>OZ018342.1:15958609-18946873 GCA_963969515.1 Yponomeuta evonymella
GTTTGCGTAGAATATAATTATATGGAGCAAACAACATCCAAAAAATCAGTTTTCAGATTATTTATTTCTCATAAGTCTGAATTTCATGGAAAATACCAATTACACAATCTCTGCACTAGTATTTTTTATATGTTTCTTTGTTTTTCTTTATATTGTGCTACTAGTATAGTTGAATACGCAAGTATTTTATTCACTCATTAATACAATGAAGGCTCAAAAGTGGCCGGAGGGCACATTTAGTCTGAATAGAGAAATTGTCACCACATAGTTGGCGCCCATTAAACGATCATATGACGCAGATATTGACGTTTTCCAGCCGGCAGGGGCTGAGATAGAATTCATATAATGAGTGGGTTGTTCTAAGTGCAATGAAAAGGAGCCATTCATTGTTTACTATGAAATTCGATGTACATTGCATAGCCGATCAACCCACTGGTAGGAAGACTCAGACGCAATATACATCGAACTGCCATAATAAAGTATGTATTGTAGTTTTAACACGCCTGCCAAGCGTGGCGATTATGGCAAAACCCTTCATGGTTTGTAAAACCATGAGGGAGGCCTATGTCCTGCAGTGGGCATCAAATGGCTGATGATGATGGTGATGATGATGATGATGTAGTTTTATGTAACGAGGCCCAGGAATATGATTGTAAGGTATTTGCTGTTGTACTTGCGTGTTGGTACTTGCATCTATGGATAACACTAACGCTATAAATGGATACTAAGACTTTTGTTTTTATGAAATTTTTTGGGGAATGAAATATTTTCCTCAAATTTCTATGGGTGAGCTCCTATATTGCGTGATTCTAATCGTCTAACCTGTCAATTTCCATACTAATTGCTATCGCAAACGTCAAGATTCCGACAGGGTTTGGTGCGCAGAATATAAGGCCCCTGGATAGTTAATTTTTTGTTGAATACCGATAGTACAAAACAAACATTGGTATTTACCGGTGTTAAATCCGCTGGGAATGCACAGTAAATTAGTCCGCAATAAGTATATCGGTATGCACTATGCAACTAAATTAAAAATACCGATGTAGTGAGCAAATTATAGGAAACAAACTAAATAACTTCAAAGTTTACTAATGCTCTACACTTGCAAGACCGTAATAGTAATGCCATACGTCTTTCTCGAGAAGTGAGCTTTTTGTCGGTGCAATGGTATACTAATGGCATGTTGATCTTGTAGACTATACGAGATTTGGGTATAATAATAATAATAATTATTATTTTATTTCAAGTAAGTGATACTCATTTTAGTTATTAGGCTTAAATCTACATATGTCAGTACTTATAGCTAGAGACACAATATATTATATTATAAATTACATTTAACAGTACACATTAGAGGGTACATGCAGGCTGGCACAGTGACGCATGTATTCATCATCAACCCATTATGTCCCCACCGAGAGGCACGGGTCTCTTCCTTGAGGAAGGTATAGACCATACTCCACCACGGGGGCCAAGTCCGGATTGGTGGAGGCTTGTAGACTAGTGGCTCGTCTACTGTCAGAAGTTGTCAAGCCGCCCTAAGGCCTCTGACTTGGCCATCTATCGACGGCAGCCGGCACCAACAGCTTAACGTCCCTTGCGAAGCACGGAACCGCTCGGAAAAATGCCACTAGCGTTAGGCATCGACGGCGACCCATCCATGCACTGAACGCGCCCTGTGTTGCTTAACCTTCGTGATCGTTTAAGATCACTCAGGCAGCCGGGGCTACGAGCGATGTATACGTAGGGCGAATCTAGGCGGCCTGCTATCATCTCACGATGCTGTTGGATGGAGCTGGCCCGCGCCCTGCTAAGCATCGATGCGCACCGCTTACGCATAGTAGCGTAGAAGTAGCCTACGCTGGCTTCTGCAAACATGCCAGATGCACTACCGAAGCGAAAAAAGAAAAAGAAAAAAGCGGAGAACGGCAGAAGAAGAAAAGTAAAAGTAATGCAATCAAAATCAAAAACTTCTAAATACATCATCGGTGAAAATTTCAACTGTTTAGCTATCACGGTCTACGAGATACAGCCTGGTGACAGACAGACCGACAGACGGACAGTGAAGTATTAGTAATGGGGTCCCTTACTCTTTGGGTACGGAACCCTAATAACAACACACAGTCTTAGCACAAAACAAAGCACAAGAGTGCGAACACAAATAATAGAGCGCGGAATGTACAATAAAGACAATCAAAGAATAATACGGACTAGAACTGCCAACCTTCACCTGGCTAATCCAGCAAGGTCATGTCAAATGTCGTGTCAGCTCGGCGGGGGGTGACCCGTCCGGGCCATAATCACTGAGACCCAATGAAATCCAGATGCTTTCTGGAGCCTGTTTCATAAACTCTACAGTTCATGGTTTACTATGACAGCTCGGTGTACATTGCAAAGTTCTATAACCCACAGATTAATATGTAGACTCTGCTACGCAATGTACTTAATAAACTACGAATAGTAGTTTTATGAAACTCGACCCTGGGTGTTCAAGCTTTTGGAGAAATGTAAAAGGGAATTGTGGTGGTAGGTATCGGCAAAATGTCGGCCTCACGTTCGAGAGGTCGTTTGTTCGAGTCCCGCTATGTAACAATGCTATGTCTCTCTGTTGCCGTTATTAATAACGAGCAAAAACGACAAAAATAATCACGTTTTCTGTACATATGGGTGTCCCCCTTAAATATTTTATTTTAATTTAATTATTTATTTTAGGTGAATATACAATTAAATATTCAGTTAAAATTTCAAGCGTCTACCTGTGCCGTTATTTATATCAAGCAAAAAACGGCAAAAACTACGTTTGTTGTATGGGAGCCCATATTTTGTATTTTGCGCAGAGTAGGACGACCAGCCATAAGATGGACAGATGACCTCATCCAAGTGGCAGGAAGACGCTGGATGTAAGCCGCTTCCAACCGGTCTACGTCCAGCAGTGGACTTCTTGTGGCTGAATGATGATGATGATGGGAGCCCCGCTTAAGTATTTATTTTATTCCGTTTCTAGTACTTCTTGTTGTAGCGGCATCATCTGTGAAAGTTTTAACTGTCTAGCTATCACCGTTCCAAAAGTCAAAAGTCAAAAGTTTCTCTTCATCATAAAAACAAAATGTTTACTTAATGAGCGTCAAAACTGTTAGTTCATAATTAATAGATTATGCGGAGAAGAAGCTAACAAAGATACAGCCTGGTGACAGACAGACGGACAGTGGCGTCTTAGTAATAGGGTCGCTTGACCTTTGGGACCTTCGCTTGAACCCTAAAAATACATCATTGCACTATAATTCACTAACAGAAACGCGGCACTAGATGGACGCGGTGGCTGAGGTAACCAGCAGATTCTTGTAGTTTCTGCGTTTTATTATTTACGACCAACCAACTAAACAACATAATTTCAGCTTAATTGGGCTTATCCACAGCAAACACAAAGTCAATACGTCTTAAAGTCAACTAAGCTGCGGGCTTATACACAAAGCTACCTCGTCGTTTTTCTTATTTTTTTCGTCGTAGAGCAGCAACAATGAACATTTTTAATCACGTGGTGAAATGGGCTTCGTGACATTTCAACGGCGCTAAAGTAAAGTTTTTCTTTGTAGTTTACGCTAAGCGATGCCTACACGTAGGCAACGTTGATTCATAGCTAAAGGTATTGCACGAGCGTGATAAACAACCATTACATTTTTTCATAAGAAAAAGTACGAGTTGCATTCAAAGCGTTATTAATGCCGCTACACTACCTAATAGAGTTCTAAGCAATAGATTGCTGCGAAAGTTCATATTTTGAGTGTAATTAGTTGTAAAACTATTCAACACACCTTTTGGGGTAAAGCTTTAGAATTATGAAACTTTAGTTTTAAGTCTCCTTTTGTGGTCAAAGAAATGTTTGATTGTCCCAGTCTGCTGAAAATCTGGCAAATCTTATGCTAACAATATAAAAATTAAATTAGTCATCATTTTTCACATACAATGATAGAGGCAGGTAGATACAGAACACCATCGTAAATAAAGAAATTACACCGATATTTGCAAAAGTACAAACGTCGCTCTTATCACTGAAAGTGATCTCTTCCAGACAACATATATAAACTAAACTCGTGTTCCGCTCCGGGGTAGGCAAGAATGATGGTTTGCCACTTTCTACGTTTTTTTAATCAGTCTTGTAACGAGGATGTGACGGTTGGGATGCACTGATGTGTCCTGGTTGCGGTGGCTAGGAGTCGCTGGATGCGGACGGCACAAGACCGGGAAGCTTGGAAAACCATGGGGTAGGCCTATGTCCTGCAGTGGGCGTCAAATGGCTGATGATGATGATGATGTGTCAGCTGTTAAAGATTGTAAAGATTGTGAGTGACCACTTACAATCTTTAAGTGGTGGTCGTTCTTACCACATCGATCGAGAATATCGATCACGGCACATCACACGTGAACGATGTTCTTTATACACCCAAAATATTATTAATCAAACGGGTGCAATACTAAACTAATAGCAGACAGCTACCGTTGGGCAATGTGCAATAATTAAATAATGAACTATCAATTGTTCCTTTGACAGGCCATTTGCGTACACACAAATGGTTGTGTTCGATATCGAACCGTTATCAAGATAATAAGTTAACAACAAACATGGCCTACATACTTTCTACATTCTAGGGGTCGGGCCATAGACGGAATTTAAGGCAGAAGCTAGTTTATTTGTTAGGCTAGAATCGTAGTTAGAATTGTGCAACATTGAAGCATTGAATTAATAATAAATACAACGTAGTTATAGTGTATTTAATTACAAGCACAATTATCAGCTTATAGTGATGGTTCGTTCGTCATAGGTTGTCTAACCTTTTAAATATTGTGTGCTTAAGTCGGGGATATATTAGTATGTTAGGACGGGGCCGGACTCAGAGATAAGTAATTCTCACGCGTCCTCAGGTCATATATTCTGTAGACAAGACCAAATATGGAGTTTAAATGTACTAGTCTGGATACTTAGAGATCGGCGCATAGGTATGGGCAGACAACCTGCGAGATGGACTGACGACCACCTGGTCAAAGTAGCAGGAAAACCTGCATGAGAAAAGTCAAAGATGGATACAAAAGGCATGCGTTGGGAGACACATTCATCTGGTTCTGGTTATAGGTTGAAGAAGAGCCATTCTCACAAAGAAGTCTTCATATTCCACACCCTCTGATAACTCACGCATATAGTACCAATCCCGCTGACGATTCGTACTTCTGTTGGTTCTATTTATTGCTAGGTCACTTTGGCAATGAACTCAAACTGTCTAATGATAAGTTCCACATTGATTGGGTGCACAGCATGTTATTGTTGATAGACGGAACATTGCACGCTCAGGCGCGTTTCGTCAGCGCTTTGTTAACGCCTGCTTTGGAAGAATTATGCTTCATTGTTTCTCGTGGAATCACTGAATTGAAGTAAAGGTTAGCTTATGATACCTCTATGTTTTTTACGGCTTAGAAAAAACGAACGTTTATTGGAGCACTTTATTATCTGTCTGTCAAGACCCCTTTGCTAAGTAACGGGTAGCTAATTATGGAGTTAAAATTAATTATAATAAATAATTAAGCCTTAAAATCTCCTTAGGCAGAGAAAAATTCGAGCGTCTACACAATCAAAAGATTTATGTCTAATTTTTATACAAAAAAATTCGCTATCTTAATGTATAGCTATAGCAGACTTCCCGTTGGCATAGAATTATAAAATTTGATAAGGAGGAAGCCTTTATAGCACTGGTTAAGGAAACAATTAGGAAATTGGAGATTTAACTTGTACCAGCAGGAGAAATCTCGACACACTTACTAGGTATGTCCCGCCAAGCATGGCTCATGTCATCCCAGAGGGAAAGGTCATTTAAACCAATACATATTTTAAAACTTTTGTGGTTGTACACAGACAAATGTAAATGAGAGGCGTTCTTAACACGTTTATTAAATAAAATAATAATCGTCTTGAGAATCTCGTTTCTCTTTCAATTATTTCATTGAATCTAACTTGGTTGGCATCAAATAAATATTAATAATTTATCTTTTGAAATATATACACCGAGGGCTGATCATTATCGACCAAATCAATAAAGATATTGAAGGAGACCGGTGTCAAGAGCCAGTCACGAATATGTATTCAACCGCATTGTGAACATTTTTGCAAAGGCAAGTTTGTGTGATGTTTAACAATAACTGCATGCAACATTCAAAGGTTGCAGTGAGGAAGGATAGAGATTATTACGGATTATTGAATCTAATCGAGATTTAATTAAAATGAGAATAAAAAATGTGATTATAAGAACAAAATGTTTACTTAATGAACGTTAAATCTAAAGCTTAACGGTTAAAATTTTAATAATGGCGATTTTAATAAACTTCAGATCCCTCAGAATTGTGATATAATTATAAATCTTTAATTAACGTTAACAATAGCGAAGCACTTATTGCGGTGCGCGTACTAGGACACCGAGGTTTTTTACACCTCCCCATTCGTCGGGAATAACGTTATTAGTTCGGTACAATTATTAAATAATCAAGTCGTAAACCTAAAACCATTTGGGTGCATTACTTTATTGCACCTAAATATTATATTGGTATGACGGTATAGAGATATAGTTAGCGCTATATATTGCGAAACCTGTACGTAAGATGTCCAATTAAGATTGATAATAGACCTAAAGTTTATAGCTTTACTATTTTGCACATATTGCGTTGGCGAAATACTCGTACAAAGACCGATACACGCCGCAGTGGTCTGAGGTGGCCCTGAACAGCAATATCTGAGGCTACATTATCTACGTAACTTCTCCACTGTCTGTATTGGACTCGTCTGATCTAACTCCGAACTGTCAAATTGGAACTGTCATATTTCGACACATTGGAAATGTCAAACGGATAACCTAATGCAGTGGACAGCTACAGAATAAGGGGGCCTTTGGGGACCAAATTGGGGGAGGCCTTTGCTCCGCTCTAGCATACAAACGAGGCTTCCTAAAAATTATACCGACCTCAAAAATAATCATCATCATCAGCCATTTGACGTCTACTGCAGGATATAGGCCTCCTTCGTGGTGTTCATAACCATGAGGGGTTTTGCCATAATCGCCACGCTTGGCAGGCGGGTTGGCGATCGCAGTATGCGGTTGGAATCTCAGGAAGACGCTGCTGCCCGTCTCCTGGTGATTGATTTCCTCAGTCGCCTTCTACTTCAAAAATAATAAAAAAAGAATACTCCTCTATCCTGGATAAGCCAGGATAAACTTACACTGAGTAATTTTATGTTCCTACTCCAAATGAAATATCAGGTTGTTGTTAATAAATCTCCTATGTACCTATGTTTAAAGCTGTTGAGCCCAAACACCTCGCAACCAATCTCAATGCACTCGCAATTGACTATTTAAACCGCTGACCCGCCACAAGTCATTTTAAACTCCAAGCTAAGCCTACACTTAGCCCATAATAAGCCATGCGTAAAGAGACTAAAACTATCGGTGATCTACAGTAATCGGAATAGGCAGAATGTAAATGCCTACACTTGGCGAGGAGACGTAATATAGACCTGTTGAAACTACCAAAATTTAATAGGAACCGGACGCATGTTCTAGTTTTGCTTAATTAATAATAACGTTCACACAATATAAACACTTGCTCTGGTCCCAAACTACCCTGTACTATGGTGACCAGGCAAGGACATCACAAAAACGGAAATACACACAGACTTAGGCCATGTGTACAAATGTTCGGTGCCCCCACTAGGAATCGAGCCAGACAAGGACATTACAAAAATGGAAATACGCACAGACTTAGGCCATGTGTACAAATGTTCGGTGCCAATGAATCGAATCCAAAACCTCCGGCATGGTAATCAGATGTGATACTACTAGACCAACGAGGCAGTGAAATCAAACTAACAGCAATTATAGAATAAAGAAGGAGGTAACTCAAATTTTCAATTTGTTCACAAAGATCTTGGATTTCTAGCATAGTGCAGAAAAGGATTTTAATATAGGTTGTCTGGAAGAGATCGCTTTTACCGCCAGTTGTATACTATGTAACTTGAATATTTAAGATTTTTCATGCATCTTTCATGGTTGCACACTATAGATAGATAAAACATTTACATACTTACGTATGTATGAAAAATATTAATCTAATCTAAAGAGTATTAATCTAATCTAATCTATTAAAGTAAATATCACGATCAATAAACTAAAAGTTGGTCTACCTACTTCAATCACCAATTTGAGGTTTCGACTAAAATAAATTAAAATATCTTTTTAGTTTCAACAGCTCCGTGTTGTCGCCTCGCCAACTGTAGGTATTTATATTCCACCTATTCCGATCATTGGTGATAATGGTGATCTATCAAAGGTGTCACTAGACAATAGCGGGCCGATCAGCGCCGTATCAATTAGGATCAAAATGTTTATTCTTATGTAATGCTAGACCTTGGTGCTTGACCCTAATCGTGAGTTACTTATCTGTGCACGTGTGGTGCAAGCACAGGCGTGGGCGTGGTTTCAGTAAATTGGTTTCTTGTCTAAGGTATGTTGAGAAAAGATAACAAAGTCGTTAACGCTACCCTTGACGTAATGTTAACGACTCTGTTATCTTTTCAGGGTCGTGATACTGTCACTTATTTCATAAGCAAATTAATTCTGATATATAAACATGTATTAAGTTGCCATGAAGGTAAATTCGTGGGCACATAAATGAGCACAAATTCAGAGCGTTTATTTTTCTATGCCCTAAGCGATCCAGCGGTCTGTAACTTTTATTAACAAGAAATTGCACTAGAGAGTGCCTAATTCCACAAAAGATACTTGTCAAAAAAATTACACAGTTATAATTATAGCAAAGGGGAAACCTATTTTTTTACGTAAAACTCATATTTTCCTGTTTACACCTACGTTATTTACGGCTTATATCTGGAATACAGCTTGCGTAAAATTCAAAGAACGTAACTTTCCAGAGGTTTTAACAATACATTTCTAGATTTGAAATAAAACGTCATCGGCATTCTTAGGATGACACAACTATAAAATGAATTAATTTGTTCCATTTGCGCGGGTGCCACTTCTCAGCTTGGACCAAACACCCAAACGGTCAAATATCGAAGCGGATGGGTTCGTGAAGGCATGACGATTACCGATCAGCGCGATGACCATACATTTGCTTTGTTGCACTCCCATAATACCGCTTGACCGACAGTTGAAAGGCCACTTATGGTTAAAGCTATCTGAAACGCATTTGAAGATATCAACTTGAAATAACACTTGAGTCGAGGTTGTTTGTTAGAGGTTGCGGTGTATTGGATTGTTTTGATAGTTGTTTTTCCTCGGTGAGCGCGTTAGGTTTGGCAAGATGCCCGGGGGACCTTTCAACCAGTGGGAATTTGGAATTACTGCCGAAGATTTTCCTTGTGTAACAAATATGCTGCCAAAATAATTTAGATGCATAAAGTGCTGAGCGGGAATTTGTACGGGAATTTTTAGTACAATTTTAATAAGGTCGATGTCAATAACTGATACAAAATTAAACGGGAAAGTGCGAGTAGGTCATTAATTTCAACTCAATACAACTAGCCTTTTTTGAAAAAAAAAAGGATCCGTTGACAAACAGAGGGACGGACGGACAGCAAAGTGTTTCAGTAAATGTTCTGTTTTTGCCTTTTGAGGTACGGATATCTAAATATATATATATATATTTATTGTAATATTCATGGTTATGGTTGCTCAGCGTCTTTAACAAAGGTCATAAGGTCAATGCCAAAAATGTGTCTATAATCCGTTCCACGAGTCGAACTCCTAGGGAAACAAATACCCACATCTCATAGGTCAATGCGCGCGGCTAGAGATAAGCGAAACAATAAGAGAAGACGGTTCGCTTCTTATTCTAGGTTTACTTAATTCAGTGGCTATAGAAGGTCACGCGCATTAACCAATGGGAGCTCTTTTCGTGGAATGGAGTATAATGATGGTACCTACCTAATAAAAATTACACCCTTAACTTAAGTTCTTTTAGCATTAAAATGTGAAAATTACTTTTCTAAATTCCGCCAAAAACCCACAAGCACCATGCGGTTAGTTAATGCACCGCCCTCCCTCCCACTTTTGTTTCTAGCAGAAGCTAGAAACAAACACACCACCACCGACAACGATACTTGTGTGAAAAAATGCGTTGCGACGCGTGTCGCCTCTAACACGAGGCATCCTCAGGCTCTGAACAAACATCCCTCACATATGTATATGCGGATTGCGGATGCTGCCGCATAGTACGGCCACGCTTTTCACGTCTACCCGGACCTATCACAGCTTCCTATCACGACTCTGGATCTACCCTTTGACTGACTCACAATATGAATTTAATCACCAACACGTTACGGAACCGATGGCGGCTAAACAATGGACGCTAAGTTGATAAATGACGAGATTTAGGCAAAATAAATAGCCCAAGTCTATAACGGCCTTTAGCAATCGGCGAACAGCCGGCTTTGGCTATAACTTTGAGTTATAAATTGTGTATGTTTGAAAGGAACCTTCAACGTTTCCTCATTGTTGGTTTAATGTCTTGAAAATGAGTGGAGGACGAAAAGTCTAACTATAAATCAAGAAACAGCAAAGGTAAAGTAGGACCCGAATGTGAAGGTTACTTAGGTTCTTGCGGCTAAACGGCGGCCATATAATAGTAGAGCCAATAGAAAACTCTGCACTTAAACACAACGTAAATGTAGGTTCATAACGTCTTAAAATAAAGCCGTTGTTGAACAAGTGGAGTGTACTATACTATTTTCTTAGTACCTACTATGTTGGTTTTTTGAAATTTTATAAATTCTCTGTCAATTGTCAACGAATTGTATTGAAACCTTAAACTTAGACAGTAAATACTGTGTCTTCATGACACCACAACCGTAGATTTAATAACACTTTATTGTTCACAAAAAGACTGACTGTCACAATATCGAAGGTCGCGAGAATGAAATAGAAAAATAAATGTAGAATTAAGCATGCGGTCAAATAATCACATTTATAATTTGTGTGAAAATGTACTGTTAGTTGCGTATTTGCGGTACAATTTATTCATTTCATTCATCCACCCGCATCAGCACGAGGTTGCTAGTAAGTGCCCGCAACTACATTTCATTATCAATTACTTTATTCGGTCCCCGCGGTACAGGCTTGCGTAGTGGGGGAGTCTCAGTTACATATCTACCCGCTATTTTTAAAATGTGGTTTGTTACCCGACTGCGGCGGAGCCAAAAAGGAGGGTAATGTGTTTGTCTCGTATGTATGCAACCAATGACCAGATTTTAACAAATAAGATCTCAATCGATTCGTCGTGTGTGCGCGAGTGTCATAGGCAATATAAAATCTGCATGCCTAAATCCTATAAAAAAGTTAAACATAATTAAAACGAAAAAAATTAAAAACTGTCCCGGCTGCTTAGTAGTTAATGTTCAGCAGTTTTTCAGTCTTTTTTTTATTTGTGGTTGTAATTTGTCTGATTAATAAAGCATATCATATCATATCATTAGGTTAACACTTAAATATCAGTCTTGTGTGCACGCTTGACAACCAAAATACAAGTCGCGGGTTCTATTCCCACTGGAGGACTTCGTTCTTTGTTTGTACAAATGGCCATTTAATTTCGCGGAGGTCGTGGGTTCGAATCTCAGTATGTACCAATGACTTTGTTTTCTAAGTTACATACATTTGTGAAGTTATAGTAGCAATACCACTTGCTAACCGTCGAGGAAAACATCGTGAGGAAACCCTAGTGTCTGAGGTATTTACATACCTCAGCACTTGCTACGTACAGGCCCAACTAGAGGCTAAGTGGGGAAATCTCCAGTCAAACTAGAACTAGAACTATCACACATTATCTCGGTATTTTCCGACAAATCTAAATAAACAGACTGATACTTAAGCTCAATTCATACTTACTTAAGTTCAAAAACTATCGATTTAAGAATTACATGCCACTGTGTTTCGGTTGTCGTGTAATATTTTTTCTTGATATTTTTTTCGCGATAACTTGCAATTTCCGTAAGTACAAAAACTATTGTGTGCCAATTCGAAATGGTCATTATTGGCCTAATCGGTTCGTACTTGAAATATTATCACGCGAAAAATACAGTCTAAGTTTTTTACAACGCTAAGCAATCTATGGATTAGCAATTTGGCCGATTAAATTTCTACCAATATTGGTCATACTGCGCCTATAACTAGATACGTTCGAACAACATTTTATTGAAATAAAGCAAAAACCTTTGTACAGTTTCCGCGTAATTTCATCACTTCAAATAAAAACATAAATATAACAAATATAACTTTCACACAACACAATCACTTATCCTAGTCCCTAACTAGGTTGTTTGCCTTAGGTTCACGGCCATGGGTCCTATAAATCACTATAAACATGATTGAAAGATTGTACATACACTTTTTGCAAATTCGATCTGTAAAAGAAGATATGATTTTTTTTATTAGGCGCTTATTAGTCCACTGGATCCTCATCATTATCAGCCATTTGACGCCCACTGCAGGGCACAGGCCTCCTTCGTAGTTTTCATAACCATGAGGGGTTTTGACATAATCGCCACGCTTGGCAGGCGGGTTGGCGATCGCAGTATGCGGTTGGAATGTAACGAAGACGCTGCTGCCCGTCTCCTCGTAATTGATTTCCTTAGTCGCCTTCTACGACATCCACGGAAGGAAATGGAGTGACGTTATTCTTAAGCAGGCGCCACACGGATCCCTATAACAGGACTTATTTAACGTAGTTTCCCCTTTAGAAATTTTCCTTCACATTGTTTGAGACCCATAAGCCATCCATAGGTGTTAAGTGCACAAAGATGGGGAAGGATAGCCATCAATAGTTTATCCATTACTTTGGCCTCTCAAGTTCTTACAATGTCATCCCGCCGCCACTGGGGTCGTTAAATCAAAACATAAAAGTGAACACTGGAGGCGTCAGCCTGCACAAAATAAAAACAGGCAGAATTTCAACTCGTTTCTAAGAGCCACAAAAAAATTACCTGTACATGAATGCCATATAAAAAAGACTTTAAATTAAAGACAACATTGTTTGAATATTTATTAATTAGAAAAAAAAAGTCACACTTTACAACTGGACAAATATGACAGTCACAAATGCTTTGTCAAAAATTAAAACTAAGAATTATATATCCGGAGAAACATCACAATAAATCACACACACACATACACGCACAATACAAACAATATGAAATCAGTCTCTCAAACCGCCCCGGGACATATCCGACCTAAAGGTTCCCATAACGCTGGCAGCATTACCGCGCCGGACAGCAAGGGAGATCCTTTACAACTTCAAATACGCCCCAGAGCGGTAATCCAATGTAGTACGATAACGAAGTTTACTTTAATTTAACCACTTCAATCTCCCTTACATAGATATAAGAAACTATTAAATTTGTAATTCTTACTCCTGGTTGTGCAATAAAATGTTCTCTATCTATCTATCTGTGTACATAGAGTTGAATGGTTTTGACTCAAAACATTAAAAGAGGTGAGCACACATGTCAATAAGAGATAAAATCCATATTTTTCGAAATTGTAATTATCATGTCAAATAAATCAATCATCAACCAGCCTGTACTCGTCCACTCCTAGACGTAGGCCTCCCCCAAGGAATGCCACTTCCTTCAATTATCGTGTCATGTTAATAAAAAATAGTTTCTGTGCGTTTTAAGGTTTGAAGAACTTACTCGTTCAAAATTATTATTATTATTATTATTTATTACGTAACAGATCTCGCCCTTACAGGTTATCCACCTAACATATTTCTTAACTAGGTACAGTAAAAAGTTATCATCATCATCATCAGCGATTTGACGTTACATAGGAATCCCTCGTGGTTTTCCAACCACCATAAGCCATAAAAAGTTATATCACATTAAAAATACATTTCACTCAGTACATAATTATTAAAAAAATATATATTGCCGCACGACAAAAATAAAAATTCATGTCAATTTCATTAAATATTAAATATGCATCAATAAAATAATCTTTTTCTGACTGGATAGATGGATAGCGATGTCGTCATTCTCTGTTCTCTCCGTAGCGGAGTTTACGATGGCCAGTAATTCAGCGGGGCCGAGTAATGGCGTTGATGGCCGTAAACTTAATTGACGATCACATTCGACTTGTCCACTCGGCTGGTGAGATAAGCCATCAGGGAGGAGAGTAAAGTGAACAGTACGTCAACGGTTACGGGCATGCACTCTAGTCAGAAACGTTACGGGCGACTTTGCAACGAAAGCGTCGATCTGCTGCCGACTGTATCCGTTACGGTCCACTTCATGTTTTTTTAAGAAACTGTACCTAGACATAGTTTTTGTTTCGCGGCTTTGTAGTCGTCGGGAACTCAAGTAGATGGATAGATTTTACTCGTTGTTGCACACTAGGTTGCTGACAAAATATGGCGTCCAGAAATGCATACCTGCCCAGACGGATTTAATTCTTATGGCTTTTCAAGTTTCGTATCTTGTCTTATTTTTACCCGACAGGAAAACGTAAGGGAGAGCTTTGAAATGAAGACATTCGTTAACACTTTAAGTGACACATGCTATTGCGGATTATTTACGGATTCACTTATCCAATATAAGTACAAGTTAATTCAAAATAACATTTACAAAGGTGGAATATCCCTTAAATAATATACGCCAACAGCAATAAACTTTTACAAGCGCGCATTCTACATCATACGGGTGATTCCGCCGTAAACATGTAAAGGTTGACTTGCTGACGACTAAACTCATGCATGCATGTAGTATGACCTCACGACTAACGCGTTTTGTGGCATTCATCTCTAAACTGACATTACCAAGAGACAATTAAACTCGACCAAATAAATTGCTGTCAACAGTTTATGCAAATGGTGCACCGGTATGTAATTAATTAATTACTTTAGCTTAATTACTGCTATCAATATCACATAGCGACAAGATAAAAACTGGCGCGAGTGTCACTAATGCTCACGTTTTTGCGTTTTAATTGAGTTGTCAACCAACCAACTAGGTATTATTTACAGTTTAAATTAAAAATAATTAATCACCACACTGAGTTTTACATTCCAAATACGAATAATGCACCGTACAAAAAATGGCCAAGTGCGTGTCGGTTCTCGCGCATTGTAGGGTACGAATATGTAGACTCTGTATTGGTTATTAAATATTAAATACAACTTTTCTAAATACAAAGTAAATTTAAATACAAACTAAATAATTCGGAATTCAGATATTCAGGATACAGAAATTCTTTATACAAACGTCAATTCAAATGGCTGATTAAGTAACATTTAAGAAAAGGTACAAGATAGATTTTTACTTACCGGTACATACCAAAAGTGATATATTATGCAAAACATATATGGGGTTCGTGTGGCGCCGGATTAAGAATAGCGTCACTCCATTTCCTTCCGTGGATGTCGTAGAAAGCGACTAAGGAAATCAATATCCAGGAGACGGGCAGCAGCGTCTTCCTGAGATTCCAACCGCATACTGCGATCGCCAACCCGCCTGCCAAGCGTGGCGATTATGGCAAAACCCCCTATGGTTATGAAAACCACGAAGGCCTATATCCTGCAGTGGGTGTCGAATGGCTGATGATGATATATTGTGCAAGTTCTCCATTGTTGTCATATCGTTGATCGATTGTTATCTATTAGCGTTATCCTATTAGCGCGGCTTGAAAACAACTCGCTAACGGTTAAAGTTTCACCCTTAATTTCTGACGTCATAAACGCCTACACTCGGAGAGAGACCGGCATTTTACAGACAAATTATCCTCTAAAACAAAATGTAACAATCTGTTAAACACATCTAACCTTCACAAAACAAACATCTCGGCGCGAATGAGTTGTTGCAGCTAGACTCTACGATTTGATTCCAATTTGTAATTTCATCAAAACATTTTTCTGGCGTTTGGGTACAGTGAGTGACTTTTGGTGAAGATGGTAAGAAGAACTATCTCCATTTAAATGACAATAAATCTATATTGGGATGGCTCTTCTGACCCAACCTGACTCGCGAGCTAACAGTGCTTAGTGTTCGGAATAGGAATTGTTCCTCAATAACCTTTTTTCTAATACATATGTTAACCCGTATCCTATTAGCAGAATTGAATTGAATTGAATTGAATTGGATATGGGTCAAGACAGGAGGGCGAAACTGCGAAACATACAGAAATTGCAAACGTGGCCACGCTTACGATTTCCGTCGGTGGTGATGGTCGGACGTAGACCAAAGGCGGAGATGTCAGGACGACTTGATGACCAGTAGTCGCTAACTCAGTAGAGGAGTTAGCAAGAAGTGGCCACGTACAGAGAGGAGTTGAGGTCTTTGCTCGGTATTGGGACACGATTGAGGCTACATTAAAAAAAAACTGGACAAGTGCGAGTCGGGCTCGCCCACCCATAATCCTCCTATAATCCCCCTGTTCTTATATATTATAAATAGTTCAGGAATCGAGTCTCGCAGTTTTTTCCGAGCTTTTCCCGAACTTCAAGGACAATTTTTTAATGATTTAACTATAAATGTATAGTTTTCAGATTTTTCCTGTATTCGTAGTATACGACGATATTACTTGCCGAATTTTATAGTTCTGGGTCAACGGAAAGTACCCTATACATTTTGATTCCCTTGAGTGTCGAAATATACGTTTTTTGCGGCATTAGCAGTCGTAATTTTTTTTTAACTTAGAAGTTTCACAGCTTCAAGGGACTGTAGATAGATAGATAGAGAACACTTTATTGCACAACCAGGTGAAAGATAGACTTGAGTATATGCTTTTAATTTCAACTCGATACGAGTACTTCCATGCGTTCCCGAGATAAAGGGTCTTGACAGACAGACGGACGGACCGATGGACGGACTGACGGGTGGACAACAAAGTGATCCTATAAGGATTGCGTTTTTTCCTTTCATTTATTTATTTTATTTATTTTTACATTTGGAGATCTTACAGATTACAGTAATAAAGTACAGTAAGTAAAATAATGACACAAAAAAGTCATGGGTTAGTCTCGCAGTAAGTACTAAATTTAAAAAAGGGTTCTAATTTTAATTTTAATTCTAATTTTGAGGTACGGAATCCTAAAAAGCACAAGGACGCGTTTGTATAATTGATTTGCACCTGATTCACTGTTTTCTTGTAGAGAAACGGATGAAACCGTGGGACCTAGCCACAACAGCATGAGCAAATTAAATTGTTCCCTTGCCTAATTCTTCCGGCGTACATGAGCTGCGCCAAAGCCGATTCGCGCCGCCTTGAGCCAGAAAGCATTTCAAGTAAAACAAAACACGGCCGGCACACGGGGGCTTCTGTTTCATCAACACGAGTGTGTAAACCGTTTAGGGGTGTGAGCCCACTGTGTCTGATGTTGAGCTGGCTTGCGAGTAACACGCGAGCATTCGTTGGCCCTTACATATCTTCTGTTTTGTCAACGCTCGACCTGGCTCAACACGAATGTGTAAACGGAATTGTTTAGAGATATGAGCCCGCTATACTTCACCACGGGGGCCAAATCCGGATTGGTGAAGGCTTGTAGACTAGTGGCTCGTCTACTGTCAGAATTTGTCATGCCGCCCTAAGGCCTCTGACTTGGCTTAACGTCTGCCATCTATCGACGGCAGCCGGCACCAACAGCCTAACGTGCCTTACGAAGCACGGAACCGCTCGGAAAAATGCCACTAGCGTTAGGCATAGACGACGACAAATCCATGCACTGAACGCGCCCTGTGTTGCTTGTATGGTCTATACCTCCCTTAGGGAAGAGACCCGTGCCCCTCGGTGGGGACATAATGGGTTGATGATGATGATGAGCCCGCTGTACCCACAGTTGAGAAAAATGCGCGGGTATTCGCCAACAAATAAAAACCACTTACATTGTTTTGGCCTATTTTTATTTAATTTTTTTGTACTATTCATAAGTTACACTATAATCACACTAAGTTTGACATTGTATTTGTTATCATTTTTACGATAAAAAAAAAACGTTAAAAAATAGGTTTCTTGTAGGATCCTTCTGCAAGAAACGATATGTGAAATTTTTAACTGGATAGAAATTAAAGTTCCGGAGAAAAAACGGGTTTAAGGTCAGACAGAAGGACGTTGTAAGCATACCAATAAGGTACTGTTGGCATCCTTCGGGTACGGCACCCTATTAACGGGTATTTTAAGTAGGTATTTTTTACGGAAGTTTTTCTTGCGCTCTAGTTCTTTAAGAGGGTTACTGAGTTATGTATCATAAAATCCGAATAATTTGCTGTGTACACTTATGGTCTTATTTATAATAAAACGATTCCACTAAAACAGCCCTCAACGAGACTCACGACGGTCTTAAGACAGGTCTTAACAAAATGATGATTCATAAAGTGAAATCTCTACTTTAGTTTCAATATAAACCCTTCGAAACCCAAAGTCGCGTATAAATATCCGATAAGAATATATCAGAGCCATAGACGTCAGTGAGCAGCCCCTATACTACGCGCACCAAATCCTCAGCGATTCCAATCGTCTCACTGTCAAATTAGTATGGAATTTGACAGATAGACTCGCTCAGGATTCGGTGCGCATAATTAGGCCCGTAAGCACAGATTGGACTGTCAAATAAAAACCTTGTGGTCATGTCAGAGGAACTTTTTAAAGTTATACCTTAGTCATACTTCGTCTTACTTAAACAGTCTTTGAGAGAGGCATTACTTCATTTTTTATTAATAATACGGTCAATTTATACGCCTTTAATCTATATTCCTTTGTATCATATACAATTTGATCATCTTTCATGTATATTTCTTGTATTCTAATCGGTGAATATTCGTAATATAAATATTGATAGTAATAGAGAGGCACCTTTAAGATTAAATTAATTAAACTACACCACGAGCGGACGCCGCGTAATAACAATCGATCATTAATTACCTGCCAATTAAACTACGACATCTATTACTTAGACCGAGGATCATTTGTTAGCGACGTCGGTTTTATAACGCAGATTTTCGGTGACGGGAGATGGATGCGATTACGAAGAAAAGTCCCAACTACTACTATGCAAGACCGTGAGATATTTCTGAGGTTAGTGAATAAATAAAATATTATGCTCACGTTCACGAGGCTAAGACGATTGATACTCTTGATGTAAATATTTTCATTAAAACTATAATTATTACCCGTACGATAGAAAACCGTTCCAAGAAATTTGCTTATGTCACAAGTTGCGATAATCTTTGAGGCTTTTGTTGATATTTGAGCTATCTCGTAAAATTAAATTTTTCAGTTATTTCCCGAGATAACTCAAATAAATGATGTTCTTCACCATTGTTAGAAAAAGTTCAGTTATGTGTATCTAGATTTTTCGTATTTTTTGAGACCTGTAAAAATGTTTGTATCAGAATTTTTGAACGTTTTTGTGATTTTTTTTAATGTTATTTATGGTATAAATATAATTTCACTATCAACTCTGAGTTTAACATGCTAAGAAAATGTACATACGGTTAAGAATTTATACATCACAAAGAAGCGTGGTTCTGACCACAGTGACTAGTACGGTGTACTATAGAATAAATGTGGAGTTTGTTTGTTAGCTTCTTCTCCGCATAATTGTGAAATTAACATGTTTGACGTTCACTAAGTAAACATTTTACATTTTTGACTTTGACTTTATAGGAAATCATGTAAATCAGCTCGCCTAATTTTAACGGCTATTGCAAGATGAAATTTCTGTTTGGTCTATAAAATTGGTCAGAGACGTACCACTACTTGAAAAAGAAGGAAAGTCCAGACATCAAATATAAATACAAACCTTTCAACATTTTGAGATGATTTAATTACTGGCTATTAAAGGGTAGAAAGCGTATAATCCGAAAATACAATTATTATGTACGTATTCGTAAATTTGTGGGCTCATCCAAAATTTCGCGACTGCTTGAACATTAAGTAACAACCGAATTTACTTTCTCTAACAGCGCAAACGCGCAATTATTTTGCAATCTCTATTAAAATGAAAACGCCGTGAAAATTAATAAGAACCTAAGACCCGCCTCCCTTGAAGTTGTTTTTACTTGCCAAGTAACAAATTAACGAATCATACCGCTGCCCTGTGCATGGGGTACAGTACAGTCGACGGTTCATCAATATTTACATTTTCGTGCTCTCTACTTAGTTACATTACAGAAGACTTTGAAACTGAAATTTAACTGTTGCTCTCCTGTTGACTATATGTTTCTCTTCCGAGATTTAAAAAAAAACTTTGTAAAATGACAATTAAAAATATGTAAAATGAAATAAAATAAAAATGTCCTAAAACAAAAGTTGTGAACAATAAACTCTAATTGACGTGTTTCAGAAATTGCGCAAACGGTAGCCGCATACGGTAGTGATAACAGCAGCCAGTGATTTTCGAAGGTAGGAAGGTTATGCTTTGTGAAGTCTGTGAAGGATATACCAGGCGCGGTAATAGTGTACAGGCTCGTCCAAATATTAACCATCCACTGCCGGGTTTCCTGACGAAACTTTGGCACTCAAACCTCCAATGTATTCACAAATCGTCAAGTGAAACGCCAGCATTGCAACAAAAATGTAAAGGTTGGCCTGTTGATGACGGTACATCATCATCATCCATTTGACGCCCACAGAAGGACTTATGTCCCGTATTATGGGCGTTTTGCTATAATCACCATGCTTGACAGGCGGGTTGGCGATCGCAGTATGCGGTTGGAAACTCAGCAAGACGCTGCTGTCCGTCTCCTGGTAATTGATTTCCTTAGTCGCCTTCTACGACATCCACGGAAGGAAATGGAGTGACGCTATTTTTAATCCGGCGCCACACGGACATCCGGTGCCATACGGACACGCGGTGATGGTACGTAAGTAAGTAAATAAGTAATTTACTGACAATACATACAATGTAACTTTCAATATGTTGATATAGTTTTCTTACCGCGCAATATCACTCCAATCTAACTTAAATGTTAGTTCCCTATTAACACTTTATTTTGCCATTAAAATTATAATTTGTATAATAATACACTTTCATCGATTTACATTATACGTAGGTCTTAGTTACAACTAACTGTCAGCAACCACTTCTGTTTGGTCTAAATTCCTAAACGAGCGGACTGGGAGCAAACTTCAGCCCTAAGTAGGACATACCCAAGGGTGAGGGACTTACCCGAGCGGACAGTTTTATATCCCGTTGCACCTGCCTAATTGCCTTGAACTCAATTGAGAACTTAATGCGCTAATGGACTGCGTGAGTTATGTAAGTGCGGATTAGCCTCAAATTGTTTCCTTGCCCTCCCAGTTAAGTAATGTGCTGTCATTGAGTTCCATTAGATCACTTATTACATTTTATGAGAGCTAATTAAGTTAATTGTGCTCAAGGTAGAGTCGTGATAAAAAATTGAGATAGAAAAAGGATGACAACGGATTGTATATCTAAGTGTATAAATATGCAACTATACGTAGAAAATGCAATAATATATACTAAGGTAAATTTTGGACTTCAATAAAATCTTCTATATAATTATAATAGCATGTAATAATTAAATCGTGCTCCTACTAGGTTCATAATAGTAAACCTTTTTGCTAGGTATAGTCTTGATAAAAGTTGACCCCGACAACGAATTACGTACCTAGTTTTTATTTAATTATTATATTTAGAAAATAAAAACTATTTGCAGATACACACATACATACATAAACTCACGCCTGTATCCCAGAGAGGTAGGCAGAGACCAGGAACTGCCACTTGCCACGATCCTGACAGATCACTTTCGCTTCCTCAACATTCATTAGTCGTTGCATGCACGCACGCCGGTTTCGCGTACTTTTTGTCTTGCTCTTTGCTAATACATCACCTATTTGCAGTTAATACATAATTCATATCAGATAATAATAGATCATCAACATCGAATATCTACGACAGGGTCAACAAATGAAGACCTGCACGCTTATAATCTGGACAGTCATCATAAGCGAAAGTTTAGCGAGGCTCTATACAAAACTTCAAATACACGCAATTTCAATTATACTTAATTTCACGTTCAGCCACAACGGTTACGCTACAGACCCATTCAGTATTTATTTTATTATAAAAGCCTGAGGCTGGACAGTGTCAGCCGTGAACGAAACGCATCGGAAAGTTATTGACTTTTGATAATGAAACCAGTTTGCGTTGACCGAGAGCTAGTGGCCCCGTTCAATACCAGATGCATTCACTCTGAAGCTCTTTGTTTTGGCTTCTTATCATGTAATTCACTCTTCGTTGCCCCTTTTCACAGTACTCAACGCGTACAGACACTCGATGAAGGCGAAATGTAAAGCGCCGCGTGCGAGAGATACAGTCGCAAATTGACGCTCACTGCGGTTCAGTGGTACGGATAAAGATGCCCACCCGTTTATTTCTCGTCATCAGCTTTGCCTTATCTTTTTTGTAATGTCTATTATTTATGTACATAGCCGTGTACGTAATAAAGTTAATGTAATTGAATACCGGATAAAGTGATGTATAATGGGAGTGATACATTACTTATAGGGCGGAAAGTTTCCGTTTATGTCGCTACACGCATACCAGTGAAGCAACACCGCAAACACGACATGAAATGAACGTTGTAGGTCAGTGTCAAGAGAGAAATATAGTTTTAATTTATTCTTAAAGTTACAAGCTAATGCGGTGGTATTTATTGTTGCGTGAGTTTTGCACGTGATATTTTTAAGACACGACTCAATCGGTCATACGTCATTTGGGATACATTATGATAGTCTTTGTAAAACTAGGAAGTAAAGAACACGGTATGTAAGTATGTAAGTGCACATACGCGACTGGTTTCGAAAGTCATAAGAAATGTGACGCAAAGTGACTGCTTGCGGGCCCTGCCCGTATCGGTCCCGCCATCGGGACACGTCTACGTTGTAATAATTTAATAATAACAACAGAAACGCGGACGATCAGACAAGCTAAGTGCTCCCGCAATATGAGCCGACCCGGAAAAATCGCGGTTTCTCGTCTCACGATAAGTTTCGTAAAATAAGTCGGTGTTATTTTCTTCGGCGGCTTCGAGCGGGTTGTGCAAGGCGGGTGTGGAAACGTTTTCAGGCGTGCACTTCTCATAATTTCCCTCCCGTTTTTCGTTCGACACGCAATAGGTCGCCATTATGTTGTTAAACTTCGATTGGAATTGAAAGCAATTTTACCATTAAATTACATTCATAGGTATTTTAGTTGCTTTTGCGCTAACGTAGCTGTCATATTTCTCTAAGTGAAATTATACGGTAGTGACGGCAAATATTATTTTGAGCAATCATAAGTGCTCTGGCCAATCCCCGGTGTCTCTTGTCTTAGCACGACATCCATCAATCCGTCACTTTCTAATCCCATAACATAGTTATCGCAGATCTTCTTACAGTCAATGCGACGTTATTATCATATGCGCATACAAAAGCAAGCGAATAGATGCTGAGGGCAGATTGCGCTTGGTTATCTGGAGAAGGAAAGGCGCCAACGCGTTGTTTCTCGCGATACTAGGAAGAGAAGTATTGTTCTGTTGCCGAGGAGGCGTCGCGCCTAGACTTCAGTGATACATTGCCGAGTGATCGACGTGATAGCACATTTGCATAATAGCCTTTTCCCTTAACGATGCACGCTTGAATATCAACGACGTCTGTTACTGTTAACTTTGTACCTTCATCATCTGATTTATGGTTCAACATACTCTTATGGAAATCTTTGTTCGTATCCCAAGGTACTTAACTTTCATAACAGTAATGATAGAGTAAAGCTATCATCGTAAGAATAGCTTTCTCTTGGCGTCAGAATAGTAAAATAAATAATACCGTTCGTCTGGATGATTACGATTCACGCTAGGCGATAGCGAGATCTCAAATTACAACGCCCTTTCCCTGCAATTTTCATTCCCCGGCTGTGTTGTAAATAAACTAGTTTCGGCAGAGATGGATACCTCGACGGCCATTAAAACGGCTCTAGAACGAGACGGGCGAAGGCGAGCTAAATACAGCGGGTAGTTTTCTTAAAATTGGTTAGGAAGCGGAGCGAGGTGGGCCTGGGTCGGAAACGCGCATTAATAAAGAAGGAGAGCGCTTGCTTGGGACTAACAATCTCGAGCTCAAGTCTGGACGCAACTGGGGGTGATTATTTTAATGTTTTTAAAACGTCCCAACTTAGATTCACGTAACTAAACACTGGAAAAGAGCTTCAAAAACTCGGACTCTGAAGGATACGAACAAGCTATTCAAAATGACACTTTGCATTGGCAAGTATATGTACTTATTGATCATCAACCATTGAATTTTAGTCGCGAAATTACCCGTGTCGCAAGTGAGTTCACGAGTGTGGAGTTGATAACATGATTTCTACTGAACTCCCAGACAGCCCAACTGCAGAGATAATATTGCATGCAAACACACAACACAAGAACTTGTAACTGTCCCAAACTAGGAAACCCTACGATAAGTTTGTAATTGAAAATTGTTGAAATATTGGAGAAAAAAAACAATCTTAATACTGTCTGTGAGTAAATTCTAAAATTTACTCAGTAGCAACACTGCCGTCTCGTCTTGTAAGATAACATTAATTCCTTCTTTTTTGTATTCCTAGACATGCGGTCCTCGTATAAAATCTCATCAAATATTAACAATAACTGTACAATTAGCCTTCCCAATCAATTTAACTGTGACAGAAATCAGGCCAAAGTAAATAAAAACTAACTGAAAACAGTAGTAATTTTACTCTGTCTATAGTTTCATTGGCAATAACAATTAACGATTTTTGGATTTCTTTAACTGACTTTTGCCGTGAGAACTAGCTTCATGCCAAATTTAATAACCCTCGGTTTACGACAAAGCAGTTTTGCATGAGTTCGTACCCTTAGATGTAGACTCAAAATTCAAAATTTCGAGTTTCAAGTCAAGTTTACCGTTTGAACAGAAAATACTAAGGAACAATGGCTAGGGTTAGGCATTCTACCCACCAACTGTTTCTTTATAAAACTCGAGGTAAAATCGTGAACATAAATATAGATAGTCATTCATTTGAATTCCAGACATTACGCAGACGTTCGATTACTTTACCATTACCTTTCAAACAATACAAGAAATCAGTCTTTCTATAAAAAAGAGAATTAAATAGATCCAAAGAGTGCAGTCGAAAGGGCCGCTTCTTTTCCACCATTATGGATGAGGGCACCAACAAAGCGCGAGTTAACGAGCTGAGTTCCGGTTAGGAGCCGCTAAACTCGACTCGCCTTAACAAAGTTGGGCAAATAGATTTTACACCGGGAGTGTCCCTGTTTCCTTTCGCCCCAGGCCTTCACGTGCAAAATGTTAATTCTGCAATTTCCACTGCCGCCGTCGTCGGGATTTGTCGACGCCGGTCGGGTAACTTCATCCTCTTTGGAATCGATTTGCGTGTCCGCTGATAAGCTTTCGTGCAATCTCTTGTTCTATTAACAAAAACTATTTTGACAGTTTGGAAGCCACAACTGCCGACCGCAGCGCTGCGAACGGGTAATGGCAACGTGAACGCGAAACTGCTTTGGAAATTTTAATAATAGCCACTAAGTTGAGAAATGGATCTCAAAAGCGGAGTCGTAAAAAAGAAATGTCATCACGGCCCATTGCGCACGGAAATTAATTCATAAAAAATTCACATCAGCACAGTCAAGGACGACGGAGCGCGATTTATATTCACCTCGTTTACGATTATAAGCACTTCGTTGTAATTTATTTTATTTTGCAAGTTTTCTCGAAGGCTGGCGGAAATCGGGGGCCTGAATGGATCCCACCTGAAAGGGAAATTGAAGGGTCGTTACGCGTCGACCGCCTTTGAACGCGCCCATAAATTTGCGAATACATTATTGGTATTCAAGCAAAATGTCAGCGCTGATTTCAGGAAACTTTCTCCCATGTTTATTGTGCGCCTAATCCTGTGGGCGATACGCGAACCCCATTCGATTGTGACAAAATAAATGAGTCTTGAATCGGTTTGACAGTTCACGATTCATCATCTAGATTTCGAAATAACAGCTCCGACAACAAAAAGTTTACGAAAACAGATATTAAACATAGAACCTTACTTTATCGTGCTATAGTTTTCGTTGAACTTGGTCTACAGCAATTTAACTTTATCTATTGCAACGATCGAATGTTATAGCTCACTTTTTAACCGACTTCAAAAAAGTAGGAGGTTATCAATTCGACGCGTATGTTTTTTTTTAAATATTTTTTTTTGCTATTCTGGCATAACTCCGTCAAATCTTAACTGATTTCGACAATTATTTTTTTGTTCGAATAGATATAACGTCCTACTGGTCTCATTTCAATTTAATGAAGATCTGATGAAGACTTTCAGAGATGGAGAACGGAACTCTTCAATGGACAACAGTAAATAAGGCCTAATGGGGCCCATCCTTTAGTAATATCCGCATGTTTCATAAAATAGCATAAAAGTAGTCCCAAGGTAATTTGGTGATGTTCTGGTGAAGAATTTCAGAGATGGAAATTGAGAACTTCAAATTTTAAAGCAAAGAATGAAGTAGGGTAAATTTTGGTTATAAGGGATTACTTATTCTCCCGGTCCCACGCTATAAATTTGAAAATGAAAATATTTTAATAAAAAATAAAAACCGACTTCAAAACACTGCAGCACTCAAAAGTTAGAAATAATTTAAAAGAATACCTTTAAATTGTATGTAAATCCAAACAAACTTAAATTGCATGATATTGTTCTCTTTTAGAAAAATTGTATTTATGCATGTGGTATCCATCTGTAATTGGAGGCACATTAAGCAATGATATTATAATAGTAATATATATCGTAAGTAATTTAATGTACCTAACCTCTGTTGATGGATCAAATAAACAAATCAAATCAAATTAGAAGTATGTATACATGTAGGTATGGTACAAGTATAATCTGTAGTCGGTGCCTAGTACCAGAACATATATTTTGGGCACCGACTGCAAATTATACTTCTAAAATACATGTATTCATACTTCTAATTTAAAGGTTTTCTTTTAAATTATTTCTAACTTTTTAGTGCTGTAGTGTTTTGAAGTCGGTTTTTATTTTTTATTTAAAAAAATTATCATAAGAAATTTAACTAACACTGCAGCCAAAATTACTGCCAGTGAGAAAAATGTGGCGAAATTTATTGCAAAAAGACATTAGACTAACTACGGAGCAACTAGAAATGGTAGTAGACCCTGATTTAATGGTTCAACATTATCGACTTTACATGTACAATCAATTAGTCCAATTAGCTGGCAAAACAAACAGACAAGGAAGAAAAAAAAACAGTCCGCTTGACCGTACTAATGATACAAGATCACGAGTTGCATATTGAAAACTTCCCTTAAGTTAGCAGTTTCTAAGTTGGCTCGATCGACCGGACTTGAAGTTCCGAATTAGGAACTGCTCGAGCGCCCATCAAACTAATATTATAAGGAAGATCGTTGCTTGTAAGTTTGCTCGGTTCGTGCAAAAACTCTCGAAAGTCTTCGTGCTATGTTTCATTTATATATATTGTGTAGACATATGGCAAAGTAAACCGGCTGTCAGATTTGAAGTACGAAAACTGAGTTTTATTCGTCATGAAAGACTATTTAAATTATTCCCAAGTACAGCTCAGCGATGGTAGCCTAGTGGGCAATACCACTCGCTAACGGTGAAGGAAAACATCGTGAGGAAACCTAAGTGTCTGAGCTATTCACATACTTCAGCGCTTGAAATCGCCAACCCGCGGTGGGCACGCGAGATGATTAAGCCCATACTCTCTCCCTGAGAGAAGGCCTGTGCCCTACAGTGGGACGTATATAGGCTGCTTATGTAAAGCTCAGCTACAAGTGTCCAAACTAATCCAAGAGAAAGTTGCAATAAATGCCGGTGCTCTACATTGGATTACTTTTACAACCATTACGCCGAAGATTAATAAAATGAAACTTCATGGCTTGAGGCGTTAAGATTGCTATCGCGTTTGTAATAGAATAATTGTGGAGACGTCGATGCAATTCATCATCAGCCATTTGACGCCCACTGCAGGACATAGGCCTCCTTCGTGGTTTTCATAACCATGAGGGGTTTTGCCATAATCGCCACGCTTGGCAGGCGGATTGGCGATCGCAGTATGCGGTTGCAATCTCAGGAAGACGCTGCTGCCCGTCTCCTGGTAATTGATTTCCTTAGTCGCCTTCTACGACATCCATGGGAGAAAATGGAGTGACGCTATTCTTAAGCCGGCGCCACACGATGCAATTAAGGCAATGAAAAGTCTATAATCCTTTACTCGTTCATTGAATATTCATAATATCTTTTGTGTAAAGCAACTCGGTGCAATAAGTAATAAAGCACATTCAACACCTTGAATAGTACTTGAGTCTAGCGTCACTTCCTTTTCCTGCGGTTGAGTTTAAAATATAGATGAAATGCATAATAGCAGCGAATACTCGGCATGAAGGTTGGCTTTGCCTTTTCCAATGTCACCCGGGCAAAGTTATTTCTTATAACTCAACGTGAAGCCATGTGAGTAGTGTTTTATACTTCACGTTAGACATAAACAATACTTTGATTTAGACGATTGTTCTTAAATAACAATTTTTGATGAAAATGATCTGTTCCAATTCGAAATAAATTCCATTCCATTTTAAACAGTGTACTCTTTTCAGCAGTTCAGCATTTAACATCATTGACACAAATGCCTTTAGCATAAGAGGATAAACACACTCGAGGCGCACTTTCCTGAGTGTAGGTAATTCCGAAAGTAAATTAGTCCTGCAGCAAAGGTAGTGTCAACTCTATTACGCGGGCACTGTATGCCGTAGATTAATCTGAAAGATTACGTAACTAAGGCTCAAAATAAGTATAACAGAGGGGTATCTTCACCATTATAAGAACCCAATTGGAGACCCATACAAAGGCCCATCTTTATATGTTCATGAGCGGAACGCACTGTGCATATACTGACGTCTGTTAGGTTTACGTGTGCGTAAAATCCACACTCCATTATCATAGGCAATACCGCTTTAATTTACTCCGTCAGTAATCGAAATTGAAAACAATCCTAGTATTCATCATCCATCATAATCATTCAGCCACAAGAAGTCCACTGCTGGACATAGGCCTCCTCCATGGATTTCCAAAAAGACCGGTTGGAAGCGGCCTGCATCGAGCGCCTTCCTGCCACTTGGATAAGGTCATCTGACCATCTTGTGGTTGGTCGTCCTATGCTGCGCTTGCCAATATGTGGTCTCCATTCGAGAACTTTTCGGCCCCATCGGCCATCAGTTCTGCGTGCTATGTGTCCCGCCCACTGCCACTTCAACTTACTAATTCGCTGGGCTATGTCGACGACTTTCGTTCGTCTACGGATCTCATCATTTCTGATTCGATCTCGTAGATCTCGTTCTAGTACTCTCCTAGTACCAATTTAAGACTTTCTCTGTTGGACTTCTGTTGAATTTCTGGACTAGGGTCATTCAGAAATTAATAGAACGATGTTACTTTGTGCACCGACGTAATGCGTTGTTGGCAATTTCTCTAATAGACTCCGCAGCAATTATTGGAAGGGTAACTATAGTAAGATGCACGGAAAATGATAAAAATTGATGGATGGGCGAGTGTTTGGAACGCCCAGAAAACGTTCGATCGAATATAACATTTTGCCTGTAAATTGCTGGCTAGTTACTAAACTGAAGGAAAACTCGACTTGAGAACACTTTTTTTTACGCCATCTCTCCGCTTAGGTAACAGATTCTGTGAGCGCTAGTTCCTAGCAAATTGTTACTGTCTTTTTAGTTTTACTTATCATTTAGATGGTCAGAGTGGAGTTTGCTTTAAAATAAATTTTAAATTTCTGATTTGTTTCGGTCTTTCATTTCGCGCTACCATCTTTATCTTAATGTATTACGGCAATAAATCAGCATTTACAAATGCATCATAATTTTTAACGCCTCTATAAAGTGCCTTTACAAAGTTTTGGCACAATTTTAATAGTATTAAAAGTGTGCATACACAGAAATATTTCAACAATTTTAGCCTTCACTGCTCAATGCTCGAAGGAATTCATGTACTTGGAAATGTCATATCCATTTGTCAACAAACAAACCTACTGCTCCAGCAGTATGTCTTAGTTGCGCTGGTCAGCCGCTATGTAATTTCCTGTAGACATAAAGACCTCTGCAGTAATTTGTCGACCTTCGTCGGGTTATCACTGCACGCATGGTGCGGCATCAGACGCGTCGGTGCATGGCGGCGGATGACGTGTACATTGAGATAGTATGCGCGCGCGCAGTGGCTAAAACCCGCAAAGAAGTAAAGGTGTAGATGAAACTAATTTTCAACGGCGTAGGTCAAATAAAGCCGAAGTTATAACGTTCAGTCGAAAGCATTTTTATTACAAATTCACGCTTAACCTTTACATTTTTATTACAAATTCACGCTTAACGTAACTGATTAGAGTTCACGTATGTTAAGGTTTATGTGCTGTCGACTATACTCGAGGTTTAAATTCTACTCGCACATATATGAAGTAATTAATCTTAAATGTTAAATTACTGTCAGTTGCGAAAACTTTGTATAGGCTCTGAAGAACAACAAATTGTACCTAAATCTTCAAAGCAAGATTTTCGTATATTATATTTTTTCCGGTATACAATAAAGAATATTCTTAATTTATCTTATGTTATATTTTGTAAGCACGTATTTATTGTATGAAACGTGCGAAAAAAATGTAGAGCACTCTTCGAATGCGTTTTACGACTGTACGCACTTTTGCAATTTGCGATTAGAATTCATGATAAAAGAACAATGCGCGGTCGCAATCTATGTTAATATTTTAATTTTCCACGGTTAGCTCCGTGATTAATTATGCGTCAAAATAGTTTACGCGCCATGATGGGTGCAATTTACATGCGAATCAACGCAACTATTGTGGATCCAGTTACGCATGGCCTTAGTTCAATGAAAGAAAGTCACGGTATGCTGAGTCCTAGGTATGTAGAAAGAGACAAATGAAAATATAAAGCGTGTAATTGAAATAATGTAAAACCTGAAAACCGGTTTTTCAGTGCCGAGAGTTTCATCATCATCAGCCATTTGACGCCCACTGCAGGACATAGGCCTCCCTCATGGTTTTCCAAGCTTCCCGCTCTTGTCGGGTGATCGTGACGCCCGTATCCAGTGACTCCCTGCCACCGTAACCAAGTCGTCAGCACTTCTCACGCTACGTCGTCAGAACTTTTTCACCCCAACGGCCATCGCTTCTCCGAGCTATGTGCCCCGATCACTGCCACTTCAACTGAGTGCTATATTAACTCGGGTTCTTCTGAGGATATCCTCATTCCTGATTCGATCACGCAGTAAAACTCCTAACTTAGCTCTTTTCATTGCTCTTTGGGCTACCTTGAGCCTTCTTATGAGGCCCATAGTTAGCGACCGCAGGTCTCACCTCCATAAGTCATCAGAGAGAGAGAGAGAGAGAGTTTGACCACTTTCAATAAGCAAAAGTTTAAAATTTTAAATTATTTTAATTTTAAGCGGTCTCTCCTAGACAATCTTTGAAGTTTAATCATATGAATACTGAAGAAATGGTTTGTATTATTTCAATAACACGTACCGTCTCTCTTTAGGCAGAATGTGATTAAGGACAGATTTTTAAAATTTTTTAGGATTCCATAGGTGTCATGCTACGATCGCTGGTATCACAAACATGACTGCTTCGTTGGTCTTTCGATATCACGTCTGCGTACCATGTCGGAGGTCGTGGGTTCGATTGCCACTGGGGGACGCCATACAATTGTAAAAATAGTTGTATGTACAAATGTTCAATCTGGGTGTATTTCCATGTTTGTGATGTGCATGCCTGGTTATGATAGCACAGGGCATCCATCTTAGGCCCGAGTTTGTTTTTAGTATACATAAATGATTTATGCAATAAGAGCCTTATAAATGCCCGAGTGTTCTCTTATGCAGATGACACTGCAATAGCTTTTACTGGCTTAAAGTGGAATAGGATTAGCAAAAATCTCAAACTGGCTGAAAACTGATCTACTCACGCTGAACACTCTCAAAACAAACTATATATGTTTTGCTCTTTCTGATTAAACACAACCGAAAACAGATAAAAGGTTGTCTAGGTAAAATATGTTTGTAAAATTTTGTTTTAGAAATAAATATTTTTCATTTTTCATTTTCATCCTAGTTTGAGACCAGGACAAATGATTGTCTTGTGTGAAAGTTATTATCACAGAAGCAACAATAGTCAATTTACTAAAAAAATATTTTGCATTTCTCTTCCTGTTACATTTCAACGATATTTCAACGATACGTTGTTTAGAGAGAGTCACGTATCGAGGCTAAATTTGTACAGTTAATTAGTCTTAATAACCGATTTAGCGCCTAAACAATACCAGTTTCGCAAGCAAAGATGCTGGCGGTCGCAACTTTTACTTTTTTTAAGTCTCCACCTTGTCTATGGTATGTTAGGTGAGAGTGAAAGTGTCGCGATAGTGTTTTGTTTAAAACGGCGAACTAGTTTATTTTGGCTAACATTTTCGGATAGCCTGTAAAGTCTTCTTGATAAGGTTGTTTTTGACTTGTTAGTGATACTTCGCCTCTGTTATTAACTAAAAGTTATTTGAGTATGAAGTTGTCACATTTGTAATCTGCCGTCTCGTCAGTTTTCTAGAGCGTTACGTCAGGCAACGTTAGCGTGTGAATGACCCTATTTGATTTTATCGTTGGTAAATAAATCGTTGAAATTGAAAGTATCTTCTACTTAAACGCAATGAATTCAAATTAAATTATAATATTATAGTACGTTTGCCGATTTAAATGAAGATTCGGCCGTCAAGACAATTTATTACAATGAGATAATATTAGTGTAATCGTGTGATTTTAGACTTGACTCGTAAACGTGCAATATCTTTAATCGAAACTGGAATGTTGGGTAAAGTCTTTCGGCACAGACCATACTAGCCTATAATTCGTATTGTTTGGTAACACGTGTTGTGTGTGACGTAGTTTGCTCATCGTTTTACGACACTAAAGTATCCATACAAAAGTGAATTGTCAATTTCTCAGCTTTCAATGGCAGGTTCTTTGCACCATCTTCAGCTTGCGGTGTCCTACTTTAGTTTGGTCTTTCATATCGTTTGTCTTTGTTTTGTCTTTTAAAATCCCTTGTTTTTACTTTCGCACAATAGTTTAAAACACTTAAAATTGAACTTTACCACTTTGATGCAGAGCCCAAATCAATGAAAAATTCATAATAACCGTCCGAGTCTTATTAAGGGTTAAATAGTTTAAATACATTTAAAAACTCAGCAGCTTATATAAAAGTCTACTATTTTTTCTATTTATTACATTTATTAAGGCATTTTCTCGCCATGTCCATCTCCGGAAAGAAATTTTAATGAAGGACTGAATATGTATGACTAAAAAATACTAATCATGTCCAGGGTGTCCCTAAGTAGTAAGCATGATAAAGTTGACGGAAAGTGAGGTTAACGGGACAAAAATACCTTGGTTTCACCATTTATTATGGCTTCGTTAGAAAACGTTATGAAATGAAATATTTTCTTAATATTCCTTCTTAATTATTTTATTCAGCTTAAGCTTTCAGCGATGAAACAAAAATGTTGCTGCACCTTGCATGAATAAATTACCTGTTTGACTGAGAATTCATAAAGGAGCAACACTGACTACTTTTTTGTAAAAAAGTTGTTTTGGTAACCCCTCAACTTATGTTCCTCTTAAGTTTGTCGTGCAACTTACAGGACACCCTACATCAGAAGCCATGGTCCGAATAGGTATAATAATAGTCCTGGCATAGGTCACACAACGATGCGAGTCACGCGTTTTAACGTCAAAAGTCGCGACTTTCCAGTACACTAATGTGAAATTCTGAAATTGTAGCGCGTGACTCGCAACATCGTCCTGCCCATGCTGCTTAGGTAGTACAAAGGCGCGTACTGTAACGGTAAAATTTCAGAATTTAACAATTAGTGTACTGGAAAGTCGCAACTTTTGACTTCAACACTCATGACTCGCGTCTCCATGATACCCATGCTGCTCGACTAAATACTTTGCAACTTCAAGGAGGGAAAGGAAAAAAAGATAGAAATAACGAGACAGAGAGAGGAATAGGTAAAGAGGAAAAGATTTCAATCAAATTTTGCACAGAGCATTAATAATAATATCTACGCAGGCACTACTTCGTAACGACAATAACAGAGCCCTATCCATTGCTTGGTCACAGTCTAATTAACCCAGCTGGTAAGCATAATTGGTTACTCGTCAAGTTACGAGAGGCTTCAAGTTTTTATGTAAGAGTACCTCTTTACACCCTCCAATGAGCTAAGTGTTGTTGAGGCATTGTTAGATTAGAACATTAGCAATTTGTGCAAGTGAAGCGAGCAATTATTTTATTAGATAGAGCTAGCGACAGAAGGCTAAACAAATATAGCTGTTATCATCTTAAGCGTCTTATATTGTTTCACTACGTAGAGGTGAAGCTTTCTCTCAGAGGGATAGAGTGAGAATATGGGCTTAATCAAAACGCGTGCCGACCGTGGATTGGCAATTCCGCAACCTCTAATGTCCACATCAGTCAAATAAGATACAGTAATTAGGAGTGCGGGAAATCTAATCTGATATAGATAGCTGTCTCATCTTTAATTATACAGTTTCATGACTAATTCAAATCCTCTCTACCATTTAAACGAAACATACATAAACCAAACAGATAAAAAAGCACCGAATTGCGCGATGAATGTAAAAACAACAACGAAAACAACATTACATGAACAATATTTTGTTACATGAACAATTGTCGCTACAAGTATTGTTCGCGATAGTTCACGCAAAGACTACAATAGAACGGAAACATCAACTTGTGAACGTTGGCGAGTTTACAGCTAAATGCAATTTTTCAACAGAGCCCTGAACAAAATTCTCTCCACCGGTACAATGGCACTTCAACGTGGCATGGGTGTAGTGTAGGGGTGGGAAGAGACTGTGCGAATAAGAACCGATCAACAGGCGAGCAGGATTACAATATTAGCTTAATTCCGGATTCACTTACTTGATTTTTTGTCGGAAGAGTCCGACTAGGTCATGACGACTGGCACTTGACTTGGCTGACGACGCTCCGCCTCTACTCACCTTTGCGAATCAGAGCGAAACCTGGTTGGACTCTTCCGACAAAAAATGAAGTAAATGAATCTGGAATTAAGCTAATAATGAGTAGTGTACAATAATTTATTAGCAGGCTTATTTTTAGGTCTGTTTTAGCTAATTAAACATGGGTAGTAATAGTCACGGGGGTGGTATTCACTACAATAAAATTATTGGATAAAGCTCGGAGAACCTCGTTTGCTATCGATCGATACGCTATGAAAAAAATTAGACAGATGAGTGAATCAATCAAGAAATAGATATATAAGCATAGGGGGTACTGAATAAAAAACCGGCCAAATAGCCAATATTTGGCATCAGACCTACGCATCTTGTGTTCCGTGCTACATATATACATTCATAAACTCACGCCTTTATCCTGGATGGGTAGGCAGAGGCCAATCAATATTAATTAGTTATTAGTATTTGTTAACATACCATGGACATTACACTATAATTGAACCAATTTTGGCACTCGTATATATTAGTGTTTTTTCAAAAACAAAAATCCGGCCAAGAGCGAGTCGGACTCGCGCACGAAGGGTTTCATTACCTACATAACATTTTAAGCTTTCACCTGTTGCCCTTACTAATATAGAGCAAAAAACGGCAAAAAAATCACGTTGGTTGTGTGGGAGAACCCTTAAATATTAATTTTATTCTGTTTTTAGTATTTGTTGTCATAGCGGCAACAGAAATAGATTATCTGTGAAAATTTCTAACTGTCTAACTGTCTAACTGTCACGGTTCATGAGATACAGCCTGGTGACAGATGGACGGATGGACGGACGGACAGCGGAGTCTTAGTAATAGCGTCCCTTTGGGTACCGAACCCTATAAAAAATTAAAAAAAAAACACGTTCCGTTTATGGGAGGCTTTCATTAGATACATATTTTTTATTTAGGTTGGGTGATCTACAGTCATATAACAGGTTTATAGGTCAATCAGATGGACAGACAAACAGACGTCGTAGGCCATATTAATAGGATCCTGTTGGCACCTTACAGAACTCTGAAAAGCAATGGTTCACAATTTATCGAAAGCATTCGTTACCGACAACTTGATCTCGTTTGCTCAGTCTATTCCCAGTATTAAAGGAACAAAAAGCATACGCTGCAAGCGCCAACTTTGCAGCGCAGAAAAAGTTCGAGGGAAAATATAGCCATTAGAAAATCTACGGCTACCTACAACAATGGCGTTACGAATAAACACGCCCCTGGGCATAGCACACGCACACCTAGTCGTCTCTTTAGTGAGAGATACCCAGCCTTTTTGTTTATGAACATTATTAAGTGATTGTCTTTGCATTAGCAGGATACAGGGTGATTTTGAAATGTTTTTTTTTTACATTTTTATAACTTTTCGTCCTGATATTGTTTGTCAATGATTAAATGAAGTAATTTTGGGAAAAAAAAATTGACGTCTCATTTCTTTCTAAGCAAGTGCCATATGTTTCTAAATCATGGTTAGAATGTTCCCTTAAAGTTTGTCAATCGAATTCAAAGTCACGTTGTAGTTCACTATTATTGTAGAAAACTATTTATTTATATCGATAGTTCCGAGAGTTGACACTATTGATATGAATTTAACAATTAATATAATTGCACTAATCTATTATAAACTTTGATGATACAGATATTTTGCATCTTGCAGTTTGCGGATTGAGGTCAGTATGGTAAGTCTACCTGCCATGTTAGTCCAACGGTCAGACTCAACCAACAAAACTGCAAGTAGGTAAGTGGATCCGGAATTAAATTTGATAATATTCTTAGAAGCACTCAACCAACAAAACTGCAAGTACATAAGTGAATCTGGGATTACATTTCAGAATATTGATAAAAGCAATCGTTAAATTAAGGACAGTTTTAGTTACACACTTTTTCATTTAGATTTTACATTTACCTCGAACTTTTCATCAGGTAACAAGAAAACAAGATAAGGAGGAACAAACCTGAAAAGCTCGGTCATTGGATTTTTAGTCTTTGTTTTGAAACACGCCTCAGGCTACGAAGAAAATAAAAAAAATTGTCTGTATTTTTTCTCAATGCTGTATTCTCTCTTTATTCCAATTACAGATAACGGTTTAATAAGCAGCCATCGTACTTGAAAAATGTAGCCTTACGGAAAGGCGATGCTATCTAAAATCCACCTTTCAAGTCTCGAAAGCCCGAGGCGGTATTATTAAAATCACAAAAGTGGAAAAAAAAGCTCAGCCTTTTTTTTGGTTTAAAAAATTAATACAACGGCCATTAAAATTAAAGAGCGTCGTTTCTCGTAATGTTGAGGTGGAAGGTAAATTTCCGACCGGGGACTTTTCGTAGACTACGCTCTTTGTGTGCCCATTTATTTGAATACCTGTGTGGTCGCGTTAACTAACATACATCACATTTTGATATCCTCGGTTACCAAAGGTAATGAAAATTCATATTGACTCTCTCTTCAAACTGAACATGTATATTTTAGTTGCATATAAGTTTGACCCGAACGTAATTCAGTCACGATAAACGTGTCCAAAACTATCTATCCTACATTCGTCCACTAATGGACTTTATGCATACGGATTTGAAGCGGACATATTATATTCGTTCATTTCGTTAATTTGTACATTAGAACCTGCAAGACAGAAATCAGAAGTCACCAATTTATTTCAACGTAAAGAAGTCAATATGTATTATGTCAGCCGCTGCCTTCAGGCCGTATTCAGCCAACAACAGTCTCAACCATTTTAGAGGGAGAGGGACACAAACGTTTCGCTCGCTACAACCATGTCTATTCAATCAGAATGAATCAATAGGCCAAATGATCATCCAGCATAAATCACCAGTAGAAAACGGCCACAAGCGTATCTAAAACACATTCACTCATGTCGTTACCACTATAGAGAGCCCTGAAGAATAGTTTTCAATAGCTCACTTTTATTGCCGCGGAGGACATTAGGTATCTGTGTCACTTGGCAATAGTTCCGCAGGCGAAATGAATCAGGGGAGAGATCTGCCACTTAGTGAAAAAGACAGAATGCCCACTCTCCCGAAGGAAACACCAAAACATTTATATGTTGAATGTACAGGCGACAACATATTTGCACCAGTGCAATCTAGTCAGTTACGTTATGGGCAACCTTGCAACTAAAATATAAAGGATGTGATGTCGATTGTATAGTATCCGCCTTTATAAGTTATTTCACCAAGCTCGGTGTGTGCTGGGTGAAATAACTTATATATGTGACAAAGAGTGACAGATACTCGTAATTTTAAATAACAATAACCGTGATTCAGTCATCAGTTATCTGGAATGTTTCAATATTTGAATTTTTAAAATCGAATGATATTTGCTCTTATGCTACACGAGACACAACACATTTTATATTATTATTAAAATTATTTTTATCATGAATTAATTACTATGTTTATAGCTATTATTAATTTTAATGAAATGTATACAGCTTCAATTTGAAATGTAAATAACATCACCAATAAATGTTGTCTATCTGGCGTGGAGTGGCGTGGTTTTATGCACTCTCTTCAGTGGTTCTGGTAAAAACCACATCAGGGATCCCTGCTAGCCAAGACCGCAATAAAAATGACAAACGTCTTAAGTTCCGTTTTGCCTAGCGTCGGGTAAGCGTTGCACTTTATGAAGGTGCTTTCAGATATACAAGACTGCTGGGCATTGACCTTTTGTTTGTATCGATCTGCATCTTATCCCAACTATGCCATTTACCTTTCTTATGTTTAAGTTTCATGTATTTTTCTTCTCTTCCCTCTTTCACCTTCTTTATTTCTTCTTTTCTCTTCTTCCTCTTTTTTTCTTCCTTATGTTGTTCTTTCTTTTATATACAAAAGAAGGATACTTCTTAACAAAACAACCATCTTTTTCTGTTATCTGGGTAATCCCTATTACATATTCTTCTTAGATTGGTTTTAAAGTTACACTAAATTCGCACAGAGTTACTTTAATAAATTGAATGACTTAGAAATGTTCTTTCTATTCGTTGTTTCTAGAAAAAATATTAATATGTCAAAAAATGGTTCAATGTGTTTTACAATGAACCATTCTTTCAGTACAGCGGGCAAAAAAAATTGTTTCAGGTTTTAAAAATGTATCTACTCGCACATTCCGTAGACTGCGCAAGTGAATTACCGGTAAAGCTATGCCATATTTAAATAAAAGAGCAGTAAAATTAAACTGCACATAATAAAATTATTCATTTCAGTATTCAGGCATCGCGACGCGTCGCCTTTCGGCCAGTTATACAATATTTCCTGAGTAAACATTAGTCGGTGCTCACACCAAGCGCACTCTTTGAATTTTAAAATAAAACATTAAATTACAGAGTGGGGCAGCGAGCTTTTAAAGTTATTTGGTTTGTCGTTCACAGTGGGGGAATGAGAACCGCATTTGAATGTAGGATACTTTTCATTTCAAACTTTGATTCGAGGCTATTTCAACTAGTGATATTTTTTTATTTGAACATAAATATAGCACAATCTATTGCATTCCGGTTTGGGGTGGGGCTGTCAAGACAAAATGTATAGAACTAGAACGAGCACAACGTGCCTTATAAAAAAAACAATAAATATCTATAAAAAGAAGAGAATGGTAATGTCGCACGAATGGATTATACAAAGACTACTTTTGCTAGTTGCCAAATGGCAAAACAATCTGATCATTTATATAATAAAATAAACAAAAAACTGGACGCAAACCCTAAAACAAACTTTAAGTGTAAAAAGGTTTTGACCGAATGGATTAAGAGTTTAAGCTACAATGAGGTAGAACATTTAATAAAATTTCTTATGTAGCGTGCAAATGCAAATATAGAACTCTCAATCACACGCACGCACGCACGCACGCACGCACGCTCGCACGCACGCACGCACGCACGCACGTACGCACGCACGCACGCACGGTAAAATAAAAAACCGGTCAAGTGTACGTCGGGCCACGCGCAATGTAGGGTTCCGTAGAAAGAGGGTAAGACTAACAACTTCATCGAAGTAATTTTCAATGGATTTTGTACGAAATTTTTTCTTTCACAAGTCGGTTGCCTATTACTCGTTAATTAGTAAAGCTTTCTTAGCCGTAATACTTTTCCTTTTAAGTTCATTATAATGTGCTACTATCCGAAATTTTTTCACGTTTCTACAATCAACCGTTTAGCCAGAAGAGGGGGTACACCCTACTCGGATAAAAACTTGCGCTTCAAAGCTTAATATTTAGCGAAAGGAATACTAAATTGAAAAATGGTCTTCCTACACCCACAATATTTTTCAACGATCAATCCAACGATGCCTCACATGATGGGGTAGACGAGAAAAAAAATCATCCCCACTTTTCATGTTAGGGAGGTGCAGTAAAAAAAATTCTTTATTAATATTTTATTCTTCAACTTTGTCGGTGTGATAATAGTACATTATGATACAAGTGTGGTATGTTGGTCATTACACTCGAGTCGGTTTTTAAGCCTGAGCCGAAGGCGAAGGCTTAATGGAGACGAGAAGTGTAATGACCAATGCTCACGTGTTTCATACGACGTTTTTCAACACACTTGCGAGGAAAAGTAAATAAAAAAACAACACTAACGAAATGCAATACTGTGAATAAACTTAACAAACAGAAACCCATTTAAAAGATGGCGTATTTTTCGTGCGTGATTCGTGTTATGTATGGCGGTAAAATTCAAAACAGTATTCTTGTGCGCGCGCATCCATCAAAGATGGCTGCAATGCATGGCCATCTAGATATAATGAGGTTGCTAACCTATTCATAAATTTTATGTTAATTATTAGGTTTACATTAATTATTGTAGTGTTTGCTTAAAAATGCTAAAACAAGCAGTTTCATGAAATTCTTTAATTATTTATCACATTTTGAATTTAATTTTATATTTACGCAAATAACTACTTAGCTGTTTTCGAAACATTAATACTTCTTGCTAATATTTAAAAAGATATGTAATGAAAAGGCACTAGTGCGATAATGTAATGTAAAAGGCACGGCATGGGTAATATTCTGCATTATCAGTGTAAATACGCTGTAATAAGACCTACTTTACGAGCAGGTGTGTTGAAAATATTTATACACACACATACCAAATTACAGCTTTCTAGTACCACCGTGCTTTGCGCTAGTCCGCGAACGGACAGACAGATAGACGGACATGGCGAAACCATAAGGGTTCCTTGTTGAACTACAGAACCCTAAAAAGGCGGTTGTCTGCTAACATCGTGTTTGTTTCAGTTATGGTCATGACAGTACACCGAATTGTCATAATAAACTATTGACCTATGAAATAATTATCAATATTATTCCGGGTGCGCTTATTGGTAAGCTAACGAAAACTATAATATCCGTTGTTCCATACCAAATTTTGAATTCTGGCTTAGGCGTATGTATGAAACAGATGACATTTTTTCTTGGTCTAGGGGAGAGTTGGTCTCTCAAAAAAAGCTGTTTGTATAGATACGTAGAATAACTCACTTAAATTTCACCGTACCTTTTCATGGCACGCCGTATAAACTTCAAGTGCAGAAAGAGTTCCAAATACTTGCCCTTTTACTGCCCTAAACTTTATAAAAGTAGACGTAAACGCTGTCGGTTTTCACCTTAAAATTCCCTCGAATAAATCAAAGAAAGGTTTATCAATGGCGTTAGAAAAAAGGACCCCGAGCCTGCGGTGGGCGCGTGCCTCTGACAGGTCCGGGATCTAACATAACCCCTGGAATAAGCCTTTGATGTGGGCAATAGACATCCCCCGCCTACATCGGTTGCCTTCAAAGTGGATAAAAATTCTGACCGCAAGATAAATAAAGCCTGAAGCGAGCTTTAGGTTCATACTAAAGGTGTAATGCTGTGTATGGACCAACTGAACGAATTGGAACTACGGGAATAGTCGATTATTAGATAGATAGAGAACACTTTATTGAACATAAAAAAGGATTAATACAGATATTTTTGAACCTAAAAGTACAGATGGCGGCCTTATCAGTAAAAGTGATTTCTTCTAGACAAGAACTGCATATTGCCGAAGGTGACCAAAGGCTTGTATTTGTGTTCGCTCACTGACCTATAGGGGGTGCTACAAATAGACATAAACTTCTGAAAATAGGAGTTTCACACGTCTAACAAATTTGTGATCGCTAAAAAGTATCAGATGTGCCATACATTTTAATGCCGCAAGAGGTAACTTTAGCTGCTATTTTTTCGCGATTTTGATGTTACGAGGGTTGACGGGAATTTGTTACGCCTTGTAGTTACACCCACCCATAGTACTAGTGCTATAGTGATTAGTGAAGTTCACTTGCTTTCTCCATATCGTTCACTTTGATGCACATTTTCGTTCCGTTTGGTCTATATCCGGAACCACGCAGATAAAAGGAGACTTTCATTTTATACATTTTATACCAATCGTAAGTCAGTTACAGAACACCACTGTTGGATATCATATTATCTCGAGAAATAACAACCTTTTCCGCAAATAGCAAATATCAACATTGCAGCGTATCTTGTAATAATACTGCGGACATAGACATACCACGCAGAGACAAACTGTGTCGAACAAAATTCCGCTCAAAAGCGAGATGACATGCACACATGTGTGCCGTGGCGTAGCGTAGGTGTCAGCCGACTGGGGCGGAAAAAAAGTTTGCCACCCTCTTATTAGTTATTCTAGTTTGCATTAATTCCCAACAAGCTGGATTTTTGTGCAGGTTTTAAATTACAGTTGCTATATCAAAAGTCCCCATTGATCCCGCGTGTGTGTTGTTTTTTATCCGAGGTCAGGGATATATTTTTTAAATTTTTTGTGTATCTCTGGGAAACGGTTAGAGCTAGCGGAAAAATAGATCCAAGAAAGTAGTTTTTCCTTAAGAAGCACCGTTCTCGAGTTATCACGATTTCAGGCAGTAGGAAAGACGTATTTTCAATAAAACAATGAGCAATATGTCAATGGCATTGACTGTACTATATGGGGACGCTAAATTAAACCCAATTTAAAATAATTGTTTTCCTACACCCACAATATTTTTCAACGAGCAATCTAACAACGCCCTACACTGGTATAGGCGAGATAAAAAACTGCATCCCTAATATTAAGGCGTACGCGACTTTACGGGAGCTACGCAATATATATTTTTTATTTTGATTTAAAAAAATGTATATAAAATAATTTATTATGGTGCTCCGCTACCTTTTCTATCGTTTCGAATTTTTGCCCCCCCGAGCAACTACTACGCTACGCCACTGCGTATGTGTGTCTAAGCGGATTGTAGTGAGTGAGGGTCACAGCCACGCACACATTCGCGTTACTGACCACCTGCTGCGCTAAGCATACCAAAATTTGGCTAGTAATTTTTGCCTCTGTTTGGAAGCTCGAACTGCGGTTCCACATGCAGCAGAAGCATGATGTTTACACGCGCCTCCTCGCCTCCTTGCGTCTGGCGACATGCGGCCACTGCCGGTTTCTCGCTCTTTAATTTCCCCCGGGAGGGTTCTGTCCACTAGGCCCCTACTACACACCTACGATACTATGCGAGGCGTATTTAACGCAACGATTATTTTAACGTAGTATAAAATAATAAATGAACGTATCAGTGATAATTAGGCACAATACCTGTTATCGACATACTAATATTTTTAGTGAGCCTATTGTGTGTCCCTTCCTTCCTTCCCTTAAAATGTTATTTATTTTACGAATATTATTAGTTTGTGTTATGTCTATGCCTAACGCTAGTGGCATTTTTCCGAGCGGTTCCGTGCTTCGCAAGGCACGTTAAGCTGTTGGTGCCGGCTGCCGTCGATAGATGGCAGTCGTTAAGCCAAGTCAGAGGCCTTAGGGCGGCTTGACAACTTCTGACAGTAGACGAGCCACTAGTCTACAAGCCTCCACCAATCCGGACTTGGCCCCCGTGGTGGAGTATGGCCTATACCTTCCTCAGGGAAGAGACCCGTGCCCCTCGGTGGGGACATAATGGGTTGATGATGATTAGTTTGTGTTTGTGTAGTAGTAGTGGAGACCGCGGATCGGTAAACGTAGTGTGGGACGTCCTCAGACTCGGTGGAGCGATGATCTTCGCAGGGCGGCTGGCAAGAGCTGGATGAGAGTAGCCGAGGACCGTGCTCAGTGGCGTGCTATAGGAGAGGCCTATGTCCAGCAGTGGACAAGCATAGGCTGATGATGATGGTGATGTGTAGTAAAGAAAAATAGCAAAAAGAGATTGACTGCCCATAGTGCCCATATGCATATTAATAGATTATAGTTCCTCGCTTTAATTTGTATTTGAGTGAAATGCCAGAAAGAGATACGTTCCCAAATTATAAAATTCGATTAGAAATTAAAAAAATACCGGCTGAGTGTGAGTCGGACTCGCGCACCAAGGATTCCGTACCGTTTGTAGGTAGGTACTTAAATATTATAAATAGTTCAGGAATCGAGTCTCGCAGTTTTTTCCGAGCTTTTCCCGAACTTCAAAGATTATTTTTTTATGATACAAATATATATTTTTCAGATTTTTCCTGTATTTGTAGTATAAGCGATTTAACTTGCCAAATTTCATAGTTCTAGGTCAACGAAAACTACCCTATATATTTTGATTCCATTGAGTGTCGTGTATACGTTTCTTATATAAGTTTTTTTGCGGCATTAACGGCCGTGTCTTTTTTTTACTTTAACTTAGAAGTTTGATTTTTTCACAGCTTCAAGACACTGTAGACTTTAGTATATGGCTTTAATTTCCACTCAATACCTCCTCGCGTTCCCGAGATAAAGGGTCTGACAGACAGACGGACGGACAGACAATAAAGTGATCCTATAAGGGTTCCGTTTTTCCTTTTGAGATACAGATCCCTAAAAATAGGTACCGTCCATGTAACAGGTGGATAAAGGTGGATAAAAGAGCTTACGCATCATCCGTAGCGGGACGTTATGCACAATCGTTACGAAAATAACGCCCTGTGATTGCAACAAATAGTTATTTTGTGATAATAAAAACGGTTCTACCTGGTATCATCGTTTGCCTGTTACGATACATCTCTTTTTGCAAATCATTTCAAAAAAATATAATTTTCAATGTGGTCAATAAATCGCTCGTCAACAGAGCGTTCATATTTGTAGGTCTTTCTCGGAGTAGACGCCTTATCGAATACTATCTCCTTCACAGATGTCATATTACGCGACGCACAAAGATCGGATTCCTTTCACAAGAGAACATTAATGCGAGTGGCCCGTCGCATCATCCATTCCCCAGTAATAGGATTTGTCATGTTTATCTGCTAGCCAAGTTTCTTAGGAGATTTCCCAGTGACCTCTGGCGAGATTGCAGTACGTGTGTGTGCTTCGATATGAAGTCGATAGGATAAGCCGATGCAAATTGTAGGTGGACGCTTAAGAGTGCTCTGGACCGCAGAAATCCTATATAAACATAGTTTGATTTCAATTTCCAAAACACAAACTGACTTGAAATGTTTATGAATTTTTAAATGCTATGTAGTGGAAGTGAAGTGCTACAGAGATTAGCGTAATTCTCGACGTTTCTACAACGTTGCAGTTATCATAGTCAGGGGTAGACTGAAGTGGCGAGGCTGCCCTCAAGTCACTTCCATTTTCATGGCGGGCCGATACTACCGCTGCCTACGTTTGCTTACAGGATTCCGTAGCGTTCGGAATTAAGGTGTTAACTTTACCTAATGAACAACTACAGTCGTGAATTTTTTTTTCTGATTTTCTATTAGTGACGTGTTGCGAATTTCGATATTTGTAACCGAATTATATTTGAAAACTTATATTATCATCAAACATACCGTTTAGCGGTGGTAGCCTAGTGGGTAGAACATTGGACTCGGAAGCGGGAGACCCAGGATCGATTCCCAGTGCGGGCATGTACCTATGACTTTTCTTTCTAAGTTATGTATATTTGTGAAGTTACAGTAGCAATACCACTCGCTAACGGTGAAGGAAAACATCGGGAGGAAACCTGGGTGTCTGACTATTCACATAGCTCAGCGCTTGAAATCGCCAATCCGCGGTGGGCACGCGTGGTGATTAAGCCCATACTCTCTCTCTGAGAGAAGGCCTGTGCCCTACAGTGGGACGTATATAGGCTGCTTATGATACCGTTTATAAATTGAAATTAGACTACATTTGTATGGGATTTCAGCCATCTAGAGCAACCTTAAGTAGAACAAAATCTGCTCGCTGCCGATTCGATTGAGATTTGATCTGAAAACGATAATTGATTCGTCGGGAGAGCGGATCAAAGGCGATTTATATCCAATAGAGGAGGAAGCGGGAAAGAAGCGAGTAACTGAATTAACAGTCTAAATAAGAAACTCAATCTCACATCAGGCTAACGCCCCTGGAAAAGCACTGCCAAGAACGTCGAACGTTTATTAAAAAATGTTCAGCCGGCGCTATACGTGCCTTTATTAGCTAAAATACGTTATGGGTACGACTCTCAAAGGATTTAATTTCCTGTCTGCAAAATGAAAATCGATTAGTTCTATTTCCGCGAGCGGGCACCGGCGGCGATCGGACCCGATAGTTGCTGAGGGGCGAGTGGACGGTATTACTAAGGGAAGGTAATCTGATTGCAACTCTCCAGTTGCCCGATTGCACCTATGAACTAGCTTTGGATGACCCTTATCCATATTAATGTTTTGTAAATGCTGTAGCTGTGAAGCTCTTTCCACTGATAAATCCGCTGATTTTTTGTCAATTTCTTTCAGATTCAAAATACAGAGTTTCAGTATGCTTAGCTCAGACCTACATTGTTAGGATTACAGGACACTCTAAGCCTTAATAGTATATAGTTTTTTTAATTGAATATCTAAAAAAATTGCTAAATCACTTACCAAATAAGGATGAAACAGGTTACTGCTCAATCTGAAACAAAAATTGCGATCCCATTAACTTATGATCATTGCATAAAAATTTATTTAATATGTATGAATTTATATCACGTATTTCCGCATGCATTTTATAGTTGTGACACAGTTGCGGCAGTACTAATAATTTTCTAGTGGCCTCCGATTTCCTATATTTTCTTAGATAGGTGAGCACCCAGAAGAGTAACCGTTAATCGATATATGTAGTGCTATAATAGTTGCATAATAGCGGTATGGTTCACGATTGCTCACGACGCTCAAGACATGATGTCGGAGGTCATGGTGTTGTTACTTAACCTTATACACTTATGGAGAGAGTATGCTAGTAAGGTTTCGAACAAGAAAGCACGGAAATAAAGCTTTTTCCTTCCCAGATGCTAAGGCAGCTAACTTTTTTTTGTCACTAGCTATTGTGATCACGTTATCTTTAAAATGGAAAGGGGTCTCAATATTTAATAAGGAAATACAATTATTATAGAGCGACTTCAAAGTCTACCACAATTTTTTTATCTAACCTATATACGTCCCACTGCAGACCTTCTCTCAGAGAGAGAGCATGGACTTAATTGCCACGCGTGCCCACCGCGGATTAGCAATTTCAAGCGCTGAGTTATGCCACCTCGAGGGTATGATAGATAAGTAAATCAACAATTGCCATATTTATACGAAACAATGAGTTCCTGAGTACTGTATACTGGTACTAAAATTAGCAACAATACTGCAGGAAGTAAGCAGGCCCATGTTTTCCTGTCGACTTCGAGGAAGTCGAAAAAAATAAACTTGAATTTCGTGTTTCTAGACTCGAATACAATTTTACGTTTCTTAATTTAAACCTTCTAATATGTACCTAAGACTAATATAAATACTACGTCACGCCTCCGTAATAGGTGTAAATGACATAATATGTACAGAACTACATGCATACGTAAACTCACGCCTGTATCCCAGAGGGGTAGGCAGAGACCAGAGAGTACCACTTGTCACGATTCTGACAGATCACTAATATATCAATTGATATTAAGTTGTTGTCATCGATGTATGATATATTACTTAACTAGGAGTATTCTGTAGGTTTAGATACTCAGTTTAATTGTACTAAAAATGTGACGTACCTAAGCTTTGCAAGTTAACGAGTAAAAGGCGACCGACATAAAAAAATAACTTCGTAGAAAATCCATGGAAAATTGCTTTGTTAGTTCTGTAAAACAGATAAAAACCCCTCTTTCTACGGAACCCTACACTGCGCGGGGCCTGACATGCATTTGGGCGGTTTTTTACTATTTATTATTAATTTCAAACTCAATACCTCCAACCTATGTCCTGTTCCTGAGAAAAAAATACAAACACGGACGATTGGACAACAATAATCTTTTAAGGGTTCCATGTTTGCTTTGTGAGTTACAGTAACGTGTTTTTATAAATAAGTACGTAAAACTTTTGTAAGCAACATAATATCTGCAACCATTAAACCGCTTTGGATCATTAGGTATAGTGAGTAATATTCGGTGGCAATATTTCGATCAATTTGAATTAGCTAGCTAGCAACACAAAAATGTTTGAATCACTAATCTTTAGTACAATACAAATACTATTTCTAAAATGTCATAATTATAAACACACTAAGAAAAAATATTTCCATGTAGCGCCGGATTAAGAATAGCGTCACTCCATTTCCTTCCGTGGATGTCGTAGAAGGCGACTAAGGAAATAAATTACCAGGAGACGGGCAGCAGCGTCTTCCTGAGATTCCAACTGCATACTGCAATCTCCAACCCACCTGCCAAGAGCGTGGCGATTGGAAGGGAGGCCTGTGCCCTGCAGTGGGCGTCAAGTGACTGATGATGATGATGATGAAGAAAAAATATGCAGTCAGAATTAATAATAGACATAGAAGTCTTATGATTGGAAAATTTGAAAAGGCGTTAACTAATATTGAACTTTTCTTAAATGTATTTAGAAGGGACAGCGTGAGGAGAAAAAGTTTTAGAAGGTAAAGAAAGACGCAAAAGTTTTCAATAAGGCAGAAATTGTAAACCGGCTCCTATTTCAATTTTAATTTCCCAAAGTCACCGGGGGCCAAACTTTTCGGCTGGTGTTAATTAAACTTGTTTCATTTAATGAAACGGAGAATGAGTTCCAAAATTTATCATTATTCGAATAAGTCAAGAAAAAGAAAACTCGAAAACGGTCGAAGTAGCCGACCGAATTGAATTTTAGGTTCCTCGTCTATTACGTGACGGAAAAACCGTAACATTCTATGAAGTCAAGCAATTATCAAGTAATAAAAAACGATCAAACACGGTGATGACAAAATGACGAGACTAATACCTAGTAGTACAGTAATATTAAGCATAAGTAGTTAATTCCGTTTGTCACGAACAGATAATGTCAATTATTGTGACCCAGTGTGCAAAGGGCCATTCCGTTCGCAAAGTTCGGAATTCGATTTACATAATAAGGGACAAAATGAAAACGACGCTGTCATCCTGTAACTTAACTTTCCATTAAAGTTTTACTGTACACTTTGTTCATATTGCGAACTACGAATGACATAGCAAATAAACTCAAGCAATTCGATTAATATCTATTAATAGCTGACTCAGCAAATGTTGTTTTGCCATATTCATTAGCCTACGACCCATTCTCAGTCCTACCAAACATACACTAAAAAATTCATAAAAATCGGTGAAGCCGCTTCGGAGGAGTTCGATAACAAACACTGTGAAACGAGATTTTTATATATTGGATTAAGGTATATTTGATGACTTAAGAATGGCAGGAATTTTTTGGCAGGTACGTATATAATCAGCGCTGAGGGATCACTTCCTCAGCACAACGCTGAGTCAGCTGCCTTTTGTGGCAACGTAGATACACCACAGGCTACATCTATGGTCCTGTTTTATTTATTCGTTTTGTCTGTTGTGTATTTAGTTTTCTTTCTGTGGTTGTGCATATTATGTTACTTATGTGCTTATTTTGTTTCTGTGATGTATCTTGTTGGTATAATAAATGTCTTTCTTCTTTTCTTCTTCTTCCATTTCTTACAAAACACGACAAAACGGTGTCTTGCAAATATACATTACTAATGTAGCAGGTGAACAAAGTTCAAATAAACATAAGTGTTGCGAAGTTTAAACCGATTACTCAAGTTTGTTTTTATTACATCAACACAACAGGGTTATGGATGAATCAGATCTATCAGAATAACGTATATTAAGTCTTAACGTATCGTAATAACGTATCACTTCACGAGCCAATGTTTCATATTTTGAATCTGTTGGAAATTTTCCTGCGGAAAATAAGTCATATAAAGAAAGAATGAAAAATAATTTATCATAGCAAGAAGACACATCACAGAAACCAAATAAATTTTGTAAATTAATAGTCATATCGCTTCTTCCATATAAAACGATAGATTTTTTAATTTGATACTCGTCGTTGGCGATAAAAGGCTAACCTTTTTTTTTTATAAAAGATTCAGGATCGTGGCAAGTACCCAGGTAATCTACCTCTTTTGGAAACAGGCGTGAATTTATGCAATGTTTTTTTTTTCAAAGCTAAGACGGCGCCACCTATTACGCGACAACGCAAATAAATCACAATTTATTATGTCATAACTAGTTAAAACTTACTGTATAATAGAGAACTACTATCCTTATCTCCTTTAGAAGTTTCATTGACAATTAACTGAGGAATGAAAATAAAATGTACATCATTTTCTTAGTATTTTTTTAGTCTTGTATCTAGTGCATTAATTATATCTAGTTATGCTATAATGCAGAAAATAATTGAAGCAGCAGTCGCAAAACTCAAATTATTCTTGAAAAAATAAGTCTATGTTTGTTCATATACCGACTCAATTTAGAATGTTTACCTTTGAAACATGTGCATTACGTATAAAGCAAATTACTTAAAATTTCTCGGCAATCAAGACCAAACATGCGTTTGGACGATCTAATTACACGTGTTCAACATTACATTGTTAATGTAACCATTTCGTTAAAACTTCTGATTTAGTTTCAAAAGGATCGAATTGAATGGGACACCGGGAATCCGACATCTACTTTGGGAAATTTTAATGAGAAATTCGTATCTCGTTGCTTTAGAAACAGTCGGAGGGCGCGATTTTCGTCCGAATTTATTTTGTTTCAGGCGAAAGTTTCAGTCATTCGGTCGGAATTCCGCCTAGAAACGTCTTATTTGTCCGCGCGTCAGTCTGAAATTAAAAGATAACGTCTCGAAGTTAGGCCATTTTGAAGTTTACCGGGTGGTGCAGATTGAAATTATGACCGGTCGGCCCGCCGCCGGACCAGGGAACACGGCTTAATGTTTTAACTCTGCGAGATTTATTTTCGTGGCCAGATGTCGCGATCGCGGTGACAAATTGTTATTTGCGTTAGACTCCGCCGTCTCTGACTTTTCTTCTTACGATAATTACGAGTCGCTGGGCTATAACTCTGCAATTGTAGCAGAAGTTTACAACAAGAGTTATAAAACGTAACCACAAGATGATAAGTTTTCAATCTGTCTGCGTGTTTCAGTCGGTTCGTAATGTTTGCAGAGTGATCAACTTTTCTACAATTTTTGACAATTTGGCTCGTAAAGCACCTTGATGTAAATGTGGATCGTAAATGTTTTTATTTTTCTTCTCATACATTTTTAAACTTTTGAGTTATCCGTACTCTGATGGTATGTTGGATTGCAATCACTACAAGGGTATCTTTTAAGCGCACCATAAAAGAGTACTATAAGGAAGTTGAGCCATATAACAGCGGTTACCTCTACGTTAGGTAAGAGTGTTAATGCCTGCGTGCTCCACGCGACCTCACACATAGTGCATGCACAAAACAGTAATTTGTAGAAGGTTCGCTTATTAGATAATAATGTAACCAAGAGGCTCACGCATTTGTTTGACAACACAAATCCTTGGGGATCAATGAAACTTTAAGCCGAAGCCGTTCAGACAAGTAGACAGACGAGGGATATGTGGTTTTAAGGCAGCTAGTGTAAAAAGTACTGTCAAACGGGGTGATTAGACCGTAGTACGAGTAGAAACATGAAGTAGATAAAGGGTTTCGTCACCGATTTCCTACCGAACTTACGTGTACAACTACAGCGACGTCTATTGACATATATGTCGGACAAATTCTGAAACGTCGCTGAACTAAAGTTACAACTACGGCGGTGACAATAAAAACTTTTCCACTATTTATTTCCATTCAGACTCCAGTTTCTAATCAACCCATTTTACGGCATTTTTTTCACACGTTTGCCCGATTTTGTTGTGAAACTTTATGAGGCATTTATTTTACACAAACAAGAGACTAAATGAAAAAAGTAAAGCTAGCACAAAATTATATTCCTCTATCGACGGTGGAAAGGAAAAACACTTTAAGCGACACTTTGGTCGAAGTTGAGTTATTCGTTACATAAAAAAACGCTGATTCCCAATATGTTTATAACTCAATTTCGACCAAAGTGTCGCCTCAAGTGTTTTCCTTTCCACCGTCGATATGCATTTTCAGAGTACAATGTAGCGTATTTAGCCATGATTTTGTCAGCCTATTTTAGGTCCAGGGAATTCAGTTGTCCCTCTTGCCTCCCTGTTGCAACGAAACACAATCCCTCTGGCAACGTGTACGGATTTAAAAAGACCCTCGCATCTGAAGCCAGTATTTGCAGCAGTCTTTTTTCGAACTGCCTTTCTGGGAGCCCATTAATTTCTTCTGTGTGCTTAACAAGTACAATCGGGTTCAGTTTTTTAATCATAAACATTTTCGTCCAACTCGTTTGTCGAAGACCGGCCACGACGTTGCTATTAGCGTTTAAACGTAACCGACATGTGTGCTTACTTCCGCGTGTATAAGTGTTAGAGCTTCAGTTTTGATTAATATAGACAGTTTCATAGTTTTTAGAGTCTCTTAAATTTTATTACTCAATGAGTGTGAACATAAGTTACACAATAAATTTTCTTGGCTCAGCAATAAAGTTATATCTTACATTCTTAATCATCTTTCTTGTAATTCGATTTATATGTAACAACGTCAGGCAAAATTTTACCACATACAAATGATGTCCTTGCCTTGTTACCATAGCACATGGTATCCTAGTTTGGGACCAGGAGAAGTGATAGTCTTGTGAGAAGTGGATGTTATTACTATTATACACACAGAAACTCACGCCCGTATCCCGGAAGGGTAGGCAGAGACCAAGGTTTGTCACTTACCACGACCCTGACAAACCTCCGTCGCTTCATCAACATTCATTAGTCGCTGCATGCACTCACGCCGGTTTCGGGTACTTTTTATTTTGGCCCTTATTGGCCATATTTTCGTTGAAATGCACGTAGTTTTTATCACAAGCATGTTGTTTAAGTTTTATTTCGGTTAATGTTTTTATGTTGAGGAAGCGAAAGTGATCTGTCAGGATCGTAGCAAGTGGCACTCCCTGGTCTCTGCCTACCCCTCTGGGATACAAGCGTGAGTTTATGTTATGTTATGTTTAATGTTTTTATTGTGCAATAAAGTGTAATAGAGTAAAGTATTTAGACGAAGTGTTTTTCACAAATATGCGCGTTAAAGAAGTTTATTTCTAGTAGATGTGGGCTGAACTGTGGATACCGTCTGCCACTGACAGAAATCATGTCTAGACACGGAGCAGAAAGCTGAGCTATTACGAAAAAGGAAATGAACATGCATCCCACGTTCGAGCCATCTCCAACAAGCAATCATGTGAAATTGTACACCGACCATCACCGCGAAATCACTTAACAAACGAGTATTTCCGAGCCTAAGAATATCCGGTAAAATAAGTCCGATTTAACCAGTTGGCATCTCTTATAAAAAGATAAAAATCCGCCAAGTGCGTGTCAGGCCACGCGCAGTGTTCCGTAAAAAAAAGGGGTATTTATCTGCTTTACGGAACTAACAACTAAATCAAAGTAATTTTCAATGGATTTTCAGATTTTATGCTACAGTTTTGTCGGCGTAATATATATATTTATATATTACGCCGACAAAACTGACAAATTTCAGCTCTTACTTACTCAGCGTCTCTGTGCTAAGCCGCGGAGAGACAGACGGACATGGCGAAACTATAAGGGTTCCTTGTTCCATAAAAATGATCAAAATTATGTAAGGAAAAGAGGCGGACATACTTCGAGCAAATATGATGATATAGTAGTATTAGCAAAAAGTACCCAAAACCGGCGTGCGTGCACGCAAGGACTAATGAATGTCAATGAAGCGAAAAAGGTCTGTCAGGACCGTGGCAAGTAGAAAACCCTGGTCTCTGCCTTCCCCTCCGGAATAAAGGCGTGAGTTTATGTTATGTAATGTAATGTAAGGCAAGATTGAGGTTTCACAGAAAAATCTTATGCACAAAGTAGTTTGGTCTCCAGTATCGGCTTTCGGATCTAACGCCAGTTTTTCATCACCCTGTATACGGAGCGGCTACTTTCTAGACGACTGATTTGGCATGAGTTGATTGGAGTGAGAGTATACATCAAATAAGGAAACTTCAGCTTATAAAGAATTATGACATTAAAGAAAACAGACGCATTTTCTATCTGCAATTTATTGATGTCATTATTGAGGTCTGCTTTCTGTTATTGCCATCTCCACTTTCATAATTAGATATAACCAAAAGGCTACTGAACTTGTTATCATAAACAACCTATATAAGTCCCACAGTCGGGCACAGGCCTTCTCTCAGAGACAGAGTATGGGCTTAATCACCACGCGTGCCCACCGCGGATTGGCGATTCCAAGCGCTGAGGTATGTGAATAGCTCAGACACCCAGGTTTCCTCACGATGTTTTCCTTCACCGTTAGCGAGTGGTATTGCTACTATAACTTCACAAATGTACATAGGTAACTTAGAAAAAAAAGTCATAGGTACATGCCCGCACTGGGAATCGAACCTGGGTCTCCCGCTTCCGAGTCCAATGTTCTACCCACTAGGCTACCACCGCACCTTAATGGATATTAATAAATTTTATTGATATTGTGGATTCGACTTTTATTAATCTTTTTTACCCCCAGATTCTCGTATACTAACAATCTGTTCATTTAAAGTTGTGAAGATGAAGTTTACTGAATGAAGTTACAAGGTGACCGTGTTTTTTTGCATTTACTTCGGCCTACTGACTGCTGTTAACAGTAGAATATAAGTGATTGGGGCTATCGAATCAGGAATGCGTAGATCCACAGAAGAACCCGAGTTACTAATATAGCTGGAAGAATTGCTCAAATAAAGTGGCAGTGGGCGGGGCACATAGGTCGGAGAACTGATGGCCGCTGGGGCGAAAAAGTTCTGACCTAGTGATCGCGGACCGGACGATGCAGCGTGGGCAGGCCGCCCCACCAGATGGTCTGACGACCTGGTTACGGTGGCAGGGATGCGGGCGGTACAAGACACGGAAGCTTGGAAAACCATGAGGGAGGCCTATGTCCTGCAGTGGGCGTCAAATGGCAGATGATAATGATGAGGGATTGGGGTTATTGTATAGAAATACCCCCGGTTTATAGTTTACAACAAGCTATTCGTCTATTGTTAACAGGTATTGGTCAAGTGCATCTTAACAGCAGCTTAACAGGTTGTTACTGTATGAGGAACCGGGGGTTAACCGCTTACCCAAAACTTAAGTGCGCGTAATTTCTGTGATAAGAATGTTTGGAAGCCTTTTTGGAAGGCTTAGATAATTCTAGTAGTACTTCTCAAGCATAGTAAGGAATCACGTTAATTAACACTAAATAATTATTCAAAATATAGAGACTCAATTAATTACTCGACGCACAGATCGGCTTACCGATCAATCAACCAACCGATTAATTGAGTCATACGTCATTTTATTTAGTCTGTGAAGTTACTCTGGTGAATTAATTACAGTGAAATAAATTTTATAACAAAGAGGTAAATGAGTATAAATTGTATATTTATTTATAATACAGTACTATATGAGTTGCATAAAGAAGCATCCGTTCGGAGTAAAATCAATCTTTGATCTCACAGCCAACGCTTGAGCTGGCTGTAAGAACAAAGTTCCCAATAAATATTTTTTTGCGAACTCCTCGTAACTTTATGCGATGCTCAAAATTATAAGCCGTCAAGTTTTAGCTTCGTAGGAACAAGTTGTTGCTGCAGGTAAGCAAATGCAGTTTTAGATATAACCAATATTAGATAAAAGAGTTCAAATTAAATTGCGAAAAACATTGAATGAATGCTGGCTATGTTGTAAAATATATTGTTTCGGTGCGAGGAAGTTTAGTCGACACATTGTGCTTGTAAGAGCGCGCGTTGATATCTTTTGTATGGATCACCGCACGCGCATTGGAAGCATGTTCAATATGTTATTGTAGTAAAAACAAGTATGACCGTGCTTCATGCATATTTTTGCCTTATAGTTTATCTTTTTGTGTGGTATGTGTTCGTGTTTAAAATTATTATTAACATTAATTCAAATGAAATGATTTAACCTGTTAGACCTTGATAAGAACAATTGAAAACCATTGTTATGGTGGTCCGATCGGGCCATTTAGAATTCTACAGATTAATGCATTGTGCGAGGTTACCAAGGAAAGTTAGGTCTATATTTTAAATAATTTTATTTACTATCTACGCTGACATAAATGAAGAGTTCTTCTTTGTGGCTTAACAGAAACATATTAACACTTTTACAAATGAAACTTACGGGGGTACACGGAGTAACACTAGCGTCACCGAGGAAAAAAATCATATCTTTTTTACAGATCAAATTTGCAAAAAGTAACAGTACAATTTTTAGGACCCATGGCCTTGAACGGTGGTAGCCTAGTGGGTAGAACATTGGACTCGGAAGCGGGAGACCCAGGTTCGATTCCCAGTGCGGGCATGTACCTATGACTTTTCTTTCTAAGTTATGTACATTTGTGAAGTTATAGTAGCAATACCATTCGGTGAAGGAAAACATCGTGAGGAAACCTGGGTGTCTGAGCTGTTCACATACCTCAGCGCTTGAAATCGCCAATCCGCGGTGGGCACGCGTGGTGATTAAGCCCATACTCTCTCTTTGAGAGAAGGCCTGTGCCCTGCAGTGGGACGTATATAGGCTGCTTATGCTATGCTATGCTATGGCCTTGAACCTAAGGCAAAACACTTAGGACTAGATAGCATTAACGCCAGGAACGGCCGCTTTTGGCATAAATGCTATCTAGTCCCAGGTTCGTAATCCTAGGTTCTTTGTCGTGGGTCCCAAAAATCTCTGTTAACGCAATTGAGAGATTGTACTGACACTTTTTGAAAATTTGCTCTGTAAAAATAGATATGAATTTTTTCCTCGGTGGCGCTAGTCTTAATCCCTGAAACCCCTTAAAAAGAAAATATATTCGAGTGTACGTTATTTGCGAGCGACATTTGCAGAGTGACCGCCACAAGGGGGCGCGCGGGTCGTATGCCAAGCAAAAAGGCTAAACATAAATAGTTTTCAGGACGTCTTTGCTGTGAGTAGACGTAGTTATATGTACGCACGTTTACATTCACTAGGTGTATGTTCAATCTGGATCTTGGTAAGGAAAGACTTTACCTAATATTTAAACACAAGCCTTGATGTCTATGTAAAAACAATATTACGAAAAAAGTCGCAGATTACTTCATGACATCCGCCAATAAAGTTGTAGATGATAAATCCGAATGTACGTGTGTTACTTACATTTCAACGTTAAATCAATTGCACAATTTTTATTGCTCCAATAAAATTTTCAAGACAAATATAATTAATACCAATAAATTGCTAGTTAACTTTTTACGGCATAAATGTACTCACAGTTGCTTAGAAGTACAGTAATTATGCAAGTGTCATTGCCGTCATGTAATAGATACGGCAACCGGTTAGGTTTAAATAAAACATTGCGCAAGATGCGCCTCGGTGACTGAATTATTATCATACCACGGTGTAGTGCATAAGGTGCGAAATGCTACATTAATTGATGATGAATTGACTAATTGAGCAACATCACTTTGTTGGTAAACAGTAGATCTCAAGTAAGTCTCGATTATTTATTGATATATAAGTCAACCAGACTTAAAATACTACAATTTCAGGATTAATTACTTACTGTTCACTTTATTCCGGAATCACTATTTACGTATTTCAGCGCTTGGAATCGCCAATCCGCGGTAGGCACGCGTGGTGATTAATTAAGCTCGTACTCTCTTCCTGAGAGAAGGCCTGTGCCGTACAGTGGGACGTATATAGGCTGTTTATGTACTCATTTCAACGCTCAGGTGTTCAAGTTAGTAATTCATATTGAAAAAGTTACAATGTGAATAAACAAAATTGAAATAAGTACTATTCATATTTTTTCATTAAGAACACAACAATAATAAAAAATAAAACTTTGCTCTTACATATTTATGATTCATCTACAGACATTCTTGCGGTATAATAAAAATATTTTTACTACTTGCGATTACTGTAACCACCCAGTATGTATTCAATTACTAGATTTATTGTTGTTGTTACAACATGTAGGCAATTAATTTAAAACTCTTGAGTGAGAGCTTAGTTAGCTTAGTTTTAAATTAATTAGTTAGTGGCAGTTACATACATTATATAAACTCACGCCTGTATCCCTCGGGGGTAGGCAGAGACCACTGGTTCACCACTTGCCACGCTTCTGACTAACTTCATTCGCTTGATCAACATTCATTAATTGCTGCACGTGCACTGTAAGCACGCTGGTTTCGGGAACATTGTACGTAACTTAGAAAATCAAATAAAGAGAGACAGTACTTTACGTGTGTGAGGCACGGGTTCTTCCGATACGCAACCGCCGTTTACAATTTCCAATTTAAAATCTTACCTTACATTATTATTACCGTCTAGAACCTTTAAGAAACGAATTTCCTTCACTTGTCTGAAACACGCGAATGGAGCATAAAAGCGTCCTCACTATTTCCCGGGTATTAAGGGTGGTTTACTTAAATAAGTGCTCGAGGACGGTTTTAATCAAGCACTTTATGGGCTGCCACGGACCAAGCGGCTAGAGTATAGGCAGCGGAACTGCCTTAACAGCCCGGGACGGGAAATTTTTTGTTGATCTAAATCACCTATATTCTAGTAGAGTATTCGATAGATTAAGGTTTGCAGTCCAGTTAGGTAAGTCCAACTTCGAGAAAGAGGTCACTCGTCAAATCCAACTCGGATGGACAGCGTTCGGGAAACTAAAACACATTTTCGCGTCCTAAATACCTCAGAGTCTCAAGACAAAAGTGTATAACCAATGTGTGTTACCAGTGATGACTTATGGATGTGAGACCTGGTCGCTGACTGTGGGTCTCATAAGAAGGTTCAAGGTCGCCCAACGATCAATGGAGAGAGCTATGTTAGGATTTTCACTGCGTGATCGAATCAGGAATGAGGAGATCCGCAGAAGACCCCGAGTTACTGATATAGCTCGAAGAATTGCTCAGTTGAAGTGGAGAACTGATGGCCGATGGGGCGAAAAAGTTCTGACCTGGTGACCGCGGACCGGATGACGCAGCTTGGGAAGGCCCCCCACCAGATGGTTTGACGACCTGGTTACGGTGGTGGGGAGTCGCTGGATGCGGCACAAGACCGGAAAGCTTGGAAAAACATGAGGGAGGCCTATGTCCTGCAATGGGCATCAAATAGCTGATGATGATGATAATGATGAAGGTTTATTGACCACGGCGAAGAATTTTTTTTTCAGTTTTGCGACAGGCTCAAATTTTTATCAAATAATGCGTAAAAGTTAGTTTTTATTAAAACTGGCTACGCTGTAAGTTTCATAAGAATGTGTGCAAAATTGAATATTATATGGTATACTAAGAAAATTACGCATAACATTCTTTGATACGTACTTACATAATCTCACGCCTGTATCCTGGAGGGGGTAGGCAGAGACCAGCAACCTCTTTCGCTTCATCAACATTCAAATGAACATAAATACGTCGCAAGCCTGTTTTCACTACTTGTTACCGCGCCCTTCGCTAATGTGTCCACTATTTGGTCGGCATTTTATTACTCGTATGTCCTAAGGATCGCCCCTCACCGATCCATATTACCTAACTGCGTTTGCTCGATATATTTCTTTCGTTAATCTTTCTTCCTTAAATTTGAAGATACATACTGTTAATCGCTGTTTTCTTGGCATTCATTTGGGTAGTTCTGAGGGACTCACGTCGAAACCCGTCCTTGCGGAGTGCTTTTAAACGCAGCTGATTAAGTTTCGCGATGCGCCAAGCTTGAAAAATACTCTTTGTAATGGCCCTAAAGTATAATATTTAACGTATATTTAAGTTCCGTGAAGATACTCGAGGGAGGAATACCGGAGCGGATTTAATAATTTGAATTAAAGTTGAACTTTGACTTATAAGTTTTACTTATTTCCACATTTTACGCAAATAAAGTCTTATGTTTTCCGTTTTATTTTCTTACATTCCATTCTATTGTTCGATGTCCTATATTTTATATGGGATAGAGGGGGGTCAACGTGCTCTTCCGTTATTAAAGGGATCTTCCCGCCGGGCAGATCGTGTGCCTGAGAATGGCCGGTCGGACTGTTGTTCATCGACGTTATATTTATGATTTTACTTGTAACACTTTGCTTGCGCGATGCAGGAATGCCAGAGTTTATAGTGCGTGCGTGGAGTTGACATGTGCTCGCCGTAACTACATCTTGGGTAAACCCGATGCTTAGTGTATTCAGTCATATCCATGGGTATTCGAAGAATAGGTGGTTATTGAAGGGAGTGAGATGCATATTGGTCAAGCGAAAGCAGTTTATCAGGATTATGGCAATTGGCAAACCCTGGTGTTTGCCCTCCATGAGATGCATAACTGATCATCAACTTACCGGTCCAAAATTGTATGAAAAATGAAACTGACACTTTAAAACTTTCTTTTATTGGTTGTGGCTTAGATTTATAACACTAAAAATAGGTTTTCACATTTCGCGTTATTTCAAAATCACGTTGTATAATAAAGATAATACAGTAGCCAGCAGGTCAACTTTTACATTTTTGGTGCAGTCACATTTTACTTAACTGATTACAGTGCACGTATTGAAAGGGTGATGCACTGTCAACTGTAGAAGTGTTGAGTAAGCCGATTGCGTATAAGAAAGATGTCCCAAGAATCACAGAAGCCACGTCTAGAGGAGCACAGTGACCAGAATTCCACACGCCTTTATATTTGCGAGCACGTCCTAAAGGGTCACTTGCACAACGCCTTCATGTCCACTTAAGGTCTAAACCAGTTTACTGACTATAAAGTCATTGTCAGATCACAAACAGCTGAACACTGACAACATGATCCCTAAACCAGTTTAAGTCGTTTTGTTGAAGGAATGTGGTGCAATTGACCCTTTCAGATTTAACATTGATGGCGGTTTTTTTTTAAGTCAAGAAGGTTTTCTTTTTGGGATATACAACGTGTGTTTGTGTATTTAAAATTGTTTTACTAACTCAATTCTGGAATCACTTACTTGAATTTTAGTCAAAAGAGTCCGATCAGGTTTCGCTCTTATTCGCAAAGCCTAATTACGGTGACTAGAGACGGAGTTCGCGTCGTCCGTAGCTGGTCTCTGATTCTATTAACTAAAATGCAAGTGATTCCGGAATTATTAATTCATGTGCTGACGAAAGTTTTTGTTCATTGATGTTAATAATAATACTTTAAGAGAAAAAAATACCTGAACTAACCTAAAAAATAAATAAAAAACACTCCGCCTAGATCATGGCTGCCTCGTCACGTTACCTCGTTGGTTGGCGAGACTTAGCTTCTACCCGAGGTAAGAGTCAGCGCGACATAGGTAGTATGGCGAATCGAGTCAAGTGTTTCAAATGTCAAAAAACACGACTTTCCAATAAATTAATTGTCCAATTTTGACGTTTTAGCGCCACAAAACGCGTGACTCGCGTCGCCGTACTACCTATGGGGTCCCTGGTCGTGGCGATGAAGAGTGACTGTAGTTTTTTGAAGAAATAACGCAAAACTTGAGGACTTATTCTTATTTTTAGGGTTCCGTAGTCAACAAGATAATCTTGTAGTTTCACCATGTCCGTCTGTCTATCTACTGTCTGTCTATCTCTCGGTCTGTCTCTCTCCGTCCGCGTCTTAGCACAGAGACGAAAAGTACTAGAGAGCTAAAATTTGGCATAGCCGTTTTGTCAGCTAAACAAACCACCATGCATCAAAAACTGACACAACGTATAAACAGAAAATAAAACCTGCACCGATGGTATCAGTCGCCGCCGCAAGGCCGTCGTCCGATCTCGAATGTCGCTTTCATTGGAAAGTCTCAGCTAGGCCGGAACTGGTCGCGTGTTGTGGTCGTAACTCTCTGCGGCCAGATGCATCGCAGTAGCTGCACTGTTTGTTTATGGCATTCGCACACTGATACGTGTTCTTTATGTCAGCGTTGAAAGGTTTATTGTTGACAGAACTGTATAATACAGTATCGATGTTGTGACATTATTTTTCAATGAAGATACCAATTGAAGCTTTGGTCCAGCTCTTTTTGCGAGCTGAGATGCAAGAAAAAAGTCTTCTTTCTCTGATTTACAACAATTATGGTACCAGATTGGACAATAGAAGCTACTTTTAACCGACTTCAAAAAAGGAGGAAGATATCAATTCGACGCATATGTTTCTTTTATTTTTTGGCTATGTTCTCGCATAACTCCGTCAACCGATTTCGATAATTCATTTTTTTCGAATAGATATAACGTCCCATTGGTACCCTTTCAATTTAGATCTGATAAAGACTTTAGAGATGGAGAACGGAACTCTTCAATGGACAGCAGTAAAACCCATCCTTTAGTAACATTCGTGTGTTTCATAAAATTGCGTAAAATTAGTCCCAAGATAATTTGGTGATGTTCTGGTGAAGACTTTCGGAGATGGAAATTGAGAACTTAAAATTTTAAAGCAACGCATTAATGGTTATAAGGGACTTATTTATTTTTCTCCCGCTCCCCCACAAAAAATAAAAAAAATAATATAAGATTTATGTAAGTTTATTATTAAGTTTATGTATGTACTATTCATATTTGCACCAACTAACCGTCTCCCTTTCTCTTTCGGAAACCTTTCCGTCACAAGGTTGTCTGGAAGAAATTGCTGCTAGCAATAAAACCGCCTTCATATTTTATGTCTCGCTTTTTGTGTGCAATAAAGAATATTCTTATCTTATCTTATAAAATAAAAACACTACAGCACTAAACAGTTAGAAATAATTTAAAAGAATACCTTTAAATTAGAAGTATGTATACACGTAGGCATTGTAGAAGTATAATTTGTAGTCGGTACTCAGTTTCATGACCAACACATATATTTTGGGCACCGAACCCAAATTATACTTTTTTTTGTTGACACAATATAATTTCGTAATTTACTCTTTTATTAAATAAGGGCAAGAGCTCTTTCCAACAAAAACGTGCCTGTCATAAAAGTTTGACCTGTAAACGAGTTTACCGCGCAACGCAGTGGGCGTATGTCGTTAGAACACTGTGCATCTTAACTACACCTGCGGTCTTAATGCGATGTTACGAGATAAATGCGTCTTGAACACGGTCCATCTCCGCTCTACTTCCTAATGAATAGACGCGATGGAGGAAAAACTAGGGCGACGATAATCCGCGAGTCACGATCGCTGCCGATAGAGACGTAACTCGGCTCTGGCAAGTGCGTATTGTGGCGTTTTACTGTGCTATTTTGTAGACGAGATAATTAGGGTTGTGAATCGTTTGGATAGCAAAACAATTGCGAAAGAAGTACAGTTGATTGCAAAATGCGAAAAGAGCTCCTGGCATAGAATTATAAGGAGTTCGAGCTTTTAAAGTGAGACAACAAAATGCTAGTCGAGTTGGCATGCTTAGCATAGCATAGTTATTTTATGTGAATGTTTGCGTGTCCACGAACATCACTTATTACGAGTACAATCGTAAATGTGTTCGCTTTTGAGCGGAATTTTGTTTGATTGACACTGTTTTGCATACGAGTGTCTGTAAATGAATTCCAAAAAGCTTAAAAGAAAAATATAAAGATGCTGTAACTTAGTCATATTAATTGAACGATAGATATTTATTGTTGCAACTCTGTAATTTATATCACAGTAATATTTCTTAAATTCTCATAATGTAATTCCTGGTGTACATACAGTAAAGAATATTCTATCTATCTATCTATTTCTTATTAACACTGTACACCTCAATACGCAGCAGTCGAAAGCGTCTTTAATTATTTTAATATATTTTGACATCCGACCGCTAAAATCTGCGCAAAGTGCATCTTGCGTAGTTTGTTTGTATGAACTCGTTATTAGGTACCTACAGACAAGCTCCTCATAGATCCAACAGCTAAGCGACTATAAAAACGTCCAGCACTCAAGACGCATGGGTAGCAATTTTATTCAGCAGACCGTTTAAACTTTCAACTTGAGTGGTGTCTATAAATCCGGCCTGAGCTAAGCAATATCCCCTCCCATAATTTCGCACCGTAAATTAATAATTGCAGAAAAGAAACATCAGGGCGGGCACTAATTGTAAATATTAAAAGAGGGAAATTGCGCTGTAAAAGTGCAAGGAGTGAAAATATGCTCACAATATTAAACTATTAAGTCCAGTGTTCATCTCATTTAAAAGTTATAGCCCCTGTGAAGGCGGCAGCTCAAAATATTCGACAGTAGAAGGTTAAAATACCAATCGGATCTTATATAAATTGACATAATACCGCACAACGCAAGTTTATTTTAACAATATGCCTCGAAAATATCATAGAGGCTATAACTTGAACTATGTAATGTTAAAACTTCTTCCAAACCTTTTGCGTTTCTTTGAAGGCAACAATCTTATCTCATATATTTTCTCTTTGGGACATAATATATCTTAATCATATCCTTTATTTTTTAAATCGATATCACGCTTTTATATCATATCTCTCATTTTTCAAATGTAGGGTAAAGAGAAACCCTGCGAGTTTCCAACTCACACTTATTTACTACTCTAAATCCAGCATGTACGGCTCTCCGAGTTTGTGGGTTGAAAAAGGTGATGAATCGGCCGAATGCTTCCGATCTGCGATTCCGCGTCGCGCGTCTGAGTGAGTGAGGGAGCGAGATTGGGTTGATATAACTCGGACAAAATTGATATTGCCTGATATATGTGTCATATCAAAACTCGCTCCCAAGTTACCAAAGCCCATTGTTCAGTACCAAGTCAACCTTCTATAGTAAGTATTTAGCGCCGGGCGTGTATCCCACTGAGCCAGGTCAAACTCCCTTAGCAATGGAACGGACGGAGTAATCTGAACTAAGATTAAGTCAAGAACTTACGCTAAAGGTATCTGCTGAGGTGCTGCATTATTTTGCGCTCGGGTCAGCTCGGGTTATGCATAGCCGTTAACGTCTAGGTATTGATTTGTTCGGTCGGTAGGGAGAATATTCTAGGAGAGAGACGAATTTGAGATACAGTATAAAACAACGTTGGTGACAACTTAGTTTGTCAGATACATACAAGTGAAAGTAATAAAAGCGTGTTAATAATAAAAATGCAGGGAACTGCAGTAAATGAAAGAGGATGCAGATAAAACGAATGAGGACAGTGATGAAAGAAATATAGGAATGATTAGATCGTGGCTTTGTTTGCTGTCAATGTTAAGAAGAGAGAAATAATATACAAAGCTAATGTCCACCCTTCAATAAACATAAACATAAACATTTACATACAGGCACATACATTGCTTTTGGCCCCACACTAGGATACCCTGTGTCGTGGGAACCAGAAACAACGACATCACAAACATGTAAACATCCAAGACCTGGGTTTTTTTGTCCCCAGCCGGGATTCGAACCCGGGACCTCTCGCATGGTATGCAGATGCACTACCGCTGCGCCACGAGGTCAATAAAAGAATAGAAGAATAAGAATCTTCCACTGTAATTTAGAAGTCAGCAGTGAATTTCGTAGCAGCTAAAGGCTTTCAGTTATTTTGCGCGCACACTACTTATCTAGTATTTGTTTTTGTCGCATGACTAACAAACGTGTTCTTAATGTACCTTGATCTTGACATAGATTTGGTTTGAAATATTATTGAATCCTTCTGTCGGAAAACCTGTTTGCTGCTGCATTTGCACTTGACTATAGCCGAGATGGGCTAAACATGGGAGGGAAATATATATCGTCTTGGAATGTTTGATGTATTTAACATTATTTTGCCCAAAGAATGCTAAGGATGCAACTATTTCCTAAAAAAATATCTCCTTAACGCAGTTGTAGGGTACCTACTCAAGGAATATTTCCAGCACGTTTCATAAAAAAAAAAAAATATTCAAAAATTCAGTCAGTCACGTTAATATTGTATTTGTTGTAATCTAATCTTTAGTGACATAGGCGTTACTCATTAGCGCAATATATTGTTTTATGGGTAGGGGCGTACTTTGCGTGCCGGAAATAATGTGATTTGCCGAAAAGTTAGTTAAAATAGTGGTACAGACGTTTTTAAACTATAATTAAATTAAATTAAAATAAGAACGTCATAATCTAGAAAACAGCGAAAGGAAACTGAGGGTTCAGAACCTGTTCACATTCCGCAGCGCTTAAAATTGACAATCTGCGGGGAGATGATATGTGCCCTGAAGTAAGTCATATACAAATATATATATGTGCATCCGCCAATGCACTGAATGACTTTACGTGCAGTCACAAAAGCGTTTACGTACGTTAATGAGGCGTATAGACCATCACCTTCAGTGTCAGCCTCCCCCCATCCCTCGAAAAAAATAACCCTAGATTCGATATTGCTCATAGATACGTATTATAGCTAGGTGCAATCTACAGAATCAGTCGTTGCAAAGTTATAAAACACAACTAAATACATTGTTCAAAAACGTATAGATTGATGTGCTTACGATGAATAATTTAAGAATGGCTGTCTGTAACAAAATGATCACGAAACATTAACGGCCGCCAATTGTACTGTGTACTTTTAAAACTTTTATATCATGTGCTCTAGTGTACAATAAAGAATATTCTTATCTCTTACGAGTATCTTATCATTATCAAAATCAGTAAGCAGCCTATATACGTCCCACTGTAGGGCATAGGCCTTCTCTCAGGGAGAGAGTATGGGCTTAATCACCACTCATGCCCACCGCGGATTGGTGATTTCAAGCGCTGATGTATGTGAATAGCTCAGACAGTCAGGTTTCCTCATGATGTTTACTTTCACCGTTAGCGAGTAGGATTACTACTTCACAAATCTGATAAAACTGATTAAATTCGGAGAAAAAAAATAAGCCAATGGATAAAACTAATAGACCTATTCTATATCTAAAAGTCAATACCCATCGGATTACTGGTCTGCTTATTGATCGTTTACCCAACCTCATCTACCGCCTCGGTGGAGCGATGATCTTCGCAGGGCGGCTGGCAAGAGCTGGATGAGAGTAGCCGAGGACCGTGCTCAGTGGCGTGCTATAGGAGAGGCCTATGTCCAGCAGTGGACAAGCATAGGCTGATGATGATGATGATCCACCACCTTAGTCAAGCGACTGTTCTACCACTTCATCTCCACTGTCACTTGGTTCTTATTCGCATACAAACGTCTTCGACAAACGATGGACGAGATTGGCAGGAGACCGAGAGGGTTGGCAGCGTGACAAAGAAGAGCCAGCAGTAGGCTCTATTTATGGTCTGGATATGTAAATAGAAGTCGAGATAAAATTACATGGTATTTTTTTCACATATAGGCATAAAGTAAACTAAAATAACTTATTCTACCAGCGGACGATAAACACAAGGTTTATCTGCCGCCGTTATCACTCGGTATGGTAACATACTTTTTATTCCTAAATACAAAGATTTTAGTATATTTTTACATTGCTGAGGCTCCCTCTGTATACTTAATATTTGTTATAGGAGAATGTTTGTTTCAGTGACGAGATCGTTACGTCTGAATCAATATCTTTATTAACCATCCAAATGGTTAATAAAGATATTAATCGTATTTTATGGCTTTTGTTAGTCCATAAAAGTACAGTGCAGCTTAGTATCACCTTGATTGCAACCTTCTTATGACTACGCAAAGTAGAATATAAAATGATGATTTTAGTTACCACAGTAAAGATTGGGTGATAAATAATGTGGAAAGAACTTTCACACTGCATATAAGGAATGGATCGGAATCGGATGGCCTTTCAAGTTTTCACTCGACTAATCGATTGGATTATTATTATACCCTACGTTGATCATAATTAACTTTGAAAACTTTCTTGACCTTAAGCAGACGTTCTACAGAGTGTGACAAAATCCCCATCCAAAAGAAAAAGTTTTGCCTCGATAATTGCACTTATAAAGTATGTGATAGGAGCTACTGTATGATCATTCTGGCTTTCGTATAAGTACTAATTAAAAACAAAAACAGATTGAGGCAGACGGCTGGATGAGGGTGGCCGCGGACAAATGAAGTGGCATAATTTGTGAGATTTCTAAATCCAGCAGTGGATAAACATGATAAAGATAAGATAGATAAAGATTCATTTATTCGCATAAACATGTGTCAGTAGTACAGTGGCATGCATTACTATGGTCTTAAATATAACATTGTCATGTTAGTTTTGCTTCAACATGTTTTGCCAGAAGGTGGCGTGCAAATAAGAGAGTTTTGCCATCACAGTAATTATTAATCAGTCATAAAAAGGTTATAAAAGTATGTCAAGCCAAAAATTACACTTTATTATTATGATCAAATTGGGTCAAAAAGTAGACACGCACATGTCTTTAATGTAATGGTCAGTAAATTAAAAGAAAAAATTAATTACAATGTGTCATTTAGAAATTCACTAAGATTGTAGCAACCTTTGTCAATAAGCAGTTTTTTGAACCGTGTCTTAAATACATTTGTGTTTAATTGTTTGTAGATTGTCGGAATTTTATTATATATTACAGGAGCCATACATACAATGCTTTTGCCCACTAAGGCTGTTTTTGCGCGATGAAGACGTAATTTACTTTCATCACGTCTATTTCTCATTACAGTTGCACATGGGTTGACAGATTGAATTGGAAGTTCTAAATTTACTGAAAAAAATATCGTAATAAATATTCATGTAAATTCGGCAGCACATCATACCCATGCATCCGTGCACTCTATTCGGTGACGTTTCGGGTAAATGCAAGTAAAATTTGAAGGTCGATGTGCTGTTGATCGAATTTATAACCTATTATAGCATATCTAAATGGCCTCCAGAGCTTCGGAAATATTAGTTCCATAAATATTTCATGGATTATTTTGCCAAAAACACTCACATGCCAATCCACCTGCGCTACATATCATCCAGTCCATCTTATTTACGCAATTATGGAGTTCCGAGCATTGCGTATGAAATACAGACGGCAAAGTTGTACGCAAGTGTCAAGAGCAGCAAAATACGCATCCGGAGAAGTCTGACCGACTTCCAGACTAGTTTTTTCTTCACAAGCCCTTATTGAGGGAGTCAATCGAGTGACTAAAGCGATGGCTCTGGTTCACAGAGATTGATTACCCCAATAGAGAAATATCACAAGCAGAGGTACAGTCGATAGCAGGTCAATGTTTACATGATTGTTGCAAAGTTGACCTTAACGTAACTGATTAGAGTACACGTATGTGAAGGTTTATGTGCTATCGTCTGTACATTAGAGTCAAAGAGTAACATATAGAAAGAAAAGGACATCTCGATAACAAAGGTGTTCCTATTATTCTGTATTTGCGTTAAACTTAAGTGGTTCTGTGAAATAAAGTAAGTATTTATTCAATTACCAAACTGAGGATAATATATCCGTTACTGTTATTGAATAACGTCACAAAAACTTATCTCATCAGATCACTTAACTCCCATCTTCTTAAAATTCCTGCTCACAATACTGGAGCTTACGGTGACTCCTTCACGGTCCAGTCGGTTAAGCTGTGGGATGCACTGCCACAGAACATATGCGCCAGTCCCACTATTGGTACCTTCAAGAAGCGGTTAAAAGAGCATTATCTATCCCTGTAATAACATTGAGCTATATATTTATGTATATTATTTATGTATATCTAAGTAGGTATGTATTTTTATTCTGATATCTAGTTTATGTAGTTTTTGTTTTCCTTTTTTTTACATTGTGTTAATAGATTGTAATTAAGGCCTTTTGTAGTTTATGTAGTTTATTTTGTGCACATATATAGACCCGTTTTTCTACTGCTTCTCCTATACTAGAAGGTTTGCTGGAAGAAATCACTTACAGAGATAAGCTCGCCTTTGTACATGTAATTTCTTATGTAATGTCTTGTTAAATGTCTTGTGTGCAAAATATAATAATAATAATAACATACTAGGCAAGGGTCCTAAAAAGTTAACCGTCGTCGATTTTCAGTTCAGGCCTGTTGATTCAAACACTTATGCTATGCCGTAATACAAAAATACTTTAGTAAAATCAAGAATGAGTTGTGTGCAAAAACAAATAATGATAGGTACCTACTTTGAAGTATCGAAAATTACAGAGAGATAATGTTTTTGAAGCAGAGCAAGGCTTTTATTGGGAATTTACTTTTTTATCAATATTGGAGACATACGATGTGTTTGCAAAATCAGCAAAGCTGAAAATACACGCCGAAACTATTGTAGATTCTCATACTTTTCGCTTTTTAAGATATTAGAGTTCGACATGAGGTATAACAATACTATGAAGTGAACAAGTGAGATAGGGCCTTATATAGTGCTTGAAAATGTCGATAAATACCCAGCAGTTGACATCAACAACAAAAGTGTGGTAACCAGACAAGAACATTTAGACATCCCAAGATTGAGGTCATTTATTCCCATTAAAGTACCTATGTCGACCCCATAGCGAGAATCCAACTCACAAATTCTGTCGATAAATAAGCGTATTATTGCTAGACCAACGATGAAGCAATTAAAGTATCAAATCGGCAAAAGAAAACAAACAGTGTTTTGCATTATTAAAATCGCCTCGATGCCTAGTTACTGCTAGTTTACATGTTTTAAATACGCATTACCTACGTAAATTTTAAGTAAAAACATGCATGTCTACAATCACTACGGAGCTTTCAGTAGCAAGTTAACGATTAAGTGAACAAGTGAATATAATATTTTTCTGTTCAGTAGGCTCGCCTTCCGCACCGCGCAAGTAACTAAACAGTTAAATAGCGTGTGAACGCCTGATCACTTAAAATTAAGTTTTTTTCTAAATCACTTAACACGTTGTCATTGGGGATACATTCGTTTGCGGTTTTTAGTTCTTATCTGCCAGCGTGTATTTATTTACAGACCTTGTCCGGGCCCTAAACGTATCTCAAAACCTTTAGCGTAAATGGAAGAGTATCGGCTGTCTGATGACACTGGCTCATTATGCTCTGAGTTAATGCCTCTGAGAATTACATCAATGACGGTCATAATGTTTTTGTCAAAGATTCGATTAAGTATGTATGTCACACTGCACTTGGCCTAGCCAGTGAGCGTCGTAGGATAAACAGCGCTTAGTAAAATATACATTACCTATGTAAAGTGATGTTTTAATAGGTATTTAGAATTCATTAATTAAATAGAGGTAAAAGCATCGTATTTTCATTTATTGAACTGCAATGATGGGTAGATAGAGAAAAAGAAATTACACAGATATTTCTTAACCTAAGAGTACTGACGGTAATGTTAACGTTCCATGTTCTAGGTTAGTATTAACTTTGGCCCTTTCACTTACGTAATGATGATTTATGCGGCGTCCAGTAGCATCTTCACTCACTCCAGATGGGTGAAGGGACCACTCGGACGCTGCAGTGACTGGAACATTGTTTTTTAGATCTAGTAGGCTTGCCCAGCACCATCCTAACAGCTTAGTCGGTCTAGCCCATAGGAAAGACCAGTTAATACTCTATTAAGATTTTTTTCTTCACCGTTAGCGTATGGTAGAACAATGCACTCGGAAGCAAGAGACCCAGGTTCGATTCCCAATGCGGGCATGAACCTATGACTTAGTTTATTTTCAAAGTCACGTAGATGTGCGAATTTGTAGTAGGTAAACATTGCACAATAAATAATATTGTTTTATTGATATTTTTGTTTCTTACTAGGCGGTTTCGATTAGATGCTTCTTGGAAAAACTGTTACTACTGTGCCAACTAGTATCGAAATGTAGTTAATAATAATCCTATTGTTATTAGGCAGTAATTATAAAAAAGGTTGTACGTATTCGAAGTTAATTGCGTAAGATATATTTTTATGACCTGTAGCTTTATCGCACTGGTTGGCTGAAGATTTTTTTTTATAACACATCTTTTTGTGTAACTCTGCATTCCGTCGCTGACCAGTAATCCGACCATAAAGAACGATGCACCTTTTTGGCAAACACTTTATTTATTTAAAGGTATTTTCGCACTCCCGGCCGCCCTTATTTCCAGCTAAGAGATGTCATTGCTAAACAATATTCAGGTTTACGAATATAAATAGCAACGGGGTACGTGAAGAGCATGTTTGTACCGGAGCAGTGAACCCTGGGATGGGTGCAATGACTCTCCTGCGGTACCTGCGTGGGCGAAGCTTTCTTTATCGCTTTTATCTCGATTTAAGTACGACGTGCAAACATGCAATCGACCTAGAAATGCAGATAAATTATTTATTTACACTTGACAGACTAAATAAGTTAAACTGTAGTTATCTACTATTGAATAGATATTTAAATTGGTATTCAGTTTAACTGACGTGGCAGAGTGTAGTGGTACGTCGCTTACCTAGAACTATTTATGAGGTAGGATTTCAACACTAAATGGTTGCAGTACGAATGAGTTGTTCGGTGGGCATATTTTTTTAGAAACTAATGAAAAATGTTGTCCCTATTACCTAGTACGAAAAACACAAAAATATCAACCTATCGGTCACACAATAAAAATGAAAAAAAAAACAACCTAATACCAAGTCTACTTCTCAAGGACCTCACTTCTACTGTAATGATTCTACTTTCTTAATTCTTCTGCAAAAAAAAACATATCTCGCTACCATACGTAAGTGTTGGGACCAAAATTGCATTAAAGATAGCCAGCTCTTTTCAGAGATATTTCTGTTACTCACAAGAGAGAGAGAGAGAGCAACGTTAACACAATTTCCCGCTTTTACTCTTCTTTCTATGTCACCTTCATACTTTGCATCGCTCGTAAAGCTCCCTAAATAAACAAACTGTTTCTGATAGTTATCTCGCACTCAGTCATTTCATCTTTTTCGGAGACCACTTCGTCTTACATAACATAACGTAAACTCACGCCTGTATCCCAGAGGGGTAGGCAGAGACCAGGGACTGCCACTTGCTACGATCCTGACAGATCACTTTCGCTTCCTCAACATTCATTAGTCGTTGCATGCACGCACGCCGGGGTACTTTTTATCTTGCCCTTTGTTAATACATCCTCTATTTGGTCGAAGTATGTCCACACACCACTACCGAGACGGTCGTCCCTTACCGGCCCTTCCATCCACATTCGCTCGATATATTTGTTTTGTCAATCTTTCTTCCTTCATCCTCTCCACATGTCCAAACCAACGCAACATTCCTTTCTCAATTCTAGTCACTACATCCTCTTTCAGTCCACAACATTCTCTAATCACACTATTGCGTATCCTGTCATTCAAAGTAACGCCAGACATACTTCTCAAGGACCTCATTTCTACTGCATTTATCCTACTTTCTTGCTTCTTTTGCCATACCCAAGTCTCGCTAGCATACATAAGTGTTGGGACCAGCACTCCATTATGGATAGCCAATCTAGCTCTTTTGGAGCTCGTCTTACTTACATTATATTATCTCTTACAGAGCAAGCTCCCCTTTGTACATGTTATTTCTTACGTTTTGTGTATAATAATAATGGCTAACAATGTATAATTTGTAGTGCTTACGGAAGTTTTAGTTCGAAAATATAATAAGTATTTAAAAGGTTGTTTTGGAGTTTAAAGTTAGGGGCAAGGTTCTCTTTAGTTTTATATAATGCTTGTCGCATTGCTCCTAAGTATAAGGACTACCTTAATTCGTTTTTCTATATATTTTAATGTGCATGCATACTTTGGGTGTCAATCTAGCTTAAAACTAGAATATGCCACAATTTTATGTTATTTTAAGATTGTTACCTGTTTTACATGCCTAATAAACAAAAAAAAAATCTAATAAATAATAATAAAAAAAAAAATGTTTATACCCTTTCTGGTTACCTGGGTGTGCATGTCTCTGCGTTCGAACGTTTTTTAGCTCAAACAAAGATACGAACACCGCTTGTATCTAAGGTAAGGCATGTTAAGGCTATTTAAATCGCTCCAAGCTCCGGTCGCAGTGCTGTTACGTGTTACTTTCGCTACTCTTCGACGATTGAGTAGTCATCGCGATTCGGTGCCATTCAATGTTGTGTATAATTAGTTGCGTCAGAGTACCGCTATACGTCTGCCGTGTGCCTTACTGGTCGAACTGTACTTAGTGGAGGTACAGTTATTGTGACATCCTAAGTGCAGTCGGCACCGACCTTTGTGTGAATACTTTTATGGGCTACTTTGCAATAAAAAAGTAAAGGTGGACCTAGAGTCGTATAGTCTCCAATAGAAATAACCGATATAAAAAATTTACTTGCTTTCGCTTACACAATATTATATAGCTTACATAATATATATATATATATATATAATATAGCTTTCTTGTGTGAGCGAGAGACAAATCGTTAAGTCTTTTTCTTAAATTAACAGTGCTATAATAAAAATGTGTCATCATCATCATCAGCCATTTGACGCCGACTGCAAGCATAGGCCTCCCTCATGGTTTTCATGACCATGAGGGGCTTTGCCATAATCGCCACGCTTGGCAGGTGGGTTGGCAATCGCAGTATGTGGTTGGAATCTCAGGAAGATGCTGCTGCCCATCTCCTGGTAATTTATTTCCTTAGTCGCCTTCTACGACATCCACGGGACGAAATGGAGTGACGCTATTCTTAATCCGGCGCCACACGGAAAATGTATAATTTGTGCAATTGTAGTTCACACAATTCTTTTACGTTCTTATTGAAATACATCCAGTTCCGTACAGATAAAATAATTTAAAATAGTCTCTACGTCTGATAATATTTTTGTCGATGAGAGTTTGGTCTAGTACCTGGTCTACCTTTATGTTTAGGCGATGCAAAGTATATAAAATATGTACTAACTTTAAATTATCTCAGTTCAACAGAACTTAGGCATTATACCATCTTCCCAAACAACAAGCGCATATTTTTTTTTTTTACCTATTTACATTCTTTTTGTATAATCGCAATCGAAAAAGCGGTAATTAAGCTACTCAAACTTTTTAATACTGAAGTTGAAACTAATAGACACATTGGCGTGCTTAGAATAGCATAATGATGGTGGTGGCTTTCACAAACCGCTTGTCCGGTACCGTCACAAATCCTGACACAATTTTGATGGTAGTTGAGAGCGAGTTAGTGACTTAAAGAGTTGATTTATTTGAGTGCGCAATTCGTTGATTACGTAATTTAGGGATAAAAAATAGAGACTTGGTCGGCGTTTACGAATTGTGCATTTTATTTCTAAAATGTGCAATTCCTGAGCCACCCTTTGTGTTTTGTACTAAGTCTCAATATGTTGCCTCTTTTTATTAACTTTTATTATACTTTTCTCAGATTTTTATTTTTTCAAATTCAATTTCATACTCTTTAAACGCTCTGCCAGTGTTGCAGCCGTCAAGCAATTCATTATCCCACTTAAAAAATTCTTATTCTATTTAACACGTGTGGTTTTAAGTTTTAAAAACATATAATATTTTTAATACCACAACCACCCCTGAGCCTACGAAGCAGTAAACTAATGAAAAGTATATTCTTAAAACATTGAAAAAAAAATTGGAATTTACTTTTCACACTTTGAAGCTCTGCACACAAAAAGTGCAGAGATTTAGATTCCAAAGGTAGGTTTAATAATAGGCAATAAAAACAAGTTACGAAATAATCAGACATTTTTTTTATTCCTTTTCACCAACTGGTCAAATTATTTAATATTCACACGAGTAATTAGACGCCATGCCACAATGTTCGGTCGATAAAGCATGACTGTTTTATTATTTATGATTTAACTGAAATTGTTCAAGTAGAGTTAGTCATTCTTAAAGTAAAACATTATTTCATTGCGCATTATTGAGCTAACTTTGTATACAAAAATTTATTAACAATAACTAACCTTATTAATAAAAGATATATTTTTGAAGACCTAATAAGGCCTGAACATTAAAAAAAAAAACTTTATAGGTCTATCGAAATAAAATCATCAATTTAGCAATGGTAGGCAAAATGAAAATATAACCCGAAAAACTCTTAATAAAACAAGTGCGAGAGTCAATTTCCAATGTACAATGAGTCTAGGTAAAAACACATCGATAACTTTCCAAGGAAACTCGTAGACAAAAACTAGTGGTCCATTACGTGTTTCAAGCAGCTCGTCTTACTTGAAGTGAGAGTATTTCTCCATTTTCTAGGTCAAGAAGATCACACCTCTGAGCCTACGTTTGACCAACATTATGTTTGCTGCTTACTACAAATGATTAAGTGCTCTATTGCGTAGTGCTAAGGGATATTAAAAAAGGGTTAATGGTAATTGATTAGTTTGTAAATGTTAAAGTGCGGCACGCGCGTGGGAGCTATTAGTTACACAGAGATCGTTCGTAATTTAAATTTTTTGGCGTTTGAATATCATTTGTTTTTTAATCATTTAAGCAAGGTCATTGTTCGTGGCCAGTATTTTTTTATTTTTGGGTGGAAACTATAATTACCAGCTAGGTGTTTTGAATAAGTGTACAAAGGCGGGTGCTCACTTTGCAATTCAATTATAGTGTTAATAGGCCGCTTGCCGTTATGGGCCAATGATGTTACACATTCCGAACCAACCGTATCGGTATCGTTATGAAATGATCGTAGAAAAGGTGTATTACCGAAAAATGTTACAGGCATGCTAATTTGAACATGCAACCACGCCTGATTAGAAGTTTTCGCGCACATTTCATAATTCTATCGCTCACGAAATCTCGGAAAGAACCACCTAGTACTTGTGGACATTATGCTTTTACTTTGATTTGCACGAAAGATTTGGTGTCTTTGGTAGTTTAAGCTAGGTATATAACGAAAAAAAAACTAAACAAAATTATTTTCCGCGACACTAGCGATGTAGAACCGTGTTCTGTTTTTTGTTTGTGTACAAATCATTATGAGCTCATCTACCTGCAAAATTAAGATTATTTAATGTTTATGATTCAATCGAAGTTTTTTTTAAATATGATGTAATTTGATAAAGTAAACAGACTACAGCAAACGTTCATTTTGATAAGTATACTTGAATTTTTAACGCTTGAATTTTTGTGATTTAACGTTAAAATCTGTATATTCAGCATTATTATTACCTTGGTAATAAAGAAAAAAATTTGAAAACATAGAAACAATTATTCTATAGACAAGTAAAATAAAACTCTACTTGTAAGTACACTCTTAAATTTTGTGCCCAATCAAAACCCGCGCGTCATAAAAAAAAAAACAATATTCATTAATCCATCACGCAGCAACTGGCCGCATAATATCCGCTTTCTTTCAATTACCGCGAGAGAGAGCAAGCGAGCATTACACGAAACTTTTACGCCGATCATCTATCTTCAATCACACAAAAAAAAGACGAACAACAAAAAACTCACCTTCAAAATCCTTATTTTTAATCGCACTTTCACACACCAAAAAGTTTTCCTAAAAAAGTTTCTGCACAGTTTAGCACGGGACGCAGCGCGTGCTTAATTTACCGGTTGACGTTCGGAGGCTGTAGGCGGTCGGCGGAGGTTTCCTCGGCCAGTGTCGTTGTAACACTGAGCGGTTGAACGGAAGACCCGTGCGTAGTTGCGCTGGCGCACGCTCACCCAAAACCGACGGTTCTAACTGTGGGTGCATTCGAAAAAAGGCTGAGTGACCCTAGACTAAGTTTCAATATGTGGATCGAAAAATAGCAAGGGCATTTACGTTCGTTTTCGTAGCTAGGCGCGGTAAACGTTTGCTCGGACACACAATCTATCTATTCAAAATAAGGTTAAGGATAGGAAAGTAGTCACAGTACATAATTACAATTGTCGAATGTCTATTAATTGCATTTAGCGTGTCAACGAGACATAAATTATCTGTTTTGATAATTCACTGCGTACTGAAATTGAAATGGAACTATTTGGAATAGGTATCAATTAATCTTACAAGTTTTATTGGATGCCTTTTGAATATTCCGATATTCGATATTCATATAGAGCGTTAAGGAAAAGATTAATAGCCAAGAATTAATAAAAAAATTGCGAATTAGTTTCTGTAACATCTTTTTTCTAATAATATTCTTTCGTCACAAAAAAATTAAATAATGCTAACAAAAACTATGTTGCTTAGATGCTTTAGTTTCAGCATCTATGTTTCAAATGCAGTGATGAAATAAGCGTGAAGTTAGATCGAGGAGACAAAGTACGATTTAACAAGCGTCGTTCTTATTGGCAGTCACAGCGACACTATTGACTAACGTCAAAGCGGTGGGCAAGAGGGTGCAGAATCACAAACCAACATAATGCACAGATGTATCAGTGTGTTTAAAGGCTAAGAAGAACAAATGTGTTTTTTTTTTTAATTTAAAAACTAATATTACTGTCCACAGGAACTCAACCTTTTCAAACGGTCAACCGTACTTCTATATTTTTAGTGCACTTTTCGTGTTTTTAGGATTCCGTAGTCAACAAGGATCACTTGCAGTTACGCCATGTCTGTCTATCCGCGGCTTAGCGCAGAGATGTAAGTTATAGAGCCAGTTTCTGAATTGAGAATTTCGCTAAGTAAATAGTTAACTGTAGTGCTGTCTCTTCGAATTTCTCAGAAAAGAGCGTGACAGAACGTTCCTTAAGTATTTACTTTGTGAATTTCTCAATTTAGAAACCGGCTCTTAGAAAGCTGAAAATAAGCACAGATATACATATTAATTATAAAACAGTAGATTAAAATATTAATTATTTTTTAGGTTACCCCCCTCTCCTAGCTAAATGGTTGATCGTAGAAACGTGAAAAAAACCAGGACAGTAGCACAACTTAGAAGGAAAACTATTACGGCTGAGTAGGCTTTACAAATTAACGAGTAATATGCGACCAACTTATAAAAGGAAAATATTGTTCAAATTTAATGAAAAATTATTTGACGAAGTTGTTAGGTCTGTAAAGCCGGTAAAAGCCGTCCCTCTAAGGAACCTTACACTGCACGTGGCTTGACACGCACTTGGCCGGTTTTGTTTAAGTTATCAGAATTCAATCACATTGGCTTATTAAAACAATGCCTATCCGAATAAATTACGATGTTTTTATTAGCATTCTTTAGAGGCACGGTGATTTTCAAAAGTCTGCGTACCCCAAAGTCAAACTCAGCTCCTATATTCGTTTTCATATATCTATATGTTGTCCACCCTGTGTGGAACGGAAAAATTATTTTACCCATGTATGTTTTGAAGAGTTAAATATATTTAGTCAACGTTTGGTGCTATCATATCTTGCTATTTTGTGAACAATGCTCATTCATTGAGAAACTCATGCTGTGACTTTACAATGCTCTCCTTTTTTGTGATCACTATTTTAGTGAGCGAAGTATTACAAAATTACACTTATTGTGTAGCGAGTAACTATTGGTTTTATTGTGTGCAAGTGCCTTTAAATTGATGGACTTATTATAAGTGTTTTTTTTTCGGACTATGTCATATAAAGTGGCGTATAATTAATGTTGAGTTTTAACTACTTATTCGTTTTTAATATGTAATAACTCGTGTAAATTACATAACATTACGTTGAACGAAAGTAAAGTTATTTTAATAATTTTTTCTATGATAATAATTCCCTATAATGCTATTTCATATTATATTTGATTCTGGCATAGCTAGGTAGGTGTGATTTATTTTTTCCGTATGTAAAGATACATAATTTTTATGTAGTTTATAGACGCCCCACTGCAGGGCACGGGCCTTCTCTCAGAGAGAGAGTATAGGCTTAATTACCACGCATGCCCACCGTGAATTGGCAATTTCAAGCGTACGTTCAATATGTGAACACCTGAGATACTCAGGTTTCCTCGCGCTGGTTTCTTTCACGATAAAAATAATATTTAATTTCTACATAATTATTTACTTATTCGAATATTATTATCCGATTGATCTTATACTACTCATTTAATAGTTTCAAGAGCCAAAAGTTGACTGGAAAAAATTATACTCAGCGTTAACTATGTAGGTGCAAATAATATTCTGATGCCTTATGGTAAATGCGATACAATAGTAATATCAAATAATTAAAAAAAACGTGTCATATGTGCGACCTAATTCCACTATTTATCCATTCTATGTACTTCGATACGTCTGTATAGACCCCAGGCTTTAAGGGCTGAGCACAGGCTTCTCCGAACGACGTGATTCCAACTTGAACATTTAGCAACATGGCAGGTCCTCCTGAGTCACCCTGAAATGTGTAGAATAGAGGCATGTAGAGTGAAGTTTTAAATGAATTAGTCAAAATGCAAAAGAAGAAAATCTGCTTGTCCTTTAACTAAGTGCTGTTAAATGCAAAATGAAAAATATATACATACATACACACAAGGGCCAAATACCTCCATTTCTGATCCGTTTTGCAGTCAGGAAAAAGAAACAAAAACCCGGCTGATAAGCATTAACTACTAATTAGGCGGGACCAACATTCAACATTGATCATCCATTGTGACTCAATATACGAGCAACAAGGTAGGACCAACATAGATGCTAGTACTATGATCCTGGGTAGTAGTTAAAGCTCAGCAGTCGGGTTGTTTGTTGTTTTCGACTTGTTTTTTATTATAATTTAGCGTGTAGCTGATTGGGGCAAAAGAGGTTAAAACCTTCATCGTTTTACATGTACGAATGATGAACTTCTTGGAAGTCGAACGAACGTTTAAGCGTGCCATCGTTAGTCACGACAGTTACACACTTTGAGTATTTGTTATTTTTTTCTTAAATCAAGACATTCACTAATCTATCTACTTGACAGATCGCATTAAGAATCGTTGAAAACTTTCGGCTTGTAAATGTAAGAAATAAAAGGTTCAGTCAGTGACCCCTCAAGTAACAAAATCAATATTTTATTCTCGCACTTATGCCTCAAGTAATATGGCCGCGTCGCGGGAAATATCGTGATCGTTTGAGGCACAGAGACGACAGAATATCGATATTTAGGCTGTCAATTTGAATTTAACTCTATTCTTTTATGACAAAACACCAAAAAGTCAGTGTGCACAAATATAGTTAAGATGGAAAATTGCACAAGATGGCGCTTCGCGTTTCACAGGTAAATATTATTTTTGTCAAATTGTTATGTTCGAAACAAAAAACTGGAAAGTATTGAACGACTTGTCATGTTGTCAGCTTCCTAAACAAATCCTTTTGAAACTTACAATGCAGAAGAAAACTTTGCCGAGGCAGGTGAACGTTTATGTACCTATGTATGTAACTAGGTCCTTATACTCCGTTCCACGAATCGAACTCCTAGGGAACCAAATATTCGCATGTCATTGGTCAATGCGCACGGCTAGAGATAAGCAAAACAAACCAATGAGCGCAATGGGATTTTCCTTAAAGAGCTCTTCGTTTTTCGAAGTATAAAATGTAGCTAGTCCCGCGGGCCCGGTCACAAAGCTGACATCGTTGGACATTCCTGACTTTGCCCTAAGTGGAAGTATGTATGAAACAATGCTATTCTGAGAAAAGTGACACATATAAAACAATTACGAAAGTAAATCTTATGTACACTTTCTTAGGTAAGAAAATTTCAAAATGAAATAAATCAAAGAGTAATTTACATGAAATATAATATAATGAATGGCTGCGGGCGGTGATGCGAGATGTCTGAGGAGCAGTCGACGCTTTCGACACGAAAGAAGAAGACATTATGAAATTAAATTAGGTACAAAAAAGTTATCAACAATAATTGAATTATCAGGCAAACCGCAAAACTATTATGAACAGTCTTTTACGTGGGTGAGTAGGAGTAATTTATGACGCTCTGGCTGAAATGGCATAAATAGTTGTTCTCTTCCAACTTTGGCATTAAAGTCTCCAACAACATTCATTTGATTGGTCAAACAGTTTCTCAAGATCTTCGTAAATCTTCTACTTCGTAGGAGTCTTGCATTTAGAGACTAAATCCGCAAAACTCCGATGGCTCGACCACGTGGAAAGAATAGGAGAAGATCGGGCTGCAAAAAGAGCATATGAAGGGTGACCCTTCGGGCGTCGGCCGGTCGGACATCCCAAGTATCGCTGGAAAGAAGCGGTGGAAAAAGACCTGCGTGAGCTCCAGGTGGATGATATTAAGGGAGGCAGTGCAGGATAGGGAAAGATGGCGTCTTTTGGTTGCGGAGGCCAAGATCCATTTTGGGTCCCTGAGCCAGAATGAATGAATGGCCGAAATGGAATGTATGATTCTCTTCTCGACAGAAAAGCGTGATGTGTGTGCGGGCTGATTGTAACCTACCAAACAAGCGTCTTGTCGCCCATCGGGATAGCCCAAGCAGAACGTGTTCTCCGGAATCCAGTCCTTGAGTAATGTCTGGCATACTCCTCGGGTGACCAAGGGCAAAGTTGCTCGACGAAGTTTCATAGAGAACGTTTTGTTTTTCTGAAAGTTTAAGCATGCTAATGAGAAGAAAAGGTAGAGAATACTCGGGCATCTAACAACCTACTTAAAGCCCTCGTATGTTTTCGCAATCAAGTATCCAAAGCACTTATCCAAGAATTAGGTACTTTTGTAATTCCCAAAAGTCTAGATATTACTTTTGAAGTTGGTGAAGTACAGTCGACAACACATTAACCCTTATATCCATGCACTCTACCCAGTTACGTTACGGTTGACTTTACTATTAAAATGTAATGGTTGATGTGCTGTGGACCGTAAAATTTTCTATGACATTATTTTTCACCAATCATTGTTGTACAACCTGATAGACATTATTGCTTCCAATATTTTAACTATTTATCTATAAACGTTTTATTTACATGTAGGTTTAATAAATATACTTACATTCTCATAACATAGAACGATTCTATGCCTATGCGTAGGATAGTTCAGTCAACCGCACATCGACTTATCGTTCGTAAACTTTATTCAGTTGAATTACAATGGAATTTATAATTCGATGTGAAGTCGAGCTGCCGTCGATTGTATAAGAAGAAAATACAGTGACAGTTCACAGCTGTACAGTAGAAGGGAAGTCGAACTTCACATACATGGACTCTATTTATTGTCTTCTTGTTGTCGATTGTACTTATTTAGTGCAATACGTAATTTATTACTATTAAAATTAAATAATTACCTTACATATTATCGCATCGATAGAATACTGGCCTCATATTCGAGCAACGTCTGCAACGTTAGTGAGCCTTTGTCTTTTTATAGTAAAGTTAAACGAAACTAAGTTGAATGGGCTTGAATTAATAAAATCGAGCTAACTGTAAAAAAAACATCGTGAGGACACTGAGTCCTAAGGTGTTTACATACCTCATACCGCGGTGGGCACGATACTCTCTCTGTGGGAGAGTGTGTCCTTCAGTAGGACGTATATACAGGGTGACTTTCGATTCGTTCACCGTATTTTAAGGGGACATTCTTACCGTGATTTAGAAACATATGGTAGTAGTTAAAAAAAAATACGCGTAAATTTTTTTATTTTGCTACCCATAATTACTTCAGTTAAGGCTGTTCTTACGTGGAGCATGCTGTCTTGCTTGCACAATTTAACGTGATTGGTGACTGTAATAAAATGAGTATACTTTTAATAAGTGTGGTTTGAGGTTTTGATAGATAATAAAATACATCCAAAATTTATAATTTTTCTTTACCAAAACTGCTTAAAACCAAAAAAACCTATTTAGAGGCAAAAAAGAACCACCCATGACGGGACTTGAACCCGCTACCTATGGCTAACCGTGCCAGCGCTGTCCCAACTGAGCTGACATACAAGCGTACGTAATACAGAAAAAGTTTGTAAAGAGGCTCAAAATTTCACTGATGTCTGCACTTGCCTATTAGCTCAATTGCGAGAGTGCTGGCACGGTTAGCCAGAGGTCGCGGGTTCAAATCCCGGCATGGGTGGAATTTTTAGCCTCTAAATAGGTTTTTAAAATTGTCCTCAGCACGGGTTAGTGCAACAAAAAGAATATACTTGTAGCAAAACAAAAATATATTCAAAATGTCCGTAATTTAATTATCTATCAAACCCTTAGATCACATTTATCATAGTACATATACTCATTTTATTGCAATCACCAATAATGGTATATTGTGCGAGCGAGACTGCATGCTCCACGTAAGAACAGCCTTAAGTATAAACAACAATGTCAGGATTAAAAGTAATAAAAATCCAAAAACAACTATGTTGTGACTCAATTGTTTTTTTAATGGTTTACGCATATCGGATGACAGACTCTTAAGCATTTAACATAATTAGAAAGCACTTTTCAACGTTACGATACTTTCTACCACTTCGAATTTGGATTCACAGTTTGGAGCCAAAGGTCGGAAATCACGAATATTTACAAATACGTTTTACCATTACTGATGTATAATTAATGATACTATTTTTCACAAGGAAAAGAACATTCCTTCAAAATACGGTGAACGAATTGAAAATCGCCCTGTATTATATGTATTTACTTACAGACGTAGCTCCCCATCCATAGATAGTGACTAAGGAATCCTTCATCACTTTTACTGACGCGTCTGGTAACTTCACAGGTTGTATAGTGAAACTGTACATCAGTTGAGCGGGAAATATGCTCAGCATTGCTATGTCATTCAGTAGAGAGTGTCTTTCGAATTTCTTGTGAAAGTAGGTCCTGGTAACCTGGTGTTCCACACCTCCTTTGAAAAGATGAACGCTGCCAAACTTCACTTTGAGGCCATATATGCCACTGAAAAAAGAATACGTTGGGACAAGAAGTTTTTCGTTAAAAATGCTCCCTGGGCCCTGTTTCACAGAACTAAAATTCATGTTTACTATATAATTTATTCGATGTATAACCCACAGACTAACGACTAGGAATCGGCTACGCAGTGTAAGTACATCGAATTGTCATAAAACACTAGAATTTTCTATGAAAACCAGCAATGAAAACAAAAGAAAAAAGGAAATTATCTACGACGGAAATTAATTCAATTTTCAAAAATCCTTTAAAAGATTAAGAATGTTAATTCTATTTACGTAAGTTTCAAAGCTTCTAATATATCTTTGCAATCTATTTTTAGTAATTGTAATCTAACGGGGTTATTTTTTAAACAGGATTCTCTTAAAACACTCCGTAAACGCGATATAAATATCTGTGGTAAAGTCTTTCCCCCGTAAAGTCTCTACCACAGAATGTCTATACGGCGTTTATAGAGAATTTTAAGGAATCTTGTTTTCATTAATAACACCGTAAGGGTGTAAGGAATAACAAATACTCACAATATTAAACAGTGTGCGGCTGTCAAAGTCAGCGTACTTGTCAGTATAGTTCCACCGCATTGCATTAGGGTCCCGTTCACATTCTGCTTTAGAGATACCATATATGGACACCACGGAACTGACATTGCAGGACTGACCACCATAACTTAAAAAGACGATTTATTCATCATCATCATCATCATCAGCCATTTAAGAAAGAAAGAAAAAGAAAGAGAAACATTTATTGCAGCAACAAACAACACACGGTAATTAAAACTTAAAACAAAACAAAACATGTACAGCAAAAAATAGTAATCAAAAATAATAGGAACACTTTTCAGACATTGTCGCGGTGTGTCTCTGCTGCTGCAAATGGCAACTGACTCAGCATAGTGCTAAGGGTGTGAACCCTCAGCGCTGATTTTCAGTCAGTGCCGATAGCCCCAAGTGCTCCAGAGCGGAGCGTGGCCTGCCGCTAACAAATAAATAAAAATATATAGATAACATAATAAACATCAATAAATTTACATTAACAGCGATATACACGTATCTAAATACATATATAAAGACATATATACACATACATATACGTACAATATGAAATATTAAGTACATATATAACAAAGGAATCGTAGAATAAATACGCAATCGAGTTAAGTATCCTTGATGCATTTGACGCCCACTGCAGGACATAGGCCTTCATGGTTACAAAACCCTTCATGGTTTTGTAACCAGGAAGGGTTTTGCCATAATCGCCACGCTTGGCAGGCGGGTTGGCGATCGCAGTATGCGGTTGGAATCTAGACGATTTATTAGAATTTCTTAAACCTTCGCAAAACTTACATTGTTGTAACATTTCGTACATTTTGTAGCAAATCACATAAAATTTTAAACGTTCCGCATTTACTCACAAATTTTACACTTTATGATACGTTATTTTGAGTCATTAGCAGTTTAGTCACTGTTCTAGCCTATTTTAGTATCATTATCAAAACAGCTTTGATTGTATAGTCACTTCCGATACCTTGGTAAAAGTATGAAACCAAGAAATCAAAACACCTTTATAAATACAGTAATGTTATCAATACAGCCCACGACAGACGCCCACTGTTAGGTATAGGCCTCTTCACCCTTACGCCAACTTCTTCGGTCCTCTGCTAATCTCGTCCATTGCCCTCCGAATTGAAATTCAATTCAATTTTTTTTTTATCAAAGTAGCACAGAAACTGCGACTTAATGAACTTTACAAGTTAAACTCGGTGTCCATTTCAAAATCTAGATAATTTTGGAGAAAAAATGGACAAAAACTAGAAAAGATAGTCTTTTCAAAGCCCTTAATTAATAGAGTTTACATAATTATTCTAAGACCTAGAACTCATGCATTGAACTGACTTTGATTCCAGGCATCATTATCATCTGTAATGTTATAGGAGTTCTTTTGGTAAAAAGCCCTTTTGGTGCCCTTTTATAGTAGCCCTTGTGCTTTACACGCGTTTCTGGCTAGCTTATTATATCTTCAGGGATCTTATTGTGGAAACGTATACAATGCCCCAAAAAGGATGTATTAACCTTTGCCAGCCTAAATCTTGGGAACGAAAGTTTATGTTATTTCTAGTATTTACATTATGTTGGCTACCTACAGTGTCAAAGTTACGGATATTTTTCCTGACGTACATAGTATTTTCATAAATTAAACTGACTAGCAACTGTTAGGATGTTACTCGTAGTTTATTTAAAGAAATCTCTTAACGAATATCTACTTATTAGCTTATAAAGTCTAGCCTAGCTCCTGCCGCCTTCTTAATGTCATCGACCCATCGGGTAGGCAGCCTACCCAACAAACAAATAGCAGTCCTCGGCCACCACTCTGTGATCACCTTCGTCCACCGTCTATCTTCCTGTATATCCTGATGTCCCACATCTTTAGTAGTGGACCTTTATTTGGCACAGTTGCAAAAGAATCGGGACTGTCCCGTTTCTTTCATGATTATATCTATGTATAACCGCGAAAGTTTAAAAAATTCACCTAAGAAGAAAAAACATTTATTATAAAAACAGTGCACACGCCACAATAACACAACAACTAGCAGGTAACTTAGCAACGAAAATTTTATGTTTAATCCTCTACGTTATTTGAGTATCGTCAAATTATTTCTCAAAGTATAATACGTGAATTACTCACTTGAAATATACCAACAGGAAAAACAATATAACACTGCTCCAAGCCCATACATGGGATTCTATTTTCGCAAATATTTCCACATGTGTTTTGGATTATTTTGTGGATGTTTCCGGGGAAACGCCATCTTGCAAATAAAACAAAAATTATTCGGTCATCCTTCAAGAAAAAATGCACATTGTCTTCTTTTGAAACGAGGGCACATGCTCTGACTCATGATTATAGTAATAAAACAATCCGTGTTTATTTAAATAATTTAAATAATTTTTTAAACACCTTCCAAAGTGCAGTTTCAATAGTGTTTTACTTCATTCAAGAATATTGTAGCTGCAGTTTAGTAGTGAGTATGCTAAAGAAATTGTGTTTACCAAAAAATTCCAAATCCATATCGAATTTCTTAAAATACACAGCGATTAATTTTGGCGCAAATTTGACTATAAATATTATTTTTTTATAACTTTCACTGTAAAATTTTAGAAGTATAATTTAATTAAACTTTGATGCGTTTACTTCGTAAATTCTGCGAGATTTTGGTCAGTTAATCTTAACTCATGTATGACTAGCGAACAATACACTTTTGCTAATATTACAGAACAGTGAAGGTTGCTCGGCATCGTTAGGGCCGTTTCCTTTGGTGGCCAATTAAAAGCAATTCGGTACGTTTACCGCCTGTGCTTATTATATAGCCTTAGATAATTACCTTTGTTACGGAGAAACTGTATTCATTTCTTTTAGGTCCGTAAACTGGCTCTTGCCCGTGAGTCCGCGTTTGTTCGTGTGCCTATTTAAGGCGAATTCAATAAAGCAAAGTAAAAAACGGCCAGCGGCGTGTCGGCCCACGCGCAATGTAGGGCTCCGTAGAAAGAGGGTTTTTTATCTGCTTTACAGTATTAACAACCTCATCGAAGTAATTTTCAACGGATTTTGTACGAAATTTTACTTTTATAAGTTGGTTGCCTATTACTCGTTAATTAGCAAAGCCTACTCAGCCATGAAACTTTTCCTTTTAAGTTCATTATAATGCGCTACTACCCCAAATTTTTTCACGTTTCTACCATCAACCATTTAGCCAGGAGATGGGGGGGACGCCCTACTCGGACAAAAATTTGCGCTTTAAAGCTTAATATTTCGCAAACGGAACCCTAAATAAAAAAATGATCTTCGTAAACCAAAAATATTTTTCAACGACCAATCTAACGATACCCCACATGATGGGGTGGACGAGAAGCAAAATCATCCCCACTTTTCATATTAGGGCAGGTGCAGCAAAAAAAAATTTAATATTTTATTATTTAACTTTGTCGGCGTGATAAATATGTATACACATACCAAATTACAGCTTTTTAGTACCACCGGTCTTTGCGCTAGGACAGACAGACGAATATGGCGAAATTACAAGGGTTCCTTGTCTGACTACAGAACCCTAAAAAAGAAATAAACTGAAACCCTTTTGTTGGTTACGCACTTAGAGGGTGCATATGTGTTATAAAGATTTTATCCTTATGATTAACCCCGAATCATGCATAAAAGTACAGGGTGATTTTTTTTCTTTAGGTGGTTTAATTCCCGGGTGTAGCCGTGTTTAAAAAATATATTTTTATAAATTTATTTACTTTACTATACTTAACTAGAAATCATACACATTAGTTTTAGTTTATAAATTACATAGTTTATTGTTTTTTTCATTTTTCCGAATGATATAATATGGCATAAAGTTTCAAAGTCTTTCTTTATGTATTAAAAAAAAAATTGAATGCACTTTTGCTTCTTTTTAAAAATATAATTTCCTTTTTGTGTACTTTGTTTTCACCGGACTACTTTCCCTCCAAGTGAGGTTAAAAAAAACCACCCTGTATACACCTACGATACTATTTCGGAAGTTGAGAAGAAACTTATGTTGGCCCCAAGCTCCTCGGAACGGTACTGGAATTTACTAGGAGCATGTGTGATGCTTTGTAAATAAATTATTTGTCTATCTATCTGTTAATGTAAAAAACCTTCCATTAGAGGTTTAAATCGTAAAAGTCTAAAGATTTTTGCTGTTTCAACAGCTATGCCTATTTTGTAGTCACTGACGTTAATAATTATTACCACAACTAATCGTTTTATTGCTAAGTTATTAGATGACTTGATCTACGATCTTGAATTGTAAATTGACTAATTGCATAGTCATAATTATTTGCGCGAAAACAAGGTGTGGCGAAAACAAAAAAAACCAGCCAAGTACGAATCAGAATCACGCACCGAGGGTTCCATACTCGCGCTTGGCCGTTTTTTATTTTTTTCGTTAGAATATATAATAACTCCCATAATTCCACCAAGTTTCATGCCTGTATGTAGGTACCTATTAGTTTTTTACGATAGAACACAAATGAAAAAAATACGTTTGTAGCACGTAGACCCTCTTATTTTTTTATATTTTATTATTATTTAGGTAATCCCCTGTAATAACACATATTCAGTGAAAATTTTAACTGGCTACCTATTCCGGTTGTGTTCAGCTCCGTATTTTATGTAATACCTTACATATTTACGTATTTTTGAGGCTGTCCACGGGTAATGTGCGGACTTGCAAATGTCTAACCCACTAAGTGCACGTTTTAAATTGTTCTTATCATCACTACACTAGGAATTGGGCGTGTTAGGGCTGAAACGCACTACCAGCTACATAGTAGGTACCCTAAAAACGCTATTACAACAACTAGGAATTTATACTCAATAAATACATAACATTTTTTTAAAGATGTATATAAGAAAAATACATAGAGAGAGAGAGAGAGAGAGAAACAATTTATTTAACAGCACAATACTCCAAACATAAACAAAACGATAACAAAAAATATAAAAAAGACAAATTTAACAAAAACATAAAATAAAAATTGGATAGATTAGCACAAGAAAATTTTAAAATCGTAATTCTAACATAAATAATATTATTAGTTTAAAGTATTGAGCCCCTAAAATTGTTCCCGACTCAGCATATGTTGTAGCTGCCACCGAGGTATCTAACCACAACGCTGATATTCTGTCGATACCGTGTTGCCTACAATTCAGCTTCGTAGGTTATAGGTAATTGGCAAGAGATCTACGGAAAAACATCGTTAGGAATTCTGAATACCAGGTGTTATCATACGTCAAAGCATGCAATTGCCAATTCCGCGGTGGGTACGTTGTGATTATAAGCTCATAATTATTTCTTTCTCTCTCTCTGAGAGAAGGCATGTAACCTGAAGTCTGACATCTGATGGTGGTAAGTTACTTCGTCTTTTTTATGTATTTGTTTGCCAATTAAATAATTCTTTTTTATCCAATATCCTTTTATTGTAAAATTATTCACTGAAGTATTTAAACGAAATCCTTACTTTTATTGCCCACTCGCTTGACTCATAAATAAAAAAGGAATCCTTTTAACGCAACAACGGTGTCCGTCCGTCCGTCTGTCTGTCTGTCTATCTGTGTCTGTCAATTTTTTTTTCAGGAACGCGTGAAGTATTATTCTGGAAAAGTACTACCGTTCATGCTGCAAGGGAATCAAAACCTATACGGCAAGATTGTTTTTCGGAACTCTTCGGCACGAGAACCCATTGGTTGACTTTTGAGAAATATCAAGGCACACCGTGTATGTCAGCACGTACCTTTAATTTACAAAATGAAATAAATGTACATAAGAATATTATGTTGGTACCTAAGGCGCTATGACCTAAAATTTTAAAAACAGAACAGTCTGGAAACCGTCATAATATAATACTAACAGGAACGTCTACAAAATGTTGAAGTAACCGTTTTTAAAAAAATAATTGAAGGAATATTTAAAAATAATAAGTTATTACGGTATCATGGCAAGTGGTTTACTCTGGTGGCCTAGGCCTCCAGGAGACTGGCGTCGTTTAGGTAATATATGAATTTAAAGATTGAAAGTCCTCATTAAAAGTGACCACCAAATTCCACGGTTCGAAATTATGCAAACGTGTCTCTGTGAGACATATCCATGTCATTTTCTAATAGCCCGACCTTTAGTTTCGCCAACATACGTGACAGCTTTGCTCGTACAATAGGTCTGACATGGATGAAGAAATACATTCTTAGTAATGCACATAATGTTTTATTTATGTGGTCTAATTGCTAAGGATGGTCTGTGCTTCAATACTAAACGAGAATCATCTTGAAATAGTACAAAAAGACAGTGATGGCAAAGACACAATAAAAGCAACCGTAAGTGACTGGAATACATTTGTAAATAAAAACGATACAGAAACGAAAATTTACTGTTTCTCCCTAACAGTTTTCTTAAAAACCTTGTTTGCCAATAGCTTTCCGATTAATATCAACGTTATAAAATACGCTATTTTTAGGTTCTTTTTATGAGGATACCTTTTAGTTTTGACTTATTTACTTTTTAGGGTTCCGTACCCGAAGGGTGCCAAATGGGACTCTATTACTCCGCCTCCGCTGTCTGCCTGTCTGTCTATCCGTCTGTCTGTCTGTCTGTCTGTTCAACCTTTAAAGGGCTCTGTCATTAGAACCGTAATAGGTCGAATAACTTTTTAAATTTTTTAAAAGAATATGGGCCGGTTTCTGAATTGAGAATTTTACGAAGCAAATACTTTAGTAACGTTTTTATGCTCTTTTCTGAGAAATTCGAAGAGACAGTGCTACAGTTAAATATTTAGTTAGCAAAATTCTCAATTCAGAAACTGGATTACCGCCGGCATGAAAAGGAAAAAATAATAAAATCAAGGGTGTCCAATGTCCATACCACAAACGTGTTTTTTCGCTGTTTTTTTGTTTATGCTCTATTGTAAAATCATTAATACATACAGGCATGAAAATTGGCGTGATTGTGGGACTTATTATATATTCTAACAACAAATAACAAAGAAACTGGCCAAGTGCTAGTCGGACATCCGCATGAAGGGTTCCGGACCATTGTCTATACATTTGAATATTTCAAGGGTCTACCTGTTGCCGTTATTAATATCGAGCAAAAAATGGCAACAAAATCACGTTTGTTATATGGGAGCCCACCCTAAAAAAGCATTTTATTCTGGTTTTAGTATTTGTTGTTACAGCGGCAACAGAAATACATCATCTGTGCAAATTTCAAATGTCTTACTGTCACGGTTCATGGGATACAGCCTGGTGACAGACGGACGGACGGACAGCGGAGTCTTAGTAATATGGTCCCTTACCCTTTGGGTACGGAACCCTAAAAAATGCTAAGCGCGAGGATGGAACCCTCGACTCACACTTAGCCGATTTTTTTTAAATTTAAAACCATAGCCATGTCAAGGGGTAGCAGTTAGTTAGCGGAAACCCTCGACAATAATGCTGCCCTGCTTTCGCTAACTAGACTTTCATAGCAAAAAAGAGACGGCATTACGTTTATCAGTACATCGATTTTAAAGTGCGTACAGCCCCTCTACCTAGGCCAAATACTGACTCTAGACAAAGATAATCAAACCAAAGAGATCAGCCGACGTATTCAGTTGGGGTGGGGAACATTCAGGTAGTTGTCAGAGGTGCTAAGAGGAGACTTCCCTATATGCCTTAAGTGGAAACTCTGCGACCAATGCGTGTTGCCCTCCATGATCTATGCAGCCGAGATATGGACCTATACCAAGCATACTGCTCACCGGCTTCAGGTGGCTCAGAGAGCCATGGAGAGAGCGATGCTCGGTATCTCCATTAAAGATCGTGTGCGGAACACCGAGATAAGGAGGCGAACCATCGTGACAGACATCACAAAAAGAGTCGCCACCCTAAAATGGAGATGGGCGGGCCATGTATGCCGAAGAGACGACGGAAGATGGAGTGTTAGAATGTTAGAATGGCAACCGAAAACCGGACGTAGAAGCGTGGGCTGACCACCAGCTACGTGGCGCGATGACATCGAAAAGGCGGCAGGAAAGACCTGGAGAAGAACAACTCAAAGCAGAAATGAATGGCGCTTGCATGAGGGGGCCCTTGTTCAACAGTGGATATTGGCGGGCTGAAGATGATGATGGTGACAGCCCCTTTTGTCAAAACCTAAACACTAGGGATTTGCCTGCCCTGAGACTGCCTTTCCATCGATGTCGATAGAAACGTGGAAAAAATCAAGCCCTAACTTGAATTTATGTACGACGCATTTGAATTAAATTATGTATTATTGAAGTAAATAAATAATAATTAAAAGAACTTCACTTTTTTATACAAAATGAAAATGCCGAGATTATTTATTTACAATTATGTTAACGTCTTGTTATTTTTCTTTACATTTAGTGAAAATTAAAATACACAGTAAAGAAATACGAATTACATATAGAGTTAGGACCTTTTCTTACACCTTGTATGATATTTCACAAATTGTTTATGTCTAACTATTGCACATTTTACAAATTGATAAAATCTGAATATTGTATATTTTATTTATTTTGTAATATAATTTGACAAGTTAGACTCATGCTATTTTATATATAAACTATCTGACGCGGCAAACGTTGTTTTGCTATATTAAATTGGCCTACGACCTACTCTCAAACCTACCAGAATTTTTAATATATATATACAAATTGTTTATCGGTTATTCAAACAGGTTACTGGATTTTGTGGCTTCGTAACCAACAAGGTCTTTTCTTGGTACATATTTATATACACATATAACATAGCAAGGAAATGACTGTAAAATTTTATGGTAAAATACGTAATGGAAACAGTTATTAAAGGTTGGACAGGCTTGGTTGTGCTTTTTAAGGCCGAAAGTATTAAACAGCTACTAAATTTACATAAACAATAGTAGATTGTTCACCTAGGTAGCAAACACCTATTCTTAAGGCGAGAGTGTTTGTTTGAATCCAGAGCGGAGTGAAGGATTCAAAAGTAGAACCCTGAGCGCAGCGAGGGATTCAAAGTAATTAAATACACCACTCGAGCTTAAAATAGTGTTGCTCCCGAGGCGGACACTTTGCTTTTTATCACCCTCTATGAAAAAATAAGTAAGTGCAAATTATCAATAAGAATAGAATGTTCTCTGGAGTTAATAGAATAATTTTATTCTTACTACTTGAAGACATACATTTTTTTTTATAAAAACGTAGTAAATCCGAATTTGAGTATGTAAACAATTACGAACAATTACGAATCGATTACGCGCATTGTTTATTTTTTTCATAATTGTTTTTTTAATTTGGCTCGCGCGCGGTTTCTTTATCATACAGCCAGTTACGTGTTCATACAATGTTCGTGATTGATCTCTTTGGTTATTGGAATTTTTACTAGAAATATCCACATTCCAAATTCAAATCACTTCTCATCCCTGAAATGAATTAAAGAGCTATTTTGGTCCCTGTTTACGAGGACTAAACTAGCTCTTTTTAAATAGGTACATTTCATAAAAGCAATATTTCTCTATGTCGTGTTTTATTTTCCAGTAAGAAGTTGTAAATAATGAAACAAATATTTTAAATATTACTGATACAAGTATTTAAGCACCATTAAATTTTACTATAAAAAACTGCAAATAGACAAATATTTTAAATATTACTGATAAGAGTACTTACGTACTTACGTGCCGTAAGACCTGTATTAACACACAGTATTGACATTGCAAAAATGACTCAAACGTTGCTACATCTCTTGCTTTTCTTTATTCTATTGATTTATAATAACAGAGGTAAGAATTACGAATATAAATACTATAACTGGGTAAGAAGTCTAAATCCGAAGCTCAAAAGCCAGAGATTATAATGCATTAATGTCATTTTCAATAATGATAATTTCAGCAAAACTAAATGTTAAAGATTCTTGAACACATGCAACGTAATCAGAAAGAAAAAGTTTTGCATTACAGGCTAAGTCGAAATCTGCTTTTTTGTCTTCTTTAAAGAAAAATTTGTAATTCTTCTCTAGAAAATAAAATTCACTTTACTTTCTAATAAATTGTGTAAAACAGTGACATTTCCAAGCAGGTTAAATGAAATCGAAAAATCTTTTGCACAATATGACGGTTTTTTTTAAAGCAATCATTTTATTTCCAATAGTTATTCTGTGACATATTGTTGTAAGGTGTTTTAAACTACGTTTTTAAAGAGTTCAATGGGATCAATTTTCTATATTGGATCGGGTGTCAATTTAACAAAGTTTTTTCTATACACCACGTATTATTTGCATCATTGCATAGTATATAGACGTAGGTAATTAAAAAAAAAAATTGCAGGATTGCTGGTATAGTATACCTATACTCAGCATTTATTTTCTTGAATTTTAAAAAAGGTTTATATTTTCAAGCAAGTATAAATACCCAAAAATGTTAATTTATGTCCCACCAAAATTTGTTCTAGTTTTTCCGTATAGCTTTTGTGTGTTTTAGTATGCGTAGCCTGGTAACGCGGTGTCGATAGAACACTAAGGTTACATTTGTAAGGTTGTAGGATTGACTCCCATAACGTTAGAAACATATTTAAATTTATAGTAGCAAACCACACGCAATCGATTTATGAAATACATCGTGAGGAAACTTGACAGACTGAAGTGTTTGAAATTACCAATCTGTTAGAAATTACCAATCCACGATGGGCACGCGTGGTAATTAAACCCATACTCTCTCTCTTTCTGAGAGAAGCCCTTTAGTGCTCTGAATTATATATGTGTTCGGATCTGGCGTTAGTTCATTAGCAACCTATAGAATTTATTTTCAGAAATCTTCTGCAAGAGTTTCGAAAGCTTCAAGGATAGCAGAATCATAGGAGGCAGCCCTGTGCCTATCCAGAATGCACCGTACATGGCGTTTTTATTTTTGAGGAGCCTTGGTGGAGTTGCTGCCGGCTGTGGAGGGACGATTGTTAACTCTAGAACTGTTTTGACCGCTGCCCATTGCCTAGATGGGTAAGAATTTTCACATCCCAACGGCAATGTAGAGCCTAATGAAAAACATTCAAGATATTTGTTGCCATTATAGGTATCTAAGAGTTGGTTCTGATTAGGTAAATTAAAAAAAAAACGTCAATCCCAAACATATTCAGAGGAGTCAACCGTGAGTCAACGAAACGCTAGCGTGTTTTTCTTTCTATGTCTTGAAGAATCTAAACATGATTCAAGGTTCATAATTAGTATAATTTAGACTCTGACGAAAGTATTTTTTTTTGAAACTATGAGCTAAATAACATAAATTATTATTATTAATTCTTTATTGTACAGAAAAAAGTGTACAAAAGGTGGACTTAGTGCCAATGGCATTTTCCACCAGACAATCTGTAGGAGGTACGGGAGCGGCAAAAAATACTTAAATTGACTCTAAATGAATTAATTTTCAACCAAAACACATAAAAGTTTTCAAGAAACTATGACAGCTGAACTAAACACCTAAATAAATCCTTACCACAGTAAAGGATTCCTCGCCAGAAAGAAAGAAGGAAACCAGTTATTTACAAATGGATAAATCCTCACAATGTTTTTGTAGAAGTTTTGGTAAAGGTAAATTGATGAGCTTATATAATTTTGTTTCTACTTGATTCTAACCACATGAGCAAGAAACGAAAGGGTAATTATTGAAGAAATCAAAAGCAGAACCAATGAAAAACTCTAACAGATATGTATCAGGAATTGCGTATTTTAGAAATGTTGCTCTCCACTAACACTTTCTTCATTTTGGCCGAATGTGCCCCTTATGTATGATTGCTTGTAATTTCCAATATAGTGTTCTCCCATCTCATTGATTCTGCTCATTTTACAAGTCACGCAACTTGACTAAAAAAATGGAGGATAACGTCGGGTGCAGATTGTGGAAAGCCCCGTTTTCTTGACTTGAAGGTTTTGTAATAATTGCATACAATATAAAAAGGGACCCAACTTCTTTTATTGCCCACAATTAGAAAGAAAGAAAATTTGCCATTTGTAATTCCTAACTTTACTCCGGATTCACTTACTTGCTGTTTTATCAAAATAGTCGGACTATGTTCACGGTGAATCCAGATTAAGTTAATAATATGTAGTTCTTACGAATGTGTTCGTTTAATAATTTCTAATTCCTGTTTTTAATTTCATTTTGGATGTGTATGGCAAATAGCATGTCAACGGCTTACATTCGCATTGGGAGCACGAATAAAGATAGTGGAGGTTCAGAGTACGAGACCCAGGCTCTAATCATGCACTCGCAGTACAACCGCAGTACTAAAGAATACGACGTGGGTATTGTCAAAATATGGCAGAATATGAACTTAGATGGGACAAATTCCAAGCCCGTGAGGCTTGCGGACTCTGGCACCGAGACCGCTCCTGGGACGGAGCTGTTTGTGACGGGATGGGGTGTTACCTCCGTAAGTGCAATTGATATTTAAGGTGTTCCGTACTTCACTAGCATTGCTGATAAATTGAGATTGCTTATGCAGCAGTGGACAAGTACGGGCTGAATTGGTTAATTATAGGATCACTTTGTTGCTTTTGATTTGTAATGTTTATTGGTACGCAGGTATTTTTCTGAAATGAACAGCCAGAAACAAGAACAGATTACTGGTTGAGACAGTCAAACAGTAACTACAATGGACCTCATATTTTCGTTAAGAGGCAGGTGCTTGAGTTGGCAGGATGTAGATCTGACGTAAGATAAGAAACAATTATAATGATAACTTTATGATTTATCTACGGTTATCAAAGGCACCCTTTCAACATTTGAAAAACTATAAATGGAATTATAAGCGAAATCTCGATTTCTTATCTAGAATATGCAGAAATTATTTAGAAAGATGGAATCTAGTTTTCTTTCTCTCCCAAATTGTGATTGAAATAGAGATACATTTCGTTTTTTTTTTGTAGGAAGGTGGTTCGACTAGTTCAATATTATTAGGTGTAAAGGTGCCAGTTGTATCGGAGCAAGAGTGTCGTGACAAGTACGGCTCACTCATTACGGCTCGTATGATTTGTGCGGGCACTAAACAGGGCGGGAAGGATTCGTGCCAGGTAGGTTACATACTATATATTAACCTCCTCAATCCTGCCCTTGGAAATAACAATTGGGAGGTTATATAATATATACTCGACAGCAATTATGATGGTAATGATGACGATAACGATGAAGACGACGATATTTAAAATGATAAAATTAATAAATGTACAAATTTACTATCTAATGTACTAATCTCAAAAAAATAATATAATTGATGTTTAATTATGGTGAATAATAAAGATCTATTGCGAAAAATAATCGCAATTAGACCCGTAAGACGTAAAATGCATTTCGTCGACCATGGGTTCTTCGGCATTATGTGACCAGCCTACTGTCACTTCAACTTGCTAATTTTATAGTCTGTAACAGTCCCAACGCTGTCTAGAGCGCCCACCAGCTGGCTGAACCAAAGATCTAAGGCAAATTGCTAGCAGCGGCTGGTTGAGAATGGACGAGGGCTGAAAGAAGTGGCGTGCCTTGGGGGAGGTCTATGATCAATAGTGGACTGATACGGGTTGATTGATTTATACATATTAATCACGCCCACCGGTTGCCATTACGTTTACACTACGTTTAGTGTGATGTTGACGTAGATTCACGGCAAATATGTAATTTCAGAGGCTTTTTCAGCCCATGAGACTTTGGTTTGTTTCATGTCTAGAAAATTTTGGAAACATGCTTTTGAAGTCATACAACCTTAAATTGGTTTCATCTTGGTTACGTATGACGAAAGGTTACCAAAGGCTAACTCCAAACCTATTTGATGGAATTTATTAAATAAAATTCTGTTTTCAGGAAGATTCAGGCGGTCCAGCAATATCGACAGAGACCGGTGCTCAAGTGGGTATAGTCTCGTTTGGCCACGGATGTGGTCGTCCCCATACACCTGGAGTATATGCGAAAGTTTCTGAACCCTCCATACTCAATTTCATAATCCGTAATTCCAGAGACGATCTTATAAACCACCTTTAAGATAGTTTTGTGTTACAATAAAAGCAATATTACTACTTATATTACTTTTATTATACGATATATTACTTATTTTTGCAATATATTACTTGTCTTTCAATACCTACTCTTATTCCAATCCAAATCATTTCATTAAATTGTTCTTTTAGTAGAAAAAGCCCCTAAAGCACGTCCTTTCTTTCTGTCCTCGGCTGTCATCATCATCATCATCATCAGTCATTAGACGCCCACTGCAGGACATAGGCCTTCCTCATGGTTTTTATAACCATGAGGGGTTTCCCATAATCGCCACGCTTGGCAGGCGGGTTGGCGATCGCAGTATGTGGTTGGTCGGCTGTCATCATCCAGTTGTAACTAGTAATCCTCTTCAAACTTACGGTGTATGTGTCAGAAGTGTCAAACAAACCACTATCTATCTAATCTATCTAATCTGCCCATAAACAGAGCCCACTGTTGGGCATAGGCGTCTCTTTCGCGTCAACCCATCCCGTCCCTTGCTAGTCTCGTCCAATGTTTCCCAGCCGCTTTCAAACAAACCATACGAGCTTTTTATTGCAATATTATAATTTGAATTCCAATAGCAAATAGAGGCAAATAGAGCTAGTCTGTTTTTTAATTCGATGCAAAAAAGAGGCAGTGTTACCATTATAAAATAAATCGTTATACTCGGTAGATTTTTGTTTTACTGTAAAATAGTAGACCCGTGTGACCAAAAACATTATATATCAAAGAAATTAATATTTAGTTACTCATAAAAGAAAAGTATTTAAAAAATGCTAACGTAACTCACAAAATTTTTATTTGGAATTAAAATGGGATTATTAGTTTTTATGTGTTGGCAACACTTGGATGTTGATAACCTTGGGTATGAGGTTTGACACATTCATGAAGACGTAATTAATTTTTAAACATTTCGTCTTTTTCTTGGTTCTGCGAATGTTGTTTCCCGTTTTCCTTTGTGATTTCAAAACTTTTAGCTTTTCGAGCCCATATGAGTAGATTTCTATTAGAAAGAGATTTATTTCTATTGCTTAAATAAAAAATATTTTTTCACTTGCTCACTGATGCATTTTAATGCCCAAATTTAGGAACCAAAACACGCTATTGTTGTTCAAGCTAAAATGCATCAAAGTAAATAGACTCAAAATTGGGTTTTGAATCTATTTACCTTTAGGTACCCTTAAGTTAATAGACTCAAAATCCAATTTTGAATTTATATACTAATGCACTCATTTACTAAGAAGTCGGACTTCTCTTTCACTCTTGAGGATTCGTCCTATATCTATTTCGCTCCAACCCAAGCAATAAGTTTTAAAACCGAGTTTGGAACTACTTACTGAACTACCAAACTCTTTGCTGCAAAACTTTTAAGTACCTAAATGTCAAATATTTGAAATTGGAACGCAAGTTTTTTTTCTATGCAAAAAATCAATAACATTGGCGTGCTTTTTTTGTCTATTTTCACTTATTTTCTCGGAAAAATGTCTTAACAACAAAATATATAAAAAAAAACAGGCAACACAAGCAATTCAAAACCTCCTGCCAGAAGTTACATTTGAGTGGTATGTAAGTGTTATATTTTATTTCATTCCTCTCAGATGGTAGTGAAAAGCAGAGTGTTTAACACGGGCGCAAATCATTTTTGGTCTCGGTAGTGTTGAATCCCTCGCTCTTTCAGCGATTCTTAGTTAAAGCCCTCGCTTCGCTCGGACTTTAATGCAAGAATCGCCTCAGTTCGCTCTGGATTCAATTTCACAACCTCGACGCAAAAATTTTGTTTGCGCCCTTGGTGAACAATCTACTATTACTTTTGTTTTGTTAACAGAGTTTATTATTGGCATAGATTTAATTGGAACCCTAGATTTATGGCCGTCACAGACACAGCGTTAACATATGCGATAGTTTTTCCACACAACATCCAACATGGAACCCGGGTCCACACACGACTGCGGTCGGATTTAGTATAGAACAAGACAGATATAGTAATAGAGAACTGAAGAGAAATTTGGCATAGATATGCATATTTATTACGCCGACAAAACGGTAGTATAAAAGCTCTAAAAACATTTTTTCTTAGGTCCCTTACACCTAAATTAGGGATGCTAATGTTTTCTTACATAATATACCATAGGTAGGTTATGGTTGGATTGGTCTTTATATTGTGGATGTAGGAGATAATTTTTCGATTTAGGGTGCCATTTCCGTAATATTACGTCCTAAGGCGCAATTGTGTGTTAGAATAAAGCGTCTTCCCCCCTCTCGTAGCTAAACGGTTAATTGTAGAAACGTGAAAAAATTCAGGGCAGTACCACATAATTATAATGAACTTAAAAGGAAAACTATCAAGGCTTTACAAGTTAACGAGTAACTTGTGAAAGAAAAACTTCGTACAAAATCCATTGAAAATTACTTTGATGAAGTTGTTAGCTCTGTTAAGCAGATAAAACCCCTTCTTTCTGCGGAAACCTACAATGCTCGTGGCCCGACACGCATTTTGCCGGTTTTGACCAACAGAAACGGGCCTAGTACATTTATTTCAGATGGAAGAGGATTGAAAGAAAATACGGAAAGGAAATTATTATAATTTTATATACTGGGTGCAAATTCACTGAAATTTATTAACCTCTGACCTTAAACATGAAATTGAAATTACAAGGGTCAGCATCACCTACTCTTCGACAGTATTTTTCTTTATAAAGTCACGTATAGAGGGATCGGCAACTTTGGCGTATACGCCGGGATATTCTGGCCGAGCGCAGCCATAACCCCACGACACTATGCCGACCTGCTCTCCAGTCGTCTGTGACACAGCTGGACCTCCGGAGTCACCCTGTAATATAAGGTTTTTGTGAAAGTTAATATTCCTAAAGACGTCCCAGGCGGACACTCTTCGACCAAAGAGTGTCCCAGGCATACCGCATTGGAATATTTTAGAATGAAAGTGTTTTTTACTTTTCGCAATATTACCAGTGAAAAAATTATTCTAGTCATGTGGTACGAAACGGTGTATACACATCGAGCAAAAACTGTGACGTTACGAGTTGCTTGTGACCCTTTATTACAATGGAGTAGAACCTTTATCCCTGTCCGGGTGATTCAGCCCCCAGCCCTGTGGGGCCCGGAGATCAAACCTACATTGTTGTACGATTTGGGTTAAGAAATATCGATGACGTCGCTTTAAAACCATTTACTGAGAAATTATAAAACAATTATAAAACATTTATGGAGAAATTATAAAAGCCGCCAAGCTTCGATATTTTTGTTCACTTTTTTGTTGGTAACGCTTAACGTAGGGACTTAATGAAGTCGCAACCGGTTCTTGAGAAATTATAAAACATGAATAATATTCAAAGCTTTGATATTTTTTCCAGCTTTGATATTTTTGTTTACTTTTTTGTTGGTAACGCTTAACGTTGGGACATAATGAGGGATATAATGACGTCACAAACGTTTCTTGAGAAATTATAAAACATGAAAAATATTCAAAGCCGTCACAAGTTTTAATATTTTTCTTCACTTTTTTGTTAGTAACCCTTAACGTAGAGGCATAGTGACATCAGAACCGTTTTTTGAGAAATTGTTTTGTAAAACATGAAAAATATTCAAAGCCAAGCTTTCATATTTTTGTTCACTTTTTTCCTGGAAGCATATAAGGGTTACCGACGGTCGACTCCCGACTTACAAGTTTTACAGTACAATCGATGACAGCAAGTCAACCTTTACATGTTGTTGCCAAGTTATTAACAGTATTAAAGCAAAGTAACTAAGGCCGACTTGCACCACTTCTTAAAATTAAATGCCACTCAAGTCACCATTTAAATTGACTTTTGTATGAAGAATTTTAGTTGAGTGCTGTTTAAGCAACGTTCAAGAAAGTTGTGTAAGTCGGCCTAAATCTAGCACCTACAAACTCACCCCACATGCGTCTTTGCCTGTATCGGAAGCGCACAGCATACGCTTTGTGATGCTCGTTCCGTAAGCGTTTTTACAATCTTCTTCGGACACCACTGGGACCTTGACGGCCATTAATACTTTGCTTCCTGGACTAGTTTCCTGTAATAAAAATAATTTTTCAAACTTTGTTCTGTAATGAAGCATCAACGGAGACCTTTAAAACACTTAATTAATTTAATGAAGTGTTTTCAATATTTTGTATTTTTGTTATTACTCAACAGCAATAAACGCTCTGTAGAAAATGATATGATTTTCTTCTGTTGATAGCGCTATTGTGACTGCGTGGAGCCCCTTAATAGTAAACGAACGATACATTTGGAAGGTAGCTTACCCCAAATTATTAAAAATAGCTCGGCAAGAAGTAAGCAATTTTTAATTATATCATATAATCGTATTTACGATATTTATAATCATATTTCGTAATTTTTTTTTTATTGTGCGATAGTGTTTTTTATCTCTATCTATCTACGCTTTAGCTTAAAATACAGCATATGAATACCGGACACCTATCCGGGAATATAATTTTTACAACCCAAGAAAGTACCCGAAACCGCATGCTTGCATGCAACGACTAATGAATGTTGAGGAAGCGAAAGCAAAGAATCGTGGCAAGTGGCAATCCCTGGTCTCTGACTACCCATCTGGGACACAGGCGTAAGTTTATGTATATATGTAGAAAGAACAATGTAGATGCCATCACAAACACAACTTGCAAAACAAAAACAAGTCTCGCAACTCAGTTCTTCTACCGAAAAAGTTGTGAGATCCATGTAATACCAAATTTATGGTTAATTTATTCAGTCCCTACTTAAGGGTCCTTCTGTCTTTAGTTATTACGTAATTAGCTAACCTAACAACATCTTATAGTGACCATAGCGACATTAAAAATCTTTTATGTTTTAAATAAATAGATTGACTTGGCAATCTTAATTCGTTGCTGCTTCAATTCTATGCAGACATACGTATCAAACTTTATGAGTGACTTCAATAAAGTTATCAAGTATCTATGTAGTATTAATATGGTATAATGTAGGCAATTAATGTTTATCAATAGTATGTGTATTTCAATAAGTATTTTAGTACTTATTGTATTATATTTTACGTACCTATTACTTTCGTATGTGCAATTAAACACCTAGTTAATGCGATAAACTGCTTCCACAATTATTTTTTGGCACTACCCCATCCACGCTCCACGTCAACGTGGGTTAGCCGGAAGAAAATACTATCTAGTATTAAGCTCGCCTTTGTACAAAGTTGTTTTAGTGCACTAATTAATTTTTTATTCATTAATTCAATCTCATCTTCAGGTATCGAAGCTCAATTCATTAAGTATCGAAGCCCGGGCAGTAGGCACAAAAAATCTAATACTTACGGCAGTTCTGCCCCATCCTGACACCAACACTGGAGTCCCAGCTTCAGTTTCAGTGCCAGATTCCGCCAACTTTACAGGTTTAGCTTTGACGCCGTCTAAATCCATCGGGTTATCCAATTTTATAATTCCTACGTCGTAATCCAATTGTTGTGGACGGCTATAGTTTGGGTGCATAATCGTGTTGTTTGTCGTGTAAGATGATCCGCCTTGGTCAATATTTGCAGTTGAAGTAAGGACTGTCACCGACGATGCTCTATATGAAAAAGATACATTTCGAAATTCACAAATAAAACATCTGAGAAATCAAAGACATTGTTCATTAACTAATTTAGCCCTTCCCGAAACCCACGTATTTTGTGCATTATTTCTATTACTTCCGTTTTGTTCAATCATGCCCGGGAAATCGACGGATGTAATATTAATATTAAATGCTCATGGCATTAAGTCCGCCACATTGCCGCTGTATTTTTCACTTATGTGCAATAAACGTTTTTAAAATATAATCAAAGTCACCCTCTTTTTTGAATTGTGAAATGCTTCTATTTATTTATCATTTAACAAACTTTAGTGTAGTGTTTTTTTTAAACCATGATAAAAAACTAAGCTTTTTATCTAGAACACCGGTATCTGAACAAATTGTAATGCTGGTCATCGCTTACTTCTCGTGTCAAAAGTAAAAAAAAAATTTGGTATTTTAAAACCTGAAAAAATATGTCTTCCACAATTTTTTTAAATTTTCAGTTCAGACGTCAGTTTTTTCACTGCGATTTATAATAATAATACTTAGTTTACCGTTTTTACGATAAATAAAAAAAAAATAAGCAAAATAAAAAGTGAATCACCGTAATAACCATAGAAGCAAATTCAACTGGCTCCCTATTATGTTAAGAGATAAAGACTTTTATGCGCCTCAGACAGACGGATGTCATAGGCATAGACTATACTAGTCTATGGCTAGCTAACATTCTACTAACTTACACCAGGGTCTCTGTTTGCTAAGTTCTTCAGTAACTAAGTGAGCTCAAGAGGCTTTAGTTCTCTTGAACTTGAATTCTCTTTAGCTACACCCAGATTCAAAAGAACCAATGGAACTTGAACTGAGTTAGTCACAGACATAGCTAACAGACACCCTGGATACCTGGACATGCTGAATCCACGCTACAACTGCCTCTTTGACGGCCAAAACAGAGGTTGTGGGTTCGATTCCCACTGGAAGCGACCGTACTTGATTTATACAAATGACCTCGGTCTGAGTCAGTTTCTATGTTTGTGATGTACTGACCCGGTGACCCGATTTCCTAGTTTGGAACCAGGATAAGTGGTTGTGTTGTGTTGAAGTTATTATATTAATAATATAGAATATGGTGGACAAGTATTTGTGTTGGACACAGTTATCCACCACAGTGTTCAACTTCACCACCACCGTGACACCAAAATAATGCGTTTTTTACCCCTTAATACAATGTGCGGCGGTAAGAACAGTCCTACTGTTGATGATGGATCCCCCACACAAATGAACCCCACCAGGCATTTCCATCCTCAGATGCACCTGATATGGCACGTCTTCGATTGTCACGGGGTCACCGCCAACGATTCTGCACACGCATAATGAGTCAAGATTCCACGGCGGACTTCTGCTATAGACTCCTGAAAATCACAGAAAGTTGCTGATTTTAATATTTTCCGAAACCCGTTTTCGGGTGCTCTGAACCGGGTTTCGGAAAATACGGCTGTTTACGCCTGAGTGGCAACTGGCACGGATATGTTAGTTGCGAGTACATGGCAAACAGTGAGAGGGACTCGTTGAGGCTAAGAAGTGAATAAGAACCTTGGTTTCTCCCTTCGTGGATTACGTGGGTCAATCCAGTCAGCGCAAGCGCTGGATTCCTGGCCGAAAACAGTCAAAATTTGAAGTGACAATGACAATGATAAATAAAACGAACTTATTTTAGAACTAAAACGTTCGTAAGCATTACACATTATTAACTTAACACCGGATAAACTTAATAATTGGTTTTTTGTCGGAAGAGTCCGACCAGGCTTCGCTCCGATTCGCAGAGCTGGAGAGTGGAGAGTAGAGACGGAGCTCGCATCGTCGGTTGCTCATCTCTGACAGAGGGCGAAAACTAATAAAACTAACATACGCACGACCTACGTTTGAGATTGAATCGTGAAAAGTCGCCTTAGTATTTTGATCCGTATTTATATTGAAGAAACCTGAACTAGTTTTGGAACACAAGAGGCCGGGACAACCTCAAGCGCCCACCTAGGCTACCGTGATCGTCCTTCGTCATCCGCGGGTGTGAAATCCAGGTACGTCCACCCCAACCCTTGCCAACGAGCACCCTCCTGGTGTTGTCCATTGTTCGCCAATACAGTCCACCCAGTTGCCGCTCTAAATAAATAATGTAGTGATGTTTTGCTTATTGTAGTTTACTACCGCAAGTGGAGAAATTGTTTTTGGGTTTTACTTTTTCTAATAACTCTTTGTACAAACATTTACACGACAATACGTATGAACATTTTACTTTTTCCTTTGTAATAGGGGATGAAATTATTTGTATTTACCTCTGAATAAATATTTGTATGAGCGGTGGTAGTCTAGTGGCTAAAACGTTGGACTCGGAAGCGAGAGACACAGGTTTGATTCCCAGTGCGACCATGTACCTGTGACTTTGGTTTCTAAGTTATGTATGTTTGTGAAGTTATGATAACATCGTGAGGAAACCTGAGTGTCTGAGCTATTCACATAGCTCAGCGCTTGAAATCACCTATCCGCGGTGGGCATGCGTGGTGATTAAGCCCATACTCTCTCTCGGAGAGAAGGCATGTGCCCTACAATGTGACGTATATAGGCTGCTTAATATAAATATTTTTATAATTAATGTTTTCTTACGCCTGCTAAGACTTTTATATTTTAACTAGCTGATTAATTAATTAACCTACTACCTATTCTCAGACCTACCAAATATACAGAAAAAAATTATAAAAATCGGTGAAGCCGTTTCGGAGGAGTTCGATAACAAACGAGATTTTTGCATATTAGAAGGAAATATAAATCATGGGACTACTCAGATACATACTTTACTATTGGTATAGGATAGTTGGATAACTCTTAATTTTCTTACCTTTATATCCGTAAATAAAGAGAAGTAACAATACGTACTGCACCATTTGCACCATGATTTCTATTGATTTTTGTTTAATTTCTTTGGTTTTTATATAGCTTCTCGTTATTCAAGGAATTCGTAAGTATGTTCTTGAATAGTTATGATAAAGAAAACAGCTGCGATATCGGCAAACAAATAAACACGTGTTAAAAGGGAATAATTAAAAGAATGAACAATCGAACTGTTGAAGGTTGTCAGTTGTTTTTTAACATGTACTTCATAAAATGAAAACTGTGAACGTTTTGTTAAAAGCTTGTTAGTATATGAGAAATTCGGGGTAAGAGCGACATCGGATCGACTCGGATCTCATCAGCGCTCTCAAGAACAGTATCAGGTAAGTCACACTGAATATAAAATCGCCATCTCAAGTTTATAGCTAAGTGCAGCGGCAACCGAGTTTGGTTCTTTTCAAAATTTTTTTAGAAAAAAATCTGTGAATTTAAATGGACTTTATAAACTTATATGTAAAGAAGAAGTGAAAGCCGATTCTAAGCGAGCGCTACTTGCCATCACGGTAAACGGCCATCTGTTGGAGAACATTCCGACTACGAAAAATTAAACATTTTTTTCTGTCATTTATAGTGTAGAAAAAAGCAAAATAGTACGTAAAATAAGGAATGTGAGGAAACAAAGAAAAAAAAAATTTATCACTTACCGCGTACCACACGGTGTACTAAATTACACCGAAATACGAATCCTAAAAACGAAGAGATTAAATTAAAAGTCTGAACTGACCTTGAATCAAGAAAAAGGAAGTTTTCAATGTTTGTTGATGAGTTTTTAAATGCAACAGCTATTGGCGCTATCGCAACAGTTACGGGGCTATTATAGATATTTGAAGGCAAGTGCAATTTTCTTCAGCTAGTATTTAAGCGGCACAAAGAATCTGTCCCAGGTACATCGAAATAATGGTGCAAGTGCTGCAGTACATTTTGCTAGTTTTCTTTATTTTCAATAATAAAGGTAAATAAAACACATTCGTTGTATTTTTAGCAAAAACAAGTTTCATCTTTTTTAAAACAAATTGAATTTAGGTATATTCCTTAGAACTATGTCTTTTCGTTTACAGACGTCTTCTGCAAAAAGCATGGCAGTCGACATTCCAAAGCCAATGATGGTAAAATCGTAGGCGGATACAACACCACAATCCAGGACGTCCCGTACCAGGTGTACCTGATCCTGAAAAAGCAAGGAAAGAACGAATACTTCTCTTGTGGAGGCTCTATCGTCAACGCTAAGACTGTATTAACGGCCGCGCACTGTTTGAATGGGTAAAACTTTTTTTTATTATAGTTTGCGACAAAGGAAAATTAAGAAAATTGAATATTCTCAGTTCATTCATACTGCTTCTTAAATCTATTTATTACTCCTAAAGGAACTTGGGGCCCAATAAAAAAATATTTCATTCCTCTCTGTTTTGTGTCGGGTCAGTGTTGCTTTTTTATTTTCAGTTACAGACATCAATATGATATAATGTCACGTAAGCAACAATAAAAACGTAAGCAACAATAAAAAGAAAACTTTGCCTATTGTCGGTACTAAATATCTAGCAGTGATTTTGTGCGCCTCATTTAAATCCATATCAGTTAACTGTTTAGCCTAGATGCAATTGCGCTCAAAATAATAGCCTCGGACCTCCAGGATTTAGATTCCGGAGATGCATAGATCTCCGCTTGGACTGAACTTGTTTATTATTGTTTTGGTCGACCTGCCTTCTTACTGTCGACGCTAATTTGGCCAACTTGCGTTACAGTTGAGTGTGTTTAAACAATAGTTTAGCCAAAATGTTTCAATAAGTGAAACATTTCATTTCTTGTGACTCAGTTTTCTAACTTGTTATTGCTGAAATGTTTAATTTAATTGTTGTGCAGTTTGGAACTTAATAACGTTAAGAATAGAAGGGCTGGTTTTCTAGAGCCATCTTCAGGTTCCCAGATAAGAGCTACTTCGTTGGTAAAATCGATACACGTTCGTGGGTAAAACTGTACCTCAAATATGGCGACTTGCGCCAAGTCCCTGGATAAGTAAGTATACAGTAATGCGCGAGACACACAGATGGAACGCGGAGCGATGGTGCGGCAAGATGTATATAGTCACAGACCACAGTTACCGTGTGGCGCCGGATTAAGAATACCGTCACTCCATTTCCGTCCGTGGATGCCATAGAAGGCGACTAAGGAAATCAATTACCAGGAGACGGGCAGCAGCGTCTTCCTGAGATTCCAACCGCATACTGCGATCGCCAACCCGCCTGCCAAGCGTGGCGATTATGGCAAAACCCCTCATTGTTATGAAAACCACGAAGGAGGCCTGTGTCCTGCAGTGGGCGTCAAATGGCTGATGATGATGATGATGATGACAGACCACAGACACTCTTGGTCTGTGACTCTATACATATTACCGCGCCCTTGCCCCACGTCCCATCTGTGTGTCTCGCGCCTAAGACTACGTATCCAGGGAAAAATGAATAAATTGCTGCTTGACAGGGTTATAAGTCACTCATACATTTATCTGTAGGCAAATGTCATGGTGCAATACGTTTGTGGACTTATTCTCTGGCCAGAGCTTACCCCTCGATAAACGGGTAATAAGGTAGTCGTAAGCTTGCCTAGGTATAATCGTAAATGTATTTTTTTCTTTTATATATAAAATCTTACTTAGTGAATGAAGACAGATACTGCTTAGTCAATTTTGTCTGTGGAATAAAAGTTTTCTTTTTATACTCCGATTTGACAATTTCAAAAGTATTTTTATCCAATTTCAATGCGAGCAAAGATGGTAGAGTTGGAATCATCGTCTTTATCCACTAATGTACTATTGGTAACCTTCTAGTTAGGTACCTACATACAAGTAACCCAAAGCCGAGTCATATTCGGTTTTCCAATAAGAGGATAAAACAGTCGAGATGAAAGCTTTGTCTGCGGCAAAATCTCCCTATGTCTATAAAGTTTCAGATGAATGGTAATAGGACCCTATGTGGGGGCCAGGCTAGGTAATATGTAGGGGTTACTGGAGATTTATTTTGTGACGATAGTTTTACATGTTCCCAGCAAACTCGTTAAATGTATCTAGAAATAATAAGCATAAGCGTCTCTCTAAAAGACAAAGGCTTTCTATCGGAAAACTAGACCGTATAGGATTAATGGGACTTACATACTAAGTTATTTATAATTGTGAATTTGTGGCAGAAATCCCAGTCGCTAACTGAAGGAAAATATCGTGAGGAAACCTGACTACCTCAGGTACCTACCGATTGACTATAAAAACGGAGGTCGTGGGTTCGATTCCCGCTGGACGCCCGCTTTGTAAAAATGACCTCAGTCTAGGTGTACTTCCAAGTTAGTGATGAGCTTTCCTGGTTACACTAGCATAGGATATCCTAGTTAGGGACCAAGACAAGTTAAGCATAAATCACACCCACCCGGTGGCGGTGGTAGTCCATACATAGGTTATTTACAACATAATTATTGTATGGACAACCACCGCCACCGTGTTGGCGTGTTTCATCCTTTATTGTGTTGTGGGGAAATTATTATGTAGCGTCAGCGTTTTATAGCTAGTGAGTAGCGACGCAGGATTTGCTAGCGAGGCGTTTCCCGGACGCGTACTATGTGCCCGCCAACCAAATAGCATAAGGGTGAATTAAGAATATACAGCGACTTAAACTTCCAACGGTGTTAATTTATTAAATCCCTCAAAATTATATCACCTTCTTTGTCACCCAGAATGGAAATGGCGTTCATCCGCATAGGCAGCTCAGATTCAGACAGCGGTGGCAGCATGTACATGTCCCGTGTGCTAGTCAAGCATCCACAGTACAACTCGCAGAACAGCGACTACGACGTGGGGATCATCAAGTTGGCGCGGAGCATGAACCTTGACGGCACCAGCTCTAAGGCTGCGACGCTCGCGGAGAGCGGCGCCACGCCAGAAGCTGGAACGGAGCTGCTCGTGTCGGGATGGGGCGCTACATCTGTAAGTTGTAAGCAAGAAAGGGCTCCGTAGAATGTAGGGTCTTACCTGCTTTACAGAACACACAACTTTTGTGGGGGTAATTAATATGTATATGTATATCTGTACTAAATTTCAGCATTCTAGTACTTATCGCTTCTGAGCTAATGGCATGGCAAAACTATAAGGGTTTGTTGTTGACAACGGAACCTTAAAACTGTCGTGCAGTTACTGGTATTGTCCAGTATGAAACGGTCTAATGTCAGTATACGTAAAAGTGGCCTTCAGAGGCCTAAATGTTGTCGGAATCGGGATCCTTTTGCAATAGCAATTGGTATGGAATTTGATAGATAGACAGATAGATGAATGTTTCAGGATTTGGTGCGCATAATATGCAAGCTGATTTTGGCTGTCGCGACTACAGTTGCCGTTTATAGACGGAGATATTCCTGTCTACAGCGCGGGCCAAAAATATGGGATGTGGGATGAGGATGGTCTTTTCAAATCACTTTCATACAAAATGTATTGAAGTGATAGGACACAGCCTACACACATAAAATGGGGCGAGGGTGCGAATTCTATACAACGTCCTGTCCCGTCCTGGCCCCCCGTCTGATCAGTGTAACCCGCGCCTGGGTGCCTAAAATGCCTGATTTTCCATAAAAAACCTGTCTATTTTTGGTATTAAAAAGCAGTGGGTAAGAAGTAAAAGGCAATTCAGTCCTTCAGTTCCACGCAGCCGGCGGCCAGCAACATTTATGCGAACGTGCCCCGATAGCACTGCACATAAGTGTACACTACTTATTGACGTTATGGGTGACTTTGCAACTGTCGACCTAATACTCTACTAGCAAGCGCTGTGATTTTATTATGCTGTTTTTATTGCAGGAAGGCGGTTCATCGAGCAAAGTTATAATGGCCGTGAAAGTGCCAGTGGTCTCTAATCAGGATTGCCGCAAATCATACTCCTACGTCTCGCCACGCATGATCTGCGCAGGACAGACTGGAAAAGACTCTTGCCAGGTTATCCAATTAATACAAATCCCAATTAATACAAATCCCATTAAAATATGAATTCGAAAAAGGAACCAACGGAGAAATGGGACGAAAAATGTTTAAATCTTAGTAGAAAGCCCATTTTAAAAGAGAAAAATCCTTTGTTGTTAAGTTTACTTTGCGTCTATTTTTCTTTTTCTTTATAAGCATATCACAATATTTGAGTGATCTCGTAAAATAAGGTTTTTATCGCTCTAAGCCCTTGTTTCTGCCTGCCCTTCTGAGATACAGGCGTGTATGAAATTACCGAAAGCTGTTTGAGTTTTGAGCACCACACGATTGAATAACACAGAGCAAATAGAAAACTCCACGAGCTTCAGCGTATAACTTTTGACCTTTCAGGTAGAGAGGCCAAAAGTTACACAAGTAAGAATCCTGTCCTTTTCAAAAGGAATTCTTAACGCTTTATTTTTTTTTATTAATAAATCTTGAAACCCTCTCGCTGAGAGAAGGCCTGTGTCCTGCAGTGGGACGTATGTAGGCTACATAAAAAAATCTTGGTAAGAATTCCGTTCCTTTTACAATTACTATGTACAACCATGAAAAATTTAAAGGGTAAGTGTGCTATAGCAAGTATTTTATTTTCTCTTCCAACAGGGTGACTCTGGTGGTCCAGCGGTATCCCAATCGACGGGCGCGCAGGTGGGCGTGGTCTCTTTCGGAATCGGCTGTGCTCGGCCCAACTACCCAGGAGTCTACGCAAGCGTCGCCGATCCGTCTATTCGCAATTTCATCCGCGTTAACTCCGTGGTATAGGCGATAGATGTCGTTGCTTTCAAGGTGCTGTTTTAGTGGTACAATACCAACTGCATAAACGCTCTGATTCAAGTCAACTAGTATCAAAGCTTCGAGGCGAAAATGGTATGAAAAACACGTCACGTGATCCGACCGTGTATCTGTCATTGTACTATATTGCACTAATAGTATAGAGGCCCCGTTATAGTTTACATAGACTGCAAGTTATTTTGAATAATAATAACTTTCACATGATACAATCAATGTAAATAAAAACGCTGTCAGCTTCTTAGCAAGACTAATTGCAAATAAGACTGAAATAAGAATTTTGAGGCCACTAAAATTGTACTTTGTAGTAATTAAGAATAAGCTAACTAACGCTTGCTTTGAGAAATTAATTACAATAAAGGCACTGTTTACACACGACAATGTTAGTTTTTGTACTTTGTTTCTTCAACCAAAAATTCAATAAATAAACATTTTCTCGCCTTCTTTTTCTCAATCAAAAACATTAAATAAAGTTAGAGAAGAACTTTTTGACAATGATCAAGAGTGTCCTAAGATAGATAGAAAAATAGATAGAATATTCTTTATTGTATGTACACCAGGAATATAAAGAGGAATAGAAGACAATATAAGATAGAAGAAATGAGAGGCAGAGGAAGACACGGAGGACACGGAGAAGCTGTATTGACCAACATAACATAACATAAACTCACGCCTGTATCTCAGAGGGGTAGTGACCAAATTAAAGAAAAATCAATATTGTGCTTAAATTAAAATTATCTAGTTAGGGGGCTCACTGCAGTAGCGACACCAATAGAAAAAAATCATATTTTCTTTTACAGATTATTCTTGGAAAAAATTTTAATTAGTAGGATTCACAGAAGTGGCCCATCTCAGCAGTCTCAGGGGGTTGTGCAGGGTGGGGTTGACGATGTCCTGCTATCACCATCGTTACGTGACTTGCCTTTATTGAGGAAAAGGGTGCGTGTTTTGAAGCATGTTCCCAAAGGCGCAAGGAACATAGCTGCTGGCAAGCTATCAGAAATAATTGTGAAGTGTGTGCAGTCAAATGGTACAGAGAATTGGTTTAACCTGCTAACATTTTTGTACTCTTGTCTACGAGTCCCTTCGTCTGCAGATAAAAGCAGATCCCTGACTTCCAAAGTAAAGGAAAATGTATGTATTGCTAGTTTAAGCTGTATGTCCACATTAGTAGGATTCAAAGAAGTGGCCCATCTCAGCAGTCTCAGGGGGTTGTGCAGGGTGGAGTTGACGATGTCCTGCTATCACCATCGTTACGTGACTTGCCTTTATTGAGGAAAAGGGTGCGTGTTTTGAAGCATGTTCCCAAAGGCGCAAGGAACATAGCTGCTGGCAAGCTATCAGAAATAATTGTGAAGTGTGTGCAGTCAAATGGTACAGAGGATTGGTTTAACCTGCTAACATTTTCGTACTCTGGTCTACGAGTCCCTTCGTCTGCAGATAGAAGCAGATCCCTGACTTCCAAAGTAAAGGAAAATGTATGTATTGCTAGTTTAAGCGGGTTGTCTTCATTAGATACAGTATTAAGTAGTGGTTCTACTGGCCAGCGCTTTCTTTATAAGATAGTGGAGGCCAAGGACTGCTGCGGAAGCGTCTGCTTGTCACAAATGTTATATAATTCTTATATATTTCCCGTTCTGAACATCTTGATTTATTACTTTGGACGAAACAATTGTGGATGTTTTTTTTTTACTTATAATTATTAATTTATGCTACATGCAATTACATTCAATTAAAATTTTACAGTTACATTTAAACAGGTTGCCAGTGGTCCCGACCGATTTCGGTTCCGACGACTACTTCAACATCTGTGCCTCGCATATGGCTCGTATAACCAATATTTTTTGTTAACGTTTGACACAAGATATGCATGCACGCATAGGTACCGTCTACGTAATAGAAATGGATCGCAACAGGTGAACGGGCTTTCATTGCGTCTCTCTTCGAGTCCAGCTCAGACCGCCGAAGAGCCTTAAAATCGGCAGACGGCCTTATTTATAAAAACACAATTCCTCTAAAGCTCTCCTCAGAGGCAGTTTATCATAACGACGGCCGACGCGACGACGGGACCCTTTTTTACGAAAATGCGATTATATCGCAGTATTTCAGTTAACTTTGCTTGTTGTATCATGGATAGAGAGGGATTTTTAATCTACATTATTGTGAACTCGTAGTGTACGATGATGTTGTATCGTTGCGGATGTGAAACCGGCAATTCTCTCTATGTTTTCAATATTGGTAAAAGAAATTATATTTACATAAAGTTACGTAGTATAAACTCACGCCTGTATCCCGGAGGGTTATGTATCCTGATAGATCTCTTTCGTTTTATCAACATTCATTAGTCGTTACATGCACGCTCGCCGGTTATGTCTACAGTGCCTTAAAAACAGTATTTGAAGGAAAAGTATGTCGTTAGTGGTATAGATACTTATGGATAACCTTAATATTTTGGGAAACCTCGACTTTTAAAAGTAGGTATTCAATAATTATATTTAAATGAAACGTCAGGTATCAAGGATTTAAGTTTAGCCAGTGAATAATCCCTTAAACCAATCTTAGTAGAATTTGAATTCACTGAATTTTAAACTTCCCGTTACCTCTCGGTTTCTCTTTGGTCCAGCCTCATTATCAGACCATCTCTGCCCACTGCTGGGTATAGGCCTTTTCCCCATTACGCCATCTTTCGATGTCACCGTTCGCATCCACGGGCTCTTTGATGACTTGGTCACATCGTCCAACCATCGGGCTGTTGCTCTACCCACCACTCAGTTTCTGCACTGGTCCACCTGCCATCTTCCCGCCTCGCCACGTGTCCCGCCTCACTGCCACCTCAGACTCGAGATTGGTTCACCAATATCGTCGACCTTCGTCCGGCGTCGCATGACGACATATGGTACTCATATACTGCATACATTGGAGATCGGTGACATTTTCAGCAAGGATGATTGATTATGTCATCGGCAGAACGCAGGTGCGACATGTAAGCAACGTCGACGGAGATACCCCTTTCGCACCAGTCAACTCTTCATGATATCTTCTAGAACGTCTTCACGTCTTCATGATATCTTCTAGAACGTGGGTGAACAGCATGGGCGAAATGGTGTCACCTTGACGTACACCCCTGTTATTTTTCACGGGTTTCGTCAATTCGTGTAGTTGCACCCGCCTTTATTCATTTGTGTATGATTTTATTTGTGTATATCGTAGTTTCTTCTTCTTCTTCTTCAATGTGCAGTTCCTGGAGGACATATCTTTTGTCAATGTTACAGCGGTGGAGAGATTGGAACACTGCCCAGTGCTCGACACTGTCGAAAGCCTTCTCACTATCTACGAAGGCGAAGCACAATGGCAGGTTATACACCGGTGTGAAGTTAGCTGACAAACTTAGCTGACAAACATAGCTGACACTATTACACGACCAAATAAAATGGTCGTTTTAAAAAAGGCTTTCATAAGCCAGTAAGTAGGTACGACAAAATGCCTATGGCAATAATAAATTTATAATGGTATTAAACGGTCAAGACCGAAGACCAAATGTTATATTTAGAATTAAGAAATACTGTCCCATCAAAAAATATTCTGAGATAAGCTCCTCACAACTAAGCTAATTTGGGGAACATTCTGACCGTAAGTAATTGTGACAATAAAAGATGTTAAAACATATCTTAATTATGGCTCAATACCGTGGCATAGCAGTGAAAACGTGAAGAAATAAAAAATATTCGCAAAATTTTCAGTACGCGTTTATGTTTCTTATTGGGATACTAAAAAAATTAGAATTTCTAGAAGGCTGGATCTTAGTTATTACGGTTCCTTAGATACTAAGGAAACTGTTAAGGTATAAATAGAAGCATCAAACCCTTCAGTTTTTGTGATAAAGTGGAGCAGACAAACAATTTGTGAGAAAAATCTCTCCGGAGTTGCGCCCTCGACGACATACCGCAGAAAACGGAATTTCTACCACTTTAGAAATAAAAAATTATGATTGCATAGACTCTTAAGTATTTTAAATAAATCAATTTATACCTTCAGACCATTCAATTTTTCTGAAATCGGGCGATAGACAAAAATAATGGAGAAAATTTAAAATAACCTTTGTGTTTTTGTTGAGATATAAAAAGAAAAACGAATTTTTAACAGGCTGAATTTTTGTTATTTCGGTTCCTTAGATACTACTTAAACTACTCAACTATAAATTGAGACATGAAACCATTCAGTTTTTGTGATAAAGCGGAGCTGACAAATAATTTGTGAGAAAAATCTCTCCAGAGTTTCTTTCTGGGCGACGTATTGCAGCAAAACGAATTTCTAACACTTTAGCAATGCAAAATTATGATTGCATAGACTCTAAAGTATTTTAAATAAATCAATTTATACCTTAAGACCATTCAATTTTTCTGAAATCGGGCGATAGACAAAAATAATGGAAAAAATTTAAAATAACCTTTGTGTTTTTCTTGAGATATACAAAAAAAACGAATTTCTAACAGGCTGGATTTATGTTATTTCGGTTCCTTAGATACTACTTAAACTACTCAACTATAAATTGAGACATGAAACCATTCAGTTTTTGTGATAAAGCGGAGCTGACAAATAATTTGTGAGAAAAATCTCTCCAGAGTTTCTTTCTTGGCGACGTATTGCAGCAAAACGAATTTCTAACACTTTAGCAATGCAAAATTATGATTGCATAGACTCTAAAGTATTTTAAATAAATCAATTTATATCTTCAGACCATTCAATTTTTCTGAAATCGGGCGATAGACAAAAATAATGGAGAAAATTTAAAATAACCTTTGTGTTTTTCTTGAGATATACAAAAAAAACTAATTTCTAACAGGCTGGATTTATGTTATTTCGGTTCCTTAGATACTACTTAAACTACTTAACTATAAATTGAGACATGAAACCATTCAGTTTTTGTGATAAAGCGGAGCTGACAAATAATTTGTGAGAAAAATCTCTCCAGAGTTTCTTTCTGGGCGACGTATTGCAGCAAAACGAATTTCTAACACTTTAGCAATGCAAAATTATGATTGCATAGACCCTAAAGTATTTTAAATAAATCAATTTATATCTTCAGACCATTCAATTTTTCTGAAATCGGGCGATAGACAAAAATAATGGAGAAAATTTAAAATAACCTTTGTGTTTTTCTTGAGATATACAAAAAAAAACGAATTTCTAACAGGCTGGATTTATGTTATTTCGGTTCCTTAGATACTACTTAAACTACTCAACTATAAATTGAGACATGAAACCATTCAGTTTTTGTGATAAAGTGGAGCAGACAAACAATTTGTGAGAAAAATCTCTCCGGAGTTGCGCCCTCGACGACATACCGCAGAAAACAGAATTTCCACCACTTTAGAAATACAAAATTATGATTGCATAGACTCTTAAGTATTTTAAATAAATCAATTTATACCTTCAGACCATTCAATTTTTCTGAAATCGGGCGATAGACAAAAATAATGGAGAAAATTTAAAATAACCTTTGTGTTTTTCTTGAGATATACAAAAAAACGAACTTTTAACAGGCTGGATTTATGTTATTTCGGTTCCTTAGATACTACTTAAACTACTCAACTATAAATTGAGACATGAAACCATTCAGTTTTTGTGATAAAGCGGAGCTGACAAATAATTTGTGAGAAAAATCTCTCCAGAGTTTCTTTCTGGGCGACGTATTGCAGCAAAACGAATTTCTAACACTTTAGCAATGCAAAATTATGATTGCATAGACTCTAAAGTATTTTAAATAAATCAATTTATATCTTCAGACCATTCAATTTTTTTGAAATCGGGCGATAGACAAAAATAATGGAAAAAATTTAAAATAACCTTTGTGTTTTTCTTGAGATATACAAAAAAAAACGAATTTCTAACAGGCTGGTTTTATGTTATTTCGGTTCCTTAGATACTACTTAAACTACTCAACTATAAATTGAGACATGAAACCATTCAGTTTTTGTGATAAAGCGGAGCTGACAAATAATTTGTGAGAAAAATCTCTCCAGAGTTTTTTCTGGGCGACGTATTGCAGCAAAACGAATTTCTAACACTTTAGCAATGCAAAATTATGATTGCATAGACTCTAAAGTATTTTAAATAAATCAATTTATATCTTCAGACCATTCAATTTTTCTGAAATCGGGCGATAGACAAAAATAATGGAAAAAATTTAAAATAACCTTTGTGTTTTTCTTGAGATATACAAAAGAAACGAATTTCTAACAGGCTGGATTTATGTTATTTCGGTTCCTTAGATACTACTTAAACTACTCAACTATAAATTGAGACATGAAACCATTCAGTTTTTGGATAAAGCGGAGCTGACAAATAATTTGTGAGAAAAATCTCTCCAGAGTTTCTTTCTGGGCGACGTATTGCAACAAAACGAATTTCTAACACTTTAGCAATGCAAAATTATTATGATTGCATAGACTCTAAAGTATTTTAAATAAATCAATTTATATCTTCAGACCATTAAATTTTTCTGAAATCGGGCGATAGACAAAAATAATGGAGAAAATTTAAAATAACATTTGTGTTTTTCTTGAGATATACAAAAAAAACGAATTTCTAACAGGCTGGATTTATGTTATTTCGGTTCCTTAGATACTACTTAAACTACTCAACTATAAATTGAGACATGAAACCATTCAGTTTTTGTGATAAAGCGGAGCTGACAAATAATTTGTGAGAAAAATCTCTCCAGAGTTTCTTTCTGGGCGACGTATTGCAGCAAAACGAATTTCTACCACTTTGGGAATGCCAAATTATGATTGGATAGACTCTAAAGTATTTTAAATAAATCAATTTATATCTTCAGACCATTCAATTTTTCTGAAATCGGGCGATAGACAAAAATAATGGAGAAAATTTAAAATAACCTTTGTGTTTTTCTTGAGATATACAAAAAAAAAACGAATTTCTAACAGGCTGGATTTATGTTATTTCAGTTCCTTAGATACTACTTAAACTACTCAACTATAAATTGAGACATGAAACCATTCAGTTTTTGGATAAAGCGGAGCTGACAAATAATTTGTGAGAAAAATCTCTCCAGAGTTTCTTTCTGGGCGACGTATTGCAACAAAACGAATTTCTAACACTTTAGCAATGCAAAATTATGATTGCATAGACTCTAAAGTATTTTAAATAAATCAATTTATATCTTCAAACCATTCAATTTTTCTGAAATCGGGCGATAGACAAAAATAATGGAGAAAGTTTAAAATAACCTATGTGTTTTTCTTGAGATATACAAAAAAAACGAATTTCTAACTGGCTGGATTTATGTTATTTCGTTGAATGATCTGAAGGTATAAATTAATTTATTTAAAATACTTTAGAGTCTATCCAATCATAATTTTGCATTCCCAAAGTGGTAGAACTTCGTTTTGCTGCAATACGTCGCCCAGAAAGAAACTCTGGAGAGATTTTTCTCACAAATTATTTGTCAGCTCCGCTTTATCACAAAAACTGAATGGTTTCATGTCTCAATTTATAGTTGAGTAGTTTAAGTAGTATCTAAGGAACCGAAATAACATAAATCCAGTGTGTTAGAAATTAGTTTTTTTTGTATATCTCAAGAAAAACACAAAGGTTATTTTAAATTTTCTCCATTATTTTTGTCTATCGCCCGATTTCAGAAAAATTGAATGGTCTGAAGATATAAATTGATTTATTTAAAATACTTTAGAGTCTATGCAATCATAATTTTGCATTGCTAAAGTGTTAGAAATTCGTTTTGTTGCAATACGTCGCCCAGAAAGAAACTCTGGAGAGATTTTTCTCACAAATTATTTGTCAACTCCGCTTTATCCAAAAACTGAATGGTTTCATGTCTCAATTTATAGTTGAGTAGTTTAAATTGTATCTAAGGAACCGAAATAATATAAATCCAGCCTGTTAGAAATTCGTTTTTTTTGTATATCTCAAGAAAAACACAAAGGTTATTTTAAATTTTCTCCATTATTTTTGTCTATCGCCCGATTTCAGAAAAATTGAATGGTCTGAAGATATAAATTGATTTATTTAAAATACTTTAAAGTCTATGCAATCATAATTTTGCATTGCTAAAGTGTTAGAAATTCGTTTTGCTGCAATACGTCGCCCAGAAAGAAACTCTGGAGAGATTTTTCTCACAAATTATTTGTCAGCTCCGCTTTATCCAAAAACTGAATGGTTTCATGTCTCAATTTATAGTTGAGTAGTTTAAGTAGTATCTAAGGAACCGAAATAACATAAATCCAGCCTGTTAAAAGTTCGTTTTTTTGTATATCTCAAGAAAAACACAAAGGTTATTTTAAATTTTCTCCATTATTTTTGTCTATCGCCCGATTTCAGAAAAATTGAATGGTCTGAAGGTATAAATTGATTTATTTAAAATACTTAAGAGTCTATGCAATCATAATTTTGTATTTCTAAAGTGGTGGAAATTCTGTTTTCTGCGGTATGTCGTCGAGGGCGCAACTCCGGAGAGATTTTTCTCACAAATTGTTTGTCTGCTCCACTTTATCACAAAAACTGAATGGTTTCATGTCTCAATTTATAGTTGAGTAGTTTAAGTAGTATCTTAGGAACCGAAATAACATAAATCCAGCCTGTTAGAAATTCGTTTTTTTTGTATATCTCAAGAAAAACACAAAGGTTATTTTAAATTTTCTCCATTATTTTTGTCTATCGCCCGATTTCAGAAAAATTTAATGGTCTGAAGATATAAATTGATTTATTTAAAATACTTTCGAGTCTATGCAATCATAATTTTGCATTGCTAAAGTGTTAGAAATTCGTTTTGCTGCAATACGTCGCCCAGAAAAAAACTCTGGAGAGATTTTTCTCACAAATTATTTGTCAGCTCCGCTTTATCACAAAAACTGAATGGTTTCATGTCTCAATTTATAGTTGAGTAGTTTAAGTAGTATCTAAGGAACCGAAATAACATAAATCCAGCCTGTTAGAAATTTGTTTTTTTTGTATATCTCAAGAAAAACACAAAGGTTATTTTAAATTTTTTCCATTATTTTTGTCTATCGCCCGATTTCAGAAAAATGGAATGGTCTGAAGATATAAATTGATTTATTTAAAATACTTTAGAGTCTATGCAATCATAATTTTGCATTGCTAAAGTGTTAGAAATTCGTTTTGCTGCAATACGTCGCCCAGAAAGAAACTCTGGAGAGATTTTTCTCACAAATTATTTGTCAGCTCCGCTTTATCACAAAAACTGAATGGTTTCATGTCTCAATTTATAGTTGAGTAGTTTAAGTAGTATCTAAGGAACCGAAATAACATAAATCCAGCCTGTTAGAAATTCGTTTTTTTTGTATATCTCAAGAAAAACACAAAGGTTATTTTAAATTTTCTCCATTATTTTTGTCTATCGCCCGATTTCAGAAAAATTGAATGGTCTGAAGATATAAATTGATTTATTTAAAATACTTTAGAGTCTATGCAATCATAATTTTGCATTGCTAAAGTGTTAGAAATTCGTTTTGCTGCAATACGTCGCCCAGAAAGAAACTCTGGAGAGATTTTTCTCACAAATTATTTGTCAGCTCCGCTTTATCACAAAAACTGAATGGTTTCATGTCTCAATTTATAGTTGAGTAGTTTAAGTAGTATCTAAGGAACCGAAATAACATAAATCCAGCCTGTTAAAAATTCGTTTTTTTGTATATCTCAAGAAAAACACAAAGGTTATTTTAAATTTTCTCCATTATTTTTGTCTATCGCCCAATTTCAGAAAAATTGAATGGTCTGAAGGTATAAATTGATTTATTTAAAATACTTAAGAGTCTATGCAATCATAATTTTGTATTTCTAAAGTGGTGGAAATTCTGTTTTCTGCGGTATGTCGTCGAGGGCGCAACTCCGGAGAGATTTTTCTCACAAATTGTTTATACCTTAACAGTTTCCTTAGTATCTAAGGAACCGTAATAACTAAGATCCAGCCTTCTAGAAATTCTAATTTTTTTAGTATCCCAATAAGAAACATAAACGCGTACTGAAAATTTTGCGAATATTTTTTATTTCTTCACGTTTTCACTGCTATGCCACGGTATTGAGCCATAATTAAGATATGTTTTAACATCTTTTATTGTCACAATTACTTATGGTCAGAATGTTCCCCAAATTAGCTTAGTTGTGAGGAGCTTATCTCAGAATATTTTTTGATGGGACAGTATTTCTTAATTCTAAATATAACATTTGGTCTTCGGTCTTGACCGTTTAATACCATTATAAATTTATTATTGCCATAGGCATTTTGTCGTACCTACTGGCTTATGAAAGCCTTTTTTAAAAACGACCATTTTATTTGGTCGTGTAATAGTGTCAGCTATGTTTGTCAGCTAAGTTTGTCAGCTAACTTCACACCGGTAGGTTATACTACATTTTTCCATGAGCTGCTTGACAGAGCGGATATGGTCCAAAGTTAATATGCCGCGGAAGCTAGCTAGCTCGGCAGGTTGGTATAAGTCAAATGGTATTCATATTGGTCCCGATTACTGTGATTTTAAATTTAGTTCAGTTAATTAAGAACGACATTTGAAAAGATTAAGTTTGGTGTCCATTTTTTCGAAAATTATGTAGATTTTGAAATTTAAACCTAGGCCCTTGTTATGAAGCATCGATATGTTCGGAAGGGTCGTCAACGTTGCGCTTGAGCCCGACAATTCACTCGAATCTAGCGACAAATAGGGTTCTTTTTTTGAGTAGTGTCGAAATTTTCTGCCACTGAGTAATGAACGCTAGAAATGCATGGCTCTTTATTAGCCCAATGACGTCATATTATTTTTATTATTATTATTCTCTTTATTTATTTTCATGACTTAGAATAGGTTTATAAAAGTAAAAAAATATAAAAAAATACAAAATATATTTTATAAACCTATCCTAGTTGGCCACCGGTAACGGAGCTAGGCTCAAGCAATTATTATTATTATTAAATTCTTTATTGCATAGAAAACAATTTTTCTAAGAAAAAAAAGGCGTACTTAATGCTAAATAGCATTTTCTTCCATTCAACCTTGGGTTTGTGGATAGTGTGACATGGGCAATGCACGATACATACTATAAGTACATAAATTACTTAAATACAAGAAAAATACAAAATAAAAGTAGGGGGGCGGGGGGAGGGGTCATAATTATATGCATGGTCATATCATATCTTGAGATACGGATTTTGACACTGACAAGCGACCATCTCGCTATTTCCGATGATGTCGCATTTTTCATAATAAGGGCCCTAGTTTAATAATTTTTCCCGGTGTATGTGTTGTCTTGAATAAAAATTTTGGCTATGACAATACGTCTGACATGAACTTTTTTTATGACGTCATGTAGCAAGTGACAATTGCAATTTAAAAAAAAATATTCAATTATTGACACCCTATTAGCCATAACCAATCAAGCAATTCGGTATTTGTGTCGTTGTGGAGAAAAATCGCACATATGAAAATGTGCAAAAAAAAAATTCTGTGCTCACACGGTGGCAAAAAAAATTTCTAAAGCGAAAAATAAGAGTTGTACTGTCAGTAACTCACATAATTTTGAACGATGAAAGTTTACATGCTACTAATTTATATTGATGAGTTTTAAAATACAACACTATCTAAACAATTAAAAGGCGTCATCGAAGCAATTACAATAATCCGGTATTTAAGCAAGACAATAATCTTTCTTAGGTAGTACATCGAAAAATGGTCCAAGTGTTGCAGTATTTCCTGTTAATAATTTTTATTTTCAACAATGAAGGTTTAACCAAAACAAAATTTTATTTATTTTCTTCACGTTTATTTGTTTTCTGTAAAATACTATTCCTTAAAACCGCCTCAGAGACAGTTTCAATAGTCTATGGTAAAGGGCAAAACGTGACTACTGATTATTTTAAACTGCCTCTGAGGAGTGTTTTAGAGGAATCGTGTTTTTATAAATAAGACGGTGTATCTTTAAATTAAAAACGCAATTATGATTGTATTTCACAAAACTCAAAATTAAAATGATTGCAATTATCTTTGTTTCCTCAGAAGTCTTCTGCAAGAAAAATTTCAGTAAGCATTCTAAATTCGAAAACGGAAAGATCATAGGCGGGCATAACGTTACAATTAAGGAAGTTCCGTATCAAGTGTATTTGCTCCTGAAAAACCAAGGAACTAATGTGTATGTAGCTTGCGGAGGATCGATTATTAATGCCAGGACAGTCTTGACGGCTGCACATTGCGTTGGCGGGTAAGGCAAGTTACAGGTTACCAACAATTCTACAGTGGATATTATTTTAAATCCTAGATGGTTTTTACAGCGACTCGTGGCATATTCTACCTACACTAGGGTAAAGTGAACTAGTGACTCTGAAAATATATTTCGGTTAGAGCACTTACATAAACAGCCCATAAACGTCCCACTTCAGAACAGAGGCCTTCTCTCAGAAAAAGAATAAGGGCTCGATAACCACGCGAGCTCACTGCGGTATGGTGATTTCAAGCGCTGACGTAATGTGAACACCTCACATACTAACGTTTCCTCACGATATTTTCCTACACTTTCATCGAGTGGTATTGCCCATTAAAATTCATAAATGTACATAACTCTATAACAAAAAGTCACTGGTACATGCCAGGTTTCGAATACACGACCTCTCACATCGAAGCACGCGTTTTACCGGGCACTGTCACCGCCGCATAGAATGCTCTCATTCTATATGCTTTCAAATTAAAAGAGGGTGAATGCTTGTGATCACACGATAGAGGTAAAAACTCATTGGTTAGCTGGAGCCGAGTATATGCGATTCAGGGTCACCGATCGACTGGAGCTGAGTATACCCAATTCAGCATCATGGACACGAGCGCGACGGTTCAGTTTCGTTCACTGTTCAGCAAAGGTGTGCCTGGAGAGATTTTCACCTCAAAATGCTTTGGTCTTACAGGAGGGAATGGGTCCAAGTTCGTATAGGCAGCGCAGTCTCCAATAGCGGTGGAAAAACCTACATATCTCGGACGTTTGTTACACATCCCCAGTGGAACCCCAAGACCACTGACTGGGACGTAGGTATAATTAAATTGGACCAGGATATGGATCTCGATGGCTCCACCGCTAGAGCTGTGAAGCTCTCAGAGTCCGGACCCATACCTCAGCCTGGAACAGAGGTACTCACCAGTGGATGGGGCCTCACCTCCGTGAGTATTGATAAGTTTTCGTTTTTAAACAATATTTTCGAGCATGGTGATTGGAATGCGTCATTGTAAAAAAAAACTGAAACATTAAAATAACAAAATACCTGACTACTGATCATTAACTTTAAGCAGGTGGGTCCAACCTAGAAACAATGTGTCACAATACTCACAATGGATACCTGTTCTAGGTGCCACCTGTTTTATAGTGAATGCTTAGCATTCGAATCTTTCGTAATTTTTAATTTCCGTTTTTATTTTTGGTCTTTTTTGTGATTTTTATTATTGTATCAATAGCAGCAGTGCGATTGAGTACTCATCACTCAATATTATACAGGAGCAAGGGTTTCACTATAATCACCGATTTTATTACAGGATGGGGGCTCAACGAGTCGATACGTAATGGCCGTAAGGGTACCAGTGGTTTCTTATGAAGACTGTCGTAAATCATACACCTACATCTCGTCTCGTATGATGTGCGCTGGAGAGGGTGGAAGAAACTTCTGCAACGTTAGTAAGCTCTTATGATTTAGCCCTTATGTATAGTCCAATGTCGTATGTTGTACGTTTTTGTTTGTTTATAGGGTGACTCAGGGGGTCCAGCAGTATCCCAAACGACGGGCGCGCAAGTGGGCATAGTGTCCTTCTATGCAAATGGCTGCTCCAACCCCAGATTCCCAGGAGTGTACGCAAACGTCGCTGAGCCATCTATACGCAACTTCATCCGGCTCAACTCCGGGATCTAGACGTGGCGCTGGCTTACAAGGTGCTTTTCTCAAAAGGCCTGGGTTATGTCCGGTTAACTTTTAATTCTCGCTGTCGTTATTGTATGATGAACTTTCGTAAAAAAGTTTTTTGAATATTTAACTACATTCGTGATAAAGAGCACTTTGTTCTTGAAATTATTATGATTGTTTTCTGTAAATTTTAATGTCAGTAATTTTTTTATGTTAAAATTAAATTTTAAAATTAGACGAGTAACTTTGATAAAGCATATGATAATATAGCTTTAATTTTAGCTCTCTAAAACTGCACCTTGTATATTTGACTTAGACAACCAAGGCTTGATTTGGCAAGTAATTAAAATAAAGGCACTGTTTGTAATTCGCAAAGTTTATTTGTATGATTTCATTCTCATTAACTCGATGTCCAGATGTTCCTTTTCTTTGTGGGTTTTTGGATACACGGTACAGTATTGGAGAAAAGGGTAGCAGAAAAAGGGGTGTGGAGAAAAAGGCAGCTAAAGAAACTCCACTCTGACCATCTTTTTTCAAATCATTACATTATCATCCGTAAACTCACGCCTGTATTCCAGATACCCATCTAGCACCAGACAGACAGACACCAAGGTTTGCCATTTCCTGCGATCCTGACAGACCTCGTTCACTTCAGTAATATTCATTAGTTGTTGCATTACTTTATATCTTGCTCTTTTATTCCTTAGAAATAGGCAAAGGTCTTCGTGGATTTGGGTAAAAATATAGATATAACGAAATATCGATAGTTTTTAGGGTTCTGTACCTCAAAAATAAAAACGGAACCTTTATAGGATCACTTGGTTGTCCATCCGTCCGTCCATCCGTCCATCCGTCTGTCTGTCAAGATCCTTTATCTCAAGAACGCGTGGAGGTATCCAGTTGAAATAAAAGCATATACTCAAGTCTACAGTTAGTTTGTTTGTAAGATTAGTTTGTACTTGTACCTAAACTATTGTATGTCATCAACTTTTATGTACTTATTGCTTTATGTATGTGTGTCTCTAAACACAAATAAATGGTTTATCTATCTATCTATCTACAGTTCCTTGAAGTCGTGAAACAATCAGACTTCTAAGTTAACGTAAAAAAAAGTTACGGCCGCCTTTGCCACAAAAAACGTTTATTTTGACACTCTTGAAACCGAAGGTTTGTAAACCTCTTGCTGCTAACAACATCCATGCTTTGCTCACCCATGGGTCGGCCAGCTTTATGAACATCTCTTCGAGGGTGTTTGTGAAGAGTTTAGGAGATAGTGGGTTGCTTTGTTTTGCTTTGCCCTTTTCAAATGGAAACTATGGACCACGTGTATGGAGTTTTATCTCAGCTGTACTGTTATTATAGATTATTTCTAGTAGATTGATATAGGCAGGAGCAATGTTTTGGACAGAAAGTGCGCTGAACATCGATGTGTGGAAAAGACTATCGAACGCTTTCGAGTAGTCAACGAATGCCACATAGTAGAGGTTTGTGGAATTCGCTGATTTTCTCGATGACTTGATTGAGTGTGTCGAGGTGGTTGGTTGTTGAATAAACAGGGCGAAAACCAGCCTGTTCTAGGTAGCTGGTTGGAGTCAAGCTGCTTAGCTATGGTTTTCCATTACTATAATAAAAAAAATATACAAATAAGACAAGAGACTAATAGGCCAGTAATTGCGTATATAGCTTTTGTCACCTTTTTTGTGAAGGAGTATGACGTTGGCATGACAGATCTTATTGAGTATGTAGTCTTCTTATGTAATGGATGGCATTGCACAGAGTTACTACTCGTGGTAGTAGTAAATATTTGCCGCATTTTAGTGCTTCTGTAGGAATGCCGTATTCTCCTGGACTCTTGTGTATTTAAAAACCAGTAATTGAAGGAATTTTGTTAGGGTTAGGAGAAAGAAATGGGACTTCAGACGTATTTCTTTGTTTTGATGGGTCCGAGTAGAGATTTTTATAAAATTTGGTAGAAATCTCCATAACATTTTGTCGGCTTCCATGTTTAATGCCATTCTCATCCACAAGGGTGGTAAACCATTACTTTAATCTGAACTGTGCACCTCAATGGCCCTATTTATTCCGTACCCAAAGGGCTAAGGGACCCTATTACTAAGACTCTACTGTCCTTCTATTTGTCTGTCTGTCTGGCTGTCTGTCACCAGGCTGTATCTCATGAACCGTGATAGGTAGACAGTTGATTTTCATAGATGATGTTTTCCTGTTGTCACTAGAACAAGAAATACTAAAAACAGAATAAAATGAATACTTTAGGGGGCCCCTATACAACAAACGTTGTCTAAAGACAGCGCTCGCTATCTAGCGGCAATTTATGTAACCCTCACAGCACCGATGTCAAGTCTTTAAATGTCAATATTAAACGCTTCTTGTTGGTTTCTATAGATGGCGCTGTTCTCAATGTACCTAATTTATCTTGTCTCGATCTTTGTCTAATGTTGTATAGATAATGGTACGGAACCCTTCTTGCACGACTCCGACTCGCAATTGGCCGATTTTTACTATTGATGTGTTGTAAGTTCTTATCTCTTTTCTACACCCTATATCGTTTCTTCTGCTGCCTGTCTGTCTCCCGGCTAAATTTCAGGTCGGTAGCATACATATGGAAAACTATCATTGCTAAGTAGGCTTTACAAGTTAACGAGTCATAGGCGACCAACTTAAAAAAGGAAAACTTCGTACAAATTCCATTGAAAATTACTTTGACGTTAGTTCTCCAAATCAGGTAAAAAATCCCTCCTTACACGTAACCCTACACTGCGTGTGATCCAACACGCATTTCGTTGGTTTTTTGTGAAAGTAACTCGCGTCGTCAATACCGTTTACTTGACATCTCATTTTGTTAACATCAATCCAGCCATTTCGCATTTGCACAAATATTCTCGAATGAATGCCGAAAATGAAGACCACATATCGACAAGCGCAGCGTAGGACGACCAGCCACAAGATGGACAGATGACCTCATCCAAGTGGCGGGAAGACGCTGGATGCAAGCCGCTTCCAACCGGTCTCTTTGGAAATCCACGGAGGAGGCCTATGTCCAGCAGTGGACTTCTTGTGGCTAAAAGATGATGTTGATGAAAGAAATATTAGATTTACAGATTTGAAAAAAATAGATAGATGTACATATGCACAAAAAACATAACCTTCCTTTCCAAAAATAAGTGTTTTACTTAGTCTCTCAGATTATTTTGGACGATGTAAGTTTGCAAACAATGTTGTTAATTTATACTGATGACTTTTAAAATACAACAGCTATTAGCACTATCTTAACAATTAAAAGGCGTTTGCAATGAGCAGGTATTTAAGCAGACTAATAATGTTTCTTAGCTAAAGTACATCGAAAAAATGGTACAAGTATTGCAGTATTTCCTGTTAATAATTTTTGTTTTCAACAATAAAGGTTAGCCAAAATTAGCCAAATTTAAAAAGTAATGTTTCTATTTCACAAAAGTAGCTGAGTTCGTGGTCTGCACTCGCGGGATCTTTTTCTTCATATTTTATTTATTTGTTCCTTCAGAAGTTTTCTGCAAGAAAAATGGAAGTAAGCATTCTAAAGTCGACGACGGTAAGATCATAGGCGGGCATAACGTCACAATTAAGGAAGTTCCGTATCAAGTGTATGTGCTTCTGAAAAACCAAGGAAATGATGCATATGCAGCTTGCGGAGGATCGATCATTAATGCCAGGACAGTCTTAACGGCCGCACATTGCGTTAGCGGGTAAGAAAGGTTACAGGTTACATAAAATTCTACTGTAAGAATTATTACAAGCCCTGAGTGCAAGATATGCTACTCGTTGCATATCATATACTCAGGGTTACTATATGTCCCACTGCAGGTCAGAGATTCGCAATTTCAAGCACTGAGGTATACGTACACCTCAAACACTCAGGTTCGCACTTCACGAGCCTCACGATGTTTTTGTTCACGTCACCGAGTGGTTTAAATTCATAAGTGTACGTAATTATACAACACAAAGTACATGCCTGGTTTCTCGACCCGAATTCTTTCACGAGAGGCAGGGGTTTTACTAATGCGCCACTACCATAGCTTAGAGTGCTTTTTCAACACTTGTAGTATTGTCTGACGAGAATTGCACCTACTATGCCTACTAGCTGTGAAAAGCTGTGAAATTTTTCAAATAAACAGTGTGATCACAAGCTGTGTGCTTCTCATCACGTGATAGAAGTGATTTTCTTATGAATTTATAAAATTTGATGACGACTGGAGCCGAGTATAATATACTGTATAATATACTGTATAATATAATATAATATAATATAATATAATATAATATAATATAATATAATATAATATAATATAATATAATATAATATAATATAATATAATATAATATAATATAATATAATATAATATAATATAATATAATATAATATAATATAATATAATATAATATAATATAATATAATATAATATAATATAATATAATATAATATAATATAATATAATATAATATAATATAATATAATATAATATAATATAATATAATATAATATAATATAATATAATATAATATAATATAATATAATATAATATAATATAAATATCCGTGACACCGAATAGGATATTATCCTATTCGGTGTCACGGAGACAAGCCTGACATTCCAGTTCCAGATAAAGTGCGCCTAAAGATATTTACACTTCAATAATGTTTTGATCTCGCAGGAGGGAGTGGGCCCAAATTCGTATAGGCAGTGCAGACTCCAGTAGCGGTGGCAAAACATATAAATCTCGGAACCTTGTTGTACACCCTCAGTGGAACCCGAAGACCGTTGACTGGGACGTAGGTATAATTAAATTGGACCAGGATATGGATCTTGATGGCTCCACCGCTAGAGCTGTGAAACTCGCAGAGCCCGGTCCCATACCTCAGCCTGGAACAGAGGTACTCACCAGTGGATGGGGTCGCACCTCCGTAAGTTTTGATAAATATTACTATATTAACAATCTCTTGGAACATGGTTGTTAAAAAGGCTCGTTGCAAAAAAAACTTAAATAACAAAAAACCCGACTACTGAGCATTAACCAATAAGCAGAGGCAGGAACAATCTAGACACAATGAGTCACACAGTGGATCACAATGTTGAATTTGTGTCCCGCTTGTTTTGTAGGAGTCATGATTTAGGTTTTTTTTTAAGATTTTATTTTTGCCTTCTTAGTGATTTTAATTATTTTAGCAATAGCAGCATTCTATTAAAAGTATTGACCTTCAACAAAGCATTGAACTGAAATATTGTACTTGTCTTTACAGGTGTTATACATATCTACAACTCTACTCATCATAATTCTTATAAACTCAATACTTTTCCGTTCCAAGCTGTAATTTTATTGCAGGATGGTGGTCCAACGAGCCAATACGTAATGGCCGTAAAGGTGCCAGTGGTTTCTTACGATGACTGTCGTAAGGTATTCAGGTACATCTCGTCTCGCATGATGTGCGCTGGGAAGAGTGGAAGCAACGTCTGCAACGTTAGTGAGCTCTTGTCATTTTATAGTAAAGTTGAACGAAACTAAGTTGAATAGGCTTAGCTTAATAAAATCGAGCTAACTGTGAAAGAAAATATCGTGAGGAAACCTGAGTGTCTGTGAGCTATTTGCATACCTCAGCACTTGAAATCGCCAATCCACGGTGGGCACGCGTGGTGATTAAGCCCACTCTCTCTCTCTCTCTCTTTCTCTCTCTCTCTCTGAGAGAAGACCTGCGCCCTACAGTGGGACCTATATAGGCTGCTTATGATAAGTAAATAGAGAACTATTTAAATCATCAAGAAAACAAATATTTGAACAGAAAAGTAATTGAACATGGTCACCAAAAATCTCAATACAGAAAGTCTTCGCATGTTACGCACAACAGCAGGGCCGCGGGCGCGGCGGGAGCTATGGTGGAAGGCCTCAAGCGGCGCAAATATTCTGCCCTTTTGTCTAGCCACTTATTTGGGCCCTTTGTGGTCAAGTTTATGTTTCCGTGGGGCCTGCTTTTATATGTAGGACTTATTGTAATTATGTACATATTACGATTAATGTGTATCTGTACATATTACATTTATTTACATTTAAGTCAATTAATTTATTTATATTGTCTTATGTACACCTACCCATCCACAATATTTTTTTTAGTCCTGTCCATCCTAAGGCTGCCTAGAAGAGATGACTTCCAGCGATAAAATCCCGACTGTATAGTATAAGTACCTTATCTCTGTAAATTTCTGATGGGAAATAAAGAGTTATCTATATTATCTGCGCATATATCTAGAGAAAAGAAAGAAAATAAGTTTACTGTATCAACACGACACATCACGAAACAAACTCAAAATTAAACAGAAAGTAACTCATAATCACCAACAGAAAGAAAACGTAACGCTAAACAGGTAAAAGAATAAATAGTGTGTCTAAGTTGCCACAAAAGACAGCTGACTCAGCAATGTGCGGAGAGCCCTCAGCGCTGATTTACGTGTGTTTGTTTAACGATTTTTTTTTTGTTTATAGGGTGACTCAGGTGGTCCAGCAGTATCCCAAACGACGGGTGCGCAAGTGGGCATAGCATCCTTCATCGGGGGGGCCTGCTCCAACCCCAGGTACCCAGGAGTGTACGCAAACGTCGCTGAACCATCTATACGCAGCTTCATCCGTCTTAACTCCGGGGTCTAGATGTTAGATGGCGCTGGCTTACAAGGTGCTCTTTTAGTGGTAGTGGGTTCAAAAGATCTGGGTTACGTCCAATTAACTTTTAATTCTCATTGTTGATATTTTATTTTTGAAGTTTAGTAAAATTACGTTGACGATACAGTTTCTCCGTGAAATTGTTATGAATTTGTTCTGTAAATTTGAATGTCAGTTAAAAGGTATTGTTAGAAGAGTAACTTTGGTTATGCATATAATAACAAAGATAAAATTCTAGCTCCCTAAAATTTCACCTTGTATATTTAACTAAAATAACCGATGCTTGCTTTCGAAATTAATTAAAATAAAGGCACTGTTTACACATGGCGAAATTTGTTTGTATGTTTTAATTCTCATTAACTCGATGTTCAGATATTTATTTTCTTTGCGGGTTTTTGGATACACAATAAAGTATTGTTTTCTTAGGAGGCTCCGTTTTACATTTTCGGACTGAAAATTTACCAACTGTTATTACAGGGCAATTAGAACGATCATTTTGAATTAGAATTAGTATTTTAATAGGAATGTAATAATAACATTTTCGTACGTAGGATTTGTAACAAAAAATAACCGTCACAACTCACAGAAATGGTATAAGTTTGCTGCTACCGGACTAAAACTCCGAAAAATTAATATCTATTAAAAGGCTCATAAAAAATCCATGCAAAATAAAATACTCTTAAAACAGTGATGTAGCGCATCAGTAAAACTCTGGTTTTGCTTTCGAGTGGTCCTGGGTCCGATACTGGCATGTACCAATGACTTTGTTTTCTAAGTTATGTATATTTATGACTTAGTTGTAGCAATACCACTCGTTGACTGTGAAAGAAAACATGACGAGGAAATCTAAGTATCTGAGGAGTTCACATACCTTAGCGTTGGGCACCCGTGCTGATTAAGCCCCTGTGCTCTCTCTCTCTTGCAGTGCGCCGAATGTGGGCTGCTTATGCTGTGTTCTAATAAACAGTAAACGTCATTGAGCAATTCAGCGAAATTAAGTAAATTGCCCTCCAACCAAAACTCTGCAATATTACTTCCTATTAAAGCCGGCCAGTAAAAAAAATCCATCGCCAGTGAGCTCGCCAGTATAAATATGCAAATACGATCCCCCCCTAAAGTGAGTCTGGAAAAAGCGAAAGTTTTACTCGAATGACAAAATTCACAATGAATACTAACACAGGAATCCCTTAGCATTTAAATCTGCGCGACTTTGCGAAGTTTCTTTTGGACGGAAACTTTTTTAATTTCGACGCGGGGCCAGGTGCTCCTCTCCTCACGTCAACTGCTTCGACAGACAATGGCCCTCGCTCTCTCTGGCTTCCGGAGATAACGGGAATTTTCCGCTTACCTTAGAAAGAAGCGAAGAAATCACTATCTTTCCATTTTTAATTAGGATTCTTTTGATTGGCTGCTCTTTGAGTTACGTTATCTTTTTGCTCCGTTTACTTTTGATGTTTGCTTGAATGGAGAAGATAACGATGCTCACGGAATGCTAAGTTTTTGCTTTTAACACTTTCAATGGACTTTCAGCTTACACCTTCTTGTAAGTATCTACAGTTGTTCAAAGGTTTCTGTTCTGAAGGTTGTCAGATGACGCATGCACTCTCCTCAGTTACGTTAGGGGCGACTTTGCAACAAAAATCTCCCACATTTCCACACGAAACTTGTCCTGATCCGAAAATAGGATACCCTGTGCTATGGTAACCATTCAAGGACATCACAAATAAACTAAAGAAAAAGATTGAAATGGAAAAAAGATGATTTCTTTAAGGCTGCTGTTACGTGGAGGATGCTGTCTCGCTTGCACATATTTTTTTATATTGTAGTACATAATATGAGTAATCTTTTAATAAATGTGGTCTGAGGGTTTCATGGATAATTAAATTGCGGATATTCAGGGCATATTTTTCTTATCCTGTACTATGTTTTTCATTGGAAAATGATTCCAAAATTAACAATTTTGAAAACAACATTTATTTTTTAAAAACTACGTATCGGATAACAAACATATATTTAAACTGTCCTTAATTTAATTATGCATCAAACCCTTGGATCACATTTATCAAAAGTTTATTCATTTTATTACAATAATTAAAAATGGTAAATTGTGAGAACAGTCTTTATGTGTTCACATTATTCCCCTACCTCTTTAAAGACATCATTTGACGACTGATCTGGTTGGCTAAATTTTTTTTAGAAATAAGCTTTGTACATATTATATTGTCTATATTATGCTATTTATGTTTTTTTTGTATATTTGGTAGGTCTGAGAGTAGGTCGTAGGCTAATTAATATGGCAAAACAACGTTTGCCGACTCAGCCAGTAAAGTATAAAGGAATAAAGTATGAAGGAAGGAAATTTTAGTTGCTTTTAGATTAAAGACGTTATTAGACTAAGTATAAACTCGGACGAATATCCATTCAAATAAACATAATTTGTTCCTTTAATTTCACTTCAAAAAAATACGTAAAAATCCGTCACAGTAACCATTTTTGAATGAATGGGTGTGCTGAATCCAAATGCCCGTAAATTTGGGTAGACTTTTAATTTTTCTCACATTCTGGGAAAATTAACAAACCAAATAAACTAATTCCATATAACTCGATCCATTTACTAATAAACTCATTATGCATTTGACGGTTATTCCGTGGTTAAACTATTCATTTCGAGTGAAAGATCCAGAATTAAAGATAGAAATTAACGAAAAGTGAGCTGTCTGATCCGCCTTAAGATGAAAACAGTCTGTTGTTTGTCGTACGCCCTCAGGTTCTCATCAAACCAAACGGACGAGAGAGAAAATAAATGAAAACGTAATTAAGCATAAGAAAAAAACTTTTAAGAGAACGATGAAAACTTTTTCCTCTCCTGCCAGAGTTACATTATTTATTCCTTCGTCTCAGTGATACCGTAAATAAGTTCTTTGTTTTATTTTGATTTATTAATTACCGCGAAACTTTCTGCCGGTGAGCTACGATTCAAAGCGTCTGTCAAATCCGCCTTGGATCGCCAAGAAACAAAAGTGAAATAATAAACGGTATTTTGTATCCTATATTTGCGAAGGCGAAAGTAATCCGAGGGAAACAAGAAAAAGGTGGAACTCACTCGCGAAATCACCAACTAAGTAGGACAGTGTGGGGAGACCCGAACGGAATGGAGCCACCCGCTGTCAACGCTGCCAACCCTTTTTATTTACAGTTTACCAGCCTTACGTAAACCATTACGACAGAGTTGGATAACAATAATACGAGCAACTTTATACTGCAACATTGGTGAGCTGTGATGTATCGGCACAATCCTTGCCTCATATGAGGATGGCGTGGTTCGAATTAGTTGAACCTTTTACTTGTAATTTTGGTTTTAATGAAGGGTTTTGCCATAATTGCCACGCTTGGCAGGCGGGTTGGCGATCGCAGTATGCGGTTGGAATCTCAGGAAGACGCTGCTGCCCGTCTCCTGGTATTTTATTTCCTTAGTCGTCTTCTACGACATCCAAGGAAGGAAATGGAGTGACGCTATTCTTAATCCAGCATCACACGGAGCTTATACAAAATATGATTTCTTATATCTACTAAATAGGTATTATACACTTGGCGGTCTTATCGTTTAAAGCGATCTCTTTCAGACAAGCTTTGTATGGAGTGGATGTTTATTCACATACCAACTATGTCAAATTCACTATTCAGCACCATCCGAAAGTGTGATAACAACACGTACAGCGTGTAATTGAAACAACGCAAAATCTGAAAATAATTTATACAGTTTAGACAAAATTAATCCTCGTCCAATCTAATATAGCGAAAGTCCAATATTTTTATTTTTCATACAAATTGACAGCGTCAGGTTTCAAGATTTTATGAACAAATAAATGGTTTTCTGAACTAGCTATGGACCAATCATCATCATCATCATCAGCCCTTAGACGCCCACCGCAAGACATAGGCCTCCCTCGTGGTTGTCATAACAATTTTAGGACAAATGTCATCTATTAATTTTAAAAGTATGCAAATGGTGTAAGTACATACATACATAAACTCACGCCTGTATCCCCAGGATACAGGACCCAGGTTCGATAACCCACTGCGGGCATGTACCTACGACTTTGTTTTCTAAGTTATTTACATTTGTAAAGCTATAGTAGCAATACCACTCGCTAACTGTGAAGGAAAACATCGTGAGGAAACCTGAGTGTCTGAGCTATTCACATACCTCAGCGCTTGAAATCGCCAATCCGCGGTGGGCACGCGTGATGATTAAGCCCTTACTCTCTCTCTCTCTCTCTGAGAGAAGGGCTGTGCCCTACAGTGGGACGTACATAGGCGGCTTATGCTGTTACCCTTATACAGTTCATGTAACTCGTTAAACGGTCAGTAGCAATAATGTAGAAGGAAACGCTAACGTAGAAGGAAAACATCGTTAGGAAACCTGAGGGTCTGAGGTGTTCAAATACCTCAGCGCTTGAAATCAAGCGTGGTAATTAGGCCCATACTATCTCTCTCTCTGAGAGAAGGCCTGTGCCCTGCAGCGGGACTTAAATTGACTAGATAAAAAACTCTTATTCTTATTGTATTCATAAATAAATTTATTTACAATCCTCTTGTATTTACCATGGTGACCTATTTGAATGAAATGTTTAATGTCTAGATGATAATATCTACATTGTTGGTACCGAATAAAATTTCCCTATCATTAGGCGTTTATTATTTATTCCCACATCTCTCCCCTCGCAGAATATCATAGGGCTTAATTACATCTCGTAATATTTCCTTTTTCTTTTCTCGTTTCAAATTTACCGCTTCTGTAATTAGCTGCTTCATAGAGGGGAGCCCGGCGCGAGTGGGAACGTATTGCCTTTTGAGCGAGAATTCTTTTTCTTAATTTTAATTTTTCCAGTCCCACGTTGCAAGATTACTGGCTGAATTTACAGTGAATTCCTTTTCGCCTGCTGCTCTAAATGAAAATTTCAGATTAAGCGGCCGTTTATTTACCTACGTACTTGAGTCCTGCTCTGTGATTAAATGTCGCTTCTACATAATAAAGGTCATTCTTTCTAGCACATTTATCACGTCCTCTTAAAAACGTTGGCACGATTCGTCAGGCTTGACTAACAGCTGCTTTAAGGCTGTTGTTAGGTCGAACATGCTGTCTCGCTTGCAAAATTTCACATTTCGAGTGATTGTAATAAAGTGATTGTAATATTTTTGATAAATGTGTTCTGAGGGTTTGATGGATATTAAAATTACGGATATTCAAGACATACTTTTTCTTATCCTGTGCCTAGTTTTTGATCGAGAAAATTTGATTCCAACTTTTAACAAAACAAAAGTGTCTGTAATTTCATAATGCATCAAACTCTCAGACCACATTTATTAAAAGTATACTCATTTTATTACAATTACTAAAAATGTTAAATTTTGCGAGCGAGACAGCATGCTCGACATAACAACAGCCTTAATCAAACCTCTAGGCATAAAAAATCACGGTCATATTTATAAAATCACGATTCCTCTGAAACACTCCTCAGAGACAGTTTAAATAATCTGTGGTTACGTTTTTCACTTTACCACAGACTACTTAATCTGTCTGTAACGAGTGTTTTAAGGAATCGTGTTTTTAGAAATATGACCGTCAGACTTAAGTTAAATAAGGCAAACCAGGAACATTATCATACTTAGATTGAATTTGAAATCAAAGCAAATGAATAAATACCATGCCGGAGGTCGTGGGTTCGGTTCCCACTGGGGGCTGTCGCACTTTGTACAAATGGCCTCAGCCTGTGTGTATTTCCATGCTTGTGATGTTCTTGCCTAATTACCATAGCACAGGGTATCCTAGTTTGGGACCAGGACAACTGATTGCGTTGTGTGGAAGTTATTACAATTTTATTATTCGTTTTCAAAAATATGTTTTTAAGTTTTAAGAGATAAATTCGAGAAACGTTACCTTTCAAGAAATAATAGCGGGGGCGTACTTATTGCCGTCAGCGTTGCACTTCAAAACTTGCCCGGGGAATCCTTTCTTGTGGAATTAGTGAGAGTTCCTTGCGCTAGTTGGGAACTTTATAACATATCGTAGTCACCACCTTTATCCCAAAGCTGAGACTTAGTTACCACTTCTCTATTTTTATCGCCATTAAATTAAGTTAGTTAATAAAGCTGTAAGCTCTTTTTACGGACGACGGACAACATAATACATTCCCAAGGTACAGGGTGTTACACAATCCCCACATATAACATCCCAAAAACGTTTTCTATTGGGAAAATTTAAAAATCCCGTAAAAGTATCAACTGTTAAGAATTACAACTAAAATTACCATCTGTGGCATTAAACTGTACGGAAGGCGTATATTTTTTCGCGACTTCGAAGTCTTTTCCATGGTAAAGTTGTTCTTGTTAACGCTTAGAGCCCTCTATTTTCAGATGTATATAAAGAATTTGTTACATCCTGTATATTTTTAAGTATAGGATCGCCTAGACTGAGCTGCTGCTCAGCATTGCTATGCCTTCGTAAAATGTCAAGTAACGGAAAGAATAAACTCGGAAAAACCCAAGACATAGCACAGAATCGCGCTTTTGATTAGGTAAATTGAAAAGATTCGCGATCCGGCAATCCGCTGCGTAGGCGGCCCCGCTCGATTAGCATAATGAAATTGTTGCTAGGTGATTCTTGGCGCTGCCGTGAAAAAAAAATGGCCAAGCTTATGGCAGACTAGCATAGGTACTAAGGATTCTGTTCCACCAAAGCGGTGCAAGCCAATATAATTTTCCAACGTGCCAAAATGTGCCAACGACGCTGTGCATGAATTAACGAAATATATTTCATCCAAACTGGATAATGAAAAAAAAAGTACTCACTATTTTTCTTGATTTAGCGAAAGCCTTTGATACGCTCTCTGTCCCAATCCTTCTGAGGAAACTTGAACGACTCGGCGTGAGAGGAAACCGACTTCAAATTTTTGAAAGTTATCTAAGTCACAGATACCAAATAGTAAAACTAGATAAGTACCTATGTGAGCGAAGAGTCGGTTGTCCTAAAAGTAAACACAGCAAGGGACATTTTTTTTCAAAACCGATATATTTCCACTATTGGTTACTATTAGGTTCAGTAACCAATGGGCCTTACTGTGTTTATTTTTGGGACAGCCAACGATTTCTGCTCTCACACGGAGTACCACAGTCACTCGAATTTTCGCAGTATCCATCTTTCTTGTCTAAATTGAATAACAAATACAATTTAAAGTCGATATTCAAATGTTTCACATTTTTTAAAAAAAGAACATCATAGAAACCATTTGAAAAAAGTTTCATTCGAAAACCTCAAACCATGAAGATTCTATGTCAATTCAAAGAACCTATTGCAATAAAACGGCAATTTCATACTTTAACCCCTATTATTATGTATGTGAGGTTATATCAGTTCGACAACTATTTCTGCAAGACATCATTTTGAAACAACATAAGAATATTCATGTTGATCCCTTCGTAACTGATAAACGAAGAAACTATCGGGTCTGCAAATATGAGCGACAGTTTCACACTTCATTTAAACATAGGCTTAGTAAATTTTTAGGACCGTACAATAAAGTTAATAAAATACTGAAAATAGACCAAAAAAACAGCTCAGACTGTAAACTTAAGGTGTTTAGATGGTTAATATATCTTACTTATGATGAAACTGAAAATTTACTTATTGTATTAAGTTAATAAAGTATCTCATATTCCAAACATCTTATATATCACTATCATACACGGATGATAGGGAGGATTCCTACACTCAATCAATCAATAAATCGGCCCGTATTCGTCCATTGCTGGATATAGTCGTCCCCCAAGGCATACCGTTTCTTTCTGTGCTCAGCCATCCTCATCCAGCAGCTGCCAGCGACACACGTACACACACAAACACACACACACACACACACACACACACACACACACACACACACAAACACACACACGCACGCACGCACGCACGCACGCACGCACGCACGCACACACACACACACACACACACAAAGTGTTTGCTGTAACACAGGCTCTTATTTAGCACAGTAACAGAAGCAAATATTTATGTACTAAATTAAAAATGATTAAAAAAATGATCATATTTTTTCTCTGAATATGAAGTTGTCATCAAAGTCTAAATATCTAAGCTACATTTTGCAGGTTAATCGCACATTCCCGTTTTTTTAGTAATAAAATTAAAGTTTGACGTTTGTGATTATTGCCACTTTTAAGATAGAGTAGGAACAAAACACGTTAAATGTATAATTTTTTTTGAGATTGATTGTATTTCGAGATGTGTACTTATTTTCAACCGACTGAGATGGAGCTCAAAAGGAAAGCAATGAGGGCTCCTTAACCAATCTGCCATAATTGCGTGGGTGACATCAACAAACAAAAACTTTATAAAATTCCCGATCTACTTTGAAAGAAGATAACTTTTAATAGAAAAAGGCTTTTAAAAAGATTTTAATACTTTTACTCGTCACTAGATAGTGCTGCTATTGCTTAAACAAAAGGTCGTGTGGCCGTGTGGCACCGGATTAAGAATAGCGTCCGTGGATGTCGTAGAAGGCGTCCGTGGATGTCGTAGAAGGCGACTAAGGAAATCAATTACCTGGAGACGGGCAGCAGCGTCTTCCTGAGATTCCAACCGCATACTGCGATCGCCAACCCGCCTGCTAAGCGTGGCGATAATGGTAAATCCCCCCCCCCTCATGATCATGAAAAACCATGAAGGAGGCGTATGTCCTGCAGTGGGCGTTAAATGGCTGATGATGATGCTTTAACAAAAAAAATATTTAAAAAATTGAATTTAATAAGTAACAAGAAATCGACTGCTGAGCATTACCTCCGCAGGCGGGACCAAATTCAACATTGTGACTCGCTGTGAGGTGCCTAGGTTCATCCCGTCTGCTCAGTAATTAATGATCAGGTTGTTTGTTTTTTTTTTCAGTTTTTTATTTGAGTTTCGTATGCTTATGTCTTGAAAAAGTGATTTGAATATAAAATATACTAGATATATCAACTGTAGTTAAAACAATACTGGCCGATGACTGAAAGACATGCATACGTCGTAGGCTAGCAATGGGATTCCATGTCCAAAGGGTACCCGTTGGGTGCCCTTTGGATACGGAATTCCAAAATCGTGTAAAATTCGTGGCACTAAATAATATCGTTAAGCGTAAAGAAAAATGACGATCGTGCCCTGCCGGGCGGTCTTCTCTGAAATTGCAAGCCGTATATAACGCGGGAATTTTCAATTACGGCAATCCAGCGGTTTTTCACGGGTAATGTGACTTTTTGGGCAATGATTCGAGCGCTCTCGAGCCGGTGTGTGATGTGGTAATGGAGTTCAATCCGAAAAGCGTAGTAGTAGAACCACTTGCTTTTAAGGCTTGTCTTTCATAAGGATATAATTATCTCCTAGCTTGCACATAATCTAAAAAAAAATATGATTTAAAAAACAAGATAAGATAAGAATATTCTTAAACAGCTTGTATACTTGTGGTTACAACTTGAACTGTAACTTTTACTTGTACTTCTACTTGTTTGAAAAAATGTGGTCAAATCAAGTTCCAGAAAATGTAATTACATCGCTCTCACATGGCAACAGTAAGTACAGTGAGGTAGTGACACTTTACCAATTCTTTAAAAATGGGCAGTGACGTTGCCTTTCGCACTTTTACTGGCAAGACATTAAAGTCGAGATTGGACTTAACGGTGAACGATGTGTCGTAGAAATTGGTGCGGTGAGGTAGGATCTTAAGGAGTAGCGTTTGAAATGAGCGTAGAGATAAACTGTGAAAGGAGTGAAGAAATTAAAATGCTCTTTCAGGTAGGAAGGTGTAGCTGGATTGAACAGGATAAAGTAAAGAAGAGAAAGTGTGTGTGCATTCCAGCGAATAGGGAGCCACTTGGGTTGTGCGCAATTTGTAGAGACATGGTCATATTTATAAATATGAATCTTATGCAGAAATTTTGAAGGCGCTCAAGTTTGTTTAGTTGCTCCTCGGTGAGGTCAAGATAACAGGTGTCGGCGTAGTCAAGAATTGGTAACCAGAGTGATTGAGCTAACGCAACTTTAGTAGCAGTGGGGAGGAAGTTACGGAGTCGTCTTAAAGCACCTGCGGATGAGAACATCTTCCGGCTAACCATCTCCAGCTGTGGCACCCAGGATAGCGTAGAATCTAATACAATGCCCAGATTTTTCACAGAAGAACTGAAAAGAATCGGTGCTCTATCGAACAACACTTGAGACAGCGTTTGCGATCGGCCCAAAAGGTTACAAACCTTTGTTTGCAACCTTTTGGACCGATCTTGAACTACCAATTATAATTACTTGGGTTTTATTAGGATTGACCTTAAGCCTATTTGACCTGCTACAGTCAGAAATTCGTGCAAGATTGCAATTTGTGACATTAATAGCTGCATTTAATTCATCGACATTTATCTGAGTGTAGATCTGAAATCGTCAGCATAAAGGTGGTAGGAAGAAAAGAGTTGATGGGAAATACTATTGATGAAAATTGCAAAAAGAAGCGGAGATAACACGCCACTTGTGGCATACCGCCAGATATTCTACACCAGTATACTCAGTTTTGATCGAGAAAAATGGTCCAAGAATGGACATAAAAATAAAAAAAATATGTCTACAAATAAATATTTGTATTTTTGCCAAAAGTAATGAGTAGTGACAGCTTAAACATAGCTAAACAGTTATGCAATAATCTGCACAATTTGGGATTTTGTTATATGCTAACGATCTTATTTATAAAAACACGATTTCTGTTAAACACTTCTCAGAGATAGCTTAAATAATCTGTGGTTACTTCTTTCCCTTTACCACAGACTATTTAAACTGACTCTGTGGAGTGTTTTAAGGCTCGTGTTTTATAAATAAAACCGCAAGAGTGTGTTCTGCATAAAATGTGTTCCTCACTTCTTTCTGTGTTTGGTCTTCTTATAACCGTGTATTCCTATATAATACTACTTTCGAAACAAACCAAACAAAAGTAGGTAACTTTTGTAGAGGGCAAAACAGAGTTTATTTTCCTTGTTTTAATTTTATTTTGCGGTGTATCTTTTCAATCGGATTTAATCAATTTACATGAACGGTGTTATCGCTTTTGAAAATCTGAACCTTTTAAATCGTTTCTCTGTAAAAGCGGCCTGGTCGGAGCATTCGATGAAATTTTATTATAATGCAAATTGCATCTCTTTGTGGCGTATGCTCTACTTATTCGAGAATCCTTTCAGACGTTTTATGGGGGCTGTCAAAGCGTTAGCGTCGCTTGAAAATGCTCCTTTATATTCTGAGAATTTAAACGGTAGAAGGTCTTTGAAAAAACTTGGCTTGAAGATTTGCTTTACATTAGTAAAAGCGGAACACATTGTATTTTTAATGATGAATTTTACGATTAATAAAACCGATAAGTGTAGTCACTAGTGTAACCTAGTGAACGTTTTCTGTTAAAAGACTTATCAGTTCTATTATCAACTCATAACTTACATATTTTTTTGTGTCCAAGGCCGCTCCACGTTGTTAAAATCAAGTGCTTTAGTATTGGTAAACTTTGACTGTAGTAGAAATGTTTACTAAGACGACAACCACTCCTATCACACTCCAAATGGACTCTCGCAAGTAGCGTGAAACAGTAATTGTACCGATATCGATAGAAGAAAGGGAAGCAGTAACCCACGTTGCTCCATTGAATGAGAGCGTTCCAAAGATATTTGTACTACACCCGGTCAGAAAGTGTCTCATTGCTCGTTCATAAACAGGTAACAAAGTTCGTCATCTCTTCCTTATAAATGTGCAGTAGGAAAAGTTATATGGATTTTCATTCCTGCCCTGCTAGCGTTTTTTTTTGTTTTTTAACAGCGAACATAAAAATTTAAACGTCAAATCTCAAAAAAGTTTTATATGAAATAATTAAAAAAAGAGGTTGGATTTTTTTTTGTATTCGACTTTCAATGAGAGGAGGCTGGTAATATTTTTCTGCACTACGAAAAAAAAACAAGCGTGGCCACTTGTTTTGTTTTGTTAAATTTTGTTTTTTGCTAAATTGATAATTTAACAGTACGCTTTTAATTATTCTAAATAGTTCTTCGTAGGTAGGTGTAGTATAAAGTACTATGTATCAATCGGGAGAAGGTTCTATTTGTGTTCTCGAGTTTACTCTGCATACTCTGGAGCAGACACAGATAGTTTTCTCCCCTCGGTGTACAATATACTATTGTTTGAATTAATTTTGTAGGAAGAAATACTTGTATGATTTTTAGGGTTTCGTACTCAAAGGGTGCCAAACGGGACCCTATTACGAAGACTTCGTCTTTCGTCTGTCTGTCCATCTGTCTGTCTGACAAATACTAAAAACAGAATAAAATTATATTTAAGGGGAGCCCCAATACAACAAACGTTGTCTAAAGACAGCGCTCGCCATCTAGCGGCTATCTATGTAATCTTCATAGCGCTAAAGTTAGCGCTTCTTGTTGGTTTTTATAGATGGCGCTATTCTCAAATTCGATCTTTGTCTAATGTTGTATAGATAATGGTACGGAACTCTTCGTGCGCGAGTGCGACTCGCACTTGGCTGGTTTTAATTTTTCATACACAATATGGATGGATATTCCACGATAAACCCACACTACCTTGAGCACACGAACAAGGCGGGATTTCATTTTTCCCGTCATCGTAGCCGTCTCCGTCTGTGAGGAGGAAATTAAATTCCTTATCACTGAGATAAAGTCTGCTTCCTCAGGAAGACAAATACTTCTCTTGACACAACCTTTTTATGAAAAGAGTGTGCTAGATACAGTAATATGAGACCTCATTTGTTGTGAGACGTACAGAAAAGTCCTTTTCACATATTGTTTGCTTGTTTCTTGTTGGCTAACTAGGCCAATTATTTTCAGGACTGCTATTTATGAAATGAACTCGATACGTAGACCCTATACAGCGGCACAATGTATTCGTCACCACTTTTCTTACTACGTAAGACGAGTTGGAATTCACTGAAAATACACTGGCCTATCACTCTAGTCACTTATCCAATCTTATGTGTGTAAATTATTTGTACCCGGTTATTGAGGCATGCATAATTCATATGCCTCTGAAACTATCATTTTGTATGTTTGTACAACTACTTCATTCTCCTATGTATTAGACCAGTCCATCCAAAGGTTGTCTGGAAGAGATGACTTTTAGTGATAAGGCCGCCATCTGTACGCTTAGGTTAAGAAATATCTGTATAATTTCCATTTTTATGTACAATAAAGTATTCTCTATCTATATATCTATCTAACCTTACGACTCCCGTCTATCAGACAGCACCGCTACAAAACCGAAAAACTGTGAAACCTGATGATGATGATTGATAATGAATTCGCCAACTGTCACGATCCTTATAAACCTCTTTCGCTTTAGTAACATTCAATAACATCCTTTTGCTAATACATCACCTATTTGGTTGAAATAATAAATTCAAATAAAAAAAATATCCAAAATTACACAGAAACTGTGATACATTGAACGTTACAAGTAAAACCAGGTGTCCATTTCAAAATATTGGTCATCTCGAAAAAACTCCTCGGTCTTGTTAAATATGCTCCTCAATTAACAGAGTTTACAATATTATTCTAAAACCTAGTACTTATGCATTGAACTGGCTTCAATTCTAGACATCTAAATAATCTTTAATGTTATAGTAGCCCTTTTGGCAAAGCGTGCTTTACACATTTTTTGAACCGCTTCTGGAAAGCTTATTGTATCTTAAGGGATCTTATTGTAGAAATGTACGCTGCTTAATTGTCCCTTTGTACAAAACATCTTGCAAAGGCATATTACTTAAAGCCAACGATGTTTCAAGGACTTAAAGCCCATAAGTAAACTCCTTATTACTGGAGTAAGTAACTATGCATCACCATCCCACCTTTAAAAGGGACGTTCAGGTACGAAAGAGACAGTTAGATCTCCCGTACGTGAAAGTTGAGATAACGATAGGTCGCGCGAAATGTACCTATTTAGTTCCCATATTACGCGCATCAAATTCTGGACGATTCCAATCGTCCAACCTGTCAAATTACACATCTGTGCATTGGTGGTTTTGATTAATAAAGGAAGTGTAATCTAAAACGATGAAATAATTGTTGTCAAGTCTCACAGATGTTAATTGCTTATTCAGAGACAAGAAAAGAGATTGTAGGTCAGTAAGTTGTAATAGTATACTTACTATTACTACTTACTGACCTACAATCTCTTTACGGAGTAGTAAGACGTGATAAATAGAAATAAGGCTCATACTTAGTAATGAATTTCTACCAAAAATAAAAAATAAAAAAGTTTTGGGTAATATAATCCACATTTTACTAAAACCTTCCCAACAGTAGTCAATATTTAAATAAACGAATGAGACCTGCTTAGATCCTATATTCTGCGCACCAAATCGCGAACTATTCCAATAGCCTAACTGTCAAATTCCATATCGCAAGCGTCAGGACGGTATTTGGTGCGCATACAAAAATGCGCCTTCGCCCGGTACCTGCTGCATCTAATTATAAATGAGTTGTGCTGGTTCAAAATAGTAGATTCTCTATTGTCCCCAAGACAGTATTCCGCTTTACATCGGTAATATTTAAATTCAACTCTACGCATCTTATTTTTCAAAATCTGATGATTGACTAAGGAGCTATGAGGGAGCTTATAATCTGAATGACTTACATACAGCCAATTACAATTCTTTTCTTTTGGCCTCCGCCACAGTCGGGTAAAATACTTTTTACCATACTTGCTATTGTGAACGAGCATTTGAGACAGAATGGATGAGAGGTCTGCTAAATTACGGACTAAACTTTGCCTAACTCTTATCACCATTTAAAAGAGGTTAAAATAGCTTGCCCACAAAGATATTTCACTTGGCAGTGCGTTAACCGCCATTAAGGAAGTACAAAACTCTTTTTTCAAGAAGAAGAAATGGAACAAAGTATTCTTAATTAAAAGTTGGAGACCCTGAAAAATGTTCCGTTTTAATTGCAGCAGTTTGTTGTTTGAATACCCACTTGAGAAAATGAAGCTTTGTGCTAAGGGCTAGTAAGATAAATTATAAGAATTAATTTAGTACGCTAAGTAAATATAAATTTAGCGAAGAAAATTTCGTTGAATACTCAGAAGTTACAGGTGAGTACCTGAAGAACGAAGAAGTTACAAAAATGTACGTTACAATTTTATGTTTGTAGAAAAAGAAAAATCCAGTGGTGAACAGTACTGCAAGAAATAAAAATGATACCGTGTATTTAAATTACGTTGAACAAAACTATTTATTCAAATTATTCGCATGAAAATAACACAACTCACTTGATTTTGAGATGTGGTAGCAATGTAAATTATTAGCGTAGTTACAGCGTCACAGAGGTGAAAAGTGTTAAGTTAGCAATAAGTTGCATTTACTATAAGTTGTGCCATGTAAACTAAATCCACTCTCTACCCAACTACAGAAGGATAAACATGTAAACTTATCCTGCGTTTGACCATCAAGACCCTCCAACCTCATTTTACCTCAATTTACTTAGAGTGAATTGCGCCAAATCACAAGAGAATCAAAAATGATACATTAAGTATCTGATTCACAGGGTTCTCAAACCTACAATTTGACTATGGACTTTTTTGGACTTATTCACTGAATAGAGCTTACTCATGGATAAACAGATAACACACTGTACACTGTCTTTGTGCAATAATGAATTAATAATAATAATAATAACTATTCCTGTCAGACAGCGTTGGTGCAAGCCAGACTTACAGTTTTTTTTTTTATAAAAATCAATGTCTCAAAACACTCTTCAAAATGCAGTTTGAATTTCTCTTTCCCTTTACAGCAAACTATTTATATAGAGTGAATTTTAGGACTGTTTTAGAGATATCGTATTTCTATTACACCGCAAATAATTTTCTATAGTACCTACTATACAACTAGTTTAGAACAGAAATTAAATAGAGAGGTCTCCGAAATGACAAACTTCCGGTTTCCAATCTATTTTGCCATGCTGCGACTAGGAATATTTCCAGTCCACTTGTAAGTTTTTCGTATTCCAATTTCAAAAGAAGTCTAAGGGTGCCACCTTTCCCTTGTTTTCGTCAAAATCAGTATACTTTAACCCCTTTTCGAAAGTTCCCCAGCTCCTAATATGCGCTGGGAAGTCGCAAAAACTAAATGAAGTGAAGTCTCTTTATTGAGAATCGCTTTGAGGGCGCGTCACCCTCATACTTTATTACCTTTCTGGAAAGTTGTTTATTGTCACTGAGGGAAAAAGCTCTTCAAATGCAGTTTAAACTCGCCTTTCGACAGACTATTTATATAAAGTGCATTTAAGGAGTATTTTAGATGAATCGTGTACTTACCATAAAATGGGGTGATTAGAAACTGGAGTATGAATAGAAATTAATAAAAAGAGGAAAAAGGGTTTTTGTCACCAATATCCTACTGAACTTACAACTATAGCGACTTCTCTTGACAGGTAATTTATGTTGATCAGATCAGATACATCAAAAGACGTCGCTACAGTTGTAAGTTCAGTAGAAAATCGTTTTTAGGGTTCCGTAGTCAACAAGGAACCCTTATAGTTTTGCCATGTCCGTTCATCTGTCCGTGTTTCTGCGGCTTGGTACAGATATATATTTATTACGCCGACAAAATCTTGAAAAAACCTTTTTTTTTGCTATTATTTTTTAAAAACCTATTTAAAGGCTAAAAATTCCACCCATGCCGGGACTTGAACCCGCGACCTCTAGCTAACCGTGCCAGCGCTCTCCCGACTGAGCTAATGGGCTATTATTTTTACCTAAATTAGGAAAATTTTTTTTTTCTCGCCTACACCATAGGGTGGGGTATCGTTAGATTGTTTGTTTGAAAATATTATGGGTGTAGGAAGACTATTTTTCGATTTAGGGTTCCGTTTTTGTTAACCTTTTTTGTCAGAGTAGGGCGTCCCCTCCCCCTCCCCGGCTAAACGGTTAATTGTAGAAACGTGAAAAAATTCAGGGCAGTTTCACGTATAATCAACTAAAAAGGAAAACTATCACGACTAACTAGGCTTTACAAGTTAATTAGTAATAAGTGACCATCTTTTAAAAGAAAACTTCGTACAAAATCCATTGAAAATTACTTTGATGTTCTGTAAAGCAGGATAAACAACCCCCTCTTTCTACGGAACTATGCACTGCGCGTGGCCCAACACTAACTTGGCCGGTTTTTTTCCACTTTTTGTTTCTATTTATACTTCAGTTTCTAATCACGCTTTAGAACATCCAAGCGTATCTATAAACAACACACCAAATACTTGTGTTAATAGAAACATCGGAAAGTGTCCATAAAGATTCCTCTGATAATTCCTGAATTACTTACTAACATTTTTGTCGAATTTTGACTCAAATTTTTAATAAGTAATTCTCGATTTGAGCTAAAGATTCTTGTGATGGCTATAACAAAACTCGTGCACGAAGGGTTCCGTACCATTATCTTTACAACATTTTATTATTTCAAGCGTCTACCTGTTGGTGTTATTAATATCGAGCAAAAAACGGCAAAAAAATCAAGTTTGTTGTATGAGAGCCCCCCTTAAATACTTATTTTATTCTGTTTTTAGTATTTGTTGCTATAGAAGCAACAGTAATACATCATCTGTGAAAATTTCAACTGTCTAGTTATCACGGTTCATGATATACAGCCTGGTGACAGACAGAGAGACAGACGGACAGTGGAGTCTTAGTAATAGGGTCTCTTACCCTTTCAGTACGAAACCTCAAAAACTCCGCACTTTCATACTATTTTATGATGGTTTGCCTGGTGACAGATGAACGGGCGGACGGACGGACAGCGGAGTCTTAGTAATAGGGTTCCTTACCCTTTGGATACGGAACCCTACAAAACAACACTAAACTAAGCGTTGAAGAAATCAGTCGCGAGATTGATCACTTCCTTATTGTTGCGAAACAATAGAAGCATAAACTATTCTGAGTTCATAAACTAATCATAACTAAAAACAACTGTCATCTATCCATAGACATTAATATCGTAGCTGACACAATTTACTACCCGGTATCAAGCTAAAATAAGGGGCTGCCAGGCCCTAAATAGCGACACCAATGGGTAAAAAACATATCTTGTTTTATAATATGTTTCAGCAAAAAGTCACCATCATAAATGTCAATAACGGCGAAACCCAAAAGGAGGGTAATGTGTTTGGCTCGTATGTATGTATGTAAGTATATCCGATTCTATGTTCCCTTATAACTCCTTAACCAATGGTCATATTTTGGCAAATAAGATTTCAATCGGTTCGTCATGTTTGCGCGAGTGTCATAGGCTACATGAAATTAGCATAAATCAAACAAAAGATTTAATAATCACTAAAAAGACAGAAATAAAAAACTAAATTAAAAAATAACAAGCAACCTGACTGTTAAGCATTAAATTCAACATTGTAAATCCTTGCAAGGTATCTAAGTTGGGTCCCGCCTGCTTAGTAGTTAGTGCTTAGCAGTCGGGTTGTTGGCTATTTTTTAATTTTGTTTTTTAGAACCCACAGCCAAGAACCTAGAACATTAAAGCAGTTTTGTCAAAAACAACCGCTTTAGCGGAAACCGATTCCACCCTGCCCCTATATTACGCTCACCAAATCCTGAGCGATTCCAATCGTCTGTCAAATTAGTATGGAATTTGACAGTTACACGATTGGAATCGCTCAGGATTTGGTGCGCATAATTAGGCCACTGGACTCTGCTTACCCCTCCGGTACACAGGTGTGAGTTTATGTTATGTGTTGTTATTGACCCTAGATTCTATGCTATATGTTCTAAAAATAGCTATCATCATTATTAAGATTTCATCATCATCATTCAGCCACAAGAAGTCCACTGCTGGACATAGGCCTCCTCCATGGATTTCCAAAAAGACCGGTTGGAAGCGGCCTGCATCCAGCGCCTTCCTGTCACTTAGATGAGGTCATCTGTCCATCTTGTGGCTGGTCGTCCTACGCTGCGCTTGCCGATATGTGGTCTCCATATCGAACTTTTCGGCCACATCGGCCATCAGTTCTGCATGCTATGTGCCCCGCCCACTGCCACTTCAACCTACTAATTCGCTGGGCTATGTCGACGACTTTCGTTCGTCTACGCCCTTTCCATATTAAGATTTATGATGTTATTATTATTAATTCTTTTTTATGGTCACTTTTAGTTTAGACGCATTAAAAAACCGGCCAAGTGCGAGTCGGACTCGCGCACCGAGGGTTCCGTACTCGCGCTTGGCTGTTTTTAATTTGTCGTTAGGATTTATAATAAGTCCCACAATCACGCCAAGTTTGATACCTGTATGTATTACCGTTTTTTCGATAGAGCATAAATAAAAAAAAAACGGTGAAAAAAAAAGGTTTGTTGTATGGAGACCCCGCCCCCCTACTTTTTATTATTTTAATTTATTTTTTATTTTTTAGGTAATCCGCCGCAGTAACACATTCTGTGAAAATGTCAGCTGGCTGCCTGTTATGGTTCTAATGATAGAGCCCTTTAAAGGTCTGACGGACGGAATGACAGACAGACAGCAGAGTAATGCTAAACGGGTCCCATTTGGCACCCTTCGACTACGGAACCCTAAAAAGTAGATAAGATGTTTTCCATTGGTGCCGCTAGTAACTAGCTAACTGTTAGCACCCGGCCGCCCCTTAACGTGAACTAGACGAAACATTCTAGCGTAAGCCTGTTACAAAACTATTTTGCTAAATATCACAAGTACAATATGGGTCTTGGGTTACATACACACTAGTTGCTAGTAAAGAGGAAGTGCCTACGTCTGACCGCATACCTTCTTGGTGTATCTGTGATCTTAGGATAGTTTGAATATTTAGACGATTTGATCGCCATTGTTACCCAGTGGAAGATGCGGTGATGGCGCATCGGTAACGATGGCCTCACATTCGGAAGTTCGTCGGTTCGATTCCCGGCAATAACTTTGTTTTCTAAGCCATATTTATTTGTGAGTTTGTAACAGCAATACCTCTCGCTAATTTGAAGGAAAACATCGTGAGGAAACTCTAGGTTCTGAGGTATTAACATCCTTCAGCGCTTGCTCCGTACACTGGCCCAACTTGGAAATCTCTGGTCTAACCAACTAACAGAGAAAGTTAGTTAAGTTCAAAAGATAGGCTTTGCTTATACAATTACCCCCTTACCTAAACCTAGTATAAAGTTATACGTAGGATAAACTAGGAATACCTATACAAAATTGTATATTATTCCAAGGTGTAAATTCATGTCGAGTTTATTAGTAACGCCCTTAGTGATTTTTTTCTTGAAAATTTTTCTCTTAAGCTAGATATATCTTCAACCTAATTTCGAACAATCGCTACTACAATACGGGTCTTAGAGTCAGCAAAAACAATCTTAATTTATAGCTCTGGTCTAAAAGGGTTAGATGGTATCGAGCTTGTTGTAAATTATGCCCTAAGTTTCGAATTTTGTCGATATAGATGATATCTGTGGAAATTGTACGGGTAACTAAGACACGTTACAAATGAATGCCTAGTTTAGATAACACGCTCGTAACTATTGTAATGGCCGGTTTCTGGAAGCGTCGTTAACACGCTGTTTAACTTGTTTTAAACATGTAAACATGGTGGAAAATTCATATCTACATTCCGCGATTATTGTCAAACATGCCGTTTATATGTGTTACACCTAACAGGGCGGAGACTTTGTCATTAATTTTTTTTTGCAGTTATGAGTACAGATCATAATCATTCGATTAATTTGAGAATAGTCACCGATAGAAAAGTATAGAATATTAATTTTACACAAGATTACACATTTTGCACAAGACTTGCTGTGACTTTCTATTATAGACTAGTTAGTATGAGAAATCTTAAAGGTAGATTGTAGATTATGCTGTATTGGGCGGTACATACAGTTTTAGTTCTTTTTTAGGGTTCCGTACCCAAAGGGTGCCAAACCGAACCTTATTACTAAGACTTCACTGTTCCTCTGTCCGTCTGTCTGTTTGTCACCAGGCTGTATCTCATGAACCGTGATAGCTTGACAGTGGAAAGTTTTACAGATGATGTATTTCTGTTGCAGCTATAACAAAAAATACTAAAACCAGAACAAAATTATTTTAACTGGGGCTCCCATACAAAAAAAATTAGTTTTTGTCGTTTTTTGCCCGATATGAGTAACGGCAACAAGTAGACGTTTGAGATATTCACAGAATATTTAGGTTATATTCGTTATAAAAATAAATTAAAATAAAATAAATATTTAATAAAATACTACAAATGTGATTTTTTGCCGTTTTTTCTCGATCTTTGTGTCTAATGTGGTATAGTAAGTTGTTGCTAATGTTGTTGTAAGGTTTTTTAAACGCTTTCTTTTAACTCCACACATAAGAATGTCATCATTTAATTTTGATAGCCAAACTAAACGTGATCTTTATCATGAACTGATGCTGCTGTCCGGATTATCTCCTGATGAAGGCACTCCTCAATGGTTAGTAGCATAGATATTCAACTTCGCAAATCAATCTTGACTTTCTTTCGTGTGAGGTGCGTTATCGATAATGATAGCATGTTTTTTAGTTTTTTTAACCATATTTATCATGTGGTTTTAGGGCTTTTAAATAATGCTTTAAAGCTCTGGATGTTCGCTCAGGAGTTGATAGACTTAGCACTTCATTACCAATGTGGTCAGGATGCATTCGTTTCACATGCCCGAACCACTACGAGGCTTTTTCGCACGTACTGTTGCGTTTTTTAACGAGCCTCTTTATCTTCATTTCGGATGTTTCAATCGCTATGATTTGTGTTTTGGTTACCGCCCATGTTTCACTAACGTACATTAGGACTGGCCATACAATAATGCTGTGTTAAGTAGAATATGCATTTTCCTATGTAGCTAAATTATTTACCGGAGACTACAAAATTGTTAGAGCGCGAAATTTTGGGAACCATGACCGTATCGACGAGTAGTACGCAACATTTTAAGGAATTTTGTCACACCCTGTATAATGAACTACTTCCTATTAGTTTCATAATATTTTTTTAAGTCGAGTACTTTTATAATATATTAACGTACGCAATTAACGTACTAAAATATAAACGTAATAATAGTACTGAAAATAAATTATCCTTACTAATATTATAAACGCGAAAGTATGTATGTATAGATGGATGTTTGTTAGTCTTTTACGCAAAAACGGCTGAACGGATCCGGATGAAATTTTGCACAGAGATAGATTATAGTCTGGATTAGCACATAGGCTACTTTTTATCCCGGAAAAATAAACATCAAAATTACCACGCGAACGAAGTCGCGGACAACAGCTAGAATACAATAATGCCACAGCAGTGCACTGCTATAATTTCAGTCCAGCACAGTCTGCTAGTTGCTAAATAGGAAAATAAAAGCAACCCACGTGTAATTATTTCAATTTTCGAGCGTGTTGCTAATGTAATAACAGTTTGCCACGATACTTTCATGCGTAATCAATTTATAATTAAATAAGGTAGATACTAATGACAGAGCGACTTCTAATCACACCTCTGTCAGACATAGATATGTTAATATTGTGACTTATCAATTGACTGTAATGACGCTAAATTAAAGCAAGAAACGATCATGAAGTGTCTGAACCTTCGGACGGAGGTTAATACCGCTCGAACCCGATTATTATCGTGGATATTAACTGGCTACCTCGTATCTTTAAGAGAGCAATTGTTATAGTGATTGGAAGCTTGTTACTTATTTATTACCATTATGCTGTTGTGGCTAAAGAGATAAAAAATCTTTTCATTTACTGATGTGTCAAAGACGATTTAAAAAGGCGTGGAAATAAAGAGGGCCCAACACCAAAATATACTACATAATATTATTTTCTGATAATTATTTTAGCGGAGACTGATAATGACGCATTCGAAAAAAAGATCAATATTGATCTTTTATTAAACTGTTTAAATTACAAGTTGGAAAAATAAAAAGAAGAAAAAAAGTATCTTAAACTAAATTAGATACAGTCCGGGTACACAAAAAGTACATTGATAGAACAAACAAAAATTTAAAAACGAGAACTTGTGATTATTTGTAATTGTGTATCTGTCCACTGGATTATTTTTATATTCTCTTTTGCGAATTTTCTTTCCTTTAATTTCATATCACATTCAAAATGATAGGAAAAAATAACGATTCAGAGACTACCATTTTTTTATGTAAAATCCATCATATTATTGATTTTGTTCCTATAAAATATCACCCGGACCATAATAACAAATTAATTAACACCGAATTCATCAAAATTGGATGATTAGTTACAACACATCCGTAAATTCATAAAAACATAACATACACAATACATATATATATATATATATATATATAAATACTTAATATGTATGTATATAATGTATGTATATAATATAATGAATCGCTCGTAGCCCCGGCTGCCTGAGTGATCTTAAACGATCACGAAGGTTAAGCAACACAGGGCGCGTTCAGTGCATGGATGGGTCGCCGTCTATGCCTAACGCTAGTGGCATTTTTCCGAGCGGTTCCGTGCTTCGCAAGGCACGTTAAGCTGTTGGTGCCGGCTGCCGTCAATAGATGGCAGTCGTTAAGCCAAGTCAGAGGCCTTAGGGCGGCTTGACAACTTCTGACAGTAGACGAGCCACTAGTCTACAAGCTTCCACCAATCCGGACTTGGCCCCAGTGGTGGAGTATGGCCTATACCTTCCTCAGGGAAAAGACCCATGCCCCTCGGTGGGGACATAATGGGTTGATGATGATGAATATAATGTATACATAGATTGCTAAAATCATAACCATTTCTTTTGGCTCTACGGTAAGATTTACGCACGCGAGTGACAGCAAACATTTGTGATGTAAAACATTAACGTTAGTAAGACATGCAGGAATCAAATGGTAATCTCATCTTAAAGTAAACGCCAAGATGTAGTTTTACTTCTCAACTTGAGCGAATATCCCGAAGACGGCAGATGACGTGCTCTAGAACGGGGGAACTCATACTTTCTCAACATCGAACCGAGTAGTTTATTCCAAGTTTTGAGTGCAAATATAACAAGAGTCGGGGGCCTACTTTAACAAGGACTGGTGACCGGTCGGTAAAAATTTTATAAAATGAATTGGGCCCTTTGATTCCTGGAATTTTTATTTGTAGGATTACCTCTCGCTAACGGTGAAAGAAAAAATCATTAGAAAACCCGAATGCCCGAAGTGCTTACATACTTCAGCGCTTGCCATTGCCAATCCACGATGGGCACGCGTAGTTATTGTGCCCGTAATCTCTCTCTCTCTCTCTCTCTGAGAGAAGGCCAGTGCCCTACAGTGGGACCTATAGGATGCATTATTATTATATTCCTGGAAAACTGCACTGACGGAAAATTTAATTTCAATTTTGGGAAGAAAATATTTGGGGTCTCCAGCGTAATCTTCTTTAACAACATTTCATCACACACTGAGAGAAAAAAAAAATGTTTTAGTATTTTTTAATGACTTGTGAAGCTCATACATAGCTTAATAGGTATATTTAACGGGTCTAATAGGGATTATTTATTAGGTAAACCAATCGATTACCGCTAACAATGACCGTGAGATTCATTTGAGACGATCCTTAATTTTATGGAATCATATAATCCGATGTTGATAAGGCGAAAGAGGTTTGTCTGGACCGTGGCAAGCGGCAAACCCTGGTATCTGCCTACCCCGGCGGGATACAGGCGTGAGTTTATGTAATGCGCGTCAATTACTGCAGGCACTGACTGGAAACCAGCACTGAGAGCTCACACCCTCAGCACAATGCTGAGTCAGATGCCCTTTGTGGAAACTTTGACACACCACAGGATGCACTCTGACGCTCTGAATTTATCTTGTATTATGTTGTATTTATGTGACTTGTTTTTCTTTTGTACTTGTTTATGTTACTTGTTATGCCTTTTTTTCTTGTGATGTGTTAATTTGTCCCAATAAATGTATTTCTTTCTTCCTTTCTAATGTAATGTATATATCATCTGATTTTAATGTTAAACGGTAAAGAGAGTAGATGCCCTCCAGGCTACGAGTCAGTGTTGAATGTTTTGAATAATGCAATGGGTTCATATACGCGGTAGAGTAAAGTGTGAACGTGTAAAGATAAACTTGTTTCGCAGTTTACGTGAAAGCTTTAGTTCATAATTTATTAGTTAGACCAGCTTATCTGCAACATCTGACGTTCCTTAGTAAAGTAAATAGAGGTATACTCAGAGCATCCTTTCTCTCTTCTTTCCTGGCAGTTGAACATTGTTGTCAATAAGTGTCATTGACAACATGTTCAATTCCGACTTTTACAGTAATAGGATATTATAATTAACTGATAATTAACTGGCTGACCCGGCAAACGTTGTTTTGCTATATTAATTAGCCTGCAAAGATCACATGGAAAAGATCTATAGCCCAAGAGGCAAAGTCAATCGGTGCTAGCTGGCCTGAATTGGAAGCTGCCGTGAACGACCATCCGCAGTGGAAATTTGTGGTTGAGGCCCTATGCTACCCAGAAGTTAAAGGACCGAAGAAGAATAATTAGCCTACTACTTGTTTTCAGACAGACCTACCAAATACACGAAAAAATCGTAAAAATCAGTGAAGCCGTTTCGGAGGAGTTCGATAACAAAGATAAGATAAGATAAGAATATTCTTTATTGCACACAAAAAGCGAGACATAAAATATGAAAGTTACAATGAAAAGGTACAATGGGCGGCCTTAAAGACTGTGATACGAAATTTTATATATTACATGTAATTTTGTTCTAATAATTTTTGTTTTAATTAATTTTTGTTTTATTTTAATTGACGATTGATACTGACGAAAACATCTTTACTAAAATCTATGAAGATTTAGTTTATAAGAATAAGAAGATTTATACTGTGTATTATACAGAGTTAGCTCAAAAATAAGCAATTCCTGATATACGTCAGTTAGTTGGTCATTTAAATCTACATACTTTTGTTCTTGACTTTTTGTTTAGTTTTCCAAATTTTTATTGAGTGCGGTATTACAGTTTTATTGCTTTTGTTGTGGCGCTGTCTGATAAATTTTGAAAAGCATAATGTGTTTAATTGAATAGACAATTGAATCTTCAATGTGTATTTACTAGAGACTACCGCATCGGTTGTATATGATATTTAATTAATTGCAATCATGAATGTGGTTTCATACATTTGTTGTTTCAGGGCAGCGCAAACCTAAACTTAAAACTATAACAACAAAACACAGCAAACTAAAGATAATTTATTAAAGCTATATTTCAATCCTTCTACATGCAGTGAGATTGAAGCATTTTTAGGGTGCACGTGAATGGTCTGTAACTTATCTTTGAAGAATTCTTTAATTGAATAATAGCATTTGCTTATAATAATTTTTTTTTAATTTAGCTGAATATATGTGGTACTTATTTATGTCTTTTAGATTGTTAGGGAGTTTGTTATATGCATGTAATGATCTGTAATGTGGGTTTTTTTTATATTTCTAGTTTTGGCTCTGGTAAAACTAGCAGATGATTGCGAAGAGCAGTCTTATTGAACTCAAATTTGTGTATGTTTTTCTGTACGCACTGCTTTTAATATTTAGAGACTAGGAAGGGCCAACATTTTTAAATTCACGAAAGTGCGAAAATATAAATTTAAGAGAAAATTTAAATAAAAAAACCGGTCAAGTGCGTGTCGAATCACGTGCAGTGTAGAATTCCGTAGATGGTCTGCTTTACATAACTATCAGCTTCATCAATGTACGAAGTTTTTTTTTTATAACCTGGTCGACTATTAACCGGTGACTTGGTAGGTTGAAGTTGCAGTGGGCGGGGCACATAGCACGCAGAACTGATGGCCGATGGGGCCGAAAAGTTCTCGAATGGAGACCACATATCGGCAAGCGCAGCGTAGGACGACCAGCCACAAGATGGACAGATGACCTCATCCAAGAGGCAGGAAGACGCTGGATGCAGGCCGCTTCCAACCGGTCTTTTTGGAAATCCATGGAGGAGGCCTATGTCCAGCAGTGGACTTCTTGTGGCTGAATGATGATGATGATGATGGTAGGTTAGGTTAGGTTAAATTAGATTAGTATACTTTATTGAACACACCAGTAAACAAAATACTTATATTAAAAAGCTTACATATCTAAGTTTTGCCGTATACAATTGGCCGTCTTATCGCCAAAAATGATCTCTTACAGACAACCTTAGGATGGATAGAACTGAAAGATGAAGAGAGTATGTAGGTAGGTGTGCATGAAATATAGGCCTACTTAGCTGTAGTATATTTCCTTTTAACTCCGAGAATGTGCTACTTCCCTGAATTTTTTCACGTTTCTACAGACAATTGTTTAGCCGGGCCCTTTAAAGCTTAATATTTCACTTAATTTTTAATCGAAAAATGGTTTTCCGATACTCGGAATATTGTAATATGTTTGAACGACCAATTTATCACTACCCCACATGATGGGTTTGACGAGAAAAAAAAACATCCTTCATTTAGGTGTCATCATCATCATCAGCCATTTGACGCCCACTGCAGGACATAGGCCTCCTTCATGGTTTTCATAACCTTGACGGGTTTTGCCATAATCGCCACGCTTGGCAGGCGGGTTGGCGATCGCAGTATGCAGTTGGAATCTCAGGAAGACGCTGCTGCCCGTCTCCTGGTAATGTATTTCCTTAGTCGCCTTATACGACATCCACGGAAGGAAATGGAGTGACGCTATTCTTAATCTGGCTCCACACGGGTGGAGCCAATTTAGGTGTATGCCTCCCTAAAATATATTTTTTTAAAGATTTTATTCTCGAACTGAATCTTTCGTGAGCACTATAAATGATTAGTTTTATTCTATTGTTTTTTTGGTGTAATACCTAACGATATATATCTATGAAAGAGCTAAGCCCTAGGACAGACAGACAGACGGACGGATGGACATGTGGCAAAACTATAATGGTTCCTTGTTGACTACGGAACCCTATTAAAAGTGGACAAACAATTACCACTTTTGTAACTGCGACAAGTTTTAGTCTTTGAATTGGTCCATGAAACCTCAAAATTAGCTAATTTTGCAAAATGACAACGTTTTTCACTCACTGAGAAAACAGCACCACACTTAAAATGTCGCTGTTTTAAAATTTCATTTTACTTTATTGCTAAATAGCTGGTAAAACGGAACGCCAACGCGACGGAAATATATTCAGCTTAGTTTCTACCGCTAATCGAAAAGTTTTGCGCACAAGCACGGAAACTACCCAAAAGTTTGCCAGCAAATTGGGACATATTTCATACGAGTCATAGGTATTAAGGTATTGGGCCGACTTGGTTTGGCTTTTGTGCTAATTCAATAGAAAGCAAGGTGAAGATAAAAGGTTTGGTTGGGATTCAAGTTTGTGTGATTTATATCAAACTCGTATTATAAGGGACGTCCCAGGCAGACATACATAAGCAGCGTAGACACGTCCCACTGTAGGGCACAGGGAGACATTATGGGCTTAATCAGCACGCGTGCCCGCCCACCGCGGATTGGTGATTTCAAGCGCTGAGGTATGTGAATAGCTCGGACACTCAGGTTTCCTCACGATGTTTTCCTTCACAGTTAGCGAGTGGTATTGCTACTATAACTTCACAAATGTAAATAACTTAGAAAAAAATTAGGAAAAAGTCATAGGTACATGCCTGCACTGGGAATCGAACCTGGGTCTTTCGCTTCCGAGTCCAATGTTCTACCTACTAGGCTACCACCGCTACAACCAAATAGAGGATGTATTAGCAAAAGGCAAGGTAAAGAGTACCCGAAACCGACGTGCATGTATGCAATGACTAATTAATGTTGAGGAAGCGAAAGTGATCTGTCAGGATCGTGGCAAGTGGCAGTCCCTGGTCTCTGCCTACTCCTCTGGAATACTGGCGTGAGTGTATTTATGTATGTCATTTTGTAATTAAGTCAATAAAGCGTAAAAAGCCTGGTTAATCTAATATACAAAAATCTCGCGTCACGTCGTGTTTGTTATCGAACTCCTCCGAAACGGCTTCACCGAGTTTTATGATTTTTTTTGTGTATATTTGGTAGGTCAAGTAATAGGTTTCATTGACCTACCAAATGTACACAAAAAAATTCATAGAATCATCAAATTCATCGATTAATAGGCTAATTAATAGGGCAAAATAACGTCTGCCGAGAAAGCTACTTTTAATATAATAAATTGTACTGCAATAAATTGCCAGTTGTGAACGCAAAACTGACCAATATTTACTTGCTGACTTCTACGTTACACTAGCACCTAATCAAGTGGCAACTCAAAAATGTATGTGTTCTATCTTAAACTCTTTTTGGAATTGTGTTAATATATTATAAAATACACGGTTTGAATCTAATAGAGTAAATTCTCAGTTGTAAATGCCAAACACTCATAAATTCTTGGTGACTTCTACATTACTATTATATTATGATTAAGCGGCAACCTTAACCTATACCTTATAACTCTACAACGCTGAAATGACCACAAACATACTGCCCTATCTGGGTCAGATTCTTTTATGCCTATTATAATTGCTACACTATTTTTAAATTACCAATTTCTAAATGTAGACCAACGTAGTGTTGTTAAAAAAAATGCATAGGTACCTTGCACAGGTTACATACTTTTAAAGTTGAGAATGACTAATCAGCCGACTTTATTTTAAATAATATGCTGGCTATTAATTTTTAAGGGCTTTCGGTCCTCAAATGCTACCAGAGTTTATACATTGGATATTCACAAGAGTTGGAGTTATTTCACGATTTACATGAATAAGTATAAAAAACATTACCACGACTGCATCATATATTTTGAATTCGAAACCCAGTAGTGTTTTAACGGAGAACCAATATAAATAGAGTGGAACCGAGTGGGTCTTGTTTTTTAAGCGCGGGAAAACAAACCGCAGAGTAATTATTGTTTACTGCCAGACTTTTCCCGGTGCATTTTCGAGCACTAAACATTCATATCGGATGCTGCCCGTACTGGGCTATAACAATCGGAATAATGTTACGGTTTTAACGTTTATGCCGACTATTTCTCTGCGTATTGAAACTTTACTGTTACTGGTGCTGTTTCCCAATTTATTGTTTTTTGAAATTGATTTAGTTTAGTAGAGCCAGTAATGCAGCTGCGTTCGTAAACTGTTTCATTGTGTCGCATTTTATTAAAGTATTACGGACTTCATTTCCAATCGTCTAACAATATAAATTGTTCGAAAGGTAATTCTGCACAAAGACGATATTGCTTTACTTGCACTTGAACTAACTGGAAAATTGACCTTATCGGATGATCGATAGTGACAAATTGAGACCATTTTGTGCAGTAATTTACACACGGTAGCGTACTATTCAAGCGGCTTTCGTGAGTACCAGAGAGAGCAGTATGGTTGTGTTATTCAAATTCAATATAAACCCTCTTCTGGGTACGTTTATTTTTGTACAAATGGAATTCTGTTGTCTGGTAAACTGCACTGAAAAGGTTTTCAGTTCGGATGTTAAAACGTTTGCAAATGGTTTAGTTAGTGGACACGTAGCATTTAGTTCAGTTTTATAAATAGATAATTAATATACTAAAGACGACATCTAACCATTTCAGGTGACATCCTAGAAACGCTTTTAAGTAACATACTTGAGACGTAAGAACATAGTTTCGGTACCTCCTATCTGTAACGAGTTCCATTGTAGACTTCAATAATACGCTTCTTTTGAAAATATGTGAATTTGGACTAAAATTAATTTCATGATAAGTTTTAATTTAAATTTTATTATAAAAATAGTTAAAGATGCCTACTGATTTCTGAAAATATTAGGAGAACATCATCATCATCATCATCATCAGCCCTTTGACGCCCACTACAGGAAATAGGCCTCCCTCGTGGTTTTCATAACCATGAGGGGTTTTGCCATAATCGCCACGCCTGGCAGGCGGAAGGCGAAGAACATATTGACAGGCTTTAAACAATACATAACTTTAAAGAAAATAAAAAAAAAAGTGTAATATCAAGTTACATTAAAGGTCAGATTTTTCACTTTATGTTACAGTTATTTTTTTTTAAGTGTTGCTGTGATCACGGAACAAAACTTAAGTTTTTTTTTAATGTCAAAAGTTGACTCTATAAAAAAACCTAATTTCATTTTCGTGGTACCTACCAAAAGTGCAACTAAAAATACCTAAAATTGCGCGCGCAAAACTGAGTGCAGACGATTGAATGTCAAGATACTTTTGTCGAAATTGCGCCATTTTGTTTCAAAAATTTCATTTATTGGATTAAAAATGTCTGTTGAAGATTATGATATGAATGTAGATAAAGTAGTGTATGAGACTGCACATAACTTGGTATTAAAACACTCGCCAATGCTATTAAAAAACTTGCCAAGGCTTTTTTAAAATCTCGCTCGTGTTTTAATAACCCTCATTATGTGACAGTCACATAAACTACTATTTAATTCACTGTTTTCAGTGAATAAAAGAAGCTTTTTAGAGTGGGATGGGAATGGTATAAATAGTGTTATTGTTATGATCATTCGTTTGAATTTCCTCTTTAAAGGCAAAACTGCTCCTATTAGTTGATAGGAGCTCCTTTTAATACTGCAGATGGAACCGGTACGACCGCTGCAAAGTTTGAGAACTAAAATAATCCCCTCGCAGCGTACCCAGTTTCTAGTTTTCTACTAGTCTAGGATTCCTGGAAAACTCACAACAACTGAAGTCGCATGTGAGATTCCACCGTCTACTTTACGCCAAGTTCGCACGAAGATCTCTCCAGTTCAAGCAAAGCCCCCATTTACAACCACTGCACGCAAAATGCATTCGTGTAAACACGTTAAAAAGTAAAAAGATACTTGTGCGAAAGGAATCGGAAAACGACGATCTGAATTAGGTAGATTGCTGGTAAGGCGGCTAAGTGAGGATTGCCAAGTAGTAGTACCAATAGTAGTACCAAGTAAGTTAACAGCAGTACTTCTTTCTGTCCTTTACCACCTTATGGCTTATCCGAGGTCCCGCAGTGGATAAATCGCATTAGAAACGCGTTACGAAACTGGCCCTGAAGGCTAATTATCAAAACTCGGCTAAGCCGCGGGTTTCTGCATCTTTAAGAATATGGCAAAAATTTTACTGTTCAACTATTCAAAGGATTATAATTAGGACATGAATAATTCGAAATAATAAATCAGCACTAAATAATTTTGTATCTTGGAGTCTATAGAAAAGCATTGGATAGAACGGATATCGCAGCATGCGGGACTCAAGGTAAATTTGGGTTAGTTATTACGTATTCTAGAGAGGTGTGTCTAATGATACCAAGTTTTCTCCAACATAACATTATTAGATCTATATTTCGTCGTAAGCTAGCTTTTATAAATTCGACAACACGATTTTAACTAACACTGTAGTGACATCATGATTCGCAGGTTTCGGCTGCATAGTAATATCATAATTATGAAATCGAAGTTGCTGTAGACGAAACAGACTATAATGCCTTATATTAGGGGTTAAAGTATGAAATTGCCGTTTTATTGCAATAGGTTCTTTGAATTGACATAGAATCTTCATGGTTTGAGGTTTTCGAATGAAACTTTTTTCAAATGGTTTCTATGATGTTATTTTTTTTAAAAATGTGAAACATTTGAATATCGACTTTCAATTGTTTTTGTTATTCAATTTAGACAAGAAAGATGGATACTGCGAAAATTCGAGTGATTATGAGGCATGATTTTTCGTATTTTTTTATTTTATTGATTTGACGCAAGTGAGTCAATATTGTGGGTAAGGTAACGTTAAACCATGCCGCTAACTCCTGGGTAGTTTGACTAGGGTCGGCTTCCACTATCTCTCTTAATTCATCGTTATTCACCTGTGTGGGCGGTCTTCCTCGTGGCTCGTTCTTTAAGTCGAAATTTCCATCACGAAAGCGTTTAAACCAAAATCGCACGGTGCGTTCATTAGTAGACCCCTCTCCAAACGCAGCATTGATATTGCGGGCTGTTTCTGCCGCGTTAGTTCCGCGTCGGAACTCGTATTCAAAAATCACTCGAATTTTCGCAGTATCCATCTTTCTTGTCTAAATTGAATAACAAAAACAATTGAAAGTCGATATTCAAATGTTTCACATTTTTTAAAAAAAGAACATCATAGAAACCATTTGAAAAAGTTTCATTCGAAAACCTCAAACCATGAAGATTCTATGTCAATTCAAAGAACCTATTGCAATAAAACGGCAATTTCATACTTTAACCCTTATTATTAATTTTTTGAACCTCTTAACACTTAAGGCTGGATTTTCCGACCATTCACCTAAAACAGGTGTGTTAAAATACATTTTACTCTTATGGTACTAATACATACACGCATGGATAGACATGCTAGACATGCATGGCTTTTATGGAAGAAAATCATTGTGGCTTCACCTTAATTTATGGAAAATTAGCTCGCCCGGCAAACATCGTGCCGCCTTAGTATAAATAAAAAAAATGATATTTTGCTATTTAGAGCGGAGATAATCGGAGATAATCATCTAATCAAAGATCATGAAAATCGGTCCAGCCGTTCTTGATTTATAAATGGTGTACGGTGATGGTGTAAGACTGATACGACTTTGTTTTATGTAATATGTATTACTAGCTGACTCGGCAAACGTTGTTTTGCCATATTAATTACTCTATGACCTATTCTTAGATCTGAGAATTATAGACACAAAATTTAAAAAAAATCGGTGAAGCCATTACGGAGGCGTTCGATAACAAATACTGTGACACGAGATTCTTATATAGGTACTAGCTGTCCCGGCGAACTTCGTACCGCCACAGAATCCATTTACACGATTCTGGCACAACGCCATCTATTTTTAAAACACAAAGTTCGCTCGCACAACGCCATCTATTTTATGTATGGGAGTATAGAAAAGTGTTTTGTTTTAGACTTTTTTAGGCAATTTTTTAAATTTTTCTTTCCGTAAGAACCACCCTCGTACTTCAAGGAATATTCTAAAAAAAGAATTAGCGTAATCGGTTCAGCTGCTCTTGAGATTTGCGCTTAGCAATACATTCAGCGATTCATTTTTATATTATAGATAGACTAGCTGATCCGCAAAACGTTGTTTTGCCCTATTAATTAGCCTACGACGTATTCTCAGACCTACCAAATATACACAAAAAATGTCCAATAATCGGTGAAGCCGTTTCGGAGGTGTTTGATACCAAACACTGTGTCACGAGATAGACATGAAAATAGTCATTTATGTTTATTTTTAGGTAAGTAACACAAAAACGAATTGAAAGAGCAGTAGATCTGTCCTTAGTAGTTAGTAGTATTTACTAGCACAAAATGGAACCAAAAGCATTTTTTTACTATTAGCACAGATTACCCTGTAAATATTTTTCGCAGTTTAATATGGTCTCCAATTTCCTGTTTTTGCAAATAAACATGAATCAGCCAATCTTGCTGAAGAGTGCCACGTGTTTGAATGGTAATCTGTGCGGGCAGTCTAGCAAAACATGTAACAAAATGCGTTTTCAAACATTTGTCATAGTTCAGTGTGGTCTCGAACTACTTGTATTTGTTAGTTATCCGCAGGTGAGCTAATGACGAAAATTATACATAAGATAAAAAGATGAGAATATTCTTTGTTGTACACCAGAGCACAATACGTACAGATACAGAATACAATTGGCGGCCTTATAGCTGATAGCAATTTATTCGTTTCCAGGTACGTTTTAATAAGAGTTTAACAAGACATCTTCCATAAATTGAGGTGAGGGCCCATTAATTTTGTTCCATAAACACCAATGTATATCACAGTGTATTTGCCATTCACTGGAACAAGCCGCGCAACGAAATCAAATCGAATATGTACGCTGAAATTCCGCCTTTATTATTTATCTACGCACTGCCGCAGCTTTGTACAGACATTTGACAGACGAGTGAATGAATGAAATTCAATGTGTTATTTCTTTCAATCACTCTTTCACTGAACTGGGAAACTGAGAACTGGGCCCCAATTTATACAACTGCTATTCATGGTTTACTGTGACAGTTCGATATATATTGCAAAGTCGATTAACAAGGAGTACCTCATTTCTCATAATAAACTATGACTTGTAGGTTTAGGAACTATTCTATATGACGCGCAACAAATCCAGAACGATTCTAATCGTCCCTACTAACTACTAATGCAAACGTCATTATTCCGACAGGATTGGGTGCGCATCATTAGGATTTAGGCCGCATACCCAATGGGTCGATGACATCAAGAAGGCGGCAGGAGGACAATGGACGAGATTGGCAGGGGACCGGGGAGGTTGAAGAGGATTATATTACACCCTATATAATTATTGGGTTGTTTTGTATTTGATCTTCTATCAATAAATGTTTTAAGTAGGTACTTAGTTACTCAGCCACGAAGATCTAGAAGCATTTGTCATGGACTAGGCTGGAAGAACATTTTACATCCTTATGAACTCACGCCTTACATACATAACATGGGTTTGCCATCAATATTTTATTTTCATGGAAATCTTGTTTTTTCTTTTTGGTACCATGTAAAATAACTTTTACTTTTAATAATGCATGGACTGAAAAACTACTGTGAATTAAAAATTACATTCGCATTTACATCTATGCCACAAGATGTATATAATATGCTAAACGTAAAAGTTTTGGGTGTTTTGGGTGGTTTTCAATGGCTTTCAAGCCATAGCAAGTGCCTCAACAATAGCTATCCAATACGCCAGTTTTTTATTGCACTTTCCAAAAATATTTCTGCACAAACTCGAATCATTACTCGTATCGTAATCATCATCATCATCATCAACCCATTATGTCCCCACCGAGGGGCACGGGTCTCTTCCCTGAGGAAGGTCTAGGCCATACTCCACCACGGGGGCCAAGTCCGGATTGGTGGAGGCTTGTAGACTAGTGGCTCGTCTACTGTCAGAAGTTGTCAAGCCGCCCTAAGGCCGCTGACTTGGCTTAACGACTGCCATCTATCGACGGCAGCCGGCACCAACAGCTTAACGTGCCTTGCGAAGCACGGAACCGCTCGGAAAAATGCCACTAGCGTTAGGCATAGACGGCGACCCATCCGTGCACTGAACGCGCCCTGTGTTGCTTAACCTTCGCGATCGTTTAAGATCACTCAGGCAGCCGGGGCTACGAACGATTCTCTTGCCATTCACTCGTAATAAGTGTACCTATATTCGAATGAAAGAGCACTTCGATATTTGTTATCGACAATATTATCACTATCCATTACACCTGTTAATTCTTGTTATCCACAAAAGTAGTAAATTCCGTGTGGCGCCGGATTAAGAATAGCGTCACTCCATTTCCTTCCATGGATGTCGTAGAAGGCGACTAAGGAAATCAATATCCAGGAGACGGGCATTAGCGTCTTCCTGAGATTCCAACCGCATACTGCGATCGCCAACCCGCCTGCCAAGCGTGGCGATTATGGCAAAACCCTCATGGTTATGAAAACCACGAAGGAGGCCTATGTCCTGCAGTGGGCGTCGAATGGCTGATGATGACAAAACTAAAACCAACAAAAATCATATCATCATCATCATATACCATCTTCTAACTAAGCTAAAGTCGGTCCATTAAAAGACAATTTCCCTTCTTCACGGCGAATGAAAGAATTTCCTCGTAAATTACTCGAAGGACTCCAAATAATTTTCTTATCACGTGCAACATTATGCGAGTATTAAACGAAAATAGCGTCCTTCTCATTAAGGAAAATACCAGGTTAATTTTACTATCAATATGTCAAAAGACATTTCCCAAGCGTGAGAAGTGACAGACGGTTATAAATTTATCTCATGAAATGGCAGACAAAGTGGGTCAATGACCGAAAAACAATCTGATATCGTAGGCAATAATTGGGTATCATAAGATAATATTGCGCATGATTAATGTTCTAAAGCCATCTTCAGATCACAGTCGACAGCATATCAACGTTTACAATTTGGTTACAAAATTTACGATAATCTAACTGAGTAGAGTACACGGATGTAAAGGTCGATATTCTGTCGACTGTACACCAGATTCTAAGGGTAGAGAGATATGAGCCAAGCCCTCTTTTATTATTTTATTTTATTTTTACATTTGGAGATCTTACAGCTTACAGTAGTAAAATACAGTAAGTAAATTAATGACACAAAAAAGCCATGGGTTAGTCTCGCAGTTAGCACTAAATTTAAAAGAGAGTTCCAATTTTGGTTAGGTTAATTGTTGCTTCTTCAATGTTTAAATTATTAATACTTTAAATTGATACAGAGCTAGATGATGTTACATGCAGATCAAGAAAAAAGTTTGTATTTCTTACAGAGATCTCAATACAGGATTGTTCACAGCCTCAACGAAGTTGTACACAAAGAGTTTGATTAATTCGTTGCGTTTCGTACTAAACAAGTCTACGCTATTGCTTATTGAGTTAAATAGGTTACATGCTCGGATCAGAAAGGAATGTATATGATATATATTATAGGGGCTCCATTTAATGGAACTAGAATTCATGGTTTACTATGACAATTCGATGTACATTGCCTAGCCGATTAACTTGTTGAGGGAACAAGTAGGAAGACTATTGTACTAATCGGCTACGCAATATATGCCGAATTGTCATAATAAACCATGAACAATTGTAGTTTATTCCACAACATATTTTTCGTAACTCATCTAGCGGCCACTCGCCACTTGTTAAGGAAAACATCATGAGGACATGAGTGTCTGAGTGGTTTACATACTTATACTTAGCGGTTGAAATCACCAAATTGCGGTGGATCTCTCTCTCTGAGAGAAGGCCTTTAATCTACAGAGGTACATATATTGGTAAATATCTAGGTTATGTAATTAATAATTAAAAATTACATCTATTTACGCTATTACTTTTAAGTAACTATAGACGTAAATAAAAAAAAATTGTTAAGAAATCTTGTTTCGAGTTGACAATTTTTTTTTTACAAAAATGCGCGAACAATTGGTGTTGCATCCCACATTGGACTTGTAATGGACAAAAAACATCATGAGTTTGACGAACATTTACTAGAGCGTTCGCTAGAATGATCACAAATTTATTCGTAGCGATGTTTGGTTCCATGCGTCGTCGAATTTAGAAACAGAGCGAATGCTCGATGTTCTGTTACAGATGTGGCGACTGACATTGAATATTAGGTCGATTTGAATATTTGCATGAATATTTGGTTGTTGTGAGCAAATGCTCGCCTGTGCTCCATCCCATCCATCCAGTTGCAGTCAAAATGGCGGACGTAGAGGAGGTGTGTGCTGCGTTTCTTTTAATCCGTTACTGCTGCTTAAAGAAGAGACAAAAGCGTGTTTGGACAACAAATTTATACAGAATGAGAAATGAAAGTGGTGGATTGAACTTGTTAAATATTACAAGACACGACGCGTGCGGTCAAAGAGTAGCGAGCGGTGCTGGCGCAGGCAGCGACTGACTTGTAATGCAACATTCAAAGGGATCTGCCAAAAAACCGACGGCCGAGTGGAGCGCATTCGGGCGCTCGGCGCTCGTATCGAGCTTCTCGGCTCGCTGTACTGACATGCCGAATATTCGACTTGCATATACTTGTATATTTGAATATTCAATGTCAGTCGCCGCCTTTAGACTCTAGGTCCGTGTGTAGCGTTACTTAGATCCGGGAGCCGATAGTGGTGCCCTCTGAACTTAATCCCACGACTGGCTCGAGGGAATGCGCCGTCGTGACGAGCCAACAATTACACCAGCCGGTCTCGTGTTGCGTCGCCTTAGCGTAAATCTTCGTCTATTAGTGTTAACTGCGGTCGGCTGACGTCTTCTTTTAGGATTTTTTTTAATCTCAAGGTGTGTCTAGTCTGGTAAATGGTCGGTAAGCCCACTCTTTTTCTTTGAGTTTCGGATGCAAAACTAAATAAAAAAACATAAGCAGCCTATATACGTCCTGTAGTAGGGCACAGGCCTTATTTCATAGTGAGAGTATGGGCTTGATCACCACGCGTGCCCACCGCGGATTGGCGATTTCAAGCGCTGAGGTATGTGAATAGCTCAGACACTCAGGTTTCCTCACGATGTTTCCCTTCACAGTTAGCGAGTGGTATTGCTACTATAACTTCACAAATGTACATAACTTATAAAACAAAGTCATAGGTACATGCCCGCACTGGAAATCGAACCTGGGTCTACCGCTTCCGAGTCCAAGGTTGTACCCACTAGGCTACCACCGCTCATCCTGCAATGATTTTAAAAATCTATCCTGCAATGGCCGTTCAACGGTGTTGATAAAGTTTTCCATTTTTGTTGCAAAGCCGTCCGCAACGTAAGTAATTATATTTCACGAATTTACATCCGATCTGCTGTCGAATATACAATCATACAATCTATCCTGCAATGATTTTAAGAACGTTCAACGGTCTTGACAAAGTGTCCATTTTTGTTCGCAACATAAGTAATTACGCTTCATGAATTTACATTCGAAATGCTATCGAGAATACAATCACTGACTGATTGGACTAGAATAGTTTAATACTCTTTGTTGCACCCCATACATTAGTGTGGATGTGTAGTTATTACAGAATTTGAGTGATATCATTTGATGACATCCTTTGGTGCTCGTAAATAAAATTTGGTAAATAAATACCAAGATAACCTGTCGACTGTTCAATGTTTACCTCCAATTGGGGAGAGCATTACATTTTATGCAGTTACATTTTAAACCAACAATTGAGCTGAAAGATTATCTTTGTCAAATGGGTACATCAAACTTGCGCTTGTTATTACACAAATCACATAGTGTGATTACACAGAAAAAGTTATTTTTAACTAGTCCCACTGCTGAATAGAAGGCTGTTTCCCTAGATACTCCTCCTTGTGACGCCTACAAATGGGCTTTCGGCACTTTACAGATTTAAGTACCCAATTCTGCTATAAAGTAGCAACTGTAGAAATAACAATCGCTGAAGCACTCACGTGTGCCGAGAGCATGCGGTAGTTACAATTCATAGCACGCAACTTAAGAACTTTCACATCTAACTACCTACACTTCTCAAAGCTATCAAACTTCGCCTCTCAGACAATCTAATCGTAGAGTGGGTAAGACCAAATTTTGCATACAAACTTCGTCTGGGATATTGTTCCTGGGATGTCAAACCAACGCCGACAATTGAACCAATTAATCGGTTTTCGTAGAGCGGCTCTGATTTACGTTCGGCCGATTTGTTACCCCACTACTGGTTATTAGACGTTATTACTTATCGCGGAACGAAGAATTTATCGCAGCGCGCACGCCGAAGAAACTCTGCTAAGTTTTACGATTAGTCCGTTGAAATAAAGTGTTGAAAAATCCCAAATGAAATTTCTTAAGGAACAATAAAGCGCACATGCGCGCCGTGTGAACAGGATTGTACTGCTGTTACAAAGTGTGGATTAACTACAGTGGATTTTGATTTCCACGTCAGACAATCGAACTCTTTTATTACGCAAACCTCTCTATTACACAAAGTAACCGTGTGATAGAGATGGGTCATAAAGGGGTTTCATTTGATCTATTGATACGAGTACAATATCTCTATTACATCTATGTCAAATATACAGTGTGTAACAAAACCTCTTTATCTTGCTCGCTTATTTCGTATTGGAAATTAGACCACGGGCACATTAAGAAATCAGATATCAATAATTTATTTCAACGTAAAGAAACGGCAACACGGATGGATGAAACACTCCAACATGATTTTGTTGTAGTTTAAAAAAATTCTCAAATGTTTTTGTTAACATGTTACTTTATTTATGAATCATAAACTTGAGTTGAATTGTGTACTATCTACCATAAACGGCTAAGCCTTAAGTAGTATTCTTGGCATTCTGTCTTTTCACTAAGTATATTTCCATTGCACCTATTTGTTAAACTTTAATTTTTCTTTTCATTTTCAACTGTGACTGTCTGTTGCCAAAATAGAAATAAATCAAAAACAAAACACTTTTTAATGGAATTTCCTTTTATAGAGTTGATTTGCACTTGGCAGGTTGGGTCTGATTCCTATCAAAAGTAAGTTGAGAAATTGTTAGTGTTTCATGAAATTTTTATATCAGTGGTCCGCGTTGCAGGAACACAAATAAAGAGGAATGCTATCTTGATAGATATCTATACAAACTCCTTATCACAGATAATATTAAAACTGTTTTTTGTTCCAGTATTCCAACAATTTTAATTAGAAAGAAGTGTTAGAAAGAAGCTGACAATCAAAACCCAATTTAAAATGAACGCTAACACTTCTCTTTTTACAATAACAGCCCTGGGTTTAACAATGTGTGAGTGGCCATAACGCGGTGAAGCTCGAGAGTGTATGTTGGAACTACCCTCAACTTTATTAGGTTTTAAGTTAAGCCCGTAGCTGTTACACCGAGAACGTTAGGAACGCGTTGTTGCAGCTACATTGTACATTTAGACTAAGATCCAGAGCCATATTTCTGTTAGTGAATTATACTCGTAGTAGAGCAGAAACAGAACATAACGGGACGGGACAGAGCAGATTTTCGGATGTTTATCGGAAACCTTGTATATTTATATACGACAAAGGAACAAGCTCAGCTAAATGCTGTGCAAAAGAAGGTTAAAAGCACAGCGCTGATTTTCAGCAAGCCACTATTTATAATCTCGAGTACAAATGGTTTGGTTACGTTACATTTTTTTTTAATTCCTTTGACACCTAGAAGATTTGAAAGACTTGATCCATCATTAAAATGAATCGAAGCGTTCATGTATAAACCAATTAATAACAGTCTCATAATATGTTTTATGGTATTAGAAAATGGAATATTGGAATACATTAATAGTAATACATCTTTGGAAAATGCAAAGGTTTTTGAATTATAATAAAGGCATTGGGTTTAATTTCTGTCATTTCATAGTACTGTGGTATTTGAAATAACTAAGGTGGATTGTTAAGTAAATCAATGCCCCCTGATATTCAGCTACTGTGGATCTAAGTCTACCCGTACGACACTAGAAGCGTTGTTGGATTAAGTTATTATAGTACTATACTCACCAGGTGAAAGAAAGTTGCTGGGACGCTGGGAGATTACAGAACTTTGTTGTTGATACAGAAGGTTAATGAGAAAGGTAGTTCGATAAGGTAGTTCGATTTCACAGTGCAAGTGTGAGGTTCGTAATCTTTTATCCAATTTTAAACCTACAGTTTTGTTTACACTTAAGCGTAATGCCTTAATCGTAGCAATCAAACTAAACCTTGTTAAACATTAAACATTCACTATAAAAGTGTGTTAGAAAAAGTTAAGAGATTATTTACTAGATGGCAATAAGAGCCCTGTTAAGAAAGGCTAAAAAGGGTTTTTTTTTTTTGCATTTCGATGTTTTGGTTTTACTGTATTGGTATTTACGAGATAAGTATCATTAGTATGTAATGTTATGTAATTGTCTCATTTGTACCTAAAAATAACACCCAAATGTTTTTTTATTTTATTTTAATCAATATAGAATTCAAATAAAAAATAATTATGTCACTGAGATTAAATACAACTTTAGTCAATTTTTTTGTTTTTAAAATGTAATTTTCTTTGACAATTAAAGTCGTTCATCTATTTCGATTTCTTGTAGTCCGGACGATGTGACTCGCAAATTTATTAAAATATTCATATTCTACCAATCCACTTAAAGTGCCTATATTTATTTCTTTCCCATCCTCATCTCTGCCTCCCGCCATTGCCTTCCGTAGACTAGGCACTCGGTTACAAATTACAAATTACCGTACAAATTTGTAGACAGGTACTTACATATTTAAAAAAACTTTGGCCTTTGCATCTACGTAATTTGATCATTAATTTATAAAGCGTCCCGTGGCACCTTCACTCACACTAGATGGGTGAAAGGACCACTCGGACGCTGCAGTGACTGAGGCATTGTTACATATTATAAATAGTTCAAAATCGAGTATCGCAGTTTTTTCTGAGCTTTTCCCGAACTTCAAAGACAACTTTTTCTATGATCCAATTACAAATGACTATACATTTGTAATTGGATCATAGAAAAAGTTGTCTTCAGATTTTTTCCTGTATTTGTAGTATAAGACAATATTCGTTGCCAAAATTCATAGTTCTAGGTCAACAAAAAGTATCCTTTAAATTTTGATTCCCTTGAGTGTCTTTATGTTGCGGCATAAACGGCCGGACTGGAGACTTGAGTATACGGTTTTAATTTCAACTCGATAACTCCACGCGTTCTCGAGACAAAGGGTCTTGACAGACAAACGGATGGACGGATGGACGGACGGACCGACGGACGGACGGACGAACCCTAAAAACATGAATCATTTTTATCTAACGCTCATTTTGCACTTATTTTTATTTTGCATACCAGAGTGCCGATGTTATGTCATAGAGGAAGATTCACAGATATTGTGATCGTTTTATACCTGAACCTACTTTAATTGTGTACAATAAAAATAGTTTAATTTCATGTTTTCACCACACAAAGTTCAACAATATGATAACAATTGATGAGCACTTACCCTAGCTCCAAATGAAGTCTATCAAACTCATAAATAAAACGAACAGCCACGCGGCTCTTAAACAAACTCTATTACCGTAAAACCAAGTACAACAGTGATTCAACGCTATCTCATAGTGACTTTGAAACTTAATTTCGGAGGCAAATATCTGGCATTACGATCATTAGCATTTCTAAGCACTGATAAGCTAAGTCTAGAGCTTTGCTTATGTTGCTAGCTATAATAGTTTTAGGGATAATATTATTCCTCGGTGATCCTAACAATCGTCGGATCAAGGGATTCGCGATTCAGTACAAGATAATTAGTGCATTAGCCTTCAGCGTTGGCGGAATCGAGAGTTGTAATAACCACCCAAAGTATTTTATTAATAAAATTAAAGAAAGTGGGAGGGAGGGCGGTGCATTAACTTATAGGGAAGAGCGGGTGATCGTGCTCTTCCACTATAAAGGGAAATTTCCCGCCAGGCAGATCGTATGACTGGGGACGGCCGGTCCGACTGATGTTCGTCGGATGTTATATTTATGGTATGTCATGTGAAACATTTTGCTTGCGCGATGCAGGAATGTTGTAGTTTATAGTGCGCGCGCAGAATTGACATGTGCTCGCCACAAACTAACCGCATGGTGCTTATGGGAATTTGGCGGAATTTAGCAAAGTAATTTTCACTTTTTAATGCTATTACGGATTTCCGCAAAGTCACGCCCGATTCCATACAATTAGAGAAATTTTAAAATCTAGTTTTAATATAGAGTGTAGGTGGAGAGCTAGAATAATTAGTTTTTTTTAAATAAACAGTTTATATGGGAAACTTGCCTCAAAATAAAATTGGAGTGCCATTGATTTTATACAAGCAAAACTCAGGACAATTTAAAAAATAAAACTAGAAAAATATTTTTCTCGAGATTTTCGCGTTACCAAAAAAATTTACAGATTTATTTATCGCCTCTTGGATTATATTAAAACATGTTTTTAGGCAAGTTCTCCATTTATGTTTTTTTTTAGTAGAGAGCACTTGTTAGCCATTTTTGTCAACTAAGTTGTCTCAATGTACAGGAGAGACAATTTCAATATGCGTGAAACCATAAACTCTGCCGGTTTCTTCACGGTGTTTTTCTTAACATTTAGCGAATTCTTTTACATGTGTGCGATACAGGTTTCGATTTTCTTAAATAACTTCCACAGAAAACAGTCACTTGTCCTGGTCCCAACTAGGATACTCTGTACTATTGTAACCAGGCAAGGACATCACCAACATAGACATACACTCAGACTGAGGTCATTTGTACAAATGCTCGGCGGCGCCCAGTGGGAATCGAACCCACGACCGTGGGTCAGTTGTGATACCGCTAGACGAACGAGGCAGTTGTAGTCAAATGGAAATGCCTAGCTACCCTATTTACCCCGCAATGCCTTATGGTTTATCAAGCGAGGCGGCAGGCGGATGGTAAATGCTAAGCAAATAGAACCATTTCACCAAACCTCAGCTTACTGGTGACCTTCGCCTTGAAGCTGTTGGTTTGACAGATCAATGACCAGAAATGCCTGTATTTGTGTGTCGCCACTGTAGGTTTAAGCAATCACGCGCCCGCATATGTGCGCATAGCCTAAGCTGATTGGATAATGCATTGTATGTATGGATGGAATTTGCTAGAAATGGTGATTAGTTTCTTGTTACAATATTATGATTAGATAGATAACACTTTGTTGCACAACCAGAAGAAGGGAATTATAAAATATGATTGCTTATATAATTTAGAAAAAAATTATAAAATTGGCGCTCTTATCGCTTAAAGCGATCTCTTCCAAACAATTCAATCCAACAACCTTTGGATGGAGTAGATTGCAGGAAGAATATATTGAAATGTGAATAAGAAGTCGTGGAAGATTGCAGGAATGTAAATATTTTAATTACATATTATATATGATTATTTTTATAATAGATGTTTATTTATAAAAATAAAGCTCTAGCGGTGGAGTTAATTACATTTCATTTATGGGTTCTGTAAACTTAGTTTATTTTCATTAAGTTTGGGACCCTTTGCGGGAGTCGGGCTCATACTTTGTAGATTTTTAGGGTCCCGTAACCAAAGCGTAAGGGACCCCATTACCAAGACTCCACTGTCCGTCCGTCCGTCCGTCCGTCCGTCCGTCTGTCACCATGCTGTATCTTATGAACCGTCATAGTTAGACAGTTGAAATTTTCACAGATGGTGTATTTTTGTTGCTGCTATAAAAAGAAATACTAAAAACAGAATAAAATTAATATTTAGGGGAGCTCCCATACAACAAACGTGATTTTTTTGCCATTTTTTGCTCGTTATTAATAACGGCAACAGGTAGACGCTTGAAATTTAATAAATTAATTTCTCTTTTAATTTACATTTATTACATAACATTTCGATTTTTACGAAGCATTTGTATGGGGGCCACGTCTTATCATAACTGGAGCTAGAATTTAAATAGCCTATCCTGTGTCCCAGATGTCTATATGTTTTTATACACACATACAGAAAAAAATTCTAAAAATCGTGAAATTAGTTTCAGCATCATATATTGAGCCTATAAACACAATATCTCTGAAAACAAACTAACTTACTCCATGACCGACCCTTACAGATTTATTATTAGTATAGATAGATAGAAGATAGATAATAGGAGTGTTTCAAACTACCAAATGTATCGGAAATTGATTTCGGAAATTCCGGGTACCTGCTAGTGCATAGCCACTATTAAGTTACACTAGTGATTGCGCGCTAACCCAGCAGTGGGCTCTATAACTGGGCTGAATTGATCCAATTTGACGAAGCAGAAATCATATCAGCAATTCTCATGATCTTAGCCATTCCAATTAAATTTGTAGCCAATTATAAAGTCCCAAATTAAAGGTCCGAGTCGGCGATTGTAAATCAAACTGATACCTACGGACTGCAGTCCGGATTAAACCCTGCCTAATCTACTACCTGGCTTGTATTTCTAAAATGCCTGCCTTTGAATTGTATCTCAATTTCAACCGCGCCTATCTAGTTTCCAATCGTGTCTGTCCGCGGTATCTATGGCAGAACAGTCGCAAACCATGAGTTGGACAATAAAAATAATAAATGTAACTTCCAAACAACACAATCACTTGTCCTGGTTACAAACTAGGAGACCCTGTACTGTACCTGAAGGACAACACAAACATGAAAATACATCCAGACTGAGGCCATTTGCACAAATGTCCTGCGGCCCCTAGTGAGAATCGAGCCCACGACCTCCGACATGGTAATCAGACGTGATACTGCTAGACCAACGAGGTAGTCGGCAACGAGGCAGAGACAATAGGTACATACATAACATAAGCAGCCTATATACGTCCCACCGTAGGGCCCAGGCCTTCTCTCAGGGAGAGAGTGTGGGCTTAATAACCACGCGTGCCCACCTCGGGTTGGCGATTTCAAGCGCTGAGATATGTGAATAGCTCAGCAGTCAGGTTTCCTCACGATTTTTTTCTTCACCGTTAGCGAGTGGTATTGCTACTATAACTTCACAAATGTACATAACTTAGAAAACCCATAATGTACCCGTACTGGGGATCGAACCTGGGTCTCTCACTTCCGAGCCCGATGTTCTACCCACTAGGCTACCACCTAGGCAAACAATAGGTACAGTTTATTCTATTTTATAATACAATACTTTTTATTTGAGATAAGGTTAGGTTAGGTTAGGTTAGCAATGTAGCAGGTAATACAGTCGACGAGTCTGTAAGTGTAGTGTTGCCGTCAGTTATTGCCCAGTATTGCCCACTATATTACTTGATTGACGCATTCAAATTGAAAGGAAAAGGGATTCAAGCTTCCAAATCAAGTTTTTCAGTTATCCAGGACTATCATATCTTAAAAAAACCTATTTAGAAGCTAAAAATTCCACCCATGCCGGGAGTTGAACCCGCGACCTCTGGCGGGTTCCAGCCATGCCAGCGCTCTCCCAACTGAGCTAATGGGCAAGTGCCAGCATCGATGAAAGTTCGAGCCTCTTTACAAACTTCTCTGTATTATGTACAGGCAGCGACATCTGACCGAAGCGATTTACATCACTTGCAGCCCCGAGTAAGTTAGATTTTAACATCGGAATGATATCGCTGTACCTAAATGATTACATGATGTGTTCAGCACGGGTTAGTGCAACAAAAAGAATATAATCACTATCATATCTGTCAGTAATAACCTTCAGAACGTTGCCGCCACTACCATATATAATATGGTTCAGCAAGGTAGCAAACTTTTTTCTGTAGATTGCTTTTATATTTAAGAAACTTCTATACCAGATAAGCCAGCGCGTCTAATAGCATCTAATATCTGAGCTCAGAGTGTCAGATATTAGATGCTAGGTGTCTGGAAAATAGTTCAGATAAAAGAGGCTTACGTTCACCCGTACTGCTACTATAAATTCACAAGCTATGTAACTTAGAAAACTAAAATCACTGCCACAGCCGGAATTCAAACCCATGGCCTTTCGACCCAACGCTCTACTACCTCCGTTTGAGCAGAAATACAACAATTAGCACGGACTTATTGTTGTGGGTCGAGACACTGGAGGATATTGGAATAGCACTAAAACATTCTTAACATGGAGTTAAAGTCGGTTTATGGGAGGAGCTCCTGTTACAAAGAGTTCCTAGAGTTGCTGTGGAATCTCATTTTTATAAATAATACCGTGTATTATTAAAACCTACCTTTTACCTTGTCCAGGAATATTGCTAAGATGCCCGGGCACGAATTAATACAAAAAGCAAGTGCCGCGTGAGCGGTCCGCCCGTGTACCTATTGTTAGTAAAAATAGCGTTTTCACGCTTTTGTTGTCGTCAATATTTCAATATTTTTACAACTCATAGTTTGCAGTCAGTTCGCTTCCGATATCGCCCGCATGGCCCTTTGTCCGGTATTCCGGTACAGTTCTAATGTCAACGACACTCCCAAACGTTTCGCAACCGCTAAACAGTCTAATAGCATTTGGGCCTGTTTTAGCGTTCGTACCTTTGAAAGGTTAACGTTTTCGCTCGTGAGAATATCGCTATCTCACAAAATCATGTTCCTTGTGTTGGCTTTGCTGTATTACTTGTGTTATTAAGTATGACTGATCATTATTAGCGACATGACATGTGTGAATAATGCCTTATTCTGACTTAGAGATTGAGATAGGACATACAAATACTGTGTTGATAACTAATAGGCCGTTATTAAAGTGTATAGTGATTTGATTCGGCTTGTATCACACAATCCCTTATAAGTATAATCATAAATCATCTATGTTTCGGCACATCTAATTTTATTGACATACCCACTACATTGAAATGTATCTGAGACTAGATGAGAAGCGTCAAAAGGTTCGCCTAGTATGGTTTTCGATGTGAAAACATAATACAATTACACGCCTACCCACTAAGTTCAATGCATGCAAGACATGTATTTTTCGTTGTACAGCCCGTTCGTAACACGATATCTTATTCTTATCAAAAGGTACAGAATTTCAGAAGCTCAATATGTGTAACTTTGTGACTCTGTGCAAAACATGAATTATGCATCAACCACCAGTATGCCAATGTGGAACAGAAAAGTATGTATCCTAATAACACTAGTTACGTTTTCATACATACAATGTATTTTATAACCAACGTCGACGCTCTGCCTGGGGCCAAGATATCAAACATGTATTGGGTTGTATCTACTCCAATAATGCTGCCGATTTAAATAAGAGCTTTGTGTGTAGTCTTGAATGTGTTGCGCCTTAGAATAATGATGTGGATAGCAAGCCTCTGAATATGAGCGAAGTTGGATGGGAAGCTCAGAAGCAAATGAGCTACAAGCGCATTCTGTTTGCGACTAACAATTTATTGGTAAATGAATAAGCACTTCTTAGCTTGCAGTTGGATGACCTGCTTATAAAGTTACTTTTCACACCTGCTATTCAGAAAAGATCCCTTGATTCCCTCAAATGAGGGATCAAAGTTGTACTTTTCTTCCCTGATATTCTAGTTTTTTTTTATTGCCCTCAGCATGATCCGTGTGCAGATTTTCACAAAATGTAATTCCAATTCGCTTTTTATTTTGTTGCAATCGATCATAATTGTCTTCCACACTTCTTTCGATATCTTAATTGTGTTTGATTTAAATTTTCCTTATAGCAGGTGTGAAAAGCAGTATGTGTCACTCGGTAGCAAAATTTGTTTTCAACGTTACGTACGTCTTTCATAACCATGAGGGGTCTTGCCATAATCGCCACGCTTGGCAGGCGGGTTGGCGATCGCAGTATGCGGTTGGAATCTCAGGAAGACGCTGCTCCTAGTAATTGATTCCCTTAGTCGCCTTCTACGACATCCATGGGAGGAAATGGAGTGACGCTATTCTTAATCCGGCGCCACACGGATACTAAACATAAACCTTATCAATCCTTACAATGTTGACTTTTGCAAAGTTCCAATATGTTTATGACCTGTTAGTTTTTTTTGGAATCTTTTATTCTGTTTTTCGTTAGGTATTATTAAAGCTCTTTATTGCACTGATAAAAATAAAAAGCACGAGGCAAACGTAATGCTAACAGCATTATCTTTCAGTTAATCCTGGTGTAGGTAGGTGCGTACCTAAGTAAGTGAGTTAAACTGAATAAGATAACATAAAATTTATTTATTTCAAAACAAACGTATACATTAGCACAGAGTGTTATAAAATATTAATCAAAATTTTTCCAGCATGTTTTGCCACTGAGGGGTACAAATACTTAAATATAATACAATTTTAAGTTTAATTACCTACATTATCTACCTACAGTATTGTATTGTAAATAATCTATGGTTACGTCTGTCCCTTTACCAAAGATTATTTAAACTGACTTTGAGGAGTGTTTTACGGTATCGTGACTTTTTAAATAAGACCGTTACTCTATTATGCATTCCGCCCACCCTAGAAATTATTTAAAGTGGGTAGCGCTCCCGAATGATGTTATACTAAGTTTGTGTGTGGAACACAATCAAGCTAACTTCAGCTTGTTACTATGGCGCTCCGAAGCGAAACTAGTTTGTGAAGCGTTAGAACGCTGATATTGTTGGAGTAGATAATATTGTCTGAGTCTGACAATTCTTAGATTGTATTTTTTACCCATCCGATAAAAAATATTTTATCCACCAGCTCCGTCCGAGAGCCAATTCCACTAAAACACTCTTAAGACGGAGTTAAAGGTGGTTTTCTAAGAGGAAATCCCGCCATAAACCGGATTTAAGTCCGTCTTAAGACAGCATGAGTAAACTTTTGATTGAACTTTTGTCTGATGTCTGGGTTTGATGCATAATTAAATTAGGGACATTTTAAATATATTTTTGTTTTAGTAAAGAAAATTGCAAAATTATTAGTTTTGGAATCAAATATTCTCAATCAAAAATTTAATACAACATAAGAAACATAATGAATGCTCGTATTTTTATTATCTATCAAACCCTCAGACCATTTCAGTGATTGAAATAAATTTTATAAAGAATATTCTATCTATTCTACATGCTTTACGTAAGAACTTTTTTTATAAATAAGACTGGTATCATTATTCCGCATGAATCTTAAAGAGCATTTCCTTTGTAAACTATAATATATGATTTTTATTTTATGTAACTGTTTTAGTAGTATAAGTACTATATTTTATGAGTAGTTTTTTTTAAAATATATATTATAGGTCAGTAAGTACGTATAAATTAGATATTTATTTCCATTTATTCTATTAGGTGAATCGCTCGTAGCCCCGGCTGCCTGAGTGATCTTAAACGATCACGAAGGTAAAGCAACACAGGGCGCGTTCAGTGCATGGATGGGTCGCCGTCTATGCCTAATGCTAGTGGCATTTTTCCGAGCGGTTCCGTGCTTCGCAAGGCACGTTAAGCTGTTGGTGCCGGCTGCCGTCGATAGATGGCAGTCGTTAAGCCAAGTCAGAGGCCTTAGGGCGGCTTGACAATTTCTGACAGTAGACGAGCCACTAGTCTACAAGCCTTCACCAATCCGGACTGGGCCCCAGTGGTGGAGTATGGCCTATACCTTCCTCAGGGAAGAGACCCGTGCCTCTCGGTGGGGACATAATGAGTTGATGATGAATTCTATTAGGTATCTATGTAGACACTGGCTTATGTTGTATATATAATTGTAGGTTGTTTTTTTTTTTAATTTGTATAAAACATATTTAATAAGATAATAGAACTGAATGAACTATAAGATATTTTGTACCTAATTTTTAAGAGTCATAGAAATTGTAAAACTAAGACCTAACAAACTGTTATTTTTACTTTTATTTTAGTAGGTAGATATTATTGTTCCGTAAAACACTACCCGCCTATTTACAAGTTTACAGTCCACTTTCTTTATATTATATCACCATTAAGAACCTGAGCCTAGAACCATTTAGGGAAGAAATGTGGTAAAAGCCATTTTACGAAATTCACACGAGAGCGAAAACAAAAAAAAAAATTAGTAAAAAATGCTTCATGCATTGATTTCAGGTATACTAAAATTCAACTATGTGTACCAAAATGATAAAAAAATGTGTTTTACGACAAAGATAAGTAGCATAAGTGTCTTTTACAGCACATTTAAATAAAAAAAACTCTGAAGCCTGTTAAATAATCAAGGCAGTAAAAGCACGGTAGTAAAACGTAATAAAAGCTGTGAGCTCTTGAAAAACTGAGTAAGACTGCATTCAAAGTCCATTTTCACCACAAATGGCTTTTACGACATTTATTTTCGTCCTCAAAGGCTAAAAAAATAGGCGGTGGTAGCGGTCATAGGTTCCAACCACGAGGTGTCTGCATGTACCAATGACTTTGTTTTATAATTTCCGTACATTTGTGAATTTGAACTTTGTAGTAGAAATACCACTCGCTAACGTCCAGTGGGATGAATAAAGGCTGCAGTGCATTATTATTTACAATAAGCAAAAGTGTAATTATTTTTTAGTATGGAAATAAAACGTGGTTTATTAAAAGTGGTTAAATTATCGAATTTATTATGTAACGCATCTTTGCGCAATTTTAATAAACTTTGTATGTGGCTTCATGATAAACGTCATCAAATCAAAATATAAAAAAAAAAATTACATCATATATCCGACTATTATCTGGAATAGCTCTGTAACTAGCTTTTATAAATAACTCTAAATATATGTAAGCGAAGTTCGAATATCTGATACACCTACCAGATCTCAAAGAACCTACATAAGGGTGCTCACCGATTGCAGTAATCTGATGTCTGTCACCTAAAACGACTGTCCTAAGGGAGCAATCTTTACATTTTAATGTCCATTTATTTATACCTACGCATTCCCCTTGTCTGCAGATAAATGTCACAACGATTGACATGTTGGAAATCGTGCCGCGTCAGTGAAGGTGCGACCTAATTCTTTTTATATCTAGAGTATTAGAATAGATAACGGTCAATGTAATCATACACTGTGGTGGCGGAACGGTAGAATGCCGTGGATCTCATTCGCGAGGTCGTGGGTTTGAACCCCGGCATGTTGCTTTTTGAGTTACATTACATTACATTTGTGAAGTTATAGTAACAATACCACTCCCTAACTTTTAAGGAAAACATCGTGAGGAAACCTGAGCTTGAAATTGACAATCCGCGGTGGGCACGTGAGGTAATTAAGCTCTCTCTCTCTGGGAGAAGGACCGTAGTGGGACGTACGAGTATATAAGCTACATAATTTTTTTTAATAGAATATGTTTTATTGCACAAATAATTAATATTAATAAATTAAGTGCAATTGGTGGCTTTATAACAAAGAGTACTATCTTCCAGACCACTATAAGTTTTTTTATAATTCCAGTAACTTTAGGCGATTTTCGCATTTTTGAGAGGCTAAAATATATTTTGTTTTAATTGTATATCTACTACGGCCAATGTAACGAAGCATAGTGAACATAGAACATAATTATACAAATATACATACTCGTACAATGACACTCCAATCAAATTTTGAGGCAAGTTTCCCATTGCGCGCAACATGACGTGGGCAATTTTCCACAACTCTCTGTTTAACGACAACATATCGCGGATAGATAAATGCTCAATTATCGCGTCAACATGTCCAACAAACGACGTACTATTACTGTTAGCTGTCAATGTAAAAGGCAGCAAGTTGCTACAATAAGCAGATCAATCAGTACCGCCTATTAGTCGAAACAGAAGTTCCACTGGGCCTGGAAAGAAATCCTATTCCATGCAAGTGCAAGCCTATATTAATTTGTGGAAAAACAAATTCATTTTAAAAACATAATAAAAACATTCAATTATGTTATTTAGGATTCCGTACCCGAAGGGTGCCAAACGGGACTAGGTAGTTGAAATTTTCACAGATTATGAATTTTTGTTGCCGCTATAATAAAAAAAAAAGTAAAAACAGAACAAAATAAATATTTAAGGGGGGCTCCCATGCAACAAACTATTCATAATCCTCATCATCCATTTGACGTCCACTGCAGGAGATAGGCCTCCCTCATGGTTTTCCAAGCTTTCCGGTCTTGTGCCACTCGCATCCAGCAATTCCCGCCACCGTAACCAGGTCGTCAGATCATCTGGTGGGGGATTTTCTCCCACTGCGGTAGCCAGGTCAGAACTTTTTCGCCCTAACAGAACGCATCAGTTCTTGCCTCAGTGCCCCGCCCACTGTCACTTAACTGAGCAATTGTTCGAGCTATACCAGTAACTCAGGTTCTTCTGCGGATCTCCTCATTCCTGATTCGATCACGCAGTGAAACTTTTAACATAGCTCTCTCCATTGCCGCATTGGGTGACCTTGAGCCTTCTTGTGAGGCCCATAGTCAGCGACCAGGTCTCACATCCATCACTGGCTACACACATTGGTTATACACCTTTGTCTTGAGACACTGAGGTATTTTGGATGCGAAAATACGTTTTAGTTTCACGAACGCTGCCCATCCGAGTTGGATTCGACGAGTGACCTCTTTCTCGAAGTTGGACTTACCTAACTGGACTGTTTGTCCCAGGTATACATAGTGGTCGACAACTTCGAGGTCAGAGTGCCAACGTGGATAGGAGTGGATACTACATAATCATTCAACCACAAGAAGTCCACTGCTGGACACAGTCCTTCTCCATGGATTTCCAATGCAATGCATTTCCGAGCATAGCTTTTTTCATAACTAGTTCCGTGAACTTGAGCTTTCTTATGACGCCCATGGGAGTTCAACATTACCTTAGTCTTGTCCATGTTTATTTTAAAACCCACTCTATTAGGTCATTGAGCATTGAACTCAAATCTTCCAGGGTCTCAACCATAATCACTATTTCATCGGCGAATCGAAGGTGAGTGATGTACTCGCCATTTATGTTGATGAAAGATCCTTCCCAGTCCAGGAGTTTGAATACGTCTTCAAGTGCAGCTGTAAACAGTTTCGGAGATCTCTCTGTCTCACTCCGCGCTGCAAATTAATGTAATTCGTATGCTGATCCTGTAGTCGGACTGACATTGTGGCAAATGCCACAAAAATTTGTACAAACACTTCAGCACTTCGATGTAGCGATAGTCGATTTGGCACCGCTGGAGAGATTGAAGTATAGCCCATCGAATCGAAGGCGTAGTCCACAAACGCTAAGCATAGTGATAGATTATACTCATTGGACTTCTGTATAATCTGCTGCAACGTATGTATGGGGTCCAGTCTACTAAAGCCTTTAATCATCAGCCATTTGACGCCCACTGCAGGACATACGCCTCCCTCATGGTTTTCATAATTATGAGGGGTTTTGCCATAATCGCCACGCTTGGCAGGCGGGTTGGCGAACGCAGTATGCGGTTGGAATCTCAGGAAGACGCTGCTGTCCGTCTCCTGGTAATTTATTTTCTTAGTCGCCTTCTACGACATCCACGGGAGGAAATGGAGTGACGCTATTCTTAATCCGGCGCCACACGGTTTATTGTATACCAGAGCATATGACGGAAAAATAAGTAAAGAATAACGTACCATGATAGACTTAATTATCTATATAACGAACGATGAAAAATACTAAACGATACATTTTTTTTAATGTACTTTGGGCAACTGACAGCTGTTATCAGAAGATAAACAGACTGTTAGTGTCCCAGAAACCGGAGTTTTAGGAGCTGCCCGGTATTAAATAGCGCTAGCAATTGAAAAAAAAAAACGTAATTATCTTCTTTTATAATACGAAAACATATTGTGAGTATTTTGAATATCAATTAAAGTTAAATTTTTAGAATATAGATCCCAGAACCTTGTGTTAATAACCTAGTACCTTAATTAATTTCCGCTGTAAACGGCCGTTTTTGGCAAAAAGGTTTTAAAGTTGTAGGTTCTTGGCCCGACAGTCTAGGTTTTAAAAAATGCTATCACCAAGTAATTGAAGCTATGTCATGTAAAAGTCAAACGAATCTTCTGGGTACTCAGGACACAAAGTAATAGTACGAAACGGGAGGCCACCGGAATCTCAATAATCCTTCACGAGGAAATAGCGCATAATTGTAAGTGTTGCAACTGTCACGACCCTGGACGTTGGCGCTTGTAGCTTAACGAAGTGTTCCATTTTAGTCTTTAAAATTATTTACAATAAGAATTACCCGAGGGCCTGAGAGCATAAATAAATGCGGAAAGGACTTCAAGTTGTCAAAGAAAATTATTTTCTAGCTATCGTGACCGGACTATTTATAGATTAATCGATCTGTTAGCTGTTTAGATATGCTTCACAATATGGCTCTCACGGTAGCTTATGGTTCATAAAATAAGTGGGAGTTTTTGTTTTAGCCTATATGCATCCCACTGTAGGCCACAAGCCTTCTCTCAGAGAGAGAGTATAATAATAATAAATAACTTCCACACAGCACAATCACTTGTCTGGGCTTAATTAGCACGCGTGCCCACCGCGGATTGGCAATTTCCAGCGCCGCTGAGGAGGACTACCTCAGACACTCAGGTTACTAAGCGCGAGAGTATTGTGTTAAAAAGGAAGTTCAATATTTGACACCTTATTAGGTTACTAAATTTCTATAAATTTCTGATTTCTTTACTAGAACGTTAGTACAGAGCTTTTACAATAAAATGTTACTTATAGTTTACACAAAGCTAACGATTAGCTTCTGACGCTGTGCTAGGTTAAAAACCTGTGTTACAGCAATCAGTGCCAATTCCCCACGGAAGTGACAATTTATTTAACTTGAACTTGGGTTGCACAATATTTACTTCTATTTGATAATAATAACTTTAATGATTTTACTAACGTAATTGTAACGTGATTGCATCGTGTGGAAGTTATTTATTTATATATTTATTTAGTTGCACTGGTAAAACGAAAGAATATTCAACACAGACATACCCCCGGTTTCTCGTACACTAACAAGCTGTTAATCTACTGTTAACAGCTGTCAGTGGTTTTTTTTTGTATGCACTTTGGTCAATTGACAGCTGTTAACAGTAGATTTACACCGTGTTAGTGTACGAGAAACTGGGGGATAATGGTGCAAACTCTCAGCTAATACTGAGCACGAGGCCTTTTTTCCGCTGCATCGACATTTAGCGTACACCTACTGTACCCTTCCAGTCTTGTTTATAAAAACTCGATTCCTTAAAACACTTCAAAAACGCCAATTAAAATATTCTGTGGGGGAGATTTTCCAAGAAAAAGATGTAGCCACAGATTAAATAAACAGAGTTTTAGATTGGTTTTAGAGGAATCGCGTTTTTAGAAATAAGGCCGTCACTCTTTGTTTTTCTCACAAGTAGTTTCACTTTTCTTCTGCTTTTTATATCTGCTTTATTTTCTGTATGATTATTTAAGTCTATGTGGCGTTAAATAAATGCCTTTTTTATTCCTTTTCATAAGTTTATTGTGCAAGCTTTCCCGTTCGCTGGCACATAAGCAGCCTATATACCTACGTCCCACTGTAGGGCACAGGTCTTCTCTCATGGAGAGAGTATGGGCTTAATCACGCGTGCCTGCCGCGGATTGGGTATGTACCTATGACTTTGTTTTCTAAGTTATGTACGTTTGTGAAGTTATAGTAGCAATACCACTCGCCAACGGTGAAGGAAAACATCGTTCGCTGGCACATTCTGTCATTTTTAAAGATTATCAAATTATGAATAACAACATAACAAGTACCAAAAGGAAATAAAATGACGGGCATTTTTAATGGACAGACATTTTTCGCACAAAAATTCGTCGAAAAGTCCATCCTCTAAAACAATGATCTGAACCGTGCATTCCACAACACGCTCCCCTTTACCGAAACTGAATCTAAACCACGTACGCGGTAGTGAATAAAAAGGGAAAAATATGAAGCTGGAACCATACATACCTTCCAATGCAGTGCAACATGGTTTCCAGGGAGCGAGTCGTATAATTGTTCAATACGGGGATATTAGCAACGCAATGGTTGTTTGTCACTTTTGGTAGTCCACTAACCAATCGCATTCCCGTGCAACTGAACTCGCGCGATTCGATCTTCTTCGCGAGTGATGCCTATTTAATTTCGGCGGGTTATACCATTAGAATGACAATGCTGCGGCTTGGGAGACTGCGAAATGAGGCAAATAACCGCAATGGTCGTGCTAATATCGTTCTATTGAACAATTCTTTTTGTTGCGCTAACCCGTGCTGAGGAAAATTTAAAAAACTTATTTAGAGGCTAAAAATTCCACCCATGCCGGGACTTGTCCATTAGCTCAGTTAGGAGAGGGCTGGCACGGTAAGCCAGAGGTCGCGGCTTCAAGTCCCGGCATGGGTGGAATTTTTAAAATTACATATATACATAGCGGTGGTAGCCTAGTGGGTAGAACATCGGACTTGGAAGCGAGAGACCCAGGTTTTCTAAGTTATGTTAAGAAATTAAGAAATTTATTGTGTAACGAACGTCTGTACAACAAAAAATAGTACATTTGTGAAGTTATAGTAGCAATACCACTCGCTAATTGTGAATCAAAACCTGAGTGTATGAGCTCCTCGCATACCTCAGCGCTTGAAATCGCCAATCCGCGGTGGGCGGTGGTGATTAAGCCCATACTGTCTCTCTGAGAGAAGGCCAGTACTCTACAGTGGGACGTATATAGGCTGCTTATGATGATAAATACATAAACTCACGCCTGTATCCCAGAGGTGTAGGCAGAGACCAGGGACTGCCACTTGCAACGATCCTGACAGATCACTTTCGCTTCCTCAACATTCATTAGTCGTTTTCGAGTGCTTTTTATCAAAGCTTTTTATCCCTTTCATATAATACATCCCCTATTTATTACCGCATTTTTTAATTCATTAAATATATTTTTCTCCTGTTATCAAATATTTATATTTATTAGCGCTAGTCGCCTTCAACTAGCACTTTGCTGAGGTGCAGCCTTTTTCTGTTGTAGCACTTGTGTTCGGCATGATTGTATTAGGTACTATTATTTTTGTGTTCTCGTTTCTCTTCGTAACTTTGTTTTATTTTTGTTTTACGGCCATTTCTATTACAATAGAAATATGTAAATGTTTTTCACTTTCACTATCACTTTCACTATTTGGCCGAAGGTCCCCATAGATTTGGTTTGGTCTCCTGTTTGGTACATGGTATGGCATCGAAATTCTCACATATTATTTCCAAGACTTCTTGACGGACTGGTGGTTTTCTAACTAAAAGATCTTAGTGCTTTAAATATGTGCTATCAACCTTTACATCCGTCCACGTACAGGAATAGTCACAAAGGCAGCAAGACGAGGCCTTTAAGAATTGAGTTTTGATGAAGCTTTGTATTTTGATAAGGCAATAAATGATTTTTATCTATCTCATCTTAAGCGTTTTATTAGGTTAGGCCTTTAACTGCGTAGACTTACGTACACATGCAGTTATGAATCTAATCTATGGGCACGATATATTCCATGTGCTCACGAAAACTGGCCAACAGTGCTTTTAAAATGCTCGAACTAAAAATTCGACGCGGGCGATAAAAAATTTAGGTCGTTATCACTTAACAAACGTCGATTACCATTTTAAGGTCACAATAGTATTTTATTGGCCCAGAAATAAAATTGTTAAGGTCTTGCGCCTACTGGACTGGTGTTTTTTTCCTGCGTCACTATCAGTCGTTATACGGCACATAAAAATCTACGGTCAGTCCGGTATGAAACAGGATTTTATACGAACTGTAACTGATTAGTGATTACATTCTCACAGGCTCAATAAGGTCTTGAATATACCTAGTTATACATTATTCATTTATTGAGCACGAAAAACGTTATTTTGACATAACAGTTTCATAACACGTTACTTAGGTGTTAGGTACGTTAGTTCGTATGTACCTATTCATCCGTAGGTATGTTGTATTCGTTTTATAAATTCTGGTCAGTTATTCATTGTGATCCATATACAAGGTGTTGATTTGTAAAGCAACGCCCGACTCGGGGTACTTTCTGCTCATTAATACACAAGGCACAACTATAAAACCTTAAAAAAAATGTTCTATACATTTTGATACACTGACCGATACATTTTTTTCAGTAGGTGCCGAATTAAAATTAGATACCTACTAAAGTAATAATAACTTCCACACAATACAATCACTTGACCTGGTCCCCAAACTAGGATACCCCATGGGACAGCTATTTTTTCTTTTGCGATTTCGAGGTCGACCCGATAGTAAAACCGTTTGTAACTCTTTGTAAGCTTATTAACTTCATTATGTACCTACTGTATGTAATTCTTTGTAATGTTGTCGAATAAAGTTTATTCTTATTCCTAAAAGTTGTTCGTGTTGATGAGTAGAAAGTACCCTGAGTCGGGCGTTGCTTTACAAATCGACACGTTGTATCACATCAACATCATCATCAGCCATTTGACGCCCACTGCAGGACATAGGCCTCCTTCGTGGTTTTCATAACCTAAAGGGGTTTTGCCATAATCGCCACGCTTGGCAGGTGGGTTGGCGATCGCAGTATGCGGTTGGAATCTCAGGAAGACGCTGCTGCCCGTCTCCTGGTAATTTATTTCCTTAGTCGCCTTCCACGGAAGGAAACGGAGTATCGCTATTCTCAATCCGGCACCACACGGAGTACATTATATCCGGCGCCACACCGAGTAATAGTATATTATAATTGTATATTATACCCAGTTTAATTTGACTTATTTCAATGAGGACAATTCATATTTTTTTCCAACTTTAAGTTCTTGTCTTAAAGTTACCTGAGTAGCTGAGTTTTCTTACTTCATAATTTGTGGGTTAGTCTGCTTTTTAATGTAAAATGGGGAACTCTCGTCTAACTTAGATTGGAGTGAATTTGCTTTTATTCCATAGAAATCATATAAAACCTAGGAAAAGTTTAAAAATAAAACAATAAAATATTTTTGCCGGGGTTTTCGGGGTCACAAAATATGTGCAAAATAAAGTTACCTTAATAACATAAAACTTATTAGATTTCGTTTTGTCATTGAATTCTGAACGTTTTCTTTTAAGTATGTACATGCATAAAAATATTATTTTACGAGTTAATTCATATATTGATAAACTCTTCATACATTATTTAATAAGCGTTACGTTAGGGAGTGACGTCATAGTCTAAGGTCGTTTTGTATGGCGTGTTTTAGTACCACGTGACTATATTGACTTTTCGACTGGTTACTTATATTATAAAAAGTATTAGTCGCAGAGAAAAAAAATACCACGTTTGTTTATCCTTTAACGTTTCCTCTCCTATTCTATTAAAATATTTTTAGTCCACGTTCTCCGTTGTCACAGTGAACCATGAATTCATGTTTTATGAAATAGGCCTCAGGACGTGCCGAGGCTGTGTGTCGCCCGAGCAAGGATTCTCAGCACGGCCGGGGTTTGGACGGGCAAACACCGGTGTTTAACGTATAACACGGTTACAATATCTCTGCACCTCACCGAAATGTGATGCCCCTCCCGCTTACCCCTTCACCACGCTGAGCTTACCCCAACGCGTCGCACCAGTACGGTTAGCACCTTTGTTGCCGATACGTGTCTTGATAATTTGGTTTGTTTATTTTGCAAACCGTGCCAGAGCGCCGTGCTATGTCATCGATGACATTAATTAATGGAATAACAAATGTTTGTACAAAGCAGATTCTGTAAAAAGCTTACTGTTGAAAAAAAAAAACAAAAGGCTCCATCACAAAATGAAAGATCACCTCAATAATGAAAGCTCTGATAAGCTCTGTTCTTCACTCTACATGTGGCACATATAGATGTCTACATATCGGTACATATGTACATATCAATGTATACAACATTAAATATGTATTAAACTCTAAATAAATAATATTAGCTTTAAAAAATAATATTTTATATGACTTGCAAATAGAAGTTGAAATATCGAAAATTTCGCCAATAGGAGGCTTAATTCTATTAACTTCTTCGGCAATTATCATTGTGCAATATGCAAATGATTGCACTATATTTATGCCTTGTAAACATAACAGCATAAACTACTATCAGGTAGTTATCGAGCTAACTACAAACACTTGCCTGTGCGGCTAATTGATTTATACAGTGCTAGACTATGTTCCATTCGCATTAGAACCGAACGGAGTGGAGAATAGGTGTAGTATATCTGATAGATTCCGATAGCCTTGTTAATCAGTAATGCTTAGATATGAGTCGCGGAAGTAATCCCTACGGAAACGTTCCGGGAAATTATCTCAAAATGGAAATATTCCGGAAAAAACCCCAAAATGAGATTCGACGCTGCTGCTGCATTTTGGAAAGATTTCCGGAACTATTCCGCTTTTCTTCCCTAAATGGATTTGTTCCTTGAAAGAATCTCATCATTAGGATACTGCGTAAATATGTTTTTTTTATTTCTGGAGTCAATGTACTATCATTAGATGGTTGCGGTATTTATCCTAAAATTATCGCACAGACATACAAAACTTATGTTATTAATATGCTATTTGTGACTTGTTGTTCGTATACGGGATGTTTATTGCTTATGCTACGCTTATGATTTGGCAACCATTATCTGATAGGAAGTGTTTAGCAAAATCCCTAATACCGCAGGTGGTAACTGTAGTACGTACAGCTGATATTTCTTTGCCATTTTTCAGGTCTAACCTCTAGTTACTGGTGCGCCGTTTCCGGGAATTTTAAGAATATTCCCTATGTTCTCAAAATTCTCAGCGCTGTATTAAATATTAATGTTATTATATTCTATTAAATAAAATTGGCAAGCGCAGCGTAGAACGACCAGCCACAAGATGGACAGATGACCTCATCCAAGTGGCAGGAAGACGCTGGATGCAGGCCGCTTCCAACCGGTCTTTTTGGAAATCCATGGAGGAGGCTTATGTCCAGCAGTGGACTTCTTATGGCTGAATGATGATGATGAAGTAACATTGCTATAATATCATTGCATACATAACCGATTAATCCACAGATTAACAAGTAGGAAGAGTATTATTATTGTATTTATCAGCTACGCAACGTACGAGTACATATAATTTTCATGATGCTCGCCTTTCTACAAATATGTTTATTGTTTTCAATCAATAAGTAGTTTTGTGAAACACAGCAAAGTGCTACTGTTTTTAACAATTATAAAAAAATATTCAAAGCCAGCATATATGGTATATTTAAAGCCTATATCTTTTCATAATTCGATATCCTGCAAGATTTTCGCAAAAATTTATATTAGGTATACCGTATATCGTTTTAGTAGGTCTCAAGCTAAACATAAACTCTGCCGAGTCTATCTAAGTTTATTTAGGTGATTCATTTTCATTCAAATCTCTTTTCTTTTCTCCGTATCTACATAAAGATTTCGGGATAGGCACCGAGTGAACTTTTGATTAGCTCAGTAAAAGCTTTGTTCAATCTTTTTGTTTAACTTTTTCCCAGAATCGCGTTGCCCCGCGCTGAGGCCCTGTCTTAGACCCGAAAAGACCTTTTTTATATTACGTCCCTGTAGGACTATAGAGAAAAATCTGTTGTTCTTTAGACTTCTTAAATCCCTCTATTACCTACAAAAGATCAACACAAAGTACTCATCTGAAGCCTAAGTTAAAATTGGATCCAATCCTTGTTAAACATGTATAAAACAAAGAGTTGTGAGAGCTCTTCAATATATCTTTCAGACCAGTATGTACACTTACCGTGTCGTATATGTATGCGTGTCGTAAATTCTGGGTCTGAGTTACACATTAATACAAATAAACTATATTATGAGAGCGACCGTGAAATCGCAATAAAATCTCAGCTGTTTCATACATTCGCTGGAGCAAGAATCAAAACTTATATATTATAGAATAGCTCCACGATTTTTGCCGATTTCAGAGTTAGTCTAATAAAATAAAATTGTTTATATTGTTTAATAGGATAACCACTATCTGTTCTTTGTGCGAGACTGTAAGCTTTGATTTTAGTGTAAGATTTTATCAACTGGTGGGTTAGAATTTCAAGCATAAGCTGGTCATAGTCCCTTAAATACTTAAGCGAAAGCTATATTTCAATCAATCTTATGAATATAAATCTAAGAACATAAATTGGGAAAATACATTCTAGAACATTTACATCTCATACATCTCTCGGACAAACAGAAATCAATGTCCGTTCACAGTGTAAACGCTGTCTTTCGATCATACGCAAGCATGACTGTCTACATTAGCATACTAGTTCGGAAGTGCAGCTGTACGCTCGCGTTCACTGGCTCGACATTAACCTAGCGACGGACAGCGACTCCCACAAGGCGTTTCGAAATCGCTACGTAATTATCATTGTACGATGGAAAGGCTAGGCCTAATACGGACCCGAGGGCAGGATTTCCTATACCCATTGCCGATATTATTTGCCCAGCTAAATCGGAAACGGCACGCTCTCGATCGCTATTGACAATTATTTGGTGTAACGAATGGCCTGTGTCGAAATACTAGCGTGCTCTTAGGATTTAAATCTCAGACCAAGATTGCGCTAAAGTGATATGGGGTAAAGGGTCTCTGATACGGAGCTTTACGAGAGTCTCTGATGCAGTAAATTTATTTAAGTAAAATACTTTATCGCCCGTGCCACTGGAAGTAGGGTATTTTATGCCAACGTTGAATTGATTGTGACGGTAAAGGCTCAAGTTGGATTGATAATTTTAGGAATTGAAAGTATCCTTGGCTGCGGATATTTGGAATTTGGTATAGGCGTAGATTTAATTCCCTTTGGCACCTGTAGTGTTTTTGTTGCGCAAACGGTGGCGGCGAGGCGTGCGCTCGGGGCATGCCACACAGCACGTGCTATGAAACCAAACGTTCCATTCGCATTCAAAGATTGATTCTCAACTCGGCGTGGACAAGGCAGGCTGTGATTCACGTCTGACAGTTCAAGCGAAATTGGCTTGTGTGTGGTTGAGGCACAGACAGCGTTATTAGCAACTGTTTAAATATTAATTTTGTTTGAGTATGAATTCGTCGAGGGTACCGCATCATCCACCTCTGTTATTATAATATATTGGTTGGTAGTGTCTTTGAATACAGAGTCTGTCTTGTTGGCTTATGTGAGTGGTATTAAAGTTCTGTGAAATAGCATCTCATGCGTGAAACATGCATGCCGCTAAAAGCCATTCAAATAGGATTTCAGATAGAGTCCGCATGGCAAAGGCTAAAAGTAGCTAATTACTGACTATTAATATAACGGGGTAGTTTTTACTGGAGTATGTGGCGAAGGCGGTTTTACTTCCGATCTTTTATGAGACACGATCAAAATTACTTTAATGCTGTCTTTAGCAGGGATAATGACCGGGTGAACAGCCCCCGCCTGTGTTAGATTAATAGGTGGCATTTTCATTAATTTTTTGTAATATTGAAGTATCTCCGATTTCGAAGAATTTCCGATTTCGATTGAAGTATTTCTTTAAATCTTTTACTTTTTAGCACGTATAAAATTTTACAGTATATGTAAAGAAAGGATAGATAAATTAGACTCCCCACAACAAGTCGAACAAGAGAAGCCAATACCTCAATAGGCTGTTGATAAAACGAACTGAACGATTAACTCGAAGAGTTATTAACAGGCCACGCTTGCTGAGATCAAATAATGAGATACAGTTTGGCACACGGGTCCTAGCAAATTGTACATTGGCTCAGTTAGACCTAGAACAAGTGCGGGTTGCGAAACCACAGGCTCTAGACGGTTATTAGGGTACCCACAACCAACCCGGTCTTAGCCTTGATTGAACGCCCGTTACTTAATTATAATGCCAGCCGAATTTAAAGTACCTGGCATTATATTTTTCTCCAGATAAGGGGCTAGTCGATATGCTCTATCTACCTAGGCTGTGGCTTGTCCAATTGAAATTTAATTATATTTTCGATAAGCTTTGAAAGGCTGTTGATTTCATAGTAAATGTGTTATTCGTATGTACGATTGTCAGGACAACAGACATAGTCAGTGCGGATTGATTGGAAATGAACGAGATCGTTCTTTTTAAATATGTCAATTATATTTCAAGCAAACGTGAAACTATATTATATCTTATATTATATCCTGATTCCATACAATATATTATATCTTTCATCCTGTAGGCATTAACACTTTGATGGTATAAATAATGCGCAAAAATAGTGATGATTGCATATCATTGTATTTGGAACTCTACGACCATTCAATCTATTGTGAAGCAAATAAAAAGGTTTCATACTTACTTGCCAATCGCGTCCAGATATTGTTACTATACGAGATGATTATTAAATCAATTGCGAATCAAATAAAAAAGGTTTCATGGTTACTTGCCTATCGCGTAAGATATTGTCACTATACAGGTGATATTTGCCGAAACATGAGACGTTACTAATTTTATTTAATTCAGAATCTTTATCTCATATAATATGAGTTTAGATATCACTTAAATTAAGTACTCACTTACACTTAGCGGTTTCCCCACACTAAGCATAAATTAGCATGAAATAGGATCAAACACGCTCAGTTCCGATTAACGTTTGAGCGAGCTTGGCCGGGGTTTTCCGGTCTTATCCACCCTTAATGTTTGCCATATATTCTTTAGCAGCTAAGAAGTTTCCGGAGAAAAGAATTATGAGATATCATTTATTGTATTTTGGTAGTAAATAAACATTAAACATAAAAATTTACATACAGGCACATACATTGCGTCTGGCCCCACACTAGGATACCCTGTGTTGTGGGAACCAGAAACAACGACATTACAAACATGTAAACATCCAAGACCTGGGGTTTTTTTTGTCCCCAGCCGGGATTCGAACCCGGGACCTCTCGCATGGTATGCAGATGCACTACCGCTGCGCCACGAGGTCGTCCACAAATCATCAAATTATTGACAATCTCTGACGAATAATAGCAAACTTTTTATAACGTAATTAACCGCATATGCACTGTAGACAGCACGTCGACCTTTACACGCGAAAACTCTTCTCTCTACATTTTAATGTAGCCTATATTCTACTGCAGGGCACCGGTCTTCTCTCACAGAGGCAGTATGGGCGGATCGGAAATTTCAAGCGCTCATGTATGTGAACACCTCAGAAACCCAGGTTTCTTCACGATGTTTTCCTACAAAATTAGCGAGTGGTATAGCTACAAAACAAAATCCTTGGTACATACTGGGATCTAAACCCACGACCTTCCGAATGAGAAGCCGGCGTTCTACCGCTCCGCTACCACCGCTCTCTCTACATAACTGCGGGAATTTTATCCAATTGCAGCGGAGCCCAAAAGGAGCATGACGTGTGTATTTAAGTATGGCAGATTCTATGTCCCATCAACAATCCTTAATAAAATTTCGACAAATAAATCACAATCGATTGCACGAGTGACATAGGCTATATTAAACCCACTGCTGAGCATTAACTACTAAGTAGGCGGGACTGAAATTCAATATTGTGAAGTATCTGAGTTTATCACACCTGCTTAGTAGTGCATGCTTGGCAGTCGAGCTTATAGTAATTTTTATTTCAGTTCTTTTCAGTTAGTTCAGTTATTGCACCTGAAGCACTGAAGTATGGAAACACCTCCGACATTCAGAGTTCCTCACTTGTTCTGGGTGTATTTTCCTGTTTGTGGCGCCCTTGTCTGGTTACCATAGCACAAGGTATCCTAGTTTGGGACCAGGTCAAGTGATTGTGTTATGTGGAAGTTATTATAATAATTCTTCTTCTCACTTTTGGATTGGAAATATCAAGCGCCGGAGTACGTGAATAATTTGCTCGAGATGTTTTTCTATACAATTAGCGAGTGTTATTGTCATCAAATTGACAAATCAATGTAACTTATTGAAAATAGTATTAGTCATTGGTTTATGCCGGAATTGAACCCAGAATCTCTAAGTTGTGAGGCAGGCGTTCTACCGAAGCGCTACTTGTACCACCGCTTTCTGTACCATAGGTCCCATCTCTCAAAAAGTGAGTCGAATCCTTTTTATTACATTAGTAGGTACATGTTCTTGGATCCTCTTAGATGATCCCATTATTCAACCGCAAGCATAAATATTTCAGAGAGTTTTGCTCGTCGCCTTTCCCTTTTATCTAAAAGCATTTGCGTCATGCCAATACGAGGAAGCACAACAATGATATACGTATCTTTATCGGAACACGCTCCGATATTAGATACGCTATAGGGAATGACAACGTCTTGTCTTGTCTGTCAGTACATTTTACTTTAGTAGAGGCTAAAAGTCTGATAAAAAAAAATGTGGTGGAGAAACATTTAGCAATAAATACATGCTTAATATTAATAATAGTTTGAATACTTTGCACACAAAATTTAAAATCAAGAAATAGTGCATGTCATCCTTGTAATATTTAAGTAGAGTTAAATAGAGATGTCTGTTTCATCATTCAGTCTAGGTGTATTCCAGATTCACTCATTTTCTTTTTCTGACAGGAAGAGTCCGACCAAGTTTCATTCTAATTCGCAGAGCTTAGTCAGAGACGAGCAGCTGACAATGCGAGGTCCGTCTCTACCTCGTTCTGAGGTGTCTACTCACCACGATTAAGCTGTGTGAATCAAAGCGAAATCTGGTCGGACTCTTCCGACAAAAAACGAAGTAAGTGAATCCGGAATTAAGTTAATAATGTGTAGTGCTTATTATTATTTATCATTATATTTGATATCGTGACGAGAGTCGGATTTAATTCTACATTAAGAATTAAAAAAAAGAAACAATGAACTGAGAAATAACAATTAAAATCCTATTTAGAGGCAAAAAATTCCACCCATGCCGGGACTTGAACCCGCGACCTCTGGCTAACCGTGCCTGCGCTCTCCCAACTGAGCTAATGGGCAAGTGCAGGCAATTTTCGAGCCTCTTTACAAACTTATCTGCATTACATACAGACAGCGACATCTGGCCGAAGCAATTTACATCACTTGCAATCAATTCCTCAGCACGGGTTAAAAAGAATATAATAACAATTAATTAACAATTAAGCTAAAAAAGGGCAACAATTTACCAACAAAAAACGTAACAAGATTTCTCAGGTAATTGTAAACGAGTCCTTTTGAAACTCTTATTGTAGATACAACATGTCTCTCTCTCTATTTCCATGATACCGTAAGTAAATTTTGTCATCGTTAAAAAAGGACAGTGCATTTCGTCTTTTTGTCTTAAGCCATCGTAAAACCACCGAAAAATTGCTCTGGGTGATTTATGTTATTTAGGTCTTAGAAATAATATTATATTGTTTTCTAAATGGGAAAAAGTACAATAAAATATTTTGAAAAGAATTTAATAAGTGACTCAAACGGCACGTCTCGACCGCTGCTGATAGAGATTGCTAATGGGCCGTAGTTTTCCGAGTTTTCCAGGAGTTATTGAGATCTTGAGGTTTAAGTATAAGTATGTCGTAATGTAAAAAAATATAACCATTATTGTATGTATGTGCAAATTTACCTATGTATATTTATCCAAAGAGTTACTTTATTGTTTTAGGGTTCCGAACCCAAAGAGTATTACTAAGACTCCGCTTTCCGTTCGTCCGTCCGTCTATCACCAGGCTGCATCTCATGAACGTTGATAGTTAGATAGTTTCACAGATGATGTATTATTATAACAACAAACACTAAAAACAGAATAAAATTAATATTTCATAATAATAATAACTTCCACCTAATACAATAACTTGACGTGGTTCCTAACTAGGATATTCTGTGCTATGGTAACCAGGCAAAGACGTCACAAACATAAAAATACACTCAAACTGAGGCCATTTGTACGAATGTACGGGGGCACCCATACAACATACATGAAACGTGCTTTTAAGCCGTTTTTTGCTCGAAATTAATAACGGCAACAGGTAGACGCTTGAAATACTCAAATGTTGTATAGATAATGGTACGGAACCCTTCGTGCGCGAGTCTGACTCGCACTTGGGTGGTTTTATATTTCCATTTTAGGTTCCAGTTACATTGTGTAATTACATTGTGCCTATTTATGGTAAGATTATCTAACTGTGGGAAATGCTGAGGAAATGGCAAAATGCACTCAGTGACCCTAATATTTTTTTATCTCATAAGTTTGTCAATTTTGTTGTTAATTCCGTTTTTTCTCGTTCAATAAACATCCTCAATAATCCTCAGCACTTTAAATTGCCACGTATGCAGTATGCACGTGTGGTAATTAAGGCCATACTCTGTCTCGGACAGAATGCCTGTTCCTGCAGTGAGACGTATATAGGCTGCATGAAAAAAACTGTAATACAAGAAGACAGAGTCCGCGAACAAAGCCTAGCGCTCGTGATGATGGTTCAATAAAGTGACAGCCGTCAGTTCGTTCACTCGAAGCTCTTGAGTGTAGTGAAGCGCCGACTACGCTCATGCATATTTAAACCGCGCCGATGTAAGTATCAGCAAACTCAGATGCCCATTTCAGTTCGATTCCAGTTCTTATTCGACAGCCTTAAGAGCCACCGTCGGTCGGCAAAAGCTGATGCTGATGGTAAACGCTCCAGATATCCGATTTTATGCTTCTATGTACGATATTAGCTACACTTTCATGTATCGTATGTGCCGATGTTTATATTGGGATGTTTCGGTACAACAGATAAAAACGAATTTCGCTGTTTTATTTGACTTAGTTCATTTAGAGAAAGCCAGCCAATAAACCAGCTGTATAGATGGTTTCCGTATGGCGCCAGATTAGGAAGAGCGTTACTCCATTTCCTCCCGTGGATGTCGTAGAAGGCGACTAAGGAAATTAATTATCAGGAGCAGCGTTTTACTGAGATTCCAACCGCGTACTACGATCGCCAACCCGCCTGCCAAGCGTGGCGATTATGGCGAAACCACTCATGGTTATGAAAACCACGAAGGAGGCCTATATCCTGCAGCGGACGTCAAATGGCTGATGATGATGATGATAGATGGTTTAAGAGCAACAAACAAACATACATAGATTGTTAACCCCTTCCTTTTGGCTCTGCCAAAGTCCGTTAAAAAACAAAGCGTATGTAACAGCATAATGAGTTATGAGTTTTGACAGTTATGACTGCCTTGTTGGCCGAGCGTTTAACACGCTTGACTACCAAAACGGACGTCGTGGGTTCGATTCCTACTAAGCCGCCGTACTTGATTTATGCGATAGCCTCAGTCTGGGTGTATTTCAATGCTTATGATGTCTTTGCCTGGTTCCCATAATATGAAACCAAGACAAGTCATTGGGTTGTGTGGAAGTTACGATTGGTATTACACCCCTCGTTACTTGTAACCCTTATCCCTAACCACGACGGATCAAATATTCAACCGCAACATTTCCACGAGCTCAAATTAGCACTTGTCTCAACTATTACTGGCACACTTTGGGCTCGATCTCTGCACCTTTTGTGGCCTACTTGAGATTCACAAATTTCATTCAACGAATTCCATTTTATGACACTCTTTCAGCTGCTCGTATTCACAAATATGAGAGATCCTATACAGTACTTCATCCACGTAGTAGTTTTTCTGCATAGTAGTTTCTCCTGCGCCATACGTTAGTATAATGGTCTGTCATCATCACGATAAAAATACAACACATTTTGGTACCATATAAAGGTTTTATTGTGAGTTTGGTAGTATGAAATAACATCGATGCGTATGTTAGAACCACGTTCGAAACGGCCGTTTTTGGCGTAATTGCTATTTAGTTCCGGGTTTGTGATCGTGGATACTAGAAATCACTGTTAAAATGATTGAGAGATTTTAACGTTTTGCAAGTACGATTTGTAAGAGAAGATATGATTTTTTTTTTAATTGGTGGCTTTAGTTAGCCCACTGGATCCTTTAAAGGCTCTATAAGGTTCATTAGCGCCACCAATGTAAAAGGTATCTTCTTTTACAGATTTTTTTTGAAAAGCGGCGTCTTTCTATTCTCTCAATCATATTAACAGTGATTTGTACTTACGGCCAAAAATCTAGGACAAAATAGTATAAACGCTAAAACGGCCATTTTTGACATACTATCATGCTATCTAGTCCCAGGTCCTAGTCAGGTCCTTTATTCTAGCTTCTTGTTTGTGGGTCCCAAATATCACTAATAACATGATTGAGAGACAAGAAATATTTCTTGCGAAAATTATCTAAAACAAAATATTATTTGTTTGATATGGTGGGGCGGTAGTAAAATCCGCGGCGACGCTTAATTTAAATTTTATAGCTCTTCTCGTTTCTCAAAATAAAAGAGATGTCTTCTCAAACGGAAGGACGGACAAAAAAATTAAGAATTCCGTTTTCTAGTTCTTAGATAGGGAATCATAAAAAAGTATAGTTCTAAAGAACCCTTACACCTGTAGATGATTGAGAGTAGAGCCCCTAAGCAGCACTCCTCATGCATATTTAAGTCACATCGAGATAGGTGCTCGAGTTCGATACCCGTTATGTATAAAATACACCTACTTCTATTAATCGGATATTAAGATAGTATTTGCGACTAATTATTATGGTAATGTAACATGGAAATAATTACAGGACTGTGACTGAGCGTGATAAATGGACAGGCTGTTGCCATATTTTACGATTAGCTGATTTGACTGGCGTTTGGTAAAGCAAAGTAGGTACAGTCGAGACCACAGTCATCAACCTTTACGTACGTCAATTACGTCAAGAGCGATTTCGCAACAGCAATGTAAAGGTCGTCATCAGGTCGTGTCGACTGTACTTAAGTCAATACTTGAGTTGAAAAGCCCGTAGAAAATATTTTTAATCCGTGCAAATAAACTCGCTTACCGAGGGTGTCTCACTCCCTCAACTATTTACGCTCAATGGGCAAGCTTATGCCCACCATTAATATTCGCGCTGGACTGATAGATTAGATTGGACTAACCATCCAAAAATATTCGATTAGATTAGAACACTTTATTGTACACATCAGAAAACAAAAACTCATTAAAAGGCTTACATGTCTATTAATTAAAAGGAACTTCACTTTTTTATACTGCACTTACTTATGAACTCTAGTAAGACATATCTTTTGCCCGCACAATCATACATAGTTTTGCGTAAAAGATGAAAAATGTTTTAATACTTTCAATTGTGTAAGTAGGTACCAAGATTATTAGTAGGTAGGTATATACACAAATTAGATTTTTTTAATCTATAGGCTGTTTTTTTTTACATAAGCATTTTTATCTGTGCATTAGCATTGATGTTGTCTATCTTGACTTTTGACTTCTGACACTTTAAAAAAAGTTTACGTACGTTTGAAAACCTTTGCTGGCCGAAACAACGACATTTAAAAAACATAAGTTAATAATATTGTTGATAGTTAAATTAGTATAGTATTTTCTAGGGTTAACACGAGCACTAGACATAATAAAAACTGAATTTGCACGGATATTTACTCATTTATTTTTCATTTTACAATTTTCCGACGTTTCGGTACTTTTGCAAGTTCCGTAGTGTGACTCCATCCCTGGATATTAAAAGGTATGAACCCCCGATAGCAAAGAGAAAAGATACTATGATGCAAAACACTCTAATGGCCAACTGTGATCGTCTAGTCTAGTGAGGACCCTTCATTGTGAACGTATTAATAACCCAAGAACTTTTAGGATATGAGATTGAGTAATGAGTGCATGTAAGAGATCCGTTAAAATAATAAAAGTGGAACTAAGAACATTCAGTTCGAACCAAATGTTTACTAAAAAAGGTAAATTTTGGGGAGATTCGAAGAAACTAAAATAGCAATAAAGCAACATTAAATTAGCAGAAGCGAGACAAGATTGGGATAAAAGAGGAAAACTTAAATAAAGAAGTTAAGTTTAGAAGACAATAAGTTAAAGGTTAAATAAAATAAATTCTATCTAAATAAGATAAGATTATGGTAGCAAAATATTTGAAATAAATAACTACTTGTCATACTACTACACATGTGAGTGTTTTAGTATAACGTCCCCTACCAAAGGCCGGTTAAGGCAGACATTATTAGCCAGCTAAGTAGATAATATTGGATAAGAAGAAGTGAGTGCAATACTCAATTATCTACTAGCCGACAGTGCTAATTATATCTACCGTGGATGGGGATTGGCCACCACTACGTTATACCGTTAATATATACTTATAAATAATAGAACTATGACTGACTAGAAATAAGAATAAAATTATTCATTATTCCGAGTCTATGCCTTAGGAAAACATACATGATTAACGCAAGAATTGGCAAAGAGACGTTCAGCAGTACAATGCATTGGCAGACGAGAGTGTGAGAGAGGTAATAACCAAATGCACAAAGTACGTTGGAATAAGACTTCATCGAAGCTTACCAACACTGAAACAGTCCGGCCAAACCCACGCCACCATGAAATGTCACCCAAAGACATAAGTCATACAAATAAATATAATAGAAGCAATAAAAGCTTTGAGCAGGCATAGATATATTAAGACTCAAGTCACTTCACATAATTAACGCAAGAAACGGCAAAGGGATGTTCAGCAGTACAATGCATTGGCAGACGAGAGTGTGAGAGAGGTAATAACCAAATGCACAAAGTACGTTGGAATAAGACTTCATCGAAGCTTACCAACACTGAAACAATCCAGCCGCGCTCACGCAACTATGAGATGCCACTCAAGGACAAGTCAAACATAATAAAAGCTTTAAGCAGGTATAGAGATCTTAAGACTCAAGACGCTTCACAGAATTAACGCAAGAAACGGCAAAGGGATGTTCAGCAGTACAATGCATTGGCTGACGAGAGTGTGTGAGAGGTAATAAGCAAATGCACTAGGTACGTTGGAATAAGACTTCATCGAAAGCTTACCAACACTGAAACAATCCAGCCGCGCTTACGCAACTATGAGATTAAGCAGAGTATTAAGCCAATATACTTGAAATGAGTATACTACTACAAAGCCTATAGTGGCTCTTAACTACTCCCTAACGTCCCATAACGTCTTTCAATTCCTAACAATAATTCGTGTTTTGGCCACCCTATATATTATTCACCCTATATTGCGACTAAAATGCAATAATACTAAAGAAACTGCGGTCGGCAGAAAAAGTATATACGCACCTACATAAATTGTCCCTACCTCTTTGCAATAGTGGAATGTCCCGTCCGAAGATCAAAAGAAAGGTACCTATGAAGCTAATACTTTCGTTAAGCTTTACCTATTCCTTAGTTTAAAATGATCACCGTGTGAATGAAGCACACCAACATTTACGCCTAGTTTTAAGGTAAGGACCAGAGACATAGCAGCTACTAATTCAAGACTCGCACAATTAAATAACGAACACAATCTTTTAGTCAAACAGAGTTTTGCAGGTTTACATTAGCGCCCCCGTCGAGCCTTGGTTATTTCACAAGGGCTAGAAACACTGATTATCTAGAACTTACCTTTGCCGCCGTGAGTTTACCTTTGCACAAATTTATTTCCGCATAAACGTAGTACTGTGGAGGCAAAGGATTAGTGAACTTTTATTTCGCGAAAGCTACCCTAATTACTAAGGCTGAAAACCCTATTTTACGCGGAAAACTTCCAGCTAAGTATACTAACTGTTTAGGAATCGAAGACCGTTTCTAACATTACACTTTCACTTTTAAATCTCATTCCCTAGCTAAGAAAGTAATTCAGAACCTGAAACTTCACACCAGATCTGATAGTCTGGGACGCAGTGCCCACAGGTGATGTTAGGTTACAAATCCGAATCCACTCTCCTACTTTCGAATTTAAATGCAAACGAAACTCCCTAATAGTAATAAATTCGCAAAAATATCGAATTTGCCTACGAGCGCAACAGACGTATTTACTTCTCAATTTTCTGTTCCGAACAAGCCTCGAATAGTTCCCGAACCCCGCTTTTATACCCTCGCGGCCCCCTTCTAATATGGTGCCACTTCACCCTCTCGCTAAACCAATAACAAAATACCGCCATCTGAAGAATTTTGTTCCTTATTGCTATTAGTTTAAGGACTTCAACATAAGTAATTTATTTTTATTTGCCTAACTCATAAATTACGTTCTTTGTCATAGTGTTTCTTTGATATTCACCGCCTTAGCATGCCGCGGCTTTTTTCAAAAGAAATTTGCCCTCCCGCTAAATCAATAACGAAACACCGCCAAATGAAGAAATTTATTCCTTATTGCTATTAGTTTAAGGATTTTTACATAAGTAATTTATTTTTGTTCGTCAACTCATAAATTACGTTCTTTGTCCTAGTGTTTCTTTGATATCACCGCCTTAGCATGCCGCGGCTTTTTTCAAAAGAAATTTGCATTCTCGCTAAATCAATAACGAAATACCGCCATCTGAAGAATTCTATTCCTTATTGCTATTAGTTTAAGGACTTTAACATAAGTAATTTATTTTTATTTGCCTAACTCATAAATTACGTTCTTTGTCATAATATCCCTTTAAATTTACTACCTTAACACGCCGCGGCTTATTACAAAAGAAACAAAGGAAGCCGACACGGCCCACACACGCGAGTGAATTTTGAGGAAACGACAGTGATCCGTCAAGATCGCAACAAGTGGCAGTCCCCGATCTCCGTCCACCCCTCCGGGACACAGGCGTGAGTCTATGTTGTTTTGTTAAAGTTTTATATGATTTAAGTTCCCTATTTATTTAGTACTTGGATGACCGAGCTTTTCGGATGCAATTTTTTTTTGTTTTGTTTTAGAGAATGAATTAAGAAAGTGTCATCTATGAACAAAATTATGAACTGCCATGTATTGTAATAGGTTTAGTAACAGCTTTCTTCAATCCGAAATTTATTAGTTGTGCTATTTCGCAAGAGAGATGTCACTGTAATTAATCTCAATTATCGTAAACCATCCCTAAAACAAGTTGCATAATTTAATCTACAAAAGACAACGCAATATTTCACAAGAACTGTTTAAATGTTTACAAATGCTACAAAACAAAAGCTTTTCGGATGCACTTTTCTTTTTGTTTTTGTTTTAGAGAATGAATTCAGTTCAGACCCACGCGTTTAGACCGGTAGCGTCACCTCTGAACAAAGCGATGAACTGTCATGTATTGTAACAGGTTTTAGGTGAAAACTTTCTTCAATCCATAATTTATTAGTTGTGCCATCTCGCAAAATAGATGCCGTTGTAATTAATCTCAATTATCGTAAAAATTTAATCTAGAAAAGACAACGCAATATTTCACAAGAACTGTCTAAATGTTTACAAATGATACAAACAAAATATAACTAGCTTTATTTTATGTTGGGGAACCAAATACGTTTTAGCGCTTTATCCGATTCTATAATACGCTCTTTAAATGTTTTATAATCCCTATATAAGAATACGATTATCAATGCTCGGTTTCTTTTAGCTTCTATCCTTAATCTTCTCGTGCAGAACACAATTCAACATGATATTAACGATCGTGAGCACTTGTACGGAGCTTGGTCCGTCACAATCAACCCCCAAAATTTGGATAAGACCTGTCGTTATCAAATTTTCAATAAAACATGTGATCATGAGAGTGGTCTTGCTACATAAGTTATTAATAATTAAGTAATTGTTACTTGTTTCACTATTTTCCAGAAATGACGAAATGAGTGAGTTGTGTTTTTCAACCAGACTCTTCGGATAATTGTCTATGTGAAATTTCAATCGACACCGTTTTATTCGGATCGCTTAGCAGCTTTTAACACAGCCTATCATTGAAGACCTTGATAAAGGGATCCTGGTTGTGAGGCAGGACAGCCCGAAGGCACCGACTGCTAAGTACCAGATACACTCGCTTAAACTCCAAAGGGGAGGCCTCCCCAAGAGCAAACGTGCACCGGTAGTAGAACCGACCCTTACAATAGCCTCAAATAACAATCAGCTGCGAAATCACTACGGGAAGCTATCAAACAAACGATATTAATCAATGAAAATCCCCAATCGACAACATCTTCGTTTCTGGAGCCTGCTCAGTTGCCGAAACTAGTTCTTAGCTTCTTGTGGAGTCCGGGATACAAATACAGTTTAAATTAATTTAAAATGAAAATCAAAAGAAGTATTTGTATCCGCTTGAGGTGTGTGCTGTATTCGGAAACTAAATAAAACAAGTTATCTGCGTAAAACCGATTCACCGAACTCTAGAACTTCCATTCAAGCCCCTTTTCATTCTCTTTCTAAATACTTCAACCAATTCCTTCTCCATTCATTGAATCATTTCCAAGCTTACTCTTACTTGCTTACAAACTGATATATGAAGCCTGAGAATTTGGCGAATGAACTCTTCGCAGATATGATTTTGATTACCGCGATATAAAATAACTACTAATTTTATTATAAATTTGACAACCCCATCCAATATGAGGAATAAAATAATTTTAACCAGAGCCCGCGATCGCAAATATAACCTAGTGATAGACGTTATGAGACGCAAGTAAAATTTTTAAAATTAAATTAGTTTTACCTTACACAGTACCACACGAATTACCTTGATTACCGTACACAATACCTCAATTTCAATTACCAGATTACCTTTCAAAACCGTTTCAATTACCTGGTTTAAGAAGTACAGTCAACGACGAAAATTAAATAATCAAGTGTAAATCCCGATTAGATTAACTCGCGTCCGTATTTTATTAAAAATAGTATTTGGGTAAGACGTAAATTATGGTAAGGTACATTTAAATCCAAAGTTTGGTTTTAAACTATTCGATTATCTACTTTTATCGTTTACTGTACGCGGATTATTAAAATAAAACAAAATGTGTTGTTTTTTTCTCTATTATTTATAGTTTATTATGGGTACGCGGATTACTAAAATAAAATATTATTATTATTATTTTTTTTTCTTTTTAATTAATAATTTAGTTTATTATGTCTATCACGAGATTTACGAATCGATGTGAATAAAATATACAAAATTTATTTGACATATCGATATTTTAGCAAATTAAAATTAATCTCGAGTCTAATGGAATAATTTATAATTCATGACTTTACTTGCGCCACCACTATACAAACTACCGAATGACGCAATACTAAATTCCTAGCAAAACTGTAATAATAGCAACCCCCCGTCGAGAAAACTTTTGTTAATTATGTTGCTTTTTCTTTTACAACCCCACAACCCCCCAAATAAAATACAAGTTTCCGCGTAATGGAATGCTAAACCGAATGTAAAAATATCAACCCCCAGCATGAAAATATTTAAAATGAAATACCTAAATCAATAAATTAAAATAAGAAAGACCTTTCACAATAATAACTATTAATTAATAAGCAAAACAAGTATTAAAGTATTTAAGAATTTAAAATCACGTAAGAAAATTTATATTTTGACAACCCCCCACAAAGCAGAACTTTGACTAATTAATGTAACCTGATGACATTCGATTTTTTTTTTTAATTCCCTAATTATCTTCTTAATTAACTATACTGGAATTATTATTGGCCTTAGTTTACCTACGAAGGCAACTTCTGACGTAAAATATAATTTGATACAACCCCCTGAATAAAAAACTGTTAACCGTACCTACTTAAAAACGATCGAAAAGTATAACCTCTACAGACTATTATTAAAATCCGACACGAAAGCATTGAATCAACTAAAGATTTATTGTAAAGTAACGTAATTTGAATAGAAATTACCACGAGGTTATGGAACGTTAGTAAAAATAACGTGATTACACGTTAACAATTAGATAAATAGATCCATACACGAATTAAATATTTATTTTTACCCGTGCATACATCCATAAATCTATGCGAAAGCAAAATTAACGGATCTCAATCATACCCTCATTGTCAATCTCAAACCTTTCCATTTCACGAACATCAAATTGTGGCATAAAGCCAACGATAACAATTAAAAATAAGAATATTCTGCATCATAAAACATACAAACAAACTACTCAAACTCGTATTAAAATATCATGGTCACGGCACACCATATTGTGACTCCATCCCTGGATATTAAAAGGTATGAACCCCCGATAGCAAAGAGAAAAGATACTATGATGCAAAACACTCTAATGGCCAACTGTGATCGTCTAGTCTAGTGAGGACCCTTCATTGTGAACGTATTAATAACCCAAGAACTTTTAGGATATGAGATTGAGTAATGAGTGCATGTAAGAGATCCGTTAAAATAATAAAAGTGGAACTAAGAACATTCAGTTCGAACCAAATGTTTACTAAAAAAGGTAAATTTTGGGGAGATTCGAAGAAACTAAAATAGCAATAAAGCAACATTAAATTAGCAGAAGCGAGACAAGATTGGGATAAAAGAGGAAAACTTAAATAAAGAAGTTAAGTTTAGAAGACAATAAGTTAAAGGTTAAATAAAATAAATTCTATCTAAATAAGATAAGATTATGGTAGCAAAATATTTGAAATAAATAACTACTTGTCATACTACTACACATGTGAGTGTTTTAGTATAACGTCCCCTACCAAAGGCCGGTTAAGGCAGACATTATTAGCCAGCTAAGTAGATAATATTGGATAAGAAGAAGTGAGTGCAATACTCAATTATCTACTAGCCGACAGTGCTAATTATATCTACCGTGGATGGGGATTGGCCACCACTACGTTATACCGTTAATATATACTTATAAATAATAGAACTATGACTGACTAGAAATAAGAATAAAATTATTCATTATTCCGAGTCTATGCCTTAGGAAAACATACATGATTAACGCAAGAATTGGCAAAGAGACGTTCAGCAGTACAATGCATTGGCAGACGAGAGTGTGAGAGAGGTAATAACCAAATGCACAAAGTACGTTGGAATAAGACTTCATCGAAGCTTACCAACACTGAAACAGTCCGGCCAAACCCACGCCACCATGAAATGTCACCCAAAGACATAAGTCATACAAATAAATATAATAGAAGCAATAAAAGCTTTGAGCAGGCATAGATATATTAAGACTCAAGTCACTTCACATAATTAACGCAAGAAACGGCAAAGGGATGTTCAGCAGTACAATGCATTGGCAGACGAGAGTGTGAGAGAGGTAATAACCAAATGCACAAAGTACGTTGGAATAAGACTTCATCGAAGCTTACCAACACTGAAACAATCCAGCCGCGCTCACGCAACTATGAGATGCCACTCAAGGACAAGTCAAACATAATAAAAGCTTTAAGCAGGTATAGAGATCTTAAGACTCAAGACGCTTCACAGAATTAACGCAAGAAACGGCAAAGGGATGTTCAGCAGTACAATGCATTGGCTGACGAGAGTGTGTGAGAGGTAATAAGCAAATGCACTAGGTACGTTGGAATAAGACTTCATCGAAAGCTTACCAACACTGAAACAATCCAGCCGCGCTTACGCAACTATGAGATTAAGCAGAGTATTAAGCCAATATACTTGAAATGAGTATACTACTACAAAGCCTATAGTGGCTCTTAACTACTCCCTAACGTCCCATAACGTCTTTCAATTCCTAACAATAATTCGTGTTTTGGCCACCCTATATATTATTCACCCTATATTGCGACTAAAATGCAATAATACTAAAGAAACTGCGGTCGGCAGAAAAAGTATATACGCACCTACATAAATTGTCCCTACCTCTTTGCAATAGTGGAATGTCCCGTCCGAAGATCAAAAGAAAGGTACCTATGAAGCTAATACTTTCGTTAAGCTTTACCTATTCCTTAGTTTAAAATGATCACCGTGTGAATGAAGCACACCAACATTTACGCCTAGTTTTAAGGTAAGGACCAGAGACATAGCAGCTACTAATTCAAGACTCGCACAATTAAATAACGAACACAATCTTTTAGTCAAACAGAGTTTTGCAGGTTTACATTAGCGCCCCCGTCGAGCCTTGGTTATTTCACAAGGGCTAGAAACACTGATTATCTAGAACTTACCTTTGCCGCCGTGAGTTTACCTTTGCACAAATTTATTTCCGCATAAACGTAGTACTGTGGAGGCAAAGGATTAGTGAACTTTTATTTCGCGAAAGCTACCCTAATTACTAAGGCTGAAAACCCTATTTTACGCGGAAAACTTCCAGCTAAGTATACTAACTGTTTAGGAATCGAAGACCGTTTCTAACATTACACTTTCACTTTTAAATCTCATTCCCTAGCTAAGAAAGTAATTCAGAACCTGAAACTTCACACCAGATCTGATAGTCTGGGACGCAGTGCCCACAGGTGATGTTAGGTTACAAATCCGAATCCACTCTCCTACTTTCGAATTTAAATGCAAACGAAACTCCCTAATAGTAATAAATTCGCAAAAATATCGAATTTGCCTACGAGCGCAACAGACGTATTTACTTCTCAATTTTCTGTTCCGAACAAGCCTCGAATAGTTCCCGAACCCCGCTTTTATACCCTCGCGGCCCCCTTCTAATATGGTGCCACTTCACCCTCTCGCTAAACCAATAACAAAATACCGCCATCTGAAGAATTTTGTTCCTTATTGCTATTAGTTTAAGGACTTCAACATAAGTAATTTATTTTTATTTGCCTAACTCATAAATTACGTTCTTTGTCATAGTGTTTCTTTGATATTCACCGCCTTAGCATGCCGCGGCTTTTTTCAAAAGAAATTTGCCCTCCCGCTAAATCAATAACGAAACACCGCCAAATGAAGAAATTTATTCCTTATTGCTATTAGTTTAAGGATTTTTACATAAGTAATTTATTTTTGTTCGTCAACTCATAAATTACGTTCTTTGTCCTAGTGTTTCTTTGATATCACCGCCTTAGCATGCCGCGGCTTTTTTCAAAAGAAATTTGCATTCTCGCTAAATCAATAACGAAATACCGCCATCTGAAGAATTCTATTCCTTATTGCTATTAGTTTAAGGACTTTAACATAAGTAATTTATTTTTATTTGCCTAACTCATAAATTACGTTCTTTGTCATAATATCCCTTTAAATTTACTACCTTAACACGCCGCGGCTTATTACAAAAGAAACAAAGGAAGCCGACACGGCCCACACACGCGAGTGAATTTTGAGGAAACGACAGTGATCCGTCAAGATCGCAACAAGTGGCAGTCCCCGATCTCCGTCCACCCCTCCGGGACACAGGCGTGAGTCTATGTTGTTTTGTTAAAGTTTTATATGATTTAAGTTCCCTATTTATTTAGTACTTGGATGACCGAGCTTTTCGGATGCAATTTTTTTTTGTTTTGTTTTAGAGAATGAATTAAGAAAGTGTCATCTATGAACAAAATTATGAACTGCCATGTATTGTAATAGGTTTAGTAACAGCTTTCTTCAATCCGAAATTTATTAGTTGTGCTATTTCGCAAGAGAGATGTCACTGTAATTAATCTCAATTATCGTAAACCATCCCTAAAACAAGTTGCATAATTTAATCTACAAAAGACAACGCAATATTTCACAAGAACTGTTTAAATGTTTACAAATGCTACAAAACAAAAGCTTTTCGGATGCACTTTTCTTTTTGTTTTTGTTTTAGAGAATGAATTCAGTTCAGACCCACGCGTTTAGACCGGTAGCGTCACCTCTGAACAAAGCGATGAACTGTCATGTATTGTAACAGGTTTTAGGTGAAAACTTTCTTCAATCCATAATTTATTAGTTGTGCCATCTCGCAAAATAGATGCCGTTGTAATTAATCTCAATTATCGTAAAAATTTAATCTAGAAAAGACAACGCAATATTTCACAAGAACTGTCTAAATGTTTACAAATGATACAAACAAAATATAACTAGCTTTATTTTATGTTGGGGAACCAAATACGTTTTAGCGCTTTATCCGATTCTATAATACGCTCTTTAAATGTTTTATAATCCCTATATAAGAATACGATTATCAATGCTCGGTTTCTTTTAGCTTCTATCCTTAATCTTCTCGTGCAGAACACAATTCAACATGATATTAACGATCGTGAGCACTTGTACGGAGCTTGGTCCGTCACAGTAGTCTCGGTAGTTAAATTAGTTTCGTTCTTTAAATAAATAATTCAGTTCGTTTACATATCACGTTTAAATTTGTACAATACTAATTTTAAAAGGGAAATTACAGCAACTTGTTAGAAGGTTTCTGAAAAGGTTGATTATTTTTTATCTGTGCGTTAATCTGTGAATGTGTTGAATTATTGGGCCGTACATATTTGAGCATACAATATTTGGTCACATATGTACCTACATAATCACGGTAATTATTCAATTTCCTTCCGTGCGTTTTTTGCGTGATGCGCGCGCAAAGAAACAGAGGGAGACACATATATAACGGACAGATTTATTATACCGGGCGGCGTTTTAGTCAACTGGCAGACTTTAAAGGGGTTTTTTACTCATAAACATAAAAAAACTTTTACTATGGGGCCAAACAAATCAGAGCAAAAAATAAATCAGCTGTTTCATACATTTGGTGCAGTACTGCTTCTATCTTATGTATGGAACAGCTCATTTATTTCTTGCTCTGATTTGTTTGCCCCCATAGTAAAAGTTGTTCATGTTTATTAGTAAAAAGCCCCTTTAAAGTTTGGCAGTTGACTATAATGCCACCCGGTATGTATACATAGATTATTGTACGTTTATATCGCCTAACGTTTGTTTTACCACATTATTACCTTTATTTACCACATTATTTACCACATTATGTATTGCCTACGAACTATTCTCAGACCTACGGAGGAGTTCCATAACAAACAGTGACACGAGGTTGTTGTATATTAGAAAATGGGGCTCTGTATAAGTTACAATAAGATAGAAAATGGGGCTCTGTATAAGTTACAATAAGATAGAAAATGGGGCTCTGTATAAGTTACAATAAGATAGAAAATGGGGCTCTGTATAAGTTACAATAAGATAGAAAATAGTGCTCTGTATAAATTACAATAAGATAGAAAATGGGGCTCTGTATAAGTGACAATAAGATTCCTTAAGATAAAATATTGGAGTTAACTCCAACGCAGTTTAAAAAAAGCATACTCTGCAAAAAGAGTCTACACTAAGGATAATTTAGAAGACAAACGTGTCTGGGATTAAAACAGTGTTAACGGGGACGACTGTGTCTAGTGTGCAACTCTGTTGATTAAGTTAAAACATACGTTTTTGGAAAGAATAAATGTGTAGTTCCATTTTTGTTTTTTCACCAGTTATCAATTGTTTCTGAAACCAACAACTTTGTCGACATGGAGCCCCCTATTTTGTGCAGACCAGATGAGGACTGCGGTCCGTTATTTGGTGATCCCTGGTCTAGTGGTTAATCACGCTTGACTACTAAAACAGAGGTAGGAAGGTAGTCAAGTGTGTTCGATTCCCATTGGAGGTAGCCGTACTTGATTTTAACAAATAGTCTCAGTCTGGGTGTATGCCCATGTTTGTGATGTCCTGCCTAGTTACCTTAGCATGGGATATCCAAGTTTGGGACCAGGTCAAGTGATTATGTTGTGTGAAAGTTAATAATGCTAGTTTAATTGACCAATACTATAATTGTCAGTTTTTGTTTATATACCTTTATAAAATTTCGTATTAATTTTACTCCGGCCGCAGACCAAAAATATTGCACTGTTATTACGCTACCGTTTTTACGAAAGATAATATGAAAAATATACGTTTTCTTTAAGGGGACCTCGACGTTTTTTGTGTCAAAGATTCGCAAAAAGTATCTACTGTATCTATAACATATATCATAGCCGACTAACTTCTAACAGTGGTTCTAACACGTACCAGTTCCTTTGTAATTGGCAGCCTCTATAAGCGTAGCCGAATGGGTAGCTAACATTTTAAGGATACGGCATAAAGAAAAAGGAGACAAATTCACCTAAGTGGCGTGGCGGCCAAACACCATGCCCTTATTCAAGCATTGTACTAGCGGAGTAGACGCTCATTAAACTCTCTGAAGCCTGGCCGTAGTTTATCGGATAATTGCCTCGAACCCCCCTAGGTACACTGGCATTTATTCCTGATAACACTAGATCTCAAAGTCAAAGGAAATAAGGTGTTTTCTTCTCGAAGCTTAGGCCGTATTTGGGTCTGATAAGTAACGATAACATGTTTATTGACGTAGCTTAATCAGATACGTCGCTTGGCGTATTTGGTTCAACTAGTTTCACTTTTTTTTTGCTACATGACCATACGATGAACCCGAAAGAGAGACTGATCAAAAAAACCTCGTTGCAGAGTTATTTGTTAGGATAATATAATATGTCAGACACCCTCAATTCTTAAATTTCATTACGATGATTCCTTCCGTTCAGCAAGTAAAATAAACAAATAAAATAAATAACTTCCATACAATAAAATCACTTAACCCCGTCCCAAACTAGGATACCCTGTATTACGGTAACCAGGCAAAGAAAAAGTGCAAAGTAGTAGCTAAGATAATTCACATAAGTACGTAACTTTGTAAAACGGTAAATCGAACCCATGGGCCTCACAAGAAGGCCCAAGGTCGTTCAACGAACAATGGAGAGAGCTATTTTAGAAGTTTTACTGCTTGATTGAATCAGAAATTATACTAATATAGCTCGGAGAATTGCTTAGTTGAAGTGGTATTGGGCGGGGCACGTAGCTCGGAGAACTGATGGCCATTGGGGCGGAAAAGTTCTGACCTGGCAACCATGGACCGGACGACGCAGCGTGCGTAGGGCTGGTTATGGTGGCAGGGAGTCGTTGGATGCGAGCGGCACAAGACCGGAAAACTTGGATAACCATGAGGGAGGCTTGTTAGTGGGCGGCCTATTAGCAATGCAGTGGGCGTCAAATGGGTGTTGATGATGATACCGATTCGGCATTTGACAGTGGTTCGTTCGGTTTACGTTTAATTGCGAGTTAAAGATGCGGAATGAACGGGAAGTGAACCGTCTGATTATTAAACGGCTGATTTGTCTGAAACTCTACCAATACGTTTAGAGGACACAACCTATCAAAAAAAAATTATAGCCTTGTGAATAGTTTCTATGAAAAGTCTTATGGGGCTACAATTTCTTTTTTATTCTATTATTCTCACTTGAGGGCACGAGCGCCTTGATTCGTATCCTCTAAACTTATTAGCAAATTTTCATTGCGATCCGGCATGTCGTTTGCTAATAAAAATCAAACTACGCTTGTATGGGATTTGCTCTTTCAGCGGCCGCCTTAGGCGTTTCGTTTTCCATTTTCGTTTTCCTCATACGGAATACTGATTCGTAATTCCGTGAGACTAGCGCAGACGTTAGTTTTTTCTTCATTTTCATGTTCTTTCAAATTTTCCGTACAAAAAAAAACGTGTGTATGCGGTAGTCAATGCATTTAACATAGATTGGAAGCATCCGAGAACCCGAATACGAAAAACGAATGCGAAAAACGTGTGCGGAAAACGTACGTATGCGGCCGGCCTTAAGTGTCGTCCTGGAACCCGCTTGAGATGGGAATACCATGTGTGTTTCGCCAACTCTCCTGATAATAGTAGGCCTTACATCGTTATTCGCAAATCGGTGCCTGCGCCGCGGTTTTAATTAGCCCCATAAATCGGCTGTTTGGCTCGTTAACGCCTTATTATTCTGTAACATTTCTTCTGCTCGAAACAAATACTAAGTCATGTTGGTCTAGTCAGATGGTTAATGAGCATGAAATAAAAAACTACTGTTCGTTTCGTTCTGTCTCTTTATGTACATTGAATCTAGGTGAAATGTCCCCTTCAAAATTGGACGGGACAACTGGCCTGTTCGTAGCATAGAGAACGTACCCATGGTCACTATAAAAACCAGCCAAGTGCGTGTCGGGCCACGCGTAATGTATGCAGAAGGAGGGATTTCTTGATAGTTTTACACTACTGACAACTTAATCAAAATAATTTTGGATGGAATTTGTACGAAATTTTCCTTTCACACGTTTCGGCTATTACTCGTTGACTTGTAAAGCCTACTTAGCCGTAATAGTTTTCCTTTTAACTTCATTATACAATGTGTTTAGTTGTAAAGTTACGCCTGACTCGGGGTACTTTTTGCTCATCAACACGAACATCTTTTACTATCGGGTCGAACTCAAAACCGCAAAAAAATATCAGCTGAGCCATACTTAAATTCGACACCTACTGAACAAAATGTATGGAAGCAGCTGATTTTTTTTAAGAGTTTTAGTTGGTCTCATAGTAATAGTTGTTGTTATTGATGAGTAGAAAGGGATCCTGCCTTTTCGCAGAAAATTGTTACGCTGATTATCACTTGCCAACCAACATTTCACCTATTTTTCACTTTGACAACAAACGATTTACAAATTTTTGTATGGCAACGTTTCATTTGGTAGGATTGTTGTTAAGCTGATTATTATAATGAAACAAAACGTTTTGGGTATTTATTATTTTTCAAATCTTTTACTAGTTTTTTTTTTTTTTTTTTTTTTTTTTTTTTTTTTTTTTTTTTTTTTTTTCAAACCTATAGGTTAGGTTAGAACTGTGACCCCCCCCAATGGGTTCCCGCCTTGTCGTGGCGGGGGGGCTTAGTAGCCAGGTCTCGCCAACCTGGTGAACCAAGAGGAACCCCCCGGTGGGGCCGCCTCTCCGGACTTCGGGCACAAGTTCGGTCGGAGGTGGCCGCGGCCGGGCCCATCGTGGCGGGGGCGGCGGCGGGATGGACGGGCGGCAGCCTATCCATCCTGCCAGTGGCCCTAACGGGTTCCGCCAACGTGTTGGCGGAGGCGGTGGGGCTGCAGGGGAGGAGGCGTGTCGGTATTGCGTCGGCCGCTCGCCCTATCCTCTGCAGCCGTAGTGGTAGGCGCGGCTGCGGGGGAAGAGGAGTGTCGGTATTGCGTTGGCCGCTCTCCCTGTCCTCCGCAGCCGTCGTGGCAGGCGCGGGGCCACGTTAATCGACCCGTCGCATTGGGACCAGGGCTGTCGGATACGGGTGCTATCTGACGCCCAGTGCTGGATGGTCTCGGGTGGTGGATGACGACGTGTCTGGTGTTCGGCACGTCGTCAATCTGGAGGGAGCGCAAGCTCCGAGGTGGGGTCCGGTCTGGACCGGCGCTGTCGGGGCCGCGGAGGAGTGCGAAAGCGTGCCCGTGGCCCCGACACCAAGCGCAGCGGAGGAACACCCCAGGGGTTTTAGTGGGTATACCGACCAGTGGCGGGAGTCCCACATAATCACCCGCCTGCCCACGAGGTGTGGTGGTATCCATAAAGGATTTCCCCTGGTAAAAAAAAAATAAAAAAAAAAAAAAAAAAAAAAAAAGGTTAGAACTGTGACCAACATTCTATCCATTTTACTAGGTTTTCCTAACCTTTAGGTTAATCTATAGGTTTGCCCTAACCTTCTGTAAAACATACGCTACTTAAAAGTTGGCATTTTGAAAAAATGTCATTATAAAAAGCAAACCAAACAAACAGTTGGCAACTGCGAGGTTGGGAAATAAAAAAAAATAATAAGAAAAGTTGGCAAATGATTATTCCGCAAAATAATATTCTTCGAAACGTTAGTTGCCAAATGAAAATCGGCCAAAAATGTTTCTGCAAAAAGGCAGAGAACCGAGTAGAAAGTACCCTGAGTCGGGCGTAACTTTACAAACCAACACCTTGTATAGACCGATGGTAACGCTGGCCTCACATTCGGGAGGTCTTGGGTTCGAATCCCGGCATGTACCAATGACTTTGTTCTCTATGCTACGTACATTTGTGAAGTTGTAGTAGCAATACCACTCGTTAACGGTGAAGGCAAAAACCGTGATAAAACGCTAGAGTCTGAGGTAGGTATTTACATAAATTATTAAGGGGCTCGATATTCAGTACGTAAATATTAATCCTTCTAAAAAGAATAATTATAATTTAGCACACTTAGGTTTAATTTCTATGGTTTAATTTCGTCGTTGAAGGTTGAGACTAATAAGATATTAATCTTGTTAGTTTTAATAACTTAGTTCTAATAAGTCCGAAGTTACCTCTCTCAGAGGCCTTAGTTTTCTGTATTTATTTTCTTTTTCTCCAATTCGTGGTGTGCGTTGCTGGTTGTACAATTACTTAAAATACTTAATTGTTACCTAAGTTGCTGTTACCACTCATTGTATAACTGTTTGTTTAAATTAGCACTTGCTACTTACAATGGCCCGACTATGAGGCTAAGTGCGGAAAGGGGGCGGCACACTGATCTGACATTGACACTGAATTGTGCTTTAAAGCTTAATATTTCGTTAACCGGTCCCCATAACGAACGAACAAGCTAACAATACCCCACACTATGGGAAAGACGAGATAAAAAAACGTCCCTAATATAGGTAGATAGAAAACACTTATCGCACAACCAGAAAAAAAGAAGAACAATTATTTTAGTTATGGGAAAGGTACCCGAAAAATTTCTTCAAGAATTTATTCTACCGTTTTGTATATACCTAACATAACATTGTATGTTTGTATTTTTCCAACACAGTCACAAGTGGAATAACATAACCACGACTCCTCGCCAGCGATCTGCTAATATGCTCTTTTGTTTGTTGATAGACGGTCTTATTTAAAACACGATTCCTTAAAACACTCCATAAACGCCGTATAAAATAATCTGTGGTATATACCGTATAAGAGAAAGACTTTGCCACAGACTATTTATGCTGCGTTTACGGAGTGTTTTAAGGAAATCGCGTTTTTGTAAAAAAACACCGCTAAAATTTAACACAGTGCACGAAAGAAAAAAAATTTGAACATTTCTATGTGCAGTCTGCAGTACTAAACAAATAAAATTGTAGCTCACCTTCTCTTATTTATTAGAATTGCTTTGCGTTTATTTAATTGCGCGTTAACGTCCTTATTTAGTGATCGCCCAGAGAATCAAAACATTTTAAAATAAAAATAAAAACCGATTCCAAAACACTACAACACTAAATTCAAAGAAATAATTAAAACGAATATGACCTTAAAATTCGAAGAAGATACATTTGTTTCAATTAATTCTTTGTTTTTAGAGCTGTAGTGTCTTGAAGTTGGTTTTTTGTAGAATTTTTATTTCACGATTTTCTGCGAATATCACTACGAGACCGTTAAATTATGTTTTCCGAAAGTAAACGCACGAGTCACTATAAAAAAAACACCCAAATCTCTTCAAGTGTGCCCTGAAATTTCGAAGAGTGCCCGTGATTTCTCCAGGATCCCATCATCAGATTCTGGCATGATGACCATGGGACCACCTATGGACCGGGAAGTCTACCCCTTCAAATAAAAAAAAAATCGCTCCAGCACAGGTAGTACGATGGCTCGCGTCCCGCGTTTTGTGGCGCTAAAAAGTCAATTCGACAATGAATGTACTGGAAAGTCGCGAATTTTGACGTTAAAATGCGCAACTCGCATGATCATGCTACCTACCGAGTAATCGGGGAACATACATAAAAACAAACAAAAAGTCCCTACGAATTGAGAACCCCCTCCTTTTTTGAAGTCGGTTAAGAAACGGTTAAGTGAACTTTTTAAATTGCTAGCTGCCTTTTCTTCAGCAGGTGGGATGGGTTCCCGGATGTCTTCCGGTCCACTAATTGCATCCGAGGCAGGATTGAAATGCCATTGTCGGTGGCCTCAATGGAGTCCCCCTAATGAACCGCACTTTAAATCTTTTCAGAGAAGTAAACGGAACGTGGCGGGCACCTTCTGCAATACAGGAGGTTAGCTAAGCATTTGGAGTTCTAGGGGGCGAGTCCCTAAAATGCATATATTTTCAATATAGGCACATTAGTATCCGTATAATTCTATTGAGCGATGGTAGTATTAGGCCGATATTCAGAAACACAGCGTTGAGCTACACTAAACGTGAACTAAGCTGAGCATCGGTTGAGCAATCTCAACGAAGACTCAAGAATTTTGTATTCACAGTCAATATCTCGACTCGAACTCCGCTAAGCCCTTCTTTTTGTGTTCTGTGGCTAAGCCACAGCTCAAGCTGAACTTACTCGAGCGTGTAATCTGTGGTACAGTTTTTGACGTTACCGGTTTATATTATCTGTTAACGCTACATAAAAGACATACAATAATCCACAGGAGTGAATGAGTTGGCAACAAATGTCGAAACTTTTTACGCGCGGTTATAGGTACTTTATTTTGACTTCTCATTACACTAAAAACACAATTTAACTTTTTGAAGGAAAATGAGCATGTGAAATGACAAATTGTAAATAAAAAAAGGTTCCTTCGCCACCGGTTAGTTAGATTTCTCGAATGTCAAATTGTGAATAAAAAAAAGGTTACTTCACCACAGGTTAGTTAGATTTCTCGAATTGCCTACAGGTGTCGCTACTTTCTTCGTCATTGCTACCTTGAGTTTGAGCTAAGTCGCCGAAATCCACTACTCAGTCTTAGCTTAGCTTGCGCTCAATTTTTGATATCTCAAAACAAAATATCCCTGAGACTTTCATTTTGACAGTTGGAAGACCCGGACTCACATTGAGCTCACGCTCAAAATCGTTTCTGAATATCGGCCTTAGACTCTAGGGCCGGGTTCAGCCGATTTTTTGCTGTATCGTATAAAAGGTTAAACATACAAGTACCTATGATTTCGTTTGCTAAGTTATGTACATTTGTGAAGTAATAGTAGCAATACCACTCGATAACGGTGCAGGAAAACATCGTGAGGAAACCTGAGTGTCTGAGCTATTCACATACCTCAGCGCTTGAAATCGCCAATCCACGCTGGGCACGCGTGGTGATTAAACCCATACTCTCTCTCTGAGAGAAGGCTTGTGGCCCTACGGTGGGACGTGTTTATGCTGCTTATGATACAAGTGGCAAACTTGTTGTGATTCTATTGAAGTTCCTATAGAGAAATAACATACCAATATAGGTACTTGTGTATACATACATGGGAGCGGTGGTAGGGCATTCTTAGAACTCTGGCCCCACCTTAGAGAGGTTGTGGGATCGAATCCCGTAAATGACTGTTTTCCGAGTTCTCTGTTTGCCTCGTTACGTACATTTGTGAATTTGTAGTAGCAATGCCACAAGCCAACAGTGATGGAAAACATCGTGAGGAAACCCAAGGGTCTCGTGTTCACATACAACGCTTGCTGCGTATAATGGCCTAACTGTGAGCCTAAGTGCGGAGATGAAATGAAATAGACTATAGTTGTCCGTCAGGCGCCAGAGTAAGAATAGCGTCACTCCATTTCCTTCAGTGGATGTCGTAGAAGGCGACTAAGGAAATAAATTGCCAGGAGACGGGCAGCAGCGTCTTCCTGAGATTTCAGCCGCATACTGCGATCGCCAACCCGCCTGCCAAGCGTGGCGATTATGGCAAAACCCTTCATGGTTAGGAAAACCATGAGGGAGGCCTTTGTCCAGCAGTGGGCATCAAATGGCTGATGATGATGAGACAAGACAAGACTTCCTGAGATTTCAGCCGCATACTGCGATCGCCAACCCGCCTGCCAAGCGTGGCGATTATGGCAAAACCCTTCATGGTTAGGAAAACCATGAGGGAGGCCTATGACCAGCAGAGGGCATCAAATGGCTGATGATGATGATGAGACACTAGTTTGCTACTTGCCACGATCCCGACAAATCTCTTTCCCTTCACAAACATTCATTAGTCGCTGTACGCACGTACATACTCCAGTTTTATCTTGCCCTTCGCTAATAAATCCCCGAGTGTGACAATAAATACTAACGGTGTTGTTTACAAAAACACGATTCAATTAAAACACTCCATTAACGCACAATAAGCAGTCTGTCGTGTTGTCTGTCGAGCTGAATGAAGAAATGCAGGAAAAATATTATTATACTTTTTTAGGGTGCCATACCCGAAGTGCCAAACAAGGCCCTATTACTAAGACTTCACTGTCCATCTGTCTGTCTGTCTGTCACCAGGCTGTATCTCATGAACTGTGCATCTAAGCAGTTGAACTTTTCACAGAAATACATCATTTCTGTTGCTGCTAAAACAACAAATAGTAAAAACGTAATAAACTAAATATTTCAGGTTTCAGAGGGGCTCCGATACAACAAACTTAATTTTTTTCCATTTTTTGCTCGATTTAATAACAACAATAGGTAGACACTTTAAACATTCACAGAATATTTAGCTTTATATTCGCTTCAAAACTACATAATTAAATTAAAATAACTCCCATACAACAAACGTGATTTTTTGCGTTTTTTTGTCGATCTGTGTGTCTAATGTTGTATAGATAATGGTATGGAACCCTTCGTGCATGAGTCCGACTCGCACTTGGCTGGTTTTTAATTATGGTAAAACGTCAAGTAAAACAAATTATTTATTTGATTTGTCGCTGTGTGTTGCAAAGTGTGACATTATTAAGAAAAAAAATTGTAATGATTTGTTGACAGTTGGTTTCATAAGGCTAGTAGGGGCATATAAAGCCAAAACTGCGTCTGTTCATGAATGCCAAAGCGCATAAAGCACACATGCAGTAGACCTAGTTCGCCGCCCCAGGAAAAGCCGGTAATCATTTTCCGTTTTAACAAGTGTGCCCTGAATAGCCCGACAGATTCACAGGCAGATAACGAGCATATGATTAATACTGAAAGGCCGCCTGGTTGACTGTGATCAACGATGCCCAATCATCGGATTGAATAATGTATGCTCGTTTATTTTGCGCGGAGTTTTTAATGAATTTCGATGGCGGTTTTTTGTACGGGGCGGTGCGCTGCAGGCTTGGCTTTAAAGCAACAGTTAAAGTCAACTACAGCCTTATATTTATATCTACAGCCTACGAGACCTGGGAGTACTTTTTGATTCAAAAATGCTTTTCTCACACCATATTGATACAATTGTTCTTAGAGCCTACCGTAGCCTGGGTTTTGTTATAAGAGTGTGTAAAGCATTCAGAAACCCCCACAGTTTAAAAGTGGTCTACTATTCCTATGTACGTAGCATACTCGAGTATGCCAGTTCCATCTGGTCACCTTGTTACAAAACGTACGTTGATAAAATTGAAAGAATCCAAAAACTTTTTTTAAAACACCTGAATTATAGAGAAAAAACTCCCTTTAACTCATATGCAGAAGGCTGCCGACACTACGGCCTGCTGACCCTGGAGGAAAGGCGTATAGTTAGTGACATGTGCCTTCTGTTCGATGTGGTGCGCGCGCGCCTAGACTGCCCCGAGCTGCTCGCCGGCGTGGGACTGTGGGTGCCGCCGCGGCGCACGCGGCACACACAGTCTCACCTCTTCAGTGTTCCCCAGCACACAACCAACTATGTTCAGAATGCGGTCCTTACCCGCATTCCTAAAATTTATAATAAACATTTCTGCGATGTTGATATATTCACAGGATCTAAATCGTCGTTTAAAAACGAAATAGTTGATATCTTAACAGACATAAATTCAAATAAATGCTAAATGCTTTTGTAACGTTTACCAGCTAGTATAGTATTTACTGTATATTATTATTATTATTATTACTATTATTAATACGGTTATTGCACCTGAGTCCTGAGTAAAAAAATACAATGGCAATGTCAACCTATCGTATTTGAATACAACACATACATACAATCTGATATAACTACCCACCAAAAGCCTTCTTTAAACCAGGTTCAAAAATATTATTGTGGTTCTTACATAATTGGGAAATTGTGATATTGAAGAAATGAATGAACACAATACAAAAGCTTAAAAAGATAAAAGAAATGTGTAAAGGACACTATTTATTATTTACTATTTGAATATTTAGAACATTACGTACTTACCAACAAAATTGTCATAATGTATTAATAAAAAAAGTTTAATATGTTTGAATTTCTTGTAGACAATCAACTTGTTAATTTGTGGAATCCTATTATTGGCTTTCGAACATTGTTACTACACTACAATAATCTACTATTGTTAATTAAGCTGTTGGTTTCCCTAATAAACTTAAAATAAAAATAAAATAAAATAAATATTTTATTGAAAAAAACCGGCAAAATGCGTGTCGGCCCACGCGCACTGTAGAGTGTAAAAGAAGAGTAAAAAAGGGGCTTTTTATCCACTTTACGGAACTAACAACTTCATCGAGGAAATTCCAATGGATTTAGTACGAAGTTTTCCTTTTATAAGTCGGATGCCTATTATTCGTTAACATGTGAAGCCTACTTAGCCGTGACAGTTTTCCTTTTAAGTTCGTCATATATGTGCTACTGCCCTGAATTTTTCACGTTTCTACAATCAACCGTTTAGCCGGGAGACCGGGATGCCCTACTCGGATAAAAATTTGCGCTTTACATAACATAACATAAACTCACGCCTGTATCCCAGAGGGGTAGGCAGAGACCAGGGACTGCCACTTGCTACGATCCTGACAGATCACTTTCGCTTCCTCAACATTCATTAGTCGTTGCATGCACGCACGCCGGTTTCGGGTACTTTTTATCTTGCCCTTTGCTAATACATCCCCTATTTAGTCGAAGTATGTCCGTCTGGGTCGTCCCTAACCGGCGCTTCCACCTACATTCGCTCGATATTCGTGCTTTAAATCTTAATATTTCGCAAACGGAATCCTAAATCGATAAATGGACTTCATTTACCCACCCACAATATTCTTAAACGATCAATCCAACGATAGATACCCCGCACTATGGGGTGTAAGCGAGAAAAAAATGCATCTGTAATTTAGGTGTAGGGGAGGTACCCTCAAAATATTTTTTAAGATTTTTCTCTATCATTTTGCCGGCGTGATTAATATGTATGTCTTTGCCAAATTTCAGCTTTCTAGTACTAATCGTCTCTGAGCTAGGCCACGGATAGAGAGACGGACAGACAGACGGACATAGTCATTGATTCCTTGTCGACTACGGAACCCTAAAAAGGTTTTTACATACCTCAGCGCTGCAAGTTGCCGATCCGCGGTGTGCACGCGTGGTGATTGAGCCTATGCTCTCTCTCTGAGAGTAGGCCTGTGTCCTACAGTGGGATGAATATATGTAGGCTGCATTATATTGATAAAAACAAGGATTCCTCGCCAACACTCCTCAGAGGCAGTTTAAATAGTCCGTGGGAAGGGGAAAAACGTAACCACACATAAAATAGACTCTGAGGAGTGTTATAAGGAATGTTTTTTTTTTTATAAGACCGAAGCTGTTTGAAAATTAAGGATTCGGGAAATTCTGAATCTGCCCTGTAGGCGTCATATCGCCTAATCTGTAGATTCTATTTTCAGATTTTCCAATGAATCCATCGCATCCGAGTGGTCCTGGATTCGATTCCAGCATGTGCCAATGACTTGGTTTTCTAAGTAACGTAAATTCGTAAATTTGTTGTCGCTACCCAACAGTTAATGAAACCATCGTTATGAAACCCAAGTGTCTTAGATAGATGTATAGAGAACGCTTTATTGCACAACCAGAAAAAAAATAAGAATATTGGGGAACTTGCGTCAAAGTTAGATTGAAGTGGCACTGCTTTTGCTTATACCATAGACGACACAGAAAATATTAAAAATAAAGACGTCAAAATATTTGTTTTTGGGTTTTCAGGGTCCCAAAAAATGCAAAAAATCAAGTTACAAAACATATTTTATTTATTTTTTTCATTGATTTTTTTTTCGGGATCTAAGTATAAACATATTATGACGGGCCTAGTCAACAAAAACTTTTTTGACCATTACCACGTCAGTTACTGAACAACTGCCACATTGCCATTGTATTTTTTACTTATGTGCAATAAACGTATTAATAGTAATAAAATTACGCCACTTACGCAAATTAGCGTAAGTATTCACTAATCTTAGAGAGAAAAAGGCTAAGTGGAATCGTTTAGCGTGTCGTTTTCATTCTTAAGCAACCTAGCGCAAAATATAAAACAGCAAAAGTATAACTGCGTATTTTGAAAAACCAAGACGAAGAACAGTGTACTTACTAAACATTGGTAGGCAACTAATTACTTGAACAGTACTTATATTTAAAACATTTCGGCGGCTACATTTAATAAACAATTTGCACAGTTAATTATTTTCGCAGTGATTAAACGACATTAGCATCAAATTGCAAGAAATTTAAAATTTATGGCTGGTGATTTAGGCTCTCAGTAGCGGATTATAGAAATGCACCTATAGGGTGTATAGGTAAGGTTTGCGGTCTTCTAGTTAGAGTATTTTTTAATGTCCTGTCCGCGGACGTAGTGAGTGTGTGTCTTCGCTGCCCGCTCTACCAAAAATTCAGTGATTTGAGGGTATAATACAATACTCACTACAATAATGACTGTACTCACCACTTCAGTCTGTTCTAGACCACAGTAGATGCAACGTTGCCGAAACTTCGGGAACTAAGGTTTATTTTTACCTAATAAATATATGCGATTAGATACGTTGACTATGTTCTTCTGGTTTTTTATTCACTTATATTAGCCTGAATATTTCACTAAGCGGCTGCGTTAATTTGTTATAATTAGTCAAGTGTTTATTATGATATGAGCAAATGACACCCGCCAGGTACGGGATAGCAAGCGTCTGCTTTGTTGCTTATGAAACATCTTTATTCTTAACTAGCCCTGTTAACGTGATGTTTTCTTAGTATTCTTTGAGCTTTTACTGTAAAACAGGTTATTTTTTGTAAGTATCACCGACTGTAGTACTTAAACCAAAACCATTTGTTACGTCCACAAATCCATGTATGTATTTATCATAAGAATCATTAGTTGATAATTGTTATTTGAAGACAAACGTTAGGGGTACTAAGAAAATTAAATGTAAGTTAACAGTCGACATTACATCTATCGATCGTGTTATTTAAAGATGCAAGGGTGACGTACAGATGTAAAAATACATACTTGACCTTGCACACTTACCTACCTAGAATTTGCACAAAAAAAGTTTTAATGTAATTGACGAGGCCATGTTAAAAGATAAATAACCGTGCTTAATTTTTTTCTCTACGACTCATCAATTTGATTTCATGAGATAACTTTTTCAAAATCCATTCTATACACGTGGTACAAAGACGCACAATACAAATCGGGCTCCAATTATGACTTGAGTTAATTATTATTTGAGTTATTTCGAAGGATAATATTTTTCTGTTTTTTTTTTTTAATTTTTTAATTTATTTATGCAGTATTCTTACATCTAATTGTCGACAAATCGCAACAGAAATTTGTACGCGTCTCGCTCTTACATATATATTTTTTGCATGCATACCTGTTTCTATGCCCTTATTAGACAATTTTTGGAATTTAATAAAAAAACAAAATCTTATAAGTTTTTAAGGTTCTGTAGTCAACAAGAACCTTCATAGTCTCGCCATGTCCGTCCGTCTGTGTCTGTCTTGTCTGTCCGTCTGTTTGTCTGCGGCCTAGCTCAGAGACGATTAGTACGAGGAAGCCGAAATTTGGCATAGACATACATATTAATCACGCCGACAAAACGGTTCTTAAAAAAAGTAATTTTTAAGTAACGTGTAGGGGACACCTAAATAAATTAGGGATGCAATTGTTTTTTCTTGCCTATACCATAGTATTGTTGGATTGGTTGTGTGAAAAAATTCAAGTTACAAGTTGACGAGTTATAGGCGACCAACTTATAAAAGGAAAACTTCTTACAAAATCCATTGAAAATTACGTTGATGGTATTGTAAATGTTAGTTCTGTGAAGCAGATAAAAACTCCCTCTTTCTATGGAACCCTACACTGCACGTGGCCCAACACGCACTCGGTCGCACCTGTAAAAATTCAATATTTTTGTGGTTTTATTTTTTCTAAGTTTTTCTACGTTTCCCATCGTATAAAAACAATGTCACTCTAATCTAAGTTTCATGCAAGTTCCCCATTTTAGAGGTTTAAACAAAAGACTGCTAGTAACGTTAAACAAAACTTCTCCGTTAGCTTTGAATTAGGTACATGTGCTGGAAATTAGTCACGTGCAGGCTCGCACTATATGCATCCAAAGCCTTTATGGCACCACTAACAAATGCAATTACAATAGCGGGGTCACTCATGGAAATGTATCGAATATGTATTATGTTTGGATAATGTCGATATTTGTTTTGCTGGTGGCTTGCTTTAGGATGATTTTCTATTATGATCCGTTTGTTGAGTGATAGCTGCAAAAAAATACTACTGCTGTTGTTATCCCATGAGTCTTCACCAGGACTTTCGAAGTCACTATCTTCGAAAGATTTTCTTGCTTTGACTAGCAGGTCACTTTCATTACTATTCTCTCTTTCTCTTCCCAGCTTTACTCCCCTATAGGGTTGGGGTCACATTTCCTTGTTTTTTCTCATCAATTTGCCCTATTCTTGACCTTCTCGCTATCATAGGCCTTTGCGTCCGTTACGATTGAAGCACTGCCTAAGAATTTGACGCTTTTTCGAATGACTAGAAAGTCCGATTTGAGGGCGGCAGGCCCTACTGCATGTAGGACACATAAACGAACAGTCCAGAAACATATTTGGTGCCTTCTGGCCCTCTTGTCCGCTTCGTCGCAGGTCTTGCGGCCCTCCCGAACTTCCTTTTTCCAGGCGTCGCCTCGCCGTCTGACCTACTAAAGCCTCCATAATGCTCCTTTCTTTGCTACGTTATTTTTATTATTTTCGGTCTATGTCCGGATCTCCACGCAGGAATTGATGGACCACTATTGATTTTTGAAACTGAAATGTGAGGTAATTAAAATTTAACTAGAAAAATATTGATGAAATGACAGGAATACGCCTAACCCCATTTAGCCTCGACGCAGTAAAAAACCTCCTACTTTAATTGGATTGTCTTTTATTGGCCTCATAAAATCGGATCCTCCGCTGATCCCCATGCAGCAATTTGGGAGGTATACGATGTCTATTGTTCCTGGAGACGGGAGCGATGAGTGCATTCACTTTATGGAGTCTGACGGCACTTAAGGATTTACGACCGCTTGGTAGCCCTGGAATCAATTGGAGTTTTACTCTGAGACCGTACTTTGTGCTTTACTTGATTCATCTGTTTTTGTGTGGTGCGTGCAATTTTACTAAGTTAGATAACAGCCTTATATTATATTCATCATCATCATCATCATCAGCCATTTGAAGCCCACTGCAGGACCCCTTCGTGGTTTTATTTTATTTTATAAAGGAGGAAAAACAAAATTAACAAAAATTAATTAAATAGAGAAAATGAGTTAGCTTAATACATTTTGTTAACTCCTAAACATTCCTCACCGATGATAGATAAAAGCTTAATGATCTTAATAAATGACAAACTTAAAACAAATGGCATGCATGAAAATATACAACGATGAACACAAAAAAAATATATACATTTTTTTTTGTGTGCATCGTTGTATATTTTCATGCATGCCATTTGTTATATATGTATATGTATATGTATATGTATATGTATATGTATATGTATATGTATATGTATATGTATATGTATATGTATATGTATATGTATATGTATATGTATATGTATATGTATATGTATATGTATATGTATATGTATATGTATATGTATATGTATATGTATATGTATATGTATATGTATATGCTTTTACATTGTTGTGTATATATATAATTGTATAAATTAATTTAAAACCTTATATATTATGACTGCACAATCGACAGCGAATCGAGCTTTTGGGGAGTTTGGGTTTAAAAGTGTTCAGACCATCGACATCTAGTGAGTCATATATGAAGTGTTTCAGAAGGTTTTCGTTTGCTCATTAATAAAAAAAAGTTTTTATTCTAACCCTGATATCTCGAAAAAATCTACTGTTTCAAAAATTTGCTACATTAGAGCAGGCATTGAAATCCCAAAAGAACAGTTGTTTCTATTGATCAGTAGAATAACCTCTTTGAGTTTCACGACCTTTTTGAAACAATAGTGTGTATGTAGGATTAATAAGTAATTACCACAATAGATTTATGTTTGTGACCCGGGCTAAAAAAATGAAGAAAAAAGGAAACAATCACTTTATCCGTAAAGTACAGATATTAACAGGGACCTAAAACACGGTCATTGTGTGGGTCCAAAAAATATAATTGGATTATTCGCGCCGAGATAAATGGATGGCCGGACATATCGCGCGGCCTAGCGAATTTTATATCCGTATCAGCTATTTATGACTCCAATATAAAATCGGGCGCATATTTCTGACGCAAGCATTATTAAAAAAGAAAACTATTGCAAACCTAGTATTAGTTCTTTCTTGTCTCCATCTATGATTGCCTGGAAGAAATGACTTTTAGTACTAAGGCCGCCAATTGTGCTTCGATTTGTTAAATTTCGGTTAATGTAATTTCTGTACAACAAAGTATATTCTATCTATCTATTATATTTGGGTTGTACCGTGTTCATCTATGACTCCAGATCTCACTGTGTCTTATAGAGGTAATTGTTGACGGACCGTACGTTATGTCATGGCCCCTCGCCCACAGCGACTTTTTGTAGTGATGCTGTCACGCGTTTCGTAAACGCGCAACAGCACCGCTACGAACGCGCTTTAGTCGCATTTGCAACGCGCTACAAAAGCGATGCTAACGCGTTACTAACGCGCTACAGCATCACGACTGTATTGATGCAAACGCGCGACCGTGTCGGACGATATCGGGAGGAGAACGAAGGAAGGGTGGCGAGTGAGTAGTGCAACACAGACAGATCGAGAGTGTTGTTGTCCATCGGTCCAACGGAGTACATCTGGCCGGTTTTCACAGCGAGGCGCGCTTTTGTCAACTCCGCTGAGTTCGCGAGCGCTGAATGGCTTTCTAAAGATAATCATTTAGAACGTGACGAAGGAATAAAATCCAAAGATTTATCGCTTCTGCTCCTCTTCAGACGAAAATGCATCGACGCGAAAAAGAAAGTGTTTACGACGATATTAAAAATTCAATCCAGTGGAAACTGTTTATTGCTGTCCCCGATCTGGAAATATTTGGTACAGGTATTTTTGAAGGATATTTCTGGCATTTTCACTATTGTTCAATAGTAGGTGCTTGGATATATTATTCAATTCAAACATGAGTAGGCATTACCATTTATAAAATAAGAGTGACAAGCAACTTATCATTTATGGGTATACCCATTTACTGGTCATGTTTAAAAAGATGGAACCCTAGCCTAAAAAGTTCAGCTGTTATTGCGTGATTGAGTAACAAACATTCAGGGCCAGTTTCTGTATTGAGAATTTCGCTAAGTAAATAGTTATCTGTAGTCCTGTCTCTTCGAATTTCTCAGAGAAGAGCGTGACAGAACGTTACTTAAGTATTTTCTTAGTGAAATTCTCAATTCAGAAACCGGCCCTATATCATCTTCACAAACTTTCACATTTATAATATTAGTAGGATATAATAATATATGTTTTATGCATAAAATAAAATTAGAAATTATACTTATTAGTTTATATTTATAACTTTATTGTTACTTAATATAGTACTTATAGTTTATTATTGATAAGTTTATTCTTACTTACAGTAAATTAGTTGTAGTTTTATATACTCATATTGTTATTAACAATGAAATAAAGTGTTAGAAAAAAAATATTGCAATTCTAAGTTTATACGCATCAATGGAATGCTTCATTGTCTTTAATGTAGCCCGAGCAAGAGAGGTTTGTGCCCTGCAGTAAGACGTAGGTATTTAAGCTGTTAAATATTTTGCCGCCACGACGCGACGTTGCATAAGTAACAAAATCGAGAAGAATAAAACTACAACATCCGAGACAATTTACAGGACCGATTCGCATATTGAGACAGCACACAGTTCTTACTAGGCATTAAAACGTATGAAGATTATGCTAATGATCCCTAAAGTTTATATTAAGTTGTTAAAGTGTTCGCGCCGCGAAAGGCCCCAGTATCGCATAAATGAATTCAAAGCGCCCATCATCCCGGGAATGGAGGCTCTACTGTGGTTACACATCTGCGATTTTAACAATGTGAGAATATAAAAGAACGGGTAAATCACGTACCTACTCGAGATTTTTCTTTAATAAATTAAATATAACAGCCCCATCTAGTTACCGATAGTTATACTATAACGTTACTTAATAGCGGCTACATTCCAAGGATCTGAACAGAATAAATTACATGTAGCAGCGCCATCTAGTGACTCAATGTGGTACTTTAACGTAGCTTAATAGTGAATTTAATTTTTCGTGACTTTTCTGTATCATTAATTCCGATTTTGTATAGCCTATGACTTCATTTGTCAAAATCTGACAATTGGCTAAAGAGTTATGAGGGAACATAGAATCGGACATACTTACAAACATACATACGAGCTAAACACATCAGGATCCTTTTGGGCTCCACCGCAGTCGGGTAATTACTCCATAATCGTTTTATTATCTTTATTACATTAACAACGAGCTGTCATGAAATAATGTATTGAATATACATGCTTCTTTACAAAAATTAAGCAAACTCCTGTTTTAATTACTAATGTTTTATAGATCAATAATTTTATGTCAAATTCACTGATGTGCTTTAGTCCGCCGATCGTAGAATTATGGATTTGTAGTAGCACTAACAGCGAATAATATTACGTGAATCTAAATAATGGGGTATAAATATAATGTACTTTAAAATTCAGGTTTTCAACAATATTTTTTTTTTTTTTAATTTACATTTTAGATATTTATTTAAAATTAATTATAATTATTTCAAACATAAAATAAGAGACTTAATTAATATATAGTATATATAACAATAAATTAAATCAGAAATCAATAATTTATTTCACCGTAATAATAATAATTTGTTTCAGTCTGTTTGCTGAATGTCATTGTACTATGTTAGCGGCTACCTTCGGCCCATATTTGATCTTTAAATGATGATCTTTAAAATAAATGGCTCAAACAAGTTGATAGTGAATTCGGTATTAGAAGTAGACTCCCAGTAATGAGTGAGCTATCGAGAGCTCCATAATACTCTCCCGCGAGTAACTTGTACAATTTAAAGTTTTAATCGCACCATTCTGTTGGCTGTTTCTTCTCGCACATGGATTACCTGCGTCTATACGATACACCGCCTGGAGGTACAGGTTTCGCTGGGTTTTTAATAGGGAAACTTGATGGAAGAGTTTACAGGTATGTGATTTTACGCTCAGAGTCCCCAGCCATCCCGCGACTATTTAATTTCGTAATGAAACTTTATATTTTAACGAGTTGGTATGTGTTATACATCGGACAGACTGCGCTCTTAATCGTTCCTTGCTTATACAGTGTGTGACAAAACTCTCTCTTTGTAATAAAACTCGAATACGAGTATTTTTCGGATAAGGGAGAGCTTTCTCGACAGCTTTACCATGGTTAAAATCTATCAGCTGTTTCATCCCAAAGTTACCACCTACGACGTCGAAATTTAAGGAAAACCTAATATTTCATATGGATTTCAAAGTTGTAACTAGGTATAATAAAAAGTTGTTCCTATATAAGAGCGTACTAGAGGTAGTTTTCCGTGTTGCGCTAGATTAAGAATAGCATCACTCCATTTCCTTCTGTGGATGTCGTAGAAGGCGACTAAGGAAATAAATTACCGTTGATTATGGCAAAACCCCTCATGGTTATGAAAACCACGAGGGAGGCCTGTGCCCTGCAGTGGGCGTCAAGTGGCTGATGATGATGATAATGATCTATATAAGAACAGAACTTCTTATTTTTGGGAAGATAGGGGAATATTATTTCTCTGTTAACAGAGAATTTACGAGAAAGCTGGTAGACATTTTAGAACATTCTTACTAAACTATTTTCTGTGCCATTTGAATCAGAAAATCCTACAAAAAATCGTAGTTTATGATCCTGAAATCTATAAATTGTCGTTTGTAAGCAGTAGATCGTTATTAAAAACCCGATATTTGTCCGATAAGTAAAATACGTAATACGTTACGCAGTGCAGCGTCAAGCTACGATAGTTGTCGGTAGATAATACTTACTTATAAAATGCCTAGGATTGAAGCCAACACGTCCCATTTACACGGTAAACAACTTTCAAGGCGGAAAACTCGATGAGCGAGAGTGGAAAGAAAAAAAGGTGCATAGACGCAGCCACTAAAAGTGTACTAACTTGGAGTGTTATCTTGCCAAAGTGACGCTTTTATCTGTCTATTTACGCACTAATGACATTATAACGCGCTGGCGATGTGCGGTATGCGTTACACTCGTATGGTAATTGTACATATTTAAGGATTATTTTTGTTTGTTTCATAGCGCCCGCACGTTCTCAGTTCGTATATATGTCGCCGCCAACTGATCAAATCGGCTGTCTAACTTAGCACCTAGGAAGTTTATTGAAGCAGATTATTTGCCGTGAACCAATCTCATACTTACATAGCCTATATACGTCCCACTGTAGGGCACAGGCCTTCTCTCAGAGAGAGAGAGAGAGAGAGTAGGGCTTAACCACCACGCGTGGCCACCGCGGATTGGCGATTTCAAGCGCTGAGGTATGCGAATAGCTCAGACACTCCGGTTGCCTCACGATGTTTTCCTTAGCGAGTGGTATTGCTACTATAAGTGGTGTACATACACGTAATTATATCTTTTTATATAACACGATTCTACTGTGTTCTGTATGTATGCTGTTGGTGTGCCTTATTAAATAAAACAAAAATAAAATAACTTCACAAATGTACATAACTTAATCGAATCTAACCTGGGTCTCTCGCTTCCGAGTCCAATGTTCTGCCCACTAGGCCGCCACCGCTACCTCTACTCACTAGGCTACTACCGCTACCGCTGTCTAATAGGTACTTCATCCTCATCATCATCATTCAGCCAGAAGAAGTCCACTGCTGGACATAGGCCTCCTCCATGAATTTCCAAAAAGACCGGTTGCAAGCAGCTTGCATCCAGCGTCTTCCTCATCGCTCAAGACTAAATTATACAACCAGTATGTGTTACCAGTGATGACTTATGGCACAGAAACGTGGTCTCTCACTATGGGCCTCATAAGAAAGCTAAAGGTCACGCAACGAGCTATCGAAAGGGCTATGCTCGGAATTTCTCTACGAGATCGAATCAGAAATGATGAGATCCGTAGACGAACGAAAGTCATCGACACAGCCCAGCGGATTATCTAATACTTGCGTAACAGTTATTCCTGGCGTACATGCAATATAGAATATTCTATCTATCTCTATCTAACAGTAAACAAGGAAACACACAGTCATTATATTCGAAGCTTTTTTTTTAACTTGTGGCACGGTTCATGAAGTCATGCTGTAGTTACGAAAATTAGGAGTTATTTATCTAACTTGACAAACTTAGTCCCTGGGCATAACTTCTTCGGATAGTTTTTCAATTACACTCTTTGAGCTATCCAAATAGGAAATATTTGTAAAGGGCAAGATAAAAAGTCCCCGAAACTGGCGTGGGCGCGTGCAACTACTAATAAATGTTGATGAGGCGAAAGAGATCTGTCAGGATCATGGCAAGTGATACCTTCCTACCCTTGAGGGATACCGGAGTGAGATTCTGTTATGTTATGTTTCTTTAAGTTTTTGTGTTATTAGGAACACTACTCTTCTTCGACAGCACAACATATCAAACTTTACACGTGTGCACTCTTCTCAGGAACGTTATGAACGACTTTGCAACTAAAACGTAAAAGTTGATGTGCTGTCGACTGTAAAAAGGTTTGTTTACATTAGATTTGTCAAGAAAACACCTTATGCTTTGAATACGTCGATACAGTGGCCGAGGTAAGCAGGATGTCTAGACGCAGGTTATAGAAAATACGAAGGTCTTTTCTATTATAAAATAGCTAGCAATAAAGCAGACTTTTATGGTACCTACGCTTTTGTAAGGCAAGTGAAGGTACCGCCAATTTATCTAATTAAATTTATATGGCAGCGGCTGGAGGTAATCGGTACAATGTAGGAAAAAATGTGGACGTATATTTTATGTATATTTATCTACACTAATGTTGTAACATTCTACTTATGTTTTCAATACTTGACTTATAATTACTACTGTTATAGCGCAGACAACAAAACACTCAATTTAAGCAATTTCACATAATGGTATAATATTCACATCGATATCGTAAAATCTCATTATAACATCAATAAAACGCGACCAACTTGATTGCAGGGCCAATCAGGTTGGTCGCGTTTTATTGAAGCGCGCAGCTGCGCTCTCATTGGTTAAATTTTAATGGCGGCAAAATCACTGTGATTATACACGTACGCGTGAATTTAATTTAATAAATTTGTTGTTTGATTAATTGCATTAGTGAAGATAAAGTAGTGTATGCAACTGCATATAACACGGGTATTAAAACACTCGTTACTATTATGAAACTCGCTGCGCTCGTTTCATAAACTCACACTCGTGTTTTAATACCCTTCATTATATGACAGTTGCATAAACTACTATTATTTAACTTTAAGCGAATTTATGACGATCTTCGATTATTTCTGTGTAGTTTGCATGTTTTTTATATTATTTAAATTACTTCAACATGAGTTCCATGTACCCCATGATGTTTGGGTAACCAAGAAATGATTAAGAACATTTTATGAATGTTATCTATTGTTAAATGCATCAGTTGGGATTTCTTGTCCAATTTGGCTGCTACTTATTTTCGTAATGGCCCAAGTAGAGTTTTTAGGGAAAGTGTAGGAAAACTAAAAGTTCTTTTTTTCGGATTGGGATTATTTGAATCAAATTTAATTTAACAATGAATTTCTATTAATAAGGGCACTGATGCTGCAGCTCCGCTACTCTAGCGCATCGGAGATGTTCGCTGAGGCACACGCAGATGGTTTTCACTCATTATTTTCGTAATGGCCCAAGTAGAGTTTTTAGGGAAAGTGTAGGAAAACTAAAAGTTCTTTTTTTCGGATTGGGATTTGAATCAAATTTCATTTAACAATGAATTTCTATTAATAAGGGCACTGATGCTGCAGCCCCGCTACTCTAGCGCATCGTAGATGTTCGCTGAGGCACACGCAGATGGTTTTCACTCAACCATACGCAAGCGACGCGCCTCCGCTGCGCGTCGGGCGCGAGTTAGCCGCAACACGGCGGCGGTTGCTGATCGAATGGTCGGTCCGTTTCTGAGACACTGGATGAAGTTACACTCCCCAGTATCTCGAAGGTGAGACCGACTCTTTTAGTTAGTATTTATTATTAGTTATTTGTTTCTTTGTTCTGTTTGAATGTACTGTGTTTTGTCTCTTGTAGTGTGTTATTTATTTTGTATATGGATCTCGATATCTGAAATAAATAAAATTATTATTATATTAATATCAAGAAATTTGTCTGTTGCAATCAGATTGCAAAGAAATGTATTAAAATTTGGGCAGGGCAATGTCTGTTGGGTTAGCTAGATTCAAAATGTCAAAGTTCAAAAGTAAAAGTTGTGGTCAACTTTGTGTACACGCTGTATACAGAGTATAAGAATAAGAAATTTTTATTTAATACAAGTGTAATAAAATTCCCATACATATCCGAAATAAGGCACTTCTAGGGTTTTTCTAATTAATACGAACCACTTTTAGTGTGTGAAATTCTTTGAAACCTTTTACGGATTTAAATGGGGATTTGGTTCACCCCGTAAAGTTGCTACCCAGATTCACTACATCGAGATAGGCAGACTATCTGAAAGTGAAACTTAAAACTGATTGCACAACAATTATCAAGTGCCACATCGAGGTGATTTTTTACGGCTCCTAAAAGCGTTTATTATTAAGCAAAATAAACATTGCGCAATCGGAGTGCATTGTGGTTGGATAAGCGTTACAAAGATGAAGCCATTAACATTAACACTTCTATTAAATTACAAATGAATGACAAAGCACTCTTGACTTTAGAATCCATTAGGTGCGTCCATAGGTGCCGATGGCTTATGAGTGTATGACGCTATCAGATAGGAAATTTAAAAAGTTGCTTTTGAATAAAAAAGCCGGCCAAGTGCGAGTTGGACTAACGCACCAAGGGTTCGGTACTCGTGTTTGGCCGTTTTTAGGGTTTCATACCCAAAGTGGTAAGGAACCCTAAGATTCCACTGTCCGTCTCTCTGTCTGGCTGTCTGTTACCAGGCTGTATCTTATGACCCGTGATAGCTCGACAATTGAAATTTTCGCAGATGATGTATAGATAATGGGTACGGAACCCTTCGTGTGCGAGTTCGACTCGCACTCGCACTCACATGGTTTTTTTATTATTTGTCGTTATATATAATAAGTCCTACAATCACGCAAAATTTGATGCCTGTATGTGTTACCGATTTTACGATAGAGCATAAACAAACTTAACACCATATTTCTAATGATTTAATTACAAATGTTTAGTTTTTACATTTTTCCCTATACTCGTAGTATAAGACGGTATAACTTGCCAAACTGCATGGTTCTAGGTTAACAGAAAATACCATATAAATTTTGAATCCCGTGAGAGTGCTGTAATTTAATTCGTTTTTTGCGGCATAAACTAATTTAATTTAGGTATATTAAATTATTTAATTTTTAATTAATTTTTATGTTTACTAAGCCGTAATTTTTTTATGTTTACTAAGAAGTTTAATTTTTTAACAGCATCAAGGCACTGTAGACTTGAGTTTTAAATTCAACTCGACACTTCCAAGCGTTCCCGAGATAAAGGGTCTTGACATATAGACGGACGGACAACAAAGTGATCCTGTAAGGGTTCCGTTTTTTCTTTTGCAGTACGAAACCCTAAAAAATAGAGAAACCCGAGCGGGATACATTCTCTGCAGATCCATTTGCGAGACGTATTTCTGAAGTTCACTTTCAGATACGTACAAAATCACTGATATGCATTATATCGACACCTCGTTGCTATCCGCCTTTCGCACTACTATGAGCTTTTTGCCTCGAATTAATATTAATGTTAGTAGTTATTACTGGCTATTTTGTTCGTATTAGTTGTGTGAAGTAAACATATATTGTGACGTTAAGTATGATCTAAACTAACTTATTGTGCAATTGATCCCAACCGATGGCCTTATTATAAGGCCTGATTGATGCGGTTCGAAGCAAATCAGCTGCAATTGATGTTTAATTAAACATACAAATGTTTCAAAGATAAATTACAAACGAGACGTAAGTAGTCACCTATTTTGCGCGCGGCTTAACACTTTTTATAACCGACGATTATTCTTAAAGGTATAATTTAAAATAAATAGCCGCTGGTGAAGTAATAAATAGTAAATAAATCTATAAATTGACTTGCATACGAATATGGTAAATCATGTTTACAAAACGTATGTTTTCTTTTTGCCTACACACTATGTCAGTAGGATTGTGTGTATTGTATTATATCGACGGTTAAAAGGTAATAGGGGATAAGCGACATTTTGGCCTAAAATGAGTTTTGAATGCCACCTTACTTAAAAAAAAATTCTGCGTCGAATGCGCTTACTCTCACGGCTCTACAATGACTTTATTGTCGCTTGATCCCAAGCAAAAAACTGCGTTTTTAAAGGTCGTTTTGGTGTAACCGACCGAGTTTTAGGCTTTTTTTTACTTAAAGGCGCTTCTACCCCTGTAAAAATGGCATCATTTTTGGCCTCTAGTCGGTAAGGTATTTTTACTTCCTACTGGTGTAGAGCTTCTGGGCGCTTACGGTTCTTTACCATAAGTACCTATTTTGAAAGTTGGAACTAATGTCTCTTTACCTTTGTCGTCAAAAAAATTAAGCGTCGGTTATATCTTACTACCATTTACAAGTTTACAATACAGCTGTCGCTTATAGGCAACTACTAAAACCTAATTAATATTGAACTGTCGGTTATACCCTACTACCATTAACAAGTTTACCATACAGTGGTCGCTTATACGCAATTACTAAAACCTAGCTAATATTTAACTCTCGGTTATTCCCTACTACCATTTACAAATATAATACAACTCTGTTACTTATGCCGTATTACTTTACAACGACAATTTATTAATTGTAGCGTATGCCATTTTGTATTACCTATTCAGGTCTTTATTGTACTCAGTTACCTGTTTAGCGAGTCGCTTATCCCAAAATCAGTCGGCCGCGAAGTCACTGCTTTATTTTAATGTGGTACCTACCTACCACATTTTGAGATCGATTATTGTATTTTTTTAAGAAATATTATAATTATTATTAAATTTAAAAATAAATTTCGTCATTGTTAGTAGCTTAATTAGTTGTAAGTAAAAGTAAAAAAATATTCAAAATTATTCAAGGCCGTCTGTCATAAAGCTAAATCCTTACTAATATTATAAACGGGAAAGTTTGTATGTATGGATCCAGATTAAATTTTGCACAGAGATAAATTATAGTCTGGATTAGCACATAGGCTATTTTTTATCCCGGAAAAATACACATAAAAATTACCACGCAAACAAAGTTGCGGGAAACAGCCAGTGCGATCATAAAAAGAATAAAATATTACAATCACCAAATAAAATTAAGACAACTTGGACAATAATAAATAGAGAAACGGGTAAGAGATATTTTGCTTAATATAGGTGACAAAATAATAACGACAAATGAAGACATCGCTGCAGCATTCGAACAGTTCTTCACTAATGTTCCAATCGTAACTATAGCTCCGTTAGAATCCTCACCTGATCGTGCAGCAACATTATTAAAAGACCATGTCTCCTCGTACGAACACGATTTCTCATTTAATTACATTGAGCCCCATAACGTTGCTAAAAAATTTAAATTATTGAATTAAAAAAAAACGGGTACCTATGTCAGTAAACATTGTTAGTTAAGTGATACATATCCTAGCTTTGCCGTTAGCAAAAATTTTCAATAAATGTGTAGATGAGGGAGTATTTTCGGACCTCATGAAATATAGTAGACTAGTACCCTTATTTAAAAGAGGTGATAAACACGATCCAACCAATTCTAGATCCGTCTCAGTACTACCAGTATTAAGTAAAATATTTGAGAAGATCATCTTAGTCCGTGTGGCGCCGGATTAAGAATAGGGTCACTCCATTACCTTCCGTGGATGTTGTAGAAGGCGACTAAGGAATTAAATTACCAGGAGACGGGCAGCAGCGTCTTTTTATTCCAACCGCATACTGCGATCGCCAACCCGCCTGCCAGGCGTGGCGATTATGGCAAAACCCCTCATGGTTATGTTTGAAGCTTGAAAAACCATGAGGGAGGCCTATGTTCTGCAGTGGGCGTCAAGTGGCTGATGATGATGATGATCTTAGATCAATTACTTACGCATTTCAATAGTTACCAACTCCTTCATAGTCAGCAATTCGGTTTTACTAAAGGGCGGAATACGACAGACTCCGGAGTCATGTTACTTAAGCATATTTTCAGCAAGTAGGAGGATCACAAGGATGCTGTAGGCATATTTTGTGATTTATCAAAAACATTTGATTGTGTAGACCACAAAACGCTACTCTTAAAGTTAAACAACTACGGAATAAAGGGTGTTGGTTTAAATCTTTTAAGATCGTATTTAGCAGGAAGGGTTCAAAAAGCACACGTAAATCGTATTAAATCCTCGGGTTCACTTGTGAAAATAGGAGTCCCACAGTGATCTATCTTAGGGGAGTTCCTTTTCCTAGTCTACGTAAGTAATTTACCGTTTATGGTACAAAAAATGTCTAAAATTTTTGAAATAAGGAGACAAGAAAATAATCATGACGATGCAAATAATGCTCTCTCGCAAGTACTAAATGGTTCACAGCAAATAATCTGCTGCTAAATTCCAAAAAGACAAAATTTATAAAGTTTACCTTACCTAACGTAAGATTATTTGAGAACAACATAGTAATTGTAAATGATAAACTAGAATTTGTAGAGGATACTGTATTTCTGCGCATCATAATCGATGCAAAACTACAATGGGGTCCACATCGCTCTGCAGCATATGCAGTGAAAAGAATTAGGGAACTCACTGACGTTGCAACTGCTAGGCTTGTTTATTTTAGTTACTTCCATAGTATTATGACCTACGGTATCCTAATATGGGGCCGGGCAGCAGACATTGAGACTATCTTCATCTTGCAGAAGAGAGCCATCTGATTTATTTACAAGTTAGGTAGTAGGGATTCGCTAAGAGATTTCTTTAAAGAAACCAATATCTTAACAGTTGCATGTCAATATATTTATGAAAATATTATGTACGTTAGAAAAAATATCAAAGACTTCGAAAAATGTTGGCGGCCATCATAGTGTTAATGCTGGAAGTAAACACAAATTGTCATTTCCATGATTTAGACTTGCAAAAAATTAATACTTAATACTTCTTAACACTCAAAAAAGCTTGCTATAACATCAAGGATTATCTAGAAGACGAAGATGTTTGGCATTAAACAATAATATTTAATACAGGACGATTCAATCATTGTGACTAGTGTTCAACACATTCATGACTAATATTTTAAATTGAAAACTCTGTTAATTGAGTTGAAACGTGTTTTGAAATGAATAAATAGAAGAAGAAGAAGAAGAAGAAAGACATTTATTATACCAACAAGATACATCACAGAAACAAAACAAGCACACAAGCAACATAATATGCACAACAACAGAAAGAAAACTTAATACACAACAGACAAAATGAATAAATAAAACAGGACCATAGATGTAGCCTGTGGTGTATCTACATTGCCACAAAAGGCAGCTGACTCAGCGTTGTGCTGAGGAAGTGATCCCTCAGCGCTGATTTTCAGTCAGTGCCTACGGTAACCCATAATTGTACTACGGAGTGCGTGCCGTGGTGCAGTCAAAGAATTAAGACAAATTCAATTAATAAAGTAAAAAAAAAATAAATTAAATATCGTCATAAAATACTTACATATATTATATATATTATTAGTTTTAAATTAATATGTGTAAAATATAGAGGAACACCATAATACATTTAATTTAACAAGCAAATATAAGTGAAAGAGAGGAGAGGAGAGATAGGAGAATACACACCAAAGTAAATAAATAAAAAGTAAATACATGCCCGACATAATGCAATGGTGGCCTATGATTTAGTTGATGCGATTACATAGTCGGTCATTTTACTAAATAGTAAAAGTAGAAGTAAAAGTAAATCAGAGTCAGAAGCGGCGAAAAATGTGGAGTTTCTATGTTGGTTTCTTCTCCACATAATTTATCGGTTGTGAAACTAACAACTTTAACAATAACAACTCTGTCGTTCAATGAGTGAACATTCTGTTTTTATAATGAATAAAAATATTTGAATTGAATTGAATTGAGTAAATATTACAAAATACTTTTTTTATTGTTTTTTTGAAGGCTTTTATTGTTATGTTAAAGTTTCTAAGTACGTAGTGCTATGTTGTACTAATTATGTTTAGAAAAACTTTTATTTTTAAGGTACCTTTTCCAGTATTTTTATAAGTAGTAGTAATTAATACCTAACTTCTCACTTCACACTTGGGTATATTATGTTATTGTCATTAAGTTAAGTTACGACTTTCTTTCTGTTACTACGTAGAGGAGTACATTATGAAAAATACTTTTTTCTTTTATAATTGTGTTTTTTTATATAAACAGTGAAAAAAAAACGAATCTAACTTTTAATTTGATCGCTCAATTGACCTTATTAGGTCAGATAATAATTACAAAATCATACCTAATGTAGGTAAGTAATCTGGTACGAACTATGATGATGAAACTAACATCCTCTAACGTATGCAGTTACTTAAGTCTCATTTTAAAGGAGAATCATGTTGGTTGTGAATCTATTATTTGTAGGACGTGACGTTTAATCCGCATTACTAATCTCCCACGTAATGTCATATGTTGGATGTTCTTGTTTTCCTCTTGGCCTAAAAATCTTGATGTGTGGAAGCACCATATTACCTTTTATTGAACTCACTTTCGGTGTCACTAATGTCTGACATCCTCACGATGTTTTTGCTAAGCACCGTTTCTTGTGCTTCATTACCTTTTGGCACAATGGTTTGAATCGTCATATATCCTTCTTTACCTATTTTAATTATTCAACAGGCATGTGACTTATGCTCTATTAACTCTTGGTATACGGAAACCAAATGTAGCTTAGTCTTCTATACTCTTCGTTTTTTTATTTGTAGATGTAACATATGCCGAATTACCTCATATAAAAAATACGTTCAATTGAGTTAAGTGACATAAAAGTACATAAAACAACGTCGAATGAAAAAAAACAAAATGTTAATTAATGCTCGTATTTTTTTTGAGTTTAGAGCTGTTTCCATCCTTACATTATGACAATAAATAAAAAAGTTATGTCCATTTTTCTGAAATTTCAAACTTTAAATTGCTCTCCTGAACAATTTGGTTTTTGTCGCTTATACCCTATATCCTTTTAACCGTCGATATGTACTAACTATGCTTAGATGTGGAAACATGATTTACCGCATTTGTAAAATTAAAGATAGAGCTGCAACAAAAGAGTAATTGACAGAGAACACTTTATTGTGCAAAAAAATAGGAAAATACATAGATATTTCTTAACTTAACAATACAATATCTTCCAGACAACCTGTGCATCTATACAGTAATATAAACATACACATAAACTCACACCTGTATCCCAAAGGGGTAGGCCGAAACAAGGGTTTGTCACTGGCCACGACCCTCATAAACCTCTTTTGCCCCATCAACAATCGCTGCACGCACGCCGGTTTCGGGTACGTATTTTTAATAACTAATCCACAAAATTACTTTTAGCAGCCCTTTGGCATCTTTCCTCTCAATTTGCCAAGTTACTACATGGTCAGCGTGTAAGTCAAAAGGTGGCGGGCGTGATAATTCAAGCAAAAATAAAATAAAATATGGGTTGAGCGTAAAAAATGTAAAAGTGAATTGCAGTCAGTACACGTGGATGCGGGTAGACTCAAAAGATTCCCTCGCTAATGAGGTTGGGAGAGCGCGAATTTTTCCCCTCCTCGTGCTCTTTAGTTGAAAAAGGAATATCCCCCGCACAGACTATCATACCGCTAAACGCGTGCGATACGAGTATATTTTACGTGCTCCCCTTTTAAAGAGCATGCTATATTTTCTAACGATGTGCGACGTATATTATTTTCATATTAACATTTGGTTTCACTCCTGTGATGATAAAGCATACAAAACAGAGCATACAAAAATGTTCCCACGGCTTTGTTAGTATTATCATGAACTGATCTCTTTTCTATTACATTACTAAGCTGTCATAATGTAAGTATATTCAGGGTTTGTTTGTTTGATTACCGGTCAAATTTAATTGAAACGCAAAAGTGGGGTTTGCTTCCAATGAATGAAATTTTTAACGTAATTTAAAGGTTACATTGCGTCGTAGTTATATTGATATTCCTACTTGGATATTGTGAATTTTCCGAGTTAAAAAATACTAAAAATAAGCTCTAATGGGCTGTACTTATCTATATGTTATGGACAAACAATAATAATAACTTCCACACAATATAAAAATGTATGTTTGAGTAGTGAAAAACACGCACAGGGGACCTGACTTTACAATGGATGATTAATCAGTAACAGATACAAATTCATGCACTCTACACTATTTGATTATCATTTCGACTGACGTTGCAAAAAAGCCAAAGGACTCTATCAGTTTTACGATGCCCGTTTTTTGCCGCTATTGAAATTGTTAAGTGGCTAGAGTTCATATATTTTATTTTAACTATTAACGAAGTGGTAGAAATGTGCCACTTCGTAAATAGATGAAACAAAATATATTTACTCCAGTCACTTAATCATTGCTGGCTGATGGATAAAATCTCTTAGCTTCTCGAAAAGGGGTTGTAACTCATACATTTATAAGATAAGGTCGAAATCAATGGAGACTTCAATGGAGACATCGAACCCCGTACAATACATAGATACACACGATCCAAACACAATACCCTCTCTTTGGACCCGGCGCCCCTGCCCCGTTTCCGGTGAATCTGGCGCCGACGGTAATCCAATGGCAGAGCGGCTACGAATACACGGGCTTAATTTATTGATGGTAAATATGTGCATTGATAATATTGACGATCTGACTCCCAGTCTCTCCTACACCAACAATCTGTTATCATACTGTAACAGCTGTCAGTTGTTTTTAGGGTTCCGTAGTCCAATAAGGAACTCGTATAGTTTCGCCATGTCCGTCTGTCTTTCTGTCTGTCTGTCCGTCCGCGGCCTAGCGCAAAGACCGGTGGTAATAGAAAGCTGTAATTTGGTATGTGTATACATATTTATCAAGCCGACAAAGTTATAAAATGTTGGAAAAATTTTTTTTTACTGCTCCTCCCCTATATGAAAAGTGGGGATGATTTTTTTTTTCACGTTTACCCCATCAGATGGGGCATTGTTGGATTCGTCGTTGAAAAATATTATAGGTGTAGGAAGACAATTTTTTATTTAAGGTCTATGGAAGTTGTCATCGTAAAGAGGCTCGAAATTTCACTGATGCCTGCACTTGCCTATGGGCTCAGTTAGGAGAGCGCTGGTACGGTTAGCCAGAGGTCGCGGGTTCAGGTCCCGGCATGGGTGAAATTTTTTAGCCTCTAAATAGGTTTTTAAAATTATCCTCAGCACGGGTTAGTGCAACAAAAATAATATAAATTTGTCATCATGTTTTAATAATTAAAAAAATTACTGTTCTGTTTGTACAGAGACATTGTCATTAGAAGAATCCTGCTTATTCTACATTTATGTCTAAGATAAGATAAGATAAGATAAGAATATTCTTTATTGTATACCGGAAAAATGTTACAGAAACAGCAATGACAAAAGAAAAGATACAATTGGCGGCCTTATTGCTATTATTGTCAAGCAGATTTATCATCACCATCATCCCACCTATATCCAGATGTTTTGGTCGCGCAGATTACACATAGGTACATGAACTCACAGCTGTGTCCCGTAAGGATAGGCAGAGATCAGGTTTTGTCAGATTAAAAAATCATTATCAATGTTAGTTCAGATTCACTTAATACTCATACAATTAAAAAAAAGATGTATTATTTATTTAGTGCTTGGCATTTTGATAATTATTGTTAGCAGTGCCAACCGTTTTTTTTATTTAATAGTTTTTTTTATTACTTAAACTCATACAATTAAAAAAAAAGATGTATTATTTATTTAGTGCTTGGCATTTTGATAATTATTGTTAGCAGTGCCAACCGTTTTTTTTATTCTACAGGAAGAGGTTAAGAAGAGGATAATAAGTTGTATCAGACATACAAAAATAGCCACAATCACGGCCCAAATTCTGAGAATGTATTGTATAATGACAAATTGCAAAATAAACCTTCTAGACGTCGATGGAATGAAAACACGTGAACCTACCATGAATCTTGTGTTGCAATAGCTACTAGAATTGAGACCTAGGGCTGAATATTGTCAATATCAGTCCTCGGGGTGAAAGACACGGCGGCGACCCGCCGCGTTTTCCTTGAATCTGGCGCCGCTGCTAAATGCAATGAGCTCTGTTCTGAACGCTCTATACTGCTGATTACAAAAATATATGCGGAGCTCACTTAAGAGGCTCCAGGGAGCATCACTAGTGCCACCGAGGAAAAAAATCATATCTTTTTTACAGATTGCTTTTTGCATTTCGTTTGACACTTTTGTCAGACTTATCTCTCAATCATGTTAATAGTGGTTTAGTACCCATGGCCTTAAGCTTAAGTCAAAAAACCTAGGACAAAAACGGCTATTTTTGGCATAAATGCGATCTAGTCCCAGGTCCGTGATCCTAGGATATCAGTTGTGGGTCCTAAATCACTATTAACACAATTGAGAGATTGATCTAAAATTTTTGCTAAAATGATCTGTAAAAACGATATGTTTAGGGTTCCGTAGTAAACAAGAAACCCTTATAGTTTCGGCATGTTCGTCAGTCTGTCTGTCTGTCTGCCTGTCCTTCCGTGTGTCCGTCTGTCTATCCGCGGCTTAGGACAGAGACAATAAGTATTAGAGAGCTGAAATTTGGCATAGAATTACATATTTATCATGGCGAAAAAACGGTAAAGTAAAAAGTCAAAAAATCATTTTAGGGTAAAAAAATGCAACACCTAAAATACGGATAATTTAGGAGTAGGCGACCAAAATTAGAGAAACCATTTTTTTTCTCGCCTCCACCATAGTGCTGGGTGTCGTTGAATTGGTTATTTAAAATATGATGGGGATAGAAATACCATTTTTTTGCTTTAGGCTCCCGTTTACGAAATATTAAGCTTTAAAGCGAAAATTTTTGAAACGAATGATTTTAGAAACGTGAACAAATTCAGGTCAGTAGCGCATATAATGAACTTAAAAAGAAAACTATCGTGGTTAAGTAGGCTTTATAAGTTAAGGAGTAATAGGCGACCAACTTATAAAAGGAAAACTTCGTACAAAATCCATTGAAAATTACTTTGATGAAGTTGTTAGTTCAATAAAGCAGATAAAAAACCCTCTTTCTACGGAACCCTACACTGCGCATGACCCGTCACGCAGTTGGCCGGTTTTTTCCATTGGTGGCGCAAGGCACTAGTAATATTTTTACTGCTTAGAACCCTTTAAGGCGAAATATCTATTCAAATAGTGATATTTTTTTGCAGCTATACTAAGGTTGAAGTACCTTGTTTAACTTTGTACGATCTAAAATTAAAAAGACTTATAAAGACTCTTTAAAATAAACAGCAATTTTAGGACGTTGAACTTTATTATGTTGTTTTCAATATTTGTTGCTGGATAGCGAGTCGACATAATAATATAGCTGGAATTTTTGAAATAATTTAACAGACATGTTGTTAGTTCGAAATGTAAAAAAACTGAAATCAGTAAATTAAGACGATTTAAAAACTAAATACCGACATGAGCTATAAAGAATACCTGAGTATAAAAAAAGGGAAAGTACGTGATTTCAATTTTACACTACTCACATCAGTAATACAATATAATTTTTATACCTTTTAATATAAATAAACTGTAGAAAACGCTGCTGTTTTTGTTATTCCTAAGTTACATTAATATGTTTGTACAACTGTTTGTTTTCTCTAATAAATAAAAATAAATTAAAGAAAATACGTGCACCATTTGAACAATAAAGTTCAGCTTATTTATTCATTCGTTTCCCACAAACACATGTTGTGGCTTGATACACAGTTTGCACTATATTAATGTTTTACTGACCTAAATAGTTTAAAGTTTAACAATGACATCCCAGTTCTGCTATAAAGTTAAAAAAAAAATCGCGATAAATATTTTTCTAACATTCTCTGCTACACTACACGCGTTTCACCTTAAAGCAATAACCAGTCCGCTGCACCTCAATTGCAGAAGTATTATTCCTGTCACGTCTTTTTTTTAAGACTGCAAAAAAAATCTAATTTTTTTTTCACTCTTTTGCTGTTTAGTACTGACAAGTTATTCAAACACGCTGGAAGGTATTCGACGGAGCAATAGCCTACAAGTAAGTGACAGGCCACAAGAGGACGGACGGCACGGCGCTAATGACTCGGCTATTCAATTGGAAATTTGGACGCCGATCCTTGTACCAGAGAAACTCACTCAGCAATGACGAGCCCTTTTTAAACAACAAAAATGCGTTTAATGTTGACAACTTGCGGTTTTTTTTATAAAAATGCCATTTGTTTATAAAAAACTTAAATAGTCTGCGGTAAAATCTTTATCTTTATCACAAACTATTCAAATTGCATGTAAAGAGTGTTTTAAGGAATCATGTTTTTATAAATATTATTTTTTGGTAAGCCATCAAGCACTGTCAGTACTTTTGATCAGTCTGAATTTATTTTCTTTCCATTTCCTGTCATCCATCACATTAACAGATACCCAGCATTGTCGATACATCAATCTGTCTCTTTTTTATTCTAAAGAGACCGGCTGATACTTAAGTATTTATTAACATACATACATACACCCGCGCTTGTATTCCAGATGAATAGGCAGAGACCATAGGGGGAAAGTTTTATTGGTACGGTAATTATTATTTCATTGATACCATAGTATAGTAACCAATCGCATTCCAATAGTATAACCCGTATAACTTAACTCGACGCCTTACGCGATGCGATCTTCTTCGTGAGAGTATTTAATTTGCGTGGGTCAGACCACTAGAACGACATTGCACTGCCATTGCTTAGTAGACTGCCAAATAAAGGTAATTAACCACAATTGTCGTGCTTATATCATTCTATTGAAAAACTTTGTGTGTTTGACACTAGGGTCAGGTTAAGCCTCTTTCGCGCCATCAACATTCATTGATCGTAATTAATTTTTTGCGCCGTGAAATTCTCAGTTCTGAGAATTTTTACCCTGTGTTGTAGCAAAATGAAATAAGACCGTCTTTAAATAATAACTTCAACTCTCTGTTGAGTGGGAATAACAATAAACAATGAAATGAATTTAAATAAATGTAAATAGTGTTCAAGTATTCTGATCTGAGTGGAACAGTACCGTTTTCTTGTTTGCTCTTGTAAAGTTTTCCGATATTCGCTTGTGAGATCCTTCGTTAAAGGAAACTGAACAGTCACATCGTGGCATGAATTATTCATAATTAATGAAGCTGGCGTTTCCAATTCTGTCATTACGCAGGTATATGGTGTAGAACGAAAGTTATTATAATCGAATTGAATTGAACTGAAATAATTTATTCACGTAAAACACAGTACAATGACAGAGTACAATTTTAAATTATAAATTAAAAAGAAACATGCAAGGAAAGCCGGTGCACTGCGTTTGTGAAAGGACCCGACTCAGCATTTGTCACAAAAGGGGTACCTTCTGTAACGCTGGTATTCTGTCGGCACCTAATAAGTAAAATAAATAAAAACAAAAGACACACACAATAGATGTTAGGAAAAATAAAATAATAAAATAATAATAATAAATATGTAAATTTTCAAATATATAAGCAGATACCTTTAAAAATTTAATATAATAAATTAAATAAAGTAAATGATAAGATTAAATAGGTTTAGTTCGCCCGATCCTAAAGTAAATGAAAAGATGAAATAGGTTAGTTTTACCAATCTTAAGCGAGCCATTGTAATTAATTTATTTTGTTTTGTTTTCTTTTTTCGTTGGCATAACCTACTAATAAGCGCACCACAGCAGCAAAAAAAACTACAGATGACACATCTAATAGGGCAGAGCTATAAAATTTCAATCATTCTGCTGGTCCTCCGACAACAATAACCTATAATGATTTTTGAATGATCCTAAAGTTGGTTAATCATATAATAATTAGACAAAAATTAAAGTAAGTTATTCCGGAATTACGTTAATGGTACGTATATTTTACGTAGTTCCGATTGTGTCACATTGCTTGACAAGTTCAATAATAATAATGATTTTTAAACAAATATAATCAAATTAAAAATATAATATTAACATTCATTTATTAATAATGTTAATAGAATATTGGTTATAAATATTCGTATCTTATCTTAACTATAACTTTCAATTATAGTATCGATTTAAGCGGTATTCAAAAACTCTTTGTAGGGTCTGTGTGTATGTGTATGTAGCTGTGGTAGCACGGGCGATAGAACGCTTGCCTTACATTTAAGAGGTCGTGTGTTCGAACCCCGGCACATACCAACGACTTTGTTTTCTGAATTATTTAAGTATAGACTCGCTGACGGCGATGGAAGACATCATGAGAATACCCGAGTGCGAGTTATGATAGATAGATAGATAGATAATTGTTTATCTGAACACAAACAAATTTAAATTTGTTTACAATATCATTGTACCCTGACTCCTGAAAAAGGGACCTGTATCTCAGGAGCCAGTGCTGTTCCAAAAGGTATGATACAATGTTATTCTGTGGGAAACGGCACATATAAAACCTTATATCTTATGTATACTTTCCTGGGAAAGAAAGCAATAAATTAACATAAAATTTAAGTAGGTTGCTATTAATTACAAATAAATTACGACTGCTGATCGACCTTTATAATTTTAACCGGCCAAGTGCGCAGTGTGGCTTCCGTACAAAAAGAGGTTTTTATCTGCTTCACAGAACTAACAACATCATCAAAGTAACTTTCAACGGATTTTGTACGATGTTTTCCTTTTATAAGTTGGATGCCTATTACGCATTGACTTGTAAAGCTTACTTAGCCTTGATAGTTTTCCTTTTAAAGTTAATTATATGTGCAGCTGCCCTGAACTTTTTCACGTTTCTATAATAAGCCGTTCAGCCGGGTGAGGAGGGGACGCCCTACTCACAAAAATTTACTCTTTAAAGCTTAATACTTTGCAAACGGAACCCCAAATCGAAAAATGGTCCTCTTACAACCATATTATTTTAAAACACCAATCCAACGATACCCCACACTATGGTTAGGGGAGGTACCCTGAAAAAAAAAATGTTTGTCGAGTTTGTACTCTAACATATTCTTTATAGCAAATGATAAATTAGAAAATTAATTACATAGCATTGTTACAAAGGCGAAATTATCTACAGTTTTGTCTGGAATAATAAATATGTCTATCAGTGCCAAATTTCAGCCTCTCTAGTACTTATCGTCTCTGTGCTAAGCCGCGGACGAACAGGCGGGCAGACAGACGGACGGACGGACATAGCGAAACTATAAGGGTTCCTTGTTGACTACGGACCCCTAAAACATTTTTAATGAAGCAGAGCTGACAGTATTGTTGACATCAGATCTACCTTTACGGAGCAGCACACTGTTCAGATTATTTAATTTTACAAAAAACTCTCAAAACTACCGATGCACTCTAGATTAAAGTCTCAGCTATAAAACTAACTTGGCCTGATGTCTATGCACGACTACTGTGAAAGAGCTGTAATATGCAACAGAGCCAAAAAGCTAAAAAACAAAGCGATGAGCACAACCGTTATTCTTCTGCGGCTTAACGCAAGTAATGTATGATTTATGAAGCCAAAATGAGCGGCCTCTCCGGTCCCTCCTTCCGTATCTGTAAATTAAATTATGACTGTTATTAAAAAAAGTAAAACCAAAGAAGGTTATAAATTACGTTTAGAGGATAATTCACTGTGGACTTAAGACAATGTTAATATGTTTTAAGTGTGGAGTAAAAAAGATTAAAGATAATGATTTTAGAAAGAAAGAAGACATTGAATGAAACACAGTGGGTAAACAAACAAAATATACAAATGTCAACAAAACAGAAAAAAAACAAATCAATCGTGGAGAAAACATATTTTATGAGGCAGATAGTTGGATTTATAATTTCGGTAATTCGCTCCCGAAATACTTTTACATTAGAAACTTATAAAAAAATACCTCTTACTTGAATCACATAACAAGAATGTGTCGCTCATATAATGAAATAACTAAAATCAATAACAATATAGATATATTTAATCCGCGTATAGGATTGTTAAAGTCGGAATTTCGAAAAAGTTTATCCAGCCCGAAAAAATCCTTTTTCTTATCTTCTTTTTAATAATTATTTTGTTTCTTTATTTTCGGGCTTGATTGAGCTTGATCAAGCCTTGATTGAATAAAAAATACATAATACTCGTAATATGTTAGCTGAGTAACTCGTCCAAGTTTAATTTCGTAAACTGTGATCATGCTGTGTACACATGTTTTGGAGATTAGTTTGGATCTTACATAGTAATTGATGTTATCTGATAATGTACTGGCTAATATCTGTTTTGTGTGCCTAATAAATATCGCCATTTTCAAACATTCTATTTGATTTTTTAGGGTTCCGTAGTCAACAACGAAACTTTATAGTTTCGCCTTGTCCATCTTTCTGTCTGTCTGTCTGTCCGTCTGTCTGTCCGTGGCTTAGCATAGAGACTATAAGTACTAGAGAGCTGAAATTTGGCATTATTACGCCGACAAAACAGTAGAATAAAATCTTTTTTTTTATGGTACTTTTCCTAGACCTTAGGGATGAAATCAAACGCCTACGTCATAGTGCGGGGTATCGTTGGATTAGTCGTTTATAAATATTGTGGGTTTAGGCAGACCATTTTTCGATTTAGGGTTCCGTTTGCGAAATAATAGGCTTGAAAGCCCAAATTTTTGTCAGAGTAGGGCGTCGTCCCCCCGTCTCCCGGCTAAACGGTTGTTTGTAGAAACGTGAAAAATTTCTGGGCAGTAGCACATATATGAACTTAAAAGAAAAACTATCACATATTATTCGTAGATTTTTTTATTTTTGTGAGTGAGTGAATAGAGTTTCTTTTGACCTTCTAACGTTTGTTTCACACGTGAATGAAATCAGGTTTAATAAAAAGCGCCAAGATGTTGACATCGCGGTATTCCGTAAAAAAATCAAATATAACCTCTTTTAAGTTTGGAGATTAGGAGACTTTTTAGTTTTGTTTATTTAAAGAGTTCTTGTATCGAGTCGTGGTACCACTAGAAACTGAACATGACGTACCTCCGGTTTTTTAGACTCTGGTTCTTTTTTATTCAAATTTAGTTAAAGCAGCCCTAATCGAAATTTTAGCCCGGGCTTTTAAACTGACCCATTTTCTAGAAAAAAAATAGGGTTTTATTTTTTTAATGCCTATTGATTTATCGGTCAATATTCAGTGTCATATTAAAAGATATTACAAGTTTTTTTGTGGCATAATTTGATCTGTAATCGCTTCTAGGACTATGAGCAGATGAGCAGGTGCTCATAGTGACATCCAAAGTACGATCTTTGAACGAAGATCCCTCTTCGGTATTTGTAGCATTAATGGTTAGCTACTCAGGTCCACAATATCGCGCCTTCTCAGTCTTCTTAATCTTTTTATTAAATATATTAAAAGTATTCAAAAATAATATGCTTATTCGTCGACAAAATTTTTTCGTTGTCATTGTCACTATTCAAAAGTAACCGCTCGCTAGGTTGGCATCACTGCGACAAATTATAGTGGTGTGCATCGATTAGCCCGGAAGGTCATAAACGCGAGCTGGATCACTTGACGGTATTCTTGGTGGAGGAACATATCACCACACAATTTAAGAATATTGCCAAAAAATATTGCTGTTCAATAATGTATCTAGTTTTCATTTCTAGGGTTCCGTACTTCAAAAGGAAAAACGGAATTGTTGTCCATCCGTGCCTTACAGTGGGACGTATATAGGTTGCTTATGAAAAAACTTTTCGTTGAACTAGAACTATATAGTTGTAATTAAATTGTAACTATATAGTATATAGTTGTAACGTTGTTAAGTTGTAAAGTTCGGGAAAAGCTCGGTAACTATAAATTTGTACGGAACCATCGGTGGGCAAATCATACTTGTCCGGTTTTTCATGCTACAAATAACTATAGGTTCACGAAACAAAAGCATTTCCTCCGTCGTTGCAGTCACTAAACGCATTAATTAAAAAAACAACTTCCGATCTTGAAACCCGCTAACGCGCTAACCCCGCTGCTCAGCATTCAACAACCACGAGATATACAATAAAACGTGTATCTAAAAACAAACCTGCAACCCTGAAGAAAAGGATCATCAGCACCTTATAAGAACACGATGTCAAGGATAAAGCAGCGGCAGCGCAGAGGTAGAACGCCTTTCGTATGGGAGGTCGTGGATTCGAAACTCAATGTTTTGTTTTCTAAGTTACTTACATTTGTGAAGGTGTAGTAGCAATACCACTCGCTAGCGGTGAACAAAAACATTGTGAGAAACCCCTAGTGTCTGAGGTACTTACATGCCTCAGCGCTTGATATACCCCGACTGGGAGGCTAAGTGCAAAAATCTCAGGTCTATCTAGTACTAGCATGAGGCCGATGCTTGTCCGGTTTTTTTTATTGACTCCAGTTGACTCTACACTATGGCAAAACAATACCAACCAACCGTCACTAAAATTGTCACAGTGTAGACTAGCGGTAAACATTGGCGCGTTAGTACGTACGCCGTCGCACGCCACGCCGTCGGATATATCCAATTTAGAGAGATTATGTAAAATACGCAGGATTGTTTGTATTTGTTTTATAATGGAACGGGGCGCTCAGCGGTAATAATGTCATAAATGTTCCGTGCTCGTAAAAACGCCGCTCCTTTTATTAAAATTCCGTTAAATAAAACACGTGCGATGCCTCTCGAAAAAGTGTTTGAGCTCCAAGCCGAATCGATTCTGGATTAAGGGGAATAAGGGTGTGCGTGGTGCATGGAGCGGTGAAATTGCAAAGTGAGAAAGTTTATATTCAGCATTGATTGACACGTTTGTGAGGTCTCGGGATCAAATTTTCGCATGTACCTATATAAGGACGTTGTTTTCTGAGTTATGTAAATTTTGTGAATGTATAGTAGGAGTAGTCAATGGCTAAATGTGAATTCTTAGCGTTTGGAATTGCAAATCAGAGCATGGGAAGTGGTTGTTAGATGTATACTCTCTTTTTCTGAGAGAGGGCCTGCTTTTTCTGAGAGATGGACTTATGCATCCTTGTTATACTGGGCTGCCTACTTACTAGCCCCTATCTTTTAATAAGGTCATATGTTAGTATTAAATGTGAAAAAATTGCTGAAAAAAATGGTTATAAAATCGTACCTGCGTACTAGAAACCTATGTATCCTGGTCAGCACATAGTAGCAATAAAAACCTTTGGTAACTCATACATTCATCGAAGATCAAATTTCCGGAAAATTTAAAACTTACTAAAACAATGCGAAACAAAAGAAACTTAAACTATAATCGAGCAGATTATAGCAAAATTGTTCTAATAGAGCTACAAGTTTTCAGGACAGTAACGATAACATCAAGATAAAACATTTTAATCGCAAACATTTGCAGGCATCATAGATCGGAATCGTTGCTACAAAGTAGTCTGTTCCATTGGTATAATATGTCGGAATCGAATTCAGGACCTCTCCAATGTGAGGCTTTTTTAACTGACTTCGAAAAAGGAGAACGTTATCATTACGATGCGTATGTTCTTTTTCGCTGTGTTCACTCGCTAACCGTGAAGGAGAACATCCTGAGGAGACCTGAGCGCCGGAGCTATACACCTACCTCCGAGCTTGGAATCGCTAATCCGCGGTGGGCACGCGTGGTGATTGAGCCCATACTTTCTCCCTGAGAGAAGGCTTTTGCCCTACAGTGGGACGTAAATAGGCTGCTTATGTATGCTCTCATACTCTCTGATAAATTATAACCTTTTTTGACACCAATTTTAGGTTAGGTCAAATCGTTTATGTACAGTGGGACGTAAATAGGCTGCTTATGTATGCTCTCATACTCTCTGATAAATTATAACCTATTTTAACACCAATTTTAGGTTAGGTCAAATCATATATCAAATAATTATATCAAATTTAAAGTCTTCTCTAACTACTGGCTCTCGCTCGCTTCGCTCGGGAGTTAAGTCTGTAACTCCTTCGCTTCGCTCGTGAGTTAACCCTAGGATCCCTCGTCCTTGGGGTTCAAAATATCGCCCGAGACATAATACACTGCTTTATCCCCTTAATGCATAATCTACTATTTTTTGCGGCATAAACGGCCATAACTTCTTTTAAAGTGAACTTAGAAGTTATATTTTTTCACAGCAGCATTCATACTCATAGATGCCAGTTTTGGGTTTTCCAAAACCACAGAGGCGTAGATATACAGTACTGTATACCTACGCCTCTGTGGTTTTGGAAAACCCAAAACTGGCATCTATGAGTATGTTAACAAATTGACAAGTGAGTTTACAAAGATCTCATTAAATCTTGTCCGTGTGGCGCCGGGTTAAGAATAGCGTCACTCCATTTCCTTCCGTGGATATCGTAGAAGGCGACTAAGGAAATCAATTACCAGCAGACAGGCAGCAGCGTCTTCCTGAGACTCCAACCGCATACTGCGATCGCCAACCCGCCTGCCAAGCGTGGCGATTATGGCAAAACGCCTCATGGTTATGGAAACCACGAAAGAGGCCTGTGTCAGGACTGCAGGCAGTGGGCGTCAAATCGCTGATGATGAATTCTTGTCACGAGTTCACTACTACCAAATTCAGACGATTTGTTATTACTCTTTTTGTGCTCAAATTACAGTAGAACGTTATTTACGTAACTTTGTTAAAGCCTTTAAGTACATATCAATTAAAGCAACACGGGGCCCATGTATGTATAATTTCATCAATATTTTAGTACCTATGCTAATGCGCTCCCTGACAAAATTGCTGAAGCAATCGAAAAATGTTAAACACGTTCATCAATAAACATTGAGTCGAAATGACATCGGCGAGGCGATCCAGACGGCCCTATACTATCTCACACATCGTGATCCGAATTACATACATTAGAAAAATATACTACAATTGTTCTGGCTCGGGAGCTATGGACACAATCTTCATGTATGTCACGTGCCGGATTATAAAAGCTTTTTCCAATTCTCCATTGTAGGTGGTCCCGAGGGCTGCCAGGCGGCCACGTAGGCGCTATATCTCACGGTTTCTGTTCGCTTTTATTTTAACGAAATTTAGCCCCTTACAGTGTCAGTGCCATTTCCATTGTATCGCTGCGTCGGTGGGTTGACTTGGCGAGATTGAAAGAGAACGTGCGCCAAACGCTCCTCCATTGTCGAGGTTTAGCTTAACGGTGCAAAACAGAGTAACACAAAAATCTGTATTCGCTACTATTATTGGTTTCTTATTGTCTCGTGTAGGTTGTATAGCGCTCGCACTGAAACACCATGTTTTCGTGTGAAAATAAGTGAAATAAAGAAGAGGAAAAATAATGAATACAGCGTCGGGGGATTCGTCGTGATTCCAGAATCAGAGCACAAAACAACGGGCGCAAATAAAGTCATAAAGCCATCCACAGAAATAATATGGGGCGTGAATTTTTTCGTCGTCCCACAAGGGCCGGTGTTTGTTGTCCTCTTGTACAAATCCGGGGAAAAAGGCTTTGATATTATGTAACGGAACCCTCGGCCCGCCTCCCACATTAGTACCCCCTGAAAAAGTCCCATTCTTATTCAAATATTTCCGGCAATTTGTTTGTCCTATCGTTCAGAAGGGTATAAAAATAGGTTAAGACAGAAACCGTCCTTTCCGTAACAAATATATTGGATACAATAAAAAATAATAAGCGATTATTTTCGGTCCTTGAAGGGTGCTGCCGTATAATTTGTTAGCTGACATATTCGTTACATGTAATAAGGATTCTGAAACACGATGCTTTCTGGGTTTCTGAACTTAATTGAGATTTATTTGGGAGAATAACTTGTAGGCCAAAGGTCTCATTAATAAAAACAAGATTCCTTAAAACCCTCTATAAGCGCCGATTAAAATAGTCTGTGGAGTAGATTTTACAAGGAAAAGACGTAACCACAGATTAAATAAAGTACCTCTGAGGAGTGCTTTAGAGGAAGTTTTTATAAATAAGTCCGTAAGACTACAGCTGAGAATAGGAGTTATCGACTTTTGTTGTTTCCTATAATTCAAGATATGCCTACTGTATTATTTTTTCCGTCGTATCACTTATAGTACGAAATAATTATGAATCAAGTAGCATAATATCTCGTATCGCAAAAGTATGTCGACGTATAGTAGGTTCCTACTATTTAAGCAATTTTTAGTTTATTCTCTTCATAAGGCGCTCAGTCCCATAAATACTAGAATAACAAGCACGAAGAAAAAAGAAACCCCCTAGAAGAAAATAAATACAATGAAACAGGAAAATAACGAAAACCTTTGAATTATTACTCGGTATACTTAATGCCAGTTGTGGCAGCTCGTTGGAAGTTAGCAATTCTGTTTTTCAGTAGCTATAACAAAACCTGCCAAGAACCCAGCTCAGAACAAAACCATGAAGTAGGTTGCGCGAGCTCCTAGTGCATTCAAAGTTTGCTCTCGTAAGCGGCTGCCAAAAAACTTGCTCTTCGTAAATTGAGTTTATTAATGTACCCAGTCATTATTCACACCAACCTGATTTCATTATTTCTCTGGCCCTTTTATAGAATGCGCACGTGTTTTAAACAGGCAAAAGACTTTGTAAACTATAGAAATTAAAGTTCTTTATTATAATCAACGGATGCATTTACACTATTTAGAAGTTGGGTTTTTAAGTAAGTTGTTTGTTTTTTATTTCAAACATTTTGGTGAGTTTTACTGGCAATAGCTGACATTTGACAGCTTTTTCGTGACGTTGTATTACCAGTGACACTAGCATTATCAACATCTTTTACTTGACACCTCATTTACCGAAATTAGTCTAGCCGTCATTAAGAACCATACATAGGGAACCTACTTTTCTACAAACATACGCACGATAAACATATAACTACTTTTTTGATTTGGCAGTCAACTAAGAATTGCATATTATTCTTTTAAATTTTGGAGTTCCTTCATACCATTTTACAAAGTTACTTACTACTGACATTTCTGTAAAATAGACTAATCAGTCATTCGATTTACATAATATGCGGTCTTTATGCAACCTACCGCACACAGGAGGTTTTGAAGCGCTGAGTTATGTGAATACCGGTGATAAGAAACTGGGGTATGAATAGAAACAAAAAGTGGAAAATGGATTTGACCCACCGATTTCCTACTGCCCTTTGATTGCTATACCTTATTCAAAGTTTTTAAATGTAAAAAGTGGCAATGAGGATGGCAACACGAAACTATTTATAGATGGCGCCACTGAGACTTGCCCCGACAATGTTTGTTTTGTTTTATAAGTATTGCTTATTTTCGGATTTTTTTCGGAGCAAAGTTTCGTATACCGCAAAAGCAAGACTGTCAAAAGCAAAGCAAAGGTAACCTTAAAATATTGTTTAAACATTTCTTGCACAACACGTCTATAAATACCTCTTCAATGGTCTCTTCAAGGGTAAAATGTTAAATTTACTTAAAAAAGTCCTCCATTTTTAACGTGTGGGAAAAATCCTGACCTGAAAACAAACAAGAATGATAAAACATAACTTTTCACACATGATTTTAAAAGTATTTAATTTTTGTTATTTGTATTACAGAGCACAGAAATATTTTTTGTTATTTGTTTACAAAAATTATAACCTATAAATTTCTTGACATATTGATTTTCTTCCTCCAAATAGTTTTTGAGCCACCGTGTTGCTATTGCAAACTGACCAGTAAACGCATAGATACTGTTTTTTTCTGAAGAAAAGCCACTACACACAAATCTTTCGGGTTTTTTAAATTACAAATATTGTGCTTTTCCCAAACAAATAGTAAAGAAAACGAGACATCCTTCATTTAGATTTTTTTGACCGTTACCACCCCCATTGACATTCACAAAAACAGTGTGATTTTCAGTGCTCAATGTAAAAGCGCCCTTACAAAATTGCATCGAGACTTTGTTCTACATTCTAGAACATTCTTTCAAAAGCGCCAAGTCTTAAATAACACCAGGTACCTATCTCTAGTTATTAATTACAACTTTGAGAATTTAAATTTTCTCGAGGAACTTTCGAAAGAAATACTATCTAGGGAAATCCTAGGATTTCCCTAGATGGTTCTGCCTGAAGTTACACTTATAAAGTACTGAAATAACCAGTCTACATGAAGTTATGTTATCTACGTGTGAAAATGTATTGAATTATTCTACCTTATTATTGTATCTTTTTTTTTTGTCATTGCTGTTTCTGTAACTTGTTTTTCGGTATACAATAAAGAATATTCTTATCTTATCTTATCTAACTATACCTACTACTAATATTTCGAAACACCTAGATGTTGTATTATGTCTGAAAAACACCGCTGTAAGATTTATCGTGTACCTACATAAAATCATTTTGCTAATGGAAGAGATTGGCGGGGACTGATGAGGTTGGCGTGACAGGGAAGAAGCGTATGCCCAGCAGTGGGCTCTATTTACGGGCTGGATAGACTTTTTTATTCATTTGCTACATATACGCCGTGAATGTTGCGTAGTTTGAAAGCCAAAAACGTCCCTTAACAATAGCTATCGAATACGCTAGTTACTTTTTTTTAACTTCCAATACTGTCTCGTCACAAACTTAAATCTGTGAAAATCATTAGTAGCCAGCCAGAAGTGGTACGTGCTTGCCGCGGATCTGCGGGTCATTGATCTGATGGACGGTAAAGGCTGACTAATAGTTCGCGAATTTTTTGAAAGAAGATCTCTCAACTGATAATCAGAATTCTCAACTAAATTTATTTTTAAAATTAAGTCGTTACTTAAATAGTTGGTGGCATTTTAAAGTACTAATTACATTTCAATTCAATTCAATTCAAATATTTTTATTCATTGTAAAAACAGAATGTTTACAAGACTTAATGAACGTCAAAGTTGTTAGTTTCACAATTAATGGATTATGTGGAGAAGAAGCTAACAAAGAAACTCCACATTTATTCTTTTCAAAACACGTTTTAACTTAATTAACAGAGTTTTCAACTTAAAATATTAGTCATGAATGTGTTGAACACTAGTCACAATCGTCCTTTAAATAATATTAATCTACTGTTTAATGCCAAACATCTTTGTCTTCTAAATAATCCTTGATGTTATAGTAAGCCTTTTTGCACAGAATGTGCTTAACACATTTTTAAATCGCGTTGGAGGTAACTCTAATATATCTTCAGGAATTTTGTTGTAGAACCTTATACAGTGCCCCATAAAGGATGTGTTAACTTTTGCAAGTCTAAATAGTGGAAATGACAATTTATGTTTATTTCTAGTTTTAACATTATGGTGGCCACCAACATTTTCGAAGTCTTTGATATTTTTTCTAACGTACCTACATAATATTTTCATAAATGTATTGACATGCAACTGTTAAGATGTTGGTTTCTTTGAAGAAATCTCTTAGCGAATCCCTACTACCTAACTTGTAAATAAATCGGATGGCTCTCTTCTGCAAGATGAAGATAGTCTCAATGTCTGCTGCCCGGCCCCATAGTAGTATACCGTAGGACATAATACTATGGAAGTAACTAAAATAAACAAGTCTAGCAGTTGCAACGTCAGTGAGTTCCCTAATTCTTTTCACTGCATATGCTGCAGAGCTAAGTCTGTGTGCTAATTTTACAATATGTGGACCCCATTGTAGTTTTGCATCGATTGTGATGCCAAGAAATACAGTATCATTTACAAATTCTAGTTTTTCATGTCCAATTACTATGTTGTTCTCAGACATAACCGTGGCTTTCAAACCACACAGATTTCTAAGTGTATAGATGGATGATTGGATGAACGGATGTTGGACGGACAGATAGAGGCATGGATGGATGAATGGATGGCGGGAATGCGTGCTCAAAAATGTTGTTACCTACTAGCACTAATATAGTAAGCCTGAAATTTTGTAAAGATATTTAAATATTTTGATCTTTGTTCAATAAATAACGAATCAACAGCTCAATAAATTTGGATAATTTTATATGATTTTTTATATTTGAAATAAAATGAATTGATGGGTTAATTGGTTGATAAAATTTTGCATATAGATCGCCGAAAAGTTCAGAAAAGGGAGTGTTTAGCAGTAAATAAATAAGTAAAGACTATATCACAGCCTTCTGTGCCTTCTTATAAGGCATTATCTTAAAGCTTTAATTTCTTTTTGATTAGTTCATTTCAAACTCTAAGCTATGTTAAGGCTAAATTATTTCGCAACAAGAATTGGCAAAGGAATATTATGGAATATTATACAAAAATTACATCATTATATGTTTTATTTCTCTTCTAGCCATGATTGTGTCCCTCTTCTGGGCAAAGAGACCTGTACATTTTCATCCCTTCTTGTCCTTTGCCAGTTCTTATTTAAATCATTTCGGCTCAATGTTTAGTGATGAACGCGTTGAACATTTTTCGATTGCTTCAATAATTTTGTCGGGGAGCGCATTAGCATAGGTACTAAAATATTGATGAAATTATACATACGTGGGATCCCTGTTGCTTTAATTTATATGTACTTAAAGGCTTTAGCGGAGTTACGCAAATAACGTCCTACTTTAATGTAAGGACAAAAAGGGTAACAACAAATCGTCTGCATATGGATATTACCTAGTGCACTCGAGGCAAGATTTAATGAAATCTTTTTAAACTCACTTATCAATTTGTTAACGTACTCGCAGATGCCAGTTTCGGGTTTTCCAAAACCACGGAAGCGTATACAGTGTTACCACTAAAATGCTTTAAACCTGTATTAATATTATAAACTGACCGTCATCATCATTATCATCACCAGCCATTTGACGTCCACTGCAGGACATAGACCTCCCTCATGGTTTTCTAACCACGAAGGGTTTTGCCATAATTGCCACGCTTGGCAGGTGGGTTGGCGATCGCAGTATGCGATTGAAATCTCAGGAAGACGCTGCTGCCCGTTTCCTGGTAATTTATTTCCTTAGCCGCCTTCTACGACATCCACGGAAGGAAATAGAGTGACGCTATTCTTAATCCGGCGCCACACGGATGAACTGACCGTAACAATACAATATTATTTATGCCCTGCGTGTCTTAATTGCACGTGGAGCATATTGACACGAGTTGTCTGGCGTCTGTTTAGCATATCGATCGCGAAACCGATTGATTGGAGCAGGCCGTAGCGATACGATCCAATTTATCCGACAAATCGAGGACAAAATGTTCACGTTCAAATAATTAAATTAAAGAAATGCGCTTCACTATAAAAACAATTCGCTTTTCATTGGTACCACCGCTGAAAGCATTTTCATGCATGTTTTAGTGGGCTGTGTCTGAGCCTCAAATGGACATGGCTAGAAATCGCTAAAAAGTGGCTGTGTGCAGTGGCGGTGCTGTCTAGCCGTGTTATATATAAAACACGATTCCTCTAAAACACTCATGAAATGTGGCTACAATAGCCTTGAGTGAACAGAGTTCAAGGGTAGCTTAATTTTAGGAGCTTTTTAAAGAATCGTGTTTCTGTAAATTACAGTGTAAATGTTTAACATAACACATACGCAAGTGGCCGTGGGCTGATTTTTCTGTGGGCAAGATGTCACTTAACCGTTAAGAAGTGCTGCTATAAATATTTGTTATTCGTGGTCCGGCCAGTTACAGCACTGCTCTTAAGAGCCTCCAAGTCGGTCAAATTCAATTTCCATTGTTACATCAATTTAATATAGAGTGCGACAAATTTATCTGACCCGGTGAAAGCGTTAATTTTTTCATAGTTAACTTGACTTTTCCATAATAAATTTGACACCTCCACCGGGTCAGATAACTTTGTGGCACTTTACTCGTGGTTCACTTGAAGAGGTGTTTGAAGAGACTTCAAGTGCCCTTAGAATTGTTGTCATACGAAATATGCCGAAACACAGTTGCGGCGAGCCACCTTCATTTCATTAAAAAAAATTACCTTCTTGAAAGGAAATTCTGGAGTTAAGTTTTTTAAGTAGCTGGATCCGACTTTTGTATGTTCGGGCCCAGGCCAGATAACAATGTAACAATGACAACTAGGCGTGCTTTATTCGCGCAGTAGTTCAGTATGCCTTACTTCGGCCTTTATTTTATAATTTAGGTGACAACGGCTTTTACTTAGAGACAGGGGACCTACTGAGATTGCTTACAAGTTGAAATTTTAGATTAAGATTTAGGCTTTTTAGAATTTGATGATGATCTCTTCTTTAATTGAATTGTATCGTGCATTTGTTCGATTGTCTACTACACTGTAATGAAAGAATTTTCGTCTGTTCGTCTGCCCGCCCGTCCGCCCATTCATCTCTGTCCGACTATTAAAAGGCTTATGATAGAATTGGCCAATTTGCATCTAAGTCTTCGTTAGTTTTCTATATTGTGCTAGTCGCGAATTGCGAGGGCATCCTAGTTTGGGACAACGTCATTGTGTTATGTGGATTTTATTTGTTACTAGCTGTGCCCGCGACTCCGTTCGCGTACATTTCGATTTTTACGAAGCATTTGTATGGGGGCCACGTCTTATCATAACTGGAGCTAGAATTTAAATAGCCTATCCTGTGTCCCAGATGTCTATATGTTTTTATACCAAATTTCATCAAATTCGGATAATTGGTTTAAGAGTTATGGAGGAACATACATACATACACACATACAGAAAAAAATTCTGAAAATCGTGAAATTAGTTTCAGTATCATATATTGAGCCTATAAACACAATATCTCTGAAAACAAACTAACTTACTCCATGACCGACCCTTACAGATTTATTATTAGTATAGATTATTGAAACGATGATGGAGTAGGTGCCCATAGCCAAATATTGTCAGTACCGCGCCCCGGTTTTGATAAAAAATTGGCGATTAATGTCTGCTCTATTGCCGGAATGAATCAGTTGATGGAGACAAATGTAATTGTTTCTTAGTGCCTTATCATTACCACACTTATTTCCACGTGTCCAATGAAGCAGTTTAAATTAAATAATTTCCAAGAATAGATCAGATTGAAAACAATCTAAATATATCAATAACATATGATTGATATGTTTTTTAACTTCAGTATTTAGACGTTTTTTGTGTAACTATTAAAAGATTCTAGAAATTATACAAGTAGTAGAAGAAAACTGGCCAAGTGCGTGTCGGGCCACGCGCAGTGTAGGGTTCCGTATAAAAGAGCTGTTTTTTTACCTGCTTTCTAGAAGTAACCATTTTATCAAAGAAATTTTCAATGGACACGTGGCAAGGCGGGTAGATGGCAGGTAGACCAGGACAGTGCTTGTAACTGTGTGGCAGCCAAGAACCGGACGGTGGTCAGTGGATAGACCGACAGCCCGATGGTCGGACGCGACGTTGCTATTTAGCATTAACTACGCCATTGTACCAAAAATGTCGACCCTTTGGGGATGAAATGTAGTAAGAGCCATTTTACGCATTTTACAGGAGAGCAAAAACCAAAACAGAAATAAAAAAATGCTTTATATCTTTTTATTTGAAATGCAGTATTAACGCAATTATTACAGATATACTTAAAATTTAACGAGTTTTGTAGATGTAAGACACATATATGTAAGATGCAATAAATAATTTTTTAATAATATTAATAATAATAATGTGAGCAAGTCATCAAAGGGCCCATGGATGCGAATGACTAGTTACCGTGAAAGATGGCGTAACGGTGAAAAAGGCCTTTGCCCAGCAGTGGCCAGAGGTGGACTGATGATGATGATGAATTTTCAATGGAATTTGTACGAAATTTTCTTTTTCTCAGTTCGTCGCCTATTACTCGTTAATTTATAAAGCCTGCTTAGCCGTGATAGTTTTGTTTCAAAGTATATGTGTTACTGTCCTGAACTTTTTCACAATTTTACACCCAGGAGAAAGGAAGGGGCGTCAAAAATAATTAAAATTTGCGCTTTGAAGCTTCACATTTCGCAAATGGATCTCTAAATCTACAAATAGTTTTCTTACACTCACAATATCTTTAAACGACCAATCCGACGATACCCCACACTATGGTATTGACGAGAAAAAAAAAATCCCTAATTTAGGAATGGGGTAGGCACCGTAAAAAAAAAATTTGACACATTTTATCCTACTATTGAAATTAATCACGCCGAAAAGATATACATTTGTATATCTTTGCCAAATTTCAGCTTACTAGTACTCGTCGTCTCTGTGTCAAGCCGCGAACAGACAGAAAACAGACGGACAGACAGACAACAGACGGACAGACAGATGGACGGACATGGAGAAACTATAAGGATTCCTCGTTGACTACGGTACCCTAAGAAAACCAACGTAACTACATACTCGGAGTTTTCTAAATGCTTCTTTCCTCACCTCTACTACAAATTCACAAATGTACCTAATAGAAAACAAAGTCATTGGCACGAATCTACGACCTCTCGAATGTGAGGCCAGCCTTTTACCGTTGTGCTACCACCACTTCCTAGGCAGATAGTAAAATTAATTCTAGATTTATAAAGAATATTTGTATTTTATCCATATAATATGTTATAGTGATAATACTACTCGCTAACTTTACTGCGAAGGAAATCATCGTAAGGAAATTTGGATGTTTAAGATGTTCTCATACCTCAGCCCTTGACATTGCCAATCCACCATGGGCACGCGTGGTAATTAATTGAGCCTGTACTCTCTTTCTGAGAGAAGGCCTGTGCCTCAGAACACAAAAATAAGGAGAAGTGTTATAATGGCCCGTTTGCTAGAAAACCGATGTCGCCACTTACTCACACAGCTACATTGTCCTCATAATCTCTATTTGATTACAACATAAACAACCGGCTCACTATTCGCTGTTTACACAAATGAAACAGCCAATGAGAAGAGCAGCACAACATTAGTGATGGGGACGAAAAATTACATTATCGATTATACTTAAAAAAATCGTACATCGTACAAAAACTTTTTTGTACATTATGTCGATTTTTTTCTTGCCATCTATACCTAAATAGTAACTAATTATTTCTCTATGTCGCGTAGTCTGTAACTACTTTATTTCGTTGTAGTAATCCTTTGCAAAAGGCTGCCTAAGCTTTTATTTTTACAGGCTTTGCCTACCAATGTGTTAATTCCTAAATATGTCAGTTTTGTTCATACCTACCTATCGTATAATTCGTGAATTCCGTTTCATCGTAAATTCTAATCATACAATTATTGTAAATGACAAAGTTTAGAGAACATTTGCTGAGTTACCTACAAAATATAGGTATGCAAAACCTACATAGGCGACGAAACGACGTTGGCTGTGCCGCGCCGCTTGAATATAATTCAAAACATATCGCCTGCGTAATTTTTGTTTGAAGCGGCAAGATGCCTGCGCCTTGCCTTCGCCTTATGCGCGTTTTTGTATAGCGCACACCTTAAAAAATTTAGAACTACTTATTTTAACTCGTGAATTAATGAGCAGTGACAGGTAGATGTTTCTGAGTTTGGATTAAAATTTTCATTGCCTTGGTGGGTGACAACTGTGATGGGTACATAAAAAACATTCTCAATAATATCACATAAATAATATTTTTATTACATTAGGTAGTAAGAACTCAAAGGGCCGGTTTCTGAATTGAGAATTTCACTAAGTAAAAACATAAGTAACGTTCTGTCACGCTCTTTTGTGAAAAATTCGAAGAGACAGCACTACAGTTAACCATTTACTTAGCGAAATTCTCAATTCAGAAACTGGCCAAAAGAAACTTGTGAAACATAAACTTAAAGAAACTTTCGAAACACATTTACATTAAAAAGATAACATCATCATCCGACTGAGATCCTGCAAAGAATATTTTACTGTTCCCTTAAAAGGTAAATATTTATTTAGAACTTGTCACTTGTTGACATTGTTCAATGTTTTGCGTGATTTCTTTTTTCGAGGTTTTTCTTCAATCGACATAAATCTACCAGTTTCTGGGCCTTCGGCAACTCGTTGCTGTATCTAAAATACAAAAAGTATGCATTTATAAAAAATCTAATATTTTTTTATTTATACAGGGCCATTTTTAAGTTACCACAATTCCTGAAACACGTCAATTAAAGTAAGTCTTTTACAACAACTTTGGTTTACGACTTTTGAAAACTCGATGTTATATTTTCAACTTTTTTCATATGATTTTTCGATTTTCTAGTTTCTATTATGACCGATAAATTATGTGTTCAATCGAATGGACATTCCTCTATGTCTGACAATTATTTACAGGGGTCTTTGACATTCGCAGCATTTTTCGACAAAAAAATATCCGTTACTTCCAAGGGGATCTAAAATAGTAAATAAATTATGAAATCATTAAAAACATTACCTGGTCACCTGTTATTTCTTCAGGAACACATGTTTCAACAGTAATAATATCCGAAACTTTCTAATACGGATCTAAAGTAGTAAATAAATTATTAAATTATTGAAAACACTTCATTTACTTTATTTTAAATTAATCGAATTTTAGACTCATAAAAGAGTATAAGAATATTATTTAGTACCATAACCACATCACCTGACTTGTTTCTTTAGGAACACTTTCTTTTGCAGAGTTATGCGTCGTTGCGTCCATTGTCACCTCAAATAGAGAATCAGAATAAAGTAACAATCGAATATTCCACACCATGTAAAATATAATTATGCCGTGATTTTAGGTATATTGGTACCTCAACATTTATGGAACTCCTTATTACTGGTATTTTCAAAGCAGGACCTGCTCACGTTAATATTTTTTCCACTCTTTAGCATCTGGAAACATTTCTCCGTAAAATGGATGGAGCAACAGGTATTTGATTTGAGAGGAAGCCAGTTAAGCAATCTCCCTGTAGTTTCAATCCATTTATCCTTTCTATTAGGGTCTTTGGGAAACCTGAAATTAAATCTTTGTTAAAAACTCTTTGAAATACGTGGTGAAAACTAAGCCTGTTTATATTACGACAAAATCTGCCACTAAAGTAGAAGCTTCCTTAGCAACTGAAGTCCACGCGGACGGAGTCGCGGACAATAGCTACCTAGTCGTAATTTTGGAAGTCTGGACGAACGAGTGTAAAGGCTGGTTTACATTTGCTAAATTTCCGTGCTATTTAAGCATTGATTTTTAAGCATGCTAAATAAAAGAGTGCTAAAAAAAGACGCCGATTCACATTTGCTATTCTTTTTTCAAAAGATAGAAAATGCGAAGAAAGCACTCGCATTGCAAGACGAAAATATGGAATCTCTAATAATTTTGCAAGCTGTTGAAATAATATCACAGTTATTGGCTGAACGCCTGAAAAACAGGATACTTAAAAGATTAAAGTTTTTTCAATTTCTGCATACGCATTGTCTCTTAGAATTTTGTTTTTGTAGCTTTCACTGTAGGAATCCCACAGGCACTCATGTTTTTCATATTCGTTTATTAGTTTAATTGTTAAATCGCGTGTCCATTTTACTTGCGACGCCATTTTTGTTGCTTTTTTTTTAAAGCACAGATCATGGATAAAAAATCTGACCATCAGTCAGATTTTTTTGCCTGCTAAAAAGGAAAGCGTATTTACATTTGCTAAATGCATGCTTTTTTAGTATGGTCTAAAAAAGCGTGCTAAAAAAGTATAAAAAAATAGCAAATGTAAACCAGCCATAAATGCGACGAAGTATCGATACTTAATCAGTCTGGAAAGAAAGCAACTACCCCATCACTATGACTCCCGCTGACACCTACTGTGACTTTGACAGTTCACGGCAAATACATGCGGCCGTACCACGAAACATCGCAATTCATCGCATGGAACAATAGGTAGTTTCGCGAGACGGTCCATTGCGGGCTTGCTTTTCCATGTTAGAAAACCTCCTCGAAAATTCTACATAAAAACAGCAGTGGAGTAAACCCGACGATATAAATACGTCTCATTTATGTTCTTAGTACTGGAATGCATATTGCACAGGAAAATTATTATAATTATGATTTTTCGTAGTTTAAGGTGGATATAGTGAGTAAAATAGGCTTACCGGTGAAAACACACTGCACTGTTATTTGAATAGCATGTATCACTGCGATTTCTGTAGGTAATCAGGCATTTTTCACATATGTTACGGCGATAGCGGGCGCGAGGCGATTGACGGCCATATTTAAAAGTTTCGCCGAGGTTAGCCCAACCGGGCTAACGTTGAGCGACAGTGCCACGCCCATATGGCACTTCTCCTTCTTTTTGTGTTCTGAGGCCTGTGCCCTGCAGTGGGACGTATAATAGGCTGCATTATAATAACACCTGGAAATCCATATTAGATCAGACACAGGCCACGTAATAATATGAACTACGTAAAAAAAAGACTTGCTATCCAAACATCATCATCATCATCAGCCATTTGATGCCCACTGCAGGACATAGGCCTCCCTCATGGTTTTGCTAACCATGAAGGGTTATGCCATAATCGCCACGCTTGCCAGGCGGGTTGGCGATCGCAGCATGCAGTTAGAATCTCAGGAAGGCGCTACTGCCAGTCTTCTGGTAATGTATTTCCTTAGTCGCCTTCTACGATATTCACGGAAGGAAATGGAGTGACGCTATTCTTAATCCGGCGCCATGCGGATATCCAAACATACTTCCCTCCTATTTATTTTAGGTCTTCTGACCAATGTTCCCTAGAGCGTATCGATTCACCTCTCCTGTAGCATAAACACAACTCTCTGAGAGAAGGCCTGTGTCCTGCAGTGGGACGTATATAGGCTATATAAAAAAATTCTTATGTATTTTCCATAATGGAGTGCTGGTCCCAATACTTTCAGTATGGCAGCGAGACTTGGGTATGGCAAAAGAAGCAAGAAAATCGGATTAATGCAGTTGAAATGAGGTATTTGAGAAGTATGTCTGGTGTTATTTTGAATGACAGAATACGCAAAAGTTTGATTAGAGAATGTTGTGGTCTGAAAGAGGATGGAGTGACTAGAATTGAGAAAGGAATGTTGCGTTGGTTTGGACATGTGGAGAGGATAAAGGAAGAAAGATTGACGAAACAAATATATCAAAATATATTGACCAAAATATGTGGGTAGAAGGGCCGGTAAGGGACATACGTGAGGATGAGTTAGCAAAGAAAAGTGCCCTAAACCGGCGTGCGTGCATGCAACGACTAATGAATGTTGACGAAGCGAAAGGATTATGGCAAGTGGCAGTCCCTGGTCTCTACCTACCCCTGGGCTACAAGCGTGAGTTTACGTTATGTTATGTTTTATGTATTTTACGAACACTGTAGTTAGGTATATTTATAATCCGAAATTATAATTTTGCGTACGTAAGATAGTGAAACAAACATTTACATATGTAAGATAGTGAAACGATGTCTAAACAGTCTGGCTTCAACGCTAGCTCCGACGTACTAGAAGGAGACTTTGTACAAGAAAACTTTTAAATAAAGTATCGGATCGAGCTCAGAAAAGATTGAAGAGTTGCATTAGATGGACTGCTACCGGTCTACTTTGTCCAACTCCGCGACAGAGTCGACTTTGTTCTAAACTTAGTTTTTATATAAGAGCATTTACTCCCTCACTCCCTGTGTAAATTTGATGCGTTTGAGAATCCCCTGGTCAGAAAAGAGAAACAACGAGTCTGTCATCTTAGAATTCTCCATCAAAAATTCCTATCCATGTGTTGCCATGAAAGGGCCAACAGCTTCTTCGGACACATCATGCATTCTCCTAGGCACTGTTTGGAGGGACTGATGATTCAGCACGTACCAGGCGGTCCAAATGGCGAAAAACCGTTCGCTGTGGAAACAAGCGACCCATGATCGCGATCTTCAGTTATGAGGAAACGACGAAGAAGAAGAAGAAGTCCCTTGTAATTCCTAACTTGCACATTATAACATTTTTATAAATCGTAAGAGTATACTATTGAAGCGGTATCATGAAATAAAATCACGAATATTTGGGACATATTATTTCATCCTTTGCACCAAGTCTTTTGTAAAGAAAATAGACACGAAAAATTGCAAACTTCTTACGCCACATATCTCTACCAAAATCTACTCACCTAACTTATGAACTGACGTTCATTCTGGGGCATACCTTATGATTTTTGAACGGGGGGGTATTTATCGATAAATTGTTATTTTAGTTCTAGTTCTAACACCATCCGAAGAGCAACACGTATATTATTTGGAATAGTAACTTTTGTCTTTTACTTATACAGAAAATATGTTCTTCTAATTATGATAATAATAACAACATCCATACAACACAATCCCTTGTAATAGTTAAGAAACTCTATGCTAAGGTAAATCACCCTGTCTGAGGTCATTAGTGCAAATCAAAACGCGGTGGACCCTAAGAGAAATCGAACCCACCACTTCATCAAGTAGTATATAAAGGTTAGACTAACGAGGCAATCAAACGAGACAGAATCCGTTGATGCTAATCTCTCAATAGTGTTCTCTATATATCTTTCTATCTCTCTCGGAGAGAAGGCCTCTGAGGTAAAGGCTATTGCTTTATATAATTATGTGGATTCAAACAAGTGTTTATGCATTTATGTCTCACATGATAATAACCGTCTTCTTCTAAGCCAACTTCGCCACAACCAATTTGGCAATTACCTACGGTACGGCTCTTTAACGACTTCTAACAACCATCGAAATTGTTCCCATAGCAAAATCGATAGTTGCTTGTAATGTCTTCCCAGATATCGATTGACGTCCAGCGAGATATTAGTAGTAGCAAATTGCTAAAATGCACATCATACACAAAATTGCTAAAAAGGTTGCTTCATATCCTAAAAGGTCCTGGGTTCGACTCCAACATGTACCAATGACTTTCTTTATGAAATACTGCATATTTATACAGTTACAAAATTGCAGTAGCCAATTGGGTTGACAAAATGAAAACATTCGAGAGGTCCGTGTGTTCGAATCCCGTAATGTACCAATAACTTTGTTTTCTAAGTTCGTGTATTTGTGAGTAGCAATGCCGCTTGCTAACTGTACAGAGAAATTCTCAGATTTCGTGCCTCACGCACTTAAGCACATTGGAAATGAATCGAGTCATAAATGTCATGTGAAAAATGTCGTTCTGACTTTTTGACTTTTTTCAAAAAGGTTAGGCTACGGGGCAAACCCTTAACCCAATCGTTTTTGTTTAAGGCTCAAATTGTAGCTGACTAAATTGTCCAGCGGCGATTTTCTCAAATTTTCTCAAACTCTCCAAGATATAAGGGGATCGCACTTTTTCGTAGAAACGGATGCTACACTGGAGCGAACAAAAAGACATTTCCAATTTCAAAACATCTTGAGGAAATCTGAGTTCTGAGGTATTCACCTAGCTCAGGGCGTGAAATCTCCGATCCACTGTGGGTACGTGTGGTGATTAATCCCATTATATCATTGAACGCCTATGCACCGTAGTGGGACGTATACCGAAGGTTAATTTACCGATCCCAGAATCCACGTATTCTCTGGATAATTATGAACATTTCTTTCCACAGAAAAACCACTCCTCGGAAATCAATGACTTCGGAGATCATCATCATCGTCAACCCTTTGACACCAACTGCAGGACATAGGCCTCCCTCATGGTTTTTTAAACCAAGAAGGGTTTTGCCATTATCGCCACGCTTGGCAGGTGGGTTGACGATCGCAGTATGCGGTTGGAATCTCAGAAAGACGCTGCTGCCCGACTCCTGGTAATTCATTTCCTTAGTCACCTGCTACCAAATCCACGGAAGGAAATGGAGTGACGCTATTCTTAATCCGGCGCCACACGGACGACTTCGGAGATAATAAGGTTCAAATTAGCACTTTTTTGCATATTGTTGCAGAAATGTATATATATGTATATATATATATATACAACATGTCCCAAAATTCAACGATAAGCCGGCACCAGAGGATGGACCTACTAATGACTACTCGAGAAAAAAAAAGAAAAAAAAAAATACCTCTACTTTTTTTTAAATTACTTAAAAAAAAGGAAATTCTTCGAAAATGTATACCCCTTATGACACTTTTAACTACCATGACCACAATTTTTCAAATATTTCAGTTTTTTTGTTTGTATCGGCAACCTAAGTAGTACTACTATTCACCATAATCTTTGAAAATTACAGAATTTTCGTAGTTTTATACAAAAAAACAACCAAAAAAAATTATTTCCCTAAAATTTTGAAAGATTTTACGTTCAGTACACTTTAACTCATCGTAGTGTAAAAAAAAAATAAGGACCCTACTATGGCAAGTTTTTTAAAAAATTAGCGCAACTAACTTACATTTTAAAATGGTATAATACTTTAGGAAAACTAGCCACAAAAAAAAAATAATGACACTTTTTCTAATCAAGAACCAAATATCATAAGTTGTTGTTAATAGTAATCACTTCTACTATGTGCCCAAAATAGATTTCTTTCGCAAATTCTTAGAATTTGGAAGGGACATGTGCGTAGTCAGTGAAGTTCAGAAAGAGATAGATAGTATACGTTAGAGAGAGATAGATAGATAGAGAGCGATATCGTATATATATATATATAGGTATAAAATATAGTTCACCATACATTTTTTCACAAGAAATCTTATAAGTTTTAAGTTCTCTTTTAGAAAATATTGGTATCTCAAACAAGCGTAGAGCTGGTTTACACGAACTGTGACAAGAACGTTGAAGGTATTCTAAATGTCTCCCACAGAACAAGATCTATATCTGCGCAGTCTCCTATTGTTAAAGCTTCATCTAACAAGCTTTATTATAATTGGGAGGTTTGACGCGCAGAACAGGATACCTACACTCAGCATTGGGTAGTTATAATAGGGGTTAAAGTATGAAATTGCCGTTTTATTGCAATAGGTTCTTTGAATTGACATAGAATCTTCATCGTTTGAGGTTTTCGAATGAATCTTTTTTCAAATGGTTTCTATGATGTTCTTTTTTTAAAAAATGTGAAACATTTGAATATCGACTTTTAATTGTTTTTGTTATTCAATTTAGACAAGAAAGATGGATACTGCGAAAATTCGAGTGATTTTTGAATACTGTTGTGGCATTTGACCTGGGGTCAGCCATTGCATTTTTCTTTTCCGGTTATCATAAAGAATCCTTTTTTCATCACATGTTACAATTCGATCCAATATTCCTTCATTTCTGTACCGGTTCAACAAGGCAACACAAGTTTCAACACGCGTTTCTTTCTGCAGATCAGTCAAATCATGAGGCACCCATTTTTCGTATTTTTTTATTTTATTGATTTGACGCAAGTGAGTCAATATTGTGGGTAAGGTAACGTTAAACCATGCCGCTAAGTCCTGGGTAGTTTGAATAGGGTCGGCTTCCACTATCTCTCTTAATTCATCGTTATTCACCTGTGTGGGCGGTCTTCCTCGTGGCTCGTTCTTTAAGTCGAAATTTCCATCACGAAAGCGTTTAAACCAAAATCGCACGATGCGTTCATTAGTAGACCCCTCTCCAAACGCAGCATTGATATTGCAGGCTGTTTCTGCCGCATTAGTTCCGCGTCGGAACTCATATTAAAAAATCACTCGAATTTTCGCAGTATCCATCTTTCTTGTCTAAATTGAATAACAAAAACAATTGAAAGTCGATATTCAAATGTTTCACATTTTTTAAAAAAAGAACATCATAGAAACCATTTGAAAAAAGTTTCATTCGAAAACCTCAAACCATGAAGATTCTATGTCAATTCAAAGAACCTATTGCAATAAAACGGCAATTTCATACTTTAACCCCTAATATTTTGAAGAAGAAGAATTTACAAGAGTGGACTTTGATGCATTGTATAATTCTTCCTACATAACAGAATTGTCCCAGCAATGGGTGCTGGCAATAACCTTGTGCATCGAGAAGCGACAGTCACTGCATAGCACTAGGACGCACCCAAGTCCACTCGGAGGCTCGGACAGTATGCGTCGGGTACGGGAGGTCGACGCGTCACGCCGGGTTAAGGACGATTGGGTTGGCTTGATGGTCACAGCTGTTGTACACGCAATAAGATCCGTGAGTTTATGCATTTGTAAATTTTTTATCATAGTAAGTAATTAGTGATCACAATAATTTTTAGTTACCTGTTGCTGAGAACTAAACACAAATATACCTGTAAATGTTCCTAAAACTGAAATAGGAATAATATTACATAGTTTTATAGCATTAATAAAGAAAGTATTTGTAATAAAATTCACTTCATTTGTAATTTAAATCGATTAAAAGAAAATAGATAAAAAAAACTTTATTTACGATACTGACATTTTGTATGGACCAGGTAATTTTTAGTTGAGGGAGGCGTTATTATAGCCACAGCTCAAACACAAAACATTAATTTTTTTAATTCCTTTAATTTCCTTGCTGTTCATTGTGGACATGTACTATTAATAAGTTTTTCCCGAAACATAGATCAATCCCCAGCGGCGCACCATCCCCAAAATTTTCGCATGAGTCGTTAGTCCACCTTTCGACCTCACGAATGCTTACAGCAGAGTACTATTTGACCGAGTACTTCAGCTGTTTTCTTAAAGCTCGTGTGTCGTGCAGTGGTCAATCGATGGGTGGAACGTTGCGTCACTGCAAGCCTTTGTCAGCCTTCGTTGGACAATTGCAAGTATATAATTGATCAATATTCTACGGCTCATTGCAGGCTTTTTTCTCAATAATTCTCCGTGCGCAAAGTGACAGGGTCCGTGTGCGGAATAAAATGTCAATTTCGGAGATCGTGACATGGTCATTGGCATTTATTTGTTCCGTAGGGTATGCATAGTTGAGAAAAACATACATTGATGCAAATATAATGTCTCATACTTGCTATTCAAATGCCAGTATCGAAATATAAATCAATCGCATTTTGTATTGCAAGTAGGCGACTTTTTGAGTAATTTTATTATAGTTAATAGGTACTTACGAGTGATACAAAGGGTTGACTATTGCAACTAGTATGTCTTTAAGTATTGCTATGTCTCATCTAACTCTTTCAAAAATATCTCTTTTCCCGGTCCGTCTCAAAGTACAATTTAATCTGGTGCCATACAGTCAACACCAAAACTATTATGAATGAAGTTTAATATTTCATACAAATAATGTATACTGTAACAAGTGCCACATAAATCGTTTTATTAATTGGACACCTTGGTCAGTCTAGACAAGCTCTCATTTAACGTAGCTGGGTTTTGACCTATGGTAGGGCCCGACAAAATTTTACGATATTATGAAGTTGGGAAACCGGTTCCCTATAAAGTTGAGCAATTTCCTGTTCCACTCATACATACCAACATTAATATTTTATTGTAATTTACCGCTTACTTTGCTAATGATATGAATAACTAGAACAGTGCAAGTACAATAAAATTATATACCAACGGCCTTATTTATAAAGACACGGTTCCTCTAAAGCACTCTCCAGAGGCAGTTTGTTTAATCTGTGGTTACGTCTTTTCCTTGTAAGATCTCCACCACAGACCATTTTAATCGGCGTTTATAGTATTTCATGTTTTTATTTATAAAAACTTATTCATAAGACTTATTTTAATCTAAAGAAGTCAGAGACTTACTCGTAAATAGCATGTTCCAGTGAAGTTTTCGTCTCAGCCGAATCGCACCGGGCGCTTTTTCGCGCTAGTATTGGAGTCTCTAGCCCTAAAAGTATTTAAGTTTTATTTTAGCTTGTATCGTTACGCCACACATCACTGGGCCGTTGTTATTAACGGCGAAAACAGCGACTAGTGATATCAACATGAAAGCAGTGTCAGAAAAACCTGTGAAAGAAACTTACGTAAAAACATGATTGTAACGTAACACAGAGAATGTAACCCATAACTGTAGCCTATATGATAATCTAAATATTATCAGTTTTATTTATAAAAATACAATTCCCTAAAACAGTCTTTGAACGCAACTCACTTGGGTTTCACTTTTACTATAGACTATTTAAAATGCATTTTAGTAGTGTTTCAGAGGAATCTTGTTTTTATAAGGAACACCGTAAGTGTAAGTCCAAGTGTAACAACCAACATCCCCACCCAGAATACAAGCCATTTTTATAATGCCCGACATATAACTTAGACAAATGACTTAGTCTTCACACGAACGTCGCGTTTCATTGGCGGGGAACGCGAGATATCACTTAAAACACTTCGAACTTTAGTTTAGTGAAGTTAGAAAATAATTGCTTTCACGTTCAATATCTGTTTAATTAACCATCAATGTTTAAGTTAAACATAAACTTACGACTCGCATTTAGGGCTCATTACTGTTAATTGAAATTTCTAGTCTCCTGTTTAATTTATGAAACTGTGTCTTTTGTTTAACTACATAAATAAGGTATAACTTGTAGGTACATTCTTAAGTTCTAAACAAGTTCCATAAAATTTTGGGTATTATATTATATTTTATAGACATGCGTAATTCTTTATGTACACATATACGAAGGTTTCCGCAACACAGGCTTGACCTAGCGTGGCGACTACAGTAAATTGTCTGTGTATGTAACCATTTTTATTAATAAAGAACTTTTTACTTTTTTACATTTTACTTTACGTGTACATTGCAAACTCCTCCCGCTTGCGTGAAGTTTCGTATCTGTCGGATATTACACCTAGTTCAAAACTAATTAGTTTGTCGAAATATCGTTCTGCTTCAGTTATACCGTTTGTCTTAAAAATCAGAAATCAATAATTTATTTCAACGTAAAGAATTTACATTTGGTTTGCTGAATGTCAATGTACTATGTTATCTTCTTAGTTGAGAAAATCATAATTGAGTAAATATTTAAGTACCTACTAGTCTGTCTCGTTCTTTATTCGGAAGAGATTGAGCTATACTCAAATACATAAGCTTAGAAACCGGCTTTTACTTTAAGTTTGAAAGGCAGAATTTCAATGTAAGCAAACTGGCTTATTTAAATTCTTATTTAATAGTCAGCTGCGCAACGAAAACATTTCTAGTCTGTATTTATGTTGACCAAATGGTTCGTTTCATCCGTCCAAGTTTATGGTAATACAAAAATGGCAAAGTGTAGTTACGTGCCTTCGTAGACGCGCACGCGTCCCGCCCCTATCCTCTCATTTGTAATAATAACGCGATTCAATTTGTCCCCATGTTGCAAGTCGTGTCAACACACAGCCTATTCGTTTCACAATAAGCTCACACAGAAGGTAAAATTTAAGGCTGCGGCCTGCGTGTTCTCTCATATAAATTTAGCAACGCTCTGAGACACGCGTTTTGAATGGGTAATACCTAATGCGTTTTTTCGGGTTCCGTAATCGACAAGGAACCCTTATAGTTTCGCCATGCCCGTCCGTCTGTTTGTCTGTCTGTCCGCGGCCTAGCTCAGAGACGGTTAGTACGAGAAATTTGGCATAGACATACATTTTAATCACGCTGACAAAAAGTTCAATAAAAAGTAAAAATAAAAAATTACACCTAAATTAGGGATGATTTTTTTTTCTAGCTTACACCATAGTGTGTGGGTATTGTTGGAAAGGTCGTTCAAAAAAATAAAGGCAGTAGCACATATAATGAACTTAAAAGGAAGACTACCACGGCTAAGTAGGCTTTACAAGTTAACAAGTAATAGGGGACCAACTAATAAAAGGAAAACTTCGTACAAAATCCATTGAAAATTACGTTGCTGAAGTTGTTGGTTCTGTAAAGCAGAAATGATCCCCTCTTTCTACGAAACCCTACAATGCGCGTGGCCCGACACGCACTTGGCCGGATTTTGAAAGTTGTCACTCTGAAGCTAATAATGCTCATAATGCTGCGTTGTGCTTTGCAGTGGGTTTTTCACCCAATACACAATCAGCCTATACGCGTTTAACTGCAGATTTCAGACTTTCTCTCAGAGAGAGATAGTGTGGCATTAACCACGGGTGTCCAACGTATATTGACAATCTCAAGTGCTTAGAAATAAGTACTTTGATTTCATCATGATTATTTCCTTCAGAGTTAGTAAGTGATGGTGCTACGGCAAATTCACGAAAGTACATTCAATAATCCTAAATTCGTCCAGTGCTGTTCTTGTATTTTAGATATTTTTATGTAAATAGTAACTCATACTCTCATCTGTCTCTGAGAGAAGACCTGTGCTTACAGTGGAAAGTATATAGGCCGCATCATAATTTATGTAAATAGTACAAAATTCAGCTGCCAACTTTAGATCTCTAATTGAGATGATATTCATTTAGGTGCTTGTATTCGTCAGCTTGACCTCAAGCCGTACTTCTGTCCACGCACCTATTTGTTGACACTAGAGCACCCAGCAACACCCTCGTCGTATTTGGGGAGAGTGATAAATTCGCCAGGTAACTGCGCGTGTCTGGAATGCGACACAGTGCAAATCACGCGAGATATTACGAGGAATTGAACAGCGCGGTTTTGGAACCTCACCAGGCATTAGCACTGGGCCTAAAGACTAGTAGTAATTATTTATGTAGCCTATAAACCTACGTCCCACTACAGGGCACATGGCTTCTCTCAGGGAGAGATTATGGGCTTAATTACCACGCGTGCCCACCGCGGATTGGCAATTACAAGTGCTAAGGGCATGTGAACACCTCAGACAATGTTTCCTCAGGATGTTTTCCTTCACAGTTAGTGAGTCTACTATGCTCATACTCATTCAATTAATTCAGTGTTATTGTACACAATTTTTAACTGTCTTCGGTCCTTATTTTTTTTGTTATATTGTGTCATAAATTCGGATAATTCGTTTGTTGTTCAAATAGGTATATTGTTCGGATGGTTCCATTTTATTTGGAGAAGATTAGCATAGGTAATGTCAGATTTTGACGATGATTCAACTGGAAATTCGCAACTTCCTACATTCAAAACGCGCGACTCGCGTCATTATGCCACCTATGTTTTTATTATTAATTCTTTATTGCGCAAAGACAGTGTATTATACTTATAAAGACTTTAGCAGATGGAAAACAGAATTCCTCAATGGAGATGCAATTAGGCCTAATTGGAGTAACGCTCAAGAAATTGGTGTATGTTTCACAAAAAAATATCGTCGTTAGCCTTGCGGTATCACGTCCGATTACCATGCCGGAGGCCGTGGGTTCGATTCCCACTGGGGGCCGCCATACATTTGTAAAAATGGCCTGAGTCTGGGTGTATTTCCATGTTTGTGATGTCCTTGCCTGGTTAGCGTAGCACAGGGTAGTTTGGGACCAGAAGAAGTGATTCTGTTGTGTGGAAGTTATTATTTTTTAAATAATCTGACCACGACTCTAGTTGATGGAAACTTTGGAATTGATTAAAGTTACTCGTTAAGTCATTACAGCGTAAGTAATAAACAGAAACATGATTTTCTTTCGATATATACAAAAATTGTGAAATATTAAAAACTTAAAAAAAAACTGAATTCATAACACGGAATAATTAAAAAAAAGTATATAATATACTATTTATACCAAGCTAAATTTAAAATTTTTATATGCGGCTTTTATTTTTTAGCAGCTGTTCTATCAGTTTATAAAAATCAATAAAAAAGATTCCCCCCAACCTTCTCCTGATAATTACGAACAAAACAAAATAAAAGAAAATTTTATGTAGATTTCAAATTTTGTAGCCTTCTAAACAATCGCACTGCAAAGTGTAGAGTCAAATTGAACGGTTAAGCCATTGGACTGTCGCACTGTAATACGCAGAGTTAATTGAACGGGTTACACGAGTACCATTAGAATGCGATTTTTTTCAGGAATCAGATATCAATAATTTATTTCTACGTAAAGAATTTACTTCTGTGTGGCGCCGGATTAAGAATAGCGTCACTCCATTTCCTTCCGTGGATGTCGTGGAAGGCGACTAAGGGCATCAATTACCAGAAGACGGGTAGCAGCGTCTTCCTGAGATTCCAACCGCATACTGCGATTGCCAACCCGCCTGCCAAGCGTGGCAATTATGGCAAAACCCCTCATGGTTATGAAAACCACGAAGGAGGCCTATGTTCTGCAGTGGGCGTCAAATGGTTGATGATGATGATGATTAAAGAATTTACATTCTATTTGCTGAATGTCAATGCACTAGGTTACTATGTTAGCCGCTGCCTTCGGGCCGTATTTTTATTTGTTAGTTGTGTTAGTAAGCTACAAATATGTCAATAAATCGCTCGTAGCCCCGGCTGCCTGAGTGATCTTAAACGATCACGAAGGTTAAGCAACACAGGGCGCGTTCAGTGCATGGATGGGTCGCCGTCTATGCCTAACGCTAGTGGCATTTTTCCGAGCGGTTCCGTGCTTCGCAAGGCACGTTAAGCTGTTGGTGCCGGCTGCCGTCGATAGATGGCAGTCGTTAAGCCAAGTCAGAGGCCTTAGGGCGGCTTGACAACTTCTGACAGTAGACGAGCCACTAGTCTACAAGCCTCCACCAATCCGGACTTGGCCCCCGTGGTGGAGTATGGCCTATACCTTCCTCAGGGAAGAGACCCGTGCCCCTCGGTGGGGACATAATGGGTTGATGATGATGTCAATAAATCAGCCTCGGCCTTACTAATTTCTATTCTGTGCTAAACTCTAAAGAGCCATTATGCGCTTTGTATAGGTTTTTTGTACTAAAAGTAGCGACTAGAAGTCGCAAGAAACGCAAAAGGTGGGGACGGGGTCACCAGCCGAGCTGCTGAGGTGTAACTGTAAGTCACGTTGCTCGGTGTCAATGGCGAGAGGAGGAACACTGGAGGAGTTTTAGTGTATTGACTAACGAGGCCGGGTATATTGTACAGATTTCGACCACCCTCCGATACAAAAAAAAAATATCTGCCAAAACCATTTTAATATTTACGAGGATATCTCCTAACAGTTTTTTCAAGGAAGAAAGCAAATGCGCAAGGTGATACTTCTTAGCATAATGCCAAGTGTACTATGGCATGTTTCAGGTTAACGACGTCTCGCTGGCTATCTCGCGCACAATTCTGAAGTTCTCCCGTATATATTATAAAGTGTTGAGTTTGTGGTCGAAATTTACGTGAGGAGCGTCACAAAATATGGAGGACAGGAAGGTTGTTAGTTACGGACTTCGTAGTAGAATATGACGACATATTGCTAGTCCACTACATTTATTTACGTATATATACGTCCCACTGCAGGGCACACGCCTTATCTCAGAGAGAGACTATGGGCTTAATTAACACGCTTGCCCACCATGGATTCGAAATTTCAAGCGCTGAGGTATGTGAACACCTATATTTTCCTTCACGGTTAGCGACTGGTATTGCTACTAGAACTTCACGTATGTACGTAACTTAGAAAACAAAGTCATTGGTACATGCCGGGACTATGTCCTCTACTATTTTTAGTTTAGGCTAGGTACAGACTTTTTTGAAATAACAAAACCCTACGCTGATTCGTTACACTCTGCCTTGTTTTATATTTTAAGCGTGCTTGTGTCTTGTCAAGCCTACTTCCGGGTCTTGTTTTTCTAACTCGTATTTCTCTTTTGTTAGCAATTAAAGTAACTTAATTAAAGAAATACATAAGAGAAACAAAAAAACCGGCCAAGTGCGAGCGGGCCTCGCAAATGAAGGGTTCCGTACCATTATCTATAAAACATTTGAATATTTCAGGCGTCTACCTGTTGCCGTTATTAATATCGAGCAAAAAACGGCAAAAAATCAAGTTTCTTGTATGGGAGCCCTAATTAAATATTTACTTTATTGTGGTTTCAGTATTTGTTGTTATAGCAACAACAGACATACATCATCGGTTAAAAATTTTACCTGTTTAACTGTCACGGTTCATGAGATACAGCCTGGTGACAGACGGATGGACGGACGGACGGACAGCGGAGTCTTAGTAATTACCCTTACCCTTTGGGTACGGAACCCTAAAGAAAACATATGTTTAGATATTATACGTTTCCATGCTAAGCTGATCAGAGGCGTCCAGTTGAACCATGCCTTCTTCCGTTACCCTGTGGTTTAATAAATGAAAATGTACACGTACATCTTGGTATCAAAAATTACCTTCGAATAAATAAATAAATAAACCAAACCAGAACTTCTGCACGTCCTAGTTCTGCGATATACTATTACCTGGTTCTGCATAATAAAGCGACCTATAAACTGAAACTTGGGCAGCACTCCCCTCTTATTTGACCAAGTTGCCTCTGCTTGTTGACTAGACGAGTTTGACTAGTCAATGCATAGCTTGTGTTTGTTCTGGGCAGTTTCCTATTAGTAAATTGAGTATAGATTTGATAATATCTGAGAAATGTTTGTCTCATGAATACCTATTCTTTGAAGCTATGTTTAGACAATGTAAGTGTACATGTACTTATGTCAACAAAATTCTATTAAATACTGATAAATTCATGGCTTAGGCTTCCAGATAGAAAAAAACCGACCAATTGCGAGTCGGACTTGCCCACTGAAAGTTCCGTACAAATTTGTAGGTACTTATTATATCAGTAATCGCATCTCGCAGTTTTTTCCAAGCTTTTCCCGAACTTCAAAGACAATTTTTTTAATGATTTATTTACAAATGTATAGTTTTCAGATTTTTCCCTGTAATCAGAAATCAGAAATCAATAATTTATTTCAACGTAAAGAATTTACATTCTGTTTGCTGAATGTCAATGTACTATGTTACTATGTTAGCCGCTGCCTTCGGGCCGTATTTGTAGTGGAGAAAAATATTTGTAGTATAAGACGATATTGCCAAATTTCATAGTTCTAAGTCAACGGAAAGACCGCTATACATCTTGGTTCCCCTGAGTGTCCAAATATACGTTTTTTTGTGTCATAAACGGCCATATCATTTTTTATGTTAACTTAGAACTTTTTCACAGCTTCAAGGGACTTGAGATTATGTAGACTTGAGTAGGTATATGGTTTGAATTTCAACTCGATACCTCCCCTCCACGCTTTCCCGAAGGAAAAGGTTTTGACAGACTGATGGACGGACGGACGGACGGACAGGCGGATACACGGATAACAAAGTGATCCTATATGTGTTCCTATTGAGGTACGGAACCCTAAAAAGTGAGTTTGAGCAAAAGAAACAGGGAGAGAGAGAGATTTGTCACTTTCGAAGAAATAGGCAGTTGCATTGATTAGAATACTTTGTACAACGTATGTGAAATATTTTAATATTTTTATGGAAGGAGGAATCACTGAGTCTAACAACCTAATTTACAGGCCAAATCGTCAAAAGCTCGCTTCAAAAAAATGTTACTTTGAAAATACGTTCCACTAGGATTGTTTTGGCACAGAATCTGCTGGCCGCATGCATAACCATTTTAAAGCCCTTTTGTATACAACCCGAATCCAACTTTTAAACAGCTTTGAAGTCCCCGGAGCAAAAAAAACCCTGCCATGTATTTCATTCTAGAGAAAACTGCTTTGTCCTTCCTGTACCTTGTGGAGTTGTTCTTACTTTACTTTATACTTTATTGCACACATAAAATTACACGAATAAAACAAAACATTCTTCAATGTTCAAACAATGTTCTTTTCCCATGTTCGTTGAAAGCTATCGTATTTGAATGAAATTAAATCTTTTTCTATTATTTATCTACATTGGGTAGGAAATAAGTTACGATGAATACCGGCATAGGAGGAATGTAGCTACAATCCACAAGTAAACACGATCCCGAGTGCCGGAGGACATGAGTAAATACCTCGTTCTCCGTCGAAATTTTGCACCGTATTTCGAGCCTACTCTACTAGTGATGGGCGATCATTCGCTTATTCGATTGAAACGTGCATGAGTTGGTTCGAGAAACTAAAAGCTCGAATAAAAATCAGCAACCGCGCTCAAAAATTTTAATAAACGGTGTGCGACGGAAACACGGGATAGAACTAGCCACTAGTAGCGGAGACTGCGTACTTGCTAGTTGTTAGCGCATTAGAAAATTCCGCAGCAAGTACGATGTTGCGCTTCGTTTGTTCGTTTACTACTTTATTAGTCACTTACTTAGTTACTTCGTTAGTCACTTCATTAGTCACTTCATTAGTCACTTCGTTTGGTTGTGTGCATCTGCGTGCGCATACAGAACATAAGGTACAAAGATACAGATACGGAGCGCAAGATAAATGACTAATCAAACGCAGAGCTCTAGCGTTGCGGCCCGCTGTCGATTGTTTAAGTGTTATTCGATTGTCATCAACTAAACGCAATATTCGACTGTTTTAGTAATAATCTCCCCTCACTAAACTCTACTACAACCGATACAAGGTTTGTACGTGACTAAATGCTAGCCTCAGGTTTAGGCCTAGCTCGCTAAAGAGTAAAAAAAATTTAAGCGAGAGGTGAGTAGAAACTGGCTCGTAGAAGCTGTTGTGTAGGTATCCTTACACTAGACGGAACCAAGGAAGAGTTATCATATCATATTAACAAAATGACATAACCCCGGTACTAGTTTGTACACTTTTGATTTAAGCATTACATAGTGTGTTACCAAATCACTCTGTATACTTAACCAGCCCATCAATAACGCCCACTGCTGGGTATAGGCCAGATTTTTTTCTATGTAATGACAGGGTATCCGAAAATTGTGCGTTCTATTTGTCCATATGGAAAACTTTTAAATTTTTTATAAAACGTGAGAAATCTTGAAAATCGCGAGGTATGATCTGCTGTTTTATACATTTTGATGTAGTTAACAGGCTACCAACCCGGGTTGGCCAAAACAAGGATGCTGTTTGAAGTGGAGGTTAACAGATCAGAAGAATCTAATCTGTTAGTGCGGTAGGTCTCAAATAATTATTCACTATTCATCGTTTCCTTCGTAACCTCTTCCAAGGAGCTTATGACTGAAAGTGATAACACAATGAGCGTTGCAAAATTTTAAGCCAAACCCATTTAGTGTACCTGCAAAGTTTGTCGTTGATGCACTAAGAACAAAATTTTGGCGCGAATTAAATACATGAGGGCCGGTAAGGGACGTCCCAGGCGGACATACTTCGACCAGGTAAGGGATGTATTAGCAAAGGGCAAGGTAAAAAGACGATTGGTGAAAAGACGAAAAAAACGACTAATGAATGTTGAGGAAGCGTATGTGATCTGTCAGGATCGTGGCAAGTGACTATCCCTGGTCTCTGCCTACCCCTCTGGGACACAGGCGTGAGTTTATGTATGTAAATACATGATAATTCTTCTGGCAGGAGGTGGCCATGAACAGATAGGAATGGAGAGCTAAAGAGGTGGCCTTTGCTCAGCAGTGGGACACAATCGGGGCAACCTTAAAAAAAACTTAGCACTGGTGACCATATGAAACAAAAATATGAAGTACTGTCTGCAGTAACGAACTGTGATGTATTATTTTTCAGTTCCAAGGTAAAGAAAACACCCAATAAGTAAAAAAAACTTCCATGAAGCGTCTCCGAAAACTTCACGCTACCAGCCCAACTTGTGCCCATATGTTTATGCAGCAGTGTAAAATTGAAACGGAGCGTGAAACTCGCAACTATTCGAGCCGGGCCCGGCTGGCCGCGCGGCAAAACAATTTGCAGCGGCGTGCATCGGCCGGATTAACATTTAGGCCGGCCGCGGCCATTTTTCATCCCCCCAGTTTAGATTCGGCTCAAGGAATGAACTTTTAGGCATTTCAACGTGACGAACGACGGACGACTGACCACTAAGCATAAGGAAACTAAACACTTCTTGACGATTTCAGGTGCTGAGGTAGGTAAATCAATTGACTTGGCAGTTTCAAGTGCTGGGGTAAGTGAACACCTCAGGCATTCAAATTTCCTCACGATATTTATTTTTGCGGGTCTTGTGAAAATGTAAACAGGCCAGGAAGGGCCTTTTAATAATTAACTAAACATAAGAAAATGGCAACATAAAGCAAATTGCTCCGCGTGTTGTTTTTTACAACACTTTTCTCTAATGAGAATTTTCTCGGATTGATATTTTTTGGAAATATTTTATAACTTTTTTGCTTTACATACACTTCCACTTAAAAAAATACAAACACAAAATGTACTTTAAAAAAAAATTACGAAAAAATATTATTATTTAAAAAGCGGGTACGAGTAGAACATCGGACTCGGAAGCGAGAGACTTAGGTTCGATCCCCAGTGCGGGAATATACCTATGACTTGATTTTCAAAGTTTTGTACATTTGTGAAGTTATAGTAGCAATACCACTCGCAGACTGAAGGAAAACATCGTGAGGAAACCTGAGTGTCTGAGCTATTCATATACCTCAGCGCTTGAAATCGCCAATCCGCGGTGGGCACGCGTGGTGATTAAGCCCACACTCTCCCCCTGAGAGAAGGCCTGTGCCCTACAGTGGGAAGTATATAGGCTGCTGTATACTGTATAGGCTGCTGTAAGGCTGTATCCAATAAAAAAATTCTTATCTTATCTTGTTAATCCTTTATAATACCAGTACTTCTTCATGATTCACTTCACTTCACTTCATTTCATGAAATTGCAGTGATTCCACGTTGGCAAACTGAGTCAATATGAGATGCATACTTATTAAAAAGCTCTTCACGTGGAAATCGACTTTAAGTCGACTTTGGAATGCTGTTTTGTTGTAAATTCAAAATCGAAGAGAAAATATAAGATTGATCTTAGCCATAGCCAAGCACTGCAACGCACTTTAGCAGTTAAGTCATCACATTTAGAGTATGTATGAAAACTGCTGAAAAACGCGCACATGCTGTGGTACTCGCTTATTTCATTAACCGACTTCAAAAAAGGAGGAGGTTGTCACCACCATCAGCTCTTTCACGCCCACTGCAGACCATAGGCCTCCCTCATGATTTTCCTAACCATGAGGGGTTTTGCCATAATCGCCACGCTTGGCAGGCGGGTTGGCGATCGCAGTGTGCGGTTGGAATCGCAGAAAAACGCTGCTGCCCGTCTCCTGGTAATGTATTTCCTTAGTCGCCTTCTACGACATCCACGGAAGGAAATGGAGTGACGCTATTTTTAATACGGCGCCACACGGTGGGGCCCATCCTTTAGTAATATTCTTATATTTCATAAAATAGCGTAAAAGTAGTCCTAAGGTAATTTGGTGAAGACTTTTGGATATGGAAATTCATCATCATCATCAGCCTATGCTTGTCCACTGCTGGACATAGGCCTCTCCTATAGCACGCCACTGAGCACGGTCCTCGGCTACTCTTATCCAGCTCTTGCCAGCCGCCTTGAGAAGATCATCGCTCCACCGAGTCTGAGGACGTCCCACACTACGTTTACCGATCCGCGGTCTCCACTCAAGAACTCGTCTACCCCATCGGTTATCAGTTCTTTGGATAATATCGTCGGATCACCTCGTTTCGAATTCGATCTTTCAGGGAAACCCCGAGCATAGCCCTTGCCATAGCACGCTGAGCGACTTTAAATTTGTGGACCAGCCCCACCTTGAGTGTCCACGTTTCGGCACCATATGTCATGACGGGTAAAACGCACTAGTTGAAGACTTTCGTCTTGAGACTCTGTGAGATTGGCGATGTGAAGACTCGACTTAGTTTCCCATATGCTGCCCAGCCCAGCTGTATTCTTCTATTGGCTTCTTTCTCGAAGTTGTTTTTACCTAACTGCATGATTTGCCCGAGGTAAACATACTCCTTAACAACTTCGAGAATACTGCCTTGAACTGCAATTGGCTCCGGACTTACGTGTTCATTGAACATAACCTTGGTTTTATCCAAGTTCATCCGGAGACAAATGCGTTGGGAAGAATCAGCTAGGCCACTCAGCATATGTTGCAGATCTTGCAGATCTTGCATCGTTGCCGCCATGATGACGATGTCATCTGCAAATCGCAAGTGTGAAAGGTACTCATCGTTTATGTTAATGCCGTACCCCTTCCAGTCCAGCGTCTTGAACATATCCTCCAATGTATTTGAGAACAATTTGGGTGAAATAACATCCCCTTGTCTCACACCACGATGTAAGGGGATAGTCTCAGACTGCCGGTTCTGGATTTGGACGGCCATAGTAACGGCATCGTACAGACCTCTCAACACTTGGATGTATCGCCAGTCGACTTGGCATCGCTGCCAAGATTCCAGAACAGACCATGTCTCGACCGAGTCAAAGGCCTTTTCATAGTCCACAAACGCTAAGCACAGGGGCCGATTATACTCTTCAGTATACTGCGTGAATGTGGTCTATGGTGCCGTAACCCGATCGAAAGCCGGCCTGCTCAGGTGGCTGAAACTCATCAAGTCTTATCTCAAGACGGTTCGCGATGATTTTTGAAAACACCTTGTAGACGTGGCTCAAGAGTGAAATGGATCGGTAGTTCTTCAGGAGGGTTTTATCACACTTTTTGAAGAAAAACACGACAACACTCTTATTCCACGCCTCCGGAGTTCTGCCATCAAAGAGGACAGCATTAAATATGTTTTGGAGCTCCTTCATTACAGGTTTACCGCCAGATTTCAGGAGCTCAGTTGTAATACCGTCCTCTCCAGGGATTTTTCCATTTTTAAGCTGTCTAAGAGCCATCGCGATTTCGTCCAGGCTGACTTCTGGCAAGTCTTCAGTGTAGTGGCGTGTCAATGTAGCTCTGGAATCCTCATTTTCGGGATCAGGCCGAGATGCGTGCGCAGCGTATAATTGGCCGTAGAAGTTTTCAACTTCCGAAAGAACCTCTGGTATTGAAGAAACGACCACTCCATCCGTGGTGGTCAACTTCGTCAGATGGCTTCTCCCAAGAGATTGGACAAACACTTTAGATCCCCGATTTTGCTCGATTGCTCGTTCTATAGAACAAGTATTGGAGCATCGGAGATCGCGTCGAACTAGTTTGCCAATTCTCTTGTTTGGAGCATGCCTTTCTGACGCAGTGACTGGTGGGCGTTCACGTCGTTCTTCCATAAGCTTGAGTGTTTCTTCCGAAAATTTTGACTTCCTACCTTTACGCTGCAATCCGCAAAATCTCATCCCTTCCTCCCTAAGAATTCCGACTACATTCTCGAGGGCCTGGTCAATGTCAACGCCATTTGTGGTTTCCACGGGTAAATTATGATTATAATGGACTCGTATATTTTTCTCCCAATGCCCTACTAAAAATTGAAAAAATAATCTTAAATAAAAGCAGACTTCGAAACACTACAGCACTAAAAAGTTAGAAATAATTAGAAGTATGTATACATGTGTATGTATGTATATGCCCAGTATGTATGTATACTGGGCACCGACTACAAATTATACTTCTACAATACCTACATGAATACATACTTCTAATTATTTAAACGACTTTGACACGACTACAATGAATTTGATAGTCTAAAACCAGTATACTGTTAAAAGATTGCGCCACCAGTAAACTCTGTCAAACCACTGCATCAGTTTTAAGACAAGGTAAACCCTATCAAAACTGTCGAGGCACTGCATAAATGTAACGAGGCAGCAAAGTTAGGCCGGCAACACTCATAACTTGCACCATACGCCTAAGCGGGCGAGCTTTGATAACGACATTATACGCCGCTCCAGGCCCATTGTGCTACCAGACGTGAATGATACGTAGGCCCCAGGATTTGTTGCCGACTTATGGATCGTAAAACACCACTATTGTTTTACAACTTCCCCGGATCGCCCAGCGAACTTTGTACGCGGATTTGCACTGGGTGCAGTGTACTTTGTGCTGACTGAATTCGTTGAATTGAACTGGTTTTTGATCCATACAAGCAATTGGCAGATTATCCGTGAAGTTAGACCAGCGCGTTTTTTTTTTATTGCCTCGGGTATCAATATTATTAATCCGGGTTTCCTGCAACCGTAAAGTAATACAAAACAGTGCAAAAAAATCTGTGTTTTAGGTAATTTCCTAATACTAAACTTAAACAGTCTTTCTTAGTAGAAATACTGTTCAAGCAAATGTATGTTTTGCCTGACTACCCTACCTTATTTGTAGTACGTTTTTGGAAATTGTAAAGTCGACAACAGATAACACGCCAATATAATTGGCATCTTATCGCATAGAGCGATCACTTTCAGGGCCATCACTTCACCATCACTTAGATATAAGAAATCACATGTAATAATTTTGAAGTTCTTTTACATTTTGATAAATAATACTGTCTCAATCGATTTGTCGTATTTGCACGAGTGTTGACTATGTGTGAAAAAAAAAAACAAAAACTTTATAAAATAAACCGATCTATTTTGCAAGAACTTCTATACATAGTCACTAGAAGGCGTTATAATAAAATCTGGCCACTGATCAATCTTGCTACTCATCACTAGATGGCGCTTCCTTTACTAAAATAATAACAATCACTAAAAATACAAAAATAACAAAGAACCCGCTTGCTGAGCATTGACTACTTAGCTTGCGGGACCAAAATTTAATCCCTTCGTATCCACGGTCGACCTCTTGAGACCACCTGGGTGAACCATGGGATTTATTTTATAACGGATCACCTTTGTTCACCTGTGTTCACCTCTCTGATAAAACATTAAAAGGCTCTAATTTTTTGTTGTTGACAGTCCACCTCAGACTTTGGAGAGTTTCGTTTACCAACAAACAGGGAAATATATTTTTCCACCGTAGACCTTGATATTGAAACTCTCCAAAGTCTGAGGTGGACTGTCAACAATGAAAAATTAGAGCCTTTTAATGTTTTATCAGAGAGGTGAACCGTTGTAAAACAAATATCCCACGGTTCAGCCAGGTGGTCTCAGGAGGTGGACCATAGGTAAGAAGGCAATTTAACGTTGTGACTGATTACGAGATACCTAGAGAGAGAAATCCCGCCTGCTCGCTTGTTGAGGTTGTTTGGTTATTTTTTATTTGAGTTATTACAATTTTTACTTCTTCACGTTAACCGCGAAGAAAAACATCGTGAGGAAAACCGCGGATTGGTTGGCTCCGCACGTATTGCCTTGTCTTTCCTGTGGGCCCTAGTCGGCCTACCGACTAAGCTGTCAGGGTGGTATAGGTGCTGAGCAAGGCTCCTCCAACTATAATACAATATCCCAGGCTCTGCAGCGTCCGAGTGGTCCCTTCACCCATCTAGTGTGAGTGAAGGTGCCCCTGGACGCTGTATAAATCATCTCATTATGTAGATGCAAAAGGCCTAAGTCTACTTCCTAAAAAAATTCCGTGTAGCCAAAAATGGCCAAAAAAAGAAAATGCTGTCATCCCAAATTGTCACCATGACACTTCTCAAAAGTCATCAACCTTCAACAGGAAAATTATCATGTACGTACGGCCCGTAAAATTATTACTACTACTACCAACGATGTAGGACTCTCGTCCAAATCCACCGAGGACACCGCGTAAAGTGCCAGTCATGCTGCTGGAAAGAGAGTCCGACCATACAATCACAAAGAAAGTTTGCATCGGCATAACCATTCTCATGCTCGTGTCAATGCTAAGGTTTCTCTACAAAGCCCTGTTTAAGTACAGAAGTGTCAAAAGCCGAAGTATAAGGCAAGTGGCATCTTCGCGATCGCGGTCGCGGTCACGCGTGCGTTCAAGGAGTCCGCGATGCGAACTCCGGCCTCAGTCGCCTCGTAGAAAAACCGAGACTTATGACAGTGCGAATAAAAACCGTGGAAAAGGCAGGCGGGAGAAGATGAGGCGCTGCCGGTGCCAGACGGCCGAGCGTTGGCTGCCAAGGATTTCGTTGGAGTGATCTTGTGCAACCAGTTCTTCCGAACTGTAAGTTTGTTTTGTGCTGTACAAATTAAAGGTATGCATTTATTCAATGCTGTTTTTTATTCGGCGTGATTTTTGCCTGATGTTTTCATATGATGAACTTATAGAGCTTCGAGTGGTAACTTTTACACTAGTTAGACATGTTATATAGAGTAAGTTTAGCCAACGCCTACTAATACAGTTCTCTCAACGTAAATACTTCGACTACACCTGGTAAGATGTAAGTGTGTTGTAGGTCTATGGAAAAAGGTGCATCGAGGACACTAAACTTAATAACCAAGAGTCAATAAAACTGTAAGCGTGATAGCTATTACAGAAAAATAAAACTAAATGAGTATTGTCTGATTTAAGAAACCCTTATACTGTAACCCATATTGTGGAATAACCCAATGTACTGTAAGTATATCATTAATAAGTAAGTAGGAATAGGCAGCGTTTTATTAGCAAACAACAAACAGCCAGTTCGTGCCACCCTGTAAATATACGTTTTGCCACGGGCTACTAATACCTTACGTTACATACATTTTAACAGTTATATTTGAATGACATCAGTATATACAAAGAAACGGCACACTTTGAACGTAGTTTTTTCTGGCGAATAGTGAAGACATTGAACCTGCAGCCAACTGGCATTAAATCTATCTATCTAGCCCATGTAGCTAGATTGATAATAGACAATTGAGTTAAAAAAGATTGATAGAGACACATAGAGAACACTTCATTGTACAATCAGTTTTGTTTTGCAAAATATATTTTTTATAGATCTAAGCAATGTTTACAATTGGCGGTTTTATCGCTCAGAGCGATATCTTCCAAACAACCAGACAAAAGCTTCGTATATAAGCATGAGTTTTCTTCCCTTCCATCAGCAGAAGATCCGTGGAATCCGAGGCAGTGCGGCCCAATATTTGTCAAAATTACTGTTTGTATGGGGTAACCGTGACCGGAGAGCCTCACACGTGTTGTTTGGCTGTCTTTTCACAATCTCAAATGATTCACGAGCTCACGACAGAGGGAGAAGATTTTGCAAACTTACGAAATGTCATTTCGGCATGTACTCATGACTTTTGTTTTTTAGTTGCTAAATTTGTGAATTTGTAGTAGCAGGGCCGAGTTTCATAAAAATACCATTCGTAGTTTATAACAATTCGAGGTACATCGCGTAGCAGTGTCGTTTGGTTAACTTGTCGGTTAATCGACTTTGCAATTAACATCAAATTGTTATAGTAAACCATGAATTGCAGTTTTATGTAACCGGGCCCAGGAGGATAACGACGTGACCTGTTATACCACCGGTAACCTGAGTGTGGACCACCACCACCGTCGTCGAACCACCGATAAACTAACAATATTTTAATGGACTGTTAACAGCTGTCAGTTGGCCAAAGTGCATATAAAAAACAAACTAGATCAACAGATAGTTAGTATACGAGAAACCTGGGGTTAGGTTAGGTAAAACGCCCAGGCCCTGCCACACGGACACGACGCGTTGTATAGAAATCGTGCCCTCGGGCTTCGCCCCGTCTCTTCTGTGTGGGCTGTTTGAAAATTAATTGGATTAACGACGCGTCTTTTCTGCGCCCTCGCTCCACGTCCGTTCAGTGTAGTCAAGGGCTCAGCGTTTGAAAATGGAAAATGGATAAGTCTCCTTTTGGTTCTCTCTCGCTCGCATTTTTTTATGATTTTTGAAATGTATACAGCAAATGTGGGTGGAAGGGCTGGTAAGGAACGTTCCTCCTGGAACATACTACAAACAATAGGGCATGTATTAGCGAAGGGTAAGATAAAAAGAACCCGAATCCGGCGTGCGTGTATGCACCGACTAATGAATGTTGATGAAAACAAATAATGCGATCATAGCAGACAAAATGCTACTGATAGACCGCGCCACTAAGATGAAATGGCAAAAACAAAATGGCGCCAATAGTAGGAACTCTTGCGATTTGTAAAGAAAAAGTGAAGTGACAGTGAAATGTTGATGTTTATGAAGCTGTGGAAGTGTTGTGAAGCATAAGGTTTCCATTGCCGTGACCACACTATTCATTCTCTTTTTTATACTTTTATTGTTGAAATTCGACGACAAACATATTTGATTCCGCTTCTATTCATCGTAGCAACAAATTTTAGGTCATTTTTAGCATGAGCAAAAATCTGAATTCACTAAAATGATAAACCCTGAGGGAAGCGGTAAACCCTAGTCTCTGCCTACCCCTTTGGGATACAGGCATGAGGTTATGAATGAGGAAAATAAAATTATGAAAAAGGATTAGAATATTCTTATCTTGCCTCATAATTTCAGAAACCCGAAAACCATTGCAGAGATATCAGTTACAAAAGAAAATGCATTTTTCTTAGCAATAAGGTCGCCAATTATATTATAATTTTATTGTAATTCGCGACCTTATTGCTAAGAAAAAAATAATTGCATACAACGCACGTATTTTTACTAGTTTTTGACAAAGAAATAAATTTCAAAAAAGTTAAATAAATTTGTGGCTCTATATTTCGTATCTAGAACTGAATTGTTAAAGAATGTTTATCCAAAAATATAATCTGACTAAGTAAGACTGCCTCGTTGGTTTCGCGATGTCACCTCTCATGCTATGCTGGAGATCGTCGGTTCGATTCCCACTAGGCGCCACCGTACATTTGTTCGCTTGGCCTCAGTCTGGGTATATTTCCATGTTTAAATGTCCCTACCTGGTAACCATAGCACAGGGTATCCTAGTTTGGGATCAGGACAAGTGATTGTATTGTGTTGAAGTTTTTTTTATTGCTATTATTAATTATTATTTTAACGTGTAATTATTCTTGTACAATTTAGAATGTCAGAATATGTGGTCGAGATAAAAGCAAAAATAATCTGTAAATGATGTGCCAACGTTCTTGTCTGGAAGTCGCTGGATGCAAGCCGCTTCCAACCGGTCTCTTTGGAAATCCATGGCTCCTCCATCTCCTATGTCGAGCAGTGGACTTCTTGTAGCTGAATGATGATTATGATGATGATTCTTATCTGCAAAACGCTCGGCAAAACATTGCACTCGGAAGCGAGAGAGACAGGTTCGATTCCCAGTGTGGGCATGATTTTGTTTTCTATGTTATAGTAGCAATACTACTCGCTAACGATGAAGGAAAATATCGTGAGGAAACCTGAGTGTCTGAGCTTTTCGCATACCTCAGCACTTGAAATCGCCAATCCGCGGTGGGTGTTTTGGTTAAGCCCATACTTTATCCCTGAGAGAAGGCCTGTGCCCTACAGTGGGACGTATATAGGCTGCTTTGTGTATTCTTGTCTGCAGTGAGCCTATTGGCTACGTGCACGATTCATGCGACGGGACTGCCTTCTCCTGGTTGACAAACCACAACTTATTGGGAAAAACTCGTACGGTGAAGCGAGTCAGCGATTTTAGCTTGGAGGAACCAAACAGATTATTTTAACTTCACACTCTTGATTGTTACTACCAGCCACATCGCAGAAAGCCAAAAGATTTGGCTACACTGAGTAACTAACCTAAGCGGTACAAGCTCCGTTAATTGACAAACTGGGTTTAGTTCGAACGGTGAAATTGGAGCTTACCGGCTAGATTGTCTTGCCGCTCACGTTTTCCACTCACGTCCAAGCGGATCCGTCGCTCGTTGTGACATCTTTTAATATGCTCTCGCAACAACCAATATTGCGCCTAATGGGCCGGTTATTGTTGATAGCGTCGAATCGTGTGGTTGGAGTTAATAAGTTGGTCTAGCGATTAGGTCGCTTTTGGCTTGGACACTGTGGCTGCGATAAGACTGGGTTTGGATTCTCTTTGCTTTTTCTTTAGGCCTCCGTCGATTTTTCATTTCAGATTTATAGGTACTGAAATAACGCGACGTGAAAACTGTTCCTTTGGTATTGATTTATTTAATTAAACCACTTTCAATAAGTATATCTGTCTAATCAGCCCAAGAATAGCCCATTGTTGGGCATAATGCCTCTTCTTTTTCACGCCAACCCTTTGCTCGTCTCGTTCAGTGTTTCCAAGACGCTTTCGCAACGTCGCGTTGACTCATTGGACCTTTTTGTACCTACCTTATACGTAGTCCACGCGTCTCTCTTCTGGCCTACTAAATGCCCCACTCATCTCTATTTAGCTTTGTGGTTAGTGCGCCTACATTATATTCGACGTTGGTTTTTATTTTTAAATTTCTAAATCAATATTTTTAAACGACCAAACCAACGATACCTACTACTACTACTGTGTAGACAAGAAAAACAATTTCATCCCAAATTTAGGTGTAGGGGAGTAACTGCCCCAAAAATTGTTTGTTTCAGATTTTATTCTACCGTTTTGTCGGCATGATTAATACGTATGTCTATACCAAATGTCGGCTTTCTCGTACTTATCGTCTTTGAGCTAGGCCGCGTACAGACATACGGGCAGACGGACAGACAGACAGACGGACGGACATGGCGTTCCTTGTCGACTACGGAACCCTAAAAAGTATGATCAATGGTGAACCGCCTGGACATACCTTAATTTATAGTCACAATGACAACACTTGTCAATTAACAGCTTTCAGAGACTATTTTGAAACGGCGTACGTCAGTTCAAACTCTTTTATATATGCTGTGTGACGTACGCCCACGATATTCGTATTTATTACATTAGTACTAGCTGACATAGCAAACGTTGTATTAATTAGCCTGCGACCAATTCTCAGACCTATTAAAAATACACAAAAAAATTCATAGAAATCGTTAAAGTCATTACGGATGAGTTCGAAAACAAACACTGTGACATGAGATTTTAATATATTAGAACATAATAAAAGACTTGCATTGACGAAACTAAATGGCATTTTTCTGATGATTACATCTATCTATCTATCTATTTTTAGAAAACGTGGTTTTATCCGTGTTTTCAGGTAATGAAAAACTGCTACAATATTGTCATCATTAGAACACGAAGGTAAATTTCGCCATGATTTACAAAGTTGTAATAGCTCAGGTGGGAAGTAAGATGGTCCCGAAATCAGAAGACCGCGGTTCGAGTTCAGTGGCCGATTATTTTTTAACCCCTTTTTTCATCGTATCTAAATATAATTAAAAAAAAACCGAGCAAGGCTTGGTCATCCAGGTACTTTTTTATAATATTATAAAATCCTGATATTTCATAGACGACAATGCTACCACATACTATTTGACCCTCGAAAATATCGTTACCTACTCGTATTTTTCTTAGACCCTATACAATATAGACAGAGACCAGGGACTGCCGCTTGCCACGATCCTGACAGATCACTTTCGCTCCCTCAACATTCAGAGAGTATGTTTATTAATCACTATTGTTCAGCACGCATGCTCATATACTAAGGTTTCATTCAATTTCATTAAAACGCTACACTACACTAAAAATAAATTTTATCAAAATCAATTAATTGATAACAGGTTCATTTCTTGAATTAATGAGATGAACGGATGACTTAGGAGGAGCAAATAACTTAATAGACACTATTATTTCCCGTATTTTAACGATTTCTATCAACGGATTGTTAACATGTTTACCAAAGCTCAATGGAACGGAATATAGGTTTAATCAGTTGTTAATAAAAAAATACAACAATAATAGTAATTGTGCAACAGATCTGCCTGTGAGAAAGTGAAAGGGAAAAAGATTTATGTCCATTGTACCACAAATTAACATAACACAAAAATAAAACAACTAAGTTAAAATGCTAACTACTGCACCTGTTTTCTGCTGCACCTGATTCGCTGAGGTATGAGCAAATATACAGAGTAAATAAAAGAGGCTGGTATTCGAAACAGTGCTTACTATCCAATAGCACCTTTAAGTGCCCGTAACGAAAAAAAATTAGCATGTACTTATCACAGAATTGCGCTGACGCGTCAGAACGATGACGGTTAGACCAGCAGCCTGATAGTTGGACGACATCGTTGAGTCGGCGGAAGGTCCGTGGTACGGATGGAAAGGATCGTGAGAGATGGCATTTAAGCGAAAAGTGGGCTGCCGTAAGTGATGACGTAACTAGGGCATGCAGATAAAAAACTTAAAATTTACTAAATAAAGTTAATTAATTTTTTTAGTTTTTTATCTGTATGCCCTTAGTACGTCATCACGGTACGTCATTATTGAGTGAGTCACTTTAAAGTCATTAATGTTAAATTACGACTCACTCAATAAACACTAAAGTTTGCCACATACTTTAAGCCTAAATAACTCTTTCGCTTCATCAAAATCAATTTGCAGACATTTAGTACACCGAAGCTCTCAAATTGGACTCACAGAAATTTAAATACGATTGTAGGCGTGAATTAAAATCTTTACAGTTTAGCCTAAATTTTGCAATTGCATTAATTCGAGCAGATTTGCAATGCTAGTAGTTATTAATTAACTGGCACGAAATTCGTCTAGTCGACATGATTACGGTAAGTACTGTTAGTAAGTAGTCGTTGCCATGATAGCTCTTATTACGTTTGGAGTAAGTGTGAGTATAAACAAAAAGGGATGCAAAAAGGAATGAGTGAATATGGATCACTGTACAGACGACGAAGTACACTTGATTATTAAGTGTTTTGGAAGGAATGTTAGGTCGTGGCGCTACTTAAGGAGTGTGTATCTTGTGATAAGCGATGGCGTATATATTTATGCAGTCGATAGTTCTTCAACCTTACAGGCATGAACTCTACCTCGTTACGTTATGGGCGGCTTTGTGTAAAAAGGTGCTGGTTGGATGGCTGTCACTGTAACAACAAAATTCAATCACTCTTTGTTAGAAAATTAGCCCTGAAAACTCTATGCGTAGAATACGCACGTGTTAAAAGATGGAATGCGCTTGATCCTTGGTTGCAAATGGAAATAGCCGTTGAAGACAAGATATTGCCCAGCTTATGCGATATGGCTACTATGGTGTTAAATAAATTGTAATTATAGTACAGCATTAAAAAAGTTGCCAGAAGACGGTGTTTAATTTAGACGGTAAATAATCTTGTTGGACTTATCCAAGAAAAATCTGAATTAATATTTAAAGCTTGCAAAAATTTGAAATCGAAAGCATTTGAAGCGCTGAATAAATATCATCAAGAAAATTATGTGACGGTCATTATTTTCTTTGTAAAAGGCACCTATTTCCACTAACGCCATTCCTTTATTTATCCGATTCGCTTAGTTTTAATTCAATAAACGCTTGCGCTTATCACTTAGCCTTTTCCACTATCCGTCAACACCCCACTAGGGCGCGCTATAAACCTGTGATTTATAAATCGGAAACGGACCGTTTTACGTGTTACTTTGTGTTTCAAAAGCACGCAATTTGAGTTGAAAGAACTTGCATAGTGCTTTTTGACCTTTTATTGCTGATGGTATCTTATCAATAAACAGGAATTGACAATAACACGGCTCATCGTACACTGACGCATGTATCTCTGGGGTGTAGGCAGAGACGAAGTGTTTTTTTTGCTTCGTTGACATTTACATGTATGATCGTAGGTTGCAATCTAGTCTATGTAGTTTCGAACCAAATACCTATTTAATAGCTAATTTAAACTCTTAAACAAAGCTTGAACATCATATGTCGAAGTGACCCGAGGTGCTTCAAAGCAGACATATCTTGACGGAACTGGTGGACGCTAGGCATTGTGACTGTAGAAAAAAAAATTTAATGTACTGAATAAAAGCTAAAATGCAACAGTCACAACAAGTATAAAGAGAGAAATGCTTTAGCCACGTCAATTAGAGCTTATGCTTTACAACTATGTTTTGTGACTTTTTCTCAGATTTACATTTTTCAAAATATTAGGATTATATCATTATTAAATTCGGTATTTACGCGTTCTACCATGTTATAGCCTGCGGTAAATCATTGCCCTATGTCCCTATAACGCTACTATAAAACAGAAAATTTTAAAAAGCCTACGAGAAATATTTGAAACATGGAAATTGAACAAAAAATTACAAACGCCGTAGCCGTTGTTGTCAATAACAAACTCTAATTGACGTCTTTCAGCTTATAGTACGGTAGCAGCGTTGATTAGATGGTGAATGTTTTATAGTTAACAGCGCTGCGATTCTATGGCTCATGGTACCATTAAGCAGAGTAGTTTTTTAAAAGGCTCAAAAATTACTTCTAATAGTGCTTGTGGTAAGCCTCCTTGCTAATCGACTATCATCTCTAGCAAAATTGTGACTTAATCTCTAGTGAGTTATAAATACCACAAAACATAATCGCAAAATTTACGAAAATGCTTCCATAGTGCTCCTACAATATTACACCGATTGATAAAATACAATAACTACGTAACTGGCTAACATAATATGAATCTTAAAGTCCACAAATTCGGATCAGAATCCTGTGTTCAAAGTTGTTACCTATTTTATGCATTGGAAGGGTAATTTGCCAAATGCAAGAGCCTGCGGTTCCCGACTGCTGACCGCAGGCCACAATTTCTTGCCTGTGACATCTGACTTGAACGAGACATGGCAGGAACTTTGCGTAACCATACCGCTATACAAAATAGGAAGTTTTGGTAGGGTTTCTGCTTCAAATAATGTAAATAATTATTGCACAAAAAATTATTTTTGTACGATAATTTGGTATTTCAGAAAGTTGAGGAAGTTGCTCTAAAATAAAATAAAATGTTGCTGTGAGAGCAACTCTGAAATAAAGAAAGAAACCGCCCAAGTAAGACTGGGACTCGCGCACGAAAGGTTCCGTACCATTATCTATACAACATTAGACACAAAGATCGAGAAAAAACCGCAACAAATCACATTTGTTGTATGGTAGCCCCCCTTAAATATTTATTTTATTCTGTTTTTAGTATTTGTTGTTATAGCGGCAACAGATATACATCTGTGAAACACGGTTCTTGAGATACAGCCTAGTGATAGACAGACAGACAGACAGACAGCCAGACGGACAGATAGGTGGACAGACAGACAGATGGACAGACGGACAGACAGACGGACAGTGAAATCTTAGTAATAGGGTCCCGTTTGGCATCCTTCGGGTACGCCACCCTAAAAATATTAGTTGTTTTATACTGCAAGAGCAAAATAAATATCAAATTTTAATTTAAACTTGCGGAGGATTTTTGTCTATTTCGGAGTTGTTTTCACAATAAAAGTTGTTGGTATTGACCCCCTTAAGTTTCAAAAGTCCTACAACAAAGTTTACAACATGGCTTTCATTAGAAAAGACCTACACTCAGCAATGGTAATAGGATTTTATAGCACGACGCTCATTATCGCCTCTGGTTTGACGAAAAAAAAGACGGGAACTTCTTAAGAACTTGTTAAAGGCAACGACAGAGTGTCGTATTAAGTACTTACAAAACTAGTACCTAAACATCATTAGCGTTTGTACAGCTTATTGACAAAGAGTGTGTTTCAATTAGGTACTTAAAAAAAAAAGGAACGTTACCAGTAACCCAAGCGATAACAAGAAGCGTTAATTTGTAAGTCCTGAGAAAAAAACAAATGACGGTGAAAACAACTAAAAAAATCAAACTTGGAACCTCACAACTACGTAGGTGACAGATTTCAAAATCTTCTCTGCTAGGAATTCTTGGCTATCACGCGATACCTCCCCAAATTGACCGTTCCCACCCTAACGCGGACTATTCTTAAGTTATCCAAATGTTTCCATATTCTTATGGGTCCCCGACACAATCAAGTGCACTTGACCAGTCTACGGGATCGAAGCAAATATTGATCGTTTACCGCATTGACTTGACGCTCTACCGTCAAGTCAATGCGGTAAAGTCAATTTACGGCTTCATCGCAAATGACATTTTTTTTATTGACAGCACTTGATGCGCTTGTGCTTGACGCGACTTGACGGGACTTCACAAGCTTTTTTCATTTGCAGCCGCAACACCGAACAGGACCTAAGCATGGCCTTGACGAGGAGCGCCGACATAATTAACAAGCGTGATTTTGTCCTACTGTCAATATCGCTACAAGGATTTTTCTTTACTATGGAAAGTTAAAAGTAACGAGTATACTGACAAAAATAAAAGGTCAAATCGATATCGCAATTTATACCATTCTTTACACCATCGTCTCTTTTTTTTCTCTTTATTTTTAATAGATACTTACTGCTAGAGTTATGGCAAGGAATGCCATATCTTCGTTGGAAATCATTTTTATTTCTGCGACGACTCTCTCTTGTACACAGGTCGGTAGGCGACTGTGGCGTGCGTACTTGACGGCACCTTTAATAGGCATCAAGTCCCCAATCAAGTAGAACTGTCAATCACGTAAGACTTATCAAGTACACTTGATCGTGTTGGGGATCCATTACCGTTACAGGAAAACCTGTGGGCTATCATGATGGCTCTAACCGACAGGGCCAGTGGTAAGCAAATGCCCTAAGTATTAGTATTAAATTCCTTAACCCTTAGTAAGAGATACCCGTTCAGCATAACCGGCTTTGCTTCTAACATACCGGCCTCAAAGAACACGCACTGATTTTTCTTTACATTATACTGCAGGCCATGCCTAGCTGCATATCTTTAACATGTGTCCAACAGTTTTCTAAGATCGCAGATTGACTCACTTAACAACACCATGCCGTCCGCGTCAAGTTATTGACAGGGATTCATATATGTGGCAACCAATATGCTGATTGGTCAGATCGCCAATCAGCTCATTCATATAGAGATTAAACAATGCTGGGGAATTCAATCCCCCCTGTCTTACCCCACACTCTAATCTATATGGCTCCGACATAGCCTGGGCCCATCTAACCTGATTGACCTGGTTTTCGTGCCAATACTTGTAGTTCCACCATGTCCGTCCGTCTGTCAGTCCGCAGTCTAGCTCAGAGACGATTAGTATGAGAAAGCTGATGTTTGGTGCAGACATACAAATATTAATCACGCTGACAAAACGTTAGAATAAAATCGTAGAAATTTCACTAGAACGCTGAAATTTGTACACCATAGTGTGGGGTATCGTTGGATTGGTCGTTTGTTAATATTATGGTTGTAGCACGTTCATTTTTTGATTTAGGGTTCCGTTTGCGAAATATTACGCTTTGTCCTTACTGTTTTATAGCATAAGTGATTATTGTGCCTTGCTACGTTGAAGACAAATAAACATTTTCTACTCCTATTTCTTTAAAGCGCAAAATTTTTGTCCGAGTAGGCCCCGGTTAAACGGCTAAACGGTTAATTCGTGAAAGAAACGTGAAAAAATCAGAGCATTAAAACATATGATGCACTTAAAAGGAAAACTATCACGGCTAAGGAGGCTTCACAAGTTAACGAGTAATACGCGACCAAGTTATAAAAGGAAAACTTTGAACAAAATCCATTGAAAATTACGTTTATGAAGTTTTTAGTTGTGTAGAGTAGATAAAACCCCCTCTTTCTATAGAACCCTACACTGCGCGTGGCCCGACATGCACTTGGCCAGTTTTTGTTTTTTGAGACTTTTCTTTCTACTTTTTTGTCGGCGTAATAAATAGATATGTATATCGATGCCAAATTTCAGCTCTCTAGTACTTATCGTCTCTGTGCTAAGCCGCGGACGGACAGACGGACAGACAGATAGATAGACAGACGGACAGACTTAGCGAAACTATATTCCTTGTCGACTGCGAAACCCTAAAAGTAGCAAACCTATCGCCATAAGATGAGGCAAAGAGGTTCGACTAAAAATATAACTTGTTGTCGTTCTAAGGTAGTTTGTTCAGCGAGGAATGGAACTCGCCAACTGAAATTATTAGCAATGACACGGGCCATAAAACCTGGAAACTGAGATATGCAAATGAAAGTAAATTGCATGTGCCTGGCCCCACTAATGTCGGCGACGCTGCTGATGAATGGTGCTGTTCTGGTGAAAAATTGCAGCCAGTTAGGAATATGACAATGTGACTACAATATTGTACAGGGTTATATAGAAGTCGTTAGAGAAATTTTGAGGGGGCGTCTTAACGATTAGCAGAAAATTTTTTTTGGTGCCAAATTGTAAAAATCTAAAAGAAATGCTTCGACAATGTTAGGTAGGCGCCGGCCAACTTAATATTATTCTTGCACAAACTAGACGCATTCCAGACGACGAATTATTATAGACAAATATTTTACAACCGTTACTTTTTCACACTTTACTTACTTACCACGCTTCACCATCAATTAAGTTTCACGGTTTTGAACCAGAGATTGGAAATTAGGAATAGTACATTGTTACCCTAGGGGGTGAAAGTAACTTCTTTTGTCATTTGTCCCGAGATGGGGTTTGGCACCCGAGCGTAGCGAGGTTGCCAGTAGTTCGAGAGACTAAAAGTCTTTAACGTGAGGTAAACACTGTGCTTTTCATTACGAATATAAGGAAAGTAATAATAAAAACGAAAAAACGGTGAACGAATTGCGAAATACTTTTGTCTTCTATACAGACTTCCGTTAACAAAATAAAACTCCACAATTTGAAAAAAAAATCAAATGAAGATCGGATTGCCGCTTTCCGCCTATTTTTTTTCTGTGGCCGGCCAGCTATTTAGCTATTATTTCTGATTTTCATTATTGAAAAATTGTAAATATGTTGCCCAAAAATATGTTATTTTAAAGAAATAGTTGAAAGTGAATTAAATAAAGTCATTTAAATAAAAAAACTGAAATAAAAAATAACCAACAACCCGACTGCTGAGCATTAACTACCTACTTAGCAGGCGGAACCAACCTAAGGAGTTACATTGCTGAATTTGGGTCAAGTCTGCCTAGTAGTTAATGCTCAGCAGTCAGGTTGTTGGTTATATTTTGTTTTTTATTTTTGTCTTTTTAGTGATTTTTAATGCTGATTTATCTATAGCCCATAACACCCGTATACTAAGATTTTACATACATTACACGTGATTGGCGTAGTAAAAACAAAATAAGACCTGAGTATAATAAATTAATTATAACAGCGCCATCTAGTGAGTAATGGTTGTACTACAACGTTACTTAATAGCGATTGTTGTTTTTTGTTACTTTTCTGTTCCAAGCAAATGTTCACAAGAATCCTGTTAAATTCATGAGCTGTACCGATTAGTTGCGTTTACTTCTTCCAATGTATAATATTAATGATTGTTTGTGTATGTATCTCTTTCTAAAATAGTTGCTTTAGTGTTTGTTCATTTAAATCTTAGAACTTAATCTAAAGTCCTGTATTGCGCCTCTTACTTATTTATTATATTAAGTATTACCTATCTGTAGGAAATGCTGAGGAATTGGCAAAATGTACTATATTGACTCTAATATTTTTTATGCTATAAGTTTGTCAATTCTGTTTTTCTCCTTAAATAAATAAATAAATTAATTAATTAATTAATGCTAATTTAATATAACCCATGACACTTGCGGAGGAATGACGAATCGATTGAGACCTTATTTGTCAAAATTTAACCATTGGTTAAGAAGTTATGAGGGAACATAGAACCAGGATGTATCTCATGAACTGTGATAGCTAATCAGTTGAAATTTTCACAGGTGATGTATTTCTATTGCCACTATAACAATAAATACTAAACACAGAATAAAATAAATATTTGAGGGGGGTCCCCCATATTACAAACTTTGTCTAAAGACAGTGCTCGCCATCTAGCGGCTATCTTTTTAAACTTCATAGCACTGATGTCATGTCGTTAAAATATGTTAATGTTAAACGCTTCTTGTTGGTTTCTATAGATGGCGCTGTTCTCAATGTACCTAATCTCTCTCGATCTTTGTCTAATGTTGTATAGATAATGGCACGAAACCCTTCGTGCGCGAGTCCGACTCGCACTTGGCCGGTTTTTCTTATAATTTGACAGCTGTCAGTTGAAACGATTCTCCCTATTACTTTCAACCCGCTCCTCAGGCAACTTCAGACCTCCTTTCCGAGTATGAGTAATGAAATAACTATTTACACAAAACGTATACAATTGCCTAAAAAAACTTTGGGCTTTGCATCTGATGAGATGATTTTTACAGCATTAAATGGCACCTTCACACTAGGTGGGTGAAGGGACCGCTCGGACGCTGCAGTGCCTGCGACATTGTTTTTTGAGATGGGGTAGGCTTGCTCAGTACCTATACCATGCTGACAGCTTAGTCGGCCTAGCCCACAGGAAAGAGACGTCAATACGAGTACGTGCGGAGCCAACCAAGCTGGGGCTTCCTCACAATGTGTTCCTTCGTTCCTGAAGGAAAAGATCGTGAGGATTACTTTTAAACACTTATTGAAAAGAAGGTTCCCGGTCTTGAGACCAGGAAATCAGGATGCAGTTCAACAACTTTACCCCTTATAGTTCTGCCATGTCCGTCTGCCCTCCCCCCTCAGCTGGCTAAACGGTTCATTGTAGAAACGTGAAAAAATCAGGGCAATAGCACATATCATCATCATCATCATCAGCCATTTGACGCCCACTGCAGGACATAGGCTTCCCTCATGGTTTTCCTAACCACGCTTGGCAGGCGGGTTGGCGATCGCAGTATGCGGTTGGAATCTCAAGAAAACGCTGCTGTCCGTCTCCTGGAAATGTATTTCCTTAGTCGCCTTATACGACATCCACGGAAGGAAATGGCTATTCTTAATCCGGCACCACACGGAATTATGAACTTAAAAGAAAAACTATAATGAGTAATAAGTAAAAAATCTCTCCTACAACGGAACCTTACACTGTTCTTGGCCTGTTTTTTTTCGGGTTATCTTTAATCTTCCTAAGGCTTCCTGGGTACCTTCAGTAAGATTGTAAGTCGTTTATTTTCTTAGGTACATAGCTAGTTGGCTTGTCCGGACTTGTAGTGGTTTTTTATGTGGCAATTACTTTGGTGTTAGCGGCGAAAATACTCGAAAGTTTCGCGGTACCTCCACTATAGTGGCGTCTGGAAAACACCGACTACTCCGCCGTTTTAGGGATCTGCAGTCAATAGTAAAAGTTACAACTAAACCTTTAAAGTTTACTAATACGAAGTGACAGTAAAAAAAACTTAAGGTGGGAGAGGCGCTATTGAACAAAACTAGCTGATGCTCTTGGCGCAGTGTCTGTATATCCTTATGCGTGGATAGTGGAAAAATGAAAGCAGAAGTTGAACTTTTATTGAAATGTGGTAGAAGGATGCTTGCAATACCATATTACAACAATGGTAGTCACCCACAGAATTACTTACACCAAACCCTTCGTGAAGAACCCTTTCGGAACCCCTGTGAAGCATATTCCTTGTTCTTGCCCATTCTTTTCCCAAATATGATTATTATGATGATTCCCGCAACTATTCCACTCGCCTTAACAGCTTGGGGCTCTGCCAGTGAGCGTAAACACCTCTTGTCGTGCGAAATTAAAATCTATGCCCTCTTTGCCTTTACGGATGCAAGGAAAGCAGGTTTCCGCTGATACTGCGACATTTAGCTTAAATAGAGACGGAGAAAAAACGTCGTATTTTGTGTTTAAATCTTGAGTTATAGTTAAAATTATGTCCACTGTATTTGGGCGAAGATGTTCGTGTAATGTATTTGATCAGGTAGTTAACTAGTTGAAGGAGGGTAATTTAACAAAATTAAACAGAAATCATAAATTTATTTCGACGCAATGAATTCACATTCTCTTTGTTGAATGTCAATATACAGTGACGTTTTGGTGAATGTACTATCAACGTACAACAGGTTTTTAAAAAGTGACGCGTCAAATATTTCTTTTACGCAAATATCCGAAATTACTTCACATAACAACAATAGGACGAAAAGTAATAAGAATCGAAAATAACTATGGTTCGAGCTTCTTATGGTCGGCGCCGGGTATCTCCATTAATTGTTCACTTGTTTACGCATATCAGGAGATATATACGATACAGACGACACTTTAGCGCCGTCTCACCTCCACAAGAGCCGGCGCTGCGGCATCAAGTGCACGGAGTCACGTATTTGTGCCGTTTGGTGTCGAGACACTCGGACTTTGGGGGCCCGAGGCGCGACTGTTCTTCAAAGAACTATCGACCCCAGGGCTGGCTATTACCGTTGCCAGAGGAGAAGTCTCGCCATCAAACGAGGTAACGTAGGTACCCAGCATACTGGGTACCCTTCCCAGAGGCAGCGATCTGGGCACGGTTTTATATATTTAGTAATTTTGTTATTATAGGTTAAAGAAAACATTGAATATTACTAATTTATGATTGTAAATAAATATTATTTATGTCCATATAATAGCACACATTTTTTTAACGCTACGGAACTTCCTGCAACTTTGAAATAGGATTTACGGTTTCAAACCGAAAGTCGAAAGTGACGAACAATTACAAATATGTTTTACCATCACTGTTAAATCACAGTGAAAAGAATATTCCCTGAAAATATTGCTACCGATTTCAAAATTACGCTATAGTTAGGAGAGACAATGGATGTGTTGCGTTGCGACTGCCTCGCCGTTATATTGATAGATTTGCTTCCTCGAGACCCAACTTTATTGCATTCAGTAATGGATACAGATGGCCTCTAATCCCTCGACTGACTCTACGTTTGCCTAACTTGGCTTGTGTACGGCCTCTGCCCTGTTTGGAGTTTTAATTGGCCTTAACCATAATGTTGAAAGTGTAACGAAGCCCAAAAAGAGGTTGGTTCGTTAGGCCCGTATACTTTTTTTGGAAGTTTTATATAAAAAAAAACTTAATACTAATACACTTTTTCGCTAAGCTCTAATTCAGTATGTTGGCGCAGCGCTCTACCTAATTATACCTACTACATGAAGGCTTATGTATGTAAGTATGTATACTTGTCCAATTCTATGTTTCCTCCTCACTCCTTAACCAATCGTCAGATTTTGACAAAAAACAAGCGAACGATTTGGCATAATTGCGCGAGAGATATAAGTTACATAAATCAACATCAATCTGCCAATTCCTTTTTACTACGAAGTTCCATTCAAAATACCTACCATTGGCGTTATGCCTACCTATTGTACACTTTCATTTGTGCAATAAAGAATTAATAGTTACTAGTCACTAGATAACAGGTGCTATTTCAATCTAACTACTGTTTAATCTAGCTAATCGTCACTAGATGGCGCAACTTCTTTTGCGAACATAAAAAAACACCAAAAGAACAAAAATAAAATAAAATGAAAGAACGGACTGCTGAGCAACGGACTCTTTACCAAGCAGGCGACACGGCATCTACCTTCAACATTATAACTCATCGTACATTGGTTACTCGGTCATTGTACTTAATTTAATTCTATTTTACTTGCTTATAGTTAGACTGCCTCATTAATCTAGCGGTATAAGGAAAGAAAATACATTTGTGATAACAACAAGACACATCACAGAAAAAAACTGCACAAGGGTTCCGTACAATTTTTTAGGTACTTATTATGTCCAAGAATAGAGTCTCGCAGTTTTTCAGATTTTTTTTTATGATTTAATTACCGTGTTACTTGCCAAATTTTATAGTTGTAGGTCAACGGAGAGTAGCCTATAAATGTCGATTCCATTGAGTGTCGAAATATACGTTTTATGTCGCATAAACAGCCGTATCTTTTTTTACGTTAACTTAGAAATTTGATTTCTTCGCAGCTTTAAGGGACTGTACCCCTGAGTATATGGTTTTAATTTTAACTCGATACCTCCACGTTATCTCCACCGACATAACCCTTTATCTTGACAGACAGACATCATGTAAGTAATTTCGGTCTTAATAGACAGACGGGTGGACTGACGGACGGACAACAAAGTAATTCTATAAGGGTTCCGCTTTTTCCTTTTGCGGTACGGAACTCTAAAAAAATAAACAGATAAGTGACATGTCCCACGTGACATGTATCATGTCTGATTACCATGCCGGAGGTCGTAGGTTCGATTCCTACTGGGGACCGCCGTACATTCGTACACATGGCCGTTCACTCTAGGTGTATTTCCATATTTGTGATGTTCTTGCCTGGTTACCATAGCACAGGGTATCGTAGTTTGAGATCAGGACAAGTGATTGTGTTGTGTGGAAGTTATTATCATCATTATTTATGTTTCCAGTTTGCAAGCAAACAAGCTAATATCGGTCGTTGCCTGTATTTAAATGTATGAATGAAAAAATCTCTTCTTAAAACTATTTGTACACATGCAAGCTTAATAATTGTATTTATCTACACTAATGTTGTAACATTCTACTTATGTTTTCAATACTTGACTTATAATTACTACTGTTATAGCGCAGACAACAAAACACTCAATTTAAGCAATTTCACATGATGGTATAATATTCACATCGATATCGTAAAATCTCATTATAACATCAATAAAACGCGACCAACTTGATTGCAGGGCCAATCAGGTTGGTCGCGTTTTATTGAAGCGCGCAGCTGCGCTCTCATTGGTTAAATTTTAATGGCGGCAAAATCACTGTGATTATACACGTACGCGTGAATTTAATTTTTAATTGCATTAGTGAAGATAAAGTAGTGTATGCAACTGCATATAACACGGGTATTAAAACACTCGTTACTATTATGAAACTCGCTGCGCTCGTTTCATAAACTCACACTCGTGTTTTAATACCCTTCATTATATGACAGTTGCATAAACTACTATTTCATGATGTATTTATTTTAACTCTCACAGAATTTAATAGAAAAATTGTCACAGTAAACGGTTCGGAAGTATGAAAAAATTTCAAGCAGGCAAGATTATCTCTGTAATTTTCTTTCACGATTTAGATTCTAACAAAGAATATTGCAACTATTTAAGGCACGGGAAAAAACGGCATGTAGTCATATACAGCGATAACGCAAAGTAAATCCAGCTCTTATAGACAAAACAACGTAAGATCTGTTATCTAACAAACAGACATATGATATTGCCGAGTGTTTTCAAATGAAAATGAAACGGAACGCGCGAATCCATTAGCTTTGGAACATATCGTTTTTCACCCCAACAAGGTTTTTAGGTAATAACACAGAAAGCATTCTCTTTCCGAACTTCCTCGTTGCCAAAGTTTGATTTATACAAAATAGCCGCAATATGGATGCTTTTTTAGGGTTCCATAACCAAAGAGTAAAGGACCCTATTACTAAGACTCCGCTGTATGTCCGTCCGTCCGTCCGTCTGTCACCAGGCTGTTATCTCATGAACCGTGGTAGTCAGATAGTTGAAGTTTTCACAGATGATGTATTTCTGTTGCCGCTATAACAAGAAATACTGAGAACAGACTAAAATAATGGCTCCCATACAACAAACGTGTTTTTTTCCCTTTTTGTGTTCGATATTAACAGCAACAGATGAACGCTTGAAATATTCAAATGTTGTATAGATAATGGTACGAATGGTTCGTGCGCGAGTCCAACTCGCATTTGGCCAGTTTTAACATTTGCTTTATTTTGAACCTTTCTTGTCTGCGAAAATTTAGTTTTAATGTTAAAAACGCATTCAATAGACTCACGCTTGTATCCCGGAGGGGTAGGCAGAGACCAGGGTTTGCCACTTGTCACGATCCTGACAGACCTCTTTCGTTGCATCAACATTTATTAGTCGTTGTAGTCTGGTGATAGACAGACAGACGGACGGACAGTGGAGTCTTAGTAATAGGGTCCCTTACCCTTTGGGTACGGAACCCTACAAACGAAAACAGGGACGAACTAGCGGCAAGTGTCGAAGCTAAGTGATACGATCGAAAGAGAATTACTTTCAAGTCTTTACAGCATTGGCTGAGAATGTGATAAAACGTTAATTTTGTATAGATATCGGTTTACTGATATAACATTGACATCAGGAGAGTAAAATACTAAATCTTTGATGCTGTTTACCCTCTACAAAATTAAAGTAGATAGAAAGATAGAGAGCAAGTTATTGCACGATCAGAAAAAGGGATTACAACTATGATTTTTTAAATCTAAGTAAGTAAATGTGATACATAAAAATCTCGTGTATTTTTATAATTTTTTTTTGTATATTTGGTAGATCTGAGAATAGGTCATAGGCTTATTAATATGGCAAACCAACGTTTGCCGGGTCAGCTAGTGTAAGTATGTAATGTTCAAACGCCGAAGGGTATTCAGCCATGAAAAAACTAATAAAAAACCGGCCAAGTGCGGGTCGGACTCGCGCACAAAGGGTTTCGTGCCATTATCTATCCAATGTTTGAATATTTCAAGCGTCTACCTGTTGACGTTATTAATATGGAGCAAAAAACGGCAAAAAAATCACGTTTGTTGTATGGGAGCGTTTCTTAATTATTTATTTTATTCTGTTTTTAGTATTTGTTATTCTAGCGGCAACAGAAATACATCTTCAGTGAAAATGTCAACTGACTAACTATCACAGTTCATGAGATACGGCCTAGTGACAGACGGACGGGCGTACGGGCTGACGGATAGCGGAGTCTTAGTAATAGGGTCCCTTACCCTTTGGGTACGGAACCCTAAAAAATAAATTTGTGTTTCATTCTGCATGTATTTTTTCGTGGCCTACATTATAAGTACTCTCTCCTCACGAAACTCTAACTCAATTACATAGTACTCCTCCTTTTTCATCTGACCAAAAAAACGCTACAGGATAACGTTTATTAACATTGTTTGCATTGGAATATCCCAAGATTATAATTTTTCCATAATAATTATTGACCCTAATAGCATTGTCTTAGACAATACCTATCCTCTAAATCGATTACCCAAGTTTACCACACGACGGCAATATCAAATCAACGAATAGGTACCTCAAGCTTACCTGACCCATCCCTGGTGGGTTCAGCCGCATAATAAACACATGAGAGTATTACCAACACTCTATGAGTAGGTATAGGTACCTTAGAATTACTTGCAATATCATCAAAATAGAGCTCACCAGAATAGGATGGTCTTGGCTATGTCACTGTCTAATTATTATACAAGACAACATCTACCACAAACTAAACTCATATTGCGACAGAAGGCTTTATTGATGTCCGTTCGTTTTCAATTAAAACTTCAATGAGTTATTGAAATAACGCAAAACCTGATAATCGTTTCTTTAGTATCGGTAATTAAGTCACTTCCAATGAGCAATAGTTTAAAATTCTCACTTTAAATTTATACAAATAATATTTTATTTGTAACTTATATACATCCCGCTGTGGGGCATAGGCCTTCTCTCAGAGAGAGAGAGAGAGAGAGAGAGAGAGAGTATGGGATTAATTGTCACGTCTGCTCACCGCGGATTAAAATTTAAAGCACTATGTGAACACTTCAGTCACTCCGGTTTCCTCACGATGGTTTCTTTCACAGTTAGCGAGTGCTAGGACTTTACAAATGCACGTAACTTAGAAAAAAGTCATTGGTACATGCCTGGATTTGAACCCACGAACTCCCGAATGTGAGACCGTCAGTCTGCCGCTGCGCTACCACCGCTTAGTTAATTACACAATTATTTTACTCAGAACCCTAAGGGCTCAAGTCAGCCAAACTATATCCAGAGTGAGCAGAGGTCAATTGACAAATTCTTTATTGCACTAAAAAACCATTTTGTATAAAGGCAAGCTTAATAATAGATAGTATTTTATTCCAGATAACCTACGTTGATGTAATTTACAGTCTCCTATATTGTGATTTGAGTACATTTTTCGTATGACAGCACATTTATGTTCTGAACACTTGACTATACGATGCTAACTGAACGCTATTGAGAAAGAAATTCTGAAGCTTTTTTTTAGTCAATGTAAGTTTTGTACTCGACTCATGTTTCATCTGATGGTACCTAAACGAATACGGAGCCTAAGGTAGTACATGCTTGTTTGTTAGTTGCCTGTTTACTCTTCGCATATAAATTGACACCTTGGTGATTACACTAGCAAAACAGAGGGCGGCCACGACTTCCGCTTTGGCTTTTTTGTAACAAAAAACAACTTTTAGGCGTGTAAAGCTGTTCTTTTATAGTTTTCACACAGCGACGAAATGGTAGACCAATGTGTGTAATATGATCAGAATCGTATTAAACACGTCTAATGAAATTTTGAACCGCGACTGTGACATCTGGGTCAGTGGCGGGAGAATTTCGGCTTTAGGAATCTATTGAAATTCGAAACATTTGGTGATAAATTCACCGAAGTAAACTACGTAGCCATCTAATTGCTATAGTGAATAATTATAGCACTTAGATGATTTGGTACTATAGCACTTAGAAGGAAGCATGTTAAGACTGTTTTGTTATCCAACATGCTTCTTTACAATAGAAAATGATGCCTTTAACTTTAATTTAAATATTTTAGTTCTTGACTTGAAGAAAGTATTCGTTGATTACAGCCTGTTTTGAACAATTATTATTTCAATGTAAAATAGTACTAAAGAAAGCAGTTTGTTTTGTTGTTTTACCTTTAATCAGGTTGATCCTTGTAAATTAACCTGATTTAACTTAACACCACCTACTGTATTTAAGAGTTTACATCATCATCATCATCATCAGCCATTCGACGCCCACTGCAGGACACAGGCCTCCTTCATGGTTTTCATTACCATGAGGGGTTTTGCCATAATCGCCACGCTTGGCAGGCGGGTTGGCGATTGCAGTATGCGGTTGGAATCTCAGGAAGACGCTGCTGCCCGTCTCCTGGTAATGAATTGCCTTACAACATCCACGGAAGGAAATGGAGTGACGCTGTTCTTAATCCGGCGCCACACGGAATTTACATCCTCTTTCAATTGTAGCATTATCTAAAAGTTAAGAATGCATTATGTTAACAATAATACAAAAACACACTGAAAATCGATGATCACGTCGTCAGCCCTATTGTATTAAGGTGAAGTATGAAACAATTTTGTTTATCAGGAGAGATTTTACTTGATTGAGGAAATGAATACAAGGTAGTCAATACCAGCTCTGCTAGATATAAAAAAGACAAAAGTGAACGTACTTGGTAAACTTAATATGCACAAACTAATTTGTAAGTATACCTCACACGGAACATGTTTTAGTTTACTTACTTTACATCAAGCCCTAGAATCTGCAAACTTACAAGAAAAGCTTCCTTCCTGCTTCATTCCTGTGTTATGTGAATTTAAAATCTCTCACCACACCAGGCATTCTCCCTTTAAGGGGCTCCAGGCAGTAGCACGAGCGCCATCAATGGAAAAAAAACATATTTTCTTGTACAGATCGTTTTTACAAAAAGTGTCAGACCAATCTCTCCATCATATTAATTACATAGTGATTTTTAGGGTCGACGACGACTGAGAACCTAGAATTACGGTCCTGGGACTATTAGCGCCAACGGCTGCCGTCGGCACACGTCGCCGGCTGCCGTCGAAACACGTCGACTGCTGCAGCTGCAGTTGGCACACGTGCCGCCCGTGTATAAGCGCCCTAAATAGTATTTATGCCAAAACGGCCGTTTTTGCTATAGATTCAGAGCTATCAATGGGTCCTAAAAATCACTATTTATAAGATTGTGAAATTTGTCTGAGACTTTTTGCAAAAACGATTTGTAAAAAGATAATTATACGATTTTTATGTACGTTTATACGTGGTGCTCGTGTCAATGCGAGGAGTCCCTTAATTAGCAAATTGGCGTGTGTTTACTAACACATTGTCGAGTCACACGACACTCACTGGCTCAATCAAGGACCTGCCTTAAGTTTATCCCCGCTTCAATAACATCGAGACAAACGTTAAGGCTCGAGTAAATTTACCTCTCACTGCCAGAATATGCTGATCTACCCTGCCTCTCCATATCCTCGTAAAGCTAAGGGCTTTTAGGAATGAGTGTGAGGTTTCGAAAGACCTAGATACTCTGGCCGTAGAATAGGCAATGTTTATGTTGGTAATGCGCTCCGCAAACACAGCAGCCGGTGATACATACGCATACTCTTGAGAAATGACTCCTCATTTGCTAAACGAATTTGTCGCTGCTCCCGCGATTTTGTCTTCAACTCTGTTGCTCCAACCTTCATAAAATACAAACGACAAATGACTGGCTGACAAATCAGGCTCGACCCGACCTCGGAAGTCAGTTTAGGGATACTAGACGTACAAGTTCGGTACTATATTTTTTTTATTGGACGGTTGGTCCTTAAGTAAAAGAAACGGAATTCTTACCATTTAAGTTCCTGACATTTTAACACTATTGCGGGCACCATGGTCACGGATAGAGAATGATAGAATAATGAGATGATGGCTAATGGGGATTTCGTTTCTTTCCATCATCATTATGAGCCTATCTCCACCCATTGTGGAGTATAGGCCTTTCCTTTTTCGCCATCTTCGTCCATGGTCCATCCTGGTCCTGTTACTTTGTAACATTTTTTGTTTTGTATTATACGTTTACAGAAGTTAAAAAAGTAAATTGTGTGGTTAATTTTTGTTATAGACCGTCACGCCAATTTCTGTCATGTATCTGCATGAATGTGAAACAAAATAAACAAACAATAAAAAATAATTATGGAAAGAATTTTTTTGTTCAACTGAATGTAACTGTAATTTTTTTGGATTTTTTTATTCCATGAACCACAAAAAATAAGCAACAGCCCGTCCCTTAAGCGCCCGGTTTCATTTGTTTTTGTTTTACAATGGATTTTTACTACACTTGTTTGAGAAGTTCGTTTAACACTAGAACGACGGGAGCGATCATTTGACCGCAATTTAAATTTGAATTTGGAATAATTCAACAACTATTTGACTTAAGTTACTGAGCCTTTGTGAATTTTAATATAAGGAATTACATGAAACTACGCAGAAAAATAACTCACATCTCTTTTGTATACTGCTTAAAATAGTAAAATACCGACAAATCAGACAAATTTTTGTAATTGTAATATAAGAGGTTAGGACATCCCTGTAAGAACTTCTTTTATTTTATCAGACAAAGGAGCCAGAATAGTTTACACCGCCTCTTTTGATTCCATCAAAATTGTTGTAAACATTCAGTAAAAAAAAATAAGATGGCTCCAAGTCGAGCTCTTTGCTAAGGAATAACCTTCAATATTAGATTTTTGTAAGATAAATCAGATTGTGACAGTATTGAACGCGATCTATCATTGGTTAGTTAGTCCCTCATCCTAGGAACGTGACCTGGAAGATCAGGTACCTCTTGCAACTTTGCGAATCGTTGACAGCTTGAATTTTCGTAGTTGTGGCCGAGGCCGTAGTCGTCATCGTGATGCAGGCCGTGGTAGAAGTCACAGCTTGAATTTGAAGACCCTCAGAAATAGCCAGAAACTGTGATTTTCTATAATGCTACTAAGTTTCATCACCATCATCATCAGGCATTTGACGCCCAATGCAGGGCAAAGGCCTCCTTCGTAGTTTTCATAACCATCGGAGGTTTTTCCATAATCGCCACGCTTGGCAGGGGGGTCGGCAATTGCAGTATGTGGTTAGAATCTCAGGAAGACGCTTCAACCCGTCTCCTGGTAATTGATTTCCTTAGTCGCCTTCTACGACATCCGCGGAAAGAAATGGAGTGACGCTATTCTTAATCCGGCGCCACACGGAGTTTTTGTAAGTTTGACAGTATCTGATCAGATGGCGAAGAACTACAGTGTCAAAGTGGTCGCGAAGATCTCCTCTATAGGTTTTCTTTTATACTAGACATTGGATAATAATTTATTGATATTAGACCAAGCAGAAAGAAATTATTTCATTTTGTATAGTAATATATTAGGCAAAAACATAAAAACTTTATACTGAGTCTAGCAAAGTGAACTAAGTGGCCATGTTGAATAATTCGTTATATTTAATTAATTCTTATTAGTTATAGTTATACACCAAAGTGCAAATATAAAAGTAATAAGTTATGCGATACTTTTAAAAAGTTACTTAGCTGCTCTTTTGACTCAAACAAAATCTCAAAATGTAGTTGTGTGTATGACAATCAATCATGCCTTAAAACTTGCTTTATTTATTTTATATCGAAAGTTTTCGCTTCTCTACTAAAAAAGTGATTTGCTGCCTAATGAGACATTTCGGTGCTCGTAGTCTTTCTAGGTTGGCAGGTTTTCCCGTCTTTCTAGTGTTAAAAGTATAAAATTTAGACGTTTGCAGCAGCTGCACGGTGGAATAAAACTGTTTTCCCGCGGTGTGGAATAAACCAGAAGCCTCGCTTTGGGAAACGATCATCGAAACAGACAACACAGACTACTGAAGGGAGAGAAAAACTGCTCTGCGTTCGAGTTTCATTTATATACTTTTTTATTCGAGAGCTCTATGCCGTACTTGTAAAAAGTAAAAAAAATCACAGATGATTTATTTCTATTGCCGCTGTAACAAAAAATACTAAAAACAAAATAAAATAAATATTAAAGGGGGGCTCCCACACAAAAAACGTATTTTTTTTGCCGTTTTTTGCTGTACTTTAATAACGGCATCAGGTAACCGCTTGAAATATTCACAGAATATTTAGTTCTATATTGGCTTCAAAAGTAAATAATTTAAATAAAATAAATATTTAAGGGGGGCTCCCATACAAAAAACGTGATTTTTTGCAGTTTTTTTCTCGATTTTTGTGTCTAATGTTGTATAGATAATGTGGTACGTAACCCTCCGTGCGCGAGCCCAACTCGCACTTGGCCGGTTTTTTTCTCAAAATCGCGTGGAACCGAGCTTGGGCAAATTCATTATATGGCATTCAGTAAGTGGGCTATCGGTGCGTTTTATTCGTGTGCTCTCTAATGACCGTAAGATTCGAATCTGAAACTCGTCTCTCGTTTTATTTTCATTCTGAATTCGTCGGACTCAAGACAATAATAATAATAACAAGAAATTTGTTTGCCGGTTTTCTTCCCTTCTCTTTATCTGGTTTTTGGTCCGCTATATTTTAACGACCAAGGCAGCTTTTGTGTTTAATTTTTTGTTATCTCAAAGTCATATTTCAGGGAAAATTAATGACAGTGAAAAGAAAAGGTTGTAGATTTTTGTGTGATTTTGTGGATATACTGACCTCGCTCCAAGCTCCAAGTTTGAAGTGTTTGGTAATGCACTCTATCATTGTATTTTATTTTATTTAATGAGGGCTTTTCCCGAGCACCATCTGGTGCTGACGTTTAAAACTTATGATGACATTTGTTCTCCTTGCAGCGCCATCTAGTTTTTTAATGAAATTCAACTGACAGCTGTCATTGAAAAGCCCTTATTAAGGATCACCAACAAGAGTTACACAAAAATTACATAGTAAAAAAATCTGCACAGCCATGTGCACTCTTACTCATCATTATCAGCCATTTAACGCCCACTGCAGGATATAGGCCTCCTTCTTGGTTTTCATAACCATGAGGGGATTTGCCATAATCGCCACGCTTGGCAGGCGGGTTGGCGATCGCAATATGCGGTTGGAATCTCAGGAAGACGCTGCTGCCCGTCTCCTGATAATTGATTTCCTTAGTCGCCACGGAAGGAAGAGAAGTGATGCTATTCTTAATCCGGCGCCACACGGTGCTTACTCATAGGTAACCACAACTAACGCATGTAAAAAATCAACCCTCGTCATTTCTTCAGAATCACATCTTTATTCTTCAACAGCCAGAATGATAATGACCAAAAATTCACGAGAAAGCTCCTTTCATACACTCCCACTTACATAAACCACGAGGTCAAACCAAATTGTTTAATGTAAGTGGCAATGATAAGCATAAATAAAATTAATAAAAATAAACATGATTTCTAATTTGATTTTAACTTTTGTAATGATTAAATATACGTAATCTCTAAATTTAACATTCAACGGAAGTTACTATTGCTATTAGCAATAAGGCCGCCAATTGTATCTTTTCTTTTGTCATTGCTGTTTCTGTAACATTTTTTCCGGTATACAATAAAGAATATTCTTATCTTATCTTATCTTTTTATTGAAACATTTAAAATCAGAAAAAGGCCTAAATGATAAATTGAAAAACGATATTCATGAATACAATTATATTCTGTGACATTTCCTGAAAATAATAAATTACAATTATTTGCCGTAAACAATTCGGCTTGAATGCTATAAAGCGGGCAGTCCTACATAATACAAATATAGTCTAATAAACGTTAACGTCGCCTCGGTAACGCATAAAGTCAATCACAAAGTAATTCAAATAGTGATTCATAAAGACGACTAATCATCAGATCTGTAAATGATCGTTTCCATTTTGGGCTTGAATTTGAAGAAACCAATACTTCTAGGGATTTTTATTCGCATAGTTTAGGTTTTCAGCTGTAGTCACGCAATTTAGAGAGAGAGAAGGGTCTCTTGTAAATTTTCTTTCAAGAATGGAACGTGGTTTATTTATAACAGCAGAATTTTCATCAACTTTATTCATGGAACAGCTACGAGTACCTTCACTACAGTACAACATAACACAGAAGCAGAAGCTTCTAAAGGAGAATCACTTCGTTACTGTCAAGAACTTTATAGTGTGCCATATACAATTTTCCAATTCGAAAGTTGGCACCTACATTCTGAGGGTGAAGTCCATAAATTGTTTCGCTGCTCGTCTCTGAATAAAGGTATATCCACATTACGACGGGTTGGCGACGTGAGGGCGCAAGGACACAAACAAAAATAAACCATAAATCCTTTTAGGTTTAGCGCACAACAGCCCGACCCAGTGTGGCCGCCGAGATGTTACAGGGCCGGGCTTTCTTTTTACTTATATTGTGGTCTCTAGCTAGAAGTATTTAAGGTTTATTTTAGTTGGTATCGTTGCGTCCGGACGTCGCTGGTCCGTTGTAATGTGGATAAAACTTAATGCTGTTCTAACGTGGAGCAAGCTGTCTCGCTCATAAACTTTATAATTTTTTTATATTGTAATAATATGAGTAAACTTTTGATAAAGTTGGTCTGAGGGTCTGGTGCATAAAAAAATTATCGTCATTTTAAGTATGTTTCCTATATACGTATTTTTTAATGAGGAAGAATCAAATTTTCTCCATCAAAAACTTAGTACAGGATTAGAAACGTGTGCCTTGAATGTTAGCAATTTTATTATCTATCAAACCCTCAGACCACATTAAAATTTATGAAAAAATTTTATTCATTTTATTACAATCACTAAAATTATTAAATCGTGCGAGCGAGAAAGCATGCTCCATGTAAGAACAGCCTTAAGATAAATTCAACTCAAAGTGGCTGGAAAACTATTTCATAGAGAGTTACACTGATTGATTACCTAGTAGATCTATTGTGTAACTGCTAGATTTAATGGGTTTCCAACGTTTATTGAAGTTTTTGACGACCATTTTTGGTTTTAAAATAGAGAAACGTTCCGTATTTGAAATATAATATTTCAACTTTCAATTGTCAGTTCATAACTTCAAAAGATAATTACTTTATCAACATGCAATGGATCATAGAATGTCGTGACTTAGAAATGTCTTTTGGAATTATACGCGAGTATTCTATGTACGCGAGGAGATGGAGTGAAACTATTCTTAATCCGGCGCCACACGGCGACTAAGGAAATAAATTACCAGGAGACGGGCAGCAGCGTCTTTCTGAGATTCCAACCGCATACTGCGATCGCCAACCCGCCTGCCAAGCGTGGCGATTATGGCAAATCCCCTCATGGTTATGAAAACCAAGAAGGAGGCCTATATCCTGCAGTAGGCGTTAAATGGCTGATGATGATGATGATTCTATGTACGAAGTTCTCACAGATTTCCAGTTAAGGCTGAAAATTTGAAAGGTTTAAATCCTAATTCGAGACCCAATATTTTTATTTCCAACGGCGTAGCTGTGCCAGGATCGCCCACAAATCACTCAGACTTCTTTTTGCCAGTAGAACGCGCGAGCTAATTTTTTGTTATGTTTGTTTACCAGTGAAATATGTCTCGATGCACCGCATAGATAAGGTGGTTTTATTAGACGTGAATGCTATTTGGGACCCGTGTTTGCACGTGAACACTTAGAAAATGGTGGAAAAATGCAGGGCCTTTTCGTTTCTAGCGCCCTGTTTTGAGAGAGTAGTGTGAGATTGGTTTTAGGTTAGACAATGGATACATTGGATGGTACAGTCATCAGATCTTATATTACACGCACGAATTTGGTGCGCGTAATTAGGCATCTGCTGAGCACATCAACCTTACATTCATGTTATTAACTTCGTTACGTTACTGGCAACTTTGCATCAAAAATGTGAAGGTCGAGCTGCTGTTGACTCTAGGAGCTTGAAGCTTGAAGCGAGCATTACCGATTTATTCAATATGCTGCTGATATAATTTCTTATCTATAGGGGTCATCTACGCGTAGTGCTGTCAGGAAAGATGGAAAAAAATATCGATATTAACCATTCCGTGGTGGTACCGCAGCGGTAGAACACCGGCTTCAGTCGGGCGGTTCGAATCCCGGCATTTACCAATTACTAGTGAGCATGTGTCACCACGTATACTCATACTATGTTTCTGAGAGAAGACCTGTGCTCTACAGTGGGACATATATAGGATACATAAAAAAATAACCATCATAATGTAATACCACTTGCCAGGACTTTGTCGCAAACTTTATATTAAACTGCGCAGCAAACCGCTAGCTTCCTCTCAAATAATTGCAAAGACATTAAAGTGGGACAAAGAAAGTACACACAAGACGTCATTATGGTGGTGTACGTTATAAAAGTGATTCAACCTAAGTACGTATGCTATGTAACTCTTATGGAATAATACTCTTCAGGCTTTCGTTTTTGTCCTTAGCTTATGTTTTGCATAGCAAGGAGGGTGCAGTGGATGCCGTGGTACTGTGCGTTATGAGTGAGGCAACTGCTTGGTCACCGGACCGACAATATAATCTAATCTATGTAGTATCTTTTTCGGATTTTATTACATTATGTATATTATGAAAAGATGTCCGGAATCAAAGCCTGGGCGCTCGTGTTGTGGCACCCACTCGGCCGAAGACTAATTATGCGCTCTAAAGCACGTGAAGGATTCCTGGGCCGCGTTTCATACAACTACAGTTCATAGTTTATTATGACCACTCTACCCACTACGCACATTGGACTCGGAAGCGAGAGACCCAGGTTCGATTTCCAGTGCGGGTATTTTTTCAGCAGTTTGTTCTAAGTTATGTACATTTGTAGTAATACCACTCGCTAACTGTGAAGGAAAATATCGTGGGGAAACCTGAGTGTCTGAGCTATTCACGTACCTCAGCACTTAAAATCGCCAATCTGCGGCGGGCACGCGTGGTAATTAAGCTCATACTCTCTCCCTGAGAGAAGGCCTTTGCCCTACAGTGGGACGTATATAGGGACGCTCTTTATGTTATGTTATGTTAGCCTCCTCAGTCCTGACCTTTAAAATAACAATTAAAGACCATTGTTATTTTCAAGGTCAGGACTGAGGAGGTTACGCTGTGCTATGCTATGCTATGCCATGCTATGCCATGCATGCTATGTCATGTCATGTCATGTCATGTCATGTAATGTCATGTTATGTCATGTCATGTCATGTCATGTCATGTCATGTTATGTTATGTTATGTTATGTTATGTTATGTTATGTTATGTTATGTTATGTTATGTTATGTTATGTTATGTTATGTTATGTTATGTTATGTTATGTTATGTTATGTTATGTTATGTTATGTTATGTTATGTTATGTTATGTTATGTTATGTTATGTTATGTTATGTTATGTTATGTTATGTTATGTTATGTTATGTTATGTTATGTTATGTTATGTTATGTTATGTTATGTTATGTTATGTTATGTTATGTTATGTTATGTTATGTTATGTTATGTTATGTTATGTTATGTTATGTTATGTTATGTTATGTTATGTTATGTTATGTTATGTTATGTTATGTTATGTTATGTTATGTTATGTTATGTTATGTTATGTTATGTTATGTTATGTTATGTTATGTTATGTTATGTTATGTTATGTTATGTTATGTTATGTTATGTTATGTTATGTTATGTTATGTTATGTTATGTTATGTTATGTTATGTTATGTTATGTTATGTTATGTTATGTTATGTTATGTTATGTTATGTTATGTTATGTTATGTTATGTTATGTTATGTTATGTTATGTTATGTTATGTTATGTTATGTTATGTTATGTTATGTTATGTTATGTTATGTTATGTTATGTTATGTTATGTTATGTTATGTTATGTTATGTTATGTTATGTTATGTTATGTTATGTTATGTTATGTTATGTTATGTTATGTTATGTTATGTTATGTTATGTTATGTTATGTTATGTTATGTTATGTTATGTTATGTTATGTTATGTTATGTTATGTTATGTTATGTTATGTTATGTTATGTTATGTTATGTTATGTTATGTTATGTTATGTTATGTTATGTTATGTTATGTTATGTTATGTTATGTTATGTTATGTTATGTTATGTTATGTTATGTTATGTTATGTTATGTTATGTTATGTTATGTTATGTTATGTTATGTTATGTTATGTTATGTTATGTTATGTTATGTTATGTTATGTTATGTTATGTTATGTTATGTTATGTTATGTTATGTTATGTTATGTTATGTTATGTTATGTTATGTTATGTTATGTTATGTTATGTTATGTTATGTTATGTTATGTTATGTTATGTTATGTTATGTTATGTTATGTTATGTTATGTTATGTTATGTTATGTTATGTTATGTTATGTTATGTTATGTTATGTTATGTTATGTTATGTTATGTTATGTTATGTTATGTTATGTTATGTTATGTTATGTTATGTTATGTTATGTTATGTATGACCATTCATAGCAAGTCCTCCAACTTGTTAACCTTTGTTTGATGCAGTGTATGTCGAACTTTCACAGTAAACATGAATTGTAATTCTATGAAATATTCGTATGTCTGCCTGATGTCTAGCTGTCAAATTCCATACTATTTGCTATCATAAACGTCAGGATTCCGGCAGGATTTGGTGCCCGTCGTACCTTTATGGCTGATGGGTCCAAAGCCGCCATTTTCCGCAGCTGAGCGTAAGGGCACTCGCAGACCGGGGGCCGTGGAAACCGGTAATTTCCTCGAGTGCGCCACTCGTTTGCGGCATAAACGCTTTACTTACAAGAAAATGTATACCAACCGCCTGAGAATTGAGTGTTGGAGCTGAAAACTGTATTTGAATAAACATTGTTCGTATCTACTTTATTTGGACATGTTTAAGGAGAGGAAAAAAAATTGTTAGTAGAAGAGCTGCTGCTCAGATGCCCAAAATAGATGGGGATCAGTTCCTCAGCACTATGCAGAGTCAGCTGCCTTTTGTGGCAACTTAGATACACCACAGGCTACATTTATGGTCCTGTTTTATTTATTCGCTTTGGCTGTTGAGTATTTAGTTTTGTTTCTGTTGTTGTGCATATTATGTTACTTATCTGCTTATTTTGTTTCTGCGATGTATATTGTTGGTATAATAAATGTCTTTCTTCTTCTTCATAATATATGTAGATGAAAATGGGATGTATTTTTAAACAAAAACTTTCGTAAACACTACACATTATTAATTTAATTCCGTCTCTACTCGCCATGATTAAGCACTTTCATCCGACAAAAATTCAAGTAAATAATTCCGGAATTAAGTTAATAAGGGGATGTATCGGTGAAGCGCAAAGTAATATTTACCCGAAATTTGCGTGCATGCTCGCCGATATATGAAATTCGATGATGTGAAAGAGTTAGTCAGGGTAGGATATATAGGTTGCCTGAAAGAAATTGCTATTAGCAATAAGGCCGCCAATTGTATAGTTTCTTTTGTAATATACAATAAAACATATTCTTATCTTATCTTATCTTATCCTGTAATGGTGTCATTGTAATTTTTTTTAAATGTTATGTAGCCTATATACGTCCTACTGCAGGGTACAGGCCTTCTAAAGAGAGAGTATGGATTTATTTACCATGCGTGCCCACCGCGGACTTTTAAGTGTGAACACCTCAGACACTCAGGTTTCCTCACGATGTTTTCCTTCAATTCAGTTTTATTTATTACTTATCATTTATTGTTATACTTTATTGACTGCGCTATAATCACACTTACATTTTACTTTTTTACTATCTGTTGATTAATCCACCATATTATGAACACATATTCTATGAACATTTAAACTACTACGGTTCAAAAGAAAAAAACAGAAGTCAGACTCGCACACAAAGAGTTTCGTACCATTATCTTTACAACATTTGGGTATTTCAAGCGTCTGCCTGTTCCCGTTATTAATAACGAGCACAAAACGGCAAAACAATCACGTTGGTTGTATGTCAGCCCCCCTTTAGTATTTATTTTATTTTGTTTTTAGTATTTGTTCTTATAGCGACAACAGAAATACATCATCTGTGAAAGTTTCAACTGACTAACTATCACGGTTTATGAGATACAGCCTGGTGCCAGATGAACTTACAGCGGAGTCTTAGTAATAGGGTCCCTTACCCTTTGGGTACGGAACCCTAAAAAAGCATTCGTTGTAGGCATATTACATTTATTTTGCATCTCTAAACTCCACGAACAATAACTGTCATCTCTATTAAAATTATCGAAATCTCATTGCGGTCAAGACTTGTAGTCATTGCACGTCCAATAGAAATGTAATTTTCTCAAGCACTGTTAGATCGGACCAATTTATTGCCCAGACGGCCAAATAGCAATGCATTGAACTGTCGGGCGATAAATAAGTCCACACATAACTCCACGTACATTAAGGTCTCTCTGTGATATGCTTCAAATTCCTTGCAGCCGCAGAGCGAATGCAAAATGTACAAAGAAATAAAAAGGTGCAAAAGAGAGCATTCCCTTTCGCACCTTTTATTTGGCTGACAATGCAGCTGGCCACAAACAAGAAAACGGTGTGTTTAAAACGACAAACACAAAAAGTGTTCAGAACATATAATGTAATAAAATATTACTGGTAATCAAGAAAACTTCATAAACATTCTGATTTTAAAAATCAAACGTATATATACGTACTTTGTGTTTATAATTTTCATAGCAAAGTCGAACATACGTCGAACATAACATCACTGAATAGAGCCTACTGGTGTGCAAGTTTTTTGACACACACTTGTGTAATTTTTCAGCGCTCTAATAGCTCGTCCACTCAAAGCTGTCCCATGAAAGTACCGTTTGAAATAGGCATAAAAGCGCGTCAGAAATGGCGGGTCGCGGTTAACGCTAGTGCATTTCCGTGCTCGGGCCAAATGGCGGCGAGATGGGATGCTTCATGGCATTACTGGCAAGATTGGGAACGTTTGAGATGACTGGCCATAATTTCACAGCTGAAAGAAGGTGAAATTTAGGTCGAGATTTTCAAAAGTCAAAGTCAATTTTTAGCTAAACGTACCTATTCGCACCTATTATTAAAACAAAATGGGCAATCATTATTTAAATGTACTTTTTTGGCTAACTGATCGGACTGTGCACTATTCGTTAGGTTATAACCATAATAATAATAACTACCACACAACACAATCACCTATCCTGGTCCCAAACTAGGATATCCTATGCTACAGTAACCAGGCAAGGATATCACAAGCATGAAAATACACCCAGACTGAGGACATTTGTGTAAAGCAAGTACGGCAGCCTCCAATGGGAATCGAACCCATGACCTTTGTTTTGGTATCCAACCCGATAATCGCTAACCTGACCAAAATTATTTGGTTTATTCGTAGCTCATTTATTTATTCCACTGACCAAATGCATTGTAGGCTGATTGAATATTTTTTGTTGCTGATCGTTGTTGCTCGTCAAATATGTATTTTACTGATCTTTTAATTTAGTTAAGTATTAGTCCCTTGAAAAGTACAGTATAATATGCCCCTAAGTCTAGAATAACGCCTTGATTTATTAACAAAAATGTTTTACTTTGTAAGAGACTTAAAATTACGTGACTGTGGTGATAGTGATGTGTGCAGTGCATGCTTTAGACCATAATTTAGTTTTCACGTTAAATCTTTCTTTATATTATTTAATAGTTGTGTTGTGATCTATTTTGTACATCAAATAAATAAATAAATATGTCTCAAGCTACGCACACTTGTGAAGTTGTCGTAGCAATACCATCATGAGGAAACCTGAGTGTCTGAGGTGTTCACATACCTCAGCGCTTAAAATTGCAAATCCGCAGTGGGCAGGCGTGGTGATTAAGCCCATAATTTGTCTCTGACAGAAGGTCTGTGCCCCTGTGGGACGTATAGAGGCAGCATTTTTTTTTAATCTTGTAGAAAATTTTCATCCGTTCCATAGTAGAGTTCTAAGGAGCGCATAATATTCAAGAAGGTCACCGGGGAAATACCGGAAGACAGGGCGTACGGGGAAGCATCTGTATTTAGGGAAGTGCATTCCCATGATTCACATGACTTTGAACATTACATTAAGGACTACTTTGCAAATAGTATGTAAAGGTTGACCTGCTGTTGACTCTACCAAAGTTGGTCTCTACAGCGTTTTATTAAATTACCTAACGCAATACCTTAAAACGATAAAACCGTTTATGTATTATTGATAATTACTTAAACCCATTCCGATAAGCAATAGTATGGGAATAAATATTTCCCTCTTAATGTTGTCGTATAGCAAACAGTTGTATAGTCCCTTTCCTTAATTAAATGTGTTTCAAACTTTTTTTTAAATATTCATTTCAAAAGACGAATCCCAGTAGTACTTTAAAAAAACGCATAGAAACGTAATTCCAAATCAAATAAAATAGAAGAAAAAAATATGTAAGCATTTTTGTTGTCGATGCAAAAATACGGGCAGCTTTTGCCACTGGCCACTTTCATACGCTCCATATATATTACAATGTTGTACGTTTCACGGGTGAACGGACGCGAAAAGGCAAGATGGCTGACGGACCTCGGCGCAGACGACAGGGAAACTTGATTTGTGGCTGCCCTGGCTCGACCAACAATGTTCTACGAGGCTGGGGTGCTACTTGGGACATCGATTCTTTTGGCTGCAATACATTTTGCAGCTCGGTTTAGTGAGCAGGTAGGTAGGTATACCAATCTTTGCGGATAGAAATAGCGTTTTTGTTACTATGCTAAGCTGTATAGAAACCGAAACCGGCGAGCGAGAATTATTCATCTGCCCCTGTATTACGCGCACCAAAATCTGAACGATTCCAATCGTCTAACTGTCAAAATCTATGCAAATTTCTATCGCAACCGTCAGGATTCCGACAGGATTTGATGCGCATAATTAGACCTCTCATCACGTATAGTTGTTTTTTCGATCAATATTGTGAAGCTTTTATTGAAATAATTTGTTCAATATAGTATAAAAATTCAAGAAATGCACCATAAATTCGTCTCTGGCTGAATTTATCCTGGCTTTACTTGTGCCATAAATTGAATTCATAGTTCGACTGTTTGAAACTCGAGTTAGGGAGTGGTGGCCAAGCACTAGTGCCAATATTCGAATTGGAAAATGTTTATATCAGCCCATAAAAGGCCTGACTAAAAACAAAGAGAGCACTTACTGAAGGAGTGGTAAAAGTTCGGTAAAAGTTAAATTTGAGAGTTACTGCTTCGGGAAAATACATATTTGCGTCATAGACCGAAGACAATAAAGATAAGTTTATTTGCATAAAGCTCTGGTTTCTCGTAAACTAGAAATTTGTTAATCTACATACCTACCTACCTACTTTAACCAGCGGTCGGTAATTTTTTTTTGTGTGCACTTTGGTTAACAGATAGATTTATTGATTAGTTCACTAGGAAACACCATTCAGGGTCGCGTTTCGTGAAACTTCAATAGGGTACCTACTTGCGTCTAACTTAGATTTGAGTGACTTCGATTTTATACTATAGAAATCATATAAAAACCTATGAAAAAATTAAAAATAAAACAACAAAAACATATTTTTTCGGGATTTTCGGAGTCACAAAATATGCGCAAAACAATGCTACTCTTATAACATAAAACTTATTAGATTTCGTTTTGTCATTGAATACTGAACGTTTTCTTATAAGGATGCACAACATGCATAAAAATATTATTTTACGAGATAACTCAAATATTGATAAACGCTTCATACATTATAAGCGTTACGTTAGGGAGTGACGTCATACTCTAAGGTCGATTTGTATGGCGCATTAAAATGGTACTAAAGAACCACGTAACTACATTGACTTTTCGACTGGTAACAAGTAACAGTCGCAGAGAAAAAAAAAACACGTTTATTTAACTTTTAACGTGTCCTCTCCTATTCTATTAAAACATTTTTAAGTGCAAGTTCTCCATTGATAGTTAACTATGACTATACGAGGTACATTGCGCAGCCAAATCTTCCAACTTCTTAATCTGCGGTTAAGATGCAATTTACATCGAAACGTCATAGTAAACCATGAATTGTAATTCTACGGATAACAAAGTCACTCTCAACACAGCCGAAGTCGAACATGAACGGATGGGATACTTACTAGTCGCGCGATTCGTGAAAATTTTAGTCGCAGGTTTGCGGCCAACTTTATCGGCAGCAAATCTATTTTCCTTGCAAAGCAATTATGTTGAATGCAGACTCCCAGCATCGATAAAAGAAGATTCGTTTCGTACACAATGTTGCCCACGATCTTGCATCTTAATTCTCGAATGAATTTTATACTTCCAGTCGGATTGGGGCTCGGATCCTTTTCCCGACTTTAGTGTGCTCGAATTCGAAACATTGGGTTCGCGTACAAGATATGAGCCAATGAATGAACAAACTAAAACGGGCTCGGGCCAAGCTGGTAGTATAATTACGAAAACTTTGTTAAAAAAACGTCCCAGTGCGTGCACTCGCATGTAGAGGGTTCCGTATTCCATGGGAATTTAAATACTAAGAATCGTGTCAAGGTTTTCTTGTAAACTTTGAGTGAGGCCCGGTAAATCTTTTGTCTCCGTATAAATAAAACAAAAATTGGCTGGAAATAAGGAAGAATGATTAGTTTGCGTTTAAAACATACATTTCTCAACGAGCCTTTTCATATGACATGATATGTGATAATGATAAACTTGATACATTTATCTTTATATTTTTGTTTTTTTTTTCGAAGCCAGATTTTTTCTACCCTTTACGTCCGTAATTAAATCTTTTAACTCCTATTAATTTAATATTTTTTCTTCTTAAATCTAACCTTATTCATTCTGCACAATGGGAAAAAATTGATGTAATCTGTCAGACCTTGGCCGCGTTTCATAAAACTGTTATATTATGACAATTCGATGTACATTGCGTAACCGATTAGTACAATAATTAATCTTCAGATTTTCTAATTAATCATTTAAGGACCAGTCTGTTGTAGACTGTATAGGGTGATGAAAACTTCCAGTGGTTCTTGATAGCTGCTCAATACAGTAAATGTTCCAGCTTATATATGTCGTAGCCATATCGTAGATTGTGCCATATCATGATGTGGTTAGCCATATCACGAAATGTGTCCTTTTCATGAAAAGGCCAAGTCAAACTGGCCGTATCGTTTAAGCATCAACGTTTGACGATATGGCAATCTACGTTCTGCCATATCATAATGTAGGGTACCTATGAGTTTTCCATGCACCAACCTTATTTAAGTTTGACTCAAAAGTAAGTTTTTTAGTGAAATATTTTTTTTCGCTTTTATATAAAAAAAAGAACTAACACCCGAAGTTTCAGGATGGAGCGTCGCTGCGCTCCGCTCCATCCTGGAACTTCAAACCTATTTTTGCTTATGTGTACTGACCTAACAACCAACCCAAAATTTTAATTTAATTCTTAGTAAAACTTCAGCTATGTAGCTTCTAAAAAAAAGCCAAAATGTAAATGACGTAAGTAGATACCTGCTTTGTGTCGCGTTGAGTAAAAACGTTGAATTTTTTAATTTTTTCGAGTTTTGTTCTGCTAAAGAAATAAAAATTATTTTATTACACATTTTCGCAGATTAAAATGTATAAATTCCGTTTCAGTAAAGCTCCCTGAACACGGGAATATTTTTTGTTTTTCCAAATTCGGGGACATCGTTTCAAATACCAACCCATATTTTCTGTCGCCTCCATGGTAGGAATACACAACAAACTAACATCAGCGCCTCTAACGGTGGATAATTGAAGTATTTTACGATATGGCCGCTAACGTTTGGCCGCATCTTGAAATAGTCATTCATTTCGCTATTCAAATCGTCAAACGTCGGTCGCTCATTAATCTGGCTAAGCCATTTCATGATACGGCCAGTTTGACTTGGCCTTTTCATGAAAAAGATACATTTCGTGATATGGCTAACCACATCATGATATGGTCAATTCTATGATATGGCTACGACATATACAATACAAGTCCAACTAATCACAGGCCGCTGTTTTCCCGGGCGACCAAGCAGAATGGTCGATTTTTTGTCCCGTACTTGCAGGAGTTGCTCGCTCTAACCTGTAACCTGTGGTGACTAGTTGGTGGGCTGAGGTCTTACGCAATATTTATAAAGTCTTACACAATATTTACATACACTAGTTTAGCCTAAATCTGGCTTAACTAATTTTGCCTAACTTATCTCGGCGTCTACTACAATAGCATACTACGAATTGTACTTCTATGAAATAGGGCCAAAGCCCTCCCTACAGACACGAGCGAGACTGACACTGTGTCTAAGGGTTTTACCAGATCTATGGAATCCTAAAAACTGCATAGGCACCCGAAAACAAAGACTTGTGTCCGGAGGAGATTTAAAAAGCAACACGAATAAAGGCAGACGGAGTTAGCTGGTGCTCTGTCAACAAATCAACAAAACTGGGAATTGGTACACGCTCGAAGCAATATTGACTGATTTTCTGCGCTCTCTTTCCCCTTTTCCTTTTCGAGTATTGCAATTATGCTCTATTTGATTGCATCGACGTTGAAACGTTTTGCAGCGAAGCTCTCATTTCTACGTTTCTGAAGCACACATTGAGCGTAGCTCTAGCATAAAGTATAGCATTCTTACAAAGCCCAAACAAATCTAGCGAAGGTACTGTTTTCCAACTTAAGTATGCAACCTTCTCTTTAAATAGGTGTAAGATGTTTTATTAGACCTTAAATATATTGAATTCAATTTGAACACAAGTAGAAGAAACGCTGACGGCTATGATATTCTTTAGATTACTTCTGCCATGACATCACACAACATGAAAAAATACGTACTCGTAAACCTGAGGCCACCCTTGGCAATTCGATCAAAGCCTACTAAAAGTTCTTGATAGTGGACAACAAGGGAACTATAACTAGCAGCCTATATACGACCCACTGTAGGGCACAGGCCTTCTCTCAAAGAGAGAGAGAGAGAGTATGGGCTTAATCACCATGCGTGCCACCGCGGATTGGCGATTTCAAGCGCTGAGGTATGTGAATGGCTCTGATACTCAGGTTTCCTCACGATGTTTTCCTTCACCGCTGGCGAGTGGTATTGCTACTATAATTTCACAAATGTACATAACTTATAAAACCAAGTCATAGGTACATGCCCGCACTGGGAATCGAACCTGGGTCTCTCGCTTCCGAGTCCGATGTTCTTCCCACTACCAACTAGCTACCAACGATGAATCTAATTAAATAATCAGTAATTCGTAATTTTAATTAATTTCAAAATGTAAATATGTTGGACTCTGTTGCTCAAAATAAAATATTTATTATTATTATATCATAAAATGGAGGTCGTGTAGTGTTAGGCGGATGAATGACATCGGCTTCTGCTACTCCGCTACACTCAAGTTCGCTAAAAGCGATATCCATCAAGCACTAGACTTTGAGTCGCCTTGCAGCTTGGCTGCTCTGAATATTCTAAGCCCGAACTCGTGACGGGTTTTGTAGTTAGAAACGCTACAGCGTGTGGCTTAGCGTCGAAAGTTAGGCGATCATAATTAAAAAGTTTCAAAGACGCTCAAAGTTATAACGGGTGCGGTGGATGTCACAATAAACTAGGTACGTGTTAGAAGGTATACAGGTAGTAAAAAGATCAAGTGTCCAATGTACTAGCGAAGGGCAAGATAAAAAGTACGCGATATCGGGAGGATACACGCAGCGACAGCACCAAACAGTAACACTACACAAGACCCTGACAAAGTCGCTTTTGGAATACTGGCGTGATTATATGTAGGTGGGTATTTATAATATAACACAAAAACTCTACTCGAGGCTGTAAATAACCTCATTTTCACGATGTCTCAAAAGAAAACAGGGAAGGGAAATAATCCCCTTTTGTACGACGTTATTTTTAAACCTAATGTATAAAAATCTCGTGTCGCAGGTTTTGTTATCGAGCTCCCCCGAAACGGCTTCACCGATTTTTACGATTTTGTTTTGTATATTTGGAAGGTCTGAGAATAGGTCCTAGGCTAATTAATATGCCAAAACCACGTTTTCCGAGTCAGCTAGTCCTTATATAAATTCCTAATAACTGACATTAAATGTGTACCACAAATCTGAAAACTGAAGTGCCGCGGGTTACTTGAAATCCATGTTTGATTTTGGTGACGAAACCTACAAAAAAAAAACTGAAAAAAAAAAAAAACTAACAGCCCGACTGCTGAGCATTAACTTCTAGGCGGGACCAACCTAAGTAGTTACTGAATTTGGGTCCCGTCTGCTCAGCAGTCGGGTTGCTGGTTAGTTTTATTTCTGTTTTTTTTTATTTTGGTCCTTTCAGTGATTTTTAATGCTGATTTATATATAGCCTATTGGTGTTTTACATACATTACACGTGATTGGCTTAGCTAAAATGAAGCTGAAATGAAGCTCCGAGTATAATGAATTCCATATAACCGCGCGCGTACTCATGGTTGTACTATAACGTTACTTAATAGCGATTTTTGTTCTTTGTTACTTTTTGTACAGTTGTAATTTTGTAAAGTAAATTACTCGATTAATAATTTTAGTATCTTCTGCGAATTATTCACTATATAAATGTGACATAATTGAATATAAATGTTAGTATAAGTATTTCATTTCAAACAGGGACCTCTGCCACTCGCTAAGGTGAAGGAAAACATCGTGAAGAACCCTGAGTGTCTGATGTGTTCACATACCTCAGCGTTCGAAATCGCCAATCCGCGGTGGGCACGCGTGGTGATTAAGCCCATACTCTCTCTCCGAGAGAAGGCCTGTGCCCTGCAGTGGGACGTATATAGACTAAACAAAACAAGGGACCTCTGCTATTTCCATAGTGAAACATAGGATAATACGGCTGCGTCCCTTACACGATGTACCTATTTGGAGAGCGACGGCGACGACGCTTGTGGCAAGTTGGTTCCATCCGGCTGTCGCGGAAATGACCTGGACGCCCGTCCATGTTGACGTGTGGACGCCACAAACCTTCTCAACTTCTTAAATGCCATTTGATTGAATTTTGTATGAGGAATTTTAGTCATATAAGCAGCCTATATACGACCCACTGTAGGGCATAGGTCTTCTTTCAGGGAGAGAGTATGGGCTTAATTTTCAATCAAATCCTTTCAGGAATATTTTACATAGGTAAGTTTATTCTCTATTTGTAAAATAAGTATTTTGAGTTCTTTACTGAATTTGTATTTAATAGTTTTGCTAAATTAAGCCTTCCTAAAATATTCATTGACTGTATTATTAAGTTTTTAATGGATAACATTATTAGACTCCTATGGGCCCCTCTTTGTTCTATCTACAAATAGCCCTTGAATTGACTTTCTTCTCTACTTTGTTTTCCCTGCGGATACATTGCCATAGACAACTTTGCATACAGCCAACTTTTATGAACGTTGTTTTGTTTGTTTTAGAACCAATTAAGCAAACGTTGCAATCTATTAATAAATTGTTGAAAAAAATTAAATTGTTTAATGGTTGAGAAGCCAACGTTTTATTTTTTTATTTTTTTTTATTTTGTAATGTGAAAGTATTGAACATTATTGCCCGAGATAACAATTATTTATTATTATTTATTGCAAAAAGGCGCCATCTAGCGAACCTCTAATACTACAGCAAAGCTTTGTTTAATTTTATTGATTATTGTACAACGCAAAGGATTATTATATTCCCCTACATTTGTGAATAAGTGGCGGTCGAATTGCAAAGGCAGTGCGATCCGTCACAGCGACTCTTTAATAAATGACGTTTTAAGCCAAGTCAAACTTACTGATAGTTTCAAAGAGAATCTGTTCTGCTGTTACCTGGGCATTTCATATAACTGTTTTTCTAAGCAGCTGCACTGTACCTACTGAACAATGGAATCAAGCGAAGATCGCGCCGCGTTGCGCGAAATGGCTTAGACGCCCGTCCGTGCTGACCGTGGTCATGTTTTAGAACTATTATTATGTTAAACGTACAGTCTGCAGCACATCAAATTTACATATGTGCATTCAAATCAGTTGGGTGACTTTTCAACAGAAATTTAAAGGGTCAACATTTACATCTCTGCTGTCGACTGTACTACATATTGCTATTTACCTACATTACAGGAAACCACTCGAAGTGAAGAAACATATTGCGAGGAATCCCGAGTGACAAAGTTGCAGCCTTATAGTTTTTAGTAAGAAAGGGATGAAGCGCAGGCATGAAGCCTCCTAGCATGCAGGAAAGCACGCGCTGAACAAACAAACGTAGTTTTTTTCAGACAACTTATTAAAACAATTTCTTGGTTTATTATACTAAGTGATATTTACAGAAAAAATACGTGTCATGTTATTTGCACTATGCATCTTATTAAACTCGGATAGTAGCAAAGAAATCGGACGAACAGCCACATTTTTTGTCACTTTCTAATTTTAAAAGCTAGCTGTTTACTCGCACTCCACACGAAACATTTCAGTTTTGGGGCCCCCCGTCGTATAAAGTGGGCAGGTCGTAATTAATAGCTCCGAGTTGCTGTCACGTCATCATTTTCCAGGGGTCGCGAACATGCGAGGGGATTTCCAAGAACGCCAAAGATATACGTTGAAACATACGACCAATTAAGGATAATTAGAAATTCAAATGAGGCGGTAATTTTAGCTGGCTTCTCGGAGTCATACATCATGTTTTTTTGTGGAGTGTGGAATCTTAGGGCGTATGGTCGGTGACGTATGGTGCTGGCGGGTTTGGGAAAAGCTCGCAAAATTACTGTTTATAATGTCAGTAACGCAAGATCCATTAAAATTAAAAAAGGTGTATGTTTTTGGAAAAGGTTTTGTTAATTTTTAATTCGGTTAATTTTTTTTATTAGTCTCCCATTCTGCTTTGGTTTCTTCTCTAATAAGTACCTAATGTAAGTTATTGGGGTGTTCATGAACCCTAGCGCTTGAGATCGCCAATCAGCGGTGGGCACGTCAATAATTGTAATACCAATGCCCTCTCTCTCTTTATCTATTTGCGTTATAAAAAATCGCCACCTCTATCTAAAAAGGGGGGTGGGAACGGTCTTATTTTCAATGCAAACACCTATAAATATTTTTCCGGACAATAACAATGTTGACTATACTAAAAAAGAGAGTTCTCTTAAAGAGGGCTTAATCACCACGCGTGCACACCGCGGATTAGCAATGTCAAGCGCTGAGAGAAACTAACCAAGTTACGTAAAATTAAAAGAAAGAAAGAAAGATATTTGTTATACCAACAAGACACAACACAGAAATAAAATAAACAGAGAAGTAACATAATATGCAAAACAGTAGAAAGAAAACTAAAAACACAACACTTGTTTACAAAAGTGTGCTTAAAAAGTTTTAGGTCGAAAACTTTTGCTCTGGCGATAACGTCATCGATTTAAAAAAAATAATCAGCTGTATCATAATAAATACTATCTACGAAATCAAAATATACATAATTGATATTTTTTTCCATCTCAATGTTTTCTTTATATTAAGATTTGGACCATTCTCCACTTTTTTTCGGACAGATGTGTGACGTTTGTTACACCCTGCATGTTATTAAGTCGTTTATTCTGCGGATTTCTAGAAATTTACGAAACATATTTAACCCCTAATTAAGAACCTGACGGAGTAAAATGACAATTCAGATCACTCTGGGGTTTCAAAACTCGGTTGTAAATTGGCAAATATAAGTAGTTCAATACTGCAGGTCTGGATCAGAACATAAAAGAAAAATACAGTAAAAAACAACAAATTTTGTTATTTCCGACGGCCTCAGTGCCCCTTCGTTAATCTGAAAAGTTGGCTCTGAAATCCTGATAAAAATGTCTGCTAAAGGATGAACTTTTTCATGACGGCGACTAAAAATCGAAAGGTGCAGAAGGTATACTTTGTTTCAATGGTTATCTAACTCTGCATATAAATGTTACGAAAATAGTAAGGGCTATATATTAGGGGTTAAAGTATGAAATTGCCGTTTTATTGCAATAGGTTCTTTGAATTGACATAGAATCTTCATGGTTTGAGGTTTTCGAATGAAACTTTTTTCAAATGGTTTCTATGATGTTCTTTTTTTAAAAAATGTGAAATATTTGAATATCGACTTTCAATTGTTTTTGTTATTCAATTTAGACAAGAAAGATGGATACTGCGAAAATTCGAGTGATTATGAGGTACCCATTTTTCGTATTAAAAACAAAGTCACTGAAAACGACGGAACCTAATGGACTATATGAATGATCAAAATTAAAATTGTAGAAATCCCCGTAATATTATGATTTTTACTAACTTAAAAAACATGGGCAGCAAGAAAACTACGTTTTTTCATTAATAGAGAAAGTCCGTTAAAAGTAGATTGGAATTACGTTGTATTTATACCACAAAATAAGCATTTTTTAAGTTTAAAAATTGAAACTAAGAATATAAATAGTTTTTTGGGGTTTTTTCTGTCCTAGAAAATGTAAAAAATCAAGTTATTCTATTAACAAAAAATATTATTTAATTTGGTTGTTCCATTTATTTGTAAAACTTATATACACATAATATAAATATAGTTTACGACCACAGCGCCACTAGCAGTTTGTAATATCAGAAAAAATCTTAGTCACAATTAATTAAGTTTCAACATGGCTTCTTCAATGAGCTCAAAATATTTTTTTTTTGCAAAGTGCTCCATTTATAAAATGTCAATGGATATAATTTCAATTTATGGTCTTCGATAGTATTTCTAAATAGTATTTACGCCCAGGGTCACTGAATTAAATTGAAGAATGAATTTGATGACTAAATAATTCATTATTTAGTCATCAAATTCATTCTTCAATTTAATTTAGTACATCCAACGAAGAATTACTTCTGTATCTTCCCAATTAGTGACGCACCGCTCTCAGCAAGCTTAACTCAACATTCCTAATTAATTTTTAATCCGTATTTATACTTTACGGATTCACAATAACAAATGAAATTTTAAGACCACTCCCGATAATAATCGGTTAATTTTCGCTGCCGCCACTTTTCCTGGGGTAAAGAGCTTTTGCTTCTGCCGTTTGCTTTTAGCTCTGTTCGTTGTTCATTTAGTCTATGCTTTGTAGGCATATGAAATTGAGGGCGTTGTTACAATAGATATTATGCGTAAGCAGCCCATGCATGGTATTTTTAGGGTTTCGTACATCAAAAGGAAAAAACAGAACCCTTATAGGATCACTTTGTTGTCCGTCCGTCCATCCGTCTGCCCGTCCATCTGTCATCCATTTGAAAAGACCTTTTATCTCGGGAACGCTTGGAGGAATCAAAATGAAATTAAAACCATATACCTACCTACTTAAGTCTTCAGTCCTTTGAAGTTATAAAAAAATCAAACTTTTAAGTTAACTTAAAAAAAGATACAGCTGTTTATGCTACAAAAAACGTATATTTCGACACACAAGGAAATCAAAATTTATAGGATATTTTCCGTTGACCTAGAATTTGGTAATTAATATCGTCTTATACTACAAGTACAGGAAAAATCTAAAATCTATACATTTATTACTAAATCATAAAAAATCGTCTTTGAAATTCGGGAAAAGCTCGTTTTGTTTATGCTCTACCGTAAAAACGGTACCTAATACCTGCATGCATCAAACTTGGCGTGATTGTGAGATTTATTATATATTCTAACGAAAAATAACAAAAACGGCCAAGCGACCGTGCGGAACCCTTGGTGTGCGAGTCCGACTGCCACTTGGCTGGTTTTTTTTATTCGCTATTTCTGAAACAGGAACTTAGAACTTGTCATTTATTCCTTTACTCTACGAGTTTGATTTTTCAAAAAAAAATTATATGCTTTTACCGGTTTTGCCTTGGAGTGGCGCTGCCTGATAGATGATGCTTAAAACTATATGACTGTGTTAAATAGAATGGACGGTCTTGTATGCAGGCTTTTTTTTACTGAAGGCTGCCACATTGGTCAAGTGCGAATTCAATAAAATTATATAAATCCTGTTCCGTGTGGCGCTGGATTAAGAATAGTGTCACTTCATTTCCTTCCGTGGATGTCGTTCCGGAAGGCGACTAAGGAAATAAATTACCAGGAGACGGGCAGCAGCTTTGTCCTGAGATTCTAACCGCATACTGCGATCGCCACCCGCCTGCCAAGCTTAGTGGTTATGGCGAAACCCCTTATGGTTAGGAAAACCATGAGGGAGGCCTATGTCCTGCAGTGGGCGTCAAATGGCTGACGATGATGATGATGATATTAATCCTGCTTATCGAAAAATAAAAATCTGAAAAAAAACACATACGCTGTTGCAGAGCGCAAACTCCAATGGGTATCTCAGGAATTGCGCTTTTCATATAGGCTTTTCCTCAGAAGAGGGAGAAATTGGCATTTTCAAGCGGTCTGGCATAAGAACAACCCGGTTTCCTCACTATATTTTCTTCACAGTTAAAGAGAGGTTCTGCTACTAAAAGTTCACAAATATGCGTTGGTACCCCGAAATATAAAGTGCAAAGCATATACTGGGAATCGATTCCTCGACTGGGATGCGGGTTCCTAGGCCAGAGTAGGTAAACTGAACGTAAATATTTAGCGTATTACAATATTTCATCTTAAATCGATGAATGAATGTTGAGGAAGCAAAAGTGATCTGTCAGGATCGTAGCAAGTGGCAGTCCCTGGTCTCTGCCTACCCCACTGGGATACAGGCGTGAGTTTATTTATGTTATGGTATTTTAATATTAAATCACTTATTAAAACTCTACTCGTCGATACGAAGAACTACTTATTACTTACTTTAAAAAAAAATTAGCGATGCCAGCAAAAAAATGTAGGCAGCCATGTATATATAATTTAAGCAGCCTATATACGTCCCACTGTAGGGCATAGGCCTTCTCTCAGAGAGAGAGTATGGGCTTAATAACCACGCGTGCCGTGCAGGTTTTCTCACGATGTTTTCCTTCGCCGTTAGCGAGTGGTATTGCTACTATAACTTCACAAATGTACATAACTTAGAAAGAAAAGTCATAGGTACATGCCCGCACTGGGAATCGAACCTGGGTCTCCCGCTTCCGAGTCCAATGTTCTACCCACTAGGCTACCGCCGCTTCCGTGTACGTTCTATAATAATAATAACTTTCACACAACACAATCACTTGACCTAGGTCCAAACTAGGATACCCTGTGCTATGATAACCAGGCAAGGACATCACAAACATGGAAATACACCTCGACTGAGGCCATTTATACAAATGTACGGCGGCTTGATCTGTGGGTATCGAACCCACCACCTCTGTCTTGGTAGTTAAGCGCCTTAACAGCTCGTCCACCGAGGCAGTCAAGTTGTGTCAAAAAGTCGTCTTTACGTGGCAAGAGGTTTGTTACACCTTGTATATAACCCTTAACATCTTGTACATACCTAACCTTTGTATATAACACTTAAGTAAACTTTCATTGAAACTAATAATCGATATAGGTGATGACGCCAAGAATCCAAAATATAATTCAAAGTTAATTATGACAATGGGATGTTTTCGTGTAGCAACTAATTAAAATTAGTCTCCCCACTTGAGTTTATTATGACAATTCAATGTAATCGCGTAGCCGATACGTAAAATCAGTCTTCCTACTTAGATTAACATCTGCGAGTTAATCGGCTATGTACAGAATTGTCACAGTAAACTATGAATTGTAGTTTTGTGAAATGGATCGATAGATAAATAATTTATTCACATACGACACGCACACGTATACAAAGCAAAGTAATACAAATCCATTTAAAAGTCACAATACGAAGAAAGAATATAACAAAACAATAACATAAAAAAAAAGCAAAAACACACTGGAAATTAGCCATACAGGAGGTACAAGAGTGACCAACGTGGGTGAAGCAAATCTGAATGGGCTCCGACTCAGCATGTGCTGAAAGTCCAGGAAGAACTTCAGCGCTGATATTCTGCCGGTACCCGGTGGGAGCAGCATGCAGCGCCAGGAGAGCTGAGGTGTGGTGGTCGAATTGTTATCAGACCGGATTAAATAATGTAATGTCACGTTGCAAATATTAGAATAAATTGTATTTTTATATAAGTATATTATTAGAAATAGTTTGTACATATTCGTGTAAAATGTCCATATGAAGTGTAAATCCGTGTAGAGTCATAACTAATTTTATAAATATTAATGATTGAACAACGAATTTTAAATGTCAACAAGTTATTAATTTAATTATTTGTGCTGAGGCAAGAATAGTCCAGAAGTACAAGATCCAAACAATAAATGTCAAAAGGGGATGCAATTAAAATTGGGCTCAGCGGGTTTTAGTAAGATACTATCCTGCACAGTCACTTTATATTCTTTCCTTTCTCTGCCTCTTGTCCAAATTGTAGCTTTTACTTAAGAAGGCCAATAAGTATTAAATAACAGTCATGACAAAAAGAAATAGTGTCACTTTTATTCCCTTCTGAAGTGTGTCACGCGTTGAAACGTTCCTCACGTAGGCAGTGGGCGTACGCAAAGATAGGGCCGTAATGTAATGTGACAATCGTTTAGGACAAATTACTCTCCAAGTAAATGTATGTGAGAGAAGTTCTGTCACCTATAATACATAAAAGGTTGCGCCAACGCTATCTGACAGCTCTATTTGTTTGTCCAGTGGTAGCTCTATTTAGTGTTGGTATAAGTCCAATAAAAAACTTAAATAAAAATAACCCGACTGCTGAGCATTAACTAATAAGCAGGCGGGACTAGCCTAGGTGCCTCGCTATGAATTGCACTATTGAATTTGCGTCCCGTGTGCTTTAATGGTAAATGCTCAGCAGTCAGGTTGTTGGTTATTTTTTATTTCAGTTTTTTATTTTTGTCTTTTAGTGAATTTTTATTTTTGTTGGCTTTATACTGAATTTATATAGCTTATGATACTCGCGCAAACACGACAAATCGATTCAGATATTGTTTTTCAAAATTTGTCCATTGGTTAAGGAGTTATGAGGGAACATAGAATCGGACATACTCACATACAAACGAGTCAAACACGTTACCCTCCTTTTTGGCTTCGCCGCAGTCGGGTGAAAATGTCTTGCAGCATGACATTTGCAGACTAGAGATTAATTGTATTACTGACAACTCTGTCAATCAGTTATTTATTCGTTTATCCCAGGATACCTAAAGATACAAATACAAAAAACTTTATTTTCATAGAGGTTTACATAGATAATGCCTGGTCCCTAAACTAGAATACTCTGTATGATTTGGCGCTTGTCACCCTAAGGCTGGCTTGCGTCAACGCTATCTGACAGCTCTATCTAACTGAGTATCCAGGGAAAATAAATTGTATGTCGGACAACCCTGTCCATCAGTTAATTATTTGTTTATCGGTGGATAAGTATTTACCTATTCACTTACTTAAAATAAATAATAACTCCTACACAACACCATCACTTGCCCTGGACCCAAACTACGATAGCGTGGGATGAGGATGCAGAAAAGACGCGTGATCTTTCCAATTCACATTCATACAAAATGTACTGAAGGACGGGACGACGCCCACGCATAAGATACGGGACGCGAGGGCGCGAAATCTATACAACGCGTCGCGACTTTTCGGCACCCTCGCCTCACTTCCCTTCTGTGTAGCCAGGGGCTAGGACTGCTGTTACAATCATTGTTGTAATAATTGTAATAGTAATAATTGTAAGGGCAAGTGGCAGACCCTGGTCTCTCCCTACACCTCCGAGATACAGACGCGAGTTTAAGTTAGGTATGTTTTTAAAAAACAAATATTATTGTGTTCTGAGCCTTTGCTACACTACAGACATATAAACTAAGTACTGACATTGAAAATAAAAATGCACGGTCAGGAGTTAGGAGGTTAAGAAATATTTTTTTTATCCTTTACAAAGTTTTTGATTGAACAAAATTGGTACTAAAACTAATAATCTTTTCTGCATCAAAAAACTGTGTATTGGAAATCAGAAATGTCTTTAAAATGTCCTTCATTTTATTGTCTAGCCAAGACAAGATTTATCAAACATTTTTTTCTTCAGCCATCCGCATCCAGCCTCTGGCAGCGATCTACGACGCCCCGGCGGGCGTCCCACGCTGCACTTGCCAGCTCGTGGTCTCCACTCGAGAACGTTTGCACCCCATCGACCATCGGTTCTTCGGCATATGTGACCAGACCACTGCCACTTCAGCCTGCTAATCTTATAGGCAATATCAGTCGCAGTGGCTGGCTGAGGATGGCTGAGGATAGAGGGAAGTGGCGTGCCTCGGGGGAGACCTATACCCAGCAGTGGACGAATACGGGCTGATTGATTGTAATTTTTTTTTACAATTACACAATAAAAATACTAGAAAGCAAGCAAGACGGCATGCCAGATGTAGCAGCAGCCTTAAGGTATACGAAGTGTAATTGAAATAGCGCAAAGCCTGAAACCCGTTGCTTCTCCCGTTAAGCGAAATTTGAGAATTATTAATTTCATCGTATTTTTCGTAGAATCTCGAAACTTGACGCGATCAAAATAAAATTAATAACTTCGAACTTCTGCTAATTGAAAGCTGTTTAGCTATCAATACTGAAAAAATGTTTTTTAAGTTTTGTCTCACCTAGTTAAGTAATAAATCGTAGGTATATTCGTAGGTAGGTAGGATTGAACGCGCTTGAAATACCTTGTACTCGGTGGGCACGCGTGGTGATTAAGCCTATACTCTCTCTCTGATAGAACTGCTGTGCCCTAATGTGGGACGAATGCCCTAATGTGTTACGTACGTATATAGGCTGCATTATTATAAAGATAATTTTTAGATTGATGTCGTTGGATCAGGTCCGGTTTAAAGTGGATGAACTTTTAGTTGTAAAAAAACACTTCGCGTGCTTTTCGTTGGGTACTCGCCACGTGTCGCGTGCTTGGTGAAAATATCATTACAGGGACTTCGGTGGGTCAATGAACACCGGCTGGCGCTGGGTACCTTAGGAAAAGTTAATTATTAACCTAAAAAACATTACGGCTAAAAAGTAGACATAGATAGAAAAAGAACGAATACTATGAATCTTACTTTAATGAAAAATAAAATTTTTTATTGTTCTGATTGTACAGTAAAGTGTTTTCTTTTGTACTCTAATAAATTATTTTTCTTACGTGAAGTTTTATTTAGAAATGCCTTATATCTGACGTCACAAAGTAGGATATGGTAACATTTTATAATTCTTTGAATACTATTAAAAAGGTATTTTCTTACGATTAGGTTTTAAGAACGTTTTTCTTAATAACTTTGAGGCGATTAACAACCATCCTATTCCGGAAAATAATCGCGCCTAAAACGTAGTCCTCTTCTGATATTGCAGTGGGGTAAAAATCACACGGTGTGAACTCTCCAGCGGCTGAAAAAGTTGGCGACGTGAATCGCGAGGGTTCCTAATTAACAGTTTCATTTACAGTGCTTGCATAGCTTGCTTGGCTTTCTATGCAAGTAGTAACTTCATGCTCATGAGTACTACTAGCTTTTACAAAAAGCTTTAAGCGCTTCACAGACTAAGCAGATACGATAACATTTATGTGTCTGAACACATATCTTTCAATATTGCTCTCTATGTAATTCAATTAATTAATACACACAGCGCAGATAATTTATATTTTATCGTAAAGTATCTGAGGGCACTGATATATTTCGAAAGATGGTGAGAATATTATCTGCATATAATAGGGGTTAAAGTATGAAATTGCCGTTTTATTGCAATAGGTTCTTTGAATTGACATAGAATCTCCATGGTTTGAGGTTTTCGAATGAAACTTTTTTCAAATGGTTTCTATAATGTTCTTTTTTTAAAAAATGTGAAACATTTGAATATCGTTTTTCAATTGTTTTTGTTATTCAATTTAGACAAGAAAGATGGATACTGCGAAAATTCGAGTGATTTTTGAATACGAGTTCCGACGCGGAACTAACGCGGCAGAAACAACCCGCAATATCAATGCTGCGTTTGGAGAGGGGTCTACTAATGAACGCAGCGTGCGATTTTGGTTTAAACGCTTTCGTGATGGAAATTTCGACTTAAAGAACGAGCCACGAGGAAGACCGCCCACACAGGTGAATAACGATGAATTAAGAGAGATAGTGGAAGCCGACCCTAGTCAAACTACCCAGGATTTAGCGGCATGGTTTAACGTTACCTTACCCACAATATTGACTCACTTGCGTCAAATCAATAAAATAAATAAATACGAAAAATGGGTGCCTCATAATCACTCGAATTTTCGCAGTATCCATCTTTCTTGTCTAAATTGAATAACAAAAACAATTGAAAGTCGATATTCAAATGTTTCACATTTTTTAAAAAAAGAACATCATAGAAACCATTTGAAAAAAGTTTCATTCGAAAACCTCAAACCATGAAGATTCTATGTCAATTCAAAGAACCTATTGCAATAAAACGGCAATTTCATACTTTAACCCCTAATATATATATATATATATATATATATATATATATATATATATATATATATATACAAATATATGTAGAGATAACATATACCAATATTTACCTGCAGTTAACAGGCGGTTGTGCAGAGGCGCGGTCTGCGGTGAGTAGGAAGTGAATCGACAGCTATCTTCACTCCAAATTTTGCGCATTGTAATGCAAAACATACATCAAAATCTGAATCCTCTTCTGATGAGCTGTCTAATAAATCCAGAAGCGAATGCGAACTCATTCGTAACACTCTGTATAAATAATCCGCACCGAAAAACAAGTCTACTCAGTTTGAAGGATTTCGAGTGAATATAGCATCTCGTATATTATCATATCTGCGCATTGTGGGACACTTTCAGATTATTAAGTTTACACGCAGATAAAATATTATCGTGTCTGCGTAGTGTGTGAAGCACTTTAAATAATTTTTTTACCGACTGCTAAAAGAAAAGTAATGTGTATGTTTCTTTGCGACTGCGCAGCGGTGGCTAGACCAATTTGAACAAATAAAGGTTGAAGACCTGAAAGGTATTAACGACACGATCGTTACTGTCCACATGATGTTACGGAAAGAAGAAAAAAGTGGATTTCAGCCCTGCTGCCATAAGCTAAAGCTAATAAAAAGCAATCTTTAGCTTTAAATAAAAAAATCTTATGACAAATTCTTACGAAATTCTTACTAAGAAAAGAAACACAAAAGTGTTCGCGTACATATATACGCGCCAAAAACGTAAACTTTCTAGTTTTTTTGCATTCACAGATGGATAAAAAATACCAAGGTTCTGGCAGTGTAGATAAGTTTGGGTTTAAGACTTCAATGTGGAGTGCGTGTGGAATTGTGAAGAATTATAGTATTTGGTTAATTTAAGAGTAGTTAATTACAGAAGTGGTACATAACAAAACCGGACAAATGGGAGTCGGACTCACTCATCGAAGGTTCCGTACAAATTTGTAGTCTCGCAGTTTTTTATGTTTTTTTATGATTTGATTGAAAATACTTATTTTCAGATGACAAATATTACTTGCCAAATTTTATAGGCCTAAGTCAACGAAAAGTACCCTTTAAATTTTAATTCCCTTGAGAGTCTCGAAATATACATTTTTTGCGGCATAAACGGCCGCAACTTATTTTAAGTTAACTTAGAAGTTTTATTTTTTCACAGCTTCTTCACGCGTGCCGAGATAAAAGGTCTTGACAGACAGACGGACGGACAACAAAGTTATCCTATAAGGATTCCGTTTTTCCTTTTGACACACGGAACCCTAAAAAGGATAAGCAAAAAGTAAAAGGCATAAAATGAATATAAATTTAATATGTGTAATAGCAAAGGGCGGCAAGATTAATGCAACGACTAATGAATGTTGATGAAGCAAAAGAGGTATGTTAGGATCGTGGCAAGTGGCAAACCCTGGTCTCTGCCTACCCCTCCGGGATACAGGCGTGAGGTAGGCGTTTATGTAATACAATCTGAAAAGAAAAAGTTACAAGGCCTTTACACTTTTTCGGTCGACAAGCTGGCGACCGAAAACATAAATATCGCACAATAACGAAGACCCAACTTGCTTTATGAAGGGAATTGAATCCCACGTTGCGTCGCACGTACCTGGACTCAGTATGGCCCTACCTTTAATCGAACGTTATGCTTTGAGCAAATCTTTGCCTACTCGACCAGGTCCATATTCCCCGATTCTTAGGTGCACGGGATCCTAGTTTATCACAAGACAAGCACCACGATGCATGCCCTTGCGGCTGACACCACAATTAACAACGCAAAGTATAACAAACCACATTAGTCGACGTCTCAGCTCGACTATGCGCGTTTTAATTAACTACTGTAACCTACGTGATATGCCGCGCTCTTGGTATAGGAACTCGAAGTATTATCTTCTTGGTGACACTTATATCTGGTTTTCAGTACTGGCGCTTGTAATCTGTTAACAGATTGTTGACGGTTGTCAGTTGTTCGTAGTACGTACTACGGCCACTTGAGAGCCGTCTAACAGTCTATTAACAGATTTTTAGCAAACGCCTACCCGTTTGTATGAGTATTGTGTATTGAGTACTGTATTGAGACCAAGGAAGTATTGATACGTCAATTTCAGCAAGGTTTAGTTAGTAAAAATTATAATCATACGATACGTCTTATGAGTGAGTTAGGAGGGAGTTTTTTCTAGTATTTATACGAATAGGTGAATATACAAAAATATATAGAACAACTGGAGCGTAGATTTATAATGTTATTTTCCATGTTTTCTTCTATGTTAGTTTTTTTATTATTACTATACTACAATTTATAGCTTAATATTTAAATGTCTACAATGGAATCTTTATATAAAAATATATTGCCACAGGGGAGAGGTCCCAAGATGCTGGCAGTATTCCGCTTGCAAATTGCCAGACTGTTGTGCTGGTCGAGGTAAAAGTAAATTCCTTTTTAAGTCTCTTAAAAAGCTCTCATATACAATATAAGTGGCGTTTTTGGAAGAAATTACCTTAATGTTGATACCTCTTTGGAGATCACGACTTCGGTATTTTCCTCCTCAATTCACCTAGGGACGATAAATCACCTATCGGATTAGACTGGACGTGTGGAGTATTGTGATTGTACGAATTACTTGATCTCCAACAAAATAATCGGACAAATTCATTAGGATTTGCAGTCTGCGTTGGTGTTATTAAATTATCAACTTTAAAGCGTTTGAAATAAAGCATAAAATTATGACAAATATTTGTGTAGACTAATTAGTAGAGCTTAACTTTTTTTTATTGATCTCACAAGGCTCATAAAGATAGATATTTCGATAAAAATCGAGGTTAACTTTACATTAAAAGTAAGTTAAGTACTCCTTAATATTTTATCAAGCCATTTGCGAAATAATGTAAGCACAGATTGTGTCACGAATTTGGCGTTAAAACCAATAAATTGTTACTTCTTTGGCATTGACCTTGCATGCCCTAGTGCTTTATACATAATATTGATGATATTGAAAGTGTTTATAATATTGATGTGACCAAATAATTTAATAGCCATTAGGCCAAAAATTAATTATTTTTATGTAGGATTATTTAAAAAATACTGCAAAACATTTATTTGCCATTAACTGCCAGTTTTACTCTATCTAGGACTTTTAAAAATTTTGTAAACGCCTGTTTAAGCTATTTATTCTATTATTTATTTTATTTAATCCACTTAAATTTTAATTTCTTTTTATTTCGCCAATCATGCATTGTATGAAAAAAATTACGGTAAAGTTCGGAAATAAATTTATAGTTCGCTGTCCATATCTATACTTTTTTTATGTAGCCAATATAGGTCCCACTGCAGGGCACAGGCTTTCTCTCAGAGAGAGAGAGTATGGGGTTACTTATCACGCGTGCCCATCGTGGGAATTTGAAGCGCTCAGGTATGTGAACACCTCTGACACTATCTATAGAATATATCCCGCATAATAAAAGTTTAGGTTAGGAGATATTTCTTGTGTTTCTTCTGTCAAAGTCGTACTTAAGTATAATAATATGTTTTTTTCTAAAATGTATTATATACTTGATATTAATTTGAAGAAACCTTATCAATTTATTTCAATTCAAACGAATTTAAAATTCTAAAACGCAATGTATTCATAACAATTGGATTTGAAACAATCTCCTCGACCCGAACAATCTATTTTAAGCGTTGTTTTTTAAACGTTGAAAGTTACGCGTCTATTGCGCAATAATAATATGATTCAAACATTTTCAGAAACCAATATTTTTATTAATTAAAAAAGTTAATGTGGTATTCAGTATCCGTAGCTTTTTAGTCTAAAAATTTGTTAATATTATGTATCTCTTTACCCACTCTACTTCATTTGGACCTTCCCTAATTCTTAATCAGTACAAGGCTTCCGTGTTGAAATTCAGCACTTTTAATGTTCAAAGAGAAAAAAAACCGCTGACTCTTATTACTTACGACCGACAACCGCTTTGAAACATATATTGAACAAATTCGAAACAATATTCTAATTACAATCAATAAATTGTGAATATTTCCGAACATGTTAAAATGCCGTTAAACTTTCATAGCACAATAGTCAACTGGCATGGGCCATATATGGTTTAATTGGCTATTTATTTTGAAACGTTTTAATAAACGCCCTCGTAACTAAAACCTCTGTATACGCAGTTATTGTTTGGGCTACTTTATGGGGCAATTTCAACTACTATGGCAATGTTTACAATCTAAGTTAAAAGTTTGCTATGTGGCTAATGTGCAGTGGCGAAGTGAACTCACTTTTATCAGTCTAATTCACGCCATATTATTTTTATACAGTAAATCATACATCAACTAGGCCCAGAGACATAGCCAGTTAAAATGGTTTCTGCTGCAATGGTGGCTTTTTTATAAATATTGTATGGAGACTAAATGGCACATTAAAATGGCTAAAACATTTCGAATTGCACAGCACAACCTTACCAACCCAGTTCCTGCCAAACTGGACAAAATATTTTTATGTCATACAACTTGATATAAGACAGAAGTGTAAAATTTTATTGCTAGTGCGCAGAAAATGTCGCAAATGCATTTGTGCTAATTCATACTACCACGAACGGTATGTTCATTAGTAAATTACATTGATTAATGCCTAGTATCAAAGAGCATTGGCTTTTTTATTGGTCTACGAGAAGTGACAATATTATTATGTTTTTCGTTATGTTTTCATCAATTCTCTGGCGCTCTGGGTTGTTATCTTGCAAACATGAAGCAAAAAAGCAACTTTTTACTACCTCCGAATTCGAAAATGACGTATGCAGTCTTAACAACTTTATGTATGTCTCAACATCAACCGTTACAAGTTATTTGGACAATTGACAGGAACTCATCGTGGGGAACCCCGAATGGCTTGGATGAAACAAATTGGGTTATGTCTAAGTCAATTAAAAAGATAGAGTGAATAAAGTCGGCCAGTCGAATGTTGCTTAAGAGATCAGTGTCGCTGCTTGATGCGTTGCTAAAAACATAACATCCGAGTGTTGCGCATTAATAACTAAGCAGCAGGGACCAACCTAGTTAAGTTAAGTCGCAATGGACCACGATAATGATGATGATGGATCACAATATTGAATTTGGGTCGCGCATGCTTAGTAGTTAATACTCACCAGGTTTTTTTTTCAGTATTTTAGTTAATGAGTTATAAGAGAACATAGAATTGGACATACAGATATATACGAGCCAACAAATACATTACCACTCATTTAAGCTTTGCCACAGTCTAGAAAAACTGAACATAAGCACACCTGGGCACAGCAAAGGTTCAAAAAAATTACTTTTTATGGGGAACTTTCTTATTTTCTCCATTTTGTAATTTTTACAATTTTTTGGGTGATCCGCGCTAAGAACACGTGTATTATAAAAAATATAAAGGTAAAAAAGGCATTCCGCTGAAACCCTTAAAATACGGCTAAGACATACTTGACACCTTCAAGCCATTAACTCTGCTTACCGTCTTTCCTTAAAATAAACACATCAACGTAGGTATTTTTATTCCGACCCTTAACAAAAGCGTTCAGCAGTGATGTGTACCTTAGAAATAATCTCCAGTCCCCTCAACACCAAGTGGGCCCCGTTTAACGTTGGAAATGTGAGAAATTCCAGCTGTAGAGTACTCCAACCACTCTTGAAACGTTAGCGAAGCACCCGCTCTCGCTCTATGTGTGGACTCCCCGAAGATCTTCTGCAAATTTAGAAGTGGGTCTCGTTTATCTGTCACGTAGCTATCTCCGTTTTTGTATTTTTAGGGTTCTGTACCTCAAAACGAAAAACGGAACCCTTCACCCGGAACCGGATCACTTTGTTGTCCGTCCGTCCACCCGTCCGTCCATTCCGTCGGTCTGTCAAGAACTTTTATCTCGGGAATGCATGGAAGTATCGAGTTGAAATTGAAGCCGTATACTCAAATCTACAGATCCTTGAAGCATGTCGCAAAAAACGTATATTTCGACATTCAAGGGAATCAAAATGTAGGTATAGGGTACTTTCCATTGACCTAGAACTATGAAATTAGGCACGCACTTATACTACAAATACACGGAAATATCTGGAAACTATACATTTGTAACTAAATCATTAAAAAAATGTCTTGGAAGTTCGGGAAAAGCTCGAAAAAACTGCGAGACTCGAATCCAGAACTATTTTTAATTGTATATTCCTACAAATTTGTACGGAACCCTCAGTGAGCTAGTCTGACTCGCACTTGTCCCTTTTTTTTTACTGGGTAAAAGATTATTTGGCATTATTTTCCGTCTCTTACTCTGTCTCGTTCCATGCTATAAAGTTTTTAAACTTTTTCTCTTTTAAACACTTGACTGGACCTGAAAAGTGTCTTATCAGTAAAAATTATAGCAGAATATTACATTCTTATTTATAAAAAAATACAAAATAGGCTTGATGAACTCTTTAAGCAAAACGCTTCTTAAATCTTAATGAGCGTTTTAATTACTTAATTTAGTGAGATCCTGTTTTAAAAACTGTTCTAGCGTAAATTTTAAGAGCTGGCAGCAACCGTAACACATCCTTCATCCTATCCTATTCTATCATCCTTGATATAGGATAGGATAGGATCCTATATAGGTATCCATCCGTGACCGTGACGAGTGATTGTGATGTTTGTATGTTATGTTATATGTACAGTCAACTGCTTAATATTTCTGTTGAAATATTTTCTTGGTTGGTTTTTGGTTTGTTATTGTGGCGTGTGCACTCTTTTTATAATAAATGTTTTTTCTTCTTCTTCTTAATAATATTAACAACTTCCACAAAATACATCTTTTGTCTTGGTCCCAAACCAAGATACAATGCACTATGGTAACCAGGCAAGGACACCAAAAACATTAAATACACCCAGACTAAGGCCATTCATACAAATCAAATTCGGCCTGAATCGATATCATGATTCTCTTTTGGTAGTCAAGCATATTAACCGCTAGACCAATGAGACACGTGGCCAAAGTAGCTTGAGGCGTAACTGCATAGAGTGTGCGCAGTTGACTGTACAGTCGACAGCAGGTCAGCCTTTACATTTTTGTTGCAAAGTCGTCTTCAGTTACGCTGATTAGAGTGGACATATGCAAAGGTTGATGTGCTGTGGAAGACGATGGATCTCATAAGTGATGCTGCTAGACTAGAAATGTGGCTATTATGAAAATAGGTCAAAATCAGAGACAGCATAATGCTTTTTGCACCGTTTAAGCGGTTGGCGGCTCAAAGCAAGTACACCATTCGCCCGGAGGGAGAGTGCGGGATAAACTACGCGGCGAAAATGCTTTCGGGTTTTTATACTCCGTACTAGAAATAGTTCTTCGGATGTAAACAGTTATTTTGAAATATGAAGTAAAAACATAAGACTGTTGGACTTCCCAGGCCGATATACTTCGACCACTTTAATGCACACTCAAAAAAATAATTACATGTGATTTCTTATAAATATCGTAAGAAATAAGACTGCCAATTCTATACTATTGCTTAGAGTCATCATCAGCCATTTGACGCCTACTGCAGGACATAGGCGTCCCTCATGGTTTTCCAAGCTTCCTGGTCTTGTCTGGCGGACGCATCCAGTGACTCCCCACCACCGTTCCCAGGTCGTCAGACCGTCTGGTGGGTGGCCTGCCCACGCTGCTTCGTCCGGCCCGCGGTTGCCAGGTCAGAACTTTTTCGCCCCAACGGCCATCAGTTCTCCGAGCTATGTGCCCCGCCCACTGCCACTGCAACTGCGCAATTCTTCGTAGCACCCACTCCTATCCACGTTGGCGACTCTGACCTCGAAGTTGTCGACCACTATGTATACCTGGGACAAAGAGTCCAGTTAGCTAAGTCCAACTTCGAGAAAGAGGTCACTCGTCGAATCCAACACGGATGGGCAGCGTTAGGGAAACTAAAATACATTTTCGCATCCAAAACACCTCAGTATCTCAAGACAAAGGTATATTACCTAATTGTGTGTTACCAGTGATGACTTATGGAAGTGAGACCTAGTTGCTGACTATGCGCCTCATAAGAAGTCTCAAGGTCGCTCAACGAGCAATGGAGAGAGCTATGTTAGGAGTTTCACTGCCCGTTCGAGTCAGGAATGAGGAGATCCGCAGAAGAACCCGAGTTACCGATGTAGCTCGAAGAATTGCTTACAGTAATGGTACACGATTGGCGGTCATATTACTTAGACAAGATAAAAAGTTCACGAAACCATCGTTCGTACATACAGCGACTAATGAATGAATGGAGATGAAGTGGAAGAAGTTTGTCAGGAAAGTGGCAAGTGGTTAACCCTGGTCTCTGCCAACTCTTACCACCTGCAACCCTACCTGCTGCCTGCCTGCAATGACCTTTGGCCTTTTCATCTACGTAATGAGATGATTTATGCAGCGTCCAGTGGCACCTTCACTCATAATAGATGGGTAAAGGGACCACTCGGACGCTGCAGTGCCTGGGACATGTTTTTTTTAGATGGAGTAGGTTTGCCCGGCGGCTCCTATACCATCCTGACAACTTAGTCAGCCTAACCCACAGGAAAGACAAGTCCATACGTGCGGAGCGAGTCAAGCCGCGGGTTCCCTCAAGGTACCTTCACCGTTAGCGTGTGGTATTGCTACCACTAATTTTGAAAATAAACAAAGTCATTGTACATGCCCGCTCTCGGAATCAAACCTGGGTCTCTCGCTTCCGAGTCCATTGTTCTATCCACTGGGCTACCATCGCTTCTGCCTACAATATAACCCTTGTATTTAAGTGTCTCTCTGTCCGTCCGTTTGTATTTATTTTGAACCGGTAACCTATTGGTTACCGGTTACTCAGACGTAGTTGCAAAAGAAACTGAATTCTTAAAGTGATTATTAATTCATCTTCATTCTATCATACCATGGTGCCTGTAACGGTTTGCTGATTATAACTTAATTTGAGTTCCCGATATTTTAGCAATATTGGGAACACAAATAAATTCACAGTTGGCGTCTTTGTAAAACCGATTCGTCCATCATTTCAACATCATTCCTATAAATAAATTGATCTAAACGGCATTCCGACGCTAACCTCAATAAAAACGGGGTGAACTAAAACGCTCAAATGTCCAGTTCATGATTGGACTTGACAGTCGAATAATGGACATTGCTAATGTGTCGTGTTTCAATCAAGTTATAAAGTCAAGCTCAAGGCTTTAAACCTTAACCCTGTCTATATTTACAAAGTTACCGAGATCGCTTTGCCAAGCAAATGTAGCGTTTGTTTCTGTCGCAATACAGCTGTAAACACTTACAATTTTCTTGGGGTTCTAAAAGCCATTGTTGAGGTGCGCCCACAATTGAATATTCTAATCCCCGATAGTGGGCAGTTAACTTAATAAACAGAGATAGGTTTAACATTGAATCGAATTAGCCTTATCACTGCATACCATCTAAAGTATTGTTATGTGATACTTCCATTTAATGTAAGATATATGTAACATTATTACTGTTTTTTTTTCTTTTGATTGCTTTGTGTGGTTAACTATTAGTTGGCTAATTTATTCACGTACTTGGCTTATATTGTTTGTTTTCATATCAAATAACAAGAGCTAACTTACTTAGAGTAAGTTCTTCCTATCGAGGTATTTGTAGGTTCTTTTGACCGAGATTTTTTTCTTGACATTTCATTCACAAACATGACATGGAAATCCCTCCGTAATACAAATAAACTTAAAAAAATAAGATTTTATTAGTATTTTATTATTTCATGTCAGGCATATACTTTAAGTTAACATCACGGTGACGGGCAGTCAGACAGAAAATATTCGATTTATTTTCTCTTAAAATACATAAAATTATTTTGTGACCACTGTGCGATTAAGTCCAATAGTTGCATCAAACGCATTTCCATACGGGAACACGACAGTCCAATAAATTGCAATTTCTATTCATTACCACAAGCCACACAAATTAACATGTTGATCAAAACATCAAACGGGAATTAATGTTTATTTCCTTTACACCTACAAATCCATTGTTTGCTATGATTTGATTAAACGTTGTAAATTCTGACACAGTGCCTTTGATCCTACGAGGTGTTAAAATTGAACAATAGTGCATATGTTATTAAACAAGACAACTTCCTACAACATCGTAGTGCAGAGTAAAATATATCCTATACTAGTTAACAGAAGATCTATTTTAGTTGAGTCTGGAGGCAAGATTGTTACATCCAGTTGCACAAATGGAAGGTGTCAAATATGATGTCATTTGGAAGAAATCGTGTTGACAGACACCACATTGTATGTAGAGTACTATTATAGACATAATTATACAATCAAACAAGACAATATGTGCAAAATTCTTCACAGTTTCTTCCGGTTAGTGACTTGACACTTTATTACTAGTAGGTAAATTAAAATTATTCAGAAAAACGGATGACTGATCTGTGATGACTATATTTATTATCGCTTTGCAGTTGTATCGAGTATAAAAAAAAATATGTTTCATATTTCAAGTTATATTCGACAGCGGAAACAATAGCCTACTGGTTCTACCCGATCGATTGAAGTAATCTTTTTGGGCATTTTGTGAATCATGCGATAAATTATTGTAATAAATGGTTACGGTATCAGCAAAAACTATAGTACTAATAAAATTACGTGTATTTTTGTTACATTCCTCTTTAATTGTTAAAGAATCCGTTTGAAACTCATAATGTAGATAAAAATACACCTTTCTCTTTTGTTTTGATTTATTCGCGTTTGTATAAAAATAGTCGCAACGGTCTAGGTACACAAAAAGTACCTATGAAATTGTTCTCGGCCATTCAGGACAAGATAATCTGCCTAACGATGCTAAAATGGCTGGCTTATTATGGTTGTGAGACGATCCACTGGAGTGTTCAGTAATTATGGGGGTCAATGCTGTAGCTAATTTTATATCTTTACTAGCTGACACGGCAAACGTTGTTTTGCCATATTAATTAGCTTACGACCTATTCTGAGACCCACTAAATATACAAAAAAATATAAAAATCGGTGATGCCGTTTTGGAGGAGTTCGATAATAAACACTGTGATATGAGATTTTTATATATTAGTTTTTATTAAGCATGATAGTTAATGACATAGTGTAACAAGGGTATATTCTTTTTGTTGCACTAACCCGTGCTGAGGACAATTTTAAAGACATATTTAAAGGCTAAAATTCCACCCATGCCGGGACTTGAACCCGCGAACTCTGGCTAACCGTGCCAGCGCTCCCCCACCTAAGCTAATGGGCAAGTGCAGGCATCAGCAAAATTTCGAGCCTCTTTACAAACTTCTCTGTATTACGTACACGCAGCGACATCTTGCCGAAGCAATTCACATCGCTTGCAGCCCCGAGTAACCCACTTTGCAGTTAGGTTTTTACATCGGAATGATATCGCTGTACCTACATGATTATATTCTTTTTGTTTTTTGTAACATTGGGTATATTATTAGTACATTATGGCTATGACTATAGTGTCATTTATAACTATTTTGTTGGTGTATCTTTAAAAAGCATCAGTGCGGTAGTGTTGGCACCGCAGCATCAGCGGGCTAAGCCTTATTCTGAAATCAACTTCACAAATTGTAACTTTTTGTAAAAAATACTTAAGGCATTAAAAATATTTTTTTTTATTTATCCTTAAAAGTGTAAACGTTAGTGACGTGTACCTAGATCTAAGTATACTATAAACTTATTTCAACTACTGCGCCTTAAATAAAACTAGACACCCATTTGATTGGCGTCAGTTGTTTAAGACTATTTTTACCAAAAAACAAAAACACATTTTTTTTTCTTAAAATGAATAAAATTAAATCGAGATCCAAAAGCTTTGTCTTACGGTGACCAGCCTACAGTATTTGACAACCTAAAAAAAATTAAATTATTATCTAGTTTTGTGGGAATAATGCCTGAAACAAAAACGACACCAATGGGTGGGGTAGGCTCTATCCAGTGAATAAGTCCAAAAACATCGTGCATAATGACATTTGGAGAGCTATTCATAGATAGATTGTACGACTGACCACCCTGTCACATACACACAAGCTGCTTATATACATCCCACTGCAGGGCACCGGCCTGCTCTCAGGGAGAGAGTATGGGCTTAATCACCACGCGTCCCCACCGTGGATTGGCGATTTCAAGCGCTGCGGTATGTGAATAGCTAGGACACTCAGGTTTCCTCGCGATGTTTTCCTTCACAGTTAGCGAGTGGTATTGCTACTATGACTTGACAAATGTACATAAATTAGAAAACAAAGTCATAGCTGCATGCCCGCACTGGGAATTGAACCTGGGTCTCTCGCTTCCGAGTCCAATGTTCTACCCACTAGGCTACCACCGTTCAGACAACCCTGTCAATCAGCTATTATTCCTGCATACTTGGTCTCGTTACTTACTTATCCACTAACTTGGCGTAAGTCATATTAAGTTAACTAGACTATCTACTGGGATAACAGTTCTAATAGTAGAGCTCTTGTGTCATCCGACCAGTTCAAGGATTCAATCAGATTCCACTTTAAGGTCCTATGGGTCAAGTAAGGCGCGTGCAATTTATGGCATGTATTTGACTAACTAATGAATGACAGAAAGCTAGTGCGACTATGACTACAACTGCTAAGCAGTCTATTGACGCATTAAATATAGATTTATGCTATTTTTTACTTTAAAAAAATACAGCTGTCAATTATGACAATTGCTTAAGTGTTGAACTATGAATTCTACAACAAAATTGATATTTCCAACCCTTTCTCTCTCTCTCTCTCTCTCTATCTTTGAGTTTTCGTAGAGAGAGATGTATTTAAGTGTTAACATGAAAATTTATGAGTACCATATGAGTCATGTAGTCTACTTTTTAGATTTTGCTCAGCTAGGCATATTATTATATTGAACTTCATTGAGTTGGCTGTAAACAATATTTTTTTTCAAATACTATCAAAGTCAGATTTACTCATACTATTATGTACTACAATGGTATGCGTGATTTATAATAAATTCCCGGCAATTTCTTATTTCATTGTCACCCCAAGAAGAACAGATGTTCCTGTCACGCCTTTTTGAAATACATAGTTTGCCTTTAACTGCTTGTCTCATAATGTAATGAGACAAAGGTCTTCTGTGTCTCGGATACGCCACGTATGCTCCGTGCTAGTTTCTGTAAACGTAAACTTATTTGTTAAATACAAAAAACAGCCAAATGCGTATCGGGCCACGGGCAGTATAGGGTTCCGTAGAAAGAGGGGGTGTTATCTGCTTTACAAAACTAACAATTTCATCAACGTAATTTTCAATGGATTTTGTACGAAGTTTTCGTTTTATTATTATTATTATTAATAATTTTATTGCACATAAGTAAAAAATACAATGGCAATGTGGCGGACTTAATACTATAAGCATTAAGTACCTACGTAAAATTTATTATATATACAACATGATGTTTTATAAGAATTTAAATAATAATAAACTAAGAATTGAAAAAGAATTAAGTTAATAAGTTGGTCACCTATAACTCGTTAACTTGTGAGACCTACTTAGCTGTCATAGTTTTCCTCTTAAGTTTATTATATGTGCCACTGCTCTCCATTTTTTCACGTTTCTACAATCAGCCGTTTAGCCAGGAGAGGGGGAACGCTCGATTGAGACAAAAATTTGCACTTTGAAACTTACTATTTCGCAAACGGAACTCTAAATCGAAAAATTTTCTTCCTACACCCAAACAATTCACGACAAATCGTGAAGGAAAACATCGTGAGGAAACCTGAGTGTCTGAGCTATTCACATACCTCAGCGCTTGAAATCGCCAATCCGCGATGTGCACGCGTGGTGATTATGCCCATACTCTCTCCCTGAGAGAAGGCCTGTGCCCTACAGTGGGACGTATATAGGCTTGTTATGTTTATAATAAGATTCCATAAGTATGGTTTACAACTTTAAATTCGAAACCATTACTAAATTTTCTTACAAAATTGAGACATTAGTAATGACAGGCCACTGGAAACGTCAACAATCTGTCTCTAGCATAAATCGGTCTGGATGCATAGGCAACAAAGCCTCATCTAACATCGTATAGGTTTAACATATTAGCGGTTTGAGTGACACTCTATCGCTTCATAAGTCCAATGTTACACAATTTCAAAATCGACGATATATCCGCGCATGTGCAAAACGGGCTAACAAAGACCCATAAATATAATTAGAATTGAAATATGACACTGAATATTAAACAAACAATCAGCATAACTCATCGTTAATTGACTCGGAGCTAAATTAATAAAGCATCTACGGTATAATTTAGAGCCTTGCAATTGAGATGCAATTCTAAAAGCATCCATAATTTAACTAGAGCGTAGGAATGCTGCCGACTAAATTTGTACACAAATTAGATCCGAGACAATGCTCGCTTCTTTGCTTGGTATAATTACCTCAATCGTGTCGCTGAAAATCAGCACAGCATATAAAATTTTATCAAATACGTTTCAATTGCACGTAAATAAGGAGAGCACAGCGGTCAAATGGTTGATATCATATCATCTAATATATAAAATCTCGTGTCACAGTGTTTGTTATCGAAATCCTCCGAAACAACTTCACCGATTTTTGTAAAAAAAAATGTGTACCTATATATGGTAGGTCTGAGAATAGGTCGTAGGCTAATTAATATGGCAAAACAAAGTTTTCCGAGTCAGCTAGTAAAAATATATGAAAGAAAGTGCTGTTGGTACCTGTGTTCTTTTTTTCTGACACTTATGAATGAAACTGTTAAGGTAAAAATACCGCACAAGTGCGAGTTGGACTCGCCCGCCATGGGTTCCGTACAAATGTTCGTAAATTTACAGGTTATACTTTTTATGTGTACTTACATATTATTAGAAATAGTTCAGGAATTTAGTGTCACAGTTTTTCCTAGCTTTTCCCGATAATTTTATAATTTAATTAAAAATGTATTTTAAAAATGTATAGTTTCAGATTTTTCCCTGTACTTGCTGTACTCCCTATATTTTCCCTTGCTTTACTACGACTACATCACTTGCCAAATTTTATAGTTCTAAGTCAACGGAAAGTACCCTATTAATTTTGATTCCTTTGGGAGTGTCGAAATTTACGTTTTTTGGTGCATAAACGACATTTTTTCACATTGGCTTAGAAGTTTGATTTTTTCACAGCTTCAAGGGAATGTAGAATGTATATGGTTTTAATTTCAATTCTATACCTTCATGCTTCCTAAGGGTCTTGACAGATAGACGGACGGACGGACGGATGGATGGACAACAAAGTGATTCTATAAGGGTTCCGTCTTTGCTTTTGAGGTACGAAACCCTAAAAATGAATAAATAGTGCCACCGTTTTAATTAACATTGACGCCTTCCACGGCCTTTTATAGTAAATTAGGTTACATAAAAGTGCATTTTGATATTTTTAAAAATATAATTTAGCAAATTTTATGGATACAGTAGTGTCGGTGTACAATACCCATAGCTTTTGCGGCGGTCGCCCGTAATTTAACACCGTGTATAATCGCATATTTTGAACAGAGGTGAATTCTACGTTTTCTCAGCTACATTATCTGACATTGTCATCTTTATGTTCTCTCTACCTGGCTCTCGGGTGTGTGACTTTGTAGATACGCGAGTATAATCTTAAGGTATAGCTTTTGTGCTAAAATATTCAAGCGATGGGAGATGCAGAGCTTACCGCCTTACCCACTAGGATACGTGCCGGGTGCATTATCTCAGCAAGACGTAATCACCTAAATGACAGGCTGCCTCCGTTCCCTCGCCCACATTAGACCAAGTATAGTTTAATGTCGAGAGATAATCCAGTTCAGCGATGGTGAGATAAAATAAATAAAATACATTGATTAACAACCCCTCCCTCATGGTCAGGAAAACCATGAGGGAGGCCTATGTCCTGCAGTGGGCGTCAATTGGCTGACGATGATGATGATGATTAACAACCACACAGCGCAATCCCATGTCCTGGAAACAGGACATGCTAAAAACATCCAATTTGACAAAGCCCACGGTGCTCTTGGGTTATCCAGGCATTGCAAGTAAGCTGAAAAGACCTAGACGTTACGTTTACATCCACGTAAATAATTTATGGAGAGAGGGTTAAAAGAGAAATAGTAATAATAATTTCCACACAACACAATCACTTGTCCTGGAGCCAAACTAGGATACCCTGTGCTATGGTTACCCGGCACGGACATCACAAACATGGAAATAAACCCAGACTGAGGCCATTTGTACAAATGTACGTCGCCCCCCAGTGGGGGTCGAACCCACGGCGTGGTAATCAGACGTGACACCGCTAGGCTAAGGAGGCAGTCAAATGGCGTTTTTTTTTTGGAGGGCCGATTCTTCCTGCTTACTAACTGTTTTAGGTTCCTGAGCGAATGAGAGAGAATAAAGAAGTTTCATCAAACACAATATGAAAATATTTTAATCAATACCTTCCTTTTTAATTTTTCTATGTTCTCCAATTCAATTCAATTCAATTCAAATATTTTTATTCATTGTAAAAACAGAATGTTTACTTAATGAACGTCAAAGTTGTTAGTTTCACAATTAATGGATTATGTGGAGAAGAAGCTAACAAAGAAACTCCACATTTATTCTTTTCAAAACACGTTTTAACTTAATTAACAGAGTTTTCAACTTAAAATATTAGTCATGAATGTGTTGAACACTAGTCACAATCGTCCTTTAAATAATATTAATCTACTGTTTAATGCCAAACATCTTTGTCTTCTAAATAATCCTTGATGTTATAGTAAGCCTTTTTGCACAGAATGTGCTTAACACATTTTTTAAATCGCGTTGGAGGTAACTCTAATATATCTTGAGGAATTTTGTTGTAGAACCTTATACAGTGCCCCATAAAGGATGTGTTAACTTTTGCAAGTCTAAATAGTGGAAATGACAATTTATGTTTATTTCTAGTATTAACATTATGGTGGCCACCAACATTTTCGAAGTCTTTGATATTTTTTCTAACGTACATAATATTTTCATAAATGTATTGACATGCAACTGTTAAGATGTTGGTTTCTTTGAAGAAATCTCTTAGCGAATCCCTACTACCTAACTTGTAAATAAATCGGATGGCTCTCTTCTGCAAGATGAAGATAGTGTCAATGTCTGCTGCCCGGCCCCATAGTAGTATACCGTAGGACATAATACTATGGAAGTAACTAAAATAAACAAGCCTAGCAGTTGCAACGTCAGTGAGTTCCCTAATTCTTTTCACTGCATATGCTGCAGAGCTAAGTCTGTGTGCTAATTTTACAATATGTGGACCCCATTGTAGTTTTGGATCGATGGTGATGCCCAGAAATACAGTATCATCTACAAATTCTAGTTTTTCATGTCCAATTACTATGTTGTTCTCAACTACTCGTATGTTAGGTAAGGAAAACTTTATACATTTCGTCTTTTTAGAATTTAGCAGCAGATTATTTGCTGTGAACCAATCTAGTACTTGCGAGAGAGCATTATTTGCATCGTCAAGATTATTTTCTTGTCTCCTTATTTTAAAAATAAGTGACGTGTCATCAGCAAATAACACTATCTCAGACATTTTTTGTACCATAAACGGTAAATCATTTATATAGACTAGGAAAAGGAGCGGCCCTAAGATAGATCCCTGCGGGACTCCTATTTTTACAAGTGAACCCGAGGATTTAATACGATTTACGTCTGCTTTTTGGACCCTTCCTTCTAAATACGATCTTAAAAGATCTAAACCTGCACCCTTTATTCCGTAGTGTTTTAACTTTAGCAGTAGCGTTTCGTGGTCTACACAATCAAATGCTTTTGATAAATCACAAAATATGCCTACTGCATCCTTGCGATCCTCCCACGCGCTGAAAATATGTTTAAGTAACATAACTCCGGCGTCTGTTGTATTCCGCCCTTTAGTAAAACCAAATTGCTGGCTATGAAAGAGTTGGTAATTATTGAAATGCGTAAGTAATTGATCTAAGATGATCTTCTCAAATATTTTACTCAATACTGGTAGTACTGAGACGGGCCTAAAATTGGTTGGATCGTGTTTATCACCGCTCTTAAATAAGGGTACTAGTCTACTATATTTCATGAGGTCCGGAAATACTCCCTCATCTACACATTTATTGAAAATTTTTGCTAACGGTAAAGCTAGGACATCGATCACTGAACTAACAATTTTTACTGACATACCCCACAAGTCCTCCGTTTTTTTAAGATTCAATAATTTAAATTTTTTGAGAACGTTATGGGGCTCAATGTAATTAAATGAGAAATCGTGTTCGCACGAGGAGACATGGTCTTTTAGTAATGTTGCTGCACGATCAGGTGACGAGTCTAACGGAGCTGTAGTCACGATTGGAACATTAGTGAAGAACTGTTCAAATGCTGCAGCGATATCTTCATTTGTCGTTATTATTTTGTCATCAATCTTAAGCGAAATATCTCGGTCTCCCAATTTTGTTTTACCCGTTTCTCTATTTATTATTGTCCAAATTGTTTTAATTTTATTTGGTGACTGTAAGATTTTATTCTTTATATGATCGCATTTAGCCTTATGGCAGACGGCCTTAAATAATTTGGAATATTTTTTGACGTGCTGTATGAATTTGGTGTCATATGTATAAGTCTTTTTGTCATACAGTTCATAAAGTGTGTCTCTACTTTTCCGGATACCCGAGGTTGCCCATTCACTAAATCCTAATTTATTCTCATTATTTGTTAGCTGCTGCAATTTAAAATTTTTTTCAAAACTACCCGACACGACTTTGAAAAAGTCTACATAATGAGCATTAGCATTTTGGTAATTTTCTTGAGTTTTTATGCTACTTTCAAGGTCTACTTTAAATGACTCTAATTTTTTACTTGTTACGGGCCGGCAGAGGATAACCTGTTCTGCGTTTTTTCTATCTATTTCAAAATGAACAATTTGACCACTGTGGTCTGACTTCAAACAATTTACTGTAGAATTATCTGAAAAGTCGCAATCGCAGTAAACATTATCTATGCAGGTGGCCGTAGTTTCGGTTATTCTAGAAGGCTCCAAGAAAATATTTACTAAATTAAACGACTTGAAAATTATTGTCAATTTGGTATTTAAAGCCGAGTCTACCAATAAGTCGATATTGAAGTCACCACAGACTATGACTTTCTTATTACTGCTGGAGGCTACCTTCAAAACATCCTCTAATATTGATTCAAATGAACTGTAATCGCTGGTAGGGGGCCTGTATATGGCTACTACAATGTGTCTAGACAGTTCAACACATGATATTTCAATTACTTTTTCAACAGAAAGTCTGCAAATGTCTTTCCGTTCTTTAAATTTCAAACAATTTTTTGCTAGTATCAAGGATCCCCCGTGCCTTGCAGACTTTCTATTGAAGCAACTGGCTATTTGATAGTTATTCACAGAAAAATTCATTTGTGTTTCTGGTAGCCAGTGCTCTGTGACGCAAAGTATGTCCACTCTATATTGTTCTAAGAACAACTCTAATTCTAATAACTTTCCAGAAAAGCCACCCTGTATATTCTGATTAGCTAAAATTAATTTATTTAAGGGGGGCTTTTCTTTTGTCTGCGCTGACAGTTTAAATCAGCGGTCAAGTTTAACCTACTTAAACTAGGTTTTTTCACAACCTCAGAGTACAGAGGTTGGGAAGTATCAATTTTCTTACATTCTGTATAGCCTAGAGGTCCCTGTGCTATTGTCTTAACAATAAGGGGGTCATATACATTGAATGCCAATAATTTGGCAATATGTCGCTTAGAAGAGAGGGGCAGATACAATGTGTCCCTAGTTAATATAAAATTTCGAATAAATTTATTCGTATCGAAAAAAAGTACTTGGTCTCGATGACCGAAGGTCATATTATATAATAGCCGGTTTAATTTATCTATCCGGTCATTTTGTGCCTCTGAGAGAGTTTTTGAATAGGGAAAAGCACAGATGATAATTTTTCTTACTTGCAAAGCTACTATGGACTCATAATAATTTATTAAGTCACTTTCTTGAATCCCTGTGCTGTTCCCCATTAATAATACAATAGTTGTATTTCTATCATATTGTTTGCTGAGCAAAAGGTTGACTATTTGAATATAAGAGGCATTTGGCATACATACATTCTCTACATGCTGTCTTAAGCTGTACTGTAGCTTGGTACCTAAACCTACACCTATTTTGTCAGAGAAAATTAAGGTTTTAAAGGGAGTGTCTTGAACTGAGCTGCGGGTGGGCCCCGACTGCAGCCGACCATGCATTTTGCTGGCACTGGTTGATGTAGCTCTGCACCCGCTTACAACCTGACGGCTAGGCTTGCCTCCATTCTGCTGTGCACAATCCTTGGCACCATTAAATTAAAAAGCTCTCCTCAAAGCAAAGACCGCTAGAGCGAGGATCTATCTCAATATAATGAGAGGTGCGCCGTAACCATGAACCGAGGGCCATGACATGGCCACGGGACTGCATAAAATGGTAATAATTGCATGGAAAATAACAACTAACTCGTGTGCGCTCAGGTATTTGTGATTAATACCGACGTTTCAGAAGGGACGGTCTCGCACGAGTCGTGTCAAACAGCTTTGCGAGAGCTTTTTGTGAGTGCCGCCATTTGTGCCGGATGTTTGAGTCCACTTTGAAGTTGGTCCGTTTCTAGCAGTCTTCATCTCGAAAAGACGGGATTCTATAATTAATACCATTTAATAAGTTGCATTATTTCAAAATTAATAGCCACAGCACATGTTAAACGGAGATCACTGAAGGACGGCTCTGATAAGGAACCGATTTGGCTGATTTTTACTCGACTGTGCCAGAAAGACGTTTATTTTTTGTTGAGTAATTTTTCGTGAACGAAGCATACTTACATACATACATAAACGCATGTCTGTATTCGGAGGGATAGGCAGAGTTTGTCGCTTGTCACTAAGAAAAAATGTAATAAGAAAGATTTTTTATTAAATTGACATAGTAACTTGTTGCCGAGCGAAGCCGGGGCAAGTCACTAGTTTCAAACGTTAATGGTGACAACGTTGAGAGACGGATACCAGAGTGAAAAGCTACCGAAACGTTGTAGTAACGTATCATAAGCTGCCTATATACGTCCCACTGTAGAGCACAGGCCTTCTCTCAGCGAGAGAGAGAGTATGGGCTTAATCACCACGCGTGCCCACCGCGCATTGGCGATTTCAAGCGCTGGGGTATGCGAATAGCTCAGACACTTAGGTTTCCTCACGACGTTTTCCTTCACAGTTAGCGAGTGGTATTGCTGCTATAACTTCACAAAGGTACATAACTTAGAAAACAAAGTCATTGGCACATGCCCGCAATGGGAATCGAACCTGGGTCTCTCGCTTCCGAGTCCAATAGCTTACTAGGCTACCACCGCTGCCGTGACATATATCCGGAGTGTTGATCGAATTCTGTGTTCGTGCTTGATCGTGTTCAACTCCTGCATGCAAGCACTTAACTAAGTTTCCTTACGGGCGACTTTGCAACTAAAATGTAAACTTTGGTTTGATCTCGACCGACTGCTTTATTTTCTTCACCTCCTGCGATTGAGTGATACAAAATTCTCGAATTGCCATTGCAATTATCACTTATGTGCAAGAAACTTACTCATAATTACTCGATAAATGTCCTTGCCACTTTCGGGTCAACATAATTATTAAATTTTATTTGGATATTATATGAATTTTAAGATATTTGTTTTAATTATTATTATTTTAGGTAAAGGTCATTTAGTTTGATGTGAACTACAAAAATTAAAATAAAATTTTTACAAGTGCAAATTTTTGTAAAAAAAATCCTTAACATTTATTCGTATGCGTGTGAGTGATGTGCATGCCTATAAGTGGCAGATACTGGGTGCACCGTAATCTAATATTAACCTGTAACATTTTATAGGATGGTGTGGCATTACGATTAAATAAACAACTAAATCTTAAAATACAATCTTCTCACTGAATCGGGCTTAGTTTAATAAGGCCCATATATGATACACTTTAAAGGTGAAAACCGTTTGAAAGATGAACTTATTCGTGGCTTGTCGCTCGGAACTTCATTCCATATTTTACGCGGCTAAAGGCTAACCCAGACGTTATAGCATTTAAGGTATCGTCTTTAGGGTGACATCGAGTTTGTTAGCAAAGTATCATAGCGGCATTCTGACAAAGACTTAAAACCCTATAGCACTACTTTTAAAAATGGTAAGTCTAAGAAAAAAAAAATCCAACAATTATTACAAAGATTAGCACAAACACTTATAAAAAAATAATGTTCAATACTATTTAAGTCAGAAGTAATAAAACATTTATTGTTTTATTACTTCTGACTTATTACCTTTGCTTGTGTTTGAACACAATAACGTCGAGAGTAGAGTAGACTAACCCCTAGCCTACTGTTCACAATAAATCTTTAATATTGTCACATAACGCTTTACTCAGAACTTGAAATCGTTTGATTCTAGATAGGCTAAAAAGTACACGTGTTGTTTAAGCCTAGACAGAATCTTTCTAAGCATAAGTTTATGGCATAGTGTCTGCTAACCCTGGCAAGAGAGCACCTTTTATCTTTGCACCTTTTATGCGGTTTTAAATTACACCATCTGGTCTAACTTATTGTTCTACCGCACGCATCGACATTTCGATCCTCCTGGTCGATGTAGGGCCTAATAAAGTATCAATTAATTAACGGTGGAGCGTCTGTTTTGATCGTAATCGGTAAAATATCGACAAAGCAAGTCACGACACTCTTACGGAGTAGAAAGTTCCAGAAGTTCCGTAATGCTGACTTACCGTCTTCTCAACTCAACTTTTCTCAGACAAGCTTTGACAATCCATACTGCTTCTAAAACTCAGTGCTCTAATGTAAAATGCTTTAAAAAATTATGAGGCTCACGGGCTCTACGTTTTGTTGCACACCAAATGTGTAATGAATATACATTTTAATTCAGATGATGGGCATGGATAGGAGACATAATGTATTGATAATACTCATAAGAACTCAAAGTAGAACTACTTGGGTTTATTAAATTAATGTCTGAAAACTAAAAATAAAAATACGACATGATTAGGAAAGTAATATATTATATATTAAAAAAATAAAAACCGGCCAAGTGCGAGGCGGACGCGCACCGAAGGTTCCGCAGTTGCGCTTGGCCGGTTTTTATTCCCACAATCACGCAAGGTTTGATGCCTGTAGATATTACCGTTTTTACTATATAGACCGTAAACAAAATAAAGACTATTTTTTTCTATTCCAATAACAAATGTATAGTTTTCATGTTTTTCCTTATACTTGTAGTACAAGACGGTAGTAGTTGCTAAATTTTATAGTTCTAGTTCAACGGAAAATACCCTATAAATTTTGATTCCCTTGAAAGTGTCGAAATATAAGTTTTTTGCGGCACAAACGACCGTAACTTTTTTTTACGTTGGCTTAGTTTGATTTTTTCACAGCTTCAAGGGACTTAAGTACATGGTCATAATTTAAACGCGATACCTCCACGCTCACGCTCCACAAAGTGATCCTATAAGGTTTCCGTTTTTCCTTTTGAGGTACGGAACCCTAACAATATGAACAATGTTAGTCTACGCTAATTTGTCTGTTTTATAAACGAGAAATTCACCGTACGTAGTAAACACTTCTCAAGGAAACATTTCTTTAATTTAATTTTAAACGCAGTCACAATCACGATATGTAGTGTTACCATGACATCTATCAAGATGTTTTTTAAGAACTATAACAGGTGACCTCAACCTAAGCTTCTGTCTTTTTACTGGTCGTGACAGCATTAAGACATTTCGTGATTGTCTATCTTAACAAGAAATCTTACCCCGTTAAAAATTACGCTCCTTAATTGATTGACAACTTATTTTACACTTTTTTTGTTACTTTTTTAAATGACTGAAGTTATTTCACTGGTCAGGGTAGAGCTTGAGAATCAATTGATGTTAGGTATCTTAAATACACCCACTCTGTCCTTCTTGTAATTGTGTCCATCCTAAAGCTGCCTGAAAGAGGTCGCTTAAAGCAAAATGGCCGCTAAATACTACTAAGAAGTAGATATTAAAACAAAAAGTTATTAATATTGTATGGAGATTTCTGAAAACTTTTTGCTTCCGCCTAGATCACATTTGATCAAATGTATATTCATTATTTTAACTCATTTAATTTTTTAATATATGCGAGTTAGAGGCATGCAATACAGAAGAACGGCCTTTACCAATAAATTATAATAATTAATTATCTAAGGAAGTAGATGCAGCAACTAGACCGTTATGGGAACAGTCTCTACTCACCCTTAATCACTTGGAGGTTTTATTTTATTAATTCACGTGAAATATAAAGACAGTACCTACAGAAATAAATGTACAAAATAAAAAAATGTGTCTTGCGAACGGCGAGACTTTTTTAAATTTTATTATTATGAACAAAATAATTTTTAATTCAACTAGCTGACTTGGCAAACGTTGTTTTGCCATATTTATTAACCTGCGACCTATTCTCAGACGTACCAAATATACAAAAAAAAATTATAAAAATCGGTGAAGCCGTTTCAGAGGAGTTCCATAACAAACTCTGTGACAGGCGATTTTTATATATTAGATAATTTGCGATTTACTTAAATTTTCGTAAAAATGGGCTCGCTGGCCATACTTTGTTTTTTTTTCTCTTTGTCTTTAACTATTGAAAAATTACACATGGCGATTCAAAACAAGATAATCTGTCAAACGAGTCTAAAATAAATGGCTTGCATGTCAGTGATTCGTTTAACAGACAAACAAATAAAAAATTGGTTCAGTCACTCACTTAGCAGAAAGATAAATTGCATCCGCTTAAACATGACAATAGGAAAATAATAAACAGACATGCGTAAGTTTGAACATTTCCGACTAATAGAAACGTTCTTCCGCGAGCAAGGCGGTGCCGGGGCGTATTATTTTGACGGTCATTCCTTTGTTTTTATTTATATTTAACGATACAAAGAAGACGGCAGAAAGGCAGTGGACGAGATTGTCAGGGGTACGCAGGATTTGGGGACTGAATGCACTTGCGGGCAGTTACTCTCAACCGCAAGTGCGCGAGTAAATCTTCTTATATTGTAAAAAGTAGTTTCAGCCGTTACCGCGATAGAGAAAAAGTCTTTATCAAATAAAATATTTGATAAATATTGAACACGATTTTTCAATAACTTTTTCGTCCAGGATGCAGACAAAAGTCCTGTCAGAAGTAATAGCGAAGTTAAAGGTTTTTATCCAAAGTAGCACAACTGCGACTTAACTGCGAATTATAAGTTGAACGTGGCAAGTTAAACACATCATAATCATCATCAGCCATTTAGGACCCACTGCAAGACATAGGCCTCCTTCGTGGGTTTTGTAACCACGAGGGGTTTTGCCATAATCGCCACGGTTGGCAGGCGGGTTGGCGATTACAGTATGCGGTTGGAATCTCAGGAAGACGCTGCTGCCCGTCTCCTGGTAATTTATTATTTATTTAGTTAAACACATACTCCCATGTATTAATAATATACATGGCCATGTAACATACATACATAAGCAGCCTATATACGTCCCACTGTAGGGCACAGGCCTTCTCTCAGGGAGAGAGTATGGGCTTAATCACCATGCGTGCCCACCGTGGATTGGCGATTTCAAGCGCTGAGGTATGGGAATAGCTCAGAAACTCAGGTTCCCTCATTTTTTTTCTTCACCGTTAGCTAGTGGTATTGCTACTACTGTGAAGTTTCACAAATTCACAAATGTACATAACTTAGAAAACCAAGTCATGGGTACATGCCCGCACTGGGGATCGAACCTGGGTCTCTCGCTTTCCGAGTCATGTAACAAATTCATTCAATGTATGATTTCATGTAAACCATTCAAACGAGCCAAACCCGAGTCACAGCACTCACAAGTAACCCATCGACCCTGCACACCCGCCCAGCTAACGGCCTTATAAACATAACTTAGCCACTCCACGTCCGACGCACTGTATCCAAACACAAATAAACGGACCGCCTGAGTAGTATCGCTGGATGGCAACACTATACCGGGTGTCCTTACATAACACTTTTTCAGCACTTAACTTGCTGGCTAAATTTCTTGGAGATCATAAATACTTAGGGGTCAATTTGCAGTACAAGAAACTTGTATGAAAGTTGAAGAAATATGGCGTATTACTAGTATATACCTACCTCCATTAGATTAAAACTCATTATTGCACACCATACATATTAATAGTAAATGAAATATATTGAATATCAAAGTTACACAGTATATATTTGGCGGTCTTATCGCTAAAAGTGATTTCTTCCAGACAACCAGCCTATACTTCATTGTTACAGAAACGCTATTATTATCACGATTAAAAGTTTATTTGTTTTCTCTTTTCAATTATGCAGGTACTCGTACATAAACCAGTACAATCATGAAAGTTTTAGTTTTTATCTTACCATCAAATAATACGGTTAGACTTGGCACAATATTTAAAATAATTCAATTCAAAAATACTTTATTGCACAAAAAGGTGTTTGTACAAAATACTAGTAAGTATTTTCTTCCAGCTAACCTTGGGTTATGTAGATAGTGCAAGAGGTAATGATATTGAAGATAATAACTTTATTTTGTGATGCACCCTGTAGACCGAACACATCTTGTGTATCCACTGGTTATGCAAACTGTGTATGATACGAGTACCTAGAGTACCTACTTACTCGTAGATGGAACATGAACTATAACTGCTGCTTATTGAATAAAGATTTTATTTACTTAACTACGTCTTTCTCGTGGATGAAGCTGATAGGAAGGTGAAACAAAGTCGCGACGCTGGACTAGTTTAATAAAAAATCATCACTCTCTTTGTAAACGTCTAGACTAGTCTAGAGACAGAGTTTAGAAGCGATTGATTTTAAAAACTTATAAACGTTCACTACGTTTATTCCCATGTTTGTGATGTCCTTGCCTGGTTACCATACTGGATAGCACAAGGTATTCTAGTTTGGGACCAGGACAAGTGATTGTGTTTTGTGGACGTTATTACTATTAAATGTAGTAAAATAACTCAATTTCATAAACAAAAATATACAAACTAGTGGCAGTCTCTTAAGTTATTCAAGAATTAGAGGCATACTAAAATTAGGAATCGCAATTTGAATGCACATTTGTAGAATGTGGAGTAATCACGCTCAAGTTGTTTGAATTCTCTCATGCCTTTCAATAATTAAACGCAGACGAAATTAAATGCAGTTTGAAATTGCAGGAAAACCACAAATTCTACAACATTTTCGTTGTATTAAGCTTGAGATGTACCTAAATTGAATTAAATGTTGTATCAATTTTATCACTCAATGTAAGCGTAGTGTGCTCGCTCCAAATTTGTAGTGCAAACGACAGCCGATTAACCTTTACGTTTTAATCCGTAGAGTAAATGATTAGCGACGCATTTAAAGATCGATGTGCTGTCGTCTGTGCCCATTAAACGTCGTATAGAGCTATGGTGGCGCATCTGTCGAATACTTCTCATTCGAGAGGTCGTGGATTCGAAACCCGGCATGATTTAAATTCGTTTTCTAAGTTACTTACCATTGTGAATTTGTCGTAGCCATACCACTCACTGAGTGTATATAAGAACGACATAAGGGAAACTTAGTGTCAGAGGTGTTCACATATTATTATCTTAGCGCTTGAAATACTTCTGACCTGTGTCTGCTCATTGGGATGTATATACATACGCTGATTTTTTAGTAGTTTGAAAGCTGCGGTTATGTAATTTTTTAGTAATTAAAAATGGCATCTATTTAGATTACTACTTTTAAGATTAGACGTAAATAAAAAAAATTGTTGAGAAATCCTATTTAAAAAAATACACGAACAATTAGTACCGCCTCTCCGTCTAACAGAACAACGACCCGCGGATCCGCGGCACGCAAGCACCCCTCTGGATGGCTACCAATGGCTCTAATAGATTCGAGTTTCATCATCATCATCATCATTCAGCCACAAGAAGTCCACTGCTGGACATAGGCCTCCTCCATGGATTTCCAAAAAGACCGGTTGGAAGCGGCCTGCATCCAGCGTCTTCCTGCCACTTGAATGACGTCATCTGTCCATCTTGTGGCTGGTCGTCCCACGCTGCGCTTGCCGATTCGAGTTTAAGTCGAGATATTTTTGAAAAATATTTAAAAAAAACTAACCAGCTTATCGATAGCTATTATCAGGCCTGTTCATTTTGCTACGTCTTACATCATTATCATCATCAGCCATTTAACGTTCACTGCAGGACATAGGCCTCCCTCATGGTTTTCCAAGCTTCCCGGTCTTGTGCCATCCGCATCTAGCGACTATGTCTTTCAAACCACCCAAAATTGATGCAGTATGGGCTGCTTATGCAGAGACAATGGGCAGCGTTTCGTAACGCACTATCTCCCTCTCTCTTTCTAATTACGTATCTAGATTAGATTCTTACATAGAGCAGGTAGATACCAGAGTCTACCACTTGTTAAGATCCTGATATACTTCTTCGTCTTCAACATTAATTAATTAGTCACACACTTGCACGCTCTCCAGTAAGTCTGAATGCAGGTTATTACAAAAGGCTCAGTTACAAGCTCGTGTTCAGTGGTTACAAGTTAAAGAGCCTTTTTAGTTATAAAAAAAAATCTGATATTTCATAGATTCGCTAGGGAGCGTAAAATTTGTGTATGGAACATATTTTATATAGGTATTGTTATATTTTTTACTGCTTAAGTGTTGTTATCACACACATAGTTGTTTATTCACATTTGTAGAATGACCCCTAACGTTCTACCGGTTTGAGAAGTCTAGATAAATATCGGATTCAGTTTTTCAAACATCGTGAATTTGTCAGATTCTGGAACAAGACAACTAGAAGAAATGTATGCTAAAGGACGTAGGTGTGCGACAAGTCACGACTCCATACCAGCAACATTGCAACAAAAGATGCAAAAAATATCTGTCTAGTCACGAATTACGTCATTGACATTGTTGCCTAACTATGTAATTTTACGATCGTAATTCGATTTCAAACATGATGTTCGGTAGGCACCTTATAATCAACCAATAAACTTCCCCTACAGGTATTAGGATTTTTCTTAGTGAGATGAGACGTCAGGCAGATCAAAATAATTCATAGGCACATTAAGAAAAGACAACAGTCATCGCGGCAATTGTAGAAGTCCTGAGCTTAATTTGGCTTAGCTCCGCGTAAAACACAAAGTTTCACCGTATAAGGCGTAATATTTCTATTAAAGAAACACTTAATGCCCAGGGTGGGAAACTAACAGCATTCTCCATCAGTTCAATCATCTAGCGTCCTACTGAGAGCTTACTTCATAACACCATGTTAAGAACAAGGCATGTGTTGGGAAAATGCTTGGAAGAGCCTTTTTTATTGCTAACAGCATAAGACAAGGAGAACGCAGAAGGTCCAGACCGGAAATATCTTAGTCGTTGTTTCTCATTGTTGCCTCAGTAAAAAGTACACAGAAACAAACCTCTCAGAAACAAATATTTTAAAATTTGATTAAATGTTACTTATACGATTACTTATGTTGATTAGTGAACCTGTGATCCTCTCTTCTTGGTCAAACTCTGCTGTCGTCCGTGGTCCTCTGTTGTTCTTTACTGTTCTTTGCTCTCCTTTGTTCTTGTATCACTTAACGCTATGTTAAGTTCCGTCATGCCATGCCACGTCAGGATGTGTCATCTCGATATGACGTCAAACTTTATACGTGCATACTCTACACAATCATTACGGTCGACTTTAGAACAAAAGCATAACATGATAAATAAAGGCCAATTATTTATATGACTTTAGCTTCATTAAAGATAATTCTTATGTAACAGAGTATGAAATTACGTAAGTAACACATGCACGTGTACACCTAAACGGTTATTGTAAACGAGACTGCACCCACAGTCAATTGGTTTTTTGACGCCTTTTTGTAAAAATTGTGTAACATCTACTTTTACATTAATATCCAATTCATTCATATCAAAAGCTCAGGGCAAATGTGATCAATAAGCGGTTGAAGTAAACAATCACATTTGCCAAATTATGATGTTATTATTACAATGAGTGAAAACCGGATTCTTCGTATTGACCGTAACATTATAGACTGGAATCTGTGATCTGATCTTGGTGTAGTTTTTCTGTACTAAATAGCTACCTAGTACTTATGGCAGCGAAGAAATTGGACCATGGCTAAAGTAAACACATAATATGACATATGAACATGTGCATCAAAAAATCTCACTATTCGAGTCGAATTCTGGTTACCTATCCTTTGCACCTGTACTAATGACTCTAGAGCTCACCGTATCAGGCAGTTACATCAAGATAAACTTAGGTATTTAGGTGATACGCTTCAATTACATACTAATTACCCCGCCGGATTTTTTCTGCAGCAATTTTCCTTTAATGTTATTCTAATGGACATGTTTTAATAGCCTGAGAAATTTATGGTAAAATGTTTTAATGTAAAGTATCATTTATACTCTACAATATAATTCAAAATGGCTGTGATTGAAGACCTACAAACTATAAAGACAAGTTTTTTGGAAAAAAATCAGTGTTTATTGGCTACAAAACATGGTGATAATCAAAGTTACATTCCACCCACGGTAACACACCTGTATGGGTTACTCCTAGTAATAGCCACCAGGGTTTGGTTGAATCTAGTTGTAGCCGGCATGATATCTGCTAGACCTAGTATCAGCCAAGTATCAGCCAAGGTCCAACCAAGGTCCAACCAAACTCTAGAACCAAACCCTAGTGGGTTTGGTTGGACCTTGTTCTAGCCGGATTTATACCAGCTAGACCTAGTTTTACCCAAAAATCGGCTTCTACTAAATTTAACCAAGATAAGTGGCTGCACCTAGTTCTAACCGGCTAAAACTAGGCGTAGCCGCACTCTGGGTTCTAGCCGTAACATATCTGAACAAATCTCATGGAAGGGTACACAATTATTAAATTGATATTACACTTGTTTCTTCGGTCGTGGCTATCCATCAAATTTAGCTATTGATATTAATTATATTGTTATTTGTTAAACAAAGAACAATATAATGAATAAGCTACCTTACACTCAGCTGAACTTTATAAAATTAAAGTCTTAAGACATTGAAAATGTAATAGCAAAACCAGTCACTAATTTTGAAGGAAAAAAATAGCCAATGCGTCTTACCACGCGAAATGCCATCTCGTTGTTTCAAGAATCACCAATTTTTTTAACGTTGACTTAGATTGTATTAAAAAAATATATTTGTGTACATGTAGGGAAACATTATATGGGACGAAGTATACTATTGTAATACAGTTGATAGCTACTCAACCTTCATTTCGATTTTCCATCTTATCATGTTTCGTTATATTCGTTCATAGGATATTTACGTCAAAGTGTGGATGTTTAAGGAAGTATGAGATAGCTGATACCTCGTGTGATATTATATCATAAGAAATATGATGGTTAATTTTTTTCTTGTGTGCACTGACGCATTCTCTACTTACGAATAGATACAGGTTATGCGTTAACCTAGTTCAAGCATAAAAGTTACTTTTACCAATATTAGATTAATGCCCGTGTCCGTGTTTCAGATTGATTGTTCAATCTGAAACACGGACACGGGCATTAATCTAATCAATAAAATAAAAAAATACGAAAAATGGGTGCCTCATAATCACTCGAATTTTCGCAGTATCCATCTTTCTTGTCTAAATTGAATAACAAAAACAATTAAAAGTCGATATTCAAATGTTTCACATTTTTTACAAAAAAGAACATCATAGAAACCATTTGAAAAAAGTTTCATTCGAAAACCTCAAACCATGAGGATTCTATGTCAATTCAAAGAACCTATTGCAATAAAACGGCAATTTCATACTTTAACCCCTATTATTTTTTATGCTTATGATTTCGTCACAGAGTGACAATGCTGCCCACGCGACGTACCGTTGTACCCACCCTACCACCATGGTGGACTAGACTGGTGACCACCTCGAACTTGGGGAAATGCGTCCTGCGTTAGATGAAATCTTGAATTGAAGGTGCGAAAATTTATTGAGTGTTACTGGTAATTCTAATAACTCGCGATGTCTATGAGTTAATATTAATTCATTGTTCAATATTTTAATGAGTGTGATCGCAATTATTTATTATGTAACATACATAGTTACAAATCAAATTTGTAACTATGTATGAGCATCGCGGGCCATTAAAAATACTAAGGTAATTGAGTTTACCTAATATGTTTGATCACGACTAGACTCTTTAAATATTTAGCGAACTACTTCATATATAAAAATCTAGAAGCTAGTAGGTGGTTCTAGGTGCTAGCACAAACTACGTTACATATTATAAATAGCTTGATGTAGCAATTTAGCAATGGGTGAAGTGTGTGAAATAACCTTTAAAACCCTTAAAACTAGAAATCAAAATAACCTATGTTATCGCGATAAAAATGTTAGCCTTCCTATCGAGTTGCCTCATATTACATAACAATATCACAAAAAAACTACGCGATGAACAGATAAAAATTAGAAGATAAAACATTTATTGCGGTCCCATGCTACGGGAGCAGGTTGCATTCTTTTTACGGGCGAATTTGAAGTTAAGAAGTTAAGGTCCTTCATCGCCAAACCACATTGTCGAACTCCAACTGAAAATATAACCTGTCACAAGGAATACCTTTCGACTGACTAGCTCCCCCCTCGCCTCGGCCTGACAACGAGGGGGGCGGGGGCCATTCAGGGATCTGGATATGATCTGAGATCTGGAACAGTATAACGCTGTGGTGTAGGCAACTGGAGTTCTCTTTAGGAGTTGTGTCACTTAGGGATTGAACACAATTGAGGGGACTTTCCCGCGATCTACTTTATACTTTAAAAATACTTTATACTTTATTGCACACATAAAACACATAAATAAAAGACAACATTTACAGAAAAATTGAGGTGTACATAGCGAGCTTATTATTATAAATAGTACCGCAAGAACAAAATGCGGGCATTTGACCGCATGGAAAGTAACCGCCAGTGCGTTTTAGCTCGAACACTTTTTATTTCAGGTTTGTTGACAGCGAGCACGAGTTCTCAAGTGGAGACCACGGACTGGCAAACACAGCGTAGGACGCCCACCAGATTACTGGACCGTCGATCTGAGGCAGGTTGCTGGCATTGGCTGGATGAGAATGGCCGAGGACAGAAAGAAGTGGCGTGCCTTAGGTGAGCCCTATGTCCAGCAGTGACCGAGTACAAGCTAACTGATTGAGAACGAGTTGACTCAAACATGATACAAAAAACCAAAACCTGAATATTTGGACATGCAGAGACGACGAAATGTCACAACCACCCCCAATGAAATCGAACCCAAGACCACTGGCTTGATAAGTCAATGAATCGTCAGGAGGAAAATACCGTCTCTCTAACTACCACTTAGCCAGTAGAGCTTAGTTCCGGGGATCCGCCCCGTTGCTTGTCTGCGTTAGAATCTAATGACGTATCTCTGTAACTGAACATTACGTATTCGAGTAATGGTTGGACAAGACACGCTGGAATTGAGTGAGGATTTGCTATTGGTTAATTCAGCGTTATTTGCCTAGGTGGTTTATTTAATACTAGCTGTCCCGGCAAACTTCTTACCGCCACAGAATCCGTTTATATGATTCTTGCACAGCGCCATCTATATTTAAAATACAACGTTCGCTCGCACAACGCCATCTATTTTAAACTTGAAATAAATTTTATCCCACGGGAACGCATTACCGGGATATCAAGTATTCTATGTCTCAATTCAGGTTTTTGTCTATCTGTATGCCAAGTTACATGTAAATCTGTTAAGCCGTTAAATCCGTCGCGTAACAAATTTGCATGTCTATGGCCAATTTCAGCTCTCTAGTACTTATCGTCTCTGTGCTAAGCCGCGGACAGACAGACAGACAGACGGATATGGCGAAACTATAAGGGTTCCTTGTTGACTACGGAACCCTAAAAACACATCACTGAATAAAACCTAATACTAATTGGGATGAGTTGAATAGGTATATTATATTGAAGTCAATCATCATTTCATCATCATTCAGCCACAAGAAGTTCACTGCTAAACATAGGCCTCCTCCATGGATTTCCAAAAAGACCGGTTGGAAGCGGCTTGCATCCAGAGTCTTCCTGCTACTCGGATGAGGTCATCTGTCCATCTTGTGGCTGGTCGTCCTACGCTACGCTTGCCGATATGTGGTCTCCATTCGAGAACTTTTCGGCCCCATCGGCCATCAGTTCTGCGTGCTATGTGCCCCGCCCACTGCCACTTCAACTTACTTATCCGCAGGGCTATGTCGACGACTTTCGTTCGTCTACGGATCTTATCATTTCTGATTCGATCTCGTAGAGAAATTCCGAGCATAGCCCTTTCCATAGCTTGTTGCGTGAACTTGAGCTTTGTTATGAGGCTATTATATATATATATATATATATATACAATATCAATAGCAAATCCACTTATATCTATTGCAATTACGCCCGTGTGTGTCGAAACCACAACTCGCGTGGAAACCTTACAAAATCTGGATAAGATAGGCAGTTGTAATTAAACCAATTTTAGTAGCTAAACGTTGATTAACGTGGTTAACAGTGGCAGGTGTGTAATTTACGTATCAATCTTTTTATTGCAATCCCACAGTAAGGAAATGCATAAACAGTAAACATTTTTAATTGATTAGTAAATCGATTTCATAAATGCTACATTTTGTAAGCTCCACGGTAATAAATCGTGGCATAAGCTTTAGGGGAACTGTGACTTTCAATGTAAATATCCTTCGAATACAGATTTATTATTAAGAAGTATATAGTAACATTTTAAAACAAATACTTAATACGAAATACATTACACACACCAGCGGCCTGACCATTAGTTAGATCTCTGAATATATTGATATGTAACTCCACCAATGTAGCATATACTATGTAAGGATGCAGCAGCGTGTATGTATATGTCCCGCCACAGAGAACAGAGGCCAGCCCGTACCTATATTACGTGCACCAAATCCTGAGCGATTCCAATCGCCTAACTGTCAAATTCCATACTAATTTGACAGTCAGACGATTGGAATCGCTCAGGATTTGGTGAGCGTAATATGGGGGCAGGCCTTCTCTCAAAGAGATAGAGCGAGAGAGAGATTGGCGACTTCAAACGCCGAGGTATGTGAACAACTCAGACATTCGGGTTTTCTCACGATGTTTTTCTTTACAGGTAGTGAGTGAGTAAGTAGACAAACTTACCTGTGACTGAATTTATCAGTCCTTTTAAAAAGTATGTGGGCTTGACTCTAATTGAAAAGAGTTTTTAGAGTTATTTTTTTGGTCCATTATTTCTACAAAACGATCTAGCTTTTGAAATGGAAACCTAGTTTAACTTGTAACATCCATTAAGTCGCAGTTTCTGTGCTACTTTGAATAATAAGAATGGAATTTTGAAAGAAAATGGTGAACGATGAAAATATGAAGATTAAATTTAACTAAATCGTTGCTTCCATGTAGCACCTACTCCTATCAACGTTGGTGGCTGGGACCTGGACAAAAAGTCCAGTTAGGTAAGTCCAACTTCGAGAAAGAGGTCGCTTGTCGAATCCAACTCGGCTGGGCAGCGTTCGGGAAACTAAAATACATGTTCGCTTCCAAAATATGTCAGTATCTTAAGACAAACGTGTATAACCAATGTGTGTTACCAGTGATGACTTTCAGACCTGATCGCTGACTATGGGCCTCATCAGAAGGCTCAAGGTCGCCCAACGAGCAATGGAGAGAGCTATGTTAGGAGTTTTACTGTGTGATCGAATCAGGAATGAGGAGATCCGTAGAAGAACCCGAGTTACTAATATACCTCGAAGAATTGCTCGGTTGAAGTAGCAGTGGGCATCCGGGGAAGTGTTGCCGTTGGAGGGGAAAAGTTGTGACCTGGCGACCGCGGACCGGACAAGGCAACGTGGCCAGGCCCCCCGGTCTGACGACCTGGTTACTGTGGCAGGGAGTCGCTGGATGCGGGCAGCACAAGACTGGGAAGCTTGAAAAACCATGAAGGAGGCCTATGTCCTGCAGTGGGCGTCGAATGGCTGATGATTATGAAATACGTTTTAGTACAACCAACTACCCATCATTGATGCAGATATTTACGTCACATTTGTAAAACTAGTACAAAACTAATAGATAAACATAAGACAAATGTTTGCAATATATTTCTTGCTAGCTAAAGGGTTCACTTTGGTTCTGGTCCTATAAACACTGGATGCACTTTGATAAAGCTATTGTCGGTCCGCATTAAATTGACCACACATTTGGCATATTCTTGGGCTCGCCTTCAGCATAATAATGGCGGACTTGGCACAGACTACGGCCTCTTACACGGTTGCCTAGTTCGGGATTTTGTAAGTTTACCGGCTTGATGGAAAGCCTATTCTGAGGGGCCAAACGTGGCTTAAAATTATGCATTGGATTTTGGCATTCCTACCCCTAAAGCAAATAGAGAAGCCTAGATGATATCATAATTATAATATGATTGGGCAGATTTATAGTTGAAAAGTATCTTGATGACATGCATTACATAACATAACACAAGCCTGTAAACCCGGAAGTTTTGCCACTTAATGAGATCCAGTGGGTTAACTAGCCCCACTAGTGAAAAAAAAAATCATATCTTCTTTTACAGATCGTATTTACAAAAAATGGCAAAGTGCGAGTCGGACTCGCGCAAGAAGGCTTCCGTACCATTACATACAACATTAGACACAAGGATCGAGAAAAAAACCGCAAAAAATCACAGCTGATACAGATGACATGAGATACAGCCTGATGACAGACACCCAGACACAACAGAAGGACAGTCAAGTCTTAGTAATAGGGTCCCGTTTGACACCTTTCGGGCACGGAACACGGATGATAACAGTGATTTTTAGGAACTACGACAAAGTGCCTCGGATCACAAACCTGGGACAAGATAGCATTTATGCCTAAAACAGCCGTTTTTGGCGTTGATGCTACCTAGTCCTAGGTGGTTTGCATTAGGTTCACGGCCATTCGTCTTAGAATTCACTATTTATGTGATTGAGAGACCTGTACAGACACTTTTTGCAAAGTTGATCTGTAAAAAAAGATATAATTTTTTTCCTCCTGGAGCCTCTTAACCGCGATCCTGACAAACATCTTCCGCTTTCAGTGAGAATGAGGTATAAACTTCTTGGATAAAGAATAAGAAAATACTGGCAGGCATAGCCCACTTGTTTATCGACATAATAAAATTAAAAAAGTTTGATGCTCTTTTGTTTTTTCAATCATAGAAGGTTCTTACTTGTGTTCTGGCGCAACGAGTAATCGAAAATGGAGAAAGTCTGTGTTTGAAACAAACAAGTAAATCACGATCTGCAAGATCTGTTAGAGGTTCATGCTCCTCCTTATTTTACGGTAGCGCGTTGGTGTGCCGAGTTTAAGAGGGAAAGAACATCCATAAATGACGGCTTTCGCTCAGGGCACCATACGACTGCAGAAACTGCAGAAATGATAAAAAAAATTGTTTTGGTGGATCGTCGTACTACTGTTCGTTTTATATCTGAGGAACAAAAGATTTCAATAGGGAGTGTTCATAATATAATAAATGTCCATTTGGGAATTAATAAAGTCTCAGCGCATTGGGTGCCTAGAAGGCTGAACAAAAATGAACCAGGTTGAGAATTTCACAAAGCTGTTTGGAACTGCTACAACAAGGTCCTGACCGGTTTTTGGCTCGATTTATAACTATGGATGAAACATGGCTTCATCATTACGACCCTGAAACAAAAAAACAATCCATAACTTGGAAGAGACCATCATCACCGACCCCTAAGAAATTCAAGGCCGTTCCTTCCACTGGCAAGATCATGGGTTCTCTTTCTTTCGGACAGCCAAGGGGTGGCGATGATTGAATACCTCAGTCATGGAGCCATTATTACGGGAATATGTAGAACAAATCAAAAGCTTGCGTGACGAAATATGCGAAAAACGGCGTGGCAAACTCGCCAAAGTTGTTTTGTTTCATCAAGATAAGGCCCCAGCGCGCAAGTCAAAAGTTGCGATGGCTGCCATCAATGAGGCTGGCTTCGAATTGGTAGAACATCCTCCATCTTCTCCAGACTTTGCTTCTAGTGACTTTTATCTATTTCCGAGATCGAAAGAATTAAGAGGCCTGAAATTCGACGCTGATGACGCAGTGATCCCCGCAGTACAAGGTTTTTGAGAGAATCAAGATGATTTTTTTTAAGAAAGAAATTTTATTTTTAGAAAAAATATATGCTAAGTGTATACAACTAAAAGGCGACTATATTGAAAAATAAAATTATTATTATTCTCTTTATTTATTTTCATAACTTAGAATAGGTTTATAAAATCAATATAAGAAGTAAAAAATATAAAAAAATACAAAATATATTTTATAAACCTATCCTAGTTGGCCACCGGTAACGGAGCTAGGCTCAAGCTACCGGTGGTTAGGGCTGCAGAGAGAGAAACCTCCGGACGATGCGCGCCGTGTCCAAGAGCACCGCCTTCTGTATCTGCCCCTTGATCCAGCCATCTAGCGAGAGAGCCTTAAGATGTTGGTCAAGACTCTTCGCTATGAGACCGTTCGCCGATACGACTATCGGGACAATGGTTGTCGAATCCACATCCCATAAGGCGGTAACCTCGTGGACCAAATCAAGCTACTTGCTAAGCTTGTTCTTCTCGGCCTTCACGAGGTTCTCGTCATGCGGGATGGTGATGTCGACGAGCACTGTCTGGCGCATCAATCGATCTGTCAGCACGATGTTGGGCTTATTGGCAACAATAGTCCTGTCCGTGATGACAGACCGATCCCAATAGAGCGTAGCATGACCATTTTCGTGGACCGACGCCGGTGTGTACTTATAGTATGGCACCTCGGATTCGACAAGTCCGTATCGGAGAGCAAGTTGCTGATGAATAATTTTGGCTACTAGATTATGCCTGTGCAAGTACTCACCGTTAGCCAGATGAGAACAACCGGAAATAATATGCCTGAGTGACTCCCCGGGACGGCGGCATGCTCGACAGATGTCGACCGTACCGTCCTTCAGGATATATTTCCGATAATTGTTCGTCATCATGACTTCGTCAGCAATTGCACAGATAATAATAAAATAATATTTGATAAAAGTTAATTGCGTCTTATTCATTGAACCCCTTAAATAATATGATAAAACGAAAAGTGTATAACGTTACTTACCTAAAAATTCATCAAGTGCTTTAACTGATATAGGTCAAGAATAAAATTTATAAAATATTAAAAGTATGTGTTTCATCTCACGTAAATTGATCTTTTAGAGATTTGACCAAAGTTTGTTTTAATTTTTCTTATCCATTTTTTCTCTGTGACAAAAACAAAGTTATTCTAGCCACTCATCTCAACCAACCACTCTTAGAGATTTAACGAAATTTGTGTATAATTTCTGATATATAAAAAAAGTTCTAATTTTAAAATCTAAATAGATTCTCTCACTAAACCCATAATAATTTTCGCTCGACCACGCGAGATACTCGACTATGTTCCAGTGCTACCCATTAGGCCCCTTTTCACGGCCGCAGCCACCGATATTTCCTATCATAAACGGTAATTAATCAGCACGCATGGCAACGGTTGAGCTGCATGCACATGGGGAAAAAACTGACAGAGATCGATATCGACAAGGTTGTGTTAACGCAGTCGCGCGGACGGGCGGCTTACATCCGCATGCGTGTGCGTTTTTGCCCCCGTCGCTTATATTTTGATGGGCGGGACACACGGGCGTTCTTCTAAAAGACGACTTTGTGTAGAGAGGTTATATTCACCGAAGACATTAGTGACAGGAGATTGTGATTAACTGAGAGGCAGCTGGGGCAAAAAAGTTCCGACCTGGCGACCGCGGACCGGATGGCCCAGCGTGGGCAGGCCCTTCACCAGATGGTCTGACGATCTGTTTACGGTGGTGGGGAGTCACTGGATGCATGCGGCACAAGACCGGGAAGCTTGGAAAACCATGAGACAGGCCTATGTCCTACAGTGGGCGTCGATGGCTGATGATAATGACGATGATGAGAGGCAGCTAAATACATCTGTCGAGCGTATCATATGTTTGTGTTTCCTCTTTGAGTGACACAAACATATTTGGGATGGTGCAAAGCCTCATTTATTTATAGCCTCATCTAGAGTAAGAGTCAAAATCTCGTCGCTTGTATGATATGTATGTAAATAGATGATAGAATATTCTTAACTGTACACCAGGAATAATATTGGAATACTTATGTGTTTTAAGTACTATGTAGTAATCAAGAAACCAATGACAGCTCACAATCAGTCGGTAAGTCCTTGGAAACTTAATAACTTTTAAGATCCCTACTTTTAGCGGTAATCGATTATAGTCGTGGTTTATTGATCATTTTTTATTACGTAGCCCTGTTTGTGTTCCACTGCTGGGCAAAGGCCTCCCCCAACTCAGACCAGATGTTTCTGTCTTGTGCCACCTCAGACCACTCCGGCATGTGTCGGTCGACATCGTCTCGCCAACGTCTTCTTGGCCTACCTTTCCTGCGACGACCGCATTGTGGCACCCACTCGGTGGCAAGTCTCGCCCACCTATCCGAGAGCATTCTATTGATATGCCCTGCCCAGCTCCACTTCAACCGTGACCACTTTTTTGACCATAGGTTCTAAAAATGGCCATCACAGTTTTTGATACGTCTACTTTTTGGAAGTTATAGAAAATAAAAGAATTTTTTTTCTGTTGGTGACGCTAGTTAGCTCCTGGTCGCCATTTATCTTAAAATTACTTATCTTTTAGTTACTAATAAAGTATGCACAAGGTTCAACAGAAATAATTTAAAGTACTTATTTGGTGATTTTAACAACCCCTTGTTATATTATATAATAATAATAATATACAACACTGTTAATTAAAGAAAGAGACTGGACAACTATATGCTCCTTACATAAGCAGCCTATGTGGGCTTAATCACCACGCGAGCCCACCGCTGATTGGCGATTTTAAGCGCTGAGATATGTGAATAGCTCAGACACGCAGGTTTCCTCACGATGTTTTCCTTCACCGTTAGCAAATGGTATTGCTACTATAACTTCACAAATGTACATAACTTAGAAAACAAAGTCATAGGTATATGCCCGCGCTGGCGATCGAACCTGGGTCTCTAGCTTCCGAGTCCGATGTTCTACCCACTAGGCTACCACCGCTATACACCACCGCTGCCCCTTGCTTACACAATATTGCCGTTTATATTGCGTGAGCGATAGGCAAATAGTTATTTATTTATTTATTTTATTTTTACATTTGGAGATCTCACAGCTTATAGTAATAAAATACAGTACTACTTACTAATTAATTACTATTCAGTCCCTTTCTTTAATTAGCCGTGATATAGCCTCACCAACTGCGAACTATTATATATGTGGTGCCTATTTAGATGACGCAAGTCATCTTCGACTTGCAAACAGTTTTTCAGCAAGATAACACTTATTCCCAGCCAGATTTTAAACGTCGCGAACCAAACGCCCGTGTGTTAATCATGCGTTTACCGATCAGTTAATTATTAGTTTGTCCTAATTTAGAGCATAACTAAACACTCCATCATTGGAGATAATAATCAAGGTGTCAGCGGTAAAGGTTTTGACATTACCGAGCCACTGATAGAAATCAGTAGATGTGCCCCTCGATAGCATTTAAATAATTAATATAATATTTAGCCTGTTTCGGAGAGTTTTTGTCTCAATAATTTTAATCTAGAGCCAAGAGCAAAAAGAGATGGAAACGCCAAGCTTTTTTGCTTTATTCATTAGATCCAAATTCTGTAATTACATATGTATCTTATTAACTTCAAGACTTGTACCTAAATGTCACGTAGATCTTAGTTAATATTCGTACCGACAACTTGATATTTTTTGTTAACTAAATTCAGAACAATCAAAAATAAGCAGTTTGATCAGGATACCAATATTTATTACAGTAGGACGACGACGAAATTAGTATACATTTTAATTTTGATTGAATTCACGATTACTCGACTGATATGTTAAGAACTAAATACTTAGCTTACCTTCCAAAAAATTACAATATACTTTTTAAGCTTTCGTGGTCGTAAATTCGAAAACTCGCGCAGTCGTCAAAATATCTACCTTTACATTTTTGTTGCAGTTACCCGTAACGCAACAGTGTAGAATGCGCGCATGTAAGGTTGGTATACTGTCGACTGTACGATAGAAACGCTCCAACTTGTATATCATTTATTAATTTTAGACAAAAATTTAAATTCCACTAGAAAAATCCTGACTATATCGATACATTCATGACTCATTCAACAATTTATGAACGTCGTATCTCGTAACAGTATTCAAATAGATATATTCGGTTTGATATGAACTGTAGTAAAGTTGAGACTTATTCTTAAACAAAACATAACATAAATTCACGCCTGCATCCCGGAGGTATTGACAGAGACTAGGAGTTGCCACTTGCTACGATCCCGACAAATGTCTTTCGCTTCATCAATATTTATTACTTATGGTAATCAATATTGCACGTACGACAAAAAACCGCAAGGATAGGTGTTGCTATATTGATTGTAAGTACTTGGCTACCTGTGTGGTCCACGTCCATTACTAAATGCAACTCAGCTTTATCTACATCCTGCAATCGGAAACCATTATAATTTATAGCAGGCAACCAAAACTCAAGTTCTAATAGGAACTAAATTGAAACCTAATTTCTTGTGATTACAAAATAGATCATATAAGGCTTGTAGGCAGAACTTGAAGGGTGATTGAAGGCACTAGGCAGCTTGAGGGAAATATTAGCTAACAACGGAAATGGGCCGTCCCTTACGAACGTATTTGCAGGTATTAGGGATATGGTTTGTGGTACAACAGAGTAAATACAGTCAAATATTTGTAAGTAAATACAGTCGACAGCAGATCAACCTTTACATTTTAGTCGTAAAGTTGCCCGTGGTAAGTATCCACATGTAAAGTTGGATGCGCTGTCGCCTGTATAGTACAATGCATCAGCCATTTGATGCCCACTACAGGGCACAGGCCTCCCTCATGGTTTTCCAAGCTTCTCGGTCTTGTGCCACCCGCATCCAGCGACTCCCTGCCACCATAACCACATCGTCAGACCATCTGGTGGGGCGCCTGCCTATGCTGCATCGTCCGGTCCGCGGTCGCCACATTTCCACCCCAACGGCCATCAGTTCTCCGAGCTATGTGCCTCTTCTACTGAGCAATTCTTCGAGTCATATTAGTAACTCGGGTTTTTTTCCGGGTTTTGCTCACTCCTGATTCGATCACGCAGTGAAACTACTCTCTGCATTGCTCGCTGGTCAATCTGTGTGTGTTGCCAGTGATGATTATAATTTATCCATAAAGTTACTCTACTTTCTTAAAGTGTTAACCAATCACCTGCAAGCTTTAAGAATGTAGATCCTATTATTTGGAACAATGTTGAAGAGAACGGGATGCACGACAATGGTGCTAACTTTGTTAACGCCAAGTGCACAGAAGTCGTGAACAACCGCTCATGCTTTTGCGTACGTTGCCCAAGTAACAAACCATTATGCATTTAAGGCGATGACGGGCTGTCAAAGTTTAAATGGGTACGTTGGAGATGCTGTAGGCACTTGAAGGGCCCTTCCTCTCTAAGCTCTCTCAAAGCGAGGCAATATCTCTGAGATAACTTTGTATTCTGCAGTACAGCGTGTAAAGGCCACTTAACTTCATCAGTCCTGATCTTAAAAATAACAGTAAAACATACATACACACATACATAAACTCACGCCTGTATCCCAGAGGGGTAGGCAGAGAAAAGGGACTGCCTCTTGCCACGATACTGTCAGATCACTTTCGCTTCATGAACATTCATTAGCCGTTGCATGCACGCTCGCCGGTTTCGGATACTTTTTATCTTGCCCTTTGCTAAAACATCTCCTATTTAGTCGAATTATGTCCGCCTGGGATGTCCCTTACCGGCCCTTCCACCCACGTTCGCTCGATATAATATTTGTTTCGGCAATCTTTCTTCCTTCATCCTCTACACATGTCTAAACCAATGCAACATTCCTTTCTCAATTCTAGTCACTACATCCTCTTTCAGTCTTTAGTTCTGCAACAGAAATCCATTGTTATTTTCAAGTTCAGGACTGAGGAGGTGTAGCAGTTAGAAATACTGGAATACATTTAAGTGTATTTATGTGTAAGTATTTTTGTGTACCCGCGTGAATTTGATAATATAGATTTTTGTAGATTCATCATCATCATCAGCCATTTGACGCCCACTGCAGGACATAGGCCTCTTTCGTGGTTTTAATAACCATTCTTGTAGATTGAGTGAAGTAAATTTGCATATTTTATATATATATTTTTTAATAATCCACTCAATGAAAATTTAACAAATCCTGAAGCAGAGATGAGTTTCTACGGATCTTTTTTTTCGAGAATAATTATTTATATACATTTTTAGTTAATTCTATCAGCCATCGGACTGACTAATGCCATATTAGGTCAATAATATTTGGCAGAAATCTGACAACTGTAAAGAATAATGTCACGCTTTTTCGTTTATAAAACGGCAATAAATGTAAAATTACCACGATTAGTATAAATACAATGTAAATATTGACCGGCGTGCGGTGCGCGAGTGCTTTGCGAGTCACACAGCATATCGACATTTCACTGATACAAAGAAAAGATGTGTTTAAAATTATTATTTTTGTTTTGCGTTTCAATAATATTTACATTTCTGCTTTTTAGTTTTATCGCCTAGAACACTTTTTTAGTAGATTTTCTTTACGTTCTAACAAAAAAATAAAAGACAATTGATTATGTACTTAAAACATTTTAAAACAAAAATAAAAAATGGCCGCCCGCTTCCATATCCCGCAATCAAGCATCCAAGCTAAAGTACTCTTTGATCCAAGCGTGCGACGCATGTTTGACGGTTCCCGCGCTACTCTCGCTCTCTATTTCTATTGGTGAATCGTACTATAGTTTTACTTATCATCAATAGATGGCGCTAGGTGTACAAAATATAACTCAAAAGCTCGATTAATTTATAACAAAAATAGGTTAGGCGAAGATGAGTGACAATAATTGTAAGTTAATTATGAATTGTAGCTTTATGAAATACGGCCCTGGAGAGAAGGGTAAAACCTACTTTCCAGAATTTCTTGAGCTTCCCCTTAAGTTGTTATAATACCAGAAAGGTGATGCCGTGTGTACCGCTGGCGTGATTCTACGAATACGGCATTAATTTTAATACACATCTCACGGTTTCCATATTATTATTAATTTCAAACTTAAACGGCTTGTAACACTGGGTGGTCATACATTTAATATACAACAGCATATAGATTAGGAGTTAGGAACTGTGGTAAAGACATCTTAGCGATCTTATTTATAAATCAGTAATAGTTGAAAAACTAAAAACACGCTTTTGTCTATAATAATGCGTAATACTAGTTTCATTTGGTTTGCAACGTAATGCAATACAGCCATTTTTGTCGCGTTACACTTTGATGCCCGCAAACCCACTCATCAATCAAAACCTTTGACCTAGAATCACGAAATGACTGAGTATTCACTTGGGATTGCAAACTTACATTTTTCAGTTGAAGCATAGATGTACCAGCGGTCGTCGAACTGCGGCCCTCGGACGACATCCTATGCGGCCAGCTTTTATGTAGGATGTTTTTTGACAGCTCATACCGAATGTCAATTTCTTGGTGGTGTCAACTAACCAAGTCACGAATGTGCGGCTCGCAATAATATCTCACATTGTTCCATGTGGCCAAAGCAGTGTGACGACCACTGACGTTGACCAATGTGACGTAGACCGATGAATGGGAAAATATGCATTACAAACATAGGTTTGCAATAACTTGTATGGAACTCAGGGCGTGAGTTAAACCTGCAATTGACTGAATTTGTCTTAATATTTATCTCAATGAATTCACTTACCTACTTACAGTCTTATTATAAAAACAGGATTCCTTAAAACACTCTACAAATGCAGTTTAGGCTGGTCTTTCTTTCTACGACAGACTATTGTATCATTTGCACTTGAACTGCATTTGAGGAGAACTTTAAAGGAATTGTATTTTTATAAATTACTCCGGCCATCTCCACTGTTAAATAGTTAAACTGCTTTGGGTAATTTATTATCCAAAGTAATAGATATTACACAAGCAATAACTCAACTTCAAACAATATAATAATTCCTCAATAGCATCTATTAAAAATGTCGATCGATGATATCTAAGAGCCAATAATGTAATTTTCATTGACACTTAATCGAGCGTTACAAAGAACTAATAATATTTTAAATGTCAAAATGAGTTTGTCTGTTCGAAACTACATCATATTTGTAGAACTGCAAATTGTACAGGGGCCGGTTTCATATAATTACAATTCATGGCTTGGCGTTGTATATTGCAAAACCGACTAACCCACAAATATTAACAAGTAGGAAGACTCTGCTACGCGATGCACATCGAAGATTTATAATAAACTACGAAGAAGAATTGTGGTTTTATGAAACGAGGCCTTGATGACAACAGCACATCTACCTTTACACGCGTACAGTCTTCTCATTTACGCTAAGTGTGTACCTATGAATATAGAATATAAAGTTCATTAGCGTTCATTACTAAATATTAATATTTTCTAGTTGGGTTTTTCGACTTTTAGAAAAACAAGAGTTATACCTAATTTAACTACCTAGAAAATACGAACAAAGCCGCAGTAACAAAGCCAGTAGATGAATTCTTAAATTGCAATTACTGCACAATAGGGATATTTTGTATTTGGTCAAGGGGAATGTTAACATGGGTAATTTTTTATTTTATTGATTGCATACCCGATATACGTTCCGTAAGCTCTAGTTGAATTACTACTCTTATTCCTAGGGCAACAAAAACTCGAGCATTTTATGATTGTTTGTACATTTAACAAAAGCTTGAACGGTGAGCAATTACGCGCGGAAATAACAATAGAGTGTTAAGCAACATAACGTGACAATTTGCGAGAAAAGCCTCGAAAGCCCAAATCGGATTTTAGTTCAGACATGAAGTGCTATTTCGGGTTAATGGTAATGAAATATTGCGCCTGGCTATGTGCAGACTATCCCGTTGTTCGTTTACATCAATAAAAACCCGTTTCAAGCAAAGTACAGTACACAATAAATTAAATACGGAAAGGAGATAAGGAGCTATGTTACGGAACAGCCTTTTGTGTGTTCTTGTTTTGTGGTAGGTATGCTCTGTCTAGCGCAAGATATTAGCATACTATGTCTGATAACAATGCTCGCTTTCCCAAGGTCTGAATCGTTTAGGAATTCCGCTTGAGCATTGGCGCTTAAATGTCTTTAGCCGCTCTTATTTTAAACGCAATAGAGATGCGAAGTGAATAAAATCGTTAAAATGTGAGGCACTTAGGAGTCGTGATTAACACATTAACATTTAGCGGAACGTTGAAGCGAATGTTTGCCTGTTAACTAGAGGCCCTATAAACTTTTTTGCTGTTAGGTAAGTCTAGTTATTCTACTGGCGTATATTTTAGTAGACAGGTACTAGGGAATTGGCGAAACCACAAAGATTTTTTGAAAAAAAGAAGAAAATAAAAACACGGCCAAATGCGAGCCGGACTCACGCAAGAAGGGTTCCGTCTTATTATCTATACAACATTAGTAACTTTTGCCGTTATTAATATCGAGCAAAAAACGGCAAAAAAAACACATTTGTTGTATGGGAGCCCCCCTTAAATATTTATTTTATTCTGCTTTTAGTATCTGTTGTTGTAGTGGCAAGAGAAATACATCATGTGTGAAAATTTGAACTGTCTTAATATCACGGTTCATTACATACAGCCTGGTGACAGCCGGACGGGCGGACGAATGGACAGCGGAGTCTTAGTAATAGGGTCCCTTAACGTGACGTAAGCCGCGTCTTCTGTAAGCACACAATGAAGCCGATACGGGAACATTAGTGATATTTAATAAGTAAATCGCCCAGTTACATTCGGATTGGACTGTAAAGCAGTTTCTTTCTTTCAGTTTTGCGACCGGTGCGAGCCTTTTTGTATTATGTGATGAATAGCAAATTATTGAGTCATAATTTTATCTGTTCATTGCGGAGAGAGAGATATTTAATATTTACCTTATGAGTTTCGAGAGTATTCGTTTAAAATTAACTGAAAATTCAACAAACCTGTCGAGGGTTATTTTATTTTTTTATTTTATCCTTTTTGAAGTTTCCTAGGTAATTGTGAGCTGGTCATAATAAGGATTTTTGTTTGTAAAAACCAACAATCAAACAGTATTTTTGAACAAATTTCTTTGGATAGTTATATAAAATAAAATAAATAAAATCATCTCAAACTACTTTTGCGATAAAATAATGGCTAAGAACCCTGTAAATATTATTAGTGTTGATGATCTCGGAATTGTCTGCACCAATGTCTATGTACCGGGCCCTTTATATTCCCGATTAAATCAGCTTCAAAACCAAAATTCACTAAAATCTGTCCATCTGCTTGGAAGCAATGATGTTAAAGACAGATATTGATAAATGCATGTTGGCATCAAACTCGTGACTCTCCTTGTTTTTCCAAGTCAACTTTGTATTTTAATATATTAAACATAATTTTTCATAAGTATGGTAATTCGAAATGTGATGCTGGAGGAAAATCGAGAGAAAAAGGCGTGGGTGGGGCACATAAGAAGGACTTGAGACAAGGGAACATAGCATAGTGTTCGCCTTGTCTGTGTGAGGTACATCCCATGGCTTCAGTACATTTTGTATGAAAGTGTATTGTAAGGACATCACGTCTTTTCCGCGCCCTCGTTTCACGTCCTTCCTATGTGTCCCACGCCTAAGCTAGACAAAAAGGTGACAAATGAGTAAGTTCTATAGTGAGTAAATGAGAGAAGTTCGATGATGAGCACGATAGAATACAGAAGAGCTAAAATGCTGAGCCACTTACTGCGTCACGAAAGTTTTATAACAAACTTCATAGAAAGACATGTAAAGTCTTCGTAGAAAGATATAGAATGTAAGCCGAGTAGAGGCAGACCACGGAGAAGTTATTTCGACCAGATTAAATCATGACGCCATAGTAATGATTAAGGATAAAGGCATAAAATACAAAATTTCGTAAAAAAATGAGTCGTTAGGTACCACGCAATTTACAGCGAAATTATCATTAGTAAAAAGCTCTTTACGGTGCGTGAAATCGAATACACGTCTTTTGTGAACGAAACAAAGGCGTTGTCTAAAACACTCCCCTAATTAAAAGAACATCTCCAGAAAGCCCACAAAATAAAAAAATAATCTGGATGGAGCGAAATACGTCAAAAACCGTTAGTCGGAAGAAAAGAAAACTCTTGACGCGTTTCCATTTACTGGGTTAATCAGAATAAAACAACTAACGTCTAAGCCGCTACTCACGACCCTGCGGAAGGCACTATTTAGGGTGTGTAGGTGGGAGTGACACTTAATCGCCTTCTAAATCGTGATATGTGTAGGCATAATAATGATAAATGCTGCTTACGTTCGTACATTACATCCTAATGTAGGGCACAGGCCTTTTCTCCTTGGCCTTATCACCACGCATATCTACCGAAAATTGGCGATTTGCGAAAAGCCCTGGGTTATCCGCCTGTGGTCATGAGTGCGATTCGTCAAAATACGTTTTTTGTCAAAGGCTCGTTTGGTCCAACATTGGTTTGCCAATGTCACGATTCGTCAAAACGTTTTCGTCAAAGGTGTTTTTCGGGGAAAGGTGAGGTTTGCCAAAGACGCGATTCGCCAAAATACGCTTTTTGCCAAATGCTTGTTTGGTCCAAGGTGTGAATTTGCAAAAGTTGCGATTCGTTTTCGCTAGTGAATGGTACCTACTTTATTGATTTTTAACGACCACCTCAAACGTCTTCGCCTTGGGGGTCGGCAGAATGGAGCTACCTGAAGGCCTTTCAAAGGGATAGGCGCAAAACCCGGGGTGTGACAGTGTAAACCTTTTTTTACACCATTTTTGTCACTTCCTTCATTCTGTCCTATCATTTGAAACTCAAATTTGAAATTTTACTCGAACCCTTCCTGCGCGAGTCCGACTCACACTTGGTCGGTTTTTATTCTGCATTATTACGAAGTTTTCTGCTACACAGAAATAAAACCTGCTTTGAAGTTTTACATATTCATATATGATGTGTGATGTGTTTGCGGATAGGATTGGAAGTTGTGATGAAGGTATGTAAGAGAATGCTAGAAGATGTTTGATAGGTAGTGCTCAGTTAAAATTGTAATGCTTTGGTGTAATTACTGTTATGTTGCAATATGTATGTAAATGAAATAAAGATTGAAATAAAGAAAGAAATATTTTTGTAAATATATCGTGTTGGTGTTTTTCCTGGTACAATAAAGAATGTTACTATCTTATATTATATTCTTATCATTTACCAACCCTTGTATCAGAGGTATTGGAAATGAAACATGCTTGTGGACTTTACAGCATTTTATTCTGCGGAGCCCATGCAGACGGCGGGCTGCCTTGGCACAGAACAATATCACACAGAGTGATTGGTGCCTTTGGTTTTCACATACCTCAGTGCTTGTGAGGTATGTGAAAACCAAAGGCACTCAGGTTTCCTCACGGCACTTTTCTTCATAGTAAACGAGTGGCGTATAGCCATGCAGAAGCTGTTTTTTTTTATTAGGACATGTAAAAATAAAGCTAAAACAATAAGTTGTGACCTTTGAACTCAGATAAAAAACTACGCACAAGCGGGATCGATGGGGACTTTTACCATAGCATTTTGTAATGACGTACTTGAGACCTATACAAAAATCCAGCTTGTTGGGAATTAATGCAAGCTCAGTGCTTTTTTTCGTCTATTTTGACTGGACTCTGTTGAGATAAATCGCAAAACCTAGATACTGTGAATACTAGCCCAAAGATGTCTCGTCGTCACGGTTACCGTCACACGTAGAACCCGCTATTCGTGATGCACTCTTACTCAACACTGCCGCAGGGTTTTGAATAGCTACCTGAAAGTAAACAACATAATACACAAAAACATAAAGCCCTGAGGAACCAGTTGTTGTTCTCTTTTATTGTAGCTAGGTAATTAGATTTCATTGGACGACGTAGGCTCACGGATCACGAAACTTAAATGGAGATGGGTGGGACATCAGGGCCTAGATTCTGTTAATGCATTGTAGTATCATGACAACTGCATGAACATGGCGATTTTATTTCATGGCTGCTTTGAGTCTACGCGGGCACGCGTATCAAACCTTCTAGGCGTCAATGGTATGAAAAAACACGTCACGTGACCCGACAGTGTATCTGTCATTATACTACAATACACTAACAGAATCGAGGCCCTGGTTAGACGGAAGACGGACGGTGGACGAAGGCAGTCGTTCGGTGGGTAGGCCGCCTACCTGATGGATCGATGACCGGGGCTCCAGAGAGTACCTAACACTAGCGCGACCGAGGAAAAAAAATCATATATTTTTTTACAGATCGAGTTTGCAAAAAGTGTCTGTACAATCTCTCAATCGTGTTAATAGTGATTTTTAGGACCCAAACCCGTGTACCTTAGGTAGGTTTAGATAGCATCAACGCCAAAAACCGGCCAGGCGCGAGTCGGCCTTGCGCACGAAGGGTCCCGTCCCATTATCTATAGAAAATTTTTAGACAAAGATCGAATTTGGGAACAGCGACGTCTATAGAAACCAACAAGCAGCGTTTAACATTAAAATTTTACTCTGTTTTTAGTATTTGTTGTTATAGCGGCAACAGAAATACATCATCTGTGGAAATTTCAACCGCCTAGCTATCACCGTTCATGAGATACAGCCTGGTGACAGACAGACGGACAGACCGACAGACAGACGGACAGACCGACAGACAGACGGAAAGTGAAGTCTTAGTAATAGGGTCCCGTTTGGCATCCTTCGGGTACGGAACCCTAAAAACGGCCGGTTTGGCATAAATGCTATCTAGACCCAGATTCGTGATCCTAGGTTTTTGTCGTGGGTCCTAAAAATCACTTTAAAATGATTGAGAGACTGTTCAGATGCAAATACGATCTTTAAAAGAAAATATGATAAAGAAACAGATGTTTTAGCGAAGGGCGAGATAAAATGTACCGGAACCAGTGTGCGTGCACGCAGTGACTGTTGATGAAGCGAGCGAGATTTTTCAGGATTGTGGCAAGTGGCAACCCCTGGTCTCTGCCTCCGCGATACAGACGCGACGAAACGAGCCTCGCTTTCAGTGAACTTTAACATGTTCATGAAAGTAAATATTCTCATTATGCCCGATGACTAAATTAATTACACACGTCTTTCTTTTGTTCCTACCCTGTTTACTTCCAGAACCCAAACCAAGAGTTTTATAAGTAGGTAGATCACTGACGCAACGATATAAAAAAACGTAAATTTTATCATGTGCTAACGGATTAACGATTAACGTTATCGTGCGTTAAATATCCCCAAATGTGACGCTTTAACGGTTAACGAAGTTAATATTTTTGTACCGTTACAAAAAAAAAACTTCTTTAACCGTTAAAGTTTCCTATTTCGGGAGTTTTAACGCAAGATAACGTTAATCGTTAATCCGTCAGCACATCGGCACACACTAATCCGTATTAGTGATTAACCCAAGGTTAGCTAGAAGAAAATTCTTACTAGTTGTTGTTCAATAAATTCCTCTGGGTCTGAAAGCATCTCGCTCAATATAATTAAATTGAATTTACCCTGTTTCACCGCGTTTTAGTCAATCCACAACACTAGTATTAAGCTCGCCTTTGTACAGACACCTTTTTGTGCAAAAAAGTATTTTTGAAATTGGAATTGAAATTAACTAAGTTAACTATTTGTTTAACGGTGCCTAGCTATACGTATTATGTATGCAACTTGATATACCACCTCTTTCCAATACTCTCCTCCAATGATACGTTTCTAAGCAACAATCCTAACTCCTAATGGGAACAAAGCTGGCATATAATATAAAAGTTTCAGCGATAAAGGTATAATGTCTATACAACAAAGGCCATTAGGTTAGGACATTTGTTTCGGAGAACAAAGCTCAGCGGCAGGCATCCACTGAGCGTTTTTGTCAAGGCCTGAGCCTCTACTTCAACTTTGTAAATAGACATCATGAAATTAATACAGATATCATAAGCAAACTACCACCTAACTTACAATGTGATGTAGTAGTCCTAAGAACTACGATTCTGTTCCTTCATAACTTCTTTACCAATCGTAAAAAAGGGTGTAAATACCTAGTTAGATTTAGATTAAAGCCGGATTTTGACGGTCTTAGTACGCTTGGACCGCGTGCGTGCAGTTTTAGTTGATTACGACGACGCGTTGGTCAGTGCACTCGGACCGGGTGCGTTGTCATAATCAACTAAAACTGTACACACATGGTCCGAGCGTACTAAGACAGTCAAAACCCGGCTTTAAACAAATAAGGGTACAAATAAGGGTACAAGTAAGGGTTGGTTCGTTACTATTGCATAAATATCAAAGGCTATTATAGAGTTGTTATGGTTTCCGATTCATTTTTCACTATATAGTTCTGGAAGGCGCTATTTTAATCTTGCTACGGTTTAATGTTCATATTCATCACTTGATAGCGTAGCTGCTAATAAAAAATATTAGATGAAAAAAAAAACCGGTAAAAAGAAAAAAAATCTGAAATAAATACCTAATAACAAAATTGTGACTACTGAGCATGCTTAGAAGTTAACTACAGGTGAGCAGTCAGGATTTTTATCATTTTAGTCACTATTTTATAATACAGCTAGCACGGGTACCCCACCTCAGCGCGCAGGCTGTGAAAAAAATGAAATACAAATGCACCGAAACACAAGAAAATAACAAGTATATTTTGGGCAAATGGTATATTTTGCCGCACAAATTAGCAGTAGGGCTCAGTGTTTTTGGCAAATCAGTGTTTTGTCAAGGCAATATAACTGTTCTATGACAAAAAGCAGAGGCTTTTACATGACCTAAGCAAATTGAGATATATATTCAACCTTAGGGACAGTACCTAATGCGCTGTTATTGCTCTAAAACATTACGATTAATTGTAAAATTTCTAACTGTAATTTTATAATCTACAGCGTGATATTGAAATCGTTAACAATATCTTAGATTATGTGTACTTTTAGTAGTGAAAAACGAAATTATTAATGATTTATCAGTAATGTTAAGACATATTTATTTGTAAATATTCGTGATTTCCGACCTTTAGCTCGAAACTGTGAATTTGGATTCAGAGTGGTAGTGCCATAAAATTAAAAGATGTTTTTTAAGTGTCTGCAATTCGACATGCGTTAATGCGTCAAGAATAATTTGGTTGTCCGGCGCCAGCCATAACACTCTCGAATCATAGTTTTTTTGACGCGTAATTTATTTCAAAATTACACACTGTATGTTTTTAAATCATGTTTAGAATGCCCCTTTAAAAAACGGCGAACGGATTCAAAGTCAAGCTGTAGATCATATTAGATTATTTTCATTCGCACAATAATTTTGATTTTAGTTCAGTATTACTTTCTAAAATCTATATCTTCTATATCTATACTAATAATAAATCTGTAAGGGTCGGTCATGGAGTAAGTTAGTTTGTTTTCAGAGATATTGTGTTTATAGGCTCAATATATGATACTGAAACTAATTTCACGATTTTTAGAATTTTTTTCTGTATGTGTGTATGTATGTATGTATGTTCCTCCATAACTCTTAAACCAATTATCCGAATTTGATGAAATTTGGTATAAAAACATATAGACATCTGGGACACAGGATAGGCTATTTAAATTCTAGCTCCAGTTATGATAAGACGTGGCCCCCATACAAATGCTGCTTCGTAAAAATCGAAATGTACGCGAACGGAGTCGCGGGCACAGCTAGTGTTGAAATATAATATAAAATTATTTACCACGATTTTACTTGACTGTTCAAGCAAGACACGACGTTTCGGCGATATCGCGAATAGTCAACAGCAAAGTAAAGTATATTCTTTACAAAACAACAATAACATAAACTTACACCTGCATCTATATAGGATTGGGTAGATCAGCTCAACTGATTAGACCATTTAAAGACTATGGTTTAGAACAGAGAATGGTGTAGAGTAGAATATTAGGTATTTATTGTCATCCGGGAACGAGCTAGTTCGACCGTAAATGAAACTACCCCTTAGCGACGCTAAGCAGGCGGTATATACCGACAAAGCTATTGTATACGAAGTAACACATTGTGACAGCTGAGCCGACAGGATAAAGGCTACCATGTCGCGCCCTCAGCGCGTGTTATAAATTACCTCTGTAGGTACATATGTGAATAAATCGAAGATACTATCTTAAACAGAAAGGCCATCTCAAGTTGAGGTTTCAAATTAATTATTAATTAATTATTTGATCACTCATAAAAAAATAAAATAGTTTACGAGGGTCTTGGGGAAATATTGTGTGAAAATTGGCTCCCTTTTATTTTGCAAGACAGATAACCAAATTATTAGTGTCAACTACTATAAATTAGTAAAAATAGATCTACTACATTTACCATGAAGTAGTATATTTTATAGTGAGATGCAGTAAAAAAAATATGTAAAAAATTGTCTGTAGCACAAAAAATTAATGAGCTTGACGAATTCAGTCAAAGAGGATGTCAAATGAAGGCTGTTAGTGTCCGTTTTGTTGTTTAAAGACCCTATTACATCACGTATAAAACAACTATGCCGATTTAGTTAATGTTTTATTTTACTTTAAACTTTGATTGTACTGAAATCTTCATTGGTCTCATATAGACTTTTGAACTTTATAAGTAGGATAATCGATTGATGACATACTAGATTTATGCAGGGTGGCTATTTAAGATACGGCAGCAAGGTGAACTACCTGAATTTTGGCATCATTCTAAGGAGACTGTATCTAACTTTTAGAGACGTTACCAACTTATGCTCAAATATTTTTGGAAAAAGTATACCTATATACAGCCAGAAAAAATAAATTGCCATAACCTCTCGAGGATCAAAACTCTCTATGCCACCAATGGGGAACTTGCGTCTAACTTAGATTGGAGTGACGTTACTTTTATACCAAAGAAATCATATAAAAACCTTGGACAAACTTAAAAGCAATAAAAACATTTTTTCGACGTTTTCGGGGTCACAAAATATGCGAAAGTCGGAGAGAAAAAAAAGTTCCACGGTTATTTATCTTTTAACGTGTCCTCTTCTATTCTATTAAAACATTTTTTAGTGCGGTGAAGTTTAAAAAAAAAGCAAAGCTTTTCCTGAAAAAAAAAAACAAAAATTGATATTTACCGGAGCCAGAAACAACGGTATTGTACCATTAGTGTAACTTTCATAAAATTATGTAAGCATACATAAAATAAACTTTCTGTCCTGCTACGCATTGACAGAAACAACTAATGTGCTTATAATTGATGACTATGCCTTGACGTTACAAAATAGTGGGGCCCGCGTCGCATCGGATTATATGGATTAATTAATATAAATGCTTTCATGGGTGGATTTAATATTTGGCAAATTATACCTACGCGTTATTTAAAACGACATAGATACGAGTATAATCCCTAATTCAAAGAAGTACACGTAGTTGCCTTAAAATACGGTTAATTATCAGATTTATTTTAATCAAATGACTTTGTTTATGTCACAATCGTCGGATTGCTCTTTATTCAGTGATATTTGAAATATTACTAGCACGTACAAAGGATAATCACATAGCGAAAATAATTAGTTTTATTCGATGTACCTACGAAAAAATATTTAGTATGTGTCCCTTTTTTGTTGTCACGGAGGCACCTGAGGCGTTTGGGGTCCGAGGTGGCTGGGTGCCATACATTACTGTATGGTACCCGGCTGCCTTTGACTCTGTATGCCTCACATGTTCTCTTCACGATCGTTTTGTTTTATTTCTGTTTTGTTGACGTTCGTGTCTTTTGTTTGTGTACCTTTATGTTTACTTTATGTTTCTGTGACAAATTAAATAAATATCCTCTTTCTTTCTTTCTTTCTTCTTATAAACTTGAAAAATACGTAAACTGGAAACGATCATTTGTTTTAGTTGGCCAGGTTTGTGTCTATTTCCTTCCGTGGATGTCGTAGAAGGCGACTAAGAAAATATATTACCAGGAGACGGGCAGCAGCGTCTTCCTGAGATTCCAACCGCATACTGCAATCGCCAACCCGCCTGCCAAGCGTAGCGATTATGGCAAAACCCCACATGGTTATGAAAACCACGAAAGAGGCCTATGTTCTGCAGCGGGCGTCAAATGGCTGATGAAGATGATGATGATGTGTCCCACTGCTGGGCAAAGGTCTCCCCCATAATCCTTCACTCCTCTCTGTCCCGAGCCATCCACTCAATCAATATACATTAAGTATATTTTGTAGCCCAAAGCTATGCATTAGGCGTAAGATAAGATAAGCATATTCTTTATTTTATGTACATAAGAAACAAGAGACATAAAATATGAAAGTTACAAGTTACTTCTTCTTCTTCTCCTTACTTCTACAAAAAGTACAAGTCTTATTAGATGAAACTTTAGATGAAGTATAAGCTGCTCTCTTGAGCGCAAAATGGGTAAGACCTGAGCCCTTTCTAATACCTATAGTTTCTATATGCTATTAGAAAGAGTTAGTATCTAAATGTTGTCAAATTTATCAAAGACCTTATGTATAGAAGTGCAACAATTATTGGCAATGCAACTATTCAGACAGCCTGTTATAATACAAAACAGTGATATTCCGTTGACATTATACAGAGTGCGGATAGAACTTCGGTTAATTGATTGTGTAACTCAATGTGATTAGTTGACACTAGTCCACGGGAAACGTACATCCATCACAGCGTGTAGGCAAACAAGGTACGTTCTTACTCTTAATATGTACAATCTCTGCATTGAAAGAAAGAAAGAAGACATTTATATAAATTGTCACAGAAACAAAAAGTAAACACGAAGGTACACAAACAAAATACACGAACGTCAACAAAACAAAAATAAAAAAAGACAATCGCAAAGAGAACATGTGAGGCATATAGAGTCTAAGGCAAAAACGCCTCAGGTGCTTCCGTGACAATAAAAATGGGGCTCTGACTCAGCATAATTTAATGGTTTGTGCTATAGATAGCATAACACTAGCAAAACTGATTTTCAGTTGGGACCATATAATTTTTCCTTTGGCATGTACATACATACATGTCACAATATAAATACGAATAATAATAACTACATCAAAATAACTGCATTGGATCCTATTTAAAGATTTATTAACTGACCGTTCGTTTCTGAATGGTGGACTTCACTAATTAAATACGAGTAAATAATAAATGTAAAGTTTCTTTCTTAAATTCTCCTCCACATAAATAGTTTGGAAACAACTTTAACGTTCATTAAGCTAACATTTTTTTTTTGTAATTAATATTTTAATTTGAGTATTATTGGGTTCGTTTTTCTTTTCATTTCATAAGACAGAACAACTACAACTTGGTCTATAGGGAATTGTTAGAAACTTAGCATTTACCAATCTATCGTATCAATCAATCAGCTCATTGTGGTGATGAGGGCAATAATGACTATTTATTTAAAGTCTCCAGTAATTTTTCTCTATCTCTTTCTCACTTCCCTTCTGTGAGAAGACATGCCACGTCAATGTCTGTCCATGATAGTAGTGACATGTTGAGTGACACTCTAGCAAGAGAAACGCATACTTTTACAGTTACGAACTCTATCTAATTGAACGGAGATGACTTGTTGCAGGCTGGAATGGTGATTATTATTATTAGTATGCTTGTATTGTAATTATAATGGTATGTTACAAAGCTATGGTCTGACAGCACAGCAGTATCAGTATTACTGACGTGCCTCCGTTTGAATACGTGGAACCATGACGACTGCCGCAGTTTTGGTATATTTGAGTGAAATTCAACATCCTGTAGTTTCACATACAGTATTCCAATATTATTAATTACAAGATCAATCACTATTGCTAATGAACACATGGCCTCAGTTTGGGTGTATTTGTTTGTAATGTCCTTGTCTGTTCATAGCACTGTCCCTGTGCTAAGTACTCCATAACTAGGATACAGTTTGGGACCTGCCTCTATATTACGTGCACCGAATCCTGAGCGATTCCAATCGCCTAACTGTCAAATTAGTATGGAATTTAGGCCCCAGGACAAGTAATTGTGTTGTATGGAAGTTATTATTATTATTAACAATATAAAAAAAACTTTAAAGTTTGATTAGATGCTTCTCACGCCATGATGCATAAGTAGTCTACAGACAATGATCTGGATTACAAGTCGATAGACAAAAAAACACCTTAAAATACGCACGAAACAAAAACTAAATAAATACTAGGTGGCGCTGACGTTATTCTTTATCGCGGTATGGTTGTGTCAATAGTGCCGTGAAGATGCATGTTGTGACGCTTTTGATGATTCTCTCATTGATCCCGTCAACAGATTGTGAGAAAAATTTATATGGGACTCCTTTCGAACAAAAAAAAAAAATTACTGACATCGGAAAACATAATAAGCTAAATATACATAAAAATTAAGGAACTGAGAAGTCGCTTTTGAAGTCGATTAAAAATAAAAATAAAGAGAATAAGGAAAAGAAAATTTCACCCACCAGGGGCCTGTTTCATAGAACTACAAATCATGGTTTACTATGAAATTTCGGTGTACATTGCAAAGCCGATTAACCCACAGGTTAACAAGTAAACTCTCCTACGCAATGTATCTCGAATTGTCATAATAAACTAAATTTTGTACTTTTATGAAACTCGGCCCAGTCCCGTAAGTGCACTCGGAAAACCCAGCCTTAACGGCGATTTGGATCACATCCATATCGGTGTACTTATGTAGTGCCCGTAATTATTGCGGTCAGCCGACCGGGAATTTCATATTGTGAGGAGATTAAAGCATGATTGGTGTATTAATTGAATCAATATATTATGTTATTGATACGGAAATGTTAACTACAATAAACCTTTTCTCTCGCCATTTCTATAATATGGACTATTGCAAGTGCTCGAAATCTAAAAAACGTACTACCTAAGAAGGGTAATTTTAAAAAATTTAAAAGCTGGAACGCATCAGTAAATAATTTGTACAACATTTTTTCTCCGATAATCAACGACATTTTCTTGAATTGTTGAAGCTAAATCTATTATAAATCTATAACCTACCTATATGTATAGGTAGGTACTATTATAGATCGGATTAGCTACGCAACGCCTTTACCTGTATAGGTAAAAGCGTTGCGTTGCTAATCCGATTTATAAATAATTTAAAATAACCATTTTGTTCGTAACCTTTGTGCTCTGCTGAGCTGATTAAGTGCAAATTACGCTTTTGAAGTACTACTAATATTGACGTATGCTGATTGCTGAGGCGAGCAAAAAAATCCCCAATGACCATTTATCACAATGAAACTAACATTGATTGACATAGAAGGGTACCTACCTGCGGTAAAAATTTAACAAAATATGCACTAATTGCACGAGGTCGGCGCAATTATTATAATAACAAAGCTTGGAGAGAACCAATCCTGTCTGTGATGCGTTAAACTATTTAAACATCGGTATATCACGACAAGACAGAGGTTCATATCAGTAACTAAAGCACACTGACCGTTCTCGTACACTAAGAAGCTGTTAATCTACTGTTAACAGCTGTCAGTGGTCTTTGTGTATGGACTTTGGTCAATTGACAGGTGTTAAGAGTAGATTAACAGCGTGTTAGTGTACGAGAAACTGGGGGTGAGCCGCACTTTTGTTCTACGAAATTTAAATAAAATTTTACATTAATTTATAAGGCTGGGATTTTGGTTCTGTACTGTACTATAAATCGGTATTGTTCTACGAATCACACAAAATATGTTATCCTTGACGTTTCTAAAAGTAAAGATCGGAGAAAAATTCAAAGTACAAAAATTCTAATTATGCAGGGTTCCCCCAACTAAATCGTCGTTGTTTTTTATCAATCTTTTATCGTTACACTAAAAAGGATACTCAATAATCATACCAAGCTCAAAACTTGTATGCACGATAAAGATACAAAAGAATCAGGAAAAAATATTTTATTAATGTTACATTTTATGTATGCCGCCTTACCTTTTTATTATGTATTTGGAAATCCTCATTGACAACGCATCGGTATTCTATGAAGTTTTTAACTGGCAACCAAACATGTCTCTTGTCATGGACATACAGACACATATAATATGTTGTAGGCATATTAATGCGGTTCTAATATATTTTTCTATAGCAACTTTCCATCATAGGGTAGTCTGGAAGAAATTTATATTAGCAATAAGACCGGCAAATGTACGGTACAATAGAGAGATAAAAGAGTAAATAGAGAGTTACTAACTACAGAGTAACTATGCTTTAACACACTTACTTTTTCACAGGAAGTCAATCTTTACATTTTTCGTTGCAAGGTTGTTGCATTTTTGTCCATAACTTAACTAAGTACAGAGCACGAGCACGCGTGTAACGGCTGAAATGCTGTTGACTGTACAATAAAGAATAATTTAACCCTAAAAAGCAAATAAAATTATAAGCTAAACTCAGATTTAAAACAACAAACCGAGATAACCGACCAAGAATTAAGGTTATCGAAACAGGTTATCATTACAATTGCCTAATTTTGGAATCACTTACTGGAATTTTGGTCGGCTCACCATGATTAAGCTTTTCGTATAACAGCGAAACCTGGTCGGACTCTTCCGACAAAAATTCAAGTAAGTGATTCCGGATATAGGTTATAATGTGAAGCGCTTACGAAAGTTTTAGTTCCGAAATTATATTTTGCATTTGGTGTAGTCCGATGATGGCAATTATAAACCTTCGGAATGTTTTATGTTTCGATATTTCACCCTCTGCAGAAATGATTGGCATAAGCAATATTTGTTAACGGTGCGTTATTGTTCGACAAAAGAGGTATGATTGTCATAAGCAATATTTGACGCACCGCTCGACAAAAGTGGTATTCATTGGAACGGTTACTGGTCTTATTATTGTTAACTATGCACGCTCAAAACTGTGCACGGTTTTACAAATAGATTATCAATAGATTTTTAGGTCTATTCAATCTTACCTTATATGTATAAGTATAAGATAAGATAAGATAAGAATATTCTATATTGTATACCGGAAAAAATTTATATTTTAAATTGCATTACTACCTTTTCTTCCCCTCCTTTTTTTGCACGCCTACCAATCTTTCTCCCACCTCCTGCGGTTGATTAGTAGAAAATGCTTATGGAATTAAGTCCGCCGTATTGTACATAAGGTTAAGTGCAACATAAGTATTAAATAATAATAATTATACTTTGAGCACCACACAATGCCTGTGCGCCCGTAAACATATTTTTAATGTAGCTTGTATACGTCCCACTGCAGGGCACTGGCTCTCAGAGAGAGAGTGTGAGTCTTATTCCCACACGTCCCCACCGCGGATTAGCAATTTCAAGCGCTGAGAACACCTCAGACACTCAGGTTTCCTCAGAAAAAAATTATATCTTAGTAGATGACCCCGTGAACTTCGTATCACCGACGTCAACAGTTTTTTCTTTTCACCGTTTAAACCTTCCCTGGACATCCACAAATATATAAAAACAACAATTAGCCAAATCGGTCCAGCCGTTCTCGAGTTTTAGTGAGACTAACGAACAGAAATTCATTTTTATTTTATTTTATTTATTTTAGTTTATTTTAGTTTCTAGGAAGACTAACAGCTATTACAAGGTTATAATACATAGAAAAATTAGGACACACTAAGCCAATTAGAAGTCTTCACAATTGGAAGTAAATTAGATAAAGCGCAAACAGTTCACAGGTGATAACCACCATTTAGATACAAATATAATTATATATAAGATTATCTTGTATACAGTTGCAATCTTCATCATCATCAGCCATTTGACGCCCACTGCAGGACATAGGCCTCCCTCATGGTTTTCCAAGCTTTCCGGTCTTGTGCCACCCGCATCCAGCGACTCTCCGCCACCAACACCAGGTTGCAATCTTATTTATATTGAAACGAAACATTATTGGGGAATAATAAAAAAAAACTCTCCGAGATAATAGAATATCAATAATTTGTTCTAAGCCGACCTACATCAGTATACAGAGTCAGATAGAGAAAACTCTATAAAAACTGAAATATTATCATAAATTAACTACTAAGCAGGTGGACCAACCTATCTACTTCGCAATGAGAGTTACATTGGTGAATTTGGGTCCCGTCTGCTTAGTAGTTAATACTCAGCAGTCAGGTTTCTGGTAATTTTTTATTGCAGTTTTTTTTCTTTTTAGCGATAGTTAACTTTATGTCGGATTTATGGTGATTTTATGTAGCCTGTGATACTCGCGTAAGCACGACAAATCGACTGAGATGTTATTTGTCAAAATCTAACCATTGATTAAGGAGTTATGCAGGAACATAGAATCGGACATACATACATACGAGCTAAACCCTTTACCCTCTTTTTGGGCTCCGCCACAGTCGGGCAGTCAGTTTAAAAGTTTTTAAAGGTTTAAGTCAAGAACAATGTCTTCTTTTGCACGTTATTAAATTTCGACCCCATTCACTTTAGTATCCAAGCAACGTCTGCAGGCCAAATATCCAAAAAATCTCATTAGTCGAACGGCGAACACTTTGCCAACGTCAGTCAAAACGCCACAGCGATAAAGTAATCTTTGTACGGCTCTTGCAAATGACTCCAGGACCGAGCGAGCCAAGTAAACCGATATCATCGAAAAAACTTTAGCCTTTGCATCTAAGTAATGAGATTATTTATGCAGCGTCCAGTGGCACCTTCACTCACACTAGATGGGTATTTTTCACAATTTAGGGTGTTTTGTTCTCGAAAAAACCCCGAGCCAAACAAAAGACTTCATTTGAAAAACCAAGATTTACTTGCAAATAAACCTTAGAGTGGCGGTAGCGTAGCCGTACATATTAAACGCCGGCTTCTCATTCGGGAGGTCGTGGGTTTGAATCCCGGCATGTACCATTGACTTGGTTTTCTAAGTTACGTACACTTGCGAAGTTATAGAGTAATACCACTAACTAACAGGGAAAGAAAGCATCGTGAGGAAACCCGAGTATCTGAGCTATTTACATACCTCAGCGCTTGAAATCGCCAATCCGCGGTGGGCACGCGTGGTGATTAAGGCACTCTCTCTGTGAGAGACCTTAGTGCAAGACTGTTCCTTTATCTTTATTTATTTCAAAGTCAATTCTCTTGAAAACAACTAAAACTAGTTTAGATTAGTATCGAGCTAGCCGGTATTATTTTCCTGCACCTATATTGCAGCGAGTCGGGTGGCCGACGTATAAAAGCATTTGCTTACCCGACGTATAGTAATGAAATGGCTTTGCTAGGTCAGTTTGCTCTTCGATGCAACTGTTTAGTGTTTGCTTGCTCACGGCTTCGCTGCGCCAAAGAATAAAATAGAATGGAATAGACTAACCAGGTATTTAAGTCAGCTTACTCGTATTTTGTCTTTGTTTTAACAGTACACCAGCGAACTCACATAAAGTTGATTAAAGAATATATTGTATTCTATAGTACGTGCCCTAACTAACGTCCCCCCTCTCCTCACCGGGCCCAACGGTTGATTGTAGATACGTGGAAAAATTTACGGCAGTTAGCACATAATAATATAACGAAGTTCAAATTCGTACCTACAAATTACATTGAAAATTACTTCGATACAGTTGTTAGTTTTGTTAGGCAACCAAGAAACCCCTTTTCTACGGAATCTTACTACTTCTACTTGAACTGCGCATGGCTTGAAATGCACTTGGCCGGTTTTTTTTTGACAGATGAAGAACAAACTTACAGAAGTATACGACGACTCTGTGTATTTTGTTACAGAAAAATAATGGCAGCGAAACTTTCATAATGTTTCTTCTCTCGTTATTGCTCGCGATGCTCATATATAGTTATACATTTAACTCGTTTAATCGCGATTATTTCTTAGGTAAACTTAATCACCTAAATTCCCGACGTTTCGGCAACGTTGCAGTGGCCGTGGCAACGCGCACTGAAGTGGCAATAGTCTATTATTTTAGTGTCGTTAAGATGGGTGTCTCTTCTCTTTCCTAACTTTTCTATGCTCTTGCTAGCGACCATTTACGGACTTCACCCTCAAGGGGGCAGTGAATACAGAATGTGATAAAACGATGCATAGTTAAGGAAACCGGGATAGCACAACAACAGTTCTGATTAGACCGTGTTAATGTTGGAAACTGCTCCTTTGACGCCCCAGATTGTGAATGTGAATGCATTTTGCAATAAGATAAAAAAAAAACTAGCATTCACTGCGGGTCATTCTGCAATATTTTAGTTCCCCAATTTATAAAATTATACATTTCAAAGATTCAGTCGTCAGCACATCAACCTTTACATACGTGCACTCTAATCGGTTACGTTAAGAATGACTATCACACAAAATGTAAGGGTTGACCTGCTGCCGACTATATGCGGGCTATCTAGCGCGCACCGACACGCACTGCGAGTAGAGGCTCCTTGCGGTGCACGACTGTCTGTTTATGTCATCCGCCTCTAGATTTCAAAGTGATTTTGAGCTCGCGTTTTGGGTGTGCAGAATCGCGCGCTGCACGAGTCCACCTTTAAAAGGTGCGATATTATCGTGTGCACTAAAAATCGTCGGTTTTCAGCGAAAGGTTTTGAATGCTTTCCACTGGGTTGAATCTTTAATTTTTCACACAGCCTTTTCATAATATTTTTTTTGGAAGAGAGAAGGCGGAAAAAGAAAAATAATACCCGGCAAAAATAATGAAAGAAATCCAAAGTGCAGCCGACGAGCCTGGTGTAACAAGCAAGAGCCTGCGCTTTCCTCCATAATTTGTGTTTTGACATTTTTAGGGTTCCGTAGTTGATAAGGAATCCTTATAGTTTCACCATGTCCGTCCGTCTGTCTGTCTGTCTGTCCATCTGTCCGTCTGTCTTTCCGCGGTCTAGCTCAGAGACGATTAGTACGAGAAAGCTGAAACTCGGCATAGACATACATTATTATACGTAAATGCCGACAAAACGGTAGAAAAAAACCCAAAAAAAATATTTTTTAGGGATGCATTTTTTTTCTCGCCTACACCATAATGTAGTATTGTTGGATTTTCCACTAAATAGGAAAACTATCACGGCTAAGTAGGCTTTACGAGTTAATTAGTAATTATATAGGTGACCAACTTATAAAAAACTTAATAAAAAATCCAATGAAAATTACGTTGATGAAGTTATTAGTTCTTTGAAGCAGATAAAACCCCTCTTTCTACGGAACCCTACACTGCGCATGGCCTGACATGTACTTCACTGATTTTTTAAGAACACACGAAGACTTAGTAAACCTGTCCGCATGTTTTGTGAAACAAATACTCTTAATTCTTTAGGCTATATTTGAATATAAAACACCATTCAAGAATTCGCCTTTGCATATACACATTTCATATGGGTTTAGAATATTAAAATGCAAAAGATATCATCATCATCATCATCAGCCATTTGACGCCCACTACAGAACATAGACCTCCCTCATGGTTTTTTTTTTGGCGACTAAGGAAATAAATTACCAGGAGACGGGCAGCAGCGTCATCCTGAGATTCCAACCACATACTGCGATCGCCAACCCGCCTGCCAAGCGTGGCGATTATGGCAAAAGATATAATTCCTATGAAAAAAAAATGGAAGCATTATTTCTTTTAATACAAAATACGCTAATAAATTTAGTTTAACAATTTTAAAAATTTACTATAACAACAAATACTAAAAACAGAATAAAATAAATATTTAAGGGGGCCTCCTATATAAAAAACGTAATTTTTTGCTCTTTTTCGCTCGATATTAATAACGTAAACAAGTAGATGCTTGAAATATTTAGTTCTATATTCGCTTCAAAAATAAATAATTAAATTATTATAAAATAAATATTTAAGGGTAGCTCCTATACAATAAACGTGTTTTTTTTTGCCCTTTTTTTCTCTGGATCTTTATGCCTATGTTGTAAAGATGGTACGGAACCCTTCGTGCGCGAGTCCGCCTCGCACTTGGCCGGTTTTTTGTATCTAAAGCCGTGTTTTTACGATATTAGGACACTCGGACCGAGTGACCTATTTTAGCCACTAAGATGCTACTCGTATCGTGTCCGCCGACGATCTTATTATTACACTGATGAAAACCCGCATTTTTTGTACCAAGATTGCTGGTGTACACGATAGGAGTAGCTTCCGAGTAGCAAAAATTGGTCACTCGAGGATTGTACTTAGATCGTGAAAACGCGCCTTTCGGCATTATTTTGCAAATAAGCTGTGTCTAACTTCACTATTATTGTTAATTTTTGTATTTTTTCACGGAAACAGAGTGAAGATTTTTTTTTGTCACGGAACAAACTTTTATTACACATGCTGCAAAAAGACATATATATGTATGACTATTAAGTATGAGCATCGGAACAAAAACCGGTAAACCACATTTAATTTTTTTTATTTTTGATGCCTATTAATTCTTTTCCTCTATATATTTTTCGCATAATTTAACGCATAAATTCGCTTCGAAATTGATTTTGAATTACACAGATCTGAACATAAACCGATAAATACGTAAGTCTTGCCAAATGATGATGACAATCAGAGCAAAAACCGATCTTTTGAGTCTGTCAAAAAGTGACATTTCACCTTGGATTTGTTACCAATGCCAAAACCGTAGTTAATTTAAAACAAAAAAAAAATCCACACAATACAATGGATGGTCCCAAACTAGGACACTCTGTGCAATGGTAACCAGGCAAGGACATCACAAACATGGAAATACACCCAGACTGAGGCCATTTGTACAAATGTCTGGCGGCCACCAGTGGGAATCGAACCCACGACCGTCGGCGACCGTGGTAATCAGACGAATCAGGCAAGACTCGTGGGAATTGTATCACGTTAGGAAGAACAAGATAATTGAAGCGAAGGACAAAATAAGGGGCCCGTTCCCGACCTTATAAAACAGCCATCAGGGCACAGTTACTTTATAACACCCAAGCGCAATCCGTATTTATAGACGATGGTTATTTAATCAATCCTCGAGAGGCATAAAAGAAAATTTAATCAAAATGGAATAACAACAGTACCTAAATGGGCCCATTCAATTCTGTTTAACAAGAACATTTTCGAGCTTATAAAGGTTAAATCAGCAGCCGAGAACAATTTGAGGGGTTTTGGATGGGATTGAAAGAAATAAACGGACAATACAAAATGTTTGAGTTGAACAAAACCCGACGCTTAGATTTTGGGTTGTGCGTAGGCGCCGCGATTAAAACTGAACCCTGACCTTTTTATTGGGACTTCAAGTGGAGAAGGTACCCAGAGCATTAGTGCCATAATTATTTAAATATCATTGTCAACAATCTGCAGTCCATTCCTTGTTAGGTAAATAAAAAGGGCATGGTAAAAAGTACCCGAAACCAGCGTGCGTCATGCAACGACTAATTAATGTTGATGAAGCGAAGGAGAACTGTAGGGATCGTGGCAAGTGGCAGACATTGGTCTCTGCCTACGGGGTACAGGCGTGAGTTTATGTTAGGTTTTTATGTTTTTGTGTAAATAACTGAGTGAAGTCAGTGCTGAATAGAAGGTGATGTGCTGTCGACTGTACCAAATTAACTGTAAAACGATAGTAAAGTAACAAACGAGTTTTAAACGAATTATGAATGAATGAATGAAAAATATTTATTGCACTAACACAATTTTTTCGAAGGCGAGCTTAATACTAGATAGTGTTTTCTTCCAGTTAATCCACGTTGATTTGGGGAGTGGAAGGGGTAGTGCTTGATTCAGTAGCTTGATAATCTAAAGTAGTGAGCCAGGTACTTAGTTTATTTTTACACTCGTATTGGCATAGGCTATACACTAAGAATTTTATTAATTTTATTGTACAGTTGAAATGAACGAAATATCTCAAATATCAGCAAAAGTTGTTTTAAATTATATACTATGATGTATGTATGTGGCGGTGGTAGCCTAGTGTGTAGAACATTGGACTCGGAAGCGGGAGACACAGGTTCAATTCCCAGTGCGGGCATGTACCTATGACTTTGTTTTCTAAGTTATGTACATTTTGTGTTGTTATAGTAGCGATACTACTCGCTAATGGTGAAGGAAAAACATCGTGAGGAAACCTGAGTGTCTGAGCTATTCATATAGCTCAGCGTTTGAAATCGCCACCAGCCGCCCCGCGGTGGGCACGCGTGGTGCTTAAGGCCATATTCTCTCCCTGAGAGAAGGCCTGTGCCCTACAGTGGGACGAATAGAGGCTGCTTATACCTACTACGACGTATGATGGCATGACGTCTGGATTTCATAATCCTTGGTTCATATTTCAGGTTTTGGTATGTTTTAATTACAGTCCGGTGAATAAACAGTTGGCAAACTGTCAGTATTTTACTCTCATTATAAAGTTCCCATGTTGGGTGTCTGAAGGGTTTATAGAGCATTACTTTGATCAGAGATCTCTGTGCTCTCTCCACTTTGATTATCATTGTAATTTAAATACATGAGTGATTCTTTAAGGACTCTCAAAACGCGGTCACACGGTCTTAATTCCTAACTTATTAAACATTCAGTCTTAGGACCAAAAACAGATTACTCTTCATTTATATATGTGTATAATTTCAACATAAAAAATGTAAAATTATTAATGATGTTTTAAAAAATATACATCTACTGTCGAAAACGGGAGCAAAATCTGTGTTCTTCGCGCGTCACACTCTGTTCGCGCTCACGGAAAACTTTGATTACTTTTGTATTCGATTCATAAGCGTATAATGTAATACATTAAATAAATTGTGTTTAACTATGCATCATAATGACCAAAGAACATTTATTTTATCTCTTAAGTTACAAAAGTTAATAGGCATTATGTCTCTGTCACACGATTCTGTTAGTTTCGCGAGCGCGCAACAAAACGGCACCTATCTTCCAAGAGCGGCAACTTGTCGCTACAAGTTTTAGCTGCGCAGACGCTCAGTAATGTCCCGGCATCAGTGGGGGAAACCCATACGTCCATCACTTCAAAACAAAAAAATACTAGGTAAGTTATGCTTTGAATATTTTCAAGTAGCCTTAGTCAAGAAACTTTCATGCGCATATTTTGAAGGATAATATTTATAATTTTCCAACTCATTTTGAATTAGGATAATAAGATAGATCTTCGAGATTATTTCCAAGTATTTTGTTCGTTATTTTACCTATAACTCTAAACGTAATTCTCAAAAATGTGAAAATTTGGTAATTTTCGTGGCACAACTTTCGTGGCTATTTGTCCACGAAAGTTAGCTAGCGCACAACGAAAGTTACATATCTCCATTAAATATTAATTTTAGATTTTTATAACGCCGCAGATGTATTTACGTAAAGCGTAAATCTCAAAATATGTGTTTAAAAAAATATCTTGTAACATTTAACAATTTAACATTTTATCCACCCCAAACTGGGCTGTATTGCCCATTGTTTAAACAATCTTTGCTTAAAACATCCCAACTTCATCGTCATTCTTTCTGATTGTCTTGTATGTTACCTACTTCAATTACTTACATCAGTCAGGTTAATTTCTTTTGGTTGAAATTATTTTTAGATTACATACAAACCGAATCTATGCCACCGCAAAGTTCAAAGGAGCGACGGGAGAAATAGCATCTTGCAGAGATAAAAAGAAGAGCAAGAATAAAAAATTACACAGAGTTACACAATGCAGTGAAAATGAAGGCAAGGGAAAAATACTACAGAAGAAAGGCAGACGGGAAGGTTGACAATACTTGACAATGTGGAAATAAGGTAAAAAATACAAATGGCAGTGACCTGAATTTGCCGAGCACTGACAGTTTTTGGGAAGATGTGCCATCGCTCGATTCTGAATGTCTTAATAAAACTTTTGTAAAAAATCTGATGGATGCCGAGGATGGTAACAAGAAAATAGATTTTTATGATAGTGACGATAACTATAGAATATTTTAGATACTTTTATACAGTGTTACGAAGTAAATACTTTTTTTTAATAAATTTTAAGTAAAACTTATTATTATTTTTTAATTATGATGCGAAGTGCATAGCTTTTGTGATTTTTAATTTAAGACTAAGATTTTGTGATTATAGACTTAAAAGAACTCCAAAGAAGAAAGACTGAAAAATAGATGCAAAAAAATGTTAACAATTATTGCTTAACTTTAGTGGTAATTCACTGATAAGGGATAGCCATGAAAATATCTTTTGATAAATTCTAAATGATACGAGACTGAAAACAGATAATAATAATATGTAAACTACTATTATAGCAACTGGCAGATAATTGTGTGTTTTATGATTCTGAATATTTCAATTCAATATTCAAAAGCACACATTTTCTGCCAGCTGCTACAATATTAGGAAGTTTGTGTCGTGTGATGTTTATGTCGTAAATTACACAGTTAAATTACTGGGACCAAGGCTATTGCAACGTAAGTTACTAATAAGTAATAATAATAATCTCAAAAGAATTATAATTGTTGATCTCAAATACAAGATGATTCATAGATAATAAGTCTATTATTTTATAAACTTCAATCCACAAAAAAATTGGAGAAATAATAAAGATTTGAAACCATATTTGCTTGTAAAAAATACGTCTGTAACTTTCGTGGCGACTTTCGTAACTTTCATGGGCAACAAAATTTCAAAATAATATATCTTTGTAGTTTATGCACCGATTTACAAATAATAAAAATTCTACTCATTATTTTTTCAACGCCTTAAACGTGTGTCCATTTATTAAAAGATAACTCTAAAAAGAAATTTCGCCACGAAAGTTACGCGGAGAATACTTTTTGAAGAACTACTCACATACTACATTATGTACGTAAAATAAAAAGTGAGTACCTATTAACTTTAAATTAAATATTAAAGTAAGGACTAATAATTTTTATCCCCTACGATCATTACTCCTTCTGTTTTACTTTTGTTTTACCAACAAGTCAATTAAAAGAAATTATATAATCAATTCCTTCGTATTGCACATTAGTTTAAGTGCAATAAAGGTATTAAAAATAATAACAACCCCGATATTATTTAAAACCATATTCTCAAACGCACCTGTTCCAAATAAATAAAATCAAACGACAGTCAACAATAAAATTAAGAAGCTACAAGGGAGGCAAGAGATGGAATAAGCCTTTTTCAGCTGCAGTGGAGCAGACGCAAGCACTAATGACATGAATGTTGAGGAAAAATCTTCTGAGATTGCGACATTTGCATGCTAACAAGCGGCACAGAGCTCTCTTTACGAGTAGCTATTATAACGAAGGTTGATTCTTAAACAATACAAATATCTTCATTAATAATAGGGTTTAACCCTATTTTCGAGTTTTTAACCCTCGAATTTTCGCAGTATCCATCTTTCTTGTCTAAATTGAATAACAAAAACAATTGAAAGTCGATATTCAAATGTTTCACATTTTTTTAAAAAAAAGAACATCATAGAAACCATTCGAAAAAAGTTTCATTCGAAAACCTCAAACCATGAAGATTTTATGTCAATTCAAAGAACCTATTGCAATAAAACGGCAATTTCATACTTTAACCCCTATTATTATGTGTTATAATGTATGTCTGAATAAAGCTAGGCCGACGATCTGCGGCTTAGTGACGGCGGCGACTGGATGAGAATGACCGAAGACAGAAGGAAAGAATTGGACAAGTTCGGGCTGATTAATTAATTGAAACCTACGCCTGTCATTATAATTATCATCGTTCAGAGGATTAACTTGTCCTAAATCGTATCGAGCAGTTTTCCGTTAGTTTTTTCGTAGGCGAAGACATGAGGTGAAAAAAGTCGAATTTAGGCAAGGCTTTTCCTAAGCCGCGACCGGTGGCTTGGCCATGTGAAAAAGGAAATAAATTATCAAGATTGCACTTGGGGTCAAAGCTGATCATACCCCTAGTGTCATAAAAGGGACGCATTTCCAATCTAAGTACATAATGATATCACTTTGATCGACTATTTTGTATCCGACTGCGGTAGAGCCCAAAAGGAGGTTTGGCTCGTATGTATGTGTGAATGTAAGTATGTCCAATTTTATGTTCTTTCACAACTCCTTAGCCAATGGTCAGATTTTGACAAATATGATCTCAATTGGTTCTTCATGTTGGCGCCAGTGTCATAAACTATATGAAATGAGCATAAATCAAACAAAAAATTTAATAAATCACTGAAAATAAAAAAAGTAAATTAACCCGCCATTGGTGACCTATGTCTGTGAGACCGGATAGTTAAATGAAATCAAATATTTTTGTTACCGTTCATCGAATTAGACTGTGGTTTCCAGTAGCTGCCTAATTATACGCGAGTTTTGACGCCAACCTGGTGCGTGAGACCGGCGTCACCAACGATTTTTTTTTTTTTGTAGAAGTTTTACCATTTATGTTATTTTATTTTATATTTCCAACGTCATAATACCGACTAAGCCTGATTTACTGTTAAATAATTAAAATTATTGCTATTTTTTGAGTTTAAAAACACATTGTTCAAATACCTTATAATTTTAGTGCATCCAAAGATATTGTCCAATGCTAATAAAAGATATTTGATTTATGAAATACCTCTTATTTTATCGACAACTAAAGATAAAATTTTATAACTTTCCCAATGAAAACTAGCATAGACCCTAAATTACAGAAAAAATCGTAGTCAAAAAACTCCGGTACGTGAGAGCGGGGTCACCAACGATGTATGTTAAATACGCGTCACTAACGGCGGGTTAAAAAATAACCAAGAACCCGACTAAGAAGGCGGGACCCAAATTCAACATTGCAACTCCTTACGAGGTATCTAGGTTGGTTCCGTTCCACCTGATCGTCTCTCGCAGGCTAGAAAATACTGTTATGTCAAGAATCGTGGAATAAACAGCTGTTTCTTTTGTGTCCTTCACTAGTTTTAGGTTATTTAGAATACTTTTGTTTACCTCAGCGTTTCAAAGGTTGGAGTTGGATATATTTAATTGAACAATAACAAAAGGAGCGTAAACAATAATATTTCATATTTCACTCCGGAAATATGTAAACCGCCTGATGTGAACTTCTTAGGCACTTCAAAACAAAACCACTCAATTGTTGCTACAACTATTATTACAGGCGTTTGCCAATAATAACAATACAGTACAAAACTGTACCATTTGCGTAGGCGCTGATACACAGGGGGCACGTTGCGAACGACAGTGCAGTTTTGTATTGTATTGTTATTCTTAGCCCTTAATGGCCCGTTTTCCTAGACAGTCAGCCTTACTCATTAAGTTTTGAACATACCTTCACACAGAAAGAAACTAACCTCAGATATATTTTAAGGAAAAACGACGGGTCGAAGCGGCTGACTAAGGGCGCCAGGCTGCCGTCGACGCGTCGGAGCAGTTGGCTGGCACTGTCGTTCGCAACCTGCCGCCAATGTGTTAGCGTCCTAACTATTTGTCTCTCCCTCATGAACGTAGACGGTAATATTGTATTCCGGATTGTACTGTGGCGAGCACAATGTCAACTCTGCGCGCGCACTATAAACTCCAACATTCCTGCATCGCGCAAGCAAAATGTTTCACATGACATACCATAAATATGACGTCCGCCGAACATCAGTCGGACCGGCCGTCCCCAGGCATACGATCTGCCTGGTGGGAAATTTCCCTTTATAGTGGAAGAGCACGATCACCCGCTCTTCCCTATAGTGGTGACCCTCGACAGAACAATGTCAACCTTCCTTCGCTCTCGCAGCACCCCACATACAATCAGTCTCAAAGCATGGCCAGCATCCTCTTCCCTCTCACCTCATCAGTTCCACTACACTCAACGCACCGACTACTGGTACTGATGGTGATCTCCCCCAACCCCTCGGCACGGCAGCCACACAACAACAGCGCACGTTGCCAGTGGTACAGAAGCCATCACCGGTTCCTACCACATGCGCGGTCGGTCGGTCGGTACTATCGCCGGTGAAGTGACTGTTAGCCGCCGAACACCCTCAACCGCTAGTCGACTCACTGACTCGGCGCCTTCTGGCACTTGCAGGCTTTAGAGCACAGACTTCGATTCCTATCAGACCTAGCTATGCGTAGCTACGGTCTTGAAGGGAGTGATGTGGCGAGCACATGTCAACTCTGCGCGCGCACTATAAACTCCAACATTCCTGCATCGCGCAAGCAAAATGTTTCACATGACATACCATAAATATAACGTCTGACGAACATCAGTCGGACCGGCCGTCCCCAGGCATACGATCTGCCTGGCGGGAAATTTCCCCTTATAGTGGAAGAGCACGATCACCCACTCTTCCCTATAGTACTGTATTGGATTGTCGGATACGAATCACAAGGGACCGTGAGATCTGACATTTGGGGGAAAAGACCTATACCCAGCAGTGAGCGGCTGTGGGCTGATGATGGTGATGAATATAATAATAATAATAACTTCCACATAACACAATCACTTCACTTGGTCCCAAACTAGGCTACCCTGTACTATGGTAACCCGGCAACGACATCACAAACGTGGAAATACACCCAGATTGAGGCCATTTGTACAAATGTACGGCGGCCCCCAGTGAGAATCAACCCATCTTGGTAGTAAGCACCTTAACGGCTAGTCCAACGAGGCAGTATTGTATAAGTAATAAGAAGCAAATAGTTGCCCCCAATTAACTGTGTTATATGAATCTGCTTCTCCAGCACACTGTGTCAACCCTCACAACAAAGTTACTATTCGGATCTCAGCCCTCGCTTCGACACTGCCAAGTTTCTTTTTTCATGGTTTCTGTTACGCTTTGCTCAGTCTTTAAAAATCAAGCTATTTTATACAGTTACAAAATAGTTGTACGTGCACACAAGGATAGGAAAATTATTTTTTAAACCTCACATTTGTGAAAAAGTCTCTGATACAACCAGTTTGGTTAGGTTATGTTATGGTTATGTAATTATGTTAGCTATGAAAGGATATTTACGGAGAGATTATATAAAACGGCCATTAATCAATCAGCGATCTATCCATCGATACATTGTTGTCGGTGACTTTTCAGTAGATATTGTATGGAATCAGGCGTTACTTTGCGGAAATCCATAATAGCATTTTAATGTGAAAATTACTTTGCTAAATTCCGCCAAAATCCCACAAGCACCATGCGGTTAGTTAATGCACCGCCCTCCCTCCCACTTTTTCAAGCATAAGCAAGACACAAACACACCACCACCGACAACAATACTTGTGTGAAAAAATGCGTTGCAACGCAACGCAAAAGTGGAAGGGAGGGCGGTGCATTAACTAACTGAATGGTGCCTTGGGATTTGGCGGAATTTAGCAAAGTAATTTCACATTTTAATGTTTTCAGTAGATTTTAAGGCCTGAAATGGAACTAATTTGTGGCGTCGGCAGCTAATAAAATCCGCGCGGTGTGCCAAAACTGACCCGCGCATGTGCACCGTAGCTTAGGTTGATCTCCGCTCAATTCCGCACATATTCGGTCCACTGCACCCTTTAGCGCGCAATAAAAATAATCTCCTTTGTGCAACGGTCCAGTACAAATACAAACGGTGGCTGCCAACAAAAGCACACTGCCAGTTTGCCGGACCTGTTTTTCCAATCCGAAACCGATATTTTTCATTGGCCCAACCGCGGGACGCGGGTTAACGGAAGGCCTTCAAAAGACGGGCGTTGTAAAATGCATTTGTTCCAAACTAAAGACAAAGTTCAACGACTTTTTATTAATTTAATGTACGATTAACCCCCCTTTTATCGTTCTATAAAATGTGTCAATTTACTGTCAACAGCTGTCAGTGGGCAAAAGTGCATACCAAAACCAGCAGGTCAACAGATTGTTCTTGTTGATGTGTCTTGACTTACAATTATACTTATTGAAATTCAAGGTACATCGACACAGTTGTATACGAAACGGTGTTCTTACCACAATGATTAATTTATCGAAATTCCCTACACAAGATACATAAAAAATATTTTGATAGCTTCAAAACAGGTCCACTTATTTATTATTATTATTATTATTATTATTATTATTATTATTATTATTATTATTATTATTATTATTATTATTATTATTATTCTCTTTATTTATTTTCATGACTTAGAATAGGTTTATAAAAGTACAAAAATATAAAAAATACAAAATATATTTTATAAACCTATCCTAGTTGGCCACCGGTAACGGAGCTAGGCTCAAGCTACCGGTAGTTAGGGCCGCAGAGAGAGAAATCTCCGGACGATGCGCGCCGTGTCCAAGAGCACCGCCTTCTGTATCTGCCCCTTGATCCAGCCATCTAGCGAGAGAGCCTTAAGATGTTGGTCAAGACTCTTCGCTATGAGACCGTTCGCCGATACGACTATCGGGACAATGGTTGTCGAATCCACATCCCATAAGGCGGTAACCTCGTGGGCCAAATCAAGGTACTTGCTAAGCTTGTCCTTCTCGGCCTTCACGAGGTTCTCGTCATGCGGGATGGTGATGTCGACGAGCACTGTCTGGCGCATCAATCGATCTGTCAGCACGATGTCAGGCTTATTGGCAACAATAGTCCTGTCCGTGATGACAGACCGATCCCAATAGAGCGTAGCATGACCATTTTCGAGAACCGGCGCCGGTGTGTACTTATAGTACGGCACCTCGGATTCGACAAGACCGTATCGGAGAGCAAGTTGCTGATGAATAATTTTGGCTACTAGATTATGCCTGTGCAAGTACTCACCGTTAGCCAGATGAGAACAACCGGAAATAATATGCCTGAGTGACTCCCCGGGACGGCGGCATGCTCGACAGATGTCGACCGTACCATCCTTCAGGATATATTTCCGATAGTTGTTCGTCATCATGACTTCGTCAGCAATTGCACAGACAAAACCTTCGGTTTCCCCAAAAAGGTCACCGAAACGTAGCCAGTTCACCGATGCGAGCAGGTCCACATCGGGCCCTGTCAAGGCCCGATAGAACCGCCCGTGAAGCTCCTTGCTCTTCCACACGTTCTTGCGATCCTCGATGCTGAGCACCGTTGGCTTGCGCCAGTTCTCGTTTGCCAAGGAGAGCGGCGTGAGACTCTTGTCCACTGACACAACATCCCGATGCAACCCACACTCATTGCTAAGGAAATATTCCCTGAGACTACACACCTCGCGGTTGTGGAGATTTTTGGCGGTATGTTATTATTATTATTATTATTATTATTATTATTATTATTATTATTATTATTATTATTATTATTTGTAGACGGGCAGGCAGTTGGAACAACTGATTTGAAAAAAAAATGAAAAATGTTTATTGAGCTGAACAAACATTTACAATATATAAAGTAACTCTGAACCCCAAACTAAATTAAATTGTATATTGGGGTGAACTTAAATATATCACAACATAGTGTTTGTACAGTAATAAAATAAAACTATAATATGGCTCAAGTCTTTTATTTCAAATAATAAAATAAACCTATATAAAATATTATTATAGATATTATATCGATACGATAGTTTTTACAAGTTTAATAGAATAAAATATAATAGACTATTACATAATTTGTGGCCAAGACGTGTCGAAGAAAATCCACGGACCACCTTCAAGAACAACAAAATTTTATAATACTACAAAATAGGAATTGACAACGCCAGGTATCTTGGTCATCTACACAATCATCATCATTCAGCCACAAGAAGTCCACTGCTGGACATAGGCCTCCTCCATGGATTTCCAAAAAGACCGGTTGGAAGCGGTCTGCATCCAGCGCATACACATTTCTTTTATTTTATAAGGTTTAAGGGTTCCGCAGTCAACAAGTCACCTTTATACTTTGGCCATGTCCGTCTGTCCGTCTGTCTCTCTGTCCGTCTGTCTGTCCGCGGCCTAGATCAGAGACGATTAGTACCTACGAAAAATCTGAAATTTGGCATAGACTATAGAGTATGGCATATCGTTGGATTGGTCGTTTAAAAATATTTTTATGTAGGAAGATAATTTTTTGATTTGGGGTTCCGTTTGAGAAATATTAAGCTTTAAAGAGCAAATTCTTGTCCGAGTAGGGCATCCCCCCCTCTCCTGGCTAAACAGTTGATTGTAGATACGTAAAAAATTCAGGGTAGTAGCTCATTTATAATGAGCTTAAAAGGAAAACTATTACGGCTAAGAAGGGTTTACAAGTTAAATAGTAATAGGCGACCAACTTATAAAAGGAAAACTTCATACAAAATGTATTGAAATTTACGTAGATGAAGTTGTTAGTTATGTAAAGCAGAGAAAACTACTCTTTCTACGGAACCCTACACTGCACGTGAACCGATACGCACTTGACCGGTTTTTTATTTATGTTGACTCATGTGAGATCAAAACCTTATTAATTTACTTTTGTTACTTTTATCACACAATTAACTAATTAATTAATTAATTCTCACGGCATCATTCCATTAATGATATCGTTCGGAGGGCTCTCATTTCGGCGGATATCCCTGCGGTTCTTGAACCGCCGGGGTTGATGCGTAGTGATGGAAAGCGTCCGGACGGTCTCACTTTGATACCGTGGGAGAGGGGTCGGTGTCTGCTTTGGGATGCCACCTGCGTGTGCACTTTCGCACCTTCACACGTGGGTTCTACGGCTGCCGTACCTGGGTCAGCTGCTGAAGCTGCAGCTAGACTCAAGTGTGCAAAATATAGCCAGCTGATGAGCAGCTATCTGTTTGTGCCACTCGCCGTAGAAACCACTGGAGTTTGGGGTGCCCAGGGGAAAGTTTTTGTCAAGGAGATAGGGCATCGTCTCAGGAACCGTGGCTTTGACTACCACTCAGGGGCATTTCTGATGCAAAGGATATCCCTCGCTGTGCAGCGCGGTAACGCTGCCAGTGTTATGGGTACCTTTGGATCGGACATGTCTCGGGGCGGTTTATTTAATTGACTGTACTTGTGTGTGTGTGTTTTTTTTTTTTTATTGACATTATATTGTATTTTAAAGTGACATTTTATTGATTTGAATTAACATTTGAATGCAGAAGTTGATATGGACCGACAGTCGATATTTTTTTCTTAGTTTTCCCCATAGTTAAAGTTGTTCGTATTGACGACTAGTACAAAGGAATTTTGGATTTTGTTACACTCTGTATACACCATGAATTTCGGGTGGTTTGAAAGCTGTATCAAAATTAATGTGGCTTAACGATAGCATTAACAAATTAAAATAGAATTATAATGAAGAAAATTACTAAATATGACTGCCTCGTTAGCCTAGCGGTATCTCGTCTTATTACAATTCCGGAGGTCGTGGGGTCGATTCCCACTGGGGCCGGCCGCACATTTGTACGAATGGCCTTAGTCCTTGACTTGAATAACTGTTAATTTTGGGACAACTTCAAAATGACTGTATGGATTATCTTTATAATTGTAACAGCTTATTTATGCTCTGAACTGAACTGCGTTCCAATTTCGAAGTTGTAGGTAAACACAGAAAAATTTGTTCTAGTGAACCAGTGCGTCGCGTCTTTTCCTCGCCCTCGTCCCACGTCCTTCCTACGTGCCCCACGCTTAACACAAACACGCATTACCCGGAACAATACGGCGTATTTACAAGCTTACACACACAAAGCGTTGCGTTGAAAGATACATTAGAATATAATTATACATTTCTTATACGATATAAAAAACTCATTTTCCTTATTGCAAAATATTATATTTTATTCTATTCGTCGTCATAATACCCCTTATGTTAACAGCCAGTCACTCAATACAATATGCCTCAAAGAAGGGTTGGCGGTAAGACAATTCACTCTAACCCTTGTCACAGGCAGTCCGCTGATAGTTCCTTACAAGGACACTGATCCTTGGACAACAGACAAAGCCTCTTCTTAGAACCGTTATAATGCTATTAATCATACTAGAAACATCTCTTTGTATAATTATGAAAAGCTGTTGTCAAAACTTGAACTTGACTGTAGAGAAATACAACGAGACCACAGATTCTTCAAAATAGTTTCTAAAAAATTTTAATGTAGATGTCTACTTAATTACATAAGGGACACAATCAATGTTAAATAAATCCTTTCACACTAAGTATAGAAAGAAAGGATTTATTTGATTTACAGGCAAGACAAATAACGTATCATTAGCCATTTGACGCCCACTGTAGAACATAGGCCTCCCTCATGGTTTTCCAAAGTTCCCGGTCTTGTGCCATTCGCAACATATTATCTAACAAGGAGGCAAGCGAGCCCCCTGCGCGATGCGCGCGCCAACCCTCAGCCGTTTCGAGCTTCGCTCTCCGCGGCGCTCGGCCTAGGTCTGGTCGCGTGGGAACACTTCTCGGCATTGGGCCTCGGCCCGATCAAAGGCCGGCCTTTGGCCTCGCTGGGGCGGAGTCCCTCGTGCCCGCTACGTGGAGCTCGGCCACGCAAGTTTGTCTCATCTAGCTTTTGTGTTGTTACTTGTAAGCTGGAACATGTATCGGCTCGCCCTTCGGCCTCAGCCTGAACGGAGTTCGGCTTCCGGCCTCGCCGCGGCGGGGTTCTTTCGGCCTCGCAAGTTTGTCCTATCTGGTTTTTGCATTGTTACTTGTACGCCGGTACATGTATGGTCTCGGCTTTCGGCCTCGGCCTGAACGGAGCTTGGGCTTCGGCTTAGGTTTGTCCTATCTGGATGTTGAAACAACAATGTTAATGATTTTTAGTACTAAAATTTCCAAAGAAAATTTGCCATATTCAATCACCGATATCTCGGCCGCTATCTTGAAATTCCAAAATATCCAATTTTTCTCAGATAACTGGGACTTTTGACAACACTCCAGCATATGCACAGTTAAACACTTATGGTTGGGACTGGTCGCGTCGGAACATGTATGGACTCGGCCTTCGGTCTCGGCCTGAACAAAGCTGGGCCTTTGGACTCACCGCGGCGGAGTTTCTAGTGCCTACTTCACGGAGTTCGACCTTCGGCCTCGCAAGTTTGTCCCATGTGGCTTTTGCGTTGTTTCTTGTAAGCCGGAACATGTATCGTCTCAGCCTTCGGCCTCGGCCAGAATGGAGCTCGGCCTTCGGCCTCGCCGCTATGGATTTCCCAAGTTTGTCCCATCTGGATATTGTAAAAACAATTTTAAAGATTTTTAGTACTAAAATTTCCAAAGAAAATTTGTCATATTCAATCATCGATATCTCGCCCGCCATCTTGAAATCCCAAAATGTCCGATTTTTATCATATAGGTACCTGGGTCTTTCTGCAACACAAAACCGTTTACAACACATCTCCAGCATATGCACAACATAATTATGGCTGCCGATTTTTTTGCGGAGAGGTCGAAAAATTACCAATTTTTGAGCGGCTATACTGGCACCGCCATTTTGAATTTCGAACATCCAAATTGTTTTTTCAAAATTGGATTAAGAATAGACTCGTAGTAAATAGGCTACTAAACAAAAAAGTTGGCTCGCATTTGAAATTCAAAACCCACGAAGTGCGCTTGCGCGTTGAGGATTCCGTACAAATTTTTAGGTAGCTTACTTACATAATTATAAATAGCTCAGGAATAGCAGTTTTTTCCGAGATTTCAGGAACTTCAGACAATTTTTTTTATGATTTTATTACAAATGTAAAGATTTCAGATTTTTTCTTGTATTTGTAGCATAAGACAATATATAATTTGCCAAATTTCATAGTTTTAGATCAACAAAAAGTACCTACCCTATAAATTTTGATTCCTTTGAGTGTCGAATTTTACGGCATAAACGGCCGTATCTTTTTTTTCACGTTAGTGAGGTCCCGACTGTACTCAAGTATAGCGAATACAGAACTAAAAATTCTGTGAATATTTGAAGCGTCTGCCTGTTGCCGTTATTAATATCAAGCAAAAAACGCCCAAAAAAGTTTTTAGTATTTGTTTTTATAGCGGGAACAGAAATACATCATGTGTGAAAATTTCAACTGTCTAGCTATCACGTTTTATAAGATACAGCCTGGTGACAATAAGACAGATGGACAGTGAAGTCTTACTGATAGGGTCCCGTTTGGCACCCATCGGGTACGGAACCCTAAAAACTGTGTTCGAAAAAGTTTGACTCACAAATGTTACTAGAAAGTACGTAGTTTAATTCTGTGACTCACTCTTGGCAGGTTTTTTTATAGGCTCTTCTCTCGCGAACCCAGCGAGACGTATTTGCACTTTCAGTATAATACGCGGCGCGCTCCCGTAACTCAAATGTAATATTTGTTGCAAGCGCTAAAAACTATGGACGAAATATGGTTATGAAAATAGGAAATTTAATTTCGCTCTGCTCTGTGCGTCGAACTCAGCTTTGTAAGGAAATAAAAGACACTCCACCTTTGAGCGCGCCATGATTTTGTAATAACTCGCTTTTAAATTAAACGTTTCCTCTCAAATTGTGTTGGCGAGAGCTTGTAATGTTGTTGAAAACAAAAAGGTAGTTTGCGAATAATTTCCTTTCAATTTTGTATAATAAAATTTATTTGGAAAGTAATTTATTATTACTACATTATTATTGACTGCCTCGTTCGTCTAGCGGTATTACGTCTGATTATCATGCCGAAAGTCGTGGGTTCAATTCTTACTGAGGACCGCCGCAAAATTGTAGAAATGGCCTCAGTCTGTGTGTATTTTCATGTTTGTGATGTCCTTGCCTGGTTACCATAGCACAGAGTATCTAAATTAAGTACTATTTAGTATTTTATTCTAGCCAACTAATAGATAACGGAGAAGAGAGTAGTGCCAAACCAATAATGAGAGAGCTGTAATATCAACTGACCGAAACTATACCTACAGGAAAAATGAAATATAGTTTTCTTCTAAATAAAATTAGTTAGCCAACAGTTTCCAGTGTATCGCACCTTTCTAAATAGGGTCGAGATAATTGTATAGATTTTCTCATTTGAAGCTTCATTTAAAATTAGCAGCAATATGATTCTTCCACCCTAGTCATAAGGTCTGCTTTGTTGCTGCTGAAACTTGTGTGATTTGACATGAAATGAAGCCTGCAATGAACGAATATTAACAAGTGAATGCTCAATCAGACGGGATTCACAATTTAGTGGAGTGGAACGCTGCCTATTTGGAATGGAATGGGATTTCAACGTGATTGCACATATGCAAGGGTGTAAGGAATCATTCCATTTCGAATAAACAGCTTGATTGGTTGGAATAACACGGTTTGATGGCTTTTTATTATTTGAAGGACCTTTTTCATTAGGGTTCCGCACCCGAAGGGTGCCAATCGGGACCCTATTACTAAGACTTCATTATCCATCTGTCTCTCTGTCTGCCCATCTGTCTGTCTGTCTCTCTGTCACCAGGCATTTCATGAAATCGGTCGGCGCCTGAGAAGTCGTGGGTATGACCATCGTTCCGGGGCATACCTGATGCAGAGGATTTCCCTGGCGGTGCAGCGGGGGAACGCTGCTACCGTCATGGAAACTTTTGGATCGGGCGTGTCCCTGGGCGGTATATTTGATTAGTTTAATTTAATATTTAGTTTAACGTACCTACTTAGCTGTAAAATGTATGTGTGACAAATAAAAGTTTGTTCATGCTTATGTGAAGTAACCGTGATAGCTAGGCAGTTGAAATTTTCACAGATGATGTATTTCTGTTGCCGCTATAACAACAAATACTAAAAACAGAATAAAATAAATATTTAAGGGGGGCCCCTATTCAACAAACTTTGTCTGAAGACGACGCTCGCCTTCTAGTGGCCATCTATGTAACCTTCACAGCGCCGATGTCATGTCATTAAATGTCAGTGTTAAACGCTTCTTGTTGGTTTCTATAGTACGGATTGTTTTGAATCAGGAATCTAAAGCATAGCTCCACCTGGTAGGTTTCATCTGAAATGGTTTGCCAACTTAGGCCAGCTTGGCAACTGGTTAACCACGAGGCAACTGACCCCAGATATAGATGGCGCTGTTCTCAAATTCGATCTTTGTCTAATCATCATCATTATCATCATTCAGCCACAAGAAGTCCACTGCTGTACATAGGCCTCCTCCATGGATTTCCAAAAAGACCGGTTGGAAGCGGCCTGCATCCAGCGTCTTCCTGCCACTTGTCTAATGTTGTATAGATAATGGTACGGAACCCTTCGTGCGCGAGTCCGACTGGCACTTGGCTGGTTTTTTAATTTACTAAAGAGGGTTATTGCGTCTGGCATCTTTATCGCGGCCACATTATAACATATAAATAACGATATTGGCAAGGCGGCATTTTCGACATATTTTAATTTTCATGTAACTTCATATCGTTGTTAATCGATGGTAACTCAACGGAAGAACGCTGGCCTCATATACAAGAGGTCGTGTGTTCGAATCGTGGCATGTACTAATGACTTTGTTTTCTAAGATACGCACTCTTGTAAATTTACTGTAGCTATAGCACTCACTAACAGTGAATAAAAACATCGTGAGGAAACCCTAATCCCTAAGGTATTCACATACTTCAGCGCTTGCTACGTACAATAGCCCAACTACGAGGCTAAGTTCGGAAATCTCAGGTCTAACTAACTAGCCCGTATATCCAACGAGTTACTGAAATAAAAGACTTGAAAAAGATGTCTTCAGTATCGACAAAACTAAAACTCCCAGCAGCAACTAAAATTCTCAATTTAGTTTTTCTTTGAAAAATAAATACCAAAACTCGAGAATTTTTTACTTTTCTTTATAGGCACATTATTTATTCTTTTAATATTTAGGTACATAGCACCTCGTACGATTGTGTTGTGTATAATGACCACATCCTTGGTCTAGCTGCACCCCGTGCTGGATGTCGTGGGTTTGATTCCCACTCTGGGGGCTGCCGTATATCTGTACAAATGGCCTCAGTCTAGGTGTATTTCCAAGTTTGTGATGTCCTTGCTTGGCTATCCTAGATCACAGTGTATCCTAGATCGGGACCAGTGATTGTGATATGTGAAGTTATTATGATTATTTTTATTATTATAGTAAGTATTGGAGAAAAAGGGAAGAGAATACTTTCAATCGCCTTAAAAAAAAAGAAGGAGGTTTATGGTTTGCCCATATATTTTTTTGGATATTTGTCAAGATTTGTTCATGGGATTTGGATTCATGAGAAATTCATCTTACTTTTCATTTCAGAGGTAGTTTTTTTGATCTTTTTTTTTTCGTTAAAAACTAGTTTGTGTATCTCTACAGAACGTGTTAAAACTTTTCCAATCTCTTGAAAGTGCCAATAGCCTGCTCATTGGGGCCTGCTGTATCTCCAGCCCAAAGGGAGTCATTACAGTTTAAGCTGACGACCCAACCCTTTCTTATTATTGAACCTCACTGTATTACATGTTTTTAATAGAAGTACAGCTCAGCTCCTACAATACGCGCACAAATCCTGAGCGATTCCTATCGTCTTACTGTGAAATTTCATACAATTTGACAAAAAACATAACATAAACTTAAACTCACGTAACCCGGAGGAGTAGGTCGAGACCAGGTTTTGCCATTTGCCACGCTCCTGACAGACTTCTTTAGATAGTTAGGAGAGCGCTGGCACGGTGAGCCAGAGGTCGCGGGTTCAAGTTCCGGCATGGGTGGAATTTTTAGCCTCTAAATACCTAGGTTTCTAAGACTTCTTTCGTTTCATCAACTACTAATTAATATTAGTCGTTGCATTCAGGCACGCTGGTTTCGGGTACTTTTTGGTTTGGTTGGTTGAATTATGTCTGCCTGAGACATATTTTACCGGTCCTGTCTTTTTTTTATTGATTTTCAGTATTAATCCCATTTGAAGCCTGATAAATAAACTTCACATAGAAGAAGCTTGATTAAGAAGGCGCCTCATACATAGGCGATTCCCATACAAATGTAGTTTGAAATTAATTTACAACGATATGCTGGATCACAATGATACTTTACCAATATCTTAAGAAGACACAATCCCAAGTTCGATTGTGCTTAGAATTAACAATATAAATATAAAAGAAGTTAGACTTTTATAGATCTTCCAAGGCCCTCAAAAGTTAGGCCTTTTCAAAGAAACACCATAATGCTCAAATTTTTTTTGAGTTTGTAATTCTAAGGGCGTTAAAACCTCGATTTTTTGCATTCTAAACGAGTTGGTAGGGTTCATTGCACTTCGGCATGTCGTTTGTAAATTAAAATCAAACGGCGTTTGTATTACGCTTGAGCAATTGTATTACTCTTAAGAGATTATTTTCTGAAGGTTAGAAAGAAGATCAGAAGAGGGCAACCTCTTCACAATCTTTGGCGAATCTTAAGGTTTCTTAAGATTTTTTTCTATTTGAAGCTTCTCAATACAATATTATTTGTCTTATGCTATGCTGTAATGCAAAAAATTCAGAATAATAAAATACCACATCAAATAAAACACTTAATCATTCATACGCACGCAGACACAAACCAATTTAAAATTTTACATCCAGAGCAAAAGAAATCTCTCCAGATTTTTCAATTCAAAATTAGATTTCAGTTAGTAAGTAGATAGTTAGTAATAAATTGAATCCCACATACTGGTTGAGTGCGATAGAGAGTTTCAAACGTTGATAGGTTGTGAAATTTTATTCTTCAATTAACAAAGAAGATGTCGTGGATTGAAGTAATTAAAACAAAAAACAAAGCCAAGCTATTCTTACCTCCAGTTTACTTCAAGTGAGGGGTGCACATCTGTGAATTGAAATGGAAAAGGGTCGAGGCTCGTAAAAGAAATGACAATATATAACTTGACATTTGGGGTGCCCGTAGGTTAAAAATTAAAAGTAAAACTTTTTTTTTTATTTGTCTCAAGTGATTATGATAAACTTATTCTAATCCTAAACTAGGATGACACTTTGGCCTTTACGTAGATAATGTTTGAGATGATTTATACAGCGTCCAGTGGCATCTTTACTCACACACGGGTGAAGGGACCTCTCGGACGCTGCAGTGCCTAGGACATTGTTTTTTTAGATGGAGTTGGCTTGCCCAGCACCTATACCATCCTGACAGCTTAGTCGGCCAACCAAGTTAGGATTTCCTCACGATTTTTCCTTCACAGTTAGCGCGTGGTATTACTACGCAGATGTACGTAACTTTGAAAGTCATAGGTAAATGCCCGCACTGGGAATCGAACCTGGTTCTCCCGCTTCCGAGCACATTGTTCTACCCACTAGGCTACCACCGCTTATCAATGCAAGACATCAAAAACATGGAAATATACCCAGATTGAGGCCATTTGTACAAAACAGGAAGTACGGGCGCCTCTATCAGGAATCGGACTCTGTTTTGGTAGTCAAGCGTTAGTGCAAGACCAATGAGATAGATCAGATAAAAGCACGTTTGATATTAGTAATTACCGTATAAGGAAGAGTGGGTGATCGTGGTATTCCGCTATAAAAGGAAATTCCCCTCTATCCAGGCCCCTATTTCATATAACTACGATTTAAGATTTATTATGATAGTTTAATGTACATTGCAAAGCGAACTAACACTTTCCAAGTAGGAAGACTAAATTACACTAACCGGCTGCGCAATGTTCATGGAATTGTAATAATAAACTAAGAACTGTAGTTTTATAACGCGGCCGAGGTCGTATGTCTGGGGACGCGGCTCGTCCAACTGTAGCTGTTAGTTGCCGGACGTTTAATTAATATGGTCTCATTTGAAACACTATGCTATGCGCGCTAAGTTGATAAGCCAGCTTTGCTGCGCCGCGTCCGTAGCGCACCGCGTAGCCTCAACAAGATGTTATGATTGAAACTGATTTTAAAAAATATAATATTTGAAATTTATTTAAAAAAATATAATATTATAAATGTGAAAGTTTGTGAAGATGTTTGGATGATTGTTACTCAATCACGCAATAAAGGCTCAATGGATTTGCACGAAACTTGGCGTACACATAGGCGAAGATCTGAATTGAGACATAGCATACTTGATATCCCGGTAATGCGTTCCTGCCACCGAGAGAGGGCATGAGCTTTAATTCCATCGAGAAGAGTATGCGCTGCTAATTTTAGACGCTGAGGTGTGTGAAAACCCCCGACACTCAGGTAATCTCACCATGGTTCCATATAAACACAGATTAAATTTGTCTATAGAACTACATAATTCACGAGCTAAAATAATTTTTGCCATACCCCGTGCTTAAGATACCGCAGTCTGCATTATACACTTTATTCTGAAGGTGTTAAAGGTCAAGACTAAAAGCGGATTCGCGCGCTTTGTTCGATGACATTTTACTGACATTTCGCAGACATTTTCATCCACAAGAGAGTACGGGCGTGCCCTGAATAGAAACACAGTAACAAAAATAGGAACTGGTTTGTGCAAAATTCGACAAATACAACAAAAACAACTGTAAGTGACTATTTTAAGTAAGAAATAGAAAATGTTTATTTGTCTCCAACATAGTAATGCACAATAATCACTAAGAGTAAAAGTATAACCGCTTTCCTATTTCAGAAATTTCAATTCATTTTCAGTCAATAACAATTTTATTCATTTAATACATTATGTGCTAGTGTGATTGGCCCCCGGTTTCTCGTACACTGACAATGTGCTAACAGCTGTCAGTTGGCCAAAGAGCATAGAAAAAAAACCCTTAACATTAGGTTTACAGACTTTTAATTTAGGAGCAACTGGGGGTTACCCACACTAACACATAGCGTAGTCAATAACAATGTTATTGACTGAAATTAAATTGAATTTGAAAAAATACAACATTTTATATTTGTTTTTACTTAAAGTAACACCTTGATTTTAGGGTCCCGAAAGTCTAAAGAAAAAAACAAAACCCTTTATAGGATCATTTTATTGTTGGTTCGTCCATCTAGAATGGGTAAATTTAAATTTATAATAAATAAAGTAATAGACATAATTGGCAAATATATAAAAAAACAACTTCTAAACACTACAACACTAAAAACACAGAAAGAATTTAAAGGAATATGACCTTTAAATTCTAAGTAGGTACATATAATTATGTAGGTAGGCTGTAGTGTTTTGAAGGCAGTTTTTGTTTTTTATTTAGGAACGGGTACAAAATTTAAAATTCTAAATAAGTTCATAAATAAGTAGTTTGTGCTATAAATTAATGTTCTAAAAGTCATGAACCTTTGTGATATTATTACGAAGATTATTTACTGAGTGTAAGGAAAGTTATTAGGAGTTGAATTTAGGAATAGTGATTGTTATAAAGCAAACATTTAGGAGAACTATGATGAGTTTTATCTAACATCGGAATGAATTTAACAAATTATATAAACCAGATGCCAACAGTGTCACAAATAAAAAATTGCTAAAACTTTGTAAGACAATAAATACCATCGTAGGAAAATGAATTATATCTCTCCATATTATTACAAAAAGTAAAGCCTGATGTATGTTAGCAATATATTTTAACCATTTAATAGAGCACAATGATGAAGAGCCAATCTATCCAATTCTCCGACACTTATGAATCTGCGAGCCATTTAATTTCTTATCCTAAGTGAACTTTACTAACAGTATTTGAGGTTGAGATTGGAATGAATATTGAGAAGCTTCAAATGTCATCCGCTGCCGCGTACCTAGCAAGGACTTAAACCTTCACTTTTTAAGAAGATCATAGAACCAAATGACATCGCGAGGAAGCCTAAGTGTCTGAGGTGTTCACGTACCTCAGCGGTCGAAATTCGCAATTCGCGGTGGGCGCGCGCGGCAATTAAGCCCGTACTCTGATAGAAAGCCTGTGACCTACAGTAGAACGTATTATATATAGGCTACATAAATCAGCTCAGTATTACGTTCACGTAGACGATATCTACGGTACTTTAAGTCTAATGACTCCATTTGGATAGGAGTCTGACGGGAGTCATACATAGAGGAAAATCTTTCTACACAGTTTATTTGCGTATAAGTTAGTATACAATAATTATTATCAGGTACTTCAGAGTTAGAAATTGTATCGCAATCTTGTAGCATATTATTTCTTTGTTGACTTTTTATGTGAAGGATGAAATAAAACAATCAACAATTCAATATTATTAGACTTATTAGGGAACGTTTTATATGAGTGCCGTAATTGTGCTATGGGAACAAAAAAATTATAATATAGAAATATAGTTCTTCACCGGGAGGAGCCGAAAAATATTCTAGTGCCGCCAATCACCAATAAACGATTTCAATGTAACCGAGTTTTCCAATATATGCTCTGAAGGCACAAACACAATAGTTCTTTAACGGTAAATAGCTACTTACATAACTTCTTAGAAAATACGGAATCCTGATATAAAATCGTAAAGCTCGAAGGCATAATAATGAAATCTTTACAAATCCCACTGTAGGGCACATGCCGTCTCTCAGAGAGAGAGAGAGAGAGAGAGAGAGAGGGCTTAATTATCACGTGTGCCCACCACCGATCGGAAATTTCGTGCACGCACGCCGTGGTAAAACCTGGTCTCTACCTATCTCTCCGAGATACAGGCGTAAGTTTTTGTATGTAAATAGATAGATAGAGAACACTTTATTGTACAAGAAAAAGGAAATTACTCAAATAATTCTTAACCTAACAATCCAGACGGCAGCGTTATAAATGAAAGAGTCTATTAATATTGAACTCAAAAGTAGAAGAGCAAATACAGGAAATAATGATATCAGAGATCACCATAAGCCAACCTCTGCCCACTGCTGGGTACAGGCCATCTCCCCATCACGCCATCTTTTGCGGTCTCTCGCCATTGGCGGCCATGGGCCATGAAACATCTTGATCACATTGTCCGACCAAAGATACTATCATGTATCAAGGTGAAGTCTTATAAGGCAATCCCTAAATTTAATTTCGCCCTTAAACTCTGTACGGCAAATTTTAACATATAATGCACGCCTCAGAGTTTGTAAAACAGATTTATAATAGCAAACCAGGTGCAGGTTTCGGTATATTGCAAGAACTTGCAGGCGTAGCCTTTCCCATATTAGAAGTACTAAATTATACAACGTCTGCTTTAAACTATGAATACAGACTGTAACAAGTCTTTGTGTAAGCAACATTTAAGTTAAGCACGATGGAAGAATGGCTCACCATATTTTTTTTTAAGCGTTCTTTGCATAATATAAAGTAAAGTTATGATAAATATTTTCTAATGTATTTTGTTTTCTGGCGTCTACGATAAAGATTTCTAATGTAATCTAAAGTTGATTTAAAAAAATGTCGTCAATATAATATGCTTTATCTTTAAGACTAATATACTACTAGCAACTTCTATGACTTTTTTGGATAAATAAGACAAAACAAAGCTGTGTCAACATAACAACTTTATCAATACCGGTTATAATATATGACATCCAAAATATATATCCGTGTGGCGCCAGATTAAGAATAGCGTTACTCCATGTTGTTGTCTTTTGTTTCTGTGATGTATCTTGTTGGTATAATAAATGTCTTTTTTCTTCTTCTTCTTCATTTACTCCCGTGGATGTCGTAGAAGGCGACTAAGGAAATAAATTACCAGGAGATGTGCAGCACCGTCATCCTGAGATTCGAACCACATACTGTGATCGCCAACCCGCCTTCCAAGCGTGGGGATTATGGCAAAACCCCTTATGGTTATGAAAACCATGAGGGAGGCCTATGTCCTGTAGTGGGCGTCAAATGGCTGATGATGATGATGATGATGCAAAACATATTTTAAAAGACTTCACAACAAAAGGAATTTTCTAAGATATATGACCAGTCTACTAATTGACGACAGACTCCAAATTTACGAGGCGTATTAAAGTACTTACAATTTGTTATAATGGGTATATATTTTACTAGTTGTCCCGGCGAACATCATACCGCCACAGAATCCGTTTATACGATTCCGAAGCCATCTATTTTCAAAAGACAACGTTCGTTCGCAAAACGCCATCAATTTTAAACTTAAAATAAATATTATCTCAACGGAACGCATTACCGGGATATCAAGTATCTATGTCTAAATTCAGATCTTTGTCTATGCCAAGTTTTATGTAAATCCGTTTAGCCGTTATAGCGTGATTGAGTATCAAACATCCAAAACATTCAAAAATCTCCGCAAACTTTCACATTCATAATATTTCTAGGGTAGTGGGATACGTGTCTTTAAAATTAAAATAAAATGCATTTCGTTTTCGAAGTCGGTTTTTTTTATTTAATATTTTTCCTAAATAAAACGCTTCAAGGCAACTAGAAAAGCTAATGCTGAGCGGTATGAACTTACGGGTGCATCGTTCAGTTTTGTTTCCTATTGGGTCAATTTATTGGACCGTTTTTCCATTGCCTACAAAATCCCCACCAATGGAGATTTATGGAATGTTTGTCTACAAATCCCTGTTATCTATTCAGTGGAAAAATTCCAATGAAAAATAAAGCTTTGCATAGGTTTGTTAGGCATAATTTCTTTTATTAACATAAGTAATTAAATAAAACGTGTCTTTACAATTATTTACAATAAGTGCCATACACAAAAAAATATTTAGACCGCTGCTGTTGGAAAGAGATCTCATGATGATGGCAGCATAAGTTCTTGCTTGTTTTCATCTTTAAGCATTTACAAGCGTTGTTTTACTTTTAGAATCCTTTCAGCAACACTTCCATGGAAGATAATTAGGAAAATAGGGTTCCCTACTCGGAGGGTGCCAACGATACCCTATTTCTACGATACCAAACGATAGCTATGCCTACATCAGCAGGATAAGAAGAGTAGGTATAGTTACCTACAATGTCTGTATGTTGAAAATTATGTAGATTTTGAGGGTTATTCACCAACTCGACACACAAGACTGGACACACGTAGGTTCAGTTGGTGAAACTCAAAATTAGTATAATTTATTGAAATGGGACCGGTCATTTATAATAAAATACCAAAGGAATTACGAGAATTAAATCCAAGTAATTTTAAAACCAAATTTAAGTGTCTGAGTAAGATAATAAAACGTTTTATAGTATTGCGGAATTTTCGGTAGACGATAATTTAAACTGAAATATTGACTGAAATTTTATTATCATCTGTATTTTAAATTGACATTTATCTAGATACTGCTTACACAATTTGACATAATAATTTAATGCTTACATTACATTTTTAATATCCTTATTTTTATTATATTCATTATCTTTATTTTAAGTTGTCATTCTATTTAGTTTTAGTGCGATAATATTAATTTTAAACCGATTTGTACGCCACATGAGGCAGAGTGTGTACAGAACTAATTTAAATGTTTTTCCATCGTATCAATGTACTCGTGCTTCATAAATAAATATCTTTGTGTTTGTCTTACCGCTCCATTACCACTGTTTTTTTTTCTGTCTGTCTGTGTATCAATCTATAATATGTCCGTCCGTTCGTCCGTCCGTCCTTCATAAAAAAAAGTTTTCTCTTGGACCGAAAAATGCAAAAATTAAAGAGGAGTTCCAACGACAGCTGTGGGTGCCCCATTCAAAAAGTAGATGGTATTTTAACGTTTCTGTTTTTCTCTACTCTACTCAAACTCCAGGTTTGAATGGGTCTAGTGCCAATCTCGTCCGCTGCATGTGTGGAACTATTTTGTAGTGCATTTTTCAGCTGGCACGTGCACGTATCTACAGTATCCAATGCTTTGCGGTACCTCACGTAGCTCTAACTGCTCGTGACATAAGTGCTAGTATCCAACTTCCTCGCTAACTATACCTATGTGCGGGTTATAAATCACATCCAACGTTTGCGCCGTAAAGGAGTCATCTTATAATAAAATTATATCAGCTTTTACTTAAAAATGCTGCCGCTAATTTCATGAAATATTATATTGATTTAGACAAGGTCAGAAACAAAATATGACATTAATTGAAATAAATCCAAGGTATGCCACTTCTTTCGGTCTCCGGCCATCCTCATATTCCACATCAAACCGCTGTCAGCAATCTGCCTCAGATCATCGGTCAAAACAGTAAGTAGATAAGTAAGTAAGTAAATAAACATTGATTTGCATCTTCACACACGCACATATAGAATAACAATTGAAATGACACAAGTAAAACAAAGCAAAATTTTACAGCAATAAGATAAACAAAAACAACAACAAAAGTAGGTATAGGCAAATCAACATAAAGTACAAGGCAACAATTTATGGTTGTGGCATATGCAAAGGGGCTCTGACTCAGCATATGCTGGAGAGGCGAACCACTCCAGCGCTGGTTTTCCGTCAGTACCCAGTAGTGTGCCGACATGCAGCACTCGGGAAAACGAAACTAAATACATAAGTTGGCAGCAATAGGATTATTTAAAAGTGTCAAATTATAAATAATTCGTGTTAAAAATATCGTACTTAAACTATATTAAATAACTAGGTACATAAATTGAATTGAATTGAAATCGGAGATAAATAAATGGCATGATAATAATAATTTGGATTATAGGATAATAATGGGATAACAATTCCTATGAGAAATAATAATTAGGTTACTAGTTTACACGTGTCAAAAATATAAATATTAATGTAATTCTAATGAATTACATAACAATTGGATATTTAAATGTCAAATTATAAATAATTGGTCAAATTATAAATAAGCATTATCATAGTTAAATTATAGTAAATAAGTACGTAAATTGAATCGTAATTGAATTGGAGGTAAATAAAATGTCATTGTGATGATAACAATAATTTGGATGACGAGTGCATGCTTCATGACAATGACAACAAGAAATTCACAACAGTTTTATGTTGTTTATCTTCGTCGTTCTCTTTTCCCTCTTTTCTCTGTGTCGTTCGTTTTATATTATGTTTCTTCTTAAAGTTTGATCTAATGACGGTTATGGTCTAATTTGTGTACCGGCTGTCTGTGATTGATGGGACAGCGAGCCACGTCGGCGATGCCTTTACAAGTGGAACACATACCTTGTTGAATGCCCAGAGAAGGTCAAGTAATTACACTCCGTGTCTAGCTATTCTCCAGCCTTCATTTGTAGAGGACAAATGGAAAGAAAAGGAAAGAAAATACTAGATGAAGACTAAAACGTCAGGACATACATCCTGACATTTTAGTCTTCATCTAGTATTTTCTGGGCACAGAGTATGATTCAAAATCACCGCTTTTAAAGAAAATACATACATACATAAACTCACGCCTGTATCCCGCAGGGGCAGGCAGAGACCAGGATGGTTGAATTTTAAAATTTTCTATTCCGGAATGATAAAAAACTCGCAGAAAATTCACATATTTCTTGCCCCACACACCTATCGAGCACATTGGAAATTAATCGAGTCATAAATGTCATGTGAAAAATGTCGTTCTGACTTTAGACTTTTTTCAAGAAGTTTAGGCTACAGTGTAACCCGATCGTCTTTGTTTTAGGTACAAATTGTAGCTGACTAAATTTTCCAGTTTTTTTTTTCTCAAATTTTTGATACCATTCTTCGTTTCCAAAATATCGAGAGCCAAAATCAAACTTTCTTGAATAATTCTTTTTATTTTTATTTCAGATTCTTATTTTTTATTTTTAGAGTTTCATTAACCACCGCCAACCAATAACACCGCCATTTAATAATGATAAGCAAATTTAATAATAGTAACAATCCTATATCGTCAATAGCGTCTACAAGCAAGTAGTGAAGGGAACTTCTTGTAAAATATATCTTCTTCTTCTTCTTCGGTCCTTTAACTCCTAGGGGAGCACAGGGCTTCAACCAGAGATTTTCACTTCTGACGGTGGTTCGCGGCAGCTTCCAATTCAGACCAGCTAATGCCAATTGGCTTTAGCCTCTTGGATTACGGATCTTTTCCAGGTGATCCTTGGCCGGTCTCTTTTGACTCTTTTGGTTGCCCAATAGGGAAAATAGGATAGGCAATTTTATAAAGTTACTAGCTAACTCGGCAAACGTTATTTTGTCATATTAATTAGCCTACGATCTGTTCTCAGACGTACCAAATATACACAAAAAAATCACAAAAATCGGTGAAGCCGTTTCGGAGGATTTCGATAACAAACACTGTGACACGAGATTTTTGTATATATCAGATTGTTTTTGTTTTTGACAAATATACGCAAATAGCTGTGTAACTCGCAAAATTATGAAAAATCGATAGAGATTAAATCTAAAAATCAGTTCCGGAGTTACAGGGGAACAGGACAGAATAAAATAGCTCGTAGCAAACAAAACACGTTACCCTCCTTTTGGGTCCTCGTATTTAATCGGATTGATGAGTAGAACACCTGCTTTTTGTAAAGGCTTTATCGTGTTTCATCAAACTTAAATTAAATGCATTTTGGAGAACCTCGTCTTTCGTTAATTTTAGTCGAAATCACGATTATACTAAATTTTTATAAGTAAAGTCTGTTTTTTAATGCGATAAAAAAATACTGTCACATTGCCATGTGCCGGCAATGTGACAGTATTTTTATTTACAATAAAGATCTCTTTCCCATGTTGCATCTACTGATGTGGACTCCTTGGGTATATCATCCTCATCATTGTCGTCGTCACTTTCATCTTGGACATTAAAAATAGAACGTTCTGACCAAGAAAGTTGACAAGTAACGTTTGAAAATAAATGACGTCTTGAAGAATGTGTCAAACCCAGGGTTGTCTCCATAATTGCATTTTAATCCAAGTAAAAATTGTGTGTGCTAGGTTAGTGTTTTCTTTAATACTTTCCTTCAATGAGTAATTAAATATTTATGTCTTTTATGCAATATGGTTTTTGGTCACAGAAGTCTACTTTTTTACGGTAAAAAAAATCTACCGACTTTCACTATATTTTATAGTGGTAACACTGCCTCTTTCTTTTGCATCGAATTAAAACCGGACTTTAGCTGAGTAAACAAAGAAATGTTAAGAGAGGGGCTACTGCAATAAAAACTTAGGTCCGGCAATATGTAGATTGTTATCCCAATATTTTGCTTATCCTAGCTTTATACAGGGTCAATGAAATTTTTCATCATAAAATAAAATTTGTGGCTTATTTTCTCAGGTTGATATTTTTCGAAACTATTTTTAACTGAGTGTCTGAGGTGTTCACATACCTCAGTGCTTGAAATTTCTAATCCGTGTTGGGTACGTGTAGTGATTTATCCCATACTCTCTCTTTGAGAGAAGGCTCGTACCCCACAATGGGACGCATATAGGCGAAATAAAAATAAAAAAAAATTGGAAATTAGCAGTGGTAAATCGAAAGCTTTTGAAACCTACGCGAGTTTCTGGTAGCTATGCTGTACCTCCGCTAAATCGCGCCTCAATCACGACATTGTTTGCCATTGCCTGCGCTCCCGTAATTGATAGGTGCCTGTCATATCATTTACCGTGAACATTAAGTGTGAAAATCTCCACCTCTGACAGTGACAAAGGATAGAGCTGATGAAGTGCCTCGCCCGTAGCAGGACAATTAACCATATATTGCGTTACTTAAATATTATCTATTTACAATATACTAGAGATACTAAACTAGAGTACACATTTTTTACCGTGCGCGTATTAGTTAAGTCTGTAATGTGGGGTAATTTAATAAATAAATTAAATTAAAAAAAACATGAAAAAAGAAAATATTTTAAGCGAGTATCTTTACTCGAAACCTTTACTAGTATTGTTACTAAAAGTTCTTGTGATCGACGTCAACTGTAAGTTTTAATGTACATGAAACACTGCCTTTATAATGAGCATGCGTGGTCTTTCTTTCAGAGAAAGCGTTTGCCCTGAATTGAGACTTCTAGGTATAGTCAGCCTACAAAAAAGGTTACTTCTTTATCTCTTAAGAAGCTGACATAGCGAACAATAGATGGAGAGCACTCTACACTTATCCCCACCATAGCGGCCACGATCCTTAGCATTAAGGGACCGACTGATGGGATCGGATGATGAGTTGTTTTTTTATTAATATGTATATAAAACATATAAGTAATTTATAATTACCGCCGTGTGGCGCCGGTTTAAGAATAGCGTCACTCCATTTCCTCCCGTGGATGTCGTAGAAGGCGACTAAGGAAATAAATTACCAGGAGACGGGCAGCAGCGTCTACCTGACATTCCGACCGCATACTGCGATCGCCAACCCGCCTGCCAAGCGTGGCGATTATGGCAAAACCCCTCATGGTTATGAAAACCATGAGGGAGGCCTATGTCCTGCAGTGGGCGTCAAGGGGCTGATGATGATGATGATGATGAATTTATAATTTCGAAATGGCTCTTTTTAAGGTTAACTTTGGCATTTTACTGAGGTATTTTGATTATAGATAATGAGTTTCTGAGACTTTGAAGACAAAGATGCTTTCAAAAATATTCTCTTAGAATAACATGGATATATTTGTTTGAGACTTACTACCAGGTTTTAAAAAAAAATATGCTCAATTAACTCAATCGGCTGTGATCAGCGCCCCAATAAAACCTACCTTTTTTTTAGTTAACTGCTAAGTTTCTGTTTTATTCTTAAAAATATCAGTTCCTATATATTACGCGCACTAAATCTTGTCGGATTTCTGATATTTACTGTAGCAATTAGTATGGAATTCGACATCTAGATGTTAGGAATCCTTCAGAATTTGGTAAGCATAATAGGCCTCGGATCGTGTTGCAAAAGATTCCTTTATTCTTCTTTAAATTGAACTGTGTTACGCAGAATCATTCCAATCCACAATACGTAACTTGCGAGAATAACGCCTTTTTATGTGCTACGGTATTTTTTTTTCATGTTTTTGTTCAGACGTGTTTAATACAGTGATTACAAATATAAAAACTCTGAACAAAAACATGGAGCGAAACGATCTAAAAAAGCGTTTATCTCGCAAGTTATGCATTGTACGTTGGAATGTTTCTGCATACCACGTTCCAATTTTGAAAGCAACAGAAAATAACTCCTCTTCATTAGATTAGATTAGATTAATATTCTTTATTGCACACCATAATTACAAAGATATATGAAAAATCTTAAATATCTACAAAGTTACATACCCTATACCTATGTACCTATACAACTTTATTCTACGAATACAAAAAAAATATCTCACCCTAAATACTGCTGAACGTAGCGAATTTGTCAAAACGTTTTATTCAATACACCCAATAGGACTGCCGACGTAGCGTTGTCGACAGAATTTTTCAAAAATAGAATTCAAACACTGAATTCGATGGAGTGAAGTAAATAAAGTCACGTTCCACCCCGCTCCTAGACGTTAAGGGAGGCACGAAAGAAAGTAATCTCTTTGAAAGAAAAGGGGCCTTACGACTGCAATAATGTAAATTGCTGGAGACTTTGAACGATTTACAGTGATGGTCTGTGCCAGCCTGTGAATCTGCTATACCCTGAGCAAGGCTTCCATACTTACATACGTACGTAAAGTCACGCCTCTATGCCAGAGACCAGTGTTTACCACTTCCCACAATCACGAGGGTTATCAGGATTTTGGAAAGCGGAAAACATTGATTAGTCGCTGCATGCACGCACGCTGGTTTCGAGTACTTCCATACCTACTAGTGGTTTTAATCTCAGCCAATGATTTAGTTTGCTACAGACATGACCTGTACACTGAAGATTATCTTATCTCATCTTACGAGTATCTTATCTGATCTAAGCTTAGCTTGGCTTATCCTATGTTTGTATGGAATTCCGCCGCTACAGCGTGTCCTGTGTCAATCGTCGAAGAGATCTCCACGTTTGCTTACACCGTTCCAGTCGGAACGTCGCGTCGTCTCCTTTAGTGGTATCTCGTATTGAAATTTTAGGCAAATGGCGTATTTGGTGAAGTTACAGGCTCGCGAGTGGCCCAAAAAGATCGTTCAAATGTAAATGGGGCCTTTGCGTATACGCCTAGTCCCAGAGCGACGGTTGATATTGGGAGCCTGTAATAGGACTTTAGCCTTGGAGAGGAAAATATTCACGGGACTTGCAGTTTCTCAGCAAAGTCAGTTGATTTGTAATACTTGAAAGCTAGGTTGGTTAAGAGTAAACACGGTTGATTATCATGGCAGAGGTCGTGTGTTAGATTCTGGCTGGGAGCCGCCCCAAAAATTCAAGTAATTCCGGAATTAAAAAACCAGTTATTTACTTATCGATACTAAAGAAAAGTTTTTCTGGTTTTGCGTTACTTCAATAATCCGTTGATCATTTGATAATAATATATATTTGGTATGGTTTGTGGTCTCTGTTTAAAGATCCCACAGTATTCTTCCGTGTTCATTAAAACACTGATATTACGTCAAGGCAAGGAACTTGGCAAGTTCGCACTATCACTTTTTTTTATACGAGAAGTTGGTCAGTGTTATAACATTTATGTTTTGATGGGATTTCACGACTAAGAACTTATTTACTTTCGTTCTTTTGTTAAAAAAATTTCTTTTCTTTCATTCGTATCCAAGCCGACTGTGATAGCTGATACTTCGTATCAAGCTCTTAACCAAAGTGGACTAAAATATCCCTGAGTGCGTTGGAGCACCTATGGTTTATGCATTTTCAATCTCAGCGTAATAGCACTCGATTCAATTGAGTCGATACCATCACTTATGTTACTGTACCAATTAAAACTGATTCCCGATCCTATATGAGTCGTAACACTGTGTGCGTGTGTAACTACAGGGTTATTTGTAAAATGCACAATTCTTGAAACATGTCGATTAGATTATATTCTTTTTTGTTGCACTAACCCGTGCTGAGGACAACTTGATAAACCTATTTAGAGGCTAAACATTCCACCCATGCCGGGACTTGAACCCGCGACCTCTGGCTAACCGTGCCAGCGCTCTCTCAACTGAGCTACTGGGCTAATCGGTGAAATAGGTTTATAAAAATGTCGGTTCGAGTTCAAACAACTTTTGGTCTACTACTTTTGTAACTGTAAGATTCACGTGACCCCCGTCCGTTGACCGTCAGGTGTGACTGGGGTCAAGTGGTAGCTATTCCTATAAAAAACCTGAATTGTAAAAAATATTGTTAAAAATTTTAATTGTTTTTTCACGTTTTCTTTTTTGGGGCTGTTTTATAAATTTTTCCAATATTCTTAGTAAGATCTACATTATTTTACAATGATTTTTCAAAATTATGTAAGCCCAGGTATTTTGGTAAATAAAAATCTGAGAATGGGCGGCATGGTCACATTATATACCAAACCTTTCAATAAAGATATTAAAAAATCTGAAAAAACACATCTATATGTTCTACAACAGAAGTTGTTCCAAGACACAAACTCTAATTGCCTTAGTTTAAGTTTGTTTGTTTTTTTTATTTTATTTTTTTCTGATGAAATCTTTTCCTTGTACTATGTAGGTATATTTCTCGTTCATCTCCTCCCTTCATATGTAAATTTTTATTTATGTATGTTTATTCTATATTTATTTCATATTTATGTACCGTTTATGTATGTGTATTAAAATATATGTAAATATCTCACTTAGTATTGTTTAGTTGCACCGACTACCCGTCATTTAGCTTCTCTTTTTTTCCGTCAATGGTTGTCTGGAAGAAATTACATTTAGTAATCATCATCATCATCAACCCATTATGTCCCCACCGAGGGGCACGGGTCTCTTTCCTGAGGAAGGTATAGGCCATACTCCACCACGGGTGCCAAGTCCGGATTGGTGGAGGCTTGTAGACTAGTGGCTCGTCTACTGTCAGAAGTTGTCAAGCCGCCCTAAGGCCTCTGACTTGGCTTAACGACTGCCATCTATTGACGGCAGCCGGCACCAACAGCTTAACGTGCCTTGCGAAGCACGGAACCGCTCGAAAAAATGCCACTAGCGTTAGGCATAGACGGCGACCCATCCATGCACTGAACGCGCCCTGTGTTGCTTAACCTTCGTGGTCGTTTAAGATCACTCAGGTAGCCGGGGCTACGAGCGATTCAGTAGTAATATGGCCACCAATTGTACTGTACTATATTATTGTTAAATTCTCATATGTAATTCCTGGTGTACATACAATAAAGAATATTCTATCTATCTATCTATCTAATTGGGGTGTTTCAGGAATTGCACATTTAGAAATAACCCTGTACATTTTATGCGTTCGTAAATGGATTGAACTCGATGAAAGGCCGAATGAAATTTGCGACATGAATCCCTGTTGACTAATCATTCCAAAAAGGTAAAAAGTTCCAATAGAACGCACGGCATCAATCAGTATATTGTCCTCTAGTAGGTACCTATGTGATTTTGAATGAAAAATAAATTTCTAGTTTCACATGAACGTTTTTACTTGTAAAAAGTAAAATGTAGTTATTCGAGTAAGTAAATCCTGGATTAAATAAATAAATATCTTTATTAATCTTTAGCTCTTGCTTAAGAAAATTTTTGTTCGAAAAAGCTATCAAAATTTGTGTTTGATATACCTACGAGTAATTAATGAGGAGATCTGCAAACTTCTGTTGTGGTTGGTTAATGATGGTTTTAGTTTGGACCTATAATTATATATATTTTACTTAGGAGAAGACTTGTGGGTTATTTACAAGCATTAATGCCAGACAGACTCTATTTATGCTATCTCAGTCACAGCTGACGAGTACGAGTCAGTCTCGCCCACCGAGTGGAGACAAAACTATTTAAGCAATATCACTTTAAACAATTTACTTATATTTGTTTGCCTTATTTATAAAAAAAACTGCCTAAAGTGGTTTCACAGGTTGAACAGTCCCAACCCAACCCTCTCTCAGTTCCAGACAACCAGCCGGCCCCCATCTACGCCGTACCTGAGATCAGCCGGAGACCTCCACGTGGTCTTTCAAGACCCCCCCCGGAGGCCTACGGACCCCTCAACCTATCAGCCTTCCCAACGTAGCTCGTGAGGGACCCTCACTGCCTAAGACCTACGGGCCGCCAAAACCGATCTATGGACCCCCCAAGTAGAGCTACGGCCCACCCAAACTCAGCTATGGACCCCCAAAGAAACTCTTCGGACCCCTGAAACAGAGCCTACCAAAGCCTAACTACAGCACGCCCTTCAAACCACCAAAACTCAGATTCCCGAAGCCCGCGCATGGAGTGCCAAAACAGAGTTACGGTCCACTAAAACCAATATACGGTCCTCCAAAGTTATCCTATGGAGTGCCTAGCTCCCACAACATTCCCATACCAAACCTACAAACATTACAACTGCTTCCAGTCTCTCTGCATCAGAACATTAACTTCGCCAATGTAGTGGACGATCTACCAGCTCCAATCTAAGTTCGGAAACCATAGCACTTAGCCTCACGTTTGGGCCATTGTGCGTAGCAGGGCTGTGAGATCACTCCAGCGAGCCAATCTCTTTCCAGAAAGCCACCAGTGCAACAACATTACTGCTAGCCCCCTGAAGGGATCCCAGCTTTGTCATCACTTTATGCATATTGTTGTGTCTGCATATAGGGTCTAACAAAATTTCCACATGCATCTACTGATGAAGGCTACTTCTAGTAAATATGAACAACCTTTACTGTTGGGAAAACTTTTAAATCGCGAAAATAATATCAGCTGGTGGACCAGAGTTACCATCTGCGAATTAAAATGCAGCACCCTGTATAGATATAGCTTTTGAGAAATTACTGGAGTCATCGCATTTATTGAACCTACGCAATCAACATTGGTCCGATGACAGCAAATCCCCAGTCTAATAAAAGGAACATCAAAATGCAAAGTCCCCGATATGCAAAATTAATTCGCGCGTATCATCATTAGATTTGGCGCACGCACCTCGGCTAAAAGCCATCCCCAGTAATACTTTTTACACATAAAAAAAAGTCTAGGTGTAGTAGCTTCGTGATTTATGACCGAGTTTCATTCGTTTTGATTTACGGTACCACCGCGCGAATATTAAAGATTCGTATTGATATATTATTCCTTTATCCTTATTCTCCCTTTTCAGCTATTTACGAGAGTTTTCCCCTACCCTCATAACTTTCGTCCCTTTTCACGGCGAGTCTTGTAAAAACGGCCAGCGGCACTCATTGCAAATAAATAATATTTCATGCTGCTCAGTTAATATTTGCTGAAGCGACCAACTAATGCTCGCGTAGCGCTTGCAGTAATCTTTTATATCCAGTTTTGAATATAAACGTGTATTTAATTAAAGGAAACGCCATACAGGCTTAATAAATTTTAAAACATTCGTGATTGTACAAATTTTAAAACATACGTGATAAGAATCACGTTTCTTTTACAATTATTTTAAGGGCTCCCAGATTTATGAAATTCAATATTAAAAAAAAATATTCAGAGTAACACAGGGCTTACTAACGATTCAACTACTAACGTTTCGGATTACCTAACGAAACGGACACCTAGTTTCGTTAGGTAATCCTAGTACCTAACGAAACTAGGTGTCCGTTTCAAAATATAGATCATTTGGAGAAAAAACAGACAAAAAAAATCTAATCTGACCCCGATGATTTATCCCTTCTAAATACGATCTTATAAGTTTTAGGCTGTTCCTATAAACCGAACTGTTTTAATTTTAAGAGAGGTGTTTAATGGTCTACGCAATCAAATGCTTTCAAAAATTAATAGCATACTTTGATTAATTTCACTTGTATGTAACTGATACTTTAATTGATGTAATTTCGCAATTTTCAGTGGCTAAGACAAAACACGTGGGGCGCTTTGTCTAAATCAATTAAAAGTGGGTATATTCATCTCCCAAGCCCTCCATATCTGAAATCTGGCCATAAAGGCGATATTACATAGTTCAATTTCGGTTTAATATTGCTTTAAATTTCATTGCTTTAATTGCATGGAGACGTCTAAATACATTTCAATGCGATTGCGCATTTTGATCGAAATCTTTGAATCGTCGAACGCTTTCAATGCAATTGACTCAATATTCATAAATCCTTCAATGCGATTGAAAAGAGATTCATATTCATTTATTAGCGTTCATAATGTTAACATGCTTAAGTCTCACGTTATAGGCCCTGGTCTTTTAGTCTTCACAAACACAATACTTATATTAGCTTTCTTTGGAGCTTCTTTAGGAACTATGTAACATTTTAAATATATTTATAGCTTACTGTGTACACTATTACTTATGTTTATTTATATTTACATTAGTTTATCATTAAGGAAGTCTACGATGTTATAGTAAATATTTTCTGTTAGAAGTGACGTTGATTTGTTTTTAAATGAATTATTTATTTGCTCGTTTTTTTATATTATCAGGTAGGTAATTTGTTCTGTATTTTGACTGCAAGACAGTGCCAATTTTTTTTAGTCTTGAAAAGGGAAGGACTAGATTATTTTTGATCTTATATTTATGTCGTGGAGATCTCGGGTTTGCGTAAAAAAATTCTTCTTATTTGTAGTAAACAGAGCCATTTCAAAAATATACAACGACGGCAGCGTGAGTATTCCTAATTCAATAAAATCAGGTCGACAACTCTCTGTGTAACGGATACCAACTAAAATACGAATGCATTTTTTTTTGCACTACAAACAGCTCGTGGGCACCCCGAAGGATTACCCCATACCGGAGCCAAGCCTCCGCGTCCGCGTATGCAGAAAAGGGCGGTTTTCAAATTGGTGCATTTTTTTAAACTTAAGAGTGCAAATTGAAAGCTAAATAGTTTCGACTTTATATCAGAAATATGATTTTTCCAATTGAGGTGGTTATTAATGGTCAATCCTAAGAGTTCAAAATTGCTCTACTTCTTCTACTGTGGTTTAGTTTAAGGGGTTTCGTACTATAGGGATAGAACTGTATAAGTTTCGTTTTTTTTTTCAAATTTATTTGTAAGTTATGATCTGTTAATGATTGCACGATGTCAGTGGCAGTCACGTGCCGCTTTTTTTGGAACATTTCCAAACATATGAGGGTATGTGTGATAAAATCACAAAATTATAAGGTCAGAAACTAGCGTGAGAATGAAAGATTATTAAAAGAAGACTGAAATTTGACGGTATCACGGAAGAGAACATAAAGTTGAAAATTAAAATTATATTTTTCTTTTTCTTATCAACTCTTTTAAATAGTTGATAAGTGACACTCCGGCGCGTACTAGTTGTTGGAGCGACATCGCTAAAATTAATATTGAATGTCATTAATGATCAATTTGGTTGAATAGTGTAAATAGGCAGACGTTCAATGTTTAATGTTCAATGCTTTTCAGTGGAATTGCTTCAATTTGATAGAACCGTGTAATATCGCCTTAACCGGTACAAAAAGCCTTCATTTCGGCGACGCCAAGAAAAAGGTAGGCACAAGAAAGCGAAAATCGGCCGAGGGCCCAGAAATACATCAAGAAAGTCATCAAGACTTGTAATAGCGTCCGATTGTGATCTTTTCATTTGCAGTCAGCCAAGTGTAATGCCGGCCCAGCCAATAGTAGTGAAGAATTTTCAAGAAGTACAACTCAGTATCTAGACTAATCTTATACACGACCTACCTAACCCTTAACCAGGTTATGGTGTAACAAAACCCACTTTAAATTAAACCTTATCACTTTGAAATAAAGTTCAAAACCAATGGAAATTACTACCGATGCCTGGTTAAGGATTAAGAGCGCTACAGGCAGGCGCAAACAGGCGCTGTATTATGAAGCAGAGCGTGCGATTTCAAGGCTATATACATTATAGCTCGTGTGCGGACTTTTGGATTTTGTATTAAACCTGATACAGTGCTATAATGCTATACTATAGTACCTACATAGCGCCCGTCTGTGACGAGCTTCAAGGAGTGAGTTACGGCGTAAACGAGTCTTTGATGAAGGTCCTTGAGGTATAAACAATACCTATCTTATATTACTTAAGAGATATATATATATTCTTTACTTTATTACAGCGACTGGCGCTTGCATGAAGAGGCCCTTGTGTAACAGTGGATCTTGATCAATAAGAAAAATGCTATAAACGAAACTACTTTAAAGATTAGTAAAAATCTGCCCCAGGTCGGTGGCAGGGAGCCCATAATCACCATAATTCTGGCGACGTTGCCTCGTTGAATAGCCAGACTACATAGTTGATAGCATCTGGGCGAGGCAATAGATAAAATTTATTTTTCATACTTTCTTACAACTTACAATCCAAATATAACTTTAAAAAGAGCTTCTATACTCGCTTTCCTCTACAAGAGGACTAAACCGTGCCCACAATGAAAATGAAAATCATATTTTTGATTACTCCATTGTTCTCGGGGATTTTAATTAAGTGCGATTCTGAAGGTACGCTGAATCGCCACTTACCTATTTTTGGGCTGAATGGGAACTGTAATTGTTTCAAGAGATGGCAGGAACTCTGCGCCTTTGGCGACTGAAAAGTCGGTCTTAATGAGTGAAGCTCAGAAATCTTGTTTCAATACCTGTTCAATTACAGCTCCTTCCATATAAAAATGTTTCACGTACCTTACATCTCAAGAAGTAATTTTTTTTATAATTTCATTTGGCAACACAACATTAGTTTTACAACTTAAACTGTCGTAAGCACTCACGTTTTATTGACCAAACCAGCCCTGCAGAACACGAGCGGGGCGCAGCAAGCGCCTGCGAGCAGTGTTGCAAAGTCTCCTGATTTATCAGGAGATTACATGATTTTAGGCCTTGTATCCTGATCTACTGATTTTTTTTCGTAAATAGAGAAAATCTACTGATTTTTAGGAATCTGTGGTTGTGTTATATTGGCAACTATTATTTTAATTACATCGCATCGAAAAGAACGTTTTCTTGTCAAGTGAGGTGACTACGATCATTCATAATACCTACGTTTTTCGTATCTGTGCTGTGGGATATAGTGTCTGCTGTGTCTAATCTGTCGAGTTGGATTGGAGTTGAGTTGCGAGTAAGCGAGTACGAATTGAAATTAATAAATAGTAGCAGTAATTTGAAACATTGTAATAACATAAAGTAAGTGCTAGATGTTGTGTGTGAGTTGGAACTGTGGTCGGAACAATCAAGTTTTGGTTTGGCCTTTTTTTTGGATGGTATGGTGCTTTTGCTTTTGGGCGGTTTTTGGTACATAAATAAACAAAACGGCCGGTGCTGAAAAAACTTTTGTTTGCTTATTTCGGGAAAAAAGGTACTTAATTTTCCCTCCTGATTTTTATTTCTGTCTCCTGGTTTATTCATTTACCATCTCCTGTTTTCTTGCAGTTTGGAGTTTGCAACACTGCCTGCGAGGCCGCAGTGAGAGATCGATGACCGCGGCGAATGTATCGGCTCTCCTCCATTATTAAGGCTTCCATACGAGTTCAAAACTAGTGGCTATCCCGACGTTAATAAAAGTAAGTGAAACGGTTAACCAATATATAAGATAAGATAAGAATATTCTATATTGTATACCGGAAAAAATGTTACAGAAACAGCAATGACAAAAGAAAAGATACAATTGGCGGCCTTATTGCTAATAGCAATTTCTTTCAGGCAACCTCATTTCGGAGAATTTGCCGAAGAAGAAATAGACACGGGTAGTCGGTGCAAATACGAATATTAATAGACATACATATACGTAATAATAATAATAAGCTTACACATTATATCATACTTGAATACTATACATAACTGCACAACAAGTGTGTGATCAGGACGACAAAAAGGTGATATACCTACATATATATGAAGAGAAATGAATAGATACTTACAGCAAAATTACTATATACAACATTAACTAACTTTTCTTAATATAAATGCTTTAAATCGACCAAGTTCTACTACTATGATTTAAGATACAGAGCTCACGCTAGTCAAAATACAGGGCACGGGGGGTGAAAGGAGGTGAAGCCCACCGCATTAAAAAATCATCATGCTCACCTGCGAACAGTAAGTTACGTTGGGTTGGGCTTGTGATCTCGCTAAGCAGAGCGTGCGAAGCGAGCGTAGCTCCCTATTTGTTACCAATAAGTGCTTCTGACATTACAAAGTTAGTTTCTTATAGGCTAATTTAAAAAGCGAATTATATTGGTATTTTAAAATGCATTATTTGTTATCTGTCAAATATTGACATGTAAGTTTGTCTTTTAAACATTATAATAAATAATGCATTTTGAAAATGGCTGCATATCAAATGTATCTTTGTATTTAGATGTCATCGTTAAAAGAAAAGTTTGTAAAATGAAACATTGTCAAATTTAGCTTGTGAAGTGTTACTTTTGAAATGATTTGTAGGTAAAATATCATAGATCCCCGTAAAATATTGAATGGAATTGAATTAAAAAAACAATTTTGTACAAAAGCGAGCTTAATACTAGGTATTATTTTCTTCCAGCTAACCTACGTTGATGTGGAGAGTCGATGGGATAGTGCCAGAAGAAAATCATGGGAGTAAAACAAAAATAAATAAGTACATAATGTGGTTGATAAACTTATATAAGATTATTATGATTTAACTACACATAAAAAATAAAATATGATATTATACTAAGATAATATTTATTGCAACACAAATGACAAATATTACTTACATACATATAACTACATAGATACAAGATTGAATTTAAAGTGAATAAGTACAACATTGACGACCTCGTGGCGCAGCGGTAGTGCATCTGCATACCATGCGAGAGGTCCCGGGTTCGAATCGCGGCTGGGGACAAAAAACCCCCAGCTCCTGGCTGTTTACATGTTTGAGATGTCTTTGTTTCTGGTTCCCACGACACAGGGTATCCTAGTGTGGGGCCAGAAGCAATGTATGTGCCTGTATGTAAATGTTTATGTTATGTTTATGTTGAGCCACAGATTAAATCATGTTGTGCCGTAGCACAACTCTAGCACACAAAAGGAACTTGTGATGTTACTTTCAACCAACTATAACTCCATATTATGAGCTTAACAACCCATATACGGAGTAATTTACTACGTAACAGAGTGTTAAACTAGTCGTCAAATGTTTCATGAAACAAACCTTGGGGCAAGTTATTTCACCTGCTGGGAGAAAGCTTAGGCTAAGGTTTAATTTCCTTCATATACTCTGTAAAGAAGTCTATAAAGAATTCGACAGTAAGGTAAGAAAGTATGGTAACCTAACTTTTTCTTGTCAATTAAGTCGAATCAAGTCGAATTAAGAGCGGTGGTAGCCTAGTGTGTAGAACATTTGACTCGGAAGCGGGAGACCCAGCTTCGATTCCCAGAGCGGGCATGTACCTATGACTTTCTTTTCTAAGTTATGTGCAATTGTGAAGTTATAGTAGCAATACCACTCGCTAACGGTAAAGGAAAACATCGTGAGGAAACTTGAGTGTCTGAGCCATTCACATACCTCAGCGCTTGAAATCGAAAATCCGCGGTGGGCACACGTGGTGATTAAGCCCATACTCTCTCCCTGTGGAAAGCCCTGTGCCATACAGTGGAACAGACTGCTTATGTAAGTCGAATCAAAAATTGCTGCACTAAAAGTTACAGGCTAAGCTATCCCAACTGTTGCTATGAGGCATAATTAGGCGTTAGGATGGAATATTTTTTTGCTGTAATTGGCATAAGAACTAATTTTGTTGTTATTACTCGTATTTGTAAGGGTACATTTTTTTTATTATGTGATTGAACCGCGGACCGGACGACGCGGCGTGGGCAGGCCCTCCACCAGATGGTCTGACGATCTGGTTGCGGTGGCAGGGAGTCGCTGGATGCGGGCGGAACAAGACCGGAAAGCTTGGAAAACCATGAGGGAGGCCTATGTCCTGCAGTAGGCGTCAAATGGCTAATGATGATGATGATGACTAGATTGAAAGTGCTAATTTCTCTTAGTAACATTTTCAAAGTTTGATTCTTGAATACAAATTTTCTGGACAGTTCGTTGCAGAAACTCTACCTTTGGCGCAAAGAAGAATGGGAAACTATTAACCGGTTATCTCAGTTTTCAAAGTTATTTTCACATGAAGGTTCTTTTTAGAAGTTTCTCCTTAGAGTCTAGAGACGCTGTTTACCTCTATTCAATCCTTAAAAGTTTCCACGCTTCACTTTTTCTCTAACGGTCCTTGAGAAAGTTTTAATCATGGAGCCTTACTCAACAGATCTTGTTATCCTTTGGATAATATAGAGGTACTTACCGCACGCGTTTATTCCTGACAGGGAAAAATCGACGCTTTACTTAATACCAGATAAAGTGAAATATTTGACAGGTCAATAAAAAGTATTCTTAAACTATTGTTAAACTATTTCAAGTATTTTATACTACGTAGCTACATATTGACCATGAATTATTACATATGCTTATCATCATTTATGTAAGCGATGGTGCTAAATAGGTGAAAAGTCGATTAAATACTAAAATATTTACTTCACTCACTCGTTGCCTCGTTGGTCTAGTGGTATCACGTCTGATTACCATGCCAGCGGTCTGTTCGATTCCCACTGGGGGCCGCCGCACATTTGTACAAAAGGCCTCAGTCTGCGTGTTTGTGATGGCCTTGCCTGGTTACCACCATAGCTCAGGGTATCCGAGTTTGGGACCAGCACAAGTCATTGTGTTGTGTGGAAGTTATTATTATTATTATTTCTCATTAGTCCTGCTCCCGACCTAGGATACCCCGTGATATGGTGGCCGGTTAAGGATATCACAATCATGAAAAACCTAGCACGGTGGGATCATTTGTTGAAATCGAAGTAGCCCGCAGCGGGCATTGGATAGACCATATCTGTTATGGTCATCAAACATGATACCTTTAGGCGAACGAAGCAAGAGAAGTATTTTATTAAACTATTTATGGCACCAAATAAGGTAGATGTAGGTGGGGGAAGTAATATGAAATAAAATGATTGAAGAAAAATAAAATGAAGGAATTAAAAAATGTTTAATTAATTAATTATTCATTATTGCACACAATACATTTAACAGGACATTTGATAAGAAATAACATGTACAAAGGCGAGCTTATGTCTGTACGGTATTTAACATGTCGGCTCTCCACCTCTCGTTTGGCGGTAATGTTGGCTAAGTGAGGGGCAAATAGGAGAGTGTTCACGTTTTGTTCAGTCCCCTTCTTTATTTGACCAAAATAAGGAATTACATGCTGACATAAATGACAAAAATCAAAACACATTGTCGATTCTTTTAGATAGAAAATAAAACGTAAAATTCGTAATGAGGACCTCTACCTTGTTGTAACTGGGTTAAAAATAAAAAAAAAACGTGTATAACTCCTACGTGAAATTCATATCAATTTACTAAATTTAATTTACTAGATCACAACCTGCTTAGATTGCCGCAATGTAATGTAATGTGATTATAACGCCCCATGGGCATCGTCCTAGATATTGACAATAGTTACAAAATTTGTAATACTTTTAATGATAATTCATTTTAAAGGTATAAAGTGAGTAAATATATTATAATGCTTTTAAAAACCTATTTGGAGGCTAAAAATTCCACCCATCTGGCTAAGCGTGCCAGCGCTTTCCCAACTGAGCTAATGGGCATTGGCGAATTTTCGAGCCTCTTTACAAACTTCTCTGTATTCCATACAAATAAATAGGTTTTTAAAAATTTTCCTCAGCTCGGGTTAGTGCAACAAAAAGAATATAATCATATTATAATGCTACAAATATAAATTAGTAATATTCACTGATTTCTTGAACTTTATTGAGTAAATGTTGTGACCTTCTAACATTCGTTTCACACGAGAATGAAAGTAGATTTCATATTTTTGAATAAAAATCGCATGGTGTTGGCATCTCGGTATGCTGTAAAAAAACAAATGTAACATTTTTTAAGTTTGCGCAGATTAGGAGTGATTTTAGTTTTATTTATTTAAGGCGTTTTTGTATCGAATCATGGTATCAATAGAAACTGACAGCTCATAGAATTGCAGTTGATAGTGTACTCTGTTCCATTATAAAGAATATTTATCTATCTATCATGACGTACTTCCGAAAATATAAAAGCAGAACGCAATATTTGTAGGACAATCCCCATTGTGTTGTGACGCCCACGATACAAGCTATGCCTAGTGTGGGGTCACCGTTACTCAAAGTAATTCACACAACCTTTTATAGTCTAAGCATTGTTTATCCATGTGGTGCCGGATTAAGAATAGCTTCACTCCGTTTCCTTCCGTGGATGTCGTAGAAGGCGACTAAGGAAGTCTTACCAGGAGACAGATTCCAACCGCATACTGCGATAGCCAACCCGCCTGCCCAGCGTGGCGATTATGGCAAACCCCTCATGGTTCTGAAAACCACGAAGTATGCCTATTCCCTGCAGTGGGCGTCAAATGGCTGATGATGATGATGATTTTTTAACCAATTTTATTTGCCTCTGTGTATTATTCTTTACAATAATATATAGTTAAATTATTTATTCACGTATAATTGACGTATATTAAGATACATACAATTCTAATCAAAGTCAAAGCAAAAAGAAAGCATGTTACAAAACAGTAGCATACATGAAAAACACCTGGGCAATGAAAATAAATAAATATTATCTGATTATTTTAATGTATAGAATCTAAACATATTTACAAATTGAAGTAATAAATAATCAACGAAATAACGAGGAAATGCGCGTAGAAATATATATATTTATACGGGCATTTCCTCGTCATTTCATAGAACTCTGCTCAGCAATCTAGCGCAGCAATCAAGGCATGAATTCCGACTTAAGACACCAAAAGAGAGCGAAAAATACAGCCACAAAGCAAGCTCATACCGAACCATCCACGGTGTCTTGTTTTTCCCATTTCAGCTGAAGACCCATTCGCCGTTTTGACGTTTACCCCCGTTGCGGAAAATAAAAAAATCAATGTACTTCTTCAATGTATACGAATGTGCCAACGCTATCCGACAGGAATATCTATCTGTTTATCCATGAGTTAGCTCTATCCAGTGAATAAGTCCCAACACATATTGCACAATGACATTTACAGACCTATAATAGACAAATTGTATGACTACCAACTCTGTTAATCAGATGTCTGTCTGTTTATCCCTGGATAAGTATTTACCTGTTACTTACTTATCTAGAGACTTGACGCAAGTCGCCCCAAGAGAATAATCTAATTTAAGTTCAATCTAATATGCATATATGCGAATTTGGAGTCGCAAAACCACTATTTCCAACGGTGAAGTAAAATATCGTGAGGTTAGCTCACGATTTGAATTTTGAATTGCGTATTTTTCTGGAGATAGAGCGAGATAAAAAGTACCCGAAACCAGCGTGCGTGCATGCAACGACTAATTAATGTTGAGGAAGCGAAAGTGATCAGTCAAGATCGCGGCCAGTGGCAGTCCCGGGTCGCTGCACATCCCTCTGGGATACAGGGGTGAGTTAATGTATTTTTGTGCAACCTGTACAAGGTTACATAAAAAATGCATAATTCCAAATTGAAACAACGTAATTGTAGAATGTATTGTACAACAACATGAGTCGTGAGTTTTTTTTTGAGGATTTTACGAGCGCCGTTTCATTAGTCTATGACGAGGCCGAATAAAAACTGAGTCCCTCTGAGTCTGCCCTAAAATCTTACTCTTAAGTAAATTTCTGTGTCCCGTAAAATCTTATTCTCAAGTAAGATTTCAGGGGAGACGTCCGTAGCGCGAATGGGTAGTCAGCCCTCATTTCCTACCGACGGGCGGCGGGAAATAAAAACGCCATCAAGCCACCGCTGGTAATTCAGATATAATGCTACAAAAAATTTGGCGGAATACGAATTTGCAGGCAAATTGTTGGGGGCGAGGTATATCGGACGGTGGCGCCGGCTGCCCACTTCTCTGTACAATTAGCTACAGCTGATACCACAAACTGGTTGGTCAAAATTATGTGAAGGGGTATGTTTGTTACTTTTTCACGGTAGTACAGTAAGCAGTAGTGTATGTGACTGAATCCAAAATAAAACAAATTAAAAGAAATCAGGGTCATGACAAAGCTGTGGTAGCAGAGCGCTAGAATGCCGGCTTCTCGTTCGGGAGGTCGTGGGTTCGAATCCCGGCAAACATTGTACATATGACTTTGTTCTCTAAGTTAAGTGCTTTTGTGAAACCTGAGTGTCTGAGGTGTTTATACGTACACCTCAGCGCTTGAAATTGCCAAACCGCGGTGGGCGCGCGTGGTGACTAAGCTCTCTGAGAGAAGGCCTGTGCCCTGCAGTGGGATGTATGTGGCGAGCACATGTCAACTCTGCGCGCGCACTATAAACTCCAACATTCCTGCATCGCGCAAGCAAAATGTTTCACATGACATACCATAAATATAACGTCCGACGAACATCAGTCGGACCGGCCGTCCCCAGGCATATGATCTGCCTGGCGGGAAATTTCCCTTTATAGTAGAAGAGCACGATCACCCGCTCTTCCCTATAGTGGTGACCCTCGACAGAACAATGTCAACCTTCCTTCGCTCTCGCAGCACCCCACATACAATCAGTCTCAAAGCAAGGCCAGCACTATAGGGAAGAGCGGGTGAACGTGCTCTTCTACTATAAAGGGAAATTTCCCGCCAGGCAGATCGTATGCCTGAGGACGGCCGGTCCGACTGATGTTCGTCGGACGTTATATTTATGGTATGTCATGTAAAACATTTTGCTTGCGCGATGCAGGAATGTTGGAGTTTATAGTGCGCGCGCAGAGTTGACATGTGCTCGCCACATCACTCCCCTTCAAGACCGTTTTGGGCGATAATAGTCTGGAAACTTCACCTGACGAACGGAACGGGTAACATACTGATGTGTTTTGTGAGTAGGTACAATAGGAGCAGGATCTTCCCCATCACCATCAGCAGACAATGTAAAGGCTGGTTTAAGCCTATCTATAGAGACTGACCTCTCCTTATTTTTCAGCATTATTCTAAATACCTTATCCCCACGTGATAGAACCTTATAGGGTCCGGTGTATGCTGCTTGGAGAGAACCTCGCAATGCGTCTTCACGAAGGAACACGTAATCGCAAGTTTTGAGCTCTTTGTAAACAAAAACTTTAAATTTACAATGTCGGGCAGCTGGTATTGGCCTTAGCTTTTCGGCGAAGTTTCTGAGCCAAGCGGTAAATTCGGTTATTTCCGAGGTACCACCTGTTCCTGAATCGAAGAACTTGCCGGGAAGCCTCAGTGTTTCACCGTAGACTAGCTCCGCTGCAGATGACTGTAGGTCTTCCTTAAAAGCCGTTCTCACTCCCAGCAGCACCCAAGGTAACGACTCTGTCCACTTCTCGTTCGCGTGACATACAATGGCCGCTTTCAGTTGACGATGGAATCGTTCAACGAGACCGTTGCATGCAGGATGGTAGGCTGTCGTTCTTTTGTGCTCGAATCCGGCTATTTGTGACAGACACTGGAACAACGTGGACTCGAATTGACTGCCACGGTCAGTCACGATGTCTGTAGGGCAGCCGAATCGAGCTATCCAGGTCGACAGCAGGGCCTTTGCAACAGTTTCAGCAGTGATGTCGCGTATCGGTACTGCTTCCGGCCACCGAGTGAACCTGTCCACTGCAGTAAGGCAGTACCGATAGCCGCACGAGAGAGGAAGAGGGCCGACCAGGTCAATGTGAACCTGCCTAAACCGAGCACGTGGTAGGTTGAAGGTGCCAAAGGGGGCCGTTACATGCCTATTAACCTTTGCCCGCTGGCACTGCAAGCATGCACGCGTCCACTCCCTGCAATCCTTCTGCACCCCTGGCCAAACAAACCTCTCAGCAACTAACTTAGCAGAGGCGTTGGAGCCAGGATGACTAAGAGAGTGAAGGCTTTCGAATACCTGTTTACGGAAGGGCTTGGTAACATATGGCCTGGAGGTTGGGGTACTGACGTCGCAGTACAATGGCAACCTACCATCGGGTACATGTAGTTTCCCCAGCTGCAGGGGTGATCCTTCACTGAGGAGCGCTTGAAGGGGAGTGATGTGGCGAGCACATGTCAACCCTGCGCGCGCACTATAAACTCCAACATTCCTACATCGCGCAAGCAAAATGTTTCACATGACATACCATAAATATAACGTCCGACGAACATCAGTAGGACCGGCCGTCCCCAGGCATACGATCTGCCTGGCGGGAAATTTCTCTTCATAGTGGAAGAGCACGATCACCCGCTCTTCCCTATAGTGGTGACCCTCGACAGAACATTGTCAACCTTCCTTCGCTCTGAAGGGGAGTGATGTGGCGAGCACATGTCAACTCTGCGCGCGCACTATAAACTCCAACCTTCCTTCACTCTCGCAGCACCCCACATACAATCAGTCTCAAAGCAAGGCCAGCAACCTCTTCCCTCTCACCTCATCAGTTCCACTACAGTCAACGCACCGACTACTGGTACTGATGGTGATCTCCCCCAACCCCTCGGCACGGCAGCCACACAGCAACAGCGCACGTTGCCAGTGGTACAGTAGCCTTCACCGGTTCCTACCACATGCGCGGACCCCATGGTACTGTCGCCGGTGAAGTGACTGTTAGCCGCCGAACACCCTCAACCGCTAGTCGACTCACTGACTCAGCCCCTCCTGGCACTTGCAGGCTTTAGAGCACAGACGTCGATTCCTATCAGACCTAGCTATACGTAGCTACGGTCTTGAAGGGGAGTGATGTGGCGAGCACATGTCAACTCTGCGCGCGCACTATAAACTCCAACATTCCTGCATCGCGCAAGCAAAATGTTTCACATGACATACCATAAATATAACGTCCGACGAACATCAGTCGGACCGGCCGTCCCCAGGCATATGATCTGCCTGGCGGGAAATTTCCCTTTATAGTGGAAGATCACGATCACCCGCTCTTCCCTATAGTGGTGACCCTCGACAGAACAATGTCAACCTTCCTTCGCTCTCGCAGCACCCCACATACAATCAGTCTCAAAGCAAGGCCAGCATCCTCTTCCCTCTCACCTCATCAATTCCACTACAGTCAACGCACCGACTACTGGTACTGGTGGTGATCTCCCCCAACCCCTCGGCACGGCAGCCACACAGCAACAGCCTACGTTGCCAGTGGTACCGCAGCCTTCACCGGTTCCTACCACATGCGCGGACCCCATGGTACTGTCGCCGGTGAAGTGACTGTTAGCCGCCGAACACCCTCAACCGCTAGTCGACTCACTGACTCAGCGCCTCCTGGCACTTGCAAGCTTTAGAGCACAGACTTCGATTCCTATCAGACCTAGCTATGCGTAGCTACGGTTTTGAAGGGGAGTGATGTGGCGAGCACATGTCAACCCTGCGCGCGCACTATAAACTCCAACATTCCTACATCGCGCAAGCAAAATGTTTCACATGACGTACCATAAATATAACGTCCGACGAACATCAGTCGGACCGGCCGTCCCCAGGCATACGATCTGCCTGGCGGGAAATTTCCCTTTATAGTGGAAGAGCACGATCACCCGCTCTTCCCTATATGTATATAGGCTACAAAAGAAAAAAAAATGTCATTCTACAAATCTTTGTTGGGTGTTACCTCTTAAATGAGCAATTCCCGAGATACCCCAAAGAGGGTTTGTGATTAACTACAACTTTTTTCTATGAGTATCATATTTCGACATATCAGGGTTTACATAAAATCTTGGTTTACGCACTCTACCAATGTATTACGCTCGCACAATTGATTATTTTAATTATTGAAGTTTATAATAAGTCTCGCCATCCTAGGAGGTAACGTAGCCAGCATGCTGGGGACCCTTCCCAGAGGAATCGATGATCTGGGCGCGGTATTTTATACGTACTTAATTAATATACGTATTGTTTGTTAACATTATTAACATTATTAACATTATAAGCAGCTTATATTCGTCCCACTGTAGGGCTCAGGCCTTCTCTCAGAGAGAAAGCATGGGCTTAATCATCACGCGTGCCCAACGCGGATTGGCGATTTCAAGCGCTGAGGTATGTGAATAGCTCAGACACCCAGGATTCCTCACGATGTTTTCCTTCACCGTTAGCGAGTGGTATTGCTACTATAACTTCACAAATGTACATAACTTAGAAAGAAAACTCATAGGTACAAGCCCGCACTGGGAATCGAACCTGGGTCTCCCGCTTCCGAGTACAATGTTCTACCCACTAGGCTACCACCGCCTCGAGCTCCAAATATGATGTCGCAACTTGAAGGTAACGCCTTATAATTTTTGAAGCGTTTATCAATAGTTGAGTTATCTCGGAAAATAATGTTCGTATGCGTCTACGCCCTTAATAAAAAATATTTGGAATTCAATGAAAAAACATTTTTTCTATATAATATTTTACATTTTTGAGACCTGTAAAAACGCGAAAAAATATTTTATCGTTTTATTTTTTCCGAGTTTTTCTACGTTTTCTATGGTATAAAAATTATTTCACTAAATGCAAAGTTTGATGCTAGTTCCTCATTAAACAAATTAATGCTTACCTGCTTTCAGAACTAAATCTTTTTTTAATTTGAAGCGATTAAGAATCTGCAGTCGCTCGTAGCCCCGGCTACCTGAGTGATCTTAAACGACCACGAAGGTTAAGCAACACAGGGCGCGTTCAGTGCATGGATGGGTCGCCGTCTATGCCTAACGCTAGTGGCATTTTTCCGAGCGGTTCCGTGCTTCGCAAGGCACGTTAAGCTGTTGGTGCCGGCTGCCGTCGATAGATGGCAGTCGTTAAGCCAAGTCAGAGGCCTTAGGGCAGCTTGACAACTTCTGACAGTAGACGAGCCACTAGTCTACAAGCCTCCACCAATCCGGACTTGGCCCCCGTGGTGGAGTATGGCCTATACCTTCCTCAGGGAAGAGACCCGTGCCCCTCGGTGGGGACATAATGGGTTGATGATGATGAAGAATCTACTAAAAGCGTTTCAGTTACCAATTGTATTACGAAATCTACTTTGCTTATAAAAGCCAAAGAAATCCAAACAAATCCATCACATTATAGTCCTTCGTTTCCAGTTAACTCTGCAGAAAGGCAGCGGCCTCCGACCCAAAAGCGAATTTATTAGATAACGTCATCATTGTGCGAATATTTTGTATCCGTATTTTCTTACCGTACATATCTGTTACTCGCATGAGTGTATTAAATATTGAGAATAAATGTAAACTAATGGACCAGTTTGCTAGATTAGTTTGTTAGACCAGTATTCAGCTGTTAACATTTGTATGGTAACAAGTTGATCACGCATCTTAAAGACGCAATTGGTTCTGTTTCCAATCTGCTAGGTAGGTACATATACTGTTCCGTTTCAAATACCCGCATACCATTATTACGAGTATTTATGCACCTTTCTTACCGTTACCGTTAATAGTACATGGAACAATCAGTAGAGATATTTGCTCAGACGGAAAACAAGGGTGCGTATTCTGTTTTTTTCTTGACGAAAACACGCTTTATGATTTACATTGGGACGCTCGGAAATGGCCATATTTTCTTTCTTTTATGATGTCGTGAATATGGTCGTGGTGAATGGTGTCATTTGGTTTCCGAATCATCCACGGTTAATCATCCGAAACAAACTATTTTGTAATAAAAATAACTAACCATCCCACTTGTAGCCGGACTAAGCATCCACATGGCGCTTTGAATGTATGTGAGAAAATTTTACATTCAACCGGTCCAATCGAGAACATAAATTAGGTGAAAAAATATATAAATATACAAGTGACCTATGGGTAGACTACCTATGGTCACTACGATAATAATTGACTGCTCGCCACTTCAGTCTATTTTTAGCAGCAGCTGCAATAATTGTAAAAAAAAAATTACAAAAGTATTGAGAATAAACTCCTTGGATAGAGAAAAAGAAAATACTGGCAGGCATAGCACACTTATTTGTCCATATGATAAAATAAAAAAAGTTTGATGGTCTTTTGTTATTTCAATCATAGAAGGTTTTTACTTGTATTCTGTCGCAACGAGTAATCGAAAATGGAGAAAATTTACGTTCGTGCAGTAGTTAAATATCTATGTTTGAAAAATTTTACTACGGAACAAGTAAATCAAGACTTGCACGATACGCTAGGTGTTCATGTTCCTCCTTATTCTACAGTTGCGCGTTGGTGCTCTGAGTTTAAGAGGAGAAGATTAACTAATAAAGACTCGCGCTCAGGGCACCCTACAACTTATTTTCTTCTTTTTTTTTTTGTTGCACTAACCCGTGCTGAGGACAGCCTGAGGACAAAAGACTATAATCATAGAAGTACAGCGATATCATTCCGATGTAAAAACCTAAGTGCAAAGTAGGTTGCTCGGGACTGCAAGTGATGTAAATTACTTCGGCCAGATGTCGCTGCCTGTACGTAATACAGAGAAAGTTTGTAAAGAGACTCGAAATTTCAATGCCTGCACTCGCCCATTAGCTCAGATGGGAGAGCGCTGGCACGGTTAGCCAGAGGTCACGGTTTTTAAAATAGTCCTCCATATTCTCCAGACTCTACTCCTAGTAACTTTTATCTATTTCCAAGATTGAAAGAATATCCAAGAGGCCAGAAGTTCGACGATGATGACGCAGTAATCGCCGAAGCACAAGGTTTTTAGAGAAACAAGATGAAGATTTTTTTAAGGAAGGAATTTTAGCTTTGAAAAATTAAAATAACATTTGACAAAAGTTAATTGCATCTTATTCATTCTCACTACTTATTGAACCCTCCTATTATTTCGGGTTTTCTATAGTATGTTTTGATAAAGAAAAAAATTTACTAAAATTATTCACTTCAGTCTATCAGTCAGCATGCATCCCAAACTGTAACTTCTTCTTTTTAGTCATAGCATCATGTCTGAGAGACGCTAGACGTGACTTTGGGGCAGCTTTCGCTATCAACACTCTTCATTTGGTTCCATTATCTTTATAGAAGATTAAACAATAAACAATATATTATATAAATAAAAGGCTCACAAACACACACACATACACACACACACACACACAAACTTAACCTTCGAAACTTCAAAATAACCTATTGATACCTTATAATAGCCTACTGAACTACTTGGTTTTGATTTTGTTGGTTCTTTTTGTGTATCTAGTTTATATTGATTTGTCTCTATTATTTTACACTAATTTGCATTGTACTGTACACATATTTAAGGGAAGTCACTTGCTCCTGACGCACAGGTAATCCTAGTTTGGGAGCAAGGGTTTCAAATCGGCGGCCGATTGTATTTCTCAATAAAGATATTTTGTATTTTTGCTGTATTTTTTAGAAAGACAAATAAACATTGATAGGAAATTGGCAATGGCAAGATCGTTCGGAATCTTTTCTCTCTGCGGCGTCGTCTTGGTAACATGTTACATAGCAACAGTGGACATACAAGACGCTATCGCCGACTCAAGCATTTTTTTGCACGGTTATAAATATTATGATAATCTAACGATTTATATCATATTTAACCCTACGTTATTTGCAGTGGAATAATAAAACGCAGCGCTGACGCGGACCCGCTCGTAAAGTGCGCGCGGATTTACTCAAATTTATTCAGCGTCGTTCTTTAGGGGGAGATAAATCATAAATTTTCTAGAATACTTATTTAGTTTGGACGGAAGTTTTAGCGGTAGTAAAGTTTATTTGTGACCGTGCGTTCGGGATTAGTTTTAACGGTCCGAATATGGCTGCTTGGCAGATAAAATTACACTTTTATGCGCGGGCTCGCATCATGGCGTCCTATAACTTTGGTGGAATGGAAATTACAGGCATGTCTTGAGTTAATATCGAAATATTCAAGACCTAATTAACTTGCAGTGGCAGTGTGGCGCCGTCAGATTAAGAATAGCGTCACTCCATTTCCTTCCGTGGATGTCGTAGAAGGCGACTAAAAAAATCAATTACCAGGAGATGGGCAGCAACGTCTTCCTGAGATTCCAACCGCATACGGCGATCGCCAACCCGCCTGCCAAGCGTGGCGATTATGGCAAAACCCCCCATGGTTAAGAAAACCACCAAGGGGGTCTATATCCTACAGTGGGCGTCGGATGGCTGATGATGACGATGAATTAATTTTTACATGGCAAGTCAAATAATGGTGACAACAATAGCAATGACTAATGAATATTGATGAAACGGAGTAAGTTTGTCATGATCATGATCAGTGGCAAACCGTGGTCTCTGCCTACCCCTCTGTATATCTGATGTGCAATGTTACATATCGAATTCATAGTGTTACTAGCACTTCGCGCAGTATTTTTCGAAATACGGTATTTGACACGATCAACAATAAATTATTTCATATGCTCGAATAAAACAAAAATTACAAAATATCTCGGAAAATGTATCTCTCTTAGTCAATTACTAGTTATGACAAATTTTTAAATAGAATAAGACATAAAAAGAGTGCTCTGAAATGTGACGTCATAAGCCAGTATTTTCATACAAAATTCCGTTTTAAAAGTAACTCATTTGATATTTTGTCAAATACCCAATTGAGACCCGAGATAACCTTTTATTGAAATGGAATTCCCAATTGACAATAGTGCAAAAATAAAGCTCTATGATTTTATTGCTTTTTTGAGAAGAAAACAGAAAAATAGGGGACATATATTTTTTATTATTTTGTTTTTTTTATGGTTCTGTTGACTTTGAAATTAACGAGTTTTTTGTTTGTTTACTTACGTGTTTACTTTGTGTTTCTGTTCACTTTTTGCAAAATCGTACAATAAAATATATGTTTTTTTTTCATTGCTGGCGCCCGATAGCCGTGATTGCACCCTGATAAATTGGCACATGAAAAATTAAGTGTCGCGCGAAGCACGCGTGGATCATAGACAAATAGGCTCATGAAATCGCCGGTTCTGATTCGAGTAAAGCCTGCAATTAACCTCCAGCGAACGCTTATAATGAATGTTTCAATAAATCAGCCAAATTGCCCTTTATTACGCATCTTACATCACTTTAATTGAGACAGCCGACGCTCGACGCGCCCGAATTTTCGCCAATTTAATTCGTCCGTATAAGGAATTTACGTGCACATTTACTTTTATTTAAACGAGGGAAAGTGTTTTCTCTAGAATAGACTGGCCCCCTCGGTCGTTGAATTAATGTGCCAGCTGGAGACTTGGTGGGAAATTATTGTAATTACGTTGCATTTCGCTTCAAATTGAAATATTGGCGGTACTTCCCGGTATAATTAATGCAACACTCTCTCGGCATCCTACGTGGGTAAGTACCTCGCAATATTTATGTATGTCGTGTGAACTTACAGACCCTTTTCGGTTAAATGTTTCTAAACATATATTTTGTGTTACCTAGTTTATATAATAATAAGAGGAAGAAAAAGAAGAAGAAGGACATTTATTATACCAACAAGGTACATCACAGAAACAAAATAAGCAGATAAGTAACATGATATGCACAACAACAGAAATAAAACTAAATACGTAACAGACAAAACGAATAAATAAAAGAGGACCATAGATGTAGCTGTGGTGTATCTAAGTTGCCACAAAAGGCAGCTGACTCAGCGTTGTGCTGAGGAAATGATCCCTCAGCGCTGATTTTCGGTCAGTGCCTACGGTAACCTATAATTGTAAAAAGGTGCAATATATAGACTAGGTAACTCAAAAGGTATATTTAGAAAAGGGTCTTATTCGTTTTACATAGTTTAAGATATATCTTTACGTTCAGATTTACGTAAAACTTAGTACAAATGCATGTCAACACAATTGATGAAACACGTATTTTGCGGTTTTTTTTTATTCTAGCTCTCAGAGGGTGAAGAGGGCTAGCAAGTTTTATACGGGGAGTAAAATGTTTGTGGTCAGATTTTCTAGAAACTTAGTCCAAATGGAAGTACTTCAATGCATTTGATGAAATAAAATTTTCAAAATTCACCCTACCGGTGAAATTTAATCACCACGCTTGCCCACCGCGGATTGGCGATTTCAAGCGCTGAGGCATGTGAATAGCTCAGACACTCAGGTTTCCTCACGATGTTTTCCTTCACCGTTAGCGAGTAGTATTGCTACTATAACTTCACAAATGTACATAGCTTAGAAAACAAAGTCAAAGGTACATGGCCGCATTGGGGATCGAACCTGGGTCTCTCGCTTCCGAGTCCAATGTTCTTACCTACTAGGCTACCACCGCTTAGGAGTTGAATTTTGAAGTGACCTCAATCTGGGTGTATTTTCATGTTTGTGATGTCATTTTCTGGTCACCATATCAGAGAGTATCCTAGCTTGGGACCGGGACAAGTGATTGTGTGGAAGTTTTTTATTATTTACCCTTGAGTGCTTTTAATCATGTACTACCCTGGGAATGAGGATCATTTTTTAAGTAGCAAAAGATTGTTCAACTGAAACTCTTTTCGGTTCTGGAAATTCCTATTACATCCTACGACTTTAATCACAACCCCGAATTGATTGATTACAATAATTAAAGCGTTGAAAGCCCACATAACTCTTTATCCTACTCCTGCAAAGCATAACTGAGTAATTAGGTCAACCCTTAAAATGATCAGTCATAAAATGTTATGGCAGTTTTCTTGGATGCCGCTTAAAAGTAATGATCGGGTCAAGAGAAATTCTCATTTAAAATAATTATTTTCGATGCTCACTTGTTTTGGGCGTTTAAAAATAAACAGGTACCTAATATTTTGCGAAGGGAAATTCGTAGTATCTTATTATGATTTCAGTGAGATTTTTTTCTCAAATATCCAATATCGGAACTAACATTAAACTGAAACTTTTGAAACCACATCTCATAATGAAAGTTATTCCGAATACATTTCCGGCGATTTATTTTATTAAAACCAGCCCATCAAGCACTTTTTTCATCATAGCGCTGAAACTGTGACTTAACGAACGTTACGAATTAAACACACGAGTCCATTTTAAACAAGATAAATAATAAATAAATAACTTCCACACAACACAATGACTTTTTCTGGTACCAAACTAGGATACCCTGTGCTATAGTAATCAAACAAGGACGTCAGAAACATGGAAATACACCCAGACTGAGGCCATTTGTACAAATATACGGCTTCCCCCAGTGGGAATCAAACCCACGACCTCCGGAATGGTAATCAGACGTGATACCGCTAGACCAACGAGCCAGTCAAGATCTAGATCGTTATGGAGAAGAAACGGACAAAAAACTCCAAACAAACTACTAAAACAGTAGTGGAATAGACTTTTTATAAAAAGTTTCTGATAGAAACCGGCTTTAACTCGTTCTTGAGATTGTTATAGTCAAATCGACTTTTTATCAATTAAATTCAATTCAATTCAAATATTTTTATTTATTGTAAAAACAGAATGTTTACTTAATGAACGTCAAAGTTGTTAGTTTCACAATTAATGGATTATGTGGAGAAGAAGCTAACAAAGAAACTCCACATTTATTCTTTTCAAAACACGTTTTAACTTAATAAGACTATTAGTCTTTTAAAATTTGGTTCTTAATTAACAGAGTTTAAATTCTTACTCCAAAACCTGAAGCTCGTGTATTAAACTGGTTTTAATGCCAGACATTTGTTATCTAATAATCTTTAATGTCGTTGTAGACCTTTTTTACACAAACACTACTCTGTACTCCAGTATGGCACGTTTTTAGATACTCCATAGATGAAATTGCATCAGGAACAAATATAGTTAGAATAGAGTGCTCAATTACACACTATGTAAACTTTTCTAATGTTGTAGTAAAATTCCACGTAACGTAACTCAGTACAGTAAACGTATGTTACCTGATCTAAACAGTTTTGATTGGAAGTAAGATTATGTCACAGTTTCTGCGCTGCGATGAATTTTTATTTTTTATTTTATTTCTTTATTTTATTTACATAAATATTGCAACATAACAGTAAGTACGCCAAAGCGTTACAATATTATAACTGAGCACTACCTGTGAAACATCTTCTACCATTCTCTTATGTACTTTCATCACTTGTTCACCATCATCATCTATATTTTATGAAATCATCTAATATTCATATAACACACTAATACTAATATAACATCATCTAATACCTTCATGAATATTTTATATTGAATATTTTTTTATGGTATGGCAGGAGTATCATTAAAATCTTATAGACTATAGTACAATTGGTGGCCTTATTACGAATTGCAATTGGTATTGTGCATTTATATAACTCGCGATTTTTACACAAAATTGAACAGGCTTAGTAATATGAGGTTGCCTGGATGAAATTGCTATTGGCAATAAGGCCGCCAATTGTATGTTTTCTTTCAGGAGTAAAATTAAAATCTTATAGACTATAGTACAATTGGTGGCCTTATTACGAATTGCAATGGTATTGTGCATTTATATAACTCGCGATTTTTGCACAAAATTGAACAGGCTGAATAATATGAGGTTGCCTGGATGAAATTGCTATTGGCAATAAGGCCGCCAATTGTATGTTTTCTTTTGTCACTGCTGTTTCTGTAACATTTTTTCCGGTATACAATAAATAATATTCTAATCTCATCTTATCTTATATTACAGGTTGGCTTTAAATTTTCAATTCCTGAAACTCGTCGCTTGGAGTTGGTATACTACTTGTTAGATGAGTTTTTCGTAGTTCTTTGAGTGATATATTTCCATATATTAGGGAGAACATGATTTTATGAAATTTACGCTTTATGTGTTCTACCGACGACGCAGCCGAAAGGCCGAATCGCATCGAATTTGGTATGGTCAGTGCACCGTGACAAAACTTGAAAACTGTTTCGTCAGTATCGATATAATTAACTATTTCCAAAATTAATTTTTAAAATGAATATACAACTAAATATTCCGTAAATATTTGAAGCGTCTACTTGTTGCCGTTATAAATATAGAGCAAAAACCGACAAAAAATCACATTTGTTGTATCGGAGCCCCCTTAAATATTTATTTTATTCTATTTTTAGTATTTGTTCTTATAGCGGCAACTGAAATACATCATTTGTGAAAATTTCAACTGTCTAGCTATCACGGGTCATGAGATATAGCCTGGTGACAGACAGACAAACAGGACAGTGGAGTATTAGTAATATTGTTACCCTTACCCTTTGGGTAGGGAACCCTAAAAAAGCGACAAAAAAGTATCAAAATCGTATCTCGTGTCTCAACGGATAACCGAGTTATTGTAAAAAAAAATATTTATCTCTTTTTCTTGGTCGGCAATTTGAAGCTAAGCTTTTGTAGACCCCCCCACCCCGCCGCTCCGCCCCCACGTAACAAAATTTTGCCTTGTCGGTTCACTTAGCCTTCGCATTTCTAACCCTCTTTTTCAGACGTAATTACTGGTCTATAGGGTAAGGGCATCGATAACACAGTCGGATGCCATAAAAGCGGCAGCTGGTGGCAGCATGCACCAGGTGGTCCACATGGCAGAAAACCGCTCTTTTATGATCGTCAGTCAATTTAATTAAATTTTTTATGTACAATCCAAGTGGCAGGAAGGATGCAGGGCGCTTCCAACCGGTCTTTCTGGAAATCCATGGAGGAGGCCTATGTCCAGCAGTGGACTTCTTGTGGCTGAATGATGATGATGATGATGTACTAATAAAGGGTTTTCTATTTATCTATCCACATAGCAAGCTAGTTTTTGCGACTAGAGTCGGCGACGCTAGTGGCCGCCCGGCTTTAAATGGATGGATTTAAATAAGTTGTGACCTTTCAAGAGTCAGTGTTCGAACATGGATTGGAAACTTTAAGTCTCTATCCGTTTTCACACCACGACTGTACACGCGGCTTCCGCTGTAGCGACCGCGGCGACCGTCGACAACAAATGCCACTCTAACTTCTGAGTTGAATGACCGCAAGCTCTCTCGACGTACTTCTCATATGGGGACGTCAGAAGTGAGACTTTTCTTCCAATGGGAAGCATTCAAGTGTTGGAGCAAAAATTTAATTTTCAGGGTGAAAAGTGATGACGTAAATTCAGGCAGATTTTTGTTGTAATCCGCAGTGGCGGGGTTTCGGGAGCGAGATGTCCGAGGAGGAGTTTACGCTTTCGACGCAAAAGAAGAAGGAGAGGTCGTTTTTTTAACCTCTGAAGTTCTAAAAAAGTTTTCTGGTTAGCGTGTGAAGATAATAAAACAACTCGGTTAAATGGAGACACAATAAATAAAGTAAATGTTTATTTACTACCATAGAAGCACTCGTAACGAATCATTACGTGCATAGGAACAGACAAGCAGCAAGAAAATATAGAAAAAATCGGCCAAGTGCGTGTCGGGCCACACGCATTGTAGGGTTCCGTAGTAAGAAGGGATTTTATCTGCTTTACAGAACTAACAACTTTATCAAAGTAATTTCCAATGGATTTTGTACTAAGTTTTCCTTTGATAAGTTGATCGTCTGTTACTTGTTAACTTGTAAATCCTACTTAGCCGAGATAGTTTTCCTTTTAAATTCACGTTTCTACAATCAACTGTTTAGCCGGGAGTGGGAGCGGGGATGCTCGGATACAAATTTGCTCTTTAAGGCGTAAGATTTTGCAAATAGAACCCTAAATCGAAAAACTGGACAAAGATGAGTCGGACTCACGACATTTCAAGATATTTTTTTTATAATTTAATTACGAATGTATAGTTTTCAGATTTTTCTCTGTATTTGTAGTATAAGAATATTACATGCCAAATTTAGGAGTTCTAAGTCAACGGAAAGTACCCTATAAATGTTGATTCCTTTTTGCGGCATAAACGGCCGTATCTTTGTTTTACGTCAATTTAGAAGTCAGATTTTTTTTACTGCTTCAAGGGACTGTAGATTTAGGTATATGGTTTTAATTTTAACTCGATACCTCCACGCGTTCCCAAGATTAAGGGGCTTGACAGACAGATGAATGGACGTACGGATGGACGGACGGACGGACAATAAAGTGATCCTATAAGGATTTGCCTTTCGAGATACGGAACCCTAAAAATGGTCTTCCTATGCCCACACTATTATTACACGACTAATCCAACGATACCCCCACACTTTGGTGAAGGCGATAAAATAAGAATCTCTAATTTAGGTGTCGGGGCCTAACAAAAATTTTTTTTTTGACATTTCATTCAAAAAGAAATTTGCCAAATTTCAGCTCTCTAGTACTCATCGTCTCTGTGCTTAGCCGCGGACAGACATACAAACGGACGGACATGGTGAAACTATAAGTTCGGAGAGCGCTGGCACGGTTAGCCAGAGGTTGCGGGTTCAAGTCCCGGCATGGGTGGAATTTTTAGCCTCTAAATAGTTTTTTAAAATTTTCCTCAGCACGGGTTAGTGCAACAAAAAGAATATGAAACTATAAGAGTTCCCTGTTGACTACGGAACCTAAAAACGTATAAGATGGAATTATACAATGACATAACTAGTGATAAAAAATCGACGCTTAGTGAAAAGACAGTGTCTTTCACACAGTGAAAATTCCAGGCAAATATCTACCTACTAAATTGTGTTTGACGGGGTACAACACGAAAAAGCTTTGATTCACTTAAAGTTAAAACCTATTATCGGTACAAGGTCCGTGTCACCCGTAAAACCCGTAAATTACAAAGTTGTACATTTGGTTGTTGTTGTTAAATTGTTGTCAATGAATAATGGCTTGCGACTGATAGTTTGCGTTGTTTTGCCGTAACACATAAATTGTACTTGTCATTTTACTGCCAACTGAATTAACTGTCAGACAATGTTGTACCTACAATTTGTAAATACAACTCGTGCAAATTTAATTCCACATTTTACATGTTTTTTCCGACTAATACAGGCCAACCGAACAATGAAAGTTAAGGAAACTATATACAAGGTTATTTCGTGCCTTTTTTCTCTATTTTGCATTTTTTGGAAGAAAATATTTTTTAAATTACTCATTTTTAGGATTTTGTAGTCAACAAGGAACCCGTATAGTTTCGCCATGTCCGTTCATCTGCCCGTCTAGCGTCTGTCTGAATGGAGCTTAAACGATTAGCACGCACATACGTACAATAATAAAAAACCGGCCAAGTGCATGTCGGGCTACGCGCAGTGTAGGTTTCTGTAGAAGGAGGCCATCTTTACCATCTTTACAGAGCCAACGACTTAATCGAAGTAATTTTCAATGGAATTTCTACGAAGATTTCCTTTTATTATAAATTGGTCGCCTATTACTCGTTAACTTGTAACTTGTTGTACTCAGCTTTGATAGTTTTCCTTTTAAGTTCATTATATTTGCTACTGCCCTAATTTTTTTCACATTTCTACAATCAACCGTTTAGCCGAGACAGGGGGTGGATTTCAACAATAAATTGTGCTTTGAATCTAACCATACCTAACACTATGGTATAGGTGGGAAAAAAATGCATCCTCAATATAGGTGTAAGGGAGGTACCCTAAATTTTTTTTATGTCTTTTATTCCATCGTTTTGTCGGCGTGATTAATATGTATGTCTGTGCCAAATTTCAGCTTTCTAATACTAATCGTCTCCGAGCTAGGCCGCGGACAGACAGACAAACAGACAGACAGATGGACGGACATAGCGAAACTATAAGGGTTCCTTGTCGACTACGAAAACTTAAAAACAGGGAATTCTTCAAAAGATGGAAGTATTTTTCAATTTAGCGAGAAAAAAATTAACTCAGGTAAGAAAGAGCTTCTGAAATTCGGCGCTCAAGAATAAATATACCTTCTCTTTCTCGGCTTACGAAAATGTAATTAGTTATCATCTTTTTGCGGGTGAACGACAAAGTGCGCCTGGTCGGTGTCAGAACCTCATTAAGCAGACACCAGAGTTGTACCAGCGACATATTAGTGGCAATAATTTAAGGATAATGCTCCCGTAATTTCGCTCCAAGCGACCGACTAGCGAAATCTATGGCCTTTAATAAGCGAACGAACGACGCCCATGAAAACAATTAGTTAACAAAATTACTGCTTAACGTGTAAACCTCCGAAATTAAATTACAAACACATTTACTCTCCGCTGCGAGAACAGTTAGAATTTTCTCTCCTTTCGTTTTAATTGCGACGGAAAAAGAGAAACTTTCTAATGAATTCGATTCGTTCGAAGCAAAACGTTGATGAAACTTAAAACTTGGCTAACGTTTATTTTAGCGCTAATTCGGTTTAAGTTTCTTTGATCTTAAATTAAGCGTCTGTGACAATTTAGCTCTACATTGTTCTTTAGGCAAAGTAATTAAATTCCGAAAGGCTGAGATTTTCCGCCTTATGGGTGAACGATCAAAGACGGTTAGATCAATTCTGGTTTTCTTAATATTGCTGATACAAATAGATACTTAGAGGAAAGAGGACACTTATTCCATTGGCTTCAGCCGGGTATCGAGCGGATCACGCCAGAATATCTAAGCAAATCCTCTTAACAGCTGCGTGGATTGCGCGGTTTCCAGTGATCGAGTAGGGTTGATTTGTCGACCGAAAAGAGATAAAAGGGAGTATTTGTTCAAAATAGTAATTGGATTGGAGTGAAATAATAGTATCTTTTACACACATTCATTTGTTACAAAATATCGTGTTTTTTCCCACTCTTGTCGAACAGACAACAAAATAATATAGGTGTCAAGCATAACACTGAAATCTGAAAATGGCATTTCTTTTCCATGTAGCCGTCGGTTTTTGCCACAGGTGGTTTATAAGACTCGTGGCTATACGTTTCATCATCATCATCAGCCATTGGACGTCCACTGCAGGACGTAGGCCTCCCTCATGGTTTTCATAACCACAAGGGGTTTTGCCATAATCGCCACGCTTGGCAGGTGGGTTGGCGAACGCAGTATGTGGTTGGATTCTCAGAAAGACGGTGCTGCCCGTCTCCTGGTAATTTATTTCCTTAGTCGCCTTCTACGACATCCACGGGAGGAAATGGAGTGACGCTATTCTTAATGCAGTGCCACACGGAGATACGTATACATTCACATAACATTGTAAAGAAACGGGATTCCTAAATTATTGTGGTAAGAATCTCTTTCGTTATAATTATGTTAGAGGATATCTTGCGTACAGTTTACTACACAGTAATAATGTCATTTGCGCATTCTATTCAATATACACTATCAAATAGTATTAAAACTTTAAGCAAGTTCTCCACTTTATACCTGAATAAAATCGTATATTTGAAACTAAACTAACATAGAAAATTTTCGGCTTAGACATTTCATCCTACAAAATTCTGGTCTGAAACAATCCGAGGGTACAACTCTGAAAACAAATCTCTGCGGCCAAGGCCAACCAACCTTTCCCCAACCTCGGCCTAAAGGTACACGCATACCTACCGCCGAGGCGTATCCCTGGGCCAAAGGGTGGCAGGAGAGGTGCGACATGATCCGTGTTCAAATGAGCCCAGACTAAGAGCCGGCGTTAATTTTGGCGTTAATTGGAACATCGCCCTCAGTCGGGATGCGGCTTCAGGAACAGAAAGTCGTGGTAATCGTTTTTTGATGGTACAAAACCAAAAGTTTTTTGTACAACCGCTAAGTTTCTAACAAACGCCTCTGGCTTGAATCGAACCTACGACCTTCGGCAGGATAGTCAAACGTGTCACAGCTAGACCTTATTCGAGTTACTCGTAACTTCTTTCATAGGCTCGAAACTATGATATAGAGTCCTGCCATCTTCCTCTCACTTGATACGGAAAAAAGATAGATCTTAGCAATTCATATAGTATTAGCTACTAAAAATAAAATAAATAATGTAGGTAGACACAAAAATATTTTTTTTAACGACACATTACTAAAAACTCAACACAAACATGAGATACAACATACAAAAAGAAAGAAACAACAAAGCACATAAGTATAAATAATGCAAAGATTACTTTTACAACATACATTTAAAAACACAAAGAGCATAATAAATTATGTTTTTTTAGGGTTCCGTACCCAAAGGGTAAGGGACCCTATTACTAAGACTCCGCTGTCCGTCCGTCCGTCTGTCACCAGGCTGTATCTCATGAACCGTGATAGTAAGACAATTGTCATTTTTACAGATGATTTATTTCTGTTGCTGCTATAACAACAAAAAGGTACTAAAAACAGAATAAAAGAAATATTTAAGGGAGCTCCCAATACGACAAGCGTGATTTTTTTGCCATTTTTTGCAAAAAAAAATGGAACTCATGTTAAACAATTCAAATGTTGTATAGAGGTCGTACGGAGCCCTTTGTGCGCGAGTCCGACTCGCAGTTGGCCGGTTTTTTTATATTTTCACGCCCGCTATACACACATTGGTTTTGTTAGTGCAGCCTAGCTTATACCTGTGTCTCTTTGTAAATATGTTGTATTTGTTATTTTTTCCCGTTTACAATAATAGTACATTGTTACCCTAGAGGTGAAAGTAACTTATTTTAGTCCCGAGACGGGGTTTGGCTCCAATGCTTCGAGGGACTAAATAAGTCTTTAACCCGAGGTAAACACTGCGTTTTTCATTATGAATATAGGGAAAGTAATAAAAAAAATGACGAAAGAAATGCGAAATGCTTTTCTCTGCTATACGGAAATATAAACAAAACTATACAATTCGAGAAAAAAACAAATGAACATCGGATTGCCGCTTTCCCACCAATTTTTTTTTCTGTGGCCGGCCATTTTAGAGATTATTTTTCATTTTCATCATTGAAAAATTGATATAGTAGATTTTTCACCAAGGGCGCAAACAAAATTTTTGCGTTGAGGTTGTGAAATTGAAACCAAAGCAAACTGAGGCAGTTCTTGCTTTAACTATGAATCGCTGAAGGAGCGAGGGATTCAACACTACCGAGACCAAAAATGATTTGCACCCATGTAGAACACTCTGCTTTTCACTACCATCTGAGAGAAATGAAATATAAACAACACTTACATACCACTCAAATGTAACTTCTGGCAGTAGGTTTTGAATTGCTTGTGTTGTCTGTTTTTTTATATATTCTGGTGTTAAGAAGACACTATCATCATAGCTTGACGACATTTTTCTGAGAAAATAAGTAAAAATAGACAAAAAAAGCGTGCCAATGTTATTGATTTTGGCATAAAAAAACAAACTTGCATTCCAATTTCAAATATTTGACAATTAGGTACTTAAAAGTTTTGCAGCAAAGAGTTTGGTAGTTCAGTAAGTAGTTCCAAACTCGGTTTTAAAACTTATTGCTTGGGTTGGAGTGAAATCAACAACAATAGCGTATTTTGGGTCCTAAATTTGGGCATCAAAATGAATCATTTTGAGCAGATGGAGTGAAAAATATTTTGCTTAAATCTATGTAATTCTAAAGAAGTAGTTGAAAGTAAATTATATTAAAGTCATTTAATTATACTTTATGTGTTTTATTAAAATTTTACATCGCGCTGTAATTGAGAGGCTGTATAGAAAATTGGAACATGGTTCAGCAGAAATGTGAAAATGGAACTAACATTTTTTTATAATTAACAGCTGTCAGTTTAAAACGATTCTCCCTAGGGCTTAAAAGATTACCTTCAACCTGCTACTCAGGCAACTTCAGACCTATTTTCCGAGTATGGGTAAGGAAAATAATATTCTCATAATTATTCTTATTTTATTATCGTCTACTGTTTTTCTAGCTGTTTTACATTTTGTGCCTGCCACAAGAAGTACGGTGTACCTTTTTATATCCCTTTTAATACCAGGTTATGCGTGCTCGGGCAATTTATTTCAACACGCCACGTAATATAGGTGATCGGATAAAGGCTAGGCCCCGTTGTAAGCAGCCCCGTTAGAGTTTCGATTATCATTTGTACGGCTTTAAATAGGGTTAGAGAAGTTGGGCATAGTAACAAAATAGTGAAACTTTATGGTGCTGCTATTTTAGTATTAAGTTATTTAGTTAATTAGTTGGGCTAAGCTTTGGAGCAGCCGTACTTTAATCAAGATCGCGAAAACCTTCGCAAGCCAGATTTGTTTTTGCAGAATAAACTGGCGGATTAAAAAGGGGAGATTTCGACAAAACTGTCTGCCAAGTTTGCTGAGTTATCTCTCTAAGCCTCGTCATTTTGTTAATGAAATAAAATGCAAAAATCTGTGTACCTAAAAAATATCATACATTACGTCACAAAAAAAACCCTCGCGTTTCTATTCAATACACCTAAAGCACGTTACGAAAGGCACCGCTTTCATGGGGATTTGGGGGGCGTTATTCCAAGAGCCTCTCTCTAAAAAACCGCACGTTTACTGCCAGTTTACATACACATTGCATTAGCGAGTCCCGAGGGAACCTGAGAATGGCCCGCCGCGCCTTGATCCGGGAGACGAAAAAACGGCAACGTAAGCACATCGGACATCATCTGTCTTGATCCGTTCGGGCTGTCTGTGTATGTTCCCTGGTGAGCTGACAGATTGCGGATTGTCAGCCTTGTCATTTAGCGCCTCGCGCGCGCTGTGACAAATGAAATAAGAGGATTCGGCGCTCTCACTTGGGAGGGTGCTCTTAAAATCATATGCCTGCTCGCGTGTGGACGACGCGTCTTCGCGCTTGGTGGAGGCAACGGCGCGGTGGGCGACAAAGCCTCAGACTAATTGACGTATCTTTTTCTTTGAGCGTGGCTGGAATGTTAAAAACTTTGTTGTTGGGAACATTTTGGCACTTCTTGATTAAAAGTTGCATACTTGTAACATCTATGAGCTTCTGTTTATCTTTCTCTATCAATAACATTGTAAGCATGAAAATTTCTATCAGTATCTCTATCTTAATTAGTACTTTATCTGTTTTTTTTATGTACGCAACGTACATCCCACTGCAGGGCAAAGGCCTTCTCTCAGAGATAGAGAGAGTATGGGCTTAATTACTACGCGTGCCTGACTACCATGCTTAATTACCGCAGATCGGAAATATCAGTCGCTTAGGTATGTGAACACCTCAGGCACTCAGGTTTCCTCACGTTGTTTTAATTCACGGTTAGCGAGTGGTATTGCTACTTTAACGTCACAAATGGTGGCCAAAATAGCATTTAATTTTATAACACGCACTGAATACCATGATTACGCAAAGGCACCTCTTCCTCATATAATACTAACCAGCGGTCAGCAATAATTGCTGAGCAAAGCCGCCCGAAGCTCCGGGTGCAGAGGCTCATAATTAATTCGAGCTGAGTATTTAAGCCCGCAACCTTGTAGGGCATATACAAAAGCTGGCCACTGAAAGGTCTAGAAGCTTCGCTCTGAAATAGCTTCATTATAGAGTGTAACGCCGTGTGGCGCCGGATGAAGAATAGCGTCACTCCATTTCCTTCCGTGGATGTCATAGAAGGCGACTAAGGAAATCAATTACCAGGAGACGGGCAGCAGCGTCTTCCTGGGATACCGACCGCATGCTGCGATCGCCAACCCGCCTGCCAAGCGTGGCGATTGTGGCGAAACCCCTCATGGTTATGAAAACCGAGAAGGAGGCCTGTGTCCTGCAGTGAGCGTCGAGTGGCTGATGATGATGATGATGATGATAGAGTGTAACAACACCGTTTGTGGGTTCCGTAGTCAATAAGGAACCCTTACAGTTTCGCCATGTCCGTCCATCTGTCTGTCTGTCTGTCGGTCTGTCCGTCTGTCTGTCCACGCTTCCTTAGCACAGAGACGACGTGTATTAGAAAGCTGAAATTTGGCATAGATATACATATTATGGGCATGGGCATGTACCTATGACTTTGTTTTCTAAGTTATGTACATTTGTGATGTTATAGTAGCAATACCACTCGCTAACTGTGAAGGAAAACATCGTGAGGAAACCTGGGTGTCTGAGCTATTCACATACCTCCGCACTTGAAATCACCAATCCGCGGTGGGCACGCGTGGTGATTAAGCCCATACTCTCTCTCTAAGAGAAGCCTGTGCCCTACAGTGGGACGTATATAGGCTGCTTATGATACATATTATTCACGCTGACAGAACGGTAGGACAAAATCTTAAAAAAATAATTTTTGCGTCGCTCCCTACACCTGTATTAGGGATCCATTTTTTTTCTCGCCTATAGTGTGGTTTGTCGTTGGGTCGCTTAGAAATATGACAAGTGTACGAAAATTATTTTTCGATTTAGAGATCCGTTTGCGAAATATTAAGCTTTAAAGCCCAATTTTTTGTTAAAGTAGGGCGTCACCCCCTTTCTCCCTGCTAAACGGTTGATTGTAGAAACGTGAAAAAAATCAGGGGAGTAGCACATGTAGTAATGAACTTTAAAGGAAAAGTATCACATGTTAGTAAATTCAGTATATCAATGCAAAAACTACCACGGCTACGTAGCTTTTCCAGTAAACGAGTAATAGGGGATCCACTTAGAAAAGGAACATTTCGTACAAATTTTGTTGAAAATTACTTTGATAAAGTACTATAAAGCAGATAAAAAACCCTTTTTTCTACGGAACTCTACACTGCGCGTGGCCTGACATCAAGAACGTCTCGACATGCACTTGGTCGGTTGTTTTTAACACAGGGTGTTGGTTTAGTCGGTTGACATTGTAATAGGGGTGGTAGGACAGTTAACAGCACATAAACCTTTTCATACGTGCACTCTCGTCAGTTACGTTACGAGCAACTTTGCAACAAAAATGTAAAGGCTGAAGTGGGGTTGACTGTACCTATACACAACAATGAGTTCAAAATGTATAATCATATCAGGGTGTAATACAATAGCCATGTATGTACCTACATACATCCGAAGATGACGGGCTCGACTCATCTATATTAAGAACTTTTATCGCAGGAAAGACTTCGAAATCTGATACTTTGATATGCAAATCTCGACTAACCTAGTTTTTTACATTTTACACAAAATACTGGGCATGAAAACGCTTTCTGCAAGATGGATGTTGCGTTTGGTGCCAGTCGACCAAAAATTTTATCACTTAATAACTTCTAAGGATTGCATAGTCATGTACAACCCAATTGTCTTCGAAATTGTCTTCTTTATGTACAATACAGTGTTCTCTATCTATCTACAACCCCAATTAATTTTTTTTCGTCAGAACTTAGTGTTGACAAAACCGAAATCCAACATCACATACAACAACAGTCATAGCCGTGGGAAACGTGTTCCATGGAAGGCAAAATCTGGTTGTTCGGCTGTTAAAATGATTGCCACAGCATTCTGGCATAGTCAAGGTCATAGCAAAGGCAAAGGCTAATTATCAAAGGTCACGGGGTCTTAGTAAGCTGTCAGAAAAATAATGACAGTAGAATCAAAATTTAATGACAATATGAATACCCTCTGGGCTCGGAGTGACCCCACGCGAGTAATTTAGGGTTAAGCGAAACGAAAGAGGTTTATCAGGATCGTAGGAAGTGGCTAGCCCTGGTCTCTGCCTACCCCTTTGGGACACATTCGGGAGTATGTTATGTGAGTGCTAGCAAGTCATAATTAAAAAAGCTTACTTATGATTCTGAAGATTCTAGATGCCGGAAGAGCCATACTCGTAGTTGCAGTGTGCTTTTGCCGAGAGTTAGGCCCTTAACCCCGTGACGTGGTCAGCAGTGACGGGGAGGGGGCGTGAGTTGTGGAGGGATATGTGTCGTGTAACAGAAAACCCCGTCTGTGCGCTGCTGGGGTCGCTCTATTCTCCGCCCCTGCTCCTAGCATGCGTGCAAGGGTGCGGGGCTGTGCTCTCGGCAAAGGACCTAGGTGCCATCATAAATAGTAATTTTATTATAAAAGTTTTATAGGCGCCATAGCCTGCCGAGTTACATATGTGTTCGTATGTACTAAAGCGTGTTTACTTTACTTACATTTGTGGAGTTTATGATAAATAAAGACTCTTTTTAAACAGTGTGCTTATGCACACCGAAATTAGGCTGGGACAGGACGGGGCGACAGAACACAGAAAAAATAATTGTTCACGTATATCTGCACGCACTATTAAGACTAACCCGCATTCGTGAGATGAAATAACTGCTATGCTTAACAACCTAATGTTAGGACGAACTTTCATACAACTCTATTTTGGGTGTGCTATGCTTAATCACGTGAACATGTCACCTTGTCATGGCGGTGATTATAATACGGGCATCAGTTCGTTCACGGGAGTTTCGAGGCCTGTTAATTTCGGTGTACAAATAATATAATGGAGCAATTATATTATTTGTTTCAGAACCAACTTAAGTCTCTAAGCCCACTTCTTCACCACCGACGTCAATAAGACGTCGACGAGAAACGAGAATTTCTCGTGAATAGTTTGGAAATAATCACGTTTGGCGATGAAGTTGGCGGTGGACAAGCGGTTATACCCTACTCCCGGTTTTTCATACGCTCACAATCTGTTAATCTAATCTACCCGCCCACGTCCATTATGTGTGGGCGCTAGGTACGGCTTTGTTTTCCAATACTGCACCTACTAATAAAATCAGATAATAAGTCTACAACTTCGTTTGCAGTATTTCATTTACCGGTCAAATTGAATCATTTCCAACTGCACAGATTTATATTTGTGGTGCTCCTGTTATGGTATGTAATTAAATCAATCCTTGCTTAACAATAAATCACATAAAATGTCATTTATACATATTTCTATGACTAGTACAGAAATAGAGACATGAAACATGACATTTTAACTTATTAATTTACTAGCTATCCCGGCGAACTTCATACAGCCACAGAATCCGTTTATATGATTCTTGCACAACGCCATCTATTTTTAAAACACAAAGTTCGCTCGCACAACGCCATCTAGTTTAAACTTAAAATATATATTATCCCACGGGAACACATTACCGGGATATCAAGTATGCTTTGTCTCAATTCAGGTCTTTGTCTACTTGTACGCCAAGTTTCATCTAAATCCGTTCAGCCGTTATTGCGTGATTAAGTAACAAACATCCAAACGTCTTCACAAACTTTCACATTTGTAATGTTGGTAGGATTATTTTAACTTACTTACTTTTTTGAAAAAACATGTCACGTGACCATCTGAAAATCTGTCATTGTATTAGAGATATAAAAAAATAAATTAACTGCCACAAATTGAGTTTTTACAATAAAATATTAATACTGAGTCTCAAGGTTACACTTTGTTAGAGATAATGCATTGACACGCTAAGAAGAAAACTTTCCTAGAGGCAACAATGAAAACATAAACATCTGTGGCTAAGCTAGGTTTTAAACCTGTATTTCAGACGCTTTTCCGTACGGAAGATCATCATCATCAGCCATTTGACGCCCACTGCAGGACATAGGCCTCCCTCATGGTGTTCCAAGCTTCCCGGAAATATATAAATATCAAATATTAAAATTAAGGGGTTTTAAGCCTAGGCAGATTTATAGACCAGATATTTTCTAACGCAATAATGCTAAAGTCAGCTTAGTTGTGATCCTCTCTTTGTGTGTGTGAGATGAGTGAGTAAGTGTATGTGAGAGGGTGTGTAAATAGAAAAGCCTGAAGAAGAATTATTAGGGATATTACTTTAAATGTAATTGAAGTTATTAAACGGCATTATTTAATTAAGTGCGTCATGAAACTGTTCTTAAAAATTCTCAGTTTCGTCTCAATTTATTTTTTTCAGCCAATTATATGGTAGAACGTTAGTTTTGTATGTTTAGAGAGTAGATAATTAAAATTTTGTTTATTTTATTACAAAGATAAGGTCCAAGAAACACAACTAATGGCCCAGATTTGCTAAGTAATACAAGCAAAAAGCCAACTTTTTAATGAATATTTACGTATGAAACCGCTATCTGCATTTCCCCTCAAGTAGTTTTTCTTAGATTTTAATGAATACAAAGTACCTATTCTCCCGTAGTCATCGCCGCGATTCTAAGATGGGAAGATTAACTTAAGATCCAGGTAGACTGGTCTTTAGTTGCAACTCTAGCCATCACCAGCTGACCCGTCGACTTTTTTACGCGTCTGCTGCGGAGCCCAAATGGAGAGTAATGTGTTTGGCTCGTGTGTATGTGTGTATGTCCGATTATGTGTTCCCTCATAACTCGTTAACCAATGGTTAGATTTTGATAAATAACATCTTAATCGATTCTTTGTATTTGCGCAAGTGTCGTAGGCTGTACGAACTTAGTATTAATGTTACGAAAATATAAAAATACACAAATAGAAAAAACTGAAATAAAAAATAGTAATCATATGTAAAGTTTGAAACCTGAGCTACATGAAATAGATGAGCATTAACTACTAAGCAGGTGGGACTGATTGCCGCGAACTACATTTTTTTGCGGGTGGCCACCGAACATTGATTTTATAGGTATTTTTCAAGTTCGTCGAAAAATCACAAATGAGTTACCCCTTGGTTGAGATCAGCCTATTCACCAAACTATGTATGTAAATTGACCAATATTAAATTTAGGTAATTACACCCGGCCCAAAAGACCAACTTAGTTTGCACACGCTTACCCAGTCTTAGAATACGTTTGGCGATGTTGTAAGTGAATGCAACCTTTTATTGTTTTAAAACTTAGGTCTTTGCACCTACGTAATGAGATGATATATACAGCGTCCAGTAGCACCTTTACTCACACTAGATGGGTCAAAGGACCACTCAGACGCTGCAGTGCCCGGGACATTGAATTGCTTGCCCAGCACCTATGCCATCCTGACAGCTTAGTCGGCCTAGCCCACAGGAAAGACAATTCAATACGTGCGGAGCCAACCAAGTCACGGGTTTCCTCACGATGTGTTCCTACACAGTTAGCGTGTGGTATTGCTACCACAAATTCGCAGATGAACGTAACTTTATAATAAACAAAGTTAAAAGTACATGCCCGGACTAGGAATTGAACCTGGGTCTCTTCCGCTTCCGAGTCTATTGTTCAATTCACTAGGGCACCACTGCTTTGCTAAAGAGGATGTTACAGATAATTGTTGCATATTGCATGGCAGTATGACCCGTTTGGAATTTAAAAATAAACGAGAACGAGGTATACTTCGTCTAATACTCGTATAGCTAGCATAGTCTGCGTGCACCCTTGCGCCGCGGCCGATAGGATGGATTAACTTGGAACGAAGTTATCATGGAGGCGTCGGCCGGAGGCAGGTGAAAATTGAATTTTTTTACTAAAATGTGCATGCAATTTCACCGGAGGTTTTTTCTGGGGTTTTAATTTAGCACCCCTATTTTTGGAAACGGTGCCTTTTATGGGGTTCCGTAGCAGAAGGGCGCGGGACTCTATTACTAAGCCTATCTTGTCTGAATGTCTATCTTACCTTTAAAGGCTTGTTTCGTTTGTACCGAACTGCCCCGATTAAAATGTTCATAGAATATAACATAATGTTCTGACAAATAAGAAAAAGATTAAAAATGTAAATAATGTGATCGCACGAGTGATCCTATAAGGGTTCCGTTTTTTTTTTGTACGGTGTACTGAACCCTAAACATAAAGTAAGGCCTCTCTTAGATTCGCTTTGAGTAAGATAGATTTATAAAAAGTGAGAGATAAAACACGGTTGTTTGTTTTTAACGTCATATTGCGCATTTCATTCATTCTTATGTAGTCTGTGGTTATGTCAAAAACGCTTTGTTATTGTAAATTCCTAAATAAGAATTGAATTGAAGATTGCGAGGTTTTTTTTTTAAACTCGAAGTTGAATTGAAGAAACTCAAAACACAGTGGAAAATGTCAAAAATTGACCTCCTGAGACGAAGAAAAGTAGGTGCAGTTGCAATTTTTGACCGCCACAATCGCCTCATCTGGAAACACTGAGAGAAACAGCCGTTTGCGTTTGACATTCATTCACTCATGTGGTGCACAGCGCACACCACAGATTAGAGACTCTGCTTAACGTAGGTTTAGGGGACACTTAACGAGACTTTAGTTGCGGAAGGCTTTCATCATCATCATCATCATTCAGCCACAAGAGGTCCACTGCTGGACATAGGCCTCCGCCATGTATTTCCAAAAAGACTGGTTGGAAGCGGCCTGCATCCAGCGCCTTCCTGCCACTTGAATGAGGTCATCTGTCCATCTCGTGGCTGGTCGTCCTACGCTGCGCTTGCCGATATGTGGTCTCCATAGGTCTCCATGCGGAGGGCTTTAATCTTAACTAATGTGAAGATTTGACTTTATAATTAATTAAGACAGACATAAGTCTTACTAAGAGTTGTTTTAACGGAATCGTTTTTTTTTTATAAATAAGGCCGTTACTCTACGAACACAGTTTAGAGCCTCAATTTATCCGTAAAACGTTAGTTTGCTTCTTGATAGGAAATATATCATACGAAGTTTGATATACTCACGGGCTCCTATCAATTTTGGGCCCCTATACAAATTGAATTGTTCGCTTCGTGAGACTTTCCTATTACTTTCTTTAGTACGAAATAGATTTCGCTTGCCACGAGGGTTCATAGGTGAAATTATATTTGAAGAGTAGCTGTATGTAGATAGAAGATTTATTGCCGTAAGCTAGCTATGCCTGTGACTAGTCTCTATCCAATAGATTTTAACTGGGTATTTTTTTTTTTATGTAATCTATATGACCCACTGCGGGCGCACGCCTTCACTCAGAGAGAGGCTGCGGTCTTAATTACCACGCATGCCCACCACGGATTGGCAATTTCAAGCGCTGAGGCATGCTAACACCGCGTGCACTCAGGTTTCCTCATGATGTTTTCCTCCACATTTAGCGAGTGGTATTGCTACTATAACTTCATAAATGTACGTAACTTAGATAACAAAGTCATTGGTACATGCTGGGATTTAAACCCAAGACCTCCCGATTGTTAGGCCGGTGTTCTACCGCTCCGATACCACCGCTTTCCAGTAGGTCAACATGAGAAACTGGTGATTATTGAGTGAGATTTCCCCACCGAATTGAGAATTGGTCTAAGAATGAAAATCAAAACTTACGGTCTTATTTATAAAAATAAAAACCGACTTCAAGACACTACAGCACTAAAAACAGAGAAATAATTTAAATGCATATGAAAATCGAACTTAAAGATCATATTCGCTTAAAATATGTCTTTGTTTTTAGTGCTGTGGAGATTCGAGGTAGAGGTGGACATTCTTCGAGGAAAACACACAGATTAAATAAACTGCCTCTGTGGAGTGTTTTAAGGAATCGTGTTTTTACAAATAAGACCGTTAGTCTCTATCTACCTCTCCCGGATATACCGTGACGTTATGTGTTTATTTGAGATGTTTTCTTTACAGTTACCTGGTAGTATTGAGACTAAAAATCCACAAATGCACGTAACTTGGGAATGGAAGTAATCCATTACTTCCTTTCCTCCAGGAAAGGAAAGCCAAGATTCAAAATATTTACATTATGTTAGATATACCATAACAAAAGGTAAAGCATATTACCTGTATCATCATCAGCCATTTGACGCCCACTGCAGGACACAGGCCTCCCTCGTGATTTTCATAACCATGAGGGGTTTTGCCATAATTGCCACGCTTGGCAGGCGGGTTGGCGATCGCAGTATCCGGTTGGAATCTCAGGAAGACGCTGCTGCCCGTCTCCTGGTAATGCATTTCCTTAGTCGCCTTCTACGACATCCACGGGAGGAAATGGAGTGATGCTATTCTTAATCCGGCGCCACACGGTATTACCTGTATATTTAAATCCAATCTTCTTTATTGATAGTCATCTTCGCTTTTCAGATAATAGTACAGTAGACTGCTGCTTAACGTTTTTCTTTTTCGTTGTAAAGACGCCCCAAACGTAACCAGTATGGGTGCTTATACACGGGCGTCACGTTGCGAACGACAGTGCCAACTGCAGCCGTCGACGCGTTGACGCCTGCCGTCGACGAGTGTCGACGGCTGCAGTTGGCACTGTGTCGTTCGCGACGTGCCGCCTGTGTATAAGCGCCCTAAAGTGCACGTGCATAAAAACCGATGTGCTGTTAGTGTTATCACCATAAATTTCATAAAAGAACTCGATCATAGTTTGACGACGCGAGTCGCGCGTTTTAAATGTCAAAAGTCGCGACTCTTCGGGCCCTTATTATATAGCCGCGATATGTTCGGAAGGGTCGTCAACGTCGCGCTTGAGCCCGACAATTCACTCGAATCTAGCGAAAAATACAGTCATTTTTTAAACTGTTTCGAAATTTCCTGTCGCTGAGTAATGAAAGCTAGAAATGCATGGCTCTTTGTTAGCCCAATGACGTCATATCATATTATCTTGAGATACGGACTTTGACACTGACAAGCGACTTCCGATAATGTGAGATCTTTCATAATAAAGGCCCAGTACGTAATTGTCAAATTCGGACGTTTGAGCGTCACAAAATGCGTAAATCGTGCCTTTATGCAGGAAACGTCTAGAATTGATTCAGAGGGTAGGCCAACTGCGCTTAGATTCAATCCGCCGAAAGCGAGTTCTACTTTTTAAGGGAAACACGATCCTACATCACTGTTCTTATGATTGTTCTTCTTTTATTTGAGTTCTTTTGTTTTCTCAGTGAAATTTTCTAAGTTAGAAAGGCGCTCCGCAGTAAATCCTTACTTACTCTTTGTGCCATAAAACTTGGCCGATTAGAAAATTGTTTTCTTTCCCTTTCACTGTGTGTACCATTTGGAGGGACCTTATTTGATTTGTGTCCTTCGTTAGTCAAACATTTGTTTGGCTCGTCAGATTCTGATATGCATTCGATACACAGGTTTTGCTTGTGTTAGACTTTTCTTTTGATTTCTAATACCTAAGTATGCACTTAAACTACGCCTAGTTGAAAAAAACCGGCCAAGTGCGAGTCGGACTCACGTATGAAGGATTTCAACCACAACATTTGAATATTTCAATCGTTGCCGTTATTAATATCGAGCAAAAAACGGCAAAAAATCACGTTTGTTGTATGCGGGGGCTTAAATATTTATTTTATTCTATTGTTAGTATTTGTTGTTATAGCGGCAACAGAAATACATCACCTGTGATAATTTCAACTGTCTAACTATAGCGGTTCATGTGATACAGCGTGGTGACAGACGGACGAACGGACGGACAGACAGACAGCGGAGTCTTAGTAATAGGGTCCCTTACCCTTTAGGGACTTCCGTCCCTAAAAAACAAGCAAAACAAGTGTGTTTAAAAAGAAAACACTGCTCAAAAAAGCTCAAAGAACGCACACATGTTTATTTTTGGCAAAATTGCTCAATGCAGGCGACCACGTATGCAAATTCAAACAAGCGGACATGGACTTAAGTAAATACATTTAGAAAATACAAAGTTGGCTGGTTAAATCATAAACAAACTTCTTACCTACACTTTACTTGTCGAGGAAACTAAGAATAGGTTAAGTATGCATTTCACGTGCACCATAATAGTCTGGTTAATTATGGAGGCCAGCCTAAACACGCGACTCTTAAAAGCAGCCAAGTACACTGGCCGTTAAAATGTATACATCTTTGCGACCTGAGCTTTCCTTTCTTATGTACAAGTAAAGGGCTCGCCACACTCGCAGTGGTTTACATTGATGCATAAGCACAGAGGCATAAAATAGCGAATGGTCTAACTAATAACATTAACATAATTGCACGCCCCCGCACGCTAGCCCATTGGTTTCAGTTACAGGCATTATACGCTTCAAAATCCATGCTGAAACCCGACTTGAAACCACCCAATAATAATGAGAATCAGTCGAGTTTCAGAACGATATGACAGATGATATGGAGCGTGTAGTGTTACTCAGTTTCCATATGCTCATCACGGTACTGGAACAATACGGGTACGTTTTTGCATAATTAATTAAACGCACATAGGAATAAACACTACGGTTTTGACGTTAGGTATTAGACAGATTGAGTATTTATTTGTTTTACCAGCTACGCTATTTACAAATGAAGTTTTGTGGCACTGTACGTAGCTGTAGGTAACTGTAGGTCATTATTGGCGTTTGGTAGGTCAGCTTTGGGTTAGTAGTTCAGGCAGCCGTTTTAAAATATTTACATATTGTAGCCAAAATAGCCAATATTAGCTACAATATGTCTTTTCTTCGGCCGTTTTAGGATTTTGACATATTGTAGCTAATTGACTACAACATTGCAAAATATTAAAATGGATGAAGAAACTACTACTTAGGTAGAAAACATTTGTAAAGTTATAGTAGCAGTACCACTCACTAACTGTGAAGGAAAACATCGTGAGGAAACCTGTCTGAGTTACTCACATACCTCCGCTCTTGAAATCGCCAATCCGCGGTGGGCACGCGTGGCGATTAAGCCCATACTCTCTCCCTGAGAGATAGCCTGTGCCCTACATTGGGACGTATATAGGCTGCTTATGTAAGGTAGGAAACATAGTTGGTTAAATGTTATAGCTTTTACGTAGTCAAACACACCTAATCAATCTAATATGAAATTTTGTTTGCGGGTGATATCTTCCAAAGACAGTTTGCTACAAACTGCTTTGCAGTTTGGCGTAATGTATTTTTTTTGCGAAAATGTAATATGTATTTTTTTTAATAATTAATATTATACGGTACAATACAATGCAATAACAGTAGAGTACAGCACAGCCCAGTAGAGTACAGCACAGCTCAGCACCGCACAGTACAGCACAGTACAATAAAGTATAAAACAGTATGGAACAGTACACTACAATTCTACAATACAATACAATACAATATAACGCTCAATAATACAATACTCGTTAATTTGTAAAGCCTATTAAGCCGTGATAGTTTTTGAATAGGAACTTAATAAAGTATATGTGCTACTGCTCTGAATTCATTCATTTAGTCGTTTTCACCATCAATGGTTTAGCCGGAAGATCGGGGAAGGACGCCCTACTCCAACAAAACAATGCGCTGTAAAGCTTAAGATACCGCAAACGGACCCCTAATTCGAAAACTGGATTTCCTACGCACTATGGTGCAGGCGAAAAAAAAATTGCATCTGTTTGCATTTTATATTTAAAAAATTATTGCATTTTAATCTACTGTTTTGTCGGCGAGATTTATATGTATATTTTCGCCAAATTTCAGTTTTCTAGTTACTGGTCGCTCTGTGCTAAGCCACGGACAGACATACAGATGGACGGACATGAAGAATCTATAATGGTTCCTTGGTGACTGCGGAACACTAAAAATAAATTTGACGTTGGAGCAAAACTCGTCGCGTCAGTTGACATTATTTTGTATCATTAGATTATGTAAAACACACTCACATCTGCAACTTTCTCATTTCTGTGTGTAAAAAACGCCTTTGAAAGCCGCATCTGTTTTAATCCTGTGAAACGAAAACCAAACACTGGCCTGTGTGCCTGTGTATAAAGGGATAGTGATAGGTGTATAATATGAAATAGGGATGTTACGGAGCTTGAACTTTGATGCCAAAAGGTCGGAACTTCCGATTGATATGGCACTTTTGATTCCGGTGCCAACAGTATACATTTAAAAACTTCGATTCCGAATTCGGTTCCGATACACCGATGTTCCGATCTTCGTAACATCCCTACTATGAAAGAGTCAGGAGAGCAAAGTAAATATTCAATAAGGAGGATTCGTGTACTGCTTGCCGTGGACACAGTTTGCTCACTGTTCAATATATCGATATTGTTTTCGTCGTATTGAATCGAAATCAAATATGCATTCGCCAACCGCCCGCGGTTGCAATAATATTGCGTTCTACTCATAGAGCAATAACGCACAGATAGACAGAACTCCACAAAATAACTAACTGGATACGTGATGAAGTTCATTCATCTATCCATTCTAATGACTGCCTCACTGATCTGGCACTATCACGTCAGATTACCATAACCGGAGGTCGTGGATTCGATTCCCACTGGAGCCGCCATATATTTGTACAAATGGCCTCAGTCTGGATGTATTTCCATGTTTGTAATATCTTTACTTGGTTACCATAGCACAGGGTACCCCAGTTTGGGACCAGGACAAGTGATTGTATTGTGTGGGAGTTATTATTTATTTCTTATTATCAGCCGACATTTGTCCACTGCGCTTCCCACTTATTTCTGTATGGGGATACTAATCCACCCACTACCGGCAATCCGCTTCAGATCGTCGATGAAGCGAGTTGATGGATACCCTACACTCTGTTTTTTGAGGAAGTAGATGCACAGACTGCTTACGTCGGTCAATATAAAAGCGTACACACAAGCGTAGCAACGTAATTTTAACCAAAGGCAATAAATGTTTTTTTTTAATATCGTAAGTATCAGAGCGAAACCTGGTTGGACTCTTCCGAAAAAAAACTAAGTAAGTGAATCCGGAATCAAGTTAATAGTGGTAAAGAAACCTTAAAATTGTCGATCTGCGTTTGGCACACGTGATTATTAAAATGCGCAGTAGGAATATAGAATGCTTAGTTTAAACTCTCCCTCTCTCTTTCTCTCTCCACTCTGTTTAACGTCAGCAAAAAGCACGTAGTGGCTCCGTTTTTCACGTCGGGACTGTGTTTCTGTGCCTTATACTTCTATGGTTCTACTTTTCATCGGTACAACATTGTGTATCGTGGAGTTTGCGTTGGCTATATTAGAGTGGGCTCAGCTTTATTTGATCCCTTATAGCACAAAGCACGTACAAACAGAAAGTACGCTTCGTAGAGAAATAACTAGTTTTATAAGAAGCTTGGCATGATGGGTACATGGGCTTAATGCCCATGCCCTCTCTGTGAGAGAAGGCCTACAAAATTATTTATTAAACCATGTATTACGTATTAAAATGCACGGCAGATGCAACAGTACCCAGAGGTCGGGAATCAAAGGTAATTCAATTTTACCTAAATAAATGATCACGGTCAGACCCGTTTAATATATGTGACAGTCCACTGGTAAAGGCCGTAAAAGTACCTTATGGCCGGATGGCCGGTATGCAGTTATGCATATACCTGTTATTTGTAACGTTATCAGAAATCGTTATTGGAAAAAATCAACCTCATAAAATGTGTAGCTCATTAATTAGGTATATTTTTTTTTAATATTAATGGAAATAATGCAATTTCGAGAGAGCCTAAGCAAGTTTAGTAACTCAAAAAAGTTGTAGTTGGAAGTTACAAAGAGGGCTACAGTTTATAATTTTTTGTGCTTTCATCTTTCGTAAAAAAAGTGGAAGACATAATTTTAAGCAAACCAGAAGTTTGAAAGCCGTGATTAAAAATGGCATATATTTGGACAATTACTTTTAATATTATTAAAAGTAATATTATTAAACTTATATAATTAATTTTTATTAGTTTTTAATAATGTTTTGACATTGAATTATATTTTTGTAACCATTTTAACCATGTAACCCGTAACTCAACTGGAGAAAGTGCACATATGTAAAAGTTGATGTGCTCTCGACTGTACAGTGGGTACAGCAGGTTGACCTTTACATTTTTGTTGCAAAGTTTGTCCTTAACGTAACTGATTAGAGTGCACGTATGTAAAGGTTGATGTGATGTCAACTGTAAAAGAAGTTACTGGTTGAGCAGGAGTGGATGAGTTTATTTTTCTTCAAGGTCCGCAAGGTTGATAGCCCACATAAAATTAAAAACAGCAGGTCAATTTTTAAATTTATGTTGATGGGCTATCCACTGTTCCATCTGTCTGGAAGAACGACAGGAGGCAACAAACCAAAGGAAATCCCGCGACAGCCAGTTTTCGTAGCAAGTGGCCATAAGGCAACTTTTCTACAAAACTTTCAAGCAACTTTTTTGGGTCAATAACTCTCATGAAAATATGCCAACATAGGTTAAACGATCTTGTGTTAGAACATGAAAGAAAAATAAAAACAAATTTTGTGACTCATTTTACGAAACATGAAATATCTCGGAAACTAAAACCGTCAAGGTACCTTTTCACGTGGACTGTCTGATATAACTATGCATGAGCAACGCGAGTCATTAAAAAATACTAAGGCCTACAAAGGCTGCACTTCTATCACAAACAATGCGGCGAGCAACCTCTAGAAAGCAAGATATCGAGATGGCACTTTCCATATCGATCTATTGAGATGGCTCAACAAACACACTATAAAAACCTATTTAGAGGCCTATTAGTCCCGGCATGGGTGGAATTTTTAGCCCTTTAAATAGGTTTTCAAAATTGTCCTCAGCACGGGTTAGTGCCACAAAAAGAATATAATAATCTAGGTACAGCGATGTCATTCCAATGTTAAAACCTAACTGCAAAGTGGGTTACTCGGGGCTGAAAGTGGTGTAAATTGCTTCGGTCAGATGTCGCTGCCTGTACGTATCTAATACAGAGAAGTTTGTAAAGACTCTCAAAATTTCGCCGACGCTTGCACTTGCCCATTAGCTCAGTTGAGAGAACGCTGGCATGGTTAGACAGAGGTCGCGCGTTCAAGTCCCGGCATGGGTGGAATTTTTAGCCTCTAAATAGGTTTTCAAAATTGTCCTCAGCATGGGTTAGTGCAACAAAAAGAATATAAACACACTACACGCAACCAAAACCCAAAGTTGTCAGAGGCCTAACTATGCGCACCAAATCCTATCGGAATCCTGACGTCTGCGATAGCAATTAGTACGGAATTTGACAGTTAGACGATTGGAATCGTTCAGGATTTGGTTCACGTAGTATAAGGACAGTTCTCAAAATGTACGGCTAAACTTACAGTGTTTGTCGCAAAATCGCCTGTAACCAAATCTAAAAAGCGCTTAATTAATAAATTGGATCATCAATCAACCATCAAGAATCAATCTTTGTCCATAAACATTGTCGATCAGATCATTAAAAATATTCTTACGTAGGTACTTAAATTCATATTTTTTTCTCATCTTTCAGCTTCACATCCTGAAGTAACAAAAGCCCCTGACTACGTCTACCCATCTCGCGATGGTTTAGTCCTAATTCGCCCGACATATTAAAACAAAAAAAGGTTTTAGTACCTAGTTATAATTTCTGTGGAATCATTTATACCATAGATAATCACGCTTATTTCATAAACCTGAATTTATGTTTGTATGTCCAATTGATGGACACGCAAAAACGGCTGAATGAATTTAGATCAAATTTGAGTCACATTTCGGCGTCATTATTATTATTGTTGATACACTAGCAGCTTAGAGCTGATGCGTATACATCTTATCACTGCTCTTGATTGTTTTTGGTTTTTAAACACCGTTAATTTTGGGTGGCTTGAAAGACATAGCAAAATGGACGTGCCTGGCAATAACTATCGAATACGCTAATTTGTTTTATTAAGAAACGCACTTTTCAAAATTATCTCGACACATACTCGAATCTATGAGAACCATTAGTAGCCATCCAGAGCGGTGCTTGGGTGCCGCGGGTCCGCGCGTCATTGTTCTGTTAGTCGAAGAGGTGGCACTAATTTGTTCGCGCTTGTTTTCAAACAAGATTTCTCGACTTGAAACAAAATTTCGCAACAATTTTTTTTTTATTAACGTCGGCACTTAAAAGTAATAAAAAAAAAAATTTAAGCTGTTTATTTCAAAAAATATATATATATTACATGGCATGTACTTAATGTAATAGTCTAAGTAGATACTATTTTTAATTACTAATGACATAACTGCGGTCTTCAAAGCAGCCAAAAAAAGCGTGTATAATCTTCCAGTTTATTTTAAAAGAGTATAATATGAATGATAGAGTCAGAAAGTTTATTCCACTCGCGTACGAAACGGCTTATAATGTAAGTCATACATTTGAACCTATGAATTATTACAGGATCTGAATCTCATGTATCTGAATCCCACACCAAAAAAGTGTATGTATAGTCTAGTCTATAGGCCTTGTCTTTAACCTAGATTAAGGGTAAGATTATCTGTTAAACGATGCAAAAACCAATCGTTTTTTATATTGTTGATTCATAAAACATTTTTTTTTTATCGTATTCCTCTGGACTGTACGAGTTACACCCCTGTTTAGATGTGTGTTAACACTAACACACTGACTGTTAATAGTTGTCAGTTGATCATAAGCAATCTATATACGTCCCACTGCACAGGCCTTCTCTTAGAGAGAGTGTATTTCAAGCGCTGAGGTATGCAAATAGCTCAGACACTCAGGTTTCCTCACGATGTTTTCCTTCACAGCTAGCGAGTGGTAACTTCACAAATGTACACATAGCTTAGAAAATAAGTCATAGGTACATGGCCGCACTGGGAATCGAACCTGGGTCTCTCGCTTCCGAGTCCAATGTTCTACCCACTAGGCTACTACCGCTACGTCACGCTACGTTGTCAGTGGATACTTTGATATAAACAAAAAGTGATAAATATAACACTTTTAACAGTTAGTTAACACTGATTGCTAACGCAAGAGAAAATATGGGTTACTGTAACAAAGTAGGAGTAATAAAATTGTGCGAAGTGATGTATATAAAGATGACATTTAAAAAAATCGTAAACCTTCTGTGCTCTGCGTGAAGTTGACAAATTCGTTTAGTCAGTAAATCTCATTCAACGACACAGTAAATATCTATTACATCTACTGTATTTCTTAAATATCGCCAGAAAATACCTCGATGGGAATAAGCCTTCGCGACGGACCAATTTTGTATTGTGTAATTTTTCTCGGAGCGCTCGCTTCTATTCATAATATTCGTTTCCAATATCAATCGTTGAGCTCGGCAAGACATCCTTGTCTCATTATGCCGGGCGTCTACACTCGTATCTCAACGAATGTCTCCGTCGGGCTTCAAAATGTTTCCTGACTGGGGCGGGGACCAAAAGCGTATTTAGCTCGTATGTGTGTATGTTATGTAAGTATGTCCCATTCTATGTTCCCTCATAACTACTTAAAAAATATCAGATTTCGATAAATAAGATCTCAATGGATTTGACGTATAGTCTATGACACTTGTGCATAGTCTATGCACAAGTGTCATAGACTATGACACTTGCGCAAATCTGCATAAATCAGCATTCCTAAATCCAACAAAACACTATAAAAATCTTTCAAAAGATAAGACTAAACTGAAATAAAAAATAAACAATAACACGCCTGCTGAGCATAAACAACTAAGCCTAGTTACCTCGCAAACAGTTACATACATTGTTGAATTGCGTCCCACCAGCTTAACAGTTAATGCTTAGCCGTCGGGTTATAGTTTATTTCAGTTTTTTTCTATTTTGATTTTACCTCGGCCATTCTCATCTAGCCACTGCTAGTAATTTGGTCCAGCGAGCTGCTGGGCGTCCAACGCTGCGTTCGCCAGTTTATGGTCTCCACTCAAGAACCGTTATACCCCATCGGTTAGGGATTGTTCGGCAGCTATTACATTACTAATAATATAGACTGTGTCAATCACCTTACTTCTTTGGCGAATTATTTCATTTCTGATATGATCCATCAAAGAGACTCCATCCGAGCACACCCTGTTCCGTAGCACAGTCACTTTTAAACGGCGAATTTGTCCAACAGTGTCCACGTTTCAGCTGTGTAGGCCATAACTGACAGTACACACTAGCTGAAGACGCTTTTCATTTTGTAAGCTGACTTCTCACAATTTCCCAAAAACTTTATTGTAAAGAAAACTAAACGTTAATTAAAATAAAAAAGAGTGGAAATAAACTCAACGTCAGTGAAATATTTATGTTGATTTACTTTTCAGTTATTTGACTTTGAGGTCCCTAAGATCGTGAGTAGTCTTTCTTGTCTCCATTTAGATGCCGATTAATATGACAAAGAATCTGCACCTACTGAGAAGAGAATAAAATGGTCGTCGTGATTTCTGGTTCATTTCTTCCGATAAAGGAAACAGTATAAATAATTTTCGGGCTGGGAGGTTTTCCTTTTGTTTTTGCATGACAAAGAAATTTTCATATGTGAATCATTTTATGATAGACATGTCTTTAGCAAAGCGAAATATTTGATAGTGGTGGAAAATTTCTTATTAGATTATTTTTACTTTGGAGCAGTGAGTTCTATTTCTGTCGCTATTTTTATTAGTTAATTTACTTGCACTTTTCTTGCGACACACATCCTCCTACAATACAACAGTGAGAATGTGTAGACTACAAGAAAGTTGTGGCCATTAGCGTGGAAGTCGATACCGACGCCTCGCATTAATTTTGCTAAGTTTGAGAGATGCTCAGCCGAAATTGTATAATTTTTCCAAAATGTTTATCTTCAAAGGATCTTGACCCTTAGCAGTATCGCTAAATCTAAATTGTGTCACCAGTTTTCAGTGTCCATAATTCTTGTTTCCAATTATAAGAAATAGGTGTTTTCTTATAAAACCTAGACTTCTCCGTGATTCTAAATTAGTAAAGTTATACAACAATTAATGCTTACGGTTTAACGACCGCTGTCATTCTTTTGGCATTTTTATTCATTCAAAATGGCATCTATTTAGACTATTACTTTTAAGTATAGACGTAAATAAAAAAAATGTTAAGAAATCTGGTTTCGAGTCGAGAAAACTTGTTTAAAAACAAGCACGAACAAATTAGTACCACCTATCCGTCTAACAGAACAATGACCCGCGAACCTGCGGCACGCACGCACCGCTCTGGATGGCTACTAATGGTTCTAATAGATTCGAGTTTGTGTCGAGATATTTTTGAAAAGTGCATTTTAACCATTATACATTCTTAGGTGAGTAGGTGCACTCTCCACTCTCGTAGTGCACTCTACTCAATAGTAGAGTGCACAAATATATATTCGAGGGGTCGACGACCATATACTCGTTAGTAGATTATTGCAAACATGTTAAAAAGTTGTTCTCTTAAATTGTTTCCATTTTAAACCCGAATTCATTACAATAGTGATGAGTTTACAATGCAATTAACCGATCACGTGATTGCGAAAGGGGACCTGTCACCGCCAAATTGATCACAAAATAAATTTCACAGATAAACCATTTAAAGGAAAAAAATATGAGCAAAAATATATGTAGGTATTTATTTTATTTATTGCATTACTCAACCGATGGCACATTTTAACACCATTACAGAAGATTACGGTATTACCTAAAAAAACATGATACCTTAAAACCCTCCTCAAAGACAGTTCAAATAGTCTGTGGTAAATTATTGCATCTGAGGAGTATTTTGGGGGAATCGTGTTTTTTTATAAAATAAGATCGTTATAATAAAATTTCACATACTTTTACGTCTGATAATAGCGTGCTGAAATATGGACGAGTACTTACTGAAGCACAACAAGCCACGCAAAAACGGCTTTATGTATTTTCATGACATTTGGCACACCGATAGACCATAATCTAAATTATATTTGGTATACTTTTCATCAGGATACACAAGTGTTATAAGACAACCGTGTAGATTAAAGGAGGATGTAATGACCAGAAACAAAACAGTGAATTGCTAACGGTTGCTTTGCACATTGGTAGAGATTGGAGGAAAACAAATTGACAAAATAAATAAATTTGTGTGGAAAGGTCAGTAAAAGAACTACAAGCTTGATAAAAATTTCAGAAACTGCAGAAACTTGTCAGAAATTTATTGCACCAATACATTTTTTTATAATGTTGTATAAAAATCCATTCCTGCCCTGCTAACGTTCTTTCGTTTTTTAGCAGCGAACATAAAGAAAACTTTAAATCTCAAAAAGGTTTTATATGAAATAATAAAAAAAGAAGTGGGAATTTTTTTAGTCATTTTCAATAAAATGAGGCTGGCAAACCTGTTTCTGCTAATAAGAAAAAAAGGTGGGAATTTTTTTTTGGTACTTGATTTTCAATGAAAGGACTCTGGCAACCTTTTTCTGCACTACAAAAAAAAAATAAGCGCGGCAATTTGTTTTTCACTAAATTTATAATTTTAAGCCGGGTCGGGTCTCCTGCTCGTGATTTATCATGAATCATTACACAAAACAGTCGGTTTTCAATGCTCCAAATTAACTTTTTACTTTGCTGCCCCTAACAACGAAAATGTTTTGCACAAAGAAAACGGAATGTTTTGTGTAATATTTTTAGCAGGAGACACACCTTAACAGTACGCTTTCAATTATTCTAAATGATTTTATTTTCTGTTATCACTCGGGAAAAAGTTATATTTCTGTTCTCGAGTTTCCTTGAACAGAATAGTTCGTTTTCTCCGATCGGTGTACGTTATTTCTATTAATTCTACTATTAATGTTAGAGAATTAGGCACGTTATAGGAAAAATACGCCATAACACCTGTGGCATTTTATTTTGTGGTCCATCTCGAGTGTAAAATTCGAGAACTCTGCTGAAAGCAATTACCGCGTTTAACTGAATTGTTGCCCAGTTGATTATTTCCACGGTAATCTCAAGGGGTGAGTTTCAGGAGCAATTATTGTTTAATTAATTCGACGACAGTGGAATGTTTATGGGCTAGGAGTCGGAGTAAATAAATAAATCAAGGCAACCGCTTTAAGTGTTAGTCAAAAACCTAATGAAGTTTCGTCTGTGAGGACGGTTTTATAGAGGACGGTTGAAGTCCCGGCAATGGGTGGAATTTTTTACCTATAAATAGGTTTTTAAAATTGTCCTCAGCACGGGTTAGTGCAACAAAAAGAATATAATCATGTAGGTACAGCGATATCATTCCGACGTACAAACCTAACTGCAAAGTGTTTGTACAAACCTAACTCGGGGCTGCAAGTGATGTAAATTGCTTCGGCCAGATGTCGCTGGCTGTAGGTAATACAGAGAAGTCTGTAAAGAGGCTCGAAATTTTGCCGATGCTTGCATTTGCCCGTTAGCTCAGTTGGGAGAGCGCTGGAACGGTAAGCCAGAGGTCGCGGGTTCAAGTCCCGGCATGGGTGGAATTTTTAGCCTCTAAATAGGTTTTTCAAATTGTCTTCAGCACGGGTTAGGCAACAAAAAGAATATGACAATAATCATGCCTAATATTTCACACTGTTTTAGCTTGTGGATATTTAGGTCCTATTGCGGACCTAAATGACCACAAGCTAAAACGCCGTTATCTCCAAAAATCAACTTTCAAGTAATGCGCAAAAAAAGCCAGTGAAATAATAAAATATATGCCACTTGATAACTATACATAATTTGACTCCACTTGAGTTATCAAAAGATATATATTTTTGAGTACTTTAAAATAGCTTTACCTTTAATTCATCATCATCATTCAGCCACAAGAAGTCCACTGTTGGACACAGGCCTCCTCCATGGATTTCCAAAAAGACCGGTTGGAAGCGGCCTGCATCCAGCGCCTTCCTGCCACTTGGATGAGGTCATCTGTCCATCTTGTGGCTGGTCGTCCTACGCTGCGCTTGCCGATATGTGGTCTTCATTCGAGAACTTTTCAGCCCCATCGCCCATCAGTTCTGCGTGCTATGTGCCCCGCCCACTGCCACTTCAACTTACTAATCCGCTGGGCTTTCGTTCGTCTACAGATCTCATCATTTCTGATTCGATCTTGTAGAGAAATGCCAAGCATAGCCCGTTGCGTGACCTTGAGCCTTCTTATGAGGCTCACAGTGAGAGACCACGTTTCAGTGCCATAAGTCATCACTGGTAACACACACTGGTTGTATAATTTTGTCTTGAGCGATTGAGGTATATTAGACGAAAAGACTTTTCTAAGTTTCCCGAATGCTGCCTAGCCGAGTTGGATTCAAGAATTGACCTCTTTCACGAAATTGGACCGGCCTAGTTGGACTGTTTGTGTTAAGTACACGTATTCGTCTACAACTTCGAGAGTCGAGTTCCCCAAAGTTATTGGGGTGGGCACAACACGGACGTTCGACATGCCCTTCGTTTTGTCTATGTTCATTTTAAGGCCCACACGTTGGGAAAATCGACTGAGGCCTTCGAGCATTATGCCGAGGTCTTTCATCGTTTCTGCCATGACTACTATATCGTCGGCAAATCGAAGGTGCGTGATGTACTCGCCATTGATATTGATGCCGCATCCCTGCTATTCCAGAAGCTTGAAGGCATCTTCCAGTGCGTTCGTGAACAGTTTCGGAGAGATAACATCTCCCTGTCTCACGCCTCTTCTCAATGGAATTGCATCCGAATTCTGCTTCTGTACTCGGACCGACATGGTGGCGCTGTTGTACAAGCACTTCAGCACCTCGATATACCGATACGGCAACGCTGTAGAGACTCGAGCACTGCCTATGTCTCGATCGAATCGAAGGTTTTCTTATAGTCCACAAACGCTAAGCAGAATGGCAAATTATACTCCTCAGTCTTCTGTATAATTTGCCGCAGCGAGTGGATGTGGTCTAGGTACTAAAGCCCTTTCGGAAACCGGCTTGTTCGGGAGGCTGGAAGTCATCAAACCTGCGTTCAAGACGATTCTTGAGGACCCTCGAAAACAGCTTATAAACATGGCTCAGAAGTGAGATGGGTCGGTAGTTCTTCAATAGAGAGTTATCCCCTTTCTTGAAGAACAGTGTCACCACGCTTCTGTTCCATGCTTCTGGCGTTTTTCCTTCGAGCACGACGGAATTGAAGAGCTTATGAAGGACTTTAAGTACAAATACAAATACAAAATCGTTTATTTGTGGAATGTAGGTGGATATATAAGTTGTTAAACACATTTATGTACTCTACCTTCTGCTAAAAAGCATACAAAAATTTTCATTACGTAGGTACAGTTTAACATGCAATAAGTACTATGTCAAATTTATAAAGAGTTAAATTTTTTTTAAAGAAGAGTCTGACAAGTATTCCTGCACCGAATAGTAACACTTTTCACATAATAGTAGCTGCAGTTTAGACTTAAAAATTTCAAGTTTACATTCCTTTATTTTCTGTGGTACTTTATTATAGATGAGTGGTGCCATGTAGAGGACACTTTTTGGCATTAGAGTAGTTTTGCAAGCGGGCAGTATCAATTGGTCAATATGTTGAGCACGTACGGGCCGTCTGCGAGCAGTACGAGCATCTGCTTTACTAGTAAACAGACTAGGATTTGTTTTTACAAAGATACATATTTCCAAAATATAGATTGATGGTACAGTCAGTATTTTCAGAGATTTAAAATGTGGTTTGCAGCTATCTGTACTTTTTAGACCGCGCATAGCTCTTATGCATCTTTTTTGACACTTGAAGATCATTTCTTTCTGGGTCGAGTTGCCCCAAAAAATTATCCCATATCTGAGAGCTGATGCGACAAAGCCATGATAGGCGGAGAGGACCGCTTTGATATCGACAATAAAACTTAGTCTATACAGAGCGTATGCATATTTGGCAAGTTTTTTCGATAACTCAGTAGCCTGTTGGTTCCAGGTTAGTTGACCATCTATTGTTAAACCTAAGAATTTGGTCACAATTACTTCTTCTATCGGCTTTTTTTATAAGTAATGTTAACTGGTGGATTTTGCTTTCTTTGATAAAAATGCATTATATTGGTTTTGTCCAGATTAATTAATAAATTATTATCTTTATCAGTACTGGTGTTCCACCCGCTTTCATGAGCTCTGATGTGATTCCGTCCTCTCCTGGTGCCTTGTTATTCTTGAGCTGTTTCAGGGCCATCCTTATCTCATACAGGCTGATGTCCGGGATATCTTCGGTATAATATCGGGTCAGTTTGGCTTTCGGATCTTTGTTCAAACTGTTAACAGGTTTTGCGACTGAGGTGTATATATGTCCGTAGAAGCTCTCAATCTCCATCAGCACCTCTGATTTGGTCGACGCTATACTGCCGTCCTCTCTCTTCAGCTTCGTCAGCTGGCTTTGCCCAATAGACAAGTCTTTTGCGAAAGACCTTTAATTAGTAACGATAAATTCAGTTTAACAATTATTATTTAATAATTAAACTAAAATAACGGCATTGTTCCGTTTTTTAAATCTGGAGGCATAGAAGCAAGGGGTCAATAGAGATTTTTTTCTGAATAAGATTTCATCAAAACTTCAAAATCGACGGGATGGTCAATAACGGCATTTTAGCTTGTGGACGGCAGAAAACAGTCGTTGCGTTTTCAACGAAGTTGAATTGAGTCGAAACGCAGCGTAGGATACCTCCAGCTCACTGGACCGAAGATCCGAGACAGATTGCTGGCAGCGAATGGATGAGGACGGCGAAGGACAGAAAGAAGTGGTGTACCTTGGGGGAAGCCTATGTCCGGTGGTGGACGACTATGGGCTGATTGACTGATTAAATTGCGTTTGTTAGTGTAAAGGTTAAAAATAAATAAAAAACCCAGTTTAGAATATCTTATTGTTAACCTTTATGCAAACAATCTTCGAATTAACTTGCTGGCAGTAGCGGCATCTTCATATTACTACTAAAGCGTGCAGTTTTTTTAAACCCCTAAAATTTCAATTAAGTAAAGAGTAATTTTCAAAAGAGAGTTTACATAACCGGAGTGACATACCAAGTTTGGTATAAATCATGGTATGAATCTAGTTTAATGACTAGAGTGATGCGTGATTTTAAATGACTTATTATGTCTTCAATAATTCAAGCACACCCATATTACTATAAGGGGGCTTGTAGTAATATGGGTGTGCTTGAATGGAAGGCGCTCCACCGGCTGCTGCGGAAGTCAGTTTTAAAAGCCCTAGGACCCTAATGACTAGCATGAATAGCACGGACTGGTGATTATGATGTCCCCCATCGCAATGGAACCCATGACATCTGCCTTGGTAATCAAACGTACTACCGCTAGATCATAGGGCAGCCAAATACTGAATTGTCTGTAAACTCTCTACCAAATAACACCGATTGGTTCTCAACTTTCCACGTTACACTTTACTTCTTACTACTTCTTAGTCAAAATAAGGAAACTTCGGAACGATTCCAGTTGATATATAGATAGATACATTGATATATAGAATATTCTTTACTGTACACAGAAACTATTATTATTATTACATTATATTTGCGGTGACATTGATCAGAGTGATCTAGATAATACAAAGTATTTTGAAGCACTGTATCTGTCTTCAACTCCCTATTCAAAGAATTGTATCATTTATCTCAGACCCTACCTACTAAGTTGCTAGTTATTTGAATAGGCGTAAATTTGAACGCAATATAATATTTGTCGAAGCAAGGAAATGTTCTCTCTCGTTATAACTCAAGCACTTACTCGTGATATACCGTAGCTATTGAACTCTGCGACGACCTAGTTATGAGAGAAGATAGAAATTGAAGTCTGTAGAAATAAGCCAGATCCAGATGATCCAAATGATTTATAGATAGAAAAATACAATTTACCCCTCGTTTGCACATTTTAATACATTTAATGATTTTAAAATAATGGCCATACTTCTGACCAAAATGGACTGAGGCGGTTGCTACAAACGAATTTTATAACCGGAGAGAATTGGCCAAAAAAATTATGATCTTGCCGCCATGTTTCTCTAAAAACTAACATTCTTATTTATAAAAATCTATTTCACTAAAAAACCTAAGACGGGGTCACAGCCGGTTTGTGACGAGATTTCCTGCTATAAACCGGATTTAACTCCGTCTGGGCTGCCAGTATTCGATATTTTACAGTCATTGAAAATTTCAATTGTGGAAGCGGGCACCGATACCGGAAACAACAGCAACTGTGTGAAACATACAATTTGTGCAGGTTTTGATTCCACGGGGCAGTCCCAAAGGCAAACGTCACTGCTGGAAGAGATGACCGTGGCCGGACCCCAGACACTCTCACGCAGTCATCCAATCGCGCAACTGCGAATGGGGGACTAGTGGCTCACAGCGGGAAGTCCCGTAGGCATAACGGGTTCTTCCCGACGATTCACTAAAGAAGACTCTTGTAGACGATGCAGATACTAAAGGTAGTATAAGGATGCAGGGTTATCTCAGAAATGCTGTGAAGTTTCTGGAGAAGATGTGGTTTCAGTTTTCTTACAGTTATTTAGTATTATGGAATCTATCAAATGGTATTAAAGATCTCAATTACCCGGAAGTAGGTACCTACTTTAGCTGTAGTTTATTTTGAGCCTAAGACTAAACTTCTACAATTTTATTTCTTGGTGTTACACCAGGATGAGTTACACATAAAATAAGAGAATAAGGTAAATTAACACATCCTTTAGAGTATCCCACTGTGAACACAACTGATTGCAATTTACGAAGAGCAATGTTTTGTGACAAACTGGGCCTCATTTCATAGAACTAAAATTCGCGACCCTCAGTGACAGTTACGTATTGATGGTTAAAACCAACGCATAGAACAGCTAAACCGAAACCGGCGTATGCGCATGCAACGGCTAATGAATGTTGATGAAGAGAAAGAGATCTGTCAGGATCTTGATTTCTGCCTACTCTTCCGGGATACAGGCGTGAGTTTATGTTATATTGTAGAACAGTGAACCTAGCGGACCATTCACTAAACTAAATTCAGTAAAGGACCCGCTAGGTTCTCTGTAATTTTCCATACATTTTTCCATCAATACGTAAACGTCCACGCTCCAAGTAAACTCCAGCTAAGGGTGCAGGGCTGTTTCGGAGTAGTCCGGCATAACATTTGGATTTATTCAGTCGTGAAATTAAACAAGCCCCGAAGGTCGCTGTATCCCGATTTATGTTCGCACTAGATCGGACTCTAACGCGAATGGATCGCATAGCGAGTGCGTCGGTGCCCTCATTAATTGCTTCACGTAACACTGCTCCTCTGTTCTCGTCAATATGGCAATTTTACGTTTCAATCGCGCTTCAGGTACGTTTATTTCTGATAATCGCTGTGAAAGCGTGAAGTGCTGCAACTTCGTCCTCGTGAGATTCGAATAAAAAATATGCAACGTTCTTTTGAACATGAAAACTGCTTCCTGTTAAATCATTTATAATAATACATTTTAGATTACATTACATTAGTACTCTTTATTGCACACCATATACTGCGATCGCCAACCCGCCAGCCAAGTGTGGCGATTCTGGCAAAACCCCTCATGGTTATGAAGCCACGAAGGAGGCCTATGTCCTGCAGTGGGCGTCAAATGGCTGATGATGATGATTGCACACCATATAGTATAAAGAATTAAATTTTAAATTGTCAATTGTATTTTTCATAAAATCTTTAAATATGGAGTGGTCGATTTCGTATGTAAAAAAGGTTGAAAGTGAAGAAATGGTTTTCAGGTGCAGCAATATTTTAAGGGCACTTACTAACTAACATTTTCCATAAAAAATTGTAATGTTTTTTTATTGTTGATACAATGTAATCTTCCTTCTGTAATGTTGGTATTAGGTTACTAAAGTTGGTAACTAAAGGGAATTTCAGGAATTTACCTTATACATATTATATCAATAAGAGTTAGATCCATTAAATGCATAAAATGTTGGTTTGGTCATAGGGAGTCATTAAAAAAATTAAAGAGGATAACTTTTTCTACTTTTGCCTGAAGTGGCGAAGCACTTTGTTATCACATCTTTCATCATACCTTCTAGTAACCACATACAAATACGAAGACATATATTTTATTTCATGAAACAGTTTCCAGTTAACATCTCCACTTTAAAACTTAGCCGCAAGAAGCAACCGAAACATAACATTTTATAATAAGTGGCAAGCTTCTGTTGCTGAACTAGGCAGGCCCTGAGTTTTAGCGCACAGTGCTGCACCCCACGGGTAGGAATCTATCTATCTATCTATACAGCCCATGAAAGACGCCCACTGTTGGGCATAGGCCTCTTCACCGTTACGCCAACCTCGCCGGTCCCCCGTTAATCTTGTCCATTGCCCTCCTGCCGCCTTCTAAATGTCATCAACCAATCAGGTAGGAGGCCTACCCACCGAACGACGGCCAGTTCTTTGCCACCACTCTGTGACTGCCTTCGTCCACCGTCCGTCTTCTCGGGTAGGAATGGCGCAATCAAAATAGGGTTAGGCCTTAACGGTTTATAAGTATTTGAAACATAAGAAACTTTCCGTTTAAGTAATTTTTGTAAGAATTAATAATAATAACAACACTATTTGTTTTATGTCATTTGCATTCGAGGAAATTTTCAGTAGAATTACACTTAAAGTCTTTTGAATTGTTAATGTGGTAGCTGGTGAAGGTTTTTAACTACCGTTTGTTTTCAAATAATACTTTTAATGTAAGTAAGTAGTCAGTCGATTTTACTTCCTGTAACAAGGCAATCAATTCAAGTTAACTCGAGGCAGTAAAAATAACCTTTGACTTTCTGACCTTTCCCGCGAATTAAGTACCTTTACAAGAGAAACCAAAAAACGGAATTGGGAAAACTAAAACACCGATTTCTAAAAAGTCTTTATCAGACGTAGATTCGTCTGCTAAATTTTCATCCTCAGCTGTCGAGACTAAATAAATTAAGGAGAGTGCCTGTCTGCAGATATGATTGAAAATTCTATTGTATAAGAATAATTAAATTTTTTTTCTTTAATGGGTTATAATTATACATTATTATATACTAGTAAAATAACAAAATTTATATTTACATATTTACAATAAATATTATCTATATATATTATTATATTCTTCATATTTATTACTTGATAATATCGTCAATTTTATGACGTACAAATATTGGCCAAATAATAACATGTAGATAATAATAATGGTAGCTCTGTTTATAGATAATAATTATATTTATTTGGATACTTACATTATTAATAACTTAGAATACTTTGTGATTTGTACCACGAAAGGCACTTAGCGAACTAATATTTCATAGCCTAGATACGTACCTACTTATACAGCTCTATGAATCTGAATTAATCTACGAATTGAATTTAAAAAAACCGGGCAAGTGCGAGTCAGATTCTGTACCATACAACATTACCATACAACAACAACTGTAAGGGTTCCGTTATCTATACAACATTAGATAAAGATCGAATTTGAGAAGCGTTAACATCGCACCAATATGACATCGGCGCTGCGAAGGTTACATAGATAGCCGCTAGATGGCAAGCGCTATCTTTAGACAAGGTTTGTTGTATGGGAGCTCCCCTTAAATATTTATTTTACTCTGTTTTTAGTATTTGTTGTTATAGCGACAACCACAATACATTATCTGTGAAAATTTCAACTGTCTAGCTATCACGGTTCATGAGATACAGCCTGCTGACAGACAGACAGACGGACAGACAGACGGACAGTGAAGTCTTAGTAATAGGGTCTCGTTTGGCTCCCTTTGGGTACGGAACCCTAACAAGAATAATAATAATATTTAAGAAAGAAAGAAAGAAAGACATTCATTGGGACAAATGAACACATCACAAGAAAAGATGGCATAACAAGTAACATAAACAAGTACAAAGGAAAAACAAGTCACATAAATACAACATAGGACAAGGCAAAGTCAGAGCAAAGTTGCCACAAAGGGCATCTGACTCAGCATTTATGAGATTTCACATGGTTAATATTAATTAATTAATACCTACTTACTTGATGTTAAGCAAGTTTAGTTTATTTTTCTTTTCTTAATGTAAATATGAAAGAGCGGGGCCTCCTGACACAGGTATGACTATACTTAATAGTAGGTCCCAGTGCTGTCTTTGTTGTTGTAATATGGTAAAAGAAATAAATCATTTTTTACTTTTTGTAACATTATAAACATTAATTTAATTACTAATTGAAGAAAGAATGACGAATATTTACTTTTAAAATACAAAACAAATGCGCTGTCACGTTTACTAAGTCACAGTTTCTCTGATACTTCGATTCAAAAATTCTGACTTTGACTTACATAAGTTTTTAAAGAAAGTTTTTTATTATAGCGGGGTGTTAGTCAAAATGTCACTTTTTTAATTGACACCTCATTTGGCATCATTTGTCAAACCGCTTGGTCCAACGCTCGGTCAAGAAGAAACAAACACAAAATGATGTTATTTAATACGATAGATCAAGAGACATAAGCTGCCTTACTTTCACAGTCGGGTAAAAAACGTAAAGGTATATGAGGAGCCCTTTCTTCCTGTATCGGCGCCGCCCTTCGTATTTATCGCATGCCGTATATCATGATAAGGGCTCGCAGGGTCTAAGGACCAGCGCTAAGGGCCGCCCGTAAATATTCATTACAGCAAGAGTTATATTTAACTATTGCAAGGTAATTCATGGAGTACCTAATTTGACACGTGCCCTCTTTTTTAATGGTGATGTATTTTATTTATTGAGACTTTCTTGGTCTTTCCTTTTTATTAGGGTTCTGTACCCAAGGGGGTAAGGGACCCTGTTATTTAGACTCCACTGTCCGTTTGTCTGTCTGGCTGTCTGTGACCAAGCTGTATCTCATGAACCGTGACAGCTAGACAGTTGAAATCTTCACAGATGATGTATTTCTGCTGCTGCTGTAACAAAAAATACTAAAAACATAATAAAATAAATATTTAATGGGGCCTCTCATATAACAAACGTTGTCTAAAGACAGCGCACGTCATCTAGCGGCCATTTATGTAACATTCACAGCACTGATGTCATGTCGTTATATGTCAATGTTAAACGCTTCGTGTTAGTTTCTGTAGATGGCGCTGTTCTCAATGTACCTAATCTATCGTGTCTCTATCTCTGCCTTATGTTGTGTAGATAATGGTACGGAATCCTTCGTGCGTGAGTCCGACTCGCACTTGGCCGGTTTTTTTTAATAATAGTAATCATCATCATCATCATCAGCCACCCGACGCCCACTGCGGGACATAGGCCTCCCTTATGGTTTTCAATACCATGAGGGATTTTGCCATGATCGCCACGCTTGGCAGGCGGGTTGGCGATCGCAGTATGTGGTTGGAATCTCAGGAAGACGTTGCTGCCCGTCTCCTGGTTATTGATTTCCTTAGTCGCCTTCTACGACATCCACGGAAGGAAATGGAGTGACGCTATTCTTAATCCGGCTAATCTGGTTTATGACGAATCCGGTGCCACACGGACTTTACTATTAATAATAGTAATGCAGTCTAACTGTAAGGCATAGGCCTTCTCTCAGAAAAAGAGATAGTATGGATTTAATCACCACGCGTGCCCACCGCGGCTTGACAATTACAAGTGCTAAGCTAAGGGAACACCTCAGACACTAAGGTTTCCTCACGATATTTTCCTTTTCACTAAAAGAGTAATAGAGGTGTAACGTATCGATAGTACGCCACTCGCTAACCGTGAAGGGAAACATCGCGAGGAAACCTGATTATCTGCGTTGTTCACATACCTTTCCTCAGCGCTTGAAATTGCCAATCCGCGGTTTTTAAGCGTGGTGATTAAGCCCATACTCACTCTCTGAGAGAAGGCATGTGCCCTACAGTTGGACGTATATTTATAGGCTACATGGAAAATAGCGAGTAATATTGCTAATATAATATAATATAGGAAAAGAAGTGAAATATCAATTAAAAAAAAAACATTTATTTATAACCTAAAAGTTAATTTCAGTTTTCAATCTAATAATTAATTTAACAAAAGAACCAAATCATTTACCACAGTAAAATCAACAACAAAAATAATAAAAGATACAGAGGTACCGAATATTCGTAGCAGTTCACACCGATCAGCTGCCCAGCAGCGCTTCCGCTCGCAACGAAGTCTCAGGAAAAAGTGCGTCACGCTGGCTCGTGCGCTACTTATATAGGGACCGGGCCTCCCTCGTCCCTGGGTAAGGTGGTGTATCCTAACACGGCCATCCTGATCATGCGTCGTCCTCGACAGCATCACTCAGGTCTGGCAGGCTCTGCATAGGTGCCTCTGGAGTTGTGTCTTGACAAGAAGGCCCCGCTACTGGCTCTGCTTGTTGGTGGGCTGTGGCAGTGGTATCTTCAGCCAGGTCATCTTCTGTGAAACCGGCAAAGGAAAGTTAGTGCATTCACCTGAGGCAAAGAGTTTGCCTATTCTGCACTTTGCACTCAAAACTTCTTACAAGGCCCTCTGCATTCATCACCAATATGTAGCACACAAACCTAGCTAGTATTTATGCAGTACCAAAACGTCATTTTAGTACTTCATAAAGTTGCATTCATCACACTTAGATATCGAGATTCATTACTTCAACAATCATACGACTTGTAACACTCATGGATCCATACACATTCGCTGTCATGTAGGGCTTTAATAGCCGGTAGGATCGTCTCGCAGTCCGTCCTCTACATGACTCAACGTGTAGGGCAATTTACCAAAATTGCCAAAGGAACGTCTCGCAGTCCGTCCTCTACACGATGAAAACATGCGTTATGCGGGAACTACATCCGCTATACGCTCGTAAGACCGGTCAGGTACCTCGCAGTTTACCTGACGGTAGACGTCTCGCAGTCCGTCTACTGTCTTACACTGAGATCCACACATGGTCGGATGTGTAGATCTCTCAATGCATAAGCCCAAAGCATACTCACGCTCAAAGAATGCAGCGCAAGTATCAGGACACCACTCTCCCTTCCAGGGCACCATATACTGGGCAGCAGCCTGCGTTGTTTTGCCGTAACAGCCGGCCAGTAATCGCAGCTCATACCGCCCACCAGGCAGCGCACGGGTGACCTTGTAAGGTCCTCGCATGCCGTGATCCATCTTTCCAGTGACCTGCGAGAATTTTATCACGAAAACCAAATGGTTAGCATTAAATGTCCTCGGGGGTCGCCTGTTGCGGTTTACATACTCGTCTTGAGCAGACTGGTTTCGTTTTAGCAGGTCAGCTGCACGTGCCCGACGTAATTCTCGCTGAGCTTCGCGATTTGGCTGCCCACCGTCCAGAGCAATATCTCGAACCAGAGACCTGATGATGGGAGTCGTCGCGTCAGACCCCACAAGCAGATTCAGCGGGGATACTTGAGTGGTCTTCTGCTTGGTCACGTTGAGCGTCAGTTGAAGTCTCCAGAGTGTCTCAGACCAGGCTGCCCCTTTGTGGTTGGTCTCGATGCGAAGCAGGTTAAGGACAGTGCGAGCATACCTCTCGACCTGACCGTTAGACTGGTGCATTTCGGCTGTGATTAGGTGTACCTCTGACCCCAAGTCCTTTACAAAGTTTTTGAACCCAGAAGATTCGTACATTCGTCCCCTATCTGTTACAACCATTTTGGGTGCACCAAAAAGAGAAACTGCGTTTGTGAACACTCTTAACAATTCTTCTACATCTTGCCTTTTGATAGGATAGAGTAACGTGTACTTGGTGAAGGCGTCTACAATAAGGAGGACAAACTTGAATCCGTTGGATTCTGGGAGGGGGCCTAAAACATCTGAATGTATCACTGAGAAAGGCTGGTCAGGTTTCTCCCAGGAAGTTATGATTTGTTGTGGAGCCCTAGGCACACGTTTCTTTGAAATACAAATCAAACAATGTTCCAAGTACTTTTTAACAAACTGTCTCAAGCCCGGGAACCAGAAATGTTTTAAAATCAAATCCAGGGTTTTATCGTAGCCGATGTGACTATGCTCGTCATGAAAAACGCGAAGTAGGCTTAGTCGGTGGCCTTTAGGTATAAAGCAAAGCAGTCGTGGCTCCTCACCGATCAAGGTGTACTTATAATACAGGAGACCGTTTTTCTCAACATAGCGATTGGGGTCTAAACTACCGTCTCTAAGTTTTTGAAGGAGGCTTTGTGTTTCACTATCTGCAGCTTGCGCTATCTGAGCCCAATTGCGAGGTTGAGTGATATGAAGTACCTAACGAGGGGGGTTTCTACTTAGGTAATCAGCATGAGATATCAAGGCCCCTTTTCGGTACTCCATCTCAAAGTCAAAATCCTGGAGATAAATCCACCAGCGGGCCACTCTTGGCAGCAGATCTTTCTTGCGTTGGGTAGATTTGAGAGCATTGCAGTCTGTTATTAATTTAAACTCAAGACCGATGAGATAATGTCGAAAATTCTGCAATGCTTTCACAACCGCCAATGTTTCTAACTCATACGAGTGGTATCTACTTTCTGCGCCTTGAGTGGTCCGACTGAAGTAGGCTACTACCCTTTTGTTGCCATCCGGATGAGTCTGTAAAAGGATAGCACCATACCCAATAGAGCTAGCGTCAGTATGGACCTCTGTGGGGAGTTTTGGATCAAAAATAGCTAGTACAGGCTCATTAGTTAGAATTGAGATTATCTCCTGTCGTACTTTTTCTTGCTCGGGACCCCATTTGAATTGAGTGTCTTTTTTGGTTAGTTGGGAGATACAAAATGTTTTCGTAGCGTAACCTTCAATATACTTTCGAAAATATCCAGCTAGTCCCAGAAATTGTCTCACTTGTTTGACATTTTCTGGAGCGGGCGAATCTACCAATGCCTGGATCTTATAAGGGCTCGGTCTAACCTGACCTTGGCTTACTATCCTGCCAAGATATTCAATTTCGGTGGTGAGAAAGACACATTTGCGCAGGTTTATTGAGAACCCAGCCTGGGTCAAAGTTGTGAGTACTTCCCGCAGTAAGCTGACACCTTCGTCCACCGTGGAGCTCATTAGGAGTACGTCATCAATATAGACAAGGACTTGACCTGAGTCGATGAATTTACGCAACGTTTTATTGATAATGCGTTGATACACGATTGGTGAATTCGATAAACCATAAGGCATTTTTAAATACTCGTAATGCCCTTCAGGTGTTACGAAGGCTGTACGGTGGACTGAGGCGTCACTAATCTTTATTTGGTGAAAACCTGAAGCCATATCAAGAGACGAATACCGCTTTATGTTTTTATCACCTAGTCGGTCGATATGGTCATCAATTAGTGGGAGCGGGTATCGCTCTTTGACAGTCACTCTATTCAAAGCGCGAAAATCCACGCAAAGACGATCCGAGCCGTCCTTCTTCTTCACTAAGATTATAGGGCTCGAGTACTCAGACTCGGATTCGCGGATAATGCACTTTTGTAAAAGATCATTAATAATTTCGCGAACTTTGACTTTTTCAGCGAACGACAGCTTGTACGGACGGTAAGTAACAGGTACGTCGCTGGTTACATTTATGTGCATTTCGCCTGTAGTGACGGTAGTTGTTGCAGTACCAGTTATGAAAAAGTCGGCGAAATCATCAATCACCCTCATAAGTGATTCTCGCTCGGTGCCTTGTAACGGTGTAACGATGGGTATATCAGATTCTTTAGAGAACGTGTATACGCGATTAGTTTCGTTAGATTCAGGGGCGCGTACTAAATATTGCCGGTCTTTAGTTCGGACGTATGTTATGCCATCCCTATTTAATATATCGGTACCAATTATCATTGGCATGCTCATAAACGCGGCTGGCACTACCACAAAGTCAGCCTCTAACGCAATATCCGCAAACTCAACCGTAAGAGTAACGTAAGACGTTGCTACAATTTCATGACTACTAAGTCCCTTAAGTACGCACCTAGTCGGTTTTACTGTACACGACAAATGTTTTACAAGGTCTGACGATACTAGGGAAACATTGAGCGCGCCGCTATCTATCAATACATCTACCGGTACGCCTTGTATTACAGTGGTAGTTAAGTCGTCATTCTGTCCGCGGACTCCCGACAAAAATTTACATTACGTCTATTTTGTTGGCCAGACGATCTATCCTTAGCAAAGCAGACGTTTTCTGTGTGACCTGTCTTTTTACAAAACGTGCAGGTTGGAACGTTAAGACGCGTATTTGAGGTAGGTTCAGACGGTTTGAACTTTTTGGGGCAATTGTGGGATAGATGGCCTTGGCCCTTGCAAGTGAAACAGGTCTTATGACGGTTCGAATCTGCATGTTCTGAACCGCGCTTTCATGACGGAAAGTGAGAAGTGGTTTTTGTCGAACTACCCTTGGTTTGAGCGGGTTTTGTGTATATCGACAAAAATTACACAATACTTTCCGGGGTAAGTTCCGCGTTGGCGGCTGCGGCTCGCACCTGCGCATCGTCAATGCCGCGGACTACAATTTGTGTCATCAGTTGCTCACTGAGGCCTTTGACAATACGCAAGCGAAGCAGGGTGCGCCGTGCGTACTCAGCATATGACGCGAATTTCTCGGATGTCTTATTCATAGTCTCGAAAAGTATTGTCGCGTAATCTAATTTTCGGGGGCAAAGTGGCTTGAACTCGCGTTTGAAGCTACTCCATGACCTATCTGCCGTTACCCACTCGTTTAACCATGTCTTCGCGTCACCTTTCAGACATCCCGCCACACGTGATAGACATTCCTTGTCGTCCCAACGATTACTCAACTGTGCGCGATCCACTTCATCACACCAGGAGTCTACGTCATGAATAGACGGATCGAAGTTTGACACATAGTATCGTGAACGTCCCGGGTTTACGGAGTGAATCGCGTCAACTATAGCTTGGGTTACAGACAGTGGCGCGGTGTCTGCTTGCGGAACGGGGGTAGACGTCGAAAATTTATTTTCAATTGTGTCCAAGCGTGAAAGGATGGTGTCAAGAGTGCGTGATCCTAGCGGAGGCGACCGCGATGTATAGCTAGCATGGGCGCTATGGGGCACAAGGAGTGGCACCTCAGGTGTTAATGCTCGAGAAGGAGCCCGTTCGCGACGACTACGTGACTTGTCTTTTGACTTTCGAGAATGTTCTCGCGACCGATTGTGCCTACGATGGCTTCGGTGCGATCTGCCACGCGATCCACTCCGGGAACTATGCGTGTTAGGCATGTTCAAAGTATAAAATGAACAAGATCAAAACAACAATAAAAATAGTACAGGCAATGACAAGGTTCCTTTGTTCTGTGATCAGGATAATCAAGTACGGCTAGATGTGAGGCATGGATTGGTATCCCACTTCTGATATAGGAAAAGAAGTGAAATATCAATTAAAAAAAAAACATTTATTTATAACCTAAAAGTTAATTTCAGTTTTCAATCTAATAATTAATTTAACAAAAGAACCAAATCATTTACCACAGTAAAATCAACAACAAAAATAATAAAAGATACAGAGGTACCGAATATTCGTAGCAGTTCACACCGATCAGCTGCCCAGCAGCGCTTCCGCTCGCAACGAAGTCTCAGGAAAAAGTGCGTCACGCTGGCTCGTGCGCTACTTATATAGGGACCGGGCCTCCCTCGTCCCTGGGTAAGGTGGTGTATCCTAACAATAAATTAAAAAATATTCGTATCTTAGAAAACCATGTCATTGGTACAAAGCCGGGGTTCATACTGAAGACCTCTTGGACGAGACACTTTATTTTGGTGCCAGGGTAAAAAAATAGATTCTGAACAATATGAGAATACAAAAATGTTATCATAAGTAAGTAGGGCTTAATACGTCCGTGTGGCGCCGGATGAAGAATAGCATCACTCCATTTCCTTCCGTGGACGTCGTAGAAGGCGACCAGCAGACGGGCAGCAGCGTCTTCCTGAGATTCCAACCGCATACTGCGATCGCCAACCCGCCTGCCAAGCGTGGCGATTATGGCAAAACCCCTCATGGTTATGAAAACCACGAAGGAGGCCTAGGTTCTGCAGTGGGCGTCAAATGGCTGATGATGATGATGATGAATACGTCCGTGGTATTAAAAAAATGAACGAACATAGGCATACACACTGTGTGTTTATTACTGAGAAATATTATAGTTTACTATAGTAAAAGCTGAAACGTTGATCGTTATGATAGCTACCTATGGTGGGCGATGGCTAATTAAAATTATTCTTTCAATCGTCTTGAAAATTTGTCTTAATTGTCGTGAAAAAAAAATACGAACTTTAATACTGAATAGATACTCTTTTATCGTCTTACAAAATGGGCGCTAGGTGGCGCTGATGTCGCATATCCTTTGACCATCCCAATACTAGTTCAAACGTCAAATGCAATGTCATTGGCAAAGCCAGATTGCTTATTGGAAGTGGCGAAGAAAAAAAAAATAATCTAAAACTAAAACCTAGCGCTTTCTGTTAACAAATAACTGTAATTACAGCTGTGCATGACGACCGGGCGTTAAGAGACATGCATTAATTAACCAAATTAATACATTATTTTTCTTGCGTGCCTTGATAAAAGTATTTTAACCCCGCGTAATAGGTATGGTTCCCCGCTTAAAGTACAATCGGGAGCCAACTGTCTGTCGGTCTGTCTTTCAGAGCTTTTTAGTATTTTTTTTATTTATTTAAGGAGAAAAAACAGAATTGACAAACTTATAGCATAAAAAATAGTAGAGTCAATATAGTACATTTTGCCAATTCCTCAGCATTTCCTACAGATAGGTAATACTTTATATAATAAATAAGTAAGAGGCGCAATACAGTACTCTAGATTTAGTTCTAAGATTAAAATGAACAAACACTAAAGCAACTGTTTTTATTTATACATACATTTTATTTTGCGGGTTTTATATAAAAACTGAACTATGGTAGGTTTATAATACAGCCGTAATAATAAAAGATTGTTAGACACATCGGACACTCTGAAAGACATCGAAAAATTCATAAAAACACCGTAGAAATAGAACATAAATAGTTTTTCTTTTAAAACTTTTTCCTCTGTGTTAAAACATAACCCTACTCGTTAAAGATTGTTTAATACATCAGAATGTCAAAATTATCGAGAAATTTAATTAACCACCCCGAAAACAGAAAAAAAGTGTTTTTTCATGAATGTTTGTGATGTTTATATTCTTTTTGTGGCACTAACACATGCTGAAGACAATTTTTGCTTGTGATGTCCTTGGCTGGTTTTCGTAGTACATGGTATCCGAGTTTGAGACGAGAACAAGTGATTATGTTGTGTGGAAGTAATTTATTTTATCTATTTATGGACTGATTACTTTCGCAAAACTGAATTTTTTAGGGATTGAAATCGGAAGCAGAGGCTAGCAAGCAAACTCATAATGTAAGGAATGGTGCATTGAGTCCTGAAACAACATTTTCTCTAGCAACAATACTCGTGAGTGGTCTCGTCCAGAGTTAGGTTAGGTACCTACTAATACTCAAAACTTACAACAGAAGCCCCACTTTTCCGTGACAAGATTATACATGGATATTTATATTACTATCATTTAAAGAAAGGGACTGGATAACTATTTTTTCTTGCTATTACAATAATGTTGACCATATTGTGTGAGAGAGACACAAATAGTTATTCAATAATAATGTTTTAGTTGCCTTAATAAATAATTGCGATTACACCCGTTATATTTTCGACTAAATTGTTATACAGTCCCTTTCTTATACTAACACCACTATGAAACGTGCTATTGAAATGACGCAAAGCCTGAAAACCATTTCTTCAATATCTATAACTAAACCACATCGAAATTACAAAAAATACTAACTTTTAATAAAAAAAAATAAAAACCGCAGGTCTTGGATGTTTACATGTTTGTGATGTCGTTGTTTCTGGTTCCCACGATACACACGACACTGGCCCTTACCATTAGGATTAGTGTGGGGCCAGAAGCAATGTATGTGCCTGTATGTAAATGTTTATGTTTATTTTTCATGCAACTTGTATCCGGTCAATTTGTATGAAAAACAAAAAAAAACACTAGCTGACTTCTGAGTTAGGCCCCGGACAGACAGACAGAACGGGTGGACATGGCGGAACTATAGTGGTTGCTTGTTGACTACGGAATCCTAAAACTACATTAGACACACAAGACGATGACATTACAATTATGGAAAAATACCGTAACAAGCCGTTCGGAGGTAGTCACCTTAATCGAACAATATTTATCAAAAACATGGGATACCAGAACTCAAAGAAACGAAATTGTGGAATTGGTAAGTAGGTAAATTTTAGTCACAAAAGACTGCATAAACTTCATAGTCTGGAGGAATCCCTCTGTTCGCATCGTGGTTGTTTTGTTACAAAAGAAAAACAAGATAAATAGATTACAAAAACGTGGTGGCTGAGTCCGATTGGCAGTAAATAACGACAATTGAGATGTTTTCTCCCTAATGTTGTGGTTTGTACCGGGGCGACGAAAGGTAACTCCCGCTCCGTCTTACTTACTGTTTGGTAAATTTTCATTCAAAAAGGTTTTTTTAAGTAAACATAGTAGACTGCGTTTGGCCTTTGGATGAGCAATAGGCGATGGAGATGAGCCTACCTTTCGTTACTCCGGTACAAACAAGAACATTAGGTAGGTGTTAGGCTAAGAAAAAAAATATTAGTACTTTTTAGCACGTTTAGAAATTTCTAGTTAGTAAACACATCCATTTGTACAACATCATTAACGGACAATACAATACAGGGTGCGTGAAGGGAGACTCTCCTAATTAATTACTGAGCTCGTACGTCTGGCGCAGCCTGGGCAAAAATCAGCGAGTCCCTAAAGCTGTTTGGCAAATCCTCTCACCACAATGGTAAGCTCAAGTTCAGCCTCAAAGCTGGCGCTGCGTGTAGTCTCTATTAAGATCGAAGGTTTCTCGCAGAATAAGTCTTACTGAACCTTACCGCTCAATACACTGCGATGTTATTGTGCATCAAAGAAACCCATAGAGATAAAACTCTGCTCCGGCCTAACATTCATGAACTCACGCTTAACGCCAAAACCTGTTACCTAAAGCACGGGGTGACAGGCCAAGTAAACAATGGGTAATACTTACATACATACGTACCCTCATGCTTATATCCTGAGGGGGTAGGCAGAAACCAAGGTTTGCCACTTGCTACGTTCGTGATAAACCAATCATTAATGATAACAATCATTAGTCGCTGCATGCACGCACACCGGCTTGAGGTACTTTTTATTATGCCCTTAGCTATTTGTTTGCAGTATGTCCGCCATACAGGCCCTTCGACCCACATTCCCTTGAACTTTCTTCCCTCATCCGCTCTATATATTCAAATTAACGCAACGTTCCTTTTCCAATTCTCGTGACTACATCATCTTTCTAGTACACAATGTGTATGTTATGGCAAACTTGTAAAAAAAAGTCTTAAGAGTATTGTAAGTGAGTCAAAAACATCTGTATGCCGCAATGGGAGTAACCCGCCGCCGTAGAGGGGTAATGTGCGGCGCCATTAAAAGGACATAAATTCTCAATCGCGTCTCTATAATGTCACAGAGAATTTCGTGCTTTGTTATTGTAAACTTGCTTTTTGCTGCATTTCTCGCGTTCGTTCACATCGGACGTGAATGCCGAGCGTCGGTAAAGTTAGGGTTGCAACAGTGCAACTTTTCGTTTGGATTATTTTTGATGGAACAAGCTCTAACAAAACCCAACTGCTCAACTTTTCTTAAAAGTTGACAATTCAATGGACTGATTAATGAAACCTTAACTTTTTAGCATCCCCGGTATCGGCAGCTATTTATATTAAGATTAAAATGGACCTCTAAACCAACAACTAAGGTTATGCTATGAGGTCCTCTATACCTGAGCTGACGCCCGGAGATAATTTTCCCACTAAAAGGCAGCGTATCGCACCGCCAGAGCGCAGGCCATAGCAGGCCAGAGTCTAAGGATCGGTACTAGTAAAAAGCAAAACTTTTTTTTTTTTTAATTTAATATTATTAAACGGCTTTGTACTAATATTATAACAACTGACGTCCACCATTTTCTTTTTTTTTATGACGTCAAATAGCCACTGAGTGACACTAGCATTGTCAGTCATTGCCATATAAATACGAGTGCTTCGATATAAGAAGCTATGTGTAATTATTTCACCTGGTTTTGCAACAAAGTGTTTTCTATCTATCTATCTATAACTGGACACCTCATTTGTCAAATCGGTCATGCCGTGATCATAAAAGAAACGTATATACTTGCATGCAGATATACATACATACATAAAAAGGGCAAGAAGCGTACCATATGAGCCTTCAATCATTGTTTTTGACAGGTGTTTTATTTCAGTGATGCATCAAAGTTTGCGTGAAAGTAAACACCACTTTACTCTTCTTAAATTTTTTACAACCAAGACGTGCGAATTAAGTCGCAAACTTTTAACAACCCAAGTGACGCAAAACGTGCTCGAGAAAACGTGCTCACGTGCTCGGTTTTTTTAACAAGAGTTCACTTATAGCAGCCTTTATTACGCAGCTTATCTCCGAATATCACAGTATGGGCGTATTACAGAACACAATTCCTTCAGTGTAAACAAACCATTGATGACCAATACCGATCTGAGATATTTTAACGTTTATTTAGTAATCAGCTTAGAATAGGTAAATTATTAATTTCATTAATGTAAAGGTAGCCTCCCGATCGTGACAGTCGCGACCGCGCCCTGCTTTCTATGATTTTCATGTAGACAGTGCGACTTGGGAGAATATGAATAGCGTCCATGCAACACAATTACTTGTGGTGGTCCCAAACTAGGATACCCTGTGCTATGGGACCCAGACAAGGATGTCACAAACACGAAAAACTCCCAAATTGAGGGCATTGGCACAAAGTACCGTGGGCCCCAGGGGAATCGAACCCACGACCTCTGTTTTAGTAGTCAAGCGCGATACCGCTACACCAACGAAATAGTCGCCTGGCGACTAACTGGGTCGCGACAGACAGGAAGCGACTGTAAAGATTAGGGCACACTTAATTACGGGCACAAAATCTTGTCGGAATCCTGACGTTTGTGATAGCAATTTTTATGGAATTTGACAGTTAGAAGATTGGAATCGCTCAAGGCATTACGTGCACCTCATCAACAGCAATTTGACGCCCACTGCGGGACATAGGCCTCCTTCGTGGTTTTCGTAACCATGAGGGGTTTTTCCATAATTGCCACGTGGGTTGGCGATCGCAGTACGCGGTTTGAATCTCAGGAAGACGCTGCTGCCCGTCTTCTGGTAATTTTCTTCCTTAGTCGCCTTCTACGACATCCACGGAAGGAAATAGAGTGACGCTATTCTTAATCCGGCGCCACACGGATGCACGCACCTGCATGCCTCGATTCTGTTGGTTCATTACGAGTGACGTGTGTTTTCATACCATTTATGACCAAAATGTTTCATACGTGAGCATGCGTAAACTTGAAGTTGCAACGCCGCGTTCATGCAGTTGTCATTGTAGAATGTAAGCCCAGGCATATTTGTTTTGATCCAGTCTAGAGTAGTAACTTTTAATGATTCACAATGCCTGCACGCAGAAGCTAATTTACTTTACTTAATAAATCCAGTCGCGATAAGGCCCGTTATAAATGTATGTGGTACAAACAATCGTGATTTCCAAGTCTTTACGTTGATATTCCGGTATGTTAAGGGCAGCTAGTTGCGTGCGTTGAGACATTATTGTGTGACCAAAAGAGCTTAGTTATTTGTCGGTCGTGTAGTTCCATTTTTCACTCTATACGTATTATACCGGTCGTTTTGTAAAATTAGGCTGTCCAAAAGTTGATAGCACTTACTGACTATTATTACTTTGACCCCCTTTCGACTATTATTACTAAGTCCCCCAATTATAATCTAATAAAAAATACATCCACAACAAAATAATTTAGGTCCCAAAATAGGATACGCATCAAATGGTAACTAGTCCTTCTAAGTGTTGCCGTCCTGTACATTGAAAAACACCTAGACACAGGTAATTTTGCACCATTCCAACTACGTTGGCCCCCAGCGGGAATCGAACCCACTTATGGTAATAAAATGTGATATCTTGTTACGAACGAGACTAATCATTATATTGTTAATTATTGTAATTTTATTATTGCGGTTATAATAGCCTGTAACTGATTTGCCAGTAAAATATGACAAACGTAACGTGTAAAAGTTGTGTGTGTTTTTTATCGCATAGAGTTGTACACAAAGACTAAATATTTACTTCACTCTGTCCTATTATTATGAGACGTAACAGGTACGCCACAGATATCGCGTCGAAGATGCGATATCGCATCTGTGCTAGCATTGGGGTAATACTCATATAACGTTATTATACAACAGACGAAAGTGAATATTTTATTTTCCATGAATATTTGAGACGTAATAATATGTATTTAACAATTTTTTTATTTATTTCATAAGGGAGCCTTTTTGCGACAGCAAAGTACCAATTTTAAGTAATACATAATAAACATAAAAATTTGCTTGTGGCCTCATTACATTTCAAAACAAATTGATAAAAATGATTAAAAATATCGAATTGCTTTAAAACATGTCCATAAACATTACTTAAAATAGCCCATGAAAAAAATCGAACGAATATAGACAAAATTATAAAATGTATTCAATACAATACTAAAATGGAAGTAAGTTGTAAGTTTTGGAGGATCCTGAATACCATTTGAAGAGCCTACTCGAACATTAAAGTACATTAGAATATTGCGCAACTTTAGTTTATCAAAATAATACCTGCTCTAGCTATTGAATTGTAGTGCATCTGCATACTATGCGAGAGGTCCCGGGTTCGAATCCCGGCTGGGGACAAAAAAAACCCCGGGTCTTGGATGTTTACATGTTTGTGATGTCGTTGTTTCTGGTTCCCACGACACAGGGTATCCTAGTGTGGGGCCAGAAGCAATGTATGTGCCTGTACGTAAATGTTTATGTTTTATGTTTATGTTAATTTATGTACTTTCTCCACTTGATACAAGGCGCACTCGTTTAGTTTGTTAGAAGTTTAGAATATCAGAAGTACTTAGCTACTAGAATCCACTTGACATGGGTTGCCTTGGCGAATTGATTTCGACTCTTAAAGCCAATATATTGTTGCTCGAGTTTTCGATAGAAATTAAATACAGCGATTGTTTAATTATTAAGGTATTGATTTATCTACTATACGGGAATATCAGGAAGCTCCGACTCGTCTTATAGTTAAGCATTGCCAAAAAAGGGGAAGTGTCAAATCCTATAATTCAATGTATGATGTACCCAGGCATTCTCTCTCACTCCCACATTCCATATTTTTTTATACTTCTTCTTCCTAAAGGGCCGATGTTAAACAAAACAAAATTTTATTACGGATATTTTTGGCATTCTTTAATTTTTAAATGCATTTTTTAGACTAGATTTTTTTTTAATTTGTATGCACAATTAAAGAAAGGTAGATGTGGTACATTGCAAAGTTAATCGATTTTTAAAGCAAGCATTACAGTGATCCCCGCACTAGGCCTAGGCCTGTATCCTGGTAATCAGTGGAGTGAGTGAACTTATTGTAACCGTTGACCAATGACTTATGACAATGTTTAATCTATTTTAATTCTTTTTTTACAACACAGAAAAACATGAAAATTAAAATACATCGAAGATGTCCATTATATTTGTTTGGTGGCATTGTTTTCTACTATTATCAATAGTGTAGGTTCTTTTACAACAAGCAGGTGATAGACGATTGACGCAGTCAGCTATTTTAAGTATCTTTGACTGATGTTTTATTCCATCGTTACCTCTAACGTCTTTAAGGCGCCCCATAAACTAGTAGTTATGTTTGATGGATGCTTTAGCGAAAGGGATACTACCCGAAACCGACGTGCAAGCATGTAGCGACTAATGAACGATAATAATGAAGAAAAATAGGTTTGTCAGCATTGTGGCAGGTGGCAAAGCTAGGTCTCTGCAAACCCCTCCGGGACACAGGCGTGAGTTTGACTTTGTAAAAACATCATATCTTGAAAACAAAAAGGCCCATTACATCGCGTGAGCACACCACACCCTTTAGAGGGGATAGTGGGGCAGAACGCTGCCCCCCTAATTAAAAGTTTACGACGGGCAAGGCGAACAATATAGTCACTGCCCTCATTATTTTATATAATGGACAAAATATTATTCTGTACCAAAATTAACGTCGCCCGCGAGGTTGCCGTTCTAAGTTCTGCACCGTCTCGGTGGAGGATTTGTTTTATTAAATGTTACCTCCAATGTTCTTGTTCCACGAGGGTGTGTGTTTATTTCTACATATAATAGCAAGTATTACGGTTCTCTCAGAGATATCATTGCTTAGAACACTAATTACTTAAAGCTACTAAGCTGATTAATAAAAAACCGGACCACTGAGGGTTCCGTACAAATTAGTAGTCTCACAGTTTTTGCGAGCTTTTTCCGAACTTCGAAGACAATTTTTTTAGGATTTAATAACAAATGTATAGTTTTCAGATTTTTTCCTGTATTTCCAGCATACGACAATATTATTTGCCAAATTTTATAGCTCTAATTTTATTTTGATTCCTTTGAGTGTCGAAATCGTTTTTCACATTAACTTAGAAGTTTGATTTTTTCACAGCTCAGTGGACTTTAAACTTGAGCATAACTATGTTTTTTAATATCAACTTGATACCTCCACGCGTTCCCAAGATAAAGAATCTTGACAGACAGATAGACGGAAGGACGGACGGACGGACGGACGGACGGACAACAAAGTGATGCTATAAGGGTTCCGTTTTTCCCTATGAGATATGGAACCCTAAAAATAGGCATGCAGATCGTTTCACTTCAGCTTAATTTCATCTACTCAGAGGTCCACTACACCATTTGTGGCCACTTCAATAGAGAACTTGCCATAATTAGATTAGATTAGAACACTTTATTGTACATACCAGAAAACAAAATACATTAAAAGGCTTACATAAATTACTCATAAATTAAACTTTTGCTACCTACCCACTTTTTGTAACCAAACAATCATTATGTCAGTTACTATTGCTTTTTTTGTCTTGTTTAGTTAATTTTTGGATGGTCGGATGAAACTTAATTTGGGAGTAAACTGCATGCTGTCGATGTGACGGCATTGGTTTTATTCTCCGGTGAGTTTTATCTGACTATTGAAAAACCCGGTCTAGCAAAGTAAGATTTTATGTGGCGGTTAAATAAAGAATTTTTAATTTTTCGTTCATTTTCATTTTCACATGTCTATGTTTTGCCGTATACAATAGGATACATAAAATAAATAAATCAATAATAACTTCTAGTAACCAGGCACTGTCGCAACTCCTTATTGGATTGGAGTAACATTATAATTTATACCTCAAAGAACCTGGACGGAGTTAGGTTTTTTTTTAAATAATATTTTTTTGAGGATTTTACGGATCTCAAAGAATACGAGAAACTTAGTTACTTAGAGGGACTTTGAGAGGGAGGGATTAAAGAGACTCAACATGGTGGCAATTTATCTCTCGCTAGTAGGAGCGATGCATTTCCCTTTAGCTGCTCATATATTACGTATACCAAATCTTGAAAAATTACAATCGTATAAATGTCAAATTCCATACAAATTGCTATCGCAAACTTCAGGATTCCGACAGGATATGGTGCGCATAATTAGGCCTACCTTGTTATAACACTGTATTGGTTTTCATCATTATCATCACCCATTTGGCGCCCACTGCAGGACATAGGCCTCCCTCATGGTTTTACAATCATGAGGGGTTTTTGCCATAATCGCCACGCTTGGCAGGCGGGTTGGCGATCGCAGTATGCGGTTGGAATCTCAGTAAGACGCTGCTGGTCCGTCTCCTGGTAATTAATTTCCTTAGTCGCTTTCTACGACATCCACGGAAGGAAATGGAGTGACGCTATTCTGAATCCGGCGCTACACGGCCAGTATTTGTTTTATATTTGAAGAAATTGACATGGGCCCTTTGTAAACTAAAAACTGTACTCATATTTTACAACTGATTAGGAAAAACCTTTTCTCACAACATTACGAATAAAAGCAAATAGGAATATTGACTAATAAATTGGATCAATCAAATAATTAACGGTGAATGGTGTCAACCAAAGCCAAACCTATTACATTACAGTGTGAGGACTAATAATACCATTGAAATATCGACACTAAACAGATAATGGCGCAAACAACAAACTACCTATAATGACAATAATCACCCTTATCGCAATGGGGTCGTTAATAATAAAGAGCGAGAATCGCGTGCCACGTAATCGTTTAGTTAGTGCCAACTGATAACGCACCTACATTTACAGTTTCACCTGAAACACGTGACGTCATAGGTCTGTGTGAACGAAAAAAAATATTCGTCGTTAAAAATGAAAGCTATTTCAGTCAGTAATTTTTGTCACTTTTTAATTAATTAAAGGAACAGTGATGACTTGCGAGAAAAAATTACGTCCCATATACCTATGATCCAAATACGACGTAGCATCTGATGAGTGGAAACTTCACTTATTTTTAGTTACTTTTCGGGTTCAAAGACATTTCTCACAAAGAACTAACAGTTCACTTAATTCTACACATCGCTTTTTCTATTATACCTCGAGGTATAATATTACTATTTACTAATTGTACTATTTTGATGTACTATGTGATGTTTAATCTATCTATTTAATACCTTTAAACGAGCCATTCTTATAAAATAATCCATCGATTTTTATGAAATTTAGAATGGAGAGGGCTTCGGGGCCGATAAATCTATCTAGCTCGGTTTCATTTTTAGGGTTCCGTACCCAAAGGGTAAAAACGGGACCCTATTACTAAGACTTCGCTCTCTCTCTGTCCGTCCGTCCGTCCGTCTGTCTGTCACCAGGCATCTCAAGAACCGTGATAGCTAGAGAGTTGAAATTTTCACTGATTATGTATTTTTGTTGCTGCTATAACAACAAATACTAAAAACAAAATAAAATCATTATTTAAGGGGGGCTCCCATACGACAAACGTGATTTTTTTGCTGTTTTTTTATCTTGTGTCTAATGTTGTGTACGGAACAGTTCGTGCACGAGACCGACTCGCACTTGGCCGGTTTTATTAGAAAACGTCGTTTTATCCGTCTTCTCAATCAATGAAGAAGTGCTACAGTATCATTAGAATACGAAGGTAAATTACGCCACCACCTACAAAGTTGTAATAGCTCGGGTGGGGAATCGGGCGGTCCCCGAACCAGAAGACCCCGGTTCGAGTCCAATCCAGATGTCTTCAGGCCAATTATTTTATCCCTTTCTTTCGTCGCATCTAAATATCATTTCCAAAGCGTAAGCATAATCACCCTATATGCGTCCCACTGTAGTGCACAGGCCTTCTCTCAAGGAGAGAGTATGGGCTTAATCACCACGCGTGCCCACCGTGGATTGGCGATTACAAGAGCTGAGGTATGTGAATAGCTCAGACACTCAGGTTTCGTCGCGATAATTTCCAAAAAAGACGATTAACTAAAAAAAATACCGGGCAAAGCTCGGTCATCCTTAAATCAACAAGATGCACTGAGTTTAAGTTTCCGTTTTAGGCTTCCAATCATAATCATATGCAGCCTCTATAATTATGTTCCACTGTAGGGCACAGGCTTTCTCTCAGAGAGAGAGTAGAGTATGGGCTTAATCACCACGCGTGCCCACCGCGGATTGGCGATTTCAAGCGCTGAGGTATGCGAATAGCTCAGACACTCAGATTTCCTCACAATGTTACTGCCTTAATGGCTAGCGAGTGGTATTGCTACTATAACTTCACAAATGTACATAGCTAAGAAAACAAGTCATAGGTACATGCCCGCACTGGAAATCGAACCTGAGCCTCTCCCTTCCGAGTCCAATGTTCTACCCACTAGGCTACCACCGCCCTTAGGTTTCCAATAGACACAGCTTATTCAAGACATATACCTCCATTTTATACAGCTCAACAAGCAACTGAGTAAAGGTTGATGTTCTGCCGACGGTTCTTGAAAAATCCCGTTTCTTTTTGCAAACAGGTTCAAAGCAAGACATGAACATGTTTAAACATGTTCATACTTCAACCAAATAGAGAATGTATTACCAAAGGACAAGATAAAAAGTACCCAAAACCGGCAATCAGGATCGTGGCAAGTGACAAACCCTGGTCTCTATCTGCCCCTCTGAGTTAATGCAAAGCCTAACCGATCAGAAAGAATTTAGAAAACCGATAGAAAGACAAATAAAGCCATTTGATTTCTTGAGTGAAAGAAATCCTACCAACTGCCGACTGGCTGGAGGCTTTAATACTGCGAGGCAATGAATAATAGCACCTTTTCGAAGCAGCAAGATTAAAGAGCTCAAATCATGTAAGCCGAGAAGCCACGAAGGTGCGGCCCGCGTAAAATTAATAAGCAGAATTACTCTTCCTTACCGAATCATAAATTTCATTGATGGCGTCGGCGAGGCAGTTACAGAGGCCGTAAAAATGGCGCCTTTATTAGATTCTTACTGCAGGGTATTGTTAAACATGCAGCTCGCAAATAGTTTCTGATTATGATTGATAAAGAAAAGCCCAGAAAAATGTCTTTGCTAAATTCGTCAGTACCTACGTCAGACAAATAAAATCGTAACATTTATAAAATCGTTGACACGGATAATGTTATATTATTTTACATTACTTTGGCACGTAATTTTTTTTGTTGATCACTGAAATTAAGTAAGGAACCTGGAAAAATAACCATTGTTATTCTTTGCAAATCAACAGAACGAGCAAACAAACGCGATCCCAGAAAACAAAACATTTCATCTCAGTGCGTTGTATACATTCATACCTATCTTCCATTTCTCTTCAATTTTATTGTCTGGTACATTTTTATTGTTAGCCATTTCTAAGCTATCGGACCATTGTCGAGTCGCTGAGGAGCCCATTGTATCCTTAAATCAACGATGGGAAGGCATTGTCACGAGAAACAAAGGACGTTCTAAACCAGCCTCACTAAGGCTAAAAATGAGACGTCCATTGAATGAGTCTCAGAACATACGCTCTGAGATTGATTCAATGGACGTCTCATTTTTGGCCTCAGCAAAAATCTGTTGAAAATTTTTTATTAATTCAAAAAAAGCTGGAAAATTCCTTTTTTCTTTTACTTGACTGTGAAAACAAAGGAGTTATTTTTAGCCCGTGTATGTCACACTGCAGTGCAGGGCACAGATCTTCTCTATGAACATAATTACCACGCGTACCCACGGCGGATTGGCTATTTTAATAGCAGACGTATGTGCCTCAAACACTCTGGTTTTCTCACGATGTTTTCCTTCACCGACAGCGAGTGGTATTGTTACTACAAATTTGTAACTTGTTAACTCATAAAATGAAGTCACTGGTCGAACCCACGACCTACCGAATGTGACGCAGGCCTTCTACTGCTGCGCTACCATCGCTCCCGTATTAAAATGTAATAATTATTAGGGTTCCGTACCTGAGAAGGAAAAAACGGAAGCCTTATAGGATCACTTTGTGGTCCGTCCGTCCATCCGTCTGTCAAGACCCTTTATTTCGGGACCTCGTGGAGGTATCGAGTTGAAATTAAAACCCTATACTCAGTCCGTGGAAGCTGTGAAAAAATCAAATTTCTGAGCTAACGCAAAAAGATACGGCCGTTAATGCCAAAAAAGAAACTGCAAGACTCGATTCCTGAACTACTTATCATAATGTAAGTACCTACAAATTTGTACGGAACCCTCGATGGGCGAGTCCGACTGGCACTTGTCCGGTTTTTTTTATTTTGTCTTGACCGACCCAAAAGGAGAGGGCGGGATGACCTCACTACCTTACTACCGGGTTGGCACGAGGTGGCCACCAGCAGTGAAGAGTAGGACCCAATAGAGGCTACATAACAAAAACGTTTTGGTGGGGATTAAAAACCTATTTAAAAACCTATTTAGGGGCTAAAAATTCCACCCATGCCGGGACCTGAACCCGCGACCTCTGGCTAACCGTGCCAGCGCTCTCCCAACTGAGCTAATGGGCAAGTGCATGTATCAGAGAAATTTCGAGCCTCTTTACAAAATTCCCTGTATTACGTACATGCAGCGACATCTGGTCGAGGCAATTTACATCACTTGCAGACCCGAGCAACCCACTTTGCAGAACTTAGGTTTTTACATAGGAATGATATCGCTGCACCTACTTATATTCTTTTTGGTGGGAATTGTCAATTGTTTGTTACTATACTTAAGAATTAGAATGAGGGCGATTTTATCAACTTTGATACTTCTTGAGGCAAAATAAAACAATCGTAAAACATAGGTAAATGCTCTCGTGACAAACTCTACTTCGAAAAATATTTCACCAAATATGGCTGTAGACTCGTAAAAGCGACTGTGAAATGGGTACGGTACTTTATGCCTTTGGCAATAAATAATAATGGTACTGTTCCATTAGCTATTACAGTTATGACTTATCAGGTCAGACACTTCGCATGACGGTTACTAGGCGGGCTCTCAAGAATAGTTTGTTCCGACTATAAAGCGATGTTATCGTTATCGTTTTAACAATGTTAAAACGATGTGAAGGAGATTTTTTCATGTAAATAATGAATAATAATAACTGCGACACAACAAAACCACTTGTCCTGGATGCAAACTAGGATACCCTGTGCTGTGATAACCAGGCAAGGACATCACAAACATGGAATTTCACCCAGACTGAGGCCATTTGTACAAATGTACGGCGGCCCCCAGTGATCAGACGTGATACCACTAGAGCAACTGAATCGAACTGAAATACTTTTTTCACAAACTATGAATCACAAACATGATCACTGACAGAGCAGCCAAAGTACGAATTCCAAGGTTTTTCCAAGATCAATTATAGAATTATAATTATAGAATTAATTAAATAGAGAAGGTCTGTACCTTACAGTGTGTAGGCTGCACTATTTTTGGGCATCAAAAAAACTGACAATCGCGCCTGTGACGTACGTAGCTGTGACACACACACCATCACAGAGATGCGACGTAACAAGTTTTCGTCTGGAGGTTAATATCATTACCGCGAATGTCGCAGCGTTATTTGTCGCAATTATCTAGGGAAGTGGTATATGGCTGGCGATAAAGGGGAACTCACAAATTTTCTCCACGTAAGCACACGCCGCGCTAATAAGTTTACGGACTTTTTTATGAATACCTAAAAGAAAAATAAAACCTCCGCAACAACAGCGAGTGTTTAATTTAGCATTATTAAAAGCGTTGCCAGTGTGTGCGTGGAAAAACAAACATGAGTGGGCTGTCGCCCAGTGCATGCAGCGCGAGGTCTGACAAATGAGACTGCCTTTCACTGAGGTACAAAGAAAACACAGAACGACGGGGCAGCTATTGGGCGGTTTTCCACTTACCACTAGCCCAGAATCGGCACCCGCCCAGCGGACAGGGTCGAAGCCGTTTTAAATCCCTGGCTGCCGACGTCGTCGCCATGTCAGCGGTCGGTGCTTGTGCTTGACAGACTAGTGGGAAAACGAACATTGTCAAGTACGTTTAAACGTACGAGCTGCTTAAAAAGAGCTGTCGGTTGAAGTTTGTCATTTACAACAATTTTAGTTCTAGTTTCGTAACGTTGGCAATACAAACATAATTATAATGCAACTAATATTGTTTTATCAAGATTTCACCAAAATCCATACTTCTGGATTTAATTGTTTTGTCTTTACACTTAGGCTTTTATTTTTCGAAATGTATTTTATTTTTCTTCCCGCGGTTTCCCTTTTTAAACGAGGGCGCGTTGAATGGCTTATCTAGTGCGATAAAGTGTGATTCATAATCCGCGATAATACGCCCTCTACTGCTGCTTTTATGACATGGTTTTGAAAAGCATAATTTTCATGTGACATGTTCCTTTTTGATTCGATACTGTTATAAATTATCTCTGAAATAGTAACTGACAATTTCATATTTCTTAGATTGGCAGGGATGCTGACATTTTCCAAAATGTAAACTAACGCTGTGATGTCATGAGTTTTTGTATGTGTGTATAAACTCGCGCTTGTTCCCCGGAGGGATAGGTAGAGACCGATGTTTGCCGCTTTTCATTTGCTTTGTTAAGATTCATTAATTATTCGAAGGTATCTTATTCATAAATTTTTCGGTAGGTACTATTTATATTCCCTTCGCGTATACATCCTCTATTTAGATAATGTATGTACCATATTCATATAATTATTAATTTTTTCCGCGTCTTTTTCTTCTCTTTTCGTCTTTTTCCTCTTCATGTATTCAAAGCAACGCAACATTCATTTTTTTTAAGAAATCCTCTTTTAGTCCACAACGTTTAATTATCATATATTGTTTTTATGCTTATTATTTATTATTATTGCTTATGCTTATGCTCATTCAAAGTAACACCACACAAATTACTTGAGAACCCTAATTTCTCTTACATTACTCCTACATTCTTGATTCGACTTCTCCATCCAAGTCTCGCTATCAAATATAATTGGATAGCCCACAGAACCAAAAAAAAATATTCTGTGGGACAGCCAATTTATCTTTTTAACCGACTTCAAAAAAGGAGGAGGTTCTCAATTTGACACGTATACCTATAATATAATTTTTTTCTCGAAATATAACGATATAACGTTCCATTGGTTCCATTTTAATTTGGTGAAGATCTGATGAATAAATAATACCTAATGGGGCCTATCCTTTAGTAATATGCATTATGCTTCATAAAATATAGCGTAAAAGTAGGCCTAGGGCAATTTGGTAATGTTCTGGTGAAGACTTTCGGAGACGGAAATTACAAACTTCAAATCTTAAAGCAAAGAATTAATTAGGGTAAATTGATTTATTATTTTGGACTTGATTATATTCTCCCGTTCCCCCATTAAAAATAAAAAGATGAAAATTTTTAAATACAAAATAAAACCCGACTTCAAAACACTACAGCACTAAAAGGTTACAAATAATTGAATAAAACACCCTTAAATTAGAATTATGCATACATGTAGGTACTGAATAACACCTACATGTCTACTTAGTGTTTTGAAGTCGGTTTTTAGTTTTTATTTAAAAATCTGCTAGAGATATTCTCATTTGGCTACTCACAAGAAATGGTAAGGCATTTTTTAAACAATTTCCCTGTTTTACGTTTCTTCCTTATTACCTTCACGCTTTCCATCTCTAATAAATAACCTCCCCAAAAATACAGACTCCTTTATTTGCTTCACCTTTTCATGTTCAATTGTTATCTTGCACTCAGTCATCACATCAACTTTTTTTTCTGGTTGTTGAAGGTAGAGAACACTCTTTCTATCTACATTGTCTCCTGCAAAAACCATTACTTGCGTTCATTTTTAGGGTTCCGTAGCTCAAAGGAAAAAAACGGAATCCGTCTGTCTGTCAAGACGTTTTATCACGGGATCGCGTAGAGGTATCAAGTTGAAATTAAAACCAGACACTTATGTTTATAGTACCTTGAAGCTGTGATAAAATCAAACTTCTAAGTTAACTTAAAAAATGCTTCAAAAAAACGTATATTTCGACACCCAAGGGTATCAAAATTTATGGGATACTTTCCGTTGACCTAGAACTATGAAATTTGGCAAGTAATATCGACTTTTATGCTGCAAGTATCTACAGGAAAAAATCTGAAAACTACACATTAAATAAAACTTGCCAAGTGCGAGTCGGACTTGTGCACGAAGGTTTCCGTACCATTATCTTTACAACATTAGACAAAGATCAAAAAGAACAGCGCCATTTATAGAAACCAACAAGAAGCGTTTAACGTTGACATTTAACGACATGACATCGGCGCTGTGAAGGTTACATAGATGGCCGCTAGATAGCGAGCGCTGTCTTTAAGCAACGTTTGTTGTATGGGAGCTCTGCTTAAATATTTATTTTATTCTGTATTTAGTATTTGTTGTTATAGCGGCAACAGAAATACATGATCTGTGAAAATGTCAACTGCCTAGCTATCACGGTTTATGGGATAGAGACAGACAGACAGACGGACAGACAGACAGATTGACGGATGGACAGTGAAGTCTCAGTAATAGGGTCCCGTTTGGCAGCCTTCGTGTACGGAACCCAAAAAAATTTGCATTCCGGGAAAAGCTCGGAAAAAACTGCGAGAGTAAATTTCTGAACTGCTTACAATATATAAGTACCTACAAATTTGTACGAAACTCTCAGTGGACAAGTCCAACTCGCACTTGTCAGGTTTTTTTTTAAATAGCTTATCGTTTTTCTCTGGGGTTATACGTCTTGTTGCCTTATCATCCTACTTATCTCACGCGGTTTGGAACGGAGCTATAGATTTTGATTTTATTTGACGGGATCGTGGAAAGTGTCCTGATCTCTGCCTAGCCGGCTGGGATACGGGCGTTAGATTATGTATGTATGTTATATATAGGTCTTGTTTATCTTCTTGCTTATCTCACGCAGTTTGGAGTATAATACGTCACGATTTAGTTTTTCTAGTGAATTAACGTAAAGAGGAAACGACCTCATAGTTATAATTGCGTCACAGGCTCAAAATATGACTTGTCCGTGTCTTAGTAGTGATCTACGGAGTTAATCTATAGTACTCGTATGTAATTTAGTAAGAATATGCCTTCTATGGATCCGACTGCGGACCACCTGGGAACGTCCGAAGCTTATCTGGAATCCGGAAATTCTCAGAACTGCTGCGAATTTCCGGGTAAGAAGTTCGTCTGTCAGTCGCGACAATCAGTCTGTAGCTTGATGCATGTTCTCAACTCAAATAAAATAGATGTTCTTTCAAAACAGTTCACAGAACCAAGCCATTTTCCACAACCGTCGCGTTCACATCACAATAATATCCCTTACCAACACGAACTTTTACTTTATTCACCTCTCCTTGGCTCGTAAGATTTTTATTATTATTTTTTCTCTCACACACTGCTACATGCTTACCACGACTTAACTTTTGGAAGAGTCGGTTTGTTTGTTCGAACGCCACGATGAAGCAAAAAAACTGGAAATGGAAAGTATTAAAAAATAAATTCAAAATTAACAACAATCATTAGAAATATAACTTATAATAAAATACTAATTGACAACTGATTGACATATTTTAGGAATTATAGGGAAAACTTTGTATAATAACACAAGCATTTCATTTTTAAAAAGTGGGCATTTCTCAATCTATTGAAAGTGCTGACAAACCACAAGAACCCATGAAAGGCATAAAAATTTAATCAAATTATCTAAACAGTTGACTGCTTAATCATTCCATTTCTGCAAAGCCGTTCGAAATTTAAACAAGATTATGTGCTCTAAACCGAGTAACACACGAACTGATACACAGTGAGTGTTGTTCGTTTCATCGCACCATCTCTAAGGATAGTCACTCACTACACAAGGTATTTGTTTGGTCACTTAAATAAATCGCCAAAAAAGTAACAGTATGACACGGAGGCCAATAAGTATAAAAAATGTCTAAATATTCAACATTACGATATACATTGTCACACTACTGTACACCCTAAAAGGAAAAAAATGCGCCGGTAGCGGCTGCTGCAACGGCTGGCTTCGAGCGGCTGTTTCCATATTTCGAGGTAATTTTAGGCTATAATGTTCCAAAGGTCAATCAGACTGTATTCGTCCACTGCTGGACATAGACCTCCCAAGGCACACCAAATCTTTCAGTACTCTTTTTGTACATCATAATTTTTAGTAAATTTTCTTCAAAAGCTTGTTGTGCATACTATTACCCTTGGTCTTTGAAGCGGAACAGTTGCTGACTCATCAAACTTCTTGCAAGCAAAACCGGGGCAAAGCAACAGTTCTGGTGCGAGACGAAACGACGCGCGCCCGTGAAATACGCGCACATTTCGGCGCCGGCAAATGGACTGCACCTGCCTTCTTAGGTTTTATGTGGAGTTTCTTCACCTCCTTAAGTTACCAGGTAAGGGCCGCTGCCAATATCGGTGCCCTCACTTTGTGACCCCTCATAATGTTTGTAATACTTCTTGAGTGGGTACCTCTATATTGGACGCGGGTGGGGCGGTCCCCTTAGTAATTTTACGAGGGAATATTTGCTGCGAGGCAGTTTGTAGGGTTCCTTTTTTTTTGCGCAGGCTGCTTTATCGGCTTGTAAAGTTATACGTGCAAAATGTATTGATGGTGAATGTTTTGCTGTTTTCTTGTGATGGGGCCTCCTCTTCTTTGGTACTTAAAACAAGAAATTTGTTAATATTATTATCGTCGTTTTTATATAATTCTTCTTCGTAGCGTGTCGATAGCAAAACAAATTTTATTAAAAGTCTCGGGTTCTCATTTTATTAAAGATAGTTAAGGCCCATTTATGTAACTAAAACCAGGCTGAACTTAAATAAAAATATTTTTATTCCTCGTAGTGCAGAAACTGTGACTTATGAACGTCATAAAGTAAACAGAGGTGTCGATTCGAATTACGATCTAGATTGGTATGAACAATTATAAGGATAAAAACTGCATGCTCAGGACAACGTCCACTCCACCACATCTTAAATGTGTATGCTAGCCTAATTAATTTTAAACGAACTGTAAAATATGTGAAGTTCTATTAACGAAAATAAACAATTTATCTCATCATCATCATCAGCCATTTGATGCCCACTGCAGGACATAGGCCTCCTTCATGGTTTTCGTAACCATGAGGGGTTTTGCCATAATCGCCACACTTGGCAGGCGGGTTGGCGATCGCAGTATGCGGTTGGAATCTCAGGAAGACGCTGCTGCCCGTCTCCTGGTAATTGATTTCCTTCGTCGCCTTCTACGACATCCACGGAAGGAAACGGAGTGACGCTATTCTTAATCCGGCAGCGCACGGAACAATTTATCTATTTATTATTATTTATTATCTGAGTAAAAATATATACTGAATTTAGTTTGAAAATTTTTATTAAGTTATATTCCGGGTCAGCCTTACTCTTTTTTAAAGTTTAAAGTTAAAATTTAATTTGAGTTTAAAATTGAAATCATATAGTTGTTACGTATTATAACAATAATAAATAAGCCATAGGCGCTTTACACTGATTTATTTAAAACTAAACCAAATTTCGTGCACTAATCCGGTGTGATTCTACTGCTACTCAAACTTGCCTGAATTTGCAATGGCTGCTTAACAATCGAACTAGAATCGAATTATTAACTTAATACCGGATAAACTTACTTGGTTTTTTGTCGGAGCAGTCCGACTAGGTTTCGCTCTGATTCGCAGAGCTTAATCATAGTGAGTAGAGACGAAGCTCGCGTCGTGGCTGCTCGTCTCTGACTATGGTCAGATTCTTCCAACAATCCGGTATTAAGTTAATAATTATGTGTAGTGCTTGTTTAACAGTTTTCTTGTTTATAAGATAACTGAAGGTAGGTTTAATGACCACAACAATTGACTCCACTCGCCACTTCAGTCACTTCAGTCTACCCGTGCCCACGGAGACTGCATCGTTTCCGATGTATTAAATTTGATCTAATAAACAATCACAATCAGACCCACCAATTGCATAACGTATGTTCGAACAAACTAGTGAGAATAATGCAATAACACACACGGAAAAATCACAGGCGCAAAAACGATACTTTTACTTCCACTCAGACTTTCTGGTGAAATCTATTCCTAGTAGTATGTAGGTATATTTTTCGTTCATCTCCTCCCTTCACATGATAATTTTTTTTATGTATGTTTATTCTATATTTATCTCATATTTATGTATAGTTTATGTATGTGTATTAAATATATAAATATCTTCCCTAGTACTGTTTAGTTGCACCGACTACCCGTCATTTAGCTTCTCATTTTTTTTTCCATTAATGGTTATCTGGAAGAATTTACTTTTAGTAATAAGGCCGCCAATTGTACTGAACTATTAAATTATCATATGTAATTCCTGGTGTACATACAATAAAAAAATATTCTATCTATCTATCTATCTACAGGGTCTAACACGCAGTTTTTCCACAAGCCTTACACATTCATACCAACCCCTAGTCCTGTCCGAAATAAACATAACAAGCAAAAACATCCGTTTTTTGGCAACAAACCACAAATCTTGGCCGACCATCCCGGGCCAGGCGCAAAAACCGATCGAGCGGCAAAAACAAAACAAATGAACAATAAAAACAATGTGACAATTACAAATGCAACTGGACTTACGCTTAGATTTTTGGACAGCATTTTTTGCTGACGCCAAAGGGATTTAAAAAGTTACGTTAAAAGTACTTGGATTAAACTATACTCATTTCCAGGTTAAAAATTACGTACGGACGGATGGACTGACGGCTGGAAGGACAGACAGTGTAGGGTTAGTAACAGGTCCTCCTGCATGGCTCCCGTCACCATGGGATCGGAACTCTAAAGAGCAAATAAAAAAATGCGATCTTAACTCTGATACCAGCTGTCTTATCAACGGCCAGCGACCATCTTCCGTTAGTTCCCCGCTGTCAATTCTAACAAAGCACGGTATTGCATGAAACCCGCTTTTGTTCTCCACTTTAACATAGGGCTTGCCATTCTAACAGTGACTTTTGTAAGCTGACCCCCCGCCCGCCGCGGGGTAACTATAAAGCCTTTACAAAGGAGGGAGGGTGGTCAGGATAGCGAGTGCCAACTAACACTGGTTTTTGGTATCAATGCTCGTCACTCAGTATTTAAGCTGCGACGGTGGTGGGTAACTATAATAAGTTTTGGAAAGCAAGAACCAATATAGGTTTTGCGAGGCTTTGGGTGCGCTCGGAACTTTTTAGTTTTTCACTTACAATCTGCAGAAATGTAGTTTGAATTACGTTTTTATCTGAAAGGAAGTAAGTAAATTTATTGACATTAAATTACATAAGTATGTTAAGTTATAAACACTGTTATGAGTCCCTGTCTCCTAAACCAAACTTAAGAGTCGGTATCTTCCATAATACAGTTAACACTTGCTTCATGTTGTTTCAACTTATTTCTTGTAAACAAGTGATAAGAAGCGAGAAATTTGAAAATAAACTTAAAACAGTCCATAATGGAGATTATCTGCTTACATAAATTTATCGATGAATGTTCAGTATTGTGTCCACCTTTGAACACGAAAAAGGGTGCGTAGCCACTCAAACTTATTCGGGAGGCTACGATTGGGATAAGGGACATTTGTAGTTATACCTTTTGTGAGATCCACACCATCACCCCCGGTGGTGACCCATGGTGGGATCTCTGCAGCATATTAACGTTTTCATACTGGAATAAAGACACGGTATCTAGTTTCATATATTTCCTGTGACCTTGGCCAGCCATTGTTTGATCAAAAAAAAATCTGATAGAAAGAAAAGAAAGAAAGGAAGACATTTCTTGGAACAAATTAACACTTCACAAGAAAAAAAGGCACAACAAGTAACATAAAGCAGTACAAAAGAAAAACACGTCACATAAATACAACATAGGACAAGGCAAAATTAGAGCGTCGGAGTGCATCCTGTGGTGTGTCAAAGTTGCTACAAAGAGCATCTGACTCAGCATTGTGCTGTATTGAATAATACCTGTTAACTAACTGTCATCGTCCAGTGAGAAAACGTTCTATCCCGACGGATGCAAACATTAGGGAAAACTGGCTAGTACGTTAAATACTATCATAACTCACCCAACAGACAAGCGCACGAGGATGCAAAGTTGCAGAAAGTTCGGAAAGAAGTGGGGAAATCGGCGCACGGAAAACAATAGAAATGTGTAACAGGAAATTACAGAGATAAGCTCGCCTTTGTACGTGTTATTTCTTATGTAATTTTCTGTTAAATGTTTTCTTTGAAATAATATATAACAATGATAATAAATAAAAATATATATAATTATCCAATATGGGCAATAACAGTATAAAGAAATAAGAAAACCGGTCAAGTATCGGGCACTCTCTCCCTGAGAGAAGGCCTGTGCCCTACAGTGGGACGTATATAGGCTGCTTATGTAAGTATCGGGCCACGCCGCAAGTATCCATAGAAATAGGGTTTTTTTATCTGCTTTACAGAACTAACAACTTCATCGAAGTAATTTTTAATGGTTTTTGTACGAAATTTTCCTTTTGTAAGTTGGTTGCCTATTACTCGTTAACTAGTAAAGCCTACTTAGCCGTCATACTTTTTCTTTTAAGTTCAATATATGTGCTACGACCCTGAATTTTTTCACGTTTCTACAATCAACCGTTTGGCCAGGAGAGGGGGGATGCCCTACTCGAACAAAAATTTGCGCTTTAAAGCTTAATATTTCGCAAACGGAACCCTAAATAAAAAAATAGTCTTGCTACACCCACAATATTTATCAACGACCAATCTAACAATGCCCCACATGATGGGGTAGACAAAAATCATCCCCACTTTCACGAAACTAAACTGATGACAAAATATGCGACGGAAAACGGGGCGGGAAAAAGTTTTAATGTAAAAAACAAAACAAAACCGCAAAACAAGAAAAATTTTCGAAAGACCAAAGAGTTTTGCAACCTACCTGAAGGGCAATCCCGAAATAGCAAACAGTTGACATACAGCGTTACCTCTAAAATGTGCAATTTCTGAAACATGTCATACAGAGTAAGTGAAACCGTAAAAGTAATATATAAAATTCAGAGTTTGAGTTTTTTTTTTTGTGTCTAAGAAAAAAGTTCTTTAGCTTATTGCCGAAACGTATTTCAGGTTCCTCGTTATTTTAATAACACCGTTTGCTACGATTTCGCAGCAGATAAAATTTGGCCAACCTAGGTTCTTAAGTTCATTACAGGGCAAAGACTTTGTCCCAGAAAAAGAGAGTTTAACTTTTTATCACGTATAAGTCGAACATGACATTATCTGATGCTTCGTAAATGCAATTATATTCTTGGAAATGTCCAAGAATAATTGCGCTAGTTTGTGCTAGTTTGTGGGCGAAAATCCATTAACACCTCTCAAACGGGTAAAGTTAACCAACGCGCGTTCGTTGGCAGACTTAATAAACACTTGAAGTTACAGTGTTCCTTTTACCAGGGAACGATAAATAACATAACTCAGTCTTGGTCGGCCAATGTTAGCGCCAGTTTCCCACTAAATCATTAGATATTGGAGTAATTGCTTGCCACGCGTCCCTCCGGCCAAAAGTAGGGAAACCCCAAGGGCATCAGTAAATTGTGATTATCTTCAAGTATAACGTCTACCAACACAACCACTCCAGTAGTATTTTATGAGGGAAGCCATCTGCGTCCTCGCGTACTACAATAAATTCAACGCGCCCTGGTACGTCGTTTTCATGGACAACCAAGATATAAAAAGAAAGAATTTTATTACGGCCAAAATATCATTTTGGCGTCGTAGACGGTGAAGGGGTGCTACTTTAAAGCGCGATAAACAAGATACTGGCCTGATCATGTCTCACTTATAATTCTATTGTGATTCGCTCATTCACCCTCAATGCGGTTAAAATATTCTGCGCGGAATGATGGAGGGTAGGTAATATGTTCGCATATTTCACTCCGTGTGTTGCAGGCGAAGTTGACATCGGCGCAGGAGCCATTATTCACACGTTTGCCAAATATGTCTCCAGGCACTCGGCAAATACAAAAGAAATTACATTTATTTTTCGTCTCGACCGCAGCATGTAGTCTATGATAAATCACTTTCGCGCTACCCGAGCGTGGCTACAAGCAAAAACATTGGGCTCCCGCTTCCTGGGCGGCAAAAAGACATACGTGAGAGAACCGTTCGATTTATAAAGAAAACAACTCTGGGGATTCGCCGTGTTAGTATAAGGTGAACTGAAATCGAGCGTCTGCTGCGGCAGGGCGTCGTAGCAGCGTGTGATTTCATCAATTTAGTTTATATTTTGCAGTAATGATAGAAACGCTGAGCGTGAACCTATGCCACTAAGTTTCTCGTTATATCGCCGTTCGCCCGCCCCGCTAAGCCCCCTTAACAACGCTATTTTACCCTAGTCGTACCTTTATTAATTCGACGCTCAAATGGAGCGTCTGGCGGGGCGGGGCGTGTGGCTTTCGTGTCAAGGCCGTATTACACGGTTCAATTTCTTTGCAATATTGCTTTCAATTTCATTGCTTCAATGGTATTGAAACGTCTAAATACATTTCAATGCCATTGCGCAATTTCATTGAAAGCTGAATCTCGGCGAACGCTGTCAATGCGATTGCCGCAGACAATCATTCAATGCGTTTGAAAAGTGTAAACACGGAGATTGAACGATCGGGTGTATTTTTTTATATTCAATGCTTTAATGTGATTGAACCGTGTAAATAGGTAAAGTCGTTCAATGTCCAATATTCAGTGGCATTGCTTCAATGTGGTTGAACCGTGTAAATAGGCAAAGTCGTTCAATGTTCGATGCCTTTCAGTGGCATTGCTGCAATATGATTGAACCGTGCAATAATGCCTTGCACACGCATAGTGGTATCCTGAGCACACGCCGTATTTTTCATCTTAACCTCGAGTTTAACATAATATTTTCTTTCAAAACTCAAAATGTAGACGGTACCTCAATAGCTCTTTCTAAGTGATACTACAACTGGACTTAACCAGATTCAACTTATTGAGGATTTACTTTACTCGTAAATCTATCGAATATGACCTCTAGGCATCATAGGAATAGTCGGACTTGTTGCCGGGCTAAATATCATTCAATACACACTATATTTGCACGCAAAAGCACGCTATTCAATCCGATAGCAGCCAATATACAACTAGGCTTTGTTCATACATTCATTGACAATCACCGAGCTTGTATTCTTTAAATCTACAAAGGACAGAAGCTAGGCTGAATATGAATACCGTGCGAGGACAAAGGCACCTGCGGTTATTGAGCGTTTTCACATTCCACGACACGATTACAATAATCTTATCGTATATTTACGAATTCTTATGTATGTTATCATAAATTCTAAAAAAGGTCCTGCCTGTTATCAATTATACTGATAACAATAAAGCACTGAAACGAAAAACTCCGAAAATATGTATTTCAATTTCAAATGTTCAAATTAAGGGCATTGCAGAAAGGTCAGGTAGAAAGTAAAGGATTATTTTAATCGAAAATTATACAAACAACTTTGATTATAGGAGCAAATTGGAAATAAAAAACATATTATGTTTCAAAAGCTCAAAGAAAATATAAATTCATTCTTTTAAATTACTATATACTAGCTTTTGCCCGCGACTTCATCCGTATCGAATGAGTAATTTCCGAGATAAAAAGTATCCTATGTCCTTCCCCGGGACTCAAACTAACTTCATACCAAATTTCATTTAAATCCGTGAAGAAATAGCAATTTCTTCCAGGCAACCTCATATTGGAGAATTTTCCAAAGGAGAAATAGACGCGTGTAGTCGGTGCAAATATGAATATCAATAGATATACATATACGTAATGATAATAAACTTACATACTTGGTCTTAATCGTCTCGAATAAGAAAATATATGAATATGATGCAATTCAAACCCGCGAGGCTAGCTATATACAGTATGACGCAAACACCCTGTGTATTTCAAATTGTGATGGCTAGACAACAATGGGAAATAGCGCAGGTAGGTAAACCTTTATATTGTGCTTACAAAACAATCGTATTCTTAATGATTAGAGTTCCAATTATGCATACCTAAGGATTATATCGCAGGTAGTGGAAATACCCATGGCACTATAGACGTGGTCACATGATGCAACAGCACGAATTCTACCCTGAGAATAAATGGACGACACGATTGGTATCGTGTCGATGTTCTGTAAAAGCAGCCTTTGGGACGGACGATGCAGCGTAAATCAACCGCCCTACCCAGAGTTAATAACTTCGTTTATTGAATATGACTTTGCACAACCTTTCCATTCGATGTTTCAACGAAACGTATAGCGAAACGTAAGAGATTGTTGTTTGCAAATAGGTAGTATTAGTGCTGAATGTATTCATCACTTATTCTTTTTCAAATCAAATTGCATTTCATATATCATGTAGCGATACTGTTATATGAAAAATATTCGTGTTGTAAAAGGACGTGCAGGGAATTTTTTAATACTACAGTAAATGCTGGTTAAGTGCGGGTTTGTTCCGGACAAACAATTACAGACTTAACTTTGCTAAGTTAAACGTATGTACTACTGTACGACAATAAATAACTTTGTTATTGTTTTTTACTCCACTGCAAATTAACAACTTTCTGATTGATTCTAAGACGTTGTTTCCTAACAAATTTCATGGAAGTACCTTAAATATGTTTGCAACTACGAGTACTCGTATTATGCGACCGTGACTGTTTGATATTAATTTAAAATTGATGGCTTTACTTGTTCTTAAGAAAAAGGATCTTGACAGGCGGACGGATGTCGATTAGATCTGTTAAACGTATAACTATGATTATATAAGCGTTTTTTTATTTTTCTTTTGATTTATTGTGCCCTAGAATGTTAATAGTACCTGTGCGAAATTGTACATAACTATCAGTCCGAAATTTGGGAGTAGACAGTCTGTAATTTTTTCTGTGAAAACTCTCGCACGAACATATTGTGCGCCCTTTGTGTGCGGAAGGATTTTATTCAGTTTTATTTTCAGATGTGTCCAGTGTAATTAATAATCTAATTCTGAATTCCCTTTCTTGTCATTTTGTTGGGAGACTGTACGGTCAGTACATTTTGTAAATGCGAAATTGCAAGATCCATTGTAAAGCCATAGTATAGCATTTTCAAGGTCTTTCGCACAAACGCTTCAAGTCTATAGAATGTCAATATATTTACAATAATTAACGATTGAGGTCTGCAAATCATAGCGAAAGTTGGTCGGACTCTTTCGACAACATTACAAGTAAGCGAATCCAGATATAAATTAATGAGTTGGAAAAGAATCTATAATTATTTCATATCATACATAATCATTACCGCTGAGCAGACCACTTTCTGTGTACGTAATTAACACAAGCATAAGTAAATTTCTACTCAGACCCACTGTCTTTTGGATCACGTGTCTTTCGTTATTTTTCTCGCTCTTTCAACGGACGGACATTCTATACCTCTCAATCCACATACGTCCAAGCTCCCTCACATTTCGTGGAGCTCAACTTAATTCCATCTCCGAAGAGGCGCCTGAAAAGGCGGCCGGGCACTCAAAAGGGCATCTCGTGTCAATTATCCGGGAGTTTACCGCGCGATTCCGAGCTACGGCCGCCATTTAAGCCGTCCGGCGCCAAAAACCGTAATGGATGTACCATCGGCGACGGATTTCATGCGCTAGCCTTTCGATTTCCACTCTTATTTCTAACGTGGTAAGAGTTTTTGAGAAGAGGCGTTGTAGGCGACCCTTTCGCTTATTTTGTACTACTCGTATCAAAGGACCGCTCCTAAATGTCTAAATTAGAAAACAGATGTCACATGGGAAGGGAGAATTAATACTTTTTAGGGTTCCGTACCTCAACAGGAAAAACGGAACCCTTATAGGATCATTTTGCTGTCCGTCCGTCCGTCCGTCCAACTGTCTATCGAGGCCCTTTATTTCGAAACCGCGTGGAAGTATCGAGTTGAAATTAAAACTATTAATACTCAAGTCCCTTGAAGCTGTGAAAAAATCAAACTTATAAGTTGACGAAAAAAAGTTGCTGCCGTTTATGCCGCAAACAACTTATATTTCGACACTCTCAAGGGAATCAGAATATATAGAGTACGTCCCGTTGACTTAGAGTTAAAAAATTTGGGAAGTAATATCGTCGTATACTACAAGTACAGGGAAATATCCGAAAACTATAATTGCATTTGTAACTAAATCATCAAAAAAATTACCTTTGAAGTTCGGGAAAGCTCGGAAAAACTGCGAAAATACCAATTTGTACGGAACCCTCGGTGGGCGACTCCGACTCGCACTTGTCGGGTTTTTTAACTCAAGATACAAGTATCCCGAAAAGATAGCCATTAATTAGGATAGAGACGAGAGTTTACGCATGAGTAGTTATAAATGAAACTAATTATCAGTGATACTTTTATTAAAATTTATCCGTGATAAGACATCACAATTACACAAAGTAGGTAGTGATAAATTATTATCACGTCATATATTAAGGGGAGGGCGCTCCCGGTCAGTTTGAAGCATCCGATTTGGATAGAACAGTACGTGGCAGCAATTTGTGTGCGCGATAATATCTGTATATAAATCCAAAGGATAACAATAAGACCCTTTATTGCCTCAGTTGTTTTCGCAAAAGCGATTCCGCGTACGAGAGCGAGATGTGGAGTTTTTTCGCCAAACATAAAAACTGGTTAATGTCGCATTCCTTGATATACAGATCTTTACGTCAGAGGTTTATTGCTATGAGGAAATTTATCGCGTATTAAGCGGTGAACGCTTTTAGTGTATTAAGCTCATTCGGGCTCACTCGATTTATTTGGTCTACACGGGTTTAAATACTGTTTGGCGAATCTTTTCGTTTGCGGACGCGGGCAAACTCATTTCGCTGAGCCCCGGGTGAGCGTTTTCCCCGATACTGCCATTTCCCATTCGGTTACATTTGACACAAGCATATTTATGGGTTGGGACTAACTGCGTAAGTGGATTTATAAGCTGAGGAACCGCAGCCTACCCGCGAAAGGCCGGGGCCTGCATAAGACATGAGGGCTGTGTGAGGCGCACACTCGTGACGGGATTAGGTCGGTCGCACCTTAAATAAGTAAATGTTTCGAATCGGCGCTACTTCATTACCTTTTCAATCGTATAGGTGTTTCACTCGGCGAGCCAAGTGTTGCCTTGAAACAACGTTCACGTGACAGGTTTCTTTTTTCAATTCCTTGTCGCTGTGTTCGTGTCGATCGTGGCATACTGATAAGTATACCCAGAAAAATATTGTTATTTTATTAGGGTAAACCTAGTCTATATTAACAAATGTTCGGATTTTTTATAGTTTAATGTTCTTCTTCTTGGTCGGTACGCTCTTGACAGAAATGGTCGTGGTGATCATGAAGAAGCTTTATTGTCAGCTGATGTTGCGTGCCTTACGATGTTTCACTATTCGTCTCGTTTAGTCGATGTTCTCTTTTTTCAGCCATCCTTTGATGTGATTTATTTTGAATATCGCTCAAAGAAATAAATTAATTGCTACAGAATAATTTTCGAATCTCCCTACGCTTTAATAGTGCACCTCTATCAAAGTGCCTGTATGGACGCAATAATGCTAAAGGCCAATCCACCCTTAGCATTACAGTCGCCTATAATACTCCCAATACGTTCCAAATTCGTCCTCCGTACTTACGACTGCGCGACACAAATCCATTTTGTCTCCAGGCCTCCATTAATATGGGATAGGAGCAAGTATAAACTTTGTCCTCTCTAATTTCTTCGTTTGAGGTAAGAGTCCTCCGATGGTAAGACAACACTTAACGTACCAAATCGAATCCCGAGGAGCCCCCGCTAAACTCGATTCATGATTAAATTCATTATTCGGGGCGTTCGCTGTTTCTAGTTCACTCTACTTTGCTGGCTGAAGGGTGTGGTCGGTTTTATTAGGAAACTATTTTTGGTTCGTTATGAGCTTCAAGAATTGCAGTTCTTAGATTTTTATTTGTCGTATTGAATTTAAGGTAATTTTATTATTAATTTTCAATTTTATCACATTGCCTTTTATGTGTTAGATTGGTGACCGAATCTCGAGTCTGAAGTGGCGTTGGCCATTGGGCAGGATACCAGGCGAGGCCCGAAGTTTGCAGGTGGTCGGACGATGTGAGCAAGTCGTCAAAGGACCTGTGGATGCAAATGGCGAGAGATCGCCAAAGGCGGCGTAATGGGGAGAAGTCGGCAACCCAGCAGTGGCCAGAGGTGGGCTGATGATGATGATTTTTATGATACTTACATTTAACGGGCTTTAAAGCGATTATTAATTAGATAATTAATTATAATAAACCTACTTTTTTTCTAAGGTCAACACGAGCACTAGACAAAATAAAAACTGAATTTCACGGATGTTTTTGCTCGTTTATTTTTATTATACAATGTTTGGACGTTTCGGTACTTTTGCAAGTCCCTGCAGTCTACCGAGACCACGGGACTTGCAAAAATACCGAAACTTCGAAAAATTGTAACATGAAAATATTAATAAACAAATACCTTACAATAAATACCTTAACTTTATTATAATACAACATGGAATATAAAGTTATCTTTTTTTTTATTCACATTTAAAAACCTTCACATTTTTTTTACAAATGTCGCCAAACTGCGGTGCTGTTAAACCTTAAATCCTTGTTCGGTAGATAAACCTGGTCATGTTTAAACCCATTGAATGTATAGGGTGAAAGAAATCCCGTAAAATTTCCCCGTGAAAACGATATGAGTTGTGTAATAAATTTCAATACCGCAAGTGATGATGACGATGATGACACAATTTTGGTATTTTAAAGTGGTCACCACAGTATGATTTATGGAGGTGCTTTATGTTTGTGTTTTTATACTATGTGGAAATGTACTTATTTTCATATTTTATTATGTTGCGTAAATACTTATTTCATCATCATCATCATCATCATTCAGCCACAAGAAGTCCACTGCTGGACATAGGCCTCCTCCATGGATTTCCAAAAAGACCGGTTGGAAGCGGCCTGCATCCAGCGTCTTCCTGCCACTTGAATGACGTCATCTGTCCATCTTGTGGCTGGTCGTCCCACGCTGCGCTTGCCGATATGTGGTCTCCATTCGAGAACTTTTCGGCCCCATCGGCCATCAGTTCTGCGTGCTATGTGCCCCGCCCACTGCCACTTCAACTTACTAATCCGCTGGGCTATGTCGACGATTTTCGTTCGTCTACGGATCTCATCATTTCTGATTCGATCTCGTAGAGAAATTCCGAGCATAGCCCTTTCCATAGCTCGTTGCGTGACCTTGAGCCTTCTTATGAGGCCCATAGTGAGAGACCACGTTTCAGTGCCATAAGTCATCACTGGTAACACACACTGGTTGTATAATTTTGTCTTGAGCGATTGAGGTATATTAGACGAAAAGACTTTTCTAAGTTTCCCGAAAGCTGCCCAGCCGAGTTGGATTCGACGATTGACCTCTTTCACGAAGTTGGACCGGCCTAGTTGGATTGTTTGTCCTAAGTAGACGTATTCGTCTACAACTTCGAGAGTCGTGTTCCCCAATGTTATTGGGGTGGGCACAACACGAGCGTTCGACATGACCTTCGTTTTGTCCATGTTCATTTTAAGGCCCACACGTTGGGAAACTCGACTGAGGTCGTCGAGCATTATGCCGAGGTCTTCCATCGTTTCTGCCATGACTACTATATCGTCGGCAAATCGAAGGTGCGTGATGTACTCGCCATTGATATTGATGCCGCGTCCCTGCCATTCCAGAAGCTTGAAGGCATCTTCCAGTGCGTTCGTGAACAGTTTCGGAGAGATAACGTCTCCCTGTCTCACGCCTCTTCTCAATGGAATTGCCTCCGAATTCTGCTCCTGTACTCGGACCGACATGGTGGCGCTGTTGTACAAGCACTTCAGCACCTCGATATACCGATAGTCAATACGGCAACGCTGGAGAGACTCGAGCACTTATTTAAAGTTAGTTTATTTAATGCTGGCTCACTTGGTACAGGTCACGACGAGTTAACAGTGGCGATGACTGACTCTTATTATAAGCAACCTATATAAGTCCCACAGTAGGGCACAGGCCTTCTCTCAGAGAGTTATAGTAGCAATACCACTCGCTAACGGTGAAGGAAAACATCTTCACATACCTCAGCGCTTGAACGCGTGGTGATTAGGCCCATACTCTCTCTCTCTCTCTACTCTCTGGCCTCTCTTACTCTGACATAATAGCCATCAACGAAACTTGGCTTCGTAAAGGTAAGGAGGACCGCGCGCCGGCCATGTGTGGCTACCGACTGCGTCATATGCCGCGCCCCGCCACTTTGCGCTCGCGTGGCGGCGGAGTAGGCTTTTACATAAGGAAGGGAGTCAGCGAGCGGGCCGCATCCCTCTTGCACCTAGCGTGTAACAAATGTGGCTTAGAACGAACATCAGCGGGGTCCGAATTATTCTAGGTAATGCATATCACCCTTCCTGGTCAAATGCCGATACTTTTTTGATAGTGACTTCACTTACTAATTACGATAGTTGGATTTCACTTAGTGACTTTAAAATCAACTTTCTTGACACGACAGACAGTAACTCGAGATGCTTGTCTGTATTCCTGAGTTCGTTAGAACTCAAACAGGTAATAGACCAGCCAACACACCTCACGGACCATAGTGAAACAGCTATCGATCTTGTTTGCACCGACGCTCACGTTCGTAGTGTTACTGTGACTCACAAACCAGACTTAGCACGTCACTCATACATAACTATCGATTTGAATATTGTAAATTGGAATTAATTTAATAATTACTTGCACGGAATTAACCGGGACTCAATTATATTAATGGATGATGTCAATGACATGGTGCCTGTATTCAATGCCTATTTCACTCAGTTGTTTGACATACATGCTCCCCTCAAAATCGGTGGTTATCAAAGAAGGGCCCAAACCATGTGCGGCTTATGAATTGGTTGCGGAACGCTGCTCGTGGCTGATATAAGTCCACAAAGCATGACACTCGTAAGCGGTACTACTTGGAGCTAAAACATTTCTATCTATAGCACACACCAGCAAAGTATGCTGAGTTGGAGCCCCTTTTTTATTGTCACGGAAGCACCTGAGGCGTTTGGAGTCGTGGTGGCTGGGTGTCATACATTACTGTATGGTACCCGGCTGCCTTCCACTCTATGTGCGTCATATGTTCTCTTCACGATTGTTTTGTTTGTTCATCTACGTGTTTACTTTGTGTTTCTGTGAAAATTTGAATAAACATCTTCTTTCTTTATTTTCTTGCAGGTTCATGTGACTCGTGCGTCACTTAGTGGACGGCAAAGATAAAAGCAGTTTCTAAGAAAAAGGATACATTTCAAAAGTATCGCAAGCGAGACAGCGTATGTTGAAGAAACGGACTACTCAATAATCATGCGCAAGTATACTTTCCCCTGAGGCCCCGACCAGGATAAGCATCATCATTCAATGTAATTGTCAGTGTACAGTCAGCACATCAACCTTCCAGCAATCGTCCGTTACCGACGATTTAAGTAGTAACTAAGAGTTTGACACTTTCTCGAATGACTAAAAAATCCGATTCGAGAAGCGCAGCCCCTACTGCATGTAGGGCACATAAAGGAAGAGTCCGGAGTCGGGTCGGTACGGATTTGGTGCCTCCTGGCTCTCTTGTCTGCCAGTGCCGAGCACCATACTTCGTCGCAACCTTTATATTTGTGTGCTCTAATCAGTTACATTAGGGTCGACTTTGCAACAAAATTTTAAAGGTTGATCTGCTGTCAACTGTACAAATCTCGGGAAATCACGGTAGGTCGAGTAAATACTGCATGAAGTTTACAAATAAAATCTAATATAAGTGCCATTAAGTAGAATTCGGTGTGTTCTTACGTAAGTATTAATCGCCAAAACTCGGCCTTTGTTTCCAGCTGGCTGGAAGCGCTATAAAAAAGTAGCAAAGGTGACCAGTAAATAGGTTTTACACAAGTAATTTCATAGTTAGTGGTTTCCCATAAAAATACTAGTTATAAACTTTAAAGACCAATTACGTGCTTCAATAATAACACGCATTAGAGCCCTCGGTAGGCTCGCTGATGTAGAGTGCCCGAAGCAATTTTCAGCGAAACGTAACATTTCTATACGGATCTCACCAGCGTAATGAACTCGCTTACGTAGCGTTACGGTCCCCAGATCATTGAATAAAGATGAGGGATCAAAGGAAATTACGTGTCTTCGATAAAAATTTAGCTGCACAAGGAAACTCCACTTATTCCAACCGGCGCATACCTACACGCTTTCATATCTAGAGTTGGAGAGAGGTCAAAAAGGTTTATGCACAAGAAAATGCTGCTTCAACGTATTACCTAGAGACTAACCAAATCATAATAAACATTATGCAGTAAATCCGCTCTTTGAAACAGGAAAATAATATCGAAAAGAAACGCCTAGACACATTCGAGGGATATCGTTATTACGAAATTGAAAAGGATTAAATAAATATAACTTGGTAAGACAAGAAGAAAGATTAACAAGAAACGTTTCCTGCAGTGAGCCCGCTCGAAATTCAAATTTACAAATTAACATATAAATCGAAAAGATTTACCCTAAACAAGATCAAACGAATTTGTCCGAAGCTCAGGGTAGGCTGGAGCCTGATGACTCTTTATGAGGGATATCGAACGTCGTGCGCGATACAGTTTTCGATTTACATTATAGGTATTTTGTTGGAGAAAAAGTTCATATCTAAATATTTTGATAGCTCCATAAGAGAGCGCTTGATACGTTCGCCTGTGAATATGTCTTCCAAAGTATGATGTTTGGGACTTTATGTCTTCCTCCTTCGGCGGAAGGTGCAAAAATGTGGCCGAGGCAAGTCGTTGCCCTCAGCGCTCATATACCAGGTGACTGTTCAGTGAATTTTCTCTCGGTTGAAATTGGAATTACCGCCCCTCGACGCTGTGTTTTCTTTTTACCTATTTACGGCATCTAAAGATATTATTAGATCACTGGTCTTCGGTGCAAGGCTGCTTTAAAACACTGTGAAGTGTTGACTTAACGACGGAAATTACTTAGTTGTAATTTTTAACGAAGAAACCAACGCCCATAAGAAGTAGCAGTGACGGATAAGGAAAGGTTACAAAGGTTTATAAGAAAACATCCACAATCCAGGAAAAAAAGTAGAAAGAAATTTTGCGTTGGTTTGGACATGTGGAGGATGAGGAAAGAAAGATTGACGAAACAAATATATCGAGCGAATATGGGTGGAAGGGCCAGTAAGTCTCAGGCGCACTTACTTCGCCCAAATAGGGGATGTATTAGCAAAGGGCAAGATAAGAAGTACGCGAAACAGATAAGAAGTGCATGCAACGACTTATTAATGTTGAGGAACCGAAAGTGAAAGGATCGTGGCAAGTGGCAGTCTCTGGTCTCTGCCTACCCCTCTGGGATACAGGCGTGAGTTTTTGTATGTATGTCCACAATCTATTTAATCCATCAATTCATCCATTTATGTGTATTGTGCTATTTGAATTAACGTTTTTCCATTTCAATTTCATAACTTGTAACGGCGCTCAGATGTAGGAAAATGAATTGCCGTATTTGCTTATCGTAATGTTTGCGAATCCCACTAGTATTATGAATAAGAAAGTTTGTTTGAACAATAGCGCTGTATTATAACTTCCACATTTTCTTAAAATATACACCTTTATTATGCCTGTTTTGGTCTTTATGCCGACGTAATAAAGTGTTATTAGGTAAATTTAACTTTTAATCTTTATAACGTTATATTTATGCGATATATTGAGTTCGTCCTAAACTTTGAATCCTAATCTTCACCTACTCCTCTGGGATACAGGCGTTAGCATAAGCAGCCTATATACGTCCCACTGTAGGGTACAGGCCTTCTCTCAGAGAGAGAGATTATGGGCTTAATCACCACGCGTGCCCACCGCGGATTGGCGATTTCAAGCGCTGAGGTATGTGAATAGCTCAGACACCCAGGTTTCCTTACGATGTTTTCCTTCACCGTTAGCGAGTGGTATTGCTACAGGCGGGGATACAGGCGTTAGATTATATACATATGTATGTAACTTGAGTTTGTTTATTTGATACCTAGCTGTCCCGGCGAACCTCGCACCACCACACCACAGAATCCGTTCATACGATTCTTCTTACCATGGCAACACAATCAATAAATGTCTTAGAGTTTGGCTTGAAAAAAGGTTACGATAACAATAAAATATTATCCCACGGGAACGCATTAAATTACCGAAATATCATGTATTCTACTTTTTAATTCAGATCTTTGTCTATGTGTATGCCAAGTAACTCTGTGCAGTCGTTATTGCGTGATTGAGTAACAAACATCCAAACATCTTCACAAACTTTCACATTTATAATATTTGGCCAAAATAATCTCTGTCTCCGATGCACTGTGTAGTTTTAGTAACTTTTGTAAGAGACACACCCGTATTTTTCTATGTTTGACTATGGAAATAGTGCCGGAGGTCCCTATTTGAAATAAAATACTTAAAGACATACTCACATTTATGTTTATACTTGTTACATCGTCAACTCGTTAGCATTATTGCAGTGCATAATCCGCAGAAGATAACAAGTGAGGTAGGTACTCGAGTATTTTTTTCTACAAAATTACAACTACGTCCTTCCCGCCAAAAACACGATAAGCCAAGGTGGCGCCTCCGTTTCTTTTTTTACAGTGACGTCATCACATGAAGGTTTCATACCTTGCAAATTTCCGTACTAATAAATTAGTCAAATTGAATACTCTTAAGTTGTTACGAATACAATAAAGTTCCACTATTAACAGATAGGTATTTGAGTCCTAAAGCGTCGTTGACACTTTAATGTTATTTCTTAGAAATAAAACGTTCTAGGTCGTTATTTCTGACTTATTACATCTACTTGTGACGCAATTTGAACACAACAATGTCGAGATTATAAGGGCAGAAAGGATAGACTATATTAATAAAAAACCCGTGCGATCCTAAGTGCTTACTACGCAGTTATTATCGAAACTCCTTTCACTCTCATATTCTTGTTTACCCGGGCGGCATATCTCGTGAATATTCGCAACCCGACCGCCATACCCATAATCAACGTTTCCTGCTGAAGGCAAAAGGCAATTCAATTAATGGAAACACGCTTGGCTTTCTTGGTTGAACGGTTACCATAATCGTTACGTTTATTCGACTACAAAGCATAAATACGAATGGAGTAAGACCTTTTCTGCGAATGAGATGTGAATGCAACAGAAGAAATCTGTTAAAGGTACGTTCGACTGCATTGCTGGTCTAGTGTTGTTGTATTGTCACGCTTCAGGCTTGATCCTACAAATATTATAAATGTGAAAGTTCGTGGAGATGTTTGGATGTTTGTTACTCAATCACCCAATAACGGCTGAACGGATTTACATGAAATTTGGCGTACAGATAGACAAAAACATCAATCGAGACGTAGCCTACTTGCTATCCCGGCAATGCGTTCCCGTGGTATGATATTTATTTTAGGTTTACAATAGATGGCGTCATGCGAGCGAACGTTGTGTTTTAAAAATAGTTGGTGCTGTGCAAGAATCGTATTTAAACGGATTTTGTGGCGGTACAAAGTTCGCCGGGACAGCTCGTTATTAATAAAATTAAGTTGTTGCAATGCTTGTATGAATAGATATTTTTTATTTGTCTCTCCTATAAATCCTCGTTGAAGGGTGTGCAATACGAAGACATTTTCTAATATTTTGTGACAAAAAAAAAAAACAAAAGACGGACCCCAGCTAAGGGCCGCCGTGTACAGACTTGCAGAAATATCTAAGTATTTTTCCATATTTGTGACAGTACATTTAACAATTCTAATCGCAAATGTTTATTAAATTAATATAATTCCTAAAAAGGACATGTTTTATTTATTTTTTTTCTCAAGAAATTTATTTTTTAATTATTTCAAACATAAAATAAGAGACTTAATAACTGATAAAAATATACAAATAACTATTTCTATATTTACAAATAAAACACCTGCCCCAGGTCACTGTCCCGCGGTAATGAGCCCAGAACGCTGGCGACGTTACCTCTTTGGATGGCCAGGCTTATCCTCTGGCCGAGGTACGCGCCGGCCCTCTGGTCTCCCGATGCGTCGATTAGGCGCGCCGCTAAGTCTTTGAACAGCAGGCGCGCCTCTGGGCCCCAAGTGCCTATGGTTTCGACCCCAAACGGCGCAAATATGTAATTGTTTCCTATTGAACCGTATTTGCGCCGTTTGAGGCTTTCGGCCGCGCCAGCCGCTGAACCAGCGGCTCTTCCACTCTGGGAAACATGAGAGGGTGCCAGCGTGTCAACGCATGTAGCGTCCCAAACTAGCGGCCTCCCATGTTTCCAGGGGATCAATGTCATTCCATCGGGCCTTTTACCATCGTCGCGGATGATGCCTGGAGGTTCCAGCGTGGCCGGAACCCCGGCTGTGGCAAAGGCCCTCCGAATGATGTCATTGAGAGCCGCGTGGCGAGAAAGGCGGCCGGCGCTCCGCTGACACGATAGACCATGGTGGCCCAGGCGATCGACGTCGGTACCGCAGGGGCAGCGATGGGGCACAGTGATTGGGCAACCCAGTCGCAGACCGATGGCGGTGCTAAAAGAGGTGTTGTCCATCAGGGTCCCTATAGACGGTGATGGGTGGGCCTGCAACCAGTAGCCCGCCTCTCGCTCGGACACGGCCAGTAGGCGAGCGCGTTCCACGTCGCTGGTGCAAGAATGGATTAACCTGCTCTGCACCAGCTCGCACAGGGGCCCGTCCCACTGCCTTTGGATGGTAGGATCCTTCGGCGGATCCTCATTAGGGCAGGCCAGTCTCCATGCCTCTTTGGCTTCCCCACAGTATGAGGCCTCAATGTCACCCAGAGAAGAGCTAACAATTTTCTTGTACAAGGCCTCGATACTGTGGATGGAAGACAAAAAGGCAGGCAATGCGACGCTGCTTACCTTCCTGACTCCTAGGCCTCCATATCTTATGGGGAGTGATGCCTGGAGCCAGGAACGTTCTGAAATTGGACAGTTTAGAATTTGGATTAAGGCCAAATGGATCATCGAATCGATTGGTCCTAGTAGAGCCACCTGGCTAAATAGTGGGCTGCATCTGAGGTAATAGGTAAATTTTGGCACAAAAAGGCAAAAACATATAATTTGGAAGGCCATATGTGTGTTAATTTTGGACAGGAGGGGAATGGTATCGAAAAATTTTGTTTTTTCGTCGTCTAAAAATAGAGGAAACGCTTCTTCCATGACTGGCGCTCCTAGGAGACGAAGTGATTCGTTATTTACTACCTTTAAATTTGGGGCCAAGGAGTTAAATTCTGAAACTATTGAATTTTGGGATCTTATGTGGTCGAAAACGTACAGTTCGCATTTGCTGTGGTTAAGCTCCAGGCCTATGGATTTAAATTTGTCCGAAAGCGTCTTTAGGTCGTTTTGAACCTGTTTTCGTGTTTTTGTTCTTGTCTGGTTACCATAGCATAAGCATAATAAACCAACAAAGTAAAACTTCCGGTTCAGAACTTAAGATAACATAGGATACTATTTGTTAGACTTGTAACAATGCATAATTTTTTTATGTAGCCTTTGTACGGGCTTAATCACCACGTGCACCCACCGTGGATTAGCAATTTCAAGCGTTAAGGTGTGAACACCTCAGACACTCAGGTCTCTTCACGATGTTTTCCTTCACAGTTAGATAGCGGTACTGCTACTACAACTTCACAAATCTTAGAAAAAAAGGTCATTGTTATATACCCGAATGTGAAGCCGGCGTTCTACAGCTCCGCTTCCACATGTGTCTCATACTAGACTTACTTTCTAGGAGCTTCTGTTCCATCCACGTCCTACCATTTCGGTCGTAGAGTGGACATTATGGGAAGTGTTGTTTACGCATCCGCTTTTCTGTTCCGCAAATACTGTCCAATTTATTTGTTTTGTCAATAGTCAATACACTTGTAGAGGCAACATCGGTTTAAGATGAAAACATGGGATAGGAATATGGTTTTTTTTTAAATTATATTTGGCGCAACATGACGGGGAATGCCCAGCAGACTTTATATAAGTGCTAGATACGTTTATAAACTTTTTGTTTAGGAGGAGCTCTACATATGAATTGCCAATCTGCAGTGGTTACGCGTGGTGGTTAAGTCCAAACTATCTCTCACTCCGGGAGAAGGCCTGTGCCCTACAGTGGGACTTAACTTATGTAGACTGCTTATGCTTAGCTGTACATGGTTATAAACTGAGTAACTAAGCGTAATATGGCTAGCAATTACTACGTCTTATAGAGATTATCTTGTATGACAAAAATTGTAAACCGTTTCTTCATAATAGAAAAATATGTAGAATTTCTATGTTTGTAGTAATATGGGTGTATTTTGATATTTATGACGTCTTTGCCTGGTTACCATTGCATAGAGTAAGTATCCTAGTTTGGGACCAGGTCAAGTGATTGTGTTGTGTGGAAGAGTTTTATTTATTTAGTTTTTATTTTTAAGTTTTAATCTGGTAACTACACGCAGTTACTTTTTTATGTAGCGTATTATATTTCTCCCTGCAGGGCACAGGCCTTCTCTCAGAGAGAGTTAGAGTACGGGCTTAATCACCACGCGTGCCCACCGCGGATTGGCAATTTCAAGCGCTGAGGTATATGAATAGCTGAGACTCTCAGGTTTCCTCAAGATGTTATTCTTAACCGTTAGCGCTAGCGGTATGTCAATTTATGTGAAATAATAAGTTAAAAATTTAAGCTTCTTCCTATTGAAAACAGTTTAAGGAAGATGTTTTGGGTTTTGGGTCATTTCAATTACTCACATCCAATCAAACAAGTCAAAGTATTCTAACTCAAAATAACACAGAAACTATGACTAAATGAACTTGACAAGATAAACTAGGTGTCCGTGTCAAAATCTAGATCATTTTGGAGGAAAAATGGACAAAAAATGTCCAAACTTAGCCAAATGTAAACCGATAAAGTATTTCACCAGCTAAAAAAAAGGTGTTTATATTTATTCACCATCATCAATTAATCACAACTAATGTAATAAATATTGACAATATTAATTAGAAGAAGATAAAAGCTACGAGTTTTATTAAAATGATTTACCTATATACTAACGACATAATATACCAAATAATATACCAATATCTGAGAGAATGCCTATGCCCTGCAGTGGGACGCATAGAAGGTACAATGATTTTTGAATAATTGACGAATTGAGGAAAATGACGAGTGACCCTCTAACCCAAAAAAAGCAATATATTAATACAAATTAATTCAATTTACGCGTGCTGGACACGAAAACAAAGTACTTTAAAATATCGCAAGGATTTTTTTATAAAGATCATAATTTTTTGCACGAAATATACGCGTCACTTTCAGCGCTCTTAGGGCACGAAGCGCCTATGCATTGCTCCGTGATTATTTCCATATTATTGCACCCAAAACGTCTCATTTGGCAGCACCTGATTACATTTGTTTTCATATAAATTGACGCCATATAAACACAATTCATACGAAACGCCGGATTTATATGCGCGGTAGGAGCCCACTCCATGAATATATGTATAAATAAACCATTCCTTACAGCGCGTGTTCCACATAAAAAAATGAAAATAAAGGAATAGCGCAGCAGGCTTTATCCATACATCCCGTGATTTATGATTAAACCCGATAGGTGGGTGTTTGCTGTTATTTTCGTGATTTATCGAAGATACCGCGGCGTTCCGTCGGCTCTTGCAAAATGGAAATATTGCCACCTGCGAAACATATTATGCTTCTATAAATACACATATAAAAATATGTCTTGTATTAACTTAATTCCGGATTCACTTACTCGGCTTTTTGTCGGAAGAGTCCGACCAGGTTTCGCTCTGATCCGGCAGAAAACTTTGCAGAAAGCAGAAAGCTTTGGCAGAAAACTAAGAACCTACTCTGTACAGGGTTTCCTAAGAAATGCATAATTCCTGAAACACCCAAATTAGAAATAGCTCCTTTTTAGGCTTCCGTATCAAAAAGGTGTCAAACGGGACCCTATTACTAGGAAATTACAGTCAGTCAGTCTGTCTGTCTCACCAGGCTGAATCTCATGAACAGTGATAGCTAGGCAGTTGAAATTTTCACAGATGATGTATTTTTTTGCCGCTATAACAAAAAATACTAAAAACGGAATAAAATAATTATTTAAAGGGGGCTCTCATATAAAAAACGTAATTTTCTTGCCGTTTTCTGCTCTATATTAATAACGGCAACAGGTAGACGCCTCAAATATTCACAAATATTTAGTTCTGTATTCGCTTCAAAAATAAATAATTAAATATAAATTTAAGGGGGGCTCCCATACAACGAACGTGATTTTTTGCCGTTTTTTCTCGATGTTTGTGTCTAATGTTGTATAGATAATGGTACGGAACCCTTCGTGCACGAGTCCGACTCGCACTTGGCCGTTCTTGTAGACTAACAATGTGTTAATCTACTGTTAACAGCTGTCAGTTAACCAAGGTGTTAGAAAAAATCTACGTAGCTTTTAGCAGTAGATAAACAGATTTTTGTGTACGAGAAACCGGTAGTAAGTGCCTGACAACAACTTTTATTCTGTAAGTTTTTTTATATTTATTTGTTCATAAAATCATGCCTTTAGGGGTAGGCAGAGACCAGGGTTTGCCACATATTTGTACGAAATCTTCCCGCTTTTCGCGCTTTACCAATATCGCAGCTGCCGATAAATTATTGTTCTACGTAGAAGAATTTCCCCTCTATTTAACACGTAAATGATTACAACCACTAACTATCAAACGACGCCATTGCAAAGAAGGAAAACTTCAAAACAACATAAAAATTCATATCAAAACAATGGTAATTGGACAAACGATTTTTGAGTCACAGAAAAAAATAAATTATAGTGAATGACAAACTTGACGTGTTTCAGAAGTTATGCATTTTTTTAGATAACCCGTAGAGGGTTACTATGAATAACTCATGAAACAGCTCATCTGCTCCTGTTTTTCATTACTGAATTATATAAAACAAGCCGTTTTCAATGCGCAAAACATTGTTTTGTTTTGCTTTTCTTAGTGACCAAAACATGTTTCTCATGGAAAACGGGTTGTTTTGTGCAATATTATCTAGCAAGAATATTATTAAACGCCAGCAGCAGCAACAAATATTTCAAAACTTTTCTCAATTGTATGTAAACAAGGAATTTTGTTTTGTCCTTTCTTAACATTTGTTACCGCAAGAACGGACCTCAAGCTGCTCGGGCCTTAGGTCATAAACAGATGACCCAAAAGATAACAGACTACCAAGAGCCCTGGCGCCCTTTAGCTCCAATCTAGATCTGCCCCCGTCGCAGGCATCACAGAATAAAGATGAAGCATCAATAGATAGCTGGGGTGACGGCGAGCGGCACTCTATAGCAAAGCGTCTATCTCCGCTAAATAGGACGGATCAGCATTCCCCGGGTTAGGAGATAAACCCTGGTTTATCAAACGATTCGTTTATAATAAACAGTACAGGGCGGGGCGGCGTGTTAAAAAGCAACGTGTTTGGTGTATCATAAGCAGCCTATATACGTCCCACTGTAGGGCACAGGCCTTCTCTCAGAGAGAGAGTATGGGCTTAATCACCACGCGTGCCCACCGCGGATTGGTGATTTCAAGCGCTGAGGTATGTAAATAGCCCAGACACTCAGGTTTCCTCACGATGTTTTCCTTCAAAGTTAGCGAGTGGTATTGCTACTATACCTAACTTCACAAATGTACATCACTTAGAAAACAAAGTCATAGGTACATTCCCGCACTGGGAATCGAACCTGGGTCTCCCGCTTCCGAGTCCAATGTTCTACCCACTAGGCTACCACCGCTTCAATGATAACGGGTTTGGGTATATATTGATTATGAAATAGCGTTGCGTGATCGATGTGACATAGACTAATTTATGGACCTTCTTAAGTATCCTTAACATTTATAGTTCTGTCCAAAGATAAATAGTTTGAAAAAGATAAATGTTCGCGATAAGATAACAAGCTCGTACTCTTAGAGCCCCATCACACTAGCGATTTGCGAACGATTTGAAAGCGATGCGATTGCGCAGCGAGCTGGCCGCGCTATCGTATCGGTTTTAAATCGCTCCCAAATTGCTAGTGTGATAGAACTGTAATGATAAGATTTTTTTGTAAATGAGTGGTGTTAAAAAATGAAATAAATAATGAATACTGCAATAAACATTTGTTTTTGTTATTCTTTCAATTCTAATACTACGATACAGTGTTACATTTGTATTATGTCTGTCTTCAAAAATGTTGGTAGAAGACCCATGCTATGCAGTATAAATTTGATGCATTTCTTTTAGACAGTATATTTTATACGCCAGACGTGTAAGTTCACTAAAGATCATGTGACAAAAACTAAGCTCCAAAGCATGATGAAGAGAATTAAATGTCATGAAATGTGTGTGCCAGAAAAAAATTGTCTTACTTAACTGCATCGCAGTTTGGCAACAATTGTAAAAAATTAAGTTCTTAAATGTAAACAAATAAAAAAACTTCACTCCACTCCGACTCCCCAAGGTTTGCTGGGAAGATCTCTAAGTTTTAGAGGAATCGTGTTTTTATAAGTAAGCGCGTAGCATTTAAGATGCAGTAAGACAAGCTTGCCCACTTAAACATACCGAGGTATATCCCGAGATTTTTGATAATAGGTGGAGTTAAAACGGCACGCCACTTCTTTCTATTCTCAGCCATCCTCATCCAGCTGTTTCTGGCAATCTACCTCAGATCGTCGGTCCAGCGACCTTGGGGAGTCCGATGCAGGTCGTGGTCTCCTCTCAAGAACATTTGTACTGTAACGATTTCTCTTTATAGTAACTGGCTGGCAGAGCATTCTCGTCTTATTTTGAATATTTAGAAGGGAATCGTTACGTTTTGTTTTAGATGTCAGTCGATCCCTAGCTAGGCTAGGCGATTGATGAAAAAGATTATAATAAAAAGTAATATTTGCCCTTTAATCCGGGTTTTAATAAGTAGAGTATTACATTTTGGTGGAGGCGCCAGGTAAATTTTAATTGTAATTAAAATTTTATGATAACCGGGGGGGAAATGTAACGATTCCTCTTTATAGTAGCTGGCTGGCAGAACCTTCTCGTCTTATTTTGAATATTTTGAAGGGAATCGTTACGTTTTGTTTTAGATGTCAGTCGATCCCTAGCTAGGCTAGGCGATTGATGAAAAATATTATAATAAAAAGTAATATTTGCCCTTTAATCCGGGTTTTAATAAGTAGAGTATTACAGTTCTCTATCTGCTATCGGTCCTTCGGCAAATATCCTCGGCCAACCTGCTGATACTCCAACTTTCTAATCTTATAGGCTGTGTCAATCACGTTTTCTTTTGCGAATTGGCGCATTTCTGATGTGATTCACAAAAGAGGTTCCCAGCATTGCTCATTCCATAGCTCGTAAGTTTATAGGTCATAGCAGTGGTAGGCAGCGCCTCACATTCCGGAGGTCGTAGGTTCAAATCCCCGCATATAACAATGACTTTGTTTTCTAAATTACCTACGTTTGAGAAGTTATCATAACAATACCACTCAATATTTGTGAAGGAAAATATCGTGGGGAAACAATAGTATCTAAGGTATTTTACTCCCTTTGCGATTGCTATGTACAAGGGCCTCAAGGCTAAGTGCGGAAATCTCAGGTTTAACTAAGTTATAAGTCATAATAACCCGTCTAAAGTAAAAAGTTTCAAAAACCGATGTTACCAGGACCACGCATAATTTTGCAGTGTTCGCAATACCTTTTTTTCATCGATAGAAAGCTATGTAGGCCATTTTCCGAGTCACCCACACGCTCGCGTGACGTTTTCAATTAAACTGGTTTTTACTCGCCCCTACATACGTCAAGGTGACGGGTGGCCGATAAATGAAACTCGGATTGCGTGAGCTTTAAATTATGTTTACTAAAACGCTTAGTTAGTTACAAATGCTTACATGGACTGGCGAGCCTTCCTCGTGCGAGTAATCTGTAGCAACTTTGCGTATGTCTTAAGACAGTGTGATTTATTTGGTTAGTAACATAGGTAACTTTGGTATTGAGGTTTAAGACCCGTGCTTATCAGTGTATTTAGTTAACTAACATAACCAAGGCTTACTGAGGTATGTTGAATAGCCTTTACAACCGTGCACGTTACGGGTGACTTATCAACTAAAATGTACAGTTTGACGTGCTGTCGACAGAACGGTTAGATATCATGATGCTCATTATCGCACTTTGATAGAGGTTGCTGCACCGACATGAACCCAACCCTCAAACATTGTACATCAACAAATACAGTATACAGCGGCTCCACCTTTATATTTTTGTGTCATAACGCCAGTAACGTAACCGAGTAGAGTGCACGCATGTAAAAGTTGGGCTCTTATTATGAAACAGCGATATGTTCGGAAGGGTCGTCAACATCGCGCTTGAGACCGACAATTCATTCGAATCTAGCGATAAATATTTTGAATAGTTTCGAAATTTCCTGCCACTGAGTAATGAACGCTAGAAATGCACGGCTCTTTGTTGGCCCAATGACATCATATCATATCTTGAGATACGGATTTTCGACCATCTCGCTACTTCCGATAATGTCGCATTTTTCATAATAAGGGCCCCGATGTTCTGTCGACTTTACGTTATTTTGTATGAAACACGTAGGTATTGTTGATCAACTCAACTCGAGTGTTTTGCACCAAATGGCGTTCGAAACTCGCCGGGCCGTGTTAGCAAAAGAATTGTCAAAGGAATGCGGATCGTCATTTTTCAGACGCTGCTATTGTCAGCGCGTCGAGGCAAACATTTTATAATGACACTCCTCTGCGATCCGAGCCACTCTTACAGCGACACTTGTTAGAACATCTTCTGAATTGTTAAGTTTTTTGTAGACGTTTATTTATTTCCATCCAACTCAACGTTTTTAACGAAAAAGGTACATGTACATACATATCATGTAATTTAAAAAAAAACAGGATTTTTACCATTATTAGGTATCAAATACATAAATCAAGTATCACAGTGTATGTTATCGAACTCCTCCGAAACGGCTTCACCGATTCTTACAACTTTTTTGTGTATATTTGGTAGGTCTGAAAATAGGTCATAGGCTAATTAATATGGCAAAACAACGTTTGCCGGGTTGGCTAGTATAATTACTATGAAAGTTTATGATTGAACGTATTACAAAATTGTTTGTACAAATAGTAATGTATGTACAATGTAACCAAACTTTCAAAAATAAGCTGGGCTTCGCGAGTCACATCCGAGCCCACCGCCGCAGAAGTCCTCCTAACCCTTGAGATCGCTGTCCCCGGACTACGACGAAGAGGGCATTTTCGTCATCATCATGTCAAAACCGGCCAAATGCGAGTCGGACTCACGCACCGAGGGTTCCGTAGCTACTTGCGCTCGGCCGTTTTTGATTGTTGGTCGTTCGAATGTATAAAAAGTCCCACAATCACGCTAGGTTTGATGTCTGTATGTATTACCGTTTTTACGATAGAGCATAAACAAAAAAAAAAAAACGGCGAATAAACACGTTTATTATATGGAGGGAGACCACCCGTATTTTTTATAATTTTTAAAAGTTTATCATTTGTTAGGAAATCCGCCGTAATAACACATATTCCGTGAAAGTTTCAACTGACTACCTCTTACGGTTCCAAAAGCCCTTTAAAGGTCGGACTGACGGACAGACAGCGGGAGCAGAGTAATAGCGTTTGGCACCGGTTACGGAACCCTAAAAACGAAAGCTCATTTCTACATGTATAGAACGAATCAAGTGATGATTTTAGCGGTGGTAGCGCAGTGGTACAGGCCTCATATTTGGGAGATCGTGGCTTCGAATCTCAGCGCGTAGCAATGACTTTATTTCCTTGGTTACGTACATTTGTGAAGTTATAGTAGCAATAACACTCGCTAATTATGAAGTAAAATCGTGAGGAAATGCTAGACTCTGAGTATATAAAAAGTGTGCTTTAACAATCGGCCAAGTGCGAGTCGGACTCGCGCACAGGGTTCCGTACAATTATCTATATAACGTTAGACACAAAGATCGAGAAAAAAAGGCAAAAAATCGCGTTTGTTTTATGGGAGCCCCTTCAATATTTATTTTATTTAATTATTTATTTTGGAAGCAAATATAGAACTAAATATTCTGTGGATATTTCAAGCGTCTACCTGTCTACCTGCGAGCAAAAAATGAGAACTGAGGTTACATTGATGTCTTTTAAAAGTATACACGGTTGGTCTTTAACGCAACTTACATGCAATAAGCGCTAGGTAAAATCGCAACTGGGATAGATTTATGAATCTGTATCTTTTGGTATTTATACATTTTTCGTGTCAGAATTTTTATCACAAAACCGAGAAGCTTTCATGGTACTGTGTGTTCATTCGTAAAAATATTGTTTTCATTTCTTCCTTTTACAACATTGATAATTTCGGCGTTTTTAAAACCTTCATACGGAATACAGTCGTAAGTGTATTTATGTGTTCAAATTCAAATCTGCAATACAACCGCTTTAGTACAGCCGATAGCACATCAACCTTTGAAAGTGTATACACTCTACTCAGTTACAATAGGGCCGAGTTTACAATAATATTGTTGAAATGGATCAACTGTCGACTGTAAATAAAGTTGGTTGCTGAATTACATTGCTGAAAACGCATTGAATGCTATTTTAGATTTAATTGGTATAAGGACTAGAAAACTTTAACCTTAAATACTTATTTACTTAGTCCGTGTGGCGTCGGATTAAGAATAGCGTCACTCCATTTCGCTCCACTCCATTAGGCGACTAAGGAAATCAATGACCAGGAGACGGGCAGCAGCGTCTTCCTGAGATTCCAACCACATACTGCGATCGCCAACCCGCCTGCCAAGCGTGGCGATTATGGCAAAACTCCTCATAGTTATGAAAACCATAAGGGAGGCCTATGTCCTGCAGTGGACGTGAAGTGGCTGATGATGATGATGATGACTTATTTTCTTTTTATTTTAGTATTTGTTGTGATAGCGGCAATAGAAATACATCATATGTGAAAATTTTAACTGCCCAGCTATCACAGTTCAAGTACTCTAAAAGTCTGTACAAGGTAAATACCTATCGATGTCAGGCCTCAAAATGTCTTCCTTGCTAATTATTTTATTTTATTTTGTTTACTTACAAAAACCACAGCGTGATATAAATAAAAAGATATATTTATGCTTATGGCATTAAGTCCGCCGCATTGTACGAAATAAAAGTATCAATAAATTTTATCTACACTAATATTAAGAGGTAAGGTGCTCACAAAGTTTGGATGTGTGAGGTAATCTCCTAATCTACATATTAACGCAGAATTCCAAGCAGGCGAAGCCGCAAGCATATCTAGTATTTCCTAAAAGTAAACTCGAAGCCACGATATTATTTCCCCGATCGTAAAAAAACCAGCACCTTTCTTCAAAACCAGATGTTATCTGCATCAGTTATAAAAAGCCCTTCATAAAATATTTATTTAACATCTATTATTGATGGGCCGTTACAAGCTTTACGAAGTTGTTAACTTTCATACGTGGGCGATATCAGATAACGGACTATACGTGTTCAGGTACTTACATTAACGTCGACTATAAAAAATATTAGAGCTACTTAGCTCTGAATTTATTGCTCCACCTATCTTGAGAAAATATAATATTTTAGAACCAGCATCGTAATGAAAATCATAAAACTATATTGTGTTTATTGTGTGGCAGTGATACCACTGATGATTTATTAATATTGTTTATGTCCACTTGGGTGGTAGCGGAGCTGTAGAACGCCGGCCTCATATTCGTGTTCGTGGGTTCAAGTAGTGGGTTCGAATCCCGGCATGTACCAATGACTTTGTTTTCTAAGCTAAGTACATTTATTTGTGAAGTTCTAGTAGCACTACTACTAGCTCACCGTAAAGCAAAACATCGTAAGGAAACTTGAGTGTCTCACGTGTTCACTTACAGACAGACAGACGGACATAGTGATTGATTCCTTGTCGACTACGTAACCCTAAAAAGGTGTTTACATACCTCAGCGCTGCAAGTTGCCAATCCGCGGTGTGCGCGCGAGGTAATTAAGCCCGTACTCTCTCTCTGGAAGAAGGCCTGTGCCCTGCAGTGAGACGTATATAGGCCATATATAAATTTGTACTTGAATTTAACACTAAAAGAAAAAGGCTATGTGGAAAGCAATTTTGTAAATGAGATCCTCACACACTTACGTCACGTAGGCTATGTGATCTCTGTTCAGGCATAATAATGTACTGTAACTGTAATATTGTTACGAGCGATTTTGGAATCAAATGTGGAGGTAGATTAGTTTCTGTAATTGTATCTTAATATTACTTATATAATATGTAGCTGCTACCTACTCTTAAAATAGATTGATAAAGTAATACTTTATTGTACGCAATATAAAACTAACTAAAAAAAAACCTTCCACACAACACAATGACTTGTCCTGGTCCCAAACTAGGATACCCTATACAAGCAGACAAGGAGATAACAATCATAGAAATACACTCATGTCTACAAATATACCGCGCCCCCCCAGTGAGGATCAAGCCTACGACCTCCGCCACGGTATCAGATGTTATACCACTAGACCAACGACGCAGCCAAATGCGTAGAACCTGAAACTGAGCTGTACTTTATATTTCTACATAATTGTGTTATCAAAAATACTTTAATTGAAATCGCTCTTTACCAATGTCATAGTCGAACGTCTTTCTATGTAGAACAGAAATCATTGTCCTACATAGAAGAACTTTTATTCTATTTAGCACATTTGGTAAACATTATCTATGAAACAGTGCTATAACAAAGTAGAAAAAGATAAGAAGACAAGAATATTCTTTATTGCACACAAGAAACGAGACATAAAATATGAAAGTTACAATGAAAAAGTACCATGGGCGGCCTTATTGCTAACAGAATTTTCTTCCAGACAACCTTGTAATGGAAAGGTTGTCGAAGGAGAAAAAGAGACGGGTAGTTGGTGCAAATACGAATAGTACATACTTAAACTTAATAATAAACTTACATAAATCTTACTTAAATAATTGTTACAAACTATTACATAAATAAGTAACAATACCTATATTTAAGAGGAGGCTACAATGAATATAATATACGTACATACAAAGAAAAAGTAATCATGTACTGATTAAAAATTTTATTAAGAGAGAAAGATACAGTTTTTTTAACCTATTTTTGAAGATTAAAAGTGGCGACAGGCAAGATCCCACAAATTTCAGACCAGTCTCGGTTCTACCCGTTTTGAGTAAAATATTCGAAAAAATAGTTCTAGGTCAGCTACTTACACACTTTAATAATTATCAACTTTTTCATAGTGAGCAATTCGGTTTCACGCAAGGGCGGTCTACGACGAATGCTGGTGTCACATTAGTTAAACATATATTTAGTGCATGGGAGGATCGGAAGGATGCTATAGGTGTTTTCTGTGACTTGTCGAAGGCATTTGACTGCGTAGACCATAAAACACTTCTCTTAAAATTAAAACACTACGGAATAAATGGGAAAAACTTAAAACTTATGAGATCATATTTAGAAGGGAGGGTTCAAAAAGCTGACATCAATAGGACTAAATCATCAGGGTCGGAGGTTAAGATGGGAGTGCCACAGCGATCTATTTTGAGGCCGTTCGTTTTCCTCGTATATGTAAATGATTTGCCGTTCATGGTTCAAAACATGTCAGAGATAGTATTGTTTGCAGATGACACGTCACTTATTTTTAAGATTAAGAGACAAGAAAATGACCTTGCGGATACAAATAATGCTCTCTCTAAGGTACTATATTGGTTTACTTCTAATAACTTATTATTCAATTCAAAAAATACAAAATGTATAAAATTCACACTTCCAAATGTCAAAATGGTTGACAGCAATGTTATATTGGGGAATGATAAACTAGACCTTGTAGAAGAAACTGTATTTCTGGGTATCACAATTGATGCAAAGCTTCAATGGGGTCCTCATATAGGAAAATTGGCAAATAGGCTCAGTTCTGCAGCATACGCAGTTAAAAGAATCCGGGAACTAACTGATGTCGCAACTGCTAGGCTTGTTTATTTTAGTTACTTCCATAGTATTATGCCCTATGGTATACTACTGTGGGGTCGGGCAGCAGACATTGAGACCATCTTCGTCCTGCAGAAGAGAGCGATCAGATTCATATATAAGCTAGGCAATAGAGATTCGTTAAGAGATTTATTTAAAGAAACTAACATCCTAACAGTTGCTAGTCAGTATATCTATGAAATTATTATGTACGTTAGGAAAAATATCAGTGACTTTAAAACTGTAAGTAGCCAACACAATGTAAATACTAGAAATAGACATAAACTTTCGTTCCCAAAATTTAGGCTGGCAAAGGTTAATACATCCTTTATGGGGCATTATATACGTTTCTACAATAAGATCCCTGAGGATATAATAAGCTTGCCAGAAACGCGGTTCAAAAAATGTGTGAAGCACACTTTGTGCCAAAAAAACTACTATAACATTAAAGATTATTTAGATGACAATGATGTCTGGAATTAAAGCCAGTTCAATGCATGAGTTTTAGAACATTTATATAAATCCTGTAAATTAAGGACTTGGAAAGACTAAGTTTGGAGTTTTTTTGTCCATTTTTTCTCCAAAATGATCTAGATTTTGAAATGGAAACCTAGTTTAACTTGTAACGTTCATTAAGTCGCAGTTTCTGTGCTACTTTGAATAAAAAATTTTTGATTTTGATTGATTGCTGGAGATGAAGATCACCTTATTGAGATCGGCAGACCATTCCACAGCCGGACGGCCCTTACAGTAAATGAGCTGCTGAAGAACCTTGTGGGAGTCACTTAGGAGTGGCTGGATTGAACAGCACTGAGTAAAGGAGTGAGCTTACTGAGCTTAGCGCGGTATTCGGAAATGTGGTCATAAACCACAAATAAAGTTAAAAAAAATGGCAACAAAGTATTTTAAAAAGGTTTGAAACAATTTTTTGGATAATTAGAGTCAATTGAAGTGTTTCAAAAGTTACCAATTTTTTAAATAATCCCGTAAATTGAATGTAATTAGGTTCCGTACCCGAAGCGTGCCATGTTACTCTGGCTCCGGTGTCTGTCCGTCCGACATTTAAAGGGCTCTATCTTTGGAACAGTAATAGGTATCCTGTTGAAATTTTCACAGAATATTTTTTATTGGAGACCAAATATCGGCAAGCGCAGCGTAGGACGACCAGCCACAAGATGGACAGATGACCTCATCCAAGTGGCAGGAAGACGCTGGATGCAAGCAGCTTCCAACCGGTCTTTTTGGAAATCCTTGGAGGAGGCCTATGTCCAGCAGTGGACTTCTTGTGGCTGAATGATGATGATGATGATGATGATTTTTTACTACGGCGGATTACCCAACAAATAAAAATTTAAAAAATTAAAAACGTAAGGCTCCATACAAAAAACGTGTTTTTTGTTTATGCTCTATCGTAAAAATGGTAATACATACATACATGCAATTTGGCGTGATTGTGGGACTTTTTATATATTCTAACGACAAACAATAAAAAAACCCTCGGTGCGAGAGTCCGACTTGCACTTGGCTGGTTTTTTTTATCATAAACATAAGCAGTTTATGAACATACCACTATATAAGGCATGACAATGACATAGGCCTTCTCTCAAACGGAGAGTTTTAGCTTCTTCACTACGCATGGCCATCGCAGATTTGCGACTTCAAGCGCCGGGCTAATTAATACCTTAGACACTCAGGATTCCTCACGATGCTTTCCTTGACATCAGCGAGTGAGTTAGACTAACCCGTTTCTTATACACTAAAAATCTGTTAATCTACTGTTAATAGCTGTCGGTTGCTTTTTAGGGTTCCTTAGTCAACAAGGAACAGTTTCGCCATGTCCGTCCATCTGTTCTTCTGGAAAGCTGAAATTGAGCATAGATATATAAATACCAATCACGCCGACAAACGGTACTTTACAGTCGTCAAAGTGATGACTTGAATGAAACACATAGACACAGTTCAACGGTATGTCGATCAACTGTATAAAGTTGAAGAGTCTCAGTCAGGCGAACCCCGCACACACACATAGAAGCAAACACTACAGTTACTGTACGAGAAACTAGTGTTCAGCCACGTAAGTTAGAAAACAAGTCATTCGTACATGCCGGAATCGAACGCAGTACCTGTGAGACAAGCGTTCTACCAGCGAGCAGTCATCGCTTGTCATACCTCATTGACCTGCAACTCACTGCGTCTAAAGTAGAAGTTTTCCAAAGCATTTAAGGAAATAACCGAAACAAAACTAATCCTCTCAGCACACATTATTCTGTCGCCCCTGTAACGTGCTTAAATCTATTCACATGCATTAAACATGCAGGGCACCCTTCAGAGGCTGGTTCGGGTGCGAAAGGGAGAGTGCAATTCCCCGAAGTGAAAGTTGAGACAGCTATACGTCGCGTGGAATGTAATTCGATGGCTTTGATTAATTGAATAGTAGATCGTTTACCTAGGGGGCAAACAACTATTTTTAAGGCGAGAGTGTTTCTTTGAATCCAGGGCGGAGCGAAAGATTCTAGAGTAGAATCCTGAGCACATTGAGAGATTAAAAGTACACCACTCGAGCTTAAAATAGTGTTGATCTCGTGGTGGACACTCTACTTTTTATCACCCTCTATGAAAAAATATGTAATTGCAATTTGTGAATAAGAATAGAATAGAACGTTTGTACCACATTTTTAGCATCCAATACAGTGTTCTCTGGAGTTAATAAAATACTTTCATTCTCACTACAATAACAAGAATAGAATAAAAATAAGCTTATTGCCATTCACAATCTAGCTTAAAGTAAGTAAGTACTAACCTTTTCATTAATATGTTTTTTAAGCTTTTGCTCACCGTCTATTATAAGACCTAAATTACGTGCCACTGGGAGTCTGGGACTTGCTTCAGATCGAAATTATCTATCTATACTTTTTTATTGCAGTCAAAAACAGATTTTATTTGGTGTTTCGTACCTAATATTAGTACTTCATATTTTGAAGGATTTAGTACCAAAGAATTTTTACGTGACCACACACGAATACCCTGTAGATCCTCGCTTATCTTTTTGATAGCGTGTGCTGTTTGAGATGTCGCAAATGAGTAGTATAGCTGTGTATCATCAGCGTAGAGATGGAATTTAGTCGAGTGTAGATACTCAGGTAAATCTGCTTTAAATGATGAGAAAAGAATTGGACTCAACAAAGAAGCTTGAGGTACCTACTCTCTGAGTGAGTATCCCAAGTGATGGTTGGGTTTTCTCTTCATTTAAAACATCGGTAACTGCAATTTGACCTCTTCCTGTAAGGTAAGTTCGAAACCATTAACAAGTGTTTGATGAGAAACCATAGTGTTCTAATATAGCTAATATCTAATTAGCTCTGGGTCCAAGCAGTCAAAGGCACGAAAGTAGTCAAGAAGTACCAATATACTCTTCAGTCCAATATCAGATTTCTGTGAGGCCTTCCGTCATTTGTAAGAGAGCAATTTCAGTACCATACCCTCTGCGGAAGCCAGATTGAAACTTAGGTATAATATTTGTATTGTCCAGATAGGTTTAAAACTGTTTTCTCTATCACCTTGGACAGTATCGGTAGAATTGATATGGGGCGTAAATCTTAATTATTCAACTGTTTTCTTTTTTTGTATGGGCTTCACACAGCCGTTTTCCAACAAGCAGGGAAAATATGTTGAAAAGATATATGAAGATTGTTGTAATTATAGGGAGTGTCTTATCCAGGGTTAATTTTATCATTTCAATGTTTGTATTGTCATGTCCAATAGCTATTTTAGTATTATTATTAATTATTTTGAAAACGTCTTTGTCTGTTGTTAATTTTATCTCAAATGGACTGTTGTCGATTTTGTTCTCATTCCTATTGGTTATCTATCTCCACAATATTATAGGCTGGAATAGTTAAAAGTGTTTATTTATTTTATCAGGATCATTTATATGATTGGGAATGGTATATTTACATTCATTGTCAAATATTGAGGTGTTTTTATGTGCTTCCACAGTAGATTAGGCTTATCTAAGTTATTATTTATGATATGATTAATATGCGCGGTTTTTTCTCTTTCAATTTTAGAGGCTTTTATAGTAATTCCTTGAACCTCCAGTTTTAATTTTCTGCGCTTGGGTTAGGACTTCATTTCGTAGACTAATAATAAACTTGATCATATTTGTGATCCATGGTTTAGGTTTGTGTTTAAGAATCTGCTTTCTTACCGGTGCGTGGGTGTGAAATAGTACTGTAATGTAATTATTAAATGTAGAAATCATGTCATCTACACTTCCCAAATTAGTTATAGAGTGACTTCAGATCGACTGACAAATGATTTAGCTTGATGTTTTGGAGGAATCGACGATATTTTATTATTTTACAGTTTTTCAGTTTTTTTTATATCACCGAGACTGGTTATGAACTACTGGTACTTTTTACATCTAGGGATAGTATCAGTCATGATAATATCTATAGTAGTTTCTGTATGATCAGTTACTCCGATAGGTTCACTAATAAGTTGATGTAAATTGTTTTGATGGCAAAAGAATAGTAATTCTCGGGCTTACGAAGCTTCAACCTGTGACACGTCAATATTCAGATCGCCTCGAATATAGGTGTAGTCACAGTGAGCTATAGAGTTTATTGACTGTTTAGTAAATTACTTTAGTAAATCCATCGTAACATGAATCTTAACACTATCGGGTCTGTACGGAGTGCCAAGGGCCAGAGTCGCACCTGGTAGTTTAACTTCTAATCATAGCTGTTCTAACGTGGATGGTGGGTGTCGCCGAGTAGTGTGGATATATGTTGCTTAATATAAAAACCCACTCCTCCACTTCTCTTACAGTAACTCGCTCTGTGGATAAATCTATAGCCTGGCAGAGCCGGCGCAAGTTCCTCTTCTTCCGCTTTCAGCCAAGTCTCATTAATAGCAAGAACATCGGGCTTATAATTTGAAACCGATACAGCGAGTTCGTCTTGACCGGTATTTAAGCATCTCGCATTTAATAACCCCAGCATTTAATAGCACTTCTTGAAGACACACTCATGTTTTGTAAAAACATAGTAAAATGCGAATTTGAGTACACACATCACAAAAAGTTTGTGATCAATACCATAAGCTCTTATAATTCTTTAAATTTAACTTTATCAAGAAAAAATCTATGTTGTATGCTTCTTTAAATAGGAATACCCTGTTTGAAATTAAAATATAAAACTATTTTTTATTATTTATTTAAAAAAAATTGAGCCATTAATCATAATGTAATTGTGATAGAAATTTCATAGAAAGAAAAATACTGTTTAATTAAACTTAAACAACAATTTATTATTAAAAGGTTAAATTCAATATAAAATAACTCCTCCCCTGGCTCGAACACATGCGGAGATCCTCCTGGGCATGCTGAGGATCAAGTTACCCAGCATTTCTTGGGGTAACCTATCCCATTCTTCAATAGCGGCTTCCCTGATCTCTGGAACTGTCTGGGGACGTGGCTCACGGTTCCATACAGCTCGTTTAAGAGCATCCCACGCGTGCTCTAACGGGTTTAAGTCGGGCGAGCCGGCAGGCCAGTCTAAACGTGTGATATCGTATTCTTGAAGAGCAGCATTGACTCGTTGAGCTCGATGTGTGGGCGCATTATCATCGACCAGTACAAATTGGTGCCTATGGTTTACTCGGAATGGTCTGACGATATCATCAATAACAACTGCTTTGATTTTCAAATTGTCGAAAGTTGCAAGCAAACAAGCACTAATGACTGCATACCATGGGTACATTACATCCACATTAAGATATGGGGTTATATTTTGGGGTAACGCCACCGACAGAGAAGCCGTCTTCAAATCACAAAAAAGGTGTCTACGGGCAATATGCAACTTACGCCAAACAGATAGTTTCAAAAACTTTTTTGAATCACTGAAAATCCTTACATTTCCATGCCTGTACATTTTTGAAGTGGCAGTATTCATCAAGAGTAACCCCGGGCTTTTCGAGCGACAAATATGTAGACGAAACCAAAACAAGATTAGACCTCTACCGCATAAAACAGGTCTATTTGGTAAAAGTTTCTTCGGGATGGCATCAAAATTTTTTAATAAACTACCAAAAACACTGCGGGATGTCGACGATCTACACTCTTTTAAACGTGATCTGTTTAATTTACTTGTTACGAAAAGCTATTATAAAATAATAGAATTTCTGGATGAGCGTGCATTCTAGGTCCGATAGAATTAACTTATGTTGAATTATAATCCTAATACGCTTTTAGTCTCATTTATAAAATGCATGATTTAAGTAGTTTATAATTTATGTTTCGATATTGTCACACCATATTGGTAAAATTACATTGAAACTGACATGTATATGAACAACCCTGCTACATGTAATTTATGACAATAAATATATGATTGATTGATTGATTGATTGATTTGTACATGTCTGCTGTCATGTAGCCCCGATACGGGATCAAAGGCGTTCTAGCTCTAATCATAATGCCACCCCAAAAGGACACCGATTTTCCGCCTTGCTGAACTGTTCCAGTGGCAGTTCTTTGTCTTTCACGGTCGCCTGGTCTTCTCCAGACACGGACACGTCGGTTATCTGGATGAGTGCTGATTCGGGATTCGTCAACGAAGATACAGTTTTGCCAAATGTTTCTTCCTCACCTTCTTCATTTTTCCGAAGTCTAGCCCACTGCAATCTTCGTTGTTGACGTTGCCGAGAATTGAGCGGAGCTCGCCAAGACCTCCGTGCTCGTAATCCAGCGTGGTGCAATCAATTGCGAATGGTCTGCGTGCTAACTTCAAGCCCAGAGGTGGCCCTGACTTCTGCTTTTATTTTAGTGGCGTTGATTGTTGGATCACGGGCTGCCAGCAATCTAATATAGCGCTTTTGGGCAGCTGTCAAAACAGTTGGGCGACCGCTGTGGGGTCGGTCAGCTAAATTCCCCATTCCGTGGTACCTCTGTAACGTAGCCACGACACAGGATTGGGATATAGCAAGTCTGCGTGCTAGTACTCTCGTGGTGTATCCTTCTTCCCTCAAAGTTACTATTCTTGCTCGTAAAACCTCTGATAATCCTCTTGGCATTTTTTCAATCACAACTTTCCGCAAAAAATATCTTGAATTGGTTATAATTGTCTAAATCAGATTTCTGAATGAGCGTAAGCTAGGACTGAAAGCCTTTTAATATGAAAAAACAACTGAATGGTGTCATTGTTTTGTGTTCTAATTCTTTATTTTTAAATAAAGAATCTAAAAAGAAGAAAAAATCATAATATAATCTACAGTAACAAAAAATATTTCAGTTTTTCAAAGTGATCGCAAACTTTTTTTTATGTGTGTATGTAAACAACTACGAACAAAGACGAATCCACTTCGCGCGTCTTTTATTTCTTCACTTTTTTTTAAATTTAGCTCACGCGCGGTTTCATAGAGCCAGTTACTTGTTCATACAATTTTGGTGATTGATCTCTTTGGTGATTTGAACTTTTACTAGAAATATCAACAATCCAAATCCAAATCACTTTTCATCCCTAGGTATCAAAGAGCTATTTTGGTCCCTGTTTACGAGGAGTAAATAGACATGATAAAAATTAAATTGAAACTCCTAAATAATCACATTGACGAGTGTTTACGAGTGTTACTTAGATGCTTATTCAAATTTAAGATTAAGAGACAACCCACAGTTTCTTAACTAACCGAATTCAAAAAAGTAGGGGGCTCTCAATTCGACGTGTATATTCCTTTTTTTTCTATGTTCTCGCATCACTCCGTCAAATGTTAACCAATTTCGATAATTCCTTTTTTTCTTCGAATAAATGTATTGGTCCACACATTGGTCCTATTTTAATTTGGTGAAGATCTGATAAAGACTTTCAGAGATGAAGAGCGAAACACTTCAATTGACAGCAGCAAATAAGCCCTAATGGGGCCTATCCTTTGGTAATATGCTTATGTTTCATAAAATACAGCGTAAAAGTAGTCCCAGGGTAATTCGGTGATGTTCTGGTGAAGACTTTCGGTGATAGAAATTAAGAATTTTAAAGCACAGAATTAAGTAGGGTAAATTAAGGTTATAGATAGAGAACACTTTATTGCACAACCAGGTGAAAGATATTACAAATAATTTCTTATAAGTGGCCTGTTTTTTTTTCCCGCTTCTCCACTATAATATGAAAAAAAACCAACCCTGGTTTTTTATGACCAGCACATATATTTTGGGCACCGACTCCAAACTATACTGCTACAATACCTACATGTCTACGTACTTATAATTTAAAGGTATTCTTTTTAATAATTTTTAAATTCTTAGTCCAGTAGTGTTATGAAGTCGGTTTTTATTTTTTAATATTTTTTTTAACCTTGAAGTAGTACGTAGTACTATGTGCGAATTGCAATAGGCCTTAATTTAGATTGTTTTTCAACATCAACTTACCATTTGACAAATCTCTTTCACTTCATCAATATTGCTTAGTCGCTGCAAGCACGCACGCCGGTTGCGGGTACTCTTATCTTGCTCTTAGCTAATAAATACTACAATTGTTTGACTTATGTCCCCCTGGGGTGGCCCTTCCACCCAAATTCGCTCTGTATACCGATCCCTTTCGGCCATCTTACCTTTCAATAACTAATTCATTCACAGAACATTACCGAATTGCGTTCTCGTTTCTGTCAATTGACATTGACTGACAATCCAATTGCGTTTCAATATTGATATTTCTATAATAAACCTTATACCTATTTGTGAAAAAAGCAGATAAAAGTCAACGACTAATTTGGGAGGATTCATTATCAAGTAATTGACTAGGAGAGAGCGACTACTATGTATCCCGTGTAACGGGATTATTTTGAATTTTAGTTAGGTACGAATAACTTTGTATCCATTGCATCAACGACGATTGTACCTATAAACGATGCTACGTCCGCTTATACATGTATCTTTGATACGATTAAAGTACAGCGGGGCAGACTGTTGAACGCGATTGTACAAAATGGCGTCGAGGATCGCCGCGACGGCGCAGCGTCATCGCGGCGTCGTCGCGGCGTGCTCGCCGCGCATTCACTTCGCTATCAAATCGCTCGCAAATCGCTGGTGTGATAGGGCTGTTACTTAGAAAACTAAATCATTTTTATATGGGGGGTTCGAACACACATCTTGAATACAAAGATGTCTGGTATTAAAATAATATGGACGGGGCGGAGTATGTCTAGTGACTAGTGTAATAGTGTAACGTAACTTTAAGTTGAAAACTCTGTCAATTAAGTTAAAACGTGTTTTGAAATGAATATATGTGGAATTCCTTTGACAACTTCTTCTCCACATAATCCATTAACTCTAAAAAACTCTAAGACGTTTATAAAGTAAAAAAGAAGAAGTGTTGCACCCACCGTACCTGCGCCTTAAATAATAAGAGGAGACGCCACTAGCGTAGCGCCACCATAGTTTCCTCACGTTCATTCACTTTAAGGGCTAAAGTCTCTACTCTGGGTCTGTTTGGATTGCCTTGTTATTCTAACGGTAAAGCCGTTCGATAATCATGATAGGAGTCGTAGGTTCGGTATGCGGTGAGATCCGATGTACTTTAAATCAATCAATCAATCAATCAATCAATCAATCAATCAATCAAATTTTCTATCTATCTATCTATCTATCGGCCCGTATTCATCCACTGCTGGAAATAGGCCTCCCCCAAGGCACGCCGCTTCCTTCTGTCCTTGGCCATCCTCATCTAGCCACTTGCTGCAATCTGCTTCAGATCGTCGGTCCCTCCAGAGAGCTGGTGGGCGTCCTACGCTGCGTTTGCTAACCTTTGCGCCCCATCGACCATTGGTTCTTCGGCAGATACCTATGACCAGCTCACTGCCACTTCGGCTCGCTGATCTTATAGGCAACACGTACATGTCCTTTAACACTTAATAAGAATAAAAACCAGCCAAGTGCGAGTCGGACTCGCGCACGAAGGGTTCCGTACCATTATGTATACAAAATTTTAATATTTCAAGCGTTTATCTGTTGTCGTTATTAATATCAAGCAAAAGACGGCAAAAAAATCACATATGTTGTATGGGAGCCCCCCTTAAATATTTATTTTATTCTGTTTTTAATATTTTTTGTTATAGCGGCAACAGAAATACATGATCTGTGAAAATTTAAACTGTCTAACTATCACGGTTCATGAGATACAGCCTGGTGACAGACGGACGGACGGACGGACGCATGGATGGACGGACGGACGGACGGACGGACAGCAGAGTCTAGATGGACAACAGAGTCTTAGTAATAGGTCCCTTACCCTTTGATTACGGAAACCAAAAAAATATGTTTATAAGTCGAAGTAGACTGGAGAACCAGCAATTTGTTCCGAGTAGGTCCCTAGATTGGAAAGGCTTTTTACACCCACCCATTTGCTGGGCCCAAAGAACGCACTGTATCGCGGCAGGGAAAAATGGGAGGAAAGGGCCTTTGTCTTTCAACGTCTGTTATTTCCCCGGTAGCTCCTATAAAAATGTACATAAAGCGTTCACGCACCATGAATTTTGCATCCGACGAAGAACTCGTTATGGCCATCGGTGAAAATGAAACGGCAGAAAAATAAAAAGTCCAATTTGGTTAAGTACCTACGGGTTTTGTAAAAAAAAGTGATTGAAGAGTAAACGCTTAAAAAGGTTTGGGTAATTTTGTACTTAGGTTGACTCCCTTGATTTTTGCACAGCGCATGCAGTTACCTAAATGAATTCCGTCGATATGAATTACGTGGTACCTACCTATTACGATTACAAAAAATATATAATTGCGGGAAAAAATCGAATTGTCCGACGGACGGACGGAACAACAATACGTAATAAAGGAAGTTTGCGACAAGAAAGCACTTCAGCACTTCCGAGTCTTTTAGTGTTTAGTCGTATTTTAGTGAGTGATTTAGCCGCTGTTATCTTCAGATACTAGACCAAAAGTGCTTTTTAAACGGGTTTACTTTATACTCCAAATAAATTATTATGTATCGACGAGCGGATACGAATATAATAGCTCATCAACCATTAACTGCGTGCAACTGTTATAACTTTATAAGTTACGTCAAAGATGACTTTTCAACACCAATGTAGAGGTTGACCTGGTGCCCATTGTACAGCCTGCCTCTGTCTCTCTTTAATTTCTATTAGGCATGTAGCTTTCACTGTGTTTTTACGAAGGCTATTCCACCAAATTTGCTTTGAAGGAAACCACTGCACTAACTTTGTACGAACAAAGATACTTACTCGTACTTCCAAGAAACCTTCAGGAGACTCCACGAAGTCTCCCCATATGTCACTGGCCATTTAAGTCGCTCAAGTTCGGGAGCAAGTTAATTATCGTAAAACTGAGAGGCGACCACTTTATGCCAGGTTCGACGTTCAGCCGTCTCTCAGTCATCATTGGAGTTTATTCGTCCGTGAAATTAGAGGCAAGATGACTGGTTTGTTTCCATCTGGGCCGTGTAACCGACGCTCTTCTTCTTCTTAGCGTGTCGCCCTGTAAAAAACCGATTCATTACAATTTAAGAATTTGTATTTTTTAGGTAACCCTGTCCGTCCGTCCGTCCATCCGTCCGTCGATCTCTCTGTTAGACGGAACGTGAAGACCATTTTTCTCAGGAACGGGTATTATCCACATGAAATTGATAGATTAAGTCAACGGTATGGTGCGAAAATTTCAAGCTTCTGAGTCGACAGTCTCTGCCTAGTACTTAGTTTTGTAATCACACAGTTGAGTAGCAACTATTGGAACTTCAACTTCGAATTTTTTAAGCCCTGTTATTTGACGAGTTGCTCAGTCTTGGGCGGGATGAAGTTTCCTAATCTCGTTGCCGATGGAGATGCTTGGCTCAATTCTATAAGGAAAATTTTTACATTTTGCTGCACTAAAGAAGGCCGTCTCCTTTTGAAAATCTGTTGTATTTGCTGATCCTTCTCCTAAAACGCGTCAAAGATTTCGACGATGCGTAAGAACCGCGAACTGTCTTAATGGCCCTAATATGCATCTAGGCGCACAGAATGTGCCAGGCCAAGTTCTTAGGCCAATATTCAGAAACACAGCGTTGAGGTACACTTAACGTGCACTAAGCTGAGCATCGGTTGAGCAATCTCAACAAAGACTCAAGAATTTTGTATTCACAGTCAATATCTCGACTCGAACTCAGCTAAGCCACAGCTCAAGCTAAACTTACTCGAGCATGTAATCTGTGGTACAGTTTATGACGTTACCGGTTTATATTATCTGTTAACGCTACATGAAAGGCATACAATAATCCACAGGAGTGAATGAGATGGCAACAAATGTCGAAACTTTTTACGCGCGGTTATACTTTATTTTGACTTCTCATTACTCTAAAAACACAATTTAACTTTTTGAAGGAAAATGAACATGCAAAATGTCAAATTGTGAATAAAAAAGGTTACTTCACCACAGGTTAGTTAGATTTCTCGAATTGCCTACAGGTGTCGCTACTTGCTTCGTCATTGCCACCTTGAGTCTGAGCTAAGTCGCCGAAATCCACTACTCAGTCTCAGCTTAGCTTGCTCTCAATTTTTTTTAATCTCCAACTCAACTATGAATACAAAATATCCCTGAGACTTTTATTTTGACAGTTGGAAGACCCGGACTCACATTGAGCTCACGCTCAAAATCGTTTCTGAATATCGGCCTTAGCTCACACTGTGCAATTGTGCATACATTTAAAATGAATCTATTTAAGGCTACTCTTAAATGGAGTATGCTGTCTCGCTCGCACAGTTAAAAATTTTATAATATGAGTACACTTTTGATATATGTGGTCTGAGAGTTTGATGGATAATTAAATTGCGGATAAGTTATATTTTTCTTACGCCGTACTAAGTTTTTAATTGAGAAAACTTAATTCCAAATTTAATAATTTCAGAAACAACTTTTCTTTATTAAAAACTACGTATTAGCAAAACAAGAATACATTTAAAATGTCCGTAATTTAATTTACTTAACCCTCAGACCACATTTATCAAAAATTTACTCATTTTGTTACAATAATTAAAAATGTTAAATAGTGCGAGCGGGACAGCATGCTCCGCGTAAGAACAGTCTTGAGCTCCTTTAGACCTGATTGTTTGTTACAAGTTACATAATACCTAACAGAAAATATAATCTCATAAAAAAAATTATATTCGATAATAACGACCATTGATCACATTTCTTGCCGAAAAACAACTTATTATTATTTTATTAGGTATATCAAGAAAAATATAGGTATAAAATCACAAAATATACAAGTTAACCGAGACCACCTAATCTATTGTAGATAGAGGAAAACTTTCTTAGGGAGTGTTATATGGCATAAATAAAGCATTTACAAATTAGGCAAAAAATATAAGAAAAAAATCAATATTTTTCTTATACAGGGTTATTTTGACTATGCGGAATTTATGAAACATGTTGGTTAGAGTTTGTCATTTGCAAAAACTTTTGTTCTACTACTTTGGAATAATTTTTTGTTCAAATTTAAATTTTTGTAACTGAAGTCTTATGAATTTCGCGGTTTGATTTGTAGTGGTGATTTTTGATGGATAATGCTTTAAGCCATCCATAACATGCGTTATATAAAACGGACATGATTCAATGTAGGATACTGATTTACTAATGGCGACATTAGTAGAGCGTGAATTAAATAAAATAAATAATTATGATATTTTAAAAAATCTCTTATCTGAGAAAAATCTCACTTTCTTATTGGGGTATTTCAGAAATTGCACACATTAGAAATAACCCCGGATATGAAAACATGTTTTTATTTTTTTATCATAATAAATTACTATGCACTGTTTATTTAAACATATATTTCTTATACAGTCAAATAAACGTTTTGTCCAAAATAAAAAAAATATATGTACAAGAAGCAAGATGTCCAGAGCCGAAAAATAAAAATTTATACACACAAGAAAACAAAAATAATGAATTGTGGTGGAAACTGCCTCGAGACATGCTCGACCAAAGGTTCCCATAACGCTGGCAGCTTTACCCCGATGCACAGCGTGGGAAATCCTCTGCATCAAGTGTGCCCCAAAGCGGTAGTCCACGGTTCTTCAAGCATACACCATTATGCATATAATAAAGTTCAAACAAACAACAAATAATCTGAAACCATTCGTAAAATCCTACCAAAACGTAAATTCAAGAAACTGGCGAACTTTTTATGTCACAATAATGCATAATTCAGGTAGGAACTTGTTTAATAGATCTTACTTGACAGGTTTTCATTACGAAACTATTCAACATCCTCAAAAACCTGCCAAATTGTGTATGTAAGAAAAAAATTCCGTGTTTATCAAAACACTGCTGACTCCGTTTAGTTAAGGAATATATATGGCGAGTTCCTACACATCGCGTATTTTTTTGAGACGACAAATTGCAATTGGTCCGTATTTTATGTCTATTTTTTGGTGGGCTCAATGTTATCCAATGACAAAGTCTAGACCGGTGTTTTTCAATCTGTGGGTTGTGACCTCCGGGGGGGTCGTGACGTCTTGCTTGGGGGTCGCGGTCGCCAGCCAGGTAAAAGTAAAATGCAAGATTTGTAGGTTAGTGTTTCCAGTGGCAAAATTTAGGAGCGGTGGTAGAATAAAACAAACGGTCTGGAACGGTCTTGATTTAAAGGACATTAAAAATAATTTTTTATTCTTTTATTTTTGAGGGCGCTGAAGTTTGAGATATCGAAGTGAAAATTTCAATCCAATGTAAATTCCAAAATGTCAGTATATAAGGTATTACATTTTCGGCACTATCATGAACTTTATTTTTACGGAACTAATGAACTTCCCACCATCAATTTACGAAATTTTCAAGACAGATCTTTTATTTGTGGGAGTGTAAGTTCTTAGAAAAATTCCACCGTCAATTTCATTTTTGGGCATAATTATAACGGCCGAATACTGAAACGTCTCTCAAATACATCAATCAGTTGAAGGGCTCTTAAATTTAAATTTCTCCCAAATTTAAGTGGTATACACAACCACTACTCAAACGATGAGTATGCATTATCAGCTAAGCAGCACTCAAATATTTAAGTCGTGGCAAGACCATAGCAACATTATCTATGCCTCGATTTACGCAAACTTGCTTCATTAAAGAATATTTACTCTGCTACGTATTTCTCCTCAAAATTGTATCGAATAATTAAGGTTTTCATTAATACACTATTCTATTCATATGCACAATGTTCTGATACTTAAAATAAAACATATCAATTAAATGAACATTAAACAATCTAGAAAAAATTTCGTAGAATGAAACGTGTAGCTGAGTGTGAGTGACACTTTGCTATCGCATGCGCGAATTTTTTTCTGTCGTCTTGAATTGAAAATATTTTTTGAATTTTCTGGATAGTTATTTGGAATATGGAAGAAAGAAAGTAACGTGGTTGTAAATTATACTATGGCGGAGAAAGACATTCTCCTAGGACTGGTAAAAAGTGAGTATTTATTACGTATAATATTATTACGAAACTCCACATCATCGTATTTTTCGAAAGCATTAAATTTCACTTAATTTCGACGACTCACAGGTGGTCTTTCATCATCAGAAAGAGAAGATAGCGACGATAAAGACATTGTTTTAAAGTGTTTAGATTATTTGGGAGACCTCTTGACCACTCTCAAATCTTGGGGCACTCAAATAAGTTTGACAGTTCATTTGACAGCTAAATAAGATTGAGCTGCGTTCCAGTATACGAATTGTGTACTAAGTAGCGTTTGAGCGTTACTTATGCTAAGGTCCTCTTAAATTTAACACATGCTTAGAAAAGAAGTTTGAGTATACGAAATTTGGGTTTGAGAACTACTTAGATATTTAAGCAGTCGTTAAATATTTGACAGACGTTTCAGTATTCGGCCGTTAGTCTCTTATTTTTGAAAGCGCTGGGTTTTTACAGAGCTGTATGAAATTGACACCATCAATTTTGTAAATTTTCAGGTGCGCTAACGCATTATTGGGGGCCTAAGGGGCTTCTAGATTTTTTTACTTGCAAATGGGTCACCTCTTCAAAGAGATTGAAAAACACTGGCTTAGACAATACTTAGGCGCTCACAAAGACTAACTTTTTTCAGTTGTTTGTTCCCTCCACACTACATTTAAGAATGGCAGACGAGTACAGGTAGAGTACCTCTAATTGGCTTTAAAATGGACAAGGTTTAGCACTACTTGTGCAATACTCGTGCAATGCAACGTACAAGCTGATTTTGCTTAGGTTTGGAAATACTGAGGAGGTACAGAAAGTTGTCCCTTATGAAACCATAATCTAATTAATGAAAATCTAGTGTCACAGTGTTTGTTATCGAAATCCTCCGAAACGGCTTCACGGATTTTTATGATTTTTTTGTGTATATTTGGTAGGTCTGATCGTAGGCTAACTAACATGGCAAACTTACATTACATTACAATTATGTTACATTTATTTATTTTATTTTTTAGATATACAAAACAGCGTTACGGACATAAACTAAAAACATTAAATGACATAAAACGCTCAAATCAAACCATAACACCAAGATATGTGCATACAGCATGATACATTACGTTGGAATTACATATTTAATTAAAATAAGTACAAATACCATTACGATTATAATTACATTTACAATTTTTTTTTAATACATACATATATTGATCTTGTTAATTTTGATCGGAGGCAAGGATACTTGCCATTTTGAATTTAAACGTTACGAGTGAGTCATGATGGATGTCAGCAACGCTCTCCGGATCATTACATTACATTACGTTACGTTACTTTGCGTTAATTTACGTTACGTTACGTTACATTACGTTACATTACGTTACATTACGTTACATTACGTTACATTACGTTACATTACGTTACATTACGTTACATTACGTTACATTACGTTACATTACGTTACATTACGTTGCATTACGTTGCATTACGTTGCATTACGTTGCATTACGTTGCATTACGTTGCATTACGTTGCATTACGTTGCATTACGTTGCAATACGTTGCATTACGTTGCATTACGTTGCATTACGTTACATTACGTTACATTACGTTACATTACGTTACATTACATTACATTACGTTACATTACGTTACATTACGTTACATTACGTTACATTACGTTACATGACGTTACATGACGTTACATTACGTTACATTACGTTACATTACGTTACATTGCTTTAAATTACGTTACATTACGTTACATTACGTTACATTACGTTACATTACGTTACATTACGTTACATTACGTTACATTACGTTACATTACGTTACATTACGTTACATTACGTTACATTACATTACATCACATTACATTACATTAAATAAAAGTCACTTGCTACGGTCCTGACAGACCTTTCTCGCTACATCAACATGAAAATGCACGCACGCCGGTTTCGGTATCGGACGAATATGTTCTGCGTATTTACTTTTTTGTTGTATTCTCCTGATACACATGACTACATTCAGTTGTTTTCAAGAGGCATTTATTTAAATCCTGTTTAGTCACCTTGCTGACCACTATTACCTAGCTATTTCTCTTGTCTGATTGAGTAACTAAGTTATACAGGACGACTGAATTCAGTCGAGTCTTTATAAGACTTACAAGTAAACACCTTATTATACAAAAACTCAGACAAAATCAATAATCGTAAAATCTAATAGACAATCACGGTTTACGTTGTTGTTTCTGATAATGCAAACTCTGATCGGGGATCGGGGACTTCGTTTATGTTGATTTTGTTTGAGCGAACGAGGAATGAGGTTTTTGAATATTACTCTAAATTCACTTGCTTTTAATTTTGTTGGATGACTCCGAGCAGTTTGTTATCGATATATTGACAATAGTGATCTTTGTACCAACCAAGCAAATACAAGCTAAATCGGTTCTTCAAAATTGATCCTAGTCTCTGATCTGTTAATTCCGGTACCCAAACATTATTCACCATCATGGTCCCACCTCTGCCTACTGCTGGGTATAGGACTTTTCCCCATCAAGCCATATTTTGTCTGTATCCCGGAGTGGTAGGCAGAGAGCAGGGTCCGCCATTGCTACGATCCTCACCACATAACATTCTCTGTACTGTAATCCTGACGGATCTCTTTCGCTTCAGCAACATTCATTAGTCATCGCACGCACGCGCGCCTGTCACGTGTACTTTTTATCTTGCCCTTTGCTAATACATCCCTGATGTGGTCTAAGAATGTCCGCCTGGGACGAAAAGAATATCTTCAGCCTTAAAAAGCAATAGAAAGTTTTCCCTAGTCTATGTAATCTTTCATACGATGAGCTGCTAAAATTACTAGCAAAACGTGAACGCGCAGGGCCGCGTTTCATATTACTACAATTTGTAGTTTATTCGTAGTCGAGTCTTCCTTCTTATTAGTCTGTGGGTTAATCGACCTTTCAATGTACATCGAATGAATTTAAACCATGATTGTAGTTCAATGAAAAAGGCCCCTGATAGCCGTGTTAAACGGGTCGTACGAGGCGAATTAAACGTGTCTTAGAATTATTTGTACGAAACCTCGCTCACCAACTCACGTTACATCGGGCGAGGCTAATTTAGAATTCAGAATTCAACTTTTTTTGAAGGTTGATGTTCTGTCGACTGTACCATTTATTACGTTCAGGATGTTTCGTGGTAAGGGGCAGAGATCGTTATCGGAAAACGTTATAAATTACTTGAGGTTATCGCCGCAGACCAACGGGTAAAAATATGTTTCCATTATGCAGCTGGGCTGATAAGGGTTAAAATTGAAGCTGACGTTATTGTAAGGTTACCAGAACGTACCTTACATCAACCTTGTATTATTGAAAGGGTAAGCCGTAAATATATGAATCCTTAGAATAACACTATACATAGTGGTAAAATTCTGACGCCCGACCAGAAAGCTACGCTTACCTTCCTGGACACCAAACTAGACTAATTGGTTAACCAACTTCGTTGATTTTTCCGACAGAAATCCAAGTAAGAGAACTTGGAATTAAGTTAATAATGTGTAGCGCTTACAAAACTTTTAGTTAAAACTACTTTTTGTATAAAATTTTGCTGTTGAATCAATTAGATAGATTATGCACTAAATTTGAATTATGTTAACGCGCGTCGCGCAATGGACGCGTAAAACTTTGGCATTCATAGTTAGTTAGTTAGACCTGAGATTTCCGCACTTAGCTTCATGTTTGGGCCATTGTACATAGCAAAGCTGTGAGCTCACTCCAGCCAGCCTATCTCTTTCCAGAAGGCCAGCAGTGCTCTGATGTCCCTACAGACCTGAAGGGATCCCAGCTTCCCAATGATGGCGGTCCGTTGCTTTTCCACGCCTTCACAGTGAATGGTCACGTGGGCGGGTGTTTCCTCTTCTCTTAGGCATCCCCAGCAAAGCGGGCTGTCGGTTAAGCCCACGTTGTGGAAATGTCTATTTAGTGAGGAGTGGCCTGTTAAAATTGCCACAGCTTTGCGCAGATTATCCCTTTTCAGACGCAGCCGGCTACGTGAAAGACGTTTCGATATCGTTGGTAGAGTCTCATTGGCTAGTCTTCATTTGGTTTCTGTTCTCCAAAGTTCAGCATTGGCATTCATATGGCACAGAGCGTAAAGTAAACATAAGTTAATCGGCACGAGCTGGCCCTGATTGGAAGCTACCGCTAACCACTGTCAGAAGCAGAAATCTGCGGTTGAGGCTCTATAAGTCAAGTTAAGGGACTGAAGGAGAAAAACAAGAAGAAAACGCTTTTTTGAGTTCCCAATGTTTTGATCACTTAGGTACGTTGCGCGTTGAAATTTCAAATTAGTTTTTTAAAAGAAAGCTTGATAATTCCGATAAGGTCCTGTAGAACAAATGTTCGGTATACGATATTACAAGGTAAGTTTGAATTCGTTCACCGTATTTTGAGTAACGTTCTTTTAACTGTGAATACCCGTAGGTATTATTAATGATTTATCAATAACGGTACAACATATATATCTTGATTACAGACCTTTGTCTCCAAACTCTGAATCCAAATTGGTAGTGGTAGGAAGAACCGTATCGTTGAAAAAAGTTTTCCAACATATTAAATGCTTAACAGTCTGACGACAATAAAAAAAAAACACAATACGTTTAAAAAAATGTTTTTTTTTTATTTTTATTGCTTTTCTACTGTTTGTTTATGCTTAAAAGTGAAGCAATTTTGTTTAACAAAAAATATTTTTTTTTGGCGCGTAATTTTTTCAAAACTAGTATTATATTATATCATGTTTCTAAACCATGGTTACAGAGATTCTGTCCCCCTAAAATACGGAGAATGGATTCAAAATCACCCTGTAGATGCGTATTTGCAAAATATGTACAAAAAGCCGACTTTCAATCTCAATATCTCCTAAGCCGTTTACATACATACATACATAAACTCACGCCTCAGAGAGGTAGGCTGGTCTATACCAGGGACTGCCACTTGCCACGATTCTCACAGATCACCTTTGCTTCGTTAACATTAATTAGTCGTTGCATGCATGCACGCACGCCGGTTTCGGGTACTTTCTATCTTGCCCTTTGCTAATACATCCTCTATTTGGTCGAAGTATGTCCGCCTGGGACGTCCCTTACTGGCCCTTCCAACCACATTCGCTTGATATATTTGTTTCGTCAATCTTTCTTCTTTCATCCTCTACACATGTCCAAACCAACGCAACATTCCTTTCTAAATTCTATTCCCTACATCCTCTTTCAGGCCACAACGTTCTCTAATCAAACTATTGCGTATCTTGTCATTTAAAGTAACACCAGACATACTTTTCAAGGACCTCTTTTTTACTGCATTAATCTCCTCAGCTTCTTTTTCCATACCCAAGTCTCGCTACCATACGTAAGTGTTGGGACCAGCACTCCATTATGGATAGCCAATCTAGCACTTTTCCAATTTTCACCGTTTATTATCCAGGCATAATTTCTCGGGAAATCTTTTTTTCCTAATAATGCAAAGAATATTGTTCTTTGCATTATAATAACATTTTTCTCCCATTTTTAATTGATTTCGGTAAAGGAGTCAGTTAATTAACCCTCGGTAGAGAACTCTTTTGTTTTGAAAGTAAACTATTTAAGTTTTCTGTTGTTACTCAGTGAGACAGAAAAGCCTTCCGCATACTCGGTACACGGTTGCTAAGTCGAAAAGCATAATTCATCGTTCGTCAACATAAATTGTACCTATACTTGAAGCCTCTCTCAATCATGTAAAGCATGCATACACAAGCGTGACCACGACCAATACTAATCGCAGCCAGGTGTTTCTACCTAGACTCGGTCTCTGCCTACCCTCGGGATACAGGCATGAGTTTGCGTAATTTAATGTACAATCATGTCCATGTAAATACTGCTACATTTTATTTCATAAACGGATGCTAATTAAATTCAAAGCAGCACAAACAAGTTAATAATAAACAACGCTGCACGCCACCACGACCGCGCTGGTATGTGGCAGACTTTAGTGGCAGAGGGAGGCTTCGCGTGCAAATTATAATGTTTGGCGATCTTGATGATTTTTGACTCAGCTACTGTAAATTACGAAACTTCTAACAATAACGCCATTTCGTATTCCTTTGATACCACCGTTTCCTTTCCCTGCTCATTAACAAAATTTGGATGTCAGAAATCCCTCTTATTTTTTAAAGTGTGCCAAATTTGGCCCCAACCAAAGAACAAAGGCGGATTACACAACGAATCTACACAAACACAAAACAAAAAAATCGCATCCTTTATTCACGTGCTCTCGTAAAAGCTTATGTCGGTTTCATAGAGATGTTGTTCTCTTTTACTTTTATCATCCTACTTTTTATATCACTCGCTTAGAAGTCGTAAAACGCAAAAAACGGCAACACTGTACCTACTGTAGGTGTTATAGATGTAGCTTTTCATATTGCCATTGAAGTAGAATATTAGGTGCCTTCTGTGGGAGCGGTTAATAAAATTAGATCCACAAATACGCGGGAATTGTAGGCAAAGCTGAGCGTGCATTCGCCGTTGCATTCGAGTTCCGACTAGCGAGGCGGGCTGCTCCGACCAGTTGCTATGCGCGCGCGCTGCACATAAAGTGTCAAGACCGAGTCTGATGTGCATACAAGCGTTCTCGCCCGGGTTTGCCTACCACTTTATTATTATTTATATAAATTAGAAAATACATTTGTTTTCAGATTAAATTAACATGGTATGTAGCTTTAACAAATGTAATAGAAAGTATATGGTGTATATAATATTAACAACGTAAATAAAGGTAAGTAAATAGCTTTAACAAATGTAAATAGTAAATATTTTGTGTATATAATATTAACAATGTTAATAAGTATATAATGACTCTAAACAAAGTTAATGGCTTTAAGGTATGTAAAACAATATGGTGTTCCCACACTACTCCCCTGCTGAGACCGTAGCTACGGGCGATAGTAATCGGGGAAACGTACCACCCGACCGCTTCTGGTCTGTTTGAGTTTGGGAGTATCTTCAGGTTCAGGGGGATCCGTCTTGGAGTCAGAAACGGGGATACCAGTCCTGGTGTCATCGGCGACCATGTGTGCTGGTTTTAGCCTGTCGATAGTGACTGTCATGCTTCGACCTTGGACTTCTATTTTGAACGTCTTCTCTCCTCGTTCCAGGACTCGGTATGGACCAGTGTAGGGTGGCTCGAGTGACTTCTTTGCTGGACCTTGCCTCAGGAATACGTAGTCCGACGTCATCAGTGCCTTAGGAACGAAGAAGGTTCGGGTAGTGTGCCAAGTAGCTGGTTGAGGGGTGAGCTTGGCGATGTGATGCCGTAGTCTGGCCACGAAGTTTGCGTAGTCCGTAGTGACGTCTTTGGTTGGAGCAAAGAACTCACCAGGAAGTCGCAGGGGCTCTCCGTAGACCAACTCTGCAGACGATGCCTTCAAGTCCTCCTTCCACGCGCTGCGGATGCCGAGCAGCACGAGAGGAAGAGTCTCGGTCCACAGAGGGTTACTATGGCAAGTGATCGCCGCCTTGAGCTGCCGGTGCAGACGCTCCACCATGCCGTTTCCGGCCGGATGGTAAGCTGTAGTGGGACGATGCTGTGCGCCTAGCAGTGTTGCCATGGCGCGAAACAGTTCGCACTCGAACTGCTTCCCCCTGTCGGTGGTGACTTTCTCCGGGCAGCCAAAACGTGCCACCCATCCTGCGATGAAGGTTTTCGCGCAGGTCTCCGCCGTGATGTCCCTCAAGGGATATGCCTCAGGCCAACGAGTATATCTGTCAATGACCGTGAGGCAGTATCTGTAACAATTAGAAAGCGGTAAGGGCCCTACAATGTCCATATGGACATGGGAAAAGCGTTGCGTAGGAGTGGAAAAGGAAGAGTTAGGAGAAATGGTATGACGGGTAATTTTACTCCGTTGGCAATCAGTGCATTCGGAGGACCATTGACGACAATCTTTCCTCATTCCTGGCCAAACAAATCTTTGTGACAGTAATTTGGTCGTTGCTCTGGCTCCTGGATGGCTTAAGCGATGCAGACTGTTGAAAACAATACGACGAAATGGTTTAGTAATGTAAGGCCTAGGCGTATTAGTAGAAACATCGCAGTATAATGGCGTCTGGCAATGCTCTGATGTCATCTTCTTCAACTTTAGTGAAGATCCCTCAGTCAGCATCTCATGCAATTCAGAGTCTCCATTCTGTGAACGTGCAAGGTCTTCGTAATCGAGGGAGTCGCTGATTTGCTCAACTCTAGAAAGAGCATCTGCCACAACATTCTCTGGGCCTGATACGTGGCGAATATCTGTCGTGAATTGTGATATAAAATCTAGATAGCGAAACTGTCTCGGAGAGCATTTATCTCGACGCGAAGAGAATGCGAACGTCAGTGGTTTGTGGTCTGTGTAGACGACGAAAATTCTGGCCTCTACCATGTGACGAAAATGTCGAATCGCGTCGTAGATCGCCAGCAGTTCTCTATCGTATGGGCTATAACTTTTCTGTGGGGCCTTTAATCCTCGCGAGAAAAATGCTAGCGGTTCCCATGTATCACCAACGTGTTGCTGCAGAACGGCGCCTATCGCGTTGTCCGAGGCGTCTGTATAAATGGCGAGCTCTGCGTTTATGTTCGGATGTACCAACATAGTCGCCTTGGCAATGGCAGACTTGCAAGCTAGGAATGCCTCCATCATCGCCGGAGTCATGTGGATCTTCTGAGATCCTTTCGTCTTTGGACCAGTCAGGGCCGAGTTCAGTGGGCTTTGGATTTTCGAAGCACCTGGGATAAATCGGCGGTAAAAATTGTACATTCCCAGGAAACGGCGCAGCTCTTTAACAGTAGCAGGTATGGGAAACTCTGTGATGGCCTGTACCTTTTCCTCGAGGGGGCGTATTCCTTCAGGAGACACCTTGTGCCCTAAGAAAGTGATCTCAGATTTGCCAAACTCACATTTCGCGGGGTTGACCAGGACACCGTAGTCCGTCAAGCGCTGGAACAATTGACGAAGGTGGTTCCGGTGTTCTTCCTCTGATGTCGAAAATATGAGTATGTCATCCAAATATCCGTAACAGAAGTGTAGTCCTCTCAGAGCTTCGTCGATAAAACGCTGGAACGTTTGTGCTGCGTTGCGAAGCCCGAAGGTCATAAACGGAAACTCGAAGAGTCCGAAAGGTGTCGTGATAGCGGTTTTGGCTATGTCTGGAGGATAGACTGGTATTTGGTTATATGCTTTTACCAAATCTACCTTCGAGAAGACTTTGCTACCGACAAGTTGATTTGTGAAATCCTGGATGTGTCTTATAGGGTAGTTGTCAGGAATAGTGCGCGCATTGAGCGCCCTGTAGTCACCGCACGGCCTCCACCCATTGTCCTTCTTGGGAGCTAGGTGTAACGGGGAGGACCAAGAACTCTCTGACCTGCGAGCGGTACCATTTTGCAGCATCTCCTCGAACTCCTTCTGAGCGATCTTGAATCGATCTGGCGGTAAACGACGAGGACGACCAGTGACAGGTGGACCTGGAGTGGTACGGATGTGGTGGACGGTACTATGTTTTGGATCCTTATGTGTACCAGCAGGGCGAGTTATATCCGGGTATTCTCGTAAGAGGTTATGGAACTTGGAATCTCCTGATACTACTTTGACGGATGTTATGGTTTCGATGCTCTTGGCCACCGCAGCAGAAATGGATAGGGTAGTTACTCCATCAACCAAGCGTTGCTGTCTGCAATCAACAAGCAGATTATAAAAAGACAGAAAATCTACACCTATAATTGGTTTTGCTACGTCAGCTACCACAAATCTCCAGTTGAATACTCTGCGCAGACCCAGATTGAGTTGAAGTTGCACCCAGCCATACGTGGGTATCACTGTACCATTGGCAGCGTACAGGTCGTAATCCGTCTTCGCACGTTGTTCTCTGAGTGCTGTGCGTGGGTACACACATAGATCAGAACCGGTGTCAACGAGAAAGTTCATTTTTGTGTTACGGTCTACTACAAAGAGGCGGCCTGGTAATACATCATGGCAGTCGTGAGCCTCTACTTCCGGCTGCCCGAGCCGTTTCCCGATGGTTTGTAGTTACAGGGCGTAGTGCATTTCTTTGCTTGGTCACCAAATCTGTTATGGTAGAAACAGACAGACGGATCGTACGACTTCGATGTAGATCGCTCCCGTGATTTATTATGTTTTCGAGAGCGTGATCGGGAACGTGAATGTGAATTAAGCTGGCTCTGAAGTGATGATACTTGTTTTGTCAATTCTGATATTTGCTTAGTCAATTCGATCATAGACACGTTCGAATCCGTACTAGCCGACGCTACTTGAGGGTAGGGTGCGATATCATATACCTGATCGGCTAGTTCGGCGACATCCTCTAACGACAACTTTCTTTGTGCCGCTACTACTGATTGTATGTTAATAGGTAACCGACCTGCCCATAGTGTGCGGATGAAATCGTCTGGAACTGTTGGACCTGCTAAAGTCTGGAGGTGGCGCAGGAACTGTGAAGGCTTCCTATCGCCTAGCTCTTCGTGAGTCAGAAGTTGCTTCACCTTTTTTTCCTTGGATGCTGACAGTCGTTTTACGAGTTCGTTTTTTAATTTCTCATATTTGTTCTCAGCCGGGGGCGACGTTATAATGTCCTTTACCTCCATCGCGTACTGATGCTCTAGCTGGGAAGTTACATAGTAGAACTTCGTTATGTCCTGCGTTATTCCTGATAAACAAAATTGGCCTTCAATTTGGGCGAACCAAAGTGCCGGATCTTCCGGGAAGAATGGAGGTACTCGAACTCCCACTTTCGAAACCACTGGATTCTCTTTGTTAGCCATCTTCCACTTACTCTGTGTTCAATGTTCAAACTCGGGGTCACCAATTATGTGGGAGCGGTTAATAAAATTAGATCCACAAATACGCGGGAATTGTAGGCAAAGCTGAGCGTGCATTCGCCGTTGCATTCGAGTTCCGACTAGCGAGGCGGGCTGCTCCGACCAGTTGCTATGCGCGCGCGCTGCACATAAAGTGTCAAGACCGAGTCTGATGTGCATACAAGCGTTCTCGCCCGGGTTTGCCTACCACTTTATTATTATTTATATAAATTAGAAAATACATTTGTTTTCAGATTAAATTAACATGGTATGTAGCTTTAACAAATGTAATAGAAAGTATATGGTGTATATAATATTAACAACGTAAATAAAGGTAAGTAAATAGCTTTAACAAATGTAAATAGTAAATATTTTGTGTATATAATATTAACAATGTTAATAAGTATATAATGACTCTAAACAAAGTTAATGGCTTTAAGGTATGTAAAACAATATGGTGTTCCCACACCTTCTAAGAGCTACATACCTAAAGCCACTGCACACTCAAGAAGTATTTTAATTTTGTAGAAGTGATTTTTAGGGTTCCGTACCCAAAGAGCTTACTCTTTTACTAAGACTCCGCTGTCCGTCCGTCCGTGTGTCAGTCCGTCTGTCACCAGGGATCGCATGAACCGTGATAGTTAGACAGTTGAAATTTTCACAGATGATGTATTTCTGTTGCCGCTATAATGAAAAATACTAAAAATAAGTATTTAAGGGGTGCTCCACATACAATAAACAAGTTTTTTTTTTGCTCGATATTAATAACAGGTAGACGCTTGAAATATTCACATGTTGTATAGATAATGGTACCCTTTGTGCGCGAGTCCAATTCGCACTTGGTCAGTTTATTTTTATTATACTGACTGACCTGACAGACTTTGTACAGTCCAAATATCAATAAAGGTTGCGATCTATTTGTGAAATCCTATAGAACTTTACTTTGAGCCTTTCTCGACTTTATTAATTTTAGAACCGTGATGTAGTGACGAGTAGCAACATAAAACATTTAGCGCCATCAATGAAGGGCACTTCTTATAAAACAGATCGCAAAATTTATATTTATGGTTTTTTGTCGGGCTTATTCTGTTGTCATAACATAGCCTATTTTATTTATTTTGTCAAAATCTGACGATTGAAGAATGGTCCGGTTCTGTTTTTTCTCCTATCCATTGCCTTAATAGTTAAGGAGTTATGATCGAACACAAAATCGGACGTACTTACATACACATGCATAAACAAACGCCAATATCCCCGAGGGGTAGGCACAGACCATGGTTTGCAACTTACCAAAAATTCGCACTTACACACATACACTCATACGTACATACGCACTAACATATATTTACGAACACAACACGTTACCCTCTTTCGGGCAGCAGTCAGATAATAATTGTAAACGTACGAATGGGTGAGCCAAAATTTGTGGCTTTTCAACGTGTTTGAGGCAGAAACAAATATACATATATGGGTTCATCGCTTGCAGGGTTTTGGTTTTGGTTTAACACAAGTTATGGCTTCTCGCGTACTGCCCTCCTAATACGTAACTGTTCACTGTAATGGACAATCCTTTTCAACGTTTCTGAAGTATCTGAATATGTATATATCTGACAGTTTGGAGCAGGTTAAATTGAACGACTCCATACAGTGGAAAAATTACCTCTGGTCGCATCCACAATTTCAAATCACGCAAAAAAGAACCCTAATTAAACCAGCACTCCAGAGATCAATACACTGCGAACCAAAACGTGAATAATGGCGCTAATTTCGTGGGTCGGAAAAATCAAGAAAAAGCGTGTGGACCCCGCCGTCCGTCAGGGCCGGAACCCTAATACGGGTAGGCGTATAAATCGCCGCCTTCATGCATAAACAATAGGAAGGACTCGCATTGATTTACCGGCTTCACGCAGAGAAATAGCTGCAATGGAAAACTACTGTTGGCACCGCTACAGAGATAACAGAAACGCTGCTAGAAAATAGTTTAGGTTTCCATTTTTAGTTACATTTTTTGGATTTGCTAATATGTATAAAGGGCAAATGGGTAATTCTCATTTTGAAAACCGAAAAGTCACAACCAGTGGACGATATTTTTGACTACAATAATTTACTAATGTATGTGTCTGCATACTTAGTAAACAGTAAGCATTAACTCTAAGGTAGTTATTTATCTCAATGTAAATCACAAAATAAAAAAAAATATTATCCATGATTGTGACTTTTTGTTTTTCAACTATACGATTATCCAAATAACACTTTAGTAATTGAAAGTGGAAGAAGTAGACATAGGTCCTTTACAAAAGATATCCACTTGCTGCAGCCAAATAAAACAAAAACATAGAACGGTAGTTAAAAATAAGTAATAACACACGGTAATGCACTAAAAAGTAAATAATATATTCCCACTGTCGTAAAATAACGACGTCCAATATTCAAAAGTCTACATTAATTAAAAGCAGATCCACAAAATTAAGTAATTAGCATTACTGCAATTTGCATACTAGAATAATTCCTAAACTTTATTTGACGACCCATGTTATGATGATTTTTATAAACTTACGAAGAGAAAAAGGTTCTCTACTTGAAGAGCAGTATTATATATAATTAAATTACTGTTTAATTCTCATATGTAAGTTTTGACAGATTAGTCCAGTGGCCAGTTATTCGTTGAATGCAAAAATAAAACCTAGTCAGCCTTATTATAAAAACCTGATTTAGTCCTGGTTTAAACCAAGACTAAAAGATCTAGGATTGTTGCGGTATCAAAGTTAGACCCAGATCAAATGTGTGTCGTTATTACAAATAGAAGACTATTCGAGGATCAGTTAAACCAGAGATCAGCCATGGTCCAAATAATATTCACTGATTCGTTCATTCAGCTTTCATTCAATGCTACGTCCGTTTCACTAAATGGATATTATCTTCACATTTTAAACGCAAAAATATTCATTATTGCGTTTAAAATACCTGTACATCGTAAATTGTTCTTTGTTTAGGTTCCAATCTAACTAAAATGAGCACTATTAATTATTATATTGTTATTGAAGTTATCGTTATCGTTATCGTTTTTATAATCAAGTGGGTACTCTCGTGTGAAATGGAGTGAAATATTCCAGCGCGCGCGCCAATCCGAGACGTTTAAAACTTTCTGATACTTTCATACTGGGAATAGGTATTATTAATTTTTAAATTTTTAATAATAAAATGGAACATTTGAAGAAAAAAAGAAGTGAAAATTGGAGCTCAGAAGATAAAGTAAGTTTTGATTTACTTATTACTAGATTTTGTCCGCTCAAACTTTATTCAAAGCACTTTTATACACTGTACTTATTTTGAGATTATACCCTCAGTGTAAATCAAGAGTATAAGCTATCTATATTCCAAATTTCATCCAAATCCGTTTAGTAGTTTTCGCGTAAAATTCTTGCATGTTTTGCTGACGACTGGTTGAGATACACCATGTAGATCAGCTGTATCATCTTGAATCTATAAATAACACAATAACATTTTAGCATTGCCTTAGAGGTTGGGAACATAATCAAAGGTTAGGATTGACAAACGTTTTATAGAACTTACTTCATGGCGAGCACAGTTGCGTAATGCGCAAACTACTTGTACTTCAGGACTCAATGGGCATCCTCGAGAGTCATGCGCCAAATCCTCGCGTAACAAGTCAACAATTTTTTCGCCAAAACATTTTGTGAACCTATATTTGTATCGAAAATCTTCGTCATTTAATTCGAAGGGATTCACACGATGACGAAGTCTGCTGGATCGCCGAGACGTCTCCAGCATGTCCAAATCGTCCAAATCATTGAAATCCATCATATCAATGGCGTCCATAATATCAATTATTTATTGCAATCTATCACACACACGAAACCAAACAAATTCAAATTTAGTCCATAGATAAACTAGGGGTATCAGAAGTTTAACTTTAGTACCATAGATAGTCCATGGCGTAGCGATAAACTTCGTTTTGTAATAACATTTTACTTGGTCTATGATTTAAACCTGGTAACAATCCCAGTACTAAATTTAGACCGCGTTTTGGAATAAGGCTGAGTATGTTTTCACCCGCCCAATCGGGTTAAACCCACCTATACCGTGAAACCACGCGCAGCATAGGGTTCCGCAGAAGGCGGTGATTTTACCTGCTTTACAGAACTAACAACTTCATCAAAGTAATTTTTAATGGAATTTTTACGAAGTTTTTCTTTTGTAAGCTGATCGCCTATTAGTCGTTAACTTGTAAGGCCTACTTAGCTGTGATGCTTTTCCTTTAGAGTTCATTATATGTGCTACAGCCCAAAATTTCTTCACGTTTCTAAAATCAACGGTTTAGCCGGGGGACTCATTTTTCTAACAAAAAATTGCGCTTTTAAGTTAAATATTTCGCTAACGAAGTCGTTAGTCGAAATATGGCTTTTCTACACCCACAATATTTTTTAACGATCAATCTAATGATACTTTACACTATGATGTAGGCAAGACAAAAAAAAATGCATCTCTAATTTAGGGGAGGTAACATAAAAAAATATGCATAAAAATATCATTTAAGGAAGGTAACATAAATAATATAATATAAAAAGTGTGGCGCCGGATTAAGAATAGCCGCTTCCCGTGGATGTCTTAGAAGGCGACTAAGGAAATAAATTACCAGGAGACGGGCAGCAGCGTCTTCCTGAGATTCTAACCGCATACTGCGATCGCCAACCCGCCTGCCAAGCGTGGTATTTATAGCAAACCCCTCATGGTTATGAAAACCATGAGGCCCATGTCCTGCAGTGGGCATTAAATGGCTGATGATAATGATGATGAAAATAAAAAATACGATTAATCCTACCGTATGGCTACAAATTTATATTTGTTAAGTTTTTTTATAGTACATATGGTGCTACATTACCGCACTAGTGCGATAATGAGCACTTTACGTGCCTATGTCGAAACTTCAAAGGGCCATATGTACTATAAAACGTTGTACGATACACGTGCGAATAGGTAATTCGTAACTCGTGTCGATATAAAACACTCCCTTCGGTCGTGTTTTAATTTATCGCCACTCGTTGCGAATTTCCTACTTTTCGCACTAGTATCGTAATGTACTATTATGGAGTGAAATATCCATAACGTTATAGATATCTACGGATTACGGATTGAAAAAAAGACGCACAAATAAAGTAAAAATTAATGATTATCTATCTACGTCAAAAGCGATGCAACGCCAACAATGACACGAACAGTAAATAAGAGAGAAATTCAAGGCACAATATATGAGCGGCCTTTGAAGATAGCATCCAAAGGAAGATAAGTTCTAATAGAAATGTCATCTGCAAACCTTTGAAGCTGTACAATGTACATGTTAGCTTCCTAGAAAACGCGGTGAACCTACGACTAAACCATTCTTAGACGTTTTGTCGACTTACAAATACATCAGAATAGATAGATACATAGAGAACACTTTATTGCACAACCAGGTGAAAGAATTACAAATAATAAAATATTTATAATTTCTTTAAATGTGACAAAAATTAAACTGAAAATCTATCTTTATATTATTCGCAAAAACTATAATGCAGAATATAGATTTTATTGTGAGTGTAAGGTTACATGTGCGGTAAGAACACAAAATAGTTTTTACGAAATATGTAGTTCAGTATCAAGACAAAGATTTGACATTTTGTTGAACATCAAAACCCTTACAGCACATCAAGCTGTACTAGAAGTGTAAGAGAGATTTTCCCAAAGTTGATAAAGACTTCGTACAGTTTTAGTATTTTTTAGTGACTTGCGATGCTTATACCTACATAGTAATATATTAAGCGGGTCTAACCGCGATTATTTATAAGTTAAAATGTAAGTACCTTAAAAATAATTACCTTAATAATAATGTAATTACCTACTAATTAATCGCGGTTAGACCCGTTTAATATATTACTTCGTAGAGTTTTGTTCGTATCAGTCAAATCCCAGCTAGCAACACATAGTTCATAGCTGGTTATCTGTCGAAGAAATCGGTCTTCAATAGAACGTATTGTACAGTAATACTATATGCTTAAATATCGATTGATAAAATAGCTGTGATTCGTCGATACAAACAGTCTTGCCGCGAGCTTCGATACTTTACCAAAAACAAACTACCAATTATTGGCTTGGAGCCACAACATCGCATTTATTATTGAAATAAATTGTAAACACAATATGTGCAATGGTTCCATATACCTCTAGCTTATCGGAGCCTCCGCACATGGTGGAACGAAGGAACGAAATATGATCAGCTCCCTTACTATGCTCAGCTTACTTCTAGAGGATTACGTCCCATCTCTTACGGCATACTAGAAAATCTGGTCAAAATAATGTTTACATGTTGGCACGTTTTTTTATGCAGCCTATACGCCCCATTGCAGGGCACAGGCCTTCTCTCAGAGTGTGAATATGGGCTTCATTACAACCCGTGCCTACCGCGGATTGGTCATTTCAAGAGCCGAGATATGTTAACATCTCAGATACTCAGTTTTACTCAAAATCCTGACCCTTAGCGAGTGATATGGGCACTGCAACTTCACAAATGTACGTAATTTAGAAAACTAAGTCGTGGTACATGCCGGGATTTAAACCCACGACCTTCCGAATGAGAAGATGGCGTTCTACCGCTCCGCTGCTACCACTTATTTTTATTTCTTAAATCCTTCCTTTTTTTCTTCCGACAGACCACGCGGAATGAAGCCCGAATTGGCGCGGATACTAACCATAGTAAACTAGTGGCGAAGCCGGCGTAGCCATACAGAGCCAAACGTATTATTTGTCTTGTTATTTCAAATCTATTGGAAAAACGACAACCGCAAAACTGGTGGTAGTGCGGTCTTTAGTACATAAACAACGCAGAGCTAGATTTATAACTCTTTGTTAGAGTCTGTGTTAATTTAGCTGGCTGGTTTTACAGTGTTTCTTTTCTTTTCTTTTGATGTTTATAAGATGACTTTTGTAAAGTTATTGATAAATAAGTCCCTAGCTACCTATTTTTTTTTATTTTACACACATCACACACACATATACACAAACTCAAGCCTGTGTCCCGGAGGAATAGGCAGAGACCAGGGTTTACCACTTGCCATGTTCCTCTGCATCAACATTCATTAGTCGTTGCATCCACGCACGCTGGTTAAGGGTACTTTTTGTCTTGCCCTTCGCTAACACATCCCCTATATTTTTTAGTTTCATTGAAGAAAAACTCTTTTTAAGCGACTTCAAAAAATGAGAAGGTTCTCTATTCATCGCAATCTTTTTGGATTACCACGCGTTCTGTCGAAATGAGTAAATTGACGACGTAAAATTTTCCCAGTAATATGATTATTATTTATCAAAGCACATGAAAGCCATAGTAACATAGTATGACCTTGAAAAGAGCAATTAAAAACCATTGTTATGGTGACCTGATCGGGTCCTTGAGAATTCTACAGAATAAGGGGATCCAGTGGGCTAACTAGGGCCACCAATGAAAAAAATATATATATATTTGTATTTGCAAAAAGTGTGTACAATCTGTCTATCATGTTAGCAGTAATTTTTAGGACTTATGACCAAGAACCTAGGACCAGATAACATTTATACAAAAAACGACCGTTTTGGCGTTAATGCTATCTAGTCCTAGGATTTTTGCCTTAGGTTCACGGCCATGGGTCCTAAAGATCACTGTTTAGACAGAGAATGTTTAGAAACTTTTTTGCAAATTCGATCTGTAAATAAAGATATGTTTTTTTTTATCGTTGCCGCTAGTGTTACTTCCTGGAGCCCCTTAATGTTCAAAAGCCGCGCGTGAAAATAACATGTAACTATGAATCTGTCTCTGTACGTAATAATGTGTTAGGTTTCATTAATAATTTCTTCTGTTCCTTTTCCACGGAAAGTAGACAATATATAAGCACAGAAGCATGACTAGGACTTGAAATGTAAGATTAGTTTTACAATAATAATAAGATTATTTTGAATGCTTTTGTACAGAAAAGTTAAACATACTTTTATATAACACAGTAACATAGAGTGATGGTTTATTTGTTTAATTGCGTCATATGGTACATTGTATAGTCCATTGGTTTGAAGTTAACGAACTTGACTTTGTCAAGTTAAACAAGGTATACAAAACAATATTTTTAACCGAATTCAATTAAAAAAATAATCAACAACCCGACTGCTCAGTTAACCACCAGGCAGATGGACCAACCTGGGTACACGCAATGAGTTGAATTTGGTCGCGTTTGTGTACAATGTTTGGTAGACAATGAGTTGGACGTGCACCGTGCAACACTTTTTTGGTTCCGGCTCGGGCAACGAATTTTCTAGTGTTTTTTCCACAATCCCCTGAACCTCTGTCTCCCCTGTTCTGTGTCAACGGCCCGATTACATTAGCGTCGGCCCCACTCGTGATAAATCAACATCACCCCGCCTTTCAACCTCAATACCATTACTATTGATAATTAATAGCCAGCTGTTATTTAACGTAACTTAGTGAATGAGAAAATGCTTTATTGGAGCAACGTCAAAGTGCTTTTCAGCGCCGGCTTTTTGAGCTCTTGAATGAAACTTTGCGAATGACAATTTAATTTATTTTATTTCTGGAGGATCATCCATATTGATGTGCTTGATTGTAAATATTTTTAATCGTGATTAAACTCGTTGTGTTATTTGCAATGTCGTTTCTGGCTTGTTTTCTGATGATAATTACGTGCGAAAATAAAATATATCGAGCGAATGTGGGTGGAAGGGCCGGTAAGGGACGACCCAGGCAGACATACCTCTACCAAATAGGGGTCGTATTAGCAAAGGGCAACATAAAAGTACCTGCAACCGGCGTGCGTGCGTGCAACGGCTAATGAATGTTGAGGAAGCGAAAGTGATGTGTCAGGATCGTGGCAGTCCCTGGTTTCTGCCTCCCCCTCTGGGATATAGGCGTGAGTTTATGTATGAGTGTATATATGAAAATAATATAAAAATTATGTGCCTGCTGGAAATGTTTTAATCACTTTTAAACTCATTGTGTTTTGACATTTGACATGACTTTAACGAAGTTAAGAATAAAAATTAAATTTTTTATAACATTGCAAAGAATTACACAGTAGGTAGATAATCAAATGAAGAATAAACCACAGAGCACATTTTAGCAACTACCTGTAAGTACATGAACAAGCTAAAGCATAGTATTTTATTTTATCCGAATCCGATCAAAACCAACCGATTGTGAGAGTGATACATTTTGTCATATTAAAATGAACGTTTGTAGAGACTGTTTCATTTTCCAATTTGAAACACCAATTTAAGGTATCAAAGCTCTGCAAAGTGGGGAACAAATCAAAAAAGCAATTTTAAATGCGATTTATTCCGAGTCTAGACTAGATTTCGCGCTATTGTCTCTGTAGTCAAGGTATTGGGGTATAATCAGTAAATCCGGACCGTACAACCAATTTCATTAGAGGTTTATCTTTCCCGCCGAATGAAATCAAATTACGGTCTTGAACATTTTGTGAAAGGCCGCAATTACTTCGTAATTAGAATTTGAAATGTATTTTACCATCAAAGTGTTACTCTAAACATACTTTAGTGTTAAGAAGAAAACCAAGAAATAAAAAAGAAGGAAAATATCGTAACGAAACTTGAGTGTCTGAGGTGTTTACATACCTTAGCGCTTGAAATTTCAAATCCTATGGGCACGAGTGGCATTATTAAGTCCTCTCCTTCTCTCTCTCTCTCTCTGAGAGAAAGCCTATGCCCTGCAGTGGGACGTCTATAGGCTACATAACAAATATTAGAATTACAGTATTATCACAAGACTCAACCGATTAAAGCGTAACAACAGAAGTCAAGTTAGTTTAAAAACTCCATCAAAGTAACTCTGCGATGGAGTTGGTAAGTCACAAAGTCCACTGATTGGTTGTTTATCACAGTTAGAACTAAGCTGATGGCATTCAGGGCAGACAGAGTTCCGTACAAATACAGCGTGCTCTGTCGACATTGCTATCGGGATTTTAGGTTGCGGACAGCAACAAAGACACAGTGCATTTGCATCGCATAAAACGTAGTTGATTTAAACGCACACAAGCTTGTAAATTGCATCAATACATCCGAAACCGATAGACTGTTCCAATTTCCACGATGTCAGCGTACTTTGTTTACATTAAACCCGTAACAATGGACAACTTCAAATCCGTTTCCCTGAACACAAATCTCGGTGGTGGCCTGCATTGACTTTGGTGGGATTCCAACGGATCTTCGGATCGTGTTTTCGGTTATATTTCCCGTGACTAGTTTCTGTTTCGCGTTGATTCTGAAGCCGGCGTTCCCCATGGCTTTACGGGTTTATATATACACTCATCAGATTTCTATACAAGGACAGTTATTTGAGGATTCTGTTTGTTATCACAAGGAGGAAAATATCTTTTTGTATCAGCCAATGGCAACAGTCGAAATAAAAGAAGTCGACGTCTAATTGGATTTGATAGGGGAGGACGTCGGATCTACTGAGAGCAGATAATATCTTGCGCGACTTAGGGAGATGGGACTAATTAGTTAAACGAATCCCCAGCAATGGAGTTGGGAAGGACACGGGTTTTTCGGTTCACTGCGTCCACCGGAGTGCCCATGCGTCTTGGACTCACGTACGGATATTCCCACTGAGCTGAGATAGCATGTAATCAAATGAGCCCTCCTCAATTAGAAAATCGGATCCACTTTCTCGTGATTTGTTTTTCTTTGGGTGCCTCGTTTGATTTGCGCCCCCATCTCAAGGAAATCATCCATAATTGAGCGGCGGTTGTGTCTTTGATATATCAGACATTTATTTAACGGCACATTACTACAAACACAACGTAATCATTAATATACAGTAACTCAAATACTGCGTACTGCGATCGCCAACCCGCCCCTGCCAAGCGTGGCGATTATGGCAAAACCTCTCATGGTGATGAAAACCACGAAGGAGGCCTATGTCCTGCAGTGGGCGTCAAATGGCTGATGATGAACTCGAATAGATATTAAGAAAACACAAAATGAAAAGGGTTCTGCCCACTCCTCATGGATACTGGCGTGAATTTATGTACTGTAAAAATTGTAAACTGTGAAAAGAAAAAAACACCATTCATTCATCAATCATTTTTGCAGTAAGGATAAAAGTGTCGAAAAACGGGACGAAAATAATAATAAAGTTATTTTGTCGCAAGCGCGTCGCACTTAGCGTCATTAAAGAGCAACTTAACAATTTATTAACATCCGCTAATAGGGCTTTGATAAATTAAAGCGGTGTTTAAGTTGAGAGCACCGTAATTTGCACAGTGAAGGCTTGGCCGCAGCTGCGCTTAGCTTTTAAAAGGCGCCTAATCCGAAAATGTGAGGTGCGCTGCGCTGTTTTTGATTCTCCACCGGACGTTAATGCATAGCAAAATAGAAAAGTTGGCCGGCAAAAGTTGGACCGGTGGAAGCTAGAACCACACTGAACCACACCTACATACGCTACACACGTAACGCCACGTGCGATCTTGCCGCTTGAATTTGTACGCTTAGAAACACACTTAGTTTACGCTTCTTCTAATCTCTGTGTATAATAAAGAATATTCTATCTCCGAACTAAAACTTTCGTAGGCACCACACATTATTAACTCAACACCGAAAACCTTAAGCCTTAAACTTGGTCGGACTCTTCCGACAAAACACCAAGTAAGTTTATCTGGTGTTAAGTTAATAATATTCTGTCTATATATCTATCTATTTATATATCTATCGATTTATCTATCTACCTGACGTGATGTCAGGCCTGCCTCGGCAGATCGGTGTCGGAAGGTGGAGGCGTGTGGCGCTTCAGGTACGATTATTTATAACATTATCATCATCAGCTGTTTGACGCCCACTGCAGGATATAGGCCTCCTTAGTGGTTCTTATAACCGTGAGGGGTTTTGCCATAGTCGCCACGCTTGGCAGGCGGGTTGGCGATTGAAGTATGCGCTTATGGTGATTGATTTCCCTAGTCGCCTTCTACGACATCCACGGAAGGAAATGGAGTGACACTGACTCTTAATCCGGCGCCACGCGGAATTATTTATAACATAAAATGCATTAAATACCATGAATATACACTCTTCTCTTTGTCTGCCCTGTTGGTCTAGCGGTCTCACGTCTGCTTACCATACCGGAGTTCGTGAGTTTGATTCCTACTAGGGGAGGGGAAGAGGCACCAAATATTTGTACACAATGGCCTCAGTCTGGGTGTATTTCAAATTTAACCAGGGTTCCAGGACAAGTGATTATGTTGTGTGGAAGTTATCACTTATTGCTATTATTACTTTGAACCGTGAAAACAGCGTCTGATGCCAAATACGATACGTGTAACGTGCAATCGATAGCAGGTCAACCTTTACATTTTTGTTGCGAAGTCGTCCTTAACGTCCTTAACTGATTGGAGTGCCCGTATGTAAATGTTGATGTGCAGTCGACTGTAAGGACAAGTGTAAACACCTACCGTCCCGCGTCTTATCACGTGGGCAATGGATTTAGGGTCAAGGTGATTCTACCTTTATAGTGCTCTGCCGTTACTTTTCTAATAAGAATAATACATTTTTAGGTAAAATGTGTTTGTCGGAAAATTCATCTATCATTTTATGGAATAAAAATGTTCAGTTTGATGTTCAGAAGTACAGAAGAGATTAATGCTTTTAGCAAAAACCTTACTTATCCTACTAATCCTACTAATATTATAAATGTGAAAGTTTGTAAAGATGTTTGGAGGTGTGGATGTTTGGATGTTTGTTACTCAATCACGCAATAACAGCTGAACGGATTGGCATGAAACTTGGCGTACAGATAAACAAAGACCTGAATTGAGACATAACATACTTGATATCCCGGTAATGCGTTCCCGTGGGATAATAGTTATTTTAAGTTTAAAATAGATAGCGTTGTGCGAGCGGATATTGTGTTTTAAAAATAAATGGCGTTGTGCAAGAATCGTATAAACGGATTCTGTGGGACGGATTCTATAAAGTTTGCGGGGACAGCTAGTAAACAATACGACTATCGTATCGTACAGTCGACAGCATATGACATTTAACAAGCATGCACTCTACTCAGTTACGTTACGGGTGACTTCACAGCTAAAGTGTGAATTAAGAGCCTTGTGCGTACGGTTAACAGTTCCTTGTCACTTATTTGATTCCATCAGTCAATGAGCCTATAAGCTCTATGAATTACAGGGTGCTCGCAAACTCGAGAAACGAAAAACAAACAAAAAGTCAAATACATAATAATATAACTTCCACACAACACGATCACTTGTTCTGTTCCCAAACTAGAATACGTTGTGCCATGGTAACCAGGCAAGGCTAACAGAAATAGAGAAATACACCTGAGGCCATGTGTAGAAATGTACGGCGGCCCCCAGTGGAAATCGAACCACGACCTCCGGCGTGGTAATTAGAAATGATACCGGTAGACCTACGAGGCAGTCTTTGACCTATAAGGATATTCCAGCATAACTTGAATAGTAGGTATAATTCAACCCATCAATATAGAACTCAACATAAACAAAGCAGCCAGAGTGAACAAAATAGTTCAAGTAAATGTTAGCTCAATTAAATTATACGATTCTTGAGACTCAAATTAAGTTAAGCGACTTAACGGTCTGAAAAGGTTATGTTATTATATAATATGTCACAGTTCAGCTTCGTCATTCATAATTTTGTTAGCTCAAGGAAGATCCCATTGGATTCACTTAGCTCCGTCTTCCTTTAGTGCCACGTTTCCATTACACCCAATGCAATTGGAATGAAAAGCGAAGGTGTGAGAAATACATCGAAATACTAGTTGTTTTTTTTTTGTTATTATTATTAACTATGGGTAATACATTACCAGGAGACAGGCAGCAGCGTTTTCATGAGATTCCAACCGCATACTGCGATCGCCAACCCGCCTGCCGAGCGCGGCGATTATGGAAAAACCCCTCATGGTTAGGAAAACCTTGAGGGAGGCCTATGTCCTGCAGTGGGCGTCAAATGGCTGATGATGATGATGATGGGTAATTTTATCAAAGTTATTGGAACTGCAATTTGACGTATATGTGTGATTTTTAGGGTTCCGTAGTCAACGAGGAACCCTTATAGTCTCGCCATGTCCGTCCGTCTGTCTGTCTGTCCATCTGTCTATCTGGCGGCTTAGCACAGAGACAGTAATTTGGCATAGATATACGTAATACGAACGATCTGCCGATTTCAATAAGGCGCTCTTCTTCCCCAGCTATCTTTAAAAGCAGGGTTCACGATCTATATCTATCACTCTAATTTATTAAACAGTTCAATTATTATTGTTTTCCTGAATGTAGGTATGTCTTTTCTTTTGTCCTCTGGTAGAACTTTATTGTAACTTATGTAACTTTATGTATGTTTATAATTGTTATACATATGTACAAGTATGTAAATGAATATTCATATTTGCACCTACTACCCGTCTCACTTTTCCTCCATCGTCGGTTCATCATCATCATCATCATCATCATCATCATCAGCCTATGCTTGTCCACTGCTGGACATAGGCCTCTCCTATAGCACGCCACTGAGCACGGTCCTCGTCTTCGTCGGTTGCCTGGAAGAAATTGCTATAAGCCATAAGGCCGCCAATTGTACTGCATTTTTGTAAACATTTCATGTTTGTGTTTTTCCTGGTACAATAAAGAATATTCTTATCTTATCTTAATATTATGTATTTTGCCAACAAAACGGTAGAAGAAAATCTCAAAATATACATATATTTTTTTGGTACCACACTACGACAAAATTAGGCATGCAATTTTTGTTTCCTCACCTATATGATAGTGTGGGATGTCGTTGCATTGGTCGATAAAAATACTGTTTTTCGGTGTAAGGTTCCGTTTGCGAAATATTTGTCAGTGTAGGGCTTCCCGCCCCCTCCCGGCTAATCGGTTGATTTTAGAAACGTAAAAAAATTCAGCGCAGTAGCATATAATGAACTAAAAAGGAAAACTATCACGGCTAAGCAGGCTTTTCAAGTTAACGAGTAATAGGACACCAACTTACAAAAGGAAAAGTTCGTACAAAATTTTATATAGAGATAGTTGGTGGAAATAACAAAATACTTCTTTCTTTTTGTATGACTCAGTGCAAACAATTATACAATGTGGTGCCCATAGTCATCTAAAAAAACTACATTTATGGTCACATTTCAATCAGTGCTTTAAGTACATGTATTTTCGACTCAGCTGAAAAAATAAGTGGGTAATTTTGCAAACTAAATCTAATTAGCATTTCTTTTGTAGGGGTTTTCAATCAATACAAGGTGCTAAAAAAGGGATGGTGACAAAAAAATCATGCTGTGCCCAAATATAATTTAAGCAAGACAAAAAAAAAATTACAGTACAAATCGTCTGCAATAGTAGATTATGTACTAAGGGAATAAAACCATGTATTATGTCATGGGCGGCATATTGAACCCTGAGCGGAGCGAAGGACTCCGAGTTAACTCGCGAGCGCAGCGAGGGAGTTAAATTTTAACTCCTGAGCGAAGCGAGGGAGTTATGTAGAGTCCTGAGTGAAGCGAGGGGTTCATACCGCCCGAGACTAAGACATGTTTTATTCCAGAGGTGAATACTCCACTTTTCACACCATCTGGGAGACAATAAAAAGACAGGGCTGCATAAGTTGAAAATATGTATTAAAACCTGAAATTAAATATAAAGTCCACACTCTTTTACGGCTTAGCAACTTAAATTGAATATAACTTTTAAATTCGTATTTGCAATTCGCGCCTTTTTTTCTTTTTTTTGTTGGTGTTTCGCGCGGTCACAGGACACAGTATTTCAGAAAAAAAAGAAAAAAAAGAGGTGAGTTTCGAACAACAATTCGAATTTCGAATTGCAATGCGGGGCTTCTCCATAGTTTTCATGCGAATTTTGACATTCTAAATTCAAATCACTTTATTCCCTAGGGAAATTCTTCATTATTATTGCCCTCGAGAGACAAGGCCATGCTTTACGATGATATTTGACGGTACGTAATAAGGCATTGTCGAGCAGGAGGTGTGAAAAATATTGTTATTACTATTGAAGAATTCCTGCGAAGGAATTCAGAACTTACCCTCAACAATTTGACAATTAATTAACATCTACTAATAGTCAAAACAGTTAGGGTGCGACTGATATACCTATCAGTTAATCATGAAAATAAAATCATAGTCGCTTGACACTACCAACTACCACCGTGTAAATGGAGGTTAAAACTAAGGCCCCCTGCAAATGGATTTAGGAATTGATAATTACAAAACGCCATTTCCCATTAAGACGTGCGCCTGTAAGCACCCTAGTTTAAACTGACCAAGTTATTTTGGTTAGTAACTATATAAGGAAGTTTCGTTTCGTATTATGTAAGAATATAAAAAATAAGGTTGCTGGGTGCGGGCGGCACAAGACCGGGAAGCTTGGAAACACACGATGTAGGCCTATGTCCTGCAGGTAGGCGCCAAATGGCTGATGATGATGATGAAATAAAATATTTATTTTAATTTAATTATTTATTTTTGAAGTAAACATACAATTCAATATTCTGTGAATATTTCAAGCGTCTACCTGTTGCCGTTTTTAACATCGAGCAAAATAACGACAAAGAAATCACCTTTGTTGTATGGCAGCACATAAAATGCTTATTTTATTCTGTTTTTAGTATTTTCCGTTATATCAGCAACCGAAATACATCATCTGTGAAAATTTCAACTGTCTACCTATCACGGTTCATGAGATTCAGCCTGTTGACAGACAGACAGATGGACGGTGGAGTCCTAATACGATAGGGTCCCTCACCCTTTGGGTACGGAACCCTAAAAACGCGGAACATACACGGGGGGGATCTGGACAGCTCTGTGTGTTAAATAGCCCTGACCTTACGCTGGGCTGTACTTTTTGGGTCAGCTTTACCTAAGTTTTGTTTAAGAACTTACATAAATCTATCGCAAACAATACGACCATTGGATACTCAAATATTCGCACCGTGTCTGAGCTCTACCTAGTGTAGATTATGTGTGAGAGTGCTCGATTTTAGTGTGCTCTACGATATTTTATGGTAGGAATGTCGTGGCCCGTTGGGATGGCACCGACGGCGGCAGCGTCGCTTCCCGTCGGTTTCTTGCCAGATCCCCGGGTACAATCGGACTCACAATCTGTGCAGCTCCAGCTGGTACAGGCGGAAATATTGATATAGAGACTTAACAACAATAATTTGTTTAATTGTATCGAAAAGGAGGACTTTAATCCCTTTCTGTGGGGATTTTTTTTAAAGTAAGTTTTTTTCTTGATACGCATTGAGCATCAAGGCCAAAAATGTTGGAAATGGTAGAAAAATTTTGGGTCAAGTTGAAATATTATAGGTACCTTTGTAAACTCTTTTGAGGATACAGGTATGAAAGTAGTTTGAACAAACTTCGAAGTTTTCTGTAACGGTTTTGTCGACGATAGTACTTACCTATACGAGATCACAATATTTTTACTTGCAGGTCGTAAGTTTCTTTTAACTTTATTTATGACTCGAAATTTTTGAAATTCTTTTGCAGCTAAGCATTTTATTAAAATTTAAAAATTAATATTTTTGTTACATAAAAAACTTTAGTTGTTTTTTTTAATACTGATAAGTATAAGGGTTCAAGTCCAGAGCCTAGTCCTTATTTTCGGCACTTCTAGCAGGAGATTTAATAAAATACGCCCGTTAACGACGAAGCGTTTATTTGAAGAGAAAGAGTAAAAAAACAAACTTTGGCCTTTGCATATACCCAATGATATAATTTATATAGCGTCCAGTGGCACCTTCACTCACACTAGATGGGTAAAGGGGCCACTCGGACGCTGCAGTACCTGGGACATTGTTTAAGATGGAGTAGGCTTGCCTAGCACCTATACCATCCTGACAGCTTAAGTGGCCTAACCCACAAGAATGACAAGCGATGCGGTGGTAGCCCAGTGGGTAGAACAATGGACTCGGAAGCGAGAGACCCAGGTTCGATTCCCAGTGCGGGCATGTAACTATGACTTTATTTATTTTTTTAATTGTAGCTGCAATACCACACGCGAACCGTAAAGGAAAACATCGTGAGGAAATCCGCGGCTTAGGTGGCTCCGCACGTAGATAAAGATTAACCTACCTACAAATAATAAATACTAAATAATAAAATATTCAATAGGGCGATATTGTTTGTATTGGTTGTTTCATTGAGACTATTGGTTAGTGCCTAGACTATTACTGCCAACCGCATTCCAATGGTATAACCCGTGCAACATAATTAGGCGCCTCGCGCGATTCTATCTTCTTCGCGCTATGTGCCTATTTTATTTGCACGGGTCATACCAATGGAATGACAGTGTACTGCTACGCAACAGCGATAAATAACGGCTAGTCGTGCTAATATCATTATATTGCAGAACTATCGGTTTCTTAGACTCTGGGCCCTTGATTATCTATTAGCCACTATATTGCCACTTTTCACTTCTTATCAATCTACAGATTAAACTACGGTATTAAAAAAAATCGGTAGAAATTTTATTTTATTTTGGCCCTCTATTAATACGTATACTTATACATAAACTCACACCTGTATCCTGGAGGGGTAGGCAGAGACCACTTTTCCAGTTTACCACTAGTCACGATCCTGACAAACTTGTACCACCTTCTATTATGTAATGCAAAATTTTAAACGTCTGATGTGCAGGGTTCGCGGCAGCGTCAACAGTTTATTTTATAAATTTATCAATGTACACACAAAACAATATAAAACAGGAATGATAAGCAGCCCAACCCTATGATGATCTTGTGGCGCCGGATTAAGAATAGCGTCACTCCATTTCCTTCCGTGGATGTCGTAGAAGGCGACTAAGAAAATGCATTACCAGGAGACGGGCAGCAGCGTCTTCCTGAGATTTCAACAGCACACTGCGATCGCCAACCCGCCCGCCAAGCGTGGCGATTATGGCGAAACCCTTCATGGTTAGGAAAACCATGAAGGAGGCATGTGTCCTGCACTGGGCGTCGAGTGGCTGATAATGAATGAAATTGTTTCGAAATAAAAATATTGATTAGGTTAATTTTTAAAATTCAAACATTACCTACTTATTCTGTAGGTTTCCTGTTACGTGTGTCCTGTACTTGTGCTGCCTAAACAAGAATCTCAGTCCGGAGCGGTGTTAATTTACATTTTAACAAGTTTTAATTATATTTCCTACTGAAACATGGTACAATGGTGTTGTCGCAGACCTGAAACATCGAGAAACTATTCCATCGCTGCCTTTAACGTAAGCAGCGTAACTTTGCAATTAATTTATTAAAACAGTGGTGGTAGGTTATTTTGGTTTTTCAGTTGAAGGGAGGCCCTTACAAGAATACTTACTTTGTTTCAAAGTCAGGTACTTATGTGAATGGATACTAGAGCCAGCTAATATGGCCGAAGGGGACTGAATTTACGCAAAACTAGCCTTAACCTAAATTAACTTCTTTCACTAAGTAACAGTTTTTTTTAGTATTTCATACAACTCGACCGCGTCAAGGTTCAAGATTGTATGAAAAAAATATGAATACTGAAGTACTGAAGAAACAATATACAATCTTTTTGTATTCTTTTTTTTTGTTGTACTAACCCGTGATGAGGACTATTCTTAAAACCTATTTTTATAAATTAATAAATGGTATATATACAATATGAACAGCTCGTAGCCCCGGCTGCCTGAGTGATCTTAAACGATCACGAAGGTTAAGCAACACAGGGCGCGTTCAGTGCATGGATGGGTCGCCGTCTATGCCTAACGCTAGTGGCATTTTTCCGAGCGGTTCCGTGCTTCGCAAGGCACGTTAAGCTGTTGGTGCCGGCTGCCGTCGATAGATGGCAGTCGTTAAGCCAAGTCAGAGGCCTTAGGGCGGCTTGACAACTTCTGACAGTAGACGAGCCACTAGTCTACAAGCCTCCACCAATCCGGACTTGGCCCCCGTGGTGGAGTATGGCCTGTACCTTCCTTAGGGAAGAGACCCGTGCCCCTCGGTGGGGACATAATGGGTTGATGATGATATATACAATCTACCATTATTAATTTATGAATAATTAAATTCGTAGGATGCCACATTGCAATAATAATTTTTATAGGCTATCAGTTTGCTCTCCTCATTTTACGTATTTAATTCAAATTACTTTTTATAAATTTTGTGATTGAAACAAAAAATAATAACTTTGAATTTTTTACTTATGCTTATGAAAAGTGATTTAATTTAGGGATACTAAAGGAACAGTTTTTTCATTTTGTGTTTTATATTTTTATAACATGTTAATTTACAATTAATTAAGTGCATATTATTGGTGTTCTACGCATTTAATTAATTAATTACAATAATTAATTATAAGCTATCAGTCTGCTCTCTTCATTAATTAGTAATTCCTATTGCTTTTCACGTTGTCTTTTCTGTTAAGAGCAGCTATAGAAGTCAATTTCAACTGTTAAGTCTTTACTTTCCAATCCCTCATAATCAGGCTCTCAATAAAACCTTAATAAAGCAAATTGAATACTTTAAATATTGAAAACATTTTACGGATACAAATAGAAGGGAATTATACGTGAACGTTTACATAACGTCGTCGGAGCGATGAAGAGGGTTTTCCGTGGAACACGAGTCTATCTGAAAAGCACAGCCACTCACACGTGAATAAACACGAGCCGTAAATGTTTTATATTCTTTGGAATTTACTCGATCTACTCACCAATCTGCCGTGCTGATAAGCTTCCAAATCCCCCGGGGACATGATTTCGGATAGCAAAATACACATATTGTTGTTTTTAAAGCAAACAGGATTGATGCTGGCAATCACGTCCGAGCGCTACCAGACCGGTGGTAGCGTGGCCGGTGGAACGCTTAACTCACATTCAAATGGTCGCTGTCATGTAAAAATTACTTTCTTTTCCTTTGCTTTGTTTTTTGTGAATTTGAAGTAGCAATATTACTCGCTGGCTGTGCAGGCAAACATTGTAAGAAATCCTGGGTGCCTGAGGTGTTACCTGAGCGCTTAAAATTACCAATCCGCGTTGTGTACACGTGGTGATTAAATTTCTCTCTCTCTCATACATAATACTCGTACATATGTATTTTCAAACTTCTCTATGTCCAATCCAACGCAACGTGATTATAACGCAGCCTGTAAAAGTCCCAGTCCTCTCTCTCTGAGAGAATGCCCATTTTCTCTGGTGGGATGTATATATGTATGTATATATATATATATATATATACATATATATAATATATATATATATGCGAGTGAGGGACGTCTCAGACGGTCTTACTTCGACCAAATACGGGATGTATTAGCGAAGGCTAAAATAAAAAGTATCCAAAACCGGCGTGCTTGCGTACAGCAACCAATGAATGGTGACGAAGCAAAAGCGGTTTATCCGGATCGCGGCAATTGGCAAACCCTAGCCACGGCTAACTCCTCCACGATACAGGCGTGAGTTTTCGCAAAGTGATGTACAATCACGTCCGCGTAAATACAGCAACAGCGTATTTCATAAACGAATGTTAATTAAATTCAAAGGAGCGCAAACAAGTTATCATAAACAGCGCTCACGCGGCATGCAAAATTAGAATCGGGAGCGTCGAAACCTAATCAGCGCTGACAAGTGTCTATCAAGGGGCAAACAAAGGCTTTAAATCATATCCCATAGTCGTGTTTAACTGGTATAATATAGGCAATCACGAGTTTCGGTGTCTCCCGGGATCGTGCTGCGGATTCCGAAAGAGATGAAGCCGGGACGTGCGTGCTGCGAATGCTTTAGCGAGAGATAACGCCTGTCGAACCAGATTTGAATATGAAGAGAATATTAATGAAAAACTTGCTTTCATCTAACGCTGTATGCGCCTTGTTTTGCTCCCTGTTGGTTGCTTCGCTGACGGAAGTATATTGTCTTGTTAATTTTGATGGTCTCATTGAATTCTATTTTGTTATTCTTGGATGGTCGAAAGGAATGCTTTGCGCTGTTGATTTAGACGTACGTTGATTTCTCCCTTATGATTTGCGTTTATTATACGATTATACGTTTTACTTTAGGTATTTAATTTCCTTTTCAAAGCTTGCCTACCCCTCCGAGTTACAAGCGTGACTTTGTATAAACGTTTATACTCGTACCTACTCATAAAAATAAAATAGTATTTAAATAGGTTTTTCTAAGGTTGTCACGAGCACTAGACATAATAAAAACTGAATTTGCACGGATATTTACTAGTTTATATTTTTTATTTTACAATTTTCCGACGTTTCGGTACTATTGCAAGTGCCGTGGTCTCGGTAGAATGAGGTGACAAATGAATCGTCGGTGAATTGTAAAATAAAAAATCAGTTTTTACTGACTTTGCAGTCAGTTTTTACTATAGTAATTAAATTTTAAGTGTTTGATTCAATAACATAATTTGTATTTAGGTACTTGAATTCTACATCTAAATAGTCCCGTCATTAATTTGCGGGAGATTAATAAAATAGGTTTTTTTATTGTTGTTAAACGAGTAAAAATAAATAACAAATATTTGCGCTTACACGGTTTCCAGGTTATTAATAAAATTACTGTTGATTGGTTGCCCGATTTTAGCGGGATACAGGTATAAGAGTTTGGCAATACTCTATAAGGAAATACCTTAATAAAAAAAGTGTAAAATTGTGCTACTTTCATTTATTGAGTAAATAAACGAGTAAATGCGGAATTAATTTCATCACAGTGCCGGTTTGAGTCGTAATGTTGCCTAAGGGTCTCACATTCTAATCCACATCTCAAAATTTATTTTTAGTTTCTGGATCCAAGTACATGAATTTAATTACGTGGTTCTCAAGAAACCATATTATCACAATACATCGCTTCCGTATCAAGGTTCTGAAGGTTCCAAATGCACGTAACGGGTAATGTGAAATAGTGCTTACGAAAGTTTCAGGTACAATTTGACCCACATTTTAAAGTCTTCGATAAGTGGACCTCTGTTGTACTGGAAATAAAGGCCACTTTATGGTCTTTATTTTCTCTACTACTAGGATCTGGCTTGTTTTCCAGCATAGATCAATATTTCATAACCACGCTTGACTACCAAAACAGAGGTCGTGGGTTCGATTTCGTACTTGATTTGTACAAATGGCTTCAGTCTGAGTTTATTTCCACGATTGTGATGTACTTGGTCACCATAGGACAGGGTATCCTAGTTTGGGACCAAGACAAGTGATTTTGTTGTAAGGAAGTTTTAAATTTAATTCGATTTAATGGAAAACCTCAGACTCCATCTACCTCTAAGTATGTGTATATTATTATAAGAGGCGGTGTTGGGCTAGAGGCGCTTGAGGATAAGCAATTTCTCCGAAAGCAATTTCTTATGAAAACCTGATATTTATTCGATGCAGTGAAACCGGTATGTGCCAAATATTGTTACGTAACAGATCAATTATTTAAAATTTTAGTGTTGAGTTATCTTCAATAAACTCTAATTAATAATTTCGTACCGAGTATCAAAATGTCAGACATAACGAGAAACTCCCAAGCAGTGTAGTCGAGGAAATGAATTCAACTAGAGCATGGATACCGGTTTTCAGTAATACCGAAAAACCGGAATACCGGACAGAATATTCGAATTTGAAAAACCGGTTTTGTATAATCCTAATACCGGTATTTCGATAGTTTCGGTATTACTATAAACAGCTTCTAGACGCGCTGTTCGATTCTACATCCATATTATTATAATAAATTCATAACGTAAAACATTGGGACTTCTAGATTTCCAATCTGGTTTTACGATTTTGCTGCAATTTTTGAGAGCCTCAGACTGTCTAAATACAGAACTCATGGTTTTGGAGTTTCGGTATCAATACAGTCAAATGTTTAACGCTCACCTTAAAGATAGTTTCGAATTAACTGATGGTACTATTTAAAATCACGGTTCGTTCCTGTGAATTGCGGTGTTTGTGGGACGTTGTTCCTGTGAACGAACCGTGATTTTAAATAGTACCCATCAGTTAATTAGTGTTGGTCTCCTGCTCTATGTGGTGTACCTACGGTAGTGACATAATACAGTATTGTAACTAACTGTAAGTATCTTCAACAGCCACCAAGTTAAAGATATTAGCGACAATGGGCATTGTCCTAAATATTGTTTTTGAATTTAGAACGCGAGGTTAGCCGCCGCGGGAGGATATACTTATGACAATTTGTTTTAAAGGTATAAGTTCATATAATATTCACTGATTTCTTGTATCTTTCTGAATAAGTGTGTGACTAATTCGACCTTCTAACGTTCGTTCAACACGTGAATGAAAGTAGGTTTAATATTGTTAAATAAAAAATGTCAAGATATTGACATTTCGGTATTCCGTAAAAAACCAATATAATATTTTTTTCTTACATTTGCATAGATAAGGAGTCTTTTAAGTTTTGTTTATTTAAATAGTTTTTGTATCGAGTCATGGTATCACTAGAAACTGACAGCTTGTAGGATATCGGTGCACGGAAGTACACCGTGCATCCGGTTACGTAGACTCCGGACGTACTTCCGGTTACGTAGACTCCGATTCTTTTTTTTTCGCTTTAAAAATTTGTTAAAGCAGCCCCAATCGAAATATTCAGCCTAGGCTCTCAAAATTAGTTAAATTGGTGGACGAGATCAATAACAGGTTTATAGAAATTGTTCGTACAGTGGGCTCGAGGTTCTATAGACCCAACCGTACGAGTAGACCACAAAAGCTCTCAAACTATACTCTCGACCTCATGGCTAAACGTCGCGCGTTGCAACTGCAGTCCTCCGAGGATGCTAAGTCATATAGGCAGCTCAATAGACATATCTCAAAGTCTATGCGGCACGATATTCGGTCCTTTAATACCGAACGTATTAAAGAGACTATAGAGCGGAACAAGGGCTCCAAAGTGTTCGCAAAAGACTTGTCTATTGGGCAAAGCCAGCTGACGAAGCTGAAGAGAGAGGATGGCAGTATAGCGTCGACCAAATCAGAGGTGCTGAGGGAGATTGGGAGTTTCTACGGACAGCTATTTACCTCAGTCGCAAAACCTGTTTGCAGTTTGAACAAAGAGCCGAGAGCCAAACTGACCCGACATTATACCGACGATATCCCGGACATCAGCCTGTATGAGATTAGGATGGCCCTGAAACAGCTCAAGAATAACAAGGCACCAGGAGAGGACGGAATCACATCAGAGCTCCTGAAAGCGGGTGGAACACCAGTACTTAAAGTCCTTCAGAAGCTCTTCAATTCCGTCGTGCTCGAAGGAAAAACGCTAGGAGCATGGAACAGAAGCGTGGTGACGCTGTTCTTCAAGAAAGGGGATAACTCTCTATTGAAGAACTACCGACCCATCTCGCTTCTGAGCCATGTTTATAAGCTGTTTTCGAGGGTCCTTACGAATCGTCTCGAACGCAGGTTTGATGACTTCCAGCCTCCCGAACAAGCCGGCTTCCGAAAGGGCTTTACCACATCCACACGCTGCGGCAAATTACACAGAAGACAGGAGCACAATTTGCCATTCTGCTTAGTGTTTGTGGAATATGAGAAAGCCTTCGATTCGATCGAGACATGGGCAGTGCTCGAGTCTCTCCAGCGTTGCCGTATTTACTATCGGTATATCGAGGTGCTGAAGTGCTTGTACAACAGCGCCACCATGTCGGTCCGAATACAGGAGCAGAATTCGGAGGCAATTCCATTGAGAAGAGGCGTGAGACAGGGAGACGTTATCTCTCCGAAACTGTTCACGAACGCATTGGAAGATGCCTTCAAGCTTCTGGAATGGCAGGGACGCGGCATCAATATCAATGGCGAGTACATCACGCACCTTCGATTTGCCGACGATATAGTAGTCATGGCAGAAACGATGGAAGACCTCGGCATAATGCTCGAAGACCTCAGTCGAGTTTTCCAACGTGTGGGCCTTAAAATAAACATGGACAAAACGAAGGTCATGTCGAACGCCCGTGTTGTGCCCACCCCAATAACATTGGGGAACTCGACTCTCGAAGTTAGGACTTCGACATACGTCTACTTAGGACAAACAGTCCAACTAGGCCGGTCCAACTTCGTGAAAGAGGTCAATCGTCGAATCCAACTCGGCTGGGCAGTATTCGGGAAACTTAGAAAGGTCTTTTCGTCTAATATACCTCAATCGCTCAAGACAAAATTATACAACCACTGTGTGTTACCAGTGTGTGGCACTGAAACGTGATCTCTCACTATGGGCCTCATAAGAAGGCTCAAGGTCACGCAAAGAGGTATGGAAAGGGCTATGCTCGGAATTTCTCTACGAGATCTAATCAGAAATGATGAGATCCGTAGACAAACGAAAGTCGTCGACATAGCCCAGCGGATTAGTAAGTTGAAGTGGCAGTGGGCGGGGCACATAGCACGCAGAACTGATGGCCGATGGGGCCGAAAAGTTCTCAAATGGAGACCACATATCGGCAAGCGCAGCGTAGGACGACCAGCCACAAGATGGACAGATGACCTCATCCAAGTGGCAGGAAGGCGCTGGATGCAGGCCGCTTCCAACCGGTCTTTTTGGAAATCCATTGAGGAGGCTTATGTCCAGCTGTGGACTTCTTGTGGCTGAATGATGATGATGAATACTATCAGGTTGAGTTCGGTTTTCTCTCGGACTTATTGTATTTGCTCAAGAAAATTTTGCTTACTTTATATTTCATTGAGTTAATTTGACAACTTGAACTAATGTGGGGAATGATGGGGGGAAAGCTCAGTGGGACAAAACGTATAGGCCACGTAAATCAACTGTTTTACAATCATCTGTTATTTAAAAAAAAATCATCAATACCGAAAAAATACCGAAATACCGGAATTCCGGTATTTCAAATGTTGATATCGAAAAAATACCGGTTTTAGAAAAAGGGTCCGGTAGTCCATGCTCTAAATTCAACGTTTCGAGTGAAAATAAAATTTTAAAAGTCCAGTGCGGGCCACTCAGTCGACGTTGAGCAATTGGTATACTTTGTGTACTTAGTCCCTGTTTTTAATTACTTCTGAAGATTTTAACTTGTTTAACGGAAAATTTCGAGAAGGAACTCAATTTGCCAGCTTTCTTTTATTTTAGTGCCTCTCTGCTACAAAATGAAATCAAAAGTGATAGGTAATGTTAAACTAATTTCTTTGCTTTAGTAACATATCACTAAACTGAGATTTTGAGAATTTGTTTCCAGATGCTACGCTTATTTCGCCTAGCTATTTAATACCGACATTTTCATTATTTCTTCTTACTCTCATTGTTATTTGATTTTTATTATTATTATTAGCCTAGTAAAATCTCATACATTTAGACCTTAATCGCCTAAAGGTTCGTTATCTGAATTAATGTAATGACATCGATGCCAAAACGTGAAATGGAAAAATTGTACTAATGAAATGAAATAATTTTCATATATGTATTATATAAATGCGGGCGTTCGACCGCATACAAAGTAACTGCCAGTTCATCTCAGCCCTGTTTTCGTGTTATTGTGCGTAAGTTCTCTTAAAAAACACATACGTCGAAGTAAAAATCTCCTCCACTTTTGAAATCAGTTAAAAAGAACGTTATCCGTTATCCCACACCAAGTTTGCTCTAAATGCATTTGGACCTTTCTCGAATTACGGCGAAATTCTTGTCCATAAGGATACGCCGTGAGAGGCCGAGCGAGGGGGTGTGAAACGTGTTTATTATTCCGTGGTCACTGGTCAGCCACGCGTTGCATCTGGGGCCATTGGAGTAGCGAAAATATTTCTTTGTTAATAGTGGCTTACTTCTGATATTCTCCATTATTACCAAATATTAAGCCAAATATTACATATATAATATAAACTCACGCCTGTATTCGGAGGGGTAGGCAAAGTCCAGAGGGTTTACCACTTGCCACGATATTGATAAACCTTTTTCGCTTCCTGAAAATTTATTAGTCGTTGTATGCTCGCACGCCCGTTTTGGTTAGGTACTTTTTATCAAGTAATATTAGGATATCTGAACGGACACTGAATACCGGCGGTATTATTATAAATGTATCAACACGTAGTATTTTTTAATAACTCGCGATGCTCATACATGGTAATGTATTGAACGGGTCTAGCGGCGATTATTTTTTAGGTAAAATTTAATTATCTTTCATTCCTGAATAATCGCAGTTAGACCCTTCTAATATATTACTATGTATCAACACATTCGGTACGATTAGAAAATAGAATAAACACACATGAAAACAAACAAAAATTTACAGTCGATCAAACCGCCCCGACACATACCCAACCAGTAGACTGAGGAGCATTACCCTGCTGTACACAGTGGGAGATTCTCTGCATCAAGTATACCTCAGAGTACCTAGTAGTCAAAACCACGCCTAACTCCTTAATAAAGGCTTTTCCCTGGAATTCTGGACTTCCCAAACTACTACAGTCTCTAAGGCTAGAAGGCACAAAGAAGTAACTACTCACTAACGAGTTATACTACAGACATTTGAGTCTAACTGCCGCGTGCCGCAGCAGCAGCTCCGGGCTGTAATGGTCGTAGAGCCCCCATGAGATAGCGCAAATATACAGATCCACATAGCATCTCAGAGCAGGCACCAAACCCTCTCCCACGGAATCATAGTGGGACTGTCCGGATATTTTCCATCACTGCGACACAACCCCGGTGGTTCAAGAATCGCAGGATTTTCAGCCGTAATGAGAGCTTGTCGAACGCTATGGAGTCCGTGACGCCCCAGCGAATTTACTACCGCATCATAAATGCAGCCGTGAAGTTGACAAATGTCGCAGCCCAGGCTGGTACGTCAAATATTTATACCAAATTCGTGTGAACATTTTCCACACAAATTACGTTGTTCATATAGGGTTAAGAAGTTACGACAAATCCCAGCTATGTGATAATATAAGGATATTTCTTTATTGAATGATCAGATTAAGTGATTCTTTTATATTTCCTTATTAGATTCGACGAATTACTAAAACATTAATTCTGAAAACCGATATATTCATGATATTCCTTACAATATCTGTAATATTGAATGTAATATTGCCAACTGTATTTCAATTATACTGGATGTACCAAAAAGGAGATTGTACTTCCCAATGTACTCAGACAATTTAAATATCCCAAGGAAATATCAGATGTTCCGTTTTATCGTTTTATTGGCGTAGCAGGTATCTTCGCGATTTCGAAGTTTACTACATAGAAAGTAAAGTAAAGTAAAAAGTAATAGTAAAAATGCGTTTATTGCGATCAACATAACAGCAAATTTGATAAAAAATTATGAATTCGGTACTAATAAAGAATTTACGTGTCGTGTCGGATTAAGATTAGCGTCACTCCGTTTCCTTCCGTGGATGTCGTAGAAGGCGACTAAGGAAATACATTACCAGGAGACGGGCAGCAGCGTCTTCCTGAGATTCCAACAGCATACTGCGATCGCCAACCCGCCTGCCAAGCGTGGCGATTATGGCAAAACCCTTCATGGTTAGGAAAACCCCTGTGCAGTGGGCGTCGAGGGGCTGATGATGATGACGAAAGCATTTACAGTTGGCAACAAAAGGTGTGAGCTCAGCATGTTCCGCCAGAGACAAGACTTGCCTGCCTATTGACTGCGCTGTTTTTCAGCACTCACCTGCTTAAAACTAACTACAACTAGTTCCTTATCCTAAATACAAACTAATAAGTATGACATAAAATTGAGTTGTCCAGTGCCCAGAGTTTTCAGTGAGTTAAAAATGTATTCGTGTTGATATTGTAAACAACAACTTTCCGCTATAAAAAGAAAAATTCTGCAGACACCGCATGGCCCCGGTTAGTCTCTAAATATTTGGCTGTCTCTCGTTTATTGCGTTACCTCGGCCAGTGGTCGCAGAGCTGAATAGTACTGTAGATTGTAGGTAACGTCGGCATTTCCACAGCACACCTTTGCATTAAAATTGTTACGAACGGACAATGGACGCTCGAGTTCGTGCGAAAATAAAAGGTATTCCTTAGAGTTGTTAATTAAAAGGACTACGGCGAACCTGCACAGTTTACGTAAGAAAATGAATCCACTTCGCTCGTTCCAGATACTTCGACAATTCCTGTTATGTCAGATAACACAGACCAGCTGCGATAGTTTTTCCTAAAATGTATGTAAATCTAATTAGATATTAGGTTAAGAAAACAAAAGATAAAAATATCCAGTAAATTAAAAAATATATATATCTGATTAATTTATTTGATATCGACGCATACTGGTAGTACTGAAAACATTTAAATATTCATCTACTCTCATTAGTCTTTGTTTGTCATCATTAAAATAAAATTAAGAATTCTTAAGAATCTTGCATTATTCTTATTGTGATACGAATCTCGATGCCGTCAGTGAAGGACAAGGTAAGCGTTTTGGTGAGCATATACCAAGGAAGGTGGGACGCAAACATAATGGCAGACTAAGAATGCTGAACAGAGATGAAACTTATATAAGCCATCAATCAATTAATCGATCAAGCCGTATTCACTCGATATTGTTTTAAAGTCCCACTTAGGTCCCATATCACTCCGTACTTGAACGCTGCAAAGCTCCTGAACATGGAGGCTCGGCGCCAGTTCCACCTTGCTACAACGCTGTTTGGTATAGTACGTAATAAAACTCCCTCCTACCTTTTTAAAATGGTTGAGTGGTCCCGCCAGCATTACGTGCATAAAGACAAAATTTGTGTGCCTGCACATAGACTTTTCGTGGCAGTTTGAGGTCTGCGGCGCCCAAGTGCTGGAATGATATTCTTCCCCCAGTCCCTCAAGCCTCTAGTAGGTATGCTTTTGGGCGCCAGCTCAGTTCATATTTGCTTGAACAGCAGAAACTATCCCATCCTCTCCAGACTTCTCGCCGCTTCTGACGTGACTACTACGTGATCGCGTCATCATTCTTACTTGTAACTTTTTTGTAGCTGTTGTAAATCTAGCATAAATTTACTATTTTTGATGAAATTTTATTTGTGTATGTATTTAATTAATAAAACTTTAAATTAAATAAATAAATAACTTCCACACAATAAAAGCACTTGTACTGGTACCAAACTAGGATACCTTGTGCTATAGTAACCAAGGCAAGGATATCACAGACATGAAAATACACGGAGACTGAGGCCATTTGTAAAAATATACGGCGGCCCGTTCCATATGACTTTGGTTTTATCCAAATTCATCCGGAGACCGATGCGAAGAGAAGAATCAACTAGGCCGTTCAACATATTCTGTAGGTCCTGCAGCGTCTCTGCCATAAGGACTATGTCATCTGCGAATCATAAATGAGACATGTAATTGCCGTTGATATTGATGCCACAATCTTTCCAGTCCAGCGTCATAAACACATCCTCCAAGGCGTGAGTGAACAGTTTTGGGGATATGACGTCCCCCTGTCTTACTCCTCAACGCAGGTGGGGGATATCGCCGTTTAGCCAAAGTATTTTTCGCCAAATTTTACTTCCCAATAAATGTATGGCATCAGTTTCATTTCCCAAATGAAACTTTAGCAAGTTTTCATTTCGCATTTTATTCATTTGGTCAAATTATCATTTCGCATAATTTTACTGCGTCAAGTTTTATTAAGACAAACGTTTATTATGCTAACGTTTTATTTTGGCAAGTGTTATATACCAAATAATTGTTTGTTTAAATTTATATTTCGCATTTTGTTCAAATTTTGGGTTGGTTGTTAGGTCAGTACACATAAGCAAAAATAGGTTCGAAGTTCCTGGATGGAGCGGAGCGCAGCGACGCTCCATCCTGAAACTTCGGGTTTTAGTTCTTTTTTTTATATAAAAGCGAAAAAAAAGTATTTCACTAAAAAACTTAGTTTTGAGTCAAACTTAAATAAGGTTGGTGCATGAAAAAGTCATAGGTACCCTACATTATGATATGGCAAAATGGTATGCCATTCAATATTTTGGGAAAGGTACTTTTTGCCAAACGATACTTTTGACTGAATAATGCTTGGTAAAATGAATTTTGACCAAGTATTTATTTGGTAAACAATAACTTGCCATAATAACTTTTGCTAACTGTTTATTTGCTTTTAGTTGTTTTGAGAAATGTTTTTTTGCCAAGTGATAATTTGCGAAAAATAGTTTGGGAAGTAATACTTTGGGAAACGATTTTTGGCAATACATTAGTAAACCCGCAGGTGGATATGTTTAAATCGCTGGTTCTGTACTTGTGCGGTCATCGTTGCAGCATTATATAGACCTCTCATCACTTCGATATATCGCCAGTCGACTTGGAAACGCTGCAAGGACTCCAAAATAGACCAGGTTTCGATTGAGTCGAAGGCCTTCTCATAGTCCACAAATGCTAAGCACAGGGGCCGATTGTACTCTTCGGTCTTCTGTACAATCTGCCGCACTGTGTGGATGTGGTCTATGGTGCAGTAAACATCGCTTCGAAACCCTGCCTGTTCCGGAGGTTGAAACACGTTGAGTCTTCGCGCAAGACGGTTTGTGATGATCCTTGAAAACACCTTGTAGACATGACTCAGAAGCGAAATCAGGTGGTAGTTTTTTAATAGGGTTTTATCTCCTTTTTTGAAAAATAAACCCATACTTCTGTTCCATGCCTGTGGAGTTCTCCCAGTGGAGAGAATGGAATTGAAGAGCTTTAGGAGCTGATTTACAGCTGGGGCTCCTCCAGCTTTCAAAAGCTCTGTAGTGATTCCATCCTCACTTGGGGCTTTTCCATTTTTGAGCTGTTTAAGGGCCATCACGATCTCATCTCGGCTGATTTCGGGCAGGTCTCTGTGAAGTGGCGGGTTAAGGTGGCTCTACAATCCTCAGTATTGGGCACGGTCTAGATGCGCAGCTTGCCGTAGAACTCTTCAACCTCCAACAGAATCCCAGAAAACAATTCCCTGTTGACGTGGTCAGCTTTGTGAGATGGCTTCTCCCTGGAGGCTGGACGAACACTTTCGACCCCCGATCCTGCTCAATTGATTTTTTAATCAAGAGCGTGTTAGAGGATCGGAGGTCGCGTCGTACCAGCTTCTTTATGCTTTGTTGCGCACCCAGTTAATTGACAAAGCTGACAACTAATCTTCCATTAGTCGATTCTCTTGCAGGTTGGCTGGTAGAAAATGCCATTATCATAAATTCCACCTCTTGTACACTGTCTTTGTGCAATAAAGAATTAAATAATAATAAGTACGCTTCTTCCCTGAGGATTTCCATCACTTCTTAAAGTTTCTGATCTACGTTATCTGTGGTCTCCAAGGCAGCGAATCGATTTTCCAATTTTAATTGGAACAACGGTTAAGAGTAGGTTCGGTCGGAGCGTGGATATGAAGGTCAAACATTAAAAATAGAGATTGGTGGACCCTGTAGGCCAGGCAAAAGTACTTAGTTCTAAGATATCTATAATTGACATTCAATTATAAATTACTAAATATACATTAATTTGCATTTTATATCTTATCAACGTATTTTCCTTCTATGCTTGTGGCGTAGAAAGAAAAGAGGCACTGGTGCTGCTTTGTCTTGTAATGTTCAATATTGAATTGCTCTAACAAAAGAAACGAAACTGAAGTATTTTTGGTGTAAAGTGCTGCATTGGGAAGTAAGTCAGAATTTTGAAGGAATAAAAATGTTTGAGAGTCCCTTACCCAAATGCTGTTTTATTGGGTAAATTCAAAGTGGACACCATATGTTTTTCTGCTTATGCTCGTAATAGACACTTACAAAACGCTTGAGGTTAAAATGTTTGAACAATCTCCAAAATGGTTACTTTGCTATTCACTTTTGATAAATCACTGCGCTAGAATCGGTTTTGAAGCCCTTTATACAAAATAATATGGGAAGATTATTTACTGAATACTGCATGCAACGTAGGTAGAGCGCGTAAAGCGCAAATTGAATAAAGTTACTTATGTAAGGCCTGATATTTCGAAAAATAAAACAATTTGAGAAAAAACTCAGAACAAAAGTTGTTGTAGAACATAGAATGAAATTTTTGAATAATACGCAGTTCTTATGTCTAAGCCGAGAATTATTAAGTGATATACATTTATCGATAAAAGTTTTCACATCTCTAGTAGCAACCAAGAAGTTTTGTTTACTTCCCTCAATTCAGTATATTTTTTCTATTTAAAGCCTTTATTTACGGTTGTATAGGAAAATAATAAGTCATGCGGAACGTTGATACGTTGATATTTTATGGTTCATTAACTCGAGAAGCTGATATTACGACTCGAGTTTTCTTTATATCATTCTCTCACATAATGTAGAATATAGTCTGGTTATATTTCTTTTCTATTACCAGCACAAAATATTCTTATTCGGTATACTGAATTAAATATTTTGGTAAAACCTAATCGATGTCTCCGAGAAACAAGCGTGAGTTTATGTTTATGAAAGAATCTACCTACTACCCAAAAAACAAATAGATTTTTAAGCAAAAAAAGTACATTTATTATAGTTTATTTAATTTCTTTGAATTGATTTGTTTGAAAGTCGAAAACAATTCCCAGTGCTCTGTCACTAAAATAGTTAAAAGCTTCACCTTAACTTCATACCTAAGAGAAGAAGTCGATACCTACAGCTTAATGACGATTTGAATTGTAACGGTCAGAAGCAACAAGGTTTTAACTTTTTAATCATACGTGCCTTCAGCTTCCGGCAGGTTCAAAATTCTACGTAACTTTATTTCTATTTATTATTACTAAAACGTTTTCTAAGGCCTTATTTCTGATGGCAGTTAATTGTCGCACAATTTGGAACACAATAACCTCGAGAGGCTGATCGGCACCTTCGATTTTCCGAATGCCTTATCTCACGGATCGCGCAAGACGGCGAAGGTTTTTTGTACCTAAATAATGGCACTAAAATATTGTAGCTAGCCAGTGTCACAACGTGATTTACACAATGCGTTTTCTTCTTTTAGTTTCATGCTACTTTTAAAACTCAATCTATTTTTTCATAAAATGAGATAAGAAGATAGCGATAGAGACCACTTTATTGTATACAAAAAAGTAAGTAAGTATATACCTGTATCATTAAAATGTTGCAGCCAGCCAGTGCCACATTTCCGAATGCAATATTTCCAAACGGAACGGGAAATCAGTACCTACGTCGAGTACCTAATATCATTCGAGCATAATGCAAGAAGTTGCTGCGGTTCGCGAACGCTTCAGACGACTCGTACCTACATGGTATTTTCCCTCATGATTACACTATAACGTTGTATATTCAATTTCATTAAGCTTTTGTTTTCATGTAAACAAAGTGTTAACAGAAATAGTTAAAATTCGAGAAACATCAATCTCCATCAAGTTGTTCAATTCAAGAAATATCAGCCCTTTTTAACCAATTTTTCGACTAATAAAAATATTACACCAAGACCATATGCTGAATGAAACAAAATATAGGTATCCTATAGGTGTATGCTAGGTATTAAATTATAAAAGTGAAAGTTTACAATTGTGTCGGCGCACACTATAGTCTCTTATAGACAACAATCGACTTTTGTTGGTGTTCGACATCTTTACGTTAAACAGGCCAAGTGCGTGTCTTGCCACGCGCAATGTAGGGTTTCGTAGAAAGAGGGTTTTTTTTATCTGCTTCACAGAACTAACAACTTCATCGAAGATATTTTCAATGGATTTTGTAAGAAATTTTTCTTTTATAAGTTGGTTGCCTATTACTCGTTAACTAGTAAAGCCTACTTAGCCGTAATACTTTTCATTTAAGTTCATTATATGTGCTACTACTCTGAATTTTTTCACGTTTCTACAATCTACCGTTTAGCCAGGAGAGGGGGGGGGGACGCCCTACTCGGACAAAAATTTACTCTTTAAAGCTTAATATTTCACACACGGAACCCTACATCAAAAAATGTTCTTCCTACAATATTTTTCAACGAAAAATCCAACGATGCATCTCACATGATGGGGTAGATGAGAAAAAAAAATCATCTCCCTTTTCATGTTAGGGGAGGTACAGTTAAAAAAAACTACATTATGTGCTATTCATGGATTTCGCTCGTAGCCCCGGCTGCCTGAGTGATCTTAAACGATCACGAAGGTTAAACTACACAGGGCGCGTTCAGTGCATGGATGGGTCGCCGTCTATGCCTAACGCTAGTGGCATTTTTCCGAGCGGTTCCGTGCTTCGCAAGGCGCGTTAAGCTGTTGGTGCCGGCTGCCGTCGATAGATGGCAGTCGTTAAGCCAAGTCAGAGGCCTTAGGGCGGCTTGACAACTTCTGACAGTAGACGAGCCACTAGTCTACAAGCCTCCACCAATCCGGACTTGGCCCCCGTGGTGGAGTATGGCCTATACCTTCCTCAGAGAAGAGACCCGTGCCCCTCGGTGGGGACATAATGGGTTGATGATGATGATGACATGGATTTTGTCCCGGAATGTCAATAAAAACGCGCAGTATGTCTACTCCGTGGCCTCACAGAGAGCACAGGAGGCGAAGGAACTTGTTGTCGCAACAGACGGCGCTCGGTAATCAGGGAAATTATTTACTCATGTCTACCGGTCCTTGCCGCGTGCCGCAATACTGGCAGGGTTAGCGTTGCGATGATAAAATGTTGACTCGTTATTGCAGTTACAGGGCTTCCTCTAAAGTGCGCAATTTCTGGAACACGATAGTACCTAAGGGTCTTATTTATAAAAACACGATTCCTCTAAAACACTCCTCAGAGGCAGTTTAAATAATCGGTGGTAACGTATTTCCCCCTACCACAGATTGTTGAAATTAGCTCTAAGGAGTATTTTAAGGAATCGTGTTTTTAAAAAAGACCGTTAGAATTTTATCTATTGGTTTAAACGGTTTCACGTACTTTTATTAACGTCGGGATAGCCGACTATTTTCGACCTCGTCCGGAAGTAAACTAATACTTAGTTATTAAATAATAATAAAATGTGCAGTGCTTACGAAAGTTTAAGTTATAAAAAGACCGCTAGAAGTGGTGTTTACGACAATTGGTGAGTTTTTAATCAATCGCTATTTCTTGAAATATCGGCAGGGCTTAAATAATTTTATTGAATTACCGCCTTACGCACTGTAACAATGTCGTAGCTTGCTATTTATAGAAACACAAGCTGACTCGGCAAACGCTGTTCTGCCATATTAATTAGCCTACGACCTATTTCCAGACCTACTAAATATGGACAAAAAAATTCATAAAAATCGGTGAAGCCGTTTCGGAGAAGTTCGATAACAAACACGAGATTGTTATATATTATATTAATTCTTTTTATGCATATGGTTTTATAAACATTGTCTGTAATAATTAAAAATCTTTCAATCTTGCTTAATGATTATCATTCTTGTCTCGGGATAAAATTTTCCTTGGATATACTTTTTAAGACAGCTCAACCAGAGTGACAAAATTACCGCTGAAAAGTCTATTCAGCGACACAAATAGCACGAGTGGGCTGCGTTGAAAGATTACAGATGTTTAAAGCTCTCTTTTTCTCGTCCACAAGAACTTCTCAACAACCCTGTACGCGCGGAATGGAGGCGGGTCCGTAGCGAAGACGTTTTGTAAATAGTCACCGCCGTGGCTTCTTGCAGATTAATTTCGAGTGAGAGCACGCCACGAGCGAATATTGTACGGAGAAGTACTGGGTGGTTTTTAAACACAGAAGCTTTCTTTTCCTTTTTTTAACTATTCTGCTTCTTGGTCTTGCGGGTTAGTATTTTTGGTGTGGTTGTTGCAGTTCTGGTCAGTTACAAAAACTATATTAAAGAAAGTTTATGTTCTTTGTTCGAAGAATATTTGAACTTTATTTGTTTTTATTATTTGATTGGAGCTGAGCTCAAAGGATAAGGAGGGTATAGTATAGGTATGTATGTACTTATGAAAGCACGTCCGATTCTATGTTCCGTCATAACTCCTTAACCAATCGTCAGATTTTGAAAAATAAGATCTCAGTTGATTCGTCATATAGTAATTTTTTTATATAGAACGTTATTGCAAAATCTGTTAGATTAATATCTTTTTTGGACCCATGACCGTGATCACACGAATTTTTGTAAACTTTTGTTTGTTGGTTGTGGTAAAATAATCGACACTAAATAAACCGTTTTCAGGTTGTCCATTCTTTACACCTGTTTACATAACAAGGTAATAACTTGACCATAAAATACGACTTCGCTGTACGTATTTAGGGTCTCATTGGTGGGGGACGCGGGATGTGTCCCTTAAGACTTTAGTCAAATTAACAAATAATAAAAAAAATCCTTATATTATTTATCTGTCCATCACAAACTGATCCCGACTACGCGATTTTTTCAATATATTCAGAGCATTATACTCTGACTAAGGCCAATTAGCACAACTTCTTGAGTGTAACTTACACAGCCATTTTAATTGATTTTTGTATGACGAATTTTAGTTGAATACTACTTAAGCCCCATTTAAGAAAGTCTTACAAGTCGGTCTCCGTTTAACCAGCAAGGGTCTTACGACAACGCTAGTCACGCGTTTTTAACCGACTTCAAAAAAGGAAGAGGTTATCAATTCAACGCGACATATATTTTTTGGCTATGTTCCTCCATAACTCTGTCAAATCTTAACCGACTTCGACAATTTTTTTTGTTCGAATAGATATAATTAGTCCTATTTAAATTTGGTGAAGATCTGATGAAGACTTTCAGAGATGGAGAACGGAACTCTTCAATAGACAGTAAATAAGGACTAATGAGGCTCATCCATTAGTAATATCTGTATGTTTCATAAAATAGCGTAAAAGTAGTCCCAAGGAAATTTGGTGATGTTCTGGTGAAGACTTTTGGAAATAGAAACTGAGAACGTCAAATTTTAATGGAACGAATTAAGTAGTGTAAATTATGGTTACAAGGGTCTTGTTTATTTTCTCCCGCTCCCCCACTAAAAACTGAAAAATAGAAAAAAAATTATAAAAAATAAAAACCGACTTTGAAACACTACAGCACCAAAAAGTCAGAATTTAAATAATTAGAAGTATGTATACATGTAGGTATTGCAGAAGTATAATTTGTACAGATTGACCAGAAATTTTTAGTGCTGTAGTGTTTCGAACTCCGTTTTTATTTTTTATTTAAAATTTAAAATGTCAAAAGTTGCGACTTTCCAGTGCATTAATTGTCAACTTCTGACATTTAGCGCCACAAAACGCGTGACTCGTGCCATTGTACTACCCATACTGACGTCTATGGTAGAAGATACTTACGTACCGTACACACTAATCAGTTAAATTAAGGGCGACTTTGCAACAAAAATGCAAAGGTTGACCTGCTGTCGACCGTACGGTACGGAAACCTATTTTCGCGACTAAACTGCAACATTTCAATCCCTGTCAAGGACCTGCTCCGAGGAGATGCAGCAGGTATATTACAGTGACGTCTCGTAGTAATGTTGCCCGACGGATGCAGATGTATTTTCCGGTCACTGAACGATTCATCCGTACTTATTAGGATTTCACTCCGCGTTCGCCAATAAAATAGGAACGGAGCTCTACCCTCTCGAGTTTCATGGACGGTTTTAACACGAGACGTACAAAATGGATAGCCTAGAAGATGTTTGTTGTATTATTGACGCTAATCTATGTATCAAAATGAGAAGGAACGCAGGTGAAGTTTTGAGAAATTAACGTTTTTTCAGATATCACCATCAAGTAAATATTTTGAAACGTACTGTACTGTGAAAAGCACTGTGTGTAAATTATTTTCTGATTGGTTCTAAAGTTATACAAGGTGAGACAAAATCCAAGTGGGGTTTTTCTATCCATCAATATGAACTACTTTTATAACGGAGAAAACTTACACATAGCAAAATAAGTTATAAGCTGTTTCACACATTTACTTTAGTTTTATATATTTTATTACTGTACTTGGCAGGTAACTTTACAACGGTTTTTTTCCTATTTACTTGTGGTCCTTCTATTAAAAGTTGTTTATATTGACTAGCAGAACCCTCTCTTTTTTAAGTCAGAAGAGGGTATTTCGTTGCACTATGTATATTGTATACTAGTGTAACAAAATTTATTAATATATACCAATATATTCTGTCATTCCTAACAGTTAATTATAGATCTAAAGTACTGTGTCTCAAGGTTTGTGTCAACCAAAATCAACCAAGTCAAATCAAATCAAAATAAAATCAACCAAGTGCAAGTCAGACTAGCACAACGAGGCTTCTTTATCGCCATAAATATCATAGTATTATGTATTTAGCAAAAATTTATAATCAATTTCATTTAATTCAGTACAGTTTGAAGGTTTGATTTAGACGTGGCCGGTTTTTTGTCAGTTTTAAATTTATTACCGTTATTATGAATTATTTATTGTACAAAAGCCATTCAAATAGGTTATCGCGCAGGGAAGCGGAACTTGAGTTACAAGATAAAAAGCAGACAAACAGACAGAAGGCATATCTCAGGTACAGAACCCTGAAAATGTTTGTAAGATACAAAACGAGCCATATGTAAGCCATGAAAATAAGCTACGAAAGAAAATCTTGCGGTGTTATTTAAAACACTCAATAAACGCCTATTCAAATTGTCTGTGGTGGAGATATCACTAGGGAAAGACATAACCACAGATTAAATGAAGTTACTAAAGTAAGAACTGATTTAGGGGAATTTTGTTATTGTAAACAAGGCCGATACAGTCTGTATTGGTTTCCATCAGCAGCTCCAGCTTCGGCCGAACTTCTAAGCAGATCCAGCGACATTGAGTCACGAACTGAACCGTGTGGCGGCCCTAAGCGGGAGTGCATACCACGGAGTCCGGAGAATCGAAATACTTCCACGTACCCGCATATAAATCCACACAGAAACCACCCCTATAGCTACCCAAATCACCACAGTATACTCGAAACCTGCTTTATTTTTAATGTTTTTGCGGCCGGTCTCCGTGCACTTTTTTCTCCAGGTTTTATAAGGGTTCCCGCTGATAAATCAAGTCCATCGATAGGGGATTCGTACGGGAACGTGTTCGAAATCCGATAAACGGATTCAAACTATATAGGAAATAGATGCGGCCGCTATAAGCTGTAAACATAAATAAGGAAGACGTACGACGTTTTAGAAAATCCCCACGCACGCGGCGTGCCTCCGTAAATCGTGTTCTTGCAATGGCATAAATTTAAGCTATCGTGTGAGGGGCCGGTGGAGTTTAAAAACGATTTTAAGTGGCGTAGTCCGCTCACCTTACGTGGTCTTGATGCGAGCGATATATCTTTCTAGTGCATTAGTTCACTTGCATAGGAGACGGGAACGTTTTGTCAAGATGGTAGTAGTGATTGCATGGCGCGCTAGCTTATGTAGGTTTCCGAAGATCTTTTGGTTACACCTCTAAAGCAAGCAGTTTACTAATGTATGTGTTTTAGAGAGCACGCGAGCTATATCACCTTGCATTGATAACGCAAATAGCTATCTTTCATACGTCAGTTAGAGGAGCATCTAGCTGTTTTAATCGTAATGTAATCAAAATATGTCATTAATTTAATGTAGTTGCAGTGAAGATTATTAATAAACGGGTATTCTCATACAAGCATGCTTAAAATAGGATTGAAGAGGATCAATACAATATCTAAGCTTAGAAACGAACTGGGACTACAACATTTCAGGTGTATGTAGAAAGTGTAATCGTGCTGAATTCGAAATATTAGGGGTTAAAGTATGAAATTGCCGTTTTATTGCAATAGGTTCTTTGAATTGACATAGCATCTTCATGGTTTGAGGTTTTCGAATGAAACTTTTTTCAAATGGTTTCTATGATGTTCTTTTTTTTAAAAAATGTGAAACATTTGAATATCGACTTTCAATTGTTTTTGTTATTCAATTTAGACAAGAAAGATGGATACTGCGAAAATTCGAGTGATTATGAGGCAATGGGGGTCAAAAGCAATGTATGTGCCTGTATGTAAATGTTTATGTTATGTTTATGTTATGTTTATGTCAATTCAAAGAACCTATTGCAATAAAACGGCAATTTCATACTTTAACCCCTATTATAATATTAAAGATTTTAACTCTCCTAGCCCACAGGTAAGACAAGTCAAGTGTGGAGCCAACCAAGCCGCGGGTTGCCTCACAGTGTTTTTCTTCACTATTAGCGTGTGGTGATCCCATCCCATCCCATTAAGTGAAAGTGAAGGTGCCCCTGGACGCTGTATTAATCATCTCATTACGTATAGAAGACCAAAGTTTTTTTTTAACTCTCCTAATCCTTAGCATGTGATTATCGCTTTTTCCTAAGGATTAGTTGAATTTTTTATTTAGGATTTTATTGTCCGGCACATATGTACCTAACTTGATCAAATTAAAGTCCGAAGAATTTTAAGTCACATCAAGCTTTGCCGCCAATGAGACCTGAAATACGTTTATTCGCATTCAAAGATATTTCGTTACGTGCCGGGCATTATATTTCTTGTGATATGGTTCCGATTTTCCAAGATACCAAGTTCTTGAAATTCAGTATTGAAATAATCTTGACAGTGTTTTATGACCCTGGATAAACCACGATTCCTTTTGCAGTCGGGTAAAATTTATGCGAGGGTATGAGGTCTAATCACCGCTCACTACAATAATGACAGTCTAGCCGTGACCATGATAAGATAATGTTGCCATAACGTCGGAAAAAAAAGACAAATAAGTATCCAGTTTTACAAAGACGTTGTAATTACGGGTCATGCTAAAACTTAATATAAATAATCAACGTGCTCAATTTCAAGCTACCAAATAAAACAAATAAACTTATTAGGAAGGTGTGGTAATGCGCATACCTGACTCATTATTATCTTCCCTTTATCTGGGCAAATATAGATAACCTAGCTTCGCTTGGCCGTATCAGTTTTTTTGCGATAACAATAGCCAGTCAGATTTTGAACAGCTCTGCGGCAACGCTTTTAGATTGTGTTTAGTTTTTCCATAGTGCACTAAAAGTGGTGTGAAGTGGCAAGTGCTAAAATGGCTGGAAAAGGTGCTGGTGATGGCCAGGCCAGTGGGATGGGGAAACTCGAATCGCAGATCTATTGTATTAAATACACGCTGTTCTGCTTCAACATTGTGCTGTGGGTAAGTAATATATACACCATGCAACAGATAACAGGTACACATCGCGCGTAGTCGCGATTGTTTATTAGGTAAACTTAATTACCTTTATTGATTGGACAAGTGAATATGTTGTGTGGTTAGTAATCATAATTATTAATTCCCAACGTCATCCCGAGCATCGCCATTAATTACAAACAATAGACTAAAGCAGTCTGTATACGTCCCACAGACCGTCTCAGAGAAGGCGACCTCGTTACTCAATTTTTTGCCTGGTTACCATAGCATAGGGTTTTCTAGTTTGGGATCAGCTCCTATATCACTGAAGCACCTGAGGCATTTGGAGTCCGAGGTGGCTGGGTGCCATACATTACTGTATGGTAATGTATGGCATCCAGCCTGACATTCTCTCTTCAAGATTGTTTTGTTTTTATTTTTGTTGACGTTCGTGTATTTTGTTCGTGTTTACTTTGTGTTTCTGTGACAATTTAAATAAATATCTTCTTTCTATATTACCTGGACGATTTCGATGGTCTGTCAAATTAGTATGGAATTTGACAGACGATTGGATGGGCCCCAGGACAAGTGATTATGTTGTGTGGAAGTTTTAGCTATAAAGAGAGAGGGAGAGAGAGAGAAAGAGAGATTAAATGGGTTTAATCACCGGACGTGCCCACCGAGGTAACTAGAGATTTAAGTAGTAGTACATTGCTGTATTTTTAAGCAATATACTTCTCGCGCACTAACAAGCTGTTAATCTAATGTTAACTGCTATCAGTTGTTAAAAACCTATTTAGAGGTTTAAAATTCCGCCCATGCCGGGACTTGAACCCATGACGTGCCCGTGGCATGATTAGCCAGAGGTCCCGGCATGGGTGACATTTTTAGCCTCTAAATAGATATTTAAAAATTATCCTCAGCACGGGTTAGTGCAACAAAAAGTGTTTTTTTTTGTGTTTTTTTGTATGAACTTTGGTCAACTGAGAGCTGTTGACACAAAGTAATAAAGTGTTATCTACTATCCATCTATTAACAGCTTGTTAGCGTACGAGAAACCGGGAGTTAGGCTTCTCTTTATAAACAACAAATTGCTGTTGCAATTTGGCGACAATTAAATATAAGTGCATGTTAACTAATCCAATAATAAAAAAAGTCATTTAATGAATCCCTGAAAGTAAAATAAGGATTGTTTTTCTATGTAAATTTAGTGCATCGGTTTCAAATACCACGCAAACGAAATTGGGGACAAAAAATTAGTACAATTAGGTGCTTATGCGAAACTCAGGGAATAACAAAAAAGATATCTTGAAATTGTGACCAATCGGACTAGAACTTATGGATTGGCATTTAGCATTACTACCAAGGTATTTTATAAAAATACATAACATACATACATAAGCAGCCCACGTCCCACTGTAGGGCCCAGGCCTTCTCTCAGGGAGAGAGTATGTGCTTAATCACCACGCGTGCCCACCGCGGATTGGCGATTTCAAGCGCTGAGGTATGTGGTAGCTCAGACACTCAGGTTTCCTCACGATGTCTTCCTTCACCGTTAGCGACTGGTATTGCTACTATATCTAGAAATGTACATAACTTAGAAAACCAAGTCATAGGTACATGCCCGCACTGGGAATCGAAACTGGGTCTCTCGCTTCCGAGTCCAATGTTCTACCCACTAAGCTAGCTAGTGCCTCAATTAGTTTTTCGAAATTATTCGAATTGTGCCTATAATTACCTATGATCAAGGATTCGATTCCAACCATTCATTCAGCCCGAACTTCTTTATTTTCTTGAGACATGACAAAACAGGCTGAGTGGGTTACTTTATTCAAATTAAAGCTATGTTTCAGTTACCATACTTACATATACTGTATTTATTTTGGGTGGTTTGAAAGACATAGAAAAATGAACGTGCCTGACAACAGCAATCGAATATGCTAGTTAGTTTTTTTTTAAACGAACTTTTCAATAATATCTCGACACAAACTCGAATCTATTAGAACCATTAGTCCAGAGCGTTGCGTGCATGCCGTGGGTTCGCGGGTCATTGTTCTGTTAGACGGAGAGGCGGTACTAATTGTTCGCGCATTTTTTTAAACAAGATTTCTCAACTATTTTTTTTATTTACATCTGTACTTAAAAGCAATTGTCTAAATAAATGCCATTTTAATTAGAAATTACATAACCGCAGCTTTCAAACCACCATTTAAGCCAGTATAAATACAATTACGATATCTTGACAATTTTTAATCGATTCCAAAAAAAGAGGACGTTCTCAGTTCCTCCGGACTTTATTTTTTATGTAATATGTTCCCCGATTACTCGAACACGCGTAGACCGATTTGGAAAATTCTTTTTTTCTGTTGCCGCTATAACAACAAATACTAAAAACAGAATAAAATAAATTTTGAAGGGAGCCCCCCTTACAACAAATGAGTCATAGTCCGACTTGCATTGGGCCGGTTTTTTTATTTCTATTTAATTGTGTTTAGTGAACATAAAAAACACTTCGCTTATGATCGTATACCAATAACAAACGTCCACAAAATCAAAAAAGGTCCTCCCAAAACAAACAATAAAAGTAAGTTATGTACACTGAAGTTGACTAGTCACAATAAAGTCTATTTTAATTCAACGGTGAGTCAGTTTGATGACTACTAGGTTGTGTTCCGTGAAAACAGGACGTTGACGGGCTTATCAGTAACTGATAACGCATTCTTTATGCCTAGTAGGTTCTTTGAGTTATATATATTATATGGTTTCTTTTTGTGGGACAAGGTGATTTGACCTACAAATAAAGCCTGCCTTAACTACATCCTAATCGCTAACGGCTAAGAAAAATAATCGTTGTGAATTATCTTGAATTTCTGAAGAGGTTTGGTACAGCGCTTAAGGAAGACACACCAACGCGGTGGCGGTCCATACAAAAATTATTTATGGCAGTAGTATTTTGAACGGACCGCCACCGCCACCGCCACCGCGTTGGTGTGTTTTATCCTTTAGTGCATGATGTCATCAGAATTGTGCAACAGCGTAGTCATTTCACTTTTTATGTAAGAAAGTAACTAATTTATTTTGACTTAAAATACTTATACTGCACTAAATCTAAGTGCTGACATATATGTGTGGCTCATAGTTTAAAATTTTAGCATCCGCTGCTGTACTACGTTCATCACCTATACTACAGCAGACACCGCCTTTACAATAATTACTATTAAATCCTTACATATGTGGTTTTAACAAAATCTGTAAATTACTGTTTGAAACAATAGTATTAATACATTACATAACTAGGGCCGTAAAATAAAGAAAGGCCGATATCGCAGAACTTTAAGGGCCAAGCCGCAGGCGAATGTCATAAATATATGCTATAGAGGGCTTTCTATTTTACAGTCCGTGTTGTGTACACAATTTTATGTCGTCACTTGGCCTCAAAGTGGGTTTTCCCGTACGCGCGGCGTGCGGAAAAACCTGCTTTTTGGCCAGGTGTGGCATAAAAGTATTTTAGGAAAAAGTGTTCAGTGTTATGGTACTTTTTTGTAAAATGTGAGGTGAAGGGAACATGAGAACCTTATTAAATTTAAGTCCACTGTCAAGTTTTCTTCAAATGTTTCTCCGCATCAACCATAGATTTCTATGGTGTTTCAAACATTCTTAAGTGATCTGAGTCATTGACCAACCAAATCAATTATTTGCAGTATTCTAAGAGTGTTCAACGCAATCCAATCCTTTCGAGGTATTTCTAATATCGATTAGTGTTAAATGGTTTAGTTCAGGCATTTAATTTTTAGTGTTGTAACGGGGCTAACGGGGTTTTCATAAGCTTTTCGATAATTACTCGCCAAAAACTATTTAAAATGAAACATTCATATATAAATTATATTACCTACCTATGTGACGTCCAATTCGTTTTGAAAAATAGAGATTTTGAGAAATTATAGGAAATCTGACACTTATGTATGATAGTGAGACTTGGGTATGGCAAAAAAAAAAAGAAAGTAGGATTAATTCAGTAGAAATGAGGTCCTTAAGAAGTATGTCTGGTGTTACTTTGAATTACAAGATACGCAATAGTTTGATTAGAGAACGTTGTGGACTGAAAGAGAATGCTGCGACTAGAATTGAGAAAGGAATATTGCATTGGTTTGGCCATGTGGAGAGGATGAAGGAAGAGAGATTGGCAAAACAAATATATCGAGCGAATATGGGTGGAAGGGCCGGTAAAGGACGTCCCAGGCCGACGTACTTTGACCATGTAGCGGATGTATTAGCAAAGGGCAAGATAAAAAGTACCCGAAACCGGCGCGCGTGCGTGCAACGACTAATGAAAAAATGAAAATGAAGAATGAAAAAATATTTATTTCCAAAAACAAAATTTTTACAAACATATTTTACAAGGCTGAGACCTCCTTTTAAGTGTATGACACCTGTGCCAGGAGATCCCACTCTTCCACAACTATACATATTAAGTTTTAGAAACAATTATTTTACAATACATTTATTGATTGTGTGTGTGTGTGTGTGTGTGTGTGTGTGTGCGTGTGTGCGTGCGTGCGTGCGTGCGTGCGTGCGTGCGTGCGTGCGTGCGTGCGTGCGTGCGTGCGTGCGTGCGTGCGTGCGTGCGTGCGTGCGTGCGTGCGTGCGTGCGTGCGTGCGTGCGTGCGTGCGTGCGTGCGTGCGTGCGTGCGTGCGTGCGTGCGTGCGTGCGTGCGTGCGTGCGTGCGTGTGTGTGTGTGTGTGTGTTGAATACTAATGAATGTTGATGAAGCAAAAGTGATCTGTCTGAAAAATCTTAAAATTTTTCAAAGGAAATTCACGTTTATGTTGATGAGCCAAGAGGGTAAGAAGCATTTGCTGGTTTGGGTTCTACGTCAAGAAAAATATTTTTTTTTTTAAAGATATTATTAGGTGTGGTTGGTGGTCCGATATAAGAATCGCCTTCCCAGTAGTTTGTGTTAAGCTAGAAAACAAATCCTCGAACCGGTACTCCAATGGCGAGGCATCTACAGCATTAAGCTTTGTGCTTTGTAACGGATTGCAGTGTGCATAATGTATGCTTTTAGTCCATTACCTTTAGAAACAATCCATCAGTCGTGGCCTCAATGGCCCCCAGGCCTTGCGGATTTGCGGATGATTCAGAGACATTCGACAAAGAGTTACCGACTAACACTAGTATTTTTTCATTCCAACTATTCGAAAAGGACGACTTGGTTCGCCTAAGAACACCCAAAGGTGGTGTTTTCTACAAGAAACTTTTAGCGGGCAGTAATGAGTTTTTAATTCTCTTTATTCTCAATTATCTTTGCCGCGTACTTTTTGAATTTGGAACATCTTAGTGTTCAGCGCCAAAGAAATCGAACGTAAATATTTTTTGAATAAAGACTGGCTGGTACGACGGCTCATAGTTGTGCCGCCGGCTAAATAAAAAAAGAAGTTCGTTAACTTTCACAGATTGTTAGAAATTCATGGTTTTGTTTTGAAAAATGAGTTTGACAGTGAAAGTATAGAATTAACTCCTGAAAGTATTAGAACTGACGCAAGAAATATGATGGATAATCTATTACCTGCAAAATCCCGGGAGAAATATATGAAAGCCTATGGTAATTTCATTGAATGGAGAAATGCAAGAGGCGCCAAGAATTTTTCAGAATTTGTGTTTTTGGTCTACTTCCAGTACTTAGCCAAAACTAAACAACCTTCCACTCTTTGGAGTACCTACCTACAAAGACAGACAGTTCTAATAAAGACGTAAAAGTGGACACATATTCGAAATTAATAGCGTATCTGAAGAGGATGTCTGATGGTTTTAAACCTAAAGAATTCAAAGTGTTCTCAGTCAAAAATGTGGAGACTTTCCTTAATCAGGCACCCGACAAAGTCTTTCTTGCCGTAAACGTAAGTAACTATGTACACGGTGGATTAGTGTATAACCCTATACCCTTCTATACCCCTATGGGTAGTGAAAAATGGAATTCAGTAGAGGGTTATGGAACCCTGCAAAAACTCGGAACCGGTATACGTATACGTTTTATTCTCTTCTGGATTCGGTGAAAAAGTTGCAAAATTTTCATTTAACCGTATATAAATTTTACAGTATCTACCTTCTTTTACAGTGTGCACAAGATGATAAGAATATTGTTTGTTGTACACCGGAAAGAGAACAAACATAAAATGTTTACAAAGGTTCAGATTGGCAACCTTATCTTGTATCATCCATTTATTGCATATGGATGCACTAAAAATATAAAAATCCTCCGAATATAAAAATCCACTAAAACGGCCGTTTCTGGCAAAAATTTTTCAGAGTACTAGCTTCTTAGCCCTAGGCGCTATTTATTTGATAACTTATTTATGTCATCCAAAATCTTAAAGCATTATTGCCTTAAATAACGCGCTTTAGACTCAACGTATATGATTATACTTCACACAGATGGACAGATTCACAGATTTTATTTGTCACTTTATTGACCTCAGTCTGGGTGTATTTTCATGTTTGTAATGTCCTTGTCCGGTTACCCTAGCACAAGGTATCCTAGTTTAGGATCAGGACAAGACAAGTGATTGTGTTGTGTGGAAATTATTATTATTATTATTATTAAAGATGCACAATTAAAACAATATGCAAACAATGAAAACAATGTATAACAGTTATGTCTGGGTAGCCAAGAGAGTAGCATCATAAGAATGGCAGCATTTTATGGGACTCGTTCAGACCTCTTACGGGGTCTCATTTCACACGCTACACAAGTTATTTAGATATAAAAATGATCTTGCACTGTAAACAGAGTAGTTTGGTGAAAGAAACCACCCTCTCCCTACTACCAAGGGTGGAACAATCAGTCAAACGCTCCGGTAATGAATGCAGCTGCAGCCATCAGTCTTGGCGCCAATCCAAAAGTCAATTATCGAAACCAACTCAACGGCGGCGGCGCAACTTCGGCAATTATTTCTCATTTCGAGCATGCTAACACCTTAACGATCTGGGATTTTATACAAGATGTTAGGTTACACTCGACTTTTCGTTGGCAAAAATAACATTTTTTTTCTGAATGAAACAAATGCAGTGCATATCATCATCATCAGCCATTTGACACCCACTGCAGGACATAACAACCCTTATGGTTTCCAAGCTTCCCGTCACCGCAACAAGGTCGCCAGACCATCTAGTGGTGGGCCTGCCCACGCTGCGTCGCTCAGTCCTCGGTCACCAGGTGAGAACTTTTTCGCCCCGACGCGACGGCCATCAGTTCTCTTAGCTATGTGCCCCGCCCACTGCCACTTCAACTGAGCAATTCTTTTAGCCATATTAGTAACTCGTGTTCTTCTATGGATCTCCTCATTCTTGATTCGATCTCAAGGTGAAACACCTAGTATAGCTTTCACCATTGCTCGTTGGGCGACCTTAAGCCTTGTCATGAGGCCCATAGTCAACGACCAGGTCTCACATCCATAAGTCATCACTGGCAACACACATTGGTTATATACTTTTGTCTTGATAAATTGTAGTACATAATATGTAATGACAGAAACATATCGCTGCAAAACAGCAATCATAACACGATATATTGGCCAAAAATGTTTCTTGCGATGGATTTTCTCGATTAATTTCAATCAGCCTTTGAATTAACAATTAATTTCATCATAAAACTAACGGTCTTATTTATAAAAACACGATTATTTCAAACACTCGGTAAACGCCGATTTAAAAAGTCTGTGGTGGAGATTTTACAAGGAAAATACGAAATCACGGATTAAATAAAATGCACCTGAGGAATCCTTTAAAGGAATCGTGTTTTTATAATTATCATAAGTTGATATACATGACTTACTCATAAATTGTAAAAGGGCAATCATGTGTGCCCTTTAACAATTTTGTAAAATTTTCAACTAATATCAACGCATCATTTCGTTTCTAAAATGGATTGTCAGATTTTCTGTAAACAAAAAGGAATAAGGTAAAATAACACATCTGGAGCATAATATCATCTCTGTCGGAACGTTCAGGTGACGTCACTCGAGCAACACTTGACCGCCGTTTTTGGCCCCCGGTGGCTCTCCAATTTACGGGCAGATCTTCAGATGATGGAACTGGCATTACGGCACGTTAGCTGAGGTGCCGAGTTGCTGCTCGACTGCATTCTTAGCCGACTTCAAAATAGGAAGGGATTCTCAGTTCGTCTGTTTGTTATTTCTTTTTAAGATTTTAAAATTTCTTCACAGCGTCCACCAATAGATTCGACTGCCTCGTTGGTCTAGCGGTATCACATCTGATTCCCAAGGTGGACCGCCGTTTGTGATGTCTCTGCCTGGTTACCATAGCACAGGATATCCTTGTTTGGGACCAGGACAAGTTGGGTTGTGTAGAAGTTATTATTGCTAATATTATTATTATATAATAATTCTTGAAATCGGCAGCGTGTGAAATAATTATCACTGAACATAATTTGTGTATTTTCAGTTTTTTCAAAAATTATTATTGTCGCTAAGCAAACTCCACGTATGTTTAGAGGTGGCCCCATATACGTTTGGTTAAGATTTGTTGGTGGGATCTATGGAAAATCGTCGAAGTTTTCTTTTTAGTGCGTCCTTTTCTCGCAGTCGATTTTTACTAAAAATATTTTATATGCACTACTGTGACTCTGAGGTTCGAAATTTCGGCTGTAGCGTCTCAGGCTTATGGAGAGCTAGTTTTATCTTTCCATACCTGCTGGTCACCATAAGGAATGCTTTGTCAGATATATGAGAAAATCATTTAAGATAAGATAAGAGTATTCTTTATTGTACACCAGGAGAAACACAAACATAAAATAAACAAAGGTTTAAAAAGATACAGTACAATTGGCGGCCTTATTGCTTATAGCAATTTCTTCCAGACAACTGATGATGGAGAGTTGCTGAAGGAAAAGTGACGCGGATAGTCGATGCAAAAATGAATGTTGATCGTCAAACTTATACTTAATAATTGTATATATCTCTAATATATAAAAATCTCGTATGAAATTGTTAAGTTTTCCGTAGACGTTAAAGTGCCCAAAATATATGTGCTGATCTTGAAACTGGGCACCGACTACAAATTATACTTCTACAATACCTACATGTATAAATACTTCTACTTCTAATTATTTAAATTATTTCTATTTTTTTAGTGCTGTGTAGTGTTTCGAAGTCGGTTTTTATTTTTTATTTAAAATTTTTATTTTTCAATTTTTAGTGGGGGAGCGGAAAAAAATAAATAAGTCCCTTATAACCATAATTTACCCTACTTAATTCGTTGCTTTAAAATTTGATGTTCTAAATTTCCATCTCCGAAAGTCACCACCAAAATCACCAAATTAACTTGAGACTACTTTTACGCTATTTTATGAAACATACGGATATTACTAAAGGATAGGCCCCATTAGGGCTTATTTACTGCTGTCCATTGAAGAGTTCCGTTCTCCATCTCTAAAGTCTCCATCAGATCTTCACCATATTAAAATAGGACCAATAGGACGTTATACCTGTTCGAACAAAAAAAGAATTGTCGAAATCGGTTAAAATTTGACGGAGTTATGGAGGAACATAGCCAAATAAAAAAATATATATATGCGTCGAATTGATAACCTCCTCCTTTTTTGAAGTCGGTCAAAAATAATCTTAACTGCATTGTACCTAACTTGAGCTTAACACACCTATCTTATCTCTTAAATGCTGAAATCTAACTCTGGGAGAGCTTTATTAAACAAATGATCATATTGCTCTTTGCTACAAACATATTTTAAATCGATTTGCTTTTCTGCATTTCTTTAAGTTATATTTTACATCTATGTGTTTACATCGTTTGTGATAGTCCTATTTTTAATCAAACAAATGTCACTTTGATTATCTATATTAATACACACAGAATTCTTATTAATATTCACCAAAATCACCAACTCGGCCTCGGTCGTTGACAAGGCAACACTTTGTTGACGTTGTAGCCCATGTTATGGCAGCCCCATTTTTTATGAAAACATATCCAGTTAATGACCGACGTGTGCAAGTATCATTGGCGTAATCTGCATCACTGTATGCTTGAAGCATATTTTCTTGTGATGATGTACAGTGCAAATCATAACTTACAGTTTCCTTTAGATATTTCAGTGAAGTCTTACTAATTCCATCCATGCCAGGACTTAAACCCGCGACCTCTGGCTAACCGTGCCAGCGCTCTCCCAACTGAGCTAATGGGCAAGTGCAGGCATCGGCAAAATTTTGTACGTAATACAGAGAAGCTCCGTGTGGCGCCGGATTGAGAATAGCGTCACGCCATTTCCTTCCGTGGATGTCGCAGAAGGCGACTAAGGAAATACATTACCAGGAGACGGGCAGCAGCGTTTTTCTGAGATTCCAACCGCATACTGCGATCGTCAACCCGCCTGCCAAGCGAAGCGGTTATGGCAAAACCCCTCATGGGCAAGTCTTTGATTGGCTCACTTCCAAAGGTCCTCGTTTTGAATTGCTTGTGGCCAGAATTTCCCCATTCTGACAAATTTGTTAATAAACCTTCTAGAAACAGAATGGAAAACAATTAATTTGTCAGGCAGCATCTTTGCGTTACCGACCCCATTTTATAGCGGTGCTGTAGTCACAAGTTCCGCATTAACATACTTTTGAGTGTGTAGCTTAGTTGTGTATTAATCATATTAAATTGTAGTGGGCGAGAGTTGGCTGCAAGCAGCGAACATTAGGAGCACATGGCGGGCGCAGTAAATCGCCAAGTTGCCGTCCGCGGTTGTGGCGACGCCCACGATTATGCTGCTCCCGGTACTTAGTAGAGAGCAGGAGATCACTGTAGAGTTCCTTTGGTTTTGTTGAGGCGTTTGTAAAATCAAGTACCTTTGTCTCAAGTCACTCATAAAATCATAAGAAGCATATACAACGTATCATTGAAATAAAGGAAAACATGAAAACTATTTGTTCGGGTAATCGAACTAATCTAAATCAAAAGTTTTAAATTCTTAGTTATACTTTTCATACTAACTGGAAACTTAACGCGGTCATTTTGCAGGAAAAATAAAATAAAATGTGAATGTTAAACCTTTATTAATTGAATGTGTACCTATTTAGTAGCTATTTGTTACACAAGTAAAATATTTCAGGTTTCGCGATATTTGTTTACAAATTGTGCAACCCCTAAATAACCTCATAAGTCACTATATATGATATGACCTACTATCGCAGAACCTATATCAACGACCTACTATCGCAATACATATAATGTAAGATTTCCCGAAGCTTGTATTGTAAACTTCAAACTCCGTCCACAGAGTCAAGAGTCAGGATTTCCTTGACGACGCCAACTTAGATCAACCGAGATAATCGCCGGCGATAGTGCCTGTGTGAAATATTAATAATCGCTGAGACCTGCCCCTTTAGCCAGGGCCTCTACTCTTGAGCTATATACTTGTGTATTTAGATTTAGGTTGTGTCGTTAATAAAATACCTCCATTGGAATGTATTTTTAAACAAGCTGCGAGTAATCCAAATAAAGAAATGAAATAAAATACGGCCATTAGCATCCTATACCTACTGGATGTTTGAGAAAGGTCCGGTCCAACTTGAGGAGCTTATTTTATTCAAATCTACCAAAAACAATTTTATTGCAATACATACCTTTATACTCATAAACTCACGTATGTATCTCAGAGGGGTAGATTTGTTACAACTTTATTTTGATTATAAGACCAGTTCCGAAACATTGAAAAAAATATCAGTTGTTCCGCACAACTTTTTTTATGAGCTCTAGCGAATTAATAAAACCGGTTTTTTTTTACGTAGTCTCGTTTGTGTCCTACTGGTGGGCACAGGCCTCCCTCAACTCAGACCAGATGTTTCTGTCTTGTGCCTCCTCAGACCACTCCGGTATGTGTCGGTCGAGGTCGTCTCGCCAACGTCCTGCGACGACCGTCTTGTGGCACCCACTCGGTGGCAAGTCTCGCCCACATAAAACCGGTTATATTTTTTTATATATTTCGGAGTTGTACTATAATAAAAGTTGTTTATATAAACGAGAAGAATCTCCTTACGCCCAATAATTTATCTTTAATATCAAAAGCACTAAATATGAAAATTATTTTGAATTACTCTTTGTCCACTCAAAAATGTAAAGAAGCCAATATCCAATTTCTTTCAAGAGTAGCGGGGTAGTTGGTGACGCTTTAAAACTTTAGTCTTACGTAGCCAGGCATGGACCGTTTGATACTCGCACTTATGTCGTACGTAAAAGGATCTACCGTTGTATAGTGTGTTGATATTTTCGAAGATTCTCCCTCGAATCATTTCCCTGGCCTCAGTCTGGATGTTTTTTATGTATGTTAAGTATGTTATGTATACCTTCCCTAGTTACCGTGACAGTTTAGTTTATAGAAAGTAAAAGTGAAAAACATGTATTTCCGTTGTAACACAAATGACCATAACACTGATTTCACTTTCACTTTCACTAGGCTATGTGTGCTACCCCCACCACACTGAGGAACTTCTCGACAAATTATAATATATTCGGCCTCCGTAAATTTACCACATTTCCCAATTCCGCTCCCAGTTGATCTGGCAAAGCATCCGCTACCGCAAGAATGCCCACATATTGACGGTCCTCTATGGCGTCCTTCACGACCCCTTCTCCCCCTATTACCTACGCGCACGTTTCGCCCCACGTGGCGCGCATGTTCGCCTTCAGCGCTTCTACAAAGATCTACGAGTACTTTATAAAAAGGTCTCTCTTGAATAAAGTTAGGAAGCTTGTTCCATAGAGTTATAAAAAAACTTTGTTTAACTGGAAGGGTCACGAGTTTGATTCCCAGTGCGGGCATATACCCTATAACTTTGTATATTTTCAAAGTTACGTACATCTGCGAATTTGTAGTACTTAGGTAGCAATGCCACACGCTAACTGTGAAGGAAAACATCGTGAGGAAACCCACAGTTTGGTTGGCTCCACACGTATTGACTTGTCTTTTCTGGGGGTTAGACCGACTAAGCTGTCAGGATAATATAGGTTTTGGACAAGCCTACTCCATCTAAAAAATAGTGTATCAGGCACTGCAGAGCCCGAGTGGTCCGTTCACCCATCTAGTGTGAGTGAAGGTGCCACTGGTCGCTGTATAAATCATCTCATCACGTAGATTCAAAGGCCAAAGTACCAAGAAGATTTATTGAAAAAAATACATAGAATAGAAAGGGGCGCATTTTACTTTTACAAAGCTGACAGCTTAGTCAGCCTCGGCCACAGGAAAGACAAGGCTACACGTGCGGAGCCAACCAAGCCCCGCGCTTCCTCACGATGTTTTCCTTCACGGTTAGCGTGGAAGGAAAACATCCATGGCAATACCTTTTCTATTAACCACATAGTTATATTATTTACCAAACTTAGGTAAAACAAATTACTATTATCTTAAACTCACTGTTGATCAAACTTTTTCAATTCAATATCTCAGAAGATTTGATGCAGAAAAAACTTGGTCAAGGAAAAGCGAATCGCTGAAAAGGATTTCTCATTTCATCACTATCCCGTATAATAACAATAATGGAACTTCGCAATAAAAATAATAACATACAAAAATCGTAAAATTGAAGCAGCGCGCCGGCGGTTTAACTCAGTGCGCCGCGACATCTCATTCCATTTGGGAAATTTATTTTTCCGCAATTTTCTTCAGTAACCCCAATAATGCCTGCGCGTCGCCGTAAAGAAGCCCGCCAGCCCGCACACATATGATTTCAATTTATAAGAAATTGAAATATCCCGGGCTCGCTTATCTTTCGATAAAATTTTATTCGCCCCGCGGCCAAAACTGTTAAGTGGCCCCGGGTCACTCCAAGTGAGTACGTTAACATCTGTCTTTATAGACCGAGGAGTTGTAAGGGGGCACCGAGTGCACTATACTTGTATTTACGGGTATGTGTCTGTCTTATACACAGTGCCGCATATCCGTTAAGACCAAATATATACTCTTTGGTAAGACTACAGAAAACAAAACTATTCTAAAACTCATCAGCCTGCCTCGTTAGGGTAGTGGTTAATACGCTTGACACTAAAACATAAGTCGTTCGAGGTTTGATTCCCACTGGAAGCCGCCGTACTTGATTTGTGCAAATGGCAACAGTATGGGTCAGGACAAGTGATTGTGTTGTGTGTTGATGTTATTTAGCAAAACAAATTACTTCTATTATAGGAGCAATTCCGAAACATCGAAAAAATATCAGCCCTTTATTATTATAAACTACGAGTATATTTCCTCTAGAGTGAATGTATGAAATAGCTGATTTTTTTTCCAGTTGGTCTCCCAGTAATAGTTGTTTGTATTAATGATTGGAATAAAATTAAAAATAGAGCAGAAAAATCACTCAATTGCACAGCAAAAATTGTTCACAGTACACCATACATGCGAATATAATTTAATGTAAAATATGGAGTTTTGCTAAGATAGCATAAGTCACCATTGTTACTAAAACTTTAGTAGGGCATGTCCACCTGGCACTTCCTTTGCCAGCCCTTACATATCTAGGCTCATTTTTTAATCATTTGCGTTGTTGTCGAGAATATGTCCAATTATTCTTGGACTCTTTCTTGGACATTCCCTTGCGTTCGTCGGGAGAATCGTTTTAGGACTTCGAAAATGGGGGGCGAGATTGCTCTCGGGGGGCAAGAGCGACATAGATAAAACCTACACGGTAAGATATTCAAATCCCTTAAGTGCGCGGTGGGGTTGAATTGACCGAAAAAAGTCCCATTTTGAAGCGCTGTAAAACTCAATATTCGGGCTCTGCAGGTGTCTCTTAGGGATACATACCGCTTGCCACATCGTATCGCAATCTGTTTTGTTCGACTCTCGCACTTAGTGCACCTGTAATAAGAATTGGCTACGGTCACCATGACGATGCGGGATGAACTATGCGTTGAAGGTACGGTGACGTCGATATCGGAACAAAGTGAAAAATTATTATGCACAGATTTATGTTCCGAGAAGGGTTGGAATTCATTCGCAAATACTTTTTGGTTCGTAGAAGCTTTCAAGGGGATTAAAAAACATTTCATTTGCTGTGGATTCCTTTAGCAGATAGACTCAGACAAAGTATGTTGTAAGTAATCGTAGAGATCAGCTAGATAGATTCTCGTCACGACTCTTCCGTATCAACCAGTTTGAGGGTTAAGTCTAACTTAGAAGTGGTTTACAAAGATATCTATCAATTTTCTTAAAATTCAATGTACATTTACCTACAAACAACATGTGATCCAATGTTCTGTTAGTAAGAATAAATAGAAAACTTAGCCTATTGTTAGTGCTCCATACATACCAGTGATTGAGTACGCCTTATTATCTGTGGAGTGCGCCCATATCAGTGGCCTTGTTGTGCGCACCAAATCCTGTGAAATACTGACGATTATGACAGTGTTGACGTTTATAGTATTAGACTGTATGGAATTTGACAGCTAGATATTAGGAATCCTTCAGGATTTGGTGCGCGTGGTATAGGGGCAGAATGCTATTGCCGCCTCCTCACATTCTGCTCAGCAACGATGCTGAATTTTTTTTCGGGGGTATATTTAAATGTACTTCAAAAAAGCGGTTAAATTCCAGGTACTTCTGGTCTTTAACATAAATGGTTTGCTCTATAATTTTACGGATTCACTACAAAAAAGTCATCTTTAAAATTTCTTTTTTTAATCTGTTAGATTATGACTTGTTTTTCCTTTGTACTTTTTTATGTTACTTGTTATGCCTTTTTTTCTTGTGATATGTTAATTTGTCCCAATAAATGTCTTTCTTTTTTTCTTTCTTAAAAAGAACAATTAAAAACAACTGTTATGGTGAACCGACCGGGCCATTTAGAATAATTCTACAGATTAAATTTAAAAAAAATCTATTTACTTTAAAATTACTAATTGGGGACCGAACCTGATTCCTCAGTATCCGGCTCTTAACACGAGTACCACTGAGCTATCAATATTTGAGTTTTTGGTTCTAGGCCACGTTTTCTTGTTAAGCCTTACAAAGCGCGATTATACAATGTATTTCATTGAATCTTCATTTTATATTGATATTTAAACAGCACCACAAAAACAGCCTTAGAATGGATGGTTCTAAAACTTTACTTTAGGACCATCCTTTTTAAAGCTTTTTATCAATTTAAAGCCACAGATGTATTCTTATCGGCAGTATATACCGCTGCGGTGTGTAATGGGCTTAATTAATTGCAGTGTTTAACGTCTTAATTAATTGCAATTTTTCACTTGTTGTTTTTTTATGTCCTGCAGTGGGCGTCAAATGGCTGATGATGATGATGTAATAACGTAAAGTGTTTTCTATCACTAAATATGTATCTTATTTTGAAGGGCCTTTGAATGGATCCCCTTTTTTGCAAGCGAAAATAGAAAAAACCATTAACTATAAGTAAACCAGTCGAGTGTACAATAGGACACCATTGTATGACCTCACGTAGATACCTCCAGCACAGTAATGACATAAGACATAATATTGTAACGATTCCGAAGTAATATCCCCTGTATTTGTAAATTCAACAGACCTTTTTGCATAACAAACGAGCGCGGCACGCCTTTTATGACGCCGTAAATTTTTAACGTCACAAAAAACACTGTCTTTTGGCACTTGAAGTAGAAAAAAGCCCTTCATGGGCTAAAAAGACAGGCAACACGCCTTGACGGTGACTTCTATAGTTTACCCCTACATTATTATTTTTTTGTTAAAATATATACAAATCAGCATTATAGACACAGCATTACAATCAAATTATAATAGGGTATTTGTCAAACTATAACGCCAAATATACTCGTATGTACATACGGCATGACAGACTTTGAAGCAACTAACCTACAGATTTAGCAGGTCTTAGTGTCTTGCAGAAAGTTACTTATTAAGGCCATAGCCACAAATACCGGACGTGGGGCGAGGGCGCGGAAAAGAAGCGACGCGTTGTATAAAGTTCGCGCCCTCTCGCCCCGTCTCTTCTGTTTGGGCTTCGTCCCTTCAATACATTTTGTATGAAATTGAGTTGGAAAGACGACGCGTCTTTTCCCCGCCGTCGCCTCTCGTCCCTTCTGTGTGTCCAGGGCCTAAGTAACTTCATTGTATCCTTTGTAATGCTATTAACATAAATTTCCTCTATTGGAAATTATTTTATAAGCTGACAAACTGCCAAAGCTAAGTCCCCCATAGTACTTCTTATTTCATATTAAATCAGTGCTAAGATGTAGCAAAAAGCCAAATTGCTAACTGAAGCAATACGCCAGGACACTTGCCTCCTTAGCAACGTCAAAGAAAATTGTCAAGTTTCCGATAACTAAAGGTCTGGTTTGACAGAAATATGTAGACAAGACATTTACTAAATAGCAACGACGCCAAGCCACTCTCTAAAACCAAACTCTTAATTGGAAAACAGTATAATATTATGGAATATAATAATAAAAAATAACGTATCAACCTTTTAAGTGATTGTATTGTGTGTAGTTATTATGTGTAGAAGTTATGTGTGGAAGTTACTTACACACTTGACGTCGTCCCAAGCTAGGATACTCTGTGGTAACCAGGCAAACATGGTAATACACCACAAGTCAATTACGGCGGCCTCCAATGGGAATCGAACCCGCGACTTGGTTTAGTAGTCAAGCGTGTTTACCGCTAGACCAAACGAGGCAGTCAAAATTATCTGCATCTCTCTTTGAGCTGCCAATCGCGAATAAATATGACTTGCAAGGCACACGATGTCTCCTATCAAACATCACGCGTGCCCACCACCGACCAACTACGACAAAGTCTAACAACCTCTAACTAAGTCTACATGTCAGAACAGTTCACCCACTAACTCAGAAAGCAAAGGAAACGGCACAAATAAATAAATAACCTATCGAAAAAGGGCAAAGTGAAATTGGACATGATGTGATTTTTCTCTGGGAGCGGGGCGGTCGGACAAGTCAACTTTACGCTTCATTTGCCGCTATCCTAATGGATTGCGCGCCCGCCGACAGAGCCAGTGCTCGCTGGCGTTTCTGTAAACAATGTTGGAGGTCAGGGACGTAACTGGCGGGATCAGGCAGCGGATCTTCGACTCAATAACCGGGAATTCATATTTGACTGATAGTTAAAAAAACCTAGTACATTATGGTACAAGTGTATAATGTTGGTGATAACCACTGAGGCGCCATTAAGACCCAAGCCGTTACGTGAGGTAATCATCAATACACTCGGGCCTCAATGGTGCCTCAGCGGTAATCACCAACATTACACACTTGTACCATAATGTATTATTATTGTACACCTGACTTACGAGTACGTCACATTTCGCATTATACAATTTTATTGCTTTGGTTTCGAATTTCTATATCAGACATTTCTATCTTCGAAACGAAAATAATAATAATAGTAATAATAATTTTGATATGAGGCAGATAATAATGTTCAATGTTCTTGTCTACTTTCAAAACTGAAACCAAAATAGTCGGAGAAGAGCTCCGTCTCTACTCACCATGATTAATGTTTACGGATCAGAGCGAAACCTGGTCGGAATTTTCCGACAAAATTACAAATAGGTAAATCAAGACTTAAGTTAATCAAGTTATGCTTGCGAAAGTTTAAGTCAGAAATAAAAGCTTCGGTTGTGAAAAAATTAATTCACAAAATCAAAAACCCGACTGCTAAGCCCTTCTCAGCAAGACTTGGACTCAAAGTTGAAGCTACAGCCGACGGGATCTCTACATTATATTTAAATTTTAGGTTAGATAAGATAAAACTATTCTTTGTTTTATATCGGAAAACAAGAAAATGTTGGTAAGCCTCTAAATAGGTTTTTAAAATTGTTCTTAGCACGGGTTAGTGCAACAAAAAGAATATAAAAAATATAAAAATTTAAAATAAATGCTCTACGAAGAAAAGTCTAGTAAGGTTCTATTGATACAGGATATTCCATTTCAGCCAAGTGTACATCTAACCTTAGCGATATCTCGCCGTAGGATATTACGTAACATTGCTTTTATAATAACACACCTATGCTTTTAGAGTTTCCGTATTGTTTTGTAAAAGAGTCAGAAACCGCAATGAGAATTCATGTTCGCATTTGTAGATCGACACTGTTAAAATTGAAAGGTCATATTGCCGGGATGAATTGAAATACAGTCAATTTTTTCTTTCTCAGGCCTGTTATATTTAGGTAATGGCTGCTTCAGCCATTCCATATCATCATCAGCCTTCGTCTACCCACTGCTGGGTATACGCCTATTTGCCATTACGCCATCTTTCGCATTCTCTGGCCATTAGCATCCACGGGTTGTTTGACGATCGAGCTGTCGGTCTACCCACTGACCGCCGTCCTGTTTTTGGGTGCCACTCAGTTACTGCCCTCCACCTGCTATCTTCCCGCCTGGTCCACCGGCCCCAAATCACTTCAGACTCTAAATTCGGTCATCAACATCGTCGACATTCGTCGGATGAGGACTTTTGGAACTCTATCTACTAGTCAGAGGCCATGTCGCCATACATTACAGAAAACTGAGTTCAGTCTTGAACCTCTGTAGCTATATCCAAGCATACGCATGAAAGCTGTGATCCGTTGAGTCAACCTCTACATAAACGGACAAAAAACCGAAATAAAAACCGGACAACTGCGAATAAAATGTAAATAAAATTTATTTGCAACAAAAATTAATCTAAATACTTACACAACACAGGCGACCACAGTAGACTGTTTCTGTATGTAACCATTTTTATTAATAAATAACTTTTTACTTTTACTTTACTTTACTTTACATGCAATACATTTTTCAGACACTTAAAAGGGACTAAAATTTTGGACCCCTCGAATCTTTTAATTGAGTTGAATAAGCTAAGAATTAGTCAAGAATAAGTTATAAGAACCAAAATCTATTAAGTTGACGCAGTGTCCGCCAAAGAATAAATTACTAAAAAGCATAATATCCAAGGACGAAAATTTATTAATTAATTCCACATTTTCGTAAACACTCCCCGAAAGAGGTTCAAATCCCTTAATTCAAATCAAAGGAGAGACGTCATTAAAGAAGCTTTGAGTTAAGACCCGGATAAATTATATGATGATAATTAACTCCAGATTAACTAAATCAAGTGAGGATTTTAATGTTGGCTAAACGAAAACTCGTATCTAAATAAGGTATTTGCTAGATAAAGAGAGGATCTTATACTTAATATACTAAATTTAGGTATACTATATAAAATTATTTATACTTATATACCTAGTACTGTAACGATTCTTCTTTATAGAAGCTGGCTGGCAGAGCCTTCTCGTCTTATTTTGAATATTTTGAAGGGAATCGTAACGTTTTGTTTGAGATGTCAGTCGATCCCCAGCTAGGCTAGGGAATTGATAAAAAAAGAGTAATAAAAAGATATATTGCTGCCCGTAATCCGCGTATTAAAAAAATAGAAATATTACAGTACAAAAAAATTTATTGTACTTATGTAGGCGGACATACTTCGACCAAATACTGGATGTAAGGGCAAGATAAAACCCGAAACCGGCGTGCGTGTATGCAACGACTAATAAATTTTGAGGAAGCGAAAGTGATCTGTCAGAATCGTGGCAAGTGGCAGTCGCTGGTCTCTGCCTACCCCTCTGGGATACAGGCTCGAGTTTATGTATGTATGTTATACGCGATTAACGCACAGTTCAGAAGACGGCTAAAGCTAAGTTTGGACATCAGATGCGTTTAGTATCTCGTTGAGAATGTTTTTTTTTTTATTTCCACCACCATGGATTTCAAAAGGAATGCAATAGTTTGTTTATTGAAAAAAAAATCGAACTGACCTTTTTTTAAACTTTCAGCACAGGTACCTTCCACAATAAAAATAATTGTACATCTATTATATAAATATTTTTAAATATTTTTATTTCATACTTGCTTAAAATTATAATTTGTAAATAAGTGTAAAAAAAGGGAGTGAAACGTATTTCAATTTAACCTGTTATTCAAACGCTCAAACGTTTAACAAAAAAAATTGTAATAGTTTTACGGATTTATTTTTATTCAAAAAGGGTAAATTGGAAATTTTTGATGTTTGGTGTTACTGAAACGATGACATACATAAGCAGCTAAAAGCGAGGTTCTATAGTCAACGCGTATACCCATATTTAGGTGGAATAAATAATGTATAGCCAGAAAGCTGTTTTGTTTATTATGGATAATAATAAAAAAAAAACTTTTGCTCATTGAAAGGGGTCAAACTATTTATTAAGACTGAAGATGTGCTTTAATTTGATTGTTACGCCGAATCAAAATCAATAACATTAGCAAGAAAAAAAAAGTATTATATAGTAATAAGGCCGCCAATTGTACTGCGATTTATTGAATTTCTGTTAATGTAATATTTGTGTTCAATAAAGAATATTCTATCTATCTAACTATTTATATTTCTCACTGTCAATTTTTTTGTTCGTAATTGTTTTTTCTGTTACATTGCACTTTTAGAGAATAAAATAATTAACACTAAAACGCCATTTCACTTATTAAAAGAATTTAATATTATGTTAATTTATAATAAGTCTATTATGCAGGATGCAACCGTAGCAGTAATATATATAAAAAAATATACCACAAGCATATACAATAAGTTAAATTATATAGATAACCAAAACTGCCTAATGGAAATTCCCGAAAATACCCATCAGCGTCAAGTGTATAGACAAAGTTACTAACTTCAACGTATCAAGTCGATTGCCTCGTGACCCCAAAAGTACAGATAAAAACAAAACCTGCCTGCGAAAGCCCCACCGACACGAATTGTTAAATATTGCAAAAGTTTGAATAAGAAACGAAACTTTCCACGAAAATAGATGTGCTACAATTTGTCAGCGATGTAACGAGGAAATACTACAGAACAAAATTTCTTTCTGTCCCGTCTTATTTTGGAGAATGAAAACAAGGCTATTACTTAGGCACTGTAATAAAGGTCTTATCACGTCATATTCCAGTCAGACAACCCTCTGTCTAGTTAGTGAGGCCCCTAAAACTCGGTTGACACATTAATAAGATGGCAGTGTATAAAAGTTTCGACATTACCGTTATCTCTTACGCCATAAACTTCAGTCATCAGTATAGTTTTATCGCATATTCATTGCAAGTTGCCTCCTCGAACAGCGCCTCAGGCGAACAATATCGGATACTGCTACCGAACTGATCTAAGTTTTAGTCAAAGTGCTGCAATAACTTTTTATTGACTAGTTAATGTCAGATAATAATAGGCGCAGAACGTTCTAGTCAGGCTTCCTGCGCCAAACAAGGTATTTGATTGGCCCGGTCGTATTGCTAATGGTAATGGAAAGCTCTAGCTCGAAGATTATCTAGGAAGAATAAGTTCTAAAGACTGAAAAATACGGGTAATTTTTTACGTGTAGCGTCACTGCTGTTGACTTTTTAATTATATAAAATGAACAAAAATATATGTAGATGTATCCAGATAACTGTATTGGAACCAATTTCAAAAAGTTCGTTCATTTGCAAATTAGTTATTTTTTTATTTATTTTTGGTAAATCTCTACAAATCTCGAACATCTTTTCAATTTACTTTTCGTTTTACTTACAGTTATTCGGCCTCTCCATTTTCGCGCTCTGCTTATGGATCTGTATAGAGCCTGGTTTCAACGAGTGGGTCCAGATGCTTCAAATCCAGAAGTACTTCATTGGAATCTACATCATTCTGATTTCATCACTGGTTATCATGGTCTTCGCTTTCTTGGGTTGTGGAGCCTCGTTGATGGAGAACGTGCTCCTACTATGGGCAGTAAGTAGACATATTTTATACTTATTTCAGTTATTTTAATGTAAATGTCATAAATGACTATAATCTCCTGTTTTTTCTATTTTTTTCTTTTTCCTGCTTCTTTATGTTTTTTCTTCACCAGTATAATCTCATAACATTCTTTGAACTCTTTAGAGACAATAATAATCTAATAATTTTTTAAAAAAATTTATTATAAATGTTTACTTAGTGAACGTCAACGCTGTTACTTTCAGAAATAATAGATTATGTAGAGATTTAATAAACTTTATCAACTTAGTGATCTCAAAAAGCTCAAAAACTGGTTTCTTTTACCATTTTCTTCTTCTTCATCAGTACATTGGCAGCCAGATAGCGGTGTTTGTCTTCGGCCTCATAGGCTCTTGCGTAGTCCTCGACTTCTCAACGTACGACTCGAGTATCCAGCCCCTGATCAAGGATATCATCACCCGGTTGATGAACAACCCTCTCCACGAAGACAGTCGGGAGATTCTAAGGATGGTTCAGGAGGGGGTGAGTGGATTTTTATGTAAATTTTTGATGGGCTTAAGATTATGGAGATATAGTCATAGTTATCTATCATGATATTCAGGTAAAAGCATTGAGATAATTAGTGTTATTTGTTAAACAGTGGAGAAAATGCTGCTATGATGTCATTACAAGTACAATTAAATACTGTCGGCTTTTTAACGGACTCCAAAAAAGGAGTAGGTTATTAATTCGTCGGAATCTTTGTTTTTATTTTCTACATTATGTTTTCACAAAAATCACGTCATCATCATCAGCCTATGCTTGTCCACTGCTGGACATAGGCCTCTCCTATAGCACGCCACTGAGCACGGTCCTCGGCTACTCTCATCCAGCTCTTGCCAGCCGCCCTGCGAAGATCATCGTTCCACCGAGTCTGAGGACGTCCCACACTACGTTTACCGATCACGTAACCTTAGCATTTTTTTTTTTACGTAGCCTCGTTTGTGTCCCACTGCTGGGCAAAGGCCTCCCCCAACTCAGACCAGATGTTTCTGTCTTGTGCCACCTCAGGCCACTCCGGCATGTGTCGGTCGAGGTCGTCTCGCCAACGTCTTCTTGGCCTGCCTCTCCTGCGACGACCGCCTTGTGGCACCCACTCGGTGGCAAGTCTCGCCCACCTATCCGGGTGCATTCTACTGACATGCCCTGCCCAGCTCCACTTCAACCTTGCAGTCTGGACACCCACATCAGCTATGCGTGTTTTTGAGCGTAACGTAGTGTCCACCTTAGCATTACCCTCTAATTATTCCTGGTTACACGGTGTAGCTTAAAACACGCATTGGTCTTTATATATTGTACAAATTTTAGTAGGTATACATAAAATACCTAGAACGTACTTAGACAGGCGGACTGTAATTCTGACGGAAAATATTCTCGGCGCCGAACTCGATCCGATTCAATAAGACTTGCCCAACTTCTTCACTACTTTTGTCGTCGCGGAAACATCTTCGAACCTAATTATCACAGAAGCGCCGGGATCCCCCATTGTTCTATTTATTAAGAAACTCTGTCTAAATTACAAATTAAATTTCACTCTCAAATTGAAAACTTCTCGCGAAATGGCTAAGCTTGAAACTCAGATATTGCAGAAGGAAACGGCACAAGCAGAACGGGTTAGGGAGGCGTTTTATCTATGTATACATATAATAACACTCTTATTTATAAGAACGTGTTCTTCCTCTAAAGCACTCCTCAGATAGTTTATTTAATCTGTGGTTACGTCTCTTCCGTGTAAAATCTTCACCACAGACTATTTTACATACATATATACATAAACTCACGCCCGTATCCCAGAGGGGTAGGCGGAGACCAGGCACTGCCACTTGCCACTAGGGGATGTATTATGAGCAAGATAAAAAGTACCCGAAACCGGCGTGCATGCAAGCAACGACTAATAAATGTTGAGGAAGCGAAAGTGATCAGCCAGACTAGTTTAATGGGCGTTTTTCGAGTGTTTTAAGGAATCGTGTTTTTATAAATAAGACCGTAAATTGGTAAATTTTGTCTCTATATGGCATATAATTATGTCTGTCTCACTCTGACTTTTGATGCGCGCATTACGCAAAAACCACACAAGGGTAAACGCTAAGTTTACAGGGTGCGAACGCTAACACTGAAATTTGTAATTTATTATAATAATTCGAGGTACATTGCGTTACATTTATTAATCTGTGTATCAATCGGCTTTGCGATGTACATCAAATTGTCACAGTAAACATAAATTTTACTTTTATGAAACAGGCTGACTCGGGGTCAGTCGAGCAAGATGGCGAGCGATCACAAAGATGTTTATCGAAACATCGTCTTTGTCATAAAAATCATAAAAACCTCTTTAAAATGCGCACCAAATCCTGTCAAGTTCATGACTTGTACCTGTTAAAGAATAATTTGCGGCGATTTCGCGCCGGGCGCGATATTGAATTAAAACTACCTATGTAGGATTAAACAAATTTTATTTCGTACGAAGTTAATATGTTTGGGTTGATCAATGTAATCTAATCTATCGTTCTAGCCCGAATATTCATGTTGGGCTGAAGCCTCCCCAGCCGCTACCAGCAATTTGCCTTACATAGTCAGTCAAGTGAGCTGATGGGCTGTCAATATTTCATTTCGCAAACAGATTTTAATGACAAATCACTATTACATTGAGAATTCTATTCCACCTGGAGTGAGTTTTAGCGAGCGACAAGCCGTGCCGACGGGAGACGGCGTGGTGAGGTAGAATAATACAAACAATCTAATATGTCAGCGGCGCTTTAGGACTTAAATACCTACCTATAAATAGTGGTTAAACTTTATTGTATTCATAACAACTTATTCAATTTGACTAATTTACTGGTACTGAAATTCGCGTGGCCATCTAGATAAACATGAAGGTATAAAACCTTCATGCGATGACGTCACTGTAAAAAAGAAAGGGAGGCGCCATCTTGGCTTGTCGTTTTTTGGCGGGAAGGACTTGGTTGTAATTTTGTAAACTAAATTACTCGAGTAATAATTTTTTTAAGTATCTTCTGCGGATTATTTACAGTAATAATGATAACTAATTACCAATGTGACAAGTATAAATATAATCGCGAGTATGTCTTCGAGTATTTTGTTTTAAATAGGGATCTCTGCCACTATTTCCATTGTCAAACATAGGAAAATAAGGGTGTGTCCCTAACAAATACATAAAAAAATCGTGTCACAGAATTTGTTATCGACCTCCTCCGAAACGACTTCACCGATTTTTGTGATATTTTTTGTGTTTATCTGTAGGTCTGATCCGGTAGGTCTGAGAATATTATAAGCTAATTAATATGGTAAAACCACATTTGCTGGGTCATGTTTCATTCCAATTCTTAAGAAAAGGGTCATTGGATTCGGATGGCAAGGGACCATGAGAGATGGTATTTGGGGAAAAAGGCCCAGGTGAGCAGCGATGGGCTGATGATGATAAATACCAAAAGTCATAGGCGTGGGCCACACATAAAGTATGTGGGGCGAGGGCGCTGAAAACAAGTGACGCGTTGTATAGAGTCACAGACCACAGCGCACGGACTGTGATCTGTGACTTATAGCGTCAGGTATTTCCTGCGCCCTCATCCCACGTCCTTTCTGTATGGCCAACGCCACAGCTTAACTTTCAGATTTGATCATGTTTCTATTATTATTAAAAACTGCCACTCTTTGTCTATACAGAATTTTTTTTTGTTATATTACACTGTTGCACACTTTTTAGCATAATAAAAGAATACCTACATAATGTCATATTACAGCAAGCTAATTTTATTAAATATCATTGCAGTAAATATATTTTGCGCTTGGGAAAAATAATTGTGGATTAATTTACACATCTTTAGCTACCGAAATTTCGCAATATTTGACATCACGGTACCTTTTTCAAACGCCTGTAAGTACAATTCTGTCGTCAAAAGTAGAAAGTCCGTAACTACCATTTTTACCTAAACTGTATTATGAACATTCGCAATTAGCAAGAAAATATCTATCGTTTTGTCTTTGCAACAAACCTCTATGACATGAAAGGGCGTAATTTTATATCTGAATGATACAATTTTATAATGAAAAAAGCCCTAATATCCTACACAGGGCTTTCCATATCAGTAAAAACTTTTTACTTAAATTTTGCTCCAACAAATTACGTGACTATTTCTTTTTATTCAATTCAATTCAATTCAATTCAATTCAATTCAATTCAATTCAATTCAATTCAATTCAATTCAATTCAATTCAATTCAATTCAATTCAATTCAAATATTTTTATTCATTATAAAAACAGAATGTTTACTTAATGAACGTCAAAGTTGTTAGTTTCACAATTAATGGATTATGTGGAGAAGAAGCTAACAAAGAAACTCTACATTTATTCTTTTCAAAACACGTTTTAACTTAATTAACAGAGTTTTTAACTTAAAATATTAGTCATGAATGTGTTGAACACTAGTCACAATCGTCCTTTAAATAATATTAATCTACTGTTTAATGCCAAACATCTTTGTCTTCTAAATAATCCTTGATGTTATAGTAAGCCTTTTTGCACAAAATGTGCTTAAGACATTTTTTAAATCGCGTTGGAGGTAAATCTAATATACCTATCTTGAGGAATTTTGTTGTAGAACCTTATACAGTGCCCCATAAAGGATGTGTTAACTTTTGCAAGTCTAAATAGTGGAAATGACAATTTATGTTTATTTCTAGTATTAACATTATGGTGGCCACCAACATTTTCGAAGTCTTTGATATTTTTTCTAACGTACATAATATTTTCATAAATGTATTGACATGCAAATGTTAAGATGTTGGTTTCTTTGAAGAAATCTCTTAGCGAATCCCTACTACCTAACTTGTAAATAAATCGGATGGCTCTCTTCTGCAAGATGAAGATAGTCTCAATGTCTGCTGCCCGGCCCCATAGTAGTATACCGTAGGACATAATACTATGGAAGTAACTAAAATAAACAAGCCTAGCAGTTGCAACGTCAGTGAGTTCCCTAATTCTTTTCACTGCATATGCTGCAGAGCTAAGTCTGTGTGCTAATTTTACAATATGTGGACCCCATTGTGGTTTTGCATCGATTGTGATGCCCAGAAATACAGTATCATCTACAAATTCTAGTTTTTCATGTCCAATTACTATGTTGTTCTCAACTACTCGTAAATTGTTTAAAATAAATGTTTAAAATAAACATCATCTGTGACATGTTGTCAGAAATGCATCAAGCATCACTCTTCACTGAACTTTAATTTACTCAAAACTAAGTTAGATGTAGTTGCGGCCTTTCTTCTTATGACAGCAGAATTTAGTCTGCGACTTTTTCTCTTCAAAGAGCCGAGCTAACGAAGCAAACATGGAAGCGCATTTTCAGAATTGACAGTTGACGGCCGATTTGATTTCTCGATCCCATGTGAGCCGTGAGAAGTAACAATACTGGTGGCCTCCTTTTCATGGCTATAGTTCGGAGTTTTGATGACCAGATTTGTGTAAGGGATGACTAGCAGAGTTGACGTGAAAATGTGTCTAAAAAGAACACTTCCGCCTCTATTGACTTGAGCGGCTTTGACAGTTCTACAGCTATTGTCGCTGTCTCGTGTCCATTCAACTTGGTTCATTGATTGGTCCATTTATTTATTGCATAGATGATATGTAAATGATTCATTGCAAAAGTATTTTGTGTTCCCATCGGGGAATATTAATAGTATTAAATACTAGAATATTAATAGTATTAAATAGTACTTCACTCTGATACAGTGAAAAGTGTAGAATCAACCATTTTTTCAATCAGAATTTTTTTTTGCATCAGTTCATCAAATTTTTGCGTTGACATGGCACAGTAATGTTAGAATTGCTTGCTGCATCATTCAAGTTTGCCAAGGTCAACCAATTTATTGTATTGTCAAGGCCAAATGGTAAATAACAATTTGACATAGTGTGATCGGAATGAACTATACCAAAAGAAACGTTAATCCCAACATCTCGTCTTTTGAGACGATTTATGAAGATAATCTGGCATGTTTCCCACAAAGGTAAAAGAACCATTAAGAAATTGTATTATTATTGTGTTCGAATTTTTAATTTACATTACAAAACTTAACATTTGAGAAAGATAGGTTCAATATTTGGATGTCTCGCCTGCTCCGGTTTTTTATTTTATCTATAGCAGCACTATCAAGTGATAAGTGGCAATATTAAGGGGATCCAGTAGGCTAGCTAGCCTTACCAACGAAAAAAAGTCTTTTTCATTACTCATACTCTGAAAGGGGGTCATTGTTCATCCAGGCACCATGCTGAAAGTGGTACATGCCTGCTCTAAAGCAGAAAAGTATTAAAAAAAAATATATGAATCGTAGTTTATGTTGAACAACGCAATGGTAGTATAAATTAAAATATTGTTTAAGACACAGATAAAACCACCAAATACGCAAATTCAAAATGGCCGTCTTTCGCGGTCGCGCGCCATCTTGCGTATTGTGATGTACGGCTAGCACAAGTTGGCGAGCGAGCTAGACCATCCGTCTGTTTCGGCGTGATTTCCTTAAGTTTTATATTTTTTGATTTTAACTGGCTTGTGTTTACTTTCCTCGTATTCGTAATGAAAAGTAGAGTGTTTTACTCGGGTGATAGCACCCATTTCTGCCTCGAACTATTGGCGCTCTCACTTCGTTCGAGCGCCAAAACATCTCGTCAGGAATGGGTGCCTTTCAGCCCTCGGTTAACAATCTACTATTTTTGCAGATCGTATTTGCAAAAAGTGTCTGTACAATCTCTCAATCATGTTAACAGTGTCTTTTAGGAGCTACGATAAAGAACCTAGGATCACGAACTATTCACATGATTGAGAGATTGTACAGACACTTTTTGCAAACTCAATCTGTAAAAAAGACGAATTTAAAAGGCGCTAGTGTTACACCCTGGCCCTTATTATGAAGCAGCGATATGTTCGCGCTTGAGCCCGACAGTTCTCTCGAATCTAGTGACAAATACGGTTCTTGTTTTTAATAATTTCGAAATTTCCTAGCACTTTAAGCTCGCCTTTGTACATGTAATTTCTTATGTAATGTCCTGTTAAAAGTCTTGTGTGCAATAAAGTATAATAATAACTTTAGCCCTTCCGAACATATCGCTGCTTCAAAATAAGGGCCCGCAAAAGCAGTGACTACTAATAAAGGTTGTCTGGAAGTGATCACTTTTAATGATAAGGCCGCCATCTGTACTCTTAGGGTGAGAAATATCTGTGTAATTTTAATTTTTTGTGTGCAATAAAATGTTCCAAAATAGATCGGTAATCGGTTTTTCTTCGCACCAATCGACTAATTTGCAAAAATCTTACTCAGTTATGTATTTAACCGCGATCGGTCTAATCGCGATTATTTATTAGTTTTTTTTACCAATAGTGTTATAGGTACACATATACGAGCCAAACTGGGTGTACCCTCCCAAAGGAGGGTATCCTTTTAGGATCCACCGCAATCGGGTAAAAGTTTTGTCGCATCATCATCATCAACCCATTATGTCCCCACCGAGGGGCACGGGTCTCTTCCCTGAGGAAGGTATAGGCCATACTCCACCACGGGAGCCAAGTCCGGATTGGTAGAGGCTTGTAGACTAGTGGCTCGTCTACTGTCAGAAGTTGTCAAGCTGCCCTAAGGCCTCTGACTTGGCTTAACGACTGCCATCTATCGACAGCAGCCGGCACCAACAGCTTAACGTGCCTTGCGAAGCACGGAACCGCTCGGAAAAATGCCACTAGCGTCGCATATTGAACACATAATTACATACTCATTACTAGAGAACGTTGTGGACTGAAAGAGGATGTAGTGACTAGAATTGAGACAGGAATGTTGCGTTGGTTTGGACATGTGGAGAGGATGAAGGAAGAAAGATTGACAAAACAAATATATCAATTCAATTCAAAAATACTTTATTGCACAAGGGGTGTTTGTACAAAGGCGAGCTCAATACTAGCATACTAGTAAGTATTTTCTTCCAGCTAACCTTGGGTTATGTGGATAGTGCAAGGGGTAGTGCCAAGAAAGATTTATTGCAAGAACAAAGATAAAAAAATGAATAAATAATAATAATTATATAAACTATATCAAAGGGAATGTGGATGGAAGGGCCGGTAAAGGACGTCCCAGGTGGACATACTTTGACCAAATAGGGGATGTATTAGCAAAGGGCAAGATAAAAAGTACCGGCGTGCGTGCATGCAACGACTAATGAATGTTGAGGAAGCGAAAGTGATCTGTCAGGATCGTAGCAAGTGGCAGTCCCTGGTCTCTGCCTACCCCTCTGGGATACAGGCGTGAGTTTATGTTATGTTTTTTTTAACTAAATACATAAACATATGTTATGTTATAATATTCTTAACTGAATTCCGGAAACACTTACTTGAATTTTCGTCGGACAAGTCCGACCGGAATTCAAAAATTTCGTCAATAATTCATCTAAGTGATTCCGAAATTAAGCAAAGAATGTATAGTGCTTACAAAAGTTTTAGTACCTACTAACTTAAAACTTTCCCATTGGATAAAGTACTCTCCCCTTGCACCATGCACCAACAATGATCCCCAGCTCAATTCATCCAGGTTCCTCGTTAATTGTGGCGCCCCGGGTGGTTTCCAGAGAAACGAGGTAGGTACGGCATGGCATTTGCAACACCCGACAAAAGACAATGAGGTTTGTTAGCGGCTATTGTACTGTGATAGAATTTTGATCTTTGCACTTGATTTCGGAACTTTATGCGTGCAGATTTCCGTTCGGCGTTTGGTGGCGCGCGTGATTTGACGCTGTGGAATATTCCGAGAATACAGGATCTGATTGTGTCAGCTTTGTATAATCAAACTGAGTATTGTCGTCGGCATCTGTTGATCGAGCGAAGCAAATAACTTTTGTATTTTGTTCCTGATTACTCATAGCCGCCTAACATCGCAGGGGTAAAGTTGCTTTTGGACTCGACGTTGAGTAGCTTTTGGTTTTTTGTCCACGATTCGACCTTAACGTAACTTGCGAGATAATGTTTTTTTATGTATTATGAGTTTATGTTTATGGTTTTTTCCATGGTTTTGTTCAGACGTGAGTAAAACAAAGAACAAAACAATGTAATACGTATTGTGGGCTGGAATGTTTCTGCGTAATACGATCCAATTGACTGAAATATATTTTCAGTATAGATATCTCTATTCTAAACTCAGACAAAATCCAAGTCTACGCCTGCCGTGCTAGGCTTACATCAGAATAAAGCTGAAACATAAAGCAGAAACTTCAAATTAATTTCATAAGGCTTATAAAAATCTTTCAATATAGCAAGTACCTTAATTCGGGAGTGATATAAAGACTAACGGTTTTATTAAAAAAAAAAAACACCATAACACTCTTAAGACGGAGTCAAATACTGTTTATAACAGGAACTACTCTCATAATCCGACGTTAACTCTGTCTAAGAGTGTTTAAGTGGAATCAACTTTCGATAAATAAGACCTCTAGTTTTTACTTATCTAGTTTTTATCGCTGTACATTGTAGTGCCATTACTAATTTTTTTATAACCCACATTTCAGATTGGCTGCTGCGGCGCGGACGGTCCAATCGACTACATCACCCTGCGAAAACCCCTGCCAGTAGAATGCCGGGACTCCGTCACCGGCAACGCCTACTTCCACGGCTGCGTCGACGAGCTCACCTGGTATCTGGAAGGGAAGACCGGCTGGCTGGCCGCCATAGTGCTGGCTGCATGCATGACAGCTGTGAGTCACTCGACACATTTTTTAGAGCTCCGTACATGAAAAGGACAATAACGGAACCTTTATCTTCTTCGTTTTTGTCGTCTCCTCGTGACTGAGGGACGTGGCTTTGGTGGCGACCAATGCTCTCCATTCAAGTTCACTTTTTTGTCCGTCCATCCGTCCATCTGTATGTCAAAACCCTTTTTCACAATTAAATTAATTGTCCTAGCCCAGAAATACAATATTCCATAGATACCATGCCGAGACTCGGGCTGTTGATAAATATCAATACCAGAATGAAACCGATGACATTTTCTGTCATTGACGGATAAGTTTTGGCGTCGTTTTCTACACAATTTGTTACATCACTGTCGAGATAAGAATGGACCAAAATATCAAACCTTATTTCCTCATCAGGTCATCAACGCTGTAATGTCCCTGGTCCTGATCCAAGCTGTCAAGAAAGAAGATGATGAAGCCATAGCTTACAAGAGCTAAATACACATTATAACTTCCCTCTAGCGTTATTAATAAAATATGTCTACGTAATTAGCCTTTAATACGATAGCGAGTGAGTTTGAAGCCCCAAAAGGTAATTGCTGTTTTAATTACCTTATTTACAGAGAGTTGGTTCTGTACTCCTATACCACCGTAAGCGAATTAAGTACGTATATTGTTTTCAGCTGTCTAGTTTGTATCTAGTTAAGATTTTGTAGCATTATGAATGTTATTTTTATTAAGTGAAATATATTTTCATGAAAATAGAATGCTTTACTTACTTACTTACTATACTTGAGAATCCTTTTCTCAAGTACCTAATTTCAACTATGATTGACTGCCTCGTTGGTCTAGCGGTTAACACACCAAAACAGAGGTCGTAGGTTTGATTCCCACTTTGGTCATAATCTGGATTAATTTCCACATTCGTGATGGTCTTGCCTAGTTACCTAGTTTGGGACCAGTACAAGTGATCACTTGTCTTAGTCCCAAAACTGTAACAACTTCAACACAATACAATCGTATCGTATTGTGTGGATGTTATTATTATTATTTTACATCGCCAAGAAACTGCACAGCAGTTTGGCGATATTTGTAAAAAAAATGTAAAGGTTTTTAAATGTGAACAAATAAATAAAAAAAAATAATAACGTCAGAGAGCGTCACGATACCTTAGATTTTTTAAATGACACTCTCTTTTCTCTTTTATTCTCTTTAAAGCTCCCAGATTAGGCCACACCATGTCAAATAATACCCTAAATAGTACATTATTGCAAAGGCAGCGAAATAGGCAATTGCCATTTCGGCCGAGGCATATATAGTGCTTTTCTTAAAAAATGCAAGGAATTAAAAAGGGGCCTTTTACATAATAAATTTTCTTTTGATTTTGATGGAAGCAGGTTTTCCATCGCTAATTTGGCTTCCGATCTTAAATCTGGTGGAGTGCAGTCAATGGTCATTTCATTTTCACTTTCAGAATCATTGGAACTCATTTTATTTTATTAACAAAATAACAACAAACTCCGCTTTACCGCCAATTTTTATTTTTATTTTACAGTTTGTGCCGAAAGGTAATCGCATCTGTGGCTATACAGCCACGAGAACGCAATATGTGCGATAGATGAAAGAGTTCTAAATTCAAACAGCACACCGTTTCATACAACATTGCCGGCGCGCTCTTCGTTCCAAATTCAAAGAACGCGCCGGGAAGTGATTTTGGTTTTTCAGTCTACGTAAATATGATACTTCGCATGTTCTTTATTCAAAACTAATGACAATATTTCCTCGCATGTTTAAGAAAACGATATTTCGATTTTTGTAATGCCGGTTAAAAACCAAAGCTAACGACCGAATGCAAACGAACGGTTCAGCGTGCCAATCAGGATTGGTTGATGGCTCTGTTTAGTGTGCCCAGCTCCTATATTACGTGCGCCAAATCCTGGGCCCTTATTATGAAGCAGCAATATGTTCGGAAGGGTCGTCAACGTCGTGCTTGACCCCGAAAATTCAGATTCACTGGAATCCAGTGACAAATACGGTTCTTTTTTTTTTTAAATTTCAATATTTCCTGCCGCTGAGTAATGAAGGCTAGAAATGCATGACTCTTTGTTAGCTCAATGACGTCATATCACATATTGAGATACGGATTTGCGACCATCTCGTTAATTCCGATAACGTCACATTTTTTAAGGGCCGTGAACGATTCCCAACGTCTTAACGGTCAAACTCTACACTAATTGATATCGCAAACGTCAGGATACCGATAGACTTTAGCGCGCATAATTAGGCTTCTGATTATCTATCGGAACCGTTCCGTTCGTTTGTGTTTGTTCAATTGGTCTGTAGGTAGCCGGCATAACACTCAAACAAAAGTCAATCTGAGTTCTGAACATGCTTCCATACTACAAAACCATCGCCTCAACTTCATCGAAACTTACGTGAGACCATTTATGACGTTCACAAGTTTGCGGCGAGGTCTTCAGTAAAACTGCTGTGGAAGTTTTGACGTTACAATCTGTAGTTGAGAGGGGTCAGGGCGATGCATATGACGCGATGCTTATGGTCTGACAACAAACTGTCTCAAGAGCGATCGTCCGAGCATAAACGCTGCAGTGTAGTCGTAACAGAGCCCATTTCAGAAGCTCCCGACATATTCACTTAAAATTATTTGGCAGATCATTTCGTAGAAATTGTTATGTTTTTATGTGGAATGTGGAATAAAAGAAAAATAATGAATACTTCATGACTAACAGTAGTTAGTCATGAAGTATTCATTCGATGAAGCGAATTCATTTTAAATTTATGTTCCGTGCCTGGGAAAGCTCTCTTTGTGTCTCTATCATAGATCGGCTTAAGGTTTATTTGGTATCAAATGTGTTATGTCAAGGGTTCTAAAAGAGAAACACTAGTAAGTAGAGACCTTTTTATTATACTCTGTATTAGAAAATTTACTGTCGGAAGAGTATATTATTGCAAACACTAATATTTTTCCATAGTTATTTTGCTGCTTTCATAAAAATATATGGCATAACTAATAACAAAATGGCAAACTACAACATTATCCATATAAATGCAAATTTCTGCCAACGCGCTCTAGAATCTACCTTGCCTCGCTCTCTGCAAGGATTAAAATCGGTTAGAATGATTCACTTTTCTGCGTGGTTTAAAGAACATGGATGCTCCTCTTTGACTTTCCGTTCGAGAATCCATTTCCTCGACATAACAGCGACCGCTGGCGCGGAAGTAGGCTATGGTTTGTATGAATTTCCTTGCAGGAGATAACGTCCAGCTTGTTAGACCTCTAACATCCGTCGCATAGCTCTTAATCCCAAAGTCAGACAGTTCGTCGATGAGACAAGAGAGGTCCATTGAAGTTGGTGGCGACAAGCTAAGCATTAGTCAGTCATGGGTTCGTTTATTTGTATAATAGCGTGTGATCCGTCGTTTGTTTAGTTTTATTCTGCAGAGGATGTATTCGTTTATTTCTACTTCCTTTGCAGCCTCGTTTAAAAGATAAAATAATATTATATCGTTAGGTGTGTGATAACTACCGGTGAATTTAAAGAGAAATTTCCACGTGACGGATATCGGAAATAATGTCGAGTAAAGGTGAAGGCGCACCTCAGCGTGTCGAACGCATCTTTCTTTGCATGAGATTCTATGGAAGGTTACTCACCACCGGCGAATTTGTAATGTGAAAATTTGGAAGGGTGGATTTTGGTACGGTAAATTCGTTTGTTGCGTCCTCACAACATTTCCTTAGGATGGCAAAATGTAGCCAAAGACACAGAGGACTGGCAGGCTAAACAGAAATGGGTAGTTGTACAAATGGGCTACAAAACAAAATAAATTTTTGTAGTTAAATTAGGGTTAACCTACAGTAATTTGGTTAAATTAATATTTCGCACACATCGAGGTTTTGAAGTGAATTGCGTCATACAATAGAACTTATACAAAATGGTTTGAAGGAATTTACTTAATAATTGTACCCGTAAATCAACTTCGGGGGAACTTAGTCTAATATTGTTTATCTAGTTATTTATTTTCCCATAAAACACTGCCTAAAAGTGACACAAATATAGAATACGATTAAAGTTGTATCTTTATATGCTAGAGATTCAATAAGGTCCATACAAACATCCGGACAAAGAAAACAGGGATTCTAATGAAAGTGGTAAATGAAATTGATTGGGGCACGTTTTTTCGCCGTACTTCCGGACGAGGCCCAATATCCGGTGGAGAACTGTTCCATAGTTCAGCCAAACACCGATTTAGGGCAAACAGTCCTAAAAAGCCCGTTTACACTTTTCCAGTGCCAATATCAAGACTCCACTGCTATTTTTTTTAACTCAGGATTCGCCCAGCAAGTGTTTCCGATGGATTGTGAGTATAATCATCACGCTTGGGCAGCGGTTTGCGGCAATTTTATAAATTCCAGTTACGCTATTGCTTAGAGCCCGTATATAAAAATGTGTTATTTTAAGCGTTCAGGTTTCCTTGTTTTTTTATTTTTATTTATTTAGGAAGTAAAAAAGAAGACCTACCAAATATACACAAAAAAAATCGTAAAAATTGGTGAAGGTGTTTCGGCGGTGAAGGTGGAGTTCGATGACAGACACTGTGACAAGAGATTTTATGTATTAGATATAGTTAATAGTATAATGCGTGATTCAGATGCACCCCCCTGAAAGTAATTCTGGCGGCGCCCAAGAATAAGAATAAGAGAAAAAGAATAACTTTATTTTATAGCCACATACAAAAGTGTTCAAATAAACATAAAGTGAGAGTTTATAGACGGCTGACAAAGAACTAAGTTAGTGAGTCTTCTGACTCCCAAGCTAGAAAAATCTGTATAAGATAAGATAAGATCAAGGCTATAAGATAAGATCTATTTATCTGTAAAACATACTAATACATTATTATAAGGTGTTATAAAATATTAATCAATTGTTCCAGCATGTTTTGCCACTTAGGCGAAGAAATATTTTAATATAATACAATTTTAACTTTAATTACCTGCATTATTTACCTACAGTATTGTAATATCTCAATATGGTCGCAATAAAGTTATGAATTATTATAATTTATTAATTATTTTTAGGCTCTAGAGTATAAAGTACATATTCAGTTTTTAAACCTAAGTCTGAAAACTCTAACACGCATACTAGCCTCAAGCTAGGTGATCTAGTAACACTCGACACGTGTAAAGCGACCACGAGCGAAAGTCGAGGATTAACTTTGCCTAATTGTTCGGCGGGTAGAACTTTGTTCTGCGAATCACTGCCAAAAATTGTTTCCGAACGAAATTAGGGACAGCATTTATTGCCGGGATAGTGTTTAGGGATTGACGGAGTTTATGTTTCATGATTAGGGAACTTGAGCTAGTAGTTTCGGTTGAGTGTTTATCGATAATTGTTTGAAGGATCTTTGGTTTTAGTTTATATTCTGTCTTCATTATTCATAAAGCAGCACCTCAGTTACAGTTTCTTTCTTTTCCTGCGTCCCCTATGATTTTCGTTAGTTGTTGAAAACTTTTTTATGATATATAATTTTTTTACATCATAATTAATTAATATTTTATTATTTTTCTTAGTTCATCTGCAACTTTCACCCAATGCAATACGAAAAATATTTATTTGCTTAGTGTGACAAAACTGTATCATAAAGTAAGATATAATTTTTATTCTATTGGTGGAGCTAGTTAGCGCCAGGTAGGGCCTTAATTGGGCTTAGCTTGAGCTTAATGGCCACGCGTGCCCATCGCGGATTGGCCATTTCAAGCGCTGATGTATTTGAATTCTAACTCTCAGGTTTCTTAATGATGTTTTCCTTAAAGGTGTTACTGCTACAAAACAACATAATACCTACTACAACAAAAAACGTTTATAAAAAGGTTTCAAGAGATAAAGCGACCAGAAAGACAGTCAGACAGACATCGTAGGCCTAGTTATAAGGTCACATTTGCACCCTTCAAATACAGAACCCCAAAAAGACTTGTTAAGCCCCTATTCCCAAAAAGTAAAATTAAAACCGATTTCATTTTTAGGGTTCCGTACTCAAAGGGTAAGGGACCCTATAACTAAGACTCAATTGTCCGTCTGCCTGTCTGTCTGTCTGTCTGTCACGAGGCTGTATCTCATGAACCGTGATAGTTAGACAGTTGAAATTTTCACAGATAATGTATTTCTATAACATATAAATATTTAAGGGAGGCCTATACAAACGTGTTTTTTTGATGTTTTTGGCAACAGTTAGACGCTTGAAATATTCAAATGTTGTATAGATGGTACGGAACCCTTCGTGCGCGCATCCAACTCACACTTGGCCGGTTTTGTTTTTTCTCTATTGAGCCCAGTGTTTCTTAGTTACAGTGACAAATCCGTATAATTATTATCCGAGTGGGAGCCGAAAAGTAAATAGCGGCACAAAAGATTGCTCAATCGAACACGACTATGATAAAGGGGCGATTCTGGCGGGGCAATGAAGTTTCCGAATAAATTAAGCTTTGAGGCGAACTCTTCAGTGTGAAATAAGAATGAGCCACAGAAAGCCAGCTTAGTCAAGAGCCGTATTAATAAAAAGAATTTACCTCTGAGATCGCTCTCTGCAACTTGACATGTCATTAAGTTGCTGTTTTGTTTCGAAAAGTATTTTTTTAAATGAGCACTCAAGAGCGACGATCAGGCTACCAGTAGAACTTTGTTACAATCGGGTGCTGACATAAACCTCTTAAACCGTGGTGGTAGGCAACTGGTTTGAATTTTCACAGAACATAGAAAGAAAAAAACCATTTATTTAGATTGCCACAGAAGCACACACACAAAAAATAACATAATATCTGCTTTTATTAACAGATAATGAAAAATACAGGCATTTGAATTAAATATGAAATAAACAAATCTTAACTGAAGGTTGAGACTAGGGCTTGGACTTCGAATATTTTAATATTAATTTTATTATAATAGGTATATGCACGTTTTGCTATTCGAGTATTTTGGACTTTATAAGTATGCGTTTTCGAACTATTTTCAATGCTAACGCCCCTGGCGAACATTGCATAAACAAAATTCAAAAGTACCTGCCAACATACTTGTCCACTGTTTATTTTCGACCCTTCTTCGTCAAATTCAAGTCAAATTAGGTCCTTACATAATGAAATTGGCGTTTCGTCGTACTGGCCACTTTGATCTGAAATATCTCCTCTTTGGTTAAGTATTCCAAATTCAAATTTATAAATATACTTAGCTAGTATATTTGTGCTTCGCTCATCTCGCACAATGCAGAACTTAAAATATCGCGTTATTTACGAGTACAAGTTCCACCGTGGCACCAGTGCTGCAGAAACGGCTCGAATGCTTAATAATGTATATGGCGGCGGTGTCGCAAAAGAAAACACAGTGCGTTTTTGGTTCCAAGTTTTTGTTCTGGAAATTTCGACCTGCAGAACAAGCCCCGTGGACGGCCAGAGACCAAAGTTGATAATGAAGGCTATTGTGGAAGCAGATCCATTTCAAAACACGTCCGAGTTAGCTGCAGGCTTCGGTGTTAGTGATAAAACTGTTTTAATCCACTTTAAGCAAATTGGGAAGGTGAAAAAGCTTGAAAGGTGGGTACCCCACGAATTGAGTAAAGCAAATCGAAAAACGCGCGTCGACTGCTGCGTTACATTACTTAACCGGCACAATAAATAAGGGATTTTAAATCGAATCATTACCTGTGATGAAAAGTGGATACTGTAAGATAATCGGAAGCGCTCATCGCAATGGTTGAACCCTGGCGAACCAGCCAAATCATGTCCCAATCGAAAATTGACTCAAAAAAAGTTACTTGTGGGCGTTTGGTGGACCAGTGCCAGTGTCGTTCACTACAGCTTTCGTAAATCTGGCCAGATGATCACGGCAGATGTCTATTGTCAGCAACCGCAAACCATGATGGATGAGCTAGCTGCTAAACGCCAATTTCATATGTAAGGACCTAATATTTGATATGGCACCTTTACAAAAATTTCAGAACAGCCTAGTTTTCATCAGAGTGGAAGGTTTTTTTTTTTAAATCCACACGTACTGCCACAGCCACAACGGTGTTATTCTCAAATTGAAAAGTGACAGTTGATATTTTTATTTTATCAATTTTATTTTAACGAGGTAAAAGTCTACTGCAATATTTAGTATGGCCTTCCAAAACTGCAAAATTATTATTTTAGGAGGAAACATAAGAACTTTTCTTTATAAAAAAGCAGATGTTAAAAAAATCTATATTTAAGAAGCAATATAAGAATATTAAAAATGGACGAATATTACAAGTCCTAGTCGAGACACAAAATAGGCCTTCTGTATAGGCCCTTTTGTACCTCGATCAACAAAAGGATCCGCAGATTTTATTCCCGCTAATCGGATTCGACTTGCGAACGATTTTGCAAATTGTAAGAAACGAATTTCACGCCACAACGTTCGAGTTCGGTAGTGAAATTAATGCTTCAATCAAACTGATTAGGATGCACGTTTTGTGCACTTTTCGTCTTTTTCATCGAATATAATAAATTCTCATAAAGATTATCGGGTTTTGTAAGCGATGGTAGCGATGGCAGTGGATAGGACTTCTATTGTGTCTATGCATTGTAGTACAGTAGAAATTGCATAAGCCCGTCAATTTCATTTCATTGCTGCTTCAAATCACGCGTACCGATTTAACCTATGGAACGAAAAAACATGTCACGTGGTGACGTGACCCGACCAGCCCTCCTATTTCGTAACAATCTGCTGTATTCAGTCAAAACCCCTTTTGCCTCACCGAAGTGTCAAAATATTTATGCGTTTATGAGTTCGGAGTAGGTAAAATTGGACGTGTGAACGAGTGGTATGCAGTGGAAAAGTTACATAGTAGCGCACCTGGGGTTTATCGCTGTACTAGGCATGTAGATTTTCCAATGTCACTTCAGTAAAAACCTATTTGGAGGCTAAAAATGCCACCCATGCCGGGACTTGAAATCGCGACCTCTGGCTAACCGTGCCAGCGCTCTCCCAACTGAGCTAATGGGCAAGTGCAGGCATCAGCGAAATTTTGAGCCTCTTTACAAACTTCTCTGTAATACGTACAGGCAGCGACATCTGGCCGAAGTAATTTACATCACTTGCAGGCAGTTAGGTTTTTACATTTGAATGATATCGCTGTACCTACATGATTTTCCTCAGCACGGGTTAGTGCAACAAAAAGAATATATACTCTTCAGTAAATTCAAAATTTACACCATATTTGAATTTACTGAAGAGGCATTTAATTTAATCTCGCATTCTTAATTCAGCATGGGTAGTACGACGGCGCGAGTCGTGCGTTTTGTGGCGTTAAACTGCCGCAATTTGACGAAAAGTCGCGACCTTTCACATTTAAAATGCATGATTCGCAGGCTTAGGCGTCAACTCGAGCAACTATAGCCGAGTTTACTTCTTTTAAAGTCTCATGTCGTCTTTTCGGCCAACTCACGCTCTCACTCTCCATGCAGAGTGGCAGTGACTTTTCATAATTATAAAGTAATGGATAGATAGATAGATAGAATATTCTTTATTGTATGTACACCAGGAATTACATATGAGAATTTAACAATAATATAGTACAGTACAATTGGCGGCCTTATTACTGAAAGTAATTTCTTCCAGACAGAAATCAAAAAACAATAATTTATTTCAACGTAAAGAATTTACATTCTGTTTGCTGAATGTCAATGTACTATGTTAGCCGACAACCATTGACGGAAAAAAAGAGAAGCGAAATGGATATGTTATTTACTATTACCATAAGGAGAGCGAAGGTTGGCCGAAAAGAGAACATCGAATTTTAAAAGTAATAAACTCGGCTGTAACTGAGTTTTTTGTCGCTCGTGTTGACACCTAAGCTGACTCGCATCATCGTACGTCACCTATGTTGAAGACGAAAGTTTGAATCTAAATATTACATATATTTATACCTACACATTTCTGAAGCGCCATCGTGTAATCTTCACAAGACTGCACCACCTGGCACGCCCATACGTTGTGGTAATGTCCAATGTTCACCCCTAATGCCCAATGTTCACTTGGACACAGGTAGGTACTATCGTCAACGCTCCCTGTAATTACAGGACTATCTCCGAGTTCTGTTCTGTGCACTTGGATTTGAACCGATCTCACTTCAGGTGTATACCCCAGAGCTAAACTCAAGAGCAACGAATCAGTGATAAAATCGCTGATATCTTAGCAATGGTGAAAGCTAACTTATTAAAATAAAACGTATGATAAAGAATATTTATGACATAAATCAAATAAATTGATTATCATTTGTATTTTATTCTATCAACAATCCTTTCTAACTGAGAATCACTACATATCACGGATATACATCATCAAACCTTGGTTTTAGTTAAGCGTCATCGAACTGTTCTGCGCTGCAACATCGCTGCTCAGACTGCTCACAATGATAGCCGACTGTAGACGACCTGTCGATGGTAATAGTAGATGGCTTCATACACGAAAAGGTGTCAAGCCCACAGTCTAGAGAGCCGAAACTCCAAGTTGTTTTATCAGTCAGGCGAATTTACCTCCGCAAGCGGCAGACCGCATGCCTCGACATTAAGGTGTAGGATATTGAACAATTTCCTGAATGCAATGCTAAGTAATTATACAGTCTCACACTGTGCGCGCTCGGCGAAGTTTACTTGGCATCAGTGACGACTGTAGGACTTTAATTGCAATTTTCTTGGTGGTAAGATATCAATACAAATAAAGCATTAAGATAAATTACTTCATTAAACTAACAACGAAATCCCTCAAACGCTATATAAGTACATACGTACATACCGATATTTGAAGATATTAATATTTTTGTGGTAGTGATCTATTGTAGATAATAATAATAAATAAATAAATAACTTCCACACAGCACAATCACTTGACCTAGTTCCAAACTAGGATACCCTGTGCTATGGTAACCAGGCAGGGACGTCACAAAATCAAAATCTCGCTCAAGAGGTAGGTAATAAGGACGGGTGAGGATGGAAAAAAGTAGGGTGTGCCAAGGGATGCAGACAAATAGGACCATTGAGTTAGAGGATATTGTAGGTAGACAGATAAATGAGATAAATTAGATAGATAAATTTATTTATTTATTTCATAAAACATACAACTATCATTACAGGGTGGCCTTTTGCGATAGTGAAGTACGAAATACATATCGTATCAATTGAATTATAAATTATTAAAATTACAAATTACATTACAATATAGAGTGGACCTAAATTTGATTTCATTTCATTATAATAGGAAAACTTACAGCTATAAAAATTATACATAACACTTGAAATAAAAACCAAGAGCCAATGGCAGGTTTTCACTAATAAAAATATTTTAGTAGACAATGCCTTAGTAAGAAACAATATTTCGCTCACTCCAAAACAAATAGATTCATGGTCTCAAATGCAATTCCTAGTGTACAACAATAAATATTGTAACTATCGATCAATCTACTCATATTTAATGGTCACAGAATCAAGGTATCTATCTATATATCCATCTATATCAGAAAATAGGGGGTAAAGTAAAAACTATAATGCCTGAGACATATATTTAGATTATGGAGTAATCTTGGTCATCACCTACATCATCCTCAAACCTTAATTACTTTATCTCCGTAGTTTTTCGTACTGGCAAGTAGAACCCTCCATTTTTTTAACACTGTACAACTACCGGGTGTATTTCTAAATTTTTGTTGCCGTTGCCTGGTTTTCATAGCACAGGCTATCCTTGTTTGGGATCGGGAGAAGTGATTGAGTTGTGTGGAAGTTACTATAATTTACTCTCCATATATGATCCAAAAGAACGTACGCTGAAATGAAAGTTCTTAATTCCTTACTCTAGCTAGACTTTAGAGTACAGTCATTGCTGTCTACTGACGATCCTATACGCCAAACAGGACAAAGGTAACCCATCGTGTAAACTCTATTGTTTCCGACTGTACGAATTAAATATTCCTCCCAGCCCCCCGATCATATGTGAGCCGTTGAGTTGCCGTTGAATTTCCCCGGTTGCACTCTCTTCCTCGCGGAAATGACAATCGTGCCCCATCTGAGAGATTTATTGTAACAATACGGGATTACAAACCATGTAGTCCAGAGGGCATGTTCGGTAGTAAAGTTGGCAATACTGGCTAAAGGTGTCGTCATTAACTGCCTCGTTTGTCTAGCAGCATCACGTCTGATTACCATGCCGGAGGTCGTGGGTTTGATTTCCACTGCAGGCTACCGTCGTCATCATCGACATCAGCCATTTGACGCCCACTGCAGGACATAGGCCTCCTTCGTGGTTTTTATGACCATGAGGGGTTTTGCCATAGTCGCCACGCTTGGCAGGCGGATTGGTGATCGCAGTATACGGTTAGAATTTCAGGAAGACGCTGCTGCCCGTCTCCTGATAATTGATTTTTTTAGTCGCCTTCTACGACATCCACGGAAGGAAATGGAGTGACGCTTTTCTTAATCCGGCGCCACACGCAGGCCGCCATACATTTGTACAAATCGCCTCAGTCTGGGTGTACTACCATGTTTGTGATGACCTTGCCTGGTTACCATAGCACAGGATGTCTTAGTTTGGGACCAGAACCAGTGATTGTTTTGCGTGTAAGTTATATTGCAACAGGCTATTCCAATAAGAATACTTATAAGCGAACTACACTTAGCAAATGCGGGCGAAAGAGCCGGAAAGAAATATCCCAGGCGGACATCTTCGACCAAATAGGGGATGTATTAGCAAAGGTCAAGATAAAAATTACCCGGCGTGCGTGCATGCAACGACTAATGAATGTTGATGAAGCGAAAGAGATCTGTCAAGATCGTGGCAAGTGGCAGACCCTGGTCTTTGCCTACCCCTCCAGGATACGTGCGTGAGTTTATGTTATGTTATCTTTTTATACTTATGAGATTAGAGACTGCCCGGTGAAACCCGGGGCTGGATGCTCATGTCTTGGATTCTGTTATCTTAAATGCATATTATAAGGATTATTTAAAGTTGATATTGCTGCGTTTACACGGCTTGGCTTAGTAAAATGTTGATTGATCTTAACTTATCCACAGAGCTTCTAACTATTCAGCTTAGAAACGAAGTCCAGTGTCACGTATAAGGCCTCTTCCCGACTAATCATCTGACTGCTATATTAGTCCTTCGAGTCTAAATATCACTATTTTATGTCTACATAAGTAGACTACTGCTAACTGAGATTATTACTAAACTGGTACTACTAAGTGGTAATCCCAAGACGAAGATTCTTACTTTAGTACTACTTGCACCTTTTATGCGTGATACGAAATGTGAAAATATTTTGATGTCTAAAGGCGACGACGAAGTTAAAGTGGGGCTGGGCTTCTAAACCACTTAATAATGTATTGTACACTTTCCTCCCTTGTTTATAATGTTCGTATTACCATATCAAGGGTTGACTGGAAGAAATTTCTGCTGAAATAAGCTCGCCATGTACAATTTTAATTTTTCTGTAAATGTGTTGTTTTATTTATGTGTGCAATAAAGTAAGTAAGTATAAAGTAAGTTATCTATCTTTCTAAAGAGTTACACTTCTGACAGTACGTATTTGTTACGTGGCCAGAGTTTCACAGAACCTATCTGTCGCATCCTAATACCCGTTCCTGTCCCGCGATGAAATATATTGAGTGGCGTTGATAGGAATATGTTACCCGACCAGGCATAATGTTGCGGGGAAGTTGATGAATGTATTGCTCAGGTAACGCCGGGAGCAGGTAACGTACCTATTGTGTATCGTTGTTAGGCACGTGAATTTTTGGGAAAGGGTCTTGAGTCCTCTCTTATCGGATGGTCGTACTAAGTTCATATGGAAATTCTTGTGAAGGAAAACTAATCCATGCTGATTTCTCTACGAAATAAATCATTTCAGATAAATCGTTCTCGCAATATTGTCGCCAGGGGGGGTGAGTCTCTATAATGCTTAGTTTTTCAATATAGTCATATAAGTACGGCAATCATTGATTGAAATCTCAGAAAGATGCTGCTGCCCGTCTGTCTCCTGGTAATTGATTTCCTTAGTCGCCTTCTATGACATCCACGGAAGGAAATTGAGATTCCTGAGATTCCAACCGCATACTGCGATCGCCAACCCGCCTGCCAAGCGTGGCGATTATGGCAAAACCCCACATGGTTATGAAAACCACGAGGGAGGCCTATGTCCCGCAGTGGGCGTCAAATGGCTGATGATGATGATGGTAGATTCGCCTCACGCGATCTTCTTCGCGAGGTGCCTATTTAATTTGCGTAATGACATTGTAGTTTTTAACGGATTAACAAATAACAGCTATTGTCGTGCTTATAATAATAATGATAATTGAATCGTGTGATTTTAAAACAACACAAGTCACATGTGTTTTTAAAATAACACTTGACCATTTTTTTTTTATTAAATTATTTACACCTACCTATTGATTTACATTAGAAAAAAAATTGTAGTTTATTCATACAGAAATCAATATAATATGCTAAAATATTGCTGTTGTAGATATTAGTATTTGAATAAAACTGTTTTTTTCTATTTCCTGCAAAGTTGTAATGAAAGGACATGTGTCGTTTTAAAATCACACGATTCAATTATGATTATCTTTATTTCCATAAGATTTACAAATAGTAATTTGCTTAAATTTTTTCGAAGGTATTAGAATATGTTAGACAAAAGGCGGAGCTGCATATAAACAATTCTCTTCTGTACCTGAACTAGGTTCTAGACTTGTATCTCAGTCAACAGTGCTCTTCAATATTCAATAGAGTAGGTATGTAGCATAGACATGTGTAAGTTAAGTATCTACAATACCTACGAGTAAGTTAAATAATAGGAGTTTAAAGCATTCTTACTGTTAAGATGAATTAATGTAGGTAGTTGTGTTATTTAGTTGGTGTGTGTGATATATCAGGTATACCTACCTAAGTACACCTACTCTCTGTGTGTGTGGTGAATGAATATGCTTCAGTACGTGTGAGAGAGTGCGTTAGTATTAGTATAGAAGGACCAACTCAATGTAATAGGTGAATCATGTTTGGATTTTTATTAGCAACTCGGTTTCTTCATAATTAAGTTTCTTTAGATAATTAAATAGTGCATTTTTACATTTAGAAGTATTTAGGTTACATAACGATAGTTCTTTATTAATTCTGTTGTAAATGTAAGGGCCTAGAAACATAGTATTTTTGTGTATAAGAAAATTTGGGTTGAACCGTAGGCATAACTTCACTTTTGCGACGGTGGGATACGACAAGATTGGGATTATAGGTATGGAGTGGGTGGTGTTGTGTACCCCAGGTCTTGATGTTTACATTTTTGTGATGTCGTTGTTTCTGGTTCCCACGACACAGGGTATCCTAGTGTGGGGCCAGAAGTAAAGTATGTGCCTGTATGTAAATGTTTATGTTTATGTTTTACCTAAAGCCGTATGGTAGATGAATAATTTCGTCACTGTCGGTACCTTGCAGGACTCATACAACAATATTGTAGGGAAAAGCATATTCTATTGAATAAATATATGTGTGTTAGACTCCAGGGCTTGCTTTACCAAAGTCAAAGTTTACTACCATTAATCATTAGGAACTAATAAAAAGACACCGTGTGGCGCCGGATTAAGAATAGCGTCACTCCATCTCCTTCCGTGGATGTCGTAGAAGGCGACTAAGGAAATAAATTACCAGGAGACGGGCAGCAGCGTCTTCCTGAGATTCCAAGCACATACTGCGATCGCCAACTCGCCTGCCAAGTGTGGCGATTATGGCAAAACCCCTCATGGTTATTAAAACCATGAGGAAGGCGTATGTCCTGCAGTGGGCGTCAAATGGCTGATGATGACTAACAAAATGCTGCTTCATTATAACGTCTCTTCACAGTGTGAACTCAATGAACATAGTAGTATAATTACATTCTTTTTCTAACTACTAAGTAACCCGTGCTGAGGACAATTTAAAAACCTATTTAGAGGCTAAAAATTCCACCCATGCCGGGACTCGAACCCGCGACCTCTGGCTAATCGTTCCAGCGCTCTGACTGCGCTAATGGGCAAGTGCAGGCATCAGTGAAATTTCGAGCCTCTTTACAAACTTCTCTGTATTACGTACAGGCAGCGACATCTGGCCGAAGCAATTTACATCACTTGGAGCCCCGAATAATAGTAATTACAACTTTATTGTGCGCTCAGTGGCGCTTGACCAAGTTACATGCAATACAGTACCTAGGAAGCCTTGCTCAATGCAACGATTTATTGCCCGCCATCCCTCTCTATAAAGTTGGTGAGAATGGGACTGAGAGCATTATATCACTCTACCGGTACCGAGCATCTACAACTTGCTAAGCTCGCAAAAGGCAGCACATAATTAAATATTAACAACTTTTGGAACTTAATTAGACTCTTGATTCTTGTCGTTACAGCCTTTATCTACCTACGCAAGTTTAAACAGGTTATTTGGCAGACAATCAGTTTGTAAGTTGAGGAAAAAGCATCCTTTAGAAATCGTCGGATATTAGACTTTAGTGCAGCGGTTCTTAACCTTTTTGACTGACGACCCAAAGTATAAATATATTTAATGCTCGCGACCCTAATGTTTTATTTATCTTCCAGTGATATTGAAATAATAGGATTGACTAAAAGCCCGCGGGCTGCTAAAATTGTTGCCATCATAAAGTATAAAAAAAAACATTATTATTATTTTCTTTATTCAAATCAAAGCATACAACAGCCTCTCATTATTACTAATATCACTTATATTAGTGGCTACCCTGATATCGTATTTTTGAGCATAGAAGATTTATACATGGAATTAAGTTTATGGAAAGTGAACACCGCATGTCGTTGTTTTAAAAAAAATCAGACTGTGGCAACACTAATAGTTTGGGCGTATAGCTATAGATATACGTTCCAGTATATAGTAAAGTACTTTGTGACTGAGTCGCTGTACTCGCTGTGTGCTGTGTGCATCCCACCGCCCGCATATTACTTAATTAACCTACGGTGCGTTCTGAGTCAGGACTCAACATGTCAGTAATTACGGCGCTCATAACGTGATTTAGAAAATTCTCGCGACCCATCCCAATACTGCCCGCCACCCGAATTTGGGTCGCGACCCGGGGTTAAAAAATGCTGCTTTAGTGCTTTCCGTATGTTAACGATTTTCGTTTACGTTTTGCTTATATAGAAATACACATAGCTACACATACTATCCGGTCAATCCCAGCTGTTTTGGTTTTAGAATTTCTGTGGCTGGTGATACTGCAAATCTAACTACAATAAAACATAGCTAAAATCACGCTAAAAATACAGAGCGAGTCTATTAGGGATCAGTAGGAATTTGATTTGATTAGAAATAAACGTTATTCGGAGTGTTCTTCGGACTGAACAGTCGCTTATTCCGTGCCGTTTGAAAATATTACAAAAATACTTAAGAAGACGTAAACTAATAGATTATATGGCGATTAGAATTAAGAAATAAATGTTGCGTTGATTTGGATATACTGAGAGGATAAAGTGAGAAAGATTGACGAAAAAAATATATATTGAGCGAATGTGGGTGGAAGGGCCAGTAAAGCGTTCGAAGCAGACGTAATTCAACCAAATAAGGCATGTTTTCTAACGGTAAAATCGGTAAAACAGTGCAAGTAGCGACATATGAATGTTGAGAAGCTTAAGAGGTTTTTCAGGACCGTGGCAAGTGGTAAGCCCAGCACGGGTAGTATGAGGACGCTAGTGGCGCGTTTCAAATGTCAGAAGTTGCGACTTTCCCGTACATTAATTGTCAAATTTTGACATTTTAGCGCCACAAAACGCTTGACTCGTGCTTGCGACTTTCCCGTACATTAATTGTCAAATTCTGACATTTTAGCGCCACAAAACGCTTGACTCGTGCTTGCGACTTTCCCGTACATTAATTGTCAAATTCTGACATTTTAGCGCCACAAAACGCTTGACTCGTGCTTGCGACTTTCCCGTACATTAATTGTCAAATTTTGACATTTTAGCGCCACAAAACGCTTCACTCGTGCCATCGTGCTACCCATGCTGTATACCTGCCCCTCCAGTATACTGGTGTGATTGTAATGTGTATCAACAAATCATTTAAAGTGCCAATAAGATAGATAGATAGAATATTCTTTATTGTATGTACACCAGGAATTACATATGAAAATTTAACAATAATATAGTACAGTACAATTGGCGGCCTTATTACTAAAAGTAATTTCTTCCAGACAACCACTGACGGAAAAAAATGAGAAGCTAAATGACGGGTAGTCGATGCAACTAAACAATACTAAGCAAGATATTTATATATTTAATACACATACATAAACGGTAGATAAATAAGCTTAAGTGGATTACCTAAGCTTTTCTACTTTGCGAGTTGAGTCTGCATAGTTAGCATGAAATGTATATTGGATTCGTATGTTTCGCTGACGTCGTGTTCTCTTTTGCTGAAGATAAAGAGCTAATGTAATTGGAAGCACAGTCGTGCTAGAGATGTATTTACTTGCGACGACTTTCTAGTTGGTTAGACCTGAGATTTTCGCACTTAGCCTCTTGGTTGGGCCATTGTACGTAGCAAACGCTAAGGTATGTAAATATCTCGGACACTAGGGTTTCCTCACGAGCTTTTGCTTCACGGCTAGCGAGTGGTATTGCTACTACAACCTCACAAATGTACGTGACTTAGAAAACCATGCTTTCAAACCCACGACCTCCCGAATGTGATGCCGGCGTTCTACTTCTGCGCGTAACTGCTCTAATATGACTGTCTATACGGTAAGTTGCTACAGTAAAAAGATTACAAGATTCCTAAGTACACTATGTAAAATTTATAAACAATTTTAATTTAATAAAAACTGAATTTGCACGCATATTTACTTGTTTATTTACAATTTTCCGACGTTTCGGTACTTTTTTGCGAATAATTTTTTTTTTTTTTTATAATTTGTGCTGAGTATAGTAAACTAACAGTTAATGCTTTCAAAAAGACGCCTGTCACCTCAGTCTACCGAGACCACGGGGCTTGCAAAAGAACCGAAACCGAAATAATAATCCGAAAAATTCGTGAACAATTTATCAGGAAAATCAGGAAAACCCTCGACACGCACGCACCGTTTTGGCTGACTACTAACGGTTCCCACAAACTCGAGTTTATATCAAACTATTTTTGGAATGCAAGTTTTTTTTTAAAAAAAAACTTGCGTTTGTGACAGCTATTGTTAAGGCACGTCAATTTTGCTATGGCTTTCAAACCACTCAAAATGCATGGTGTATAGTATGCTAGAAAACTTACGCTGACGCGAAAACAACTAATTTATACTCACAATTTGGCTGGAAAAGCATATTCTTTTTTTGTAAATGTCAAAAACGTTAACAAATAAATTAGTTCAGCAAACTTAAGTCGAAAGCATTACTTTAAATTGCACGCTGAAATTTAAAAAAAAATTTCTAAAAGAAACCATCGAAATTTCGCTAAAGCTATTGATTTCTCAAATGGACAAAGTGATCGTAACAATACGAATACACGGAATTCGGGAAGGACGTTAATAAATTACGATAAATGAGCTAAAATCAAAGTAAGTTTCGCTTCGATCAGTAAGTATTGATATTCAATATATAAATGAAAAACATAAAATTACTTTTTTTTTCAAAAAGCCTTATGTCTTGATAACAAGACACATGCCTTTATGTCTTCGATAACAAGATACATGTCTTAAATAATTTATTTTATTTGGTAATTTTTTTTTCGTCGTGTCGTAAAAGCCGTGTCGAATGGCGTAAGTGGCCTTTCGCATGGATACAATCAGATCTAAGCACATGACACAGATCCGATAGCGTAGAAAAGTAGTTTTTATTGTTTTCTCCCTCGCAGTGTGACAAACAAACATACTGGCAATACATTTAGCTTTCGTTTATGTTTCTCTTTCGTGATATATGTGTTTCCTAGCGTCTCTTTACTCAGCATTACATACGAGCCTACTAGATTATCTTGCAACTAGGTTGTCCAATTTACTGTCACCTTTCCAGCAGTTTATTTCTTTTAGAAAAGAATAATAAGCATAAGGATCCTATATACGACATACTGTAAGGCAGTCCTTCTTCCAGAAAGAGAGCAGACAGGTGAGAATGGAATTAATTTATTGCAAGCTTTTGCAAGTATTTTACTTGCAATTATTAAGGCTGAAACCAACTTCATCTGTCGAACCAACACCACGTAACATTACCATCAATACTCATCTGCCGAAAAGACAATCACTCTTAAAAAGAGTACGACAACAATCCAAATAAAGACAAATATATTCCTTTAGATTTCATCAGAGCAACTCAGTTAATCCACACCGAATTGGACAAGCGTATTGAGATTTATTCCCGATGCCCCCGGGAGTGCTCACAACTGTTAAAACTGTAATAAAGCTGGTACACTGGGCTGCAAGGTGATTTCACAGACCGGAAGGTCACCATACGGTTGTCGCTCACAGGATTTACTGTAATGAAGTTGAATTGCACTTCGATATCCGTTAAGGTGAACAATAAATACCAATTCGGGCTAATGTTCAATCAATACTCAGCTTTACAATCACTAATGGTAAGCTATGTTGCGTTGAAGGTACTAAAATACCCTGAATCTAACGGTTCCTAGAATTAATTATCGTTTTCTGCCAGGATACTATAGGTAAAGTATAATTTATAGGAGACAATTACAAAATATTAAACCCGACTTGTATCATGTTAGTTCGTAGTATTTGTAATTCTTTCACCTGGTTGTGCAATAAAGTGTTCTCTATCTATTTATCTAGTTTTTACGTATTAAAAATTTGTAGTACATATTAAACATCATCATTATTGTAATAATTATTATTCATTGCATTATATTTTTTATTTCAAAAAGTATCTCACGTCTTTTTATGAAGATCTTGAGATTACCTTGATGACATATTTTATATGACTTACTAAATGATTGCACCCATCAGGAATAATTTTCTGCGGTCCTTTCAAAAATTCTGCTCTCTATCTCCAAAAATTTTCATCAGATCTTTACCAAATGGCACCGACTGGACGTTATACATTAATAAAAAAAAATTGTCGAAATCGGTTTACATTTGACAAATTTGTAAAACAATATAGCCAAAAAAATCTCATTCTTTGAAGTCCATTTAAGAGCTACAAAAAAAGCATTGACTACGCTACATGCTACGTGGTGTGCTACGCCGCGTAGCGAGTTTTGGCGCATGCGTGTGCTACGAAATTATAAGCGCTACGTCATACTACGCATGGCTGCGAGAAATAATTTTATGATACTTTCATCTCGTTTTTAGGGTACCGTATCCAACGGGTAAAAAAGACTTCGCTATCTGTCTGTCCCTCCGTCCGTCTATCTGTCACCAGGCTGTATCTCAAGAACCGTGATATCTAGAGAAGTGAAATTGTCACAGATTATTAATTTTTGTTGCCGCTATAACAACAAATACTAAAAACAAAATGAAGTAATTATTTAAGGGGGGCTCTCATACAACAAACGTGATTTTTTTGTTGTTTTTTTATCTTTGTGTCTAATGTTGTATAGATAATGGTACGGAACCCTTCGTACGCGAGTCCGACTCGCACTTGGCCGGTTTTTATAAAAATATTCATTTGATAGTATTATTACTGTGATTAAGGAATAAGAAAGAGCAACGTTTGATTAAATTTTTTGGTTGCCGTGAAAGGCACAGATTAAAGGCAGTTATAATCTACCACCATAATCAGATTATAACTGCCTTTAATCTGCGATTTTAAGGCTGGGTTCTCCGATATCACCCCTAAATAACGTGTTCTAAAGTATATTTTACTCTCCAATGGTTAGTATTACAAATGTAAAAAAAAAATTCATTTTTCAATCGCCTATCTAGGGCCGGCGGTATATAGCATCAAAAAAATCGTGAACGTAAGTCTAAATTATCACTAGATACAGTTTTATATGAGCTGTGCTAAGTTGAAAATATAAAAAAAATACTCTCTCCCTGAGAGAAGGCCTGTGCACTACAGTGGGACGTATATAGGCTGCTTATATATGTTATACCAAAATGGATAACATTGAATGTGTTAGTGACGTCGGTCATGAAAATTCTATTAATAGTACTTGTATTACTGTAATTTAAAAAAAAACTACTTTTGCCTCAACTATTCGCTCACGCAGCGCAATAAATCCTATACAAATCAAAACCCAGCCTTAACGGCAGTCAAATAACTAAATCAAACGTCTTCTTAGTTTCTCCTTAATCACGATAGTGTATAACTGTGTCTTTTGCCTTTAAACATGCTCATCTGGCTTAAGTATTACTGTATTTATTTACTTTTTTTGTAACTAAATATAAAATTGCAAGCGCGTAATGGACAGCGCTAACAAGCTAGCTGTGTTGATACCAGACACCTCTTTTGGGGAACTTTCTGGAAAAACTCAACCATGTCAGTTTAGCGAGAACAGAGGATTTGTACGGACGGTTGGTTTATTTTTGTTTTCGTATCTCTACGTGCAAGTACGAGAGTTCATTGAAGTTCAACTAACATTCGGAGCTTATGCAAAACACAAAAAGCTTATAAAGGTTGATAACTTTATAGAATGTTACATATTTTGTAATAATAACTTCCACACAACACAATTACTTGGCCTGGTCCCAAATAAGGATAACCTGTGCAGTGGTAACCAGGTAAGGTCATTATCATTAAAAAAACATGGAAATACACCCAGACCTCGGTGTATTTCTCTCTCTTCTCGGCCATTTGTACAAATGTACAGCGGCCCCCGGTGGAAGTCGAACCCACGACCTCCGGCATGGTAATCAGACGTGATACCCCTAGGCAGTCTCAAATCCCTTTATAAATGCCAAAATGGGGAGCTCATCGCGTCAATAAGTACAACTTTTAATATTTGGAAAATTGCGATTTCGTGAAAAAAAAAACTCATCTGTTCCATATGGAATAAAAATATAATGGAGCGGCTGAAAAAATAATTGTATATAAATTATTTTAAATAATCTTCAAGTGGCAAGCAATGACAGTGCGTTGTAGTTACGGGAATAAGACTATGTACTAACACTAGAATAAGATTACTAACAACTTTAAATGAATTTTCATATTCAAAATAAATTAATTGAATTGAATTGATAATAATAAAAAATATGTTTATTTATAAGAAAAGGTTACAAATATGATCGATGACGTCTCACACGCTAGGCGCAGCCTGTGTCGTTGGTAACGGGTAGAATACGCACTTTTGACGCGCGTTGTCAACGCATACGCAATGTATAAGCCTTAGGGCTAACGAATGAAAATTCGGCAAAATGGCTGTATTTATAGGATGTATAAAATAAAACAGTAAAGATTATTTAGATGGCCAAGATATCTGGAATTAAGACTGCAATGCATGAGTTCGATAATTAAAAATAATAATGTAGACTCTGTTAATTAAGGACCAAATGTAAAAAGACTAACTTTGGAGTTTTTTGTCCATATTTTTCTCCAAAATGATCTACATTTTAAAATGGACACCTACTTTAACTTCTAAAATTTTTTGAATCGCAGTTTCTGTGTTATTTAGAATTAAAAAAATTTTATTTACTTACGAAAATTTACTAAAGCTCGTCTTTAGTAAATTTTAATTTACGTTACGATTATTTTCATCTAATTCTACTGCACCCGGGCGAGGTAGCAGGCAAGCCCCCGCAAGTGCGTTCAGACCTTTAAAGGCCAGATAAACACTTCAATCACAAAATTTGTCCCGAGTTCCCGGATGCGAAATCACGGGGGAGTCACTTACGCAGTTTGTTACCCGAAGATCGATTAGCCTAATAGGGCAGGTGACTGGGGTTCCCGCAATTTATACACACACTCTCACGTGAGAGAGTAAGGTAAAGATAGATGCAGCTGTAGTAGGAACATTACATCGTACGTAATAATAATAATTCAGGCTGTATTCGTCCTACCGTAGGGCACAAACCCTCTATTAGAGACGTAGTGTAGAATTAATCATCACGCGTGCCCACCACGGAATGGCAGCTCCAAGCGCTAAGGTGTGTAAATACCTCAGACACTCCGGTTATCTCACGATGTGGTACTTAAGTAGGCCCTCCTTTCTCTAAGAGAAAGCCTATGTCCCGGAGTAGGAGGTTAAAGGGAGCCCGTTCAAGGAGCTATTCCCACACAAACATAGTTTGGTTTTAATTCACAAATGACATTCCTGGTCGCGATGGCACTACCAATATGTTTAGAGGACATGAATCAAGGTTTTTTTGTGCTCATAACCGATAATAACAGAACAAAAAATAAATTGGACCCGCATAAGACTTTTCGTAGAAACTATTCACAAGGCAAGATAAAAAGTACCCAAAATGGAATGTGAATGCAACGACTAATGAATGTTGAGGAAGCGAAAGTGATGTGTCAGGATCGTAGCAAGTGGCAGCCCCTGATCTCTGCCTACCCCTCTGGGATACAGGCGTAAGTTTATGTATGTATGTATTCACAAGGCTATACGCAGCGCGTCAGGTATGTTCGCTGAAGCTAGGGTCGATGATTTCTTCTCTATTATTAGAAAGCGAACTGCTTCAATACTACGCAGAGTGTGGGAGAGCCCTAACAGCGTCCTGAGTGTAATTGGAGACAAAGTTGACTGCCACATTTTCAGGCACTGGATCTGCGCGGATCTACTAAATATTGAAATTAAGCTACGCCTCTCTATTACCTAGGTTAAGTTACTAATAGAGTAGTCTATATTAGTAACTCTGTCCTTCTGTTGCTAATACTATTATATGGATTTATTCTGAAATAAATATATTAAGTAAAAAAATAATATAATTTTCTTTTTAAAAAGTTTCTCTATTCTCTCTATCGTTTGTAAATAAAAACCAAACTACATTTTTATGGGAATTCGTCACGAGGTGACCTCTTAATAGGTTTATCAGTTTACAAATTTATTTTGTGTACATATGGAAATAAATAATAAAATTTAAAATTCGCTCATCGCCTCAGTGGTATTGTATTGCGTCTAGAAAACATTTCAATAAAAAGCTGTAACAATCGTAACAAATACAAAATGCATTAATAATGCTTAATATATTCGTTTACATACTTGCATATACTCCTCTAAACAAAGAAAATCGTCTGCGTTAAATTGACCTTCATAAAAATACTTGCGTATCAACAACTACTTCTTTCGCCAGCCAAAACGCATATAACTACCATTATAACACATATAACCGTTTGTCCACACAAAGGTTTTATCGCACAATATACAATATCCATGCCCGAACCCATGTCACCATAATAAATACGTTATACAACCTCCAGTTTAAAACTCTTTGAGGCGGCGAAATTAAAGGCCGATACAATGAAGCGGACCTTCATTAAATATATCTGACGGTTCTCGAGCTACTTACAATGTTATTAAATTGTTTGGTACTCTCGGGAATACGCCCGCCATGCTCGAAAGGTGACATTACTTGACATGGTTGGTTATACAGAACCAGAATTAGGTCAACTGTAATACTTACCTTCGGTTTCACGTACACTAACAGTCTGGTAATTCACTGTTGTAGCAGTTATCTGTAGTTTTTTTGTGCATGCTCTTTGGTCGTATGGCAGCTGTTAACAGTACATTGAAAAAAAAGTTCAAGGGACTAAAATAACTCTTTAACCCGACGTAAACACTATGCTTTTCATTGCGAATATAAGGAAAGAAAAAATGCGAAATGTTTTTCGCTGCTAAACAAAAGTCTACAACTCGAAAAAACAAATTAAGATCGGAGTGCCGCTTTCCTGCCTATTTTTTTTTTCTGTGGCCGGGCAGCTATTCAGCCATTATTTTTCATTTTCGTAATTGAAAAATGGTAAATATTTGTCCAAATCCATGTTATTTTAAAGAAATAGTTGAAAGTATATTATAACAAAGTAATTTAAAAAAAAATTAATCAACACTCAACTTTATGTTATTTCAATTTTACATTACCCTGTAATTGAGTGGCTGCATAGAAAGTTGGAACATGGTTCAACAGAAATGTGAAAATACATCTAGTTTTTTTATAATTTGAAAGCTGTAATTTGAAAAAGATTCTCCCTAGGGCTGAAAAGTATTACTGTCAACCCGCTCCTCAGACAACTTCAGAACTACGTTCCGAGTATGCATAATGAAAATTTTATTTGTACTAAACACGAAGTATTTGAAAACAAATAAAATCTATAGATATGCAACTCTTTATTAAATAAGGACAACACTGAAGCAAAAAAGGCGCCATACTTTGCAGTAATTTAATTTATTTGACAGGGTGCAGTGATATTTTTGGAACCGAATTAAAGGTAAAGGTAGTAAAGGTAAGAAGATAAGAAGAAGTAAAGCTCTGTAGTCTGCGAAGTAAAGGTTATAGTGAGTGTATCTGTGAGGGAGAGAAAAATGAGCCTTATTGCAGGTATTCAAGAAAATACTCATTACTTTTCCAAATATTGGATTTTTCGGTCTTGGTTTGTTCTGACGGAAAAACCTATTTCCTTGGATGCCAGTAAATAAGGTTTGTTAGTGTTGATAATTCTTTTATTAGAATGTGAAAAAACGGATCAAAGTACAGTCCAAAAAAAAGAATACGACATTTGAAAACAAACAGATATAAATGAACAAATTAGTCTGTCTTAAGAACAGAAATATGTTGAAACTCCATAAACATATTTTCACTATACAGTAGTTCTTGTCTCGCGTACAACTTAAGAATAGCACCTAAGAGAAACGATAAATCGAGAGCTAGTAACTTGTCTAGTAGTTTTATTTGTGAAGCGCTATTCACAAGCAACTAAACCACTCATGAAAGGTAAATAAGCAGTTTTATGTATTCAAAAACGCCCATTTATCGCACCGACGCGCAATGGAAAACAAGAGCTATTTGCAGACATACAAAAATGTTATGTTAGCTAGGAGCTATCGGCTCCATAAACAACCAGCTGTATTGACAATAGCGGCCTGTACAAACGACCCACAGTGGTTCCGCCTCACCTTTATTTACAAACGAGAAAATGTAAACAGATTTGCCGCGAACTAACATCTATTTGTGTCGACTATGAACCGTCTGAACAACGCAGTATCCTACCGACAACCCTTGTAGCTATGCAAAAGCTAAATGGGCATATCAGTCCGAAAAAAAAGAAGGCAATAATAGCAAAAACAAACAAGTTTGAAAAAGCAAAAAAGTATTTTTTCCCCATAGTAAAAGGGGTAGGTACGTATTAATGGGTAGAACCTTTATTTTTTGGACAGATATCGGGATTTTGTTACACCCTGTATACGTCCTAATGACAGGCACCGGCCTGCTCTCAGCGGGAGAGACTATTGTGTTCAAATGTCTTCTTCTCTTCCGTCTTCTCGCAGCTTCTCTCAACTGTCCATCAAAATATTTTTTTTGCCGCAATTGATCACGGTGTTTAACACTACGCAGACAAGAATACAGTTCTATTTTGTGCGGCAGTTCATTAGGCCTTCTCTCAGCGGCAAATAGATAGACAAATCATTTATTAAATTGCCACAATCATAAGCAGCCAATATACATCCCACTGTAGGGCACATGCCTTCTCTCAGAGAGAGAGTAAGGGTTTAATCACCACGCGTGCCCACCACAGATTGGTGATTTCAAGCGCTGAGGTATGTGAATATCTCAGACACCCAGGTTTTCTCACGATGTTTTCCTTCAAATTCAAATTCAAATATTTTTTTATTCATTGTAAAAACAGAATGTTTACTTAATGAACGTCAAAGTTGTTAGTTTCACAATTAATGGATTATGTGGAGAAGTAGCTAACAAAGAAACTCCACATTTATTCTTTTCAAAACACGTTTTAACTTAATTAACAGAGTTTTCAACTTAAAATATTAGTCATGAATGTGTTGAACACTAGTCACAATCGTCCTTTAAATAATATTAATCTACTGTTTAATGCCAAACATCTTTGTCTTCTAAATAATCCTTGATGTTATAGTAAGCCTTTTTGCACAGAATGTGCTTAACACATTTTTTAAATCGCGTTGGAGGTAACTCTAATATATCTTGAGGAATTTTGTTGTAGAACCTTATACAGTGCCCCATAAAGGATGTGTTAACTTTTGCAAGTCTAAATAGTGGAAATGACAATTTATGTTTATTTCTAGTATTAACATTATGGTGGCCACCAACATTTTCGAAGCTGTTAGCGAGTGGTATTGCTACTATAACTTCACAAATGTACATAACTTAGAAAGAAAAGTCATAGGTACATGCCCGCACTGGGAATCGAACCTGGGTCTCCCGCTTCAGAGTCCAATGTTCTACCCACTAGGCTACCACCGCGTCTTGCCACAAAACGCAAAGATAAAAAAAACAACAGGTATAGTATGCGGACAAAATTCAAGAAGAAAGAAAAGAGAATATTTTATTTAAATTACCAAGCATGCCCAGCGCCGATTCACCACAGCAACCGGTAATAGCACCGCTTAGATTCTCTCACGATGTTTTTCATCAAGGTTAGCGAGTGACGTTTCCGTTAGAAATTTATGTATGCAACCTGAACAAAACAGAGCCGGCATTCGACCTAATTCGATCCTGAAATCTTACGTATGCGAATGTTATATCTGATGCGATACCATCGATCTCTGATTTGAAGCCGCGACGGTCTCTTTCGCATTCCATAAAGCAAATATTGCAATCGAACAGATGTAATAAAAACTGAATTAGCACAGATATTTACTCGTTTTTTTGATTATTTTACAATTTAAAAAAAAATTCAATAAAATTCTTGAACGTAACTTAACAAAATTTGTTTTTGTAATATTTGCCGAGGGTAGTAAACTAACAGGTAACGCTTTCAAAACTACGCCTGTCAACTCAGTCTACCGAAACCACGAGACTTGCAAGTGCCGAAACGTCGGAAAATTGTAAAATGAAAAAATTAACGAGTAAATATCCATGCAAATACAGTTTTTATTATGTCTAGTGCTCGTGTTCACAATAAAAAATACTCTCGAACAGTTCATCAACCTTTATATTTTTACAAAGTCACCCTCAACGTAACTGACTCGAGTATACGCGAAGAATATGTTGTTGACTGTACTAAACATATAGACGCTGTAACGATCAGCTATATAGGTACTTCAGATGACTTACACTTACCAAGTATAAGATATTGGCCAAAATCCTAGTAAAACCGTGACATAGTGTTAAATAATGGTTCACTCGAATCTATTTCGGTCGATTATCTCTTTATTAGGAATTCATTAGAACATCACCCAAAGTGGAATTAATTTTGTAATCACTAAGGATTACACTGTTGTCATATTCAGTAACGGACAGGAAGACAGTCTGTCACATTGTCTTCATAATTTTACACTGTATTATTTTAGGGTAAAACATTCACACAATCTATAGCCAGTTACCGGTCGACAGTAACGTGGTACGTTATCAAGAGAAAATCAATGTAGGGTGATATTACATATAATTAAAATATGTGTGTAAATGTTAAGGGTTGTCAGTCCTAAGCCTGCAAGATTTTTTAGTGTCAGCAACTTAAGTAGACCTCAAAAAAGAAATTGATGTGGTGCTACAATCAAACGCTTACAATTAGCTGGTCCAAAAAGGTCACAAATGAGAAGTCAACATAAAACGCGAGCTTTGGAATATCGTTCGAAGGAGTAAGGTTGCATACTCGGAAAATGTATTCAGGCACACAAAATGTAGTCTCCTGCAACTTATGATGACGGCAAAAGTCGCTGGCAAGAGACGTGTAGTCCAAAGAAAGAAATCCTAGTTGAAAAACCTACAGGAGTAGACTGAAAAGCACTTGAAAACGAGCCAAAAGTACAAACTTTGGGTCATTTTTCTGTTCCGTGGCATCGCGACACACATAATAACTGTGCCTTGCGTATTAAGCTAGTGAGAGCCATCAGACTTTATTAATAACATCCTTGTGGCATGTCCACGTTGTAAGTACTTGGGTTTATAGTGCAATAAACAATATTGTATTTATAGGCCGCTGTCTGAGCGCGCTACTTTGCCTTGACTTGAATATTAAGGACAAAATTCATAAGCCAAGTGAAAATACATTTATTGCAACCAAATTATCCTTTTTAAAATAGGTACCTAGTTAATGAGGGAGTTTAAATTTGACAGTTGTAATTAAGGGGAGGAAGAGAGGAAGTATAGGCTCAGTTACCGCGCCTGCCCACCACGGATTGGCAATTTCAAGGTAGGTGAACAACTTAGACCTTCCTTCACAGTCTGCGAGTCATATTGCTACTACAACGTCAGAAATGTCCGTAACTTAGAAAAAAAAATCATTAGTACATGCCGGGATTCGAAGGCGACCTCCCGAGTGTGAGGCCGGGCGTTCCACTGCTGCATATAATATCTTAATCACATGTGTAATCTTAATCGATTAGTATATTTATTTTTGTCTTTTTTTATGTAAACTTTATTTTACATAATAAAAGAAAAAAATATTCTCTTCTAGCTATATTTTTACCAACTCCAGTAAACTTTCGCAACTGAATTCCTTGTTTATAATTTTCGCATTTCGTTACCATTACAATTTACATGTAAACATCACATCATTATTAGTAAAGGAGAATGATCAAAAACAGTCTATGTTGCGCTTTAAGCATTTATACCTCAAAATGTTTGTCTTGAAAAATGATTTCATAGTTCTATTTGATAAATTAAAAGAATCAGGGGTTTAAAAGTAAAGTAATAATTAAAAAATATCTGTATTGATTGTATAACTAAAAAACTTCAGTCAGTCAATACAGATTACAAACACAGATTAGATTACATTATTGCAAAAATCGCAAATCTTGTACATACATAAAATGCGAAAGTGCAAACTGCAAACGGGGAGTTTTTGACGGGAATTCAAACGAGCGGTTTTATTACGCTTTTATTTTTGCAAATTGATTCCAGTGGATTTTATACCGTTTAATTAGTGTAGTTTATTGTTGAAATTACCATGAACAATTCAACCAGCCCTTCTGGAAATCGTTGGGGGAGGCTTTTGTCCAGCAGTGGACGTCGAATGGCTGAAATGATGATGATGATGATGTATGAACAATATGTGGAATAAATAACTAAAATAAACCGCCATTGTGGGCTTGGGATAGTCTTGTCTCATGAGCTCAAAATTAAAATTTCTCGAAACTCCCATCTAATATATTCATAATATTTTTCCTGCATAATCCAGAGCTAATTTCTTTTAGTTTACCGTTGGATTCATCAATGCGCAAGAAGACGCAAAAATAGACTAACTCCTATAGTAAATTGATCATTCTCCTTTGTAGGTTCCATTTATTTATTTATTATTATGTTGTATTTGTATAATGTTTCCCCTCTGTATGATTTTTTTAAATATCTAGGTCTAAATAAGTAATTAGTATATTTAACCTTTAAGTATGGACGTCATTTTTTTTTAACACAACTATGGACGTGGAGTCTCACAGGCTCCTATATGCGCTCACATTTTTTTTTGGGAATATGATATAAAATCGCTTTAAAACTTATTGAATATAAAAGTTATGTGATTAAGAAATAAAATAACATGCTTATATAATTAACTTTTATTTCTAAAATTTTAGAAATTAAAGGAAAGAAAAATTATGGCACTTTTTAGTTTAAATTTACTTAGGTTACACTTTTAGGTATTAAAAGCAGTTAAACTTATTAATACAACAAATTAAGTCTTTTTTCCTCAAAATATAATATATAAGAAACCAAAAACACAAAACACCTACTTCAGGCAACAAATATACAAAAAATTGACAACAGTCCAAAAACGTAAATTTATTGGCAGTTAGTTCACAAAGGTCTAGAACATTGGAGGCACACAGGTTTGTTGGAACAACATGGGTAGTCATCCTATGTTTCTTCGCGGGACAGATTCTACATGCTCTCCTAGTTCCTTGACTGGTTTCCTGACCTTGGACATCTTCTGTAACCATATCATTACCTAAAACTCGAGTCATGGTCAACCTCAGCTCTCTTGGCAATCGTGTATTTATAACACGTCTTTGCAGATGAGGCACCACAAGCACACGTGCTAAGTTTTTTAGGAAATCTCTCTCCACATCTTTTGTTTGGTGCATGTTATATAAAATGTAAGCATTCATGGCACTCAAATCTAGGACACGATATAGCAACACCATTGGCCATCTCCTCATTCTCAATAACAACTCATTCACTTCTTGTTCGAAAGAAGGATCTCCTACACGCAAAGTTTTTCTCGGAGGGCCCTGAACAGAACTTGTAGACGGTCGTTTTGATTTGGAACTACCGGTTTTATTATTTTGTGACATTTTGTACTATAAAATCTGAAACATACATAATCGCTCTTATAAAATATATCATAGGGCAACAATGGACGTGTAGTCTGACAGGCTCCGGTGAATATTTTGATGATCATTACTTACGTGATATTCAGCGGAAGACGCAACCTCCTCCCTCGTTGGTAGTTTTGCAACTAAAACAAAAGCTACTGAGCCGCTCAATCGCGGGGAGTGGGGGGAAATAGGTGGAACTACGAAAATGAAAACATCGAGTAGCCTGTGTGACTCCACGTCCATACTTAAAGGTTAATATTCTAAGTCGCACTACCTGTTAATGTTTTCTTCAAAACTTAGGTTAGCTGGTAGATAATGCTAAATAGCATTTAGCTAGCCCATGAGCAAAATTACGTGCTTAAATTCAATAAAGAATTTTTTATAATAATATTAATGGAGAACTTGCCCAAAAAAAATGTTTTAATATAATCGGAGAGGCCATGTTGAAAGATAAATAAATGTGTTAATTTTTTTTCTCTGCGATTAATACTTTTTATAATGTGACCTGTCGAAAAGTCATTCTAGTAACGTGGAACAAAAACGCGCCATACAAATCGGGCTCTAGCTATCGCCAGGTCAGAACTTTTTCGCCCGTTTGATAATGTTTATGCATCGACACCCTTGTTAGGAAATGTTAAGATTTCTATAAAAATTCTAATATGTTTTTTATTATTATAGTAAGTTGATTTTTCGCATTTTTCGGGAACCCGAAAACCACGAAAAAATACTTTTATGTGTTTATTTTTATCTTTTTTTCTGAGTTTTTCTATGTCTTCTATGGTATAAAAGCAATTCTACTTCAATCTGAGTCTGACCCAAGTTCCCCATTGCTTCGGTAGGTATAGTATAAAATTTGTGATTATTTATCGGCACTATAATTTAATTTTCAACACACCTGCTCGTAAAGTAGGTCTTATTACAGCGTAATTAGACTGATAATGCAGAATATTACCCATGGCGTGCCTTTTACATTACATTATCGCACTAGTGCCTTTTCATTACATATCTTTTTAAATATTAGCAAGAAGTATTAATGTTTCGAAAACAGCTAAGTAGTTATTTGCGTAAATATAAAATTAAATTCAAAATGTGATAAATAATTAAAGAATTTCATGAAACTGCTTGTTTTAGCATTTTTAAGCAAACACTACAATAATTAATGTAAACCTAATAATTAACATAAAATTTATGAATAGGTTAGCAACCTCATTATATCTAGATGGCCATGCATTGCAGCCATCTTTGATGGATGCGCGCGCACAAGAATACTGTTTTGAATTTTACCGCCATACATAACACGAATCACGCACGAAAAATACGCCATCTTTTAAATGGGTTTCTGTTTGTTAAGTTTATTCACAGTATTGCATTTCGTTAGTGTTGTTTTTTTATTTACTTTTCCTCGCAAGTGTGTTGAAAAACGTCGTATGAAACACGTGAGCATTGGTCATTACACTTCTCGTCTCCATTAAGCCTTCGCCTTCGGCTCAGGCTTAAAAAGCGACTCGAGTGTAATGACCAACATACCACACTTGTATCATAATGTACTATTATTATGCTACTAATTATTTACTTCAACAAATTGACGTTACTTAATTGTCGCAAAAAATTCCTCCTTAGTCCAACTAAAGGAAAATATTGACAAATTGGTGGTCATCTTGTAAATGTGAGCCGGACGACAGTATTTAAAGTATAAGAATATTTACAAAGATTTACTTAGAATTATCCTAGGTGATTAGCTCCTTTTTTCCTACTTTCACAATTATAATAATTTTCCTGTAACAGTGGTCAGTTAGATAGATAGATAGATAGAATATTCTTTATTGTACACAAAGATTACATCAACAGAAATTCAATAAATCGCAGTACAATTGGCAGCCTTATTACTACAAGTCAGTTGTATTTTGTATAGACTGGTCAAACTACAACTGTTAACAGTAAACTAACAGATTGTTAGTGTACAGACACAGGATGTTAGAAGTTGAAACAGGTAGCTACTGTAAGTCAGCCAAAAAATGCCAATTGGCTGGTTTATTTAATAGGAGCGCGTGCTTGCAGCGAATAGTGAGTAAATGATAATAAAGCGAAATAGCTTTGTTAGAATGATAGCAAGTGGCATTTCCTGGTTTCTGGCTGCCCCTCCGGAAACAGGCGAGAGCTTATGGACGTATGATGACTTGGTAGAGTTATCTTAAATTTTTGAGATTTTTAGATAGTTTGGGTGTTTTCATTATTACCCGACTGCGGCGAAGCCTAAAAGGAGGGTAATGTGTTTTTAAATTGGACCATGTTACGCAGAAACATACTAATCCACAATACGTAATTTGCGAAAAAAACATTTTTTTAATGTATTTTTTCCATGTTTATGCTCAGAATTGCTTAATGTTATAGTTATTGCAGATATAAAACGTCTGAACAAAAACATGCAACAAAACAATCAAACGTTTTTTCTAGAAAGTTGCAAATTGTGGGCGTAACACGGTCTAGCTGATGTTGCGTTCCAAATTATTGGAAAGAATATTTCATTCAGGCCTCGACTAAAATTTGTAACATACCTATTTGAAACGAACTCTCGACTCGAATGTCGCACCTACAAATCCCAGCTTTCGGCCTCCTCATTCCTAATACATGGCCCCTATAAAGCCTAGGAAGGGATAAATTGGCAACTTCATTACGTATTAAAGCGTGCCCGCAGTGAGTACTTGTCACGTGTTAATGTCCTTGACCGAAATCGAGGTCAGGCACCAAAGTTTCTAGACATGGAGTTGAGAGCCCTTTGTAGTCCTCCGTATTTGATATTTTGCGCAAAATTTTGTAAAAAGGTACCGAATTTTAGTATGTTATGCAATATTTTCGCCAAATATCAACCGATTCCTAAATTTTCTAAGATTATTTTTGTTTTCAAAATATACACTAACTCTGGGTAGGGCCAATTTTAATCAAGTGAAGGTTTAATGAGGACTTCGTGGAGAAAGAGCTTATGGTTTTTTTAGGTCGTTTTCAATCCTTTTTATTTTGTACATAAGGTGTTCTTTATGTTAACGCGTTTAAAATGCATCACTAAAACTTTTGTAAGCACCACTCATTATTAGGTTAAGGCTGGGTTCTCCAGACGCACGGACTTGTATGGAACTTATTGCGCAGCGCGAGCGAAAAGTTGGGACAAAAGTAGGCATTTTTGAAGTTACAGAAATACAAATAATTTAAACTCATGTTCACGATTTTATTATGCTATAAAGTAAAAAAAATCACATAAATAATAATCGAAGGCCCTGACATTGAAAAGTTACATTTTTTTTCAGATTTTAAATTCTAACTATTAAAGAGTGAAATGTATGAACCCAGCCTTAAGTTCGGATTTATTTACTTGTTTTGTACCGGATTTTGTTAGCCCTGCGAATCAGCTCAATACCTAGTCGGACTATTCCGACAAAATCACAAGTAGATGAACCTAGACTTTAATTAAATTAGTAATGAACTTTCATGTACTTTAATTATCGACGGCTTAATTTTTTGATTATTATTAACACTACAAAGGGGAGTTCACAGTATTCTCGGTATGAATATGAAAGAAAGAGCAGGAAAATCTAAAATAATTTTATTTATCTCTATCAGTATAGATATATACAGCCCATGAAAGTCGTCCGCTGTTGGGCATAGACCTCTTCACCGTCACGCCAACTTCGCCGGTCGCCTGTTAATCTTGTCGATTGCCCTCCTGCCGCCTTCTTAATGTCATCAACCCATGCACGCATCAACGCATCAACGTCTAGCTAGACGAGATGATCGACGGACGGTGGATGAAGGCAGTCACAGAGTGCTGGCAGAGAACTGCCCGTCGTTCAGTGGGTAGGCCCCAAATCTATAATTCGATGCAATTTTAATAACTTTCTTACAACGTGAAATTATTTATTTATTTATTTATTTATTCAGTACGGAGAATCATCAGCTTAAACTTATGTTATAGCAATGTAATTTTAGGCCTACTTGCACCACTTTCCCGAATGCGAACAGACAAGCAGCATTTAGCAAAAAATACTTCACACAGAAGTCGATTCAAATGGCGACCCGAGCGACACTCGAGAAGCGGCGCAAGTCGGCCTTAATATCTAAAAGCTAATAATAGAATCTCGCCAGTAGCAACACATTAAACAATACGTGTGGACACACACCAATTCACGCCGAGGTAAAGAAACCAAGTAAACTAAAATAAAAGGAGAAACAGAATAAAGAACAAGATTAAATTTCACTCGCAAAAAATGGCGAACTCATCAGTCGCCTTAAAGTCGGTACCTTTGTGTTGAATAAATCAAGTTCCTCATGTAAATTAAGTAGTTTATTATAATGATCACTCGCACGCACAATAAAACTATTTTGCCTATAATTAGTTGAAGCCTTAGGAATTGCCAATAATGGATTATGACGGGCTCTACTGGGAATGCGCAGACTAAGTTTATGAAGCAACTCCGGACAATCGATAGCGGAGGATGCGATCTTATGTAAGTATACCATATCAGCTATGTCGCGTTTGGATTGTAGAGTAAGAAAATGAAATTTCTTGCATAGCTCCAAATAGTTACAGGACTTGTAGGATATCCTGAGCCGATAACATAGAAATTTCATAATTTTTTTTTGTATTGATTCGATTCGATTTACGTATGTTATGTATTTGGGATGCATATTCAAGGGTACACCTAACAAGGGTACAATATAATAATTTCAGAGTTTTGGGTTTTTTGAAGTCCTTAGATATGCGCATAACAAATCCTAATGATTTGTAGGCTTTTGCTATTGTTTTATTAATGTAGGCATCAAATAATAGCTTAGAGTCATGAGTAACTCCCAGATCCCTGACCACACTCTCCCTTTTTAGCAGATGGCCGCGTAAGTTGTAGTTGAAGGTGACTTTTTTGGTTTTCCGCGTGAAAGTTACCACAGAGCATTTGTTTGGGTTCAGATCCAAACTATTTAGAAGATAGTATGAACCAAGCTTAGCGAGATCTGACTGGAGTTTGTTGGCGTCTTCGATAGGGGATATGACTGAGAAAATTTTCATATCATCCTTCTAAATTTTCATTCCTATCCTTTCTAAACCCTCTAAATTACTTTCATCCTTCTCTGAAAAATTATCTGAATGAATGGTACTACTTGGTCATCTCTGCTAACGAATTGATTTTTACTCGAGCATCTTCGAGGACGAGTTTCTCGACATTCTTCACCTTTTTACTCTGATTGCCTCGTTGGTCTAGCGGTTAGTATAATTGACCAACAAAACAGAGGCCGTGGGTTCGATTCCTACTGGAGGCCCTAATTGATTTGTACAAATGGCCTCTGTCTGGGTGTATTTTCATGTTTGTGATGTCTTTGTCTTGTTACCATAGCACAGGGTATCCTAGTTTGGTACCATTGATTGTGTTGTTATGTGGAAGTTATTAACATTATTTTTATTTTGGCTAAATGGCAGAAACAGGACCTCCTGATCAAGGATCATGTTCAATGCTTCCTCTGCTTCTTTTTAATTTACTTGACCACTTCTAAATGGTATAAAACGAAGAAGCGGAATCCTTGTAAATGGCCGCCATCTCTTCTTGGATGTTACTTTGAGTTTTCCTTGTTTCGTCAGGAATTTAATAACAGCGCGGTGCTTGATTTTGGTCAACATTTTCGAGCCAGACATTTTGCTGTACTCGAAGCACGATTGTGATTGAAAACTAACGAAGGTAAACCGCCGAAATTTTCTAATTGCCACCTTAGATAGTGTCATAAAAGAACGATCGACAAAAACTTTTATCATTACTAGAAAAACTGAACAAGTGTGAGTCGGACTTGCGCACCGAGGGTTCTGTAGAAACTTTTAGGTACTTGTATTATTATTAATAGTTCAGAAATCGTGTCTCGCAGTTTTTCAGAGCTTTTCCCCAACATCAAATGTAATTTTTTTATGATTTAATTACAAATGTATAGTTTCCTGATTTTTCCCTGTACTTGCATAAGAACAGTATAAGACAATATTACATGCCTAATTTCATAGCTCTATGTCAACAAAAAATACCCTATAAATTTTGATTCCCTTGAGTGTTGAAATATACGGCATAAATGGCCGAATCTTTTTTTAAGTTGTCTTAGAAGTTTGATTTTTCACAGCTTCAAGGGGCTTATATTTTTAATTTCAACTCGATACCTACGCGTTTCCAAGATAAAGGGTATTGACAGACAGACGGACTGACGGACGTCCGTGATCCTATAGGGGTTTCGTTTTTTCCTTTTGTGGTACGGAACCCTAAAAAAACCAATAGGTATCGAGGATACTTTAAATACCCCTCGTATCATTTGTGATCAGCAGAGGCTCTTCGTTTAGTAAGTAAGCAAGCTTGCTATGCAAGTAAAACCTTACTAATCCACAAGAAAGAAAAAGTCACCAAACGTAAACTTCCTCATTTCGTTTTTATTAACATCAAATTACTTAGTGGCTTTTCTGCTCCGAAATCAATAAACCTCTTCGGGGTTTCAAGCGTCGAAATTGTACTTTTTCGCCTCACGGGAGTCTAAAAGAAGAAGTTACAGGAAAAGCTGTCCTCGTCGAGTTAAGTATTAAAAACCGAACAATTCCGAGTAAGACTCACACTTCGTAGTAAGAAAATATGTTTCACCTTTATTAATGCTGTGAGACCTGGTTTCTTGCAAAATTCCACGACTAATGGTCAATAGGAACCCTATAGGTTATGATAGTATGAAAAATGTGATCCTGATGGTCATATCTATTGTGATATCTTTAAAACATGTAAGAACATTTTAGTATGTGACATTCATTTCAACTTCATGTTTTAGTCCCGTTCCTGAGAAAAATTATCTTGACGGACGGACGGACAGACGGGAAGGGTGGACAGACGGACGGACGGACGGACGGCCAACAAAGTGATCTAATAAGAGTTACGTTTTAAGGTTCCGTAGTCCGACAAGCAACCCATATAGTTTAATCATCATCATCATCAGCCTATGTTTGTCCACTGCTGGCCTCTCCTATTGCACGCCACTGAACACGGTCCTCGGCTACTTATAGTTTCGCCATATCCGTTTGTCTGTCGGTCTGTGGATGTAGGAAGACCATTTTTTGATTTAGGGTTCCGTTTGCGAAATATTAAGCTTTACAGAGCAAATTGTGGTCCGACTAGGGCGTGCCCCCCCGCCCTCTCCTGGTTAAACGGTTGATTGTAGAAATGTGAAAAGTTTCAGGGTAGTAGCACGTACAATGAACTTTAAAGTAAAATTATCACAGCTAAGTAGGCTTTACTAGTTATTGAGTAATAGGCAACCAACTTATAAAAGTAAAATTTCGTACAAAATCCATTGAAAATGACTTCGATGAAATTGTTAGTTCTGTAAAGCAGATAAAAAAAACCCTCTTTCTACGGAACCCTACATTTCGCGTGACCTAATACGCACTTGGCCAGTTTTTTCCCTTTTGAAGCTCTAAAGCTCATGCAAATGGAACAAGTTTCGAAGTTTGCTTTCCTTTGAAGTACGAAAACCTTAAAAATTTAACAAAAAGAACGCCTGAGGGGGCTCGCATGATCCACCAGACCAAAAGCGTTGTCAGTTAACGGTTTACCCACGCACTTAAAATAACAAACAAGAGGCGGCCGCAATTATAACAATGGAAATGTGTGAGTAACAAAAGACGATCGCTATCTGTGTCGAATAAAATGTTAACGCGCCTCGCCCGCGGCCGCGCGCCTTATCAACGCCACCGAACTGTAGACGGGCCAGGGCTGGTTGAACCCACTACCGCGAACCGCCACCTTTATAGTATCATCATCTGTAAGGGTGGCGATTCGCGCCGCGACAGAGACAAGAGACGGCGACAGGTGTTTTGATCTCTTCTGCGTGTACTGTGAGTCAAGACCCCAGACTTAACAACTCCCAGAGATATAAGGGGATCGCACATTTTCGTGAAATCGGAGCCTACTCTGGAGCGAAAGAAAAGACATTTCCAATGTCAAAACACACGTACATTTTGACTGCGACGCGAAACACTACTAGTCCGGAGACAGTAGGTATTGATATTTCCGGTCTCGCGTCTCTGTCTCCTGTCTCGATCGCACGCGCAAACAGGCGTCCTTACAAATCCTTACTGACAAGTCTGCCTCGGTCCCCGGTCTCTGTCGCGGCGCGAACTGCCATCTTAATACTGTCTTGATGCTAGAAACTGTATTCTTTATTCTTGCATCGAAAAACCATATAGGTATACGTTCCATACCACAGCGGTCGGAGAAAGAGTCTGTACTTCACCACGCGTACCCACCTCAAAACGGGCAATTTCTTCACTGAAGAAATTTTGAAATTGTTAACAATATTTAGAGGGAAAATGTTCTTTCCATTATCATGAACAGTATCATTAATGACTTAACAGTAATGATGTAATATACCTATTTCTAAATATTCGTAAATTCCTCGAGCCTTTACTTCGAAACTGTAAAATCAAATTCAACGTGGTACGTTCCACCTCATGTACCGTAAAGTTGAAATGTTTTTTTCTATTGCGTTAAATGTTCAAGATGTCACAATAATCACTATTAATATGATTGATTGATCGGTCTGACACTTTTTGCAAAAACGATCCGTAAAAAAAGATATGACTTTTTCGATTGGTGACGCTATCCGTGCCCTTTAAGTTTATTTTATTGCAGGCGCAACAATTTCCTTAAAGTTTGAATTAGCATTATTTATGTTACTTCCATTATTTTTAAAGCGCACTGAAATGGATCCCTCTTCCAAATTTTGCATTTTGTACTAACAGGCCAAATCATAAGGGAACAACGGGCCGCAATCGCAGAGACTATCGAAGCAGGAATCTACCCAAAACATTTATATTTTTTTCTTTAAAAGGCGGAACATTTTTCTTGTCCTTTGTTTAGACTTGGAAAAGTTTCTGTAGAGTTCCATTTTCATTATTATCAGAAACTGGAGTGGAAGTTTGCCTACGAAAATATTTCTTGTGATAGGTATATTGAAGAAAGAAAAAATTTGCGGATGTACCTACTTCGACTTTATAAGGGATTTATTAACGAAGGTCTAGATAAAAAGTACCCCGATACCGGCGTGCCTTCAGCGACTAATGAATGTTCGTAAAGCGAATAAGGTTTATAATAATAATAATAATAATAATAACTTCCACACAACACAATCCCCTGACCTGATCCCAAACTAGAATACACTGTGTTATGGTAACCAGGCCAGGACATCACAAACATGGAAATATACACAGACTGAGGCCATTTGGACAAATGTACGGCGGCCAACAGTGGGAATTGAACCCACGACCCCTATCTTGGTAGTAAGCGCCTTAACGGCTTGTCCAACGAGGCAGTCGATCCAAGTGGCAAACCCTGGTCTCTGCATACCCTTCCGGGTTACAGGCGAAAGTTTATGTAATGTAATGTAAAAAAGTTGCGTCGAATGCAGATACTTGCCCATGAAGAAAAAAATCGATAGGGAATCTGAAACGATGAAAAATAAAAATTTGAAAATGTTTTTACACATTTTCAAATAGACCATCTATTTGCCTCTTATTCAGCGGCAATATTTGTGAGTAAGAAGAAAGTAGGATTGTCGCCATCTGTTTATTTATTTGACCGAGTTTACTTTGTAAAACAGGAAAACATAAGACATACGGAAAACCTAGTCACGATGTTGTGTAGCACTTTTTAATTGGCTTGAAAGAAAGCAAGTAATTAAGCCCATACTCTCTCTGAGAGAAGGCCTGTGCCCTGAAGTGAGACGTCTATATAGGGTACATAAAAACAAGTATATTAGGCGATAAAACTTAAAAACATGAGTCACACAGAAAAAATAGTCACGATGTTGCATAAAACTTTTTAACCGACTTAAAAAAAAAAGAACGTTCTCCGTTCGTCTAACTATAGTTCCTGTTTAGTGCGGTTTTATGTCTTCATCCACTAGTGCACTAAAAACTTCTACTGTTATCAAACAAGAGACCTTGATCTATGTCAGTGCCCGTAATTCCTAGTTTAAGCAAGCACTTAATATACAACGACTATGAAACTCGGTAACAATCAAGCACCACTGTAATAGCTCATTCGTGGTCGCAAGCGATTACGCTAAGGAATATTCATTCGATCCTGCCACATTTCTTTACACTCCACTGCATTGGTAAGTTAAGGTTCAATTACATTGCGAGAGTTTGTAAAAAAGGGATGAGGTGAGACAATCGGACGGGTGTTCGGCCCAATGCTCGGCTTTATGCAACTATGCTTTCAGTAACAAGTTTTATAATGTTCAAAGGTTCAGTTGCAAGGCGCCACTCAGAAGCTTGTTGACTAGTTTGCATGTCAAACTCGTAAACCCACGTCTCGTCACCAGTAACAATGTGTTTCATGAATGTTGGGTCGGAAGTGACTCGTTCTAGCATGTCCTCAGCGACCCTTATGCGATTGAGTTTTTGGAGAAAATTCAGGTCCGGGATTAGCCGAGCGGCAATATGTCTCATACCCATGTGATTATTTAAAATGGTACGGATCTACTTGAGGGACTCAGAAAATGGCGGCTATCTCTCTCAAACTTGAATGAGGATTTTCGGTTACTATTTCCTTCACTTTTGCGATGTTAACATTAGTTACAGACGTCGATGGCCTACGATATTTTTGTCCATTGTGAAATTCGCAATACACACTAGATAATATGATATGACAAAAAACAGCACTGTATTTAATCTAAATAACAGATGCAACTTAAACTCCGTGCCACGGTGGGAAACAGTTGTGCTATTCCAACAACAAAAAAAAACAAAAAAAATAATTTGGAACAATAAACAAATCATCCATTCCGGACACTTTTTTGACTGAATGTATTTACACATGTACTTCCTTCTCTAATGTACTAATCCAGTTTATCCGAAAGTTCTCTTGAAAATATCTACGTAATTCGTACAATAAAGTCTGTCTACCTAACGTCTTCCCTGTCTCTCTTTATTTCTCAGAGAAACTGGACTTCTCCACAGGAAGCAAAAACATTACATATTTTTAGGGTTAGAATAGGGATTCCGTACCTATATTCCGTAGACGGAACCTACAAACAATCAATGCTTGAGGTACGTCTGAAAAGGTAAAAAAATTATACTTTTATAAAGAACACATTTTTATCCATCTATTTATTTTGCACATCTATTTTAATCTAGTTCATGTATCCCTCCCTCTGTCTGTCTGTCTGTCATGACCCTTTCTCTCAGAAACAGATAGAGTAGTCAAATTTAAATTATTATCAGCAGTAGCTTCTAAGCTTAGCAGCAACATTCAGCACGTCAACATTTAAAATAGAGTACTCAGCAGAGTTACATTACGATCGACTTCACAATGATGGTTGCCCAGCTATCAATTGTATTGCCCAGAAGCTCCCCATATCTAACCGCATCTTTATAGCTGGGTACATTTCCATAATGCTCCGCCGAACGTGAATGCTAAAGCACGAGCATTGTTCGAGCAGTTTTATTCTATTACTCGTTGTAAAACTTTAAAGAGGTCTCTCACGACAGCTATATGCACTAAATCAAAACTTTCGCGTTATAGGTTTTGGGTCAGCGCCGGATTTTGGCGAGAGCGTTTAATGCAAAATTCTAATAGCGTATCTACATTTTATCTGCTTGTGATTTTAATTCAAGGGGAAGGAAACAAATTGGTTTTATCTAACCAGTACTGAATTTTAGTAGTTATACCACTCGCTAATAGTGAAGTGTCGATTATGGCAAATCCCCTCACGGTTATGAAAACCACGAGGGAGGCCTATGTCCTGCAGTGGGCGTCAAATGGCTGATGATGATGATGAATAGTGAAGTAAAGCATCGTGAGGAAACCTGAGTGCCAGATTTGTTTACATGCCTTAGCGTTTGAAATTGCCAAGCCACGGAGAGCACGCGTGGAGACATTTTTTTTACTGTAAGACACAATCTTATTGGGGTGTTTCCGAAATTACGGATTTTAGAGGTTCTCCTATATGCTCTAACGGGCGGAACATCCTGTATCCTGCCCTGGCCCCTCTCGTCTCTTGAGCTATTTGTTCTCTCCAATACGCCCGAGCCGAACCAATTGTCTGTGCTCTATATTCAGATAAAACGTTTTAGAATTTCGCAAAGTTCAATAAAAATACTCCACATACAGTTTCAGAAAATTTTTAAAAATACTTTAGTTACTCCTACCTAGCTTTAGACCTACACATCTAGTACATATATATAAAATAAATTGTTGTTCGTTAGTGCCTAAGCGGCTTGAGAATGGCTGAACTGATTTAGCATTAATTTTAGGGTTCCATACCATACCATATATAGGCTGCTTATATGAATTAATCATGAATTAATTTTATATTTCGAAGAACTGGCGCCGTCAAACTATTTATAATTCGCTCATAGTATGTCTTGTTTCGAATGTATACGCATGTTAGTTGGAGCATGTGATTAAAACAGGTAACAAAGTGTCAATACCATGTACAATGGCTTATCCGTGTAGATATAGAATCTACAGCCAAAGTGTAGATTATGCTTAAAGCATACACACACGTAAGATCAGATATTAAATAAGATAATGTAAATATTCAAGTATAAATTTAGGGATAGTTTTGTTGACTTTATTTTTTTTTCTCGAATTTGCACCAGAAAATCAGGCAACTCTAGCATCAATCCTCCATCGCAGAGCAACCGAGTAGAGTGCACACTGCGCATAGGCTTTCCCTTTGTAAGGTCAGTTAGACCAGAATTACTACGCATATTTATGCTATTGTATTAGTATTGTCCCGTCTCCCCAATGATGGTGGTCCGTAAATTTTCCAAGATCTTACAGTGAAGAGTCACGCAGGCGAGATATTTTGCAAGGTGTACTGTGTAAGCCAGCGGCCTCACAGAAGGGACGTGGGCCGGGGGCGCGGAAGAGACGCGACGCGTTGTATAAAAATCGCGGTCTCACGCCCCGTCTCCTATGTGGGCTTTGTCCCGTCCACGTCTCTTCAGTATATTTTGTATAAAGGTGAACTGGATTAACGACAACGCTTCTTTTCCGCGCCCTCGCCCCACCGCTGTTTGACCACTGACTGATTTTAGTGCATATTTCTTAGGCAGGCTTGCGCCATCGCTATCTGACAGTACTTTCTATCCATTGAATAAGTTCAAGAACCTCTTCGTTTCCATAGATAATTTTTTGACTGACAACCCTGTCAATAAACTATTTATTGATTTATCCCTAGATACGTATTTATCTATAATAATAATAATAATAATAATATAATATTTATTTATTTCAATATAGTAACACACTGGCACAATACAGTTATACTCAACTAAGATTACAAAATAACGAGTTGGCCTCCGTTGCCGAACTAGGTAAGAACCTGTATTTCAGCAAGCAGCGCCTTCCCCACAGAAGACAATTTATAGCATCAAAAATGCACCAAATAAACAACTTTAAATTCTATTTTAAATTAAATAAAGTGTGAATGTTAATGTGACCTTTCGGTGTGTGGAGTGTATGTATGAGTGTGAGAGGGTGAGTGTGTTTGTGTAAGTATAAGAAAGACCTCATTCCAGAAAATAATTTACTTACCTATCCAGTGTCTTGGTGCAAGTAGCCCTTACTGTGTAGCGACTTATATGTTCCATGGTAGTCAAACGTAATGGTCTGTCTGACAACTATATTGCCATGGCAACCAGACAAGAACACGAACATTCGGACAATAAGCACCAAACCCCTTTGTTTACAATCCAAAAGCGACTAAAAGGAACCTTGAATAGTACTCTAGCTATTGTCCTTGGATGATATATCGTGTAACACTAAAGCTCGTCCATCTACACAGAGAATTCACTTAGAGCTACCACAAATTACACGAATACATAAACTCACACCTTTATTCCGGAGAGATAGACAGAGAACAGGGTTTGCTACAATTTTGGAACGCACGAAAATGGAGTCGGCGCAGTTGCGGTATGATTTTTTTTATTTCATTCACCCGCAACCGCACTAGGTTGCGCATAAACGACCGTGAGTGCGTTTCAGGCCCTTTTTAAAGATTCGGTGCAGAGTAGAGGCCCTGGCCGCAGTTTGTTAATTAATAAGCGCCAAACACAAGTGAGGGCTGTCGATTAATGGTTGTCCGAGACAGTGACACCGGTTGCGAGTGAGGACAATTACAGGGTCATTTATTTAGATATACACCTACCTATATACTGTATATAATACAGGGGGTAACAAAATAAAGGCTATTTTCATTATATTTCAAAAACTACCTAGTTATTTAGGCTCCGTACCCACACGGTACCAACGGGACCCACGGGACCCTATTGCTAACCCTGGGCTATCTATCTGTGTGTCTGTCTGTCTTACCTTGAATTGCTGTATGTCACGGACTGAAATAGGTATTTTTCACAGCAAATGCTGATTGCCCAACAGATAATAGAAAAATACAAAAAAGTAAAACATTAAGTGTCCCCATACAAGAAACTTGACTGCCTCCTTGGACTAGCCGTTAAGGTGCTTAACTACCAAGACAGAGGTCGTGCGTTCGATTCCCATTGGGGGCAGTTTTTTTTTTCTTTTTTAACATTAAAATAAAAATAATAATAACACAATCATGCAAACAAAACTGCTACAGGAAAAAAGGCTGCAGCTCAGCAATATGCTAGCCACAGGTGGCCGCGAGTAAGTATTTATTAACAAATAAAAAGTAAATTAAAATATGGAATACTCCACCGAATTGAAGAAATAAAAAACAATAAAGTCATATCCCATTTTTAACCAACCTCAAAAAAGGAGGAGGTTATCAATTCGACGCGTATGTTTTTTTTATTTTTTTTATTAATCGACTTCAAAAAAGGAGGAGGTTATCAATTCGACGTGTATGTTTATTGTTTTATTTTTTTTTTATTTTGGCTATGTTCTCGTATAATTTCGTGAAATTTTAACCGATTTCAACAATACTTTTTTTGTTCGAATAGATATGACGTTCCATTGGTCCCATTTTAATTTGGTGAAGATCTGATGAAGACTTTCAGAACGGAACTCTTCAATGCACAGCAGTAAATAAGACCTAATGGGGCCCATTCTTTAGTAGAATCCGTATTTAAAAAAAAAACTATTTAGAGGCTAAAAATTTCACCCATGCCGGGACTTGAACCCGCGAGAGAAGCTCACCATGCCAGCGCTCTCTCAACTGAGCTAATAGGCAAGTGCAAGCATCGATGAAATTTCGAGCTTTTATTAAGAGCTAGACTTAGAATAAAAAAAATATACTGCAGTTTCGTATATTTTTTTTATGAAACAGCTAATATCCTCTTAACAAAAGTTTTTAAGGAAATATTTGGATTTATTAAACCTTTTTTTAGTCGTCTGTTTGCAGAACGAGCATGTCAGCCCCATCGCAACCTTACCATACAATTTATCAAAGGTACATAAGCTATCCTTAACAAATTTATAAATAATACCTGCGTTTCCGCTATAAGGTTCGAGCTGAAGACTCTAAAGCATTCCCACATCCATCAAATTCAGTTGTAGCTGCCACACTAAGTCATTCTCTCAGCTTCGTTTCGTACACACATCATTAATAAATTAGATAAATCTGCCTCAGCATCACAGACTAAGAAATTCGGGCTGTTTATTTTTTTCATAAGAAAGCAAAATTTATTGAGGCATGTGTCTAGGTAGAACCTCATTGTGGCTAGGAGCTCAATGCGTGCCCTGTCCCACTTCCGCAGCAGATTTCGCCAGCCAGTCAGCCTCCTCGTTTGCTTTTAGTAACAAGCCCCTTATGTTTCATTGAACCTTTCTGAAACAACGTAATATTATAATTTATTGTACACAAAACATAATTATAATCATAACTCTTTATTATCATAAGCATTTTTACAAAGATATTAAATTACAATCAATTGTGTGTAGGTAGTAGATAAATAACAGGACATTTCATAAGAAATAACATCTATAAAGGCGAGCTTATCTCTGTAAGAGATTTCTTCCAGCAAACCTTAGGATATACGAGAAGCAGTAAAAAACGTACATATATGTGGTTCAATTCTATCAATTCGTATTTTGCTATTTTAGAAGGCGCTTTAGTTTCTTAGTTTATTTTGGGGTAACTTTATTATTAGGTAGGTATTTGTATTTATTAAGGTCTGAATACACATTGCTTACCGAAGACCATTTCGTATTCCTTAGCTTACTTACAAATGTTCTCGGTATGATAAGCTTCAAAGACAATGTTTTGATGACACATGTCAACATCGCTTGCCAATTGAACTAAACCAGAGAAAATGGTTGATAGGATGACAGAGTTGTGTATCTATAACACTGACGTCGAAGCCTATTCAAGGCTTTTCACTCGACTAGATCCAGATCCCAACGAAGCCTAACTCATAACACATGTTGCTTACCCAGGACTATCTGTCACCGTCCGCGAAGGATATACACTGCCAGTCGTGATTGATGTACGATATATTAAATAAACCACGCCGATATTACGTTTCGAACAGAGCCAAATAACGAGTGATCGATCGACGCTTATGAAAAGAACAAGGGAATTTTGGCTTTAAGATGTATGAGGGGATAATTCGATCTATTCTGTCGTGCGGACGGCCGAAGTAAACAAAGCAACGGCCGCCTCAGTAGATATTTCGTCAAAATAACGTATTTTGCTGCAGCGAACGTTTAACGAGATTTTGATGAAAATACCTGTCTCAAGAAGTTGTTCGCTGAAAATAATGTAATGAAAACAACATCCTGGCAATTATGTTTCAGCAAAAACTTTATTCATACATACACTGATATCTATATTGTTACGTCGCGTTTGTTTGTGCAAAGACTTCGTAGCGTCATTAATCAAGTGTCTTAAAAACCCATCACGCAATTTGACTGATGAGTGTAATAAAGAGATATATTGCTAAAGAGCAAAAGGGAAACTTTGGTACAATCCCGGCATTAAGCCGACCCCACTAATGGCGAACTTGTGATTTGTAAGGTTGCGTCTCCGAACACTGAAGCCAGAAAACAAAGAAATATTTCACTCGCTGTAATGGATTGAAGTGAGCTTCAAAACTTTTCACATTCACCGAGTTCCGAACAAATTTATCCCTTGAGGAGAGAGCGTTATACATCAAACTCGGAGCAATTGCAGACACTTGTGTCATGATGAGACGTTTACAAGAGTAGCGGAATTAATTCAATTGTTATACACTTCGCGATCCTTTTACACTTGCTCAACTATGCGAACACTACACCTGCTTAGCAATATTTCGTCTTTAACATAAGAAGATTGTACAAATTGAGTTATTATTTAGTACAATATATACAAATTATCCTACGGGGAATTGCTTCATTTTTGGGCGCACAAAAGCGGTAACATTTAACCGCGCAACGTCACAAGTTCTGTTAGCAAGATATTAATGAGGGGAGTCGCGACGCGCACTCTGTGTGCCCTTAAGCAAGGTCGACGAGGAGTCTCTCCATAAAAGTTTTTAGACAATAAAGTTGGTCGATGGGACGAAGTTGAGGATAGTTGATCTCGAGGTAGCGCGGGTGACGCCGCTTAATGGGGAAGTTTTGATTTATCGCCCACATCAACCTTTTCAAAACCTCCTGGCGGGCTCCCGGATTCACGCTTTTAATGAAATTAAAGGTAATTAAGTAAGTTTTTATCAAGAAGGCTGCCGAGGTCCGTCGGGCGGCGCGAAGTCACTAGATAAATCATAAGTTCCCGTCTTAGTATTCAGTCCGTGCGATGCTCTAGAAAGGTCGTGGCCGCGCTTCATTAACTGTTATTTTTCACTGAAAACTTCCGTAAGGCGGGACCAGTGAATAAGTTACTAATTAAAATTGCTATGCAGCTAACGGTGAATAACCTTTTCAATCACGTTGCTTTGATTGGTTAATCGCCAAAATGAAATGAAATGAAATTTATTATTTGTCACATTCGACGGTTAAAAGGATATAGGGTATAAGCGACAAAAACCAAATTGTTCAAGAGAGCAATTTAAAGTTTGAAATTTCAGAAAAATGGACATAACTTTTTTATTTATTGTCATAATGTAAGGATGGAAACAGCTCTAAACTCAAAAAAAATACGAGCATTAGTTAACATTTTATTTTTTTTCATTCGACGTTGTTTTATGTACTTTTATGTCGCTTAACTCAATTGAACGTATTTTTTATATGAGGTAATTCGGCATATGTTACATCTACAAATAAAAAAACGAAGAGTATAGAAGACTAAGCTACATTTGGTTTCCGTATACCAAGAGTTAATAGAGCATAAGTCACATGCCTGTTGAATAACTTAAATAGGTAAAGAAGGATATATGACGATTCACACCATTGTGACAAAAGGTAATGAAGCACAAGAAACGGTGCTTAGCAAAAACATCGTGAGGATGTCAGACATTAGTGACACCGAAAGTGAGTTGAATAAAAAGTAATATGGTGCTTCAACACATCAAGATTTTTAGGCCAAGAGGAAAACAAGAACATCCAACATATGATATTACCTGAGAGATTAGTAATGCGGATTAAACGTCACGTCCTACAAATAATAGATTCACAACCAACATGATTCTCCTTTAAAATGAGACTTAAGTAACTGCATACGTTAGAGGATGTCAGTTTCATCATCATAGTTCGTACCAGATTACTTATCTACATTAGGTATGATTTTGTAATTATTATCTGACCTGTGCAATCAAATTAAAAGTTCGATTCGTTTTTTTTCACTGTTTATATAAAAAAAAACACAATTATAAAAGAAAAAAGTATTTTTCATAATGTACTTCTGTACGTAGTAACAAAAAGAAAGTCGTAACTTAACTTAATGACAATAACATAATATACCCAAGTGTGAAGTGAGAAGTTAGGTATTAATTACTACTACTTATAAAAATACTGTAAAAGGTACCTTAAAAATAAAAGTTTTTCTAAACTTAATTAGTACAACATAGCACTACGTACTTAGAAACTTTAACATAACAATAAAAGCCTTCAAAGCAACAATATAAAAAGTATTTTGTAGTATTTACTCAATTCAATTCAATTCAAATATTTTTATTCATTATAAAAACAGAATGAACGTCAGAGTTGTTATTGTTAAAGTTGTTAGTTTCACAATTGATAAATTATGTCAAAGTCAAAGTAAAAAAAATTTTATTCAAAGTAACACAGAAACTGTGACTTATTGAACGTTACAAGAAAAACTAGGTGTCCGTTTCAAAGTCTAGATCATTTGGAGAAAAAACGGACAAAAAAACTCCAAACTTAGTCTTTTCAAACATATTCCTTAATTAACAGAGTTAGTGGAGAATAGAATGGAGTGAATGGAGAACAGAGCTAGATGTGGAGAAGAAACTAATATAGAAACTCCACATTTATTCTTTTCAAAACACGTTTTAACTTAATTAACAGAGTTTTCAACTTAAAATATTAGTCATGAATGTGTTGAACACTAGTCACAATGATTGAATCGTCCTGTATTAAATATTATTGTTTAATGCCAAACATCTTCGTCTTCCAGATAATCCTTGATGTTATAGCAAGCTTTTTTGAGTGTTAAGAAGTATTAAGTATTAATTTTTTGCAAGTCTAAATAATGGAAATGACAATTTGTGTTTATTTCTAGTATTAACATTATGATGGCCGCCAACATTTTTCGAAGTCTTTGATATTTTTTCTAACGTACCTACATAATATTTTCATAAATATATTGACATGCAACTGTTAAGATGTTGGTTTCTTTAAAGAAATCTCTTAGCGAATCCCTACTACCTACCTTGTAAATAAATCAGATGGCTCTCTTCTGCAAGATGAAGATAGTCTCAATGTCTGCTGCCCGGCCCCATAGTAGGATACTGTAGGTCATAATACTATGGAAGTAACTAAAATAAACAAGCCTAGCAGTTGCAACGTCAGTGAGTTCCCTAATTCTTTTCACTGCATATTCTGCAGAGCTAAGTCTGTGTTCTAATTTTACAATGTGGACCCCATTGTAGTTTTGCATCGATTATGATGCGCAGAAATACAGTATCCTCTACAAATTCTAGTTTATCATTTACAATTACTATGTTGTTCTCAAATAATCTTACGTTAGGTATGGTAAACTTTATAAATTTTGTCTTTTTGGAATTTAGCAGCAGATTATTTGCTGTGAACCATTTAGTACTTGCGAGAGAGCATTATTTGCATCGCCAAGATTATTATCTTGTCTCCTTATTTCAAAAATAAGTGAAGGGTCATCAGCAAATAACACTATCTTAGACATTTTTTGTACCATAAACGGTAAATCACTTACGTAGACTAGGAAAAGGAACTCCCCTAAGATAGATCCTGTGGGACTCTTATTTTCACAAGTGAAGATTTAATTTAATACGATTAAAGAGGATTTAATACGATTTACGTGTACTTTTTGAACCCTTCCTGCTAAATACGATCTTAAAAGATTTAAACCTACACCCTTTATTCCGTAGTTGTTTAACTTTAAGAGTAGCGTTTCGTGGTCTACACAATCAAATGTTTTTGATAAATCACAAAATATGCCTACAGCATCCTTGTGATCCTCCTACTTGCTGAAAATATGCTTAAGTAACATGACTCCGGAGTCTGTCGTATTCCGCCCTTTAGTAAAACCGAATTGCTGACTATGAAGGAGTTGGTAACTATTGAAATGCGTAAGTAATTAATCTAAGATCATCATCATCATCAGCCACTTGACGCCCACTGCAGAACATAGGCCTCCCTCATGGTTTTCCAAGCTTCAAACATAACCATGAGGGGTTTTGCCATAATCGCCACGCTTGGCAGGCGGGTTGGCGATCGCAGTATGCGGTTGGAATAAAAAGACGCTGCTGCCCGTCTCCTGGTAATTTAATTCCTTAGTCGCCTTCTACAACATCCACGGAAGGTAATGGAGTGACCCTATTCTTAATCCGGCGCCACACGGACTAAGATGATCTTCTCAAATATTTTACTTAATACTGGTAGTACTGAGACGGATCTAGAATTGGTTGGATCGTGTTTATCACCTCTTTTAAATAAGGGTACTAGTCTACTATATTTCATGAGGTCCGAAAATACTCCCTCATCTACACATTTATTGAAAATTTTTGCTAACGGCAAAGCTAGGATATGTATCACTGAACTAACAATTTTTACTGACATACCCGTTTTTTTTTTAAATTCAATAATTTAAATTTTTTAACAACGTTATGGGGCTCAATGTAATTAAATGAGAAATCGTGTTCGTACGAGGAGACATGGTCTTTTAATAATGTTGCTGCACGATCAGGTGACGAGTCTAACGGAGCTATAGTTACGATTGGAACATTAGTGAAGAACTGTTCGAATGCTGCAGCGATATCTTCATTTGTCGTTATTATTTTGTCACCTATATTAAGCAAAATATCTCGGTCTCCTAATTTTGTTTTACCCGTTTCTCTGTTTATTATTGTCCAAGTTGTCTTAATTTTATTTAGTTAATGTAATATTTTATTCTTTTTATGATCGCACAGGCTGTTTCCCGCAACTTTTTTCGCGTGGTAATTTTTGTGTGTATTTTTCCGAGATAAAAAATAGCCTATGTGCTAATCCAGACTATAATTTATCTCTGTGCAAAATTTTATCTGGAACCATACATACAAACTTTCCTGTTTATAATATTAGTAAGAATTTAGCTTTATGACAGACGGCCTTAAATAATTTTGAATATTTTTTTACTTTTACTTACAACTAATTAAGCTACTAACAATGACGAAATTTGTTTTGAAATTTAATAATAATTATAATATTTCTTAAAAAAATACAATAATCGATCTCAAAATGTGGTAGGTAGGTACCACATTAAAATAAAGCAGTGACTTCGCGGCCGACTGATTTTGGGATAAGCGACTCGCTAAATAGGTGACTGAGTACAATAAAGACCTGAATAGGTAATACAAATTGGCATACGCTACAATTAATAAATTATCGTTGTAAAGTAATACGGCATAAGTAACAGAGTTGTATTATAATATTTGTAAATGGTAGTAGGGAATAACCGACAGTTAAATATTAGCTAGGTTTTAGTAATTGCCTATAAGCGACCACTGTATGGTAAACTTGTTAATGGTAGTAGGGTATAACCGATAGTTCAATATCAATTAGGTTTTAGTACTTGCCTATAAGCGACAGCTGTATTGCAAACTTGTAAATGGTAGTAAGATATAACCGATGCTTAATTTTTTTGACGACAAAGGTAAAGAGACATTAGTTCCAACTTTCAAAATAGCTACTTATGGTAAAGAACCGTAAGCGCCCAGAAGCTCTACACCAGTAGGAAGTAAAAATACCTTACCGACTAGAGGTCAAAAATGATGCCATTTTTACAGGGGTACAAGCGCCTTTAAGTAAAAAAAGGCCTAAAACTCGGTCAGTTACACCAAAACGACCTTTAAAAACGCAGTTTTTTGCTTGGGAACAAGCGACAATAAATTCATTGTAGAGCCGTGGGAGTAAGTGCATTCGACGCAGAATTTTTTTTTAAGTAAGATGGCATACAAAACTCATTTTTGGCCAAAATGTCGCTTATCCCCTATTACCTTTTAACCGTCGATATACATTCTACAGATAAAGTGTAGCCTCTAACTCACGAACTAGGTACCTATGCATCGATAAGCAGCGTGCTCCCCATTACATTGTTGGTACACAAATTCATGTACGTTAACACTTGGACCAGGGCAATGTCACATTAGTTTCCAAAATAGCTACACCGACTTTTAAACTCCGAGAATAAGAGACATATTAAGATTGAACCTCTTTTTTACCCGACTATGGCTGAGCCGGGGTTATGATTTTAGCAATGTCTATATGTCTGTACGGTATTCCAAAGTAGTACTTAAGCTACTCATCGAGTTATGGTGAACGAGCTCTCAATCAATTCTTTATTGTAGTCCGGGCGACATAGGCTACTATTTCTGATTCAAAAACGGCAGTTTTGTGCGAAAATCGATTAAAGCCCTATGTTAAAGTCCTATCCTAAGTTCTAGGCTGTAGTTTCTAACAATAGCTATCACAATTATAGAGATTTATAAATTTTCACTTTTTTCAAAAACGTACTCGTACTATCTAAGAAAATAATATTTTGTTATGAATGTTAGTTAGAACCGGGACGCCCTTTAAAGGTCAGACAGACAGTAAAACAGAAGTCGCAGGCAAATTCTAGCGTATTAATAGGGACCAACTGTACCCTCCGGGTACGGTACCCTATTAAGCCAAGATCGATAATGAAACCCTACACCTAGCTACCCTGTATAGCCACGTCTAGGGCTTAATGGGAGTGATGGCGGGGCGTATAGATTAAACCCGCAATAGCTTCGAGTTTTGCAGTGGCTGGCATTGATTACCCCTCCTAGCACGTAAATTGCTTAACCGCTGCCGTGCCGTGCTACGTCGTAGGCAGGAACCGAAGGTCTGACGCCTCTTCATTCTGTTCTATGCGTAGATCCGCCATACATATTTTTATCGTCCCATCAGACTAGCATAATTTGCTTTATTTTGCTGCGTAAAACAAGATAGCGCAACGCGATCGCGCGATAAAAAACTGCGTTTTTCGCTAAGTCGTGCCGCGTGGATGAGCTTAATCACGATGTTAGTATGTACATATTGGTTACTAATATATTGAACGGGTCTAACCACAATAATTTATTAGGTAAAATTTCATTACCTTTGATTTCCGACGTTCGTATGAGCATCGCGAGTCATTAAAAAATACTACATATTAGTTACCCGAACACATATTAGTTACCCGAACATACATATTATACCTTTTTTATGTTGCCTATATACCTATCTTTTACTGCAGGGCATACGCTTTCTCTCAGAGAGAAAGTATTGGCTTAATTACCAAGCGTGCCCACCGCGGATTGACAATGTCTGAGGTATGTGAACACCTCAGACACTCAGCTTTTCTCACGATGTTTTCCTTCACAGGCTAGCGAGTGGTATTGCTAAAACTTCACAAATGTACTAGACAACTAGATTCTCGAATAAATTAACACCAATAGAATTAACACGCACAAAACCCTCACCTAACCTTCTACCTTTATCTGCCGTTGCCATGGTGATATAAGTAAGTACTTTTGTGCCCACTCTACTCTAAGCTTTCATGCACTAGCTAGCCGCTGCTATTGGTAATAAAGTGAATTTTGCATTTCGCTGCAGAATCTCGGAGGTCAGTTTGCAATCCGAGTAATCGGAGGTCGAAGGAAATATTGCTTCGGCATTCAATAATATCCCGCTAAGAGAAATCTTTTCGAAGTTTCCTGCATTTTTCTGCCACAACACAAATTCCTGCTAATTCGTATTTTTGGCAATCCAGAAACATTTACATTTACATACAGGCACATACATTGCTTCTGGCCCCACACTAGGATACCCTGTGTCATGGGAACCAGAAACAACGACGTCACGAACAAGTAAACATCCAAGACCTGGGGTTTTTTTGGTACCCAGCCGAGATTCGAACCCGGGACCTCTCGCATGGTATGCAGATGCTCTACTGCGTAAGTATTTTGGAATACCTACTTAAGTTTGAATAACTATCGATTTATAGTTCTATGAAACGAGGGCCTCGTGTCATGGAAATCTAATAAGCTAATTACAATTTACTTTCATGTGGTTAGTTTTTACACATCCTGAAAATAGAAAGTTCTTGCAATAGGCTTCCCTTAAACTAAAACTAATTTGAATTGTTTTAATCAAGCATTCTTTTAGCCTTATGAGAAATAAATAGCATTTTACATAACATAACATAAACTCACGCCTGTATCCCAGAGGGGTAGGTTCACCAGGGACTGCCACTTGCTACGATCCTGATAGATCACTGTCACTTCCTCAACATTCATTAGTCATTGCATGTACGCATGCGGGTTTCGGGTACTTTTTATCTTGCCCTTTGCTAATACATCCCCTATTTGGTCGAAGCATGTCCGTCTGGGTCGTAATATTATTTTGTTTTCTGGTGTGTACAATAAAGAGTTCTATTTAATCTAATCTATTCAAACAAAACAAATTCAATTTAATGGCTACTTAAGGCTGCTGTTACGTTTGGTATAAGTCTCGAACGCACATTATAATATTTTTAACGATTGTAAAAAAAATTACACGGTTGATGGTCTGAGGCGTTGCTATGATAAAATTGATTAATAAAGACACGTTTTTGCACTATTATTATTATTATTATTATTATTATTAAATCCTTTATTGCATTTAAAACAGGCAGTTTTGCACATAGGCGAGCTTAATACTTCTTAGCATTATCTACCAGCTAACCTAAGTTTCTAGGTTAACCTAACCTATTCCTAGTTTTTGAATGAGAAGATTACTAAAAATAATTATAATTTTAGAAACAACATGAACAACGTCACCATTTTATGTTACGTGCTCTAGTGTATAATAAAGAATATTCTTATCTTATCTTATCAAAAACATTTATGTAGCAAATACGTTTTTATTTTTCTGTACTTAAATTATAAATTCAATTCGTTACTTCTAGTTGTGCAATAAAGTTTTCTATATCTCTATCTATCTATCTACTTAATAGGAAGACTAAAGTTTATTAATATTGTCCGTAATTTTCTAATCAACCGAAACTTCAGACCACATTTATTCAAGAAAAATATTCCTTTTTTACGGTCACTAAAATTGTTACAATGTGCGCGCAAGAGCAATGTCAGCATAAGTAGCAAACCAGCGCGAGTTGCGCGTTTTAACGTCAAAAGACGCTACTTTCAATTATAAATTTAAAAAAATATTTATTGCACAAAAAGGTGTTTGTGCAAAGGCGAGCTTAATACATAAGCAGCCTATATGCGTCTCACTGTAGGGCACAGGCCTTCACTCAGAGACAGAGTATGGGCTTAATCACCACGCGTGCCCACCGCGGATTGGCGATTTCAAGCGCTAGGTTATTTGAATAGCTCAGACACTCAGGTTTCCTCACGATGTTTTCCTTCACCGTTAGCCAGTAGTATTGCTACTATTAACTTCACAAATGAACATAACATAGAAAACCAGTCATAGGTATATGCTCGCACTGGGAATCGAACCTGGGTCTCTCGCTTCCGAGTCCAATGTTCGACCCACTAGGCTACCACCGCTTCCGCGAGCTTAATACTAATAAGTATTTTCTTCCAGCTAACCTTGACTTTCCAGTACATTGATTGTCAAATTTTTACATTTTAGCACCACAAAACGCGTGACTCGCACCATCTTTCCACCCATGCAGATCTAACTTTAAGAAGTAATGCAAATCGGCCTTAATTGGATTATCATAAATTAGCAGACAGGAAAACACCAGAAGTTAATCCCAGCTTAATTTCGAAACCACGCCCCTAACACTGCGTGTCAGCCTCTAACACAAAATTAACAAAATCCTAACTGACGCTTATTAATTCAAAACCGGCAGTCGACTAAAATCCTCATAAATAATTGCCCACCGCACTTACCTTTACGCCATGCCTTTTGCGGCTCTTTCTGGTTAACTCCATCGCATCGTATAGCCCGTAGACTATTATGATGGGTGAGGTGAAGGATAGGGAACCCAGAAAGAAGAAGGATATTGTATGGAATCAGGCGTTACTTTGCGGAAATACATAATAGTATTAACCTGTGAAAATTACTTTGCTAAATTTCGCCAAGATCCCACAAGCACCATCCGGTAAGTTAATGCAGCGCCCTCCCTCCCACTTTTTCAAGCAGAAGCTTCCTCGACTGGTCGACTTGTCAGTCCACCATCGGAGCCTGAGGATGCCTCGTGTTAGAGGCGAAACGCGTCGCAACGCATTTTTTCACACAAGTATTGGCGTCGGTGGTGGTGTGTTTGTGTCTTGCTTCTGCTTGAAAAAGTGGGAGGGAGGGCGGTGCATTAACTAACCGCATGGTGCTTGTGGGATCTTGGTGGAATTTAGCAACGTAATTTTCAAATTTTAATGCTAAGAAGAAGAATGTCATTATCATTATCATTGTGCATTATCAAGGTTGTGCCGGGTGTTAGTAGCCCCCCACCCTAGCGTTATTCGAGCGTCAGCGTCTTTTCAGCGCCCACCTCTCGTTGACGTATATTTCTCAGTTAACGAATCCATTTGAAAGTCATCATCATTGATCAGAAAACACCTACTTTTCATGACAAAGTAAGTTTTAAATAACTACGATACAAAAACATGCTTTTTAAAATAGGTATACAACTTGCGTTGCTACATCGGACAGTGTATGTGGCCTGACCCCAGCGCACGCAAATTGCAGCCAACCGCACGGTGATTAGAGGCCCCGCTCCGTGTTATCATCGTGCTAATGTTTCGGCAATTCAGGCTATGCTTCTGAAGACAAGCGACTGGACGAAATTAAAAATAAACGTTCAATGTGACAGTTGTAGCCTTCTATGACGCCCAGCAGGTTAATAATTTTATTGAGATAAAAGTGGTTTTTGATCAAGATTTTTGGAATTACACGTTTTATCTACTATCTTTATTTATGCAAGATGTTAAAGAAGCTTTAAATTTTCTGGATAAAAACTGATTTGAAGGCCTCACTCCATAAAGACAAGATAAGAACATTCTTCGTTTTCACTAGAAACTAGATAAAAATACAGAGCACAATAGTTTACAAGAAAACCAAAACGATAACCTTCGGTTTTTAGATTCCCACGGATAGCGAATAGCATGGAACCATCGCCAAGCGATTCCGACTTGCAGTATACGCATTTACCTCCAAAAAAGGGTTCCTCAGTCCCAAGTTCTAAGCCAAGGAGAATTACATAACACAGGCGTCCGGAGCGAAGGATCGTGCGGGATGCGGACTTTTTATTCACTGCTACTGTTGGATTCGCATCAATCACTTAGTTCTTCCAGCGGTTTTCAGGGTATCGCTCCCTACGGACCGCCACTTGTAGGCCAGCCACGTCCCCTGAATGACGCGGGTAGGATCCGCGCCTCCATATGGTTAATACGCTACGGCTGCGGGAATACTCCGCGGAATTAGGCTCTTTTACACATTTAAATTGGTTTACATTTCTATTATACTATTGATTAATGCTATAGACATTAAGAAGGCGACAAGGGGTAAATGGACGAGGACCGGCGTGGTTGACGTGACGTCTTTGTATATGTATATAAATTAATTCGAATCAAATAGGCTGAGGAGATACTATTAGTTCCACAAATTTAAGAGTGCCTTATTAATAAAACCTTATATCTCTGTAAATTACTGATGTGCAATAAAGTGTTATATATCTATTTAATAAAGCGTAATAATACACCCCCGATTGCTCTTGTGTGCACAGTGAAGTTGCTGCTTTATTTCGGGCAATATCTTGAAATCTTGGGCACTCCAGTGCGATCTCAGACGTAAGAGCACTTTATTAATACGGCCACAGTGTCTGAGTTGTTGTCTGTCAATTATATAAGCATTTCTGACAATGATAAAATCTGATTGTAAGATTTGAGATTAAATTTCACTGACGAAACTTTGTCCAGGTTGTGAATTTTTTTTATTCTAATGATAAATTCCACACAATACAATCACTTGTCCTGGTCCCAAAATAGTTTACCCTGCTCTGCCAAGGGAATCCCAATCACAGAATAATACCCACACTGAGGCCATTTATTCAAATCTTACGGCAGCCTCCAGAGGGAATCGAACCCACGACCGCTGTTTCCGTAGTCAAGGGTGTTAACCGCTAGACCCACGAGGCAATTTATCAAACAATGTGTAGAGAAATTATTTTCTCTGACCATGCGAAATTTCCTTCGGTTATTCCGGACCATGGAAGGGTCAAACCTTTACTCCGTAACATGATAATGGAAACTCAGTTTCACATTTATTAGACCGCGACCGGCTGTCGGGCTACGTAAATAATTTCCCCACATTTATAACATTTTAAAAGATGTTTACAAGTTTAACAAGGTGTATTACAGCTTAATACAATTTAACAAGCTGTATTTCATAGATACTACAGTTGAAAATATTTTTAAGGGTTCCGTAACTCAAATGGAAAAAAAAATCAATAAAAAATAAAAACCGACTTCGAAACCCTGCAGCACTAGAAAGTTAGAAATAATTTTTATAATTAGAAGTATGTAAACATGTAGGTATTGTAGAAGTATAATTTGGAGTCAGTGCCCAAAATATATGTGCTGGTCATGAAACTGGGCATCCACTAGACCTATTTAGTTCCTCGAACTATCCGTTCGAAACCCCGTCTCGGGACTAAATAAGTTACTTTCACCGCTAGGGTACCAATGTACTATTTCTACCTCTCTTCTTCTTAAGGTGCCTCTCTATCACTGGAGGTTGCCAGTCACCTCTTTGCAACGGTGTCTGATCAGTGCAATTATGAACAGCTCCTCCGCGGTTTCGACACCGGCCCACTCCTTGATGTTGCACAACCATGACATTCTTATTCTTCCCGACCTTCTCTTTACTTCCACCTCTACATTCGTTAAACATAAAATCTATTCTAGCTAAAAGTCCCCATAAAAAACCTAATTAAAGGCGAACACTACGTGCATTAGTGTTAAAACTTAAAATGGATCATCGCATAACTTAACATGAAACAATAATAATAAAAACATTAGCCAATAATATTATAACCATAATATTATACCACGAAGCGGTGGTAGCCTAGTGGTGGTAGAACATTGGACTCGGAAGCGGGAGACCCAGGTTCGATTCCCAGTGCGGGCATGTACCTATGACTTTGTTTTCTAAGTTATGTACTTTGTGAAGTTATAGTAGCAATACCACTCGCTAACGGCGAAGGAAAACATCGTGAGGAAACCTGGGTGCCTGAGATATTCACATACCTCAGCGCTTGAAATCACCAATCCGCGGTGGGCACGCGTGGTGAAGCCCATGCTCTCTCTCTCTCTCTGAGAGAAGACCTGTGCCCTACAGTGGGACGTATATAGGCTGCTTATGAATTATAACCATAGAAAGCCAAAGGCCGAACATTACATTTAAAAGGTTAGGAAACACCAACTGACTTTTTAAACTACATTTGAGGGGTGTTTAAATGTAATTATGGTTTTATAAACGGCACCGTAACTTTTTACATGACGGGAAAGTTCGGGCGAGTTTGTCCCTCTAAAACTGTAATCCGGATTGTATATAATCGACTACTCAACAATACCGGGGCGAACTTAAGAGGCTCCATGCAGTAACAGGAGCGCTAACAATGGAAACAATCATATATTTTTTTCACGGATCGTTTTTTGCAAAAAATAACACCAATCTCTCAATCATGTCAAAAGTGATTTTTAGGAACAATGGCCTTGAATCTAAGTCTGAAAACGCACGACCATATAGCATTAACGCCACAAATGGCCGTTTTTTGCATAAATGCTGTTAGTCCCAATTCTGTGATCCTAGTTTCTCAGTCGTGGGTCAAAAAATAACTTTTAACGTGATTAAACGATTGGCCTGAAACATTTAGCAAAAAAGATCTATAAAATAAGCATTGAACTACTGTGTAGGTGGGACCAATCTACGTTACATTATTGACTTCGGTCCCACCTGCTTAGAAGTTAATGCTCAGCAGTCGGGTTTTTATTATTTTAGTTTTTTTATTTTACCTTTTTAGTTATTTGTTATTGTTTTTTCTTGGCTTATTAATGATTTCATATAGCCTATCACACTCGCGCAAACACGACGAATCGATTGATATATTATTTGTCAAAATCTGTCCATTGTTTAAGGAGTTACGAGTATGAGGGAACATAGAATCGGACATACTTACATACATACGAGCCAAACACCCTTCTTTTAGGGTTCGCCGCAGTCGGGTAAAAAGATACGAGTTTTTCCATTGGTGGCGCTAGTGTGACTGCATGGAACCTCTTAATTTGGGTCGGGGCCTTCGCCTAGAGCGTTGAGACATTAACAAAACATTGGCCTTTTAATGCTACAAAGTTGCTCTCTTTTAAAAGGGGCCGGAATTAATTGGCCTGTGTCCACTTAGGGCGATTTTCTGTAACATTCTCAAAAACTCGGTCGTTAAATTATTCCGAAAGCCGCTTTTTCACCGGCGATCTAGGTTCAAAAATTAACTGTATTCATCGGAATATTGTACTGAGATGGCCGGTGTACACGATGCGAGTAGCATTTTAGTAGCCAAAACAGGTCACTCGGTCTGAGTGTACAAAGATCGGAGGTACACAGAATGATTCATTTTAGTTATTTAAAACTGTAGTTTCATGGGTTTGAGGTTTACACACATTTTAGTGAATTCAGACTTTATTCAGTTTATAGGCATTTTGTTGCAAACAGTGTCGCTGCTCGTATCAAAAATGACCAAAAATCTACTGCTACGATGGTTAAAAGCGGTATCAAATATGATTGTTGTTGAACTTCAACAATAAAAGTGTAAAAAGAAAAAAGAAAGAAGTGGCTCCTTACGAAAATGGAAACCATATATTTCACAACTTTCACACAGCTTCATAAAACTAAACAAACGCCAACATTTTACGGCCACTTAAATTTTTGAATTTCGCCTATTGACGCCATTGTCCTTTTGCGATTTTATCTTTGTTAGCTAAGACGAGTAGAGAAGTGTCCGAGTGCAACAAAATGAGCCGTTTTCATTAGAGTGTTAAGATCACCGGTATACAGGATACGAGTAGCATCTTGGTAGCCAAGCTAGGTCACGACTTTGCACTCGGTCCAAGTGTACTAAGGTCGTAAAAACCCGGCTGAAGACGCGTAAAACACGGTCGCAGTATACTTGAATTGGCCGTTTTTATCAGAGTGAACAAATATCACCGATGTACACGATACGAGTGGCATCTTAGTGGCTAAAATAGGTCACTCGGGCCGAGTGTACTAAGATAGTGAAAACACGGCTTTAAATATTTAATGCCAGGTAGTTTTAATAGACACGGTGGAAAATGTGTAGTCCTCGTGATTTTCTTTGTTATATTTTTTGCATTTCAAAAGAACTTAAACGAAAGTAACAGTCGTTTTGTTTTTATAAATTTGGAGTTTCTTTGTTAGCTTCTTCTCCGCACAATCTAATTCTGAGACTAACAACTGCGACGTTAATTAAATAAACATTTTCGTTTTTATTTATAAAAATACGATTCCTTAAAACACTCCTGAGAATCCGTTTATTTAATTTGTTGTGACGTATTTTCCATGAAATATCTCTACCAATTTTAATTTACTTTTTTCGAGAGTATTTTAGAAATCGTGTTTTTATAAATAAGACCGTTTGTTTCTAAAGTGAATCAGTTTTTTTATGGTTACCTGAAAAACCTTGTTTTCTATGATACGTACACTTGTGAAGTTTTTATTTTATAGAAAATATTGCTCAAGCTAATAAATCTAAATTACTTGTTTGAAGTTGCGCGCAGTTAGCTTCATACGGCTCCTTAATGGAATGCAGGTATAAAAAGATCAATTTAATTTCCACTGTACTATCTATCTGAATATTGGGTCACATATTGAACCCCAAAAATGTCAAAAGCGGTATGTTTGTCCTATCCAATAGCGAGCCGCACGATTGTTTAAAGATTGACATGTCTTTAAACAATGGTGCGGCTAGCTATTATGTCAAAAACTTATTATAAAAACGAAAAACTCGACAGCTAAAAAGTTTTAAACAAGGCCCAATATTGGATTCTCAATCAAAGCAGAAGAGATCTAGATACAATTCATGGTTTCAGTTCATGACACAATACAATTCATCACAATTCACATGAATGGCGGTGCTCATACATATATACCATACATATGAGCACCGCCATTCATTGAAAAAAGAAGTAGGTTAGGTTAGTAGGTTAATTTAATCTCGGCTGTTGATACTATATATTTCATGGATTGATTTAGGCGTTCTTTGAGACTTTTTGGCATCAGGTTTTTTGTTTTTATAATAAATTAATTCCTGTTTACCGACACAACGATACCTGATGACCACAATTTTTTGGCAACGTCATACAGCTAGTAAGTCTATTGATACTAGTCTTAGGTTGTCAGTACCTTTCATTTGAATTCTCACTCGTTAATCCTGACGTTTGGCATCTGCGTGTTCACAAGGAAACAGGATGTAACAAGCATATTCAAGTCAACAATAACAGAAATATTACATTCATAGATACATAAACGCGAAAACATAACCCTTCTTTGTTTTTGCAGTCGGGTAAAAATCTCATACATGTGCCAACAGTAACGGTTACGGAACGAGACCGATGGTAGGACTCACAAAGGACTATTGTTTAGTTCGAGCCTGTCCCTACATGCGATGCGCTGAAATCTCTGATCTTTATTGTTTTCACTCGTTGACCAATTATTCGATCAACATGGTCAGGAATGATGCAGGGGTTACCTACGGCTCATTTGAAGTGATTATACTTATAAAAACAGAAGGCTCGCATCTACCACGCATTATTAAAATACCTAGTTTACACACGAGCCCTAATTATGCACACCAAATCGTGTTGGAATCCTGACGTTTGCGATAACAATTTACTCATAGTATGAAATTCAACAGATGACGATTGAATCGTTAAGGATTTGGTGTACGTAATGTAGGCAGGCGCGGATCCAGCCCTCACAAAAGGTTGTGGTCAAAGTCACCTGAAAATCGGCCAAGTGCGAGACGGAACCAAGTACTTTGCTGCGTCCGAATCACGCACGATTATATATTTTATTTGATTAACGCATTGGATAAAAAGTACTTACCTGCGGCGTGCATGTATGAATGTTGATGATGCGAAAGAGATCGGGGAAAGAGAGATATTGTTTAGTAGGTATACTAAACAATCGCGATTAGCCTCTTTGAATGTAAGTATAACTCCTGTTTTCTACATGTACTTCTTCTTTTTTTTCCTGGGCCTCTCCACTAATGGAGGTTGACCGTCAACTCCCCATAATATTCTTCTTCATTTCTTGACAAGCGAAACAGATCTTCGACGCTGGCTGGCTTTCGTCCCGTTCTACATCTAAGCTTCTGTTTATATTTTTTCTGTGCCTGGAGAGCGCACAATTTACTGAGAACTGCCAAAGCGCACTTGCACAGTTTATTGTTTGCAATTACAACTGTACGGCGTGGATTATTGTCGTGGCAGGGTTCAGCTGTGCGACCGGCCCATATAACTTGCGTGTATTGTCATTGGTTGTGTTGTTTATGAACGAGTAAATGGACCTTTACATACGTGCAATCTAATCAGTTACGTTAAAGGATACTTTGCAGCGAAAATGTTAAGGTTGATCTGGAGTCGACTCTACATCTGGGTAGAAACCCATTGCTTCACGTGCGTAAGGTTCCGGGTTTGAAACCGAGCATTTTTTTTCAATTTTCTACAATTGGGATTTTCTAGCAACGGAAAATGTGAAGAAACCTGAGTGTCAGATGAGCTCAAATACCTCAGCGCTTGATAATTCGATATGCATTGCATAGCTGATTAACCCACAAATAAACAAGTAAGAGTAAGAGGACTAATTGTACTAATTGACTTGGGAATTTACATCGAATTGTCATAATAAACTATGAAATGTGGTTTTATAAAACGCGCCCCTGGGGCGCTGTGACGTAACTTCTCCACTGCATCGACTCCGACGTAACCCACTGCGAACTGTCAAATACATACATGTTTTGACACTTTGCAAACTACAGTGGGTGATTTATATACAATATAGTGTTCTCTATCTATCTACATCATGAACTGCTACCGAATTGGCTAGTTGTACTTAATAAAATATTTAATGTGTTATAAGCCAATGATTTACAGACACAATTTTAGGATCTAGTCACAATTTCTACGCTCGGCAATGAAAGTAAATAAATCTTTATTAGAAGAAGAAGAAAAAGAAGAAGAAAGACTTTTATTGGGACAAATTAACACTTCACAAGAAAAAAAGGCATAAAAAGTTACATAAACAAGTACAAAGGAAAAACAAGTCACATAAATACAACAAGACAAAGTCAGAGCGTCAGAGTGCATACTCGTATATTAGTAAAGTACGTAATGTTTATTTTGGCACGGAACAATGAAGTAATATTTTACAAAAGGTGCTCACTTTTTATTATTAAATCTAATCAACCGAACTTTCACGAAACAAACAGTGATAATTTTCTAATACACAAAAATCTCGTTACTAAGTAATTTAAGTAATTTCGATACTTACAGCTTTTCAGTTTTCTTCACGAAAAAGTCAGTTTCAACCAGCATCGAAAAAGGCGCGTTTCTAATAACTTTTTTTACAGGTACGTCATGCCATGAAGGTTATACCGTCATACCTTCTTATACAGGCTTGACGTCCATGCCAGTTTGAATGTTTTCATTAGAGAAATTAAATAGGGTTAACATAATAATACATATCTGCGTAACTTCCTTTTCTATTTATGTACAATAAAGTGTCTGCCTATCTACCTATCTAATGCTACTACTACTAAAGTTAGTCGTAATGAATCATATAATCAGTACTATAATAATGAAATGTCGCTGACCTGACAAAATCCTCTGCTCGAACTACCATTTTATCTCGAGGTCCGCGTCCGTTGTGCTGACACACGTTTCTTATTGAAATAGTTTCAGAACACTCCATCAACTTTGGCGCTGTCAATGGAGATTGAAAAAAGATTCGGACGCGAATCAATCACATTCGTTTCATGAAACAGAACCTAGACAGTAATAATAGCTAGAGCCACGCGTAGGTATTAACCTACATGTAATTTCATATTTCACTTGAGCCATCGGCCACAGAGAAGGGACGTGGGGCGAGGGCGCGGAAAGGACACGAAGTTTTGTATAGAAATCGCGCCCCGCCCCGTCTCTCTATGTTGGCTTCGTCCCGTCCCTTCAGAACATTTTGAATGAAAGTTATTGTTTTGTTATTGTTAGTTTTGTTTCACTGATTTCCTTCAGACAGGGTAACCTAGTGAGGAGACCAGGGTTACACTTACACTTACTCAAGTTACGGGTCGAACTCAGTAGGCCACTAATTTTTTAAATCAAAGAACACCCTTTTATATCACCTGTTATTTTTAGGCTCACTCTGAAGCAAATACATGAATAAAGTATTAGTTAATTGGATTAACGACGCGTCTTGTCTGCCCCCTTGCCATACGTCCCTTCTGTGTGGCCACTGGTTGAGGCTGCTGTTACGTCTCTCATGCTATCTCTCTCGCAAAATCAAAAATTTTTAGTAACTGTAAGAAAATATATATACTTTTGGTGAATGTAGTGTAAAGGCTTGATAGTTATTAAAATTACGGATATTTTAAATACATTTTTGTTTTCCTACACTTATGTTTTAATAAAGAAAAATTGTTTCCAAAATTATACACTTTCGTATCAAATTTTCTGCATTAAGACCTAGTCACAGGATAAGAAAAAAATCACTGGTTGGGAAAGACTCATGCACACACGCAGTAAGGAGGGTCACAGGATGACTATTCAAAAACATAAAACAAACAATTTTATGGGTATATTTAAATATGCCGATTTCACCTCCATTACAAAAATACATGTCACAATTTACGTTCAAAAAACGATATAGGAACCATTTAATCGAAAAACAAATTTAACCAAAATACCTCAGTGTATAACCAATGTGTGTTGCCAGTGATGACTTAAGGATGTGAGACCTGGTCGCTGACTATGGACCTCATAAGAAGGCTCAAGATCGCCCAACGAGCAATTGAGAGCTCTGTTAGGAGTTTCACCGCGTGTTCGAATCAGGACTTAGGAGATCCGCAGAAGAACCCGAGTTACTGATTTACTGGAAGAATTGCTCAGTTGAAGTGGCAGTGGGCCGGGCACGTAGCTCGGAGGACTGATGGCCGTTGGGGGGAAAAAGTTCTGGCCTGGCGACGCAGGGTGGGCAAACCCCCCACCAGATGGTCTGACGACCTGGTTACTGTGGCGGGGAGTCGCTGGATGCGGGCGGCACAAGTCCGGGAAGCTTAGAAAACCACGAGGGAGATCTATCTCCTGCAGTGGGCATCAAATGGCTGATGAAGATGTATATTGCGTAGCCGAGGGTGTCTATTATTAGACTTTGCAGGGTCTGGTACGTCGAATTGTCATAGTAATATTGTATGTAATATTGTAATTGAATCGTGTGATTTTAAAACAACACAAGTCACATGTGTTTTTAAAATAACACTTGCCCATTTTTTTTTTATTAAATTATTTACACCTACCTATTCATTTACATTAGAAAAAAAAATTGTAGTTTATTCATACAGTAATCAATATAATATGCTAAAATATTGCTGTTGTAGATATTTCCTGCAAAATTGTAATGAAAGGACATGTGTCGTTTTAAAATCACACGATTCAATTGTCATTGTTATGAATTGCAGTTCCATGAAACAGGCCCCTTGTAGCATTAGTAGCAAATCGGAATATATGGACCAAAATCAATCACTCTAAACGTGTCATAAGCAGCCTATATACGTCCCACTATAGGGCACAGGCCTTCTCTTAGAGTATGGGCTTAATCACCACGCGTGCCCACCGCGGATTGGCGATTTCAGGCGCTGAGGTATGTGAATAGCTCTTACACCCAGGTTTCCTCACGATGTTTTTCCTTCACCGTTAGCGAGTGGTTTAGCTAAATCACTTTTCACATACCTAGTCATATAAATATATTAGGAACCCTGTGTAGATGCTAAGACGGTATCTCATAAACTAATACCTAAAAGATTAGGATAAAAATGCAAAACCTAAACTGCGCTTCCTATTTCCAAAATGCTAATCGTAGGTTTACTTCAACAGGGCTCACGCTGAATGTGCCTACAATTTCATATGGATATCCATCTGAATTGCATGACACTTTCATTACGACTAATTATAGAGCGGTTATTGCTATTAGTATAACTGAGCTTGCATTGTACGAACATTTAGCTTACACTGTCCGGAAAGTATTAATGCAGAATGGACAGCCAAATCATTGACGTAGAATAAGGAAGACGGAAAATATGGCACTATCATACAAATATAAAGATATATTAACTACGGTCTTATTTATAACAAACCGGCCAAGTGCGGGTTGGACTCGCGCACGAAGGGTTCCGTACCATTATCTATACAACATTTGAATTTTTTAAGCGTATATCTGTTACCGTTATTATTATCGAGCTAAAATCGCCAAAAAAATCACGTTTGTTGTATGGGTACCCCCTTAAATATTTATTTTGTTCTGTTTTAGTATTTGTTATTATAGCGACAATAGAAATACATCATCTGTGAAAATTTCAACTGTCTAACTATCACGGTTCATGAGATGAAGCCTGGTGAAGACCGGATGGACGGACGGACGGACGGACAGCGGAGTCTTGGTAATAGTGTCCCTTACCATTTGGTTACGGAACCCTAAAAACACTATTCCTTAAAACACTCCTCAGAGGCAGTTTAAACAGTCTGTGGTGAAAGACGTAACCATAGACTATTTAAACTGCCTTTGAGGAGTGTTTTATAGGAATCGTGTTTTGATAAATAACACTGTTTACATTTATAAGTAATAACACAAGATTTTTTTATTTAAAATCCACATTAACACAAAAAAATGGGGGGTTCTACTGACTAATTCCAACTATTTTTGCTGTGGGAAAAATATCGAAATCCCAAAATCCCATCGAAAACGTTAGCAAAAAATGCGGTACAACAGATAAAATATTGTAGTCTGAAATTATTATAAAAGTTCGTTTGACGCGAAATTAAAATGGCAGGAAGTATTGAAGCGTTGTAAAATGTTTCTTAAGGGTTTTCCTTCCGGTGCGCGTAAACAAGGCCTAGATTCTGTTGATGAAAGTATAATGACAGTTGGATACAAACATATCAATTAGTAATCAGTAATGTCCGAAAATTGTTAATTCTTATTAATCATGAAAAAGTTTTATTTTTCGTAATAGGTAAGTATTGAAACAATCAACTTTTAACAACCAACCACAGAGCAGCAGACTTCCAACCTCTTTAAAGTAAAATCTCATTAGAAGAAAACTCCGGCTGCGAACACAGAAAACCTTTTAAAGACATCCGCTGTCGACTGCCGTTGATGCGTAAGCCAATGAATCGCAGACGAACCTGACACCGGGCCTCCTGACTCAAGTCTCGATCGCAAAACTCGTATCGTGACAAGGCTCCCCGAACTCGGCCAAATGTCGTCAGCGAGTCTCCACTAGGCACCCTGCCTCCCACTTTCCCATTCCCCAGGCCGCCCCAACCCGCGGGGTTGCCCCGCTGCCCCTCGCCCGGGCATGCGTTCGCAGCACGTGGGGGTCACAATAATCAAATTTTTATATGCCCCTTCACACAAATCGCCAAATTATAGTTATTCGTTTATTAGTGGTGTGGAGGCTTATTCGAGGTAGTTCAGTTTCGAGGTTTATTGCCTCACGTGTTGGCTTTGTCCCTGAATGCTACGTTTGCCAGGTTTGTAAATATTTAGCTACGGGACCGCGGATGCAAAATTAAAAACGAGGGCACCCTAAATATATCAAGCACGATTTAAAAAAAAAACGTTGTTTACACACCGTCACGGATTAGGTGAAAATTCGGAGTTATAAAATTTTACCGCCACCTCAATACACGCATGCGCGCTGCTAGAACGACCCGCAGTAAAATGAGTGATCACGTGACTCGACGCGGCATTTGTTCGTCGCTCTTCGGCAGTCGTCGGCAAACCGGCGTCCGAAGCGGGTGTGTCCACGCTCGTCGCGTTCAAATCATCACATGAATGTCAAACCCAGAGATCATTCTCAAATATGTGACAAGTGAGACAAGTAAACACCAATATTCGTCATTGTATCAGGATTTTAGTGAATGGGTGTGCGGATCTTTCATAATAAGCCATTGGAATCGTCGTTTTGGTGAATCTCAATTCGCGTCCCGGTTACGATCGTGGACGTGAATTGTTTTTTTTTATCTTAAAGCAAAATTGTCACAATCAGTATTCTTAAGAAAACATGTAGCTTTCATTGTTAATGAAACGAATTGTATCCAAATTAGCGGAAAGTGGGAACATTAAGATGCTGGTGTGAGTCTGGAAAAGTCCAGGATGGACCGGGTGAGCGGAGTGTGCCGTTTTGGCGGGGTGGTGTCGGCGGTGCGGACGCGAGCTGGTCGCAGTCGCCGCCGGCTGCCAGGCTCCGTGCCGGCTCCAGAGGATCTGCCCGAGACGCCACGCCGGGGTCTAGGCGCCATTCTAGTTCTTGCCTGCGTCTTGGTCTACCACAACTGTCTTTACTGCGGATTCGTATTCGACGACATCAGTGCCATAAAAGAAAACAGAGACTTGAGACCACAAACGCCAATCTCCAACATTTTTCTCAACGATTTCTGGGGAACACCTATTCATAAGGTGAGTTGGTGTTCAAAGAAAATTGCCGGTAAATTTTTATCACGATTCTTATTCCAGTCAATTTCGCCAGTGTTATTCGATATTACTTCTTGTAAGATTCAAATCTTATTTATTTTATTTTCATTAAAAGCTTTTTGTTTCCGTTTTTTATTTTATCGAATTATCGTCGGTCGTCGTATCGCACTTTTAAAATCCCGACTCGATCCCGACTTCTATTTCTCGTCAGTATAGAATTTAAATTTTCAATTAACTTCCAAGTCTGCAGAGTGCAGCGTTCTAGAAAATGATTTTATTTAATAAAATGTCAACTTCGCCTGATGCTTCTAACCACTGAGCGAAATGTTGTTGGTGTAATGATTTCGGCTTCAAACCTGTTTGCTGATATATCTCGTAGATAGGTAGTTACAAATCGTTGCATGTCATCATTGACTATCTGTAGACCACAAACAAACGTATTGTATATTCCTGTCTGTGCAAAATGTTTATCTCAGAAAGTTAATTTCATATTTAGGTTCATTCTATCTATTAAGTATTTCATTTGTATGGCTGATGTTATGTGCCAAAGTTCTATTAAAATTTGATTGATTGTTAAAATTTATCCACCTCGAAAAAATGTTCCCAAAATTTACAGATCCTCATTTAGATTATTTAGATACACATAAAATCAGCCATACATATGAAATGCTCCACAGATACCATGAATATAAACATGAAATTGCCTTCCCAAGATAAAAATGTTGCACAGACAGCTTCGCAATTCATGGAAATAATCACCGCGAACATTTCACTGAATCCTACATAACTGATTATGTGATTTATTCTGCGGCTATACACAGCCAGCGAGGCGAAGATGATTCCCGTATATAGACTGATAACGAACTGGGATTTGTTACAGTAAAAAAAATGTATACCTACAGCATAATGTAACCCTTTACTCAGGTAACGGTGATAATTATAAGAAATAATAATTTGAACTCATTCGAGGGATCCCCAGTTTATAGTCGGTAGTTAACAAAATACTTGTGTTTGTTTTAATGTTCGTCAGATATTGCGAACAATACAATAGGGACGAGTTTCCGCGGGATTGCTATAAGCGGAAAGTATCATGGAAGTAATCTTTCCTGCTTTCATTCAAATGTATTCTAATGGCGTGTGAGCTGTTGATGGAACTTGGAACTTTACTTTGCCTGTTTCAATGGATATTCGTAATAATTTTTTGTAGTTCATTTACGATAAATTAATAGCCGCAGACATCGTGTTGATGTGATATTTTTGGGATGTGCAGGAATTCATTTTCATTAAATAGTTAAAAGTGGCTGAAATAATTAATGAAATTACTCTGATGACAGCATCAGTTAAATTTTATACGTTTAACATGTAACATGACATGCTAACAAAAAAACGAAAAAAAAATTACATTATGGCGGTGCGATATGGGGCTTATCTTCAATACCCTTATACCCATTAGCGTTTGAATAGGCGACAGCCTTCGTGATCATAGAGGCCCGGAATTAATGTCATTACTGTGTCGTCTGGTGAATCAACATCGTCGATTACACCGACCACGCAACCCAATAATGTTTAGGAAATGACTCAATAATTTGATAAACCATTAATTGACGTTTAGGATTGGATCGTAAGGTTTAAAGCTAATTCAGAATAACGTAGAGAGATGGTTGTGAAAAATATTCTTGAGCCAGTTTCACATTATCCTGAACATTATCAAAAGCTGCGTGAAATCTTCGCATTGTTTTCCTCATCTTCGCCCGCCGAAAGATTATTCAATTCAATAGCATTGCCAAGTTAAATCTGAATCCCACCGCAGATTAACTCACGAACAAAGGGGCGTATTTCATATGTTTAATTCATTCACGGTTTGATTTGGCTACAAATCTTCAAGAAGTAGACGTTCAAAAGAATTTCAAACCAGTAACAGTTCCATGGCCTGGAACTTTCTAAAATCTAATAAGTTAGAAATTAAAAATATAAATTTTTACTCGGTTCTGCACTCGTATTTTTATGTGGATTCAATAAGGAAAAACATGTTTTTGTATAAAAAATAAGTCATTTCAAAACAGAATTAAATCACAGAAATAATTAAAATTTACACCTTTAAATTCAGAGTAAACATGTAGGTACTGTAAGTAGTATATTTTGGAGTCGGTGGTCAAAATGCAGGTTCTGCCTGGCATGCAGCATGCAAATTCATGTTTATTTAAATTATTTCTGTGTTTTTGCATGTTGTAATGTTTTCGGTAACTTCTATTTTTTACTTAAAAAAACTATTGTACGATTTTGTTTTAGAAATCGAAGAAATGAAATTGATTCTATTTCCTAACAAATCAGCTGTAACGAGTAATTTGCTGCTAATCATTCATGTTTTTTTTTCATTTCTAAAGGTTTTCGTCACCAAATTGGCATATTGGGTGTTAATTTACTTTCGTAAAACCTACGTATTCTCTGCATGTATCGGTACTGAATCTTTTCCTATAGAACCACGCCTGGAAAATCAACGGCTTAGGAGATATTAAGGTTCAAAGTCGCACTTTGTTTGCGCTCAATACACTTTATCGTATATTTAACGATACTTTTCTCGAAACTTTATTAAAAATTTAAGCTTTATTTTAGAAAATGAATTTGAAATTTTAACTCTCAATGTATTCAAAACATAGGAATCTCAAACAAACTAAGCGTTAGTTCATGGTATATGTGAATACTAACGTGCGAGAAAAACGTTGAGGGTTCCATTGCGTGCCAACATTTTTTATCTTAACATATTTTTTATGCATAAAGTAGTTTGTTTTTGGTATCCCTTATATGAACCTTTCGGTTCATGAGTCATTATTTTAATATTCTGTATAGGTTTAGTAAAGCATTGCTCCTGCTTAGAAGTCCTGATTCGCTATAGTTCTTCGAAGAGTTCCCTAATCTTTCTCCAAATATCTTCTTTGGCTCTTCACGAAATTGAAGTGGGATAATTGAAAGGTATCGGTATCGTCCAATTGTCTAATAAATATTTCGAAATTGTATTACGAAAAACAAAATATTACGTTTTCGCAAAATTTTAGAATTATTGAAATCAGTTGCGGTTTGACAGAGTTGCGAGGGAACATAGCAAAAAAATGTAATAAAAAAAACGCGTTTAATTAAGTACGTTCTCCTATTGCAAGCAGCGATTTACAGTTAAATAAATAATAATAGATCATCATTTACGCTTCCAAATGACACTCTATCGAAGAAACTATTGACTAACATTTTCAAGACAAGGGAAAAGGAAAAAATAATCGTGAATTAAGAATTAACTGTGGGAATAGACTTTCCTAAACAAGTGGTTGTGTCATAATAACCCATACCTAAGCATAAGTAATGCATCACAAAATAGAGGGGCTAGAGGAGAGTTTATTAATTTATTTACGCCAGTCAGTACCTAAATAGTTAATCAATAATATATTAGGGGTTAAAGTATGAAATTGCCGTTTTATTGCAATAGGTTCTTTGAATTGACATAGAATCTTCATGGTTTGAGGTTTTCGAATGAAACTTTTTTCAAATGGTTTCTATGATGTTCTTTTTTTTTAAAAAATGTGAAACATTTGAATATCGACTTTCAATTGTTTTTGTTATTCAATTTAGACAAGAAAGATGGATACTGCGAAAATTCGAGTGATTATGAGGCACCCATTTTTCGTATTTTTTTATTTTATTGATTTGACGCAAGTGAGTCAATATTGTGGGTAAGGTAACGTTAAACCATGCCGCTAATTCCTGGGTAGTTTGATTAGGGTCGGCATTCACCTGTGTGGGCGGTCTTCCTCGTGGCTCGTTCTTTAAGTCGAAATTTCCATCACGAAAGCGTTTAAACCAAAATCGCACGGTGCGTTCATTATTAGACCCCTCTCCAAACGCAGCATTGATATTGCGGGCTGTTTCTGCCGCGTTAGTTCCGCTTCGGAACTCGTATTAAAAAATCACTCGAATTTTCGCAGTATCCATCTTTCTTGTCTTAATTGAATAACAAAAACAATTGAAAGTCGATATTCAAATGTTTCACATTTTTTAAAAAAAGAACATCATAGAAACCATTTGAAAAAAGTTTCATTCGAAAACCTCAAACCATGAAGATTCTATGTCAATTCAAAGAACCTATTGCAATAAAACGGCAATTTCATACTTTAACCCCTATTAGATACCATCTACATTGATAGTGCGATTTAACAATTAGTAAATACGTTTAAATAAAATATTGTGTTACAGTTAATAGTACATTACTGCAGCGGCCAGCAAAAGAGGCATTGATGGACGAACGTGTAAACATACGTAACAAACATACGTGGACATACGTAAGTCTATCAATGCCTAGCTGTGGCCAAGGCTTGTTTAGTACTTTTCTCAAATAATGCGCGGAAATTAAAACTAAGTTGTACCTAGGCAGAACTTTTTACTTTTTAAAATCAATTATGAACAACAATAATTTTTGCCGCGTTAAAGTGTTTTAACTTTCTATTTGCAAGCCAGTTCCAAAAACCTAAGTAACCTCCTCGGTTGCCAGGCCGGAGTAAAAGATCGTTCCATTTTAAATTACGCGACAGATATGAGTTTACTATGTAATTTGTTTGGTCGCTAAAACACGACAGATATGGATTTTCATACAACTTTGGCCGGCCACTACTCACATGTTTTTGGCCAGTACAGCAATTTCGATTTATCTCGAATAAGGCTGTCAAAATAAGGCTCAAATTTCTAAGCATGTTTGAGAAAAATAATCTTTATTCTCAAATGATATAGATTTTTTCGAAGTTTACAAAATTACAGTTCTATTTATAAAATCACGACTCCTTAAAACTCTCCTGATTGACAATGTTGGAAGTACGAATGGTAAACTGAAGTGGAATTGGGCGGTCCATGTTAGTCGTATGGGCCCAGATAGGTCAGCAAAAATTGGCACTGACTGGATTCCACGCGATGTGGCCAGTTTGCGAGGTCCGAGCGGAGCCTAGGCAATGGCGACACCACCTGGTGGGACGACCTCACGAACTTACTACCGGGTTGGCGGGAGGTGGCTACGAACAGGGAGAATTAAAGAGCTAAAGGGGAGGCCTTTGCCCAGCAGTTGTATGCAATCGAGGCTACATGAAGAAAAGCATGGTGGATTTGGAACTCTTTCAGTGTAGTCTACCCAGGACAGGAGTATCTAATTGAAGTATAGATGGACAACGATTCCGAAGTATTGATAGAAAATGGTTCCATTTTATTATCGGTAGAAACAGTTTCATCTCCGATCGCTCTTATTGCGCGCTCTGCTACCTTTTTAAAATGCGTTTACGCCATTTTTTTCATTTCTTTGTTGCCATGGCGTAAGATCCTTCATTAGTGAAATTCTTTTTCTCCCTTCCTTTTTTCTTCTTTAGAGCAGTCGTACTATCTAGTGCCCCCATTATAATATTGGATAATATGTCACAACCATGCATTGAAATGTCGCAGCCATGGCCTCAATAAAACTATGGTTGTGGCTGCCATGGGTGTGACATTTTCGTGTCGTGTCTGGCATAACTTAAAAACTAGATAATTTCTCTGCAATATCTTACTTTTCACAAAAATTGCGCTATATTATATCTGAAAATTCATAAAAACAATGCAAACGTAAAAAAAATATGTCACTTTTACGAAAACGTAATGAATTTTTTTTCTGCACTCTTACATTACGTTGTCCAGAAGAAGGAAGCTGTGTGTCGCTTATTTTTACTTTTTTGGGAGGATTTTTATGTCAAGCCATGGTTGTGATAAAAAAAACTTCGGAGAAATTGTACAAGCATTTATATTTTATACATTTTACTTTTTATTTTATACTTTTTAATGTTAGGTTTAACATTCATAAAATGAATGGGAGTGTGACTAATATATAGTGAAAATATAAAAAAATATTTGTAGAATATTTCGGTTAGCGGACACGGCATGGATGTGACATTTACTGTAGTGTTTCTAAAAGTAAGAGCTATGTATTTGAAACCTTCTGATGTAGTAAACAAAGTTGAGTACTATTATAATTCATCAACTTAAACAACCATTAGTGCGCCCTGCTAACGTATTCTTACGAAAAACACGTTTTTTTGTAAGAATAACAATGGGTCGTGTAATCGTACATTACTGCAGCGGCCAGCAAAAGAGGCATTGATGGACGAACGTGTAAGTGTTGACCGAGGCGAAGCCGAGGCATAAGTACGTAAGTCCATCAATGCCTAGTTGTGGCAAACGCTTTTATAGTACTATTCTCAAATAATGCGCGGAAATTAAAACTAAGTAGTATCTTGGCAGAACTATTTATTTCAAAATACAATTACTCTTCAAAATCAATAACGAAATTCCTGCGTTAGTGTTCATTTGTTTTTTTTTTTCAATAAATAACTTTCTATTTGAAAGCCAGTTCGAAATTTAAATTAAACCTTTCATAAGTTATCTCCTTGGTTGCCATGTTTCGGAGTAAAAGTTTCGTTTTTAAATTACATGACAGATATGAGTTTACTATATAATTTATTACGCCGCTAAAACACGACAGATACCTATGGATTTTCATACAACTTTTTCCAGCCGCTTCTCGAAGAAGGTTGACAAAATAATGCTCAAATTTTCAAGCTTGTATTAGAAAAGTAATTTTTCGTACTTTCCGTAAAACCGGTACCCCACCTACGATTCCACACGACTCAAATAATGTCGTCTACTAAGCCTGAACAACACAGAAATAAACGGACAAACAACGTGAAACCATATTCACTACTCACGCAATTCGCACAGGAAGGAAAGCCATTACCATAAGTATTCATGCTGGTTCGATTAGGACTAACTTAAATAACTAGCACTGGCGAAGCACTCGCCAGTTTGTGTTCCACTTTCAACCGAAAAGGTTAATTATATTGTTTATGCTGGACTATAACTGGAATATGATTTGCTGTAAACCTTCATTTTACCAAACGGTGAACAAACAAAGGATTAAAATACGTTTAAAATTGTAACCCGACTACGAAAAAATAACTATAATTAAAGGAATCAACCAATCATCCCGTACTCTTCCACTGATGGACATAGGCATCCCCTAAGGCACGAGACTTCTTTCTGTCCTCCGTTTCTGGATCTATGCTCTATTAAAAGGAAGAATCTTCCAAAACGTGACTTGCAAGCTACAAAGAAGAATAGTTCGCAAACAGTTGGGAATTCAAAAAAATTGTATAGGTACCTGCAATTTAGACTTAATATTTTCACTCTCTAAGCAGCGAACAAGTTTCTGAAGAAATCATATGTATCATAACAATTATAAAAATATGCAAACACCATTATTCAAAAAATGCCAGTGGCAAGAGGAACCGTCCGCCGCCGCCGATCCACATCCATCAATGTCAAAGAAACAAGTTTTTCGTTGCGTCGAGTGAAGGAGCCACTGAGTTTTTGTTTACAAAACTTTTCAGGAGCCCTGTCGGTGATGGGAGAACGATGGCCAGTGTCACTTTAACTTTGTAGCTGGAAATTTTGCTTTTTCTACCTCGCTCTAGTTTTTGGGACACGCTGTCTGGGCGCCTGCTGTGTAACCGGACGTTGGACGTTCTTGTTCTGATAAGTACAGTCGACAGTATGTCAACTATCTTTATTTTTGTTGCAAAATCGACCGTAACGTAACTGAGGAAAGTGCACGCGTGTAAATGTTGATGTACCGTCGACTGTGCTTATAAAAAGTCAGCTCAGACAGAGTGTAGTGGAGATAGGTCCGACGCTTATCTCAAAAACATATTTTTTTACATTGAAATAAAATTACTAATATCCTAAGACATGTCAATAACATATTTTAACATCAACACTTTTGTATTTATAAATATGCAATAGATAGAAAAAAACCAAATAGTGGCAGTCTTCCTAAAAGGCCGTGAAATAATTAAAACAAAACTCCAACTAATGACAAGTAACCGTTTCTGCCGAAATCGAGTTAGGGAGAGTAACAAAGCAGTTTAAATAAAACAAGACGAACCTAATAAAATTCTACTAATTCACGTCCTCTGCTCATTCAATTTGATTAATGCCTTGTCACCTACCAACTTAATTTAATGAAGTAAATCCTGTTTTACTGACGCCGGTACCAAAGATTCTTTTGTTTTGCCGTCACGGGTATTTTATGCCTCTCCGTCTTTCCTAAGCTAATCCCCGGGCTTACTGAACCTTTCAATGTTAGCTTCTTGTTTATCTTCTGCTTCTAAGCATAGTCACTTCAAATACGTAGCCTGCCTGACTAGGTGTCTTCTTATTTGTGTAAGATTAAAATAGTTTGTTTCACTGTGTGGGTGCCCCATTTTTAACCGACTTCAAAAAATTTAGAGGTTATCAATTCGACACGTATATATATATTTTTTTGCTATGTTCCTCCATAACTACGTCAAATCTTAACCGATTTCGCCAATTCTTTTGTTGTTCGAATAGATATAACGTCCCATTGGTCCCATTTTAGTTTGGTGAAGATTTGATGAAGATTTTCAGAGATGGAGAACAGAACTCTTCAATGGACAGCAGTAAATAAGGCCTAATGGGGCCCATCCGTTAGTAATATCCATATGTTTCATAAAATAGCGTAAAAGTAGTCCCAAGGCAATTTGATGATCTTCTGGTGAAAACTTTTGGAGATGGAAATTGAGAACGTAAAATTTTAAAGCAACGAATTAAGCAGGGTAGGTTATGGTTATAAGGGACACGTATATTTTTCTTCCGCTCCCCTACTAAAACTTTAAAAGTAAAAAAATTAAATAAAACATAAAAACCGACTTCGAAGCACTACAGCACTATAAAGATAGAAATAATTTAAATATGTATACATGTCAGTATTATAGAAGTATAATTCGTAGTCGCTGCCCAGTTTCATGACCAGCACATATGTTTTGGGCACCGACACCAAATCTAACTTCTAATTATTTAAATTATTTGTAACTTTTTAGTGCTGTAGTGTTTCGAAGTCAGTTTTTAATTTTTATTTAAAACTTTTTTTATAGCTGAAGAATCCTACTGCTAACAACCATCGAAGCGTAGTTTTTTGTAGCAGACTATTAAACGTACCCTTTTAATTAAGTTGAACAGGTAAATAATAATTGGGTATTCAAAGATTTTACTGAAAAACTTTGATGTAACGAAATTTTTAAAATGCGCAATTCTTGTAACATATCAGTTAGAGTTTGCTATATACATGCTTTGGAAATATTTTGCTCAATTTTCCTTCATTTCGAATTTTATGAATGATTTTTTAATGTTTTTTTTTTTTAGTGATGCTCTTTGATGAATAATGCTTAAAGCCGTATGTGTTAAATAGAATGGGCGTTACCGGAGAATAGTTCGAAAAATATGAACGCATCTAAACCAAATTGTTGTAAATGACAAACATTACTTGGGTTATTTCAGGAATTACGCTTTTTAGAAATAATGGTGCTTAAAAAAGTAACAAACCGTTCATTTAAAACCGAAGACTACTTTGCCAGGTCACTGGACCTGGAAGGTCATTTCGAAGTCGCCTTTAACAATTTGATTATTCAAATCATTGGAAGACTACAATCCTATAAGCGCGGTTTAATCAACATGGGCTCTGAATTGCCATATTAATATGGACAAAATGAATTACGCATACAGATCCAGAGTGATGCAATTTTAATGCATTCAGAACCTCCTCGTAGCATAGGCTATGTTCAGGGGCTTTACCGGCTGTATCTTTTTAGGGTTCCGTACTCAAAGGGTGCTAATGGGACCCTATTAGTAAGCCTACGACATATGTTTGTCTGTCTTTGTATTTGTTATTTTATTCTTTATTGCACTAATTATGAAAGTAAATGCACGAGGGCGTGCTTAATGTAAGAAACATTATTTTAATTAATGTAACTTTGTATCCGTCTATCTGACATATAGGCTGTATCTTTTGAACAGGTAATAATAAAAGAAAAAAATAGTTTTAAATAATATTTATTCTAGTACAAATCGTTTCTAAGCTAGGCCGCGGACAGACAGACAAACAGACAGATGGACGGACATGGCGAAACTATACGGATTCCTTGTCGACTACGGAATCCTAAAAAACGCATTTACTAAATGCCAAATTAATAATATTATATGTATCAATCAAAAAAATATTCATTTTAAATATAAATAATGTTTGTAGAGGAGAAATAGGTAGTGAAAAAACTCCACTAGTCTGAAATTTTCTTATCTTATCTCAAATCATATTAAGTACCTATAATACATAATTTGGTGCTTACCTAAGAAGATTAGAAATACTGTTGTTACGGGACTCGCAGTGCGCAAGTTCGTCTCACACCTGGCCTTTTTTTATTAGACAAAAACCAGACTACTGGAATCTTAACGGCGGCATAGAACAAGAACAGAATAGAGTGCGTGTAATCCCGCGGCAGAAGTAGTAAACTAGAAATTGGTAGGAAAACGTTCGAAGATTTATATTTCCAGAGTGGCATGTTCAACACGGTATGTAATTGTTTGAACACCTGGCGAACACACGGCTTCCATCTCGGTGGGCGGCCGGCCGGATGACAATCGGGCATAAATAATTCACTCGTTCAGAAAATATTCCGCGTTGCTTATGCATGAAGTATTGGGAGCTGTCGAATCGGTCGTTCCAGTGATTTTTCGACTTTTTGTAATTACTGCTCCAGTCAGATTCATGCCTGAAGAGTCACGTTTGAATCGTTTAATTGATGACTTGAATTGTTTTATAGTAAGTTTAAAACTTGCGAATCCAGCCCTCCTATTACGTAACTGTAACGTAACTATATTAGATTATCCATTTTCACGTTTCCTAAGTGTCAAAATATCTAGGCATTTGACAGTTCGAGCTAGACTAAATCGGATGATTCCAGCAGCGGATAAGGTTATATAGTGGCGACCCTGGTTTTAATTCTTATGTAGAAGATTAAGTAACACCAATGTCTATTTTTCGGAAAATTAGACATTGTTGTTACTTAATCTTCTACATCCTGACCTTGAAAATAAAAATCGAAAACTAATGTAATTTTCAAGGTCATTTTAAATCGAATAAATTAATATGATACAGCATTTCAGACATTCCACGCAGCTCGAAACCGACGTGTTTGCAAGCGGTGACTAAAAAATTTTGAAGGCGAAAGAGATCTGTCAGGTTCGTGGCAAGTGGCACACCCTGGTCTCTGCCTACCCCTCCGGGATACAGACGTGAGCTTAAGTACGTATGTATGTATGGCACAGTATTTCGTATTCATTATATTACTATACGTTACATAAACTCACGCCTGTATCCCGGAGGGGTAGGCAGAGACAAGGGTGTGCCACAATCTTGACAGACCTTGTATGAAACAGAACGTGTTTCTTACCCCGTGTTTCTTCTACGCCAAGAATCTATACTGTTGGCAGTTGTCACTTCTTTTTTTACCGATTTCAAAACAGGCGGACGTTTTTAATTCGTCGAAAAATCAACACTCCATATTGAAATCTTTAGTTCTTCAGCTATAAAAAGAACGACGATCCGCCAAAACAATGTTTTCAACTTTTTTTTATCATTTCTTCAGTTACTGCAGTCGTAGGGCGCCCTGAGCGCGAGTCGTCATTAGTGGATATTATTCCCCTTTTAAACTCAGCACACCAACACGCAACCGTAGAAGTCTTGCGACTCTTGATTTACTTGTTCCGTAGTAAAATGTTTCAAACATAGATGTTCAATTACCGCGCGAACTTAAATTTTCTCCATTTTCGATTACTCGTTGCGACAGAACACAAGAACCTTATATGACTGAAAAAACAAAAAAAAACATTTTTTTAAAATTTTATTATGTCGACAAATAAGTGGGCTAGGCCTGCCAGTATTTTCTTTTTCTCTATCCAAGGAGTTTATACCTCATTCTCACTACTTATTGAACCCTCCCAGTATACATCTATAGGGGTACGGAACCATCGGAATGTGAGTCCGAGTAGTCGAACTCTCGCTTGGCCGTATTTATTTTATCAAGCTAGCATTCTTCCTACCTGGGAATTGTCAGTGACTACTAATTGCTATGCAGTGTATATTATAAAACTAAAGAAAAATTGCTCTGGGCGGTATAGGAGAAGATACTGTCAGACGATGCTAAAATAAATAGCCTAACTTGGCTGAGCGTACTCTACCTGGGTTACTGAATGTCAATAACAGATTTAAAACTGTTCATAGAACTTAACTTCCCAACATTTTTAGTCACATTGTTTATGTATATTATATGTATATTGATACAAACATTTCTAGTTTAAATTTTTGTTGAAATTTTGGAAGTTTAATAAAACGTCTTCGACATCCTTAGGGTGACTGCACTATAAGCTCTGTTTCATAAAACAATAAACAAATAAGTGTATAGCGAAGTTTTGGGCGGTTGCGTGACCCCACCGGGTAACACGTAAACTTCTAATTTCCACGACCTTTTCGAGAAATTCATTTGTGTATAAGTTATTTATGGCCCCGTGCTCGCTATACACCGTTCTTACTTTTATCTAACGCATAAAGGAGTCATAACATTACAATCAGCCGTTTTAATGACTGCGTTGGTTTAACGTAGAGTCCAGTTTTGTTAATAACAGAGCTTTCGAAGTTTTGGCCATTCACTGTTCGTGTTTTGGAAACACACACGCACGCACGCACGCACACACGCACGCACGCACGCACGCACGCACGCACGCACGCACGCACACACACACAAACTCATGCCGGAGCGGAGCCACTTGCCACGATCCTGACAGACCGCTTTCGCTTCATATACATCAATTATTCGTTGCATGCACACACGCCGGTTGCCCTTTGCTTGCATTTTTGGAGTTACTGGTTTGATATGCTTACTTCTATCCTGTGGCCCAGCAACCACATCCCTATCATTACAGTTCAGACGTCAACCGAAACGTCATCGGTGCAATCTGATATGCTTGGGAAAAATTTTCGGCTACTTAAATAACGTCTCCAGCTTGAACGGAAGCCCAAGATTTGTTCTAATTAGCTTTAACTTTTAACCAACCACTTTAAACTTCTCCAAGAAGGCCATAAAGTTTTGTTTTACCTTCACTCGAATTGTGAAACTTATAATTACCGCAAATACCTCCAGTAGCTACTTCACAATAGGTTTTCATATTGTTGTCGAGACTGCGACTGCGTTATGGGACCAAAAGGAGCTTGGAAGTATTTGGTTAACTTTACACGTTTTTTGCGCGACGTCGGATATGGCTGGAGAAGCAGTTTTTGAAGATTGAACTAAAATTTGGAAATGGCTCGCCTAAAAAACCTACTAGTAGCGTGTAGAGGATACCGTTGAGTTAACGCAAAACTTGAAAACCGTTTCTTGCGAATCTATATAAGTGCTAGCTGTGCCCGCGACTACGTTCGCGTTGGATTAGAATATGAAGTACCCTTACATCTTAATCAAGGCCATGGTCTATCTTTCTTTGAAATTCCGACCCTTGAGACCTTTTTGCGGTTTTTTTTTTTTCTCTTTTTTTTTTCTTTCTTCCTCTGTGATTATATTTACTATTCTATTATCCTACCTCACCACGCCATCTCCCATCGGTGCAGCTTGTCGCCCGCTTAAACTCATTACAGCATAGGTAGTACAAAAGCACGCGGTATGTGACGCTCGCGGGGAAACTTCTGGCACTGACTGAAAATCAGCGCTGAAGGCTTGACCCTCAGCATACTGCTGAGTCAGTTGCCATTTATAGCAGCAGTGACACGCCGTGACCGTTCGTTTTCCTTTCTTTTTTATAACATTTCGGTTCAAATATTTTCTTTGTTGTTTTTTTGTTTTGTTATTGTGGCGTGTGCACTGTTTTTATAATAAATGTTTTTTCTTCTTCTTCTTTTCCTTTCTTCAAAAGTGAATAAGCAATAAATAAATAAACAGGAAAGACGCGCTTTTAACATTTCAAACGTGCTGCTCGCGTCGTGTTACTAGCCATCTTCTTATCGTGTCGGTTACCAAACAAGGTAGATTCGATTGGGTCAGAACTCGGCCACGCTCACTCCAGCGTCTGTAGCCTACAGCAAGTCGTCTCGAGTGCATTTGAACTGCCACAAGGGATAGATAGAGAGGTGTTTCATAGTCTGAGGGAAGACTCCGCAACAGCAGTGGTTTTGCCCATGCCCCACTAGTCGTGCTGGTGGAGTGACTTGTCCTTTGGATGTGTTTGCGAAGTATTGCCAAACGTAGTGTAGGACGCCTACCAGCTCACTGGACCGACAATGTAAGGCAGATTGTTGGATGGTCGATAACAGAAAGATGTGGCGTGCATTGGGCAATTTTATGCCCAACATGAATATTCGCGCTGGAATGATAGGTTAGATTGGCCTGAGCCACCCAAATATAGTAATTAAAACTTCGCTTTTTCTTATATAGCACTTACTTATGCAACCTAGCAAGAAATATAATTTGTCGCACAATCATAAATAGTTTCGCGTCAAAGATGAAAAATGTTTCAATATTTTCGATTGTTTATGTAGGACCAAAATTATTACATACACAAATAAGATTTTTTTTGATATTGTTTTTATACAAATTAACGCGTCAAGTTGCGTGCGTGGTAGCCTAGTGGGTAGAACATTGGACTCAGAAGCGAAAGACCTAGGTTCCATTCCTAGTGCGGGCATGTACCTATGACTTTGTTTACTAAGTTATGTACATTTGTGAAATTATAGTAGCAATACCACTCGCTAACTGTGAAGGAAAACTTCGTGAGGAAACCTGAGTGTCTGAGCTATTCACATACCTCAGCGCGTGAAATCACCAGTGGGCACGCGAGGTGATTAAGGCCGTACTCTCTCCCTGGGAGAACGCCTGTGCCCCACAGTGGGACGTGTATGTATAGGCTGCTTATGTAACGCGTCAAGTTTCAAACTTGTGTAAAAAAAAAATACAATAGAGAATATTTTAAGCTTGTGATTATTGGAAGTGACTTAATAACACTTCTGAAGAAAGGGTTTTCAGATGTTGTTTTATTTATTTACACGTTGTGTAGGTACAACTACAGCTGGTCAACCTTTTTTGTTGCAACCAACTAAATTTTTGTTGCAAACCAGTCACATTCAACAACAGAATGTAAATTGTTAACACCGACGCGCTTTAAAAAACATTGGCACATCGATAATAATCTGTACAAAGCAGCACTTCATAGATCGTCCACATCGTGGATGATTTATGGCGTCAAACGTGTATTTCTAGTGCATTGTCAACTGCAATTACAGTGTGGAACCACGCGCACACCCTGTGGCAATTAGCTTGTGTAAATATTTGACCGAGAACATATAAAATGCCCTCTTTATGTGCCGACCGCGCGCTCACCGCACGCGCTAAATCGAAATAATTTACACGTGTTACGTTGTAAGTCACGCGGTTTGACATCGTTATTTCTAGCAACCTTCATCTAAAGGTGGGCTGAGGAGAACTTTCTGTGAGAATATTCGTGACCAAACCTAAAAGTTAGTAAATTATGTCTTCGTTAAAAACTAGTACCTGGATGACCGATTGCTCGGTTTTTTTTTGTTAATCGTTTCTACTGCAATGGGTGTATTTGTATGTTTCTGACGCCCTTGCCTGGTTACCATAACACAGGGAATCTTAGTTTGGAACCAGGTCAAGCGATTGTATTATGTGGAAGTTATTATTATTATTAATCCGTGAAAATACTTAATTTATTATTATTATTAATACATTTATTGCACATAAGTAAAAAAAATACAATGGCAATGTGGCGGACTTAATGCTATAAGCATTTTCTACCAGTCAACCACAGGTGGTGCAAGAAATTAACTGGTAGACATACGAAGTAAACGAATTACTTTAACTAAAATTACATAAGAAGACGAATACTCAACAATAAATAAGTAAATATTTATACTATAAACTTATAATACATAATATAAATAAACATATTTACTGTAATTTTTTTTAATAAAGATACATTGCATATGAATAAATAATAAACAGATATTCCTTTGTATGGATTAGGTTTGTGTATGCTATGACTATAGATGTACAATGTTTCATCCATTCAGCATGGAGTCGAAAAAGAATGCCGTGAAGTGGTATTACCGTGACAATGGATGAATTTCAAATGCATCTCGACCGAATACTACAGAGCTGTAACATAGCAAATCGGTATTATTCCATTCAAAAGCCACAGGAACGCAATTATTTAGTAGACTACCCTTAATGTCAAAATACCGGAGAAGCGCGAGTCGGACTCATGAAATGAGGGTTCCGTACCACCACTCCCACAACATATTTGCTTTTAAACATGTAACGGGCCTAATCGCGATTCCTGATCATCATCATCAGCCATTTGACGCCCACTGCAGGACATAGGCCTCCTTCTTGGTTTTCATAACCATGAGGAGTTTTGCCATAATCGCCACGCTTGGCAGGCGGGTTGGCGATCGCAGTATGCGGTTGGAATCTCAGGAAGACGCAGCTGCCCGTCTCCTGGTAATTGATTTCCTTAGTCGCCTTCTACGACATCCACAGAAGGAAATGGAGTGACGATATTTTTAATCCGGTGCCACACGGAACACCGAAATAATCGCGATTATTTTCATTTAATTGTGTATGAGCATCGCGAGTAATCAATTTTTTTTTTGCACGCATATGGGAGGTAATTTGTCTCAGATATTTCAATACCTTATTACATATTTCAATTACCCATAACGGGAGTCTGACACATATCAGTTTTACTGTTATCGTTTTAACTGAAGAGCAAAAATAAAGAAAGTATTATATTAAATCACAATTCTTGTAAGAGGACTTATTTATGTTATCACTTTCATATTTTTTGTTTTACAATTGATGGGATTATCTAAATGAAAGATTTAAATGTAAAACGGACATGACTATTATCATTCTATTAGACGACTATATATTACAGTAAACTTGAGGCCAGTAGACGTGGGTTTTGTATGCCCTAACACTTACGACTTATGCTTAGCAGTAAGAGCCTATGAGTGAAAGTGATAAAGGAAAATTTTTGAAAAATTATTTATGAATAATCTGTACCATTAGCAAAGCAAGAGAAAGAACATTTCAAGCCCAGCTGGACGCACTAAACAGGTCGACGCACAGTAATTTGCAAGCGGCCGTTATATCGGCGCCCGGCCCATAGATGCCCAGTTGGTGGTGGCTCTAGAGATGGGCAAAGGAAAAATATATTATGTCGATAACTATCGCATCAAAAATATCGGTATATTGATAAAGCTATACTTCAATTCTTAATTCAAAATCTCAAGACAAAGGTGTATAAACAATGTGTGTTGCCAGTGATGACTTATGGATGTGAGACCTGGTCGCTGACTATGGGCCTGATAAGAAGGCTCAAGGTCGCCCAACGAGCAATGGAGAGAGCTATGTTAAGAGTTTCACTGCGTGATCGAATCAGGAATGACGATATAGCTCGAAGAATTGCTCAGTTGAAGTGGCAGTGGGCGGGGCACATAGCTCGAAGAACTGATGGCCGTTGGGGCGAAAAAGTTCTGACCTGGCGACCGCGGACCGGACGACGTAGTGTGGGAAAGCCCACCACCAGATGCTCTTATTACGTGGTTACGGTGGCGGGGAAACGCTGGGCAGCACAAGACTGGGAAGCCTGGAAAACCATGAGGGAGGCCTATGTCCTGCAGTGGGCGTCAAAGGGCTGATGATGATACTTCAATTCAACCAAAAACGGCATGTTTAAAATATGTGAAAATACATACAAACATACTATCCCAAACTCATGCATATATCCCAAAAGAGTAGGCAGAAATAATGGTTTGATATTTTATCAAATAAACAATGTAAATCAAAATTGGAATATTCAAAAATCATAATAAAAAATCTTACTATCAGTGTAATAAAAATCATACGCAAAAATAATATATATATTTTTTTAATTTCGAGATTTAATAATCGCCGATATCAATTCTAGTTATTATATTCTATTACGCATATTACGTATTTTAATTTTATTGATACTAATTAAGGATTCACCTAGTTTTATGTACTTTCTAGTACTACGTTTGCTGAAGGCTAGTCGGCAGAAATTACTAAGCTCACCTTTGTACAATATTGTTTTGATGCTTTAGGGCCAGTGCAATCGCATATACACCCCCAAGATAGGACACACGATAAAGGCTTCCTCCAACTGCCTGACTGATCCGGTTGGATAGGTGTATCATCATAAAGTTTTCACTTCTCTTCTTTTATGACAAAAATTTTATCGATATTTTAATGAAACGATATATTTAACCCAAGCCTATCCGGCTCCCGGCTCCCGACTCCCGAGTCTGTGAGACAAACAAACGGAGACATAAATCAACGTCACCGGAGGAAGTTTATCGCGATTCGTCGTAGACGGGCCGGGTACCCTTAAATGTGTTTGTTCCAAGTTGTGCTTCCAGCATCGAAGGAGATGCGGAAGGCTCGAACCAGCTTGCTTTAACCGAGCGCATTTCTTAAATGTCACGTATGTCGCCATTTAAATCAACTTTTGTATGAATAATTTTAGTTTAATGCTGTTTAAGCCACATTTAAGAAAGTGGTGCACGTCGGCCTTAAGTGGGTATTATTTAATTAAACGATAAGCAACGTTTTAGTCAAGAATATTATTTCTTATCGACAATAAAGGTCTTTTGATCAGCAATTACTCAATTGAGCGAGTGGCAGAATGGTCAAATTGAACAGCGTAAAATTCCAAATTTAGCAGCATAAACGTCCAATTTGATCAGAAAAATAATAAGAAATTATCAACTTTTAAATTAGTCACCAAAATGTTTTTTAACTAATGGACACAGGTCTCCCCATGGCGTGCTGTAAAACATGCTGGCAAAAGGGGGGAGAGTGTTTGCTCGTAATCACCATGCTGCCTAGGCAGGGGAGCTGGTGATCGCAGTAGAAGTTTACTCTCAACAAGTCTTGTTGCTCTTTTTTATTTCACTGACCATAATAACAGTTTTCTAATAAAATTACTTATTTGTTGATTTTTGTTGCTGATGAAATGAATTATTTGCTGGTCATTTAATTGGTTTCAATTCTAAGGTGGTACTGGTAATTGCCTGGGACAGAACTTGGATAATATTTAGCTAATTGGAACGGTACCTCTGTGTTTTTTTTTTTTTTGTAAAATATACCAGTCTTATACTTCCGTAACTTTTGCTGCAGAGAACTGCACCGTTATCAATCTTCGACATCAGCTGTGCAGATGGATCTTTCTGTTCCTTGCTATCTGAGGTGTGGATGTTAGGATTGATTTGTCTAACCGTGCAGAATTCATAACTTCTGTTCTTTTACAGTCGACAAAGTCACAGCTACCCCACGGTGGATCTTATCGTGCATGAAATAAGTGTGAATATCGATATATCTCCCTGCATCTTAACTCAGACAGCACAAAATTTAAAGTTTTAAGTTTTTCACTATTTAGTTATAAGTTATTAAACTCATGTTATATTTAGATTTTATTTATAAAGGACACAAACTGAATAAGGTACATCGCATTCTTAAAGACTTAATTCTAGACTTTCGACTCGGAATAACATTTTTATTACATATTTCATGTTGTTAAATTGCTAAGGTAGTACTGGGTCTAAGAATCATCCAACTTCATCAACTTCAGTTTGTAGTTAGATCGCTTATACATACAGGACGTACATTATCTTCTCGAATTTTCATTTTGGAGGTTCGTATCTCAAAAGAAAAACCGAACTCTTTTATAGCGTCACTTTGTTGTCCATCGGTCCGTCAGTTTTTCAAAACTTTTCTGTGGAACGGATAAAGCTTTCTCCGTTGGCTCAGCGACTCGACAGTGACTCAGCGAACTAGGTCTTGGACCTCGATACAATTTGTCACTTGTTTCTGTCCTACGCGCTCTCCTGCCAGTTGCGTGGAGCTCACGTAGGTCCCGTGAAGTCGTCAAAGGCCAAAGAAGTCACCAAGACTTCTTTGGCCTTTGACGACTTCGGGCGGCCAACCTCTTCACTACACGATCTTTTTCTATCCTTTGTAAGTGCCCGAACCACAGAACAGGCCCGAACCAACGTATCCAGTGGGATTTAGTTTCTCTGATAATGTTCTCCGATAGGTATATTATTGAATTAATATGTGTGAAATAAAGAGGAAGACCATAATAAACTAAATTCAATGAGTAAATATAAGTTAAATATTAGGGAGAAGAGACATAGAAAGCTACACACCAAAGTAAATACATGCCCGAACTTTCGCAATGGTGGCCTCCGATTTAATTGATGCGATTACATAGTCTGTCATTTTAGTAAATAGTAGAAGTAAAAGTAAAAGTCAATCAGAGTCAGAAGCGGCGAAAAATCGGGCGGGACAGTCTCTGCTGTTCAAGTGAATATATCTTGAGCTTGCGCCCGAAGCGTCACGGACTGGGGGAGGTATATCATTCCAGCGCTTGGACGCCGCAAAACGGAAACTACCTCAAAAAGCCATCGTACGGTGCACAGGGATGACAACCCTATCCTTGTGAACTATGCATTGTCTCGACGAAAACTCAAGTTTCCTGTATAGATAAAACACTTAAACTTCGCGATTCGTGTGCACACGAATTTCTCAGTGTTTCGTTCTTATTTTTTATACAATTCTGAAACTTAACTGGGTCATGTGGTTTAACGCAGGCTATGCGTTCTTTCAAAAACGCACGGTAGGCAGTTCGAATATCAAAATCAATATCAGCAGTATGGAGTCAAGACCATCAACTGGGCGTTATTGATTTATGTGAAAGTCTAATTGAATTATAACTAGGTCCGTTAATAATACCCCTAGAATCAATTACATAGGTAGGTACGCATGTGACTGTGGATGTTGCTGTAGATTACAGAATACGTAATAAACCTGAATTTGAACGGATATTTACTCGTTTACTTTTTCATTTTTCATTTTTCATTTTACTCACTAGACCAGCACTAGCTCGTGTTAACCTCAGAAAATACTATACAGAATACGTAGTTAAGTTCTTAGCTATCAATAAGATTTAACAACATAAACTCACGCCTGTATCCCAGAGGGGTAGGCAGAGACCAGGGAGTGCCACTTGCTACGATCCTGACAGATCACTTTCGCTTCCTCAACATTCATTAGTCGTTGCATGCACGCACGCCGGTTTCGGGTACTTTTTATCTTGCCCTTTGTTAATACATCCTCTATTTGGTCGAAGTATGTCCGTCTGGGTCGTCCCTTACCGGCCCTTCCATCCACATTCGATTCATTCCATGAGAAAGGAATGTTGCGTTGGTTTGGACATGTGGAGAGGATGAAGGAAGAAAGATTGACAAAACAATAAGGTTTATTGATTCATAAATATTATTATTTATTTAGTGATTCATGTTTTTAGTTAGTGTTAAATGAATTTAAAATAAATCAATAATAGCAGCTTTATGATGCCGAGTGTGCCTATGTAAACCGAGGGCAGGTGATATAATTTTACATTATTTATATCTATTTGTTCGCCTTTGTTGGCTCATTAATAACTAATGAATGATTTTGGAAAATTGTTTCTATATTTTGTACTTAATACATTTTTATACCTTTTCGTATGTGCATATTTTTTTCTCTTCATACTTATAGTTCTGAAATACTATGTCAGTACTAAAACCTCTGGAACAAGCTGCGTAAGTTACTAAACCTCAGATTCCAAATCATGTAGCCTAGTTGCAAAGTTCGGGCGCTCTAGGCAATGTCACTCGTAAGGCCTGTTTTACATTGCTTAATTATAAACGTAATTAGGCTACGAAGAGCTTTTCGAGTAGACGTTTCCTCTCTTTTCCAGTAGAGTCGCGGACCAGTTAGTTGAGTTAATTAGTAAATAGCTAGATCTTCTAATCCTTTCACCTGCTTCTTACTAACGAACTCAAATATATAATAAGTGCAAAGGTGCTCTCCTTTATTTTGCACGGCAGATAACTAAATGAAATATATTTATGAGAAATATAATTACGAAAATTATATTTAAAAAAACGTATATAGGTACGTAATATCGAAGCCGCGACTTAGTCCCAAACTTGTGCAATCATTATTGTCTTGTAGCTTAAACAGCTTCACCAGTTTTGATAAATCGTGTCTTGTAGCAAATGAAAGTTATTATGTGGGGTTGAGCAGGGCGCGGGAGGGATGGCACTCGAAGCCCGAATTAAAAGCGATTCTATTTGCTCTTCAATTGAATGGGAAAGTAAATGACGAGTTGAACTAATGTGGTCGGCGAACAAAAGCACATAAGTCTAAAACACAAATTTCTGAGGATGTGAAACAAGCATAATCAGCCTATATGCGTCCCACTGTAGGGCACAGGCCTTCTTTCAAGGAGAGAGTTTGGGCTTAATCACCACGGGCGCCCACCGCGCAAACGCATGTGAAACAAAATTATTATCAAATTATTCTGTAACATTTTTATGATATTTATTACATCAAGGAAGGGCTGCCATGAAACAATAACAAGATCATATTTTTTTCAAAAATAAGGGCATCTTGCTTTTTTAATTAACTATTGGTTATAGAAAAATTATTTCATGTCAATTTGACTTACCTTCGTGCCTTAGTCCGCCGACCGTAGAATTAAAACTACGGTTAACACCTTACTCACCTAATTCTATAGCATTCGCTTGTTAGTAATGTAAACCGGGCCTAGGGAACTGAGTCCGGTCCAGTTTTGAAGCTCATGTGTACTCACTCTCCTAATAGCAGGAAAGTAGATTGAAAATAAGCAGAATTTTGTTACAATTTATTTAGAAAAACATGATTCCGCTAAAACACTCCTCAAGGGTAGTTTATACAGTCTTTGGTAATGGGAAAGACCAATTTAAGCTACATTCAAAGACTGTTTTAAAAAACCCTTTTTTTAAATAAGACGTAGTGTAGACAGATTATGTACTTATGTATGTCATGTATCCGTAAACAAAAAACAGATTCTTTATGCTAAGGGCTCTAATTCAACTTAGTCTCTGCCATTCAACAGTCCAAAGTTATAAAATAAACAGAGTCGTATATGTATACGACAGCAGACAAACCGTTAATACATGAGGCGAATTCCCTAACTAACTTGAGAAGTTGGATTTTCAAAGGCCGTTGGGAATGTCGAATTCGAATGTTCGTCGAACGCTCCACACTTAGTGCGGTGCTGTCAGCCGCAAACAATAGGTTAGGGAGGGTGAATCAACGGATCGCGTGCCTTTAGATCGACAGAGAACACTTTGTGGTACAACCAGGAACAACAATAAAAAAACGTGAAAATTGTCGCATGCTTTTTTCTACAATATTATTTGAACATGACTTTGACTAAAGAATGTAGGTCCCGTCAACTGCACGTAGTTTTATCTAACGGTGCCCCCAGAATTATAATAGTGAGGTGGAAAGGAATGCTTAGCTGGCTCCAGGTGTCTATTTTGATCTTAAGATTTTTTTTATAAACAAAGCTAATGGTGTTTAAATTCCTGGTCTATACAGCGGCCCTTTCGATTCTTCCAAGTCACAAGCATAAATAGGAATTCAAGGAATTTGCATATTCCTTCCAGATTATGTAAGAAATCTGACACATTTTCGACACTTTTTGTAAAATTTTCCATTTTTTATCTGTCCAGAGACCCTTTTAAAAAAATGTACATACAAACATAAAAAGCATTTCAAACTAAAGTTTTGTGTGCGTGCCTCTTAAATTATTCATGGAATCTAATGGTTTTTTAATAGCTGAGGAGAAAATCCGCTTAAATTTTTTGCGTAGGTATCTGCAGTTCAAGGAAAAAAAATTATTAAAAAGTATCAATAAAAATTGCATAATAATACGTAACACTCCAAGGGAGCCGGTCGCTGGTGACACAAATGTAACCACATGTGTGACACAAGGACGGGACTCTCAAAAATGCAAGAAATCGGCGTGACGTAATTCTCTCAGGCGGTCTTCTCACACTTCTCCACGGGGAAGTGGAGGGTCGGGGTCAGGGCGTGGCCCACTTTCCGAAGGGTCTTCCGCTATCCATGGCTACGGACAGGTCAATGGGTGGCCTTCCAGGAGGTGGTCTTCACTGAAGGTTACAGGTGGATCACTTCAGTCTGTGCCGTGGACTCGACCAGGCTTCGGGGGACGGGCTTGGCGCGGCTGTCTGGCGGTCGCGCGTGCAGTGGCGCCAGCCCGCGCAGGTGCTGCAGCTGCGACCGGTCCGCATGCGCGAGCATTTCGGTCGCTAGCCACGCCACGAAGGCATCCAGTTCTTCCCACTTTAAGTGCCTGGCGATTGTCGCATTTCTCACATAGCGAGGCGCGCCGACGATGGTATGCAGAGAGAGGTTCTCGGAGCCTCTTCTTGTTTCATTCCATTTCTTTTATTCAATGCATTTCATGAACAATCTCGAAAAGATACAAAAGTTACTTAACTAGTTGAACATGAACCCTGTAAGGGTTCGACTTGTTCGACTCTGAGACGAGCGTGAACCATGCCGGCGCAGCGTACGTGAGGCGGGGCCTGAATAAGTCTTATAGACCACGACTTTCATTCGCTGAGGGAGGCAGGAGGTGAAGATTGGACGCAACTTCGCAAGTGCCACCTTCATCCCCAGGTACTTCACCTGGTTCTGCCGCTCGATGAGGCGGCGGGTGGCCTGTCAGCATAGCCTGTGTCTCCCGATATTGACCAACAAACGCTACTTGTTCAGCCAGTCGGGGAGAGCGTCGAAGGCACGTTGCATCTGAAATCGTCGGTATATCGGGTGTAGCAGGCTGGTGAAAAGCAGCTTCCCTGGGGGGCGCTGGCATGGATACGGCGTCCTCCACCGCCACTCTGAAGCGGCGATCGCTCATCCATGATCCACGAGGCCACGACCGCGTGGGGCAGGTGGTGACCTAATTAACGGGTGGCCCCCTATATATGATAAGGTTCGTCATCGCTGCAGTATGGTGATTTCGCCAGTAGTTGGCGCCGGGGCACAATAAAACAGACGGGTGAGCTTGCCAAGGCGCGGTGCCAAGCCTGTTTACCCGCTTCAGCTCACACTAACTGCATTCGAGTCGCATGCATGGACGATGAGAGTTTAGATTCTAGCTCTTGAACCCTGTTAGGATTTACATACTTTGTGGCGCGCGCGAATATGCTGTTAACCAGTACATAGTGTTATTGAAATAACGCGAAACTTGATAACGGTTTTAAACGATATTCAAGCTTATTTTTTTATTTGTCTATTTAGTGCCCCACTACTGGCGCCAAGGCCTCCCTTTTAGCTCTCCACTCCTCTCTGTCACCAGCCATTGTATGGAAGTATGAAACTTTATTTTTTTTAATTTTCCCCACAATTTTACCGCCTTAAAGCATAAGTGATATGAAAAGTAAAAAAAAAATATCGAGAATTTTCAACCTACTTTATTAGACGTGGTTTAAACTCCTTTTTTGTTTGGGCAGCTTAACGGTTTCTTCAGTATTGATGATTAAACAAATTCCAAAAAAATAAATTTTCAAATTCTCAAAATTTATATTTTTTATAAAATTTGACCGCGTCGTTATTTTTTTTTTAAATTACTTAATATTATGATTTGATTATCGATATATACCTATGGGAGGGGAGTCAACACACCATCATGAAACAGCTCGACGTGTCCAAAATGTTTATGATTGACCATCATAAAGTTTTTTTCATAATTACAAACCTATTTTCTTAAGAAGGTGACGCGAATGCTACTCAAAGAACACTTACAAAAAGTCAACTTGCTTTGAAAGGCTTTTCAAAGAGTGAAGCCAAGCAAAAATTCTAACACTCAATTTCCTTGTTTCAGGTAAACGACAAACACCGCTTATACGACGCCTTTCTAACTTTATTAGAGAGTTGCAAGGGCGCTTCTAGAAAGTTCTTTGTGGAAAGAAGTCCGCTGCCACAAACTTCACGCGAGCATTCATTCATATTAGAAACTTTTCTAAACTTTTCACCATGTGTTCCAAGTTGTTTCCCCAAGTCTCCTTTATCAATTCAGGCACCACCAATTTGTCACAGTAAAATATTAGACCGACCCCATAAATATTCGAGTGTGTAGTTTAAAAACTTTTCTCATTTCGCCCTCGACTCTAATATTAGTAAAAAAAAATAGTTTTCCCTTTATGTAAAAGTTACAGCGAATCGTACATTGTGTTGTCCCAAAACTTGGTCCCAATGGCTGTGTAGCAAACTCATCCTTTTGAAAGACACGTCGGAAAATTGCACACATTTGGGCCGAGCGCCGATGGAGAAATTCCAAACTCGACTCCACGGCCTTCAGCAAATTCGACGCGCTTCATAAAACATAATGTTTTGTTCTACGTCCTCCCTACCATGGCCGGTTTTACGTTGGACGATAACGGTACGACATTCTAAGACTGGTAGTTTTATATATTTACTAAGGCCGTTGTGCGAACGTTGCATGAAGTAATACAACGATATCGCATCGTTCCGGTCATCGTTCTATGTGAAACCGGCCATTGTTTCCGATGCTGCAGCTCTACGTACACAACGTAATAGTAAGTTAGGAAAATTTGCATAATGGGAAAACTCGTTGCAAATTGAACTGAGAAATTTGGAACGCTGGCATATTCTACTTAAAACTCTGTCATTAAAAAAAAAACTAAGAACTCGCCCGAGCAAAGGCGGATTTGTGTAAATAAAAACACAACATCCGAGACGTTTGGAACTTTGAAAGAAAGAAAGAAAGCATTTATTGTAACACCGCGACACATCACAGGAAAAAAACCAACAGACTAGTGACATAAATCAAAATCAAAATCAAATTTTTTTATTCAAAGTAGCACAGAAACTGCGACTTAATGAACGTTACAAGTTAAACTAGGTGTCCATTTCAAAATCTAGATCATTTTGGAGAAAAAATGGACAAAAAAACTCCAAACTTAGTCTTTTCAAGTCCTTAATTTACAGGATTTATATAAATGTACTAAAACTCATGCATTGAACTGGCTTTAATTCCAGACATATTTGTCATCTAAATAATCTTTAATGTTATAGTAGCTTTTTTGGCACAGAGTGTGCTTCACACATTTTTTGAACCGCGTTCAAACTTCACATAATATGAATTTAACAGACAGAAAACGTACACAACAAACGAAGCAAAAAACAAAAACTTTATATCGAGTGGTGCCTCGCCGCGGTTTGGGGAAGCGAGGCTTGCGTAGAGGGCATCGCAAGAGGTCTGCGCCGCATCAGTCATTGTCAGCCTTCGGTAAAGTTTATCGCATCGCTGCCTCGAACGGCAACGGCCAAACGATGTTTGTTGTGGCCCCGAGCCCGGCATATCTCAGACGCCTGCCAAGCTGCTGAAATAATATAAATCGCATTCGCAACTGCACATGCATTATGTTGCAAATACGCTCCCGCTTGAGCGGTATATCCTCGACGATTTCTCTCCGTGAAACTTTTATGTGTTAGTGACATTGTAGTAACTCAGCTAGTGCTGTATTATCGCGAAAGTATCACGGCGTCAAATATTTTATGAAATGTGTCAAAAAATTCGCTTGCGCTCTCAATAACCGACGTGGCAGTAAACCCTGAAAAGCCGGGGTCATTTAAAACGGCTGATCCCGGTTTAAACTCTGTCGGTTCAATATAAATGACCGACTCGCTCTCGAATATATCATTTTTGTAAACTAAAATAAAACCCTTCCCTACGTTTTGATGTAGATGGCATGATACTCACAGATCGCTTGCCTACAGAACGATTTATTAATCTTTATTATTATACTTTATTGCACAAGAAACATAAAATATAACAGGGTGATTGGCAAAACGTTTCATTACGATGACGCTAAGAAGAAGATTGAACAGTGACGTTGGCAGGTGTGACTATGCCTACACCCCATCCGTAACACCTACCTTTCAGTTCCCATCTATCTGACGTCATCAATAAAGCACTCCGCTAACCCCGTAGGTACTACCGTTGAGTCTTCTTCAATTCGAATGCACTATTTCCTCGATTAAGACACGATGCTCTCCAAACGCTGTGATGTAGGAGCGAATATTTGTAGTAGCCATACCAATAGCAATTAACTAGAGAGACGATTGTCGTTAGAAACCGGTGAAATTTATTTAGATATATAGAGTACACTTTATTGTATATAAAAAAGGAAATTGCACAGTCACTGGAACGAAATTTGGGCCATTTCTTTTAGGTACCCGTATGAATGCTGTTAGCTTCGAGACTTACTGTGGAAAACTGTACTTTACTGTGGCCTAATTATGCGCACCAAATCCTGAGCAATTCCAATCGTATAACTGTCAAATTTCATACTAATTTGACAGTAAGACGATTGGAATCGTTCAGGATTCGATGCACGCTGTTCGCGTGATTACTACTCAGCGATTATATTCGAGTTGATACTCAGAGGGAATTTTGTCAGCCTTTATTGAAGTCATACAAGTTGTTTGGGCATCGTTACTATGTTCGTTTGATAAAAAAATTATACACATTTTCATGGTCCATTCAGAAATATTAATAAATTAAACAAAAAAAAAGCCATACAACGGAAGGGGAAATGTTACGTAAGACTGTTTTGAATGAACCATGGAAAATTGTAAGATTCTTTGAAATAAGACGGTTTGATTTCATATGTGTGTATAAAACTAGGATGGGTTAGTTTATTTATTGACTATTTATTCACTCTCGAACGGTTGGACCGATTATTATGATTTTTTTATTTATTTGTTTTTGCCTGAATAGCAGAATATCTATTAAAACATGGGTTATCTTCGTCTGTCTGTCTGAAAACTATACATTTGTATTTAAATCATAAAAAAAATACTTTGAAGTTCGGGAACCGTTCGGAAAAAACTGTGAGACCTACAAATTTGTGCGGAACCCTGGGTGGGTGAGGCAGACTCGCACTTGTCCGGTTTATTTATACATAAGATTGTTACAGTCGATCTACTGTATCAGAATAATCGTACGACCTCCGGCTCGATTTATCGCGACGACCCGTCGGTCGTCTCCGTCGCGACGGAGATAGTCGGAACGTTATAGTTGCGGTGGGTGCGGCTGGTGGCTCGATTAGTCCCCTTGACGCGAGTGGCTTTGCCGAATTCGTCAAGATAAGGCCGGGGATCTTTTGACTTCCCGCACCGCTAGCTTTGGTTAATTAGTTCGCAGTTTCAGCGGGTCTGTTCCATTTAGATGACTGGGCAGCTGTGTCGTCAAGGGGCTCTTCAGGGTTTTATTTTGCATGGAAACGCTCAACAAGAGCAAGAAACAACTTGCCCACTCATTGAGAACGTAAGAGCGGCGGGTTGCTGAAAAATAATGCTTGATTTTGCTGACGCCGTCAATATATTTTTATTTTTTATTTTATAGAAGACTAATTTAACACAGCACCATATAACAGAATAACAGCAATATAGAATAACAGGTCAATTGCAAGTCTCCACTTACACCCGAAGGGTACCAAACGGGCCCTATTACTAAGACTTCACTGTCTGTCTGTCTGTCTGTCCGTCTATCTGTCTGTCACCAGGCTGTATATCATGAACCGTGTTAGCTACGCTGTTGGAATTTTCACAGATGATGTATTTATGTTGACGCTATAACAAAAAAATACTATAAATGGAATAAAATAAATATTTAAGGGGGGCTCCCATACAACCACCGTTGACAGCGCTCGCCATCTAGCGGCCATCTATGTAACTTTCATAGCACCGATGTCATGTCGTTAAATGTCAATGCTAAAGGCTTCTTGCTGGTTTCTATAGATGGCGCTGTTCTCAAATTCGATCTTTGTTTAATGTTATGTAGATAATGGTACGGAACCCTTCGTATGCGAGTCCGACTCGCACTTGGCCGGTTTCTATATAATATAACACATTTAGGTCTCTATAATTATTTTACCTCTTACTTTTTTACACGTCTACTTACATTTTTGCCTCTCTTGTACCTGCTGCAGGTTGACCGGTAAAAATGCCATTAGCATTCAGTCCATCTTTTGTACACTGTCTTTATTCAAAAAAGAAATAATAATAATAATTACAGATAAGACAAACATCAGACATAACAGAAAATATTATATGTACCTATCTATATAGAAATTTTCTACAGACTTTTTTTTTATATTGTAAGTACTTATGTATAATACGCGTAGATATTAATCATTGAAATAATTAAGTCTAGTTTTCAGACTAGCCACTGAAGAATTAAACAAGTCTATGTCAATGTTCCTCGCCAAGTTATTAAAGCTATAACAGACTCTCCATAAATATGAATATATCAATTCAAAAGATAGCTCTGAATTGGTTAAGGCTAGTTACCATTGGTTATAATTGATTAAGCCAGCTGCCATTCTAGCTTCAGGATGGCGGGTTCGAAATTATAGTTTTAACTAACTCTAGATAGAAAGCGTAATCATTTCTAACCCGTAGTAACTAGCCTTAACTACTTCAGAGCTGTGTTTTCGCGTAGGTGGCGTTTATAAGGTTCCGTAGTGGACAATGAACCTTTATAGTTTCGCCATGTCCGTCCGTCTGTCTGTCTGAACATCCGCGGCTTGGCACAGAGACGGTAAGTATTAGAGAGCTGAAATTTGGTTTAGATGTAGATATTATAACGCCGACAAAACGGTAGAATAAAACAAAGAAAAAAAAAATTTTTTTTAGGGTACCTACCCTTCACCTAAATTAGGGATTTCATTTCTTTTTGATTGGTCGTTGAAAAATATTGTGGGTGTAGGAAGATAATTTTTTGATTTAGGAATCCGTTTGCGAAATATTAAGCTTTAAGCGTCTTTTCACAGATGCAAGGGACTGTAATCTCGAGTATGTGGTTATAATTTCAACTTGATACATCTTGCTTGACAGACAGTCTACAACAAAGTGATCCTATAAGGATTCCGTTTTTTCCTCTTGAGGTGCGGAACCCTAAAAGTGGACCAAAACACTTCAAACTTACTCCCGGTTTCTCGTACGTTAACAATGCGTTAATCTACCTTTCTCAGCTGTTAGTTGGGCACAGTGCATAGAAAAACCACTAACGGCTGATTGACAGATTATTAGAGTAGGTACGAGACTTGCCGCGGGCAATTCCTTTCAATTATGTTCAATCTGAAGAAAAGTATGAAAGAAAATACATTTTTCTATTATAACAACAAGCTACCTATTATCTACCAAATTACTTATTATGAAACAAAATAGACAGATACGTGACATAATATGAATAACAACAGAAACATAACAAAAACTAAATACACGACAGACAAAGAAAAAAAAACATAGATTTAGCCTGTGGTGTGTCTAAGTCAAAAATCTCATAGTCCTGTAAAAGCTTTTCATATTCGACGCCAAATTACACAGTGTAACACATAGTTCAATCCCCAGTTCGAGGTACCTTAGTCCGCCCCATGCATCCCATTAATCAATCGTCTACCTCCGTTCCCCTTTATATTTCTAAAATCAAAAATCAAAATCAAAATTTTTTTATTCAAAGTAGCACAGAAACTGCGACTTAATGAACGTTACAAGTTAAACTAGGTGTCCATTTCAAAATCTTGATCATCTAGATCATCTATATTCGTTTTACCGCCTATATAAAGAACCTTTACACACACGACATTCACATTCATCAAATTTTGTGGTTCCGCACCAGAACGGCGCCAACGGAACCCTGTTTCTGTGGCTGCGAGGTAGGTCTGTATGTCTGACCTGTTTACGAGTAGCTGTAATACAGACATTACACAAACTCAAGCCTGTGTCGCGGAGGAGTAGACAGTGACCAGAGCTTGCCACCTGCCACGATCCTGACAAACCTCTTTCACTTCATCGACAGTCGGGTACTTTTCACTTGCCCTTTGCTAATATTTGTTTTTTTTCTGTAGTACAAAAAGTTAAAAAAATCCAGGACTGAGTTATTTCTTAGATCTGAAATCCACGAAACGTGTCGGTAAGAGTTTCACATTTGCAACAGAATTGCTTCCACAAGTTTTGAAATTTTTAGTTTAATCTTCTACTTCAAGATAAAAGAAAAAACAGGTTTTTTTACGCAATTAATAGCCGTTTTTCTGTTTTGTAGTGACGCTGCTCGATAGTTATGCTTAAAACCCATGTGCACTTTCTTCTATATAGGAATAGTACATTACTTCAGAGGGAAGAAAGTGACAGTTCCATACCGAGATTATGGCATTTGAGGTATGGAACTGTACTTTATCCTGAGGTATGTATAGTGCTTTTTATTACACCTACGAGGAAAATTATAGACATAAATGCATATAAATGTTTATATTTAGTTAAAAGTACAATTGTTAAAAGTGCAGCTATTTTAAGATGTTACATTTTGTCCGGGTATCTTGATATTTTGAGACATGTTTACATCTTGAGTTGTTAGTTGAAGGCTTGAAGAAGGCTGCGGTGATGAGCTACGAGGAACCACTGGTAAGGGCATTAGTGTCGCGCTTGTACTCGGCTGAGGCTGAAGCGATGATGAAACTGGATTATTAGTGAAAGCTATTGATTCTGTTATTTGTTCGTTGATCCGTTTTTTATTTCCTATTGAGTTCTCTATATAGCCTTCTAATTTCGTTTTTAATTTTCTGTATGCACCAAGGAGGTTGGTAACTGGTAAAAAAAAAACTGTATGTGGCCAGTAACAATTTACTTGAAATTTAATTAGTAGACAGTTAAAGTCTCTTTGCAGTATGACTGCTGACAAATTAAAAAAAAAAACCGGGTATGTAATGGAATTTCATACATACTTCCCACCCTTGGGTCGGAAGGATTTTCATACAAACTTCCATACCTTGGGATGAAAGGATTTGAAGGGCGGGATAAAGGCGTTTCTTCCCTCTAATTGGTATAATTAGTATGTATTTTCAGAGCAGGTGTGATAAAAAATTATTTCCTGAAGCCTGTGACATTGATAGAGCGCGTATAGCGCGAATCCGAATATTAAAATAAATTGAGAAAAAACTCGTAGCACAAAAGTATTTGCAGTTGGAGTATTTCAAAAGTTGCGCATTTTAGAAAAAATCATGTCTAGTCTTCTAGACAGGATATCGTCGTTACCTAATATCGTCGGCGAAAATGCCATCGGTGTCGTGTCATTGCACCGTGAAAAACCTTTTACATTTCCACATTCTACCCTTAATAAGGGCGGTGAAGTACTGAGCACCATTCGAAAATCGTTACTCGTCCCACTCGGGTCGTTTTACCGGGACAAAATAGATTACGTGCTGGCCGCGCTTTTTGCATTGTTTCGCTGAAGGTAAACAACGCGGAAAACACTGCAAAGTCGACTCTATTCCCGTGGGTTTGAGGCTAATAAAGGCTCGGTGCGAATGTGTGCTGGGTCACTTATTAAATGCTATATTCGCTTAAATTGAATTTTAAGGCGCGTCGAGCTTCAGACCTCTTGTTTTCGGACGTCATTGGCTGGGATTCCGAATACATACGAGTAACATAACAAAATTAACAGAATTAATTTGTTCTTGTTACAAGCTTTGCTTAATAATTATGTTTCAAGCAGTGACAAGTATTAATAAATATAGTAAACTAAGAATAGGCCCGTGGGTTCAGTGGTGAAAAGGTGCAAAACTTACACTCTATCCGCGAGTTTCCTCAGGTATTTTTTTTCCTCATCACACTTTTTTACAGTGCAACTAAATCATTGAAAATCCAAATATTGCTGTCACAATTATTGATATTTTTCATGTTCAGTTTAGTTCCTTTTATAATGCACCTAAATATCTCACAATGGTAAATTTGTGTCCCCCTGCAGTCGGGTTGTTTGTTCTTTATTAGGTATTTGATTTTTGTGTTATTAGTGATTTTTGTTTTAGTAACAATAATAATAACAGTACTGCCATCTAGTGATGAGTAATAAGATTTAAAAGCGCCATCTAGTGACCACTTAGAGAATTCCATGCAAAATAGATCAGGAATTATGTAAAGTAGGTACCTACGACACCCGCGCAATTATGATAGATAGTGAACACTTTATTTCACAACCAGAAGAGATATTTATCAAAACCTAAAGATTTAGAAGTTATGAGAAAATGCAGCTCGGGTATACTTATAGGTATACATGCCAACATTCATACAAGGTAGCTAAACACATTTTTTGGGTTCCGCCACAGTCGGATAAAAATTTTAGAATGTGAGAGCGGGGGGTAGTTACGACGTCATACATACGATGTTTTAAGTGACTCCGCCTTCTATTTTAAAAACTGGCCAAATGCGTGTTCCATAGAAAAAGGGGGTTTTACCTACTTTACAGAACTAACAACTCCATTAGTTTTCAATGGAATTGACATGATGTTTTCCTTTTATAAGTCGCCTGAGGGCGCCTATTACTCGTTAACTTGTAAAGGCTTCTTAGGCGTGATAGTTTTCCTTTTATGTTCATTGCATGTTCTACTGTCCTGAACTTTGCGTTACAATCAACCGTTTAGCCGGAAGAGGGGAGGAGACGCCATACTCTACCGAAAATTTGTGCTTTAAAGCTTAATAAGTATATGCCAAATGGATCCCTTGAATAAAAAAACTAGTAAAAATTTAAAAATTACTAAAAAAAATCGATTTTATCCTACCGTTTCTTCGGCGTGATTAATATTATGTATATCGTAGGACGTCCTCAGACTCGGTGGAGCGATGATCTCCGCAGGGCGGCTGACAAGAGCTGGATGAGAGTAGCCGAAGACCGTGCTCAGTGGCGTGCAATAGGAGAGGCCTATGTCCAGCAGTGGACAAGTGTAGGCCGATAATGATGATGATGATGAATATGTATATCTATGCCAAATTTTGATTGTCGTTTCTGCGCTAAGCCGCGGACAGACGGACGAACGGACATGGCGAAAGTATAAGAGTTCCTTGTTGGCTACGGAACACTAGACATTCCCCACACATTTTACCCCATAAATATTGATTTGGTAGAACGTCATAGTTAATAATTAAGTATACACAATTAACATCAATGATACAAAGTAGAGTCGTGTGCAGTTTGGGAATTAAACTTCAAGCTCAGCCAATTAAGCATTCTAGTACAGTTGAAAACAATTAAGTTTGAATCTGTGACTTGCTCTTTTAAGGTTTAAATACGTAAGAAATTTCAGAAAGTAAGTTTATAAGCTGGATTGGAGAGTGTCTCGAACTTTGTTTGCTAGCATACATGGGCGAAGCATATACTTTGTCCTCTATACATATTTACGTTTTAGTTTTGGGATAAACTAGGCTATCTTACCCAAACTGGTAAGATAGCCAGTTTGGGTAAGATAGCCTAGTTTATCCCAATCCCAACATAATTTTATTAAACAAGCAAATTTTTATGGTCGCCGACATCGATAGATGTGAAAATAAATAAATGCTATGTCACTATTTTTCTAATTTATGGTTTGCGACAAAGAATATTAAAAATGCTGCTTACTTGAAGAATCTAAAAAATATTGAAAACTGTATTATTTTTTCGTTCAAACTGACCTCAGCAAGTTTCTAATAAAATGCCTATAGATGTTAGTTTGTATGGAAAAATTGTAAAGCATATTATTTTAGTTTTTTATAACATGCATGAAAAGCTAGCCGGTAACGTGCGGGCCACTCGATACAAACTAAAATAAACCACAAATACTTTTAAGGTTAGAGACAAAACAGTCCGGCAACGAGCGGCCGACGGGCACGTCACGGGAAACGGGCTTTTTTTGGACTTGAAGGTTTATTTTAAATTGAAATCGTTGTATCGTGGATAGACCTCGGTCGCGTTGTATCGAGCGCGACAACGGTGGTCTGATATTTTCAGTTCTGCTAACTGTACCAACCGTATAAAACCCGAGGTAAAGTTTTCAGCGCCATCCCGCATGTATTTTAGTGAGCAATTTCATTATAATAAAGGAATGTGCATATAAATGTGTATATTAATGGCACTGTTCCGAAGTTCACAGCTACGGGTGGGTGTTCTATCGATAAATTCTATTTGCATTTTAAGTGACTATTTACTGTCGTTTGACTGAGTTTTGGCGCGGTTTCCATTTGACGTAAACACGAAACGGCGTTTCTCTTGACAGCATTATGTGATCATGCGTTACGATGAAAAATAAACGTTTCCTCATTTAAAAAATCGTTACGTTTCTAGTTTAAATAAATAAAATAAAAATAAAATAAAATACGTTTCTAGTTAACTTATTACTTAATCTGTCATCCGTGTTTTGTTCTTTCTTATCACAAAATATTAGAGCAAGCAACTTTTATTGATATACCTGTGGCCTATACCTTCCTCAGGGAAGAGACCCGTGCCCCTCGGTGGGGACATAATGGGTTGATGATGAACGTTTATTGAATTAAAAATTAAAATTATATCGAAAAGTCTTTGAATTTCTGCACACCCGTCTACACGCAATTTATAGGAGGGACAAATCTCTTCAATCGTATAAGAAAATTGTTATTTAATGAACTTTAAATCCTAGTAGAATTATAACAACTTTTATCGTCAGTTTAAGGATTATTAGGATTATTTGGAGAAGAAACTGTTAGAGAAACTCCACATTGATTCGTTACGAAAAATAATTTTAACATTTGTACACAAAGAAACTTATACCGAAAGCTTTACATGAAGTTACTACCCGTATTGTGTTGAGCTCTTTACGAATCCTATCATTCTCTAAATGCCCGTTAACATTATTATATCGTTACACATCTTTGTTTTCTGAATAATCCTTAATGCTATCGTAGCCGTTTTTACAGAGTGTATTTAACACATCTTTAAACCTTGCCTGAGGTAAATCTAATATGTCTGGACGGAACTTATTGTAAAACCTTATACAGTGCTCCATAAAGGATTTATTTACTTCGGCAAATCGTAAATGTCAGGTTTAACTGAAAAGGATGCGTTTTCATGACTCACTCATCAATCAATCAATTAGCCCGTAATCGTCCACTGTGCATGTGGGCCTCCCCCAAGGCATGCCACCTCCCTCTATCCTCAGCCGTCCTCATCCAGCCACTGCCAGCGATCTGCCTCAGATCGTCGGTCCAGCGAGCGGGTGGGCATCCCACGCTGCGCTTGCCAGCTCGTGGTCTCCACTCGAGAACCTTTGGTTCTTCGGCCCACTGCCACTTCAGCTCATTCATAGAAGTCCTTTATTTGTCCAGGCTTTAGAAAGAATCCACTTTTAAAAACTTATTTTAGCTTTATGAAAAAAAAAAAACACGTACTCAGTTGTATTTAGTCCAGTAATGCGATAGTGACGTTGAAACCCTGTAATACATGGGCTGCAATAAACAGAAGGCTACGATTAAAAGTTCCCGTAAGGAACTTTTAATCATAGCCTCAATCACAGCGTACTGCATCGACTGAAGAACGTTGATGAAGTGAAACGGATTGGTCAGGATTATGACAAGTGGCAAACCTTGTCTCTAAATATCCCCCCCTCCCCCTGGGATGCGGGTGCGAGTTTATGAATGTGTATTAAGCGTGTAAAAAAAATTATGACACTTCACTCTATCCTACCTAGAAATAGGCCGAGAAGACTGTTTCCGCATGACGGGACCTTATAGACCGGCCTTATTTATAAAAACACGATTCCTCTAAATTAATTCTAAGAGGCAGTTTACTTTTCCTTGTAAAATCTACACGACAGACTATTTTCATCGGCGTTTTAGGGCATCGTGTATTTTATAAATGAAGCGGTAAGAAATCATCTCTTTGTTCAATTAATTCCACCCGTTATGTCTATAGGTATTTATTTTTATTAAAATATGTATAGCATAATTAAGCTATGTAACTTTTCAACTCATAACAATATTTTTAATTTCACTGTGTATGCGTAAACAAGTGAAATAAAAACTTAGTTGGCCGGCGTCGAACAAAACACTACACCCATTTCTTCCTGATACTGTTTGTTTATGCTAGAGAATTATTTTACGCGCCATTTTTTTAACTAGCGCCATATGTTTCTAAATCATGGTTAGAATGTCCCCTTAAAAACCGTCAAACGAATTTGAAGTCACCCTGTAGTTTCTTTTTCGTCTCAAATTGCTTTTGGTAGGAAGGCCGACAATTGTAGGTCCTATATTTCGATATATTTAATTTCTGTTAATGTAGCATAAGTTCTGCACACAAGAATGAATATTCTGTCTGTATTGAATTTTCTGATCAGCCACTGCACATTACTTGGAAACTACTTTTTTGCGCGTTACGTACAAAATCGTGTTCATTTAGTTTTTTTAATCTATTATTTATTCATTCAATACTTGTCCTACTGCTGCGCGTTTTAAAAGCTCTACCGTAGTTTTAGCCGACTTTACGTGCAAGCAAGTAGGTATTGCCGCTCGCCAGGTCATTGACCTACATTAGTGAACTCCGGATGCTGAAATAGGCGCTCATGTGTTGTGGAACATTATCGCTCCGACCGAAATCGTTATACAAATAAAGCGCGCTCTTATTCAGTTCGGTCTCGTGATTTTCTCTCGGCAAAGCGAATAGAAGAAGAAGAAAGACATTTATTATACCAACAAGATAGGTACATCACAAAAACAAAATAAGCAGATAAGTAACATAATATGAACAACAACAGAAAGAAAACTAAATACGCAACAGACAAAACGAATAAATAAAACAGGACCATAGACGTTACCTGTGGTGTATCTAAGTTGCCACAAAAGGCAGCTGACTCAGCGTTGTCGTTGTGCTGAGGAAGTGATCCCTCAGCGCTGCTTTCTAAGCCTTTTAATTTACAGTTGAAATGATTGAAATCCGAAACGAAATGATAAATAATTACATTTGTGAGCTAATAAACTTTATTTAAATAAGCAAACATTTCAATGAATCACTTTCCAACTAAAACATTAAGAATATTTTGGCCAACGTACTTGCTTGTCAATCAACTGTTCGTCTGAAAATTATAAATTTTTAATTAAACATGTAGAAGTGTAAATAGGTACTAAAATTCATTAGTGTTCTTAGACGCGAGGCCTAATTCGTCATATTAAGATGAGAACCATTCAAGCAGCAATTCGGCACAGAATTTTGATAAGACGCCGACCGGTTCAGGTGGGTCCAAATAGAATCGCCAATAAAGATCAATGCAGGCACTTCGCCGTTATCGGAAAGAGACTTAGCGGTGACTTTTAGGCCCTGTTCTCGAATGAATATTTATGAGCCGTTCTTTCTCAAACAAAACTTGAGTCTTCAGTCGATCTTACGGACCTTAGCTCGGTCTCTAAGCCAATTACTTGTTGGACTGTCGCTGGATGAGTGATTTATGGGCTTCCGAAGAGTCCTAAATAATAATTATTAGCCGCCTAACACAACTAGAGAAGCTTCTCTCGCGTTTGCTTGAACTTGTTTGCTGTTTGTGGTATTTGTAATAATTTAAAGAACGTATTAATAAAGCGCTCTCGCCTTTGGATCGCTCTTGAGGGTGCTATTGATAGTGCTTGCTGTTTTGTTTCGGAGATTCAAGAACGATCTCTCAGGTCAGAGCGCCTAATTAATACGGTTTTGATTAAGAATTTCACTGAGTAAATACTTCAGTATTTACGGTACTACTTAAGTACTGAGGCCAAAGTGTAAAACTAAGTTTAGTATTTTCTGAGGTTAACACGAGCACTAGACATAATAAAACTGAATTTTAACGAATATTTAAGAATATCTCGTTTAATTTTCCATTTTACAATTTTCCGACGTTTCGGTACTTTTGCAAGTGCCGTGGTCTCGGTAGACGAGGTGAAAATTGTAAAATGGAAAACTAAACGAGTAAATACCCGTTAAAATCCAGTTTTATTAAAACTAAGTTTAGCAGCAATTATATGCGTACCATATCGACCGATATTTATACTCAATGTTTTTCCTTACGTAACTAGCAGTATCCAAGTAATAGTTCCAGCGATAATGATAGAATAACGACAGAAACTTCGTCGCATTTTTAGTGGCGCGATTTCCCTTATTAACCCGGTGACAGCGAAAAAGCCGGGTCCTTATAAAAAATCTTCACTTGCTGCGATCGTGAGCGGCTATTTAGAGGTATTCCTATCCCAGTCCTTATATGATCGCCTTTTACGTCGCTGATCGGGGCCAAGTACCTACTGGGTGCCCCATTTTTTTACTTTCCCGGCGATTTTTCAACCCACAAGGAGCTTGTGACTAGTCATTTCCACATTTTAGCAAGGATTTCTTCATTTATCTATTGATTTTTTTCATTCTAGCGCGGACAAGACAAAAGATCAATACTCACCACTAACATTAAGACATAATTATGTATTGATTAAATGTTTTTAACGGGCGACCGAAACGCGATCGAAACCATAAGTTATAGGAGCGCAACGCCAACAAACTACATAGCAAGTTGGCGAAATATGTAAAAAAAATGTAAAGGTCTTTGTTAAAATAATAAAAAAAAAGTAGAGATTGACAATAAAATTAAAATTTAACATTCTGTTTCTGCACCAACTTCCCGTCTCTTTCTCCTTCGGCAACTTTTCCGTCACAAGGTTGTCTGTAAGAAATGCTGTTAGCAATAAGGCTGTCCCATTGTACTTTTTTCGTTATAACTTTTGTTTATGTTTTGTTTCTTGTGTGCAATAAAAAAGATTCTTATTTTATCTATCTGTCGACTGTACTTACCATCTATAATATTTTATTGAGTCAAATGAGGTCAGCAAATAAAGATATGGTTTATGCATGGTTCCTTTCTGAACTTTGCCCTCGAAATATTAAAAGCTATATTCGTTAAGACAATAAAAATCTTGTTTCCAAAAATGGTCGAGCATGAGAGACCCGACCCCGCTCACAGGGTTAGTGTAGGTAGACGGGTAGAAATAAAACGCTTTTAAAATTTCCTTTCCTAGAACGTGGAGTTTCGGCAATCCTTATTCTCTAATACACTTGAATTTTCCTCCCGCTTTACCAACAAAACTTTTGTTAAATAAAAATGTTATTAGTGCTATATTGTTTTGGTTTTTATTTTTTATTTACAAAAATATTTCGACCTAGACGGACATACTTCGACCAAATAGGGGATGTATTAGCAAAGGGCAAGATAAAAAGTACCCGAAACCGGCGTGCGTGTATGCAACGACTAATGAATTTTGAGGAAGCGAAAGTGATCTGTCAGGATCGTAGCAAGTGGCAGTCCCTGGTCTCTGCCTAACCCTCTGGGATACTGGCGTGAGTTTATGTTATGTTATCTTTAAAAATATTTCACGATTTTTAGGGTTCTGTACTTTAAAAGGAAAAACGGAACCCTTATAGAATCACTTTATTGTCCGTCTGTCCGCCCGTTCGTCCGTCCGTCTGTCCGCCTGTTCTTCCGTCCGTCCATCCGTTCGTCCGTCCGTCCGTCCATCCGTCCGTCAGTCTGTCTATCAAGACCCTTTATCTCGGGAACGCGTGGAGGTATCGGGTTGAAATGAAAACCATATACTCAAGTCTACGGACCCTTGAGGCTGTGAAAAATGAAACTTCTGCGTTAACGTGAAAAAACGATACGACCGTTTACGCCGCAAAAAATGTATATTTCGACACTGAAGGGAATCAAAATTTATAGGGTACTTTTCGTTGATCTATAAAATTTGGCAAGTAATGGTGCCGGCTGCCGTCGATAGATGGCAGTCGTTAAGCCAAGTCAGAGACCTTAGGGCGGCTTGACAACTTCTGACAGTAGACGAGCCACTAGTCTACAAGCCTCCACCAATCCGGACTTGGCCCCCGTGGTGGAGTATGGCCTATACCTTCCTCAGGGAAGAGACCCGTGCCCCTCGGTGGGGACATAATGAGTTGATGATGAAGATCGTCTTATACTACAAACACTACAAAAATCTGAAAACTATACATTTATAATTACTTAAATCAGAAAAAAATTGTCTTTGAAATTCGGCAAAAGATCGGAAAAAACTGTGAGACTCAATTTATGATCCATTTATATTGTGTAAGTAATTACCTACAAATTTGTACGGAACCCTCGGTACGCAAGTCCAATTCGCACTTGGCCGGTTTTGTTTTTTAATGTCACGACTACGCCAAATTGTGTTTTCCAAAACTAAATGTACGAGTCAATATAAAAACACCCAAATCGCTTCAAGTGTGCCTTTAAAATTCGAAGAGGTCCCTCGATTTCTCCAGGATCTCATCATCAGATCCTGAATAGAAAACCATGGGACCACCAGGGGCCTGTTTCATAGAACTACAATTCATGGTTTGTTATGACAATACGATGTACATTGCAAAGTCTATTAACCCACTGATTAACAAGTAGACTCTGCTACGCATTGTCCATTGAATATTCATAATAAACTACTAATTATACTTTTACGAAACTCGGCCCTGATAAGTCTATTAAACAAAAAAAGAATTTTCTAAATCGGTCCAGGCGTCTTCGAGTAATCGCGGAACTATGATAAAAAAAGATTCCGATGAAAGGTGGTTCTCACCACCTCCGTTTTTAGGAATCTGTTAAAAATCTTCTAGAAATCCTTGTGGTTTTTCCAATAATAGAAATATTGGAATTGGGCCCCAGTCGTAGGCTTTCATCACTTTAGCGGAGTCGTCTGTGGCGACTCGCTTCGCTGACGTGAATCCTTTCGTCATCCTCTTTCATCTGCAAATAAAAAGGTAAAATACTGATCATCAAAATGAAGGAATGTGATAATGATACGAATTTTACCGTCTTGATTATTTGCTCCGTACAACTTTATTTACATGAAACCGGGGAAACAAACGCGACTATTATTTCATGCCTCAAAATTTGTTGGACTTGCTAACATTGACACAGTTTGCGTCCGATTTCAATCAATCAACCAATTGGATTAGGTATTTTTGTGTCACATGACTACAATTACTTTTCAACAGGCTGTATGAAAAGTTTAGTTGCAGAGAAATAAATATCTTTATATTCTTTGTTGCACAAATCCGTGCTGAGGACAATTTAAAAAGAACCTATTTACAGGCTAAAAATTCCACCCATGCCGGAACTTGAACCCGCGACCAAGAATATAAACTTCTCTGTATTACGTATTAGTGCAACAAAGAATATAATCATGTAAGTACAGCGATATCATTCCGAAGTAAAACCTAACTGTAAAGTGGGTAATCGGGGCTGCAAGTGATGTAAAGCACTTTAGCCAGATGTCGCTGCCTGTACGTAATACAGGGAAGTTTTTAAAGAGGTTCGAAATTTCGCCGATCCCTGCACTTGCCCATTAGCTCAGTTGGGAGAGCGCTGGCACGCTTAGCCAGAGGTTGCGGGTTCAAGTCCCGGCATGGATGAGATTTTTAGCCTCTAAATAGGTTTTAGAGAAATATCTTTATCACTATTACTAATATTTTAACGTAGCCTTTTCAATGAGTACAACACATATTTTTTTTGCAAGTTGTCCATTAAATTAGTCAAGATTAATCCACTTTTCTGTCGTCCAAATTGTGAAATAACGTCACGGTAGAGACCGAGTTGAGTGCTAATATTTCGACTCTGTCTGCTCCCTGCCAAATTGACACTTTTCCGTATTCATGAATATTATATTGAAGGAGAGAGAGTAAATGGTAAAATATCCGATTTTCCGCCTCACCAGAATTATAGTAAATTTGTATTTGAATATAAAACGAGCTTCGAAGACAAAAATAATTGATGCTCAAGAAATTTGGAATTCGAAAGCTAGTTTAACTTATAATTTAATCCGACATTCCAGAGTGATTCCTTAGACGATAGGTAATGCCCCATCACATTTTATTAGTAAATCAATAACAAAATCGGTCAAAGCAATCTGCATTGAATCTGATATTATTTCCAAAATGGACGTTCTAGACGGATATAGTACATCGATCGAACTGGGTATTAGCGAAGGGCAAGATAAAAAATATCTAAAATCGGCGTGTCTGCATGCAGCAACTAATGAAGGTTGATAAAGCAAACGAGGTTTGTCCGAATTGTGGCTAGTGGCAAACCCTGGTCTCTGAGTACCCTTCCAGGATGTGTTTTATGTGTTTTAGTATTATCACAAAGTAATAAAACTCTCTTCAGACGTTAAGGCAGCGGCTCTTCAGATATTGGAGTAATTTTAGGTTAGAGAACCAGGTAATTTTAGAGTACTTGGTTGGCTACTGATTTTCTTCCGAGCGGGTGATGATACTGACTCGAAGGCATTCTTGGGCGTCTTTTATACCCCAAAAAGTAGTTCGATTCTAATTTTCAAAATCGATCGGCCCTTATTATGAAGCATGTTCTGAAGGGTCGTCAACGTCGCGCTTGAGCCCGACAATTTACTCAAATCTAGCGACGAATAAGGTTCCTTTTTTGAATAGTTTCGAAATTTCCTGCCGTGTCAATATTCTTCTGGAAGTTTCCCGATTTTCTTTCTATTTTTCAATTTGAATTCTATATTCATAACTGGGAACATTCACAGGTGTCTCTCTAGAATGCAAATGTTCTTTCTCTTTCTCGCATTTAATTCATAGTTTAGATTTGGAATGCGAATAGTTTTCTAGAAGTCTCCATAGGCCAGAAGGTTTTTTATTCAACCTCATTAGTATGATGGTTATTTGACATAATTTCGAACAATAAACAATAAAATTCAAATAAAATAATTTTTTTTCTGACAGTATTTACTACATTATTTACTATGTGAAAAAGTAAAAAATTAGTAAAAATTATTTTCGTAAAAATTATACGTATTTGCTTTGAAAGAATTGTGAATCAGGATGATGTAACTGTTCGTGATAACGTGAAAAGGTGTTGTGAACTCATTTATGTGGATTTCAGTGGTTCAACTTGGATAAAAACGTAAGTTTTTTTCGTTGATAGAAAGAGTAGGTGCTAGGCGATAGGATTGCGCTAGGCTAAACCCTACAACTCGATATTGTTCAGATACTGACATAAAAATAATAATTATTTGTTGATCGCTTACAAGCCTATCAAGACAGACGCCCACCAATCTTAAGAGAGCACAATAAATCACAAAACTACAGACTGGTACCATAATTTACACAACTCATGTAGTATAGCTACATAAATCTATCATAAAACGATTAACCCTTGCCCTCCCAGCAGGTCTCCGAGACCCCAATAACTAAATGAACACATTAGAAGAACGAGCTCTATCTTACATCAAGCATAGCCTGTAAATGTTTCGTCCAAAGTAATAAAAATAAAATATATATACGAATCAAGATGTCCAGAACGGGAAATATATATATACATATACACACACAAGAATACAAACGATAAGTTAACTGTCAAGCAAACCGCCCCGAGAGAAAGGTTCCCGTAACGCTGTCAGCATTACCCCGCTGTACAGCGAGAGAGATCCTCTGCATCAAGTATGCCCCAGAGCGGTAGTCCATACCGCGGTTCCTCAAGCGACGCCCTAACTCCTTTATAAAGGCCCTTCCCTGGACTCCCCAAGTAACTACTCATTAACGAGCTATACTTGGAACATAGCCTTATTCCATATCACGTCAACTATCTAAGTTTCCTGTCAATGGTTCATTGCTTTCCAACGCTTTTAGTAAAGTCTATCGGATCTTACGAATAAATAAACCAAGGGATGTTTGGGCATTTGTTTTTAACTATCACTGATCGGATACATCCGTCGGGTCACTGGTCTGCTTAATGATCATTTATCCAACCTTGCCCACTACTCTTTGAAGGTTTTGGTCCACTGTCCGATCCTGGACCTGCCCAAATCCACTTTAACTCGGTTAATCTTTACAATATAACATCAAGAATAGTTAATAACTATTCTCAAGTCAAGAGACTTGTTTTGCAAATTTTTTCCTGAAAATCAGAACCAGTATTCCATAAATAAAAACCGACTTTGAAACATTATAGCACTGAAAAGTTCGAAATAATTTAAAAGAATACCTCTAAATTAGAAGTACATATACATCGCAGAAGTATATATACGTACAGAACCTCCTCCTTTTTTGAAGTCGGTTAATAATCATCTTCTCCCAGCCTTAAAATATCCAGCCCAGGATTTCTGAATCCCGTGTGGTTCCAAGTCAGCGATGCCTTATTTTAAATTTGAAAGCAAAGCAGCTTCTGTCCACATCGTGGCCAACAAAGCTGGCCGGAGTTAACAAGATAATGCGTTCGGGGACGCACCCGTGTGTTCACAGTTGCGATATTGGTTTTTCCACCGAAACGGCCGACAGCGAAACTGTCCCAGTCCCTTGGGTTGGCCCGGCTGATGGAGGTGTCCCCAAATTGACAAAAACTTTTTTGGAGCCCAAATTGATTTCTGAAGTTAAATAATGAAGACTTTACCGCAGGGCCTTTTCTCGCAAAATGGGTGTCTAGTGCAGCGCAAATTTATATTTTACTAAAATAAAACGATGAAGAGAGCTCGAAGAAGATAAGAAAAGTTTTGCTATTCATAGATTGGGTTCAAAAAAGTGGCGTATCTTTGGGGAGGCCTATGTCCAGGAACGGATAACGAGTACGGGCTGGTTAAGTGACAGATAGATTGGGTAGGATGAATCCTTTGGTCAACGCACTGGGACGGTAGTCCACTGACCGATGGCTGACCTATCCTTCAAGGCTTCAAAGTACCCTTTGAGTGGGATCACCTTAATCCACTTCTTCACGCCCGAACAAATGATTCTCCAATATCCACCATTTATTCGTTACCAGTAGGGTCCAAAAGGCCTCGTGTTCACTAGTAAAACTGTAGAGCTTTGCATGGGTGCAGACTAGGGGTTAAGTTCCGGTATCGATTTCATCGTCAGCTGTCAAACACATTCGTTGTGTCCAGCCTTCCTCGGTAGCAACGGAAACCAGGTCAGCTTGGCAGCCTCCATATTTCATGGCATGTGCAGTTTTGTACATTGCCAGTGATATACTTTGCCGTTATTTTGATATTGGTCGTATTAACCATGCTTATTAAACACAGACACGAAATTATTTGAACCCTTACGGATATAGACCAAAGTGAAAAACTTCATCGTGAAAAAAGTTGATTGTCCGTAAATATCACCGATTTGTCTAGACAAATAGGCATTGAGTTTGTAAGCGAAAGTGTAAAATGATTGTGAAGAAAATTTAATGTCTGGTAAATACCACGGATACTAAAACAAATATTTTACAAATGTGCTTCAAATAAAAATACATATTATTGATTTGGTTCTGGGTAAACTTGTAAGTTTGTCGGAAATGTCCGATCAGGTTTCGTACTGATTCCTAGAGCTTAAATTATTATGGAGAATAGAAAAGGAGCCCGCGTGATACGTGCAGAAACTTTGACTGTGGGTACTCCCGTGATTAAGCCCTTATTCTCTGTTTCTCAAAAAAGAGTTTCTTTGTATTAGTTGAGACATACAGCACATCGATATAAAGACGTTTACATCCTGAAATTATAAAGGGTTGTTTCAAAAATGCGTAATTCCTGAGACAGGCCAATTACATAGGATAGTTAGCTAGAAAACACTTAGAGAGACACGCATTAGAGTTTGTATTTGGTAATAACTTTTGTTCTGTGAGTTACGCCTCAGATTTTTATTTTTCAAAAGAACGGAGTTTATATACTTTTAATAAAGTCGCGCTTAAGGGACCCCATAGAGTAACACTAGTGCGACCAAGGGAACAAAACATATATTTTTTTACAGACCTTTTTGCAAAAAGTGCCTGTACAATCTCTCGGTCATGTTAATAGTGATTTTTAAGATCCACGACCGAGAACGTAGGATCGCGGACCTGGGACTAGATAGCATTTATGCCAAAAACGGGCCATTTTAATGCGATCTAGTCGTAGGTTTTTTGCCTTAGGTTCACGGCCATATTTGCTAAAATCACTTTTAACATGATTGAGAGATTGTACAAACACTTTTTGCAAAAATGATCTGTCATCATCATCAGCCATTTGACGTCCAGTGCAGGACATAGGCCTCCTTCGTAGTTTTAACCATGAGGGGGTTTTGCCATAACCGCCGCGCTTGACAGGCAGGTTGGCGATCGCAGTATGCGGTTGGAATCTCAGGAAGACGCTGCTGCCCGTCTCCTGGTAATTTGTTTCCAAAAATGATCTGTAAAAGAAGATAATGTCTTTTTACCTTCTATTTTGAACTTCTTGTTACCTTCTATTATGAACCCTTCTAACCTATCATATTATGATTTTTTTTTATTGGTGGCGCGTGGCGTTCTACCAATATTTCAACAAATCGTAGCAACCCCCCACTGACGGATCGAAGCTGCCATCGTCGTTAAAAGCGCGTCAAAGTCAACTCTCGAGTGTAACTGTCGGATGCCGGGGAACATCAAAGAACTTTGTTTTGTCCCCTAAGACCACGACAAAGGCGCACTTCTACAATTATTCAAGGGCCATCTTTGCCCAAGTGCATCGCTACTTGTTGAGATCTCTTTAACAGAACTGCCAAGTGCAGATAGATGTACCCACTGTTAGAAATTCTAATATATCAAAGCAATTATAAGGCAGCCAGAGTGTTCCCGCGTACTATCATTAAATTTCAATGAATAATCTAGCGGTTTTATCTGCAACTTTTGATTTATGTGTAAGTTGTGAACAAGAGAGAGAAAATAATCGACAGTTTTATTTATAAACAAACACGACTTCTTAAAACACTACTCAAATGCTATTTAAATACTTTGTGGCAAAGGGAAATACTTTAACATAGACTATTTGAACTGCATCTGAGAGGTGTTTTAGAAAAATCGTGTCTTTATTAATAACACCACAATCATAATCTTATGAACCTTTTTCCAGAGGTAACCCTGCAGGGCACAGGCCTTCTCTCTGAGAGAGAGATAAAGCGATAGTCTTTCTCTGTATCCCACCATGCTTGCCCACCACGGATTGGCGATTTCAAATACTATGCTTTCCTTCACTGTTAGCAAGTGGTTTTGCTACTACCAAATCCCAAATGTACGTTTTCACGTGCACCCGACTCACAACTTTTATCCCCTTTGTTGAAAAATGTTCCCTTGCTTTGTCTGGACTTAGGAACCTGAGCCTAAATCCTAGTTTCCAAAAGTTTAAATACTCAAATCCTAGTTGAGACTTCTTCATCTTTGCTCAGCAATGTTTTGTCTTTGTCCTGACATCGCTCCTTCACCTTACACACACAGGGTTTGTTGGAAGAATCTAATTCGTCTTGAGCCTAGTTTACACCGGCGTATCTCTCAAGATTGAGTCAAGCTGATGACACCCGGCTCTGACAGAGTAGCTCTTACCGTGTTTGTCATAGGTGCGAGTATAGTATAAAAAGGGATTATGGATTCTAGTGATTCTTTAGATTGAGGATTCCACATACGTGGCAAATGTATCGTTTAATTCACTCTTTTTAAGAGCAGACTTATTAGGTTTTTCGCTACTGAATGTGTTTTGACTTGTTTTCTTATTTCTTAGTTAACTATTGCATGTATGAAAAATGTATTACCTCAACCGTTGTGGGATAAAGTTGTTTTTGCTGTAGCCAAGAATCCAAAGAGTTTTAAAAACGAATGAAGAAGGTTAAATATTCTTGCAGATAGAACTACATACATTGATGATTATTAGAAAATTAAAAAAAATATATTTTGAATGGCATCTAACAGTGCAAGCGTGCAGTCTAATGCATTCATATTATAGGGGACTTTGCAACAAAATGTAAAAGATCGCCCTGCTGTCGACTGTACAAATTTAAAAACTAATAAATAAACGTGATACGGCACTTTCATAACTATGTAAGGTGCCAACCTAACGTTTGGGCTTTGGTGTTTGAAGATCTAATTGTTAGACAACATAATAATATTATGAGCACTTTCAGGCGCTTTAATAATACAATTAAGCTCTGTATTTGTGTTATATGAAATGAGCTTGACGTTGCTACACGTTGTTACTCGTCTGTTATGTGTTTAGGGTTCATATGGGTATTTTTCCGCTTTTCTGTTACATAAAGTGTTAAGTTCTCCACTATCTAGATGACAATTAATAATAACAAATTGTTTACAAAACAAGACCGTTTCGCAATCTAATATCACAATCTAGTTATTAGCGCTTAACGCTGATATTGTCCACTAATACCTATTTATCAGAGAACGCAGCCATAACAAATCCCACCATAAAAACAAAAATAATAGTGAATGTAAATCTTTGCGTGAATTACAATTTATCAAAGACAAATAAGAGGTAACCTGTGAAGCAGAAGACAATGGAAGAACAATAATGGAGCTCCGCCAACTAATTGGCGTGTAACGGGAAAAGGTGGAGACGCGTAATAACGAAGTCACCCCAAACAGGGAAACTGCGATGAAAAGTGTGATGATTAGGTTGATTTAAAAGTCACAAAGGAAGAAAAATAATGAAAGATCTGATAAGGGACTAGGGAACGGAAAGTGGGAACAAAGTCGACTCGTCCTAAATAATTTAGACATTCTGTTCGATAGATTTCATGTACATTTTGAAGTTGAAGTAACAAAGTTGACAGAGATGTCGATAACGATGGCGGCAATGTGACGGTAGTCAGGAAGAGGTGGGAAGCAAAAATGGAGACCTATGCCCAGCAGTGGGTCACACTTATGGTGGTGATTGCTGTAACCACGTCGGCCTAGATTTCAGATTATGACACGATACGACACGACATCACGACACACGACACGATACAGACACACACGACATCGTTGCATCCTATAACGGCCATAGTAAATGTCAAAAACTACCAGATTTTTCAAATTAAACTGTTTCAATGCTATGGAAGAGTGGTGTCACCTAGTACAGGTCCGATGTTTGTACTATTTTATGTTTGTACTAGTCCGATGATGTCGTTTCGTTATCGTCCAATGTGCAATCGTTTAGTGGCATGCGTCTTATAATACTTTTCCTTTTCATATTGCCATTAATATAAGCTTCTGCTTTTTTAGACGGCCTTAAAAATGAGTGCGTCGCATTAAATATCATCACATTCACGGCACTGTCAACCCAAACTTCCCATGAAAATGTTTGTCGATAAATTTCCAAGTTAGAACATCCAGTTGGAAGTCGTTTGAAACAAGCGTTTATTAAAATGAAGTTCAGATACTAACTTCGGGACTCGTAACGACTCCATTTAAGTTACATATTGACAGACGAAAATGTCTTGAAACATATCTTGGGGTAGGTATCATACAGGGTGTATCGAAATGGGGATAATTAACTAAGTGTAAGTACTAATAAATTCCTACTTTTTCCAACAAGTACAATCGGAGAAAATTGGCCGTGACAAACACAGTAGTAATCCTAGTTAGTAATCCTATAAGGATCGCGTTTTGTAAAGACCAACAGGACCCTGAAATCTAAATTAAGCTATTTTCTAACAGCAATAAGGCCGCCAATTGTACCTCTTCTTTTGTAACTGTTGTCTCTGTAAATATTTTCTGGTGTTTACAATAAACAATATTCTTATCTATTATATTCTTAGAATATTCTTATTCTAGCTTATCAGCTTTATATGTGCTAAATGTATTCTAGGACACAAGTCCACAGCTTCGAGCGACAAAAAATCATAGCTACTTTAAAGAATTCTAACAAAATATGTTGAACACTTCGGCCGATGAAACGTTCCGAAACTTTCGTCAGTCTTCTGGTAAATAACCCAAATAACAACATACACGACCAAAGAACAATGCCAAAAATCTGCCCGTTGCCGAACTTCCTACGTCGCATTCTTGCCAAATGTTTTCGAACGAAATATTATTATGCAGACATATTCCAAATATTCCAATAAATAGTCTATTCAAGGCAAAGAGTCAAGAACTGGTGACGACAACCCTATAATACGTATATCTGTTACACTAATCGTTATTGATCGATGTCTCTGTATGGATGTATATTATAATAGCGTTCTACATGATTCCGCTTTTCTCTCGTACGCGACGACATCGATGTCTATTCATCCGAATTGGGGGAATATCTTAACAATGCGATAGTAATATTCTTGCGTATTTACGATTCAGTGAGAATAAGGAAAAAATAAGTGGAAGTTTACGCTTCAGCTTTTCTTTTGAAACATTTTTTAGGGTTTCGTAGTCAACACGGAACCCTTATAGTTTCGCCATGTTCGTCTGTCTGTCCGTCTGCCTGTCCACGGCTTAGCAAAGAGACGACGAGTACTAGAAAGCTGAAATTTGACATAGATATACATATTAATAACGTCAACAAAACGATAGGATAAAATCTTAATTTTTTTTAATGGTACCTCCCCTAGTGTGGAGTACTGTTGGATTGGGCGTTTAAAAATATTGTGAGTATAGGAAATTCATTTTGATAATTAGGGATCTGTTTGCGAAATATTAAGCTTTAGAGTGCAAATGTTTGTTAGAGTAGGGCGTCTCCCACCCTCTCCCGGCTAAACGGTTGATTGTGGAAATGTGAAAAAATTCAGACCAGTAGCACATAACAAACTTAAAAGGAAAACTATCACGGCCTTAGCCTTCTTAAAGGCTTTACAAGTTACAAGTAATGGGCGACCAACTTATAAAAGGAAAATTTCGTACAAATTTCATACAAAAATGCTTTGATGAAGTTTTTAGTACTGTAAAGCAGGTAAAAACCCCTTCTTCTACGGAATCCTCCGCTGCGCGTGGCCTGAAAGATACTTGGCCAGTTTTTATTTATTTTCTTGGACATCTTAAGAAAATTCATGTGTAGTTGTACGGAGTTAATTATCTCTAAAATGCGCAATTCTTGACACACGTCAGTAGAAGTTTTTTTCACAACAGCGTTTGTGTTTCAGTTTTTTCTCAGATTAATATTTCTTTTTTAGAATAATAGTTATTTTTTGCCTTGCGCACTCTACTAATATCGCAGATAACGATAAATCATCTTTCCTACATAGAAGAATAATAACCATTCTATTGACCACGTATGAATTTAAGAATTAGCAGCATTAACTGCATGTTAATGCTGCTAAATTTTAAATTGAAATGTGAAACAAGAAGACAATGACCGAACTGAACAACTCATTTTATCACACCTAGTCGCATCAAACACACCCCACCACTTCTAAGAACCTTAGACTGGAACTAAGCTTACTATGTTCCTATGTCAGTTAAATACGCAAGAGAGGGTGAAATTTTGTCTTACATCTTGAGGTTTCCATGTGTAGTGTTTTGCCTTTTGTTACTCGCTGGCAACATAACATTCGCTTTGTCTAAAACCGAGCACAGCTTTGTTTTTGATGTAAATATTTGCCTAGCCGGGCTTCTACTTTGACGTTCTCACATAATTTCCTGACTTTTAACCCCGTTGTCGAGGCAACACATTCATTTTGGTCTCATTTGCAAACTAGGGATTGTGAGCGTTGTCTTTGTTGCGCCTTCCATTGTTTTGATTGTCAAATAATATGTATTTCTCTTTGAATTCTCGTGTAACCTTACATTTTCTACTCTGTTCCAGGTACGTGAACGGAAACTTTAGAACAAATGCACCAAAGGGGTAGGTAGACCATTTTTATCAAATACAAAAAATATGCGAAACAAAAACTATTACAAACGTCCGTCCAAAAGCAATACCTATAGAGAAATACGCGCGTTTTATTATCTCGACTATAGATTCGGGGGCTTCAGCAAATTGTATGGGATGGCACAAATGAAAATAAATTGTGAATAGCATGAGCCTTTCAACGGAGATGAGACTCGCTGCCGCCCCCATAGGTCGCGATATTATCGGCTACGACCGCTTTGGGCTCGAAGAGGAAGTGCTTATGTACTTCGTGTACTCGTGACGCTTCGAGACTTCTACCTTTATGTACATGTAGTGGGTTCGAGGGTCGTACGCTGTAGGAAGGGTGGAAAAACTCTTTTCTTAAGGCTTTTTTCTTTTCTGTGTTGCAATATTTAAAATTCAATATTTTTAATTGTTCTTCAACATAAATCTGACGTTAGGCTTCACAAAGACAGAAAAATGCCGCCACACGATAAGTTAATTTAAAGATTTCTATTTATTTAATTGATTGCAGTGTTTTTGGCTTTATGAGGCACATATGACCTGAAACAGGTCATATGAGCCTATGAATAGACCCAACTGCTTGGTAAAAGCAAGTATGCTGTATAACGAGGCTCAATACCTATCCCATTTACTTCATTATTTACAAATATCCAACAATCAATTGTTCGTCTGTTATACAGGCACACTCTCTTTCCAGAAACATAATAATGTCATATTTTTCTAATAACATTGTCAACTATATTTGATTATTCCTTACTATTTTAATAATACTCTACAGCATGTATTACGTTTGCGTATGTAGGTACTTCTTTAGAATATCAACTGAGATTCATTAGATCCATCATTTCATAGATATAATAATGGCCCCTAAAAAACTTTCGTCTTTTTTACGAGAGAATGAATTCATGACATTTCTTTTTCGAAATAAAGACCACAGAAGAATACGGCCAATGCCTATTTTATCAAGTCTAGATATGAAGTGAAAGTCATGATACGGCTTTCGCCATTCTCGGGACTTCGAACGTTGATGGAATCGAAGCACTTTGTATCTTCTTTATACTCGTAGTAGTGAATACTCAATAACAAAGGATGCTTTACAACTGCAACATAAATAAACACTAAACAACCAGTATTACTAAAAAGAGAAAAAGTTCAACTAAAAAGAAAAACTTCGTAGCTCCTGTCTATTATATTTTTTCATTAGAATGTTGGCTACAATAATTTACAAAAGGCGAAATTTGTTATTGAGTAAAATTATTTTATTTTATTTTGCATCGAACCGTTGGAAAATTAAAACGATACGCTTAATTCGAATTCAAATCTGCGCTCTCGATGTCCATTTGATGAAAGTTTAAAAGCAGCCGCGTTCACTGCATCAATCGAAAAAAAAACCGGCCAAGTGCGTGTAGGGCCTCGCGCAGTGTCGGGTTCCGTATTCCGTTTCACCGTTTTGTTGGCGTGATCAATATGTATGTCTCTGCCAAATTTCAGCTTTCTAGTACTATATTCATTATGCTTTATTGCACACAAGACATTTAACAAGACATTACATAAGAAATTACATGTACAAAAGCGAGCAATTGTCTCTGAGCTAAGCCGCGGACAGACATAAAGACAGACGGACGTGACATGGTGAAACTATAAGGGTCCCTTGTCGACGACGATACCCTAAAAATCAGATAATAATTGTCCAATAGAAGAAGTCAAATATTCTACTCCAGCAAATAAGTGTAACTAAAGCGTTGAAGTGCAATTTTCTTACAGAAACTTAATAATTCGTCGTTGCTCCACTTATGAGGTCGGTTTAAGGCGAAATCGTAAGCCTGGGCCCGTATTTTGAGACAGAAATATGTTCGGAAGGGTAGTCATCGTCGCGTTTGAGCCTGAAGATTCACTTCACTTACGAATCTTGAATCTAGCGACAATTACGGTTCTTTTTTGGATTGTCTTGAAATATCCTGCCAGTGAGTAATAAAAGCTCTATACAACCAATGGATCGAGGCTATCCCCGCCGCCGCTGCAATATGAGAATGACAAAGTACTAGCAGAAAGCATCGTGCCCTATCGACACTCCTCTTCCTCTTTGTCTTCTGTTTGATTGATGGATATTTTTCTCACAGCAAGCGCCATCCAGTCGCGGTGACAATGACAATATTGACGAAGCGCGCTACGTTTTTTCACCTCCGTCATGTTTGGGGAAAAACAGAAGAGATTTTCTTAGAATACAACGTCGTCTGAGATTGTTGGCTCGTTGTTTTGTGTCGAAGCGAAATATTTTTTTTACCAAGAACTTTCGCGTAAGTAACAGGCTAATAAAGAGTTTTACAAGAATAGCGTCGTTAGCATACGTGGTATTGTAAGGACAAAAAGCTTCACAAAACAAAACCTCAATTACTGTTTAACCATGTTACCAAAAAGTAACCTATTTCCATTACATCCAGAGGGTTCATAAAATCCATAAATCAACTGTGAAAATAATAAAATCTACGGGCTTCATTACATAGCAAAGTTCGTTGCCTTCGCTTGTTATTTGCACTCGTCTTTCATCATTCTCGTGTTGAATTACAATTACAGCTTATAGTGGATTGTTTTCTGTATAGAAATTGTTTGTTCACTCCATGTTGCTCCTTTATTTACACGGATCATTAGGGCGGGACAGGGTTGCCAGAAGTATGAGAATGCAATGCTTTATCGTAAAATCAGTAATACATACTCGTATCTACAAGTGTTATTCTTAGTGTGATACTACATTCTGATAGTGTGATTCAAGTGCAGTTCCTATAATAGAAGAAAAAGCGGCTAAGTGTGAGTAGGACACTCATGTACCTACTCAGTCCTGACTTGAAAATAACAATTGAAACCATTGTTATTTTCAAGATCAGGACAGAGGAGTTTATAGTTCGAAATATAGGTTCGAAAACCATGTGCTGGGATTGGTGCGGTGCGGAGTTGCTACTTCAAACTTAAAACCCTATACAAAATTCGTAAATTTTTAAGTACCACTATTCGTATAATGCTAGTAGAGTCCCTTGTACTTTCTAAATTAAATTACTGTGATGCTGTTTATGGCCCTTGTCTTTTAGCTAGGAGTCAGCGGTTACTACAGCGTATTCAAAATTCTTGTATCCGGTTCTGTTTTGATGTACCGCCACGGAGTCATATCACACCATACCTAAACGAAGCCAATATGTTAAAAATACAAGCACGTCAGAAATTACACTTTGCTTGTATGCTGTTCGATATTGTAAATAATCAACAACCAATATATCTCTATAACAAAGTAAAATGGATGAATGCGCAGAGTAGATTAGTTACTAAATCATCAGCTCGTCTAATTAAAATGTCCTCGCATAAGACAGCTGCATTCCAAGGCTCCTTCAAATTTGCCGCAAGCAAAATTTGGAATGACATTCCACCACCGATACGTAACTCACAGACTAAAATAACCTTTAAGAAAAATCTCAAAAAATATCTTTTAATTGTTCAAAAAAATTCATCTTAATAATATTTATGTTTATTTGGAGTTACAAAATTGAACTATGCGGCATCTTCTTCGTTCAGTGCATGTAATTAGAACTTTTATATAAAAAAAAAAACATTTTTAAATTATTTATGTGTAGGTTAAGTAAAACTTTATGTTATTTGTTTAAGCACACTCTCTTTGTTTATTTATTTAAGCTATCTATAATACGGCATCGCATAAGTATATAACTCTTTGAATCAACAGGCCCTAACTGAAAATCAGCGACGGTTAACTTGTTGACTTACAGCTGAGTTAGGTTCCTATTCAGTTACCTATTATTAAGTCTTTGTGATGTTATTCAATAACTGTAACAAATATGTATTATCCTCATTTTGGTAATTGAATAAATCTTTACTTTACTTTACTTTACTTTACTTTACTATAGATTATTTTATTAATTTTATTTATTATGCTTATGCTAGCTTTTTCAACAGACGGAAACTTTACAAAAAATACAATATTGAATTAAATTTCATTTCTTTTCAAAAACAGCCTACTAATACTGTATTTTGCCTAACAGTGGCCCTATTTGACAGATTTTTCTTAAAACCAAAGTATGTATTAAGTAGAATGAACATGTTTCAACACAGGACAGTGATTTCCAGAGGTAACGCGTAATGCGCTTGTTTAATCAAATGCTGTGAACCATGATATTAAAAAAATATGTACATTAAAACCATGGAATAAAAGTGGTCAAACACACACTAATTAATGCGATTCAGGAATAGTTCATTTTAGAGGTAACCATGTTGCCTTTAATAAATTTGGATTGAGTCTAAAAAGCCCGGCTGTATAGATTGAAGAAAAGGCTGGCAACCCTACCGCGACCCGAATATCCCAATCCATTTCGCTGAAAATGTCTGTAGATTTATTGATTTGGATTGTTAGAGTATTTCCAAGAGAGTTATTTGTATTATTGCCATCGAGTCGGCGCAACTGTGATTTCGGTCCGCGTAAGTCAAGTGTGTTTCAAAATTTAACTTTCCAATTTCCGATGAAAAAAGACATAAGTTTTGTGAATTTTACTATTGTCTTTCTTCTACACATACTTATTGAGTGTATAACATTTACTATGAAGCACTATCTGCGTAGTTAGTTAGTTAGACCTGGGATTTCCTTACTTACCCCCGGTTTCTCATGCACTAATAAGCTGTTAATCTACTGTTAACAGCTGTCAGTGGTTTTTTTTAATGCTCTTTGATCAATTGACAGCTGTTAACAGTAGATTAACAGCGTGTTAGTGTACGAGAAACTGGGGGTGATTCTCGTAGTTGGGCCATTGTACGTAGCAAGCGCTAAGGTATGTAAATACCTCAGATACTAGGGTTTCCTCACGATGTTTTTCCTTCATAGTTAGCGAGTGGTATTGCTACTATAACTTCACAAAAATACGTACGTAACTTACAAAACAAAGTCATTGGTACATGCCGAGACTTGAACCCACGACCTCCCGAATGAGAAGCCGGCGTTCTACCGCTTCGCTACGACCGCTCTGCCTAAACATTCCACTGAAGGGCAACCCTAAAACCGCCTAAATCCATCAACAAAATGGATTTCACGACTACATAGACGCAATTTTGACCGTAAAAACATCTTAGCGAAGCGCACTTAGATGACGGTGTCCATATTAATGTCAACTTGGACCACATTCAAGTTTTCGAAGTAAACTCTGATCATTTGCACCCATGTGAAAAATCCAAAGCAAAATGGTTGGTGGGTGGTGGATAAGGTGCAACTTGCATATGTGTCGACCGGTATTCAAGATAGTGAACTTTAATCAAAGTTACTTTAGCAAATTTACTTTGTCCAATCTGGCTGACTCTGTCGACGCGGTTCAATCAACACGCGTGCCCATGACGATGATGATGGAAAAGTCACATGATTTTTTCATTCTCAGTAGAACCTTAAAATACGCAGTTTTTGCCACTTTCCTCAGGATTCTCGCCATTTCTCTGACGATGACAGATCACTTAAGGGGCCGCTTACGTCTGTATATGACAGACCGCAAATGCGTGACCTCTCAATACGGAACAATCCTGTCTGCCTATTGATTGATCTCCCTTTCTTTCGTTTCACAGTATTTAGGTACGTTTTTCTACCTCAAATATTGATCCTGAAATGGGGAGTTTATTGCAGAGCATGCTTGAACTTCAAAGTCAAATGTCAAACTAAACGGAAAAATATACTTTATTTCATTTTGACAGAGAACCTCTAGCACTTTACTTCATGATCTTATGAAAACAGTCAAACGTAATCTAGCAGGTAAAAAACGCAACTTGAACTAAAGAAAGTTTACACACCATATAGAGAGGACCTATTATATCACAGTTTGTGCAACTTTTACAACTCATATTATTGGCTACAACACAGTAAATTTTACACGGCTTTAGTTAACAAAAGTAATAAACCTATAATTGTACTTAAAGTACTTAGTTCCAGCTGCAGCTACGTCTGAAATTCACATTGTTATAGGTGGATTGTCGACAAGTGAGTTTTTTGGGCAAAGTATATTAACAGGTAGGAAAAAACTAAAAGTTGCATTTCGGTTTTATTCAAGGACGCCAATCATGAAAATTGTCTTGAAAATATTGGAACTACCTATCTATCTGGAACTATCTTAAGCACTACATTTTCCAACTCATCCGGTCTCATATATGACAAAATTACAAGTGAATCCGGATTCCAGAACAATATTAAAAGAAAACACGCAAAGCTCACATCTCGAAACACCACGGCGCCAATTAGCTTTGAGAGCGAGTGGGGAATAGTTTTCTTTTTTTATTTTGTTTTAGACATTTCAACAACAATAGGTTGTTCGGTCTGGCGGACTGGGGGCGACGGGCCATGCCAAACAGTCGATGTGCTTTGTGTTGCGAGAAATAACCCCTATGCTGCGATCAGACAATAGTACAGAAGATACTTAAGCATATCTATCTATGCCATCTAGCAAAGCTTGTGTTCTGTAGCTATCTAGCTCTCTGACGCGATTCAAGCTTCTGATGTCTATATCAATAGTGCATAAGCCGTGATAAGCCGTAAGCCCGCACAGGCAACCCAACAGTATTACGATAACGTTGTGACCAATTTAACATCGAGGGTTGTGTCCATAAAAAAAATCATCTATGTACATACAAGGTTATTGATGTATCGTGTCCGGCAATACTGTCAATATGCCCGGGCATGAATGACAATTAAAGCGCGCTAACGCTATTTTAGCTACCATGAGTGCTCCGACGTCGCAATGAGTACACCCCCTCCCCCTTCGTCTCGGGGGCTGCTGTCCGTCATGTGTGCGTTGCGTGCGACGACGCAGCGCTGACGCAACGCGCCGTGTGGACTGGCTCTTAGCTAGAGTGGCGAGCGTGTTACATGCGTGCCCTTGCTGCGTGAACGGTACATCAATATGGAGGAGAAATTTTAATCCTTCTTGTCAATATGTCAATATACAGGTTCGCCAGGCCCAAACCAAATTTTGTCTCAAATTTGTTGCAAATCGCGGGCTAAGGGGTTTGCACAGAAATTGTTCGTTGGATTCTAGCAAGGGGCCGCCGTTTAATACCTACGGCTTAAAACCCTCGTTTGATACCTGCACCCCAGGTATTTGTGCACCTAAATAATTTAATAATTTGTTTATTTCAATGCTATCCCAATTGGACCTAAATTGAGCCCCAATCTGTTTCTTGGTGGAGCCCTTTTGAGTCACTATAGCTGTACATAATGCATGTACTTAAAGACTGGCGCGGTCGTGTCAAAAGTACAATGGGCGGCCTTATTGCTAACAGCAATTTCTTCCAGACAACTTTGTGACGGAAAGGTTTTCGAAGGAGAAAGAGAGACGGGTAATCTTACCCCATACAAAACGTTAAACATCTGGCAGTGATTTGTGCACGTTGATATGAAACACGGCCCTGAATTCGCCTCGATTTACCGCGAGATTCAGCTGTGTGTACGTTTGGCTGCTTGTGCTCACGGAGAACGGAATGTGGCGGCGTGTGTGCGGCTGCGCTCGCGCTTTTGTATGGAGATTACCTAGTGTGCCACAGTTGTGGATAATCGAAATGGACCTTCTGTGGTAATCTATAGCTATGCCTATCCTATGGCGCGGCGCTTCGGCCGGCAAATTGGAAACCGTCCACACAGCTTTCGATAACTTATAGTCGAGAGAAAAAAAAATACATGCGTACAGTGTAAATTTTTGCAACCCTTTACTTTTTGAAAGAGTTATTCTGCACCAATGATAATAACTAAAGATTTCGGGACAGACACATTTTGAGCCGCGAATTATGAAAGAGCTGATATTTTATTCGGGATTTGAGAGTCGGTCCCTTAATTATTTATGTAGTTTCATTGACGAGTAGAATAATTCCTTACCTTAGGTACCCGACCTTGTTTTAACACCCTGTACATCTATACTCTATACTAATATTATAAAGACGAAAAGTTTGTAAGTTAGAGGTATTCTCTGAAAGTACCGATTTTAATTTTTTTTTCAATATTTAGAATGGACCTTCAGGCTATAGGTTAATCCGCTTACCACGCGAACGTAGCCGCGGGCACTGCTAGTTCACTATAATTTTGTCAAAACTGACGCTCACTAAATTGCACTATCGTCAATATTTAAACAGGGATTTTAGCTGCAACCATCTGCCATTTGCATCGTTTAATATTATGTTGCTATACGGATTAAACGTCAAGCTTTCATATGGTTTATGTATAACAAAGGGATTGGGGGTTGGGAACTCTCGGTCGAGTGTAAACTTAGCAAACAAAAAGCTATTCGTTAGACGTGCAAACGAAATTATGTTGACAAAAAACGGCCAAGTGCAATTCAGACTCGCGCACTGAGGGTTTCAGCACCATAAATATATTTTCATTTATTCAGTTCGGGCCCTTAGCGGGAGTCGGACTCACTTTTTTTAATGTAGCCTATATATGTCCCACAGCAGGGCACAAGCCTTTCTCTCAGAGAGAGAGAGAGAGAGAGAGAGAGAGAGAGTGAGAATAATGACCACGACGCGTAGTCCAACTAACACTTGGTTTTTATCATTTGTTCTTAGGGTAGGTTATTTCTGTTTCTGTGTTTTTACAACTAAACGCGTATATTATTTCTGTGTTCTTAAAACTAAAATTCACGAGAAGGGTGACAATTGTATAATATAAAGGGTTATTTCTAAAATTAGCAATTTTAAAATATTTCTCACAACAAATTTTATGAGATTTTTCTTAGATACATATAATATTCTTAAAATTAAAGGCTTACATTACTGGGGGCTGCCGTACATTTGTACAAATGGCCTCAGTCTGGGTGTATTTTCATGTTTGTGACGTCCTTTCTTGGTTACGATAGCATAGGGTATCCTAGTTTGGGACCAGGTCAAGTGATTGTATTGTGTCGAAGTTATTATTATTATTACATAATTTTACGCGCTTACGCGCTCTAGCTAACGATGTCGCAGTCTTCTTATCCTAGGAATTGCGCATTTCAGAAATAACCCTGTTTTACCGTTTTATCGCTAAAGTAAAGTCAAAGAAACCGATAAAAATGCACGTTTCTCGTATTGGAAGTCCCCACACGAGAATGTTGATATTATTAACGGTTTTCACTTTTTTATTTGTCTCGCATTCATGCGTCATAACACTAACTGTGAAAATTTCAACTGTGTAACTACTAGGGTTTAAAATATAAAGCACTTACATGAGTCAGACAGACAGTCGTAGTAGGGATATTAATAGAATCCCGTTTGCACTATTCTGGTGAGGAACCCTAACAATATACAGGGTGACCTACTCTCAAGAATTAACAATTATCAGAGCAATCACAAGCAGCCTATATACGTCCCACTGTAGGGCACAGGCCTTCTCTCAGAGAGAGAGTATGGGCTTAATCACCACGCGTGCCCACCGCGGATTGGCGATTTCAAGCGCTGAGGTATGTGAATAGCTCAGACACTCAGGTTTCCTCACGATGTTTTCCTTCACAGTTAGCGAGTGGTATTGCTACTATAACTTCACAAATGTACATAACTGTACAAAACAAAGTCATAGATACATGCCCGCACTGGGAATCGAACCTGGGTCTCCCGCTTCCGAGTCCAATGTTCTACCCACTAGGCTACCACCGCCTTTCACCGCCTCAGAGCAATTTAAAACGTATTTTTGTCATAGAAAACATAACCGCAAAACAAATCCGCAATAGCGGGAAACCGAACTGGATCGCACGAAATTGGCCCGCAAATAAGTATTTTTCTCGACCATCGGAAAGCTTAAAAAGTATTTAGTTTATTTATATTTCGGTTATTTTCCAGTTCATTCGCGGCAATGCGCAAAAACTTTTCCAATTAAATGGTATTGAAGTGAAACTGCGACAATTCACTTGTGCATAATGATGCCGAACAACGATCTACCTTCTTTTACGAGTTCGAATCACGCGAACAAACAGGAACTTCGACTGCATCGTTGGCAACACGCTTGAATACTAAAACAGAGGTATTGGGTTTGATTCTGTTGGAGGCCGTACTTGATTTGTTCAAATGGGTCTGGGTGTATTTCCATGCATAGAGTATCCTAACTTGGGACTAGGACAAGTAATTGTCTTATGTGGAAGTAAAACTTGCTTCTATAAATGAAAAAAAAAACCGATTTCAAAACACTACAGCACTAAAAACACAAAATATGATCTTATATGAATGTGTTTTCTGAAATCAAACTTTATCAAACTTCTGAAACAAACTTTAAAATTTACGATTATATTATTTTTGTTGCACTAACCCGTGCTGAGGACAATTTTAAAAACCTATTTAAAGGGTAAAAATTCCACCCATGCCGGGACTTGAATCCGCGACCTCTGGCTAACCGTTCCAGCGCTCTCCAAACTGAGCTAATGGGCAAGTGCAGGCATCGGCGAAATTTCTAGCCTCTTTACAAACTTCTCTGTAGTACGTACACGCAGCGACATCTGGCCGAAGCAATTTACATCACTTGCAGCCCCGAGTAACCCACTTTGCAGTTAGGTTTTTACATCGGAATGATATCGCTGTACCTACATGATTATATTATTTTTGTTGCACTAACCCGTGCTGAGGACAATCACTTCGGCCAGATGTCGCCTGTACGTAATACAGAGAAGTTTGTTAAGAGGCTCGAAATTTCGCCGATGCCTGCACTTACCTATTAGCTCAGTTGGGAGAGCGCTGGCACGGGTAGCCAGAGGTCGTGAGTTCAAGTCCCGGCATGGGTGGAATTTTTAGCCTTTAAATAGGTTTTCAAATTTACGAGTTACTATAAAAAATAGCCAAATCGCTTCAAGTATGCATTAAGATTTGAGGAGTTTCCTCGATTTCTCCAGGATCCCATCATCAGATACTGACTTGATGACTATGGGACCACTTGGGAAGTCTACTCTTTCAGGCAAAAAAAATAATTTTTCAAATCGGTCCAGGCGTCGTTGAGTAATCGGGGAACACATATAAAAAAAAATCCAACGAATTGAGAACTTTTTTGAAGTCGGTTAAAAATAACATGTCCTGACTGACTAACTAACTCATCAACGCCGAGTGGAAATATGAAAGCTAGACAAATGAGATTTGGCCAGAAGGAATATTTTATGACGTAAACATCGTCTAAGGTAAGATTTTTGGAAACTCTACCCCTTTTGAGGGCGGGACTGAATAGAGGATAAAAGAAGCATAATACTATTTTTTCGAAACCAGAAGCATAATACTATTTTTAGACTAGATTACAAAAAAATAAACACATGTTTCAGGTTTTACCCTCAAGGGGGTGAAATAGAGGGTGAAAATAAATTCCACGCGAGCGAAGCCACGGGCACTGCTTGTTATTATTATGCTGCGGCCAAATCTAAGTTCGGCTAAAAGGCTTACTACTTTGGGCTACAGGTCAAAGGCTATTTTCGTCTAGCTGATAAATCGAACCTCCTTTATCTACGACAAAATTGGAATAGAGAGTGCATTTTTCACTCCTTTTCCAAAGATGAAACTAATAAGCCAGTGATTTCAGCATCGTTTAATTCTTGTCGTAAATCACCTAGAGCTATTTTTCGATGGCTTTACGGTAGCTGAAAACCCGACAAAAAGGCAAAACCAAATATAGGTTTTTCAAAACCGTTTACTACAAATACGGCCCGAAGGCAGCGGCTGGCATAGGAGATTGACATTCAGCAAACAGAATGTAAATTGTTTACGTTGAAATAAATTATCGATTTCTGATTTCAATTTATTCGTTTAAATTCCTAAAAAAAAACTTTCTACGTTTACGAGATTAAAAAATTGGTACAATTCTCGATCAGAGAGTCGGTCGGTCCTTATAAACTAGCCAGCAACAAAGTACTTAAGCAGACAGCACATAAAACCTTTACATACGTGCACTCCAAAATGTGAAGTTTGACCTGCTCTGGACCGTAAATACTTTTCGGATTCAGATTCTAAGTACCAAAAACCTTTAACAATAATCTTATCTATACTAATAATAAATCTGTAAGGGTCGGTCATGGAGTAAGTTAGTTTGTTTTCAGAGATATTGTGTTTATAGGCTCAATATATGATACTGAAACTAATTTCACGATTTTTAGAATTTTTTTCTGTATGTGTGTATGTATGTATGTTCCTCCATAACTCTTAAACCAATTATCCGAATTTGATGAAATTTGGTATAAAAACATATAGACATCTGGGACACAGGATAGGCTATTTAAATTCTAGCTCCAGTTATAATAAGACGTAGCCCCCATACAAATGCTGCTTCGTAAAAATCGAAATGTACGCGAACGGAGTCGCGGGCACAGCTAGTAATTTAATAATTTTTAATTTTTCACAAATGGTGGTGGTGTACGAATAAAAATTGTCTCTCCCGCTAAAGGCTATTATGTAAGTAGGTACGTAAGTACATCACATCTCGTAAATTGTGAACTCAAGTGCAGGCAAAATTTGCTGAATTGATATTTATTTTTGCTACCAAGAAATACGTCCTCTATATTTAGTTCAAAGGTTTAGTTCCTAGCTATATTCTTGGCTCGGGTTTTCGGGTCAAACCTTTGTTTAATAGTAGGTAGGTAGACATTTTCTTTCATCCTTCCTCTTTGATAGGCACTCGTCAATTACCTGCGCTAGAATTTCTGCTTCGATTTAACAGTGAAGGAAATAGGTCACACAAGGCGGCTTTAGAGCTCCTTGGGACCTAACTTTGGAACTGACATTGTCTTACTAGGAAGTACTAAAAGTAAAGTTTACTAAACGCAAAGTTGTTGTCAGGCAGTTTGAGGGTAAGGTTCTTATTCTTCGGGGTATGGTTCGGGCATTTCTGTAAGATTCAGGCGCGCGATTTTTGTTAAGCGCTGACTTCTCAACTCTGGTAGATTTTTTTTATGTAGCCTCTGTGTCCCTTACTAGACGAAGCTTTACTAGATTTCACCTGCCTTGACTACGTCCAACCAAGCCATCAAAAATTCACAATATTGTACGGGTTCACTTAAGACGATAACCCTAACACGACATCTAGTATGACAAAATTTGCTACGGCCTTGGAATGCCGGTGTATGAAGACAATATCGTGTAGTTATCGTTATGGTCCGATGAGAAACCGTTTATTTTCAGTCTTCACTACCTTCTGGGCGAATTAACAATAAATAAATATATGACACCCACAACACAAATGCACTTGTCATGTTCCGAAACTAGGATAGCCTATGCTATGGTGACCAGATAAGGACGTCTCGAAGACAAACACCTTTGTATAAATTGTATTACTGAGGCTTCCAGCTGGAACCAAACCCACAACCCAAGAATTTGCAATCAAGCTTGATACCACATGTACTTATAGTACAGTCGGCAGCACATTCACCTTATATACGCGCACTCTACTTAGTTGCCTTACGGGTGACTTTGCAACTAAAATGTAGAGGCAGATGTCCTGTCGACTGTACCTAAGGAAGTAGGTTAGGTAGATTCCCGACCCGACCGAAAGTTCAAATCACCCGTTTCCTTCCTTCCGGTCGAGAAATAATCGGGAGATGGGGTTCAACATCGAAGTAGAGTAAATAAATCGAAGCAATATGCAAATGGCATTCCTAGCCGAAGGTTTCCGAAGGAAGCCGACATCAGCCGAACAATACAAATAGGGAACGGGCCTACTGCGCCGATAAAGCGAAAAGTTGCCAAGAGCCCAAAATAATAGTATAGAAGAACACCTACAAATAAGACGTTCATTTATAAAACACAGACAAATACATCCCAACTAACACAAATACTTAGCTAGCTAGCATAAAGAATTTGGTCTAGGTGTCAACGGTTCTACGAGCGTAAATAGACACAATTTGACATTGACAATGTAAAGGCGGAAGTTGTCAAATAAAAAAAATCTACACGATGTATAATAATCTTATAAAATGCAGTTTAGCAAGGCGGATTTTTTTAAAGAATAAGATTATTATACTTTATTGCACATAAGACATTTAACAGGATATTACATAAGAAATAGCATGTACAAAGGCGAGTTTATCCCTGTAAGAGATTTCTTCCAGCAAACCTTAGGGTATAGGAGAAGCACTAGAAAAATGGGTCTATATATGTGCACAAAATAAACTACATAAACTAAAAAAGGCCTAAATGACAATCTATTTACACAAAGTAAAAAAAAGAAAAACAAAAAGTACATAAATTAGATATCAGAACAAAAATGCATACTTAGATATAAATAAATAATATATATAAATATATAGCTCAATTTTATTATAGGGATAGATAATGCTCTTTCAACCGCTTCTTGAAGGTACCAATAGTGGGACTAGCGCATATATTCTGTGGCAGTGCGTTCCACAGCCTAACCGACTGGACCATGTAGGAGTCACCGTAAGCTCCAGTATTGTGAGCAGGAATATTAAGAATATAGGGGTTAAGTGATCTTTTTGGTCTTTCTCCGGAGAACAGGTAACATTTCTCGTGATGAGGGATGATTAAGGGTTTTGTATAATAATGTGAGAGTGTGTGCATTCCGGCGAAAACGAATTGGGAGCCATTTTAACTCTTGTGGGAAACGAGACACATGATCAAATTTGCGTAATCCGTATATAAAGCGGATACCCAAACTTTGTAGACGTTCGAGTTTGTCTAGCAGCTCCACATTGGCGTCCAAGTAGCAAACATCTGCATAGTCAAGAAAGGGAAGAAGAAGTGACTGTACAAGATTAACTTTAGTTTTAATTGAGAGAAAGCTTTGGCAACGCCGCAGTGAATGGAAGACTGCAAAAACGCGCCGACTGACTTCACTGACCTGCGTAGACCAAGAGAGATGACAGCTAAAGAGCACTCCCATGTTCCTGGCCGTTGTCGCATAGACAATGGGTGTGCCGCCGAAGAGAACTGCAGGAACCACTGTTCACTGAACTGCAAGTCCGAAATGTTGAGCCCAGTTTTGAATGCGCGCAGGATTAGTGTTCAAAGCATCAACAGCAGAGACAAACTCATCCAGTTCGAAATGCCTGTAAAGCTGCAAGTCGTCTGCGTATAGATAGTAGTGAGACGATAGGAAGTCAGTGACGGAATTGATAAATATGGAAAGTGGGAGTGGAAAGAGGACCCCGCGCTGAAAAACATCCGCCGTGAAGTCACACCAGTCCGAGGAAGTCTCGTCGGAGCATATGCACTGCTGGCGACCCTGAAGATAGTAATATTGTGTCCGTTTCTTCCTAGGCACTTTTGCTGCAGTAGCCGCAAAAGAAACGTCTCTATCATTTGGCAATATACCTCACATTGACTGTCTCCGGCTGATTAAAAAAAGAGCTCCAATATCCCTCGCTGAAGTAGGCTTAAATGGCCTCAGACTGAAATGGCACACTGTACTGTTGTTGTTAAACAGTGCAGTCGTTTTCGATAAGGCGCTCTGGAGGTTTGCTAGAGCACCAGTAACGAGTGTTTTGTTTATTAACGTTACCATCGATGTGAAAATGTACTTCGTCACTTAGCAAAATGTTTCCAAGCGTTCGTGCCGTCTGAAAACGTTCCAGTATTGTTTATTGTTGCGTAGGTTTCTCGCAAAGTCACTTTTATTGAGATTGTGTATGATTTGCATTTTTTATGGGTGGCGAATTTGTATGGTTTGAGATTATGCATGATTTGCATTTTGTATGATTTTGTAACTTTTCGTTTAAATAACATGGCTGGCCATGTTTTTTTTTATTCCAAAAGAGACCCGTTATCTTTCTCTTCGATTTACGCGGAGTTCGCTTAGTTTTTGTCGAATTTAAGCAACATTTTCTGGTTTCGTAGCTGGCGATAATGTACCCAAATGAGTTATGTTGACCACCGTGCCTTCTTGCCTGCCGCTTTGCACTCATAACTAGATTATTGGCGAAGTGAGCACAATTTGAAATATTGAAAGAATAGTATGAATACATTTATTTACGGTGTGCTCCTGCAGTAAGTGACTCATGGCAAAAGTCAAATCTGCAATTCACGTGCTTTGAACGGCCCCCTTCCGCTTACCTCAAGCCATCAGCTTTATTATTGCAATTAAAATTTCAAAATTACCCTTGCTTAGCCGGTTTTGCGCAAGCGTAAAAGCGTGTTCATAAGTTTCGCAGGCCGTCGCTTGGGAATATTCTGTCTTTTTTAAAAGTTTGTAATAAATTAGGATAGCAGCTGTCCTTTTGTTTTCCTCGAGTATTTGAAGAGCGACCGCCTATGCAGAGAAAACTTTTTCTATCAAAGGCTGGGGAAAATTTATAGCAACAAAACCAGCAGCATAATAAAATAGTCTTCAGTCCTATGCATAGAGGCGAGATTGGCATTTTTGCTCAATGATTATTGTTTTTAAGAACATCCGCTATTGTGCACGCTGTCGGGAGACCACGCTCTTTTGGTTTTCATGTTACTCTACTGGCAACGTTATTTTACTTGTTTAATATTTTTGTGAAATTCTAAATTAAGTGTTATTAATTACACACAATTATTACAAAATAATGCTGTACAATTGTCTAAAGGGATCCATTTAAAGGCATTCTCCCTGAACAAATATTTTTATGCCCTGCAATAAAATAAACGCCGTCTAAAATAAATAAATACAACCTACTACAAAATAATTTCAATCTCTATGTACATTAATAAACTTAATTAAAAATATATTTGTACCACGTGCTACAACGTATAAACGCACGCGTATTTAAACAAAAGAAAGTGCTCTTTAATTTCACGAATATACTCCTTAATTTCACGAAGTCCAACAAGTCTTGATAGCTCAGTGGTATCGTATCAAACGCGACACCTTTGAGCTATCAATACTTGTTAATAGCTCAGTGATTCTGTTGTGAATGATCCAAGAAGTGCAACATAAAATTGGTTACTCGTAAGTTATTGTTCAAAAAATCAAAAAGAAATAAGTAGATAAACAATCCTAATACAGGGTGACTTTGAATTCCTTTACCGTATTTAAGGGCATATTCTAACCATGATTTAGTAATATGTATATGGTGCTAGTTTAGAAAAAAAAAGAAAAGAAAGAAGAAAGAAGATATTAATTTAAATTTTCACAGAAACAAAAAGTAAACACGAAGGTACACAAACAAAATACGCGTCATAATTTTTTTTTTACTTCTTATAAGCAAAATCAAACATGGACAGGACGAAAAGTAATAAAAATCTAAAAAAACTAGGTTTTGAGTGTCTTATGGTCGGCGCCGGCCAACTCAATTGTTTTTATAATTGTGTACGCATATCGGACGTAAGACTCTTAAGCATTTAACACATTAGAAAACATTTTTCAGCTTTTCCGTACTTCTTACCACTTCGACTTTAGATTCTCAGTTTGGAGCCAAAGCTCGGAAATCACGAATATTTTCAGATATGTTTTACCATTAATGATACATAATTAATAATTCTGTTTTTCACAATGAAAAGAACATTCTCTCAAAATACGGTGAACAAAGTCAAAGTAACCCTATAGTCTCGTCAAAGATTCGGTATGTCTCGCTTCTTGTGTGCAATAAAGAATATTCTTATCTTATCTTATCTAAATATATGTCACTCACTTTTTTTTTAAATCTGGAGAAACAGAACTTGGTAAAATGCTCATTTCAGAAACTGATGGAAGGTCTAGTTCATAAGATCAATAATGCTGTATACCGCCTAAATTCTCCGCTAAACATTTACAAGTAGGTACCTAGTAGAAACCACTTCAATCCCAATGGAGCCATTGCTCGGCGGGTTCCACTGTTTTCTTTTTTTTCAACATCGTGTGCGAAGCTATTTGCAAGCTGCGGCGAAATTGCAAACTATTCATCATTTACGATTTGAGTCTTTTCAGTTTCAGAGTAGTTTAACTTCTGTATTAAGCTGCGGATAAGAGCTTTCTGTCTAGACACTATAAAGATATCAAGCCTCATATCCCAAAATGACACGAATACACTTCACTTGTGCAATCAAGAGCCAATCGACTTTTGCACATTTTATATGGATGAGTTCGAATGCAAAAAAAAAGTTTGTTTAGCTGTCGACGGTACTCGCGAAGTAAAACCAGTTATATATAGCGAACCGGTTTAGCCTGCTTCAAGCACGATGCACTGTTCCTAGAGCCGGGTTCTGACGGTCTTAGTACGCTCGGACCGTGTGCGGACAGTTTTAGTTGATTATAACGACGGTCAGTGCGCTCGGACCGAGTGCGTTGTGCGGCTTAACTCAAGCTGCTACGCTCCTATATTACGAGCACCACCTCATGTACGATTTCAATCGTGTAACTGTCAAATTAGTATGGAATTTGACAGTTAGACGATTGGAATTCCTCGGGATTCGGTGCGCATGATTAGGCCCACGATCTTTGGCCTAACTATGCGCACCAAACCCTGAGCGATTCCAATCGTCTAACTGTCAAATTAGTATGGAATTTGACAGTTAGGTGATTGGAATCGTTCAGGGTTTGGTGCGCATTATATTACTATACTTTATTGCACACAAGACATTTAACAGGACATTATATAAGAAATTACATGTACAAAGGCGAGCTTATCTCTGTAAGAGATTTCTTCCAGCAAACCTTCGGGTATAAGAGAAGCAGTAAAAAAACGGGTCTATATATGTGCACAAAATAAACTACCATAAACTGCAAAAGGCCTAAATAACACAAAGTAAAAAGGAAAACAAAAACTACATAAACTAGATATAATAAAAATACATACAAAAAAATATAGCTCAATGTTATTACAGGGATAGATAATGCTCTTTCAACCGCTTTAAATAGTATATTATATATGGGCTGATTTGTTTTGACCAATGCTCGTAGCATAACAATACGCTTAGTATATTATATCTTTATGTCACGCATCTGTCAAAATGACTGATACACAGAGTCACAGAGAATGAAAAATATTCTTAAAAGTCTCAAAAAAATCAGTGTGTACTGAAAAGTAAAGATTTTGTCACACTATTTTTAGATACTTTTTCCATACGTTCCGAAATATTGAAGTGTAATGAGCATTCCAGAATATAGAAAATAGGCGAGTTAGTTTACAATGGAGATAAATTCGCTTTAGCTTCACGGTACAGTAATTTGATTTGACTGTGCCTTCACTTTGATCAGTCTGTCCCAACGTAAAATACTAAGTATAGATAAGTAACAATTATTTCTCTATCGCAAAAGCTATATGAGGTGGTTATCTTCTATTACACTTACACATACCAATTCACACTTTCGCAGAGTTTCAAATTACTCTACGTCAGCGGTTCCTAAACTTCTAAGAATGTGGAACACTAACATAGCTTTTATTACTTTATGGAACCCCATTTAAAAATATCACATTCAAGATTTGACTTCACTTCAAGCTTGAAGCTTCATGTGGTACCGTAAACGGTCCTATTACATTAACCAAAATAATAAACTAACGATTCAATTACAAATGTGATTCGCAAAACCCTAGTGACTTTCTATGGAACCCTTGGGTTTCGTGGAACTCACATAAAGAATTCCATGTTTTATGTAGAAGCATTGAAAGTAGCACCACACATATAAGGCTATGTGTTTTCTGTTTTGTCTTCGCAAAGCAAACCGGTTCATTCGATCATCGATCGTGTCTAGATTCTCTCGCTCGGAAGATGAGGCGAAAGCTGACGCACAAATATGGAATTAGTAGATGGTTGGCCCGGCAAAAATGACGTCAGTAAGGTCACTCCTAGTTAAATAATTATATTTGGGAGACTTTATTTTATTTTCTTCATTTAGCAATCCAATAGACTCTTAAATTTATAAAATACATGGAGGTTAAATTTACTTATAACTCCCAATTATAGGTTTACCTTAAATTATCTACCTATCTACCTTCGAGATTGTATTATTAGATTGGAATCATGCTGCTCGCACGTTACCGACCAGTTTTTAGAGTTTCGTAGGTACGAGGTTTTGAGGTCAAAAGGAAAAAACGGAACCCATATAGAATCACTTTGTTGTCCGTCCGTCCTTCCGTCCGTCAAGACCCTTTATCTCGGGAATGCGTGAAGGTATCGAGGTAAAATTAAAATAATATACTCAGCTCTACAGTCCTTTGCAGCTGTGAAATAATCAAACTTTTAAATTAACGTAAAAAAAGATACGGCCGTATATGCCGCAAAAAACGTATATTTCGTCACTCAAGGGAATCAAAATTTATAAGGTTCTTTTCGTTGACCTAGAACTATGAAATTTGGCAAGTAATATCGTCTTATACTACAAATACAGGGACAAATCTGAAAACTATACATTTGTAATTAAATTATATAAAAAAAAAATTTTAAAGTTTGGGAAAAGCTCGAAAAAAAACTGCGAAACTCGATTCTTGAACTATTCATAATATGTAAGTACGTACAAATTAGTACGGAACCCTCGGTGGGCGAGTCCAACTCGCAATTGTTTGGTTTTGTTTTATTTCTTTACATTTCTTCTCTTTTATTCGCAGCCCCACTGATAGGGATAGCTGAGGCCGGTTTATCAGCCTCTTATTGACCTTCTGCTGGCTCCAAGTCTGCGCCAGCAAGCCGGCTCATTCCTCCACTCATGGCGATTGTCTTGTCCGACACTCGTCTGACATAATAACTGATAAGAAAGCTCATTTGGCGCGTGGCGTTATTAGTTCTGCGACGGAACATTGTTTTCTATGGGAGATTTATTGGCTGCCTGTCTTTATCTTAGTCGGTAGAGATAGTATTATGTTATGATAGTTACTTGTAAGGATATTCAGTCTACTCTTGACCACGGGAACTGAAACGTTGCCGAATTCCATTGAGGTAATAAAAATTTTTTCTAACAATTGTGATTATACTTGTACCTATATAACTATGATATTATATGGATTCATTGATATAGAGAATATTATTCTTTTTTCTTTTTAGATTTAAGAGACTCCTTTTCTGGATAGATTAGGTACTGGATCTAAGCCTAAACAAACACAACAAACATATAATATAACAAAATATACCTACTTACTTTGATTAGTGATAGCGAATCTGGTAACTGGGTATCATGGCAATGTAAAAGAAGGATTTGGCAGTTCTAAAAAATTAACTATGTTTCGTCATATACAATCGACTCCACCTTTGAATTTCTGTTGCAAAATCGTTTTAAAATAAATAAGTATTCATGCAATTGCCCTTAACAATACCAAGTAGAACACGTTATGAACTTTAAAACATTGCTTACGGAAATTTGGCTGCATAATTGTGCAAACCTACTCTCTAGCAAAAGCCGAACAGCTCTTCAATCGCCAAGCTTAACTCAGCAGCTTAAGCTGCTCAGTCCCATGAGACCTCTTGCCCCTCCCTTACTAATTGTCAGCTCTCCAAACTGGCAGCTTATAATTTGGAGAACGTAAAGTTTCATAAATCTACTTTAAAACTTTCCAACAATCCCAGACCCTAATAACAGAAGTTGGAGACGTGAAACGCTCTCCAGACAACATAGCGTTTGACAAAACGAAATTAAATAATTTGCTGAAGATCAACGGCAAATATCTGCTTAGTTTCTCTGGAGGTGACGGCGGCTGATGGAATAAAACTACATAAAGGCTACGTCTCACTGCAGAGACAAATATGTCACTTCCGCAAACGCACCTCTAACACTTTTCTCATTACCGCTTCTATAAACATACACCAATATATGCTTATTCATTATGCTGTCACTAAAGCAACCTGACTTTCTACGCACCACACTTAAAACGATTGGCGGTTTGGTAGCTAGTCCCAACGTACAGTTGTCTGCACATCAACCATTTAGTTGCAAAGTCGCTCGTAACGTAACTGAACAGAGAGCACGCATGTAAAGGTTTATAAGCTGTCGACTTTACGAGCCATATGAATAAAAAAATGTGTCAACGAATTACTAATACGAGCCCATTTTTAGCAATACGCATTTATACGCATCGCCTGTGAAATATGTCTGTTCTATTTGAGGGGATCTATGTGGTTGATTAGCGCCATCATTAATGTAGAAAAATCCTATGTTCTTTTACAGAAAGTTTTTGCAACAAGAGAATTCTCTTAATTCTTGGCTTCGTAATTTTTAGGACCCATGTCCGTGAACCTTAGGACTAGATAGCATCAACGCCAAAAACGGGCTTTTGGCACAAATGCTATGTAGTCCCTGGTCCGTGATCCTAGGTTCACGGTCGTGGGTCCTAAAATTTCTATTAACATTATTGTAAAATTGATCCGTCAGTTTTTGCAAAAACGATCTGCAAAAGAAGATATATTTTTTTTTATTGATTGCGCTAGTAAACTGCACGGAGCCCTTAAGTAGTAAAGCTCTCAGTGTGTGTGAGACCTACAGTTGCCAACTTAATTAAATTAGAGAAATGCCCCGCCTCGGCCGAGAACACAATAAGGTTCTCCTACGTCGCTCCTTTACGTTCTATAGACAATAACGCAGCTCTTTTCATCTGGTCTGGAGCAATATGGACGAGTAAGTAACGTTTTGTCTCTAATTTTAGTTCAGCCCTGGCTTCCTCTGCTCTTTGTTAAGTTTGGATTTTGCGCCAGCCACTTCCATTTATTTTTACAAACTTTGTGGACGGCTAGATAACGTTGTTTTGACGGACTTGCGCTAGCTACGATCATAATGGTGTAATTTCCTTCACTTATCTCGACAAAGAGAAATACATTTCTTACATGCTGATGACTGGAACGAACGCAAACCAAAGTAATAACAAAGCAAATTGAGGTATGATTTAACACAAATAGTTTATTTACATACATACATGGAGGCTCTATTGACAATCTCGAAACTTTTTTCACAAAGCCTGCTGCGTCTAAGAAGAGGTAATCTGCGTAAAGCTGTGGCAATCCTAACAGGCCACAATATCTAACTAACCGACAGCCCGCTTTGCCGGGGATACCTCAAAGACGAGGAAACTCGCGCCCACGTGACCATTAACTGTAAGAGGTGGAAAAGCAACAGTCCGCCGTCATTTCGAAGCTGGCATCCCTTCACTGCTGCCTTTCTGGAAAGAGAGGCTGACTAGAGTAAACCTTTGTTACGTACAATGGCCTAACCATGAGGCTAAGTGCGGAAATCTCTAGTAAAACTAGATAACTACATAAATACAGTGACGGCTGTGTCGCGGAGGAGTAGGCAGAGACCAAAGTTTGCCACTTATCACGATCCTGACATAACGCTTTCGTTTCATCAACAGTTTAGTTAAATACAAGTGTCACAATGCAAACAAAAATAACACATACCATAATAGAACACCCAGAGGAAAGGCTATCCGATTTACATACTATCCATACAATATACTACTGCCGTAAATGATTTATGTATGGACCGCCATCGCGTTGGTGTGGTGTGTGTCATCCTTAACTCATTTGCTTCACGGGCAACTTTTTGTACTACAAAAATACGGAGGGTGAGCATCCGTCATCCCCATCACCAAAGGTTAGCTGGAAAAAAATACTTATCAGTATTAAGCTCGCCTATCTACAAATGTACCAGTGCTGTTTCAAATAGAAACAACAAACGCTGAAATAGTATAATTGTCACACGCACACTCCTTTTTTACTATTATTGTATGTAAGCATGTTTTTTGTGGCAATAAATAATTCATTCATTCATACATTCATTCATTCAAATGTTTTATATTGACCAATAAAGGATTTTCAATAAATCAATCAATCAATCAATCCGTAGTCACTTACGCCATGCGAATTTCTCAACTTCATAACAAAGCCTCGCCTGCGCCGACAACCTCAGAGAATACCGCGCCATTCTATTTCGTGCTAGAAGCTTCTAAATCTCTCCAAAGCTTGAATGACATTTATAAATTCCCCCCTCAGAATCACATTACGTGGAGATTACCGCTAGTTATCCCTGGAGCAGCAACGCGACTCCCGTAATCCAATTCGGGCGGTAATACCGACTTAGGGCTGCTGCAGATTAAGCTGAGACTGTAGCGCAACTATCGCGATGGGACATTCCCGAGCGCGGGCGTTCGGCGCGGGTGACATACCATAAGCCACGCGCGGTCTTGTGCGATTAGTTGAGGCGATATCAGACGGGAAGCGGTGGTAGCCTAGTGGGTAGAACATTGGACTCTGAAGCGGGAGACCCAGGTTCGATTCCCAGTGCGGGCATGTACCTATGACTTTTCTTTCTAAGTTATGTATATTTGTGAAGTTATAGTAGCAATACCACTCACTAACTGCGAAGGAAAACATCGTGAGGAAACCTGGGTGTCTGAGCCATTCACATAACTCAGCGCTTCAAATCACCAATCCGCGTTGGGCACGCGTGGTGATTGAGCCCATACTCTCTCTCTGAGAGAAGGCCTGTGCCCTACAGTGGGACGTATATAGGCTGCTTATGATGATATCAGACGATACACCCGGATGAATGGTACAGATTTGAGAGAACGTTTTTTTTCTTTACGTCCTCGTTCATACATAAGCAGCCTATATACAGGCCTTTTCTCAGGGAGAGAGTATGGGCTTAATCACCACGCGTGTCCACCGCGGACTGGCGATTTCAAGCGCTGAGGTATGTGAATAGCTCAGACACTCAAGTTTCCTCACGATATTTTCCTTCACCGTTAGCGAGTGGTATAAATGTACATAACTTCGAAAACAAAGTCGTGGTATATGTTTGCACTGGGAATCGAACCTGGGTCTCTCACTTCCGAGTCCAATTTTCTAGCCACTAGGCAACCACCGCTCGTTCATAATGCATTAAAATTACATAAAATAAACACTCATATGTTTTTTTTCTTGCTAATAAGGCGATGCGCCTCCTACTCTTCATTTCGTTTCTGTCTGTCTGAGAGATTTTATTACATTCGTGCACTAATTCACTCCACATTTAATGTTCATTAAGCGTTTTGTTCCGGGTGAAAGATGTGAGATTAATGACATAATAAAACGAAAAATATACTGCTATAGAGAAAAACAGGACCTCCGTTACATTATAGCAGTTCTAAGAACTAAACAAAGCAAAATCGGAATTTAAAGGAAAACCTTTTGAGAGTTGACCCCGTCAGCCTCTCAAATGAATCGTGTGATTTTAAAACGACACATGTCCATTCATTACAACTTTGCAGGAAATAGAAAAAACTGTTTTATTCAAATACTAATATCTACAACAGCAATATTTTAGCATATTATATTGATTTCTGTATGAATAAACTACTTTTTTTTTCTAATGTAAATCAATAGGTAGGTGTAAATAATTTAATAAAAAAAAATGGGCAAGTGTTATTTTAAAAACGCATGTGACTTGTGTTGTTTTAAAATCACACGATTCAAATAAGGTTTGATCAAGAAATGTCAAACTCAGACTTGTATGCCACTTTACATTGTTCTGCAAGGAGGCAAACTTAACCAAGTCGTGCTAAATTCAACCCTTTCCTGCTTTAGCCAGTCTAACATTCCTGGGCCGTTTTATAAGACTACACTGCATAGTTTATTACAATTTTATTAACATTTTATAGCCTCTATACTTGTTAATCTGTGACTTAATCGACTTTGTAATGTACATCATACTCTCAAAGTAAACCATAAGTTGCAGTTCCATGAAATAGGACCCTGGTCTGCAAACACCTTTACTTTTACCAAGTCTGAAGCGAACCCATCTTAAATTTAAAGTTTCAAGCGATCGTTAACTCAATACTTTACAGTGACAGCCCGTGTAATTGTGGATTTCAGGCAACGATTATGATGGTCCCCTCTTGACACCGGCCATATGCGATTCCCTGCCTTCATTTGACTATAATCGTTTCTCTTATCTCCCTTTTCCACGCGTCTGTTTCCTACGGTGGTGTCCTTTTCACACGGAGATTTGGAAAAGCAACAAAGTGAACAATCAACGTTTCACTCCGACGTAGATCTGAACAGGTTTGTTTTAAACTGAGTCGGAACTTTCTGATTGATGAGGGAATGAAACTGGAATCGAGGATTTAGTGGCTTAACTTGACGACACGAAGTCGTGGCTTTATTTAACACGCTTTTTTAGTTTGTAGTAAGTCAAGGATTTGTTGGAAATTGTTCGGTCACTATGCTTAGTTACTTCATCGTTATAGATATTCAAGAGTCGTGGTGCACCATCTCTCATGTACTTCGGGGGTTTTTGATAGCCTTTTGATATCACGAAATCTACCTTCTCTTCGTATTAGACGAAATCGCTTTAGTTCGTTTAAGTACGGTATAGAACGTTTCCTTTTTCAACATAGGTACTTAGAACACCATGCTTTACAAGTTTACACTCTACCCCTAGTATGCAGTCCGAATCCAAATCATGTTTTTTCCTATTAAAACGTGACATTCCTATGGAAATAAATTGAAACACATATCTGAGATCATATCATAGCGACAGTGTCTATGCCTGATCCAATGGCAGCTAAATCGGTTCATCGACTGACCGTAAGCACATGGAAATTTAGGTCACGGTGGTCTCATTTTCGTTTAAAAAATAGACCACAACTTGTATGCCTGCTATAAAGCCGGCCTACATTCTAATGCACAAAGCACGATCTACCGTCTTGTGCACACATTACATTACTCCAATCATTACATGGGTAAACTAAATGCAACTCTACGCCCGTCGGCCTAGAGTCCGAAACGTAGATTGACTGGCTATCGTGTGTACGACTGTTACGGCTCCTATTAGATTTTATACGGCCATCATCGCGCCCATTACGGAACTCCCTCAAGCTACCCTCTCACATTCATTAAGGGCACCGTGCCTTTCATTCATTATTCTTAAGACCGTGGCATTAGTTGGAAAAATGCCCGCCGGTTAAGTGAGTCGTTTATTAGCAGGCGTAAGTGGGCACTCGTGTGCACAGGCACAGGATGAGTGGGCCGTGAGCTCTATCCGCGTTACAGCGAGTCGCGGAATGCGAGCGCAACGATACAAACATACAAACTAAATACTTACAAATCCTTACAAATCTAATCGTTAAATACTTACCTGGCTTAAGAGAAAATACGAGTGCAAAAATGCACGGACTTGAGGCCGGTGGGTAGTTTCTAACCTTATGGGGTTAAGGATTATTTTAGACTAAAATCCCCGCAGGTCACCTGAGCGTTATAAGGTGGATACAGCTGCTGGACGGTCGTGCAATCGCGGACACACACAAAACATTACAAAGTACAGTAGTCACATATCTTCATATTAATATTAAGATTAAAACCGACTGACAGCTGTAAACCTTATCTATATCTATACTAATAATAAATCTGTAAGGGTCGGTCATGGAGTAAGTTAGTTTGTTTTCAGAGATATTGTGTTTATAGGCTCAATATATGATACTGAAACTAATTTCACGATTTTTAGAATTTTTTTCTGTATGTGTGTATGTATGTATGTATGTTCCTCCATAACTCTTAAACCAATTATCCGAATTTGATGAAATTTGGTATAAAAACATATAGACATCTGGGACACAGGATAGGCTATTTAAATTCTAGCTCCAGTTATGATAAGACGTGGCCCCCATACAAATGCTGCTTCGTAAAAATCGAAATGTACGCGAACGGAGTCGCGGGCACAGCTAGTTTTAAAGATAACAATATTATAAAACTTCCGTCAATGTACATTCTAGAGGTAGCATTATCTGTAAAATGTAATCCAAATATATTCCTACCAGTTTCACTAGTAAGCACTCGTTTGCAACGTGACGAAACTAGAGTCCCCATACGTAGAACCCACACTGCACTCATGCATAAAAGTATATTTTGTATGGGCCCTACAATTTACAACAAAATACCAAGAGACTTGCGTGAACTAGATCACACCCAATTTAAATACAAATTGAGAAATAATTTGCTAGAAAATTTTTATTACAATTTGTCGGAGTTTCTAACAGAATGATTAATTAATTGTATTTTTTCATTTATTTTTCTTATTCCTCAACTAAGTTGACTGAATAGATAATACTTACTTCTATTTAAATTTTATGATTGACTCTGTACAGATCTTAAGTAGCTTGACATTTTGTACAGATATAGTTCTTTTTCACCTGTATTGATTTAATATTGATTATAAGTTTTTATAGTATAGATAATGACAACATAATAATATGGCGCTCTCTCAATTATAATTTGTATGTCCGTAAAAGCAAAACATGTACAGGACGTATTATATTTTTTGTAACACCTGCACTACTCATGTTTAACAAATAAACGTTCTTTGTTTTTGTCTTTGTAAGTGTCTTTAATGCACTCTACTCAGTTACGTTACGGACTACTTTTAAATCTGCATTTAGGATTACATTTAAAAACTTCAGAGTTATTGAATTAGTGACGTTCTCATTTTACTCTCAAGGTATGTTTTCGTCAATCTGTCTTTCGCTTTTGGGTTTTGAAAATTTCCAATTTCATTTTATTAACTCAACAACAACAGCAGTAGTTCTATAGAGCGTAGCGGGTGCTACAACGACCAACTTTTGCCTGGGCTTTACCCTAATGGAACAAATGAATAAACAAAAATCACTCCGAATTATAAACTCTGGATTTATACTCTTCGTTTATATGCTTTTTATCTAGCATTTGAATGCAAACTATTCAGCATCCTGTTCTGGGACTAATCACAAAACTAAACAACCGTTTGCTGAAATAATTCGTTTATTGTGCTCGTAGCGGTAGAAATGCACCGGTAGAACGCTGACTGCATACCTACGATGTTTTGTGAATTTGTAGCAGCTAACTATGAGGGAAAACATTGTGAGGAAACCTGACTGTCTGTGGTGATTATATACCTCAGCGCTTGAAATCGCCAATTCGCTGTGAGCAACTTTACTTTTATAGGACAACTAGTTTGATTTTTCGTTTGAGGTCACACTTTTTTATTAATTAAAACCATCAGCTCATAAGAGATGATGGTCACGCGTACCATATCTTGAAAGATTCCAATCGTCTAACTGTCAAATTCCATATTAATTGTAATCGTCCGGATTACGACAGGATTTGGTGTGCAGAAGTAGGCCCCTGTGCACATTCTGCGCGACATTATCGCCATCTCAACTTTCACGTGCGGGGGATCGCACCCACACTGTTACACCCGCACTCCAAATAATAAATAAAAACCGGCCAAATGCGAGTCGGACTCACGCACGAAGGGTTCTGTACCATTGTCTATGCAAAATTTGAATATTTCAAGCGACTTCCGGTCGCCGTAATTAATTTCGACCCAAAACGGCAAAAAATCACGTTTGTTGTATGGGAGCCTCCCTTAAATATTTATTTTATTCTGTTTTTAATATTTGTTGTTATAGCGGCAACAGAAATACTTTACCTGTGGAAATTTCAACCGTCTAACTATCACGGTTCATGAGATACAGCCTGGTGATAGACGGACGGACGGACGGACGGACAGCGGAGCCTTACTAATAGGGTCCCTTTGGGTACGGCACCCTAAAAAATATATTGTTTGCCTAATTATGCGTACCAAATACTGTCGGAATCCTAACGTTTGCGGTAGCAATTAGTATGGAATTGGACAATTACATGATTGGAATCGTTCAGGATTTAGTGCGCGTAATATAGGAGCAGAAGAAGTGAAATCTTTAGCGTTACCAACCGATTGGAGCCGAGTATACCCGATTCAGCGTCACCGAACCGAGCGTCGCGGTTGTTTCGTTCACTGTTCAGAAAGAGCGCACAGTAACTTCCATAACTATCTTCTGCATAATATAATCACTTGTCCTGGTCCCAAACTAGGATACCCTGTGTTACGTCAAGCAGGTAAGGACATCACAAACACGGGAACACATCCAGACTGAGACCATTTGTACCAATCAAGTACAGCGGCCTCCAGTGGGCATCGAACCCACGACCTTTGTTGTGGTAGTCAAGCGCGTAAACCACTAGACCGACGAGGCAGTCAAGGGCGTCTAAAGTAGTTCTCACTTCAAAAAAGTCGTGATAGTGGATTCCTCTTACAATATGTAGTTTCGTTGCCGAGACATGTCATTCACATCCTCCGAGGCGCCACGTCAAGTGGGGTAAGATTTCGATACTAAACTACGAAAGGAATAATAGCAAACAGAATAACGAAGGGAGCTTCGCATTCTTACACTTTTGCTCCTGTATACTATTTCAATCCGAGCGGTCAAAAACGGTCGTTTTTGGCGTGAATGCTATCTAGTCCTAGGTTTTTTTGCCTTAGGTTCACGGCTTTCAGTCCTAAAAAATGCTATTAATGTGATTAAGAGATTGTACAGACACTTTGCGAATTCGATCTGTATAAAAAGATTTTTTCCTCGGTGGCGCTAGTGTTGCTCCCTGGAGTCCCTTAACAGTGACTTCAGCTTGACCGACGTTTTTTTATAATTAATTTATATATTTTTCAAATACATAAGGCAGTTGGCACATCACTGTAATATATTAAATTAGTTATCGTATCGTACCTTCGGCAGTACAAGGGCACAACTTACAAAAAAATCGTAAAATGAGTTAAGTATGCAGAAATGCCTTAAAAACACTCCTCTATCATAAAGACTCACATTGGATTCAGTTAAAAAGCGACTTTTTAACAGTCACCAATGAAAAAACCATCATCTTCTCTTAAAACAATAAGTTCAAAAAGTGTACAACATAGGTAATCCTGAATAATAATATTTTAGAACCTACATCCTAGAACTTAGAGCCAAGAAAGTAAAGCTTTAAGATTTTTTCAACACTATAGCATCTAAAAAATTGCGTACATGAGTCTAAATTATCACTAGATATGGTTTATTTGAGCTGCACTGAGTTTTGGTTAAAAAAAAAATTATAGGATTTGTATTTCTGTAACTTCAAAAATGCCTACTTACCCCCAACTATTCGCCCGCGCAGCGCAATATGTCCTTACGCGGCCTTAATCGATTTCCGTTAATTCGTTTTTGGCAAAAACGCTTCGAAGTCCTACGGTTTTGGATCTATTTTCTAGGCTGTAGGTTTTAAAAATAACTGTCACCATTACTGAGATTTATGATGATCTTTTTTGCGAAAAACTTATTATACCAGAAAATAAGTACCTAATTAATGCTCAACAAATCAATTAGTATGGAATACAGTTAGGCGATTGAAATCATTCGGGATTTGGTGCGCGTAGTATAGGGGTATATTTTTTGCCATTGGTGACGCTAATGCGCACCGGGTAGTTCCTCAACACAGAAAGTCTCTAAGATAAGGGTTTCCTAGCTGTAACAACATAAGGGTTAGGTTCGTGAAAAGGGGCACCATGGGCTTATCGTAAGTATTGGATTCGTAAACACTCCGAGGTAAACAATGAGAAAGTGTCAGCCCTAAAAGGAAATTGCTTAACCAATCCGGTGAGTATTCAGCGCAAGCCAAACACCCGGCCGCTTTTTCGACTCTCGGGAGGCTGCAAGGTTCCACTATCGACTAGTTCTATGGCTCTCTTTTCTTTTACTATATTTTTTTCAGTTGAAATGGCTCGAAGGTGGGATTTGCTCCAAAACATATAAAATATAATAACCCTACCCTACAAATTAAAAATATGTATTTGTCCAAAGTCGTAGAACAAAGTTGTAAGAGACAAACGGTAACCAATTTTTTTAAAGAATTGTGCATTACAGAAATAATCTTTTAATATATTTTTTCCATTGATAATTTTACTAATAATACTTTTAATAAAAAAAAAAGTATTTTATGTTCGGAAAAAGCTCGGAAAAAACTGCGTGACTCGATTCCTGAACTATTTATATAATATGTAAGTACACCTCGGTGGGCGAGTCTGACTCGTATTGTCCAGATTTCTTAACTATCTACAATGAGTACCTGAAGCTACGTAAAATATTCATCAGGTTCAGGTCTCTTTGCCATGTTTGGGGAGTAGTACATACGAACATTTATTTTCGTGTTACCACTGCTTCATAACTTACTAAAAGCTCTTCGGTCATGTGCAACCAGAATCAAAGCCTCATCAAGGATGATTGAAACCCTTCGCTTGATGCATCATACACGTTGGTGGAAAAGCTTCAGTCGAAAGCGGACCAACCCCCTACGGCGACGGAATCTCAGCAAAACGTCAATATCCTCCTTTGTGAAGCAGAAAGTGCTCGGCGAAAATTGCAGACTGAAATTCCGAACTATCTCCTCGCTCAACTTTTATAAAGAGCCAGCCGAAGTAGCGCTAAACTGACTTGGGGTTTTAATTCCATTAGGCCCGGACGATACTCGTGGAAAATCCCGTCTCAAAGTACTCTCCCTCAGTTTTTTATTTAACTTGACAATTTGTAAATAATAATAAAAAAAAACCGAACGAGGACGAGACGCTAGTTTGACAAATTGTCTGGAGCGCTTGAAGCTTTCAGGAAATTATAATGGCAGTAGCTAGCTTACTTAAGAGACTTGCAGTTTTGTTCAAGAGTTTTCTCATCGCTCAATCACAGCTAGCAAACACGCCTTTTTAACCTAGTTTGTATCTACGTTAAAATTTTCTTTTGGCTATAAAAATACGTGACGAAAAATAGCCCGGCGCGCGGCGGCACCCGATTTCAGGGTTCCGTACCGGAAAGGTGGCAAAATGGATCTTATCACTATACCTACGACACTTCTGTATGTCTGTCTGTTCAATAATGACATTGACTTCCACACAACACAGACATTTGTCACCAGACACAAACATGCAAATACACCCAAACTAAGAACAACCTGTATAATACTTTTTCTCTGGAGTAGTAATAGAGAGACCGTTCAAATTTCTACGTACACTTTGCGGTGAATTGACCAACATGTGATAAAAAACCGGCCCAGTGCGAGTCGGACTCACACACGAAGCGTTCCCCTTCCATTATCTATACATTTTTTGAATATTTCAACCGTCTACCTGTTGCCGTTATTAATATCGAGCAATAAACGGCAAAAAAACTCGTTTGTTGTATGGTAGCCCCCCTTAAATATTAATTTAATTTAAATTGAATTATTTATTTTTAAAGTGAATAAATAAATACAGCTAAATATTCTGTGAATATTTGAAGCGTCTACCTGTTGCCGTTATTAATATCGAGCAAAATACAGTAAAAAAAATTGCGTTTGTTGTATGGAAACCCCACTTAAATATTTATTTTATTCTTTTTTTATTTTTTGTTATACGCTGCAACCGAAATCATCATGTGTAAAAATTTCAACCTAGCTATCTATCATGGTTCATGAGATACAGCCTGCTGGTAGACAGACAGTGGAGTCTTAGTAATAGGGGCCCTTACCCTTTGGGTACGGAACCCTAAAAATACAAAAAGTAAGAGACCCTCTTATAAAAATAGAAATAAAAATATGTTTATTTTCAATTTCGAACTTAATGTTACAATTTTTTTTTTGTGGGAGTTTCCTTTTAAGTAAGAATCACCTGTGCCAGGAAAACTCCTGCTCTTCCTAATTGGTTAGCATCAATTAAGTTAATTACAGCTGATAATGGACTCAAATTCAGCATGCAATAAAAGAAAGTAAACAGTAAACTCATCACGAAAAATCGAAAAACAATACATTACTATTATTATATTTTCAAATTGTTTAAAGAAGTCTCAAACAATGAAAACAATTATAAGATTGTTATAAGAGACGTATTTGTTTAAATTTTTATTTTCTTTTCGCTCTATCGCAAAAACGGTAAGGTGAATTCAAATTTTCTCCACAGTAAAAGTTGTTCGTATTGACAAGTAAAACTCCTTATTTTCATAGATGTGTGGGCTTTTCGTTACGCCTTATATAAAGAGCCTACATACGAGCCACCATAGGTTTAATCACCACGCCTGGCCACCGCCGATTGGCGTAAAGGCCTGTAAAGGCCACTCGGTTTTCTTCACAGCAAGCAACTGGTATTCCTATTCACAAGTGCATGTAAATTAAAATAAAAAAATATTAGTACATGCCAGGGTTAAAACCCACGACCTTTCGAATGTAAGCCAGCATTTTTTCATCAACTCATGGCTGCCCAGTCACTTTACCGAATATACAAACGTCAAGAGGAAAGGAGAGCGAACTTTCCACTATAAATCGCCTTAATAACGTAACAAGACTAACACTACATTATCGCCGATTACAGGCGATCACGGGCGAGCACGATAATGTAAAAAAAAAATTTCTTATTGTCGTTTCAGAATTACAGAAACCATAATTTTTTTAACTAATTAATTACGCAATAAGCAGAGGAATAATAATAATAATAGGAATAATGCAGAGGGCATACTCGGCTGTACTTGCCGATCATCGTCTATGATCGCCGATGATCGCCTGCGACCCGTTTGTTGTCGGTTTTTCGAATACATCGGATTCATCGTTGCATCGAGATGCCCACATTATTGCCGATCATTCATTCGCCCTCGCCCAGTGAACCGGTGCACACATGCGTGCGTAAACAACTACGTTTAATTGACCTAATCTCACTTGACTAAAGCCCGGCTAAAAATTATTATATATTTATTGCAACTGGTTACTTTGTTCTGTTAAGACGAACGGTCAAAGACCACCATCTTCTTTTTCTCCATTTTCTTTTCACCACTTTACGTTGAACCACATTGATATTATGGTGGTATACCGTTATTAAATAAATAGTTGCAGCAGCAACACACTCCACATCCACATCCATATTGTGCGGTGAACTATAAGATAAGATAAGAATAATCTTTATCGTAAACACCAGAAAACAATTACAGAAACAATAGTCGATCAGCAAAATGAGATTCCGGGTCATGGCTGCACACGATTACCTGACGGTTACTGCCGATAATGTGGATGCTTGCACAATGATCGTGCCGATTATAGACGGTCAACGATCATCGGCGATAATGTAGTGGAGGCTTTACAGTCTCAAGTTTCCAAGTGACGTTTTCCTCTCCAACTCTTCCTAGCCCGAGTTGGTCGCCAATGCTGTTCGAAGTCCTTAGACAGGCGTTGTAAGGCACGTTAGTTAATTGATAGCCTCTGTTTGACTTGGCGGCTCCACTCTGTTTGCACAGTCGTCGCTGGCGGATGCACCCTTAGCGATAAAACTTGGGGTATCCTTCCAGTTCTGTAAGTGACACTTCAGGCGCTCGATTGAGCTAATTGAGCCTTATTAGATTAATTTTTTTTAGTAAAATCTGGTGAAAAAAAATATTCTTGACTTAGGTTTCGCTCTTATCTAAGAGTTTAATCATGGTGAGAAGGGACGGAGCTCGCGTCGTCGGTTGCTCGTCTCTGACGAAAGTGAAAAATTAATGTTAAGAATGTGTAGTGCATACGAAAGTTTTATATTAAAAAAATGTTATCTTGAGAATATTTCTGAGAACACCTTTGCCTCCGAAACACAAAAAACATTGAATATTATTATAAGTTCGGGACGGTTTTTTTTTAGAATATGGTGTCGTTGAATCGGTCGCTTAAAAATATTGGGGGTGTAGAAAATGATTTTTTCAATTCGAGAATCTCATTGCCCAATATTAAATGTTGAGGCCCAAATTTTGGTTGTGGAGGTCTCTACTGTGGGTGAATGCACAAAAAGTGGTTTCTCGGTAAAGAATACCCTTATTCTTTAGACCTTAATGTACACACATTCTCCGGATATCCTAGTACCTTTCAGCTACGTGATTTTACGCGTTAGTCCACTTTTCTTCTTGGTTGAGTGCGTAATTTTGTTTAGTTACGCATTTCAATCCTGTTTTACTGTCGGCTGCAATTTTTTAGTGAGTAGGTTTTTGAATATTATTTCGCGACAGGCCTTGTTATCCTGTCCAAATTTGTGATCGTTTTGTAAAATCCTGTAGAAAAAAAAGCACCTTTTTGATTCGACCTGAGTTTTCCGAGCACCTTTGCCATTTTTTCTTTCCTTAAAAACCATATTTGCTTAAAAGAAATACCATTCGATCCAGCCATTCTCAAGTGATGCGCTTACAAGCGTTAATTTACCTGATTATTTTAGTTCAATAATTTTTTTTTACTCTACATTACTTTATGTTTAAACTTCAATGTCGAAGATTGAAATCGGCCCTGAACAATACAAGACGAGTGGTTATTTCTGTTCAGTGATGTGCCCGTCAATCTGCTTTTATAATCACAACATAACGGGGTGTTTCCGAAGCAACCCTGTTTCAATCACTACAAACAAAATTTGTTTGAAAACTGTCCGAACTTATATTCAATAACTATGAGCAACAAAGCGCTTTTATATGAATGACTGCTTTTTTGCTCTTATTGGTGAAATATTTAATTCGTCCACCTAATGCTAGAGCAAACTGAATTCTAAAACTAACAAATAGAGCAGTCAATAATTTTAGCTTAAACCATTTTAAAGACAGTAACTTTAAAAGTCAAAAGGTTAGAACAACAACATTAACTAACTTTATTAACTTTCAATAGCTTGTATTGCTCATAGGTTAAGAAAACTAAATGCCACAAAAGGCAAATTAAAGAAGAAGAAGAAGAAAAACATTTATTATACCAACAAGATACATCACAGAAACAAAACAAGCACACAAGCAACATAATATGCACAACAACAGAAAGAAAACTTAATACACAACAGACAAAATTAATAAATAAAACAGGACCATAGATGTAGCCTGTGGTGTATCTACATTGCCACAAAAGGCAGCTGACTCAGCGTTGTGCTGAGGACTCACAGTAGATTGTAGTACAGTAAAAGTAACATATTTGCACGGCTGTATGCGTGTATCCGTTTGTCCCAGATGGGTAGACCAGGGTTTGCCACTTACCACGAACCACGAAAAAAATTATCGTTATTCAATGCCATGTAAGGTATCTGTCGTGAGGAAACCTGACAAACCTGACACTCGTACATTATGTCAATTCCATAAAATCATGTAACTTCATGAGAAAAAATCATTGCACATTTTTTTTTTAAACCGGCCAAGTGCGAGTCGGACACGCGCACGAAGGGTTCCGTGCCATTTTCTATACAACATTAGACACAAAGATCGAGAAAAAACCGCAAAGAATCACGTTTGGGAGCCCCCCTTAAATATTTATTTTACTCTGTTTTTAGTATTTGTTGTTATAGCGGCAACAGAAATACATCATTTTTGAAAATTTAAACTGCGTAGCTACTACGGTTCATAAGATACAGCCTGGTGACAGATAGACACACAGACGGACAGACAGACAGACAGACGGACAGTGAAGTCTTTGTACTAGGGTCCCGTTTGGCGCGGAACCCTAAAAATCACAACCTACTTAGTTCTAGCGGATCATTTCTCTGTTTGCCTTCTGTCTACACCCCTTAATGTGGAAGGAAGGAAGCAATCATTAATATGTATGAGGCTGAGCTGTGGCTTGTTTATGCTAAGGCTCAGATTTTCTATACACCCATTTAATGCCTGGAAATGGGTCGAGTGTGTGACAGACTACGCGCCTTGGTTTTCCCCTCTCCCCTTGTTTTTCGAGGCATAAAACCCAATTTAGGAAATTTTCCTCTACTCTCCGGCAATTTTACGCTGAGTATGAGATACATTGCGAAACTTGTTTGGTGTATCATATAAAGCATAGTGCTTTAAGTACTTTTTGGTTTTGTGGTTTTCTTTTCTCTTTTGGGATTTTTAACATTTTTAAGGTCAAAGTTAGAAAAAACATCAGCAATTTCGAAAATGTTGGTAGCCATCACAATATTGATACTAGGAATAAACATAAATTGTCATTTCCACGTTTTAGACTGGCAAAAGTTAATACATCCTTTATGGGGCACTGTGTACCGTTCTACCTTACAATAAGATTCCTCAAGATATATTAGAGTTACCACCGACGCGGTTTAAAAAATGTATTAAGCATACTCTGTGCAAAAAAGCCTATTATAACATTAAGGATTATTTGGAAGACAAGGATGTCTGGTATTTAAATAATGTTAACAGGAACGATTGTATCTAGTGTAGTGTAACTTTAAGTTGAAAACTCTGTTAATTAAGCAAACCTGTTTTGAAAAGAATAAATGTGGAGTTTCTTTGTTAGCTTCTTCTCCGCATAATCTATTAATTGTGAAACTAACAGCTTTGACGTTTTTATAGTGAATAAAAATTTTTGACTTTGACTTTGACTTTAACCTACTTAAAATCTTTCGCAGTGGGCAAAAAAAGTAAGTGTGAAAATTTTTTGTTCATGGCAATAAACGATTATTAATTCCTTCATTCATTCATTCATTCATTCAAACCCGTCTCACTACTGTCTCAAAAAACATTACCAATCCTACTAATATTATAAATGTAAAAGTTTGTGAAGATGTTTGGATGTTTGTTACTCAATCACGCAATAGCGGCTGAACGGATTTCCATGAAACTTTGCGCACAGATAGAGAAAGACCTTAATAATAATTGAAATATAGCATACTTGATATTCCGGTAATGCGTTCCCGTATGATGATATTTATTTTAAGTTTAAAATAGATGGCGTTGTGTGAGCGAACGTTGTGTTTTAAATTGAAAAGGGGTGGCGTTGTGCAAGAATCGTATAAACGGATTCTGTGGCGGTACGAAGTTCGTCGGGACAGCTAGTAGTCCTTATTTAAGCAAACGTCTGGTAAACATAAACGTTTAATTGATTGAAAAATTCTTTATTGCACTAAAATAAATAATTTTGTACAAAGGCGAGCTTAATATTCATCTGCTCTGCATATATTAAAGCAAATCTCTTTTTACATACAATCATTATGTAAGTATGAAAATTCTGCCGCCGCGCCGGTGTATTAAAAATTTTTTTAAAGCCTGAGATGCGGGATACATTAAAATAACCTGGTTTAGTCAACATTTATTTAACGCTCGCCTAATGTATTTTAAAAGTAATCTAATATATGTTAACTTATATTAAAATATTTTAATATATATAAAATATATATTAAAATAAAATACACAATTTAAAGCTCAAGGTCACGCAACGAGCTATGGAAAGGGCTATGCTCCGAATTTCTTTACGAGATCGAATCAGAAATGATGAGATCCGTAGACGAACGAAAGTCGTCGACATAGCCCAGTGGATTAGTAAGTTGAAGTGGCAGTGGGCGGGGCACAGGGCACGCAGAACTGATGGCCGATGGGGCCGAAAAGTTCTCGAATGGAGACGACCAGCCACAGGATAGACAGATGACCTCATTCAAGTGGCAGGAAGACGCTGGATGCAAGCCGCTTCCAACTGGTTTTTTTGGAAATCCATGGAGGAGGCCTATGACCAGCAGCGGACTTCTTGTGGCTGAATGATGATTATGATGACACAGTTTATTTATTTATCTCATTATCAATTGATTTATATTTTATAGTATGTGTTATTATAGGTACCTATTATAAATATAGCACAATTATTCACTATTCACTCCCAGCGACAAGCATCACAATTTATTACAATCATGTTATGTTTAACGTTATTTACTTCCACAATTACATATTTACATATGCGAGATGTTATAATATTCCATACGCGCTGCGATACAATCTCTCATTCAATCGACACAAGCCCGCAATCCAAGCTTTTTTGTGTAACTGGCTCGTGGGCGGAATGAATTTAGATTCATTCCATAACCTACCTTACTGTCACTACAGTAGTGTTATTTTCCATTAAAGAGACAAAGTCGTGAAGCATTTGCGTGCGTGACACAGGCAACTTTGGTTTATAACAAGCTCGATATCAAACTACCTTGTCAGCCAACTCCTAGTCGATATTGTTACCCTGAACTTCTTCAAAGTTGCGAAATACCGAATATTATCTACGGTATAGTCAGGTACGTAGAAAGATGCCATAATAAATGTAAAAGGTATGGTAAAAGTAAGCCCAAACCAATTAAACAAATTTTTTAAAGAACTTTTACTGTCTTAATATTGGCGCGTAAGTAGATGGAAGGAGATTGGAAGTAACAGTCAAAAAGCTGTACCCGATTATCCCAATAAGTTTGGCTGAATCCATTTAAAGTGAACAATGTGAAGGAAAACCCCATCAGGAACCCTGAATGTCTGAGATTTTTACCTCAGCTCTTTTCTTCACCCCCGACAGAACGCCAATCCGCGGTGATAAATTCCAAACTTTCTCTGTTTCTTTGTATTTTTTGCTCTTTCTCTGAGGGAAGGCGTAGCCTGCACTGCTATGTATAGTTATAACACGGTCACATTAACCAGACGCTCGACGTTGATACAATAATGTACATAACAAAATGATTGAAAACTAAACAAATTATCGACAGTATGGTCAGCATCTTTGTTACCAATACGTGTGTCGATAATTTTCTTAGTTTTCTGTCATTTTGGTATTTGTTTTGGACATTATTGAATCAACGTCAAGCGTTTACTTAATGTGAACGTGTTATAGAATAGGTTGCTTGTGCCGCACATGAAAGGCATTACAGTATCAATTTCGAAGCCGAATCCAACTGCGAAAGCAGCGTCTAAGAAACTATTTTACAGTTACTCAAAGCACTCGGACATTTATATTTAGATTAAATCGATGCACCGTATTAGATCCATACATTTCACTCTGGACTTGAGGCCCTAAGGCATGCAATCTCAAGAGAATAACAGACCAAATGGGACCCACCGGCCATTTGACGGTAAATTGAATTCGAACGGCAAAGAATCTCGTTTAAAGCCCTGGAAAATAGCAACTTGTAAATAGGTAGGGACGTAGAAAGCATTTAGGGAACTGTTCCCGTCCTATTCGCCGCAAATTGAGCTCTTAAGTAGGGCCAAGGTATGAATTTCGGATATCCGTTTCGAGATTTTTTTAGGAAGTCGTAGGTAACACTGAAACTCCGTTACGGAGTCACGCCTACCACTATGTAAATACATCTATCTCTATACTCTTTCTAATCTTCAATTTGCCGCGTAGTGATACTTATTCGCAATACATGCTCACCGCAGGTTGAAGTCCAAACTCTCTCTATAGATTTCGGTAGGTCAGTTACGCCTACCACTTTTCGGTTAGTTAGTTATTTATACATATATCTCTATACTTTATTAACTTAGCTCTGTCATCACCATTGAATTTTTGTCCGAAGAGTCCGACCAGGTATTAACGCGTTTGCTTATAATGTGGTAGTGCTTCTGAAAATTTTTGTTCAAAAATATCTCTATACTCTTTCTAATCTTCAATTCGCCTCGCATTGAATATTTATTCGCTTATTGTTTCGCTTATCTTTAGTCGCGCGCATTGACCCATGAGATGCGAGTATTTTGTTCCGTAGGAGGTCGACTCGTGGAACGGAGTATACCAATATAAGCAGCCTTCAGTAAATCATTGGTCTTTACGGAATAATGTCAACACATATCGTTGTAATCATTATTGATCAAACAGTGCCACTACAAAGCAAATATACCTTAAAAATAAGACTTTTTTTAACTGAAACAAAAAAAAATATTTCGTTGAGCAAAAGTTGTTGTAAGTGACAAACTCTAACCGACATATTTTAGGTATTTCGCATTTTAGATATCAAAATGTATATACAGCCTATACCATACTTATGATTTTCTTGCAATACAAGTATAGTTACTAACATACACAGTCGACTACACGTAAAATGTAAACATTAATTTGCCGACGAATGTCCCTTACTAAATATTAAATTGCGCCAACCGCAGTACTAAGCCAGTGGTCCATCAAGGAATCTCTACTACAGTATTGTGTATAAAGATTCAGCCACAAATTTAATTATAGTTTTAGTAAGGCTACACAACCATTTTAATCTTTGATGCGACTTGAACCGTAATGTAGAGACAGATAGAAGGCAATTTTGGTTTAGTTTAAACTTACGTCTACTCTTTATATTTGAGGATTACGTCTTCAAGTGTCCGTATGTATATATGTATGTAAGTATGTGTCTTTGTGTTTGTGTGAGCATTTAAATAAATGTCTTTTTCCTTTCTTTCTTTCTTTGTCCGATTTTATGTTCCCTCATAACTCCTTAAACAATGGTAATGACAAATAAGACCTCAATCTATTCGTCATGTTAGCGCGAGTGTCATAGGCTATTTAAAATAAAAAACCAATAACCCGACTGCTGAGCATTAACTACTAAGCATCATCATCATCAGCCATTTGACGCCCACTGCCGGACATAGGCTTCCTTCGTGATTTTCATAACCATGAGGGGTTTTGCCATAATCGCCACGCTTGGCGGGTTTGCGATCGCAGTATGCGGTCGGAATCTCAGGAAGACGCTGCTGCCCGTCTCCTGGTAATTGATTTCCTTAATCGCCTTCTACGACATCCACGGAAGGAAATGGAGTGACGCTATTCTTAATCTGGCGCCAAACTACTAAGCAGGCGGGATCCAAATTTAACATTGTAACTCTTCGCGAGGAATCTAGGTTGGTCCCACCTGCTTAGTAGTTAATGCTTAGCAGTCGGGTTGTTGGTTATTTTTTACTAGGGTTCCGTACCCGAAGGGTGCCAAACGGGACCCTATTACTAAGACTTCACTGTCCGTCTGTCTATCACCACGCTGTATCTCATGAGCCGTGATAGCTAGGCAGTTGAAATTTTCTCAGATGATGTATTTCTGTTGTCGCTATAACAACAAATACTAAAAACCGAATAAAATAAATATTTAACAACAACATACAACAAACGTTGTCTGAAGATAGCACTTGCCGTCTAGCGGCCATCTATGTAACCTTCACAGCGCCGATTTCATGTCGTGAAATGTCAATGTTACACGTTTCTTGTTCGTTTCTATAGATGGCGCTGTTCTCAAATTCGATCTTTGTCGAATGTTGTATAGATAATGGTACGGAACCCTTTGTGCGTGAGTCTGACTCGCACTTGGCCGGTTTTCTAGTTGTTTTTTTTATACTCAGAAAATTTCAACCAAACATACAAAAAAGGCAATGATGGGAGCCCCACGGAGATCTTAAAAACTAAAACAATACGATACGATGTATATAAATAGAGATAGAGAATATTATCGTATCATATCATGGTTTTGTAGGTAACACTTCCGGATTCGGTACTTTTCTAAGTTAATGTCATCTTAATTCTACTATAATTTAAGTTATCTCAGTTCGTGTTGCTTGCTTGTTCAAAGTCATACTACGTGCCAGGTACACTTCTAGATGTAAACAGTTCATTTTTTTTTTAAATACGAATAAATTGTCTACGTAGTTATCTAGCATTCGTTTGCCTATTGATTACAACACACGCATCCATATTTTGCAGTATTTCAAAAAATGTTTACACCCAGGGAAGTGTACATAGCACAGAGTATAACTTATGTAAGCACAAAGACAATATTCGCTTGGCCGTCATGGCGGTATCGGCGGACAAAAAGCTGCAAACCCTCTGCGATACAGCCACTCCATCTCGTCCACCGCCAGGCGAAACTGTGCTTCCTGTGACAATTTACATTTACTTTGCGGCAGCGTCGCGTGAACCTGTGATTTCATTAACATACAAATATGAAGATGAATCCTGCGTTCTTATTATAATTAATTTGCATTCACACAACGACCTGTGGTTGGAATATTATGTGCAGGTGCTTGTTTCTGCTCTTAAGACACCTGTTATGACTGAACAAAGGTCTTATTATTCGTAAGACAAAGTGATATGTCGCTGTGCCGCTGTGAAGCATTTAATACGCTAAAGTTGGTCTAATCCGCTGGGATGAATGCATGACGTCACGTCTAGACTTAGATCCAGTGCAGTCTGATTGACGAAGCATCCGGTAAGAAGAAAAACCTAAGCAACGGTTCCCTTAAAAGATTATTGCAATAAAACCGCAACTAGGTAACTAAAACCGGATTAAATTTTAACTATATTCGAGACACGCGTCGATACGTTACGAGATAAGAACAAGCTCGTACAAGGAAACATAATCCAACAGTGACAAATTAATGATATTCACAGATTATTTGTATTTTTGGGAATAAGTGTATGACTTTCAGTCGACCTTCTAACGTTCGCATCACACGGGAATGAAAGATGGTTTAATATTTTTGTCTAAAAACACCAATATGTTGACATCTCGATACTCTGTAAAAAAGTAACATAACTTCTTCTATGTTTCCACAGATTAGGATTCTTTTTAGTTTTGTGTGTTTTTATTTCGTACTTCTGTGCATGACGGGTTTCGCAGACTCAGATTCTTTTTTTTTCGCTTTTTAAAATTATTAAAAGTAGCTGAAATCTAGATATTCAACCCGGCTCCCAAAATTACCAATTTTCACAAAAAATATAATTAATAAAAACAGAACTTTATTTTTTTAGGACAAATTCCATTTGCTAAATCCACATTCCATTCTACTAAATTCTAACTTTCCACGAAAGACAGAGTTTAAAGTAAAGTTCAGCCATCACAAATCCAGACGATTTTCGTATCGCGAGTCGCGTCTCCTATTGGATAATTCAAAGTTCCCTGAGCCGGTAAGGTCGAATGCATTTCGTATCGGGTCGGAAAAGCGTGGTTTCTCTTTAAGTTCAGTAACTGTTGCCGTCGACGCAATAAATTCCATACAGATAATCCCCCGGGCTTGTTCCGTTCCGCTACTAGTTTTCAGTTCGGTGATAAATCTTGTGTTTGCGTTTTTGCGGACACCTACCGTACATCAGCATTTTTAGTAAACGAATAACTACGTCACTATAAAAAGCCACGTTTTTATAGAATGATTTGTAGAATGAATGAAAAAAATTGGAATGCAAGAAATATCCAATCCGATCCAATCCGCTATCGCTGTAATTTGCAGATGTTAGTTGTATGCTAAACGTATGATTAAAAACCGCCAGCCATGCAGGGATTAATGCATGTTTATAAAGCGAAAGAGTTTTATCAGAATCGTGGCTAACCCACCGTGATACAGGCGTAAGTGTAAGCGCTTATAGGGAAGAGCGGGTGATCGTGCTCTTCCACTATAAAGGGAAATTTCCCGCCAGGCAGATCGTATGCCTGGGGACGGCCGGTCCGACTAGTGTTCGTCGGACGTTATATTTATGGTATGTCATGTGAAACATTTTGCTTGCGCGATGCAGGAATGTTGGAGTTTGTTGTGCGCGCGCAGAGTTGACATGTGCTCGCCACACAATCTTTTCGATAAAGCAAAATATTGAGTTATTTCTATAGTTTTTTCTAATTTCTTTTTTTAATCCACTTTGTATTTTTTAGACTACCTACACGTCAACGATAACGCTGAGGAACTCTAGTAGAAGATATCTATCAGCGTATTGATCAAGTTCATACACCCTCTCTCTCTTTCTTTCTGCGTACGTAAGTTTTAAGCTTATCATTTCCAAAATACTAAAATATCTTCTAAACAGAATGAATTGGGATCGACCCGTCCCACGTCAAATATAGAGTTCGATTCGTTCTTTCACAGCGGAGCCCGAGGGAAGAAGCTGTGAGCTGCTTACGGCCCCAACCACAAATGAATCGACCACACATACATCGTGAGACAAAGACGAGTGGCTTTTACATCTTCATATTTATACAGCATCTAGTACCAGTTATCCCTGCACTAAATAAGTGAAGAGGCTTGAAATGAATTATACTTCAGTCAGTCCATCAGCCCATACTCGTCCACTACTGGCCATAGATCTTCGCCAAGGCACACCCCTTTTTTCTGTCTTCGGGCATCCTCATCCAGCCGCTGCCAGCTTCTTTTTCTTATCGTGTCGGTGACAAAACCAATTAGATTTTACTGGCCCGGAACTCAGCCACGCGCACTCCAGCGTCTGTGGCCTCCAGTGGACGGGCACAAGGGACACACAGAGAGGTGCTCCGTAGTCTGAGGGGAGATTCCGCAATAGCAGTGATTCCGCTCCTCATCCATAAGTTATTTTTACATCTGCCGACCTGAGTCCGAAGTCTATTTAGTGACTTCCACGTTGCCCATGATGACTCGCGTGCCGGTGGCAGCGTCTCTCTGGCCTTTACAAAACAATCCTAAGCAGGAGCCGCGTCACGCCAGAGCTTGACTCTTTTGGTCGGTCCGTTTTTTGTGGCTGTTGCAGTTGCCAAAAAGCTTTTTCGGCTTTTTAGTTGGGAGGGTGCCGCTATGTATCCGTACAAAGGCTGCCAGGTTCTGTCTCCTGTTTGTAATTCTCAACGAAGCCAGCCACCTCTCTTCGGACCGCAGGTGGCGCGATGCCTGTCAGTGGGAAAAGCAACTGTACCGGGATTGGTTTGAGGCAACCAGTGATGATCTGGCACGTTTCGTTGAGTGCTATGTCCACTAATTTGGAATGGGCTGAACGGTGCCAGACTGGGCAACCGTATCCGCCGCAGAGAAACAAAGTGCTAGGCCCGTCGTACGGCAAACTCGTGGGGTGGCCCATCTTGAGGATATTAGGCGGAGCAGTAAATTGTTGCGAGTAAAGACTTTTTGCTTCGTATTTGCAGTGTTGCTTATAAGTCATCGTACGATCTAGGGTAAGTCCAAGGTACTTTGGGTGACTGTTGTGTTCTATCGGCACCCCTTGCCATGTGATTTTAAGCTGCCGCTCAGCTGATCGGTTGCGGAGGGGAAATGCACATGACTGCGTCTTTGCAGGATTGGGTCTTAGAGAGTTTTCGTCATAGTAACGACTAAGGTTCTCCAAGGCGGACGCTAATATTAGTTCAGCTTCCTCAATGTCTTTGTCTGGGAGGCCAATGCCAGGTCGTCTACGTAAAGGAAGCTAGTTGTATTTGCTGGAAGTGGTTGAGCGTTGGTGTAGATATTAAAAAGAAGGAGAGCCAAAACGCTGCCTTGAAGAAGTCCGTTCTTTGAGAAGTGCCATCTACTCTTTGCAGAAAGAAGGTGAAACCGCAGTGACAAACTGGGCATTTCCTACGAGTTCTCTCATCTTCCAAAGCAGTCTTCTGAAATTGACTGTGTCGTACGCCGCTGATAAGTCGACCAAAATTACTCCTGTTACGTTCCCAGACTCGAACCTATCCTCTATGTGTTGAGTCAGTTTTAGCACTTGGCTATAGCATGTCTTAGCAGGTCTGAGTATGAGTATGAGCTTTGGATCTACTATTTTGGTCAGGCGACCTGCCAGCAATCTGCCTGAAATCGTTGATCCAGCAAGCCAGTAGCAGTATACCTGCCCAATACCATATACTAAGCTTAGATTGCTTCATACTCAGGAATGAGAGTTTCAATACGTGTGGGACATCTAGGCCGCGGATTTTCTTATGATGTTTTTCATGTTTAGTCATATGGTTCTATGGATATTCGTGGCAAGTCGCAAAACCCTCTAAGGTGCAGGCATAAATTTATGTATGTTCTATGGATATTCGACAACCTTTGACATTTAAATATTAACTCTCTCCACACCCAGTTTCTGTACGCGCAACTTTGCACAGAAAATAGAAAATAAACTGTCCACTGCTATCGACGGCACGAGCCCTCTCTTTCACAAACCAACATCGATACATGAAGATAATAGAATTCGATTCGTTCCTTCATGGTGCGCTCCCGAGGGAAGGCGCTGCTAGCGCAACCGCATGCTTCAGCCGCAACTGATAGGACCTTATCTTTATCTATGTATCTATCCAGCTCATGGATATAGAATATCTGGATAGACAGAGATAGAAGGCCTTCTAGTGTTCCTGTATATTCGAGTAAATCAACAGTTCTTTGGCTCAGTTTTTACAACCTTGTTAGGAGACCGATCTATCTATCTAGCCCATGAATAGAGAATAGCTGGATAGACAGTTAGATAGAAGGCCTTCTAGTGCTCCGGGTCCAAATAACTACTGCGTCTGTATCCGAGTAAATCAACAGTTATTTGGCTCAGTTTGTACGTCCTTGTTAGAAGACACAGCTGGGCATAGGCCTCTTACCTGTCACGGCAACCTTCTTGGACCCCTGCCAATCTCGTCCATTGCTTTATTTTATTTTACTTTCTTAGGAACAACAACAGCGTAAACTAATTATAATTATCTATTAACTGATAACAGTTGTTCACAGCTTACCAATGAATTAATAAACGCATTTATACAGAAAGCTCGCTGGGAAATGCTATCATCATCATCATCATTTGACGTCCACTGCAGGACATAGGCCTCCCTCATGGTTTTCATGACCATGAGGGGTTTTGCCATAATCGCCACGCTTGGCAGGCGGGTTGGCGATCGCAGTATGCGGTTGGAATCTCAGGAAGATGCTGCTGCCCGTCTCCTGGTAATTGATTTCCGTAATCGCCTTCTACGACATTCACGGAAGGAAATGGAGTGACGCTATTCTTAATCCGGCGCCACACGGAAAAAAAGGTTAAACATAACTTTGTAAAATGCTATAAGAAACGGTTAATAGCCAAATATTGAAAGGGTGGCAGAATGCATTATAAGTAGTTACTCATTGCTTTGAAGGCTAGTGCATTTTTTTTTTTTAAGTTTTAGCTCACTGACCAGCACCATGCACCACAGATATTTAACCTGTGTATTCTCGACTTCATAATTCCTCAATATGACTCTTATCACATAGGTAAAGAGTTGAATTCAAATATGAAAAAAAATCCCCAATAAAATTCAAACAATCTTCACACTGACAATTACAAGAAACTCCATTTGTCAACCTTACTGCAATAAATAAAAGCTTGTTAAATTAAAAACAAAAACCGAAGTTATGTTTTACCTTTTTTTCTTTTACGTCTACCGAATCCAAATTTTAAAACTCAAACCTTTGGGTCCGCCATAGCAGACCTAAGGCAAAATTTGTCGTACGTGAGACATTTGAATTTGAATAGAGTAGCTGTTGGAATGCCGCTTACGACTGCTTTAGTGAAGCTTCTTCCCGTGATAAAATGTCGCTATAATTTGAATACTACTTTGAGCTGTTAGAGCTAGTAAAATGCACCATTTGAGTTTCCAATGCAGAGTCGGAATTGGGCCATAAAACAAACATACACGGACATATCTCTCAGACGCGTTGCATCGGACAATTTGGTGGAAAATTGCGATCCAACGTGAAGAAATTGTGAACAAATGCAGCGCAATATCGACTTTCCATTCAGTCGAAGTTCGATCACATAAAGGGCGGCGAGCACAAAGGACCGTATTTTGGCGAGGAACCGGTGCTGGAATCATGTGAATTGAATTTTCTGGCCGATTCCGCGATCACCCAGCTGTCTACTGCATTCATAAGGACCTAATAATAATAAAATTTCTTTCAAATAAAAAGAGTCACAACAGTGTACCATCGGCTTAAATCTAACATTGGTAGAAATAACATATTTATGCTTGGACTAGGTTAAAAAATAACCAGTATCTCAAGCGTCTTAATGGCTAAAATTGACAAAAAAAACTCTAAATACATGTATATGAATTTCTAGCTAATATAAATAAAAGTCTTTAATAAGTCGTTATAACCAGTTAACATTTTGTGCTGCGGTAGGCATAAATAGGGTTTTGAAACCATTCTGAAAGTTTCAGATTTTCAGAAACGAAAGAGGAGATAATTATAAGTAAAGAAGAAATAGAAAAGTATTTCTTTATTTGCACATTTTATAATTAGATAGATAAATTTGTTAGTACCTGCTACAAATACACACATAAACCTTAAAATATGCACAAAAACTGAAACAATGTAATGAAAAACAATTAAAATCAATTGGACAAATGATGTGCCAACTATGTAATATGAACTATAATGTGTCTATACATAGCATACAAAAGGGCCACACCTCAGTGTTCGTATTTGCCTAAGGGCAAAGCACTGATTTTCAGTTCAGAGGAAACGATGACGCGCAGCTCATTATAGAAAATAATTTGATAGGTATGGATATGCTGTGTTTTATATTTTGTAACCGTGGGAAAAAATAAATAAACCATAATGGCCTAATAATCATGACGATACAGTATCCAAAATGGAACCAGTTTAACAGTTTTATATTGTATTTTGTGTATTTCTTTTACTAGTGCATTAAAGTATTTAAAGTAAAGTGTTGGAATGGCTGGTTTTATCAATAAATAATAATAGATTAATAAATTTAGTTATGTAATGTTAGTTAATTTTTTGTAATATTATAAGAAATTGTTATTAATATGCCTGGCCTTCCTATCAGATTCTCATCACCACCTGCGCAAAGTGTTTTCGAATAGACAATTTTTGATTCTGAAGAAGATACGACTTAATGTCTTTGGATTTTAAGCCTTACTTGAATTTTAAGCCTCTAGCGGGGGTGGTATATTATTCCAACACGTCGTCGCAGCCACTGAATGCCACAATACGATGAGAGTGATATGATAAAGGAGGACGAATCGATCGTATATTACCAACATTACAGAAGGTAGCAAAATTTTACTTGGAAAAAAGATATTCAGGAGCTTTAAATGTCATGACATCAAACATTAAACATGCCAGGTGCGCCAAACGCCTTCTGGAGTCCATATTCAGAATATTTGCATTGCTTAGAATAGGAGAAATATGACTTTGTGGTGGTACATTGAAGCAAAATCGGCAGCAAGCATTCTGGATTCGTTGTATCAAACGTTGAGACTTAGACAAAAGGCGAAGTCCATATTTAAGATCACCATAATTGAGTCTCGATAAAATTAACGATTTACATAAGGTGATGCGAGATTTTTCAGAGAGGAAGCTGTGTAATTTGTATAAAACCTTGAGTCAACAATTACATTACAGTTAAACTAATTCTTAATACTTTATTGCTTCACGCTAACTGTGAAGGAAAACATCGTGAGGAAACGGCGGCTTTGTTGGCTCCGCACGTATTGACGTGTCTTTCCTGTGGGCTAGGCCGACTAAGCTATCAGGATAGTATAGCACCTATACAAGGCAAGCCTACTCCATCTACGAGTAAAAACAATGTCCCAGGCACTTCACCCATCTAGTGCGAGTGATGGAGCCACTGGATGCTGCATAAATCATCTCATTACGTAGATGCAAAGGTCAAAGTTTGTTGCTTAATTAATCGCAGGCTTTTAAACTAATACAAATAATTGCTTATTAAGTATGTATATACATGTTAACAGGAAAAAAGATTATGACTGAAATGAAACGAAAGAGGATAGTCAGGATCGTGGTAAGTGGCAAACCCTTTCTTTGCCTACCCCTCCGGGATACAGGCGTGAGATTATGTATGTACCTATATGAAGAATTAAGAACTAAAACCAATACCAGTGGTCATTAAAATATAACGTTATCGATATACTAGACTTCGCATTTTCAGCTAAACCAAAGAAGAAAATGTGTGATGCAGGAATAAGCCCATTTTACGGTGACGCCCCGCGCTGAAAGATGGTGGGCGCTGCTTTGTGCCAGCAGACAATACTCGGCCTATTGGCTATGTATTCCAATCATATTTCATTCGAACAACATCGACCTAGAACCCGGAAGGTTAGCCTTTCACGAGGCTTTCACCTTGGAATCCATTTCGACTAATTAGTTGGTCATAATGTCATGTCTTTTTGGAACTACCTACTGATTACCTCCTATTAAATTACGTCTAGAGTAGAGGCATATCTTAGTCAACAGCTTATAACACTTATTAGAGACGAGACCATCACTTGTCACGTTAACTGAATGCAACTGAATTAGTGCCCATATTCACCCCTTCGGAGAAATGAGATTCTTAAGAATATTCTTATCTTCTTATACTATCATATTGTTCAATACATGAAGATTTAGTGTCGCTCAGCTTAATGTGTCAATCTTCTCTACATTGCCTTATGGCAACACTTCTTTTTCCTTTGACATTTCAATAGAGATCAATTTAATCACTAAAATCATTAGCCTTTTTATTTGTAAAATGTATACGGTGCCTGTGTAATTAAGTGCTAGAGCGCTGGCACGGTTAGCCAGTGGTCGCGGGTTCAAGTCTCGGCCTGGGTGGAATTTTTAACCTCTGAATAGGTTTTTAAAACTGTCCTCAGCACGGGTTGCACTGACCCGAAAAAAGGATATAACAATCAATATAGTTCGTACAGTCGACAGCAGCTCGATCTTAACATTTTTATCGCAAAGTCACCCTAATGTATACAAGTGTAGTTCACGCTGGCTAGAGTGGTGTCGACTGTCTTTACCCAAAATTGATTATAGTATCGCATGACGATAGAGTCGCTAGAACCCTTCCCCGACAATTATTGCCCGACGCAAAATGACACAGAAAGCCTTTCTCTTCACTCATTAATATCCCCTAATCTGCGACCGTTCCACGACGCTTAAACAAAGAAAGCGTACGTCCTTCGTACAGTGTGCCTACGTCGTTATCCGTTCGTCATTTTGCGACAATGGGCCAGTGGGTGCGTTTGAAAAAAGGGTCCCGTCATAGGGTTAGTGTGCAAGAAGGTTCAATGTTTCGATTAATGTTTTCATTTTAATCACAGTTTTCGTCACGTCTTAGGTTAGGTTAGGTTATGAACATAATCTATTTTATTATCATTACTTATTACATGAAGGTGGTATGCCTTGGGGGAGGCTCAGAGCTCTTCCTGAAGTGGACGAACTCCGGCTGATTGATGATGATGTAGAGCGTCGCGTTACTTGGAAATGATTAAATGACAGACACAGTACAAAGAAACAAGTGGTGGTAGCGAAGCGGTAGAACGCCGGCTTCTGATTCGGGAGGTGGTGGGTTTGACTTTGTTTTCTAAGTTAACTAAATTTGTGAAGTTACAGACCACTCGCTAACGGTGAAAGAAAAACATCGTGATGAAACCTTATTGTCTGAGGTATTTACATACCTCAGCGCTTGCTACGTACAATGGCCCAACTATGAGGCTAAGTGCGGAAATCTCAGGTCTATCTAGAACTAGAACAGCACAAAGAAACAAAAATAGTACGGATATGATATTTTGCAAGCAATATTAAGTGAAACATTCGTAAAGTTTCAACTCTCTTGGTAGAGTTTAGTTGAGCTGGAACCCTCGCACTTGGTTGGATTTTCTGAGCACTGTGGGCTTCTGTTGTGTTTGTTTCGCAGCCCAACGTCCAGTCTTCCTCCAAATTAAATTAAAATGTCCCCACGATCCCTGTTTGCGTTGCCCTTTAAATGTTCAAGTTTTAAAGGACAATGGATTCCCGGGCTCCAGACAGCGTGTTGTGGCTGGCCTGAATAATTCCGTGGACTAAGAAGCAGGTCGAATGGCGTTTAGTTGCGTTCGCAGAGATAATACTGATGGAAATGGCGGGATTAATACTTTATTGTCGACGGGCCAAAGAAGTAGCAGATAAGTCTTGTGCTTGTGCCTCCGCGAGTTCCCTTCCTGCGCTCAGCGTCAATTAAATTAAATTCAAAAACTTTTATTTATTTTAGCGTAGGAACGGTGACTTAATGAACGTGTCCATTTCAAGCAAGATCTAGAAAGTTACGGAAAAAAAAATGGGCAAAATACATTGACCAGCTTGCTATTGTAATTGAGGTATCATCACTTCGTTGTTTACCGAAACTCACTAAAGAGAATGAAATTAAATCATAAACGTTGGGAGACGTGTACATGTACGGGTAATATACTATAGCTCGGTAAGAACTGACCCGCAATTCAACTTAACATAGCGGCAAAGCGGAATTCTTGACAAAGTTGTAAAGTCTAAGACTATAGTTATTTGTTATACAAGAGTGCAAAGTTGCTTTTCAACCGCGTGCTCAATTTTGATGAAAGAGCAAGCGAAGGATTCTAAAAATTAGAATCCTGAGCGTTAGCGAGAGATTCAAAAGAGCACGAGGTGAAATTTTTTTGCACTCGAGTGCAATTAGTAACTTTTCATCCCACCTCAGCGAGGAAATGACTAAATGCAAAAAAACACAAAGGAGGTTCTGAGTCTGACTTTATAAAAAATAAAAAAAGTAGTATGATAAATTCGGCACCATGGAGGTAGAAGTAAATAGGTTTAATGATGTTTTGAATTTACAAACTTAGTGCACTCGATGTTCTAAATGCAATTTACTTTATCCTTTAGCAGATAAAAACGGCTTTTGCACTCAGATATCGAAGAGCAAAAATACTCTTTCTGAGATGGGGGGATGAAAAATCATTTTAAGTAGAGCTAACCCAGTCACTATTTTGTTGAAAGTAGCGGCTGCGGTTAAGGCTGTCCGAATAAATAAGAGCAAAACAGCAGCAATGTCACCGGTAAATTCAAGTGCGCGGGCCAGACGCAGAAATCTAAATATCTAACGTCGACATTTTTTACTTAAGAGATTTATTCATGAAGTCATTTACATTTCCGGGGGATACATGACGCCATCCTAATTTACATTTCTGACCGCTCGTGTTGCATTATTTAGAGACAGCGACCGGGAAATTATGCGAGTCTTTAAATCACTGCTTTGCCCTGAAACATGGCAACATTAACCGATTAAAACGAGTCGGCGGGTTGCTATCCCAGCGTTTGCCGGCGCTCGGCCCCTCCTAAATCGTTTACAGACATCTAGAGCTTCCATAAGACGAACGAGCGTGTCGGTCTGACAAATTTACCGTCCATCCTTACGGCATCCGGAGCTTTCGCGGATCACCACATATAAATTGCCGCGTATGAATAATAAACGCAAGATATAGACTGCCCGAGGCTACCATCTTGAATGCGTCATTAATAGCTCGCTCTTCATAAGTGGAAACCCTCATAATACCTTACTTTTACGAGGACTATAAAAACGCTGTAACATCTCCGCGCCAACATCGCGACGTGCGAGCGGACAAGAGGTTAAACGCAAGTAATAGCAACTATTGTCCTGGAGCAAGCACGCACGATGCTACATGTGCGGAGAGCGGTATGCTATATTACCCATTTTTCATCTAAATCGTGTGACTTTTGCTCGTATGCCGGCGTAATGGAGCGCACTTTATCGTCAGTAATCCCGCAGTAACGGGATCCTTTTAGCTTTTTTCGTGGTGCTGTTGTAAGGGAATCGGCACTCGGCGTTTTTAGCTCCATGCGGAAAATGTAATAAAAAGTGCACCGCGCACCCTAAAGTGGATTTAAAATTTGGAAACCACTTTATTGAGGCCACACACCGCTGTCGATTTACCTTCGAATCGATATCCACTGACAGTCGCTCAAAATGCTGTAGAACGGGCTATGCTCGGAGTCTCTTTGATGAATCACAAGCACAGCAGAAACGAAACAATGCGCCAAAGAACTAAGGTGACTGGGATAGCCTGTAACATTAGCAAGTCAAAATGGCAGCGGGCTAGTCACATATCCCGAAGAATCGATGGTCGTTGGGGTGCAAAGTTTCTCGAGTGAAGATCACGAATTGGCAATCGCAGCGTAGGAGGCCCACCAGCTCGGTGGATCGATTATCTGAGGCAGACTGCTGGCAGCGTCTGAATGACCGAAGGCAAAAAGAAGTGGTGTACCGTGAGGGAGGCCTATATCCAGCAGTGGACAAATACAGGCTGGTTGATTGACATCGGCTGTGGCTTTTTTACGGCAAAGTGTCAACAGCGTTGTCTTTATTTGTACTGTGACGTTGTGGTCCATATTGCACAATTCCTTTGACGTTTAGTCGTTGCGGAACTTCGCAGGTGCACGGGAGAGCTATCCGCGAGGAAATAACAAAGACGCCCGGCCTGAAAGAGGCTTTTACCGAGTTTAGCGGAATAAGCCGAAAACATTTGTTATTTCTTTAACCTTTCCTCCAGACCCTTGTAATACCCGATGCATGGCATTTATTCGCATTAAATCGAGTACGTAGGTTCTCTCAATGGAAATACCGGTTACAATTGAATAACAACTGTTGTGACAGGTTGAAAAAATAAATGGACGTGTTCGCGCTTTGAAAAAGACAACAAACACTTTCAGTTGAGTTTTGTAAAACATGCTACTTTTTTGTATCTACTTATTGGAAACAAGAAATAACAGATATTGTCTCTATGAGAAGAAGTTCTGAAGTTTAATGAGAAGTTGACCAAAAGGGGGGTGTATTAGCAAAGGGCAAGATAAAAAGTACCCGAAACCGGCGTATGTGCATGCAACGACTAATGATCTGTCAGGATTGTGGCAAGTGGCAGTCCTTGGTCTCTGCCTACACCTCTGGGATACAGGCGTAAGTTTATGTATGTATGTATGAGAAGAAGTTTAGGCCAAGTAATTCGATCTATAGTGGTACCAACAGTGATTTTAACACGTGACATCCCACCAAAGACATCCCAAGTGTGCATGTGCGACGTGTGAAAATTTCTTAAACCTTACCTTTTGCAACTAATTGTAATGAAAAAAATTCAATAAAGAATTGTGTTAGAGGGCATCGTGGTATGAAACTATTGCGGAAAGGTCATATCGAACACACGAGAGTTAATTCTAGTTATAAATCAAACAACTTCTGTTATGGAACCAAACGTGAAATCGTTCCATTTTTATCATAGAGCAACGTTAAGAAATCACTTTCATTACCTACCTGTACTTCTTTTTGTTCGCTGTCTAGTCTTTACACATACATACATAAAATCACATCTGCATCCCGGAGAGGAAGACAGAGACCAGGGTTTGCCACTTGCTACGATCCCGGTAAACCTCAAACGTTTCATCAACATTCAACGCTTCAACGAACTGGTATGTCACATATTCCGTGATGCTAAAAAGATACAGCCCTTTATAGGCAAGCAAAATAATAAATAAAACTAAAAAAAAAAATACATCCACAACATGATCGTCATAAATAATAAGGATAATATTAATAAATCAATGATTAAATACAAAATGTCAGTTAAATAGACCACCCCGAGACTTTTCCGAGCCAAAGGTCCCCATAACGCTGGCAGTGTTACCGCGCTGCAGCAAGGGAGATTCTCTGCATCAGAAATGCCCCAGAGTGGTTTTACAAAGCACGGTTCCTCAAGAGTCCTAACTGTTTAATAATAGTAGTTTATGTGACTGTCATAATATAATGAGGGTTATTAAAACACGAGTGAGATTTTAAAAACGAGCCTTGGCGAGTATTTTAATAGCATTGGCGAGTGTTTTAATACCAAGTTATGTGCAGTCTCATACACTACTTTATCTACACTCATATCATAATCTTCAACAGACATTTTTAATCCAATAAATGAAATTTTTGAAACAAAATGGCGCAATTTCGACAAAAGTATCTTGACATTCAATCGTCTGCACTCAGTTTTGCGCGCGTAATTTTAGGTATTTTTAGTTGCACTTTTGGTACCACGAAAATGAAATTAGGTTTTTTATAGAGTCAACTTTTGACATTAAAAAAAAACTTAAGTTTTGTTCCGTGATCACAGCAACACTTTAAAAAAAATAACTGTAACATAAAGTGAAAAATCTGACCTTTAATGTAACTTTATATTACACTTTTTTTTTTATTTTCTTTAAAGTTATGTATTGTTTAAAGCCTGTCAATATGTGTTTACCTTTGAATTCTTAATTTGAAGATTATGATATGAGTGTAGATAAAAGTCTTTATAGGTCAGGCACACAGACAGTCGTCGAAGGCTCATTAATATTTCTCGGTATGTGCCGTCAGAAACTCTCCGTCGTTTTGCGCTTCCTAACGGCACTCGTTTTCAGCACTCGCCGATATGTAACTATACGTACCTTACATACGTAAAATATACGTACCGATTCTTTAATAGCAAATTGCAAAGAAACTATTGTAGCCGACACTATCCATCCAACTGTTTATCCATGGGTAAGCTCTATACAGTGAAAAAGTTCGAAGACGTTTCACACCGTCACATTTGCATCTATAGATTAATTGTATGGCTGACAACTCTGTCAAACTGCTATTTTGTTGGTTTATCTTCGAAATGTAATTATCTATTTACTTACTTATCCAGTGGCTTGGCGCAAGATGCCCTAACTTAACAAGAAAAATTCAATCGAGTAACTTTTTTTGTTCAGTAGCCTCACCCTCCGCTTCGCGAGATACCTTTGTGGGCGTGTCCTTGTATATTTTTATGAAGATACTTAACTAAATTGCGTGTCCGAGCGGCCGAACCAAAATCAAAAATCGAAAGTGTTTTTATCTAAGTAACACAGAAACTGCGACTTACCCAATATATAAAAATCTCGTTTCACCTTCTTTGTTATCGAACTCCTCGCAAACGGTTTCATTGATTTTTATGTTTTTTTTTATTGTGGATATTCAGTAGCTCTGAGAATAAGGGAGGCTAATTAATATGGCAAAATAACGTTTTCCGAGTCAGCTAGTTAACTATTAAAATTCAGTTGCGTACTAAGTCACAAAATACGTTACGAGTACGCGTAACTAGAATTAGACCGCATCATACGATTGGCTACACTTCCGGGATCCTAATTAATGTGTCGGTAACAAATTTCTTTCATTTTTTCATTTTCTTTTATACTTTTCCAAGCGAGCTATGCCCGCGACTCGCATTTTATTGCTAACGTCTCCACTTTGATGTTTGACATTCACCTTTTTAAATGTTTCATGAATTATTCTCTTCAAGGTTGTTAGCAATTTATCATCAAAAGCGAAGGAGCTGTAGTACTTAGTAAAGAAGGAGAACGGTGGCTGAACAGTAAATAACGTTGCTTCACAAGCATGTGACCTGGGTTAAAATCCCAGCAGACAATGTACCAATCGCCTTATCTTCTAAATTACGTAGAAAAAGATGCCACATATCACATTTGAAATTACGGACACATGCACGTTATTGTGGATATTTTATATCATGAAACATGCACTATACAATAGCCACCAAACGTTTCTTCAAATGTACCCATATAAAATCATAATAAAACTATACTTATTAAGTAATAAAACGAAATTTTAACATACCTACATAAAACATTGTATTACCAAAAATTGTGGATTTCCAGTAGCAATACCACTCGATAAGGGCAAAAGAAAACATCGTAAGGAGACCTGGGCGTATGAGACGTTCACATAAGTAAAGCGCGGTTTACATTACTAAAAAGCAAGTAGACTTTTACACTTCTTTCCAGTGGAGTCGCATCTTTCTCTTGCTTTTTACTAATTAGCTGGACTAATTTGACCGTTAACACTACAACGTGTAGAGAGTACTAAGATGCGAAGGGTTGGAGCGGGACGCGGGAGGGGCGGCTTTAATTCTGAATAAAAAACGATTCTATTTTCTCTTTACTTGAAAAGTTGTCTTTAGCCTACCCTCTACCAAGACGGTGAATTGAACTAACAACTAAGATGACTCTTGAACTTATTCATTAGTTTTTAGGATTCCGTACTTGAAGGGTGGCCGGTTTTTAAGTAATGTAAACACACGCTAAGACCCGGTCTTAGCGTCGTTGGTGTTTGGCCCTTTTCTCAGAGAGAGAGTACCGGGTTATACTTTTTCTTTCTCTTCTTTATATATCCCTCGCTCTCTCTCTCTGAGAAAAAGGTTGTGACGAACCTTTATGGATCAATGGGCCATTTTGTCTAAAGTAAGTTTTTGATGAAGCAGCTATAAAATATATTTGACTTGCGGATTAATAGGAAACTAAATAATTAATATCAACACAAATTTCATCATTCACTAACAAAAAAAATGCCCTACAAGTATAGTGATAAATGCGCGGTTTTTGTTGCATTTCTGAGTTAATTTTGTTATTTTCTCGATCGTTGCGCGTGCCCATAATATTTTGTCATGTGCCATCAATGGCACGCGTGCCACTGGTTTGCCACCCCTGGCTATTGTGTCAAAACAGAAACATAATTCACTGCGTCTCTCAAAGGAATAGAAACCGATCTGACATGGCAACAATGCCTACGCTTAGCTGCTGTATGATAAGTCAGAAGACCATTCAGCGTGCCTGACGGAATTCGGACCCATGTCAAGTCGTTTTCGTATATATGTCTGAGTTAATTTCGCGTACCCTCGGTAACTGACTATATCTACGGCTTTACAGGATAATCTTTGCCTTCAAGTGTCCAGTTTAATTCTTCAGACGCTTTTATCCCCCGCCCACAAAAATTTGGTGAAGACTGTGAGGATATGTTTCCTACGCCAAGAATACAGCAAAAGTGATCCAGCTCGCGCTTCTAACCTTCCACACTAATCGATGCACCCCGCCATACTTTGTCGCAGTGATGCCAACCTAACGACCTGTTAAATAATTATAATAATACTAGCTGTTGCCCGTGGCTTCGTTCGCGTGGTAATTTTGAAGTGTATTTTTCCGGGATAAAAAATAGCCTATGTGCTAATCCAGACTATAATCTATCTCTGTGCAAAATTTCATCCGGATCCGTTCAGCCGTTTTTGCGTGAAAGAGTAACAAACATCCATCCATACATACAAACTTTCGCGTTTATAATATTTGTAAGGATAGCCTCTTATTTCAAAAATATCTCTCAAGTATTAGTATATATTTATGTGCATGTTTGAACCGGTTACTCGGACCTTATTATGAAAAATGCGACATTATCGGAAGGGCGACATCGAGGGCGACTCGAATCTAGTGACAAATGCGGTTCTTTTTTGAATAGCTATTGCTATTCAACTATGGAAACTATTCAAAAAAAGAACCGTATTTGTCGCTAGATTCCAGTGAATTGTCGGGCTCAAGCGCAACGTTGACGACCCTTCCGATAATGTGGCAGCTTCATAATAATGGCCCTGAATCATGACAATGATACTTGCGATTTTAAAGATATCATGACACTATTTTATTGAATACGTTTAATACCATTATATTGAATATTGACCGGTAAAGCAATTGGAAAACAATATAAATCCAAACTAATGCCATAATGATCAAATGTAACTCTGTTTTCACAAAAATTTTTCAAAATCATGACAATACTGAGAAAGACAGATACAGAAGTATTTTATGAACAAAAACTCAAAGTAGTACAACTGTTATTTAATGGACTATGCCGTGCCGACTATTTTATTATACGATTTTTTCAAAAAGTGAACGTTATAAGATATGTTACTAGCTACCTATTTCTAGAACTTACATCTAGAATCTATAACAAATATATTTTACAAAAAATCTACTGTAACTCTAACGAAAAACACCCTATTAACTAAAACTGTTTATCAAATTCAACAAACTTCGTGACTTAACCACGTTTGGCGGGCCAACTTTGAGGATTTATAGGAAGGAACCATTTCTATCCGCTCTCTAACAATAAATGCTACTAGAGAAGCGTTTTCAAGGGAAAAAGTGCAATCGAGTCAGTTACGTCACGGGATGTTGCAACAAAATGTGAAGGAACACACAACCGAGACCTAACTATGTGCACCAATCGGAATCTTGACGTTTGCGATAGCAATTTGTATGGAATTTGACAATTAGACGATTGGAATCGTTCAGGATTTGGTGCACGTAATACAAGATCAGATCAACTATTGACGGCAGATATAGGTCTATCCACGTAACAATAGGCCGTCGTCAAGCGGGTGCAACGATACAAACAAAAACAATCCTTAAATACTTACGGATTTAGAGTCTAAGATACATGTGCAGAAAGAAGCCCTTTCAAGTGACGGTCTATCGACCGCACGGGGCCGGGTTTTTTTTGCGCTAGTATTGTAGTCTTTGACCTGAAGTTATTTAAGGTTTATTTTAGTTTGTCTCGTTGCGCCCGCACTCGCCTGCCTGTTCTAATGTGAGATACCGGCAGTAACTGTAACCAATAACTACGCAGACTCAATTTACGATGCATAAAAGCCCAAGATAATAATTTCCGCACATCTCGATGAGTCATATTCAATATTTTTATTGAGGTAGCACATGCGCGACCCTCATTCTAGGCCCTCTACATGTGGACGGAATTTAGCGGAATGACAGTGTAATAAATTTCGCTGGCATATGATCCATAAACTGGCGGATTGACGGCAGGCCCTCTTGACGACTGCCCGGGAATTGCGTAATGAGGACAAAATTTGGGATTAAAGGCGCTTATTTACATAGAAATAAGGGTGGCCCTGTGATTGGTAATTGGTGGCTCCCGATTGGATGTTTACTCTTTTTTTTTGAGGCCCGAGATCGCGATTCAAGTCCCTTTTGAGTGGTGCCGGTGACCTTCCCTTTACGTAAAGTTTAAGCTGAACCATATTTTTTATTGGTAAATCAATAGCATACTCTCATAATACAGATTAACTTTATAAATTTGGAGAGAAAAATAACAGTACTTCCATAATATTATTTCGACTATGTTAGTCAGTAAACATAAAATGTTTGTTAGGTTGCCTTACACATTGAAGTGTTAACGTCTGGATTAAGTGATCACTGAATTTTATTTCTATCACTTTGTACTGTCATCATAACTGTACAGGGATGCAAAACTTCAAAATCATCAGTTTACAAGAAGTGGTTAGGCTTACAAGATTTGAACTACTCAAACCTTATGGAGTCATATAAAAGCGTGTGAGAACATGTCACGTGACCCGACCGTGAATCTTTCATTGTACTGTAATGCACTAACAGCATTGAGGCCTCAGTTCTTGGCCACCATTCAGTGCAGCGTCTATTGCCTCGGAGGCCACTAACAAATGCTGCTACGCCATGCTTTTATCGAAACACTCTCGTGAAATTTGATTCAGATTTTCAATGGAATAACTGGCCTTTTTGTTGTGCCCCATATTGAATTAGATCGCAGTGAAAATGTAAATATGACTGCACAGCGTAACGAACTTATTAGCTTTGCTTTGTGGGTTTAACCATGTTAATTCCAAATAGTCCGGTGAATTGGGTATTGCTTTACCAAACGGTATTGGGAGATTATTTAAAAAAAAAACATTTCCGATTTTTACCAATCCAAGTACAGTTGACCGCAGATACTTTACTTTTTTTTTTTTTTGCAAAGTTGCCTGTAACGTCATAGACACAGGACAAGATCTACAAATATCTTATCACAAATATAGGATAGCTCAATTCAGGAAAAAGTGAAAGATCATGGAGGAACCTTCCACTCCTCCCTGTCTTTGGCCGTCCTATCCCATCCTCTCTAACAGCTATTCAAGATATTGAAAAAGAACAAAAAGCCAGTGGTAGCTTTCAAACAATACCCCTAATGATACTTAAAAGAACAAACGTTGCTGTAAATGAGAAACTGTAATTGATATTGCTTTAGGAATTGCGCATTTTTGATGTTTCTGATATATTTGAAGACGGCAAAGAGATACTATTTCGAATATTAATAATGGCTGCCTTGTGCCATTCTTAGTGTAGGTTTATCTTCTTACAAACCAATAATCATTAATAATAATAACTTACAATTGTCTACGTATCACTCTTTAACCACTTTCTTATAATGTATACTTTTATATACCTCTATACATACTAGCTCTCCGAGCAAACTTCGTACCGCCACAGAATCCATTTATTTTTGAGACACAACGTTCGCTAGCACAACGCCATCTATTTTAAACTTAAATAGTATCCCACGGGAACGCATTACCGGGATATCAGGTATGCTATGACTCAATTCAGATATTTTTCTATCTGTACGCCAAGTTTCATGTAAATCCGTTTAGCCGTTATTGCGTGATTGAGTAACAAACATCCAAATATCTTCACAAACTTTCACATTTATAATATACTACCCGTCTCTCTTTCCTTAGCAATAAGGTATGTACTGTATCTTTATAAATATTTTATGTTGTGTTTTTCCTGGTACAATAAAGAATATTCTTGTCTTATCTTATTGAGTAGGATTGTTTTATTTTCATTTGTTTCGCACCACCTTGTAATATACACGTCAATTACCGCGGGCACTGACTGAAAACCAGCGCTGAGGGCTCACACCCTCAGCACAATGCCGAGTCAGATGCCCTTTGTGGCAACTTCTACACACCACAGGAAGTACGCTCTGACTTCGCCTTGTCCCATCGTGTATTTATGTGACTTGTTTCTCTTTTTCTTATTTGTAACATTGAGTGGTACGCCTTTTCTTTCTTGTGATGTGTTAATATGTTCCAATAAATGTCTTCATACCACACCCACTCAGAAAGTGTCTGATTGCTCGTTCATGAACGGGTTTAAAAGTTCGTTATTTCTTCCTTATAAATGTTTCATAAGCAGCCTATATACGTCCCACTGTAGGGCACAGGCCTTCCTCGGGGAGAGAGTATGGGCTTAATCACCACGCGTGCCCACCGCGGATTGGTGATTTCAAGCGCTGAGGTATATGAATAGCTCAGACACTCAGGTTTCCTCATGGTGTTTTCCTTCACCGTTAGCGAGTGGTATTGCTACTATAACTTCACAAATGTACATAACTTAGAAAGAAAAGTCATAGGTAACATGCCCGCACTAGGAATCGAACCTGGGTCTCCCGCTTCCGAGTCCAATGTTCTACCCACTAGGCTACCACCACCGAACTGCCTTATAAATGTGCGGCGGGAAAAATTATATGGAATGCTGCTCTCCGTAGCAGGGCTTTTGTTCTTTTGTTTTTCAGCAGCGAACATAAAAAAATACAAACGTCAAATCTCAAAAAGGTTTTACATCAAATAATTACAAAAAAGAGGTGCGATTTTTTTTGTACTCGATTTTCAATGAAAGGAGGCCAACAACCTTTTTCTGCACTACGAAAAAAATACAAGCGCGGCAATGTGTTTTGTTTTATTAAATTTAGTTTTTTATTAAATTGATAATTTGGCAGTGCGCTTTTAATTACCCAAAATAATTTTATTTTCACCTCACTAGCTCGTAAAAGCTTTGTTTATCATTCGAAATCTGCGTGGAAAATCGCACTTTATCCGCTAGCGTGGAAAGTGTTTTTAAAATTCGAATATTTTTATTCAATAAAGGTTTCGTACAATAAATTACATATATATAGAACCTCATTGGTTTCGTAATAGTTTATATTCTCTGCAGCCAGTCCATTGATGATTGAAATGCAAATACTTATTTCATGTCATGCGCCAGCCTCATTTAAAGAATCGCACTGGCCGGCAAGAAAATTTGATTTAAAAAAAAACTTTAAAATTTTCTTCTCTTTATTGAATTCACTTTACTTCCATTATTTTGGTTTGTTTTTTGATAAAATCGAAAGAAATCATAAAATATGAGCGAAGCTAGCAGCGACGAAGATATAAATTAACAGTAATTTAATATTTATTAAAACTGTTTTTCTTGCACCTAACATTTTCCTCGCTTTAGTGAGGTGAAAAGGGTTTACTAATGTATTGCCAAAAATCGTTTCCCAAAGTATTACTTCCCAAACTATTTTCCGCAAATTATCACTTGGCAAAAAAACATTTCTCAAAACAACTTAAAGCAAATAAACAGTTAGCAAAAGTTATTATGGCAAGTTATTGTTTACCAAATAAATACTTGGTCAAAATTCATTTTACCAAGCATTATTCAGTCAAAAGTATAATTTGACCAAATGAATAAAATGCGAAATGTAAACTAGAACAAAAATTTTTTGTTTGACTCAAAACTAAGTTTTTTAGTGAAATATTTTTTTTCGCTTTTATATAAAAAAAAAAGAACTAACACCCGAAGTTTCAGGATGGAGCGTCGCTGCGCTCCGCTCCATACTGGAACTTCGAACCTATTTTTGCTTATGTGTACTGACCTAACAACCAAATTTTAAACACACTTTTTACACCAAATTGCTTTCGTAAGTTTTTTTTTAAATCAGAATAATAATATAATACTACAAATAAATGTATCTTAAGCTTAAATTTTTAAATTACTTGTATTTATGTTTAATAGTATTTAACCACATGAACAAAATGCGAAATATAAATTTAATCAAACAATTATTTGCTATATAACACTTGCCAAAATAAAACGTTAGCATAATAAACGTTTGTCTTAATAAAACTTGACGCAGTAAAATTATGCGAAATGATAATTTGACCAAATGAATAAAATGCGACATGAAAACTTGCTAAAGTTTCATTTGGGAAATGAAACTGATGCCATAAGTTTATTGGGAAGTAAAATTTGGCGAAAAATACTTTGGCTAAACGGCGGTATCCCGGTGAAAAGTTGTGTGTTGCGCTCGGCAGCAAAGTTATTTAGCGTCTCGTACCTTTGAAACCCTCGCTACGCTCAGGTTGCTCAGGTTTCAATACAAGGTACTCGCGCCAAAAATTAACTTTGCAGCCTTGCATAACAAATAACTATTTCCTAGTAGGTGTAGTATAAAGCACTATATATTACTAGGGAGAAAGTCTCGATACTCTTGAACAGAAATAGATCGTTTTCTCCCCTCGATGTATACCTAATGTACTATTCTTTCTTCTTTCTTTTTTTTCTAAACCCAAAATGTGGATCTGCGTTCGTCACTCCACTTAATAACAACTTCCAAACAACACAATTACTTGACCCGGGCCTCGATTCTGTTAGTGCATTGTAGTATAATGACAGGTACACTGTCGGGTCACGTGACGTGTTTTTTCGTACCATTGACGCCTAGAAGGTTTGATGGGTGTGCCCGCGTAGACTTAAAGCAGCCATGAAATGAAAACCGCCATGTTCATGCAGTTGTCGTGTTACTACAATGCATTAACAGAATCTAGGCCATAGGATACCCTGTGCTGCCGTAGCCAGGCAGGGACACCACTGACACGGAAATACACCTAGACTGAGGCTACTCGTACTAATCTAGTACGGCAGCCTCCAGTGGGAATCGAACTAACGGCCTCTGATTTGGTAGCTAAGCGTATTAAGCTAGATCAACGCGGCAGTCAAAACTTTTTACCGCATACCGTCCGGCAGAGAAAAATCTAGAAAACCAAACGCGGGGTGACCGCACATTTTTTCGCCTGTACCCTATATCGAGGCCTCAGCACGAGAGCTCAGTCTCTGGGACTCTCAATAATTTGTTAGGGTTATTTCTCGTGGTCGATCGGGGGTAAAGGGGGGGCGCGGGGCGAGGGGGCAATTTATTTTTCGGTCGCGGTCCAATTATTTTTGGGCACGTTACGAAGTAATAAATCTGGACTGGGCGGCTGGCCGCACGCACCACCGACTTGCCTAGGTTGTAGGCTATTCCCAACTGATTTGTCAAGATTAGGGCGTTTCGACCTGCCTGTTTTTCCATACTAAAATGGAAACAGGTGCATGCCTCAGCCAAGCCGCTTCACATCAGTCTCGCAGTTTTATTGCAAGAAGTTATGTTGAATACGTAATACCAAACTTCAATAGACTTTTGTGCCTCAAAACTACTCGAAAATAATGCATCAATAGATATAGAGCTTACAGAGCCTATTCTAAAAATATATCACATCATTACATTTCAGTAATTAGTTTTAAATTAAAATTAATAGTACATTACATAACAAGGGCTGTAAAATAAAGAAACGCCGATGACGAAAGAGAGTATGGGCTTAATTACCATGCGTGCCCACCGCGGATTGGCAATTTCAAGCGCTGAGGTTGTGAGGAAGTTCTCAATTATATATTTTTTGTATGTTCCAAGATTACTCGAAGACGTGTGGACCGATTTGGAAAATTATTTTTTTGTTTCAAAGAGTAGAATTTACAGGTAGTCCCATAGTCATCAAATCAGGATCTGATGATGAGATCCAGGAGAAAACGAGGAAACTCTACAAACTATAAAGGCGCACTTGGAGCGCATTTGCTTTCTGAAAACACAATTTGGCGGAGTTGTAGTGATGTTCACGAAAAATCGTGAAATAAAATATTTTTGAATAAAAAAATATACCGACTTAAAATACGACACCACCAAAAACACAGAAATAATTAAAACGAATATGGCCTTTAAATTCGATGACTTCAGTTTTTAGTACTGTTGTATTTTGAAGTCGGTTTTTATTTAATTTTATTCTAATGATGTATTCTCACACTTAAGTAGGTATCCTTCTATATCGTTCTTTTTCGAGAAATCTGAAAACACACAACGATCCGGTATGTAAACTTAGTAAAATTCTCAATTCAGAAACCGGCGGTAAATCACAATATTGGCGGTGAGATGCGTGACTTCGATTTCCTCGCATGATAACTAATCAGTTGTCTAATTTTTAGCTGTTTTTAGTGTGTTAGTCTATTGGTATTGGTGGCGTTTACAGCTTCCGCAATTCGACTGTTAAATGAGCCTATTGTGCCTGAAGGAAGTCAGTGCTAGTCTTTTAAGAAGGCTCCTTACGAAACGTTTCCCATACAAACGTAGTATATTTTTTACTTAGATAGATAGATAGATAGATATATCTTTTATGAAATTGCCACAACACACAAAGATAAAAAATTAACAGGCATAGTATGCGAACAACATTCAATATAAGCAAATGATACAACATAATCAATCGTAACAAGGAGGAGGAGGAGGAGATAAACATAACATAAACTCACGCCTGTATCCCTGAGGGGTAGGCAGAGACCAGGGACTGCCACTTGCTACGATCCTGACAGATCACTTTCGCTTCCTCAACATTCATTAGTCGTTGCATGCACGCACGCCGGTTTCGGGTACTTTTTATCTTGCCCTTTGTTAATACATCCCCTATTTGGTCGAAGTATGTCCGTCTGGGTCGTCCCTTACCGGCCCTTCATTGCGGAGATCGTCCGTGAATTTACGTTTAGAGGACACAAATTAAGGTTTGATCGTACTTTGAATTGGAAATACACTTATCAAAAATAAATTAGAGCTTTGTGAAAAGTTTAAATTAAAAGTCTTATGAGGCTACAATTTCCTTTTTATTCAGTTATTCTCAATTGTAAGTACGAACAAACCTCAATCTGTTTCCTCTATATGAGAATTGCTGCTTGACGGAGCCCCTCAAATAAAAACCGGTACACAAACAATTTAAAGAAAACACACCGCATTTGCTCTACTCTCTATTATTCGGCGTAACTGACCACCGAAGCTTGTTTAATCTAAGATAATAAAGAAAATCTTCAGCTCCAACAGTCTTATTTCAACAAAAAGGAAAAAGCTTATTCGGTCTAACGATCTGCTTTCTTGTTTCAGGTAAATGAGAGGACGGCAATCTTGGCGGGCAGAAAAAACCTGTCTTCAAAGCTCTAGCAGGGCGAAAATTTTCTTAAAAAGAGTTTCTATGCTTCTGTTTTAATTAATTTTAACGAATTCATCGTTTTGTTTAACCGTGTACAGTCGACAACACAATTTACGACACGTTTAGGTACTCGGTCGGAACCGAGTGGGGAATCACCACGCGCTGTTAAATTTTTTGTCTAAATTTCTTCCGCTAATGTATTGTTTCGTTTCGGTACGATTGACTATTAGAATACATTAAGAGACAAATGCCAATGTTCACGTAAGCATGGAAGGGGGGTATTATGCTGAAGAGGGGGGGGGGTAAAAAATTGTAATAAATCTGCTTACGTAATACTTGAACGGCCCCTTAAATACTTTTCTTGGCAATCCTCAAAGACGTAATTGATTGTTGCGTTGTTTTAGTTCTAAAGTTGTGTTTTTTTGTGTAATTTTTTTGTGTTCTTTTTTATTTACGCTCTATTAACTAAAACGCTCTTTTGATCACCCAAGATCATCGTCCCGTTTGCTCTTTAATGAATTATTTGGACGTTAAAAGAAGCAGGTATATTCGGGCTCTGGGGTAAATTTTATTCATTCGGCTTAATGACTGCGTAATAGAGTTTATAGCTCCATTATAAATCTCGACGAAGTGCCCCAGCTCGGGTGGTTCAGCTGCGATCCAATTTCACCCCTAAATTATGGAAAACAAGAGAATAATTTGAGAAATAAAAATATTTATGTCGGGTTAGAAGGTAACAAGATTTAAATGCTAAGTAGAAACTAATCGCTACAGTTTCAAGAACTACTTAGTTATTTTGATTTTGAGCTATTACAATTTTTTTCATAAAATTAAATAAGAGAGAGGATCGATGGAGAATAGCCCAAACATTATGAATGCTTGATATCTCTGAACTCTCAAACATTATGAATGCTTGATATCTCCGAACTCAGCTCTTTTGTTTATGGTTCAGAAAATTTCTTTCGAATCACTTTTTTGTCTCAAAATAATGGAGGGTTTTAAAAAGCTGAGAAAGCCAATTTCTTTTCTCAAAAATGTGTCATGTAAAACCTCCTATGGTTATGTTATCACTTCTCTATATCTACTTTCAAGGAGAGAATCTGCGTATGTCTTTTTTGTTATTGATTATTATTATTATTTATTATTTATTTACCTTGACGGGAATGTTACAGTAGTGTGGGCCTATCCAACAACACACTGCCCTTCTATGGTAGGTTTGGGTGACGCCTGACTATTTCTGTTGTACGGAGTATTATTTTATCTATTATTCTTAATACTTTTATTGCCCATGAAATATAATATAATATGAAATAAAATACGGCGGAGCTAATGCCATAAGCATACATTATTCATTTTGCATGAACGATTGTGTTTCGTGTGGCGTCGGATTAAGAATAGCGTCACTCCATTTCCTTCCGTGGATGTCGTAGAAGGCGACTAAGGAAATACATTACCAGGAGACGGGCAGCAGCGTTTTCCTGAGATTCCAACCACATACTGCAATCGCCAACCCGCCTGCCAAGCGTGGCGATTATGGAAAAACCCCTCATGGTTAGGAAAACCATAAGAGAGGCTCAAATGGCTGATGATGATGATGATGAACGATTGTTACGTTCAGCCACTCGACGCCCACTGCAAGCTTCCCGGTTATGCCACCCGCATCCAGCGACTCCCCGCCACCGTGACCAGGAGACCTATTTTTGAATCACTCGTATGAAATTGTATCGTCGAATGCGACTTAAGTCACACTCGTCTTCTAAGTCGCATGATGTCGTTTTTCCGTATTTTTGAATCGTTCGCCTGAAGTGTTGCCAGTACAATTTGAAGTATTGTATTTTATCCATTCCACGCAGAAATAAAAAAACCGGAAACTACCGTAACAGAAACGGAACGTAAAACACTGTTTTATTGGCTGTTTAAATAAAAAATCTTTGTCTTTTGTTACAAACAAAACACTACATACTGTCAACCTTTTTTGATTGTTGACACTCAGAATGACAAACAGTACCAACACACATTTATCGTTTTTTGACAATTAATCTACCGATCGCCATGCGAGACGAGTGGTAAGGACCATTCGTTGCAGTCGAGTGATTAAAAAATACGGAATTTCAGATGTAGAACGAAAATCAGTAGAAATCGAGCGCTCGACGCGATACGAGTGATTCAAAAATAGAGCTCCTGGTCGTCAGACCATCTGGCGGGGGGCCTTCCCACGCTGCGTCGTCCGGTCCGCGGTCGCCAGGTCAGAACTTTTTCGCCCCAACGGCCATCAGTTCTCCGAGTTAGCTGCCACTTTACTTTGTCTTTCCCTTTACCACAGACTATTTAAAACTGCCTCTGAGGAGCGTTTTAAGGAATCATGTTTTTGTAAATGAGACCGTAACTCTCTGCGGTGGAAATAAATATTTGTTATAAGTAGACAGAAGCAGCTAATGCAGCTCAAGTCTTTGTCCCACGTCAGACGCAGCTCTAGAAGTCTAGAATGTTTTATTACACCACTCTGAGCACAACAAAGCACCCTTTGTGAATTACGTATCGTACGTACGTCGAGATTCTTGTTTGTGGACTCAAATAGAATAAAGTCCGTTGACCCTTCTACAGAAATTTGTCGTTTATGAGTGCTTCTTGGATGAGGATGGCCGAGGACAGAAGGAAGGGGGCTTGGGGAAGGCAACAGTGGAATATTCTTTATTGTATGTACACCAGGAATTACTATGAGAATATTTATGGTACTATTAAATTCGTGTTTATAGTAAAATGCCAATGTCGCAGGGTCCGGTAAATTATTGACCTACCTGAATTATGTCTAATTTACATTTTGTTTTACACACATGGTTTTAAGGCCGGGTTCTCCGACACTAGCCCTATATCAGGTGTTTTAAAATACATTTTATTCTCTAATAGTTAGTATTTAAAATCTGAAAAGTATATGTATTACTTTTCAATATCTTATCTAGGGCCGTCGGTCATTATGTTTATGATTTTTTAAACTTTATAGCCTCAAAAAAAATCGCAAACTTGAGTCTTATAGTAATAATAATAATAATCACTCAGAGAACCCAACCTTAAGCATTATCTATCCAACGACCACCCAAAAAATACTTACCTAATAAGTAGGAACTTACCTAATAAGTAGAACCCTTCACAGATTACTATGTTCCAGTTTATCAGTGTTTTATTTAACTTATTTTATTAAGGATCACCAACAAGAGTGGCACAAAAATTCCAAAGTATAAAAACTTAAAACCTAAAAGGCCATGTGCACTTTCACTTATAGGTAACCGCAACATGCGTTAGTAAAAAGGTGACAACAAAAAAGACTATAAAGTGGGCAGTCCCACATAATAAAGACTACTATAATCATTTACGTAACTTAAGCAGAACAAGTAACAAGTAAGGTTTATTTTTTGGATTTATTAAGTTAGGTAATAGCGAGAGCCATTCTAATAGAAGACTTGAAGGTGTTAAGGCTAGAAAAGATGTCAATGTCAGATTCAGAATACTTAGAGAGAGCATTGTAATGACGGCAGCATCTTGTTTTGATAAACACGGAAAAATATTGCGTGACTTTACTCGTGGTTAATATTGTGGCCATGTTTGTTCTTTATTAACTTCTTCTCCACATAATCTATTAATTCTGAAACATTCATCATCATCAACATCATCAGCCACTCGACGCCCACTGCAGGACACAGGCCTCCTTCATAGTTTTTCCTAATCATGAAGGGTTTTGCCATAATTGCCACGCTTGGAAGGCGGGTTGGCGATTGCAGTATGCGGTTTGAGTCTCAGGAAGACCGTCTCCTACTAATTTAATTCCTTAGTCGCCTTCTACGACATCCACGGAATGAAATGGAGTGACGCTATTCTTAATCCGGCACCACACAGATTTGACGTTCATTAAGTAAAAATTTTGTTTTCATAGTGAATACATTTTTTGAGTTTTTACCCCCGCACGGTGTTCGATCCGCCCACGCTCGGTGCTAGATGCTCTACGCGCCACGACGCATACTCTCTACAACGAAGTTACTTAGCTTATTGATTTGATGTGAATCTAACTGCTACATTTTATATGAACTTTGAACCATGTCTCCTTTTGTTGACGTGCCTTTATACATCCGCTTGAATGGTTTCAAATAAAATATCCGATATAAATCAAAAAGTCTCGTTTCAAGCATGCTAGTATTTCAATGATCAAAGGGACTGATCATTCGGAAGTGAAGTTCGATCTTGATTATTCTGCCTTTGTCCGAGAGATTTATATTCTTTGACTAAAACATTTTATGATAATAATAAAATAATAATAAATTCCGCATAACACAATCACTTGTCCTGGTCCTAAACTAGGATACCCTTTGCTATCGCGTAAGAGGATCGACAAGGACATCGCAAACACGGAAATGTGTACAAATGTACGGTAGCCCCCAGTGGCAATCGAACCCACGACCTCCAGCATGGTAATCATATGTGATGCCGCTAGACCTGCGAGCCGTTTGTATTAAATTCAAATTTAATATATTATCCGCGGTGGGATCGCGTGGTGATTAAGCCCATACTCTCTCTCTCTCTCTCTTAGTGAAGTCCTGTGCGCTACAGTGAGACGTATGGCTGCATTATTATTATTATATATCTATTGTTTAAAGATACAATTTTAAGAAAACCATGAAATGGGAATTGGTAGTGATTATTTTCATTTATGGAAACATGGAAACTCCAACAAGGTTTGGCTAGTCACATTGGCATCTCTACATTCCTTTATACGTGTATACTTACGTGATATTATCACGTAACTTACACGAAAAGAATCTCTTCATACACTAACCCCACTCAATTTTTACACATTTCTCCACTCTAAGACGACAGCGCATTCCCAGGACATAATAACAGAGTTCAACGTAACTTTCCAATACAAGTGACAACGAAAGATACATTATACAGTATCTGTTTATCGAAAGGTTATCTCTGGAAGACGTAACTTTTTGTGTCAAACGCCGTCTTTTTGCGCGATCGCGATCTTATCGTAAGCCGTTTAAGGCAAATATAATATTTTTTTAGAATCTAGTTATTTGTTGTTTATCTATTAGAAGACCTACCCCCAATTTCTCGTACACTAACACACTGTTAATCTACTCTTAACAGCTGTCAATTGACGAAAGTGCATACAAAAAAATCCACTGACAGCTGTTAACAGTAGATTAACAGCTTGTTAGTGTACGAGAAACCAGGGGTTAGGCCGGCTGTCTGCACGAAGTAAGACAATCACATACAATACATACTTACATACATACAGTAGTTGCGTTAAATCATTTATACCTACAGCAGCCGAGTAGTTCTTTTGTACTGTGCTATTAAGGTTCTTGTTTGATACTGTCATTAATTACAGCAATTAAAAAAAATCATGTACAATTAATTAATTCAATAAATCTTATCGTATCTTAATATTGCATCATAAAAACATCGAAGGAGAAACCCCAGCAGGAATCGGGCAAACGGGAGAAATGTATGCAAATAAAAACGACAGATGTGCCCGAATTATATCTTGACACATGACAAGCAGACCATGACAGATTTTTATGCGCGATTTGTATAAAATAACGATTATTCTTTTTATCTATTTCATCATCATCATCATTCAGCCACAAGAAGTCCACTGCTGGACATAGGCCTCCTCCATGGATTTCCAAAAAGACCGATTGGAAGCGGCTTACATCCAGCGTCTTCCTGCCACTTGGTTGAGGTCAGCTGTCCATCTTGTGGCTGGTTGTCCTATACTGCGCTTGTCGATTTGTGGTCTCCATCCGAGTACTTTTCGGCCCCATCGGCCATCCGTTCTGCGTACTATGTGCCCCGCCCACTGCCCTTTCAACTTACTAATCCGCTGGGCTATGTCGACGACTTTCGTTCGTCTAAGGATCTCATCATTTATCTATTTATATACCTACTAAAGAGTCTGTTGCTTTAAGAAAACATAAATTTTAATGGCTCAGCTCAAGTGGCTCAGCGGTTCCTGAACGTTTAAGGCTGCGTATCACTTTATGCACCTTTTTTTGTTTCATCAATCAGTGTCGTTTAGTAAGGCAAGCCTTCTGTGACAGAAGCAAGAGTTCTGGGCTCATGGGTTGGTGGGTAAAGTTGGGATGTAAAGGCACCGCTGCTAAGTTATAATCCAAAACAATATTCTTACTGTGGAATTATTTAACAGCAAATATCACAATTACAAACAAAATTACAAACTTAAGTAATTCGCTATTCGTTCGTTTTGCCCCGACCGTTGGGTTTCACAGAAACCCACTTTAGGAATCGTTACTTTAGCTCATTAGCCTGGCCGTATTTCCTGGCACTTCAACTAGTCCTCTGATCTTCGTCGTTCGTCGTCGTTCGTCGAATAAACTTATGCCAGATTAAAATCACGTAAATTACCCGCCCGACAGTTTGGGCTGTGAAAATTATTACTCAAGGACTCGAACAAGAGTTATCCGCACTATGCACTTTTCCGCTTGCAGTCATAAGATGTTTGTGATGGATTTGGGGGAAGCAATAATAAATCTTGCATGGTATAATAATAATAACTTCCACACAATACAATCATGGCAATCAAAAGTGGTGGTAGCCTAGTGGGTAGAACATTGGACTCGGAAGCGGGAGACCCAGGTTCGATTCCCAGTGCGGGCATGTACCTATGGCGATTTCAAGCGCTGAGGTAAGTGAATAGCTCAGACACTCAGGTTTCCTCACGATGTTTTTGCTACTATAACTTCACAAATGTATATAACTTAGAAAAGTCATAGGTACATGCCCGCACTAGGAATCGAACCTCTCTCGCTTCCGAGTCAAATGTTTTACCCACTAGCCTACAACCGCTCTATATATATCAAGTATGCTATGCCTCAATTCAGGTCTTTGTCTATCTGTACGCCAAGTTTCATGTAAATCGGTTCAGCCGTTATTGCGTGATTGAGTAACAAATATCCAAACATCTTCACAAACTTTCACAATTTTATTATAATATTAGTAAGAAGGAGGAAATATGATATCAAAAGTCGAACGAAGTCGTACAATGGACAAGAATAATGAGGAACCGCATTAGCAACTAATGCTGCAATAGAAGGGGTTTAGGTTAGGTTAGGTAAGGTACAACTTAGAGGTATATCTGCTCGTTATATACCTATAAGGTAAAACTAAAGTTTAAGTTAAAACTCATTACGACATATTTTTCCGAGGAACCAATGGCTGAGGAGGCATTGAAGATCAAAGTCGCACTTTTTTGCATATTTTTGCAGACATGTGCACATACATATGTAGTACCGATGCCCAACATTTCTTCCCAAGCTTTCTAGTCTGAAATTTCGTCCAAGGACTTGACGCATCGGGATCTTAAACAAGCGCAGCGTTTGACATTTTTTTTATCCTCGTCCCAAAAAAATAATAGATTTTTGAGCAAAACTTTATAGATAACTTTTAATGTCCAGTATTTCAACACCTGCTGGAGCCTGTTTCATATAACTACAATTCATGGTTTACTATGATGCGAAGTCGATTAGCCCACAGATCAACAACTAGGAATACTCTGCTGCGCAATGTGCATCAAATTGTCATAATAAACTAAGACTTGCAGTTCTACGAAACTCAGCCCTGCTCTTTCTTTTCACTGCAGAAACTTGTCGAATTCATTTAAGGGACGAGCCGGAACTAACTAGTGTTGCCACCAATGAAAAATGAATCAAAATTGCAACAATTTTTAGAACCTACAGCCTAGAATCTACCACCAAGAACTAGTGCCTACAGGCCCTAAAACATCATCATCAACCATTTGGCGCCCACTGCAGGACATAGGCCTCCTTCGTAGTTTTCATAACCCCTCATGGGTTTTGTCATAATCGCCACGCTTGGCAGGCGGGTTGTCAATCTTGGAAGACGCTGCTGCCCGTCTCCTGGTAATTGATTTCCTCAGTCGCCTTCTACGACATCCACGAAAGGAAATGGAGTGACGCTGTTCTTAATCCGGCGCCACACAGAACCCCTAAAACATAACAGCATAAAAATAACATACCAACATTATGGAGCCTCCAAGGCCACTTAAACGAATTGAAAAAAAAATTGAAACTAAGATGTTCCGAATAGTTTAGTACCTATAGAAAAGCTTATAATGAGCTTAACGTGAATCAATTATGTTCCAATTTCCACACAGAATGCTATGTTTACCAAACGCCATTTGCAAGGCCGCGCTAGCGTTGACGTTACTAGGAATACCTTTTGTTCCAACTCGAAGGGGTGTCTCATTCTTGTTTGGAGTAATTTCGTAAGGTATAATTAAGTTACACCGCTGCCTGCAGTTCCCCAGTAAACTCGATTAATTTAACAATTGAACTAGCAACGACAGTAATGGTTTCAATCTTAGCTTTGGGGGGGAAAATGTCGTGCAGTTTAATTAAATAACTAATAGGATGTCGTGTGTTAAGTACGTAATAGGATAAAACTCCTCGGCGATTACGGATTTTAGCACCAAATTCGAAACCAAAACTTCCTTGTCCGATTCGATTCGCGAGAGCAAAAAACGCTCCTCAACAGTCCGACAAAACAATGCCAAGCAACTCAGAATTGTTGATTAACTGCAAACAAGTTCTGCGTCCGGACCACTATTTTCTGATGCAGGATTTTTAGGTATTTCACCTCGCAGACGACGCGATGGTCCGGCTTGCTGCAACTTTTATGAGTCCGTCCGGGACACCGGTCTCTTTACTTTTTTTTCCACCGGCCGGCCACTGGTGGAATCGCATTTCGGCCAGCCAGCATTTTGCACAGCGGTGTTAGAAAAATTATGATTTCTTTTTTCCACGTGCTTTTCCCACCGGCCATGGTGCAAAAATTCCCTTTCATGATAGTTCGATATTCGAAGAGAAAAAAAAAATCCGTGCAGTTTTTAAGTGCTTAGAGCAATTCTTATTCATTATTCAGTCCCAGAGCAGTTAGAGAGTTGTAGAGAATTCAAACTGGAATAAGTGTCGGTGCTCGAGGAGACTTTAGTTTATTTAACTTTGCTCTTTTCCAATTTCGGTTTAATTTAAAATTAAGTGCACTTGCATTTAAGCAAGTAGGTACTGCTACTGTAGTTTAATAACTAATCAATGGTACACCATTAAGCACTTGTAAAATTGCTTTACTCGATAAAAATTGTGTAAAAAGATTAATCTCTGTTTATTTACTCTTACTTTGCAACCTGCTTATTGTTTCGTATAAAAAAACCAGGAAAAACGCGGCATTAAACAGCGAAGGGCTTTTCAACAAGAACCGCTTTTTTAAGATAAATACAGTGACACTCTACGGGGACTCTCCAATTGAGCTTTTAAAGGAAAAAGTCTCATTGGGGATTTAACACAAGCAGATTCAACAAAAAAATACCTGCATTAACAGACAAATATTTAAGGCTCAAACAAATGATGCTTTCATGTTTTTTTTTTCAGACAGCCAGCGGTATTTTTCGGTTTTTTGTTTTACTACGATATTCAGTAAAATTATCTCAGTCTCTATTCAAGATAAAAATCTTTAAAAAAATATCTACATTGCTATAAAGTTATTGTATGTATTTTTAAAAGATTTTTTTTTTACTTTCTTCTACGAATTTACAAAGACTCTCAAAAATGTATTTCGATTAGTCTTATTAATTTCAGTTGAAAAGACCTGAACCTGAGAATTAACCACAAGCAACATAGTCTATGAGCAAGCGATTTATTTATCACAAAACAGCATGATAAGGAAACAAATATAAGCCAGGCATTTTACTAAGCCGTTTGACAGATTATCTGGTTCTAAATTGCCGAGAGCAATTTTCAGATGGCTTAGCGAGACTTAAAGAATAATATGCTTTCGAAACTTTTATGGAAACTTGTTGGGTTGTTTTTCTCACTGGATAAGTTCAAACAAAAATATGTAAAAAAGATTCCGACGAATTGAGAACCTTCTGCTTTTTTGTTTAGTCGGTTAAAACGGTTTCGGTTCCAAAACGGCGGTTGTAACTATAATTCGTCTTAAATCATAACGGGCTGGCAACATTGGTTCCTTTAGTAAAGTGAAGTTTACGGTGAATATTCGGAGGAATAATTTACAAACTGTAGAAAATTTACAATGCGTATAAATATTTTTTTCTCTGAAATACCATCATTTTGAGTGTCTGGTGACACCATTGCAGAGTTGGCATATTAAGTTTTTTTTTTAGTACCTACTATATTATGTAAAATTTTTGTAAGCGTTGAAATACAAGCCTTAAGCAAATCACACGGCACTTTCGCTCTTAGACAGTGGCATAAACTAAATACCTATATCATAACCGTACCGCGCTTTACTTTTAAGGGGGTCCAGGGAGTAACAGATGAAATTCGCAAAAAGTGTCTTCTAAAAGTGAATCTCTCAATCATGTCATTTTTAGGTGATTTTTAGGACCCACGACAAATAACCTAGGATCACGAACCTGGGACTAGATAGCATTTATGCCAAAAACGGCCGTTTCTGGTGTTAATGCTATCTAGTCCTAAGGTTTTTGCCTTAGGTTCACGGCCATGGGTCCTAAAAATCACTTTTAACATGATTGAGAGATTGTGCTGAAACTTTTTGCAAATTTGGTCTGTAAGAAAAGATTTTGTTTTCCTCGGTGGCGCTAGTGTTACTCCCTGGACCCCCTTAAATGGCGGACTTGCTTCTTCGTGCCAATCCGTTTCGTATTGTAGGCAACTCCGGCTATTACGCTGAAGGGTCACCGTATTGTGTTTATTGTGAAGCTTGCATGTGTCGAGGCCATTAACATTTAACATCAACGGCTCACTTGTACGAAGGTTTTACTTTTCTAATAATATAATCATGATTTAAACTTTCCTAAAAAGCGCTTATATAAACACGCTTACAGGGGAGAAGTAAAATAGCGTCTAGCTATTTAAAAAAAAAATAGGTTTGGGTTTTTCGTGTATCACTAGTTCAAGGTATTTTTTACTTATTTTTTTACGAGTTAAATATTTTACGATACGAATTACGATTTCCACTTTGCATAGCATAATATAACTAACTAGCTGTGGCCCGCGACTTCATTCGAGTGGTAATTTTGATGTGTATTTTTTCGGGATAAAAAATAGCCTATGTGCTAATCCAAACTATAATCTATCTCTGTGCAAAATTTCATTCGGATCCGTTCAGCCGTTTTTGCGTGAAAGAGTAACAAACATCCATCCATACATACAAACTTTCGCGTTTATAATATTAGTTAGGATCTAGCAATATTTAGATTGCGATTTTGTAATATTTTACAATATTATTATATTACAATATTTAGATTTGCTTCTACGTAGTACACGACACGACAACTCTCTTTAGAGTTACCTAGGCCGCGTTTCATAAAACCGCAGTACATGTTTTTTTTATAACAATTCGATGTACATTTCGTAGCTGGTTAGTACAATTAGTCTTCCAACTTTTTAATCTGTGGGTTTACCGGCTATGCCACGTATATCAAATTGTCATAGTTAACCGTAAATTGTAGTTCTATGAAATGTTGCCCTGCAAGTACTATAAGCACCGTTAGTCCGTTTGATGGTCGCTGTATAACATCTTCCCACATTTCCCTTTTCAGCAACAGTAAAAGAAATATGTGTTTGAAACACATCTTATCGTATATTTTTTATTAAAAAAATAGTTCAAGAACTTATATTTTTATTGACATAGCCTGAGAGGATAGATGGACGTCCGTTTTGACTCAAAATTATATTGTGGTTAAAATATTAAACGGAAAAAGTATTTTATCATTGTTTCATAGGTCTGAAAAAATATGAAAAATCATGTTAATAAAACAAATAATTTTGAACGTTATGTAATAAGGCTAAAGACATTATTTTATGCAGTAACTCAAGCTTCACACATTATAGGGCTCGCAGCTTTCGCAGCTTAACACATTATAAAGCGCCACTCGCGTTTGTCTCAGTTTGCACCGGATTTGCACGGAGTGCTTTTGAACCAGGTGAATAGAATTACTTTTCGACAAGACATATTCAAAACATGTTTTTGTCTTAAAAACCTATTTAGAGGCTAAAAATTCCACCCATGCCGGAACCTGAAGCCACCACCTCTGGCTCACCGTGCCAGCGCTCTCCCAACTGAGCTAATGGCCAAGTGCAAGCATTGATGAAATTTCGAGCCTCTTTACAAACTTCTCTGTATTACCTGTGGTATTACGTACGTGTAATTGTCCTCAGCACGGGTTAGTGCAACAAAAAGAATATAATATTTTTGTCTACCAGCCCATTTATTTTAAAGGATTGCTGCTATGAACATAGATGCAAGGAGTTTACTCCTTATAAGTGAATATATGATCGTATGTTGTTTCTAAAAAACATTTCACAATGCATATTCTATTTTATTTTAGATTCTAGGAAGACTAACAGCTTTTACAAGGTAAAAATTAGGATACACTAAACCAACTAAAAATGTTCACAATTACAGGTAAATTAGATAGAACGCAGACAGTTCACAGGTCCACCATTTAGATATAAACAATATTACATGAAAAAAGGGAAATAACAAAGTAGAGCAAATCCAGGTCATAGTGATCAGACATTATATTAAAATTCCTACTTGCACGAACGAGATACGTGTTCTTCCAGTAATTAGTAGCTGCGTACGGGATATGTAAAATTATTTTCTGTCGCAAGAGTTTAGATGGTACACGAATACGTGGGCATTGGGTCACGAGATCGGGACAATCGATGTCTCCATTAGCGATTTTCAATAAAAAGAGATACATACGTTATAGGGGGGTTCCAAATTTGCGACGCTTAGTCAAAGGTACTGTCCACATATGTGCAGTAAAGTATTTTAAAGTTTTAATTTTTTTAAAGCCAATATGAAAACAAAAGACTACTTCATGCCTACAAAAACTAATTGTATCGTAACCCTTGCAACCGCGAATTCGAAATCCCTGCCGTTGTGACTTTTTTACCGCGGTACCTCTGAAATGAAATATGAGTCTTCTATGAAACGAAAAGAGTATATCCAGCCTACAGACACTAATTGCATCGGAATCCTGGCAACCGCTAATCCGAAAGCCCTGCCTTTAAAAAGAAATATGAGGCCGTATTTTGTTTCTAAAAACATATTTAAAATTTAAAATTAATATTCTATGAAAAGAAAAGACTATCTCAAGCCTACAGAAACTAATTGCACCGTAACGTTGCACCCTGGCAACCGCGAATCCGAAAGCCCTGCCGTTGTAACTTCATTATCCGTACCAGGCGCCCCACCTGCTCCAATTTAACGCACAATAAAAGTGTCGCACGCCCGTTGTTTTCCATGATGATGAGAGATGCGAAATAGCATTGTGCAGCGGGCGGGTTTTCCTATCAGACCTATTCCAATTTTATTTAGGTACAATGCAAGTTGCCGATTTTAAAAAGGTTATGCATAACATTTATGTAATTTTAATATAATTTGAAATATTTGGTCTAACTGACCTCTGATTTCCGCACATAGCCCCATAGTTGGGCATTTGTACGTAGCAACAGCAAGCGCTGAGGTATGTGAACGTCACAGACACTCGGTTTTCCTCATGAAGTTTTCCTTCAAATTTAATGTTAGCGAGTGTTATTGCGACAACATACATAATACATAAGCAGCCTATATACGTCCCACTGTAGGGCACAGGCCTTCTCTCAGGGAGAGAGTATGGGTTTAATCACCACGCGTGCCCACCGCGGATTGGCGACTTCAAGCGCTGAGGTATGTGAATAGCTCAGACACTCAGGTTTTCTCACGATGTTTTCCTTCACCGTTAGCGAGTGGTATTGCTACTATAACTTCACAAATGTACATAACTTAGAAAACCAAGTCATAGGTACATGCCCGCAACGGGGATCGAACCTGGGTCTCCCACTTCCGAGTCCGAGGTTCTACCCACTAGGCTACCACCGCTCCCGCCTACATACTACATACTTAATAAGCAAAGTCATTGGTACATACCAGGATTCGAACCCACGACTTACAATTAAGTTTAATATGGCAGAAACAACGATTTAGTACACTTGCTACAATAAATAGCTACAATAGCATCAAATTTATTTAGACTTTGGTGTATTTCCCAAAGATAAGGAATATTTGTCTGCAATTATATTACTAGGGCCCATCCGATCGCATCAATCAGTCAATCAATAAATTTTATTTAATTGAGCATAGGTTACATAGATTTTACAATAGGATTATATACTAACTATGCTCTACCATATCATGCCATGCATTATCTACGTAATTAACAATTTTAGCTGATGTTTCTCCTAGTGTTCACGTCAATTACAGGTAATTTGCTGTTAAATTAGACGATTTCTTCGGGAAATTTACTTATTTTGTAGTAAGATCTAATGGTCAGAAACTTAAGTAGGTCTATTTTATAGATATTGTCGAGTTCTCTCATAGACTTAAATAGTTCATTATATATTTTATTACGTAGACTTTGAGATTTTTAAAAGGTTGTGGGTTGCCTTTTAAAAACACGGCTACCTAAATGCACGGGAATGTCAAGATTTGAGCTTTTTGAGCATAACCCCTCATGGTTATGTAAACCACGAGGGAGGCCTGTGCCCTGCAGTGGGCGTCAAGTGGCTGATGATGATGATGAGCTTTTTAAAATACTCTTTACAGCTGTCAGTATTTTTGAGGCACATTGACCTTAAACATTATTTCTGAGCTAAAAAGACAGTATCTCTATGTACACTGTATTATGTCCGTCAGGGCCGCCCTGCAGTGGGCGTCAAGTGGCTGATGATGATGATGATGATGAGCTTTTTAAAATACTCTTTACAGCTGTCAGTATTTTTGAGGCACATTGACCTTAAACATTATTTCTGAGCTAATATTACACTGTATTATGTCCGTCAGGGCCGCCTTTTATAAAAATACAATTCAAAGTCTGTTATGACAATTCGATATACATTGCGTAGCCGAGTCTTGCTACTTGTTAATCTGTGGGTGAATTGTCTTTGCGATTAACATCGAATTGTCACAGTAAACCAAGAATTGTAGTTCTATGAAATAGTCCCCAGCAATCAAACAGGCTACTGTAAGTGCAAACAGTGCTACGGTAAATCTTTTCACTACATTTCCTCTTCGAACTCTAGCAGTAAATATTACTAAAACCCTTGTCAGAGACATTGCCGACATACTGACTTAGTTCATATTTATCATGCGACGATTATCACTAGGTCAGTCCGACTAGATTCGCTGGGAATCATCCTAGAGCAGGCTATTGTCGCAACTCAGTTCGAGAGCGCCCCTTCCGCAGACAATGAAGTCTTATCTCGCGGCAAGCGGTATTCAGTGCCGCTGATTTAATCAACTAAACGTATGAAAACAATGCTGTCTTCTTTAGGGACGCTACGTGACTTAATTGACGGGTGAGTGGTGAAACAGACTTCGGTTGCCGACCCTATTTATTTAGGGACTCTAATTTCAAATAAGATCTAAAAATAACCTAAAAGAAAGGTACTCAAAAAGCCAATTACCTACGTACGAGTACCTAACCGCTTGAGAGCGATTTTGGTGCAGTAATTTTTACTTAGAAACCCATGTTGCACTTGACAGAATTCGTTTATGAAAACGTCAGAAAAGTAAAGGGAACTTTTTACGAGCAATTTCACGCTTTAGTCTAAATATAAAAGGCACTAGAAGCTAACAATACACCCTTACAGCTCGAAGCAGTTAGCTCGGGGTTATTACATTTATTCCAAATGCGGACAAAAACGTTTCCACGGGAGCGTGGTCTCTCTTTTCCCAAGTTATTACAACGTAAAGCAATTCCAGTGAGAGCGTGTAACGTGGAAACCTAATGTGTATGAGTCTCGTCGGTATTGCAACACATCTTTGCGATAATTCGATTTCACTCAGTAATGCCACCTGTGCAATTTGCAATGCAATTACGAATGCATTCTCTCTGTTTCTCCCCTGGATAAATTTATTATGCCACTGCTTTTCATAATAATGCCGGGGTAAGTGTGTTTTAATTTTATTTCGTCTTCCGTCTCTATGTCTGGTGGCAATTTGCGCGAGTTTGCTTATAACTAAATGCAATCAATTTGAAAATGAACAACACCGAGATCTTGTTAGCGAAATTTCGAATTCGCTCTTACCGGTACAGAAACACAAACAGTTAAACTCTGAAATATCGAAGTATGAAGGGAGGCAGGTGGGCTGACAAAGGAAAATAAACAAATTTGGGATATTCTCTCGTCGGCCTTCTAATCGAAGACACGGGGTGAAGAGCTGCCTATTGTGAAAGATTCCATCGAATTCCATTGTTGGCAGTTTGAAAACTTAGCAATTGTCAAACTGGCTGAAAGGCCCTCCGCCAACCGGGAGCGGGAAGAATATTAAAGAATCCACAACTTTCCCGAACTTTGGGGCACTTTCTTAAGAAAATGTGGTTCCATTCGTGTATTAAAATGTTTTAGAAAGGTATTTGCTCTCGCTCAAAGCGGCATTGATTGTAGCTTAAGTGAATAATGGCATTTGCGCACCGATCAACATAGTTCGAAGGCCGTACTCGATAACAATTTAGAAATTTCCCTACTTGAACATGGGATACAAACGGGAATTCAAATATTATGCTGTCACGTTTTCAATCACAAAGGCAGTAATCCTTGCAAATGCCTGCAAACGTTTGTAATCTACGCCGGATATTGGATCGCAGTTTAGTCTGCTCAGCACTTAAATAAAATTTGCTCAAGCAAAAATCTCTTAACTTCATTTGGCTATGTAAGCAATAAATCATTTCGCAAACCTACAGGAGGATTAGGGGTCCAGAAGGTAGGTATAAAGGGAAGGCGGGGGGCAATTAACGATTCCTGTCCGAAAGTAAACTTTGTTTTACTGCCACAGAATTAATATTCATTAAAAAATCTTTTTCAACATCATTCCGTGGAAACTTCGTGATCAGCCCCATGGACGCAACATCAGCGAATTTAAGAGTTTTATGACTTAGCAAATGGATTTTTCCTATTATCACTGTAATTTTCATAGGCGGTTTGTTTTTCCACAGATTCATGTGTATTTTGTTTTCTAAAAATATCGAAATTCCCATAAGTTTAGAAAACTTTACACATCGAGGTTATCATAAGAAAGATCAGTAACAATAAGAAAAGGATAAAAATATAACTAAATATTAGGATTTCCAATAAACGATTCTACTTTTTCTTTAACAATCTCTTTATTTGATCTCATAAACGTTGTGAAACTAACAACTTTGACGTTCATTAAGTAAACATTCTGTGTTTATAACGAATAAAAATATTTGAATTGAATTGAATTGAATTAAACCTACGAGTATATATGTAATAACGATAATGAAGCAAATTTTTATTTGTATAAATTTAATCTTGCGATCAGTATAAAAGTTTTCGTAAATACGCCTAAGATACAGGATACGTTAAGGTAACCTAGCTTAAGCAACATATGTTTTGTGCTTGCCTAATTTATTTTAAACGTAATGTAAAAGATATTAAGTTCGATTAATGGAAATAAACAATTTGTATAAGATGCACCATCTCACCACTCTAGATACCTAGTTACAAAAAAAATTTGTCAAAACAGACCGGTCAGTCCAGCTACGTACAGTTTTCATGTGACCATTATGCTTAGTAGACACGTGCTTAATAGCTTCAGCCTCCGCACCGCGCATTTTCCCCGATGGGCGTGAGGCTACGCTTTCATGCTTATGTGAATGAAGGCGTAGCCTCACGCCCTCACGTCACTTAAAATAAAGTTAAACATTTGTAAAAACGTATTTGACAACTCACCTGCGGTTTCTCGTATACTTGACTGCTAGTTAATAGTCTAGTTTTTATTAGCTGTGAATCTACTATTGACAGCTGTGAATGGTTTTTTTCGTAGGCACTTTGGCCAAATAACCGCGGTTAACTGAAGATTAACAGATTTTTTGTATACGGGAAGAGAGTGTAAGCCATAAGGTAAAAGTCACAATCCCGCCTTTCTATCACCTAACTTTCCATTTGCAGCTTTCAGCAGTAGATCTCAGTTTTGCAGTTGGCAGTGTAAATATCGATATATAGCGTAGATCCCTTTGTCCGTTTCTGGTCTAGTTTGTCCGTTTACGTTTCTAGCTAGTTGGGCCGCAAAGAATCGGATCACGGAAAAAGAGAATAATTTCAGGGCAACCGGCCGGAACTAAAAACAATAACTCTCGAGGAAGTAATTCGGGAACTTTCGGAGGGCCGGTCGGACCATTTGTCCCGGGCCGGCCGGAAACTATGCCGGTAACCCGGCGGCCGTTCCGGAATTATTTCTCACTGTCACAGACCGCGGTCGCCTAAGCCACTGGATTACTCAACCGATCTCCTGCTTGCCTTATTTTTGGGGCCGTTGCCAGTGAAACTGAATCGAGTCTGCCCGTCCGTCTGGCTTACCTTTAGAGGCTTTATCTCTTGAATTGTATTCGTAATATATTCCAAAAATAAAAAATCAAGTGGGTTCCCCTTACATGGAGCGTGATTATTTTTATGTTTCTGTTTGTGCTCTGTCGTAAAAAACGGTAATATATGTATCATCATCACCATCAGCCATTTGACGCCCACTGCAGGACAAAGGCCTCCTTCATAGCCTTCATAGCCTTCATAGGTTTTCATAGCCATGAGGGGGTTTTGCCATAATTGTTAAACTTGGTGCGATCAAAGCACAGCATCTATCTAGGCTTACAGTATAACAACAAATAACAAAAACTGCCCAAGTGTGAGTCGGGTCCTGCCCCCTACCCTTACGTGCGCCAAATCCTGAACGATTCCAATCGTATAAATGTCAAATACCATACAAATGGCTTTCGCAAACATCTGTTTCCGACAGGATTTGGTGCGCCTAATTAGGCCCCTGAGGTATATAATAGGAAACACATTTTTTTCAAGTAGGTAAGACGAGTACATTACTTGTATGCGATGGCACAGAACAATTGGTACTCGAGTAAGACTCGCACTTGGTTTTTTACCCCCGTGAACGAATACGCTGACACAATTTTTAATATGTACTACAATCAATATTGTAGTTGCCTTATAGACCAGGGCCCTTATTATGAAGCAGCGATATGTTCGGAAGGGTCGTCCACGTCGCGCTCTAGCCCGACAATTCACTCAAATCTAGCGACAAATGCGGTTCTTTTTTTTTTGAATAGTTTCATATTTAATACACTGACAAGCGAATTCATAATAAGGGCCCTGAGCTCATTGATTCTTCTAAGATCTGGGACAGTCCCATCTCAAAGTACGGCCTCCACAACCTCCAAAGGGGCAAGAAGCAAACGTTGAGTGGGTCTATAAAGATCTTGTGAACTTGTTCCTTTCCACACTCAAACGAGTTACTGTGACGATATGTCGTACCCTTTTCTTCCTAAATTTACCCACTTTTCGCGTACTTATTTTGTTTCCCCGAAAAAAAAATCACAAGAGCCCTATTGGGTATCGAGTTGAAGGCCTTAATGCTTACGTTTATTTTGTCCCATCTCGTTCTTTCATAAGAAAAAATACCCCTATCTCTCTTCCTCATGAACAAATGTGCCTTTCACCATTCTCCGTCAATGCAACGATTGTAATAAAAGCTCGAAACATCTTCACATTTTATACATTTTCGCTGAAATTACGGACGCGCCTTTCGTAAGGAGAGACGATCTGCAAAACGGGGTCACAACTTAAAGTTGGCTGGTGTTTTCAGCAGAACGAATAGTGGGGATAGTTGTATGAAATCGCCGAGGCATCTGGGTCTTACGCTAGCTTTTGTAAGCAGCTATGCAAGAAGCTAAGCCTCTACTCTCGTCATCCAAACTAATGACTGGATTTCTATACCCATATATGTATGTTGCAAGAACTCTCTGATGTGAATTATCATCATCATCATCATCATCAGCCTATGCTTGTCCACTGCTGGACATAGGCCTGTCCTAATGCACGCCACTGAGCACGGTCCTCGGCTACTCTCATCCAGCTCTTGTCAGCCGCCCTGCGAAGATCAGCACTCCACCGAGTCTGAGGACGTCCTAAACTACGTTTACCGGTCCGCGGTCTCCACTCAAGATCTCGCCGACCCCATCGGTTATCAGTTCTTTGGATGATATGGCTGGCCCACTGCCACTTCAGCATGCTAATTCCTGATGAGAACTATACTATCAGTAAATTTCAATTTCACGATGTCACCATAGCTATAAATATAATGCTTCAAGCATGGTAATTAAACGGGTCTTGTTTAATTGTAATTGGGTATTTGACAAAATATCAAATGAGTTACTTTTAAAACGGGATTGTGTATGAAAATACTTGCTTATGACGTCACATTTCAGAGCACCCTTTTTATGTTTAATCTATTTAAAAATTGTAGTAACTAGTAATTGACTAAAAGAGATACATTTTCCGAGATATTATGTAATTTTTGTTTTAATCGAGCATATGAAATAATTTATTTTTGATAGTGTCAAACACCGTATTATATTGTACCGTAGTCACCATAGCTTTACATTGAATAATTTCAAGCATGATTAGACCAGTTAACTTTAAAACTATGATTTTGTACCGTAGTAAATTTAAATACTTACTGAAAACTTTTATTAATGCTAACGTCGTCAGCGCCTCACATGGTCACTCGTATTTGCGTATTTGGCGAATATTAACCATCCAAACATTGGCGGGTTTGCTCACGAATCTTTAGCACTGACTTTGTACCACGTGTGATGTATAATAAATCGTCTGCAAATACTCGAATACGGAAAGCCAAGTGAAGAGCCAGCATGAGTAAGTTCATACAGTGTTCAGATACAACTCCATCCTACACTATAGGTAATATATAGGAGAAATAACCACTCAAATGAGCTTGAGACAGATTTTTAGACGAAATGAACTTGCTTAATCTATACCTATACCTAATCCACAAAATAGTACAGTAGAAGAAGCCAAATATGTCGCGGGTTTCCTCACGATATTTTCCTTGAGAGCGAGCGATGTCGCTACCAAAAATTCACGAATGTAGGTACACATCTTTGATAAACCAAGTTACAAATACAACTGTACAGTATGTTATGCAACTCCATGGCATAATTTTTCATTTGGACTTGAGAGTTTATATCAAGAAAAATCGTTTTCAGTTTCATTGTCAGTGTCTTTAGTACGTTTGGAAAACCTGTAATTTTGCTAGAAGACATTATCAAAATCATATTCTAAGGCGACCATTGCGAAAATTAGGCGTTGGGTTTCCACCTCAACTTGTGTAACTTGCGCAAGTTACTATTTTTCATAATGGAAGTAAAACTCTGCATCAACGGAAAGATAAAATAGCAATTACGAAGTACTTTATGTTACTAAATTGTTAATCTTAAGTAGACGCCTTGGGAAGGCGAGCGCCACGCATAGCCTTCCTTGGAGCAGGTCCAAGCGGGCCATTGTTGGGAATCCCATGAAAAGATCTCTGCCGGCGGTATTAATGAAAATTGGCGTGTGCCTCGGAAGAATGAATTAAATCTACGGCTTAGCAACTGCAATACGCCGGAATATCGCGTTCCGTCTAGTTTTTCATTTTCTCGACGCTTTGTGGCGCGTCCAAATTGCATTTTCGCGTTTTGGCAAGCGCAGTGTTTGACTGTCACAAATAAAACTGCTAATCAAACCGCAGGTAAAGATAAGTGTTCTTGTTTTAAAACATCCTGCGTTCTATAACTCCCAGTTCTATGTAACAAATTCCATTTTTAAAAGTGTATTTTGGACTCACGAAGTATTTTTTCCAGCCAGCTGTACCTTAATTATTAAAACAGACTGAACGTCACATTATTCTTAATTTCTTCTACGAATTACGTTTTTCCAGCCAGGGAATCCACTCTTGAGGTACGAGGTAAAAAACACGCATATCTACGGCCTCTAGGGTCTAGGGTACGCGATGATTTCTGCGATATACGCGAGGCTGCTTGGGGGACGGTTTACTTGACAGATTATTATGGGGTCGTTGCCTCTCCCCCTATTTCACTCACTGATAAACACATTTCCGTATGTGTGGAGCACGAGATGTCTACCGCACAAACAAAAGGGAGATGTGGTATGGAATTGTCACTAATAAATTATTCTTTCTTTGCTGAGAGATTGCTTGTTTATTTATCGGGAAAAGAAAACAAAATACGAGATATTATTATTGGTATATTGGTACCTAACAAAGAATACCTGACAATCCTTCCTCACTTCTTATGTCAAATATCAATTCTCGGTAACCATATCTATGGACAGATTTTAAGAAGAAAGAAGAAGTTTTTCAACAGCTTAGCTTCGGCTACCACTAATAGCTGCTATCACAGTAATGCACCAAAGTCTCAGGGTATTATCAATTCTATATAACAATCTAGCATGCTTGGTTTCCATAAAACCAGCCACAAAAATAAACTTTCGGCACGACCGCCGAAACATTCAGAGATTCCAAATTCAAATCACACCAAAAGAAACGCGCATCGCCCCATGGCAACACGACTATCTGTTCCATATTAAAAGTAGCTCGCAATTGGCAGGCTCTGCCAGTGGTAACATGTTGCGGGAAGTTTGGAAGGGCCGGGGTATCAGTAGACAAGGCCCCGGGCACAACTTAGGAACATACAACAGAGGTTACTACTTGCGGAAAACTCTCGTATCAGACCAGCGATTACTAGTGTATTTTGCAACAGACAATATGTTTGAAATAAGCGCAAATATCTTCGCACTATGTATTCAAGAAACGAGCGCTCACTCAGCGGTTGTACGCAAATACAGTATTTTTTAATGACTCGCGATGCTCATAATATTGTATTAAACGGGTCTAATCGGTTTAGTATTTAACTATCTATTAATACAATCATACATTCTTTAAGCTGCGTCGACGCATCTTATAGTGTACGTCCAAAAGCCAGAAAACAATATTTTTATCTATGCATACGAGAATACGCATTCATCTACAAATGATTTATGCTAAATGATTGATGTAACGTCTAGTACCTACATCTAACCACACTGCACAGGTGAAGTGACCATTCGGCCGATACAATGACTGTATTTGCTGAAATAAAGTAGGTTTGCTCAGCATGTACCATCCTCTTAACTTAGTTGGCCCCATCCTCGGGAAAGACAAAGTCAATAAGTGCGGAGGCCTACGTTGCGAGTGTCCTTACAGTATCTGTTAAAAGAGTACAGCCCCTATATTACGCGCACCAAATCCTGAGCGATTCCAATCATCTAACTGTCAAATTAGTATGGAATTCGACAGTTAGACGATTGGAATCGCTCAGGATTTGGCGCGCATAATTAGGCCCCAGTCCACGGCAGATTGAAAAGTCAAATGTGTAAAAGTGGGCATCGACTGGCTGTCGACTGTACGAAGCACAGCACACGCATCCAAATACGTGCCTCTAAGAGCACACTCTGTCAGAGAGCTAGTACGGGCTAAATCACTACGTAAGCCCTCTTTGTTGGTTAATGGTTTAGGTATAAGGATGCCTCAAACGCTCAGGTTTGCTCACGATTTTAGTGGTATTGCTTGGATAGTACCAATGTTAATTAAACTTAATTGAAACCAAGCCAGGCCTATCCTTCTCGCTTCTCTATTTTGCGGTCGACAAGGCCCCGGGCGTCCCCAAGGACTTGTTCCCGGAACTCTTGAAACTCTGTCTGTTCCCCTCCCGGGATAAAGTGACGTCACGTTTGCTAAATTTTACACTTAGATAATGTTCAAGCCTGCAGCGCTTGTTTGATGTGCTGCGGAGGTGGGAAGACTGTGGGAGTTACATTACATGAAACTTACTGTAACGTAATAAGCAGCTCATAACTATACACGCTGAAATCTGGGTGGTTTGAAAGCAGTGGTTACGTAAATTAGTAATTAAAAATGCCATCTATTTAGACTATTACTTTTAAGTACTTACAGTAATAGTCTAAATAGATGGCATTTATTTAGACTTTTACTGTATAATCTAAATAAATGCCATTAAATTGTTGAGAAATCTTGTTTAAAAAAATTCGCAAACATAAAATGTCTTAGGAACATGCGATGCAGATTATCATCCGATCAGATAAGTATTTGACTTTACACATTTCACCTTTCTAGGCATGTAAAATTATTATGGTACCTATAGTCTAACATTCTAAATATTGTAATATCTAAATGTTATAACCCATGTGTAATATCATGTATGTTTTAACCCACTAACTCCTTTGTTTGTACCTATGATAGCATAGAAGTTAGTGATGCAACTACTATAAGCAATAGACTATGGGCCAGTTTCTGAATTGAGAATTTCGCTAAGTAAATAGTTAACTGTAGCGCTGTTTCTTCGAATTTCTCAGAAAATAGCGTGACAGAACGTTACTTAAGTATTTACTTAGTGAAATTCTTAATTCAGAAACTGGCCCTATCCCTTCTGCCCTTAACTGGTTGAAATTCTGACCTACCCACGATACGAGGTAATTTATTTTTACAAAGTATTTTATAACCCACTAACAAGCTGTTAATCTACTGTTAACAGCTGTCAGCGGTTTTTTTTTTGTATGCAGCAGTAGCTTACGTAGATGTTAGCAGTAGATTACCAGCGTGTTAGTGTACGAGAAACTGGGGTTTACTCCTTTGTTGTAACTATTATGGCATAGACGTCAGTGATTCAACTACTATAATCCCTGGTCTGTCTTTTCTGGCCTTAACTGGTTATGATAAAACTCGTATCTTAGTGTGAGTGCCTCTCCAAAATGTACTACTTATTAGTTTTATCCTCCTCAGTCCTGACATTGAAAATAACAAGATAAACCATTATTATTTTTAAGGTCAGAACTGAGGAGCCCACAAGTTAACATTATAACTTGTGGGCAATTAAATTTTTAATTTCAAGGTCATAGCTAGGCCAGAAACAAAGCAGAAATAAGCTCAAAGTATTCAATGAATCTCAAAAGTCTTTGCCAAGATCAAAGCACTTTTTACACTAACCGCCTTCTGCACACAACCTATGTAGGTACACTACTGAAACTAACGGAAACCCATATCGGAAGATAATACATTCAAAACAAACACTGCTAGCACAACACGCAGAGCTTGATACAGAAGTCTCTTTCAACACAGCGAACCGGAAAATGGAAAACAAGAACATAAACTGAAAATCTACACATTTTACTTTCTAAGAGCCCTATCACCTAGCGATTTGCGAGCGATTTGAAAGCGATGCGATTGTTTGAAGCAGTGTTTCCTCGTCAGATCATTCCATTTTGCTACTGAGTGTCGTCGCTCCGCAATCGCGGCAAGCTCGCCGCGCAATCGCATCGCTTTCAAATCGCTTGCAAATCGCTAGTGTGATAGGGCTGTTAATCCTGGAGTCTTCAAAAAATTGTGGCCCACTGTAAGCACTGCTGCAAGTTCTCTAGCTAGAGAAGTATGTCTACTACATTCTTAGTAACGTCACAGGTAACGTCCTACCGTTTCATTACCGCACATTGTACATATTCTCACTTTAAATTATAATTAGAATTATTAAACTTATAATCCCTCTTCATTTTCTTAGACGTTGATACCTTTTCATGTTTGTTGTTCAGCTTTGCCAAAGTAAGTGTATGAAAATTATGATAATGTTACTTTTCTGTTTATTTTTTTTCTGTGATGTGTGTTTTTGGTATAATAAATGTTTTTGTTTTTAAAAAAAAGTTTAGCAATAAGCCCATTGGTCCCATTTGGTGACAGATGTTTATTGTTTATCGCCTCCCATTGTCAATAGTTCCCCGATGTAATAACACTGTGTAAGTGAATCCTACAAATAAATATTAGGGGTTAAAGTATGAAATTGCCGTTTTATTGCAATAGGTTCTTTGAATTGACATAGAATCTTCATGGTTTGAGGTTTTCGAATGAAACTTTTTTCAAATGGTTTCTATGATGTTCTTTTTTTAAAAAATGTGAAACATTTGAATATCGACTTTCAATTGTTTTTGTTATTCAATTTAGACAAGAAAGATGGATACTGCGAAAATTCGAGTGATTTTTGAATACGAGTTCCGACGCGGAACTAACGCGTCAGAAACAGCTCGCAATATCAATGCTGCGTTTGGAGAGGGGTCTACTAATGAACGCACCGTGCGATTTTGGTTTAAACGCTTTCGTGATGGAAATTTCGACTTAAAAAACGAGCCACGAGGAAGACCGCCCACACAGGTGAATAACGATGAATTAAGAGAGATAGTGGAAGCCGACCCTAGTCAAACTACCCAGGAATTAGCGGCATGATTTAACGTTACCTAACCCACAATATTGACTCACTTGCGTCAAATCAATAAAATAAAAAAATACGAAAAATGGGTGCCTCATAATCACTCGAATTTTCGCAGTATCCATCTTTCTTGTCTAAATTGAATAACAAAAACAATTGAAAGTCGATATTCAAATGTTTCACATTTTTTAAAAAAAGAACATCATAGAAACCATTTGAAAAAAGTTTCATTCGAAAACCTCAAACCATGAAGATTCTATGTCAATTCAAAGAACCTATTGCAATAAAACGGCAATTTCATACTTTAACCCCTATTATATCGCACGTTTAAAAATAAACCGAAATAAGTCAAAACTTAAGGATTCTTACTTTTAATAATAAACTGAAGTAACTCCCCTCAAAGAATAGGTACAATCCGGGCGCCGAGCGAAACAAGGCATAATGGCCGATTTGGAAGATCACCCCTCTCTTTTTTACTAAAGCGCGCGACAACCCATTTCGTGAGATAGTGAGTCATTCAGTGATGCGACGAACACGGTGTTAGGTGGATGTACACTTTTTGTAACTACGACGTATTAAGACGAAATAGTTCAGTATATTTGCAAACGCAGGTAAGATTATTACGATCCATTTATTACTAAACAAGCACGATTTCGTTTTATTTCACTTTAGTTGAAAACGGTGTTCTATCATTGCATGAAATATTTAGACATTTTACAGTTTATCTTTAAATTCACTTAAATAGATTATAAAAAATTGTGTTTTAGTTCAGTATAGTTTCAAATTAAAAATTAAAATCAGGGAGCAATACAGTCTCTTTACTATGAAATCTATAGTCAGGTATGAATAATATTTGTATTTGATTCTGTCTATCGTTTAAATGATCCAAAAGTCTAAAAGTACTGTTAAGATTATTACAGTATATTACAAAATCCCGTTTTGTTTTATTTTTTCAAATTAGTAATAAAATTAATTTCTTGTTCAGTTTATAGTTCTGGTTTGAAGATGACGTCTTATGCATTGAGAAAGAAGCGGTGCCTAAATCTGATTACGTTGAGTACTGATAAAAATACGGACACAGGATTACAAACAAATTGTACGCCAGCTGAAACCAAAGTAAGTAATCATTTTATTAAAAAGTATTCAAATTATATTAACCATAAAAAATACCTTAGGTAAGGTATTTTGTACTATTTCAGAGTTTGTCCAATGAAAAAACTGATGAGCAGCATCCTGGGCCCGAAAGGTCTCCGCTGAAGGAACCCGTTTCTCCTCACAGAGAGTCTAGATCACCACAACCGCAGTCCAGATCACCCCGCAATGAGTCTAGATCACCCCGCAATGAGTCTAGATCACCCCGCCGGGAGTCTATACACAGAGGCAGAAAATAAGTGCCAACAAAAAGAAGGACTTGAAAGAATTAATAGCGAAAGGTCTGATTCCATCTTATTACGCTGGATTTTATAACTCAATTTTTAACATTTGATAAGCATTTTTGGAGTAATTTTCTTGTATTTTTTAAGTATTAATCTAATTGTAACCAACAAGACTGATTCAGACTAACGGGTTAACCTACAGTTATGGTGATTTTAATTGTGATAATAATTATAATTGTTGTTTGTTACCTTATCTAGTTCAAGTTTCATAAGAAGCTTTCGTTTCATAGATTTTCTAATAAAGTTTAGTAAAGTTAGATCTCAAAAAGCATTCGTGATGCTATTGACTGTTAAGTTTTAATTTGTATTTTTATTATAACATAATTAAAATGTTAATCATATTGATTAGTATGTGTAGTGAAGAACAGTTTACGCTATACTTACCAAATGCCTAAAATATCTTCTTCGACTAGCTTCTGGAGCCTTAGAATACACCCGAAAAAACTCTTCACTGTACTTATTTGTGCAAGTTCCTATTACGACTGATTACTTTAACTAAAACTATTATTAAGATAACCAAAGCAGTTTTGATAAAACTTTAAAACTAAACATTATTAAATATTAAAAAGAATAAAGACGTTTAACAAAATATTTCTGTATTTTAATTTTTACTTTAATACATAAGTGTAATATGCAACAAACTTACAAATAGACTTTATAACTTTTTAATAATAAACTGAATTATTATGGATTAGTTTGCAAAGATTTACAAAATGTATCATTTATTTTTATACTAAACAGGCATAAGTCGAAACTTTATAAAACAAATATATTTCTTTAATTTTATATAAATAATTTCATTAAACTGGTTACTCAATTGTGTCCGCTATACATTGACCTACAATTATAGACCAAAAAAATAATGATAACACTAAAAACACGTAAGATACATCGAAACATTTTCAACAAGGCAGAGACTCAAAAACTTTGACAGCGATTTACCAAAAAATATACTTTTTGACTTATTTCGGTTTATTTTTAAACGAGCGATATGATTTATTAACAAAAATGTGTAGTAAATCGGTTTACTTTCGGCGAGTCACCAGTCTGCCGAATTTTATAAATTAAACCCCCAAAAAAAAAACATTTCATAAGTAGTTTTTATAATCCATTACTGTGGATAGCAGGGTGGATAGAAGGGTAGCAGGTGAATATATTGAAAGTAAAAATAAATTCCTACTTTTATTTCCTACAAACCCCCATTCCGCGAACTTAAAAACGCCCCTCATACTTACTTACTTTATACTTTATTGCACACAAAAAAAACATACATAAAACACAATATTTACAAAAACATATTCACAAGAGAGTGTACATGGCGAGATTTCAGCAGAAATCTCTAAAACTAAGTATATAAATAAATAATAAAAAATTAAACTAGGCATATGCTGAACAGGCTTACCTCTAAAATGTGCAATGTATGAAGCACTCGGAGCAGAATTTCTCAACAACTTTTGTTCCATGTTTATTCTCGGATTTATATTTGTCGACTTTTTATTAGTGTCAACGTCATTCTACTAAACTAACCAAAATTATGTTTATTCTATTTAACACATATATTTTAAGCATTATCCAATCGGACCGCGCCACGAAGGGTAGAAAAATCATAAAACCACATATTTTTAGGCTTCCGTACCTCAAAAGGAAAAACGGGGCGCTTATCGGATCACATTATTGTCCGTCCGTCTGTGAAGACCATTTATCTCGGGAATGCGTGAAGGTATCGAGTTGAAATTAAAACCATATACTTAGGTCTACATCCGTCCGTCCGTACCTCCGTCCGTCTGGCAAGACCCTTTGTCGCGAGAACGCGTGAAGGTATCAAGTTGAAATTAAGACCATTTACTCCGGGCTACAGTCCCTTCGAAAAAATCAAACTTTTAAGTTAATATAAAAAACAGTTACGGCCGTTTATGCCGCAAAAAACGTATATCTCGACATTCTCAAGGGAATCAGAATTTATAGGGTTTATAACTTTCATTGACCTAGAACTATGACATTACAGGGAAGAAATCTGAAAACTATACATTTGTAGCTAAATCATAAAAAATGCGAATGAATTTGATTTTAATAGGTTGACATTTTGATAATATTTATTTTTCCTTTGGTTTTAATTGTTGTAGAGTGTTTAAGTTATAATTAATTGACATTATGAAAATTGAGGTTTGACATCTTGTATACTGTAACACTAATAAGTTAACCTACAAATTTGTACGGATCCCTCGGTGGGCGAGTCCGAATCGCACTTTTCTGGTTTTTTTGTATGAAAAAATATAATATTAACCATAAAAAATTTAAAGTCTGGTAACAAACGTTGTTTTAAATAACAAACCCTAATTTACCTGGTTCAAGAATTGCGCATTTTTGAGGTAACCCGGCATGGGTACCTGTAATAGGATATGTCCTAAACTCCTAATCCAACCTTCCATGTATTCACTGTATGTGTGGTGTAATGCAATTTAAAATTGAAATAACTTATTTTTTTAAGGCAAAATATGTGCTATTTTTTCAAAGATGAAAATTTAAAAAAGTAGGCGGGAAAACGGTAATCCGATTTTTACTTGTTTTTTCGATTCACTCATCTTTTCTTTAGCTAAAAAAAATTAAACTTCTAAGTTAATATAAAAAAAATACGGCCGGTTATGCCGCAAAAAACGTATATCTCGACATTCCCAAAGAATCAAAATTTGTAGGGTACTTTCATTGACCTAGAACTATAACATTATCGTTTTAAACTACAAGTATAGGGAAAAAATCTAAACACTATATATTTGAAGTTAAATCATAAAAAAATTAGTCTTTGAAGTTTGGGAAAAGCTCGGTACCTACAAATTTGTATATAAAAATATAATATTAACCATAAAAATTTAAAAGTCTAGTAACAAACGTTGTTTTAAATAACAAATCCTAATTTACCTGGTTCAAGTATTACGCATTTTTGAGGTAACCCGGTATGAGTACCTATAACAGGATATGTCCTAAACTCCTAATCCAACCTTCCATGTATTCACTGTGTGTGTGGTGTAACCTCTATATCTGTGGGTATAACGGATAACATGAGTTTACAAGACAAACTCCGAGCTCCGAGTCGAAACATTAAGCTGCTAGTTCGATAACACTAGCCTGGGGTTCTATCTGCTAGTTAATACCAGTACCGGTATTAATACCAATATATTGTATTGATGCTGAAGTATTATAGTTCTACGAGCAACGTTCTACAGGATGACCTTTTGAGGCGACATTCTAACCATGATTTAGTAACATATGGCGCTAGTAAAAAAATTGGCATGTTAAAAAAAATATTACAAAATATTATTTCAATGAACCATAAAGAAACAATACCATAGGACAAAGAGTGATAAAAATCGAAAAAAAGCTATTGTTACCACATTAACAATAGGGAGTTTAGGACATATCCTGTTATAGGTACTCATACCGGGTTAGCTCAAAAATGCGTAATACTTGAACCAGGTAAATTAGGATTTGTTATTTAAAACAACGTTTGTTACTAGACTTTTAAATTTTTATGGTTAATATTATATTTTTATATACAAATTTGTAGGTACCGAGCTTTTCCCAAACTTCAAAGACTAATTTTTTTATGATTTAACTTCAAATATATAGTGTTTAGATTTTTTCCCTATACTTGTAGTTTAAAACGATAATGTTATAGTTCTAGGTCAATGAAAGTACCCTACAAATTTTGATTCTTTGAGAATGTCGAGATATACGTTTTTTGCGGCATAAACGGCCGTATTTTTTTTATGTCTATAGGGAAGAGCGGGTGATCGTGGTCTTCCACTATAAAGGGAAATTTCCCGCCAGGCAGATCGTATGCCTGGGGACGGCCGGTCCGACTGATGTTCGTCAGACGTTATATTTATGGTATGTCATGTGAAACATTTTGCTTGCGCGATGCAGGAATGTTGGAGTTTATAGTGCGCGCGCAGAGTTGACATGTGCTCGCCACATCACTCCCCTTCAAGACCGTAGCTACGCATAGCTAGGTCTGATAGGAATCGAAGTCTGTGCTCTAAAGCCTGCAAGTGCCAGGAGGCGCTGAGTCAGTGAGTCGACTAGCGGTTGAGGGTGTTCGGCGGCTAACAGTCACTTCACCGGCGACAGTACCATGGGGACCGCGCATGTGGTAGGAACCGGTGAAGGCTGCTGTACCACTGGCAACGTGCGCTATTGCTGTGTGGCTGCCGTGCCGAGGGGTTGGGGGAGATCACCATCAGTACCAGTAGTCGGTGCGTTGACTGTAGTGGAACTGATGAGGTGAGAGGGAAGAGGATGCTGGCCTTGCTTTGAGACTGATTGTATGTGGGGTGCTGCGAGAGCGAAGGAAGGTTGACATTGTTCTGTCGAGGGTCACCACTATAGGGAAGAGCGGGTGATCGTGCTCTTCCACTATAAAGGGAAATTTCCCGCCAGGCAGATCGTATGCCTGGGGACGGCCGGTCCGACTGCTGTTCGTCGGACGTTATATTTATGGTATGTCATGTGGAACATTTTGGTTGCGCGATGCAGGAATGTCGGAGTTTATAGTGCGCGCGCAGAGTTGACATGTGCTCGCCACATATCAACTTAGAAGTTTGATTTTTTTAGCTAAAGAAAAGATGAGTGAATCGAAAAAACAAGTAAGAATCGGATTACCATTTTCCCGCCTCCTTTTTTAAATTTTCATCTTTGAAAAAATAGCACATATTTTGCCTTAAAAAAAAAGTTATTTCAATTTTAAATTGCATTACACCACACATACAGTGAATACATGGAAGGTTGGATTAGGAGTTTAGGACATATCCTATTACAGGTACTCATGCCTCACCTCAAAAATGCGCAATTCTTGAACCAGGTAAATTATCGTTTGTTATTTAAAACAAAAATTACGAGCAAGAATAGTAACTTTGAGGGAAGAAGGATACACCACGAGAGTACTAGCACGCAGACTTGCTATATCCCAATCCTGTGTCGTGGCTACGTTGCAGAGGTACCACGGAATGGGGAATTTAGCTGACCGACCCCGCAGCGGTCGCCCAACTGTTTTGACAGCTGCCCAAAAGCGCTATATTAGATTGCTGGCAGCCCGTGATCCAACAATCAACGCCACTAAAATAAAATCAGAAGTCAGGGCCGCCTCTGGGCTTGAAGTTAGCACGCAGACCGTTTGCAATTGCTTGCACCACGCTGGATTACGAGCACGAAGGTCTTGGCGAGCTCCGCTCAATTCCCGGCAACGTCAACAACGAAGATTGCAGTGGGCTAGACTTCGGCAAAATGAAGAAGGTGAGGAAGAAAACATTTGGCAAAACTGTCTCTTCGTTGACGAATCTCGAATCAGCACTCATCCAGATAACCGACGTGTCCGTGTCTGGAGAAGACCAGGCGACGGTGAAAGACACAGAACTGCCACTGGAACAGTTCAGCAAGGCGGAAAATCGGTGTCCTTTTGGGGTGGCATTATGATTGGAGCTAGAACGCCTTTGATCCCGTATCGGGGCTACATGACAGCAGACATGTACAATGCAGTTGTTATTGATGATATCGTCAGACCATTCCGAGTAAACCATGGGCACCAATTTGTACTGGTCGATGATAATGCGCCCGCACATCGAGCTCAACGAGTCAATGCTGCTCTTCAAGAATACGATATCACACGTTTAGACTGGGCTGCCGGCTCGCCCGACTTAAACCCAATAGAGCACGCGTGGGATGCTCTTAAACGAGCTGTATGGAACCGTGAGCCACGTCCCCAGACAGTTCCAGAGCTCAGGGAAGCCGCTATTGAAGAATGGGATAGGTTACCCCAGGAAATGCTGGATAACTTGATCCTCAGCATGCCCAGAAGGATCTCCGCATGTGTTCGAGCCAGGGGAGGAGTTATTTTATATTGAATTCAACCTTTTAATAATAAATTGTTGTTTAAGTTTAATTAAACAGTATTTTTCTTTCTATGAAATTTCTATATGATTAATGGCTCAATTTTTTTTAAATAAATAATAAAAAATAGTTTTATATTTTAATATCAAACAGGGTATTCCTATTTAAAGAAAGCATACAACATAGATTTTTTCTTGATAAAGTTAAATTTAAAGAATTATAGGAGCTTATGCTATTGATCACAAACTTTTTTTTATGTGTGTATGTTTATCTTCTAAGTATTCATTATTAACAGTATAATGGCTTTTGGAAATGAGTAGCTGTTTTAGATTTTTACAAAATTCTTTTTCATTAATATTGTTTCTGAGTGTCTCTGGTAACTTGTTAAAAATCTTTATTGACGTTGTAAAAGGACTCGTCGAGTGCAGTTTTAATTGGGAAAAATAAGAAAATGAAAGAATAACCGCACATAACTTTCTTAAATGCGGCTTAGTAGAATTTAACAAAAAATCCTTACACAAAATCCGATTCTAATTTCGACTTTAGAGACATTCAAGAAGTGATGCAAGCAAGTAGGCTTAAGCTATTATAAAAAAATCTTTTTAATTCTGTAAATGTTTTGTTTTATTCATGTAATTTTATGTGTGCAATAAAGTATAAAGTAAAGTATAAAGTACAATTCTTGTGAAATCGTAGTCAAAGCGTTTTCTGGTAAGCGAATTGTTTCTTCCACAATGCACAATGCGAAGCTACGATGAGAATCATCGCAGACGCTTTACAGGGCTTAACTGTTACTTAGGACAGGTAAAACGTGCACACAACACAATCCACCCGCATTGTCATAAATAAATCCGGTTTCCGGTATTGTAATGTCCCGGAAGGATTCCCGATCACACCCTCTGTGACCTAGTGGCATCAGTTACAACGGGGATAGAACGTCCATCCATAAGGAAGTCGACAACTGTGTTTTCTTACTGTTTGTGTATGCGAGATTGTATTCCCCATAAATATTTGAAACATGAAAGTTAGTTTGTATGTAGAAGGATGTTTAAGGGCTCCATGAGATTTTACTAGCACCAACAATGGGAAAAAATATATATATATTCTGTATAGATCGTTTTTGCTATTAGTGTTTTTATATTCTGTCAATCATGTAAATAGTGATTTTTAGGGCCCACGACTTAAGACACCCAGGACTTCATACCATTAACACTCAAAACCGCCGTTTTTGACACAAATGCTATCTATGCGGTGGTAACCTAGTGGGTAGAATATTGGACTCGGAAGCGGGAGACCCAGGTTCGATTCCCAGTGCGGGCATGTACCTATGACTTTGTTTTCTAAGTTATATACATTTGTGAAGTTATAGTAGCAATACCACTCGCTAACTGTGAAGTAAAACATCGTGAGGAAACCTGAGTGTCTGAGCTATTCATATACCTCAGCGCTTCGAATCGCCAATCCGCGGTGGGCACGCGTGGTGATTAAACCCATACTCTTTCCCTGAGAGAAGGCCTGTGCCCTACAGTGGGATGTACTCGTATATAGGCTGCTTATGCTATCTATACGCAGGTCCTTGAACCTAGCTTCTCGGTCATGGGTCATATAAGCCACAATTTAAAAATCCCCGTTATCCGACACAACTTTAAATTTTCTTCCTGATGGTTCGATCGATACGTAACGATCGTAAATAAAAAAATTCGTCATCCGATCGATCGGACCGTGTAGCATAAGGGCATAAACGTCACTAATATGTTTGATGTATGTTTGATGTATATTGTTTCCTGCGATGTTCAACTTTTATTTACTACTAAGTTTGTAGCGATTTGGCATTAGCTGTAAGTTACAAATCTAAATAAATAAATAAATAAATAAATAAATAATAAATAAATAAATAAATAATAGAAAAACACTTTTTGCAAAAACTATTAGTAAAAAAAGATATTTTTTCTTTTGTCGCGTTAGTTAACATCATGTGACCATTTAAGAAATTCTATTACATAGATAGACACAACCTATATACTGTTTTAGCCCGATAACGAAATAAAACCGTCTTGGCCTTAATCTAAAAAAAAAACTTGTTCATAAAGAGCATTTTCGATTCCGATTTCACTGCGCACGGCAATTGAGTTTTTGGATGACCAAAACAGCCGAAGTAGAGCTTCTAGAATTTTCCAATTGGAGTCCCAGATATTGACAGTCCGACGCACTGTCGGTAGGTAATTCAATTCTACCCGCGCCAGTGTTATGTACACTTCAATCTATTGTTAAAGGATTTCTCTGTCCGGCGTGTCCTTTGTCCGTCCTCCTTTGGCCGTCAGGCGAGGCGTAAAGACCTTTATTAGCTGGGCAACAATTTCAATAAGGCCTTTGCAGAAGTTTCCAGCGTTGAGGCGATCGCTGGATATTGAGGTGCGTTGACGCTTGATTTAAACGAGAGATCTTCACTTAAGAGCTTCACTTGTATTGCGTAGATAAATATCTGTCACGAATTATACTGTAAGATCTGAATCCATACACGGTCAATTTAATGGGCGACCTAGTAACTAGTATAATTATCCTAACCTAGAACCTAGAGCCAAGAACTTTTAAGCATTTTAGTCAAACTGCCTTTTTTAAAGTTCTAGGTTATTTATCCACTTTTTGAAAGAAAGTGGACATTAAATATATATAAGAATAATAGCTACTTTAGAACCTACATACCTTTTACCTAGAGTCAATAACCTCTAACTTTACCTAGTCGATTTTCTAAAACGCGCCGTTTTAGGGCTCCGTAGTCAACAAGGAACCCTTATAGTTTCGCCGTGTCCGTCCGTTCTGTCTGTCTGTCCGCAGCCTCAGATACGGTTAGTACTAGAAAGGTGAACTTAGGCATGGACAATGGACAATACTATTAATGGACGCCGACAAAACGGTAGAATAAAAACACAAAAAAATTATTTTTAGCGTAAATACCTCCCCTACACTTAAATTAGGAATGCAATTTTTGTCCCGCCTATACCATAGTGGGGGGTGTTGTTGGATTAGTCGATTTGGTGAAGATCTTATGAAGAGTTTCAGAGATGGAGAACGGAACTCTTCAATGGACAGCAGTAAATAAGGCCTAATGGGGCCCATCTCTTAGTAATATGCATATGTTTCATAAAATGTAGTCCCAGGGTAATTTGGTAATGTTGTGGTAAGACTTTCGGAAATGGAAAGTGAGAACTTCAAATTTTAAAGCAAAGAATTAAGTTGGGTAAATTATGGTTATAAAGGACTTCATTGTTTGCCTCCAGCTCCCCCACTAAAAATTGAAAAATAAAATTATTTCATGAAAAATAAAAATAAAGCACTAAAAAGTTAGAAATAATTTGAAAGAATACTATTAAATTAGAAGTACGTAAACATATAGGTATTGTAGAAGTATAAATAATTATTACTTGTAGTCGGTGGTCAGTTTCATGATCAGCACGTGCATCATGGGCACCGACTCCAAATTATACTTCTACAATTTTTAGTGCTGTAGTGTTTTGAAGTCGGTTTTTATTTTTTATTTAAAATTTTGTTATAAAACATAAAAAGAACAATAGCTGCCCTTTTGCTGTATTAAACCGTAAGAAAACGCCTAAAAAAAAAGCTAATCTCAATCTCTGTTCTTCATATATAAGAAAATATATTTGTAGAAAGTAATTAGGTATATAGGTACAAAATGTTTTTGGTGTTTGAAACGTAATTTTAGTATTGAATGAATATTTCATGAAATAATAAAAATATTCGTTCTCCTTTGTACTTTTGGACTTTTTATTGTTTTTGTTTGTGAAAGTCGACTTTCATTCTTCAGCTCATAAATTTGGTAATTACAACAAAAGAATTGGTAGATGACTGCCCACTATGGCCAAAAAGATAGCTATCTTTTTATCTATCTATGGCCAGCAAGTAAGCCTGTAAATTAAGCACTCTTTGACACATTATCTTGTCCTGAATTGTAAAGTGAAAATTTTTGGCAAATTTATGTTTTTTAACCGACTTCTCGTATAACTCCCTCAATTCCTAACCGATTTCGACAATCATACAATTGTATGTAGCCTCTCCCTTTCAGATAAATAATAGGGGTTAAAGTATGAAATTGCCGTTTTATTGCAATAGGTTTTTTGAATTGACATAGAATCTTCATGGTTTGAGGTTTTCGAATGAAACTTTTTTCAAATGGTTTCTATGATGTTCTTTTTTTAAAAAATGTGAAACATTTGAATATCGACTTTCAATTGTTTTTGTTATTCAATTTAGACAAGAAAGATGGATACTGCGAAAATTCGAGTGATTTTTGAATACGAGTTCCGACGCGGAACTAACGCGGCAGAAACAGCCCGCAATATCAATGCTGCGTTTGGAGAGGGGTCTACTAATGAACGCACCGTGCGATTTTGGTTTAAACGCTTTCGTGATGGAAATTTCGACTTAAAGAACAAGCCATGAGGATGACCGCCCACACAGGTGAATAACGATGAATTAAGAGAGATAGTGGAAGCCGACCCTAGTCAAACTACCCAGGAATTAGCGGCATGGTTTAACGTTACCTTACCCACAATATTGACTCACTTGCGTCAAATCAATAAAATAAAAAAATACGAATAATGGGTGCCTCATAATCACTCGAATTTTCGCAGTATCCATCTTTCTTGTCTAAATTGAATAACAAAAACAATTGAAAGTCGATATTCAAATGTTTCACATTTTTTAAAAAAAGAACATCATAGAAACCATTTGAAAAAAGTTTCATTCAAAAACCTCAAACCATGAAGATTCTATGTCAATTCAAAGAACCTATTGCAATAAAACGGCAATTTCATACTTTTACCCCTAATATTTTCTATCATTATCCACCTCTGACCACTTTGGCAAGAATTTGTCAAGTTCATCCCGCCTTCGTCTTCTCCGCCGCCGTTTGTCATATTGTCAACGACATGTAGGCAGACCTGTGAGCGACCCGGAGGGCGAGTCTTTGAAATGCAGTGGTTCGTGAGAATCATATTGGAACGATTCATTTAAACTATTGGAAGTCTAGTAACCAGTCGCATTCGAATGGTATAACCGTGCAGCTTAACTAGGCGCCTCGCGCGATTTAATCTTCTTCGCGAGAGGTCCCTATTTAATTTGCGCTGATTATACCATTGAAGTGACATTGTACATTCGACAGCCGGTCAACCTTTACATTTTTGCTTTTATGTGATGTCGACTGTACTGCTGTTACTTAGCAGACTACCAAATAGAGTCAAAGCTTAAGCTTTTGTTTCCGTGTGGCACCGGATTAAGAATAGCGTCACTCCATTTCCTCCCGTGGATGTCGTAGAAGGTGACTTAGAAAATAAATTACCAGGAGACGGGCAGCAGCGTCTTCCTGAGATTCCAACCACATACTGCGATCGCCAACCCGCCTGCCAAGCGTGGCGATTATGGCAAAACCCCTCATAGTTATAAAAACCATGAGGGAGGCCTATGTCCTGCAGTGGGCGTCAAAGGGCTGATGATGATGATGATGATGTTGTGATAATATCATTCAATTGAAAAACTATGTGTGTATTGGACTCTTGGGCTGGATAAATAGTTTGATTGATAAATAATTGATGTGATTTGATAAATACTGATAAATAGTTTTCGGTTCGAATTTCTTATTTATTTAACGTAATATGGCCAACGAAGATACCAGCTTGCTACGTATGTGCAAGTAAACTTTGAATTGCCTTACCTCCAACTTTCTTTATAAAAACAAAACTTAGCTAAAGCCCCGTGTTTTCTGAAGGCTTATCGTTACGTAACCATTAAACTTTGGTACTTACAACTCTGGTTTTGATGGTTAACTGCAGTGATTCCTACCTTTTACCAGATTGAATGGTCAGACTAAATAATAGAGGGCCTCTCATCAACTCATGAACCCACTGAATGCCCACTAAACGCCAACGAACGAAAAACATATTTTAGATATTTTTAAATGAACGAAACATAACTTTCGTATTATGTTTTCTTTTAATTTAGCTAATTCTACCTAGAACAGTGAGAGGATTATATTTCTAAGCCCGCTTTTGGACTTTCTACTTATCCAACTGGTCTAAAATTAAAAAAATATATTTATTCGAAATTTAACATTTCAACTAATTTTTTCATAAGAACAAAGCTGAAACAGATAGTTGCTATTACTACTGTCGGAAAGCTTATTATGTCGGTCGTCGTTTCTTAATCATCGCATTCGATTTGCGATAGACACTCGCTTAAGCGCCCTCGTAACTAGCTAGTTTATTGCTCCGCTATCTTAAAAACTTAATAGCCACGGCTCCGACCTTTAGCCCAGGAAAATTGCCTAGCATTTCATTTATATGCTAATGCAAGAAGCCCCACTTAGGCAAGGGGAATAGTGAAATGCCGAAACGAAACGTTGCTTGCCATGTATCCAGATTACTAGAGTATACGTGTCTAAATTGATTTACATAATAATATAGTGCAAGGTGTATCGGTATTGAAGTGTCACGATTGCGCTATAAAATTCGTTTAACTTTGAATTTGTAGGGTTTGTTGTTTTAGAGATCTGTCAGAATCGTGGCGTTGCAAGTGGCAGACCCTGGTCTCTGCCTATCCCTCCGGGATACGGGCGTGAGAATAAGTTATATGAATTTGCAGGATAACTTATATAAACTGATAATATTTTGATAACTTTGAACACCAAAAAAGAAAACGGTTTGGAACGCTTGGTGGGCACGCGTGGTGAATAGGCCCATACTATCTCTCTGAGAGAAGGCCTGTGCCCTACAGTGAGACGTATATAGACTGCTTATGAATCATGAATGACATGGGACAGCATGGAGGAGAATCACGTGAACTTTTAACATCTGTAAATTTCGGATCTATTACAAGCTGCATTCGCAGATTTTGGAAAAAAAGTACGGAAAAAATTGAATTGATAAATTCTTTATTGCACTAAGAAAAACAATTTTGTACAAAGGCGAGCTTAATACTAGGTAGCATCTTCTTCGTTGATGTGGAGAGTCGATAGGGTAGTGCCAGAGAAAATTATGGGAGTAATACAAAAATGAATACACAGACTGGTTGATAAACTTATATAAGATTATAATAATTTAACTACACAAAGGTAATCGTATGATATTATACTAAAAAAGATCTATTCATTGCAACCTACATACATGGTAAATTTTACTTGTATATATATATATATATATATATATATATATATATATATATATATATATATATATATATATATATATATATATATAAAGCCTAATTATATAACTACATCCATATGGCATATCTCTATTGAAGTCCAAAGTAATGGTAAAGAAGAGAAAGTACCACTTTTCACATATTTTTTGTAAAGCCAATCGATACTCCTGAATCGACACTTCCGATAGGGATTGAAAACTGAGTAATTCAAATAATGTTAAGAATCTCAGATGGCTAGGCGAAGACCATTATTTGCCCGCATACAAGTAAAGGTCTTATTTGGCACATATGCCATACCGGCATTACCTGTTTCACGCCAGTCCGAGCAACTGATTTGAAAACTTTCTGTGTACTTTTGGTTCGCATAAAATAAAAGCAATAAAACAGCTTTTCGCAATCCCAGCAGGCGCTCTTCGGTTTCACAGTCTGGTAATAGTACATTACGATACTAGTGCGAAAAGTAGGAAATTCGCAACGAGTGGCGATAAATTAAAACACGACCGAAGGGAGTGTTTTATATCGACACGAGTTACGAATTACCTATTCGCACGTGTATCGTACAACGTTTTATAGTACATATGGCCCTTTGAAGTTTCGACATAGGCACGTAAAGTGCTCATTATCGCACTAGTGCGGTAATGTAGCACCATATGTACTATAAAAATACGAACGAAATCGAATCACTCGTTACCCCGAATCGATGCGGACAACATAAAAATTATAATTCGATTAATACCAAAGCCACCCTTCGCTCGTTATTAAATTAAGCAATCTGCCGACGGGCCCTTTTAAAACTTTACTTTTTCTGTTACAGGTAAACTTGTTGCGGCATTATTTGCATTACATCGACGACGCTACAGGGCAAGTCCTTTGCTGAGAATTTAGCTTAGTATCTCATAATAATAGGGGTTAAAGTATGAAATTGCCGTTTTATTGCAATAGGTTCTTTGAATTGACATAGAATCTTCATGGTTTGAGGTTTTCGAATGAAACTTTTTTCAAATGGTTTCTATGATGTTCTTTTTTTAAAAAATGTGAAACATTTGAATATCGACTTTCAATTGTTTTTGTTATTCTATTTAGACAAGAAAGATGGATACTGCGAAAATTCGAGTGATTTTTGAATACGAGTTCCGACGCGGAACTAACGCGGCAGAAACAGCCCGCAATATCAATGCTGCGTTTGGAGAGGGGTCTACTAATGAACGCACCGTGCGATTTTGGTTTAAACGCTTTCGTGATGGAAATTTCGACTTAAAGAACGAGCCACGAGGAAGACCGCCCACACAGGTGAACAACGATGAATTAAGAGAGATAGTGGAAGCCGACCCTAGTCAAACTACCCAGGAATTAGCGGCATGGTTTAACGTTACCTTACCCACAATATTGACTCACTTGCGTCAAATCAATAAAATAAAAAAAATACGAAAAATGGGTGCCTCATAATCACTCGAATTTTCGCAGTATCCATCTTTCTTGTCTAAATTGAATAACAAAAACAGTTGAAAGTCGATATTCAAATGTTTCACATTTTTTAAAAAAAGAACATCATAGAAACCATTTGAAAAAAGTTTCATTCGAAAACCTCAAACCATGAAGATTCTATGTCAATTCAAAGAACCTATTGCAATAAAACGGCAATTTCATGCTTTAACCCCATATTTAGGAATTTAGCTCACTATGTCATATTTCATTTATTTAATCTTATTTACGATTTTGAACTGGTTCGCACTATCTTTCCGAGCCCTGCGCACCGCGTTACGGGTACTAAAGGAAGACCAGCGCTGGGGTATCATATATCCAGCTTACGCTGAGGCAGAGCCCTTTTGCATTTGCCACACCCACAGTCATGACATATGGTGCCGAAACGTGGACACTCACGGTGGGGCTGGTCCACATATTTAAAGTCGCTCAGCGTGCTATGGAAAGGGCTATGCTCGGGGTTTCTCTGAAAGATCGAATTCGAAACGAGGTGATCCGACAGAGAACCAAAGTCACCGACATAGCCCACCGAATTAGCATGCTGAAGTGGCAGTGGGCCGGCCATTTTATCCGAGGAACTAATAACCGATGGGGTAGACGAGTTCTCGAGTGGAGACCGCGGATCGGTAAACGTAGTGTGGGACGTCCTCAGACTCGGTGGAGCGATGATCTTCGCAGGGCGGCTGGCAAGAGCTGGATGAGGGTAGCCGAGGACCGTGCTCAGTGGCGTGCTATAGGAGAGGCCTATGTCAAACAGTGGACAAGCATAGGCTGATGATGATGATGATGACACCCACAGTACACCCACTGGATAAGGCATTGCTGTCTCATTTGTTAATGTTTTTTTGTAATAATGTTTTACTGTGCTTTGTATGTGCTCTTACTACTGCATTATTGTTTTTATTGCGTGTGTGTGTAAATGCAAATAAATAATGATTCATCAATCTATCTAGTATCTTCGTAGAGGCAACAGCTGATTTTTGTTGGTGTGTTCGCCCGTAACATAACTGAAGAGAGTGCATACAGTCTTCGTGCTGTCGAACGTAGATACATATTATTATAGTAAACGACCGTAACCTTGGATCAAGTATCTTTGATGGCAAACTCTGAAATTGTGATAAATATGGCAACAGTTCTAGCAGCATAATATACCTTAATATCCTAAACATACACTTAGAGTAGCTTCTAGGCACTGAAGGTCTTACCATTATTAACACTCGTACTTACTTACATCTGGTCTAACTCATCATTACATCATTACTTACATGACTGCCTCGTTGGTCTAACGCTTGACTACCAAAACATAGTTCGTGGATTCGATTCCCGCTGGAAGCCGCCGTACTCGATTTGTACACAAGATGTCCGGGTGTGTTTTCATGTTCGTTACTGTCCCTGCCGGGTTACCATAGCATAGTTTGGGACCGCGTTTTGTAAAACTACAAACATAGTTTATTATGAGTATTCTATGTAAATTACGTAGCCGATGCCTACTTGTTAATCTGTGGGTTGATCGGCCATGCAATGCATATCGAATTGACATGGTAAACCATGAATTGTACTTCTATCAAATAGGGCCCGAGTTGTGTGGAAGTTATTAATAAAAGTATACACAGAGAGGTCCCAGGCTTATCCCTCTACAAAAGAGACCTACAAAGGTAAACTAGTTACAGTGTTATTTCCATTACACCAGCCTCGCGACAAAGCAAACCTCCCGAGGCGAGTTAATATTGTGACAGAGTTTTATTAAACTCTCGCCGACGTAATCGAATGTTTATATTAGCGGTACTACAGGTAGATATGGCAGTACGATCAGCGGAAGCTTTGACTAGGCCACAGGGAATACTACCTACCTAACCACGACCTCTATAGATTGTGATTGACAAACCAAAATCAAACCTTTATATTGAGGGACTCCAGGGAGTAACACTAACTGACTTCAAAAAAGGGGGAGGTAATCAATTCGACGCGTATATATTTTTTTTATAGATCATTTTTGCAAAAATTGTCAGTACAGTCTCTCAATGATGTTAATAGCGATTTTCAGGACCCATGGCCGTGAGCCTAAGGTAAAAAACCTAGGACTAGACAGCATTAACGCCAGAAAAGGCCGTTTTCGGCATAAATGCTATCTAGTCTCATGTTCGTGATCCTAGGTTCTTTGTCGTGGGTGAGACATTGTGACACTGTACTAACACTTTTTGCAAATACGATCTGCAAAAGAAGATACGATTTTTTTTCATTGGTGGCGCTAGTTAGCTCATTGGATCCCCTTATAAACACAAAATGTAAAGGTTAATATTTTTTTTCTTCTTCAATCAACAGCCATCCATGCATTCAAATATAAGCACACTAGATTTGTTCCAGAGACATAGAACTGAGATCGTCACGTCATTGTAGGTGCGACAAATACTCTTGTACCCCATCTCTGGTCTTGTCTACGGCATAATTTTTTATTTCATTTATTAGGCATGTAAAAGAGGTAACAATCTTAAAATAACAATATTGTGGTATATTCTAGTTTTAAGCTAGATTGACGCCCAAAGTATACATGAACATTATAATAATAGAAAAGAATTAAGGTGGTTCTCATATTTTGAAGTAATGAATTGTTTCGAGCAATCACGTTGAGTAGTGGATCAGTCGTGCGTGGTTGAATTTGTTATATACATTTCAAAACATAGTGTTCAATTCTGAGTTATTGACGTTTAAGTCTGGTAAATGTCAAAATGCATAGAAAAATCATTGTTTCTTTACTGGTCGAAGTCGTCTTTGAATAGTTACAATTAACGTTTTACTTGTATCTTTAGTAATTAGGATAAAATCTTAGATTCTTATAAATTCTGTATACGTAACTCAAAACACGTGATTTTGGAGATGTCCTGGTAATGATTCCGACGGACACTATGGCCTTGATAATAATACTCCAGTAAAATTATAATTTGCTTTTTCATATACTTTTTATTAAATTCGCGATTTGAAAGACTAATCCGTGTTAATTATAAAAACGAGATTTCTCAAAAATACTACTCAAATGCAATTTAAATAGTCTGTGGTGAAGTCTTTTTTTCCTTTACCACAGATCATTTAAACTGCATTTGAAAAGTGTTTTTATAAACAAGACTGAGCCTTAAACACCATCTGACGTCCGTCATTTGATTTGTCTAGCAGTCCGAATACTGGTTTTATAATAAGTCTTTTAAATCAAAGGTTTCTTGTATTTCAACTTTCCTGATATTTGAAATTGGAGATGTGCACTCTGCGAATGGCGAGAGACAGCGAAAGATGGCGTGATGGGGAAAAGGCCTGTACGCAGCACTGGGCAGAGATGGGCTGATGATGATGATGATGATGATGATGATGATGATGATGATGATGAACTCTGCTAAGCAGAGAGGCTCAATTTACCTGACTTAAATTTAAAGATGAAATGTGCTGGCATTTTAACATTCCTGGTTTTAAAAATTTGGAGATTGCAGCAAGACTAGCAGGTGGCACAAGTTTCCTGCTACCTGTAGGTACTTGACTAGAAATTAAGTGCTTGTGTTTTGACCTTCCTGATGTTTTTAATTTGAGGAGGGCAAATTTTCCAACTAACTGTACTTGACGGAGAGGGCGTTCTCTCATTCGCTCATCACAGTTATTGATTGCTTTTTAAACGACGCGGCGACGTTTGGCTCGCATCCAGCCTTGTCGATATAATCCGTCTCCTGTGATATGTGTCTCTTGTTTGACACACACAACCCGTATATTATCGATTGTAGTGTAGCGAAAGAATCTCGAGAGATAAATCTACTGTGAATTTCTGTTATTGTTCGTCATTCAGTTGTATTGTATTGTAATGCTGTGATTTAACGCCCTGTTTTATAAATAACATAAGTACTCGCCGTTTATCCAATAAAACATAACAACTCTTTCATATATTCTGTTTTGGAGTAAATATTTTAATTTTGTATAGAGCAGGCAGATGTTATTTTCAACAATTCGGAGTTGGTCTCATAACAAAAGTTGTTTGTATTTATGAGTAGAAAGTGATACTACATGAATGTAGGTATATAGAGATGTTGTTTCAGGGTAAATAAGCAATATAAAAGCGTGAATATATTAAGTATTTAATAATAAAGTAGCGGCATGAAATGAAATTTAATTACGTCCTTCAGGTGATACAATAATAAATATATGGTATAACAAAAATCCTGATATACAGGATTACCTCTAAAATGCGTGTTTTAAAATTTGTGTTTTACAACAGCCTGTTCTGTAAGTTTTTTCTCGCATTTATATTTATTGAAATTTATATCGCTGATTTACAGATAGACTAGCCGACTCAGTAAACGTTGTTTTGCAATATTAATCAAATAGCCTGCGACCTATTCTCAGGCCTGTCAAAGATAAAAAAATATAAAAATTGGGGAAGCCGTTTCGGAGGTCATTTATATATTAGATAGAGATAGAGCATACTTTATTGCCCAAACCAAAAAAAAAGAAGAACAATTCTAAGTAGGTAATGTTAATTACGCCCTCTGCTAATTCTGTGGCATTAGCAGAGGGCGCGTCCTGTACGGACATTGTCCTATTTAACACGTATGGTTTTAAACAATAATAAAGAAAAAAAGTTAAAACAACATAAAAATATTGAAAAATTTAAGATTTCTGCACGAAAAATTCATGTAACACAATAAGATTAACGATTTTACTGCGGCAAAACTTCCAAACCCCTTAAAAATATCAGCTGACTAAATTACTTTAAAGTGTATGAAAAATCTTATATACATTTCGAGAATTCGGAATTTTTCCCTTAGCAAAAGTTCTTCGTATTGATAATTAGCAATTACACGAGAATTGTGTAACACAATGTATACATCTACGCATAGTCTAATTAATTATTAACTGATTTGATTAACTATTATTAGATTAGATTAGCGCTCTTTATTGTATACACCAGAGAAAAAAAAAACATAAACGATCGTGAATCGATTTTGACGTGAAAGAAAAATACGAATATGTCGAGAAATGCATATATGACGTGCGACGTTATTCAACAAAATTCCCGCTGATTTAAGCTAGCAATACAAGCTCAATAACTATACTCAGAGCTTTAGATTACTGAATTGACAGCGTTATTTGTAAACAACTTTACCCACCCACCCGGTATAACCTAATCGCGCACACATACATAGAGGCTGGTCGGGTGCATATTACACTGTAATGGGAGACCGGCGAGCCTAATCCCGCTTCGACGCACCCTCCGTTACAACATTTTTGTAGAATTTAAAAAACACCGGCCAAGTGCGAGTCGGACTCGCGCACCGAGGGTTCTGTGCAAATTTGTAGGTAGGTACTTACGTATAGGGCATGGATTCCGGAATTCCGAGATTTCGTAACTCCGAAATTTCGGATGATTTTTTACAATATTACAATTCCGGAACTGAAGTAAATATCGCAATCCGATACTCATATAATTATTTATAAGATAAGGTACCACAATAATAAAATTTTCATATTTGTAGTACAAATTTTGTACTCTCTTACGAAATGCACCGTACCGCGCGCGAAGTTTGAATTCAAATCGACGCCGTCGCTTGCGTTTCGTTCGTTCACCATTTCGTCAACCAGTCAGCGGCGCTAGTGCAGCGCTGCTTTCGCTCGGGAGTGCATTCGTGCTACACAAAATAAATCAAAACTCTTGGACAAAATGTAAGTATTGGCTTTCGTATTTAATTAATTGTATTTTGAAATAATTTAGAATGTTTGAAGTTAAGTTTTATCGTGCCATAGTGTACAGATTAACTTGAATAAACCAAATAGTGAGAAGATTGAAGAGACGATTATTACTTTGCTGCAACTATTGAAGTACAAAGATAATGCCGTTTCAAGTCAGATCAACGATGAAGGTGATGCCGAAGTCTGTGATATAGGTGGTGATGAAGCTGAAGTCAATGAATCAACAATTCAACACTGCAAGAACAGCTGGATAAGGAACTGACACAAGCATACAATTATATTTTAGGTGTGCTTTCCACAAGTGTTGAGAGCGAAAGAGTATTTTCGTGTGCCGGGTACTTTTGTAACCACCTACGAAGCTCGCTCTCAGACAAAATGTTAGATGCTCTAATACTCTTGAGAACACATTATCAAGAAGAGTGATCTTTTTTGAAAAAGTGATTTAAAGATCTCAATATTCAAAAAATACGACAACGTAAGTTTAGAGTTTTTTAATTTAAGTTTAAATTTTGTTCTTTAATTAAACCTATTTTCATGATCTCTTCTGATCATGATCATGAAGAGAACTTGTTCATTTTGTTCATTGTGAGTTGAATCATAATTTTATTAGATAGTTATTTAATAAGCTACATAGCAATTGCAAATAGCTAGCACTCGTTTATTTTGCTATAATATATATTATTGAAAAGTTGATTATTTTTTGTAATGTTTACTAAGAACTAATAAAAGGCCGTTTAATTGAACTCAGTCAAGAGTTTTGTTGGTTTATTTAGTTTTTATAATAAAGATTTCATTTAACAAAACAATTTAATGCCTATTTATTGTTATTTTTATTTCCTATACTTTTTCTAATTCCGGAACTGGTTCCGGAATTCCGGAATCGAACCAGTAGTATCGTAACTCAGTTCCGGAAGCGAAAATCATCCGATATTACATGCCCTACTTACGTATCATAAATAGTTCAGGAATCGAGCAATTTTTTCCGGGCATTTCACTGCCTCGCTGGACTAGCCGTAAGTTGGTTAACTAACTACCTTCGTGGGTTCGATCTCCACTGGGGGCCGCCGTACATTTCTACAAATGGCCTCAGTCTGGGTGTATGGCAAATTATATTATCTTCCGCTTTCGATACTGAGGTCCGTGAGTAACTACTCAAACGATCACCAACCAACCAGATTATGTTAAAGTTTAGTAGAGCGTGTAGTTGATTTATGGAAATAAATCCTCGCCGAAACGGCACTGGCCCAGCCGAGTGCGCCAATTTAGCAGGCGAGGCATGACGCGAGATGGCATCGCATCGCTCCAATACCACCCGGTACATAATTGAGCCGATATATGTATTCCTACCATAGGCCAAAAACAAACCTCCAACCGGTCCCCCGAATCTCGTCCTTATTCTCAGCCATTTACGTGTTACGTCAATTCCTCCCTTCCACGCAAAGCTTTATGTGTCAGTCGGAATTTCAGCTTTGTTTTCAGGGTAGCACGGTGCAATGTATGCATGGGGTATAAAGTGTAAGCCCGTGTCACTCGTTCAATATTATGCAACGATCAATCAATCAATATTTGAACTGCCGTGTTTATTTTTCGCGAACGTTTAAAAGTGATGGGGTTGTTGAGATATAAGGGCGTCATTTGAACTAGGTTGACCTCATTCGAGCTTGTATCGCGCGTAAATTGCTTTGTTATAGCGAATTTTGAAGTTGCTTGACTTTTATACAGTTCCAAATTCATAGTCATTGATTTCTTTCACCTAACTTCTATGTACTGTGGCACCCTATTTGACTTGAACAGATTATTAGTAAATAATAACTTTTTTATTCTATCTTTTCAATATCTCATCGATTTCCTAGCCTAGCTGATTATCGACTGACACCTCAAAACAATTCAAATTCCCTTCAATCAATTCAAAATCTAACTAGACGGCAATGCCGGCCAGCTGCTATAAAGAGGTTCATTAAATTTTAATTTGATTTTTTTATATTCATAATACTTAGCACAAATTAAAGTCTGTTTTTAAATTCAATGCAAAAAAGAAGTAGTGTTACTATTATAAAATATGTCGTTATACTCAGCACATTTTTGTTTTACTGTAAAAAAGAAAAGTATTTTAAAAAACCGGCCAAGTGCTAGTCGGACTCGTGCACGAAGGGTTCCGTACCATTATCTATACAACATTAGACAAAGATCGAATTTGAACAGCAGCGCCATCTATAGAAACCAACAAGAAACGTTTGACGACGTAATTTATTTTCAAACATTGACATTTAACAACATGCATCGGCGCTGTGAAGGTTACAAAGGTTGAAGGCCGCTAGATGGCGAGGGCTATCTTTAGACAACGTTTGTTTTATGGGAGCTTAAGATACATCTTGGTGACAGACAGACAGACAGTCGGACAGTGAAGTCTTCGTAATAGGGTCCTGTTTGGCGCCCGTTGGGTACGGATCCCTAAAAACACTGACGTAACTCACACAATTTTTATTTGGAAGTAAAATGGGGTTTCTATTTTTTAACGTATTGGCAACACTTAAATAAAAATAAATAAAATAAATTTATTTGCTTATAACGTGGTACATTATAATGACATGTTATTAAATATGAGGTCACATTCTGTTAGGTATGTAGATAGAAAACATGCAAATATGTAATTAAAAATTATTTATGTAATTAAAATGTCAAAATACCATTATAAAATACAAATGTCAAATCTTCTACGATGTTTATATAATACAATGTTCAAGTTAAATAATTGAAATGTCAGTTGCATTGAATTAAGTAAAAATTAGCTGGAATGTCAAAAATAAAATGTCACTTTACTTAACTTTATCTGTGAGGAATTCATTTAGAGAATAATAGCACTTTTGGCACAGCCAATTATACAGTTATCTCTTGAACATCGTCCATCTTAATTTCTTCACTTCATTATCTTGGATGTTGATAACCTTCGGTTCCTTTAGTCGCAGACCGTCCAAAACGCAAAAAAAAACGCAATCTGTCCTACTTACTAGCCTTTCTTCATCGTGGTCAAACTATTTTGTCAAACTGGATTGCGGTTTGACGGTTTGCGTTTTGATCGGTCTGCGACTAAAGGCTTGGGGTTTGATACATTCATGACGACGTAATTTATTTTCAAACATTCCGTTTTTTTCTTGGTTCCGCGAATGTTGTTTCCCGTGTTCCCTTGTGATGTCGACAATTTTGACTAGTTTTTCGATGCAACATGCGAAAATGATTTATATCGTATGAATAAAAGATCTTTACTTTTGTTTTGATAACAGAGTTTTTTATTGGCATAGATTTCATTGGAACCTTATATTTATGTCCGTCACAGATAACGGCGTTAATATAGGTATGTGATATGTTTTCCACACAATCTGTGTACACACGACTGCGGTCGGATTTATTATAGAACAAGACATCGCGCGATGTATAATTATCTGTCACGATCTTTAAAAAATTAACTTGTCCACATAAAGTACGTCAACAAATGTAATGGATTGTGATGGTGTGCGACCCCGGCACATGTCAAAGTGACAGTCTTTTTCTTTGCATCGAATTAACAAACAGCCTTTAAGTATTCGCAAGTTAAAGCTTACTCTCAGACAGACAGCAAGAGTATGTGCTCAATCACTACGCGTCTCCAGTGCATACACTCAGGTTTCCTCACAAATTCTTAGTCACTGTCACATGTCGTTAACCGAACCCCCCCGAATTTGTAACAAACACACTCCCGACATCTTGAAAATAGTTAACAAGTTTCGACTTATTGCTGTAAAATTAAATTAATAACTCCAAAACTCGACACGATAGTTCTCGCTTCGTCAGAGCTATTCCGGTGAATTTAAAAAAAAAAACTACTGGGGTCGTTAAAAATTTACGAGGAAAAAAGAAATCATGTTCACTGGATTATTCATTTAGTCAAGGGCTTTGGGAAGTTTCATTTTCTTTGTTAGTAACTTACAGCAAACTGTTAAGCCCGCTTTCTCTGGAAAGGTTCCCGTATCCGAAAAAAGCCGTTTGCTAAGCCAGAGAATTCGAATCTGGAAGTGATGTGTTTTCTTTAGCAAAACCTCGATGAAATAATATCACTGAAAGAGAGTTTTTTCCATTTTCAATAAATTATGACGTTATTCCCGTCTCTTTCTTGGTCACACATCACTTGTCGCTAGGCTGTTAGAGTTTGTTGCTTGAGATGTGACGCAGATTGCCTCCAAACGTCGGCCAAGGACAAATTAGATAATAAATATTATGGTAGAAAATGCTTATAGCATTAAGTCCGCCACATTGCCATTGTATTTTTCTGATGTGCAATAAAGGTGTTAATAATTATTATTATTATTCTAGCTACCTCCTAAAAATGTCAGACATGACCTAATATCGGTTGTTAATTTGATTTTGCACTTCATTATAAGGATTTAAGTATCGATGGTTCCCAAAACAAAATTATTCATTAGATTTTTTTTCTAGTACTGCGTAGCACAAAACCAAATTTACGACCAGTGATGCTGGCACAAAAAAATACTGTATACTTACACGAATTAGAAAAAATACATGAATTTCTAATGATATAATCATCATCATCCATCAAAGTCTCCGGGGAGGTAAACTAATTTTGATCAAGGAATTCCTCTCAGCCGTGTACTTTTAGGTGAAAACATCGTTGAAAACATTAGATAGGAACCCTCGACGCTCATCTTTGTTGTCTTTTATGTTCAAAATGTGTAGGGTGGATGGGTTTGCGGTTGGCGTCACTTGTATATGTCACTATGCCTTTGGTTAATACGTTGTTGTGGCTTTTTCATATATAGACAGAGAATTTTTTTTTTCTGTGAATTAAAGATTTTACAAAAAGTCTTAACCAGAAAAGACTTTACCGCGGGAATGGTGTTTTTATAAATAAGACCGTATAACTTTTTTTTTATTAATCTTGAAGGAAAACATCTTGAAGAAACCTGAGTGTCTGAGGTGATCACGTACCTCAGCGCTTGAAATTGCCAATCCGCGGTGGGCACGGGTGGAAATTAAGTCCATACTGTTTCTCTTTCTCTCTATCTGTCTCTGAGAGAAGGCCTGCAGTGGGGCGTATATAGGGTCATAAAAAATATAGAGTTACTAGCTGACTCGCCAAATGTTGTTTTGCCATATTAATTAGCCTACGACCTATTCTCAGACCTACCAAATATACACAAAATATCATAAAAATCGTTGAAGACGTTTCGGAGGAGTTCGATAACAAACACTGACACAAGATTTTTATATATTAAATTGGCAAGAAAAATTTGAGCTTCTGAGGCCATGTGCTTTCCCCCATTTTTTTTTGTATATATTTCATTCTGTCTTATCGTTTGTAAATCACAATATAGAATTACGTCACGCACTCTAGATTTCTTTTGGATTTTCATTGCTACTTTACCTTTGGACAACTACCTACTTGCAAATCATCTTTTACTCGGTATTTCATCAAAGTTTACAATAAAATATGCCACAGTTCTTTGAATTTATCGTACATTACATTTTATTTATTTCATTTATAGTAAAATTACATTTTATTTATCGTACATCAAGAACCTTTCAAGACTATTATCTATCTCTGTGCCAAATATAATTCAGATGCGTTCAGCCGTTCGTGCGTGATTGAGTAACAAACATCCATCTAAAGTTTTGCATTTTGTAATAGTAGAAAAATTTCTTCCACATTAAGCCGGGTCTCCTGCTCGTGATTTATCATGAAACATTACACAAAACAATCGGTTTACAATGCTCCAAATTAACTTTTTCTTTTACTTTCCCTGGCAACGAAAACGTTTTGCGCAAAGAAAACAGAATGATTTGTGTAATGTTTCATGATAAAACACGAGCAGGAGACATGCCTCAACACAATCACTTGTTTTCATATCGAGTACAATGTTTTAACTTTAGATGGATGTCATGTCCGTAATTTTAGTGCCGCCTCTGACCACATTTAATTAAAGTGGGTATACCATTCCTTCACAATAACACCATAGTTAAAAATGTAAGAGTGTGCCAGCGAGAGGGAAGCTAAAAGTAGACGCAGTCCTTAATAAACTATTCTCTGTCTAACCTTGGAGAAACCTTTGTCTAGAAATAGGCTTTTTTTATAATAAATAGGGAACATAATGATAGAGAACACCTTCCATCCTAAGGGCGCTAATACACGGGCGACACGTAGTGAACGACAGTGCCAACTGACATCGATGGCAGGAGTCGACGCGTCGACAGCAGTCACCGACAGACATGTCAGCGTCGAAAATCCGCGTCGACGCCTGCCGTCGACGAGTGTCGACCGCTGCAGTGTCGTTCGCAACGTGCCGCCCGCGTATAAGCGCCCTAACATCACACTCTTCTTTGTATCTCGTAAATTGCTGTTTCCCGAAACTTTTCCACAAAAATGTCAAGCGCCAAGATTTAAGATTCCGTCGGTGAAATCTCACACAGGGTTCAAGTACAGCCGACAGCGGGGCAACGTCTACATTTTTTTTACAAAGTCGCCCCTGACGTAACTGATTGGAGTGCTCGTATCTAATGGTTGATGTGCAGTTTACTGTACTTCGCACTTTACATGCCATTGAGCAGACTTTATGAAAAATTCTTAATATTTCAAATACTAATACTATGTATTAGTGGAACTGGGTGGGCCACGTGAGCCGTATGTAAAGTTGTCACTGCCTGGGTTCATTGCGGTGGGTATCGCAAGCACAGGCGGACGACCTCACTACCTTTCTGCCGGGTTGGCAGAAGGTGGCTACGAACATGGAGGAGTGGAGAACTAAAGGGGAGGCCTTTTCCCAACAATGGGACGCAATCTAGGCTACATAACAAAAAAAAGTATCCGCCGGTTCTTGAATTGAGAATTTCACTTTGTAAATACTTAAGTATTTTTTGTCTCGCTCCTTTTTGAGCAATCTGACGTGACAGAATGATCCTTAAAGAAGTAAAAAAAATTAAGAAAAGTTAAATGAATAAGAGTGAGTGAGTTCTATGTAAACTTTTATAATGTATGGTGTGTAATAGAGATTTTTAATCTGATCTAATCTAATTTAAGAAAAATTATGTGAAAGCACGGCTGGTAAAATTGTTTAACGACAGTATTTCACTAATAGTATGGATGTCAAAGATTGTATACAACGTGTTATGGAAATAACAATCAATCAAACGATAATTAAACTAAAAAAAAGTTTCTTCAACTTTATGATAAATCCATCTAAAAAATATATTCTGTCAAACAATGCTAAAACTACTGCCGTATACAGAGGTGTATAATTAAAATAATTAAGTTTCAAAGTAATAAAGTAATTAAAAAATAAATTCATTCATTCTAAATTTTTGGGAATAAACCTTTTTATTCTTATTCTTTCGATTTTAAAACACACGCAACGTCGCATCCAGAAATAATCAATCAAAACCCGTCTCAACGATTCCACGTTTCTTCATGTTATCAATAAGGGAATCCAATTTTCTCCCGGAGTCCGTAGACTCAGCCAGAAAACTGACACATCATTACGTGACCGACCCGCCCCGGGCCCTGCCAGATTATAATATATCGAAAACACCCCCTGTGTCACCTTCCAAACGAATCTGAACATACAGAAGTCTTACCGAAGCAACCAGCCCGCAAAATTATGCAGATAAATTACTTCCTCTCACCCACATTTTTAACCTGAGCTCCTCCATTAACTATTTCTCCAATACACAAAGCAGGACCTAAAAATCTACCGGGTACTTACCGACCAATTGTTTTACTACGTATTTTCAAAGCTTCTGGAAAGACTAGTCAGCAATAGGCTTATAAAGTACTTACAGCAATATAGGCTTTCGACAAAATTTAAAAACGGATGATGCAGCTAAGCTTCTTGTTGACCATGTCGAGAAAAATTTATCAAGGGCACCGATGTGTAAGAGTATTTCTCGATTTAGCGATTGCTTTCGATATTTTCCGTTCCAATACATAACAAGATAATTATCAAGGGTAATAATGTATCTTCTTAGTTTCCAACCCCGCAAAAAAAACCACAAGGGCTTGAGGCAGGATCTCCTTTTAAACTTAATCGAAGTGCGCCTTCTATTGCCTTCCTTGGTCGGGTCTCTTCATTCACGTTATTAGATATTACCTTCGTACGTTGTCATTTCGGGAACTGAGACTAGGTTTGGCACGTTGGTTTGCCCGCATGACCTAGTTCAAGAGGACAGGAAAATCGGAGCAGAGTAAAAACTTTTTCTTTTGTTGCAAATGCCAGCTTACTTATACACACGTTTATGGCTTACGCTCTTTCTACAGGTTCACAACCATGAAACTAAACATGGATGGGTCAACTGTCTCATAGGAAATAAATAAATAACTTCCACAATCACTTGTCCCAGTCCCAAACTAGGATACACTGTGATATGGTAACCAGACACGGACATCACAAATATGGATTGGATAACGATTTTGTACAAATCAGGGTTCGGTGGGCCCCAGTGGGAATCCGTCAGGGTCATCGAACATGTTAACACTAGACCAACGTGGCAGTAAAAAAATCAAGCTTTGATCGAATCAAGCAAGACCATCAATGGCAAACCACTGGTTTCCGACTTAAGTATGGCAAAAGTACCAGTGGCAAACCCAGAGCCCCGTTAAATAGAACTACAAACCATGATTTACTATGACAATTCCATGATTAACCCGTAGATTAATGAGTGGGAAGACTAAAGGTCTTATTTTATAAAAAGTGATTCCACTAAAACACTATTGAGGCGGAGTTAAATCCGGTTTATAAGAGAAATTACTGCTATTAACCCGCTTTATCTCCGTTAACAGTCTTTTAATGGAAGCTACTTTTTAAAAATAAGACAAAAGTTAGTACAATTCTTTTACTATAAATAAGTAAAATCGGCTACGCAATGTAAGTATATCGAATTGTCATAGTAGTTTTATGTCACGCGGCCCTGATCTCTGCCTACTCCTCTTCGTTCTCCTACTCTCCTGTTCGTGAGTATCGTTTTGTCTCTCCAGTATTTAATTAACTCTTATTTACTCCTTCTCTGCCGAAACGTGGACCATGTACCGCCGTCACGTAAAATACCCTAAAATGCCTCAGGAAAATATAAAAGATCCGATGGTCTGATCGCGTGCGCAACACGAAAGTGCTGCGAAGAGCCAATGTGAGAGGAATTGAGGCCTACCTCGTGCGTCGGCAGCTACGATGGTGCGGTCACGTGTCACGAATGGCAGAACATCTTCTACTCAGAACTTGAGGAGGGCAAGCGTAAACACGGCGATCAACTCCTTAGGTACAAAGATGTAGCTGAAAACCAGCGCCGAGACTACGCATCCAGTCTCGGCAATAAAGCTGAGCCCATTCCTTTTTACCACAAACATTGTGAATGAAAGAATTACCAATATTTATTATTTTTGTGTGGTAAATAAAATATTTTCACTTTCACTTTCACTTTCACATGAAAAGATGCCACATAGAGCCCTTGCAATGGGAATAACAAACGGCAAATCGACCGGAATGTTAGGCTCTTATCAAAGCCTTTGACTTTGAAGCTCTTCGGTGATCTGTGGCCTAACTACGCGCACCAAATCCTGAGCGATTCCAATCGTCCAACTGTCAAATTCCATACTAATTTGACAGTTAGACGATTGTAATCGCTCAGGATTTGGTGCGCGTGATATAGGGGCTGAGCTGGAAGCAAAGCCCGTCCACCTGCTGCGATCAACTACGCCTACGTTGACTGTATACTGGCATGTCTACAAGGTGGCAGAACCTTCACTAAAAACCGGCCAAGTGCGAGTCAGACTCGTGCACGAAGAGTTCCGTAACATTATTTATACAACATTAGACATAAAGATCGAGAACAAAACGGCAAAAAAATCACTTTTGTTGTATGGAAGCCCCCTTAAATTTTATTTTTTAAGTAAAAATACAACTAAATATTTCAAACTTCTACCTGTTGCCGTTATTAATATCGAGCAAAAAACGGCAAATAATCACTTTTGTTGTATGGGAGCCCCCGTTAAATATTTATTTAATTCTGTTGTTATAGCGGCAACAGAAATACATTGTCCGTGAAAATTTCAACTGGCATTTAATGAAGTATTTTCATTTAATTAGTATTTACTTAGTCAAGTCCATAATTCGGAAAGCGGCTGATAATGACATGTTTCGTCGCAAAATTTTTTTTTTTATAGGCAGCCTGAACATAAATTAATTTTTTTATTTATTTATTTACCTCGAACAACAAGATTCATATTTGGTTAATACATTTCAAAACTTATATTTATGTTAGTAGCATATAAGGACAGTGAACACATATACATATTTATTTATTTACATACATCAAGTCCCATTACGTGCGACTTGAAGCCTACAGCAGTGGTTGATGTATGCGGAGTCGACCCGCGACGCGATCATCGCTAGGACGCTGTTGGCGCTGCCCCGCACCCTGCTCACCAGTGACGCGCCACGCTTACGCATGATCGCGTAAAAACAGTCCACTCGAATTAAATCACATTTTTAAGACATATACTGTATCGTATGTTTAGAATTTATATTATACTAAGTATTCGTATGTATGATATAGACGTAACTTTTACTTTTCAATTCAAAAAGTACGACAACAATGTACGTGATCTATCCATCCACTATAATTGCAAAATTAGCCTAATTACCAAGAATCTCTATAAAATAATAAAAAAGTACAGAAAAGAAAAGTGAAGACAGCCGAGCCTTATCAAGTCAAAAAAACCAGTTACGCTATTTCACAGATTTAGACACGAGGCGTTCTGACTTTGCGACTTACGTAAGCAAGCTTACGCCCTCGCTTATGTTATAATGCTGAAAATTGCAGAAAAAACCATTAACTTGAGTTTATTGCACCACGACTGCCGCGGCGACTAACTGCGGAAAAAAACAACGTGAAAAGAACAAATGAGAATTCTTAAGCAAACAAATTATGCACCAGTCTGACGAATAATGTTGAAGGGCGGAAAGATGTCCGTATCTCCATAGGATACGCAGTACTATCATTTAGACTGAATAAATGGGAAATTGAGTATTTCATTCGAGTTGTTTGCCCTCTTAGGAAATATTGTACAGGGTGTAACAAAATTCTCATATCTTTCCAAAAACAAGGGTTCTCTCGTCAAGACGAACATAAACAAAGTGGGAAAAACCTCTAAATCTCAAAACAACATCATCATCAGCTGTTCAGTGAACATCTCACGTTTTTAACTGAGGTCCTCCTTAATTTAGAAAGATTGTGGAAACGAGTTTTTGTTTTGCCCTATCATAAAAACGGCAGTAGATACACGCATTGTACACACGCTGAAATCTGGGTGGTTTGAAAGCCGCGGTCATGTAATAAATAATTAATGCCACCTTTTCAGACTATTACTTTTAAGTACGGACATTATAACGTTATTTATTTTGTAAACAATAAATAACGTATCTTAAACTAAAATAATCAAATAATTAAGAATCAAATTTAGTCTAATACTTACAAATTCAATACGTAAAACCTGTTAAAATATAAACATATTGAAATGAGCGTCGATATCGATAATGAGTATCGATAATTCGTTACCGACCTATCGATAAGATAATCGCAAATATCGATAAACTACATTTAATCGACTGCGTCTCCATCACTAGCCGCTCGGAGCGCTCTTGTGCTCAAAACTGGCCTGGCAACCAATCGCCAACGGTCTCACGGCGAGCCGTCGAGTCATTCGGCTACGGACCTCTTGGTGAGCTGCGTGTACGCGCTTCTGCCGTGCTCATATTTTTTCTAGGACGGCACTGAACGGTCGATTGACTATCTTAATATAGTCGTTACAATAATATTACCCAGGCACCGGGTGCTAGCCACCTGGTCTAACTTGGACTGGCCTACTGGAGCTGCAGACCCCTACCCTGTTCTGCAGTTTCCCTTCGCAACTGACCCAGGCAACGGGTACTAATCTCCCGGTCTATCCTGGGCCGGCCCATATTAGAGCTGCAGACCTCTGCCCAGACACGAAGCTCCGGAGGGAAGACCTCCTTCCCTGTGAGTCGCACTATACTATAGGCCACGCTACGTGCCTGCCGACTTCAGGGAGTGCCTATCCGTACCAACCAGGAAGTGACTGACTGACCTGAGTATATGGTTTTAATTTCAACTCGATACCTCCACGCGTACCCAAGATAACGGGTCTCTTGACAGACAGGTGGACGTACGGACGGACGGATAACAAACTGATCCTATAAGGGTTTCGTTTTTTTCCTTTTGAGGTATGGAACTCTAAAAACAAAAAAGCGCATTCGATAGTTATTGTTAAGACACTTTAATTTTGCTATCGCTTTCCAACCAACCATAATGCATGGTGTATAACAGTAAATAACAAAATTTGGTCTAGTATGAGTGTCCAGTATATTGAGTCCGACTCGCATTTGGCCGGTTTTTATGCAAGTCGTTAAGGCGCTAGTTTACCCAGTTACCGCTCAAGAACTACTCGGATTCTTGTCGCAGTGAAGAAAAACCAACTTTGCACTTAAGTCGGGGCGTTTAATAGTAAGTAAAGGTTAAATTGCTTTTCTTTTTGCGGTAGCAAGGGATTGTTATGGCGCAGAATTCATCGAGGCACGCCTCAAAGGCCTCGGCCTCGAGGCGATATTTTCCTCTGTATTAGCGCCATGAAACAAAATGCTCTAAGTCAGAAGCTTCGGCTAATCCTCAACTTCACTTCACTTGTGTGTACTGTGCCTTAGCGAATAATTAGCTTTTTATTTTATCTTTTGTGAAGGAAAACATCGTGAGGAAACCTGAGTGTCTGAGGTGTTCACATACCTCGGCGCTAGAAATTACAGTGGGCGTATACAGGCTGCATGATTTTGAACATCCATTTGATCCCAAGCTAGTCGCCGACTGACCCTTAGGTGCGGAGCCCACTGATCTGGCGTCTGGCTCGGGCATGACGCGGACATCATTCTGTTTCATTCAAATACCGTACTAAAGACACGGTCATAATGTCATTATTTGAACACACTAAACGGCCTTTCATCGGACGTGCTACAGCACGCCATTGCGGCGCTCGCGCCCGATTGCAGTCAGTTCAGAGCCTAAAATACAGGTTTATTGCTAGTTTAGGCTTCGTACTTACTCTTACTTATGTTAAATTTAATTTAAAATAAATTTTATCTTATCTTATTTTATCTTACTTCCAGGTCAGTTCACAGTCAGTTCCTTTGCTCCATGCCTTTTAATGTCCGTGCCATGCCGGTGCTATGTCCGCGCCAGGTCCGTGCCATGCCTGATCAGTGAGCTTCGCGCCTAAAAGAAATGTGACGATTTTTCTTCTATACAGAATCAAATTCTATACTCATTTAAAGTAAGTCCAGGTTACATATATCATAAACTGTATCCGCGGTTTAGTTCGTGTGGAATTCGAACAAATAATACCTATTGTGGCGAGTATAAATAAAAGATCCGATAATTAACAGTCAGACTGGCAGTTCTCAGGCATACCATCTGCCAGGCGAGAAGTATTCCTTAATAGCAGAACTCAGGCCTGTATTCCGGAGTGATAGGCAGAGACCATTTGTCTTCTAGGGAAATTAATAACACAAATCATGTACAGGAGTTGGCGTGACGATGATGAAACCTATTCCTAGCAGCGAGCTACATTCACAGATAAACTTGCAACAGCAAGGCGACTATCCACGACTATTCACATTTTCATGCTCCCATATTTTTCCTCTTCCTGACCTCACCAGCAACGCGTTTCATCTCATTAAAAATGGCACAAAAAGGCTACGAACGGTGTCACGATCCCTCCATTAGCCGGGCTGTAGGCGCGCTTGTTGTTTGTTATTAGTGCGTCTGCGATAACCCTAGACATTAATCTCGGCGGCAGACATAAGGAGCCATTAGCAAAGGAGCCTACTCGAAATCTCTACTAAAAATACAATAGATTCAAAAGTGTGTCAATTTGTTCGCTCATCCACTGAGCCGCGACAAATTATCATGCGGCAATCGTGGCGTCAGCAAATTCGCGACTTGTTGACGGAACTGTGGATGGAGGTGATTTTTGGATTTTCGTACCAGAAGATTGTCAACGCGACCCCTATTACTATGCCTACTGTGTCTGTCTGTCTTACCCACCTTTACAGCCCCCTACAAAAGTGTTAAAATCATTGGTAAGTCCAAAATAGAATCTTGTCGTAACACAGACTTGAGAGCGAAGTCAGCGTGACCCGCATCGGTCCCACTGAACTGTAAACGTTAAACAGCTCTTGAACTGTAATAGATCACCCGTTGAAAATCTTACATAATTATTCTGTAGTTGTGGCGGATTATTCAAGAAATAATAAAAATAGAAAAAGCAAATAACAAAGAAACGTGATTTTTTTACAATTTTATTTTTTTACTTTTTTTTATTTGAATGCTCACGAAACGAAAGAAAACACACTTTTTCTAACTGGCACGGAACCCTCGGTATGCAAGTCCAACTCGGTTTTTTGTGTAGTTAGTGTTAGTTTATGGGTCATAAAATAACCTAGGCTGCGTTTTATCTTCGGATAAACCCACGCCAGCAAAGTCGCGGGCTTTAAAGGGATCCAGTGGGCTAACTAGCGCCACCAATGAAAAAAAATCATATCTTCTTTTACAGATCGTATTTGCACAAAGAATCAGTACAATCTCTCAATCATTTCAGCAGTGATTTTCAGGGCCCACGACAAAGAACCTAGGATCACGAGCCTGGGACCAGATAGCATTTGTGCCAAAAACGAGCGTTTTTGGCGTTGCGTTTTTGGCGTTAATGCTATCTAGTCCTAGGTTTTTTGCCTTAAGGTCACGGCCAGGCGTCCTTAAAATCACTATTAACATGATTGAGAGATTTTTTGCAAATTCGATCTGTAAAAAAAAGATTTTTTTTTTCCTCGGTGGCGCTAGTGTTACTCCCTGGAGCCCCTCGAAATACAATTTCATAGTTGAAAATTAGAGACTAGAGTGTTAAATGTTAAATGATGTGTAGACTTTTGGACTGCCTCGTATTTGAGTGAAATGTGACACAGGGATGGACCGCAGCAACTTCTAATAAATCTTGCGATGCTTAGACAACACAGTCATTAAATTAGACGACGATTTTTACATCATCATCATCAGCCCACTGCAGCCCACTGCTAAGCACAGGCATGTTCCCCAAAAATTATAATTATTATTTATAGAATTCCCGACGTTTCGGCAGCGTGCAACTACCATACCGAAGTCACCAGTAGAGTTACTAAGCAATTAACATAATTTTTGTCTTATAAGTTTTTATCCGTTTTAGTATAGCTAATCAATCATTTATACGGTATGTATCCTTTGCGTTTTTCAACGATTGTAAACATGCAAACACGGTAACCTGTTTCAAAAATGTACCTTTCCGTTTTATTTTAGCATGTATTTTTATAAAAACCATTGCTCTTAGTGTTCACAGTAGACCAGCCTCGCGAATTCGTAAGAAAAATGTTGATAAGGACGTGTCTGCCACGCTAAACAGTTATCTGCTTTGCAAAACTGCCGCTTTCTTGGTATCCAGCCAGTTAATGTAGGTTAAAGAAATTGAAGCAAATGAAACAACGTCAATGGACCTTATGTAGACGACATAATCGCGAGTTTTGAAAAAAAACTGAGCGAGTTCGGAATTATTTATTGCAAACAAATGAACGCACCGTAAAAAGCGCTTTGCAAGTAATTTAACTAATTATTAGTACTCAACTGTAATTTTTCTGGAATACCCAGTAATTTACTATTTATCGGTCAATTTACCTACTGCTTGCTATTATGGCTCATTAATAGTAAATGACTTGTCTATCTCATTATCAATTTATAAACTCATAAAGTGGTTTTCCACAACAGTAGTACCAACGACGTGAAATTTCTATCGTACTTCGCAGTAACACAACCTTCTAACCTTCTGTGGCACACAATAAACTGCCTAGTTCACAAAACATTACTCTGTAAGGTCGAACGACTAGACGTCCTTGCCTTAATTAGAGTATAGTTAGGATGTTCCACGTCATAAACTTTGGGTGTTTTGGGCTCAGCAAGGTCATAGATGGTGCGAGGGAATTCTCACAACTAGAAAAGGTAGTACGTCAGATTGTATTCAACCTGAAGATAATAACCAGCTCACAAGATCTCATTGGAATAAGTTTAGTTATGGTTAGCCTCACTATGATCTTTTCAAAAGTAATTTTTATATTTGACTATTTTCAAGCCTTATCTGTGGACTATCTTTCACTTTTCTTACGGAGTCACAAAATCGCCGCATACAGGTGAGACAAAAAGCCTGTGTATTGCTGCTGTGTTTTTGATGCCTTTTATTGTCAAACTCTTATAAAAAATACAAAAAAATCTCAATTTTGGTTTGGCAAGTGTGTGACTCTAACCTTTTACGAAAAAATCTGCTTAAAATGTCCTTTTCGGGTATTAAGTTTTGATTTCAGTAAAGGTACAGAATGCTAAATAGTCTTGTAACAAGTAGGCACTTTTTCATTATTCCTGAACCCTCATTTAACTCTCAGTAAAACTCATTAGAATTATGATAAGATATTATGGTTGTGCGGTATTTTCCTATTTTAATTTCATTTCTTTGCCTCCGCGCAACATATCTCATGTTTATTTATATAGCAAACGTTTAGAAAAGCAGATTAAATCTGAGCAAGCGCCCTCTAAATAGAACAATATCGTACAAAAGGTCTGATCCGCGTTTTATTATGGAATTGCACTTGCAATTTTCTAGTTATATTTCTATTATTTGGTCAATACAGTTAACAGCACGTCTATTGAAATTAAAATTGAAAAACGTTTGTTTATCACACAAAAAGGTTTGAAAACATATACATAATATAGCAAAAATTTAAATAGGTGTGTGGTAAAAGTATAGGGCTCAGCTTGGTGCTGTGAGTGCATACATCATCACAGCGCTGATTTTCAGCCCGTCCCTGTTCTCATAAACTAAAACATAAAATTTACGGATTTCATTAAAAAGAGAAAAACTTGGAACAAAAAATCGATAACATAATATTTACATTTACTTAAGTTTACTCTATTCAGTACAGTTTGCAACTGAAATGTAAAAGTCTAGCTATTGTCGAGTATAAGAGAATGCTTCTTGCATTAAGATCGTCGTGTACTAACATTTACATTGTAGAAAGGTGCAATAAAGTTTTAAATAAAAATAAAATTAGTAACACATCCACCTCAGTTAATAAAGCCTGTCTTAAAGAGAATTTAAACATTATTTGCAAGTCGGTTGTTTATTCATGTCAGTGCTTTATAGCAAAAGTATATTTTATGAAATGTGTGTCAAATAAATTCGATGGGTTGTAGATATGTAGCCTCTGTAGGTTTTCACTCTTAGCGACACAATGAAGTTGGTACAGATGCCGGAAAATAGCTTGAATATTTTTTGGTCTCTACGGACTTAAGGTTATGCGGCTCGGGAGAGAGTCGTTTCGGCCACGTGATTGGTTGATAAGTCTGTCCGTGCTGCGATTTGTTTCCCTCATTACCCAGATTTTTGATCAGATGTTTGCAGCGTCTGCACTTGGGATTTCCTCACACACTGAGACATGTTATGTACCAAGTCCATGTTCTGGATAAGTTTTTCGCTTCCGAGTTGAACTTTTGGCTGTTTCTATTCAGCTTCCTCGTCTTATATTGTATTTGCATAGCAAACTCGGCAGATTGCGTAATGAAACTGCTTCTTTGATCCGCTATGTAAATTTATTGCTGAAAATAAACCCTCGAAATAGTCACCCTGATGTCTGTCACTTTGATGTGATAATATTGATCTTGCTCCAATCCAATTTACGAGGGTTGGAAAGTGTGAAGGTGATATAGAAAGAAGAGTAAAAGCGGGAAATTGTGTAAATGGTGCCTTGCACTCCTTAGTGAGTGGCCAAAACATCTCCAAGAGAGCTAGATTGGCTATCCATTATGGAGTGCTTGTCCCAACACTTAGGTATGGTAGCAAGACTTGGTTATGGCAAAAGAAGCAAGAAGGAAGGATTGATGCAGTAGAAATGAGGTCATTGAGAAGTATGTCTGGTGTTACTTTGAATGACAGAATATGCTATAGTTTGATTAGAGAACGTTGTAGACTGAAAGAGGATGTAGTGACTAGAACTGAGAAACGAATGTTGCATTGGTTTGGACACGTGGAGAGGCTCATTTACATAATTTACACAAATCAACAAGGAACAAGGGACACAAAAAGTATTTGCGACAGAAAGAAAGAACATCATATCCTTAGACATATTACGACCGACCTCTTAGATATATTTTCTTTACGCTACGATGACACACATAAACTCGATACAGTGTGTATTTAATAACAGTGACGTAACCCTATCAATGCACTTCGTTCAAAACTATCCACACCACAGCCGAGTTCAAAATGCAATAAACTAAAGTTTTCCAAGTGCATAAATTGTTTCACAAACTTCCCTCTGACCGGAGTTCGCGAGCGACTACTGAAAACATGTCTACAAAGCTCTATAAAGCCACGCGCATACCGTTAAAGTCCAATATCGGGAAGTTAACCCCTTTATTCGATATTCGAACTTGTATCGCCTGAAATAAGAGCAAACTGAGCGTGTTTCATCATTTTACTGGGGCATTTTGACCACGCTTTGAATCCTCTTTGACTTTATATAGAGAACACTTTATCGCACAACCAAATATCGAAATTTTGTATCAAATAAAATTGTTGCAAGCGTTTTCTTATATCTAGGTAGTGGTACACTATTGTCGGTCTTATCGCTTAGAGCAATTTCTAAATCTGAAGACAATCTGACTTCAACCCGGCTCTATCGATTGGTTTTCTTACCGGTAATTGCTCCAAAGAAATTATATGTCATGCAAAAGTATTTAATATTTTTCCTTTTGAGACAGCATCGCAACTCATTCAATTTATCCTTCAAAATCTCTTATTTAATCAAAAAGTATTGCTTTACACAGATAATATCTAACACAAAGGTATTTAATGTTTTTCATTGTAAAATGAAACAGCAACGCCACCTGTTCAATTTCCCAATTCACCGTGAAAAAATTCACCTCTAAACCGAAAAAACAACATGGCCACTCACCCCGCGTTATAAATCACACATTGCCGTCAATTTGTCTCGCTCGAGGCTCCATCTAATGAATGCCTTGTGCAGATGGGATTTGGATATCAATAAAATCCACCAAAAACTTATTGATCTACCTACCCACAGAAAACATCTATGGCTAAGTCAAAAATCACAATTTCGCTTGACAGGTCGTCCTGTTCTTCTCCTGTATACGTATGTCCTTTTCGTTGCGCGGAACATATGTATGTATAGTTCAAAGGTATCCATGTTTCTTCTTTTCGGTTGTCTTGGACATATTTGATCCATAACTCCCTTCTGTCATCACCTAAGCGAAGAAACCTACAAAAAATAGTATAATTGTGAACAATCTAAGCAATATTTTTTAGGAAAATCGACCACATTAACATATTTCTTAATTACAATAAAAAGTTATATCACATTAAAAATACGTTTCGTGGAGTTTTTAAAATAAACAAACAATTCATAAAATTTCATCAAATTTTAAAAACAAAAAAAAATAATTGCCTCATAAGAAAAACCATGTCAATTTCATTAAATATTAAATTGGCCCTTTTCACCGTCACGCCAACAATATTTTAGTGTCGACACTGGTATACTGTCAGTACTGATGGAGGTAAATCAAATCATATTTTTTTTATTTTTTAAAGTAGCTCGGAAACTGCGACTTAATGAACGTTGCAAGTTAAACTAGGTGTCCATTTAGAAATCTAGATCATTTTGGAGAAAAAAATAACCAAAAACCTCTAAACTTGGTATTTTCAAGTCGTTCATTAACAGAGTTTATATAAATATTCTAAATCCTGGAACTTATGCATTGACCTGGCTTTAATTCCAGACATCTTTGTCATCTAAATAATCTTTAATGTTATAGTAGCCCTTTTGGCACAAAGTGAGCTTGTAACTTAAGCACTTTTTAATCTATGAAATTACCGCCATATTAGCCGCCGATGTGACAGGGCATAAAAAAATATTCTGTATTCATAGTTTTATTAAGAGTTTTGCAGAACTTTTCGATAAAAAGTGATGCCAACAGTTTTGTTTGCTTTCCGTGAGTAGTTGTTACACTATCTAAGAACACATGAATGCATTTTCGTACAATCGTGATCTCGCTGTAAGCACTCGTCATGGACTAAATCACGACTAAATGAGGTGCGGCTAAATGGCCGCAAAGCTTGCGACACAAATTTTGTTCGAGTTGGCGTCTCTATACGTAGTACTTTAACTGAATGTTTAGAAGTAGTTTCATTTTTTATGCTAGATATCTACGTATTTCATACGTTTTTCTATCAATAGTTGTCTGGAAGAAATTATTGTTAGTAATAAGGCCAGCAATTGTACTGTCGGGATTATCCTGGGGGAAATAAAATTGATACTTTTAAAACATTGTTTTTAATTAGTGGATCGTTATTTAAACCGAAGAACGCTGAACGCCGTTCCGGCCTGGCATTAATTCAATGACACGTATTATAACTACATCAGAAAAACATGGTGTTGCGAATTCACCCCACAATAATCACATAAAATTACCACATTTGTCATACAAGGTAAATTTGTCTCGCTCCGCCTAATGAATGCCGCCAGTTCCGCTGCAGATGCGATTTTGGCGCATGTGCCTGATTCTCCCTTGACAACTAATATTTATTAGACGCTCACATTGTTGCCGCCATGATAAATGCGAGCACTATCCCGATGCCTGGGGTCCTACTCAGAGACATGGATATACAGATTTCACACTTCAAAATTTACTTGCTTATTAATTCAAAATCACAATACCATTCCTGACTGTTTTACGTAAGAGTCAGGAAAATCTGTCAAGTCTGTATCGTTCTTTTCCGCGAAAGCTTATTTGACTATTTGTATAAAAGGCGAAGCGTGACATCAATCTAGCTTGTCTCGCATCTTAATCACTTGATAAGTCATCTGCGGAATATTCTGATATCATACAACTGTACCCGGGAATGATGATCCTACTTTGGTAATAGCTTTCAAGTAGACCACCTAATACGGAATTTCATTTAAAGAAGCGTCAGAAGCCTCTATGATATTACTCCTGCTGGCTTGCTAATTTCAGCCGTCCATAAATCACTCAGGCTGCCTACTTTATTTCTAGGTGCTTCTACGTGCAAACCTGTCGCTGTTATTAGAGGAATAAAGCGAGAGACACCTGGAGATTTTTATTTGGTAGATACTCGTTTTTATGTGACGGGCAAGTTTTTCAGTAGCAGGTATAAACATATTTTTATGTATTTTAGCATAGATTTTAATAAAACATTTCGAACAAAAGGAAATCTTAAAAGATACAAATAATTACAAAAATAGTAGTTTATGTGACTGTCACATAATGAGGGTTATTAAAACACGAGCGAGATTTTAAAAAATGAGCCTTGGGGAGTTTTTTAATAGCATTCGCGAGTGTTTTAATACCAAGTTAATGTGCAGTCTCATACACTACTTTATCTACACTCATAATGAAATTTTTTAAATTTTTGAAAATTTCGACAAAAGTATCTTGACATTCAATCGTCTGCACTCAGTTTTGCGCGCGCAATTTTAGGTATTTTTAGTTGCTCTTTTGGTACCACGAAAATGAAATTAGGTTTTTTATAGAGTCAACTTTTGACATTAAAAAAAACTTAAGTTTTGTTCCGTGATCACAGCAACACTTTAAAAAAAATAACTGTAACATAAAGTGAAAAATCTGACCTTTAATGTAACTTTATATTACACTTCTTTTTTTATTTTCTTTAAAGTTATGTATTGTTTAAAGCCTGTCAATATGTGTTTACCTTTGAATTCTTAATTTGAAGATTATGATATGAGTGTAGATAAAACAATATTTTATCCTTAGGTAATTAGAAGTGATGAGATATAATGTCACTTTGTTGAACGAGGTTACACAATGCAACGCATAGTTCCTAAGCGGGAATAAATCGGAAGGTAATGTGTAGGTACTTTGTAATACCATTGAATTTGAAGGGGGTCTCTACTTAAAATTCCATAGTAATACTCACCATTATGGTATTTGTGTGATAGCCTATCACGCATAGCCCATAAGATTAGCAAGTTGCAGTGGCAGTTGACCCAACAACTCGCTGGACCAACGGTCTGAGGCAGATTGTAGTCAGTGGCTTGATGAGGATGGCCGAGGACGAATACGGGCTGATTGGTTGATTGTCTTTGTACACATCTACTTTGCTAATTTCTCATTTAATTCTTACTCATAACCTTCAAATAAATAAAGTAAATGCCTTCCAATATACTCTCGCCGGTCGCAAAATGATTTTAAGTTGATAGTTAGAAATTGTTTATTACAAAATAAAACACACATAAAACAACCCCGGCGCCTTGGCCGCAAACTGAACCAATCACTCTCTCTATCTACAGTAGCAGTCCCACAAGTCGTACAGGCCGCTCACAGTCCTGACGTTCAGATGAAACTACGCAGTGCACTCTTTGGTCACAAACTAAACCAGTTTCTCTCTTTATCTACAGGAGCAGTCCCACAAGTCGTACAGGCCGCTCACAGTCCTGACGTTCAGATGAAACTACGCAGTGCACTCTTTGGTCACAAACTAATGCAGTCCCTCTCTTTGTCTACAGGAGCAGTCCCACAAGTCGTACAGGCCGCTCACAGTCCTGACGTTCAGATGAAACTACGCAGTGCACTCTTTGGTCACAAACTAAACCAGTCCCTCTCTTTGTCTACAGGAGCAGTCCCACAAGTCGTACAGGCCGCTCACAGTCCTGACGTTCAGATGGAACTACGCGGTGCATGGGCTGCAGCCGGCCGGGTACCATCTAGTGAACCTGCTCCTGCACGCCCTCGTGTCGTTGCTTTACTACAGGTTTGTGGTCTTATAAACGATTGCCAAAACAACGATTTAGTGCATAGGTAGCATGATGACCCGAGCGATACGCTCAAACGTCAACAGTCGCAACTTTCCAGCTTTTATATTACGCGCGCAAAATCCTGAACGATTCTAATTGTCTGAATGTCTCGTCATCATCTTCATCAACTATTCGACGCCCACTGCAGGACATAGGCCTCCCTTATGGGGTTCCAAGCTTCCCGGTCTTGTGCCGCCCGCATCCAGCGACTCCGCGCCACCGTAACCAGGTCGTCAGACCATCTGGTGGGGGGCCTTCCCACACTGCTTCGTCCGGTCCGAGGTCACCAGGTCAGAACTGTCTCGCCCAACGCCATCAGTTATTTGAGCTATGTGCCCCGCCCACTGCCACTTCAACTTACTAATCCGCTGGGCTATGTCGATGACTTTCGTTCCTCTACGACTTTCTTATGAGGCCCATAGTGAGAGACCACGTTCCAGTGCCATAAGTCATCACTGGTTGTATAATTTTGTCTTGAGCGATGGAGGTATATTAGACGAAAAGACTTCTAAGTTTCCCGAATGCTGCCCATCCGAGTTGGATTCGACGATTGACCTCTTTCATGAAGTTGGATCGGCCTAGTTGGCCCGTTTTTCCTTTATTTACTTAACGTTGCTAAACCTAATGAGTAAAGTACTACTTAAATTGTGTATGGTTTTTTTTAGTTTAATATGTATGCAAAAGTATTCAACAACTAAACTTAAAATATACCAACTGACGTGAACACTTAATATGATTTGAGAAAGGATGGTCAGCGAACGTTTTTTCGTTGCATTTTCCTCCACTAAAAACACAGCTGCTAGAAGTCAGCTGCTGAAGTTAAAAGGAAAACTATCACAGCTAAGCAGGCTTTACAAGTTAACGACTAATATTAGACCAACTTATAAAAGAAAACGCCATTGACAATTACTTTGATGAAGTAAACGTTTTTAGTCGAACCGCGAACTCAATATGTTAATATTATCAATAAAAAAAACTGCTAACGCCGCAAAAAGATAACAAAAAAAAAGGAAAAAAGTACCCGTAACCGGTGTGCGTGCATCTAATGGCTAATGAATGTTGAGGAAGCGAAAGTTATCTGTCAGGATCGCGGCAAGTGGCAGTCCCTGGTCTCTTCCTGCCCCTCTGGCGTACAGGCGTGAGTTTATGTATGTATGTCCTGAGCTCACAATTTTTTGCCTGACATGCACTAAGCCAGTTTTTTTTTATGTTTCGGGCCGGTTAGTGCAGAAAGATTGTCATAATTTGAGAACTTATGGAATAAATAAGAACTACCTACAAAAATTTTGAGTGTGAACAACACAACGCACATATTTCTTATACCTACCTAGCATAGAGAGAGAGAGAGAGAGAGAGAAACAATTTATTTAACGGCACAATACTACAAACATAAACAAAACGCTAACAAAAAACATAAAAAAGACAAATTTAACAAAAACATAAAATTAAAATTGGATAGATTACCACAAGAAAATTTTAAAATCGTGATTCGTAATAGCGTCCAGTAATTAGAATAGAATTAGTACCAAATTAACTAGGCCAAGTTTAAGCTAGCAGGTATTGTTAAAATCCCGAGCTTAATATACGTCATTAAAACTTTCCCTTGGCACCTGCTATTTATTATTCTAAGCAAGGCGGTAATAACAAACTATCACCTGAATCCAGTATAAACCCAAACTATCGTTAGTCCTTGATTAATCCACAAGGTCCGCTAGGGCAATGGCAGCTAGGTACCTCCGACGAATAGCCTTAAGTTGAAAATAATGAGTGCGAAAGTCCAATCAATAGCATCTGCGCCATCAGGCCTAATTGCTCAGAATTGAGAGGGCGTCTACTCTGGGACGAGATTTTTTTATCTAGCCTATAAACGTCTCACTGGTAGGGCAGAGGATATCTCCCAAAGAGAGAGTAGGGGCTCAAGGGGATCCCGTGTAGCTGGATACACTAGCGCCACCAATGAAAAACCACCATATCTTCTTTTACAGATCGTATTTGCAAAAAGTGTCTGTACAATCTCTCAATCGTGCTATAAGTGATTTTTAGAACCCATGGCCGCGAACCTAAGGCAAAAAACGTAGGACTAGATATTAACATTAACGCCAAAAACGGTCGTATTTGGCATAAATGCTATCTAGTCCCAGGCGTGGGTCCTAAAAATCATTTTTGACATGATTGAGATATTGCACTTTTTGCAAATACGATCTGTAAAAGAGGATATGATTTTTTTTTCATTGATGGCGCTAGTTAAGCCGACGTAAATGATTTGTGGAAATGGCCTCAGTCTCCTGTAGTGACATCAGAGCACTGCTGGCCTTCTGGAAAGAGATAGGCTGGCTGGAGTGAACTCACAGCTTTGCTACGTACAATGGCCCAACCATGAGGCTAAGTGCGGAAATCTCAGGTCTAACTAACTAACTAACTAACATGGCCTCAGTCTGGGTGTAGGTAATAAAAACCTAAAATAAATTTCGGAATTTCTTGAAACTTATTTGTTTACTTTCGTAAGAAGCTTCCATTTGTTTTATTTTTAATTAACAGAGTTCACATGTCATATCTTCTAAAAACCTAATACTAGGATGCATTGAACTGGCTTTAATTCCACACATCTTTGTCATCTAAATAATCCTTAGCCCTTTTGGCATAAAGTGCGCTTTACACATTTTTTGAACCGCACTTCAGGCAAACTTATTATGTATATCTTCAGGGATCTTATTGTAAAAACGCATAGAAGTAATCTAAGCCTATATGGTACAAAGTTTTATTTCATCATCATCATCATTCAGCCACAAGAAGTCCACTGCTGGACATAGGCCTCCTCCATGGATTTCCAAAAAGACCGGTTGGAAGCGGCCTGCATCCAGCGTCTTCCTGCCACTTGAATGACGTCATCTGTTTTATTTAACTCTGTGCAATTATGTAAGGGTTCCACTCGTAACTATAGAACATTAGATCAATAAATAACATAAATAACTTCCACACAACACAATCACTTGTCCTGGTCCCAAACTAGGATACCCTGTGCTGTAACCAGGTAAGGACTGAGACCCAGACTGAGACCCCAGTGGGAATCGATCCCACTTTTGGCATGGTCATCAGACGTGGTACCGCTAGACTAACGAGGCAGTGAAATTAAATCATTTACATTCTGTTTTTTGAATGTCAATGTACGAAGAAGCAAAAAAAACTCCGAATAGAAAAAATCCTAGAACTGTAGATACATCAAGTAGGATTACATGGGGGAGTTTTTACAGATGTTCATTGTTTTAGCACCCCACGTCGCAATAATGACCGCCGCCGATATTTTTGTTTGTTTATATTTTGTACCCGACTGTGGCGGAGTCCAAAAGGAGCGTAATGTGCATGGCAGTTTGTTTGTCACTTAACTCCTTAACCGATTTAGATACTTTGTCACTAGATGGCGCTAATTGCATCTCGCATCACAATATAATCATCACAATATAATTGCATCACAATATAATCTTGCTACTTATCAGTAGAAAGCGCTGCTGATATTGCTAAAATACGGAAAACTTGTCTTCTCATCATGAACTACTAAGCAGGCAGGACACAATTTAATATTGTTATCCATTGTGACTCATTGTACTCAGTTTTCATTGTGTATTAGCCGTTCAGTTATCACTTAATTTTTTTATTAAAACAGTAAACTTCACAAATCTGACATTCTCACGATCAAGCAAATTTAACGCGCTGAAAAGCATAGAACGGTTGCTGGAACAAAAATATAGCAAACGTAAACCAGGCGTTACACGAAGAGTTTTAATGTATGCCTATCTTAGAAAAATTATTACTTACACCTTAACTGCTTGGTACGAAAAAATAAGCAAAAATAAAAAACATAAAAGGTATGTACTGGCATGTAATATATTTTCATCTAGTTTTTATTTCGAAGCCCTCGAAAAAAACATCTGCTCAATTTTCCACGTGACGTCACTTGACAAAGTGGCGCGTCAACGTCCATAACGCCGGATCGCGGCAGCCATGAATTAAAAAGTAATTTCATTATAAGTTAGAGGAAGGAAAGTAGACCGACAACCGAGATGCAAATAATGCGCGAGCCGAAAAGTTTCGCTTGATACACTAATGTGATTGGAGGGAGCGCGGCACTAAACATATTACAAGTTTTAAGTGACACAAACGAGTTTGCTCGACACACTCGAATTCACCTGAAGCCCGCTTGTACCGTAACAGGGAAAGTTTTTTTCCGAACTTGTAACGAAAGAACTTTTTATTATAAAATGGCTATATTATCATAATCATAATATATCTTTATATATTGACAGTTTTTTTTTTTACTGTAACTACTGTACTGTAAATAGGAATCTTAGAATAAAACACTTAGTATATTATATTATCATGGATACTACTACTTAAATTAAGTCCACTGTGTGGACTCGACCGATTTAACCTACCTACTCCCACCTGTCAAATACATACATAATTTTGACACTTCGGAAACCTCAAAATTGATAACCCTATAATGGACAGTAGGTAACTTGATAGTAGGGCAGATGATTAGGGCAGAACTCTTATAATCACAAAACACATTATGTATTTACAAATCACAAAACACTAAAACATAAATAAATATAAATATTATTAAACCAAAATCTTTCAAATGTTGTGATTATAACATGACACGAATCTCGTTTCTTTAAACACCAAACAAAACTTTGCCTATGAACTGCAGATCTTGAAATTAAAACTATACACGCTCATTTCTGGGTGGTTTGAAAGCCGCGGTTATGTAATTAGTAATAAAAAATGGCATCTGTTTGTACTATTACTTTTAAGTATAGACGAGAAGTATGGTAGAGAAATCTTGTTTCGAGTTGAGAAATCTTATTTAAAGAAATACGCCAACTATTAGTGCCTCCGTCTAACAGAACAATGACCCACGGACCCGCGACAAGCACACACCGCTCTGGATGGCTACGAATGGTTCTAATAGATTCGAGTTGTTGTAGAGATATTTTTGGAAAGTGGGTTTTTTAAAAAAAAACAAACTAGCGTATTCGACAGCTGTTGTCAGGAACGTTATTTTTGCTATGTCTTTCAAACCACCCAAAATTATTGCAGTATACAGTTCTTGAAATATAACTGTAGCTTATTACGGATACAACATTTGCACATAAAGTGCCGTATTTTATTGCAGTAAAAATGCAAGCAAAGCAATGCTAAGCCTGAGATAAACTCACTACGAAACACCTCTACTGTCAGTCGCCTGGCAATTGTTAAAACAAATATGAACGAGCAAGTCTCGTTCGTTTCTCCAATTACTTGCCCATTCACCACCCTACGGCAGAATGTTCCTATTATCCCACGCAGTGAATAATTACCTATTTAATTAGAATACGCTACCAGAGCTCCGCACAATCCCTGGAGAGCAAACTACTAGCGCCACTGGACCGGAATGGCAATGAGAGCTCTAAAATCGTTAATAGGATTAAAGTAATTGGATATTGAGAATAAGCCCGGCTAAGTTTGCGGCGAGTATCACTAATTAGCAGTAGGTAATTGAGGGTACTGGACTGACCCCCAAGCTGTATTGAGAAAGTACGATCACTGGAACTTTCAAGTAATACTTCTACATTACCTGCGGTGCTTAGACTTCAAACCACCAATCCGCTTTAAGGTCGCGTAAGCCTATCATAAGCAGCCTATATACGTCCCACTGTAGGGCACAGGCCTTCTCTCAGAGAAAGAGTATAAGCTTAATCACCACACGTGCCCACCGCGGATTGGCGATTACAAGCGCTGAGGTATGTGAATAGCTCAGACACCCAGGTTTCCTCACGATGTTTTCCTTCACAGTTAGCGAGTGGTATTGCTGCTATAACTTCGCAAATGTACATCACTTAGAAAACCAAGTCATAGGTACATGCCCGCACTGGGAATCGAACCTGGGTCTCCCGCTTCCGAGTCCAATGTTCTACCCACTAGGCTAGCACCGCTTCCCGTAAGCGTAAGACTTACCATCAGGCGTAAGCCTATAGGCTTCGTATAAAGAGTAATCTCTCTCTCTCTCTCTGAGAGGGCCTGTGTCCTGTAGTGGGACGTCTATTGGCTGCTTTGATTGTTTCTTTCTACGTTTTGACTTCTTTTGTGGGAGTCTTTGGCAAAGATCGAAGGAGAAACGTAGCTGTATTTATTAGAGATAAAATAGGAGCAAAATAGGGGTTTTCGTGCCCGCAATTTGTCTACGGTACTGTCCGTTCCCCCGAGGTGTAGTATTGCGTGATTCCAAGTTAAGTTTTGAGCTTCCCAACTGCCAAGCTTAATTCTAAGCAATAGCTGTTAATATAGATTATATAGAGTAGCATAAAGTAACTACAGATAGGCTCAATGATTTACTGAATGTATCTTTAATTTGTAGAATTATGAATAACTCGCTTTTGCCTGCGACTTCGTCCGCATAGATAGAGATATAGAGATAGAGCGTTTCGCCAACAAACTGCTTTGCAGTTTAGCGAAATTGTGTACTAAAATTAAGATTTTTTATTTTGAATAAAGGCAATAATAATGTGTAAATCGAAAGAACTATGGAAACTATCTATATTTTGAAATGGTCACCTATGTTCAACTTGTAACGTTCATTAAGTAATAGCTTCTGTGCTACTTTCAATAAAAACATTTTGACAATGACTTTGAAAACCCCTCAGGATCATTTAAATAGAACCCATGGAATGGCGGTGGTACATGCTACATGACTACCGTTATATCGCAGACGTTAGAATAAGAAGAATTAACCAATCAGGCTTGACCAACGACTATATCGTTGGTCATGCCTGATTGGTTAATTCTTTAGTTAGCCTCCGGGTCTGCCTACAAATGACAACATAACTTAAACTCACGCCTGTATCCACGAGAGGTATGTATCGTAGAGACGAGGGCTGAAATGGGCCCTTCAAATGGTATTCAATTAAATTCATAAACTCTTACAGCCGTTCCTTATAAACACAATACATATACCTGTCATGGTAAATTTATATTGTTACATAAAAAAAATTATAAAACAATAAAAAAAATAAAAACAATTGTTGTAAAATGGTTGTTGTTATATATCATGATCACCAGCTACTTGACGTCCACTGCAGGACACAGGCCTCCCTCGTGGAGCTTGGCAGGTGCGTTGGTGATCGCAGTATGCGATTGAAATCTCAGGAAGGCGGATGTTATATATACTTTTTTTTATTTTTATAAAAATGCTCGACTTCCTCGGATGTACAAAAGGACGTACCCATCTATCAACACATTGACTTTTATAGGAAGCAGCCACTGTTGTACAAAAACCAGACATAAGTACCGTGATTTCTGGAGCTCCTCTGACCTTGTTCCAATACCAATTATTCTGTTATTGCTATCAAATGGAGCACAGTACTTCCCTTACGCAGGTCCCAGCGGCCATCGGTCGAGCTGATTAAAACTGGCTTAACTCCAGTAGTTTGCCGACTGCCCCTTCTGGCGGCATGTGTGCTTAAACTGTTAAGCGGCCGGTGCTAATGCTAAGTCACTTGGGTCGTCAGAGCCGGGGCTCCGGCTGCGGTCGCGGCTTGCATTCGAGTGAGAATATTAATTTCAATGTCCACAATGTCGAAAAATATAGACCAAGTATGTTTCTGTGATGTGTCTGTCTGCCAATGTCCCTTCTCTCTTTCTAGCTTTCCTTACGGATTACCGGAATACCTACTTATTCTCATGCAGTCCACAGGCAGTTCTTTTTTGCATAGAAAAACCGGGAGTCTCTATTCAAGTAAATATTTGCCTTTACTTGAAGGCTCCGCCCTGTCTCTTTCTGCACTATATAGTTATTTAACGTCATCAGCAGTGGCGTAACTATACCGTCTGAGGCCCGTGGCGAATTCATTAGATGAGGCCCTCCCAGTAAAATTAAAAAAGACATATATAGTCTTTAGTTGTAGTACATCATCATCGACATCAACAGCCATTTGACGCCCACTGCAGGACATAGGCCTCCTTCGTGGTTTTCATAACCATGAAGGGTTTTGCCATAATCGCCATGCTAGGCATCGCATATCCGGTTGGAATCTCAGGAACACGCTGCTGCCCGTCTCCTGGTAATTGATTTCCTTAGTCGCCTTCTACGACATCCGTGGAAGGAAATGGAGTGACGCTATTCTTAAACCCGTGCCACACGGAGAACATTACAATTGTTACAAATTTTTGTTAAAAATTTTAAGTTACTTCTCAGCTCGCGGCCTCATAGTTCAGGGGGCCCCTCAGGTCGAGGGCCCGTGGCATTTTGCCATCCCTGCCACCCTACAGTTACGCCACTGATCATCAGCCAAGTTCACCCACTGATGGGCATAGGCCTCTCCCAGGGTACGCCACAAACACGTGCTGGCCATGGGGAGGTATTGCCCGTAGCCAACACGCACGATTTGTCTGTATCAGTTAGGTCAATCTTGTGATCTTATTGTGTAAACTACTCGATATAAGTGTACAAATAGGGCATGTGAATAGGGCAGAAATCAGAACTCTTCCGGTTTGGAGTGAATTTTTATATTTTTTTTTTATTTCGTCACGTTATAAATATTTTCGCCTGCCTCCATGGCACGTCTGCAATACTTCAAACAAACATAAAGGAGAGTGTTCCCCCAGCGAAGAGCAATAAACATCCCAGCACGTGCATTGTAATGACCACTCCCCGATCTTTTGTCGTAAAACAAAGCCAAAACACAGTAAAGGCACTTAAGTAATACTTACTCAAAATTCCCCCTGGCAACCGCAGTTTTTACCCTAGCTACAATTTTATTCAGTCGGTACTTATTTGCTTTTGTTGACATAATTGCGTCCACACGACACGACCATTTGTCGCCACCGAATTATATCCTTCCATGGTTTGAACACGATCGCCGTGTTAGTAATCTACGGTCTGAACACAAGACCAACAATGCATTGTTTTCTTAGCAATATAATTTATTAATATTTATCCAGTTCAATCTAGCGACATCACTAGCGCCATCTTGCATCACATAGCAAAGTGAGAGCGAGATAGCATTCAACTAAACTCCATTCTACGAAACTAGCTCCCAAAGAAAATCGCCCATGTGCGCGTGACTTTCAATAGCTACTGCCAGCAATATCTTGTCCGTAAACATTTTAATACAAAACATTAGTATACAAAAACTCCTCATGGTTTTAAAAAAACACGAAGGAGGCCTATGTCTTTCAGTAGGCGTCGAATGGCTGATTATGATGATGATGATAAAACATTTTATATTTCTAATTCTAACATAATATTGATGTTTAAATAATAGATTTTATAGTACATATGGTGCTACATTACCGCACTAGTGCGATAATGAGCACTTTACGTGCCTATGTCGAAACTTCAAAGGGCCATATGTACTATAAAACGTTGTACGATACACGTGCGAATAGGTAATTCGTAACTCGTGTCGATATAAAACACTCCCTTCGGTCGTGTTTTAATTTATCGCCACTCGTTGCGAATTTCCTACTTTTCGCACTAGTATCGTAATGTACTATAGCTAAACTAGATGTGCCACTTTTAGTATCGGTCATCTGGTACTAAAAGTGGCACATCGATTGACATGTCGCACTCTTAATCCAATACTGACACAAAGCGAAAAATGTAAATTGTGCAGGAGAAGCCATTAAAGATTTTCAATGTGTAGAAATGTATATAGTTCTGTATTATGCTTCGTTTTCCATCTACAGTTTTAAATAGGAATTTAAGTGAACTAGTCAGCGCTTAGTGTTGGTTTGTAATATTTGCAATAGATGCAAATATTACTATTATTACTCGCTTCGCTCGGGAGTTAACCCTAGGATCCCTCGTCCTTGGGGTTCAAAATATCGCCCGAGACATAATACACTGCTTTATCCCCTTAATGCATAATCTACTATTCTTTCTTTCAAAAAATCAACTATCGAGTTATGCGCAAAAACCCTGGGAAATACTAAAAATATATGCTACTTGATAACTACGAGGATACATTATTTGACTACACTTGAGATATCCAAAGATATCTTTTTGAGTACTTTAAAATAGCTTTACTTTTAATAAGTAACGATAAATTCAGCTTCACAAAAATATATTTTTGACTTTATTATTACAATTACTATTATTTAATTAAGCTAATATAGCGGCATCTTCAATTTTTATCTCTGGAAGCATAAAAACTAGGTAAAATTGGGTTGGAGCGATTGATAAGGATTGATCAATAACGGCATTTTAGCTTGTGGACGGCAGCATAGGACTGTCGACAGCAGGTCCACCCTTACATTTTTATCGGTTACAGTACGCGTATGTAAAGATCGATGTTCTGTCGACTGTACAAGGTATATACTTTAGTTTTTGACGTCTTTTTTTCATACTCTGTATCCACATTACTAAAACTATTCTAAATACAGACAAATCTATTGAGGAACGAACGTTAGTGCACATCATCATCATCATCACCAGCCATTTGACGCTCACTGCAGGACATAGGCCTCCATCACGGTTTTTAACCATGAAGGGTTTTGCCATAAGTGCACATACCTATAGGTAATACATATGCACGGTCGTTCGTTCCCCAACAATTTTCTTTATCTTCATTACCGTCGCTCTTGTAATAGACAAACCAAGAGGCAGACAGGCTGGCTAGCAAAATCTGCTAAAGTACAACGCCTGCCCTGAAAAGGCAATTTCCATTAAGAGCTTAGCCAGGGGACCTCTGCTGCTAAAAGGGAACTTCGTAAAATCAAGAAAAACGCTCTGCTAAGTCGCGTTCATACTCCCGTAGTTTAATCAGGAACGGCTGTTGAATGTTGAAAGCGTTCAATAATACAACACTGCGAGATGGAGGCGGAGTTGAACAACAAGTACAGAGAGGCTGCTAAACAGTCACTGAAGACCTCGTTAGTAGCAAATTTCAAATAATTGATCAAGTGATTGAGTGAAACTTCCGTTTCTCGTACACTTATAATCAATTACATACATTACATAAACTCAAGCCTGTATCCCGGAGGGGTAGGCAGAGACCAGGGTCTGCGTTTTGCCGCGATCCCGAAAGACCTCTTTCGCTTCATCAACATTTATTAGTCGTTGCATGCACACACGCCGGTTTCTGGAACTTTTTATCTTGCTCTTTGTTAATACATCCCCTATTTGGTCGAAGTGTCCTCCTGAGACGTCCACCCACATTCGCTCGATATATATCTTTCGTCATTGTTAATCAGACAATCAGTTAATCCATTGTTAACAGTTGTCAGTTGGCCAAAGTGGATGCAAAAAACAACTGACAGCTTATGCTCCGCGATCATTCTTCACCAACTTGTCCAATTTCAATATTTTTAGGGTTCCGTAGTCCGACAAGGTTTTCCGGTTTTTCTGTTAGTTTTGTTTGGTATTTGTTTTAGTTTCGAATTTAGTCAAGATCCATTGATCTATCTATCCATCTGTTTACCCGAATGCGGCGGAGCCCAAAAGGAGGTTAATGTGCTTGGCTCGTATGTATGTAAGTATGTCCGATTCTATGTTCCCTTATTACTCCCAAACTCAGATTTTGATGAATAAGATCTCAATCAATCCGTCGTGTGTGCGCGAGTGTCATAGGTTATATGAAATCAGCATAAATCCACCAAAAAAACTTTAAAACCCCTAAAAGCACAAAAGTAAAAAAATAAAACTAAGAACCCAACTGCTGAACATTGACTACGAAGCAGGCGGGACCCAAATACAACATTGTGACCCGGCAAGGTATTTATCCACCAATCCGGACTTGGCCCCCGTGGTGGAGTATGGCCTATACCTTCCTCAGGGAAGAGACCCGTGCCCCTCGGTGGGGACATAATGGGTTGATGATGATGATGATGAAGGTATTTATATAGGTTGGTCCCGGCTGCTTAGTTAATGTACAGCAGTCAGGTTGTTGGTTATTTATTAATTCAGTTTTTTATTTTTGTTCTTTTTAGTACTAGTACGCATTTTTATTTAAGTATTTTTTGTTGTTTAAAAAGTACCTAGTTAAAAACTCAACAGCAATCGCCTTAACCATCTGTTTAGCTTTACTCAGTGACGGTAGAAAAGGGGGTCGCGCCGCAACTTTTTCACTGAGTTAAATTAGTTTTTCATAGCCACCGGGCTGACGTCATAACCCGCCCGTAATTACAGCCCCTTTGTCTTATCTTCGTGTGAGTAATTAATTACATTCGGTAATGAATTCGCCCGTAACGGGACTGTACCCGGCCGATATAATTAAGCCATTTATTAATTAAAACTTCCATAAATGGCTCGTGTGTCACAAAATAAAGGGGTGCGACAGAAAGAGATTTTCGATCGTTACCGGGACCCTTATTTTGAAAAAGGCGACATTATCGGTACCGACAATTCACTCGAATCTAGCGACAAATACGGTTCTTTTTTTTTAATACCTATTACGATTTAGCTAAACTATTCAGCTATGGACAATATTTAAAAAAAGAACCGTATTTGTCGCTGGATTCGAGTGAATTGTCGGGCTCAAGCGCGACGTTGACGACCGTTCCGAACATATCTCTGCTTTATAATAAGGGCGCTGGAGTTCTTTGTCGTAGGCCGTTCTAATTACATCATCATTATTTTCGTTTACCGTGTGTGGCGAGAGGAATTGATAACCTGACAACCGTATACTTGCACTAAAATGTTTTAATGTAATAGGAGACCCCATGTTAAAAGATAAATAAACCTGGTATTTATTTCTCTTTGCGACTAATGCTTGTCATAATATAATACCTGTCGAAAAGTCAATATAGTCGCGTGGTACAAAAACACGCGATACTAATCGGGCTCAAACTATGACGTCACAACTTGCATTTAAAGCGTTCATCGATATTTGAGTTATCTCGTAAAATTTCTTTTTATGCATCTATACCCTTTAAAAAAATGTTAGAAATTAATGATAAAACAAAATGTTATTTTTTTTTTACTATTATTAGAGTAACTTTTTTTTTCGCTATTCTTGTGAACCCGAAAACATTTTTTTGGTTTTATTTTGTAATTTTACTTGTCTTCTATGGTATTAAAGCAATCTCACTCCAACCTAAGTTATACGAAATTTCACCATAAGACGATTTGACCGCCTCAAGTTTTAAGATAGTATGAAAAATATATAGTGAAACTTTCCACAAGCTATCTTCCATAAGCGTAATATGTTTTTGCAATAATTAATAAGTGAACATCTTAGGTCTCAATAATGGTAGGAGCTACCAATTTTAGAACCTATACCCTAGGACCTAGCACAGCTTCCACCGCTTCCTCTAAATCACTTCTCAGAGGTATTTTAAATAATGTGTCGTTACGTCTTTCCCTTTCAAACTGACTATCTAAACTGAATCTGAGGACTGTTTTAAGGACTCGTGTTTTATATGTATGACTTCAAAGATTTTTTGTGAAAAACCGTCAACGGTAAAAGATACAAGTCGTAAGTTATCAAAAGGTCAGCCCTTAAGGTGTTCTGCGCCATGTTTCTTGCGCTATCGAATTGTTTTTAATGTAGCAGGAAAATGAGCACACACAACATGATTTATTTCATTTATTCGATATAAGTATTTACTTAATACTGGTTTCCGTTGTTACGTAATAGGCACGAGCAGGGACTGTAATTGGCTTAATTCAATGATTAATGGTATGTTGGTCATCGATTGTTTACACTGTTTGCGTCATTTTAATTCAATCAGTGCACGGTGCGTTAAATATTGTATTGATATTTACTTTTTCATTTCTCTTCCCTTTATAAACATTGCACATGTTACAGTATAAAATCAAGAAGGAGAGAGCTAGACGAATTATAGGAAACGCGAATAAGTCAATATTGGAGAAATATCCAAGAGATTTGTTAAAAATTTCGTTCGATAAATAGTTAGAGACCACTTTATTGTACACAAAAAAGTTACCTGTGAGTACCTACATATATTTCTTAGCCTCAGAGTACCTGCAGACGGCAGTCTTATCACAGAAAACCGGACAAGTGCGAGTCGGACTCGCCTACCGAGGGTTCCGTACAAATTTGTAGGTTACATAACAGTTCACGAATCGAGTCTCGCAATTTTTTCCGAGCTTTTCCCGAACTTCAGACTATTTTTTGTAATTTAATTACAAATGTATAGTTTCAGATTTTTCCCTATACTCGTAGTATAAAACAATATTACTTGCCAAATTTCATAGTTCTAGGTCAACAGAAAGTACCTTACAAATTTTGATTCTCTTGATTGTCGAAATATACGTTTTTTGCGGCATAAACGGCCGTATCTTTTTTTTACGTTAGCTTAGGAGTTTGATTTTTCCACAGCTTCAAGGGACTGTATTTTTAATTTCAATTCGATACCTCTACGCGTCCCCGAGATAAAAGATCTTGACGGGATGGACGGACGGACGGACGGACGAACAACAAATTGATCATATAAGGGTTCTGTTTTTTCTTTTAAGTTACGGAACCCTAAAAACATATTTTCCAGACAACCACTGTATGAACTGAATTCCATCCACAAACAGGATTCCAAGCCAGCTCGTTTGTACGGCACGTATTGCAAGTTAAAATATAAATAACAGAGTAACATAGTTGATCATAAGCAAATATGCCGCGGTCAAGCCAGCGCAACTCAGGCTACGTCGTTAGCCCGGCTCGTGAATTCTTGACGTAGAACCCGATCCATTGACTAGCAACGCTCAAAAGGTCTGCACCCGGAGAGATTGTGGAAAACTCGAAACGTATTTTTAACCTCCTCAGCCCTAACCTTGAACACAATTATGGTTTTCAATTGTTATTTTGAAGGTCAGGACTGAGAAGGATAATAATATACACAAACGTAAGAAAGTCATACTTCGACCAAATAGGGGATGTATCTAGCAAAGGCCAAGATAAAAAGTACCCGAAACCGGCGTGCGTGCATGCAACGACTAATCAATGTTGATGAAGCGAAAGTGATCTGTCAGGATCGTGGCATAAGGCAGTCCCTGGTCTCTGCCTACTCCTCTGGGATATAGGCTGTTACGTTATTATAATAAAGTCAAAGCCATTAACATCATCAATCTTAGAGTGATTTCCCTTCAGTTGGGTCACCACAATTAGCACTTTTTTGTTAGTTGATTTTCTAGATTTGTTGAGAAAAAATTATGGCATTTCATAAACAGCATAAATCGTCCCACTGCAGAGAGAGTGTGGGCTTAATCACCACGCGTGCTAGGCGCTCTTGGCGATTCCAAGCGCTGACATTCAGGTTTCCTCACGACGTAACTAAGAAAAAGAAGTTATTAGTACAATGATTACGGTATCGATCCTAGGACCTCTTCAACGTGAGACGCGCTAGCCATACTAACCAGTAGTAAATAAATTACCTATAGATTTGTCAACTTATACGAAGACTTAGCAATCGTACCACTTTTGCATTGCCAATTTGGTATTTGATTTTTCTGATCTTACTCGTTATTGCAATAAGGGTTTATGTCTCACAAATAGAGATAAATCTCTACTTATTATATATGTTGCTGTAAATACCTACTTGTTACAGAATATGTAAAATCACAAAGATCTGAGAGGCGTACTCTTAAAGCGTGTACGATGTACAGTCAACAAGACATCGACCTACACAAACGTACGCTTTATTGCGATCCGGGCGACTTTGTAATAAAATTGAATTTGCAACAACTCGTGTAGTTGTTGCAAATTGAATTTTATTTTTGGGGACACGTTATTCAGTAGAGGTTAAGGTCCTGAATCCTAAGGCGCTGAATCCTCTCTCTAGAGAGTCTAAAATAGAGATGGGCGATGAACGGATAGGGATTAGAGACAAAACATAGATGTTTTAACATCGATGACAAGAATATCACAACATCGATAAATCGATATTCCTCGCTTCTGTATTTTTTTTTGCCTGAACGTAGCCAACGTGCATTTGTTTTACTGCATTGTGACACTTTTTTATGTCTGAACAAGTTTTTTTTTATTTGGATAATATTTAATGTATTTTTTTCTCAGCACTGCAAAAACATAATAAGATCTCCGCCACTGACCGAATTCCTATTAGTAACAAGGCTATTACATTTTAATATTACATGTGATAGGTATTTCAAAGTAATAAATGTTATTTTGTATATTTTCCATACGTTCCAAAATGTTGTTTGTCTGTTCAGCTCCGCAATCCAAAATCATTTACGCGTTACGGTTTACGCATGAGAACGCATTTTTCTGTTTAATTTATATTTAAAGATGTTGGCAGTGAGGAAAAATACTGTTAAAAACTTCGATGATCGCCAAAATCGATGTTTTTTTATGGTTCCGTACCTCAAAAAGAAAAAACGGAAACCCTTATAGGATCACTTAGTCAGTCTGTCTCTGAAGACCTTTTTCTCGGGAATGCCTGGAGGTATTGAGTTGAAATTAAAACCATTAAGGTCTACAGGCCCTTAGGTCTGTGAAAAAATCAAACTTCTATGTTAACGTAAAAAAAAAGATACGGCTGTTTATGCCGCAAAAAAACGTATATTTCGACACTCAAGGGCATCAACATTTTTAGGGTACTTTCCGCTGACCTAGAACTATGAAATGTGGCAACTAATATCGTCTTATACTACAAATACGGGGCAAAATCTGAAAACTATACATTTGTTATTAAATCATAAAAAGAATGTCTTCGAAGTTCGGGAAAAGCGCGAAAAAAACTGCGAGATTCGATTCCTGAACTATTTATAATATTATATTCTTTTTGTTGCACCAACCCGTGCTGAGGACAATTTTAAAAACCTATTAAACCTAGCCAGAGGTCGCGGGTTCAAGTCCCGGCATGGGTGGAATGTTCAGCCTCTAAATAGGTTTTTAAAATATTTATAATATATTATAACATACAAATATTTAGGGAACCCCCGGTGGGCGAGTCCATCTCGCCCTTGTCCAGTTTTTTTTCCCCATGGTAATATCGATGTTTTTCCAACACCGCTCATCCCTAGTCTACTAATAATACAGGGAAGGTATTATTCTAGATCCTACACCTAAATGACATTTGGGTATTCCAAGTCGTGGTATTTCTGCGTCTTCCTTGCGCTTCCCTGCAATTGCAGGCGATCGATACTCGCGACCTGTTGGTCTTACTCGTTGTACCCAGTGACCTGGATTTAATGGCACAGCCATGAATATCTACGCTAATTGCCGTTTAGAGCTCTGTGGATGTGTATGGTTTTGACTGTTAAGTGAGGGGGCTGAAAAAGTGTTAGCTTTTTTGTCCTTATTTCGAATTGCTATTGAATCCATTCGATAGGTTTTAGTGGGTTTATCTCTTATAGATCTAACAAATAGCGAAAGAAAAAGAGATATATAGATAGTATATATATCTGTCTCTCTTTATTTTGCTATGTTCAGGCCCTACTCTTGAATAACGCCCTTTTTTTGTGAAGCCTCAAAAGTCAGTCGTAAGTCGATCCTGATAATTGGCAAGCCCTGGTGGCCTCTGCCTACGCCTATAGAATATAGGCGTAAGTTTATGTATATATGTAAAGCCTGAAGCTGTCTACGATTTTAAATCACATCAATCAATCAAATCGATGCCTGAAACTGCAAAGTGTTTCAATTTATAAAGAGGTTTCTAGCCAGGGTTCCGATCTCTATGTATGAATGTAACTAAGGTTCAATTTAAAGATACAAGATCGTCGGTGTCCATCCGATATTTGGCCGAAGTTGGAAAACGGTTTACTCCGTTGAGTTGTTTAGAGTAGTTAACGGTTCGTTGGAGGATCACACAAGTAGAAGGTGGAAACGCAGCTGACTTTCTACAGGTCCTTAGCTGTGAAGTGATGTGTGTGAAGTATAAGAGATTCTATTCGACTGCCTCGTTGGTCTAGCTTTTAAAGCGCTTAGCTACCAAAACAGACGTCGTGGTTTCGATTCCCATTGGAGCCGCGGTACGTTCGTACAAATGACCTCAGTCTGGGTGTATTTTCATGTTTGTAACGTCCTTGGCTGGTTTGAGACCAGGTCAAGTGATTGTATTGTTTGAAAGTTATTATTATTATTAATTCTAACTATGGCTTAAAATAAACCGTGTCTAATTTGACCATACACTCAGTACAAATAAGCTCGTCGTAAAAATTTATTCTACGTACTCCTACCTTCTTAAGGCTGGTTTACATTTGCTAAATTTCCGTGCTATTTAAGCATTGATTTTTAAGCATGCTAAATAAAAGAGTGCTAAAAAAAGACGCCGATTTACATTTGCTATTCTTTTTTCATCATAAAAGATAGAAAATGCGAAGAAAGCACTCGCATTGCAAGACGAAAATATGGAATTTCTAATAATTTTGCAAGCTGTTGAAATAATATCACAGTTATTGGCTGAACGCCTGAAAAACAGGATACTTAAAAGATAAAAGTTTTTTCAATTTCTGCATACGCTTTGTCTCTTAGAATTTTGTTTTTGTAGCTTTCACTGTAGGAATCCCACAGGCACTCATGTTTTTCATATTCGTTTATTAGTTTAATTGTTAAATCGCGTGTCCATTTTACTTGCGACGCCATTTTTGTTGCTTTTTTTTTTAAAGCACAGATCATGGATAAAAAATCTGACCATCAGTCAGATTTTTTTGCCTGCTAAAAAGGAAAGCGTATTTACATTTGCTAAATGCATGCTTTTTTAGTATGGTCTAAAAAAGCGTGCTAAAAAAGTATAAAAAAATAGCAAATGTAAACCAGCCGTTATACTCAATAAAATTAGCTCGAGATATTTCTCACATGTCTGATCGTATAATGACGTAAATCACTATCGAATATTGATTTATTTGTTGGATTCGAATGTGGACTTAGATTGACGTGGCATTGCTTTTATACCATAAAACACAGAAAAACTCAAGAAGAATAAAAAAAAAATCGTAATAATATTTTGTCGGAGTTTTCGGGGTCCTATCGAATGCGAAAATTCAAGTTACTCAATTAATAAAAAACATATTAAATTTAGTTTTTTCATTGAATTCTAAACGTTTTCTAAACGGGGTGTAGATGCATAAAACCGTTATTTCCACAAAATGACTGGAATATTGATAAACGCTTCATGCATTATATTTATGGTGTTACGTGCAAGTTGTGACGTCATAGTTTGAGTACGATTTGTACGTTGCTTTTTTTGTACCACGAGTAGAATGACTTTTTGACGGGTCACATTATGAAAAGTAGTAGCCGTAGAGATAAAAAATAACCACGTGTATTTATCTTTTGGAGATTATATTAAAACATTTTTTTTGTGCAAGTTCTCCATTCCATAGAAAAAAAATTAGTTCAAGAAGGACGTCTAAGAATAAGGTACTGACAAAGGTTATCACAAAGGGAGGGCACATTCCGTTCGTATTTCAGGTTAACCTTCTCAGGTTGTAACAAGTAACAAGCTACACTAAACAAATCGTGATAAAACAGAATCATAACCTATCGAACAATACCGAAACATGTCTCAAAAGGCGCCTCATTACGCGGGTTCCGACGACTTACCCGGGAACAGAACTATGAATGTTTTTTCCCTTAACTCAGTAAGAGATTTCGCTAGCTCCACAAAAAGTCCCTAACGAGTGCCTTAATTACGGCGAAGTTGTACGTTCGCCCCACCTTTGGAGGCGTTAGTGACAATTACGTGTGTGCCTCATACGCCCACATTGTTCCTCCTCAAGCTTACAAATTACTTAGGGCCTCACTTGAAAAAACGTTTTAGATGTAAAGACAAGCGAAGGTTATGGAATGTTTTAGAACTCGGCAGGTTTTGTCCATTACTACCACCGGAGGGTTTGCAGTCATTTGCCCACTACACCGTTGCACGTGACCACTTTATATTTTTTTATCTGAAATGAAAAAATTTATAAATATTATCTAATTTATTTTAAACCAAAAAAGCTATAAAAGTAGTGAACTCATTATGTACTAAAGGAGACATTCCAAACACCAAGTGATTTTTTTTTTAATCCATGTGTTTAATCAATTCATTTTTACTGCGAGCAAATCCGCCAAAATGTGTCAAGGGATTTCCCCCGATACAGCGATTTCCGAACTACAGCGCGCACACACGTGTCCAATTCGGTTTATACACCGGGAATTCCCTGAAATTTAAACTCGCAACTAACGGTGTTTAGTCTGTGGCGCGGTCATTCGTGATTGACTATTGAAGGACAACAAGATGTCTGGAAGGAAAAAAGATGCAGTATGGGTTTATTTCGTTGAAAAAAAGTCCGCTTGCGGCAAGTTTAACAAAGCCGTGTGTAAGAGTTGTAAGAAGGAGTTAATGGGCTTAGTAGCGAGGATGAAAAAACATTTAGAAACATGTGTGACAGAAATCGATCGCAATCGTAACATAGACGCAGACGACGGCAGTGGCGGCGATGCCGTGAGCTCGGGTAACTTACTATCTAACCGCCTTCTACACTAAAACAGATCAAATAGTAAAAATATCAAAAACATCCGATTTAAATCAAATTAATCCGATTATTTGAATTTTTTAAAAAATCATGATTTTTATCAACCCTGGTCATGTGCACAGTAAATAATATGCTTAAATATATATTATTATTTATTATTATTATATATATTATTTATTTAAGGAGAAAAAAGTGAATTGACAAACTTGTAGCATAAAAAATATTAGAGTCAATATAGTACATTTTGCCAACAACTAACTGTTTACAACTTTTTTACGATATAAAACCACAGTCGTCAAAAATACGTATATGTATAAAACTTGTTTGAGATATTTCCTCATTGAATAAAAAGGCATTTCTTCATTTGACCTTTCAATCACGATTCGAGTAAATCATTGTTACTAACTGGTACGTAGTACGAAGTGTATTATGCATTTTATTAACCTAGCGAGTGCTAAATCGTGCCATATATTTGAACGATTGCGGAATAGACCCCTTTGGAGGCGTTAGTCTCAATTAGGTCTGTATTTCGGAGTTCGCGTCGCGACGCGGGACAAGAGATCGGGTACCCTCTGCGAAAGTGCATGCTATCCCAAAACCGCTTTTATCCCGCACGACATAAGGGTGATCTTATACAAGTAGAGGTACGGTTTCAGTTGCTAGACAGTACAAACTTGCGCAATTATTGTACAGCTCAGGGCAGATGTTGAGCGGGGGAGTTTAATGGCTCTTTTCTTAATTCTTTGTTTGATAAAGTTCACATGTTGTTCTGAGGAGATTTTTTAAAGTTTCACGCCCCATTGCTAGTGACACTACCGGTCAATATATTAGGACAAATAAATTATTTACCTTTTGAACTTTCTCACTTCATCCTTTCCTTTGAATGTATTCAGAAACATAGCGCTAATTGTTGTGTGTATGTTTTTGACATAGTTTCATGCAACTGGGCATCGCATGGGCAATTGGACAAATTTGCACACGCCTATACAATGGCGTGTGCAAATTTGTGTAATAAAAGTAGGTTCACCAGCTAGACTAAACAGTCCAATTTCGCAACCCATAAAATACTGCGACCAAAGCCAAAACCAAAAAATCTTGCACCAAACATCTACGAAGAATGCTTCATACATCGAACATAATTAAATACAGCATCGTGGATTAATCTATAAGTAGAAGCGACCGCTCTTATTGTTCCCCAAAAAATGTTTTGAGTCATGTAACATGATACTAATAAAACATCCTTCTTTGCTCCACTTTTCTCCCCCGCTGAAGTCTCCCTTTACAGAATTATAAATTAAACAGAAAGCCAAATCTTTTTTAGTAGTTCTTTTTCACTTTTGAAGGTCCAGAGAGAAAGTCCGCTATTTTGTTTTGGTGCACAGCCTTTCTTCTGTTAATAGTACATCATTTATGTTTCAAGATTTGACATTTAATACAAATAATATTTGAATCGTGTGATTTTAAAACAACACAAGTCACATGTGTTTTTAAAATAACACTTGTTCATTTTTTTTAATTAAATTATTTACACCTACCTATTGATTTACATTAGAAAAAAAAATTTAGTTTGTTCATACAGAAATTAACATAATATGCTAAAATATTTCTGTTGTAGATATTAGTATTTGAATAAAACAGTATTTTCTATTTCCTGACAAGTTGTAATGAAAGGACATGTGTTGTTTTAAAATCACACGATTCATTTAAAAACACCGGCGAAATGCGTGTCGGACCACGCGCAGTGTAGACTTCCGTAGGAAGAGGGGGTTTTGTCTGCTATACAGAACTAACACCTTCATCAACGTAATTTTCAATGGATTTTGTACGAAGTTTTCCTTTTATAAGTTGGTCACCTATTACTCGTTAACTTGTAAAGCCTACTTAACAGTGATAGGTTTTCTTTTAAGTTCATTATATGTGCTACTACCGTGAATTTTTTCACGTTTCTGCAATCAACCGTTTAGCCAGGAGAAGGGGAAGGAGCAGGACGCACGGACAAAAATGTGCGGTTTAAACCTTAATATTTCGCAAACGGAACCCTAAATCGAGACAAATTTTTAAACGACCAATCCAACAATACCCCGCACTATGGTGTAGTCGAGAAAAAAAATGGCATCTCTAATTTAGTACCCTAACAAAAAATTGTGATTTTATTCCACCGTTTAGTCGGCGTGATTAATATGTAGCTCTGTGCCAAATTTCAGCTTTCTGGAACTAATCGTCTCTGAGCTAGGCCGCGGATAGACAGACAGACAGACAGATGGGCATGGCGAAACTATACGGATTCCTTGTCGACGACGGAACCCTAAAAACACCACAAGAAGTCTAACACTAGGTGATGAGGCGCATATTGCCAAAGCATCCTTCTTAATATTTCAGCTCTATCCTCCACCTCCTCTCTCGCATTTCTTACGTAATTGATGGGCGATATTCCACGTCCATAATCCTGAAATAGGCTGCTATAAAGCCTGAAATATGCGGATGTAAAAAGGTTATTAAGACATTGATTATCTCAGCCTCTTTGCGATCAACACTTAACGCTAATACAGTACATTAGCGCGGTGTAATGTTTCTTACTTAGTGAAGTAATTTTAATACTGAAGTACATACTCGTAACCTCTAGAGATTACGTCTTACTTTTTTTATCCGAACCTCGCATTTTCGTCAGGTGTATAATCGGTGTCACTTGACAGTTTGCGTATTCCTTGAGTATCTTCCCTTTCACAAAATGTGTGGTAAAAAATCTGAACAGAGCACTGAACTATAAAATGTTTAGCCCTGTATGGGTTTACATAGTGCGGGGCCCACTGTGTATTGTGAAAAAAATGTTTTAGGGCAATAAACATTTTGTATCTATTTGTCTATATCGACGAACGAAAGTCGTCGACATAGCCCAGCGGATTAGTAAGTTGAAGTGGCAGTGGGCGGGGCACATAGCACGCAGAACTGATGGCCGATGGGGTCGAAAAGTTCTCGAATGGAGACCACATATCGGCAAGCGCAGCGTAGGACAACCAGCCACAAGATGGACAGATGACCACATCCAAGTGGCAGGAAGGCGCTGGCTGCAGGCCGCTTCCAACCGATCTTTTTGGAAATCCATGGAGGAGGCCTATGTCCAGCAGTGGACTTCTTGTGGCTGAATGATGAATGATGATGATGATCTATTTGTATTTGTGATTAAAAACTATGGTGAATTGTTTTACAACTACCTTACCTTTACGATTTTTGCGTGAAATTTTCACATTTTTTTATAGTTATTCTGCTAATCCGCTAATGCCAATCCGCGGTGGGCACGCATAGTGATTAAGCCCATACTCTCTTCCTGAGAGAAGGCCTGTGCTCCTTATTTTTATGCTGCTAGTTAGAGCGGAGACAAATCAACAAACCAAAGATCGAAGATCACATATTTCGGCCCAGCCGTTCTTGAAGTGTAAATGGTGTAACTAACCCGACTTGGTTTTGTATATCGTCGGTCGGAATCATTGCCGGAACATCTCCAAAATCACGTGTTTTGAGTTAAGTATGCAGAATTATTAAGGGCCCTCGCCCACGGCGACTTTTTGTAGCGATGCAGTAGCGATGCTGTCGCGCGTTCGCATCGATACAGTCGCGATGCGGGCGCTAGTTGTGTGCCCTCACCCACCGTAAACACGATTCAGTCGCGATGCAAATGCGATTCAGTAACGATCCTGCGATCGCTACAGTTGCAAGATGGACTCCGTTGGACCGATGGACAACAGCACTCTCGATCTCTCTATGTTGCACTACTCATGCGCCACCCTTCCTCAGTTCTCCTCCCGATGTCTTCCGATACGCTCGCGCGTTTGCATCGATACAGTAGCGATGCTGTAGCGCGTTAGTAGCGCGTTTACGAAACGCGCGACAGCATCGCTACAAAAAGTCGCCGTGGGCGAGGGGCCTAAGAATTTAATTTTTTTTTTTCCCAATTACTAAAGTCATTTGACCAGTAAAGAAACAATTATTTTACTATGAATTTTAAAATCTTACATTTTTAAACGTCGATTACTCAAAACAGTGTAATTCGAAATGTTCCAATAATGAATTTGCCCGACGATATACTAGAGTAGAGTAGATTAGATTAATACTCTTTATTGCACTCCATACATACCACTACACCATAGATTCCGGCGTTTCTCGCGGAATATTTTACCTCCGCTTTTCACCATAATTTCACAGTAAAATCTTGTTAAATACAAATAGGTTGAGTGCTGTTTTCGCCATTTAAACGTTCGGGGCCCTAAATATTCAACTTATAGTGGCATAGTGCGTGTAAATGAAGCCACAAAAGTTTTCGCATTAGCGAGCGCGCGGCCGCTGAACACTACTGCCGGCATAGAGGAGTTACTGTTGCCATGGTCATTAAAGACTGTTTAGTGTTTATTAAAATGTATACCTAGAAATGTATATCTAGAGAAACTCAGTCTGGCAGTGTGCTACTGTTTATGTGAAAAAAACAGCCGCTTCTTCCAATTTATAAAGTTATTGTTTTACCAAGCGGGAAGACCCAGGTTCGATTCCCAGTGCGGGCATGTATCTATAACTTGTTTTATTTTTTAAGTTACGTACATCTGCGAATTTGTAGTAGCAATACCATACGCTAACTGTGAAGGAAAACATCGTGAGGAAAGCCGCGGTTTGGTTGGCTCCGCTGGACTTTTCTTTCCCGTGGGCTAGGCCGACTAAACAGTCAGAATGGTATAGGTGCTGGGGATGTCTACTCCATCTAAAAAACAATCTCCAACACACTGCGGCGTCCGAGTGGTCCCTTCACCCATCTAGTGTGAGTGATGGTGCTACTAGACGCTGTATAAATCATCTCATTACGTAGATGCAAAGGCCGAAGTTTTTGTTGTACCAAGGAAACTCTATTAATTTTGTTAGTCATTTTCTCACTTGAATTTTCAAGAGAAGCACCAAACGCGTTTGCTTATGAGCAAAAAAAAGTCCGTAATGAATACGCCATGCGGCTACGAACCGTGCTACGACGCGTAGTCGCACATCGTAGCAGCGGTGCGTAGTACGTGTTTGTTCCTACTTAGTGAATATAAAAATAATTGCATGATTCGGGATTTGGATAGTCATAAGGTAATTAAGTACATTAGGAAGATGTCAGAGGTATATTGTGGCTTATCATAGCATATCATACATACATACACACATACAACTCTATCTAAGACTACTCCCGGAAGGTTCCCGATGGGGTACGCAACCTGGTCATAAGTGTGGTCAAAAATGGCCATAAGTGCCAATCTGAGCAGGGCTACTGTAGCTCCTCTGTCGTGGCGAACGCCCGCTGACCCAGATGTTCTGTTGCAGGGTCTGCGCGATGTTCCTGCCCGAGTTCGCCAGTTTTGTTGCCGCCATCTTGTTCGCCGTGCACCCCATTCACACCGAAGCCGTAAGTGGAACCTTGCCATACACTAGCAGCCTAAGAGCGCAGCAAAATCTCAGTACCTAATTATACCTCATTTTTTATTTTTTCAACTAGGACTGGTTGACACTTGACCCCAGTCACGCCTGATGGTAAACGAAGAATGACATATCATTACTGTGCATGCCACTATGTGTTTATACCAATTGTCTGTACTGTTACTGTTCATAAAATTGATAATGGACTTAGCTAAACAATATTTCACTGATGCCTGCACTTGCCCATTAGCTCAGTTGGGAGAGCGCTGGCACGGTTAGCCAGAGATCGCGGGTTCAAGTCCCGACATGGGTGGAATTTTTAGTCTCTAAATAGGTTTTTAAACAATAAGTACTTAAAAACATTGTGCATAAAAATCATGTTTTTATGTTAATGTATTAATATTGGATTTAGGTGATCTTACCTAGTTAGACTGTTTTTGTCCACTAGGTCACGGTTTTTTTTTTTGCAGCCTATATACGTCCCACTGCAGGGCACAGGCCTCTCAGAGAGAGAGAGTACGGGCTTAATCACCACGCGTGCCCACCGCGGATTGGCAATTTCAATCGCTGAGTTGTGTGAACACCTCAAACGCACAGGTTTCCTCACGATATTTTCCTTCACGGTTAGCGAGTGGTATTGCTACTATAACGTACGTAACTTAGAAAACAAAGTCATTGGTACATGCCGTGATTTGACCCACGATCTCCCGAATATATGGTCATTCTAAAGCTGCGCTATCACCGCCGCTTGCATGTGTTATCACAAACTAATCACTGGGATCGGATACTTAATCACCGCATCATGACAGCTGCCGTTGGGACACTGCAATACCTTTGTCAATGCGGTGAAATTGGGCAGCGGAAATTAAACGCGCCCGGACGACTGACCGTCCGGCCTCCCGACCTTATTAAGAATAATCAACACGACTCATAGGCGTGTGATTTTCTTATATTACGGTACAAAGGAAGAGAAAAACTAACAGCGAAGGAAAACATCGCGAGGAAACCTGAGTGTCTGAGGTGTTCATACTTCAGCGCTTGAAATGTCCAATCCGCGGTGGGCACGCGTGGTAATGAAGCCTATGGTCTCTCTCTCTCTCTCTTTCTAAAAGAAGGCCTGTCTCTGCAGTGGAACGTATATAGGCTCCATAAAATACCTGCAAGCCCCAAATATCCTGTAATCCAAATAACGCAAACACCTAAAAACCGTTTAATCTATTAGCGGTCTTATTTACCCTCTTCTGATGCAGTTTAGTCCATGTTAAAGGGAAATATGTAATTAGAGAACATTAAAACTGCCTCTGAGGTGTGTTTTAGAGGTATCGCGTTTTTATTAATAAGACCGAAAATCGTCTTATCTATAAGTCGTTATATAGTAAGTGCACATACCAAATATCCTGGTTGGTTTCGTGGGTTATGTCTTTTATATGTTGAAAATTCTACCGGGATTTGCCGCACTCAGCTCTATAGAAGGCCAGCAGAATAAAGCCACGTGCACACAAGCGGCTATAAAACTGCGGTGTGTCGTTCGAATGGCGCCCCCGTTCAGCTTGGCTCGTAAAGTGTATCGACCTCCTTAAAGACTGACGACGGGCCAATGCGTAAAGGATCTGATGGGGACAAAACAACAGATCTTAATATCGAGGTCGGCTACAGTATCTGGCATTTATGTCTAGACGTCTGGAGCTGTTACTAATTGAGCTTTTGGAGCGTTAGGTTTTTTCATGAGTTCGCTGACCTAATTGTTCTATTTTAGCTCCCAACAGAGCTCAGACTAAATCAATGTTTAATCTACTTTCGGAGAACAATAAAGTACTTATTAATTTACTGTGAAATAAGTACCTACTTACAGTTGTTTTTATACTAACACCACATTCACGCTGGCGTTTTCAAACGTCAATCATAAATTTATTTATGTTGGAAAAAATCACAGAGCTCCTCAATTAGTACCCACACACTACTGAATATTTCCTGACTCCCGTTTATTAGTTTTTTCTCTCAGTTACAATAAAGCCATATGTCCAGCCAGTGACGTATAAAAGTGGAAAACTACCGCCTTGTAAAGAAATCCCTCTGTTTACACCAGAACATGCAGTGCAAAGATAGAGCTTAACGATGTTGCAACGCCTGCTTCTATTACACATAACCGTGGTAACACTACAATCTGTTATTAGAATCAGAAGCACAACTAGTACTAAGCACAATATTTATCACAGCAGAATAATAACGGGTGTTAAATATACCACACCAGTATAATATGGTTCTTATAGCATGCCAAAATTATTTTTTTTTGCCTGATATGTTTTGTCATTCAACTATTTTGATTAAAAAGCACCGTCCGTACAGTTTTTTTTTACATAAATACTATAAATATTACAAAACAGTAATTTTATATGATTTCCTGTAAACATTTATCTGTCAATCGGAAGTTTTCACTTTTGTAATGGTACTATAGGGAAGAGCGGGTGATCATGCTCTTCCATTATAAAGGGAAATTTCCCGCCAGGCAGATCGTATGCCTGGGGACGGCCGGTCCAACTGATGTTTGTCGGACGTTATATTTATGGTATGTCATGTGAAACATTTTGCTTGCGCGATGCAGGAATATCGGAGTTTATAGTGCGCGCGCAGAGTTGACATGTGCTCGCCACATCACTCCCCTTCAAGACCATAGCTACGCATAGCTAGGTCTGATAGGAATCGAAGTCTGTGCTCTAAAGCCTGCAAGTGCCAGGAGGCGCTGAGTCAGTGAGTCGACTAGCGGTTGAGGATGTTCGGCGGCTAACAGTCACTTCACCGGCGACAGTACCATGGGGACCGCGCATGTGGTAGGAACCGGTGAAGGCTGCTGTACCACTGGCAACGTGCGCTGTTGCTGTGTGGCTGCCGTGCCGAGGGGTTGGGGGAGATCACCATCAGTACTAGTAGTCGGTGCGTTGACTGTAGTGGAACTGATGAGGTGAGAGGAAAGAGAATGCTGGCCTTGCTTTGAGACTGATTGTATGTGGGGTGCTGAGAGGGCAAAGGAAGGTTGACATTGTTCTGTCGAGGGTCACCACTATAGGGAAGAGCGGGTGATTGTGCTCTTCCACTATAAAGGGAAATTTCCCGCCAGGCAGATCGTATGCCTGGGGACGGTCGGTCCAACTGATGTTTGTCGGACGTTATATTTATGGTATGTCATGTGAAACATTTTGCTTGCGCGATGCAGGAATATCGGAGTTTATAGTGCGCGCGCAGAGTTGACATGTGCTCGCCACAGTACTATTTACTGAATCAGAATCTTCTGTGCATCTTCATTGTATGATCCAGTACAGAGACTGAAAATTGCTTACAGTGATAGTGTACCTAAGCACATAATAACCATTTGCTCTACAGTGCACCCATCAAACTACAGGCTGCGCTTTATTGGCTCTACACACGCGATCCGCGAACGCTCCGGAGCCATTTTACGCCACCCTGTAAAGTTGATGGACTTTAAACTTTAACTGAAGGCTATCCAATTAAGAAGCGGTTGGCGGAGGATATAGTTTGAACTTTTATAGCGCCTTGTAAATCGATAATCTTGAGGCTATGACTGAGAGTACCTTCGCTTCCTAGTGCAGGTATTTGTGAAAGCCAGTTTAATGCGTGAGTTTTAGATTTTAGAATAATAATTTAATCTCTGGTAATAGGCCAAAATTCAAAAGTGTAAGCGGGAGTTTTTTTGGCAATTTTGATCGTCAAAATGTCGCAGCGTTTGTGCTACTTTGAATAAAAACATTTTAAGACGTTTTGTCAAGTTTCTATACACCGACTTGCTTTGAAAATTTGATATAATAATTGTAAATAAAATGCTATTCGTCCGTAAAAATATCATGTTGTCTGACCCAAATCCAAGACTATCGTAATAACTGTGAGCGAATGAGGGAAAAAAATGTGTAACAGTGAACTTAAACAAATTCGTTTATATACACGCAGAAATTGCAGAAAATAGGAATCTATACAAGTAACTAGAAAACATTCTGTGCCGAGCTTGTTTCGCAGTGAGCCCACTCTGAGCGAACCCATGGCGGTGAAAGGTTAATAAACGAACGTCATAAATACTTGAGTTTATCAATCGGGCAACATTCTAAGTTTTAGTTTGGTCATTTTAGTTTTTCTCTCTTCTCGTATTTTCCATAGCACAAGCAGCAATACTGTATTAACGTAGGCCGAGGATAATATCGTGGGTGATATATTTACCATTACTTTTGTCTATTCTCTAATTACTCACAGTATGTTACTGTTTGTTATCCCAAATAAAATAAAATAAAAAAACATTTAATCTGCCCGTAGACAGTCGTTTCAGGGTTGCTACGGAATTCACTAACAAGGGTTAACAGGAACTAATGATGATGAACAAGTGTGAGCTTACTCGGCTTCGTTACGGGTGATTTTGCTACAAAAATGTAACCTGCAATTAATAGTTTATTACGATAATTCGATATACATTACGTATTCAATCTTCTTACTCGTTAATATGTAGGTTAATCGACCTCGTACATCGAATTGTCATATTAAACCATGAATTACAGATCTATGAAATAGAACCCTGGTGAAAGAAACTTTATTTTTTCCTGACTGCAAAAGGAAAAGGGAGTGTTTACGGCTGTAAAATTAAGTAGGTCCACGTTTCCATTTTGGACCTATCCCTAATTGCTTTAATTATCTTTATGTATGAGGCGCTATGACCCAGTTCCGCTAAGCAAGAAAGACTAGCGCGCCATCTGGGGAGACACTTTCTAGACATTTAATTAAGTCTAGAAAATTAGGACGCTTTTTGCTTTATACTCGGCTAACTCGGATAATTATATCCGCAATTTAATAAGCAACCCTCGAAGTGCTCTTAGCCTTGACCGAAAAAGAAGTTAGTGTTTGAAACTGAAAAGTTGACTCAAAAACCTTTAAGCAGAGGTATAGTCGATGATCAACCTTTGTATTTTAAGTCAAAAATCGCCCGTAACATACCTGAATAGAGTTCACTCTTGTTCATCATCACCATTAGGTCCTGTTATCCCTTATTGGGCTCTTAAAACAGATTTCCAAAGCAGCCGTTTTTGCACCTTGGGGACACATACGTTGTTTTCTGCTAAACTGAGCGTTCACACTTGTAAATAAAAGGTTTATAATATGCTTACATAAAATCGGCGTTAGCGCGGTCAGTAGAATATTGGTCGTCCGACCGATCGAACAAGGCGGTCGGACCACGTGGCCTAAGGGATTGCCTCACCTACGTGACGGCTTGAATCCCAGCATATAAAAATGGGTTAGTTTTCTGATTTACGTACTTTTGTGAATTTGTTAGTAGGAATATCAACCGCCAACTATGCAGGAAAATATCGTGAGAAAACCCGAGTGACACTTGCTACGTACAATGGTCCAACTATGAGGCCAAGTGCAGAAATCTCAGGTGTAACTAAGAACCAATGAGTTACTAGTTTTACAATCTGACCTATTGTGTCTGAGATGCTATCGCCCTTGTAAATCTTACAACAATTGCATGCAGGTTTTGGTTCGAATCTCATCACATCTCTTGGATTTCTTAGGTAACTTACGTGTGTTAATTTCAATACCAATACTACGCAAACCTTCCAAGTTATTTAAACAAACCTCAACGCTCGAAACACTTAGCTGCTTTGCCACGAATCCCTTGGCTAAGTGTGACTGCGCTGTAAACAGGATGGGGAGAGATATCAAAGGCGACAGAATTCAGGCAGTGGAAGTGGCAAGACGTAAAGTCTCCGAGATAATAGACCTGACCCAGCTTCGGACGTGGCGGTATAAAAGGAGCAAACAGCGCGCTACTCGCTTAGAACTTCCAGCTTTTGAAACAGACACGTACAAATTACGAATGTGGAAGCAGCGGCTCTAGGATGATGTTAAATGGTGCTAAATCTTCCTACTCATCATTAGATGGCGCTGCTGTCACTAAAACACCTTTAAAAAACTGAAATACAAAATAACAAAAAACCAGATTATAATAACGCAGCCTATACACGTCCCACTGGCTTTATCACCACCAGTGCCCACCACGAATTGGCGATTTCAAGCGCTGAGGTATGTGAACACATCAGACACTGAGGTCCAAAACCCGATTACTGAAAGTTAAAAACTTAGGCCTTTGCATCTACGTAATGAGATGATTTAGACAGCGTCCAGTGGCACCTTAACTCACACTAGATGGGTGAAGGGACCACTCGGACGCCTCAGTGCCTGGGACATTGTAGTTTAGATGATTTAAAAACCTATGAAACCGCAAGGAGTTCGCGACAAGTGTCTTGTTACTTTTTCACTAGCAAAAAGTGGTAGACCACTTAGCGGCCAGGAATAGAATCGCTCCATTTAGTGCGCCAGTTTTTTTATTGTCGCGGTATCCAGGATACTGCTGTCGTCACTTAGGTAAGTTAGTCGGTTTTTGCGCGACAATTAAGTCCGCCTCCAGTGTTTGTTTTCAGTTTCTAAATTTATCAACCCAATGATTTAGACGCCATTTAAAAACAACCAAGTTTTTGAAAGGTGCAAACGGCCGCTTCCTACAAATTCACGTTCATACGTTTTTATCAACGGTTTAACGCTTCCGGAGAAGCTGAATGGAATTAAATAATACTTATTGCGTTTTAGTCAGCTATAACATGTAAACAAACCGTTAATACAAATCGTTAAAATGCGGAAAGCAAAATCAATTTTGAGTGTAGACAGTGTATGTAGGTCTACAAGTTAATTTTGAAATCTTTAGCAATATTTTGAGGGAACGTTGTTTTCATTTTTAAAAACAGTATGATTAATGATTTATCAGTTCTGGTATAACATACTTCTAAATATTTGTGATTTTCGACCTTTGGCTCCAACCTGTGAATCCAAATTTGAAGTGGTACGAAGTACGATATAAGTAAACATTAAGTAACAAAAACAAATAATTTTTGTTTAAGTACTATTATTTTTCTTTTTTTTTCAAAATTAGTACTATACTTTTCTAAATCATGCTTAGAATGCCCCCTTAAAAACGGTGAATGAATTCAAAGTTACCCTGTAGATACTGCCTTGTGCAATAACGAAATACTCAGTCAATTAATATTAAGCTTAACAAGAGCACGAATCCCAAGTGCAGCATCTGTTTATATTTAAGTCTATGGTTTTTTTCCTTTCGCTAAAGCCTGTGTCTCTTGTTTTCCAGGTGACGGGCGTGGTGGGGCGGGCGGAGATGCTTTCGTCCGTATTTTTCCTCGGCGCCCTGCTGTGCTACGCGAGAGCTGCCAGCAGGCGGCGCTGTACAGGTGATTACTCAATCGAGTCCATTGTTCTCACTAGAAAGAAAATCTAGAGAAAAAGTGGCTGAAAATACGCCGTGGTGGTCTTTCGTCTGGCATTATGTCTCGATCGTACTTTCTAACATTTTTTTATTATTGTAAAATTGAGTGTATTTTTGAGAAATGTGGTCTAAAGCTTTGCTAGATAAAAAAATTACTTAGTCCTTAATTAAGAAAAGTTGCTTCCAAAAATTATAATTTTGGCAGCAAATTTTCCCAAGAATATGTGTTATCCTAGCGAATTTACCAATAAATAATAAATATACAAAAAACGAGAGGGAATCTATACGAGAAACGGGTTTTTAATTTTTCATTTTTCTTTTCTATCGTATAAACTTTAATTCGCACAAGTGTCAAACATGTTATGGTTATAGTGGAGTCCCTATAGTACAAAAACAAATAATAAAAACCTGCCAAAGGTGAGTCGGACTGGTCCCGAACTGAATGAAATAAAACACTTTGCTAAATACGTAATATTATATGTATTGTAGTACGGGAGCCACGATGCGCGAGTCTAACTCGTACTTGGCCGGTTTTTATTCAGTTTTCAGCGTCCGATCACCATACTCTCCAAAATTAACAAAACTGCAGTACAATCAGACAAGAGCTATTCCTTACTAATTATTTCTGTGCCGAGCCAACCTTTACTTGCCGCAGTTAAATTAGATTAGACTTTGTTTTTGGGATTTCCATCGGTTGAGGCGGTGCTCTTATCTTAATTATTCACGGAATAAATTAGCCGGTTCTGGCGAAAATATTTTCTACAAAACGCTCCGCCCCTTGAGATCCTTTGAAGTATCAACATCTAGGGCTAGTAAAATGTAATTTAAGTTTTCTAGGTTATCTATCGCCATTAATTTTGGGTGGTTTGAAAGCAGCATCAAATTGAACGTGCCTAAACAACAGCTAGTTTGTTTTTTAAAATTGTCAATTTTCAAAAATATCTGGACACAAACTCGAATCTGTGAGAACCATTAGTAGCCAGTTAGAGCAGTGCGTGGACGCCCCGGGTCCGCGAGTCATTGTTCGGATAGACGGACAGGCAGACTAATTGTGAATTTTTCGAAAGAAGATTTGTCAAGTCTATTTTTTATTATTTATGCCTTTCAACGGCTTTACTAATATCATCAACCCATCAGGATCTAGATTATGACAATGAATAGCAGTACAATGATAACTGCATGAACGCAACGGTTTCATTTCATTGCCGTCTCAAGTCTACGTGTCCACATATGTCAATCCTACTAAGTGTTATTGGTATGAAAAATACGTCACGAGACCCGACCGTGTATCTGTCGTACCGTAATGCACTATAAGAATCGAGGCTCAGGGCTCTATTTCATAAAACTACAATTCATGGTTTTCTGTGACAATTCGATGTACGTTGCAAAGTCGATTCGGCAGATTAACAAGTAAAACGACTATAGATAGATAGAATATTCTTTATTGTACACAAAGATTTGTAGACCTGGTGGGGGACGCCGACCATTTTAAAACCTAGCAAGGGAATTTCCTTTGCTAGGTTTTGAAGTGGTCGATGTCTCTTACTAGGTTTAGAAATGGTTTTTCGGGCCTGTTTTTTCATCGTGGTGGAGTTGCTAGGTATTTTTGAACTTTTATTTTTGTTTCTAAGCCATTTTTTGAGATTCTGACAATGCAATTTCGTGGACAATCGCCTTAAATGAGCCATAAATCAAAAACCAGTTTTTTTTTTATGTCCCTTACTGGGTTTTGGAATGGGACAGCCGAAATATGTATGTAGTATATTATATCATGTGCACGTGCGTAGACCCGTTTCGCACCTCCGCTCCGACTCCCCAAGGTTTGCTGGAAGAAATCTCTTACAGAGATAAGCTCGCCTTTGTACATGTACTTTCTTTTGTTACCTTTCCTGTACTCTATTCTTGTGTGTGCAATAAAGTATAATAATTACATCGACAGAAATTCAATAAATCGCAGTACAATTGGCGGCCGTATTACTACACTACTATGAATTTTAGATCAATGAAACGCGGCTTAGGTCTGCCTACCGATCGGTTACCCAACCTTGGCCACCACTTGGTCGCGACGGTCTATATACTGTGCCCACCCTCCAATTGTCTACGCCCACACCAGGATCGTGGGTTACTGCATACATGCGTTCGGGCTCGGAAATAGACCATCGCTCATCAGGGCCAGGCCCCCGTGGAAAATAACCCTCAATACCCCGTTGGGGTCTTTGTCAGACAGCCCCTAACTAACAAAGACACACTGAATAAATTGGCTCGGGCAAGTCCTTGTGAAGAGGGGTCTTAAGAGGGCGTCTCACGAGGCGAATAAAAAGGGTATTATTGCCTCATAAGCATTCTCATAGAAATTTTTCAGAAGGCTCAAATTTATATTTCATTAGTTTACTTCCAATTGTAACGACCAATCCTCGATTTGGGTTTTATAAATATACTTAAATTTTTTTATGGAGCCTATTTTCGCCCACTGCAGGGCCCGCTCTCAAAGAGATAGTATGGGCTTAAACACCACCCGTGCCCACCGCGGAATGGCAATTTCAAGCACTGAGCTAACCGAACACCTCAGACACTCAGGTTTCCTCACGAAGTTTCCTTCACGGTTAGCGAGTGGTATTGCTACTATAACTTCACAAATCTACGTAACTTAGAAAAAAAAGTCATTGGTACATGCCGGGATTCGAATCCGCGACCTCCCAAATGAGAAGCCGGCGTTCTACCGCTCCGCTACGACCGCTATATATTTCTATTAATTTAATTGCTTCATTCTAAGCACGATCAAACCTTACTTTGTGTCCTCTAAACATATTGATACAGATTCATCGCGATCCCGTATGTTGTTTGTAGATTTGAACCTAGAACCTACGACCCAGATCTAGAACCTCCATGAGGTACCTCAGGAGGTACCTCAATAAAAGAAAAAGTTGGACAGGGAAATACTACAATGGGGAACTTGCCTCAAACTTAGTATGAATAACATTGTTTTTATACCATATATGACTATTTGCTGTTATATAATATAATTGTTCTACAGGTCTCAAAAAAAAAATTTTAGATTGGGATTTTTCATTGCAGAATAAACGTTTTCTAATAACGACTTCGACTCATAAAAACTATTTCGTTACAGAAAGTTGAATTGCTGAAATGTTTAGTCTTTATGAGAATTCAACATTTTGCAAAATTAATAACAATCCAACATTTTGGGGAAGGACAAGTCAATACGTGCGGAGGGAACCAAGCCGCGGGTTTCCTCACGATGTTTTCCTTTACGGTTAGCGTGAGGTATTGCTGCTTCAAATTCGTAGATGTACGTTACTTTAAATAAATTACATTAAATAAACAAAGTCGCACTGGGAATCGAACCTGGGTCACCCGCTTCCGAGTCTGGGCTACCCACTGGGCTAGCACCGCTAAGCTGCTAGTTTAATAATAATAATATTAGGGGTTAAAGTATGAAATTGCCGTTTTATTGCAATAGGTTCTTTGAATTGACATAGAATCTTCATGGTTTGAGGTTTTCGAATGAAACTTTTTTCAAATGGTTTCTATGATGTTCTTTTTTTAAAAATGTGAAACATAAATTGAATATCGACTTTCAATTGTTTTTGTTATTCAATTTAGACAAGAAAGATGGATACTGCGAAAACTCGAGTGATTATGAGGCACCCATTTTTCGTATTTTTTTATTTTATTGATTTGACGCAAGTGAGTCAATATTGTGGGTAAGGTAACGTTAAACCATGCCGCTAATTCCTGGGTAGTTTGACTAGGGTCGGCTTCCACTATCTCTCTTAATTCATCGTTATTCACCTGTGTGGGCGGTCTTCCTCGTGGCTCGTTCTTTAAGTCGAAATTTCCATCACGAAAGCGTTTTAACTAAAATCGCACGGTGCGTTCATCGGTGCGTGCACCTCTCCAAACGCAGCATTGATATTGCGGGCTGTTTCTGCCGCGTTAGTTCCGCGTCGGAACTCGTATTCAAGAATCACTCGAATTTTCGCAGTATCCATCTTTCTTGTCTAAATTGAATAACAAAAACAATTGAAAGACGATATTCAAATGTTTCACATTTTTTAAAAAAAGAACATCATAGAAACCATTTGAAAAAAGTTTCATTCGAAAACTTCAAACCATGAAGATTCTATGTCAATTCAAAGAACCTATTGCAATAAAACGGCAATTTCATACTTTAACCCCTATTACTAATAATGTCTCGTGAAATTCCAGAATGGCGGTACGTGGGCGCGTGCACTGCCTGCGTGGGAGTGGCCATGCTGTGCAAGGAGCAAGGCATCACCGTCACCGGCGTCTGCGTGGTCTACGAGCTCTTCGTCGCCCAGAAGGTTGGTAGAGACGCTCTGGGTTTGAAAAGCTGATAATCTACCAACTATGCAAAATATAGGTTGACGCTAATGTACATTCTTGCATGCTATACATAATTCCTACATCGTGCCAACAAAATAATATACATGACTTAACAAAGAGAACGTCTGGTTCGACAAAGAACATTAGGCTGCCCGGCTGCCCCCCCCCCCCCCCTAGAGATATAATCTGCCTGGACATTTTCATTTATTCGAGGGATAATATGATTACTGATAATTCTACTTCTCTGAGTGAGCTTCATCTATGCGTCAATCAGTAGACTGCCTTTTTGGTCTAGCTGTTAAGGCACTTGTGCAAGTGACCTCAGTGTGGATGTGTTTTCATGTTTGTGATGTCTTTGCCTGATTACCATAGCACAGGGCATCCTAGTTTGTGACCAGATCAATAAGTGATCGTATTGTCTGGAAGTTATCTTAGTTATTTATTATCAATCCTGAAAGAGGTCAAGTGGCAAACCCTGGTCTCTGCCTACCCCGTCCGGGCTACAGACGTAGGTTTATGTAATGTATAATGTATGTATCAATCCTGAAGTAGCAAACATCTCCTGCAGCGCCGCGGCACGGGCGGCGGCAGTCGCTGGTCGTGGCTCGAGACGTGGGGCAAGCAGGGCGCGGGCTGGGGCTGCGCGTGCGGCGAGGCCGCGCGCCGCGTCGCCGCCGTCTGCTGCGCCACGCTCGCGCTCCTAGCGGCCCGGCTGCACGTGATGGGAGCCCAGCTGCCGGTATTCACGCGGTTCGATAACCCGGCTGGGGCCGCGCCTCCGCCTGCAAGGTGAGTGACTGTCATGGACCCCTTTCATAGAACTGCCATTCATGGTTTACCGTGGCAATTCCATGTACATCGCAAAGTCGATTAACCCAAAGGCTCGTCACTATGCAATTTACATTGAATTGGCATAATAAACTATGAATTTAAGTTTTATGAAGCGAATTCCAACTGTTAGTTTCTTTTCCTTCTAGCAACTAGTCTATACTCGCCTTCTTACTTTCCAGGCACCTTACCTTCTCTTACCTGCCAGCGTTGAATGCATGGCTACTGACCTTGCCTGAAGCCTTATGCTGTGACTGGACCATGGGCACAGTGGCTCTAATACGTTCCTGGCGGGATCCCAGGAACCTAGCCACGCTGACTCTCGCCTGCACTTTGATCGTGGCTGCGGTCCACGCGCTGAGGTCACGGTCTTCTGCGTTGTCTATGGTAAGTTAAATCGCTAATAATGTACATGTGTGAAGTTTTTTGAAAACAGTGGTAGATCAGGTTTTTAAATAAATTTTACTTCTGTACCTATGGAAAATACTTCACATTAGAACAACTTTCAAATAATGATCTACAGCTTTTATTGTCACCGAGCAATGTTGGACTTCGTATTTCCGGACTAGTATACTACGTATACTATAATTTGTTTGTAAGTTGTTTTGTAAAATTCTTTTAAATAACTCACTCTAGCGCCTGAGCTTACATAAGAACCAACAGAACTACAGAAGTTAAAAGATCTTAAGAATGAGTATTTAATGAGTTCAAAATGTATAATTAGGCAAGGTAACGGTGAACTGATCACTCTTTTTGGTACATATGTGCCTACGTTATGAAATCATTTTATGAAAAAAATTCCCGAAGCTTTATGAAGAATTCTTCATAATTGTTTTTATTTTTTTCATGTAAAATGCTTACATAAGAACCAACAGAACTACAGAAGTTAAAAGATCTTAAGAATGAGTATTTAGTGAGTTCAAAATGTATAATTAGGCAAGGTAACGGTGAACTGATCACTCTTTTTGGTACATATGTGCCTACGTTATGAAATCATTTTATGAAAAAAATTCCCGAAGCTTTATGAAGAATTCTTCATAATTGTTTTCATTTTTTTCGTGGAATATGTGCAAGGGTCAATCAATCAGTGTTAAAATTGAAGACAACTATTCACATTTTTCGTTTCTCCCAGGGTCTGGCGCTGCTAGTGCTCCCATTCCTGCCGGCGTCCAACCTCTTCTTCCCCGTGGGCTTCGTGGTAGCCGAGCGGGTCCTCTACATGCCTTCGATGGGCTGGTGCCTGCTGGTAGCCCACGGATGGCGTCTGCTGGCCAAGAGACGGGCCAAGTTAGCCGCGGCCGCCTTGATATTCCTCCTGCTGGCCTTCAGTGCCAAAACCTACATGAGGAACTGGGATTGGAAGACTGAATACACTATTTTCGCTTCGGGGTTGAAGGTAAGACTTTTCAGAGGCACGAAATCTCGTATGGGGCTCGTTTGTCACTTAAATGGTTTGGGTTGTTGATGTTGTCTTAGGATTTGACTAATGTGTTTATGCAATAAAGAATATTCTATCTATCTACTGTTTACTTTATGACACAGCTTCATCTAAACGGTACATGTCCTTGTAGATAGATTTTTATCCAAGTTGATTCACTTTCACCATGGATTTAACAGTTTTTGCAGTAGTTATGGGACGACCAGGCTGCTTATGCGCCAAGGATTTTAGAATGTTTCGAGTGACTTCCTAGAGGATGATTCACTCAATCTTTCGATCTTTCTACGGCATAACTCCTAGCGCTATATCAAGTCCGCGTCAATCAATTAAGTAGGTTCTTGCTAATCAGTGAAAATAAGCTAATATAGAATTAAATTTCCCTAGGTGAACCGCAATAACGCCAAATTGTACAACAACGTCGGGCACGCCTTAGAATCGGAAGGGCGGTACGCCGAAGCCCTGGAATTCTTCAACACCGCCGTCGGAGTCCAACCTGACGATGTGGGGGCCCACATCAACGTCGGCCGCACCTACAACCACCTCGGCCGATACCAGGAGGCCGAAGACGCCTACGTACAAGCCAAGTCACTGCTGCCAAAAGCCAAGCCAGGAGAGTCCTACCAAGCCAGAATAGCCCCTAACCATCTGAACGTTTTCCTCAACTTGGCCAACCTAATATCCAAGAACGCAACGCGACTGGAAGAGGCCGATATGCTGTACAGACAGGCTATCAGTATGAGAGCTGATTACACGCAAGCTTACATAAATAGGGGCGATATTTTAATTAAACTGAATAGGACTAAAGAGGCGCAGGAGGTATACGAGAGGGCTTTGCTCTATGACAGCGGAAACCCCGATATTTATTACAATGTAAGTATTCTTCATCATTACCTACCTATATTTCTTAACAGTGTTCAATCGCATACAACTTACCTGCATCTTCTAAAGTGCCTAAAACTATCTGTTTTTGTGGGATTTCACTTCTTCTATTACTGCTTAAATCAGTTACATTTGCTGGTCGAGGTTACGACAGCGAAACAGAAAGCAGTTTAGAAACAAATCTCTACATGATGTCCAGGGAGTTATAAATTATAAAAATACGGGATATAAATTCTTCATTTACAGAATGCTTCACTATTACTAGCTTGATAACCCATCCCAAACTCTGTCTCACAAATTAGAGTAAACCAGTCCTATGCTATAATACATGATCCCCTCCTTACCTGTATCTCTAGAAGTGCCTTCTTTCCAGTTGGGCGTGGTCCTCCTAGAACAAGGCAAGGCTTCCCAAGCCCTTGCCTACCTGGACAAGGCTCTGGAGCTAGAACCGGAGCACGAGCAAGCGCTGCTCAACTCCGCCATATTGCTGCAAGAGCTGGGAGCAGCTGACTTGAGGCACCTCGCCCGGCAGCGCCTGCTGAAGCTGCTCGACAAGGATGGTGAGCACTTCATTAACCCCCCGCCTCCTCCATTCCCCTCCGTTTCTCCCTTTCCTGTCTCTTGTTCGCCTTTTGAGACACGGTACTGGAGTACGTACAAATTTTCCTCAACTCTGCCTTATTGCTGCCAGAGCTAGGAGCAGCGGGCTTGAGGCACATTTTCTGGCAGCGCCTGATGAAGCTGCTCGACTAGGATGGTGCACTCTTTCTATCTCTCTCTCTTTCTCTCTCTCTAGTAACATTCTAGCGCTACAGGCCGACTCCCTCACTCCCCTTGAGACGGTGTTGATGCTGAGCAAACGCTGCTCAACTTCGGATCGCGGCTGATTTAACTCACTTGGCAAGCCTTCTAAAGCTGCTCGACAAAGATGGTGAGATTAATCTCTCTCTCTTAATCTTTAGTGCCACTTTTTTTTATAATGCAATGCCCATTCACGTACTGAAAAGTCGCGACTTTTGACACTTAAAACGCGCGAATCGCGTCGTCATACTACCTTTGCAACTCTCGTCGTCCCACTATAACCTTCTCTATCTCTCCTCCAGCGATGAACGAGCGCGTCCACTTCAACCTCGGCATCCCTATTTGGCACGTATTCATGAGTCCTAATATAACATTCGCTCTCTCTCCTCCAGCGAAGTACCTACAAGCGTATACACCTCACCCTCGATATCTCTTGGTCTCGTATTCCATTTTCCCACTATAACTTTCTGTCTCTTCTCCAGCGACGAACGAGCGTGTCCACTTCAACCTCAGCATCCCTATTTGGCTCGTACTTCTGAGTCCTAATATAACCTTCGCTCTCTGTCCTCCAGCGAAGTAACTACAAGCGTATCCACCTCACCCTCGATATCTCTTGGTCTCGTATTCCATTTTCCCACTATAACTTTTTGTCTCTTCTCCAGCGACGAACGAGCGCGTCCACTTCAACTTGGGCATGGTGTGCATGGATGAGGGCGATGCTGAGTGCGCCGAGCGCTGGTTCCGCGCCGCCGTCCACCTCAAGCCTGACTTCCGGTACGTTGAAGTCGGCGAACGGCCGTTTCTTTTATAGCACGGTTAATGTAGGATTAATATGTTTAACTGTTTGCCTCTCCATCTCACAATGTAGACGATAATATCGTCGCAAATAACACCGCACAAGTCATGTTTCCCTACTTTACAGGAGAGACAAAAACTTTTCAACTTCGTAAATAGTTCTACTGTGTTCCATAGAAAAAATTATTGCGCGGTGTTACAATTTTTTTTATAGTCTTATCGATTTGCGCTTAAAATCTTCATCTAACTTCATTCAAATGTCAAATGACAAATCTGTGTTGTCCAGTCCTTTCTTTAATTAATAGTACTTTACACTCATTCGTTTTTAAAATACGCAATTCTTGAAACACTTCAATTAGAACTTCAATTTAAACCTGTTGTTCTGTGAGTTTTCCTCCATCTAACTAGGTACTAATCAGCCATAAACAGAGCCCACTGTTGGGCGTAGGCCTCTTCTCTTTCACGCCAGCCCGGTGGGCCGTCAACATTGTGAAAGCGGCTGGGAAACATTGGACGAGACTAGCTAGTAAACTGAACACAGTCCTCTATTTTGTTTTTAACTTTCGACTGGTATAGACCAGGTACATAACTTATTCTTGGATTTGTTTAAAAAACCTAATTAATTCTGAAGAAAGTATTCACGTATCTTTTTTATAAATTTAGTTGGAAATGATTATCGTGATTCTTATTACAATGGCAGCTAAAGTAGGTAAAGTTTTCGTTTTTTATTCGATGCAAAAAAAGGCATTGTGGTCATTATAAAATATATCGGTAGAATTTCTTTTACTTTAAAAATTAGACTCGTCTGATCAAAAATCTTATAGCATCAGACATTATAATAGTATTTAGTTAGTTGCTCATAAAAGAAAAGTATTTAAAAAACAATAAGGTAGCACACACAATTTTTACTTAGAAGTAAAATGGGATTATTGGGTTTTTAGGATTCCCTAGTCAACAAGGCACCCTTATAGTTTCGCCATGACCCCCGTCTGTCTCTCCGTCTGTCTGACCGCAGCTTAGACCATAAGTAGGTACTTTAGAGCTGAAATTTTGGCATAGACATACTCGTAGTACATGTTTATTACGCCGACAAAATCCTAGAAACGTATCTTGAAAAAAAATTTAGGGTACCTCCCCTCCACCTAAATTAGGGATGATTTTTTTTCTCGCTTACACTATAGTGTGGGTTCGTTGGATTGGTCGTTTAAAAATATAAGATCATTTTTCAATTTAGGGTTCTGTTTGCGAAATATTAAGACTTAAACCGTAATTTTTTGTCAGCTTACTCTGACGTCCTCCCGCCGGAACTCCCCTCTCCCGGCTAAACGGTCAATTGTAGAAACGTGAAAAAATTCAAGTTAATAAAGAACATAATATAATGAACTTAAAAGAAAAACTATCACGGCTAGTAGGTTTTACAAGTTAACGAATAACAGGCAAAATCCATTGAAAATTACTTTGTTGAAGTTGTTACCTAGTTCTGTAAAGATAAAAAAAAACTCCTCTTCGGTTTGACACATTCATGAAGACGTCATTAAATTTATTTTCAAACATTCTGTTTTTTTCTTGGTTACGTGAATGTTGTTCCCCTGTTCTCTTGTTATTTGGACTATTTGGGCTAGTTATTCGAACTGATTCTTGTTATACACGTGACTTTGGCTGTCGTTTACCTGGACTTCGTTCTCTACTCACCTGTTTACCTCGGCTTTGTTACAATGTATACCGGTCCCGAACCTGTGCGTAACGTTTACGTTTACAGAACGTTTTATAATTAATGTACAAGATGAATGACGACGACAATGATGAGGGCCATATATCCGACGAGTTCTCATGAGTAGATGTAACGTGTGACAAAGATTTTATTGAATAAATAAAAGGCGCAAATTAGGCGCCGGTTGGAACAACTGTTAGAAGACGACACTGAGTCAAAGGCTTGCAATAAGTGTTACGTCACCCACAGATGTGTAAACCAAATACTTAATTAATTTTCCCTGGGTATAAACAATATTTTTTAAATACTATGTAGGTCGATAGTTGTTGAATTAACGAGACGAATGAAAAACGTACAAACGTCTTTATAGATATTGTTGCTTTTCGTAACGATTTCTAAAACGATCTGTTGACATATAGGGAAAAGCTGAATTAAATTCATTATAGTTACGTAATACATAGTTATGCCCACATTTAACGAGCCTAATCGCGATTATTTTTTAGTTAAACTTAATTGCATTAACTCCTTACGTTTCGCAACTCATTTAAAAATACTTTATGTAAAGTAACGTAACTTAATATTTTTTGCCGAGGGCAGTAAACTAACAGTTAATGTTTCAAAGGGACGCCTGTCACCTCAGTCTACCGAGACCACGCCACTTGCAAAAGTACTGAAGCGTCGGAAAATTTTAAAATGGAAATTAAACGAGTAAGTGTCCGTTAAAATTCAGTTTTATTATACTTTAAGTAGTTAGGTAGGCAATCTAAATTAACCAAACCAAGTCAAATCAAATAATAAAAAAACCGGCTAAGTAACGTGCGACCGTTCCGATGCGATGCGTTCCATACCATTATCTTTACAACATTAGACACAAAGATCGGGAAAAAACCGCAAAAATCACGTTTGTTGTATGGGAGCCCCCATTGAATATTTATTTTATTTTAATTTAATTGTTTATTTTTGAAGGGAATATAGAACTAAATATTCTGCGAATATTTCAAGCGTCTACCTATTTCCGTTATTAATATCGAGCAAAAAACGGCAGAAGCATTACGTTTGTTGTATGGGAGCCCCCCTTAAATATTTATTTATACTGTTTTTATGTTGTAGCGGCAACAGAAATACACCATCTGTGAAAATTTCAACTGCGTAGCTATCACGGTTCATGAGATACAGCCTGGTGACAGACAGACAGACGGACAGTGAAGTCTTAGTAATAGGGTCCCTTTTGGCACCCTTCGGGTACGGAACCCTAAAAAGTAAGAGTAAGAAAGTAAGTATGGAGATAAGGTCGCTGAGAGTATTGACGCCCAGCAGGCAGAAGAAGTTTTAAAGTCATCATAAAAACTTCGGGAACCTTATCGTTGTTCTCAGGCTTTCAAGTTTTATTTGTGCCGAGTGCCACTCTCCTGTCGACTATTTTGTACCTACTTTCATTTATATCGGCTACTAAAGCACGGGGCGAACTGTAAGGCCGGAAGCACACCTAGCAGTCAAATATCAACAAAAAAGGTTTCGCTTATGTATGTGTCTAGTGAAGAAAAAATTCATATAAACGTCGGCACTTTAATAAGTACTGAAATTTGTGAATGAATCAGTATTTTATTCTCAGATTTTTTTAAATAGAAATAGACAATGTTTAGTTTCCTTCAACGTAGTAAGGCACAAAAATCACGTATACATTAGGTAGGTATATACGTCCCACTGCAGGGCACAGCAGGTCTTCTCTCAGAGAGAGAGTATGATCTTAGTTACCACGCGTGCCCGCCGCGGACTGGCAATTTCAAGCGCTGAGGCATGTGAACACGTCAGACACTAAGCTTTCCTCACGATGTTATCCTTCGCCTTTAGCGAATGGTTTTGCTACTACAACTTCACAAATGCACGTAACTATACACGTAAAACAAAGTACATGCCGGGGTTCGAACCCACGACCTCTTCACCACTGCTCTACCACCGCTTGTTTTCTCAGATAGGGTATTTCATAAAGAGCGTATTTTTGTATTTCATAATTATGTAGGACGGATTTTCATAATAAATTACTTATTGTAGTTTTATAAAACTCGGCCCAGGTAAAATCTGTATCGTTTAGTGTATTTTACCCTTAATAGGCAGTCAGGAATTCTGCTTTACAACCTTTCTTTCCCAAGAGGCAGGGAAATAAAAAGAAGGGTTTCGCCGCCTGAAAACTTTCAACTGAAATGTTCTTTTGATCGTCAAAAAAAGGTGAAAGTGTGAAAGTCTTTTTAAGCGTAAAGTTTTAGCTACAAATTTTATTTTAGGACTTTCTGAATATTTGTTTCTTTGTTTGTAAGCTTCTATTGTTTGCGGCGCCGGATTAAGAATTGCGTCATTCCATTTCCTTCCGTGGATGTCGTAGAAAGCGACTAAGGAAATCAATTACCAGGAGACGTGCAGCAGCGTCTTCCTGAAATTCCAACCGCATACTGCGATCGCCAACCCGCCTGCCAAGCGTGGCGATTATGGCAAATCCCGTCATGGTTATGGAAACCACGAAGGAGGCCTATGTCCTGCAGTGGGCGTCAAATGGCTGATGATGATGATGATGAAGCTTCTATTTTTATCGTCTGTCCTAAAATAACTTCCACCCTTATTTATTTATAAGAACACGAATTCTTAAGGCTGGTTACGTCTAACATTCCGTCTCGCTCGCACATTGTGACATTTCTTATTACCTGTTGTAAAAATATGTGTGGGTGTATGTACTATAAATTTTAATATGAACTAAGGTTTTGCTAGATAATAAAATTATTCAGAAAAACCGTGTTTAAGGGTAAGTATCATTTGAAGGATGGACATCAAAATACGATATTGCTCAGCACAGCAATAAAATAAATGTTAAAACGGTAAAAAAATGAAAATTCAATATTGATCAGCAAAAAGTACAAATTTGGGATCGGGAGGACCACTTTTTGCTCATTTGTTCATTCTGCTCACCAAAATAATTATTAAGATGACGAATGTTAATTTATTGGCTGTCCATATTTAATTTATTAGCTGACCACGTGCTGCTGCTCATATATTTACTGCTGACCAAAATAATTGTTGGCTGATCGAATTAGGTACCTACTTTTTACCCGACTGCGACGGAGCCCAGAAGGAGTGTGTTTGACTCGTATACCTATATGTTTGACTCGTATATAAATATCTTATTTCTTTCTTTCTTCTTTCTTGTGTATATCCGATTCTATGTTCTCTCATTAACCATCCAACAATGGTCAGATTTTAAGAAATAGGATCTCGATCGATTTGTCGTGCTTACGCGAGTATCATAGGCGATATAAAGTCAGCATAAATCCAACAATATTAAAATCACTAAAACGTCGAAAATAAAAAAAACTTATATAAAAAATAACCAATAACCCGACTGCTTAGCATTAAGTACGAAGCAGGCGAGATCCAAATTCAACAATGTACCTAACTCAGCTTGGTAACCTAGGTTTGTCCCGCCTGCTTAGTAGTCTTAGTTTGTCAAAATAACGCTCAAATTTCCAAGCATGTTTGAGAAAAAAAATATTCGGCCAAGTGCGAATTGTACTCGCGAGTTCCTTACCATTATCTATACAACATTAGACACAAAGATCGAGAAAAAACGGCAAAAAAATCACGCTTTTTGTATGAGAGCCCCCCTTAAATATTTATTTTATTTTAATTTATTATTTATTTTTGAAGCGAATATATACTAAATATTCTGTGAATATTTCAGGCGTCTACCAGTTGCCGTTATTAATACCTATCGAGCAAAAAACGGCAAAAATACGTTTATTGTATGGGAGCCCCCTTAAATATTTATTTTATTCTGTTTTTAGTATTTATTGTTATAGCAGTAACGGAAATATATCATGTGTGAAACTACCTAGCTATCACGGTTCATGAGATACAGCCTGGCGACAGACACACAGAAAGACAGACAGACGGACAGTGAATCTTAGTTATAGGGTCCCGTTTGGCACCCTTCGGGTACGGAACCCTAAAAAGGACATTACCTTGTATTTAAACACTGTAGCACAGATTATTTAAATAATTTAAACTGGATTTGAGTCGTTTTGAGGAATTTTATTTGTTATTTTAAATAAGATTTTACCCACAGGTCAGCGCTGTTCAACCTGGCGCTACTACTGGCCGACCGCAGGAGGCCGCTGGAAGCCGCGCCGTTCCTCAAGCAGCTGGTGCGTCACCACCCTGACCACGTGAAGGCGCTCGTACTGTTGGGAGACATCTACATCAACTCTGTGAAAGATCTGGATGCCGCGGAGAGCGTGAGTCCTGTCTTATCCAATCAAACCAATTTCCACTTTTTCCGGTATACAATAAAGAATGTTCTTATTTTATCTTATCTTCTTCATCAATTTCTGGGCGCAGGCCCAATCAGGCGTCAGTTCTGCCCCTCAAACAAATCAGGCGTCAATTCTGCCCTAGACAGTCAATTCCGCACGCTTAGGAGCGAGACACACGAATGGGACGTGGGGCGAGGGCGCGGTAAGATAGAGTCACAGACCATAGTCCTTGCTCTGCGGTCGCTCTTGGTCTGTGACTCTATACATCTTACCGTGCCCCCGCCCCACGTCCCATATGTGTGTCTCGCGCCTTAGACCGACGTCCAGTCCTGCAACTGCGGTCCATGCTACGTCTTTTGGCTATGGGGTCTCGAGACCTTGTTTGTCCAACGGTTAACAGTTCTTCGGCAGGTGGGCCTACCAGCCAATCTATCCATCAGCCTATATTCAACTACTGTTGGAATGGTCTTCCGTAGGTAATGCAGACCGCACTTTTTCATCCTCGATCATACCTGACATTTTAAGATTTTCAGAAATATTGCTATTAGGTAGGTATTTGCGATCTCTTTCCCTTGGTTGAGCTAAAGCGACCGCTGTAGCTATAATGTGGTGTCTATGCGTACTGTTGTTCACGCTAGATCACCCAAGGACTGTTAGAGGACTGAATTGGCCACACATTTGTTGTATATTCAGTCACATCCATCGTGTGTATGGTGTCGTGACAAGCGGCCTGCCGTGTGCCGTAAATAATCCAAAACCTTTGTCGACTCGCAGTCCTCCTTCAGAATGAATTTATGACGTCAACGACAATGACGAGATCGCCATTGTACCTAATCAGTAAAACCCTCAGAATTCTCAAGCGCAGTCTCTCTGCCCTCAGTGCTACAGGCGGATCCTCGAACTGGAGCCGGACAACGTGCAGGCGCTCCACAACTTGTGCGTGGTGGCGGTCGAGCGCGGCAAACTGGCCGTGGCTGAAGAGTGCCTCACTCGCGCCGCTACACTGGCGCCCCATGAGGCGTACATACAGGTAAAGGGGCGGCCTAGAAATTAAATTAAATTTATTTGGCAGAAAGAAACCTTTCACAATTGTTGACTTGTTTAACGAGTTTAACTTGTAACGTTCATAAGTCGCAGTTTCTGTGCTACTTTGAATAAAAAAAAATTTGATTTGATTTGATTCATTTGATTTGATTTGTTTCTCTTTTTAGAGTTACTTACGTATAAGTGTTATAATGTATTATATTCTTTTTGTTGCACTAACCCGTGCTGAGTCCCGGCATGGGTGGAATTTTTAGCCTCTAAATAGGTTTTCAAAATTGTTATAATGTAGTTTTAGGTTTCAGAAGTAAAGTTACACCTGGTATCTAAGCTAAACTGGGTCTGTATTAAAGATATCAGCTTTCATCAATATTATGGTCTGAGGTTACAATATAGTATATATGAGGCTAGCCGGTGGTAGCCTAGTGGGTAGAACATTGGACTCGGAAAGCGGGAGACCCAGGTTCGATTCCCAGTGCGGGCATGTACCGATGACTTTTCTTTCTAAGTTATGTACATTTGTGAAGTTATAGTAGCAATACCACTCGCTAACTGTGAAGGAAAACATCGTGAGGAAACCTGAGTGTCTGAGCTATTCACAGACCTCAGCGCTTGAAATCGCGAATCCGCGGTGGGCACGCGTGGTGATTATGCCCATACTCTCTCTCTCTGAGAGAAGGCCTGTGCCCTACAGTGAGACGTAGGTATATAGGCTGCTTATGAAAGAGAACCTGAAGGGCACATTAATTGGTTTACTTTTATTTATTAATAGGTTTACTTTGTAAATATTAAGTGCACTTAATAATTTTGCCAAAATAAAATGCCTTCAATTTCCGATGCACTTCGAAGTTCCAAAATGCTTAATGCAATTTCTTACAACTAAAAAGTTTACAAAGTCGTTATATCTGACTTATTGTAGATATTTAATTGTGACGCAATTTGAACAAAATAACGTCGAGAGTATTTCTATAACACATTTAGTAATATATTAAACGAGTCTAACCGCGATTATTTATTAGATATTACCTTTGATTCCCGACGTTTCGGCAACGTTGCAGCTGCCGTGGTAACGGGTAGACTGAAGTGGCTAGTACGGTCAATTATTGTAGTGAGGGTAGGTGGTCTGCCCTTAAGTCACTATTAGGTACTGTGTATGAGCATCGCGAGTCATTAAAAAATCATCATCACCATCAGCCATTTGACGCTCACCGCAGGACATAGGCCTCCTTCACGGTTTTCATAACCATGAGGGGTTTTGCCATAATCGCCACGCTTAGCAGGCGGTTTGGCGATCGCAGTATGCGGTTGGAATCTCCGGAAGATGCTGCTGCACGTCTCCTGGTAATTTATTTCCTTAGTCGCCTTCTACGACATCCACGGAAGGAAATGAAGTGACGCTATTCTTAATCCGGCGCCATACGGATTAATTAAATAATAATAACTTTCACACAACACAATCACTTGACCTGGTCCCAAACTAGGATACCCTGTGCTATGGTAACCAGGCAAGGACATCACACACGTGAATATACACCCAGACTGAGGCCACTTGTACAAAATGTACGGCGGCCCCCAGTGGGAATCGAACCCGACCTCTGTTTTGGTAGCTAAGCGCCTTGACGGCTATACCAACGAGGCAGTCAATAGTAATAACATATTGTTTTTCTGTTTCCCCAGCGCCACCTGGCGGTGGTGCGCGCGCGCCTTGCGGCCGCCGCGGCCGCCCCCCCGGCCAGCGCCACCGCCAGGCCGAGCGTGGCCGCTACCGCCACAGCCACCGCCACCACCGAGGTCAAGGCGCGGTGGAACTACATCCCCCAACAGCCCCCGGACCCGCACGAGATTGATGACTCATAGCGATATGTATACGCCGATTAAGGGGCTCCGCAAGTAACACTGGCGCCACTGTTGGTAAAGAAAGCATCGGTGTTATAAAAACATGATTCCTCTAAACACTCCCCAAATCCAGTTTATTACAGTGGTATATTATTCCTCTATTTTTTTTAAATTCTTCATTAGATTTTCTTTAGCAGAGAGATAAAGTAAAACGACGTAAAATAATAAGTGCTAAACCTAAAAAGGAAGGAACTGACTCCTAAGATACATGTTGCCCTAGTTAGTCAGGGACTTACTAATAGTGTGTAACTTAATACCTATACAATGTAACTTTCAAAATGTGATATATCTCTGTAACTTACAGCCAATAAATTACTTACTTATTTACTTACTGTGGTAAAGTAATTGCCTTTATCACAGTCTATTTAAACTGTATTAGAAGAGTGTGTCAAGGAATCGTGTTTTTATAAATAAGACTGCATATCTTTTAGAAAACCTTTCTGTGTAGAGTTTTAGAATGATCTCAATCATGGTAGAATGTCCTACCTTGGCCAAATATCCGCGTAGGTATACATATTTTCAGTGACACTCCCCGCCACTGAGAAACTAAATAGTCATTTGGTGAAGTTATGTGCCGGGTATCACAAGAGTGAATTTTAGGAATTGGGAACTAGAACGTAGGTAGACCCAAGCATCTAGGACTAGCAAGCATTTCCTGCAGAAACGAGTGTTTTAGCGGAAATTATGACTAGTTCTTAATTTGTTGGCCTGAGGTTCAATGTCGTAGTCTCCAACAGTAATAACGTATAATTAATGGTGACAGTGATTTTTGGCTACCTACTCTTTAATTTGAGGTTTTCCTAAAACACTTTTTGCAGAGACGTCTTCTAAAATAAGATATTATTTATTTTCATTTGTGGCGCCGAGTGAACCTATAGACCCTCTTAAACTCGCAAGTCAGCTCTACTTTTTGGAAATTGCCGAGGCTGTATTAAACGATAAAGATAGCCGATAGCGAGTTGCGCTTAAATAAAATTAGTTATTGACATCACCTTTCCTCGGCGGCTTTAGCAGTAGGGTAAAAACATCAAGAAAAAAGTTTACATCTTTGGCAATTTTGAACAAGTGTAGCTATAGATTCCTAATTCGCGGCGTCTTCGACTTTCTAGGCAACTGGGAAGTGAACCGGCCAACCGATATTGCCTAAGTTTGTTCTGATCAGGGTATTTATCAAGGGCGTCCAAGAGACGACTTCTGGATGTTGAAAACAGCTGTAAAGTTAAGGGGCGAGAGTGGCCTAAAGTAATTGCCCCTTACGTAAAGTGGATGCCCTTTTTTCTTTCGTTTTACAAAAACTGAAGTGCATACGCCAAACATGACATCCCTTTATGTACCCACTTATATTTATTAGCATCGATCTCGTAGTTTTGCATTTAACACCCCTTTCGTGATATAGAATAAGTTCATATATGTACACGCCATTCAGACTATGTAAATTGTGTAGAGAAAGTTGGAATCGAGCTTTTGCTTTAGCCTGATATACGGATAAAATAAATAATTAAATTACTTTTGTGAAAACTGAAAAAACTTGGAAGAGTTACTTAGATGTAACGACGATAATTTGCCTTCACAATGCAATGGTTTTTCTCATGACGGTGATTATTTTCCGACAATGAGTATCATTGCGTTGTGTCGGTCGTCTAAAAACAATAACTAGGAAACAAGTACGTAACAAGTAACAACCCATGCTTTGTCTAGGCTTAAAGCGTAGCAATGTTAGTTACATGCCCCGCGTGAGCCAATCGAAGGCCCTTCTCTCACTAGGTAAAAGTGTCGACTTCAGGAGAACAAAATATTCATCTAATTTTGAGAACTTCGAATATCTAGTAGCGCAGTGCGAGATGGGTCCTAAGTCTAAAACTATTTCTAGTGTATTTGGATATGATCTGCTATGTAATTGTATGTTTTACTAGGTAACAATCTGTCTATTGAACTCAAGAACAACGGATAACTGATGTCAGACCGACAAAACAAAAGGTTATTTTCTTAAAATAGAAATACTTACTAATGTTATGTTAAAGTAAAAAATAAATGAAAAGTGATCGAACGTTATTAGAGTTAGATGTGAAAATGTAATGTTGTTAATGTTTTAAGGTAATAAAAAATGGTACATAACTTTTGTAAAAACTGAATTTTTTACATGTCTTGAAACATTATAATTTGGCGGGAGCTGAGGAATTCGCGAGGACCCCGATTATTATAAAACTATTTGTCGTCAAAACGTTTATTTTTATAAAATAAATGATATTTCAACTGAATCTCCCTATTTTATTGTCACTCGCCCAATATTGGTTTAGAAGTATGTACCAAATGGAAGCAGTAAGTTGAAATAAAAGAATGAATCTGTGTAAAAGCTTAACTATATTGTTTTGTCCAATGTTCTACTTTATCACAATTCAAAACAATATTGTCTCACACACAGTTAGGAAGGAACATACTTAAAATAGACCTCAGTAGGATTTTCACAATATTTTTTTATTCATTTAAACATATTTTTATTCCAATTATCAAATTTCGACGTCTTTGTGACGTTAACAACCACTCTTCAATGTATTTTACTTTTGAAGCATTAGAGTTCCAATGTCGATGACCAAATAACCACCTCAAGAGTTATTGGATGTCTGGCAATATAATAAAAAACCGGCCAAGTGCGAGTCGGACTCGCGCACGAAGGGTTCCGTACCTATGTCTATTATCTATGCAACATTTGAATATTTTATGAATCTACCTGTTGCCGTTATTAATATCAAGCAAAAACCGGCAAAAAAATCACGTTTGTTGTATAGGAACCCCCCTTAAATATTTATTTTATTGTTTTTAGTATTTGGTGTTATTGCGGCAAAAGAAATACGTCATCTGTGAAAATTTCAACTGCCTAGCTATCACGGTTCATGAGATACAGCCTGTTGACGGACAGACGGACAGTGGAGTCTTAGTATTAGGGTCCCTTACCCTTTGGGTACAGAACCCTAAAAACTCTACGTAGGCATCCAGATTCACAGCTGTAGTTGGTAGGTACATTATTAAACTTACTACGAGGTTGGAACATAAGACATCATCTACTCTAGCATTAGTTAGAAAACCAGTTTAAGTACATCACTATGGAGTCAATGGCCAAAAACGTATCATTTAACTGTGGACTGTAATTATTATCATCTCGCCACACACTTTCTTAAACAGACACTCATTATCAGTGCAACAACACAAAAAGGCCGGCGGATCTGTCACGGATTGTTTATTACAAATATAACAACGAAATCCATATACCTACCGCCTACAATCTCGGTAGTCAATAAAATAATTATATAATTTAACTATGTACACAGAGTATCGAGGTAAACCATACACAATATCAACCACGCGCGTCTCGCATATCATTATTTAGATCTAAATCGCCTAACCTGAAATACTATTAAAAGTTATAGCTACATTTTGTTCCTGAGATTATAAAATTTACTATTGCCGTTACATGACGCTTGTAGATAAGGCCACATCTTTCAATTTGACCTTAAACTAGATTGGTTTAAATGACAACAATTTTGTGCTATCAAAAACAAAATGGCGACACCTTACAATAATTGAAAAATATCAAATAACAAAGTATCAAATTAAACGTATAAAGTTTTAACTAACAACAACAGCTTTCAGCTGCAAAATCAAATAAATCGTTTGTAGTCCTTTCATTAAACATTCAAAAGTAAATAACTAAATTCAATATCCAAAAACTCTGCTAACAGGCCCGCAGGCCAACAGTCTCTCAAACACATTTCAGGAAACAAACTCATGGCAAGGGACGTAAGGACCACCAGTACTGGCAACATTGCAAGGTAATTACAATATCAAGAACATTTCTTTACTCAATCTTCACAAGTCCATAAATACCAAACTAACTTAAGATAAATCAGTTGAGTTTTCGTGCGAAAGTCTCATTATCCAATATTGTTAAATCCTCTCAAGACCTTAAAACATTCAATATCCTTAAGACTGCCGAACTAGCCAAGACTATCGAGACTGAATATTGTACAAAAATAACAACATCTTCTTCACATCGCACAGTCCACTCTGGCCAATCATGTGAAGCTAATACTAACAGAACTATAGCAGAACCGTCTTTATTGCTAGTGTAGGAAGAGCTTAAATAGCGTCTAAGGTAGACCAGTCTATCCCTTTCTAGCGCCAGCAGTTTATCTATGGTCTCTTACCAAGATGTTATACGGGAAACCACCGTCAGCATATGAGCAGACTGAACATACCAACTTTAAATTCCTCTAAGTTACAGAAAAAGAATGTTTAATTTAAGGGGCCTACATATGAACACAAACCACTTTTATAATGCAAACACATTCGTGAAATCGAAATAGAACACTAAACTTTCCGGGTTATTTGATCTATCAGTTCATATTATTACCACACTTCGAAAGCAAAAGCGGTTCGTTCCACAAGTTCACATATACCAAGAAGTATTTCTACTCATACGTAGAAGAACCCCAAAAGCAAGACTTTTCTGCAACACACGGGCAAATTTAAAAAAAAAATCGTATGTTCAAACAATCCACTCAAACCCAGTTCCCAGCTCCACAGTTGACTATAGCTGCGCACGTCTCGTACCTTAGACAGGCAAATGATAAGTCTGAGGGGGCGTTCAGTTGTACTCCTCTTCAGGCTCCCCGTAGTCACCGAGTTCCTCTTCTAACTCCGCCTGGTGCTGCTGCTGCTGAGCCACCAATAGTGGTCCCTTTTTGTACGCCGTCATTTCCTGGAAAGATGGAAGGTGTGTTCTAGTGTTGGCTGTTTTATATCGCGTTGAGGAAAGGCCTAATATTGAAATGAAATTCATCATCAACCCATTATGTCCCCACCGAGGAGCACGGGTCTCTTCCCTGAGGAAGATAGGCCATACTCTACCACGGGGGCCAAGTCCGGATTGGTGGATGCTTGTAGACTAGTGGCTCGTCTACTGTCAGAAGTTGTCAAGCCGCCCTAAGGCCTCTGACTGGGCTTAACGACTGCCATCTATCGACGGCAGCCGGCACCAACAGCTTAACGTGCCTTGCGAAGCACGGAACCGCTCGGAAAAATGCCACTAGCGTTAGGCATAGACAGCGGCCCATCCATGCACTGAACGCGCCCTGTGTTGCTTAACCTTCGTGATCGTTTAAGATCACGATAAACGAGCGATTCAAATGAAATTAAAATAATTTATTTGCCAAGTTAGTTACATGAGGGGCGTCCTGGCTCCCAAACTACTACCGGCCAAACTACCGACTTGGAAGCTCGGGTTCACCAGAGCGGCCCGCTTCGCGAAGCTGCTATAGCCGCATTGTAGTGAGGCAGCAACCGTGTACAAATGTTATGGTGTGAGCAGTGTGCGTGAGCACGTAAACGCAAGCAAGTAAACGTGTTTTTACTTAGACAAAATATTGGAGAAAACAGCCTCCCTACACGATACACCAGACAATTGGTGAGCTTTGCTAGGCCAACTCATCACATAAAATTCCTTTTTTCATATCCTTTTTTATGAAATGTATTTTTTTCTAATGAATAATTAAAAATATGCTTATCTTATCCCTGCTCAACCACCTTTTATAGGCGATAAAGCGTGGAAAAGGTCTAGGTTCCAACCTGTTTGGTGAAACCGGGAGTCGAGACTCCCCGTTGCAGTCATTATTATGAGTAAAGACAATTGTTTCACTCCGGTTATAGCTCGCTTTGTTTTATTTGGAGGTCGGCTTTGGTTTCTGTTCTGATGCGGGGTAGTGACCGAGCGTCTATTAAGCTCCATCGGGTACTCAGGTTTCTGAATCGCGTTGAGTAATAAGGGTGTAACCGGGTAAATGATCTTAAAAAAATAACGGTATACACTTACCCGGTCATACCTCGCCTTGTCTTGTTCGGACAAGGCCTCGTATTTAGACTTGGTCTCCGGCACGGCGGCGGCCCAACGCCTGCCGAGCTCTTTGGCGATGTCGCCCATCGTGTACTCTGGGTTGTTAGCCTTGACCTTGGAGCGTTCGTCGTTGCAGAACCAGAAGAACGCCGATCTGCGGGATGAGGCTTTCGTTCAGTTAACGTTTATTTTGTTACGGCTTTGGTCTACATGAGTTGATAGAAATCGTTAAAATTTGGGAATCAACAATGCCTATCAAATTGTTAAGTTGTTGCAGGTCATTAATTAAAAAAATATCAACCCCTATCCTCCTAAGACCCACTGTCCTCACACGATAACATACATTTAAGAACCAGGGTACCTTGCCTTCATGGATATCAGGAGTTTAGTGTCAACTTCTTGGGGACCTATTTAAAGGCTCTTTTAAAATAATGGACATCACTATAAAAATAAGGGATATACAAATGTACTTCAGAATAAAGACTTCTAACTGCATCCTATAATCTTCAAAATAAATGGTTTGCACTTATTTACTATAAAGAAGTCTTCTTTAGAATGGCTACTTTTAAGTAAAAAAATCTTCTGTGGACTTTAAAATTAATAGTTGGGGTCCGAACCCGGACTATGCTATCAGGATATAAGACTGGTTAAAATTCAATGCTTTGGTGAAAAAGCATCACATTTCATAGAAACTCTCTTGTATAGATTTACAAAGGGTGATTAGACATTGAAGCTTTATTTTATAGTGATAACCATTTTATTTTAGAGCTGCTTATTAATTTTCGAAGTAAAACTTCCGTAAACACTACACATTGTTAAATTAATTCCGACAAAAAAGCAAGTAAGTGAATCCGGAATTAAGTTAATAATGTTTATTAACGGACATGAGTCTAAGGGACACTTTCTCTTAGGCACACATATGAGTCTAGCTAGAAACTGAGATTTGTATGAAAACCAAGACTTTTTCTACCTATTCTAACAGAAAGTAGAAGGAAAATGTCTCCTCTTCTTTGTGTGCAATAATTTTTGTCACATTTTTACAGTTTATCGCCACGCAATGAGGCATTTTGTCACTTTATGAGGACGTCCGACAAAAATAACAGCAAGCAGTGAGGAGGAGGAGTTGCGTATTGCGTTGCATTGACCGCCCCACATAGCACTAACTGTCCCAGTCCATTATTTACTGAGCTACATAAGATACTCGATACGAATTTTCTGTATGTTATGCCATTATCCGAATCATCTTATCGTTTTTCGTTCTTACATAATTTTAATCATCGCTCGCGAGTTAGTTTTTTTTTTCCTAGATTGGCCGCCCCTAATATCGGGTCGGCCCAGCCTTAGGCCTAGTTGGCCTGAAGGCAAGTGACTCTGGTTGTCAAGATTGTGTGTACTGTAAAACGGGGTGATTAGAAACTGTAGTACGAAAAGAAACAAAAAGTGGTAAAAAGTTTTTTGTCACCGATTTCCTACTGAACACTACAACACTACGCCTCTTTACAGATATGTCGATCAGACCCTATATTATACGCACCTAATCTTGAGCTATTCCAATAGTCCAGGGTTTCTGATTAAAAGTTGTGTTAAAGTTTAAATGTTAAAAGTTTCTAGATGACAGGGAGCCCCTAACCCTCCCCCCACAAGCGCAAGTAACAATAAATAAAACAAATAAACACTGAACAAACTAGTGTTGCCAACTGTAGTTTTAGAACAGTGGTGGATGCAAAATAAAACTTGGTAGAAGTTTGAAGATATGAAAAAGGAAAATCGGTAATCTTATAATTCAGAAGATTTTTAAGAATCTATGTCCGTATGAAAATTATGTAATGTTATTGCAGACCCCCTACCGTCCAATGGCGAACCCCTTAGGGGTTCACGTACCCCAGTTCAAGAAACCTTGCAATAGTCTAACTGTCAAATTCCATACTAATTGCTATCGCAAATGTCAGGATTCCGACAGGACTTGATGCCTATCATTAATACAAGGATCCGTCGCTTTAGTGAAAAAAAAAACCTTCTTTTTAATTCTATTTACACTCCAGTTTCTAGCCACTCCGTTTCACTGTACTGTGATGTGTGAAGAAAATTTAAGTGACATGACCGGGACTCACAGGGAGCGCTTTGGCGCGTTGGGGTCCTTGACGGTGTGCCGCTTGCGACCGCGCCCCACCTTCACGTCCTTAGGCGGCACATAGTTCTGCATCTCCAGGTCGTACCGCTTCTTGTCCTGCTCAGCCATCTCATGGAAACGCTGTTTCTCCTTCTCGGACATCGTCTGGGGAAGAGATGTTTAGTTTCGTTAGTAAATAAATCGCTGTTGGTATTTTCGGTAAGTCGCGTGAAAGTTCTGTGACCAGAGTATATGGGAGATGGTGCACCACTAAGTCTCACGCAAAACTCTAAGCAATAGGAAGAACAGTAAATTTGGTAGAATATCGCCACAAGGCTTAATTCATTAAAATGGTGACAGATTCTCGACTGGAGACTGTGAATAGAGAACCATGGCTGAAGTCCGCGGCTTATTGATATCTACACTCCACCGCTAGGCGCATTTATTAGAGAGGGCGGCAAATAACCCGACGTTGTGGGGCTTCCGCTTGTGTTCCTCCCAGTAGGTTTGAACGACAGCAACAGCACCTTGCGCGAAGACTTACACTCGACTGCTTGGTGCAATTCTGAAGGCAGCGAATATGTCGTTTCGCTTGTTCTCCTCGCGGCAGGTTTGCAAGAAGGTCTTTCATTCTATTGACAACACTAACAATCTCTTCCTAATAATTATTATTATTCCACCGCTCGGCGCATTTCTTGGAGAACGCGGCGAATATCAATTTTTCCTCGGGATGCTTCCGCTTGTGCTCCTCGCGATAGGTTTCAACGAAGAAAGCGTAGCGGTCATGCGGCCGCGCGGCTTGTTTTGCGCTCGCGAACACTCATTCACAACACTAACAATAACAAGCTAAGACTTACATTCCAACGCTCGGCGCATTTCTTGGAGAAGACGGCGAATATGTCTTGCCTCGGAATGCTTCCGCTTATGCTCCTCGTGGTAAGTTTCAACAAAGTAGGCGTAGGAAAAAGCGGCGAATATGACGTTCTCCTCGGTGTACTTACGCTTGTTCTCGCGGCAGGTTTGAAAGAAGAAAGCGTACAGCGCCAGCAGTTTCTCAATTCACCGAATACGCTAAAGACCAAGTGCTAAGACTTACATTCCACCTCTCGGCACATTTCTTGGAGAAGGCGGCGAATATGACGTTCTCCTCGGGATGTTTCCGCTTGTGCTCCTCGCGGCAGGTTTGAACGAAGAAGGCGTACGCGGTCATGCGGCCGCGCGGCTTGTTCAGCGCTCGCGAGCGCGGCATCCGGCCCTTGTTGGCGGTCGCCTGCGCTATGAGGGCTTGCTGCTGCGCCTGCTGTTGCAGCTCCTGTTGATGAGAAGTAAATAAATTAGCTTTGAAAGGCAGACGGTATGACTCCTCCTGAATGCTCAAATTTGAATGATGGGAATGGGGAAGATTCTAAAGTTTAATCGAAGTGTCAGATTTTTTTTAGTTTTTTAAAGTTCCGTACCCAAGGGGTGAGGTACCCTATTACTAAGACTCCGCTGTCGGTCCGTCTGTCACCAGGCTGTATCTCATGAACCGTGATAGTTACCTACAGTTGGAATTTTCATAGATATTGTATTTCTTTTGCCGCTATAACAACTAATACTAAAAACAGAATAAAATAAATATTTAAGGGGGGCTCCTCTACAACAAACGTGATTTTTTTTCGATATTAATAACGGCCACAAGTAGACACTTGAAATATTCAAATGTTGTATAAATAATGCTACGGAACCCTTGGTGCGCAAGTCCGACTCGCACTTGGCCGGTTTTAATTTGTAAGTACTATAACATTCTCGGTTATTTAAGTATCTATAATTTATTAATATAAATTAAAATTCTAATAAATAAACAATAATAATTTAAATCGATAAACTGAAAACAAAACAGAATTTAGTAACAACTAACTACCTATGTGTTTAAATACACTAATTCACCTGCAGCTGTAGTTCGTCATAAAAGCGTCTATCAAATTGCGAGCGGATATATTTTAAGAACTCTCATCTTATTTTGCCAAATAAAATCACGAGTATTTGCAGAAGCCTTGCCTCCAATGCAAGGGATAGGTTGTGAGTTCGAATCCCAGTACTATACCTACAGGTCACTTTCTAAAATATGCATTCTCTGAGACACCTTAATTAGGCATCTGGCAATAACTTTTGTTTTATGAGATTTTTTCTCAGAATTTTAATTTTCAAAACATTAGGGTTTAAGTAATTTTATTAAATTCTAACAAAATCGCAGCCTTCATCAAATCATTTTCCTACCAAGCAAGAATAATGTCCATTCTATTAACAAATAATGGTATCAAGCATTATCTCTCAAACGCCACTCCAAAACCGAAAAACCGTAAAAATACACTCACACTACACCACCACTCAAATAACCTTTGGCAAACCGGCATCATTATGCTCTAGTATAGTCGATTAAAGACTATTAGCCAAGCCCTATAATGGCCCTAAAATCGTCAATAAGCACGCTCGCCCCGAAGTTTACTTACCCACGACGAGAGGTTCTCGTCGACTATCTGTAGCGAGACCATTTCGTCGGTGAGCAATTCGGATTCTGCCGGCGAACCCGCGATCGATGCTCGAATTGGGAACGCCAGTCTGATTTGAGTCTGTTCTTGGATTAATTTCTCGAGATCCATCGTTGCTGCGTTTTACACCCGCTGTTTCTGATTATTATACTAGCTACTAGCAATTTCAGTAGCAAACAAGTAACCCAGTAACGTCAAGAAGAATCTATGAGTCACTCAAATTCATTCAATTCAATTCTGCGCAATACAATTCAATGAGTCATCCATAGGCGCTAGGCGTGTCGTTATTTCGCGGTAACTATTTACAATAGCAGGTTACGTGATACGTAGCGGTTTCACAGTTTTAAGTCACGAAAAATCAGTGTTTTTTCAAACCAGTTTCTTTTGTAAACATGTGAGTTTTGTATCGATTCTATGTCTGCCATTGTTTTGCACGTCACCGCGACGCGTCGCGCCAGTGTTTACAAGCGGACCGGGGCCAACGAGCCGAGAGTTTCCCAGTCCGAACCGAACACGCGACTACCAAAAACAAAGCAGAAAGAGTTATTTCATGCGTATTATTTTGACACGTATTAGGTACTGTGCATTTAGAGCCTTCGTTAGGGTTCCGTACCCGAACGGGACCCTATTACTAAGACTTCACTGTCCGTCTGTCTGTCTGTCTGTTGGTCTGTCTGTCACCAGGCTGTATCTCATGAACGTGATAGCTGGGCAATGGAAATTTTCACAGATGATGTATTTCTTTTGCCGCTATAACAACACATACTAAAACAGAACAAGATTAATATTTAAGGGGGACTCCTGAACGATTTTTTTGCCGTTTTTTGCTCCATATTAATAACGGCAACAGGTAGACGCTTGGAATATTCACAGAATATTTAGTTCTATAATTATTAGCTTTCAAAATAATTAAATTAAAATAAAATAAATATTTAAGGGCGGCTCCCACACAAAAAACGTGATTTTTTGCCGTTTTTTATTTGACTTTTGTGTCTAATGTTGTATAGATAACGTTGCATGTTGGAACCCTTCGTGCGCGAGTCCGACTCGCACTTTGCCGGTTTTGTATTTAAGACTGGCGCGACAGTGACTGCTGTCAGAATTCGATTAACAGGAAAACATCTGGACAATTGTTTTTAGGAGCACATCGAAAGGGGCTTATTGTTTATTTTTTTAGCTTATAAATAATTAGACTAAACCATCTACTTACTGCTGTTCTTATTTGCCTCCAATGAAAAAACTGTCCGATTCAAGTAGGTATCGATACTTTGCATTCGATATCGAGTAGGTATCGATAACTCATGACCGATACGGTGATGTCGAGTAAAAGTATCGGTACCTAGATCATCCCTAGGTTTCTGGCCTAGCTTGTCTTTTTAATCTATGCTATCTATCTCTATTTAGTCTGTGGACTGGCCTGACTACGGCCTGAGCCTGATTAGTATCCAGAGCCGTTAAAGCTATTATAAAAAAATTAAAATAAAAAACTACGGCCTGACAGCCAAACAATGTTGCCATGACGCCGAAAAATGTTACGTTCGAAAATCAGTTTTTAATCTATTACACAAACGTTACGGCCGATTTATACCAGGTGCGTGCGAGTTGTTTCATAATGCCACTGTAAAAAGGTCAACTCCGGAGAGTCAGCGCGCTTACAGCGTTGCCAGATAGTACCTTTTGGTACGAAAACCGTACTATTTGCCTTTGGGCCGTACCTTTTTAGTACGACGTCACACATCGTACCTTTTGGTACATGCTACCATATTATCGAATAGTTTTTTGTCAAAAGAAATATTTTGTTTCCAAAAGTAACTCAGGAGATTCGAACGACACAACGTTGACACAACACTGCAGTAAAGTAGTAGTAGTAGTGTAGTTCCAGTAGTAGTACTAAAATATAGTGCAGATTCTTGTAGTAGTTGTTTTTTATAGTAGGTAGTCGTTTTTATACACGCCATTGCACAACCCTTCAAATAAAGATAGTACCTAAAAGTCCGAATTTTCGGTGAAGCGATTAATGAACATCACTTCCCCCTTTAGGGTTCCATAGTGAAAACAAGGAACCCTTATAGTTTCGCCATGTCCATCCGTCTGTCTTGTCTGTCCATGTGTCTGTCCGCGGCTTAGCACAGAGACAACAAGTACTAGAAAGCTGAAATTTGGCATAGATATACATATTAATCATGCCAAAAATGAAAAAAGATTTTTTTTCATAACAAGAAAACTTTTGTTCGGGGGTGGTACCGTTAGATTGGTCTTTTATAGTGGTCGAATATTGTGAGTGTAGGAAAACCATTTATCGATTTACGGAACCGTTTATTTGTGAAATACGAAGTTTTAAATCGATTTTTTTTACCGTACCGGGAGGTACGGTATGTACCTAAATTAGAGATGCATTTTTTCTCGCTTACAACATAGTGTGGGGTATCGTTAGATTGGTTATTAAAATAATGTGGTACTCTGGGTGTAGGAAAACCATTTTTTGATTTAGGGTTCCGTTTCCGAAGTTGAAACATTAAGCTTTAAAGCACAATTTTTTGTCAGAGTAATGTATTTTGGATACCTACCTCCCCTACACCTAAATTATGAATACAATTTTTTTAGCATGGGGTATCGCTGGACTGGTCGTTTAATTAAAAATATATCGCTTAGGTATGGAAAATTTACAAATCGTATCTTTTTACTCTAAACCGTACCTTATCAAGCAAGCCGCCGTTCTAAATGGTGAGCACAGGCAACACGTTGGCGCGCTGACAGCAAGCGGTAACCTAAATTCAAGGCGGAGCTGTGCTGTAGCTGTGTTTTTGCGGTGCCGGTATAATGTGACAAGACCTTTAGTATTTTTAAAAATACGATTCGATTAAAACACTCCATAGACGCAATAAGCATAAATAGTGGTAGGCAGACTTTACAAGCCTAACACAAATTTATTTATACGGATTTTATGGAGTGTTTTAAGGAGTCCTATTTATATAAATAACACTTATAATCTGTAACCAGTTCAATAGCTCAACTTGCTCAATAAAACAAGTCCAAGCCTGGTTAACATTCCTAAAAAGCGAGTGCTTCATTAATTTAGGAAATGAGCAAAACGGCGAGTGAACTTCGAGCTTTTAGCGCCTTGTCTGTTCACAGTACAGTGAGTAGGGAGACGAGCGGGACTGAGCGGGGCGCGTAATAGGCGGCACTCGAAGCCCGAATAAAAGATGTGATTCTATTTTCTATCGAGTAGGCTACTAAGATGACGAGTTGAACAAGTTGACCCTTACTCTCCTAATAACAAAAGGAATGTACCTACGCAGTTTTTTTCTCTTTCAGTCCATAAATTATCTTTGCCTTTATCTATCTATAATAATGGCAATATTCACCTGCAGCGTAGCAGACTGTCTCTGTAGGGCGGCCTGGATCTGCTGTTGCTGCACGGCCTGGATGTGGTCATGCAGTGTCTGCTGCTGTTGCTGGAGCGACTGCGCGACCTGCTGCTGCAACGCCTGTTGAGCCTGTCGGGGTGATAGACATGCTAAAGTAAGATATAACGTAACATCTACTCATGCATTATGCTTCGCATCTCTGATAACAGGCGCCGTGGCATAGAATGGGGATTATTCAATGTCTAGGAAGATTTAGATTACGCCGATGACCTATGCCTGGTGAGTCATACCTACGCTGATATGCAAGCAAAGTTGAACGATCTGCGACAGGAAGCGGCAGAAGCAGGGCTTAAAATAAACATCCGGAAGACCCAGGAAATCAGACCTGGTGTGAAGAACCACGCACCGTTGCAGATTGGCATAGAGGCAGTGGAACCACGCGTCCACAAATGTATCTACCTCGGGTGCGTCGTGTCAGAGACTAGGGGTAGTGAAGAGGACATCGCTTCACGGATTGGCAAAGCCCGAGCTACCTTCGCGCAGCTGAGACCTGTTTGGCAGTCGCGGAAACTGACCCGAAGGATTAAACTCAAAGTCTTCGGGTCCAATGTCCAATCCCTGCTGCTCTACGGGTGCGAAACGTGGACGATCACAAAGGACATCTCACGCCAAATACAAGTCTACGTCAACCGCTGTCTTCGTCGCATTCTCGGTATTTACTGGCTCGAGACCATCTCTAACGTAGAGCTGTTGGAGAAATGCCACGAGAGCACGATCGACCGCCAGATCTAGTGCCGCAAGTGGAGATGGATTGGCCACACGCCCCGAAGGGGTCCCGATCAGATTCCCAAGCAAGCTTTGAACTGGAATCCCCAAGGGAAAAGAAAGCGTGGCCGTCCCCGCCAAACCTGGCGTCGCACTGTGTTAGCAGAAGCAGCGAGTATCGGAATGACGTGGAGCGAGGTGAAGCGTGAAGCTCAAGACCGGTCGCGATGGAGGACATCTGCAGACGCCCTCTGCCCCATCTAGGGGATATAGGACGTTAAGTCAAGTCCACTCATCACAATCCGAACTAGGATACCGTGTGCTATGGCAACCAGACAAGGACATCACAAACATGGAAAAATAACCAGATTGAGGCTATTGCACAAATTTCAATAAGTCGACCCCCAACGGGAATCGTCTCTTTTAAGCAAATGTAACTTGATGTAGTCAGTGATAGTTAAAAACATAGATGTCTCATCATCATCAGCCATTTGACGCCCACTGCAAGACATAAGGCCTCCTTCGTGGTGTTCACAACCATGAGGGGTTTTGCCATAATCGCCACGCTTGGCAGGCGGGTTGGCGATCGCAGTATGCGGTTGGAATCTCAGGAAGACGCTGCTGCCCGTCTCCTGGTAATTGATTTCCTTAGTCGCCTTCTACGACATCTACGCAAGGAAATGGAGTGACGCTATTCTTAATCCGGCGCCAAACGGAACTAGATGGAATAGATGTCTAACTAGCGCTAAAAAATGACCCCACGTTCAATTGTGGGATGGCGGGCGGGGCTTGTCTATTGTGTTACCAATCGGAGCGAGTTTAGTATTACCCGGCGAAATATCTATGCACCTGCCACCGTCAGACCACCATCTTGCGAGGTAACTAGGTAGGTATATTTCGACGGGTTATACATCAATGAAGTCATTGGTTTGACGTTTTTGTACAAAACCAATCATCAGTTACGCTGTAACTTACTATCGCCTAATCAACGTTTACATAACGCATGGCGCACAGAATGAACCAATCACAGAGTGATTTACTCTGCAGTACATCTAGCACTCATTTCATTGCTAAAGACTAATCGAGAGGACTGGGCCGTTTTTGAGTGTGCATTTTGTACGAAGAAATACTTCTACGGTTTTTTTATTGGTAGAATGTAGTATCTATTTTTAACAGACTTCAAAAACGGAGGAGGTTATCAATTCGACGCGTACCTATATTATATATATTTTTTGCTACGTTTTCGCACAACTCCGTCAAATCTTAACCGATTTCGACAATTTTTTTTTTTTTTGTCCGAATAGATATAACGTCCCATTAGTCCCATTTTAATTTGATGAAGATTTGATAAGGACTTTCAGAGACCGAGAAAGGAACTCTTCAATGGACAGCAATACATAAGGCTTAATGGGGCCCATCCTTTAGCAATATCCGTATGTTTCATAAAATAGTGTAAAAGTAGTCCCAAGTTAATTTGTTGATGTTCTGGTGAAGACTTTCGGAGATGGAAATTGAGAATATCAAATTTTAAAGCAATAAATTAATTAAATTAAATTATGGTTATAAGGGACTTGTTTATTTTTCTCCGGCTCCCCCACTAAAAGTTGAAAAATAAATAAAACTTAAATAAAAGAATTAAAACCGACTTCGAAACACTACAGCACTAAAAAGTTAGAAATAATTTAAATCATTAGAAGTATGTATACATGTACGTATTGTAGAAATTATATTTTGGGCACCGACTCCAAATTACACTTCTACAATACCTACATGTATACATAGTTATAATTATTTAAATTCTTTCTAACTTTTTAGTGCTGTAGTGTTTCGAAGTCGGTTTTAATTTTTTATTTGAAAATGGTTTTACTTAGAAGCCTGCGATGCCGTTCATAAAATGATTTTTATACAAATTGTATCAAACCATTCCTTGGATTATGCTCGGGTATTCATTTTCTTTAAACCACTTCTGACCCACAGTAGGAAGGTTGATAGGCCCCTCAGCAAGTACTGTAGTACTTGGGACACTTCATAATCAAGGTACGATTTAGATCTTATACAAGAGTCAAATAGCTACACCAATCTGTAATTTTATAAAACTATAACGCATATCAGGTATATTTGTACTTAGGATAAATATTTTAAGGGGGGAGAGGTTGTCATACTGCTACCCAACACGTCATGTTAGTTAGCGAGACCGTCTACTAAACTACAACCATAACTCAGAGACAGACCCCTCTTTGCTCTTGGCCACTCTGGGCGAGTTCTCTAGACCCTCCGATCCGAGGGGTCCCTATGTTTCTGCTAGATTACGAACCAATATGCCTATGCAAAAATGTATGTATTATCAAAAAGTCAAACAATAATCATTCGATTACCTACAGAAAATAAATGCTTAGCTACTCTTTTTTTATGTTCTTAATAAAATAGTCCTGTCATATTGTTACAGTGGCCATTATCCTTAAATGCCCAGGGTCTCCTATAGTTTAAAGACGGCCCTGCTCAGATATGAAGGAAGAAGCGTTAGAACAAGCACGCAAATAGAAGCACCTGTACCAAAGCTTGGGCCTGCGCCTGGCTGACTTGGAGCGTCTGCTGTATGCTCTGTTGGAGATTCTGTTGCTGTGTCTGCTGCTGAGACTGCTGGTGTTGCTGCAGCATCTGCTGCAGCGACTGCTGTTGGGATTGCTGCTGCAAGGCCTGTTGCAGCGACTGCTGTTGCAGTGACTGTTGCTGGAGCGACTGTTGTTGCATCAACTGTTGCTGCTGGCTTCCGTTGGACTGTTGTTGGCTTCCCTCGGGGTCCGGGCTCGACTGGTTTTGAGGCTGTAACAACGCAGGGATTGAGGATGTTTGCTCTGTTCAATGTTTTAGATTCTTGTAGGTTACAATCAAAATAGTTGATGTTTGACGCGCAGTTGACGTGTGACAGAAACCACAGAGAAAATACAGAAACAGGCAATACGTACAATAGTACCTACTATACCATTAGTTTACGTCGTGTTAAAAATAACTGCACATAAGGAACCTACCTACCACATCATATAAATTTAACATAGTCAATATGAAATCCATTCTATGAACCTAGTGAAATTTAGAAAACACCACTTGCAGCAAATAGTTGGTTAAGCACCTCTGTCGCACACTCAGAACAATTTGTTCTGAGGTCGCACAGTGAAAAGGCAAAAATAATTGGGAAAACTGCGTAACATGGGATGGAAATAGTACATTACCTACATAACTAGCGCCGCAAAATAAAGAAAGGCCGTTTAAGAAGTTTAAGGCCCGAGCCGCAGGCGAGGGTCATAATTATATGCGATAGAGAGTTTTGTATTTTACGGCCAGGGTGTGGCATAAATATCTTTATCTACACTAATGTTGTAACATTCTACTTATGTTTTCAAGTTATAGCGCAGACAACAAAACACTCAATTTAAGCAATTTCACATGATGGTATAATATTCACATCGATATCGTAAAATCTCATTATAACATCAATAAAACGCGACCAACTTGATTGCAGGGCCAATCAGGTTGGTCGCGTTTTATTGAAGCGCGCAGCTGCGCTCTCATTGGTTAAATTTTAATGGCGGCAAAATCACTGTGATTATACACGTACGCGTGAATTTAATTTTTAATTGCATTAGTGAAGATAAAGTAGTATATGCAACTGCATATAACACGGGTATTAAAACACTCGTTAGGTACTATTATGAAACTCGCTGCGCTCGTTTCATAAACTCACACTCGTGTTTTAATACCCTCCATTATATGACAGTTGCATAAACTACTATTTTCACTTCTCATGCTCTGAAAGTGCTTATTTGTGCAGGATATAGGCTGCACAAAATCGAATTTTGTGCACAAGTGCATTAACGTATCTGCTCATAAATGTATCTGTATTAAGGCAAAGAAAATTAGTCATACAGCCAAACACAATAAGAAGTTCATAGATAGAATTTGTTATTTTATAATATTTACTTTAATTTATTTGCCTTATGTGTTTTTCAAGACATAAAATATAGTAAAATTTTAATTCAAGTACGGTAGGTACACCCAAACACAATAAGAAGTTAATTTGTTATTTTATAATATTTACTTTAATTTATTTGCCTTTAAATGTGTTTTTTAAGACATAAAATATATATTAAAATTTAAATTAAAATGCGGTAGGTTATTTAATAAATTTAAGAAAATTATTATTTTAAATTAGTATAGGTCTGCAGCCCAAGCCTTATATCAATGTCGTAAGATTTAAAAATAATAAAGCGGCGGGAAACAGCTGTTGTTTTTTCGTGCGTTTATTAATTTCTTCAATTTACTAAATTAAACTATTGTTTTATTTCCTCGCAATCGAAGTGAAAAGCAGAGTTTATAACTCGTCCACAAAACCATTTTATCCTCGACATTACTATCAGCCCTCGCCTTCGGCTCGGGCTGCTAAAAGTCTCGGATAAAAATGGTTCGTTTTGTGCACTTGTAAAATCTGCTATATCTACACTACATTAGATAAAATCTCAACATTTTACCTGCGTTACAACATGAGCAAGCAGAGAACAAATTCAAATTATATATTTTAAGTAAGAGGAGGAAGGAAGGTACCCGAAAAATAGCGGGAGGAAATGGTTAGCGGGCGACTTTTCAATTTTGTTCGACTGATCCGATTTTCTGATAAATATCATAAAAAATATAATTTAGTAAAATAAATTTTTTTATAACGATGAGTAGGTAGGTATTTTTTCTCATCAAAATTATTTGGAGACCGAGAAACGGAACACTTGTCTTTTTTTCTTTTTAATCTGTGGACTGAACCAGCCTGCCTGGGTAAATACGCAAGTAGTACGATGGCACCAAAGCACGCGTTTTGTGACGTTCAAATGTCAGATTTTGACAATTATTATTTTTTTTTTTTTAGTGATGGCTTTCCTAAGGATTCTGCCATTATTACAATAATTTTGAAATTTAGCGTCGTCGTACTACCCTGTGATACTACCCAGGCAGAAGTAGAGAGCGTTTTAACGAATACTATGGCGTTATGTTGGCTGTTGGCTTGGCTCCCCATTTCACAGAGAAAATAATTCCCTGTCTATCAAAGTCATTAGTGGTTATATTCTCTTTGATTGGCACGAGAAGACGCTCCCGCAGATTTTGTTTATTTTCATTTGATTTTCAACTGAAATCATGCCCATAACTTTGAAACCCAACTTTACCCACCAACCAAAAGTGGCGAAAGAATTATGCTGTTAAAGGTCACAAGCGGCCGACTATCACGACGACGGTATGAAAGAAACGAATTTTAATAAGTGGCTTAGTGAAAAGCTTATACCGAATCTGCCTCCCCAATCGATTGTGGTTATGGATAACGCCTCCTACCACACAGTGCATCTTAACAAACCACCAACAATGTCGAGCAAAAAGTCAGATATGCAAGACTGGATAACAAGTAATGGTCGTTGTTACTTGCCAACTATGCTAAAAGTCCAGTTATTTCAAATAATAAATGAGCACGAACAGCCGCCCGTTTATAAAGCTGATGTAATGTTGGAAGCGCATGGGCATAAAGTGGTAAGGCTTTTTTACCTTACCACTGCGATTTGAACCCCATAGAGCTCATATGGAGTGTATTAAAAAGGCGAATTGCTGAAAAAAACGTGGGTCAAGAAGCAAAGAAACTTGTGCAAATCACAGAAGAAGCCTTTGCCACGATCACCGAAGAAGAATGGAGAAAAGAATGTAAGCACGTGAAAAAAGTACAAAAAAAAATTACGCCGATGGCCCAGCTACTGATAGCGAGATGGACAGGTTAATAATCGAAGTGGGAGATGATAGCGACACTTCTGATAACGAGGATGAAATGTAAGATGAAGATGACGACGATATCTCGGGTATAAGTCGGTTGCTTGAGCATAACTACTGCAAATAAAAACTAATTAATTATTTATGGTTTTTATTACTGTCCTGATTTCTTTAATGATAACAATCGAATAATTTGTAAATTAAAATAATTTAACTAAAACACACTTAAAATCACCCTAACTTTGAGGTAGGTTATTTAGGCAATGTGGCAACACTGGAAAACCTTGCTGCCAACATTACGCCATATTTACTATTCGGTGAAACGCCCTCTACCGAAAGGCGCACGAATTGCATCTTTGTATTGACCAATCATCACATCAGCGCTATCCTTCCCCAAAAATCTATGCAAAACCTCGACCCAAGTGAGTCGTGCGAGTCACGATATCTCACTCTTTCTCAACAATGTAAGTGAGAACAAAGGAGAAAGTAAATCCTTAGAGTGTTTCAACTTACAGTTCTTATGCCGTTATGTTGGCAGCAATGCATGCCAGTGTTGCTTAGTTAGTGATGTTTTGCTTGAAATAAGGGAGTTTGAGACGTATCAGTTTGAAAGCGAGATTATGAAAACACTAATATTCGATATTATTTTAATGACGTTATCTAATTTTGTAAAGCGACTATGGTAATAAACAATAATAAATGAACTTGATTTTTTACTTTATTTCTTATGATTTTCTGCTTGACTTACACCTGGGGCCTGTTTCATAGATCTGCAATTCGTGGATTATTATGACAATTCGTTGTATATTGCAAAGTCGATTAAGCAAGCAGACGCTGCTACGCAATGTATGTCGAATTGTCATAATAAACTACGAAATTGTAGCTCTATGAAACAGGCCCCAGGTTTTTACAATAATCGTGCTCATCTAAGGGATTTACACCTGAGATCGATTTGCATTCTCAATAAGTACATCATAATATTTGATTTGAAAGAAAACTTTCTGAGTTGATTTTTATTGCGGATTGTTAGGAGTGCAATTATTTTTGTTTGAAAATATTATTTTGAATTTATGTTAAGTTAACATTAGTTAAGTATAATAAAACTGTCCTAATTCGTACAAAGAGTTCAATTTATTTCCACCAAAATTGTATTAGGTACAAGGGGAGACAGTCGTTAGTCATCATCAACCAGCCACATATTTTCACTAATTGACGACTTTTTTGGAGAATTCTACCTATTTTCTTGGGAAAAGTTGTTAGGTTTGGATGTTGGTGACTAAATTGTCCACCCTATATTAATGCATGACGTTATGTGGATTTGACATATCCGATATTCTGACTATCTGACAATATGCGTGTCTGGCATTATGCGTTTCCGACGTTTTGCGTTTTTGGCATTTTGCGATGAATTTTATTTTTCTGTCATTCTGCGTATTTGTCATTTTGCGTGTCTGGCATTATGCGTTTCCGACGTTTTGCGTTTTTGGCATTTTGCGATGAATTTTATTTTTCTGTCATTCTGCGTATTTGTCATTTTGCGTATCTGGCATTATGCGTGCAAATCCTGAGATCATGTTTAATTACCATGCTGGAGGTCCTGGGTGCGATTTCCAATGGTGGGGCGCCGTACAAATGTGGAAACGGCCATTTGTACAAATGGCTTCTGTCTGGGTGTATTTACATTTTTGTGATGTCCTTGCTAGCACAGGGTATCCTAGCTTGGGACCAGGACGTGTGATTGTGTTGGTTGGAAGGTATTATCTAGTCTTTTCTCCACTCTTACGATTCGGCAAAACCTTATCTTCAAGCTTTTTTTTTTTAAATTAGGTATATTCAATTCATGTCATCGTGATAAGCTGCTTGCGAAAGAGATCAGAAAATGAACATTAGGTATAAAGCCCATTATGCCACCCGCGTGGACTATAATCCACCGTGAACCTTTCAACTCTGGGGCCGATACACCTTCCTCTGTATCGCTTTGCCAACAATAACAATTTTCCGCAATATGTTGGGTGAATATAATAATATTATGTCTCATATAAATACACAACCGGTCGCTAGGTTACCAAGACGATTATTTCTTAATTCCTAGAGATAACGATAACGCCATTCGTTAATGTCATATCTCTCTATCAATACATCTCTTTCTCAAAATTCTTACATTCGTACATTTTTTTTTCTTTGGCTATGTTTTCGCTTAACTCCGTCAAATCTTAACCGAAGTCGACAATTCTTTTTTTTTCGAATAGATATAACGTCCCATTGGTCATATTTTAATTTAGTGAAGATCTGATGAAGAGTTTCAGAGATGGAGAACGGAACTCTTCACTGGACAGCAGTAAATAAGCCCATCCTTTAGTAATATGCATGTTTCATAAAATATAGCGTAAAAGTAGTCCGTAAAAGTAAGGGTAATTTGGTGATGTTCTGGTGAAGACTTTCGGAGATGGAAATTAAGAGCTTCAGATTTTAAAGCAAAGAACTAAGTAGGGTAAATTATGGTTATAAGGGACTTGACTTTTTTTTCATAATATATTTTTTTATAATTAAATATTAAAAATATATGAATATATTTTAATATGAAAAAGATATTTTTTTTAATAATAAGTAATAACCGGCTTCAAAACACTACAGCTCTAAAAAGTTTGAAAAGAATACTTTGAAATTAAAAGTACGTGTACGTATTGTACAAGTATAATTTGTAGTCGGTGCCTAGGTTCATGATTTTAACTTTTTAGTGCTGTTTTTAATTTTTTATTTCAAATTTATTGGCTGTACAATTTTACAAAATCTCCTTGACAATTCTGCACAAAGTAGTTCTCTTCTATCTCTAATCTATCTTACGTCGTATTTCATGCAAAAACTTAGCCAGTAGGGACTTCTTTATTGACAGAATTAAATTAATGTACCTATTTTATGCCTTGTAGCACAACGATAGAAATCACCCAGTTCAATAGTTTTACCACTTTTGCGCAGGGTTGAAACGTTTGTGGACGTTTTAACTGCCATCTCCCCTTCTTTGGTGACCTTTGACCTTGAATACAAATCAAGGTTTAAGTATAAATCATAAAATTACATTTACGTCATCTTTAATCTACTTTTGAGTTAGATTGTACCTATCTAATCAGAATCAAATATGAAAGTCCATCATCGTAGTACTTTACTATAAGTATATGGGAATTTGGGGGCCTAATATGACTACCTCTGGTAACCCTATTTCACTAATCTGTAATGGCGACACGACAACACATACCAGCATAGCTAGCACTAAGCACTGGTTTCCATGCTGTAGCTATGTTCCAACCCCCTTGCTAGAAGTGTGACTGTAGATTTAATTTTAATTTCAATGAGTAAAAATCAGTATTTTTGAGTTTATATAAAATTATTGTAGTGGCAATTCCAATTTAAAATTTTTCAAAATGTTTTTGGAACGTAACTTAATCATTGTTTGCCGAGAGTAGTAAACTAACAGTTAATGCTTTCAAAAAAACGCCTGTTACCTCAGTCTACCGAGACCACGGCACTTGCAAAAGTACCGAAACGTTGGAAAATTGTAAAATGGAAAAGTAAACGAGTAAATATCCGTTAAAATTCAGTTTTATTAAATCAAATCGCTTTTCAGTTATATGGCATTATTCATAAAAACAAGATTCCTCTGAAGCACCCCTCAGAGACATAAGTGGGAAGTCTAGTAAATAAAAGCCAAAGTAATCGTATCGCAAACAGAATCACTCCAAAAACAAAGCACAGTCATTAGAGAAATACACCGAACACAACTAGAAGTGCATTTAATAATTTTGTTCTAATATGCTTGTTTCAATAAGTTTTTTTTTTCAATTCTAAACGTTTTCTGAAAAGGATACATAAAACCATTCTACGAGACAACTGGACTATTGATATGTTTCGTAGATTATAAGGTGTTACTTTCAAGTTGTGACGTCATAGCTTGAGTCCGATTTGTATGGCACGTTTTTTTTTTTTTGTACAACGTGACTAGAATGACTTTTTGACACGTCGCAATATGAAGTATCAATCGTAGCGAAAAAAAACACGTTTATTTATTTTTTTACATGGCCTCTCCGATTAATATATTAAATATGTTTTTGTGCAATTTCTCCATGGGGGAGGCCTTTGCCAGCAGTGGGACACAAACATAGAGGTAAATAAACAAAAAAATCTAATCGAATATAGCCGATAAAAATCTACGAGCAAAAGGTTACAACACTACGGATTAAAAAATAAAGAACCGAGAACGTAACTGGTTTTTGGACATTTCGTAATAATTCAAGATACCAAATAACTTTCAAAATCGCCAAAGAATAAAAGTACTTGAATTGTGCACTTACATATTATTTACCGCGCGAATAAAGAAGGGATGTTTTGGACCCAAAAAGTTACTATTTGTTTTTTATAAGTTGTTGATTTTATCGTAAGTTACATTCTATCGTCATAGCTATCTGTCCAAACGCACCTAATAGATCTCGACTAACTGTAGTTGTCAAATTCTTTTTAGCGCCACAAAGCGCGTAATTCACCTCGCGCCATCGTACTATCCGTGCTGGACACATTTTAATGGAATAAGTGGAGCCTCGCTATGTTTTACACGCCCACAGAAGTTCTTCACTTTTAACACCATCTGCCTTTCACCGCTTTTCAATGTTTTGAGCACGATTATACCACAGAAACTTTGAAAAACTTATAAAATGCGTAGAGCGCAGACTAAAAAGAGATACTGAGAGACTTTCTTTTTTTCTTTCTAATCTGTGATACTGAGGCGATTTTCAAATTCTACAATCTTGACAAACAAGGGTACCAACATTACAGCACAGGAACTATTTTTTTAAACTTGAAACCACCTCTATCTATCTATAATATTATGTGGTTCAAACGTCTTATAAATTATAATAAAAATACACCACATATCGGACCATTCGCATTGTCTATCCACGTTTCAACGTGGCGACCGGCCGGCCGGCGACGTGCGGGAAGCACGATTTTATTCTTATGGATTATCCATACATATTTTGTAAAGTTAGAGACTTCAATACAAGTACCAAAAAGTCCCGTTCCCGTCGCGTCGGCAGCTTCTGTTGAAAGTATTTAAGTTTTATCTTAGTTTGAATCGTTGCGTGATGCGTCCCTCGTAGCCAACCTATTGCAATGCAATGTGGATGCAATGTGGATAGTCCTTTATAACGGTCGCAACGACGCAATACTTTTAGAAACTAGGTATAATACTAATACAGCAAAAAAGCCCGCCCGTCGTGCGGCGACGGACACATTACGGAAACGGCCTTTTTTAGCACATGTATTGTGTGTCTCTAACTTCGTAAGTTTTTATGGAATATTTTACGTATTTAAAATTAATTTTACGCATGTCGCCGGCCCGTGGTAACATGGAAATTAGTCTTTACTATTTACATGTTTCCGTATTACATGAAACGTTACAGAATCAGTTACCATGTTACAGGATCTTATATTAATACCAACAACCGGGTAGTTTTGGTGGTTTTGAACATAATCATAGCAGCTTAATTTTTAAAATTGTAATCGAAAGTATTTTCTTTATTATTATTATTATTTATAAGAGTGGAGTTTCAATGAAGATTTTTTTATATACAAATGTTACACATTGACCCCGTCAAGTTTCAAATTTGTTACAAAATTTTTAAAAGAATAAAAAGTTATAGAATTTTTCTGCACATTTCAAATTCTATTACTTTCGATCCCGAAGGAACAGTTTTAAAAAAAAATACGTTACTTCAATTTAGGGCAGTACCTATCCCCGAAATCAACATTTTAAAACCAGCAACCACGGAAAGGGAAAACCACAGAACACAGTGTTCTGAGGGGAAAACCTTTTATGTCCGTATTTTCATGCATGCTGCTTTTCTCTCTAGCTTAAATATTTTCCTGTCATCTTTCTCCCTTTTATTTTATAGTGGATACTATAAATGACACTCATTTAGTATTTTGATTTCACGGTCTATTTAATTGTAAGCGTACAATCTTAGATAGTGCAGAGTAGAATGAAGTATATTATTATTTATATTGTATTAGAACATTCATTCCGGGATTACTAGTTCTATTGTAAACTTGGTCCCTTGTATAAAAATAAGTTTCCACTAAATAGGTGCTTCGCGTATTTCCCGTAAGAGCAACAATTTTACTCGTATTCACAAAACACAACAGCTGATCAACCTTTTTAACCAATTTAAAAAAAGGAGGAGGTTCTCAATTCGGCCGAATATTTTTTTATATGTATGTTCACTGATAATTCTGTACCACGTTGATTCATTGTTTGTGTCATTTATTCTTTTTTTAAATTACTTAAACATAAACTTCACTGTACGTCTGTCTGTCACCAGGCTGTATCTCATGAACTATGATAGCTAGGCAGTTAAAATTTTCACAGACGATGTATTTCTGTTGCCGCTATAACAGCAAATACTAAAAACAGAATATAATAAATATTTAAGGGGGGGCCCCAAACAACAAACGTTGTCTAAAGACAGCACTCGCCATCTAGCGGCCATCTATGTAACCTTTACAGCGCCGATGTCATGTCGTTAAGTGTCAATGTTAAACGCTTCTTGTTGGTTTCTATAGATGGCGTTGTTCTCAAATTCGATCTTTTTCTAATGTCGTATAATGGTACGGAACTCTTTGTGCGCCACTCCGACTCGCAGTTTTTTTCTTTTAAATACCGTATTAATGCAATGATTACAGATATAATAAAAATTAAGAGAGTTTTATATATATTCAACTTTAAATTCGATATCTTTGGTAGTTTAGAAGTTAGCATGGCTTATACTACCTAAAAAACCTGCATCCAATGGCCTTTACAGCAAAATGTACTAAAATAATTACAGTATAAGCTATAAGTACACGAAAATTAAGCAGCAAGTAGCATCATCAGTGTCTTTTACAGCATATTTTAATGAAAAAACTGTGAAGCCTGTTCAAAAACCCGACCCTATTACCAAGGTTCAAGAAAAAATTCTTTGTCTTTTTAAGGTGCCGTACCCGTAGGGTACCAAACGGGACCCCATTACTGTACGTCTGTCTGTCACCAGGCTGTATCTCATGAACCGTGATAGCTAGACATTTGCAATGTTCACAGATGATGTATTTCTGTTACCGCTATATAAACAAATACTAAAAACAGAATAAAATAAATATTTATCCCATACAACAATCGTGATATTTTCTGCCGTTTTTTTTTTTGCTCGATATTAATAACGGCAACAGCCAGACGCCTGAAATTTTCACAGAATATTTAGTTTTATATTCACTTCAAAAATAAATAGTTAAATTAACATAAAATAAATATTTAAATTACAAAAAATGTGATTTTTTGTCGTTTTTTGCTCGATGTTAATAACGGCAACTGGTAGGCGCTTGGAATATTCAAATGTTGTATATGTCGCAGTAAAGTAGTTAAATCAGAGAGTTAATTGAATCTCTAGACAGTTAATTAAAGATCGATATTCAATCAAGTCGCTAGCATTTTGATTTAAATAAAGCAGCGTCGAAAACGTTTAACTATCTGTCTGACCGAAAGCCAGCGTGTTGATTAATAATGTAAAACAAGATGGCGGTCACGACAACAGCTGATTACTTTTAGAGTCTTTCTTTTGGCAAACGTTGTGCAACGTTGGTTTGTTGTGTGATTGGTTTTTTGTTTCAAATTGTGGTCTTTGGTGAAATTGTAAACATGTTGTCGACTCCGCCATGATTATTTCATTTGTTATTGTTATTTCGGTGTGAGCGTGAAGAACTGAGAGCTTGGAAATTCCGTGTTTTGTTTTATCGTAAATATCGTTACTCAGCAAAATTAAGAAGAAGAGTCTTGTTTTTGTAGTGAGTTCTTGTTGCAAACATGGCTTTAGAAGACTCGACACGTTCGTTCAAAGAAACATTTTACGAAAAGATTTTGGAAGATTATGAGCGACATCAAGGTAGGTTTGTGAGTTTATTTCGTTAGTTTTTTTAATGATTACGTTACTAAAATAAGCTCAATGCATTTCTACACTAACGCTTGTGTGTATTTTCTCTTGTAGGATCTACAAGAAAGTCTTGGACGCGGCAAAGAATCAATGACGTAATCAACAATGTGAAGAATGCTAGGGTGACCATGCTTGAACGGGGAAATAAAACGTCCATGAACTACTACTGGTTGGCCAAATATGACATAATGACGACAGGTGGTGAAGAATATTTAATCTTCAAAAAAAAAGCGGCAGAAGAACCAATTATCATCATGACATCCTGCTGAGTGCTCACAAGAGCTGTGGACACGGAGGATAGTATACTCCCTGAAATCAAAATTTTATATACCCATAAGAGCAATTCTATTGTTCGTAGCTCTGTGCCCTACATGTGACGCAAAAAGACACGCTCCCAGAAAAAGTATAGTAACGCGACCAATCGTGTCACAGGACTACAATATAAGAGGATAAGTCAATTTGATTGACTTTCAATCGTGCTCTGATGGTGACTTCAAGTGGTTATTAAATTATCAGGATAATGCCACCAAATTTGCAAGTTTTCGCCCCCTGATATCTAAACGAGCATCAGAAGTTGCCATGGAGTTCATGAAAATATTTATGACATTTGGGGCGACCTATATTTTACAGTCAGGCAATGGACGTGAGTTTACAGCAAACATCATAGAAGAACTGACTGCAATGTGGCCTGAACTCAAAATTATACACGGGAGCCCAAGAAGACCTCAAACGTAAGGGAGTGTAGAGAGAAGTAACCAGGATGTGGAAAACATGCTGCGAATGTGGATGAAAGATAATAAATCAACTAATTGGTCAGTCGGGTGCTATTATGTTCAATACCAAAAAAATTCGTCATTCCATCGGATAATAATAGTTGTAGATTTCCGCAATGGTGTTTATAGAGTAGGGATGAAAACTGGAACTATAAAAAACTGGTTTTCGAGGCATTGCAAGAGCCGGTGGATGATTACCATGATGATGTATTGGATGTCCCAATTTCATTAAGAGAAGCTGTTAGGAATGAGTCCATGTTTGGAGGACAGGGCTTCCAAAAGTGCACCTGCAAACCGGCACCGAAACAATGCTTCACAAACAAATGTGCATGTTATAAAAATAAAGTGCTTTGCGGCTCCAAGTGCCACTCCATTTTATCTTGCATTAATAAATGAGTTTATGCAGTGAATTTTTATTCAATAATTCAATTTAATAATCATTCAAGTTATCTAACGTGTTTTTATAGTAGTTAACATATAACTTGTGATCTCATTCAAGTCATCTTATGTGTTAAAAGGATTAATAATATGTTATTCATCATTTGCCAAAAAATGCATCCCACAGAAATTATTTTAATTGTGTTAGTAAGCATATTTTTTATTTGTATTGTTGATTTCAATTTTGTCGTTGAAGATATTTTATAGTTCCTTTTTGTATGCCTTGTCTCGCCCATACAATTTTTGTGGAATAGGTTCTAGCTAGTATGTAGTTTATACTTAAGTTGAGCAATAATGCTTAAAATGCCATTAATAAAGGTAAAACGAACTAAACAAATGTACCAAATATCTGCAGCAGAGCAGGTTTCATTTCTTCTAATTAAAGAAACATAAAACAAAAAAAATATATTTTTATTGGCTATTCATTTTCCTAAATAATGAAATATCTTGGTCCCCTTCAAAAGCTAAAAGTGACGTTACATAGATCTGATAAAGGCCAGTTTAGCAAGGTATGTTCTTCAATTTCGGTTGGGTAGAACATGCCGTGCAAAGGTGGCCTTTGTCAGATCGACAAACATCCACACCACCTAAGAGGGCATTACGCCTTATGAATAAATATAAGACAAGCAATGTCTTTTTACTATACATTTTTTTTCCAATCAAATATCTTGGTCACCCTACCAAAGTTGAAATGCGTCTTGTTGCCTAGAAACGTTTAGGAAACTCGTTAAACGTTTCGTTCACTCACTTGTCTGATGGAACTTTAGCGACTTGATTGAATATCGATCTTTAATTAACTGTCTAGAGATTCAATTAACTTTCTGATTTAACTACTTTACTGCGACATATAGATAATGGGTTCCCTTCGTGCGCGAGTCCGACTCGCACTTAGCCGGTTTTAATCTTACTGATACTTATTTTTTGTTATGTCGATAAAAACAGTCGCTGAACTCGCTGATGAGGATCAGTAGGCTTTGTGGAACCAATTAGTTGGAATAGTATTTTCGATTTCGATTCCTTAGCCTTCTAGTACTCCAACCCTTGTTTGTTGGCTGTTTTTAATTACGTCAAACCTGTAATTCTGATAATTTTCCTTAATTTCCAATAGCTTTAACTACTACTGTAGGTATCTAGTAGAGGTAAATTCTTCATTTTGTATTTTCATGCATCTTATGTTTCCATTAATTTACTGTTTTAAAAATTATATTGTCTATAATAACACTGCCGGTTATAATTTCCTGTTACACTTAAGAACTTTCAAAAATGTACATACAATTGAGAAACAATGCATCATAAGTTTAGTGAGGGTCTTTCACAGGATCTTTCCTAGTATGGACTCCAGCCTCTCACACAGGAATATGTCCTGATTACTCAAATTGTACCTTTTGATACCTCTGTGAGAAGGAAATAAACGAAATTACTTACTTAATTACTAGCACCTATAATTTATTTCCAGCAAATGACATAGTGTTACATTAACTCCTGGATTCTCGTACACTAACAATCTGTTAATCTACTGTTGTCAAGTTGTCAGTTGGCCAAAATTGCATACAAAAAGAATTGACGCTATTAACACTAAATTACAGTGAGTGCTCTTAATTTTTTTATTGTCGATCAGCAGTTTTCAGTCATTAACCGTTTTAGTCTATGCCACTTTAAAATATAATTACCTTACATTGGGGGAAGCGGGACTTAGTTTTAGTAATGCCTATCCTTTTATCTCAGACATATCGGGTTTATGTTTATAGGGGTTACTTTTACATCGTACCGTTGGTGACGAGTTTTGCTGCTGTGAATCCACTGATCCCGTATTGTACCACCACTGTTGTTGTGGCGATTCCTCCCTCGTATTGGAATTCGTCATTAATCGATAACCGTAAGTAGATGTGGAATTGTCTCCAGAACTATTCGAAAATCCACCAGTCATTTTATAAGTGTAGAGCTGTTGGGTAGCAGCCGCGGTGCTTCGAGCGATCTCTTCATTTAATTGTTGTTGGTTCTGTAGTTCACCTGCGCCTCCGGGCCACCATGAGGCTTCATCGCGCGCACCCCAAGCGCCCCCCGTCGCGCCCCGATCCCCCATGTTACGATCACCACTTTCGGCCGACCAGTTTCTTTATGTTTGCTCCACCTACTTTGCAGTATCGCCTATTTTCTTTTCAATGTTATAATCATGTCCTGTTTATGTTATTATTTTAATTCGTACAACACACAATTACTGTTAACGTTTGTTTCTCTGGGGGTAAGATAGAAACACTAGCACTATGTATAAAAGATGGGTGATATTGACACAAAGAAGAGATTTCTTCACTTGCACGACATTTTTCATAAGAACATCAAAATTAAACTAGATGCACACAATGGAGTCACACTAAAGTCCTCGCCTGCTTTTTATTCAAAAAAGCTGCCGGCTGTAAGTTCCACTCCACGCGCGGACGTTTTGTCTTAGCCTGTACTGTACTTAAGTCAATACAGTTGGCAACGTCGCACAATGAGACGCTAAACAAGTGCACGCCAGCGCCCTCAACGCGCAGCGGCCGTCACGGAAATATCCGAAGTTTCACGAATAGAAGCCGAATATGCCCAGAGCGGCAACAAGCGCGTCCACCGACCGGTCAATAAGACTTTATCATACAGCTCTAACTATATCAATGATAATAACATTGATTTAGAGATTCTTTGTTCCTTTTTCACATTGATTGAAGCATTTAAGACTTTTTAAATATTTAATTGAAGGTTGATGAAAAAAATATAGCGCTCTGTATACAAATAAAATATAGTTTTATTGCACTAAAATTTATTACCTACATAGGTATACAAATATTAACTTGTTCATACATAATTAAGACATTGTAGGTATAATACACGAGTTTATATAGGTATAGGAAAGTATAAGTAGGTAGGTCCTTTATTTTTTTCCTTTTCACTAAATGTAAGATTTTGTAAAGTTTTTTTTCATGGTGTATTATAACTTATTTTATATCTCATATTTTAAGAAACGTTTGGCACCTACTAAATGAAAAGTACCTATAATTTGAAATGTCATTTTTTAAGTCTGTCATAACGTTATTTAAAAATAAATAAAACTATTCTTACATAATGCATGTTCTACGATAATTAAGCGAAAACATTGCTAGACATAAGAGAGAAAAAACATAAATACCTACCTAAGCACACTACTTACATCATCTAATATTATAGTAATACAGGTTACCAATACAAACTACGTGAATACATACGCAATAGGTAGGTACGTAGGTAAGTACTTACTGTCTGTCACTCACTTTCTATAGGTATAGGATAGTAGTGTCACTTTACTTCGGCAGCCATTTGCTAACAAAATTAGAATGAAAACTATAAACACTTTAATCGTTAGAACACTATATTTTATGAATTAAGGTTACTATTCCCTACTTAAGATTCGATTATTGATAACAATAACTTAAAAAAGTAATAATAAAACTCACCACAAAGTGTACAATATAAACGAGCCGAAAGCGAGCACACGATTTCAGCGCTTATTTCGTTGGGAACTTCGCGTTTGCCATGAAGTGAATTCATCAGGAGATAGATGTCAGCCGCAAATCGTCTTCATTGGTCTATATTGAATATCCCGCCATTCTCGAACCAATCACAGAAGGAGCGTCGGCTTTATTTTTTTTTGTTTATAGCATGTTTATAGTTATCTAGCTGTGTGGTTACATACATTGCATCTCTTGCTTGCACGCACATTCACACACAACTCAAAACCATGGCATGGCATCATAAAAAACTGTTTATCTGTCACTGTGTGCTGTCGACTTGACTGACGACGACGAATGGCGATAGGTGCGAACGAAAGTTTTTTGGCAGATATATTTTAATATTTGTTCGGATTACTGAGAGAGAACATTGGTGTAGTGTACTTTTGTTGATTGGACTTGCTTTTCTTTCAAATGGCACTGTAGTAAAATTAACTATTTGCAGCGGCTTGCTGTAACATATTCTTGGATAGTAAACCAGTGAGTGAAGATTTTCGTGCATTTATGTTGAGTGATTAAAGGGACAGTGGCATCGTAACTGCAGTTGTGCCGTACAAAGCTCATCTGTTGTATTATTCGTGTGATTGCCGATCTGTTTCCACGTAGAAATGTTTTGTTTTGTCGTATTTTCTAACCTCAATTTATCTTTGTGAGTACGTCGAACGTATTTTGTATCGCGGGGTGCGGGGACTGTGGCTACGTTTCACTCTATTGGCATATATGATTCAACGGGAGTATCAAATGAACAACGGGTTCAGTACCGGAGAAGAAGATTCTAGAGGTAATTCGGATCAAATATGCTGCCTAGTGGATGACGGCGAGCGGTGCAGGCGATCCGCTGGCAACGCGTCCTATAGCAAGCGCGTCCAAAAGACCGTCGCTCAGAGGAGGCTCAAGCTTAATAGCGACCCACAGGTAATTATTTTATCTATGAAACTACATTAGCCTACTACAATGTTATAGAAACTTTTAGCAAAAGTTATTTATAAAACATGACCAAACATACTTTCACATAGTGTCCTTTGGATTTAATGCAGGATCAAATAAATAAAGAAATTTCGATTTAAACAATTCCATTTATTTTAGCCATTTGTTCCACATAGACCAGAATGTGTATAAATCCAACCAGTCATATCCAGTTGCTGTTCTCCTTAAACTTCAACTCTAGGAATACTGGTAAAAGTTAATTACAAGCTTAGTAATTTACCTACCTAGCTGGGTCTCAATTTCTAGATTTGTAAATTAATGTTATTACTATGTAAACATACTCTAATCTGAAGATCTAAAGTTCTACTATGTTTAATTGTCTACCATATTTCATCTGATTCATATTATGAATAACTGTTAAGTCAGTCTGTCAGTCACATTCTATATAGGCTGCTGGAAGCTGGTTACTTAATAGGTTCATTTGATATGCTATTGATATAACAGTTATAACCACATATATATGTCCCACTGCAGGAATCAGGTCTTCTCTCAGTGTATGGCCTAACAGTTGCCAAATGTTAATTTGAAAATTACGTAAGTAGGTACTGAAATTGCCTTTGATAATTAACTTGCTATATCCAGTCCACCACAATTCAGTTCAGGCATAGAACCTTGATAAAAATTGGCCTATACATGTGTTAAACCAGGATATGGTCTAGCTTATTGAAATGACACATTGAAACATTTAGCCTGTTTCTTCTGTATTGTTAATTTAACCACTGTCAATAAGCAAACATGTTTCACAATAAATTTTTAAATCTTTCATGCAAATTGACCACATTAAGTTTGTATGGAAAATGAAAAAATAATACTGGGATACAGTCAAGACTAAACCTCTCCTCATATTAATTTCCAGGCACGCCACACATATATCTGTGATCATCACAAAGCCATGATCCAGTGTGCAAGGACGAAGCAGAGAAGGCCCAAAGACTCCGAAGATGACAGCAACGAAGCGGAGATGGACACTCCAGAAGTGGACTGGGTCCAGTTGCAAGTTAATACACTGAGACGGTATAAGAGGCACTACAAGATGCAGACAAGGCCTGGACTCAATAAAGCTCAATTAGCTGATGTAAGTATATTCCTAAACTAAAAACAGCTATGTAACACTAACACACCTCTTTTCATCATCATCAACCCATTATGTCCCCACCGAGGGGCACGGGTCTCTTCCCTGAGGAAGCTATAGGCCATACTCCACCACGGGGGCCAAGTCCGGATCGGTGGAGGCTTGTAGACTAGTGGCTCGTCTACTGTCAGAAGTTGTCAAGCCGCCCTAAGGCCTCTGACTTGGCTTAACGACTGCCATCTATCGACGGCAGCCGGCACCAACAGCTTAACGTGCCTTGCGAAGCACGGAACCGCTCGGAAAAATGCCACTAGCGTTAGGCATAGACGGTGACCCATCCATGCACTGAACGCGCCCAGTGTTGCTTAACCTTCATGATCGTTTAAGATCACTCAGGCAGCCGGGGCTACGAGCGATTGATTTCTACACCTCTTTTAGTTTACGGAATCTCATAGCGTTTAGGACCACACCATCTGTGTTTAGGACTATGTATCTATCTAATCAACCCAAAAACACAGCGCATATAGTGAAAGACAATGGACATAGGCCTCTTCGCTTCCACTCCAACCTATCCAGTCCCTTGCCAGTTTTGTACAAAGTTTTCCTTTTATACGCTAAAATACGCTTAGATACGCAATTTTTTTAAAGATTTATACTTACCGTTTATACCGCTTTATTGGCGTGATTAATATGTGTGTCTATGCCAAATTCCCGCTTTCTAGTACTATTCGTCTCTAAGCTAGGCCACGGACAGACAGACCGACAGGCATTGCGAACTATAAGGGTTCCTTGATGACTACGGAACCCAAAAAATGGTTCTGGGCCGGGAACATATTCGCGCTATGACTTTTTACAATTTCAAGTGCTGTCGCCTGAAACCGAACGAATAGTACGGTAGACTTTAAACGACATTCATGGATGAAAGCCCTTCCATTCCAAGGCAACCGTCTATCGCTGCTGGTATAACGAATGGAGAACTTGCACTAACATAATATGTTTTAATATAATTGGAAAGGCCATGTTAAAAGATAAATACAAGTGGTTAATTTTTTTTCTCTATGACTAATACTTTTCATATACATATGTCGCGCCATCTGTACCTAAAGACATGTTCACACGTAACTCACTAGGCCTTAGTTCAAGACCAACAAAGATTACTTATTCGGTGTAACTGTGTAATTGTATAATTGCTATCGTGATTGTCTTCACGATCCGTTCGCTTAGCCCTTACGTTCGGGCTTGATCTTGACGTGACAATGACGATGATCGACTACGTCCCTGATCTGAGCACAGCATCCTAGGTCTGTGACCTTTAGTCTTAGAGGTGTGCCCTGGTACTGCTATTCATATAGGCCCTGGTCTGTCCAGAGTTACCCGTTCTCGTTGAGGTACCAGTCGGGCGTAGGTCCGTCTGTCTGTCTGTCCGTCCGTCCGTCCGTCCGTCCGTCCGTCCGTCCGTCCGTCCGTCCGTCCGTCCGTCTGTCTGTCTGTCTGTCTGTCTGTCTGTCTGTCTGTCTGTCTGTCACCCACCAGGCTGTATCTCATGAACCGTGATAGCTAGGCAGTTGAAATTTTTACAGATGATGTATTTCTGTTGGCGCTATAACAACAAATACTAAAAATAAAGTTTGTTTTGATAGCTTGATACAGAGAAATGAGGTTTCAATGGCTTTGCGTTTATTCAAAAACGTATATTATTGTAATTTTATGGAGGCAAGATAATAATTATACTTAATAATTTCCGCACAACACAATCTCGTAATATTTGCTTTGTTTGTTTTTTAAGTCCATTTAATTTTACTAAATTTTAAAAAGTAAAAGGAATTTAAAAGTTTTTTAAATATGATAGAACATATCTAATAGTTTAGCTCCGTGGTTTGCTGATAATGTCTGTTCATAAAGCGACCCATTAACCAAATACCTAATATTCCTATCATTTTTACATACAGTAAGTAACTATGTTGATATCGATGTGTTTTTTTTTTGTTTCAGACAATCCAAAAACATTTCAAGACCTTGCCAGTAAATGAGAAGGAGATTATAACTTACTTCATCTACATGGTGAAAACAAATGGCAATAAGTTAGATCAGAAAAACGGAATCAACTCAGACTCAATATAAAAATACATAGATGTAATTTTTGTGTGAAGCTGGATGTCCATGTAAGGCTCAAAGAACAAAGACGCGAAAAAACTTCCAGAGCCCGATATGGCTTTTCTTAATCACCACAATGATTAAGAAACCAGCCAATTGCGTGTCGGGACACGCACAATTGTAGGGTTCCGTAAAAAGAGGGTTTTTTTATCTGCTTCACGGAACTAACAACTTCATCGAAGTCATAGCTATCTTGACATTACGCAAGAGCAATTATGTAAGCTTGAGCGCCTCCAGAACTTCCCTATACGGTTTACGAAAATATGACCCATATCTGAATATCCCTATCCGCCTCCGCAGGAATGCTCACATTGCCTCACTTCTCTACTCCGTGCTGTTCAATCCTACCACTCCTATTTATCTCAAACAAAGCTTGGCTTTTCTAAATGATTCCCACAGTCGCACGTTCCGATCAGCTCAAAATCTGTTGCTGAAGATACCTACTCACTCGACGCGAAGTTCTTCAGTTACTCCTTTTCAGCCACAGCCGTCCGACTGTGGAATGAATTGCCATTAGCAATAAGACAGTCCCCTTCACCAGCGGTCTTTAAAAGCAGAGTGAAAGAATATTACCTGTCTATGGAATAGATAATCTATCCAATATTACGTAGGTATATCATATTATTTCTTCTCCCCATATATAATTTGATTATTAGTATGTATGTATGTCTATTTGTTTAAATATGTATGTATGGTTTAAGTAAGTTTATATACTTTTCAACTCATACTTCTTAATTGCACCGACTACCCGTCTCTAACTTCTTTCTTGTCTCCGTCTACGGTGGCCTGGAAGAAATAGCTTGTAGTAATAAGGCCGCCAATTGTACTGCGATTTATTGAATTTCTGTTAATGTAACAATAAAGAATTATCTATCTATCTATAAGGGTTCCTTGTCGGACTACGGAACCCTAAAAGCCACGTCGCGAAGAAACTACAATAGAATACCTTGAATGCCATTCGATTTAATGCGTGTAGGTAATACTAAACAGCTAGCTAGTCTGTTTTATTAAGAACTTTTTTCGCTTAACGCCTTTCTTTGTTCTTTGAAACTGACTTGGGTTCGCACTTAGCGACTCTAAGTACAGGAATGACGGCGCGGCGAGCGCGATAGTACTCAGTAAACGGGTGCTTTCGTGGCTTGGCCCACCAAGCTCAAACAAAATTTACTAGGAGTCGCTCTGTTGGTACATCCAACCAAATGATCTCACGTACTGGCTTGAATATTTTACAGAAAAAAATAAATAGTCTACTGAAATACGCGATTGTTTAATATTCGTCCCGGTATGAGGGATCCATAATATGTGATTGTGCATAATTTATAGAAATAGACCTAGTTTCATTATAGTATAATTTCTCATTAGTATCACTCATTGATTCGATGAATTAATGAATGGATGCTTGGTTCTTGTTGCGTTGAGTATTAAGATTATAGGAAAGCTGTGCTTTGTGAAAAAAGACGCACCCACCTTTCTCACAAACATAATGGTTGTAAAAACCATATAAACCTATCATTATGTTCGTGAGGAAGTTACTTGAATCTGAATATAAGCAATAGGAAAAGAGATGCATAATTTACATTCCAAAACGCTTCGATCATACCTACCAAATGACTAAGTGCACTAAGTTCTTTTTTTAGGGTTCCGTACCCAAAGGGTAAGGGACCCTATTACAGAGACTACGCTGTCCATCCGTCCGTCTGTCACCAGGCTGTATCTCATGAACAGTGATAGTAAGACAGTTGCAATTTTCACAGGTGATGTATTTGTTACCGCTTTAACAACAAATACTAAAAACAGAATAAAATATATATTAAAGGGGGGCTCAAACGTGATTTTTTTGGCGTTTTTTGCTCGATATTAATAACGGCAACAGGTAGACGCTTCAAATATTCAAATGTATAGTTTGTCACATTTGTCAGCAACTTACGCGCCGAACGCGCCGCATTTCTTGATAGCCTTGCACATTCGCGTTGTACGTGATGTACGCAAATCTTTAGTATTGCCAATTTGTTTGCAGTTTTTCTTACCTCTAGTGTGCGGTGCGGTGAAATTGATTGAGCTATGGAAAAAATTGTAATAGCCTTCTTCATCGTCGTCACGTCATCAGAATGCTTCCTTCAAATTCAGATGCCTACCGCACTTTACGAAATGCGGCGCGTACGGTGCGGGTGAAACGTGCGAAGTTTCACATCATTGCATGCGACGAATTGTAAAATGCGGTGAGTTCGTTGCGATTATTGTTATTTTCTATCGATTTCATGCTGGTTGCAAACTGCATCAAAGCCTACATCTTCCAAATCTTAAGTGCTTGATGGAGAGGGAATTTTAAATAGATTTACCAAGTATATTACTTGAGACAAGCCCAGCATTCGTCAATATCAAGCGACGTTTTTTCATATCTTATATTTTAGTTATAAAATTCTTCTTCCATATATTATTGAAGACGTGAATTTCATTACAATTCGGACACGATTGTTATTTATTACTCATTTTGTATTAGTATTTTTAAAGAGTAGTGCATTACTTTTAATTCATGCAGTGTCAAAATAATGTGATTGTATTATTGAAGGGAGGGAAATGCAATGCTAATATGTTAAGGAACTGTGTAAGAAAAGAGATATGAAAGCTAACAGTGGATTTTAAAATGAAATTTTATTACATTTTATGTAACAAATACTGAGGGTTGTTTTTTCAGTCGTCGGAATCCGATGATATTTCAATCCACGTCGACGCGCCCTTCTTTGCAATGGCTTCTGCTGTTTTTGCTTTTGTTGATACAACTGAAAAGAGAGAGAAATATTTCCTTTCATGAATAGGAAAATTATATCGTTGATCCAAGAGCAATGACAGGAGTTGTCTTCACTTCTTGCAGACAAAATTGTACTTTTCAAGATTGTAGGAAATTTCAGAAAGAAGGTAATGAAGGAATTGTGATCCTCACAACCAATAATGTACCTTAACTCATGAACCGGCAAACATCTTGAACAGTGCGCAGTAATGGATTTTTGCGACACTTTGGCGAAGTAAAAGTGACGCGAAGCACGAGAGGACCTTTCGGCCACGCGATTGGTTGATAAGTTCTTTGCGTAGCTTTTTGCTGAACGAGTTTGCGTAAGCTTGCAATAAGCTACAGATGCCGATCCGTTACATTTGGACCCTTACCCGAGCAGCACTAATATTATGAAGTCTGGTAGGCGCGTCATCACGCGAAGCGCGACGTTGCCGCATTTACGTCCATAGTGTCAAAAATTTACTTTTTCGGGATTTGTTGAAAAATTGTTTAAATAACCGGCATTATTTTTATGTCACTAAACTAGTGCAATGCCCATCTATAAAAAATTGGGCAGGGCCCATGAAATTGTAATCCTGTATAAAAATTAAGGGCCCAGGGCCCCATTTCACTACAATAAATTCATGGTTTACAATGACAATTCGATGTGTATTGCATAGCCGTAATCGGCTATTACCCACAGATGGATGGCCAAGATGGCGGTCTGACGATAGCAGATATTTTGCCAGGTAATACCTACGGAACTCGCTCCCCTTGGTAACACAACTGACAAGCCCCGCCCGCCTTCCCACAATGGACCGTGGGGTAATTTTTTAGCGCTAGCAAAGGACCCCATTATACGACTAACTGAATTAATCTAAATGGATGCATGCTGAATTTCAAGCCTACTGACGGGTCATCCGTCAACGGATTGCGTTTCAAGCCGACGGTGTCCGGCCGTTCTTCAAAAAGAAGATTGATCAATAACGCAATCTTCTTTTTGATAGTATCGGCATTTGCGTTTTCGTCTTTGTAGACTCCGAGGAGCGGCATTTGTTTTGGTAGTCGGCGTCATTGATTTTTCCACAAACAAGGATTTTCCCTGAACATTTCAATGAATGCCCTAACAAACTTGACGTTGACATACATAACGATGGCAGCGCGGAATGAATGGAAAATGGACGCCGTTTTGGACGGGTTGTACAGCGACCAACCAAATGGCGTTTTTGGAACGGCGCGCTGATGGATTTACATCCGATTCCTGGACGCCGTCTTAAAAATGGACGGCGTTTTCTACATTGACGAGCGGATTTTGGAATCTCCATTTGGAGTGTTGGACGCATCGTCAATGGGGGCCTTTAGACATCTACGTTTTTAACTATCAATGGTGGCGGACGAGAACAGGACGACGACGGTCAGGGGCCCTATTATGCGCACCAAATCCTGAACGATTCCAATAAGTAGTCTAACTGTCAAATTCCATACTAATTTGGCAGTTAGACTATTGGAATCGCTCAGGATTAGCGAGGCAGGACGGTCGGGCGGTTTCGTAGAGCCGGTGGAAGGTCCGTGAACGCGGATGGCGAGATAAGAGAGATGGCATTTACGTCTAAAAATGTAAAGATTGACCAGGGCTTGGTTTCATAAGCTATTCATAGATTCATAGTTTATTAATCTTGCTATGATAATTTGATATAGGTAGATACATTGCATAGCAGTCTTCCTAGACAATTTAATGAATAGGTACAAGTACCAGTGTAAAAATTGTGGGTATCTAAGAATATTCTTTATTGTACCAGGAAAAACACTAACATGAAATAAACTAACAAACTTAAACATGCCGTGCCTATTTGTGAAAGTAAATGAGGGTATACAATGTACGGTACGGACATACAGCATGACCGATTTTGACAAATGAGATGTCAAATAAATGGTATTGACGACGCATTTATTACTGGGTCTATACCGCCGGCAATCGGGTTTTTGTCTTCATAATAGTTTTTAGCTAGTTCCTTAGCTGTTACTGGCCACAGCTTGAGCATCATCTCCCGGCTTATTTTATAATTTTCTAGGAACTCCTCTTCGCTCATGACGTCTCCCATACAGTCCTTTAACATCTTCGACCTTATTTCTCCGCCAGATATTTGTTTCAAACACAAAAATATCTATTTCATAATATGCAACAATAACAATACTTACAATTTGATTCAAATAAAAAAAAGCACACAGTACGCAGAAATAAAAAAATATTAACCCATAAAAGCTTTGCACCCTCGATACTAGCAGAGATATCTACTCACACTAAGCGGTTATTTTGCGAGAAAAAATACCATCGTGCTCGCGGCGGAGACAAATCCCAGAAATAAATAAACATAAACATTTACATACAGGCACATACATTGCTTCTGGCCCCACACTAGGATACCCTGTGTCGTGGGAACCAGAAACAACGACATCACAAACATGTAAACATCCTAGATGAAATGATCTAGATTTAATTCTTAAAGGCACGGGAAGAGAGCTTGCGCTTCTTCATGTTCGCATGCGTAGAGAAACCGCCTGTCTCGTCATTTTATTACTCTGGAGAGTTTAAGATTACAGTTGAGAATAGACTAATTGGCGCTCGTGCTACGCCCGCAGCTGTTGACTGTACCAGTCTATACTCTACTCTTACCATCGTATTTACTAGGTTCCTCCTTGTCATCATCTTCCACCATCGCGACGTCGTTGTCGTCGTTAGCCTCGCTGTCTCTTTCGTTCCGGTCGAAGTTCTTGAGACAGATGCCGAGGTCCCGCCGGCTCAGCGAGAGGATGTGATTACTCGTTATCGTGTCGGCGAAGTTGATCTTCACACGCCTTTGTCTGAAATCGATAATTTTGCATGTTAATTCAGTACACTGTACACCTATCTTATCTATTATCCAGCCTATGTAATTTATTTCTTTCTTTCACTTCTGGGCCTCTCTCTGTCACGCCAACTCGGTCCCCTGCCAATCTCGTCAATGGCTCTCCGACCCGATAAACGTTTATACAGTCGTATCGCCATCTTGTTTTTGTGGTTGTACTACGGTGCCGCGAGGGGTGGTCCATGTGTACGGATTTTATTTGCGTGTTTAAGCAACACCGAAACTTTGCAAAAGACTGGTTTAACATGAAACTACGTACTACTAATCAGCTTGATATCTTTTGAGGAAATTCCCAGGACGTTCATACTTTGGTAAATTGGTAAATCTACGGTGCCGAACGAACTACAAACCCCCAATAATGTTGTTTACTAGCTCAAAGGCATTTTAAATGATGAAACTAACTGTCATGAAACTTTTGGTCAGCTAGTAAACATCGTTACTAGCAGTACCTTTCTGTTGAAACAGTAGTTGAACTGGCTACACACAATATCGTAAGCGTATACTGGCCCCCCGCCAGTAACTATAGTTTTTTTGTATGGGTACTAGAGAACGCTTTAAAGTTAGCCTCGAGTAGCAGTAAGAAAGGTACAGTCTGTGGAGATTTTAATGTCAACTTGCTGGTAGATTCCCCTTTAAATACTAAATTGAAACTTATTTTCAAGTCTTTTCATTTGGTAAATATTTTATTAGAGCCCACTAGGATTACCGAAATCACTGCCACCTGGTGCCTTGATAATGTATACTGTGACTGTGAATTTTCGCTTTACTCTTACAATAAATCGCCTAAGGTCAGACCACAGTGGTCAAATTGTACATTTGAAGCAGATTTTAAAAAATCTGAGCAAGATATAGGTACTTTGCAGGCCCATAACAACTAGAAAACTATCATTATTTAAAATCGACATAAAAAGTAGCTTACCTACTCAAAAATATAAAACTCAATGCTAATGCCCTATATGGAGATTTCTTCATGGTTGTTACATATTTATGAAAAAAAATTACATTGAAAAACTTCATGCAAAGAAAATAAATTAGGATTTAGTGAATGGGCCACGGCCGGCATTCGCAAAAATAGAGACACACTTTATACACTATATGAGAAAAAACATACACATATGACCCTAGTTTTACACAGTATGTCAAAGTATATTAAAAATTATTTAGGGCCGTCTGCCACAATTTAAAATGCTTAATAGCATATAAAATTCAAAATCCGTAAGTCTCCTAATAAATCTAAAACAATTTGGACTATTATAAATAAGCAAACAGGTAAATTGAAGCCGCGAATTTCACTCAAAATAGATGATAAATTAATAACTTCAAGTGAAGACATTGCTGCGGCTTTTGAACAGTTCTTTACAAATGTTCCAATGGTAACGACGGCTCCTTTAGACTTCTCTTGCTGAAAGTATTTTGAAAGACAAAGTCCCCCCATGCGATCACGATTTTTAGTTCGACAACATTGAAGCCTATATCTCAAAAATCTCAAAAATTCTGAAGACTTATTTTGAAGGTATTTCAGTAACAGTCTAGTTAGCTCAGTAATTGATGTCCTAGCACCCCATTTAGCCAGAATCTTTATGAAATAAATGTTTAGATGAGGATACATTCCCTGACGATCTGAAAGATCTCACAAATTTCTGACTAGTCACGTCTATTCGTTTTGAGTAAAATATTCGAGAAGATAGTTCTAGGTCAACTGCTGACACACTTCAATAACTATCAACTTCTCCGTGGTCAGCTTCACGCAAGGGCACTCTACGTCAGACGCTGGCATCATGTTAGTTAAACATATATTTAGTGCATGGGAGGATCGCAAGGATGCTATAGGCGTATTCTGTGACTCGTCGAAAGAATCGATCATATTTAGGAGGGAGGATTCAAGAAGCTGACATAAATAGAACTAAATCGTCAAGGTCGAAGGTTAAGACAGGAGTGCCACAGGATCTACTTTGGGGCCATTCCTTTTCCTTGTAGATGTAAATTCAAAACATATCAGAGATTATATAATTAAGTATAATTTGTAGTCAGTGCCCAGTTTCATGACCGGCACATATATTTTGGGCACCGACTCCAATTATTTTATTTTATTTTATTTATTAGGAAAACCAACCAGTACAACAAATTTACGTTAGCATTTAAAGTGATCACTTAAAAAACTAATTATAGGTTTCCACGACTTAAATATCTAGATCAAGAGAGCCGTCGCTTAGTGGATACAATCTCAAGTATAAACTGCGCAAAAGGCGTAACAAATTATAGCATAAGAAATCCAAAATGCCCCACTAAATAGATAAACGAATATATATCAAAATATAAAACAATAATAAAATAATAACAAAAAAAACAATGTATATATGAATAGATTATATATTAATAAATAGATTAGATAGATATTTAAGAATATACACATATACAATTAATAGATACATAGCCAGGGTTGGTAAAAATAGTGCTTAGACATAAATCTTTTATAAAATTTGTTCAATAGATAAAATTAAGATTGATAGAATATATTATTAAACAAGAGATTAAACGTTTACAAATGCCATTCGTGCGTTGACACGCCTCAGGAAAACCATTCGAAGTTAATTCCGTCAGCCGAGCATCTGTTTAGCAGATTCATCGAGTTTAGTCTTGTCTTATGACGCCACACCTAACCGGCAAGTAAGTGTCATCATAAGCCTCGTCTGCGCTTTGCTGCAGACAGAGGCCAAGAGTAAGTTTGTCATATCTAAATCGTGAGGTAACCTGAGGTGAGGTGTTCACATACCTCAGCTCTTGAGATTGCCCTACCATAATTAAGCCTATACTCTCTCTAAGAAAAGGCCCTATAGTGGGTCGTATATATGTTGCATTATTCATATCATTAGTCAAACTTGCCTCTTATTATCATCATCAATGATACTCTTCTTTATCAAGTCCACAATATCCTTGCACCTTGTTGCAGCACTCACTGTAGCGCGATGTACTAAGTTGGCGCTGTATATGGCTGCTCCAGTTAGGTCTAATAGGCAGAGCTCTTTGTACTGGTTCATTCCGACTACTAGGAGCCCTCCGCCTGTGTTAATGCCTTCCTCTGTGCTGGTTGTGCACACTGACTCTTCAATAAGGCTCGGGTCCGAGATCAGGATGCTGGGGATAGGCGAAATTTTTTTTCAGCATATTCTGCTTGTGTGTAGACTACCTTATTGGTCTAGGATTAACACGTTTGACTACCTTGCCCTAGGTGGTGAGTTTGATTCCAGTTGGTGGCATGCATACTTTAATTTCCTTTTCGCTTTGTACAAACGGCTTCATTCTGGGTGTTTTTTCATGTTTGTATTAATTTACAGGGTATCCTATTTTGGGATCAGGGTGATTGTGATGTGAGGATAATATTATTAATATTATCCACAAACCAAGGTTTATGCAAGGGAAACGCTACTCAGAAGTAAGTACACCTTTGTACCAAACATGGTTTTGTGCAATAAAGAATTTTAATAATAATGATATTGAGTATGACAAGTTTTCAGCCAATTATGCTGAATGACGACACATTATCAACCTGAGATTTCCGCAGTGAGCCTAAAATTTGGGCTTTTGTATCTAGCATACGCTTTGGGATAGCTCCAGCTGGCTATCTCTTTCCAGGATTTACATGCAAAGTTAGTTAACATTGTGGGCTCTAAGATTTTAAGTCTCAGCTACAACTCACTCATTTCCGAATATAGCAAATGTCAAGCATATAGGATAGTGGTACAGCACGGTTGGTATAGGATCCTTCTCTGCGATAGTGTGAATGATGACACTATCTCCACTTTTGGTGACGTCTGGTCGTTTGAAATGTGCCAGTGAGGTGAGGGCTGCGATGCTGGCACACTCGATAAGGTTGCCGCCATGATTTAGAACCTTGATGTCTACTCTCATAGACCACACCTGAAAATGTGAGTAGAAAATGAATTAACAGAGGTATAATAAGGTTAAATAAGCAAGTAGCCTTTATTTTCCTAATTTTAAAAGATAGAAAATATTAATAAGAGCTCTAGGAATAAAATTTCCATAATATTAATTAATTCATTTTATAAAATTATTAAATTACTAAACAATAATTAAAATATTAATGCTCAGTTAAAATATTGTAACGCTTTGGTGTACCTAATTACTGTCATGTTGCAATATTTATGTAAATAAATAAATTAGCATAAGCAGCCTATATACGTCCCACTGTAGGGCAAAGGCCTTCTCTCAGAGAGCTTAATCACCACGTGTGCCCACTGCGGATTGGCGATTTTAAGTGCTGAGGTATGCGAATAGCTCAAAGACTCAGGTTTCCTCACAATGTTTTCCTTCACAGTTAGAAAATGATATTGCTACTATAACTTTACATAACTTAGAAAACATCATAGGTACATGCAAGCACTGGGAATCGAACCTGGGTCTCTTGCTTCAGAGTCCAATGTTCGACCCAATACGGTCCCACCACTCTTATTTACTGAATAATAAACTAAATAAATTGAATTTTCCATAAAATTTAGTACTTTTTTTAATGTGCATCACATTATTGGTTTATTGGCATGTCAAATCTATCTCAGTCTTTAGCTGGTCCAGGATTCACCAGCAACGGCTTCAAATTAATCCCTCTTATATTGTGGAGGTACATGGGGGGAAGATATGGAGATAGGCTTCAATCAATATTGTTGTTAACAAGACTTAATTTATTGAAGAAATAGGATGGAAAGTAAGTTATACAATTTACATGATAGTCCTTGAGCAATATAGTAGTTTCTTTACCTTTTCCTCCACAACAATACAAAGAGACTCCAAATCAATACACTTGGAATCCTTGTAGCACTTCTCGAGCAACCTATTTAAGTAGACAGAGAGGTCTGTCTGTCTGTTAGCCTCAAACTGAGGCGCCGCCATTGTGCCCACTTCCACATTAATATATAAAATACCTTCGTTGGGCCGAATTTGTTTAGGTTGCACTACTTCACACGAGACTTGAGTTAATACCCTGTAAAACGAGAAATTATCTGTATAATTCGACTGCCACTTTGGTCTAGCTGCAATGTAACACTCTTGACTACCAAGACAGTTGTCATGGGCTCGATTCACGCTAGAGGCGGCCCTATTTGACCTCAGTCGGTGTCTTGTGCCATGTTTGTGATAGCATAGGGTTACCTGGTTTAAGACAGAGACAAACAATGGTTTAGTGTGGAAATTGTTTTTGTAGTAATTAATATAGCCGTCATTTCTTTGTAGATATATGGATGACTATAGTTTATCAGTACAAAAACAACATAGTTATGGAAAAATTACTCAGTTTAACAGACCTTGTTTCTCCCAGTGTAACGATACAGCTTCCATACTCCGATCCGAATGATATTTGAAGATTACGGCTTTCATTATAGCTTCTACCATCTAAACGCTGTAATAAACAATAATTTGCAGTAATTTTATGGAGACTCATCGAAACTATAACTGGAAAAGTTCACACAAAATACGTACATGTCCCTCAGATACGATCTTCTGAAGAAAATTTTTCTCACAATTAGATAGGAAGGTGTCTCGCATTGTGTTATTTATTACTTATTCGATTGGGAAACCCACGAAGTTACTTTACTACATCATAAAAATTAGGTTATAAACTTCAAAACAATGCTTGACGATGGCTCGACGCCACAGACCTGGAGGTAATCTGTGAAGCACAGATTAGCTTTTTTTAGTCCACTGCCGAAGTGCAGACTTTCTAACCCGATTAGGTACGTACAGTCAACAGCACATCAACCTTTACATACGGTTACTTTACTCAGTTACGTTGCGGGTGACTTTGCAACTAAAATGTAAATTGAACCGTGGCACGAATGTAATGGACTATTTACATTACAACGCACAACGCCCGCCCGGCCCGTTATAACGTGTGTTCTGTGGTTAACACCTACACCACAGTTTATATACTGTGCCTACACTATCACTGGTTAACACTTGTGTTCTGTGGTTAACACTAACAAAAGCGCGCGCGAAGCTAGCAGCGGACTCGCGTATCATTAGTACCTACGAGTTTACAACTAAAATGTTAAGGTCGAACTGCCCTTAACTGTACAACAAACGACATTTACCATGTTATAAAAACATTTGGAATTTGTGAAACCTTCCTGAGTTGTTAGCAAAAAGTATCAATACAATGTAACTTTTTTTTAAAGTTCAACATCTCTCTGGCTATAGCATAAATAGCCAGTGCCATGCAGGTGGCACTGGCAAGAAAAAGGTTGAATATAGTACAGTCATTACCTTGGTACCAATGACCTCTATGCTACCAAAGAGGTCGGTAGGTTTGACCGGAAACTGACTGAAAAATTATTCTGGACAATCGGTCCGTCTACAGTGCCTGTGATAGGTAGGTACCTCGGATTTTTCAACAGTCAGATAAAACTTCATCATCATCATCAACCCATTATGTCCCCACCGAGGGGCACGGGTCTCTTCCCTGAGGAAGGTGTAGGCCATACTCCACCACGGGGGCCAAGTCCGTCTACTGCCAGAAGTTGTCAAGCCGCCCTAAGGCCTCTGACTTGGCTTAACGACTGCCATCTATCGACGGCAGCCAGCAGATAAAACTTAACTGGAGAATAAAACTGATGTCACTGTCTGGTCGTATGATTTAGTTAGACAGCGATAGCATGTAAGTAATTTATTCTCCAGTTAAGTTTTATCTGAGTATTGAAAAATTGGCCCTAAGAATAATTAAAAACTGTGGCAACAAAACATCTCAATCCCGAGACCATTCGGCTGTCCACTGTATAACAATGTTAAATAAGAAAAGGACTAAGTATACAACAATTTGCCTATCGCTCATACAATATTGTGTGAGCGAGAGACCAATAGTTATTCCATTCCTTTCTTAAATTAACAGTGCATTTTTAATTTTTAGTATAACCAGTTTTTACGTTTACGTTAACAAAATATTGACAGTTCGGCGTAGGAGTACCTATCTAGTGGCGATGACGTAGTAGCATAGCAAGCACGACTGGACAAATCGACCCGGACAACTGGACCCCATGACTCGACCCTATTCCAACTCGGGCTGGAAAACTCAATCCGGACAACTCGACACCGGAAACGCAACGCCGACAACTCATATGTTTATCTTTATGTTACATTATAACATAAAGTTATGTGCACAGTGTGCACGGAGTTTCGCCGTGAAGATAGGCTACATAAGCCAATTTCGAGCGCACCAGCGCCTCATCACTGATTAGAAGTGGTCGCCATGGCCGAAACCGGTCGGAACAATCATCATCATCATCACATTATAACTCCGCCAAATCTTAACCGCTTTCTATAATCAATGAATTTATTGTACGATTGATTATATTTTAATTTAGTTGTTGACCTACTATAGGAGATAGAGAAAGGAGCTCATCAGTAATAGTACGTAGCAAATTAGATCTTAATGGAACGATTATTTAGTTAATTATTTTTGTTATATCAAGTGTGTCGTCAAAGTAGTTGAGTTATCCGGGTCAAGTTTGTCTATTAGTCCTGGGCGAGTTGTATCCGGGTCGAGATGTCATAGAGTCGTGCCTACTTACGGTAGACGATTCCAGTTACTCACAAACGCGCTCGTAAGTGACTAGAATTACTCCTCGTAATAACGCAGCATAACCAATGTGTGTTACCAGTGATGACGTATGGATGTAGATGGACCTAGTCGCTGACTTTAAGCCTCATAAGACGGGTCAAGGTCACCCAACGACCAATGAAGAGAGCTATGTTAGGAGTTTCAATGCGTGATCGAATCAGGAACGAGGAGATCCGCAGAAGAACCCGAGTTACTGATATAGCTCGAAGAATTGCTCAGTTGAAGTGGCAGTGGGCGGGGCATATCGCTCGGAGAACTGATGGCGGTTGGGGCGAAAAAGTTCTAACCTGGCGACCGCGGACCGGACAACGCAGCGTGGGAAGGCCCCCCCACCAGATGGTCTGACGACGTAGTTACGGTGGCGGGAAGTCGCTGGATGCGGACGGCACAAGACCGAGAAGCTTGGAAAACCACGAGGGAGGCCCAGGTCCTGCAGTGGGCGTCAAATGGCTGATGATGATGATGATGATAAACAACGCAGCGGAGGATCACCGAGCTGGATGAGGATGGCCGAGGACAGACGGAAGTAGCGTGGGAGAGGCCTATGTCCAGCAGCAGTGGACGAGTACGGTACTGTTGGTACGGGTTAATTGATTGAATCCTTTACCTCGTACGAGCGTACTACTAATAGGCCTTACTTACATAGCGGTAAGCAAACGAAGCGAAATTGTGTTGATGTTTTGTTTAGATAATGAGGCACGGCCGTTCGATGATTGGTAGCTGGTAGCGTTATGTAGGCAACAATTCTACAAACAACCACCATGCCATGCCACCACCCCATTAACTGTTGTGTATCTAGTTGTGGACATGCCAAGTGCAGTCGACAGCACATCAATCTTTTTCACATGTGCACTCTACTCAGTTACGTTAAGGGCGAATTTGCAACTAAAATGTGAAGGTTGATGTGCTGTCGACTGCACTGACAGCAACCGTACCTACATACGTGCACTCTACTCAGTTAGGTACTTTATTTATGAGCAGCTTTGCAATAAAAGTGTAAAGAGTCCACCTGCCGTCGGCTGGTCGTGATTTGCAGATGAAATTAAACAAAGGGCAAGTACGTTTCAACAGCGTGGACTGTGAGATTGGACGGTTTCACATTGGTCGATAGCAGTAACGACACGACACTAGATTCACATTAATTACGGCCTAGGCCGGCTATTGTAAAAAAAATGACGTGTTACTGTTATACTAGTCCAATGTGAGACCGTACATTTCGCGAATGCACAGAAATCTAACCAAGTCAACATATATATATGAGAACATTTATTCGTAATATCATTAATACGTATAAACAGTGTCTCCCAATGACGTATTATTAACAGTGTCTCCCAATGACGATAATACTTCATTGGTGTCTCCTATAATTTCTACATAGATAGGTACAATACAATTTACGTGAGCCAATCGGGAACTAAGAAAATTATTAAATCACTAAAATAGAAAATCAGCAAAAAAAATCGATTCGTCGATCAGCCAAACATTTTTACTAGTTTAATCGGCCCATAAGCAGAGCCCACTGTGGGGCCTCTCCTCTTTCACGCCAACCCATTCGGTCCTTTGCTAGTCTTGTCCAATATTTCCCATCCGCTTAGTGTCGTCGGCCCACCGGGCTTGTGGTCTGCCCACAGTTCTGAACCGTTCTTGGTTACCACTCACTTCACCTAAGTGAAATGCCCCGCCCATCTTCCTTTTAGCTTTATGATTTGTGTGCGTACGCACGAGTTCGACTTTGTTTCTTGCCCAATATCGGCGTTTCTCTTACGATTAATAAGTAAGAGATGCTTAGCATGGCCCGCTCCATATCCCTTTGGCCGACTTGGATGTTCTCCATATGGCATTCTCCAGGGTCCATGTTTCAGCACCATGAAAAAAATTAAAAATATCTAAAATGTTTTTTGAGCTGAATCATACTGCTGAACAACAACAATGCTGATCATAGGTGAGAATGGGTAGTATGCATTGGTTGAAGGCCTTTATCTTTGGGGACATTGCTTTACACACCAACATACAATACATAAACTCACGCCTGTATCCCGAAGGGGAAGGCAGAAACCGTTTGCCACTTGCCAAGATCCTGACAGACCTCTTTCGCTTCATCAACATTCATTAGTCATTGACGCCGTTTTTGCTACCTACTTATTTCAGTCAGCAGAATAAATAAATGAGCAGCAACACGTGGTCAGCAAATAAATTAATTATTACGGTCAGCAAAGTAATTAATAAAATTTTAATACAACAAATTTTTGTTTAGTTGTTTTGTTTTAAATTTTGTATTAAAATAAAAAAAAAAAAAAAAAAAAAAAAAAAAACAATTTTCTATTTTCTACCACTTTTTAGTTGCTGTTCAAAAGACTTTTATTGCTGACAGAAAATATTCTGTGGCTGACCAAAGCAGTATTTTTTGCTGCTACTTTTTGCCGGGACAAACTAATAGGTTACCTACATAAAGATTTTTTTAAAACCTATTTAGAGGCTAAAAATTCCACCCACGCCGGGACTTGAACCCGCGACCTCTGGCTAACCGTGCCAGCGCTCTCCCAACTGAGCTAATGGGCAAGTGCAGGCATCAATGAAATTTCGAGCCTCTTTACAAACTTCTCTGTATTACGTACAGGCAGCGACGTCTGGCCGAAGCAATTTACATCACTTGCAGCCCCGAGTAACCCACTTTGCAGTTAGGTTTTACATCGGAATTATATCGCTGTACCTAAATGATTATATTATTTTTTGTTGCACTAAAGATTTAGATTAAAGATTTATCAATCAATCCTCGGCTGGACATAGGCATTCACATCACTTCTTTGTCCTCGGCCGATCTCATCCAGCCGTTGCCAGCAGTCTGCCTCAGAACGTCGTATCAAGTCCTACGCTGCCGAAGGACTTCTGCTTTAATAATATACCTAGGTAGCAGTCTATTGCCCGGCATATCCCCCCTACGCTCTCCTTCGAAATTGTTATGGGGGGCGGGCAAGCGACGGTCACCGATTCACCGCAGACATGTAATCGTCACACCAGCGCATCCTTTACGACCTCACGTCACTCTACGCCATCCCTCCGCTACATTCGGTCGGTGGTCACGTTATCTTCGGCCCCGCTACAGACGTCGAAGGTCCGATGTGCGCCGTGGGAACTTACAGCGCTACGATGAAATGGCCACCGGAATAGAGCTGCTCGTTTCGACGATCTGCTACAATGCGACCTTCTGCAACTACGTCTACGACAATCCGATTTTGGGTTCGTTTTTTCTGTTTATCCGCTTAAGGATGTGTATGCGGAAAGTCCATGTAACCAACTTAAAAAAGGAGGAGGTTGGAGGAGAGTCAGTTCAGTAGGTACCTATTTTTTTATGTGTATTAAGCGATATTTTTACTATATTCTTTTTGTTGCACTAACCCGTGCTGCACTAACGGCGCTGGATGCAGGCCGCTTCCAACCGGTCTTTTTGGAAATCTATGGAGGAGGCCTATGTCCAGCAGTGGACTTCTTGTGGCTGAATGATGATGATGATGATGAACCCGTGCTGAGGACAATTTTAAAACCTATTTAGAGGCTAAAAATTCCACCCATGCCGGGACTTGAACCCGCAACCTCTGGCTAACCGTGCCAGATACCTTGCACGTTTAGCCAGAGGTCGCGAATTCAAGTCCCGGCATGGGTGGAATTTTTTGCCTCTAAATAGGTATTTAAGATATTTTTACTGTCTAATTTATTGGTTTTTTTTTGTTAGAGAGGTGGTACCTCCAGGTGGTTCCATATAAATGATCTGTTATTAGTAAATCACCCCGATATAACAGATACACGGTCGTGTCACGAGACGTGTTTTTTCATACCATTGAGGACGCCACACCTAGAAGGTTTGATGCGTGTGAGAATCTTAAGCGGCAACGAAATTAAATCGACGCGTTCATGCAGTTGTCATTACACATCAATGCATTAACAGAATTTAGGCCCAGATGCAGCGTTGTAAAGAAAGTTGTCAATGAATTTATTTCTAAACATTTCATCCAACAGATTCGCAGCTGAGCAAGAAGCAAAATGAGACACTTGCATTGGAGAGGGAATTGAATGGGAAACACATTAAAATTGGAACCTATAACGTAAGTTCGTTTGTGCATTCGATCATTCACAAAAACATATGACTACCTCGTTGGTCTAGCGATAACACGCTTGACTGCCAAAACAAAGGTCGCTGGAGGTTGATTTGTACAGATAGCCTCAATCTGGGTATATTTCAATGTTTTTGATGTCCGTGCCTGGTTGCCATAGCACACGGCGTTCTAGTGTAGAGTAATTGTGTTTTGTGGAAGTTATTTATCATCATTCGTGAACATCATCAGCCCACTGCTGAATAAAATTGGCTTTACTCCCTGTCATGGCCTGAAGCGCCCCATTCGCATTCATCTACCTACTCAACCAAATTATCCGACCATTAGCCTACTAGACTTTCTTGCCACGCCTAGTCTGAATCGAACAAAAAGAGGCATAAAAATACTTATTAAATAAGCCTAACTCTGGCCACCGCTGTGTAGAGGTCTTTTTTCCTCTATGCCAGCACCCTTGCGTAAATTTACTTAATTTACGGTGGTATTTTCGTAGAAACATAGCGCATTCTATTACAAAATATATTATTTGTCTTGTAGGCGCGCGTGAGCCCGCCAAAAAATTTACTAAATTGACGGCGCCAATTTCATTCAGTTCTGTAAAAAATCAGCGCCTACAAATCCAAAGATCTGTCTTGTAAGCTAGCCGGGGAATTTACTAAATTTATTATGGTATTTTCATAAAATGTCAGCGCTTCGTATTTCAAAAGATTTTTTTTATACGCGCCCGTTAGCGCGGCCGAAAATTTACTAATTTATGGTGCCAATTTATTACAGTTCTGTAAAATCCCAGCGCCCTTAAAAAAGAATTATGCCTGCCTTATAATGAAGTGTGGCGCCGGATTAAGAAGCGTCACTCCATTTCCTTCCGTAGATGTCGTAGAAAGCGACTAAGGAAATCAATTACCAGGAGACGGGCAGCAGCGTCTTCCTGAGATTCCAACCGTATACTGCGATCGCCAACCCGCCTGTCAAGCGTGGCGATTATGGCAAAACCCCTCATGGTTATGAAAACCATGAAAGAGGCCTATGTCCTGCAGTGGGCGTCAAATGGCTGATGATGATGATGTAATGAAGCCCAAAAACTTATGAAATTGACCGAGGAATTTTTGTACGAACTTACACTCCTAAAAATAAAAAGATGTCTGCAAAATTTCATAAATTGACGGTGGGAAATTTGTTACTTCCCTAAAAACAAATAAATGTTCACGATGGTGCCGAAAATTTGATAGACTGTCATTTTTGGCATTTAACATTGCATTGACATTTTCACTTCGATATCATAAAATAATAAAAGACCAATTTTAAAGTCCCCCAAATCCAGACCGATCCTGACCGTTTGTTTTATTCTACCACCGCCCGCTAATTTTGCTACTGGCAACACTAACTACAAGCCTTCCATTTTACTTTTACCTGGCTGGAGACCTCCTTGTAAAGGAGTATTATATTCCTTGCTGGAGACCGCGACCCCCCAAGCAACACGTCGCGACCCCCCGACCCACAGGTTGAAAAACACTGCCCCATACAAATGTATAATGATGTTACAAGATCCCCGTATCTATCGGAGATATGTCATGTCCATATAAGCGGAGGCTGATGTCAATCTACTGATTAATGTTGTCTCTTCCGAACAGAACTATCCGCTGAGCTGGGTGGAGAATGGCCCAAACGGCTCCCTAGTAGGGCGCGGGGTGGCGTTCGTGATGGTGGACATACTGCGGAAGAGGTTCAACTTCACCTTCGAGATCGTCACCCCTGACAAGAACTTCGAAATTGGCGGCTCCAAGCCAGAGGACTCTCTTATTGGGCTCATCAATAACAGCGTAAGTCATCCCAACTTGTCAAAGCCGTATAGACAAAATCGTCCACGATGTTTTGCAAGCCCTATGTTCCTGCTGAGGGAAAAATGATGATCATGACGAAGATCTATGTAGACAGATATTTATTGTCACTTCGTGTACGATGGATTCGTGCCGGCATGTGCATAATGTAGGTACTTACCTACTTTAGTTGACAGACAGCCGATTTTTTTTTTATTCAGATAGGTACCTACCTAGAGTTCACCGAAAGTGTGATCTCAAGTATTATTATGTGTACCTACCTACCTGGGTAGGTACTGAAACGATATTATTAAATTGAAGAGACCCGTGCCCCTCGGTGGGGACATAATGGGTTGATGATGATGATGATTATTAAATTAAATGTGTCATCTTGAATGCCTATTTTTATTTTATTTAACTTTTTAACAGCTCAGTCTCCATACGACATACATTACACCTAAAACAAAACCATGTAGGGATACGTTCTTATGGCTACGCCGGCGCGCCGCCGCCGTTCGCACGCTCACACGCTCACAAAGAAATATCACCATAGTAATTAAGTATTGCTTGGCGGATAACGCGGGATGTGACTTAGAATTCTTTGACCTTCGCCCATCACCGGCCGGAATGCTCGGATTTTTGTTCAAGTTATCTTTCAGGTATCATAACTACTAATAAGCGTAACCGACTATAGGTCTACTGAACCCATTGTCACAAGGCAGTGTGCGACCCCAATATAGAAGACGTCGCTACTCTACTATATGGAGCTCTGAACCAGTTTACTAATAGGTACTCAGTGTTTGGTTTCGACGGTGAAACTACGATAATGTTCCTCAAACCCAGGCGGTGGATTTCGGTGCGGCATTCCTCCCGATGCTCTATGACTACCAGGAGCTGGTCTTATTCTCCATCGGCTTGGACGAGGGCGTATGGATGATGATGCTGAAAAGGCCCACAGAGTCCGCAGCTGGCTCTGGCCTGCTGGCCCCGTTTGAACATCAAGTCTGGTAAGTAGAAAATTAACTAAAATGTTCCCTAATGTAGACTCCCAAAAATAGACGTATCACGATGGAAGGGAGGGCCACTGACTGTCCTTTCATCTATGAGTCCTCCCATTTTCTCTGTCTGAGAGAAGCCATGCATGCTAATGCATGCCTTAAGAAACTTACTTATGAAACTATAAAATAATTTACTTATCGTCGACCACTACGTACCTTTTTACGGTTCCTTAGCGGACAAGGAACCCTTATAGTTTCGCCATGTCCGTCCGTCTGTCTGTCTGTCTGTCTGTCTGTCTGTCTGTCCGTCCGCGGTTTAGCACAGAGACCAGTACCAGAGAGGTGAAATTTGGCTTAAGTAGATGTACCTACATATTTATAATGCCGATAAAACGGTAGATTAAAACCTCGAAAAAAAGTTTTTAGGGATGCAACGTTGGAATGGTCGTTGAAAAATATTGTGGGTGTAGGAAGACTATTTTTGATCAAGGGTTCCGTTTGCGAAATATTAAGCTTTAAAGCGCAGTCCGAGTAGGGCGTCCCCCCCTCTCCTGGCTAAAAGGTTGATTGTAGAGACGTGAAAAAATTCAGAGTACCTAATAGCACATATACCTACTAGTTAACGAGTAATAGGCAACCAACTTATAAAAGTAAAATTTCGTACAAAATCCATTGAAAATGACTTCGATGAAGTTGATATTTCTGCAAAGCAGATAAAAAAAACACTCTTTCTACCGAACCCTACATTGCGCGTGGCCCGACACGCACTTGGCCGGTTTGTTTTTTAAATACTTTTGTATGTTTAAAATTATAGCCTCACGTACTGTACCAGTACGATCGCTTGCTGGGTAGGTACATGATTAATGTCAAGCAATGACGGCGCTAAAAAGCCTGTAGTAGATATGTAGAGTGTATGTAGCTCAATTTTCTGAATCAGAGATGGACATCCCACTATTAGTTAAATTGTAGACTGTACCCTGATAAGATCGCTAATTGTATAACAGTACTTAGATACCTTTCTTTCCTTAAGTACTACTGCTTGGCACTACCAATAGAGTCTATAAGAAATCATGTGTTAATCTTTCTCCCGGTTGGTAAAGTGTTCTCTATCTACCTGATTCAGCATATTTCCACCACCAGGTACCTGATCCTGGCCGCAGTGCTAAGCTACGGGCCCTGTATAACGCTGCTGACGCGGATGCGATCAAAACTCGTCCCGGACAAGGATCTAAAAATCCCGCTGTCGCCGAGTTTCTGGTTCGTCTACGGAGCGTTTATCAAACAGGGCACCACGCTGCAGCCCGAAGCTAGTAAGTTAAGGGAAGTGAATAGGGACTGTGTTTCTAGTTAGCCGGAGGAAGGATCGTAGACGGAGGCATAAAAGTGTTGGCTGAGAACTAGTGGATAGTGGTTGATACACACTTCTATGTAAGCACCTTTATTTAGTCGTCGGTTGCCACTCTAATACAATGGCGACCCTTTTAGAAATCTGAAATCGGTAAACGTGTTACATGGTGAGAGTCCTGTCCGTCACCAAAGGTAGGCCGTCTATCCGACGACAATATGAGACTGGCTGTGGATCTGGGGGGGGGGGGAGGGTTGACGTGACGGAGGAGCCTATGCTCCACCGTGGGCTTATTTCATAGACTGGATATACCTGTACGTAGGTCTTATGTTCAATGTGTTGTTCGTTGTAACGTTGTTGCGTTATTGAAATATGTACGCAAAATCTGAAAAGCGTTTGTTTAGTACCAATCCATATAAACACGCAGAAGGTTAAAATAACGTATGTATCTATTAATTTTTTTTCATAAATTGATCGCGTATCTAGATTATATAAAAAATAATAAATGAAGAGAGATAAATTAAGAGGTGGCAAATTGATTGATTGTGCTTAAGAATAAATGGATAAAAAAATAGACCCATATAATATGGCTTTTCATAGAAACTTTTCACAAGGCTCAAACTTATTTTTGCATAGTTATTTTTGACTTCTTTTTGATTTATATCGTAGCTGAAACCTTAATTGTAGTTGACTCAATCGCTGTATTGAATCTCGCGTGTTGGAAACATGTGTACGCAAAATAAGGTATATGGGTCCCCTTATAGGGGCGCAAAATTAGAAGAAGAAGAAAGACATTTTATTATACCAACAAGACACATCACGGAAACAAAATAAGCAGATAAGTAACAAAATATGCACAACAACCGAAAGAAAACTATAAATACACAACAGACAAAACAAATAAATGATACAGGACCATAGATGTAGCCTGTGGTCTAAGTTGCCACAAAAGGCAGCATTACGTAACTTCTCTACCATAATATGGACTCGTCGGAATTACCTCCTCCGAAGTGTCAAATACATACATATTTTGACACTTCGGGAAAGTGAAAGTGGATAACCCTATACTGATAGTTACGCAATAGGAGGGCAGAGCCGAACATCGATCAACGACGCGATGGCGTTATTCGGCGGCAACCTTTAAACACAAGGCAAATTCCCTAGTACAGCTATTAAAAGGCACGAGGCCAGCTATGACACGATATCATTACCAATCCCCAAAAAACATAAATCTCGCCTAATAGTGTTCGAAACTATGTCATTTGTTTGGTTTCTGAAACCGGCACATATGTTTAAGGGTCTCCGGGGAGTAACACTAGCGCCACCGCCACCGAGGAAAAAAATCATATCTTTTTTTGGTATTTTCTAAGGTTAACACGAGCACTAGACATAATAATAACTGAATTTGCACGGATATTTACTCGTTTATTTGACTCGCTAACCGTGAAGGAAAACATCGTTAGGAAACCTGAGTGTCTGAGCTATTCACATACCTCAGCGCTTGAAATCGCCAATCCGCGGTGGGCACGCGTGGTGATTAAGCCCATACTCTCTCTCTGAGAGAAGGCCTGTTCCCTACATTGGGACGTATATAGGCTGCTTATGATTTGTCTTTTCATTTGTGCGGGGCACAAATGAGATCCTTAGACGAACGAAAGTCGTCGACATAGCCCAGCGGATTAGTAAGTTGAAATGGCAGTGGGCGGGGCACATAGCACGCAGAACCGATGGGGCCGAAAAGTTCTCGAATGGAGACCACATATCGGCAAGCGCAGCGTAGGACGACCAGCCACAAGATGGACAGATGACCTCATCCAAGTGGCAGGAAGGCGCTGGATGCAGGCCGCTTCCAACCGGTCTTTTTGGAAATCCATGGAGGCGGCCTATGTCCAGCAGTGGACTTCTTGAGGCTGAATGATGATGATGATTTTTTTCATTTTTCAATTTTCCGACGTTTCGGTACTTTTGCAAGTGCCGTGGTCTGTCGGTCTGTCGCGACCACGGCACTTGCAAAAGTATCGAAAAGTCGAAAATTGTAGGTAAAATGAAAAAAGAAACTAGTAAATATCCGTGCAAATTCAGTTTTTATTACGTCTTTCTTTACAGATCAAATTTTCAAAAAGTGTCACTACGATCTCTCAATCATGTTAATAGTGATTTTTAGGACCCATGGCCGTGAACCTAAGGCAAACAACCTAGGACTAGATAGCATTAACGCCAGAAACGGCCGTTTTTGGCATAAATGCTATCTAGTCCCAGGTTCGTGATCCCGGGTTCTTTGTCGTGGGTTCTAAAAATCACTGTTAACATGATTGAGAGATTGTACTGACAATTTTTGCAAATGAGATCTGTAAAAAAATTTTTTTTTCTTCTCTCATTTTTGTATCTGCAATCGGCTCGTCGAGTAATTTTTTACCATTGGTGGCGCTAGTTAGCTCACTGGATCCCCTTAAGGTGTCATGGGGCGTGACCGGACGTGATAGATGACAGCGACCATTAGACTTGATACCGGAGCTAATGAGAGCGATCGGAAAGTATAACGCTGTTTCTGAAATGTTCTTTGTAATTAACGGTGATTAATCAAACATTAATGCTACTTAGCTACAGTATATTTACCTATCTATCTAGGTAAGTAAGTGTATTCCTAGTGTATTACGTTTTGACTTGGGGCACCAAGGTACATTCATCATCATCATCATCATCAACCCATTATGTCCCCACCGAGGGGCACGGGTCTCTTCCCTGAGGAAGGTATAGGCCATACTCCACCACGGGGGCCAAGTCCGGATTGGTGGAGGCTTGTAGACTAGTGGCTCGTCTACTGTCAGAAGTTGTCAAGCCGCCCTAAGGCCTCTGACTTGGCTATGCCATGCCTTGGCTTGGCCAAGGTACATTACATAACATAAATTCACGCATGTATCCCGAAGGGGTAGGCAGGGCTTGCAACTTGCCACGGTCCTGACAAACCTCTTTCGCTTCGTCAACATTAATTGGTCGTTACATGTACCTACGCAAGCCGATTTCGGGTACTAGGGTACCTAGGTAGGTAGGTATTTAAGTAATATCTCTAGCCTTAGCTGCAGGTTAGACATTATTTCCTAAGAAATGAAAAATACGACACGAAATGTCAACTGCAATAGAAATTTTAAGTCAGCACTAAGGTCATGATCTGAACTTTTGAAGGAGTAGCAGTCTTTGAATAATACGAAAGTACCTACGCTCGCATTATTTCACGATAGGCAAGAAGGCCAGACATATTTATTTTGTTAGTAGATTTTATCAAACACTTCACCTGATTTACCGAACTTTCAACACTTATTGGAGATTACAATCTCGATTACACATTACGATATTGCTTCACGTTATCTGCACACACCATCGGTTAATACTTACACACGGACAGGCTGTCGGATATCCATCAATCAATACCGCCAACATCATTTTTAAAACTGTAAGACTAGATGGGTTAGGTACAGATCCAGTGCCGGATTAAGCCTGCTTGATACTTTAAGCAATCCAGGCCTTTGGTGCCTTTTCATCATCATCAGCCACCCGACGCCCACTGCAGGACACAGGCCTCCCTCACGGTCTTACCAGGGTTTTGCCATAATCGCCACGCTTGGCAGGCGGGTTGGCGATCGCAGTACCTATGCGGTTGGAATCTCAGGAAGACGCTGCTGCCCGTGTCCTGGTAACTGATTTCCTTAGTCGCCTTCTACTACATTCACGGAAGGAAATGGAGTGACGCTACTCTTAATCCGGGGCCACACGTAATGGTGGTGCCTTTTATCCACTAGTAAAACCGTATCTTATATCTTTTTTTAAATAAGTACCTACACATTTATTATCGATCATCATTACATACCTTTTCAAAATATGTTTCTAACTCTTTTTTTTTTGTTGTGTAGTTTCTAAAGTAGAACATCACACACTGTGCGCACAATGACGGCACTAAAGTCAATGTGACAAAAAAGTCGGTCCAGTTTATGGTGCCCACCGATTTTTTTTTTTTTTTTTTTTTTAGCCCTAAAAAGGGCACCCTCCGGAGGACACGGGGGAGGGAGGTGGTGAATGCTCATGCATAACAGCACGGACCCGGCCGTGCTGCCAATGTGGGACTCACAGGAAGTGCGCCTACCCACTAAACACCACCTGGGGGCTGGTTTGGTCCTAAGGACCCCTAAACCTATATCGTGAGCGACCCACCTCGAAGCCGAGGAGGGCGCGCAGCGGAGCTCCTTAAGGGAGCGTCCGCTTGGGACTGCTCGTCACATCGTGACCGCGGCTAGGAGGGAGAGGTGGGGACGCCGGTGGGGACACCGGCGGAGGCGGGAGCGGGGGCTACTTCTGACTGGGACTGGGCCTCTAGTAGGCGGTCCAGGTCAGATGAGAGTTTATCGGGGGGGTCGACGAGGGCGTTCCTGGGCCTGCGCACCAGGTAACGGGGGTTCGTCGTGGGGGGAGTGTAGTCCGCTGCTTGGCGGATAAGGGGGTTGGGGTGCACTTCGGCCGTGCTAAAGAAAGTCTCTGAAAGAGATTTAATAAATTGTTGTATGGTTGGAATCTCCATATCCCGATGGAGGTCGGCATTTCTGACACACCAGTGGGCGTTCAGAGCTCTACGAATGAAAAGATTTTGAACTTTCTGAAGTTCATACAGGGCTTTGGGGGACGCGTGGGCGAAGACGGGTGCCGCGTAAGTCAGCACGGGGCGAATGCAAACCTTATAGAGTGTTCGCTTGTTCCTAGGGGACATCCTACTGTGTCGGCCTATCATGGAGGATAGGCGGCCTAGGTAAAAACGGGCGGTCCGGGTCACCTTCCGGATGTGAGGCCTAAATGTCAGTCTGCTGTCCAGGGTGACACCTAGGTATTTGGCGGTGGAACGCCAGGGGACTGCGGTACCTAACATACGGATAGGTCGGTCGGAGAGACCGCGGCGGACCTTATGGTCGAAACGGATCGCGGTGCTCTTTTCCGGGTTGACCTCGATTCGCCAGAGCCTGAACCAGGCACCTAGCTCATCGACCGCGGATTGGAGCCTATTAAGGATGACTGACATTTTCCGACTCTTGCAGTAGAGTGCGGTGTCGTCAGCGAAAAGTGACAGTTGGACCCCATTGCGGGGGATGGGGATGTCATTTGTGTACGAAATGTACAGGAGGGGGGAGAGCACGGAGCCTTGCGGGACCCCGGCTCTGAGGGGGCGGAGGGAAGAGAGAATGCCCTCGTGTCTATAGCGGAAGGAGCGGTCCTTCAGAAAGGAAGCTAAGATGCGGACAAGTCGGTCGGGGAGACCCAGCTCATACAACTTAAAAATTAGCCCTGCGTGCCAGACCTTATCGAAGGCCTTGGCGACATCGAATAAGACGGCTACCGTCTTTTCACGTCTGGGGAAAAACCCGCCTAGAATATACTCTACTATGCGGTGGACTTGTTGGGGGCAGGAGTGAATTGCCCGAAAACCAAATTGGTGGGGGATGATGAGGGGGGGCCCCTTTGAGGGGAAGAGGTGATTCCTCATACGAGTGAGGATGACTCTCTCGAATAGTTTGCCCATGGCCTTGAGGAGGCTGATGGGGCGATGGCTAGAGGGGAGGTTGAGGGGCTTTCCCGGCTTTGGGATGCCTATGACCGTCGCCTCTTTCCACGCGGGTGGGAAGTGGCAGTGGTCAAAACATGCATTGAAAATGACTGCTAACAGGGTTAGCACCTGGGTGGGGAACATCTTGAGCGCTAGGTTGGCAATACCATCCGCTCCTGGGGCCTTTTTACGTTTCAGTCTTTTGATGAAAGACTGAATTTCGTCTGTCGAAACCGCAATGGGATTTTCGTCGGTTGGAAGAGGGAGGGAGGTCTTTTTACGGACCTCCTCCTCGACCATACCGACGTGAGTTGGGTCGCACTGCTGAGTGCTGGGCGAGCATTGGGACTCAATGCTGTCGGCGAAACACTCGGCCTTCTCAACGTCCTCGAAGGCTGTAGAGCCATCGGGGCGGGCCATGGGTGGTGTGTGAGTGATCGCGTCTGCCCGGAGGGCCCTGGCTACTCTATAGTAAGCCTGGTGGGAGGGGGAGATGGTCTCCATGAGATCGCCCCATTGGGCGTTGTTAAACTCAGAGAGACGGGACCTGACTTGCCGCTGGAGATCGTTCGCGCGTTTCCTGTAGGCAGGAGTTGGGTAGAGGGAGGCCCTCCGGAGGGCGGCTCTTTTGGCCCTAATCAGGTTCTTGATAGCGAGAGGCAGTTTCCGGTCGTGGACCGGTACTACACGCTCGCCCTCACGAATTGCTGATTGGACCAAAAGGGTGAGGGACTCTACGGCGCTATCTATTTTGTCTGTCGTGTCGAAGTGGCCAGGGGGGAGCGCATAAGGCGAGTCGGGGGCTTCAAAGTTGGTGACTAAGGAGCTTCTGACACTGTCCCAATTGGTGATGGTTTTGGTGGAGAGTGTGGAGGGTGACGGTGGGGGGCCTAGCTGAAGGGACACCGGTCGGTGGTCGGAACCTAGGTCGTCGAGAGTCTCGATCGCCCTGAGGTTGACATTGACACCCCTTACTAGAGCAAAGTCTAGTACGTCGGGGGCGTGGTCTACGATATCGGGGTAATGAGTGGGGGAGTAGGGACATAAGACGTCCAATTCTAACGCCTCGGTTATGCCGAGGAGGGCAGTACCGGCGGGGTTCGTCTGTAGGCAGGTCCAATCCGTATGTTTGGAGTTAAAATCCCCGAACATAACGGTGTGGGCGCCTAGAGCGAGGATGGCTTCGAAATCACTCCTTAGGGGTAGTGTTCCGCTGGGTATGTAAATAGAGGCTATGACTAAGGACGGATGACCCGTCAGAGCTAATCTACAGATGGTAGCCTCCATGTTAGTGAGGGCTGGAGTGGGGACGGGGGAGCAATGGAGGGACTTCCTAAAGTAAATGGCAGTGCCGCCGCCTCTACGGCCGTCGGCTCTGTCGTTCCTAACGAGAGAAAACTTGGGAATACTCAGGCCCTTGGTATGGGGTTTGAGCCAAGTTTCCTGCACTAGCAACAGATCGACTTCGAGTTCTTTGACGAACTCTCTAAGTTCAGGTACGTTGCTGCGGAGGCCGCGAGCATTGTACGAGATGAGCGAGACACTCCTAGGCTTGATGCGACCCGCGCTGACGGGAGACTGGGTGGTCTGAGGGACCGGGGGGCGCGACATTATCTCACTTATATAAGGGAGAGCAGATGGCTGTGTTCGGCCACAGCCATCAGACGCGCGGTGGGGGAGGTTGCGGCGCGCAGTTTGCGCGCCAGGACCGATATTTCGGCTAGATTTATGTTGGCGATTGCGGAGCTGACCGTCAAGAGGTCATCCGCGATCTGGGAGTGAGGGGCGCCCGAGGGGGTGGGGCGCGGAGCGGGGGGGAGGGACTGGGTCGGCGCTACAGGCCCGGCTGTAGCGGCGGGGGAGGGGTGGGGGGCCCACGCGGGGGCCTGGGGGGGGTTGGGATTGGTGGTGGTGGGGCGGCCGCGGCGGCCGAGGGAGGGGAAGTTGGACGGGGTGTTAGCCGGCGGTGGGGCTGGTCTCCTTTGAGGAGGGGGCTGGGACGCCTTTGTGGCCTTAGGGGCCTTAGGGGGGGAGGAGCGGGGGGCACGCGGGCACCCCCGGTAGTTGGCCGGGTGGCCGGGCTGCTTGCACAGTACGCAAGACGGAGGACCCTCCGACTCGCGAGTGCGCAAGCAGTCCCCGGTGGCGTGAGGCTCTAGGCACTTCACGCACCTAGGGGGGGCGGAGCAGTTGGCGGAAGCGTGGCCATAGAGTTGGCAACGGTGGCATTGGCCAGGGTGGCCGCGCCTGTGGGGTTTCTCAGCTTTTATGCAGGAGAGCCCACAGACGGTGAGCTCTCCTGAGAAGATCGTCTTCGCGGAGGGGGTGTTGGTGAGAATCACCAGGGCGAGTGGAAATATTTTTCCGCGGGAGCTGTGCATGGGATGCACAGCCTCTACGGGGTGACCTTGTGCAATAAGGTCATCTTTTATGGAGATTAGGGGGAGTTCGGAGGGAACTCCTCTGAGGACGGCCCGTACCTTGCGTTCCTCGGGGAGCGCGTACGTATGGTACGGGACCTTATTTTGAGTAAGGAGCCTAGTAAGGCTCCTGAAGTTGTCTGTCGTGGGGACCTCAATTTTTATTGAGTCGCCCCAGTTTTGTGCCTTAGTGTACTGGACCTTTTGGTCCAGGCACAGTTTGGACACGGATGTCCAGGCGGATTTATCCCGTAGGAAGACGGGAGGGGGGGACTTTGCCTTTGGAGGCTGCGGTGAGAACCGCTTGATCGGTTTTGCCGGAGGCATTGCGGGGGTGTCTAGGGACATGAGGGGGCGGGGGGAGGGGGCGGTCGCCGCGGGGGTTGCGGGGGCTGCGGGGGGACAGGGGGCTGCGGGGGGACAGGGGGCTGCGGTCACGGGGGATGAGCGGGGGGTAGGCGAGTTGCCTTTGGAGGAAGAAGCTTGCTTCCGCAGGAGCTTCTTCCTAGGGACAAAAGTTTTGAATTCGTGGCCTTCATCGGAGGAGATGTCGGCGCACGAGTATACTGGAGCGGCGGAGTCGGGAGACTCTGAGCCGCGAGAGACGGAGCGTTTCCGTGGGCGCGAGGGGCCAGGGGTGGAGTCGGTCTCCATGGGGGACAAAGGGCCGGAGGGGCCGGGGGAGGCGGGGGCGGGGGACTCAGGAGAGTCCGGGATCGCGGCGGCGGCGGTCGGGGGCCTACAGTAGGCCATAAGGGCGTCTAGGAGCCCGTGCTCCTTAATGAATTTAAAAAGTTGCTCATTAGAGCAGGGAGGTTGAGCCATAGTGGCAGGCGGCTCCCCTGCCGGGGGCAGGGGGGCGGGGGGAGCGCGGTTAAGTAATACCACAATGGAGATAAGGGGACAGAAACAAAGCAAGTAAAGAAAGTCTAGCGGGGGCTAGACACTTACTCACTCGGAATGCGGCAGGCAGGTGTTCGGGACACTGTAACAAAGAGATAAGGAAAAGTAAGTAACAATTCGATAAGGGCTCGCCGGCTGTACACGGGCGCACTGTGTAAGCGGGCGGGCGGTCCAGTAGCGGAGAGCGAGACGTGTCGCTCTCGACGCTAATGCAAACGAACTGTGTGCCCACCGAGAAGTGATTCCCTAAATAAGCAATTGCTTGCCCCCGTTTTCTCGTATACTAACAGTTAGTGTACGAGAAAGTGAGGGTTAATGTACTAATGGACTATTCAGGACTGTACATATCTCACCAAAACATAAATTAATGTGAATAACCCTCCTTTGCTATCGCAGTCGGTTAAAAGGTTTGATAGCACGATGCCCACTATAGCACATTGTCACTTTTATTATTTTTAATGCAATCAGTAGCACAATGCTAACTACATAATACAATCTTCATAAGTGAGAATAGTGAGATCGCACAAAGCCTAAAGATTTGTTTTGTCGCACGATACTCACTTTTATAGTGTGCAATACTTTAAATGCGTGGATTGCCACCGATTTGTACAGTCAAGAACAAAAAACGAAAACTTTTTATAATTATTAAAGTGGGCATGGTGCGATCTAATGTATGAAGATTTACAAAGGTTGTCATTGTGCTACCGATTGATTGAAATGATATAAAAGTAACAAAGTACGATAGTGGGCATCGTGCTATCAAACCCGTGCTGGCTTGTTAGGAGTGAGAGTGACGTCATCATCGCCAGCCTATTTCATAGAATGGTTTACTATAACAATTCGATGCACATTGCAACCCATAGACAAAGAACACAATACAAATAAACTCAGACTAGTTGGCAATATGCATCAAATTGTCTTAATAAACTGAACCCTTATTACACAGCTTATTATCTTAGAAAAAAAAGAAACTATGACCTGTGACTTATCATAGTAAAGCATGTTGTAGTTCTATCTTGCTTGGGGCCCAGGGCCGTATGAAGGGCAAACCTGCGGACGCCAGCAGCTTCAGTCAAGTTGACGCCAAGTTTAGAAATTAACCTCATCCAAACAGGTGGTAATTATAAGTCTGAACGTAGGATTTCGTCCAACGAATTTCGACGAACCTTTCAGACACAACCCGGGTACTCTTCGCCACGTGGTGGATATTCATAATCCTGCTGTCGGCGTTCTACACGGCGAACCTGACGGCGTTCCTCACTCTGTCGAAATTCACACTCGACATCGAGTACCCGAAGGACCTGTACAAGAAGAACTACCGGTGGGTGGCCCAGGATGGCGGCACCGTCGAGTACGTGGTTAAAGATGTAAGCACTAAGAACGAACATAAGTTGTTAGTCTACTACATGATAGTCCATGTCACAGGGTATCCTACAGGATGACTCCGAATTCGTTCACCGCTTTTTGGTTTTACAAATCCAGTGCCATAGGATAAGATAAGATAAGAATATTCTTTATTGCACACAAGAAGGGAGACACAAAATATGAAAGTTACAATGAAAAAGTACAATGGGCGGCCTTAGGTATTGCTAACAGCAATTTCTTCCAGACAACCTTACCATATATTTATATGGCACTGGATTTGTAAAAAAATGCGCTTAAAAAATCCAAAACTAACAATATTAGGACGAAAGAGAAAACCGAAGATAAACTATGGTTCGAGTCGAGCGTGGTATAGTCGGCGGCGATCAACTCAAAGGTTTTTTCACTTGTATACGTATATCGGACCACAGACACAGTATAAACTGTGTCACAGACATATTCTTATTTAAACTGTGCCACATACTCTTGAAAATTTAAAATAAAATAAAAGAAATAAAATTTTATTAAGTAACATAATGACAAAAACCCTTTTCAACGCTACCGTAGGTACCTACGTCCTACCACTTTGAGTGTGGATAAACGCTTTCGTAACAAAGGTCGGAAATCACAAATATTTACAATATGTTATAGGTACCATTACTGTAAAATAATTTCTTATAATGAAAAGAACATTCTCTCAAATTATTTATTGCTAGCGATGTCAAAATCACGCTGTAGTTTTGGACAAGGCGCCGCGTTTCATAAAACTACAATGCATAGTTTATTATGACAGGGCCTAGATTCTGTTAATGCATTGTAGTAACATGACAACTGCATGAACATGGCGGTTTTCATTTCATGGCTGCTTTAAGTCTACGCGGGCACACCCATCAAACCTTCTAGGCGTCAATGGTACGAAAAAACACGTCACGTGACCCGACAGTGTACCTGTCATTATACTACAATGCACTAACAGAATCGAGGCCCAGGTCGATGTACCTACATGCAGCCGATTACAAATTAATTAATAATAAATAAATTACTAACTAACCAAATATTCGTAACTTTTGTACAAACTTTGCAAATAGTTACTAATAACCTCATCTACTACCATCCCACACTAGCAAAACGAAGACCTACACTACCTGACGACAATGGTTGCCAAAGGCCGGGCCGAGTTCCACCTGGTCGAATCCGACGCAGACTACTTACCACTGGTGACTAAAGGCGCTGTGCTGGTCAGGGAAGAGACGGCCATCTACCATCTTATGTACGGAGACTACTTAAGGAAAGCCAGGTAAATAAAGTTATTCGCGTAACTCGAGATGTGTCTACAGTCGACAGCACACCAACATCTACATACGTGCACTGAATGGTAGGTAATAAAAACACAGATGTCTGACTAGCGCTAAAAAATGACCTCACTTGTCTTGTGTTACCAGTATTACCTGGCAAAATATCTATGCACCTGCCACCGTCAGACCGCCATCTTGCGAGGTAAGTAACTAGATATTCCTCCGGTAATACCTACATCATTAAGTCAATGGTATGACTTTTGCATAAAACCAGTCGTATCATTTACTATCGCCCAATCAACGTTTATGTCGTCACGCATGGCGCGCAGAATTAATCAATCACAGAGTGTTTTACTCTACAGCACATCTTGCGCTCATTTCATTGGTACAGACTAATTGAGAGGACAGGGGCCGTTTTTGAGAGTTAATTTTGTAGGAAGAAATACTTTACGTTTTTTTTATTTCTAGCGTGCACTCTTATCGGTTGCGTTAATCAATAAATCATTTATTTATTTCTAAACATAGATCGCTCGTAGCCCCGGCTGCCTGAGTGATCTTAAACGATCACGAAGGTTAAGCAACACAGGGCGCGTTCAGTGCATAGATGGGTCGCCGTCTATGCCTAACGATAGTGGCATTTTTCCGAACGGTTTCGTGCTTCGCAAGGCACGTTAAGCTGTTGGTGCCGGCTGCCGTCGATAGATGGCAGTCGTTAAGCCAAGTCAGAGGCCTCAGGGCGGCTTGACAACTTCTGACAGTAGACGAGCCACTAGTCTACAAGCCTCCACCAATCCGGACTTGGCCCCCGTGGTGGAGTATGGCCTATATCTTCCTCAGGGAAGAGACCCGTGCCCCTCGGTGGGGACATAATGGGTTGATGATGAAACATAGATAAATTATAAATACAAGATGTTATCCTACACTAATATTATAAATGTGAAAGTTGGTGAAGATGTTTGGACGTTTGTTACACGATCACGCAACAGTGGCTGAACGTATTTAGATGAAACTTGGCGTACATATAGGCAAAGACCTGAATTGAGACATAAAATACTTGATTTTTCGGTAATGCGTTCCCGTGGGATAATATTTAAAATAGATGGCGTTGTGCGAGCGAACGTTGTGTTTTAAAAAATTTAATCCGTTTATAAGATGTGCAAGAATCTTATAAACGGATTCTGTGGCGGTACGAAGTTCGCCAGGAGAGCTAGTGTAGTAGCACATAGTAATAGTAGGTTTTAGCAAATTTGAAATAGCGACAAAAATATCAGCTGTTCCATGTTAAAGTTTACGACAATGTAAGGAACTAGGAGTTAGGTGGACCCGGAAATTATGAAAATAAAATCACGGGATAGGCATTAGGCGCCCTTGTTTGCTTTTCACACAGTGGACAGCAGGGGCACTAAATTGTTACCAAAAATAAATTATTTGTCGACGAAATACGGGGAGTATTAGCAACGGACAAGACAATATTGTTTATTAATAGGAATGAAAGCGGTTTGTCAGGGTTGTGGCGAGTGCCATACCCCTCCGGGATTCAGGCGTGAGTCTATGTCACAGAACATTCTCTGTTCTATTGTTATCATTATCAGCAGACACACCGCGAGTATTTTTTTTTTTATTATTGATTTTTATTAATTATATCTGTCTGTCTTTTTTGTTGTTATGTTTTTTTCATTGTAACTTTGTGTCAGTGACTGTTGTTGCAAATAGTGCGTGCATGCAACGATTAATAAATGTCGAGGAAGCGAAAGTGTCTGTCAGGTACGTGGCAAGTGGCAGTCCCTGGTCTCTGCCTACCCCTCTGGTATACAGGCGTGAGTTTATGTATGTAATTGGGGAGAAGAAGAAAATAAAAAAAATAGTGGAATGGTGCTATAGGATGATTAACTTCAACGGAATCTTGAAATGTTCTATGCTTTTCTATCAGGCAAGGTGTAGCGGAGGCCGACAGATGCACCTACGTGGTGGCTCCTAACGCTTTCATGAAGAAGATACGAGCGTTCGCTTTCCCTCGGGACAGTCCACTGAAGAGACTGTTCGATCCGGTGTAAGTCTTTTGCCCCAATGTCAAGGCTGCTGTTAGGTACATACATCTGGCATCTACGTCACCCATGGTTAGCTGGTAGTAAATACCTTTCAGTATTAAGCTCGCCTTTTGCACATTGATTTCTTCCGCAATAAATATTTTTTTAATCAAACCTAATTCCTCTCGCCCGCACTTTCTAAGCAATATACTTAATTTTTGTAGAAATTCTGTCTGAGACGTCTTTCTATGAGACTCTTCTAATGTAATTGTTTATATATTTTTAATATCGACATTGTGGCGTAGCCAAGTAGGTAGCCCTAGATCGTATCATATATTTTAGTAAATATTCTATTATTGGTTTTTCTGACGCACATACCTACTTACAATAAAGACAATTCTTATTTTCTCCTGCATAACATTGTTTCAGCCTGACCTACCTCTTGCAAGCCGGCATAGTGAGGCACCTGGAACTCCGAGACCTCCCGAGTACCAAAATCTGCCCTCTGGACTTGCAGTCCAAAGACAGGAGGCTCAGAAACAGCGATCTGCTGATGACGTACTTGATTATGGTGGCCGGGCTCGCCGCCGCTGCGGCTACGTTCGTCGGCGAGGTATGGGGTATACGACTTTTTTACGGTGATAATTGAGATGAGTATTGCTTGCAGTTACGTGGAAATGTGTTTGCTAGATGTGCGAAGACTCCGATTCCTGTTCAAATTAGCAGTTAGAACAGTTCTGTCGTCAGAAGCGCTGTAATCGCATCACTTGACGCAAATGTCAAATGCTAGAGCTGGGCGGGGGAGAATGATCTCGTGTGACGATAACTTAAAACTGTTTCAAACAGTTTCCAATTTACTGTAAACACAGAAGTATTATTAACTTAAGGCTCATTTCACGGTAATCTATACCACATTATTTTTACAATTTTGTTGAATTTGGTTATATTACATACTAAGCAAAAGTGAATTGATGACCTATATTATCTATAATAATTACCAAAATTTCATAAGTAAAACTATAACTGAAAAAAAACTGCTATATGATGACATCAACTTTAAATTTTTCAGTTATTAAAGGCGATAGGATTTTTCATAAATTTATATTCAGTTGATATCTTAAAAAAACATATTATGCCTGTAAATGAATATTTTTAATGCACACCCTGTACTCGTCACACTCGTCACAATGTTCGGTCACACCCGTCACAGTTGAATTTTGGATGTTAAATGTATAATATCAACTGGATGTCAATAAGAATTATAGTGATGTAGGCTTCTTTTGTTCACTAACTGCTGAACTACTCCAATAAATAAATATATAGATAATTAGCAGAAATGCTGTGACTCATGCTTGTAGTAACTAATATTGTTTCCTTACGCTTTAACGATTTTAATCACACCCGTCAGTGATTAAAATCGTTGACAAATTAAAAAAACTAATTTCGTAAGTATTTGGTTTATATTTATTTAAATAAATATAACCAAGAACTATCAATTGTGGTAAAATTGTAAGACATTTTCGAAATTAATAAGTTATAGTACAAAATATAAGTTAAAATTTCATACCCGTCACCATGGAATGAGCCTTAAGTGGATTTATTAACATAATTCCGGATTTTTTATTTGTGGATTACCTTCTACAGGGAATAACTGAGCGAAATTGATTGAATGAATTAATTTCGCTCAGTTATTCTCATTTTTCAATTTATAAGGTCTCGTCATGCCAGAATATTCTCCTTGGCAGAACAATTGGCACGTCATCGTCATCAGCATTCTTAGATGGTAGGACAGTACTGACGCCGATTCATGATCTCCACTTTACAACCTATAGGTATGAGATTAAAGTTTTTTTTTGTTCTATTTCCGTAATCAGACCATTCCTCATGTCCTCTTCCAGCTGCTAATAAAGCGCTACGTGCACAAGAAACAACAACAGCAAGTAGTCGGAAAGTCCAAGAAGAGAAAGCGCGAATCCAAGATAGCAAATATACCCCTAGCGGACTTCGACGACAGCTACCCGCCGCCTTACGAATCTCTCTTTGGACGCAACTCGCGGTACAAAAAGTCTCAGGATAAGGACCATAAGATGATAAATGGAAGGGAGTATTGGGTAGTGAATACTGTAAACGGGGACACCAGACTCATACCGATTAGGACCCCATCAGCGTTTTTGTATCAGCGTACTAAGTATGGGAATAGCAAATATTAGGAGACAAAACACGCATGTACCACTGATAGAAATGTAGGCGATTAGTGTATATGGCAGCTTCTGTGTTGTGCACATAAGTGTGCTTAGGTATATCATTGAATTTTAAGTAGCTTATATTTCTACTCAATTGTCTGGCATATCTTAGAAAATACCTCATATGTGTGTTATCTACAAATGAATCAGGTAATTAATTTGTCATTGACACTTAACCCTTTAACGGGCAGAGCTAGTAAAAGTTCTTCATTGGTTCCGGACTTTATCTCAAAGTGATAAAGTTCAATTTTCGGTGGCAGCAATTATGCTACAGACTGGTAAAGGGTTAACCTATTTAGTGTAAGAGTTAAATTACAGCATGAAAATTGATGTATTTCGCAACTGAATCACATTAGAGTTATTAGCAAATAAAACGGAGCAGATCTATGTGTTACTTGTTTTAATTGCAACATAAATTCACGCCTTCATCCCGTGGGGGTAGACGAGACCAGGATTTGCCACTTGGCACGATCCTGACCTCTTTCTTAGCCGTTGCATGCACGTACGCCGCTTTCGGGTACTTTTTGTTTTGCCCTTCTCTAACACATCCCCTATTTGGGGGAAGAATATCCGCCTGGGACGTCCCCTACCGGCCCATCCACCCACATTCGCTCGCTGTATTTATTTCGTCATCTTTCGTCTTTTATCCTCTCCATAATTATGTTTAAGTGGTTCAAACCAACGCAACCATTAAATTCCCTACCGTCTTTATCATAAAAATAAAAGGCTTTTGAAATTTTTATATACGATATTTTTTATTAACCGTGAAAGTACATTTCACATAATTCAATTTAACATTAAATCATAGTTTCTTCTAACGTCAATCATATTTTAGCAAACAATTTAATTTAAACTAATTTATAATTGAAGGAACTAAATAAATGGGTCCGCTTTAGAACCTTACGCTTCTAATAAATAAAATCCATATTATAATCGATAAATATAAGTACTTAATTATTATATGTGAATAGTGTGCATACCCTGTTTAAAATACAGATAAGTTAACGGCCGGTTTCCCAAAGACATTAGTAAACCCGACACATAGCGTAGGCAAAAGCCTACAGTATTATTTATAAATATACGGTGGCTTAAATCACTCCTAAAATGCAGTGGCAAATGAATTTCGCCGCAGACTATTTAAATTGCATTTCAGGAGTATTTCAAGGAATCGTGTTTTTATAAACAGGCCTGCTAGTCTACATCCGCCATGTCAAATGCCTTCCACCTATGTCATCAAGACAATATTGTCATATTGAGAAATCTGTCGCAATCACAACATAACGTTATAAAGCGGACCAACTAATAATCTTACGAGGCTGGGCCTGTGTAAATGTAATACAATGTACAATATTATAATACACATTTTGTACATTCATTACACACGGGTACAATATTATACATTTAAAATTGAGCAATGACGCCGGGACGTCACGCAACACATCATCAGTACTCAACAACGTATTTTTTGTATAAATATATCTTAATATTTTATACTCTCCACTAATTAAATTAAATTACTTAGTAAAACTACATTTTAGGTGGAGAAAGGCTGAGGGCCCTTTGATAATTTTGTTACGCTTGCTTTCGAGACTAGTATTTTAAGTACTTGGCTGCAGTTTATAAGAAAACTCATTCTTTTTCACTTCTCATGCTATGAAAGTGCTTATTTGTGCAGGATAAGGCTGCACAAAATCGAATTTCGTGCACAAGTGCATTAACGTATCTACTCATAAATGTATCTCTATTATGGCAAAGAAAATGATCTATACAGCCAAACACAATAAGATAGAATTTAAATTCAAGTACCTACGGTAGGTTATTTAATTAATTTAAGAAAATTATTATTACAAAATTAATTTAATAGTAGGCTGTATAGGTCTGCAACCCAAGTCTAATATCAATGTCGTAAGATAAAAAAAAAATAAAGCGGCTTAATAATTTCTTCAATTTGCTAAATTATAACTTTATTTCCTCGCAATCAAAGTGAAAAGCAGAGTTTATAACTCGTCCACAAAACCATTTTATCCGCGACATTACTATCAGTCTCGGATAAAAATGGTTTGTTTTGTGCACTTGTAAAATCTACTATTCTTATACCAAAACAAAAAACCGTAGTCTCGAAAATTTTGCAACTTTACGGATATACATAGGACCTCTGAATAAAACCTCTAATGTGCAAAAAAGCTAGTTTTGTTGGCGATCAAAATTTTTACATCACAGGATTTGGCTATTATAACGTTATTTTCTATTTTATAAATTCTTCAAAATATTGAAAGATTCCTTTAGTTTTCTATCGAGAAGCTAATGAAAAAACGGACATGTGCATCGATACAAAAGTTGCTAATCGTGATTTTGTCTATCTACAGAAGTTATTGCAAAGTATTACCCGAATTTCGTATCTAAAGTAGAACCTTACTATAGTAAAAAAAAATGCTAGCCACTGGCTTTTTTTTCTACCTAAAACTAAGAAGTATAGGATCACAATGTTTAAGTTTAAGAAACAGTAATCTTTATGAAATGATAGTTTTTCTGTGTCTACATTATATGTAAATAAATATAGTTATAAAAACGATAAAAGCTAACGGAGCCCAAATTATTTTGAAGAAAATGACTACGTAACGTATATTAAATTAATCTAGAAAATAATTTGGATTTACAAGTATTATCAGTAAGCGATTTTAATATTATGAACACAAAAATTCACCGACTGATATTTACTTGTATGTATTTGTCACCGATTGACAATTCGCCATTGGACGACAGCAATCACTAAACAGTTGGCCAAGATTCAGAGTTGCAAAATAATCAGGGTATTTTTAGAGTCAGCGACCAAACTATGTTTCAGTTTGTTGTCGAATAAATTATTATTCAATAATTTTGACACCATAATTAATCAATCTCCATACTGCTTATATTTCAAGTTACTGATTTTTTGGGTTATTTGTTATTGTGTCATTATTATAGGTACTTAGAAACTAGAAAGCAATGATTTATCTGTCACCAAGGTTAATTCACACAATTTCTGTGTTCTCAAGAGTATGAGATGGAACAGGGAAGAAGTTACGAAACGTATTTATTGTGTCATCAAAAAGTGCTATTGTACTTGATGTTGATTAATGAGGATCTTTATCTTTTTATCTTGTGATTAGGATATTTGAAATAGATATTGTAAGGTGATATTATTATGTGTTTACAAATGCTGCATTTATAATATAACTTATAATTCAAAGCTTTGTTACAAAATGATACACTCATAATATTTTTTACCATTATTTAAATTAGGTATAACTCTTTGAATTTGGTTTAGATCTTCCCTGGATTTACAATAAATCTTCATTGGCATCTTGTATTGCATTAGTATGTTTGTGCATGTTGCATCAATGAACATTCATTGCAAACCAAAAGAATAATATTTCCAACTTCGACAGCCGCAAAGCAATTCGCTATTTTAACGTCCCAGCGAGACACTTACCATACTCCTAACCATCCTCTCTCTGAATATTTAAATGCTTCCATCCACAATGCCACTGGTTCTCACAAACAGCCATTAAACCCCGAAATTATGAACCTCCCTTTTTTGTTCCTAAACTCGACTCCAGAACCACTTCATCGCCGCCCTAAGGTTTCATACAAACATAGCCTTTCAGATCCACTATCAATTGCGACGTGACACTTCAAAACGACTCCAGTGGCTCCACCCTTAGGCTTCATTATTTAGAAACTAGTACTTATCTACGTCACTAGCCCGTTACAAGCTTGTATTGGACACGCAGACGCCGGACGGCGGTCAGACGGACAGTCTTTCCTCCGTTGGGGCGGAAGGTAGAAGGGATCCGCACTCCAGGGCATCCAGATGTCTGGCGCTGGTTCCGCCAGCTGGGCTAGTGCCGAGGCGCTCATGTGACGTCATCGACTCGGTCCGCGACCCCATGTTGCGCTGGCGGCAGAGGTACGGCGTCATGGACGGCGAGGGCGTGTTGCGCTCCTGAAATTTAGGTTGGTGGTCAGGGGCGTTTATGTTTATCAGTAGTTTAACGCTCCTGAAATTTAGGTTAGTGGTCAGGGGCGTTTATGTTTATCAGTAGTTTAACGCTCCTGAAATTTAGGTTGGTGGTCAGGGCGTTTACGAATATATGTGGTTTAGCCCTCCTGAAATTTAGGTTGGTGGTCAGAGTGTTTACGAATACAAGTAGTTTAGCGCTTCTGGAATTTAGGTTATTGGTCAGGGCGTTTACAAATACTAGTTTAGCGCGCCTGGAATTTAGGTTGATGGTCAGAGCGGTTACGAATACAAGTAGTTTAGCGCTCCTGGAATTTAGGTTATTGGTCAGGGCGTTTACAAATACTAGTATAGCGCTCCTGGAATTTAGATTGGTGGTCCGAGCGGTTACGCATACAAATGGTTCACTTGTGATATAAGGATTGGTAAAAACATACATTATAATGCGTACAAGGGTGGAAAAATATGTGGTACGCGCTACTTTGGATAGCGGCGTAGAAATATAAGAAAGACTATCTAGGTAAACACAAAACTATGTACAATGTGAAATAAAATGCTAGATCAATGTCACTTATATTACTGGTTACTGATTAACTAAATAGAAATTATAGAATGTAACACTGAAATGTCACACCGTCAAAATACGTCGAACAACTATTAGAGATAGTATGATGTAATTTATATCGTCATCAAGATACTCACTATATTAAGTACTCGCTTAATTTCCTTTTAAATATTTCATATTTTAATGTCCTGAATGTTTTGGGAATTGATGGCAAATCAGTGGTGCCCCGAAAGTTTGCACGGTTGCTGGTCGCCGGACAAAACAGCTCCTAAATCATCATCATTCAGCCACAAGAAGTCTGCTGCTGGACATAGGCCGCCTCCATGGATTTCTGAAGATTGGTTGGAAGCGGCTTGCATCCAGCGTTTTCCTGCCACTTGGATGAGGTCATTTGTCCATCCTGTGGCTGGTCGTCCTACGCTGCGCTTGCCGATATGTGGTCTCCATTCGAGAACTTTTCGGCCCCATCGGCCATCAGCTCCTAAATATGGCGCTGTTATTACAGTCTGCTGAGGATTCTACAGTTTGAGCGTGGGATAACTAAAAGATGCTCTATAGGAAATATCGAGTAAGCTAAAATTATAAAGTTATTTTAGGTTTTATCGTGCCGTATGTCAATATCTTCACATAAATTCCCATATCAATCATGTTATTGATACCATAATTGATGTCCATACACGTCCGTCAGGTTATCAAATATAATATAATACTACAAATTCTACGGAACACTATGAAACTCGTAATACAAGTCAATGATTTTTAAAGTAGGTATCTATAATACACCGTAACTGACTACGCTAAAAGCTTTTTAATAACCCACGAACCAATAAACATTTTAAAAATGCACTAATAATGTCCATTAAGTATAACAAGAGATACCAGTATGTGAGTAAACTTTATCGAATAAATGCAGTCATTACCTTTGAAAACATACTTTTATTTACTCATAACTCGTTTGCTTTCTTTCAGCGGACATTTTCTTTGTAAATGTCATGCATTTCCACTGACCTACTTCGGAAAATCACATGCATATTGAGTGTCCTGTGACGCAAATAATGTCAATTTGCTTTGACCTTTGAAGTGCACAGTAATTTGCGAAGTTATTTCCTCGTTAAAAAAAACAAAACGGGTAATTGCAAAATTTTTACTATTTTTATTTATTTTACATTTATAATAGTGACTTTCAAATTATGAATGCAACAAACAATATTAATGGAACCTAAAATCTATAATATTAGTCAAATATCACAATACAATCACATTGTCAGGCCGTATAGACAGTATTTACCACATGACTAGCTAAAGTATACACAAAATATCACAACTTACAACAAAGTGTATTCGTTACTGTTATATAATTAAAAGTTTTATAAAACTCTTCAAAACGTGCGTGTTGAGGTGGAGGGTAGGTTGTCTTGTTCTATCAATATGTCCTTGAAAAAGATTTATCGTACCCTTATCGATTCTAAAGTGAAAAACTGCAATTCAAAATGAAAGAAAGGTTCAAAGGTCAGTCTTTCGACACAGGAAAGTAATGGATACTGGATGATTGATAATGTATGATGGAAAACGTGACTTACAGTTTTTTATGAGTTTGCTTTCGATCGATTCTACAATGGAAAATTGATGCTCTTACGAGTTGAGGTCCATAACATGACATAATTGTCCACAGTTGGACAGAAGGAAGTGAGGGAGGCCTATCGCTCCGCACACAAAACTGCGAATCGGCGCGATGCGAATTCGCAACGCAGAAAATTGCGATACGAATTGCTGCGATGCGATTTCGTGCGGCAAGGCTCTCTCTCCCAAGAATCTCCCTTCCACAATTCGGGTGACCATTCGACGACCATCAACCGTACTGAACGTATTTTGTAAGCTAGGTCGTGACGTGGATCGTAAAAAGAAGTGCTCACTTCCGTTATTGCTAAGAAGATACAAGAAAACGAAACGAAGAAGATTTTGGGTTCATCCATTTATTGCTATTATGAACGCCGATGCGAATCAATTCGCAAGTTCTTGCGATGCGTCGCGGAAGCTCGCGGATTTTTACGATGCGACGTCGCATCGCAGTTTTGTGTACGGGCAATATGTCCAGCAGTGGACGAGTAACGGGCTGATTGATTCATCATCATCATCAGTCATTTGACGCCCACTGCAGGACACAGGCCTCCTTCGCAGTTTTCATAACCATCAGGTGTTTTGACATAGGGCTGATTGATTAATTAATTGATATGGAAAATTTAAACATAACATTATTAAGGTAGACTTCCGTGCATCGCGGCCGATCGCAGCCGCGCGCGATAGATCGCGTGCGAAGGAAACAGCGCCATACATTTTCATACAATGACTATGGCGCTGTTTCCTTCGCACGCGATCTATCGCGAGCGGCTGCGATCGGCCGCGATGCACGGAAGTCTACCTTTAAACTACGAGTATATCTCATTTTTAAGGTGACTATCTGCATCGAACAATTCAACCGTACCGAATGAAACCAATTTTAGAATTCTTTGTATAAAATCTTATGGAACTTCGCTCACCCACCAGCGCCGCATCGGACGTATTTGAAATACCAATGAAATTTGAAAATTCGAAAGCTCTATTAACTTTCGTTCGGTGCGGATAGGTGTTCGTCCTATAGAGGCGACCTAGAGGTAACTAGTAGCGCCACCAATAGAAAACAATATTTTATGCAAAGAATTAACAGCATAAACCTGAAAAAAATTGTGGTTATTTTTATTAGTCAAGAAGATTAAAGATTTTTTTGGCAAAAACGGCCGATCGATTAAAGCACTAGATAATATGCTGTAGGTTCGAAAAATGCCTACCACCATTATTTAGATTGATTGTATTTCATTTCCTGCAAAAACGTATTATAAAAGAAGATAAGAATATTCTTTATTGTACACCCGAAAAAAAAACCAAAATATTGGTTATATCATCATCATCATCATCATCATGATCGAATAATCGGATGCATATTTACCTAAAGTTGAGGTGTTGGCTGTTATGGAATGCACTTTTGTATAGATCGTAAAAAATCAAGCGATTTCAGAATTATCGTTTAGTGCTTTCCGACTATAGATCGGGTGCTGGCTAATGTTATAAAGTTAATTGCCAAACTGTCATTGCAAACGTCAAGATAAGTAATTTTCTTTCTTCACTCTACATAGCGACAAACAACTCGGTTTTAACGGTTTTTTAAATTCATAATACTACACGCTAAATAAGTCGTCTCCATGCTACGTATGCGATTAGTTTTGCATTCCCGAATTTTCTGAAATCCCGGGATTTATATTTAAAAAATATGTTTTAAGAAGCCGCTTCCATAATTTCTGAGCCAAAAAATAACTTTAGGTAAATATGCATCCGATTATTCGATCACTGGTTATATAACATGATTTTTGTTCCATTGGCGGCTCCTGTTAGCTCCAGGTAGCCCAATAGAAGAGAGATGTACTGGACAACCTACAGACAAAATCCAAAATAGATCGGCACTTTCAGCCCATACAGCCCCCAAATAGAAGGACATGAAAATAGCCCTAAACTAGGTCGCCGTAGAGTGCAAAATCGGTACTCACTTGTTGATTGAGGCCACAACAAGTGGCGTTGTGACACAGGTCGTTTTGTGGACAGTGGAGGGCGCACGGCGCTTCGGCCGACCCGCCGCTCGTAATCTGTTGGTGAAACAGAAGCTTAGAACTAGAAAATACTGACTGAACCTTGATCGGTCACTGGACGAAGTAATTGGCAAAATGGTGAGGATATAGACATCTACAGACTACCTGTCAACTGAGGCGCTACGAGACATTTCGACACCTTGGGACTAACCGACAGCGCGCTTTGCCGGGAATGCCTTTAAAGAAAAGGAAAAACCCGCTCACGTGACCATTCACTGTGAGAGCATAGAAAAGCAACGGACCGCCATCATCATGCGTGGGATTCCCAATTTGGGAAGCTGGGATCGCTTCAGGCGGCCTGCAGTGACATCAAAGCAATGCTGGCTTTCTGAAAAGAGATGGCTGGCTGGAGTAATCTCACAGCTTTGCTACGTACAATTGCCCAACCAAAGGGTAAATGCATAAATCTCATGTCTAACTAACAATATAACAAAATTACAGTCGTAATAGACATGTTTTAATTTTGCTACTCCTTATTAAAAATGTAGTACAGGTTATCAAAAATACATATAAAATTACCCTCATATCACTTTCTACTAATGCCTAAGACTACATTCGTTATACTTACTATTATACAATCATCAAAAATATTAAGAATATGCGAGCGAGATTCCAGATGCAAAAGTAGCCTTAAGAGGTCGCCTCACGAGGCGATTCCTAATTCAAACGTAGTTTGGTTTTAACCTATACACGACATGCCAGATCGCAATAAAAACTTTAGCCTTTGAATCTACGCAATGAGATGATTTATACAGCGTCCAGTGGCACCTTCGCTAACACTAGATGGGAGAAGGGACCCCTCGGACGCTGCAGTGCCTGGGACATTGTTTTATATGGAGTAGGCTTGCCCAGAACCTACACCATCCTGACAGCTAAGTCGGCCTAGCCCACAGGAAAGACAAGTCAATACGTGCGGAGCCAACCGACCGCGGGTTTCCTCACGATGTTTTCCTTCACTGTTAGCTTATGATATTGCTAACTTTGGCGGCTGGCAAGAGCTGGATGAGAGTAGCCGAGGACCGTGCTCACTGGCGTGCAATAGGAGAGGCCTATGTCCAGCAGTAGACAAGCGTAGGCCGATAATGACGATGATGATGATTGCTAACTTTGAAAATAAACATAGGTACATGCCCGTATTGGGAATCGAACTTGGGTCTCCCACTTCCACATTCCATTGAAATTGCCAATCTGCGGTGGGCATGCGTGGTGATTAAGCCCATTCTTTCTCTCCGAGAGAAGGCCTGTGCCCTGCAGTGGGACGTATATAAGCTGCAGTGTTGTTGTTGAAAAAAATCTTGTACAATTATGAATTCTTTTTATTCCACTGAAAAATTGTCTATTGCCTCGGTGAACCAGAAATAAAATATTGGTCAGGGGTCCAAAAAAATCCAGTTGAAAGACTGTTGCTTACCCCAATGCCACCTATAGGCAGCTCGACAAACTCCGGCTGAATGGTGGTAGAGTGGATGCCTTCGTTGTGGAAGAACTCCTTTACCTTCTCAGCTATCTTCATGTATTCGGACAGGTTTCTACATCTGGGAAGAGAAATTACTAACATAATTTCACTATAGATAGACAGATAGAGAACACATTATTGCACAAGCAGGAGAAAGAAATACAAATAGTTTCTTATATCTAAGTAGTAGTATACAATGCGGAACTTCGTCTAACTTAGATTGGAGTGACATTGCTTTTATACCAAAGAAATCATTTAAAAACTTCAAAAATAAAACAATAAAATATTTCATTCGGGGTCTTCGGGTTCACGAAAAAATGCGAAAAATAAAGTTACTATAACAAAACCCTTATTAGATTTAGTTTTTCATGGAAAACTGAACGTTTTCTTATAAGGGTGTACACACATAAAAACATCATATCCCGAGATAACTCAAATATTGATAATCGCTCGAAGCGACACATTATAAGGCGTTACGTGCAAGTTGTGACGTCATAGTTTGAGCCCGATTTGGATTGCGCGTTTTCGTATGACGTGACTATAATAACTTTTCGACAGGCGAATTATCAAAAGTATTTGTCACCGAGAAAAAAAAATAACAAGTTTATTTATCTTTTAACATGGTCTCTCCGATTATATAAAAACATTGTTAAGTGCAAGTCCTCTATAGAGCGATCTGTTCTATACTATACAGTTATTGAAATAATGCTGATGACAACTTAAAAAAAAACATAGAACGCAGGGGGTAGGGAATGTAGGCCGTCGTCTGATGAACCGTGGATTGGATTAACTCTGGGACGTATTTGATGCAGAGGATCTCCCGTGCAGCGCGGTAATGCTGCCATCGTTATAGGAACCACACAACAATATGTCGTCGTTGGGTCAGATATGTTGCAGGGTGGTTTGATTGACTGATTTTACGTTGTTTGTGTACCTACGTGTCTTATTTTAATTAGTTTTTTTAATTCATAGTTTTAATTTTTGACTAAACATTCGACTTTCGCTACTTTATATGGATCAATAAAGTTGTTTCAGAACGTAACTTTCCAAAACTATTAATCACATTGTATTGTTTATCGATATTACATGAACACTGATATAAACACTGGCATTTTTATTGTCTTTTTATAATTGAAGAGAATCGTCATCGACATTCTTATTCTGGGGTGACTGAACTGTAATCTATAATATTTTGGAGTTATGCAGTTTTCATCATTCCCACGTGTAGGACCTCCCTTTGGGAGGTCGTTTTGTATATGTACACACAATTTTAAAAAAGTTATTCAGTAAACAAACAAAGGAATGCTACATCGTCTATTACTGGCTTTCCATATACATATGTATATTACACTAGTTCGTTTCCACGGTTTAATTAATCATGAAGCGTTTTCGCCAATTCATTAACTTACACCTTTATACGCTTATTCACGCTTTCGGGAATTTTCGCTCGAACTCAAACCATAAATATTACTATTAGTGAATGTAATGCCTGATTTTTTTTTACAGCAAACATATTGCAGTTTAAACACTGGTCAAATTTAAAATCATTTAATGAAAATGCCGCACTGGATGGGAAAATTAATTATTTCTCATCCAGTGCGTTAGAAAATTAAATTTTCTTTGTTTTCTATTATTAGTTTTTAAGATGAGGTTTATAGGTAGGCCATTGTAGCCAAGTAAAAAAAAGTTAAATAAATATATAAATATGTTTCGTTGGTTAATTAGTTACGCCATATACGCCATATACATGGCGTAATAAAATACTTTCATCTTTGCCAAGTTGAAGTTCTACCTAAAATACGTTTCGGACCAAACATTTTACTGTCGTTCCATACTAAACTAACATCAATTCAATCAACTTAGTATAGAAGAGCAAATATTTTTTTCACTACTTCAAAATTGTTCCCATATAAAAGTGTTTCGTATTTAACCACTTCTTCTGGGGCACACTGCGGTGGTAGCCTAGTGGGTAGAGCATTGGACTCGGAAGCGGGAGACCCAGGTTCGATTCCCAGTGCGGGCATGTACCTATGACTTTGTTTTCTAAGTTATGTACATTTGTGAAGTGAAGTTATAGTAGCAATACCACTCGCTAACTGTGAAGGAAAACATCGTGAGGAATCCTGAGTGTCTGAGCTATTCATATACCTCAGCGCTTGAAATCGCCAATCCGCGGTGGGCTCCCGTGGTGATTAAGCCCATACTCTCTCCCTGAGAGAAGGCCTGTGCCCTACAGTGGGACCTATATAGGCTGCTTATGCTTCTGGGGCACGTTTGCGTATTATGTTACACGCTCTGTACAATACTTATTTACAATTTTGGACTATAATGGCTATTTGCCTATAGAACTTATGGAATGCAATAACGTTGCCGGTACCATAGCTTCCATCTACTGCACCAATATTGATATCGAAAAGAATAAGATTATACAAGTGCCTATATATTCAATCAGTTTAGCTCCTAACCAGGTCATGGTGAAATAGATCCGACTTTAAATTGAACCTTATCACCTTGAAAGAAAGTCCAAAACCAATGAAAAATTCTTACTACCCAAGCCTGGTCACGCGTGGTCATTAAGAAGATACTCTCTCCCTGAGAGTAGGCCTGTACCCTACAGTGGGACGTATTAAGACTGCTTATGTTATTCCTGGTTAAGGGTTACAGATTTAAACTCACGATAAATCTAACAAATATAAAACAAACAAGCATGCGGCAAGGTCAAAGAAACAAGCCCAGCCCATTATTAGTTCAATGACATCTCTTCTGGGACAAAGAAGCTCCCGGCTGGTCCCGTGCCAACGGCCATTTATTTTAGAACAGTTATGTTTCTTTCACTTCCACACTCTCCGAAGTAAACTTCATTGCGGCCTTTTCGTAGAAGCTTCGTTACACCTAATTTAATAGTACATTGTCAACTACTATTACAAATATTTTGAAGGCGAGAGTGTTTCTTTGAATCCGGAGCGAAGGATTCTAGAGTAGAATCCTGAGCGCAGCGAGGGATTCAAAGTACACCACTCGAGCTTAAATTAGTGTTGCTCCCGATGTGGAAACTCTACGTTTTATGACCCTCTATAAAAAAATAAGTAAGTGCAACTTATGAATGAGAATAGTACGTTTGTACCACATTTTTAGCGTTCGATACAATGTTCTCTGAAGTTAATAGAATACTTTCATTCTCACTACTTGAGGACACACTCACTTTTTAATTTTTATGTAAACAATTGCGAACAAAGGCAAAGAAATCCATTTCGCACGCCTTTAATTTTTTACCTTTTTTTTCGCTCACGCGCGGTTTCCTTATCATACAGTTACCTGTTCATACAATGTTCGTGATTGGAACTTTTACTAGAAATATCCACATTCCAAATTCAAATCACTTTTCATCCCTAGGGTTCGTAGGAGCTATTTTGGTCCCTGTTTACGGGGACTAATCAAGCTCTGTTTGAATAGATTTGATAAAAAATAGTTCAGGGTTTATCAGGATCACAAAAAATGCGAAAAATAAAGTTACTACTTATAATAATAAAAAACTTATTAGGTTTAGTTTTTTCATTTATTTCCAAACGTTTTCTTATAAGGGTGTAGTGTAGATGCATAACACCATTACTTTACGAGATAACTTAAAAATATTCATAAACGCTTTATAGGTAAATACATTATAAGGCGTTACGCGCAAGTTGTGTCGTCATAGTTTCAGCGCGATTTGTATGGCGCGTTTTTGTACCACGTGACTTTATTAACTTTTCGACAGGTTATATTATGAAAAGTATTAATCATAGGGAAAAAAATATACCACGTTTATCTCTTAACGTGACCTCTCCGATTGTATTAAGAGATTGTTTTGTGCATGTTTTCCAGTTAATGGTATATCGTTTAAAAAGTTTTTGTAGGTGTTTCCATAAGCCGTAAAGAAGGCCCAACATCGTTTGTTTGTAACTGTTCAGTTGGCTGGCTTATTAAACCAGTTGGCTGCTATTTCCATATCGCTTTTTTAAACGTGATTAACTTTACCATATTAAGTAAATCCTTCTCTTTCAATAGTTTAACACCGATTTAAACTATATTCCAATATAATCTCCGTAAAAAATTCGAAATAGTGACTTCAAATTCCTAAATTCACTTTCTTGGAGCACAATTTTGTTAATTTAAGGACAAGGTTAGTAACAGTACCACGCATAGATGGTGAAATTGGAACACAAGGTGAATTAAAAGTACACAGGCCTTCGGGAAAAACTGACATCATCATGATGATTAAAAACTTAAGTGAAAGAGATGACATCACGAAGCAATCAATCACAAATAACGCCCCACTGTCAACTTAGATACATAGAGAACCTAATAGTTAATGGGTTAACTTTTTATATCAGTGGTTTAGAACCACACTTCGCCACTCCTGTTAATTCGTGGTGAGTGTAGAACAAATAGGCTTATCTAATAAACACAACATTTATTGGGTTTAACGAGGGATTTTATGTGCGAAAAAAATGTTGACTAGCACAAATGTTTGTTCTTAATTAAATTTTTCCTTTGTATATCAATAATATTCATCGGTATACAATGGATATGCACGATTATGATTTAGGTAATGAAAACAAGAAATAAAGGATCGATAACAACTAGTTATCATGAATATTCCGTATAGAATACGGAATATTTTAACATTTGCGTCAGTGCAAATGAGCATCTATCACTTGGTTTTGTAAGTTATGTACATTTGTGAAGTTATAGTAGCAATACCACTCGCTAAACGTGAAGGATAACATCGTGAGGAAACCTGAGAGCTATTCACATACCTCAGCGCTTGAAATCGCCAATCCGCGGTGGGCACCCGTGGAAGCCCAACTCTCTATCTGAGAGAAGGCCTGTGCCCTACAGTGGGACGTATATAGGCTGCTTATGACATTACTCTTGCAGTACGAGATAGTTCCATATAACATTTAAATTGCACTTTTCAAGATTAAGATGCCACTGATCACGAGAATACGGAATATTCAAACATTTGCGTCAGAGTAAATGAGCATTATTAGGCGCTGCTTGGAGTAGGAGATAATTCCAGAGAACATAATATTGTCCCTTTAATTAATTGAGATGTCAGTCATCACACGACTCGCCCGAATCCATCCAATCATATTAGAAGTTTGTTATAGCGTGACGCAGTCTTACCCAAACTCTAGCAAATTATGCTCATCGGTTTGGCGTCAATCCCGCACGTATATGAAATTTCACACTAATAAATTAGCTTTTGATTGTTTACTGAAATCCCATATAAGAAATGCCGAGCAACTTTTCAATTTTACTCTAACCATAATTTTACTCTACTAACTAGTATAACAATTCACTGTACTGGCCTCTTCACTCTACCCACGACAACGGAAACTGCAACGTTGTCCAAACGACTTCGGCAATTAAGGTAAATCTTACTACTATTATAAATGATAAGATAAAAAAAAAGAAGAAAATACGCCAGATCAGCTGAACGGATCTGGACGAAATTTGGCACCGAGATAGATTTATAGTCTGGAATAGCACATAGGCCACTCTTTATCCCGGAAAAAAACACATAAAAATTTCCACGAACGAAGTCGCGGGCAACAACTAACATACCTTATATGCGCGGACGCAATGATCCTGTCGCCGGCCAACTGCCAGACGTGGAACTCGTGCACCGCGAGCACGCCGTCCACTTTCTCCAAGAGCCGTCGTTGGATCGCGTCCACCTGTTGGGAAACACGTTAGAAATTACATTGGCTTGCCGGCGAGGGCAAGGTTACACACACACAGCGGGTGTGCCGTGGCTTTGGGTCGGTTTAATCAGACCAAGTTCAAATCAAACAGCGATACAACTTGTTTACATTGAAGAATATTTCGTTATAATAATCTTAAACAATATGTCAGCGCTTGAAATCATCAAACCATAGTGGACACGGAAGGTAAAGTTGGCGGGTGCTCTTTCTCTCTGAGGAGGCTGTACAATGAGCATTGCACTATAATTACCGGGTGTTAATAAGCTAACGCCCTTCCCAAAATTAACGTATTTTTTTCCAAAAGAACCATATCTGATTAATCAACGGAAGATATTTAGAAGTATTTTATTTTTAAATATCAATCCGATATTTAGAAAATTGTAGAAGCAGGCGTAACATTTTTTTAAAAGAACAATGTAGCATTATTTGTTAGTTTTTAACCCCCGACGTAAAAAACGACGGGGTGTTATAAGTTTGACGTGTCTGTCTGTCTGTCTGTTTGTCTGTGTGTGTGTCTGTCTGTGGCATCGTAGCTCCCGAACGGATGAACCGATTTTGATTTTGTTTTTTTTATTTGAAAGGAGAATTAGTCGGGAGTGTTCTTAGCTATGTTTGATGAAAATTGATCCAAGATGGCCGCCGCTACAAAATGGCGGAATATATATTTTTTAACAACCACCTCAATATGGGTATCAAATGAAAGGGCTTGAGTAGTAGAATACTATAACTATGACAAATTTCAAATCCAAGATGGCCGCCATCACCACATGACGAATAACTTACTTTTTTAATTAAGCTATGGTTAGGTCTTCAATCGAAGTGTTTAAATAGTAGAATAACGTACGCTATATTGGCATGGAATTGTAACTAACCAAAACTCTTAGATACGTTTGATGAAAATTAATCCAAGATGGCCGCCGCAACAAAATGGCAGAATACTTAATATTTTTCAAAGTCACCTCAATATGGGTATCAAATGAAAGGGCACATATATAATTACATATATAATACGAGTAATTTGAATTGCAGATTCACATATACATATACACATGAAATACCTACTCGTATCAAAGATAATCCTAATCAAATAGCTATCTTTGAAGTAGCTTACCTATTTGTACGAAAGTTAAAAAATTAAAGGAAGACTGAAATAAGGTACGAAACTGGAATAGTTAAAAAACAAAGGAGTCCTTACAAAAAGCATGAAATAAAAAATACTTAAATTAAAAATTTAAAAAACCCCCGACACAAAAAAATGCAAAAAAACCTAAAAAGCCTAAGAACAATTTAAAATTACTAGGTAATTAAATACCACAAATTTTCATCAAAAAAAGGTTGCCTTATAAACCCTATAAAAAGTCAAGAAATAAATTCGAAATGATGACCCTACTTAAATACAGATAACAGCAAGTCTAACTATCCACTTTGGATTTCCCTTATGCCGGAGGCATAAGTGCTAATATTGAACTCCAAGTAGTTACCTTGACCCGCTGTTGACCGTACGTATGAAATCTTTTGATCAAATGTTGTCGCGTCGGGGGACCGCTCTAATTTATAAGCCTAACATTTTAATTTTAGGCTTATAAATTAGAATTACATTGAAATTACAACGAAAATGATAAACGGTATTAAGAATTTCAAGTGAATCTACGTAATAATAATAAAAAGACAATATGTACACTGCTACATTACTAAATGAACCTTGAAATTGAGGACTTAGGATAAACTTAATAGGTAATTTACATAATATGTACTTAAACAAAATGTTAGGCTTATAAATTAGAGCGGTCCCCCGACGCGACAACATTAAAATTTGATCAAAAGATTTCATACGTACGGTCAACAGCGGGTCAAGGTAACTACTTGGAGTTCAATATTAGCACTTATGCCTCCGGCATAAGGGAAGTCCAAAGTGGATAGTTAGACTTGCTGTTATCTGTATTTAAGTAGGGTCATCATTTCGAATTTATTTCTTGACTTTTTATAGGGTTTATAAGGCAACCTTTTTTTGATGAAAATTTGTGGTATTTAATTACCTAGTAATTTTAAATTGTTCTTAGGCTTTTTAGATTTTTTTGCATTTTTTTGTGTCGGGGGTTTTTTATTTAAAGTGCCTTAAATGGGTTCCGTGTATAACATAAGCAAGTGGCGCACTTGGAGTTGAACGGCACATTTTTTACTCCTCAAATTTTCAATTATTTTTAATGGTAAGTATAAAATATGCTCTCAACAACCTAGTCGTATTATGGAATTATGCTTGGAAACGATAACTTGCCTCATCGAATGGTGTAATAAGTTATTATTGCATAGCATTTGTCACTACAAACAAGTTTTGTCATAGGAATGTGTAAATATAGGAACCAGATAGCGGAAATTACCTGGCGCAATAAGGTTGACAAACAAAGTGAATAGTGCATTGATAGATATTGATCAAGGAAATAAAATTCCTTATCCTAGTGGGTAATCACTATTGGTGTACCGTATCCGCGAAAATTGAAGGAAGAAAGAAAGGAAGACATTGTTTCATTCAAATATCCACAGCAACACAGAGTCGACAAGCAAATACATGTGGATTTGCCAGTTGGATACATATTGGATACATAGACTGGTCAAGTAGAGTTCTATAACTAAGTACTCTATCATTCGGGGACATTCATTAATATTATTCATATGACTGTTTTTTGGACCCTACAAGTCATTACAAGTCAAGTATCGCGTAGCGCAACTCCAAAAGGTCGTATCCTAACAGCATTTGAACCGGATAATATTGAATTTCATAGATAGACATTACGGATCCTTTTGGATTTGTGGCAAAATCTCTAATTCTCGGGGTTGATTTAACTGGATTTTTTACCACGGTTTCACTTGACTGTTCGATAATAACACGATCTTATGGCGATATCGCGCCATACGCGTCTCATCACATGTTTTGCTCTGTTTCAAAATAATATTCGTAGATTTTTTCAACATTAAAAAAAAAATCTAACGAATGTAATTTCGCGGAACCCTGATGACTTTTTAATGGAACCCTTCGGTTCCACGGAATCCAATCCAATACAAAATAGAGTAAAATAACATCCATTGCCGTCCTAATACCACGCTATTGAATAACTATGTAGTGGACTCAAAGACCCATAAGTCCACTATCTAATATCAATATACAATGTATTGTATGACGATAAGTGAGACCAATTGATTCTAGCTCTGAATGCAATACTTGATAACGTTATCGGAATATCAAAGACTTTTAGCCATAGATAAACTTGTCTACATTATCTTTATTTCACTATATTGTAAGTTAGTCGTGAAATCGGTAGCTGCTCTTGATTTAACTTTTTCCACACTCACCGTCACAGATAACCGATTCTGCCTGTGAAAAACGACAACGAAATTGCTTTCAATATGTTTGGATAATTGTCACCCAACCCATGCATAAAGGGGCCGGACGGCTTTTGATGACATTCAGCACACAGACCTTGTCTGAAAACATAGGTTCTTTTTATCAGAATCCCATATGCATGAAGACGAGAACATCCCTAGTGAGTTTCTACGCGTATTTAACAAAATTGTTATTTACGAGTATAAAATTATAACATAACGTATCTGTTACGTTATAAGTATATAATGCAGGAAACTTGTTATCTAAAATACTCATCGTCTTTTTAGCTCCAACCTGCGTCGGAGTCAAATGCTTAAAAGAGATGGACTGATTCTATGCTTTTTAACCGGTTTCTAGCTCGCTCTTCTCTCGCTCGCTGTTTGAAATGCCCGTAACTGACGAACTGTTACAACGGGTCCCGAATTTGGGGTTTTAAAAAAGGATTTTGAATTACACGAAAATAGAATTTAATTGAATTCAAGAATTAATACAGAAAAATTAAGGACCAGTGTTTGCGCGACGGAGTATGGATTGAGACTGGTGTCAAAAGGTGTCTGAAGGACCTGACCATGAGAGAATGCTGATATGAGAACATGAGTATCGAATGAGGGATGAGTAAGCAATAGTGTATGAAGGTAAGGGTATAACAACCCCCCGCATAAGAGTAAACTTACACCTTAAGGGTGAAGTTTATCTGAGTTCAATTCATCCTAAGTCGCGGTGGTTGAGCAGCTTCTACATTAATGTCATTGAGTTCTTGGTCAGCTGACTGACCTTGGTCCTGAAGCTGCGGTGTATTAACAATATACTTTTTTAAATTTAATCGCTTATAAAAGTAATAAGACATGGAGCACAAAAATAAAATGGTTAAAACTATAGTTAATATAGGAAAACTAATATGGTTCCCTATTAAATTACTACTAACATTATCAATAGTCTTATCTAAGTCCTTTTCTAGTTCGGATGACATAGTTTCTAGTTTACCAAGGTTTTCCAAATTAATGTTGGGTTTTTTCAGTACAATATTATCAAAATTTAACCTGTTTGAATTTGGTTACATCGCAACATGTGTCTTTTATCAGATTGAAATCAGAGTTAACTTCATTTACTTTGATAGTTACATTTGACCTTGGTATAATTGTAAGTTCTTTGCAGAAGGCAATACATTGAGGTTGCAGGCTAAGTAGCCCTGCACCTAGGATATTTAGGTCGTATGTGTCTTCGTTACATTTGATAACAAGTTTAGTGGTTTCGGACTGAATGAATATCCAGATGTTCTGTTGTAGTGGTTGCCAGATACTGACTTCACCGTAGATACATTTAGTTACACATTGTGCTGGCAATTTTGATACAGCTTTAGTCATAATCTCAGTTTCACAGCTGGGGTTAGAAACTGATGAGTGGACGATATTTTGTTCACATAATAGCAATTGCTGTGTTACATGTATACAGTTTTGCAAATCATTTAATCCAAAATAGAGGGTTTTATCATCACTCAATCCTATGAATTTACTGTCAGGTATAATCATAGCAAACGATTTTGGGGCTTTATTGTCATGTGGTACTGGAATGGGTACATTTTTGTAAACGTTAAATAAGGTGTGACGTGTTAATGGAACTTTCAGGACAAATATAATCCTATTTTCTATAAAATAGCAAACTAAACTAGACATATTAATAATTAAGTGTATATTATTTGTATCTAACGTTACGGGAAACTCCTTAAAACTAGGCACATATCTAATGTTTACATTGATGTCATCAAAAAGCTGTTTTGGAGTAATAATAGATGGGTGCAAAATATTGTTCTTTGCGAGCAGGATAGAGTTTATCAAATCTTCTAATTTGAATGAAAACGTTAATAGCGCAGACTGTAAAATATTGAAAACATTATGAATTTTATTTCTGAAATTTACATTATTCATTGTTACTGTAACATTTTTCACTGAAAGTGATAATTTTTCAACGGCGTCATTCAGTTGTATTTCGTGTTTATTTATAATTTGGAAGGTATCATTGTAATTTGAAATTGCTGCATTGGACAAAATAATATTTCGTTTTACCAGGTTTGCCAAATCTTTTTCGTTAGATTGCATGTTTTGAATTATGTTATTGTATGTCATTGCGTCGTTTTCATCCATTGTGCCAAATATATGTTTAAAAACGGTTCCGACGCCAGAAAACCAAGCAGATCGCTTGAATTTCGATGGTACAAGATGGGATATAGAATTAAAATCTCTAATGATATCATCGAAAAGTGATTTTAATGGCTGAATCATGTTGTGGCACTCAACATCATCGATGGCTTCATTTTGTTGACATAAATATCTAACAGTTCCGAATACACTATTAATATTTTTAATGTGGGGTTTAATATATGTTATGTCTACAGGGATGAGTACCTAGAGTTGGCCACTGATTAGTTTAGCGGTGCCAATCGGGTCAAAATAAATACCAGGGCTATTTGTTATTGGTTGAATGAAGTCTTGTGTGCTTAGTGCTGGAGTCGTTAACAGGATCATCCTGAAACGTTAAAGCGAGCTACGTTAAGCTGGTTTAACTTCATCGAAATGATGCTTTACATGACGTCGGTTAATTAAAAGAGTGAGAGTGTTGTTACCATGAACTTGCACTATTTTGTAAGGACCTTTCCACACCGGAGAGAGAGCTTTCCTCAATCTCAAGTGGTTTTTGAGGTAAACAAAGTCACCTGATTTGTATGAAATACCGCGTGTTCTCCTATCGTAGTACACCTTGGACATCTCTTTAGATTTTCGTATATTAGCAAGTGCTGCATCTCGCGAGTATCTGAGACGGCGTTGAAGTAATTTGACGTAATCATGGTAAGTAGCAGCTTTGCTCATATCGTATATGCTATCAGGAATGAATGCTTTATGGCCATATAAGAGTTCATACGGAGTGTAGTTAGTTGTACAATGGATGTTAGTATTATAGGCTAACATGGCGGTATACACATAGCGAGGCCAATCATTCTGATTATCATTTACGTAGGATTTTAAATATTCTTTTAATGTCGAGTGACTCCTTTCTAACGCGTCTTGCGTTTGGGGATGATATGGCGAAGACCACAAATTTTTTATTTTCAGGAAATTGCAGGTCTGTTTGAAAAGGTCAGACGTGAAGTTGCTGCCTTGATCTGTTAGTATCATTTTGGGAATACCAAACATGGATATAAAGTGTAGAAGACAGGAGCAGGTCTCCTCAGCGGACCAGTTGGAAATGGGGTAAGCTACTGAAAATTTAGTGAGATCGTCTTGCAAGGTAAGTATATATTTAAGCTGGGAGTTTTCAGCTTCAGGCAGAGGTCCGACTACATCGAGGGACAGGCGTTCAAATGGGCGTGTCGAAGTTGTAGTAATTTCCATGGGTGCTCGATTAGTTTGTCGCAGTGCCTTGTTAGTTTGGCACAAGGGGCATTTTTTAACGTAGGCTTCTATGTCGCTTCGCATATTCTTCCAACAATATTTCTCTTTTATTCTTTTCAGCATTCGCGTGGAGCCTACATGACCAGCGATGGGAATATCATGGTTACTTTTTAAGATCTTAGGAATTTCGTGAATTTCAGGGATTTTAATGTTGTCATGGTGTATTGTTATAGCCAAATTGCTGTTGTTGAACAGAAATAGGAACATGTTGTACACTTTGATAAACATTTTTCAAATGGATTTTTGAAATCGGAGATACTGATTTGTGTATAGGGTGTTATAATCAATTCATTTCTCAGAGACTTTAGACATTTGTAATTCTTCGTGGCTGGCTGTGTCAAAGTAGTGAACCTTTGTGAAGAGTAGGTACACGGTTTGACTTTTTCGATTAAAGGATAAATGAGAGTGTAGGATTCTCTCTTTGGAAAGGATTTCTTCTTTATTTTCTAAGTCAGTCAGTACTTCCTCTAGATATAGGTTCGATTCATCTAGGTCAATGGACGTTGGGATAATTATGACCTTGCTTGTGCTTTTTAGCACGCTGTCGTTACTTTCTTTAATTTGGGCATTAGAGACAAAGTTCTTTTGTCCTGTTGTCTTCAGACATTGCGAATAAGAATGATCAATTGATTCAAGAGATGCCAATGGGTCTAAAAGTGGACTTTGAGGGTTCACTTGTGGGTTAAAAGGAGTGTTGGGGAGTTCAGAGTCATCACTTTGTGTATCTAGAGTTGGTAGATCAAGGTCGTTGGACCTGGGTGGACTTGGTAAGTCAACTAGTACTTCATCATTTTGTTGAGAAGTAGAAGGGTTTGGTTCATTGATGTTTACTGGATGTAAGGGGTACCTTGAAAGTGCGTCTGCTGCGGCATTTAGTTTACCCTTTCGGTAGATGATTTCGTATTTTAGTCTCCACCTTTGGAGTTTACTGCTGGGATCAGAATGGTTGAACAACCATTTTAGAGGACGGTGATCTGTAATAATTTGGAATTTACGCCCGTAGAGGTGGAAGGTCTTGCAGCCAAAGATGATAGCCAGCAACTCCTTTTCTGTAGTGCTATAATTGCACTCGGACTTATTCAAGGTTCTGGAGGAATATGCTATTGGGTTGTCTTTGCCGACTTCACCCTGGGAAAGAATAGCGCTTATAGCGTAGTTCGAGGCATCGGTTGTGAGCACGAATGGCTTCGTAAAATCGGGGTAAATCAATAAGGGTGCTGAAATGAGTTTCGATTTTAGGATTTCAAAGGCAGTTTGCTGTTCATTTTGACATGAGAAAATGGTATCTTTTTTCAAAAGGGCCGTTAGTGGTTTGGCGAGTTTAGAAAAATCTGGAATGAATCTACGATAGTACGAGACTAGGCCCAAGAAGGACTTAATATCCTTTGGGGATTTTGGGGTTGGAAATTCTTTGATAGATTTTATTTTGTCAGGATTTGGTTTGACACCTCTGTCGGTAATGAGGTGTCCTAAATAGGAAACTTCCTTTCTCATAAACTCACATTTATCCGGCTGAAGCTTCAAGTTGAAATGGCGGAGTCTTTTGAATATGTCAATTAGGTCTTTGACGTGAGATGGTAAGTCGTAAGAGTATATAACAATGTCATCAAGGTAGACAAAGCATTTGATACCTTGGAGGCCGGATAAAGCAGAGTTCATTAAACGTTGGAAGGTCGAAGGGGCATTTTTTTAGGCCGAAAGGCATTCGGTTAAATTCATAATGACCTTGCGGTACGAAAAAGGCTGTTTTTGGAGAGTCGTCTTGGGACATTTCGATCTGATGGAATCCGGAAGCTAAATCAAGTGTTGTAAAATACTTGCTTTTACCAAGTTGATCTAGAATTTCTGATATGTTTGGGATAGGATATGAGTCACCGATGGTAACATCATTTAATTTCCGATAGTCGATGACGACTCTCCACTTGCGCTGTCCGGAAGCATCTAGCTTCTTAGGCACAACCCATATGGGAGCCGACCATGGGCATGTGGAAGATTTTATTATGTTTTCTTCTAACATTTTATTAATTTAGGACTCTACCTCTTTTTTGTGAACTTCAGGGAATCTGTATGATTTTGCATGGATTGGTTGTTCAGTGGTTGTTTTAATTTCATGTTTAATGGCTGAAGTAGAAGATAGTTGTTCACCAGGTAGGTGGAAAATGTCAGAAAAATCAGCACATGCTTCGTAGAGATTGGATTTTTCTTCATCATTTAGGTGGGACGTTCTTAATAGCTTAAGGACATGATCCGTGCGTCGCAGGCAATCTTGTTGGTTATTATCAACATAGTTAATTTGGGAGTCGGATGAGTCATCTAATGCTTGAATTTTTAATCTTAAGTCTGAATTAAGCACGAAAGGTTCATCGGATGTATTTACAACAGAGAGATTGATTCGGTCGTTATTTTTTACTGTAACCATACAGTTGGCCACCAATACGAGTTCAGAAATGTGTTGATCTAAGATGAGACCTTCTTTTATTTCCGGGTTGGATACAGAGCACTCTATGATTGTTTCACTTCGAGGAGACAGGGTATATATTGGTTTTGCGAATTCGATGTTAATACGGTGATTTCCGATTTTTAATGTGTTTTCTTTGTAATTAATATTCGACTTAAGGTCTTTCAATAGATCGTTTCCGATAATGCCGTCATAGTTTAATTGGATTGTGTCAATGACATGGAATTTATACGTGAGATTTTCATTTTTTACTGTCATTATTAATTGGGAGGATCCCAAGGTCGTCAAAGGGGTATCGGTGTTATCGATTCCTTTTATTTTGATTTTATCTTCAGTTTGAATTTCAAGGGGATTTTGAATACTTGATTGTTTTAGGATACAGACTGCGGAACCAGTGTCGACTAATAGTGATAGTGGACGAGCATTGACGGATGTTTTAATTTTAATATGAGGTAAGTACCTTTTTTCTGTGTTGCTGTTTATTTCATAGATTTCAATGTCATTTTGTAAGGGACGAGATTTTGGATTTGGATTTTGCATTGTTGAGTTATCTGATTTAGTAGATTCAGTGGATACAGCGGATACAGTGGATTTAGTAGATACAGCGGATTTAGTAGATTTGCTAGAGCGATGAGTTTGGGGCTGGTTACCCTGTCCGTTTGCTCCTAGCGATTCAGTGGATTTTGTGGTACCGGCTTTAGATTTAGGAGGGTCATTTCCCGGGCGGTACGGGCCGGGAAAGCCTACTCGTTTAAATTGGAATCCGTGTTCGATGGTTCATTATTGGTGTCTACTTCATCGACACCCTCTTCAGTTTCGGGATAGAATTCGACGTTATGGATTTGACGTTCACGATTTTGGTTGGATGTGGAAAACCCGCGTGAATAAGAATTAGGGGAGTTGCGCATTCTGTTGTGGTTGTATTCCCTCTTTCGGCAATTTTCAATGATGTGCCCGGGATTTTTGCAGTAACGGCAGATGATTTCATTTGAGTTTGAATTCCATTGGGCAGAGCGCTGAGAGTGCGGAGCGGCTTGTGCCTGATTTGACCTGTAATAAGTAGGCGCTCTCATGCTTGCTGACCCATGTTGATCGCGAGAATATTGTTGTCGGTAAGCGTTATCTCTGGACCCTGACTGATTGAATTGATCGCGCCTGGAATTTGCATTGGATGAAGACGGCGCGACATTTCTCCTGTAAATATGCTGCATCATTTTTTCTTCTTCAACGGTAATATTTATTGCCTCATTTAAGGAATTTGGATTGCGACATCTGACAATCATTGACAATCGTTGACTTAAGCCTGTCAAGAAGACATGCAAGGCTAAGTCTTGCATTGCGGCGACACGGCCAGACAGTTCGAGTTTGCGTTTAGTTGGAATCGAGATATTAATTTCGGTGAGTAATTTTGACAAGCAAGACTCAACTCGGAGAGCGAACTGGTTGACCGTCTCGTTGACATTTTGTTTACAATCTTGAAGATCAGAAAGCAAATGTGTGTAGTGTTTGGTTTCTCCGAACTGGGACTTTAGAAAATTTTCGAGTTGGGACCACTTTTCAAATTCTTTTATAGAACAGGCAGTTTCGGCTCTGCCTTCGAGTTGACTCAAAATATATTTTAACAGAAGGGCCTGTTGAGACGCATTTGCGAGATTCATGGCATTGCGGCAGTTATTCAGGAATGGGCTTAATCTGTCTCTGCTGCCATCGAATTTATTTATGAATTTAATTAGAATATTCATCTCAACTGCTGTGGTTACTAGGGGAGTGCGTGTTGCAGTTGTACCACTAGTACCTGCGCCTTCATTGGCGTCTTTGTTATCTTTCGACATTACGACGAATTGGATTGTTTATTAACAACAAAAATGATTTGTTAGCTGAATGGGACGACAACACGTCCGAGAAACGTCGTTGTATAAACACGAGATAAGAACTACTTCACTGGAATAATGAGCTAGCAGTTTGCGTTCTGATCTTAGGCATGGAATTAAATTAATGTTATCAGTAGAAAGTACCTATGAGTAATTAGCACAGAACGATGGTTGTTTTTTCACTTTAGTATATTCACTGGATAGTTTTATGTAGTAATGTAGAGTAACTCACAGGACTGGTAGATACTTCACGAACTGGAACATTGCGGACGGGAACTGGAACTCTTAAGCTGGAACAGTAGACTCAGTGGGACTGGCACGATGAACGGTGGATTCAGTGGAACTGGTACGATGTGGAACTAGCACGATGAACACGACGGTGTTGGAATGGTGGATTCAGTGGAACTGGTACGATGTAGAACTGGTACGGTGTACACGATGGTGCTGGAACGGTGGATTCAGTGGAACTGGTACGACACGGTGTTGGACGGACAAAGAGCTCCCGTGGGAATCGCGCTGATGGCGATGAATCTTTGCGCCGTGGATGTAGAAGGTCGAAGGAACGATTGTCACGTCCAAAATATAGCACTGGATCACTTCACAAAAAGGTCACAGAAATATCACTTCGAAGTTTTAGATTTTTATTGGGAGAAATTTCCGGGGACCTGTGCGAGATCCCACCGCTGCCACCAATGTTAAAACGGGTCCCGAATTTGGGGTTTTAAAAAAGGATTTTGAATTACACGAAAATAGAATTTAATTGAATTCAAGAATTAATACAGAAAAATTAAGGACCAGTGTTTGCGCGACGGAGTATGGATTGAGACTGGTGTCAAAAGGTGTCTGAAGGACCTGACCATGAGAGAATGCTGATATGAGAACATGAGTATCGAATAAGGGATGAGTAAGCAATAGTGTATGGAAGGTAAGGGTATAACAGAACGCAGTGTTTTCCGAAATAAATTTACGCGTGCGTATTATTAATCATAAAGCCATTCCGTTTCCAATATTTGTAACGTTCATACTACTATACCATATCAAGACGTTATACACAATGGCCGGCGACTTGAAAATAACCATCAGTTATTTTAACAGGCATTGGGAACGATTATTTTCTGATAACGAGAACGGTTCTACCTAGTAACATTGTTTGCCTAATAACCCATCTCTAGTTTTTTTCGGGTCGACAACAAATCAAAGTTAAAGTTAGCATGGTTATCTAGCATAGCACCCGCCGAATAAGTATCAAAATGACGGAGTAATCTAAGCACTTTATTTAAGTAGGCAGATTATTATTAGTGTCAATAGTTATCTCCAGTGAAATCTTATCAAGTGTCAAGCAGTTAATAGTTGGCCAGTGTTGCCGAGGAAACAAAATATCTATTGAACGTTCTGTTGCTGTTGTTCTAATAACCATACTTGGGCGTTAGTCTTAGTACTTGGGCGTTCTTTCGAGCTTAGCACGCTTACTTTTTTTGTAAAACACTACGTCAAACTCTAAATAAACTCTACATACTTATATATGCAGAGGAATGCAAAAACCTCTTCTAAGCGAGAAGCAAGTAGCTTCTCTTCGTCATGTAGCGCCATCTGTTGATCAAAAACTTTTGGATCACGAAGAAATCTAATTACTCTGTAATACTCTGTAATTTTTGTATTTAGGGGAAAATAACTAAACAAAAGAATAAAAATACAAAAATGTAATAAAAAAAGGAACTTGAAAAATATGAACAAAATAAAAATTTATAATCAGGAAAACATGAACAAAAATAAAATTACTATAGACTTCTTCTTTCGAAAACTCGCGATTTTCCAACTGAGCGATCTAACCGTTTTATCGATGGTGGATTGGAGAACTTGCACAATTTTTTATAATATAATCGGAGAGGCCATGTCAAAAGACAAATAAACGTGGTTAATTTTTTTTCTACGACTACTACTTTTCATAATGTGACCTGTCGAAGTCATTCTAGTCACGTGGCACAAAAATGCGCCACACAAATCGGACTCGAGCGAACTCACAACTTGTATGAAGGGTTTATGAATATTCGAGTTATGTCGTAAAAAAATGTTTTTATGCATTTGCACCCTTTTCAGAAAATGTTTACAATTCAATGAAAAAACGAAATCTAATATGTTTTTTATTATTAGAGTCATTTGATTTTCCGCACTTTTTGTGACCCTAAAAACCCCGAAAATATTTTATGGTTTTATTTTGAAACAATTCCTGAGTGTTTCTATATCTTCTATGGTATAAAAGCAATGCCACTTCAATCTAAGTTTGGCACAAGTTCCCCATTATTATTAAACGAAACCGGCAAGATTGCAACGACTAATAAATGTTGACGAAGCGAAGGAGTTCTGTCAGGATCATGGCAAGGATCGTGGTAAATCCTGAGCTCTGCCTATAGTAGGCAGAGACCAAGGTTTTGCCACAGCGCCACTTCCGGGTTACAGGCGTGAATTTACGTAACGTAATTTATTATTCAACAACATTGTGGTAAAGACAGCCAGGCAACAGAAGTAGACCTTGCAATCGCTGGGCAGGCGATATAGATGAGATTGGCAAAACCTTGCACAAGACTGCCCCGTTGGTCAAGTCTAACGGCTTAACTACCAAGCTTAACTACTAAGCGTCTAAGGCAGAACAGAGGTCATGGGTTTGATTCCCACTGGGGGGCCGCCGTACAAATGGCCTTAGTCTAGGTGTATTTCCATGTTTGTGATATCCTTGCCTGGTTGCCATAGTACAGGGTATCCTAGTTTGGCACCAGATCAAGTGATTGTGTTGTGTGGAAGTTATTATTATTATCTTTATTTATTTTCATAACTTAGAATAGGTTTATAAAATCAATATAAGAAGTAAAAAATATAAAAAAATACAAAATATATTTTATAAACCTATCCTAGTTGGCCACCGGTAACGGAGCTATGCTCGAGCTACCGGTGGTTAGGGCCGCAGAGAGAGAAACCTCCGGACGATGCGCGCCGTGTCCAAGAGCACCGCCTTCTGTATCTGCCCCTTGATCCAGCCATCTAGCGAGAGAGCCTTAAGATGTGGTCAAGACTCTTCGCTATGAGACCGTTCGCCGATACGACTATCGGGACAATGGTTGTCGAATCCACATCCCATAAGGCGGCAACCTCGTGGGCCAGATCAAGGTACTTGCTAAGCTTGTCCTTCTCGGCCTTCACGAGGTTCTCGTCATATTATTATTATTGTTATAGATAGAGACGTTTGGAAGACACTGGAGGAGGCCTATACTCTTACGGGGTCCTAAATTCCTTAGATTACTCGTAAATTTATATATTTTTGGGGTGTAGTTTTTTAAGAATAATAAGGGCTTTTTAGGGTTTCGTAGTCGACAAGGAACCCTTATAGTTTCGCCATGTCTGTCCGAGGCCTAGCTCCGAGACGATTAGAATGAGAACGCTGAAATTTGGCATAGACATACATATTAATCACGCCGACAAAACGTTAGAAAACAATCTTAAAAAATAATATTTAGGGTTCCCCTCCTACACCTAAATTAGGGATACAATAATTTTTTGTCGCCTACACCATAGTGTGAATCCTCTCCCCCCCCCCTCTCCTGGCTAATCGGTTGATTGTAGAAACGTGAAAAAATCAGGGTAGTGGCACACTATAATGAACTTAAAAGGAAAACTATCACGGCTAAGTAGGCTTTACGAGTAAACGAGTTAGGCGACCAACTTATAAAACGTCGGCTTACTGCAAGAAGTCATTTACTGCAAAAACTCACTAACCACTTTTTTTAAAGGTATGGACATATAGATGTATTGAACAATGATACAATAGTGGTGTTTTAATAGCAGGCATTATTTTAACGAAGTTATAAGGAATAGGAAATACAACCATCAACTAACACGAACTAAAAAGTAGTTTTTCTCACAATAGTGAATATGTCGGTTAATGAGTTCTTGTAATAAGCCGACGAAAAGGAAAACTTCGTACAAAATCCATTGAAAATTACGTTGATGAAGTTGTTAGTTCTGTAAAGCAGATAAAACCCCCTCTTTCTACGAAACCCTGCACTGCGCGTGGCCCGACACGCACTTGGCCGGTTTTTTTTTTTAATGTATTATTTACCTGAATATGCGTAGGTACAGTCTGCAGCAGGATGAGGGCAGACTCGCGCAACAGAGGCCACACTGACACCAGTATCAGGATGACAAGGACCAGACTGAGCGCCGGGTCGATGTACAGCTTATAATCCCAATCAGTCAGCCACACTATCAGGGCCGAGGCGACCACGATGAGTGAACCTGGAGCAATGGCAGTCGAATTAGGTAACTATACGCATTATGACAAAGTATTCGGGAAGGCTTTAAAGACGATGGGCTTCGTGAAGAGAAACTGCCGTGAGTTCCGGAATCACAAGACTAAAATTGTATTATTTAATACCCTAGGTCGAAGTGTCTTAGAATTCGGTTGTGAGGTTTGGAATCCTCATCAGACTCATCGCGACCGAATAGAATGAGTGCAGAGGTTGTTCACGAAGTATCTCGCCTGGACCACGCCTGGCATCAGCCCGAGTAGTGAACACAACGAGACTTATTTTTTTCAGAATGACTTCACTCTCCAATCGGCGACTAATGATTGACTTTACTTTCCAAAATAAGCTTCTGAATGTGACCATTCAGATCAAATGCCCTGAATTACTTGATCAGGTGTCTTTGGCAGTGCCCAGTGTGAGCAGAAGAAGTGCGCACATGCGAACATTTGATATAACAGTGCCATGGACCAATGTCGGCGTAGCAGCTCCATTACCCAGGTGTTGTCGACCTATAATCAAACTAACAGCCAAGCTCAGCTGGATCTATTTCATGATACCTTAACAATGCTTAAGAAAAAAGTAATGCGGACATTCTCTGCTGCATAGTACAACTATGCAGAAAGCCAATATAATATAACAAAATGTAATTAAATATAATTAGCTGTAGAATTAATAATTAAAATATATAATTTAATTGCTTAATATTCTGCTAGTGCTTATAATACTCTAAAATTCAATTATCGTTTTAATAGAAGAAGAAAAAGAAGAAAGACATTTATTATACCAACAAGATACATCACAGAAACAAAATAAGCAGACAAGTAACATAATATTATGCACAACACCAGAAAAATACTAAAAGAAAAATTAAATACACAACAGACAAAACGAATAAATAAAACAGGATCATAGATGTAGCCTATGTTAACTTAATATTAACTATATTAACTAATATTAACTTAATTATTAATATTCAACTCAATAAAAAAATATTATAATTTGATTTGTCAAAATTGATGGTTAATGGTTAATGCACACGAAACATTTAACAGGACATCACATAAAAAATAACATGTGCAAAGGCAAGCTTATATTTGTAAGAGATTTCTTCCAGCAAGCCTTTGAGTCTGAGCAGGGAAAACGGATCTAAACGTGTACAAAATAAACTACATAATTATACTACAAAAATCCTAATCAGCTACTTACTTTCATCTACTTTTTTGTGGTTAGTGATTTGTAGAGGGTCTCAACGTACGTGGGAATTAGGGTTGCCAGATGGCCCGCCGGGATTGTCCCGGATCGGCAATGTACTTCTCGGTCTCGAAATTTCCAAAAAATATAAATATCTTTAAAAGAAGAATAGAACTTGCCATTCTTCTTTAAAATAAACATAATTAAATAGTTCACGCCAGTATCCTGCAGTGCAGGGTTAAGCAAATATAATTTTACTTGATCTCATAGTATAGTAGGTCACATTTTGTTATATCTACTTGCAAATACTTTGTTATCATATGCTAAAACTTACTACTCTAGCGCATAATTATACCATAGTACATACACGTTTTGTAGTAAGCGGCAAGTTTCCCTAAAATGTATAACAATTTTAAATAATTAATAAAAATAGATAATTCATTTAAAACTTGATGGAAGTTTATATAAAAATTGCGTAACTAGTTGCCAGTCAAGAAGTGAACTGAACAAACTTGATTTGTAACTAGTTAGTTAAAGTTTGTCCTTGTCCTTTACTTACTGACACTGGTCATGAATTGACCATGTCAACAGACTCGCTCAGACCAGCTCGCTGGACCGACGATCTAAGGCAGATTGCTGGCAGTGGCTGAATGAGAATGGCCAAGGAAGGTTGGACTGTGTTAAGGTTTAATCTATCTTTTAGTCGCAGACCGTCCAAAACGCAAACCGTCCACATGACGCAAACCGTCCAAAACGCAAACCGTCCATCCGTCCAACATGCAAACAGTCCAAAACGCAAACCAATTTGGGAGAATGGTTTGACCACGAAGAAGAAGGGCCAGTAAGTTAACAATAGGAACGACCTGCCTCAGTCATATGGTAGCCCCATTATCAAATAAACTCACAATAATGGGTATTTACAAACCAAAATAAAACTTTAACTTTATTGTTAAATATAACATACAATAAATAACGTACATTTCGGTCTAACATTATGATAAAGGAAAAGAATTTTTTTTTTATAAAATCAAGGGTTTCGTACCATTATCTATACAACATTCGATACCAGGATCGAGAAAAAACGGCAAAACGTCCCGTTTGTTGCATGGGAGCCCCACTTAAATATTTATTTTATTCTTTTTAGTATTTGTTGTAATAGCGGCAACAGAAATACAGCATCTGTGAAAATTTTAACTGTCTAGCTATCCCAGATCGTGAGATACAGTCTGGTGACAGACAGACGGACAGTGGAGTCTTTGTAATAGGGTCCCGTTTTTATCCATTGGGTACGGAACCCTAAAAAATATGGCCTGGGAAATAAGTTCGAGTGTGGGAAGGTTTGCGTTTTGGACGGTTTGAGTTTTGGACGGTATGCGTCGGACGGACTGCGTTTTGGACGGTTTGTGTGTTGGACGGATTGCGTTTTTTTAGCGTTGGACAGTTTGCGTTTTAGACGGTCTGCGACTAAAGGCTACCTATATACTGTCTTAGCCAGAATTCATAGCATTCAACTCAATCATACAATTATTTGCAACACAATTATCCCCATGAAACAAAAGATTTAAAGTGACGAAATAACTTAAGCACATCAAGTGGAAAATAACGTAAGTGTGACGCACATACATCACTTTAATAAGTTGTTTGAGTCACCTTGTCAAATAAGTTAATGCACTCGATTGGTCATGTCACGTCAGGGCCCATAAAAGTACAATGGTCGCATTTGTTTCATAATTTACTACGGTGACAAATTGTAAGTGTTGTATACGGTTAATGGAAGTGATAAGGAACATATTACACTGGACTATATTATCGGATAGTTATATATTTTATCTACACTAATGTTGTAACATTCTACTTATGTTTTCAATACTTGACTTATAATTACTACTGTTATAGCGCAGACAACAAAACACTCAATTTAAGCAATTTCACATGATGGTATAATATTCACATCGATATCGTAATAGTACATTACGATACTAGTGCGAAAAGTAGGAAATTCGCAACGAGTGGCGATAAATTAAAACACGACCGAAGGGAGTGTTTTATATCGACACGAGTTACGAATTACCTATTCGCACGTGTATCGTACAACGTTTTATAGTACATATGGCCCTTTGAAGTTTCGACATAGGCACGTAAAGTGCTCATTATCGCACTAGTGCGGTAATGTAGCACCATATGTACTATAAAATCTCATTATAACATCAATAAAACGCGACCAACTTGATTGCAGGGCCAATCAGCTTGGTCGCGTTTTACTGAAGCGCGCAGCTGCGCTCTCATTGGTTAAATTTTAATGGCGGCAAAATCACTGTGATTATACACGTACGCGTGAATTTAATTTAATAAATTTGTTGTTTGATTAATTGCATTAGTGAAGATAAAGTAGTGTATTCAACTGCATATAACACGGGTATTAAAACACTCGTTACTATTATGAAACTCGCTGCGCTCGTTTCATAAACTCACACTCGTGTTTTAATACCCTTCATTATATGACAGTTGCATAAACTACTATAACGAGTCTAATCGCGATTCTTGGGACCTAAGGTGACTTTACTTAGTAAACAATCGCGATGTATAAAATTATCTATGAGCATCGCGAGTCATTAAAACTATATATAGATCATAAGTGATATCGGATTTGCAAGACGTTGAAGTTGTACTGACCCGCAATGAATACCGTACCGCGCCTATTGATGAAAGTTCTATGATAGTGTAATTTGGTCCTTAGATGTTATTTATGTGCCAAGTTTACATTTTATGTAAAATCAAAATATATGCAAGGTCAGCATATATTTTGATCGCTATCTATAGATAAAATATATTAGCTGCGCAGTGATAATCATTGGTTAAGGCCAGATAGACCGTAATTTTATTATTATCGGCACAAAAAACAACTGAAGTTATTGGTGAAAGTAAAAGAAAATTTTGGGTTTGGTATTGTTCCTTTCAATAAGTAATTTATTGACTATAACTAACGGAGACATATTAATACCAAAGACTTTTAGTACTCCTTGTTAATACACATCATCATCAGCCATTTGACGCCCACTGCAGGACATAGGCTTCCTTCGTGGTTTTCATAACCATGGGGGTTTCGCCATAATCACCACGCTTGGCAGGCGGGTTGGCGATCGCAGTATATGGTTGGAATCTCTGAAGACGCTGCTGCCCGTCTCCTGGTAATTGATTTCCTTAGTCGCCTTCTACGATATCCACGGACGGAAATGGAGTGACGCTCTTCTTAATCCGGCGCCACACGGTTAATATACATATCTAAAGTTAACACAGTCGTAAGTCTCTGACACCTAAACTAGAGCAAAGTGTATGTAAAGAAGTCAGTTCCTTACTTTTTAACAGTTTCCACCATTACTTATTTGATTTTGTCAAGGCGAAGGAAAAGAGGAGGGACTCTTCTTAACGTGGATAGAGACTAGACGGGGACAAACCGAATATCGGCCCCAAATTACGGAGGAGTAACCCTTAACTGCTGAGGTGGAGGCCCCTCCGCACTTGAACACATTTGGACCCAGCACTTCGTTTACAAGAAAAGGGAAAACTAATAGCAAAGATCACTCATGTTATTTAGATACTAACCGTACTATTTGCTCCTGGGGGAGTTTGACGTTTGTTTGTACTTGGATTTGACATGCCTGTGCCTAACCACCTATAACCTAAAGATGAAAGGTTGAAGCTAAGAAGTTAAACACACATGCTATTCTTGTAAAACTTATGTTTGCCTTCAGTGCGAAAAAAATGTTTGTCCGGACTGTCTATAATTCGTAACATTTACCCCCGGTTTCTCATACACTAACAAGCTGTTAATCTACTGTTAACAGCTGTCAGTGCTTTTTTTTATATGCACTTTGGTCAATTGACAGCTGTTAACAGTAGATTAACAGCGTGTTAGTGTACGAGAAACTGGGGGTTAGTGGCTTGCAATTTTAAATTTTTTTAATTAGTAGGTAGTAACAGTCTATTATAAAATAGTAGTTTATGCAACTGTCATATAATGAAGGGTATTAAAACACGAGTGTGAGTTTATGAAACGAGCGCAGCGAGTTTCATAATAGTAACGAGTGTTTTAATACCCGTGTTATATGCAGTTGCATACACTACTTTATCTTCACTAATGCAATTAAAAATTAAATTCACGCGTACGTGTATAATCACAGTGATTTTGCCGCCATTAAAATTTAACCAATGAGAGCGCAGCTGCGCGCTTCAATAAAACGCGACCAACCTGATTGGCCCTGCAATCAAGTTGGTCGCGTTTTATTGATGTTATAATGAGATTTTACGATATCGATGTGAATATTATACAATCATGTGAAATTGCTTAAATTGAGTGTTTTGTTGTCTGCGCTATAACAGTAGTAATTATAAGTCAAGTATTGAAAACATAAGTAGAATGTTACAACATTAGTGTAGATAAAGTTTATTACAGACGCTATAGAGATTATATAATAAGAGTATGTTTATAATTTTTGTTTGGTGTTTTTAACAAATACAGTTTAATTTCTGATATACTGTGATTTTCGCCTAAAAATGTTAATTAATTATTAGCTTAATTCCGGATTCCCTTACTTGATTTTTTGTCGGAAGAGACCGACCAGATTTCGCTCTGTTTCGCAGAGCTTAATCATGGTGATGTTAATTATTATTGTCTAAAATTGTAAAATATGTCCCATAGGAATAAAATACATATAAAAATATATTAATTTTATTCACTTCACACAGTTAAATATTTGAACTATGACGGCCTCGTGGATTGCTGATGTAACCATTGAAAAGCGGGGTCCACGCAGGCCCCCGCATCGCCACTTACGCCAACAAATAACCACGTCACTAGCTAAAGGTTAAATAAATAAAAATAGATTTGTTCAGAGACTTAACGCAAAAGCTGCTTTGACCAAACTTTGAGGGAGTTTTGGAGGTTTCACCCATTTTTATCAACTGTTTCACCATCACCGTTTTTTGTCAAAAAACAAAATAAAAAATAAAATTATCGAGGGCTATACTTTGACGGAGTTTCGGAAGTTTCATCATCATCGAGGGGTAAATTTTGTCGGAGTTTTGAATGCTTTATCGTTATCCAGGGTTAGGTAACCTGCTACGGAGTTTCGGAAGTTTCATCATCATCGAGGGGTAAATTTTGTCGGAGTTTTGAATGCTTTATCATTATCCAGGGTTAGGTAACCTGCTACGGAGTTTCGGAAGTTTCATCATCATCGAGGGGTAAATTTTGTCGGAGTTTTGAATGCTTTATCATTATCCAGGGTTAGGTAACCTGCTACGGAGTTTCGGAAGTTTCATCATCATCGAGGGGTAAATTTTGTCGGAGTTTTGAATGCTTTATCATTATCCAGGGTTAGGTAACCTGCTACGGAGTTTCGGAAGTTTCATCATCATCGAGGGGTAAATTTTGTCGGAGTTTTGAATGCTTCATCATTATCCAGGGTTAGGTAACCTGCTACGGTGTTTTGGATGCTTCATCATTACACCTACAATCTATCTGATTTGCAACTGAAAGAGTCGGTAAATGTAAAATCTACATTTACCGAGTATTTCACTCGCAGATCAGGGCCTAGATTCTGTTAATGCATTGTAGTAACATGACAACTGCATGAACATGGCGGTTTTCATTTCATGGCTGCTTTAAGTCTACGCGGGCACACCCATCAAACCTTCTAGGCGTCAATGGTACGAATAAACACGTCACGTGACCCGACAGTGTACCTGTCATTATACTACAATGCACTAACAGAATCGAGGCCCAGATTCCACTGCATTAAATAACGTACATCGAATGAATCCAGCAGTGGACTGACACCGGCTGATGATGATGATGATGATGATGAATGAAAGCAAAAAATATGGCACGGCAACTGAGAATCAATTTATTATGAATCATGTGACATACCATCCTACGGACAATTCCTTTACTTTATAATCCCCATGCAATTCGGCTCATTGCCCTCGACCAGGCCAGGGTATTAGTTTGAGTGTTTTGTTCCGAGATAAGATATAAATTAACAAGTTTTATGTGGCACAAGGTTGTCGTGACGAAAATAACATGTCGATGTTTAACAGACTGTATACAATACAGACTGGCTAAAATATAGACTTTAGAGTGACTTCCTCAAGCTTTCTAGTCGAAAGCCGGTCAACCTTTACATTTTTGTTGCAAAGTCGTCCGCAATGTGGGGAAGTGTATACGGACCAAGTATACAAAATACAAAGAAAGAGAATAATGCTCATCTAGCATAAGCATAAGCAGCCTATATACGTCCCACTGTAGGGCACAGGCCTTCTCTCAGGGAGAGAGTTTGGGCTTAATCACCACGCGTGCCCATCGCGGATTGGCGATTTCAAGCGCTGAGGTGTATGAATAGCTCGGATACTCAAGTTACCTCACGATGTTTTCCTTCAGCGTTAGCGAGTGGTATTGCTACTATAACTTCACACATGTACATAACTTAGAAAACAAAGTCATAGGTACATGCCCGCACTGGGAATCGAACCTGGGTCTCCCGCTTCCGAGTCCAATGTTCTACCCACTAGGCTACCACCGCCTTGCTCATATACTTATTTATAAAATACTAGATGACCCCGTGAACTTCGTATCACCTACATATATCGCACTCCCGCTAAAACGCTGGTACAACCACAAAAAACTGTGATTTTGGATTACAGACCACACTAATTGAAACAAAAAATGTTTTTTCGATTGCTCCTGCTTTTCGAGTTTAGCCGAAGTGCGATATCGGTTTTTTACGTTACCATTTAAATTTTATCTGGACTTCTTGAGTTTTAGCGAGACTAACGAACAGCAAATTACCATTAATTTTGGGTGGTTTGAAAGACATTGCAAAATGAACGTGCCTGACAATAGCTATCAAATACACTAGTTTGCTGCGTGTATCAAACACACTTACTGCGGTGGTTGTCATTGGCGACTTCACCAATCCGCGGTGGGCTCGCGTGGTGATTAAGCCCATACTCTCTCACTGAGAGAAGGCCTGTGATCTACAGTGGGACGTATATAGGCTGCTTATGCTATACAGTAGTTTGTGTTAAAAATATCTCGACATAAACTCGGATCTATTAGAACCATTAGTAGCCATCCAGAGCGGTGCGTGCGTGCCGCAGGTACGCAGATCATTGTTCTGTTAGACGGAGAGACTCTTTATTTGTACTGTGGAGAGACGGTACTAAATGTTAGCGCATTTTTTAAACAAGATCTCTCAATTCAGAACAAGATTTCTCAACTATATTTTTTATTTACGTCTATACTTAAACGTAAGTCTAAACAGATGCCATTTTTAATTACATAACACAGAAATCAGCAAGTACGTGTTTAGATAGATTTTCATAAATATCTATGATTTTTTTTATGTAGCTTCCATAACATGGGTGTCCCACTGCAGACTGACTGACTTAGACGTAAGTAAGCTTTTCAACGTAGCAATGTTTAGATGTTCAATCGTCGTTGATACAATCGATACAAAGTTTATAACTTAAATTCAAAATCGTCCCGTTATACGGATACTAGTAGTCGCTCTCTCAGAGTCGATTACTTGATAATGAATCCTCCCAGATTAGTCGTTGACTTGAATCTGCTTTCGTTTCCTGCGTCTTCGAGGCAACAAAGCCAGCAGTAGTGTTTCGTCGTCAGATCAATCCATTTTGCTACTGAGTGTCCAAAACGCTAAGCAATCGCATCGCTTTCAAATCGCTAGCAAACCGCTAGTGATAGGGTTTTACAGTAATTAGATTACAAGGACGATGCAAAACCCAATATCCTCCTTAGTCTCACAAAATATTTGTCAATAATCAGAACTCCGAATGTACAGACGCAGAGTAACATTCAAGTAGTAACATAATCTGGCAATGACAAATTATCTCGCTCGTTCGATCCATGCAAGTAAACAGCATTGTTATGATGTTCTTTACACATTCGTTTAGACTACACAAATGTTGGCAGGCGGGCACCTCCAGTTACAACTATCACTGTTTTATTCGACTCTAGCACCTATTACAAGAACAAGAGAGCCGCCTGTTCATACATCGCAATGAGAGACAGTAGTTTGTAATGTTTCAGCATTGAGCTCGTATCAGTCACGCATATTTTTGAAAAAAACAATATAAAATGATGTATGGGGTGTCATTGTAACTAACATTGCGTATAGAACGCTGGCGTTACATTCGAGATCCTGTGTTCCTGAGACGTAACAATGACTTTATTTTTAGGGTTCCGTACCCGGAGGGTGCTAAACGGGACCAGTGTTGCCAGATCCCGCACATCAAAAGTTACACAAGCAAAGTCAAAAAGTCACAAAATTTATCCAAAGGTTACAATTTCTTACCAAATATTTTCCCTGTGATGCAACCAGTTGAAAGTTACTTTAAATCGTTTTTAAATCCTCATTTTTGATTGGAACTAGAAAAATTGAAAATAAAATGTAAAAAAATACACACTTATAGTCTATTTTTCCAAACTTGTATTGTTTTGTAAAACAAAATCCGCAAGTCAATGGCTCGTTTTCCTTGACAGTTAAAAGGTGAATTCAAAACACTTCATAGATGGCACATAGAGACGTGCGTGCCCATAGAAAAATCGTGTTGCTTTAGGAACGAGGCTGTCAAATTTAGCTTGCACAGATAAATCATTTATTTGCGAATACCAGTGCTGGTATTGACAGATAAATGATTCAAAGTAACAAAAAAGTAACAAATTAAGCAATGTCACAAAAAGATACAAAGGGCGTTCAAAAGTTACAAAATTTGTGACAAGTCTGAACGGGACCCTGTTACTAATACTTCACTGTCCGTCTGTCTCTCTGCCACCAGGCTGTATCTCACGAACCGTGATAGCTAGGGAGTTGGCATTTTCACAGATGATGTATTTCTGTTGTTGCTATAACAACAAATACTAAAAAAAGAATAAAATAAATATTTAAGGGGCGCTACCATAAAATAAACGTTGTCTAAAGACAGCGGTCGCCATCTAGCGGCCATCTATGTAACCTTTACAGCGCCGATGTCACGTCATTAAATGTCAATGTTAAACGCTTCTTAATGGTTTCTATAGATGGCGCTGTTTTGAAATTAGATCTTTCTCTAATTTTATATAGATGGCACGGAACCCTTCTTGCGCGAGTCCAACTCGCACTTGGCCGGTTTTTTTTTTTAAGTCACGTGCAAATTTGTAGTACCAATGTCACTCGCTGACGTGAAGGACAACATCGTAAGGAAACCTCAGTGCCTCAGGTGTTCACGTACCTCAGCGCTTGAAATCGTCAATCCGCTGTGGGAACGCGTCTCAGTCTCATACTCTCTGGAAAAGGCTTGTTGTGGCATGCAATGGGGCGATATGTCGTGGAGGTTATATAGGTTGCTTTTTAAGTACTCGTATGTATTTTAGGGTTCCGTAATCAATAAGGAACCCTTCAAGTTTCGCCATATCCGTCCGTCTGTCCCTCTGTCTGTCTGTCTGTCCGCGGGTTAGCACAGAGACTATGAGTACTAAAGATATATACATATATGGCATATATATACAGATTTATTACGCCGACAAAACAGTATAATAATCTCTACGCAATAGTGTAGGGTATCGTTGGATTGGTTTATTTGGATTCGTTGGATAGTTTAAAAATATTGTGGGTGTAGAAAGACCACAAAGAAATATGAAAACTTTTTTCACATCGAAGTGCTTATGAAAATCAAGGAATTGGCATTCCGCTTCATTCTGCACTCGATTTGCACCTGACAAACGTGGAAATGTAAACATATAGTATCTTTCTTCTGTGGGTTCTTGTTTTCCAACAACCCATGACAGCCAGCACGCACTTCGAAAATCTTTGTTGCCGAGGACTTGTGTTCTCCAGAGTAAATATATACAATCAGTGATGCTTTCTCAACAAAGGCTTGTCCATTTTTAGGGTTCCGGAGTCCGATAAGGAACCCTTATAGTTTCGCCATGTCCGTCTGTCTGTCTGTCTGCCTGTCCATCCGCGGTCCGGTGGTACTAGAAAGCTGTAATTTGGTATGTATATACATATTTATGACGCCGTCAAAGTTAAAGAATAAAATGTTGGAAAAAACATTTTTTTACTGTACCTCCCCCTAACATGAAAAGTGGGGATGATTTTTTTTCTTGTATACCCCGTCATGTGGGCCATCGTTAGATTGGTCGTTGAAAAATATTGTTGGTGTAGGAAGACCATTTTTTTTATTTAGGGTTCCGTTTGCGAAATATTACTCATAATCTTTAAAGCGCAAACTTTTGTCCGAGTAGGGCGTCCCTCCCCCCCCCCCCCTCTTCTGGCTACACGGTTGATTGTAGAAACGTGGAAAAATCTAGGGTAGTAGCACATATAACGAACATAAAAGGAAAAGTACCACGGCTAAGTAGGCTTTACTAGTTAACGAGTAATAGGAAACCAACTTATTAAATTAAAATTTCGTACAAAATCCATTGAAAATGACTTCGATGAAGTTGTTACTTCTGTAAAGCAGACAAAAAACCCTCTTTCTACGGAACCCTACATTGCGCGTGGCCCGACACGCACTTGGCCGGTTTTGTTTTTCTACGTACCTACCTTTAATATTTTTTACAATGTTGTTTAGTCTAATGATATTATTGTCTTCATCTCCTTTGTTTATAGACAAAAGTCAAAAGGCACTGACATTCCAGAGCATTCTAACTGAATCATAAATAACATGGCCAGCTAGGCAATAAGGAAAACATCCTGGTGTAAGGCTATTGTCTACGCGTTTATTCAGCTAGGATGGATGTTAGTCGTAATGCAAATTATATGGCTAGTCAGATACAGGAAAATCAACGGGTACATGCATTGAAAAGCGAAACAAATCAATTCAAAGTCAGGGTGTAAAAATAAAATACCCGTCTACCAGTTTACGTATGTAGCCGATGTTACCCGGGATGACAAGGATTCGAACAAAATCACACATCTACATTTGTTATTCATTCGCGATTATTTATTAGGTAAACTTAATTAACTACATTATATTCCCTAAACAACACACACTTTTAAATGGGTTTAAGCACTTAGAAGTCACGATGAATTAAGAATCGGACAAACATACATCTATTTTTCATTTCATTCAGCTTTGGTCCGGGTACATTTTTTTTTAAATACTACCTGTCAAGAAATTCATAATAGGGGTTGATTCTTGACGAGCAAACAACTCGACAGACATTATTGCTTCTCGTATTTCAATGATTTCTATCAACAGTTTGTTTCAATAAAAAGCTTAATTAAATTTAACATGAAACCTGATAACGTTACACTAGTTTTTGTTAGCACAGTTCACGTAAAAGTTTGTTTACATCCATAAGAAAAGTATCTGGCACAAAGTATATACCTAGGTAAAGTCATCAATATCACGTAACGCCGTTTTCCCTGCCGGTCACAGGTGATTTAACGACAATTTCCTTATTAAAAGTGCAGTCGGACTCGGTGTGAATTATTGTCAATGTCGAGGTTTGCCACTCACTTGGGGATTTCCCTTGTAATAATTACTGCAGCCAAGTGGGAGTACGTGACAGAGTTCCGTTCGGTGGTGTTAAGGCCTATCCAATATACGACGGGCCAGCAACGTACGGACGACTTGATTTCAATCTAAAATAGTCCTTTTATACGAAATTAGAGACTACAATAAAAGTGTAAAAAAGTCGCGGAAAACAAAGGTCCTGCTCCTATATTACACGCACCAAATATTTACTGAGCTATTCCAACCGTTTAACTGTAAAATTCCATACTGATTGCTAACGTCAGGTTTCTAACAGGATTTGGTACGCATAATTAGGCCCCTAGAAACCACAAAGAAATGAAAGCTTGAATATTTCGGAGAGATCTAATTACAATGCGAAAGACAAAGTATTCTCCATAAACTTATCATTCAAGGTAACATACCAAACAGAAGAAGGCCTGGGAGTCCAAAGATATAGTGGTACATATAGTACACAACCAACGACAGTAGTTCGACTGGAGTTCCCTGTTTCGTTTAGCCGTCTTGAAGAAGGAGGTAAAAGAAATAATTGCCAACCACATGAGGAAGAGAAGATTGATTGGAGCATTGGAATAAAAACCATAGAAGCTCAGACGGAGACGTGAAAATATTTGAAACACTGCTCGAAAACTACGCCGCCTTAATTAAATTCACGCTGAACTTTCATGTTCCTATTGAGTGGTGTTAATGGAAGCCAAATCAGATTCATTAATTCGTTCGTAGGTACTGGAGACCGTGAAAATTAAACATGCGTCGGTTGAGTGGAGTGGAATTAACAACATTCTTTGTGTAAACTTTTCTTTATCAGATCAATTGTTTTACCTTCTTAAGGCATGTAAAACTTTTTTCATGGAGGCATATGATCAGATTGATCAGGCAAGCTAATTAGCACTATACAATACACGCATGGCCGACCACAGAACACAGGCGACCTTACAACTACACAATCATTGTACAGTCGACAGAACATCAATCTTTGCATATGTGCACTCTACTTAGTTACGTTACATTTTAGTTACGCGACTTTCTAATCAAAATATAAAGGTACAGTTCAGGTGTGAACTGTTCTAGAGCGGTGATAATTTAATTTCTATAGCACCATGAAGCGACGGTTTTTCGTACAAATACGTAATAGTTTTTACACATTGAAGACTCGTTGTTTTTCGTTCCGAAAGCAATTTGTAACGCAAAAGTTCAGCACCTACTCGACCGGGGTAACATGGCCTCTAACAGGAGTTTCCGCGACCTCTCTTTGGGGTCAGTAAATAGCGGTCGAGACAAACGACAAACCCAAACTTTGGCGCCCAAAAAACAAGATAATTCGAGCGTGAAATTTTACTAAAATATTCTTCGTGGAACAGGCGACCGCTGCTCGTTTTCGCTCTTTCTTTGCTTCGAGATTCGACTCGGTCTTACGGTATTATCGCCCTATTGTTATTTTATCGGAAAATTCACATTCTGTTACTCTTTCGTCGTGACGTCGATGTTTTGCGTTATTAGAAGATGTTAACCTTCACGATGAATCCGAGGAGAATTTAGAAGCCTCACCGTAAAGGTCAATCGTTCAGAGGGAACAACCGTCGGTACTACATATCGATGGTCGAATCCAAATCTGTATTCGACTATGTGCCATTATGGACAGTCCAAAGTTAAAAATTTTGAGGTAGAGTAACTGCCTTATGATTTAAATATGATCTGAAAACTTCAGAGCCCGAACAACGAGTGAGTTATTATGAGTTTTTTAAATTTACAAAAATGTCATTATCGCTGACTGAAACACTGCCCACTGTTGGGCACAAGCCTCTTCACTTTCACGCCAACCCATCCGGTCCTATGCTCGGTTCGTGAAGTGTTTCCTAGCCACTTCCACAAAGTCCGTGGCCTATCGGGTTTGTGTTCTGCCCACCGTCCGTCTTCCCGCCTAACCAAACCCCATCCCCATTTCAGCTTTGTGGTTCGTGTGTCCACGCGTTCGACTTTGGTTGTATGCCGAGTATCGACGTTTCGCACACGATCAACAAGTGAGATGCCTAATATGGCCTACTCCTTAGGCCTTTGTGCGACTTGGATTTTCTCCGTATTAGCTTTCTTTAGCGTCCATGTTTCAGCACCACAGGTAAGGATGGGCAGTAAACATTGTCTTTATACATTGTTTCTTGAAGGCGTCCCATCCAAGCTAAATTGGTCTGGCAATCACCCTGTCCTGGGAGTGTATCAGTGACATAATTAGCTCTAACTCCAACGTGGACATCTAAATCCACTGCACAATTGTAAACAAGTTCAATGTACTCGTTTCAAATTAGCGCAAGTAATTCCGTCACTTTATTGCTTTGTATCCAAATGGGTGCATCGTTTATCATTATCTTAATGGTCACGCCCCGAAATGTGAAGGATTATAGCTGAAAATGTGACAACTCTTGATGCTTGTTTACCTCGGTTAATAACGGCAATAGGTACTAATAATACGATATCTTCGTTTTTTAGAAGCTAACAGGAACCTTCTCTAAAAACTAACAGGTAAATAAAAACTTAATTTACTACTTTTGGATGTGAACTGGGCTGTGATCAGAGTACGTAGAAATGCTGCATCGATTTATTGACCCAGCTTGGCTGCGCAGGAGTTTTTTATTGGACTTGAAGTTATCATCATGTCTTTCCTCCTAAAAAAATACTCTTACGCAGTTATATATTGAATTATTTTATTTAATTAAATATTTAAATTTTACCCTTAATTATTTTAATTAAATTTAAATTTAAGCGAGGCATTTACCAAGAACATCGGAACGAACGTGCAAGAAAACGCCATTCATGTTGTTAATCCTACTGGGCTGATTATTATTGTTAAGGTTTCTTGTCGGATTTCGGTGAAACATTTCGTAAGATTTATCTCAAAAATCTAAGACCAACCTCTTTTTAACAAATAATGAGTCACTTACCAAGAGCATCGCAAAAGAACGTCCAAGAAAACGTCCTTCATATGCCTATGTCCAGTGTCACGCTTAATCCAGCTGTCCTGCTTTTTATTTCGGTGACATATTTAATCAGATTTTATCTCCAACATATAAGTCACTTACCAAGAGCATCGGAAAGGAGTGCAAGAAAACGCCATTCATATTCATATGTCCCTTGTTATTGTTAAGGTTTCTTGTCGGATTTCGGTGAAACATTTCTTCAGATTTATCTCGATAATCTAAGACCAAACTCTTCTAAATAAATAATGAGTCACTTACCAAGAGCATCGGAAAGGACGTGGAGGAAAACGCCCTTCATATTCATGTGTCCCGGGTCAGTGTTCATCCTGCTGGGCTGCTTGTTATTGTTGGGATTCTTGTCGGATTTCGGTGGCACCATTTCGTCAGTCTCCTCGTTGTCGGTCGGGACGTGGCCTAAGGCCATCTCCGCGTTGCTGTTGACTAGCTCGGTGAGATGGCGCACGTTGGCTGGCGGTGGTACGCCGCCGTGTGAGTGGCCGTGACTGCTGCCGTGTTCTGTTGAGTGTTCGCTTGTAAGTAAGAATTGTCTATACCAAATGCTCTTGGCCATCTTTTCTTGTATGACTATCGCCCTGCGACACGGTCGATTGGCCAGTGCAAATGACAGTTGCCAAATGTGAAACAATCTGTCCTAAAAATCTCTGTTAACATGATTGAGATATTGTAATGAGACTTTTTGCAAATTTGATCTGTAAAAAAAGATATGATTTTTTTTCCTCGGTGGGTGGCGCTAGTGTTACTCCCCTGGACCCCCTTAACAGTATAAGGCTAGGACTTTTTTGTATAACACAATTGCAAGACCCACAATTATATTATTGGCAGACAAATAAATCTACAAAGAGCACCGATCAGAGAGCTAGATAGATAGAGAACACATCAGTATTCTCTATCTATCTAGCTCTCTGATCGGTGCTCTTTGTAGAGCAGATTAGCTGGGTGATGATGATATTTAGGTTAAGCCTGTGAGCTTGTATTGAAACGCTTGGTAATAGCATAGCAGCCCTGTTTATCAAAATCACACCATTTATATTTAACCCGTTTGCTAATCATTAGCTTGTGTGACAAATTTTATACAAGCATTATTCAACAGCAAATGAAGTATCATTTACCTAATTACACTCAATGCCCATTGACCCATTAAGATATCCATAGCACGTGTTGGAATAAGAACGTTTTTGTTATTGTGCCGTTATCGAGTTCGAGGATCTGTGTCTATTGGTGAAATCCGTTTCGTTTGACTGAAGATTTCAAGCCGAGCTTCCGTAAGCCGAGTTCCCAAGAACCTGGTTCTCGCTTTTTTGGTGAAATCGACCCTAAAACTATGGATTGAAGTACGTATGTTTGGCAAATGGCCTTAACAATGGCGCCAGTTAAAAAAGGCCGATTGGCAAGTAACATTGTTTGCACGTAAACTTCATTGTGTTGTTTGAAATGGAGCTGACAACATACACAGATTACACAGAGCTTAACGAAAAATAAAAGTTCTTCATTGTAAGATCGGAATTTACTGGCCAGTATTAGAACTTTTAAAATCTTTGTTCGTAATAAAACTATGAGCACACAGAAATGTAAGAAATTATGACAAAAAATGCATTTTCTGGCCAGTCCCGAAGACTCAAACTTACCATGGAACAAAAAGAGGCCTACAACGTTTAAGATCAGGCCGAGCGTTCCCACGGCAACCAGCAATTGCGCGTCATGGATCTCCTCCGGTTTGATGAATCGCTTGACGGCTTCGACTGAGATGCTGAAGCATAAGGCGACCAAGAATACGGCATTCACGAGGGCGCCTAGCACTTCCGCGCGTGCCCATCCGAACGTGTTCTTGGACCATTTTTTTGGTGACATCTGGAGAAGATACGACAAGCTCTACATTTGTTGGTTGCCTTGACCGTGGTTGATCCATGACTTGTACAAAACATGGATCATAAGCAGCTAACCAGGCACTAATGGTGTCGGTGTCAGGAGGCTAAGTAGTACATAGTTATGGAATTCATTTTTCTATTTTACACTACAGAAAAAGGACATTTCCACAAGAGAAAATTACATCATCCTTTACTAGAAAATGAATGTGGCTATAACATTCGTATCCACTTACATCGTCCTCAGCCTGTAAAAAAATTATGAGTAATATTCAATTGTCTTCAGAAGTTAATCACATTTAGTTTTTTTTTTCAGATGGTTGAGTTACGTGAGTGGATCTTACTATTTTCCATGTTTCATTCGAATCCAAGCACATACTATTTTGCAACATTCGTACATTGTTAATTTATAGTAGCAATACCACTCTCTAACTAGCTATTAGACCCGTTAAATGTATAAGTATGCATGAGCATCGCGAGTCATTAAAAAAATCCTCTAACCACAAAGGAAAATATTGAGAAGAAACCCTGTAGTGAACTCTGCATGTATTCACATAGACTTTGCTGTGGACTAAGCCAACTAAGCTGTAAGGATGTTAGAGGTGCTGCTAGGCACTCCATCTAAAAATATGTCCCAGCAATATCTCCGAGACATCACCAATCTGGTGCAGGTAGAGGCGTTGCCACTAGATGCTGTATATATCATCTAACATAGATGTAAAAGGCCTTAGATAACAAGCAAACTTGACCTGTGATGTTATTTGTATGGCACAGGCTGTTAAAGGTTCCGTGTGTAATAGAGTATACTAATAATAAACTTTAAGAACCTATTTAGAGGCTAAAAACTCCACCTCCCAGCACTCTCCCAACTGAGCTAATGGGCTTGCCTATTAGCTCAGTTGGGAGAGTGCTGGCACGGTGAGCCAGAGGTGGCGGGTTCACGTCCCGGCATGGGTGGAATTTTTAGCCTCTAAATAGGTTTTTAAAAATTGTCCTCAGCACGGGTTAGTGCAACAAAAAGAATATATAATAATAAACTTGTTTGGGTCCCAAACTAGGATCCTCTGAGCTAATATGATAACCAGGCAAGGACATCATAAGCACCGTCTTACACGCAGACCTTCCCAAAATGAACAGAACATCGCCAAAATAAAAACCTCACCAATTATATTATGAATTTTTTGGTAAACTCAATATGCTGAGAATTTATACAATTTGGTGCAGATTAAGATTTTTTTGGTAAATATGGTGTGAGATCATTTGGTGCATTTGGTGAGCCGTCTATCAATGAAGTACAACACAATTGTACAGCATTCATAATCAATTTAATGGTTAATTAACTAGTATCAATAATATAGATGAACAAATAAATTGGCTAGAAATTAAAATAAGACTACAATCATCCATAGAATGACTGTGAATGCCAACCCTACAGTGGTGCTTTGACCTTTGGTGGAATGACATAGTCATAGCCAATTAAGTCTCTGAATAGGAGAGAGTTACCTTCCAATATGTCTAATTTTATCAACATCCAAAAGCTACAATTTATATTACCTTAACGGACAGGAATGCCACAATGAGCGCAGCGACATCGCTAAGCATGTGAAAGGAGTCAGCCACCAGTGCCATGGAGTTGGTGATGTATCCAACAAGTAGCTCCACAAAGAAGAAACTCCCGGTCAGCCACAGCATGGAAAGGAGCCGACATTTCTTGCCTGTGAATTTCCCCATCTTTATCTGAAACAATACAACTTTTTACTGGAAATCATGGGTCTCAAAAGATTTGGAGGATAAGAGTCAGCCATGGAATTCATATTTCTATCACTTTTTTTCTTGATGTGTCAAAGTTTCAACCTGTCAACCTTTACCAGGGTTGATAAAAATTATGATTTTTTTTTAAATCAAACAAATCAGATTTATTTGAGTTTAAAAAGATTTTTCATTTTTAAAACACAGACATATTTTAATTTTGAAATCAGCTAATTATTTAATGGTTCATGTTCTTTAAACAGCTTTATATTTAATTGCCATACTTCACAAAAAGTATTAAGTAAAAGATTGTCCAATAATCTAAAAATTCTTCTAAAATCATTAAATCATTGGCATTAAGTCCGCCACATTGCCATTGTATTTTTTTACTTATGTGCACATTCGCAAAGACGACTTTGTTTTTGGAGCGCAGCGTGGGGGATCCGGATTCAGTCACTCCTTCTCACACCAGAATGCTGCGCTCCGTCGCCCGTTGACAAACATTACGTAAGTCTGTACTAACTGATATTCGGTCAAGGACCAAGTCTGAGCAGAGTAGGTTAGTATAGGCAGGATTCTCATATCCACAACTTTTCGCTTCAGGGAAAGTAGACCAAATTAACAAATGAACTTAACATCGTGTTTCCAAAGATTAACACGAGCACTAGACATAATAAAAACTTAATTAGCACTGATATTTAAGTACTTGTTTATTTTTTCATTTTAGAATTTTCTGACGTTTCGGTACTTTTGCAAGTTCCAGGTGGGTGACAGGCGTCTTTTTGACAGCATTAACTGTTAGTTTAACATCATTTAGTCACCAATATTCACAAATGTTATGTTTTTGTTGGTCTTGTAATTTGTTCGAACTTAGTTATTTTAAAAGCAAGACTTGAAATTTTGGAGAATTCACAAACAGTCTAGGTAAACATAGCATTGGAAACGTCGGGGGAAATATTTTGATACTTTTTTCTCGTTTTGGTTGTGTAAAAAGGTAATAAAGCTCTTAAAAGAATACTGATTAAAATCACGGATTCATTTAAAAAAATCACTCGATTTTAATCGCGAATAAAATCACTGATTTAAATCATATCATCCCTAACCTTTACCTGCATGCACATACATTATTCCATTAAAACATAAAAGTCAGTCTATAAGACTCATAAGAGGCTGTTTACGATTATGTCAAGACGGTTTTAACCAAAAATCCCTCTTTTCTCCTAAGTAAGATAAAATAAGCTTGAAATAAGGCTTTGTTATTCACACCCCCAATTATCTTACATAATAAATAAACAGCCCTTAATGTACTTAAGTTGGCACACTGCAAACCTTTACAAGGTTGATTTGCTGTCAACTGCATATGAAAATACATAAAAACAGTGTAACATAAATTCTATGATTATATATATGAGTATGTAACAATAAGTTTGAGGATTAGATAGTGCAATATGGAAAAATCTGGAGGAAGCCTATTGACAGACAACCTGACGAGAGTGTCAGTGTTGGAGTGAGTGAGTTGAGGTGAGAAATTGTTACACCAGCTATGAGGTGGGTATGAGATACCCAAATCTATGAAATAAAATTTTTGATATTATGATTGTGCAATTATCATTCTTGACTTGAGACATATTATTTAATAGTAATCATTCAACAAGACGAGTAAATAAAATACCAGCTTGAAGTACAAAAAGTCTTCTTTTTTTATTGGAATAACTAAAAAGCAATAATGAAGGAATAATAAAAAGTGCCCAATTTTCTTCCAAAAATACAAGTATAATAAAATATCTAATATAAATAAAATATCGGTGCAACACTAAACTTGACAGTGTACCTAGCTCCTTGCACCATTATCTCCAGATACTGAAACATCAGGACTCGCATGGCGACAATAACATTAAATAATCTGCATTTGAAAACTTCTCGGGTATGGCATACCCCACCTCAACCACGCCGGGGTAATATGAACCATAACAAGAACCATACAGAAGCTAGTTGCCATTTCAACAAAAATAATAAAAAATAAAAACCATACAGAAAAATAAACTTGTCAGGATCATAGAAATTGCCAACCCTACCCCTCTCGGATATAGGGGGGTGTTTTTCACTATAGGGGGGTGTTTTTCATGATAGGGGGGTGTTTTTCACGATAGGGGGGTGTTGACACCTAGTTTTTCTTGTAACGTTCAATAAGTCACAGTTTCTGTGTTACTTTGAATAAAATTATTTTGACTTTGACTTTGACTTGACTTGTTTATGTACATACATAGGTAGAGAACACTTTATTGCACAACCAGAAAAAATTGTTACAAGTGATTTCTATGTCTAAGTAATACATACTTAGATTAGATTAGATTAATACTCTTTATTGCACACTATACATAATAAAAATAATAAGAAGATAAATGTAATTTTGTTCGTCAAGAAAAAAAATAACTGATGTTGGTACTGTAGCGTTGGAATTTCGCTCCATTGGCTTACAGCCATAATTAACCTAAATTTTGATAATTTCTTTCGTTTTCGAAACCATTTGTTTACATTTTGAACTTGACAGTTGTTTTTTTCCCTAAGGATGTCCTACTTTCTTCATTTGATGGTGTGGTCATATCACAACTTTATTTATTGGTTTTTGCACGGACAAAAGCGGAGGTAGATTGATATGTCGCTCCTTTTTGTCTGGTTGTCTCCTTGATTAAAAAAAAAAAGTCCTTGACTCATTCATTCTTTTTCCGGGTCTTCAGACCAAAGCCTCCATCATGTAATTATTTTCTTTTCCGCGGCGTGGCCGCGAATATCGTGTCAATCGACGGTAAAATGGCTCGATTGATTGTTTATTTTGGATTTTGGTGAGTAGCTTTACTGGTTTTATAAATTATTTTTCGGTTTCGCACTGATTTGTGGAAATTTATCGAGGTGTGTCTTTTCAGATTTTGTCAATTAAATTTTCGACATGTCCCTGAGGATATAGAAGACGGGGTTTGTCATCAATTTCCATTTATGTAAGTATTTCCATTATTCGCCAGGGAGAAGAAGCGAATTTCGTTCGAAATACCTTCAAATTTTTTCATACTAACCCAAGTTACGCATTTTCCATTACAGATTTTCTTAACTTTTCGCTTAAATTGCGACAAAATGCAGACGTCGTGATTATTTACATTTAAAGAAACTCGGTGAGTGTTCTTGATTTTCCTTTTAAAAGTATGGGGAAGCTTGAGTTCTTTTCCATACAGTTCCCATTCTCATTTCCTCGGTTAGAAGTGCTAAAGTGTTAATCGCGGATTTGTTTTCTTTTCCAGACTGTTGGTCGGGTTTCTTTCTTTCTTCCTTTCTTTATATATTTCCAATTTTCATTCCAAAACTCCACATTTCCTCGGGGTTCTACTTTGGTGCGGAGAGGTGGTTGCTTCCTGAAGATAATAAGATGGACGGCCCCAGGTTTCCCGCTGATAATTTATTTAATTTACCCGGATAATTTTCGGTATGTAGATTTACATTTCCATTTCTTTGTTGGAGAGGCATTCTATGTTCCCAATGCTCTCATCAGCCTAACATATATTCAAGCGATAATCTCAAGTTTCCAAGACTTAAACTTTCCAACATTATATTTTCCAAATTTTCCACGTAGCAATTTTCCGACTTTCTACTGTGCGATTAAAACTTATTTACCTATTGTTTCCAAGCTAAATTGTAGTAATAATATTACTTTAGATTTTCTAAGTGCGTTTTTTTATAAATTCTTTTCTGGCAAGCGGCCAGTGGTTAGTATTTCTTATTTTCTGAACCCATGTACCTACTGTGACTTTTTTGGGGACACTGAGACCTAACTACAGACTGCTAATAATAGTCAATCAACCTAATTTAATTAGAACTTTTTAAAATAAAACCAGGTTTGACGGCCTTCAGCCCAAATGTACATTTCTATTTAAAAATAAATAATTATTACCAGAACTAAATTCACTTTGTTTCCTTAATCTCCCACTGCAGACTCAGTTATCATACCCGCCTTGCGATTAAAACCCAAGCGCTTTTCCTCTGACTATCCACGGTATCTTCTTTTAGTGCTGGCCTGGCGCCCGAGATCATATTTTTCTTTCAGCCTATTTGCCTAAGGTGTTAGGGTAGAGGGGCTCTAGTAAAACTTGTATTCCTTTCTTATAATTTTATTATTAATTGGTCAGTGCTAATTTATACATAAAATCATTGGTTCTATTTGAACTACAGGTCGAGCCCCGCCTTAACTTGAAGTTCAATTTGAACATCTTGTCAATGTGACACCTTAACAATACCTAACAATAATCTTTTTTTTTAAAAATTCATTACAACTGACGCCTTCCTTCTTTCTTTTTAATTAAATTCATTACAATTGTCGCCTAGCGAACAGGGACCTGAAATATTTCTTACATTCATACATACCATACATTATTTCCTTATACTTTTTGACTTTTTCCTGAGTTCTGCTTTTGGAGGTTAAACTTTTAGTTTGCTTGGATTGCTTGGATTATCGCAATATTTTCTTTTATTTTCCATACATACATGCATATTTAGCAACGTAGTTGTTAAGTAAGGTTCTCTACTGTTATAATTATAATGCTATAACTTTTTTTGACAGTTTTTGCTATTACCTTATTATTATTTTGAACTGTGTACTAGCTTTAAGTAGTGAATTTTTTGGTACCTATTTTTATAATGGAAGGGTCTTCTAAGGACTTAGTTTCTAAGGACGAGAAGGTAGCTACTAACACTATGGCTACTCAAACATCAAATATTGTTACATCTGAACCTGAGAGTTTAAATCTTTTGGAGAATCATCCACATCTGGACATGATTGATGTTACGGTTCCATTAGCTACTAATGCCAATATGAATTCTAGCTCTGTTACTCGAGCTGACTTTGCAAATACTGCTTTGTTTCCAACTAAATTAAGTAAATATGTTGACTTGACTAAATCAAAGTTAAGATTTGACGGTTCGACTTGCGTCAGAGAATTTATACAGAGACTGGAGGAGTTTCGACTTGCCTATAACATGCGACTCGGTCACACATATTATTACTTTCATGGTAATTCCTTCGTTTAAACCGCCTATAGGATTTGATTTTTGGCTACAATTCGGCTTAGCCGATAATCTATTTAAGAATATCACGTTCGTGAACGATTCCGAAATAAAAATTTGTGCAGTTACTGCTGCAACTGAATTGTCTCCTTCTCAAAAAGAACAATTAGATGAAATTATAAAACTTTATGAGGATATTTCTTATGAAAAGAATGGTTTGGGCTTAACCCATCTTGTGGAACATGAAATAGTGACTACAGGTTCTCCTATTAAACAACGATATTGGCCTTTAAGTCCTGCTAAACAAAAAGAACTATACGATGAGGTTGAGGTGTTATTGAAAGAAGGTATAATCCAACCATCAAAATCTCCTTGGAGCTCTCCTGTCTTAGCAGTAGATAAGAAAGATGGTGGTATTCGATTGTGTTTGGACTCGCGTAGATTAAATTCTGTTACCGTAAAGGATTCATATCCACTTCCTTATACCACACGTATTCTAGATAATCTCCGTGATGCAAAATTTATTTCAGCTATCGATTTGTCAAAGGCATTTCTACAGATCCCGCTTGCTGTTTCATCCCGTGAAAAGACAGCTTTCGTTGTCCCCGGCAAAGGCTTATATGAGTTTGTACGTATGCCATTTGGGTTGACCAACGCTCCTGCAGAATTACAACGGTTGGTTGATAAACTGTTTGGTCCAGAATTCGACAGTCATGTATTTTGTTATTTAGATGATTTAATACAGGTTTCCACAGATTTTCAGGCACATTTAGATCTACTTCGCAAGATTCATAAAACCTTGAAGGAAGCTGGTTTAACGGTAAATCTCAAGAAATGTTCCTTTTGTAAAGAAAGATTGCGTTATTTGGGTTACATCGTTGATGGTGATGGCTTACATACTGATCCTTCCAAACTAGATGTCATTGAAAATTTTCCACGTCCTACAACTGTTAAGCAGTTGCGTAGTTTTCTAGGTATGTGCTCTTATTATCGTCGATTTATTTCCAAATTTGCTGACATTGCATCTCCTTTGACACGTTTGACTGGTGGTAGTAAAAATTCAAAACATTCACTTATTTGGAACTCTGAAGCTGAAAATGCGTTTATTGCTTTGAAACAATCATTAGTATCATCCCCTGTTTTACAGTGTCCTAATTTCGAGAAGCCTTTCTTTTTACATTGTGATGCTAGTTCTGTAGGCATAGGAAGTGTTCTAAGTCAAGAAGATGACGACCATTCTCAGCATCCTATTGCGTTTTATTCTCGAGCTTTATCTAAGTGTGAGCAAAACTATAGTACAACTGAAAGAGAACTTTTGGCAATTTTAGATTCAATCGAACATTTTCGACCTTATATTGAAGGCATGAAATTCACGGTTATTACAGATCATGCTAGTTTAAAATGGTTACTTGGTTTAAACAATCCTAGTGGACGCTTAGCTCGTTGGGCTGCTAGAATTTCCCAATTTACATTTGACATTATTCATAAAAAAGGCTCTTTACATGTGGTTCCTGATACGCTTTCCAGAATTGAAGTAGCTTCACTTTTTGTTGACGAAATACAAATCGTTGCACCTGATGATGAAATAACAGATGTTTGGTATAGAAATATTTTCATAAATTGTCAAAAATATCCTGTACGATTTAAAAATTATAGAGTTGAAAACGAAGTACTTTATAAATATTGCAAATCAAAGTACTCTTTAAATTCAAATTTAGACTGGAAAATTGTTATTCCTAAAGAAAACATTTTAGATACTATTCGAAATAATCATGATGATGTAAATTCAAGTCATTTGGGTATTCATAAAACGTTAAATAAATTAAAAGCTCATTATTTTTGGCCTAAAATGTTTGATGATGTTCGCAAGTATATTAATTCATGTGATACATGCAAAGCTTATAAGCATTCTAATGCTCCCCCTTTTGGTACAATGATAAATCCTAAAACTGTTGATCGCCCTATGGTGATGCTTTCGATTGATATTATTGGAATTTTACCTCGTACATATTCTGGTCATCGTTATATTTTGTCTGTGGTAGACGTGTTTACGAAGTATTGCTGGATTTTTCCGCTGGTCAATGCTACAACTCGCGCCGTAGTAAAGTTCCTCGAAAAAGATGTATTCCTGAAGTTTGGGGTTCCCAAGGTCATTGTATGCGATAACGGTTCACAGTTCATTTCTAAAAATTTTGTACATTTTTTACATCGATATAATATTAATAAAATATTCTATAATACCTTATATACCCCTCAGAATAATCCTGTTGAGAGGTATAATCAAACTATAGAAACTTGTATATCCTGCTTTGTTAGAGATGATCATAGAAGATGGTCTCAATTTCTTCCTCATGTTCAGTTGGCTTTGAACAATAGTGTTAATTTAGCCACGGATTTTACTCCGAACTTTCTGATGTTCGGTAGAGAACTGATAATTGACGCTTCGTTGCATCGCTTCAATGATTCTTTTGATTTAGATACCATTGATTTTTCTAGTAGGCAAACCTTTGCTGATTCCTTATCTGTTCTCAAAGAAATCTTTGAGAAAGTTTCTTCTTCATTGTTAGACGCATATAAGCGTAACGCGTCTAACTATAATAAAGGTCGTAAGGTGGTTTCTTATAGTGTAGGTGATATTGTTTGGAGGCGTAATTTTGTTCAATCTAATGCTGCTTATTATTTTTCGGCTAAATTAGCTCCTAAGTTTATCAAATGTAAAGTTGTAGAGAAAATTTCAAATAACGTGTATGTTTTAAAGAATCTTCCTAATGGGAAAGTTGGTCGTTTCCACGTTAAAGACATAATTAAAGTTTAAAATTTATTTCCCTGTTAACCTTTTGGACTAATGGTAATTGCTATATTGCGGTACTACCTTTGATAGAGAAGGAGATTTTGCTAAGATGATGAATGTTGTATGAAAGGAAAATGGTAGTTTGAAAGAGAAAGAATGAAAGAAGAATACTCTGTGTACAATTACTTATTTTAAATTTAATATTTTTCTATACTTAGGACATTTCGGATCTAATAATTCCCATTCTAAATTAAAACACTATAAGAAAGTTTTTGTATATATATTTTTTGTATAAAATTTTATGAGTACATTGTATAAAATTTTATATTCTATATACCTCTCTTTAATTTAGCTGTCTAGCTAATATACATTCATGTCCATATAAATATTAAGCTAACTAGCTATACATACCTTAATTTTAGTCACCGTAGTTTAAGTTGTAAAGAACCTCGGATTTGACACCTACATGACATTCATTCATATACTTTCTCGATTTTGACATTCCCATGTTGTATCAGCTTCGTTTTGGACGGCGTTGTCTGATCAACCAACATTTATTGCACTCTCCGGATTGTAGAGGGTTGCAATAATACCTTTCGAGGCCTTTGGTCTCACATACTTTTTACCTCGTGCATGGAAGTCTGGTAGGTTGTTGTTCCAGTCACGATGGTTATTTTGTTGCTGCTCTAGGTATTGAGTTAGTATACACATACATTCTATTCTATACCTTTTACCTCGTGCATGGAAGTCTGGTAGGTTGTTGTTCCAGTCACGATGGATAGTTTTCGTAGCTGCTCTAGGTGTTGAGTTAGTTTACACATACATATTTGGACTTTGTGCATGGAAGTCTGGAAGGTTGCTGATCCAGTCACATTGTTTCATCTTACTTTTTCAAATTTTTTTCTGGTCGTTGTGCATGGAAGTCTGGTAGGTTGTTGTTCCAGTCACATCGTTCCACCTTTTTGTTACAGCTTTGCTATTATGAAGCTGTAATGAACCTTCATACCATATCCTGAGCTGCGTGCATGGAAGTCTGGTGAGTTGTTGTTCCAGTCTCGTTGTCTCTTATCTTCATTTTATTGGGGTTTATTTTGAAAGGTGATGTTCTACTTTTAGACTCATCGGGGTTGGTTTTTGTTTCGGGGGCGATTCTATTTCTAGATTCATCCTATGCTTTTCTATTAGAGTCAGTGGCGAGGGTGCCTAACTGAACTTCAATTAGTTTTCTATAGGGTTTTTATTCTTAGAGTCGGTGGCGAGGGTGCCAAACTGATCTTTTGTTAGATTTTCTACGGGGTAAAGTTTTTTGAATCAGTGACGTTGGTGTCTAACTGAATTCTTTCTAGTTCTTTATTTAGTTTATAGATGTTAAGTTTTGGTGAAGTTTTTGAGTCAGTGACGAGGGTGTCTAACTGGTCTCCCATCAATCAATCAATCATACATACATATGCATAATATGACTTTGATTTCTTATACATTCCTTGAAGATAGTGTCAGCGACGGGAGTTTGTCCTTCTGATCTTCATTAACTCCTACTACACTACATATTATTTTAGAGTTTTGTTTATTTTTTATTCTTGATTTAGTCTGAAGGTTTCAAGTCAGCGACGATGGTGTCTAGCTGGTCTAGTAGCTTTACATGATATAATACTTTTTCATACTTTGAAATTTTTTATAAAGACTTTCAGTCTTTATTTTTCTGGGGTGGGGTGTGATGTAGCGTTGGAATTTCGCTCCATTGGCTTACAGCCATAATTAACCTAAATTTTGATAATTTCTTTCGTTTTCGAAACCATTTGTTTACATTTTGAACTTGACAGTTGTTTTTTTCCCTAAGGATGTCCTACTTTCTTCATTTGATGGTGTGGTCATATCACAACTTTATTTATTGGTTTTTGCACGGACAAAAGCGGAGGTAGATTGATATGTCGCTCCTTTTTGTCTGGTTGTCTCCTTGATTAAAAAAAAAAAGTCCTTGACTCATTCATTCTTTTTCCGGGTCTTCAGACCAAAGCCTCCATCATGTAATTATTTTCTTTTCCGCGGCGTGGCCGCGAATATCGTGTCAATCGACGGTAAAATGGCTCGATTGATTGTTTATTTTGGATTTTGGTGAGTAGCTTTACTGGTTTTATAAATTATTTTTCGGTTTCGCACTGATTTGTGGAAATTTATCGAGGTGTGTCTTTTCAGATTTTGTCAATTAAATTTTCGACATGTCCCTGAGGATATAGAAGACGGGGTTTGTCATCAATTTCCATTTATGTAAGTATTTCCATTATTCGCCAGGGAGAAGAAGCGAATTTCGTTCGAAATACCTTCAAATTTTTTCATACTAACCCAAGTTACGCATTTTCCATTACAGATTTTCTTAACTTTTCGCTTAAATTGCGACAAAATGCAGACGTCGTGATTATTTACATTTAAAGAAACTCGGTGAGTGTTCTTGATTTTCCTTTTAAAAGTATGGGGAAGCTTGAGTTCTTTTCCATACAGTTCCCATTCTCATTTCCTCGGTTAGAAGTGCTAAAGTGTTAATCGCGGATTTGTTTTCTTTTCCAGACTGTTGGTCGGGTTTCTTTCTTTCTTCCTTTCTTTATATATTTCCAATTTTCATTCCAAAACTCCACATTTCCTCGGGGTTCTACTTTGGTGCGGAGAGGTGGTTGCTTCCTGAAGATAATAAGATGGACGGCCCCAGGTTTCCCGCTGATAATTTATTTAATTTACCCGGATAATTTTCGGTATGTAGATTTACATTTCCATTTCTTTGTTGGAGAGGCATTCTATGTTCCCAATGCTCTCATCAGCCTAACATATATTCAAGCGATAATCTCAAGTTTCCAAGACTTAAACTTTCCAACATTATATTTTCCAAATTTTCCACGTAGCAATTTTCCGACTTTCTACTGTGCGATTAAAACTTATTTACCTATTGTTTCCAAGCTAAATTGTAGTAATAATATTACTTTAGATTTTCTAAGTGCGTTTTTTTATAAATTCTTTTCTGGCAAGCGGCCAGTGGTTAGTATTTCTTATTTTCTGAACCCATGTACCTACTGTGACTTTTTTGGGGACACTGAGACCTAACTACAGACTGCTAATAATAGTCAATCAACCTAATTTAATTAGAACTTTTTAAAATAAAACCAGGTTTGACGGCCTTCAGCCCAAATGTACATTTCTATTTAAAAATAAATAATTATTACCAGAACTAAATTCACTTTGTTTCCTTAATCTCCCACTGCAGACTCAGTTATCATACCCGCCTTGCGATTAAAACCCAAGCGCTTTTCCTCTGACTATCCACGGTATCTTCTTTTAGTGCTGGCCTGGCGCCCGAGATCATATTTTTCTTTCAGCCTATTTGCCTAAGGTGTTAGGGTAGAGGGGCTCTAGTAAAACTTGTATTCCTTTCTTATAATTTTATTATTAATTGGTCAGTGCTAATTTATACATAAAATCATTGGTTCTATTTGAACTACAGGTCGAGCCCCGCCTTAACTTGAAGTTCAATTTGAACATCTTGTCAATGTGACACCTTAACAATACCTAACAATAATCTTTTTTTTTAAAAATTCATTACAACTGACGCCTTCCTTCTTTCTTTTTAATTAAATTCATTACAGTACATATCTTTTAGAAGCCAATTAATTAAAAACCATGTATTAGTTGCCATGGCAAGGCAATCCCATTAAATGTTATATTATGAATATGTACCTTAAAGTAGAAAGCAGCTAGTAACTTGTTGCCGCACCAATAATACAGAATTTAGGTTCTATAACAAATTACTTAAGACAAATTGTCTTTGTTTAAATATCCTTACACTAAAATATTTTACACACGATGTTACAACCAACGTTTGAGAGTTCAATGTGTATAACACTGACTCCAACTAATCATAACAATGATTCTCAGAAAATTATCCCCAGTTTATTAACATTTAAACATAACAAAACCGATTCAGCTCCCAAGAAATGACTTAATACAGCCGCAATTTCAACATAAAATGAGGAACTGTGCAAAAAGTATAGCACAAAGAAAGTAATCTTGAAAACAGTTATGATGTACAGATTAAATGATAGTACTTACATTGTTTGTTTTATCGTTCCGTAAATGTTTTACAGTTGTTTTGTATGCCCATCAGTGATCGTTCCTGTCTCAGTAAGAGCTTACAGCATGCACACTCATTTCACTACAATGGGTGGTTAGCCAGAGTTCAACACGATATCGATTCAACACATACAAAAGGGGTCGACTAAGCACGCCTCGATTAATTCAAAAGTAAACACAGTGAGATGCAATGGAAACACAATATTCTTTGCTTTATTTATTTGCTACTAATTTTCCGTGGAATAATAAAAAAAATCACACAGTCGCGTGGTGGTCAATGAGTCACAATCACAATGAATTTTGAACAGACGGTTACAGTTAAACTGTAATTTCGTATTATTTCGACTACGCGGAAAATTCTGCTGATTTGCGAACTGTGCAGCAATATGATGAATAATGAATGATACAACTGCTGAGTAGTTAAAAAATGACTGATTGATGAAAAATTCATGCAGTCTACACTCCCATCTGTCAAATCTGTCAATGACTACACCACAGACTAGCAATGGTAGCGATGGGCGATTATTACTAACTAGCAGTGCCCATGGCTTTACTCGCGTGGAATTCAATTTGTGTGATTATAAGTGTATCAGAAAACACTATGGGTAAAATGTTTGTTTTCCTTTTTTATGGGGTACAATAAAGTGTTCCCAGTCTGTGTGAACAGTCGAACTAGAGCATGCGCTCACTTATGTAACACGGCGGAGAACCTTGTCAGCATTGCAATAAGGATGAAAATTTCTTATCTCAATGGACTTCAGTGGTGGCGCGAACTCTATACGAACATTGAGCTTAGTCGATGACAATCGAATAACCATCGAACAATCGACAGTGCGCCTAGCAGGCCGCAACGCGAGCTCTGTCTTTGATTAGTCACCACATACATTTGCATTTTGTACGTGGAAACGCGCACCACAAAAGCAGTGCCTTTGTGCGCATTTTCGTTAACGCAACATCGCACTTTGGTAACGCACATTGTTTTGTTTATGAATTTATTCAATGAAACGAACATTTAAAGTAACTAACAGTAGCAAGTTGCATAATGGTGCAAGTTGTTCACTAAACTAATTAAGCATTCGTCTCGATTCACAGTATCTCAAAGTGAGAGTGCGTCACTTCCGGTTCAGCAATCCACTTAGTAATAAAGGTCGAACTCAAGCTGCTTACTTCCGGTTCCGCCATTTTGGTCACCTGGAGTTGAGGATACTCAACGTTGCTTCATGAGTCTCTCACCAGAAGGCCTTAATGTGATGCTGTGCATCGTCTCTGCTGAATAATAAAAGTTTTATTTTAGTGTAAAACCTGCACTATCATTCGGCATGTGACGATGCACAGCATCTTAAAGTGAGAGATGTGTTTATTAGCTTCTGGTGACTGCATGACGACGTTATTTGATAAATAATTAATACTGTTGATTTTTGTGAAAGTACTAGAAACGGGATGAATTAACGATTACAATTAAGAAATAAGTAGTCATAATAACGTCTGTACAACAAAAAAATGCATGTCTTGGATATCAAAACAATTTGAACAGATATTAAACGTAAAAAAATTACAGGGTTAAATCGCGGTTTTTCAGAATGGGCAACGCCAGGTTTATATAGAAGTAGGAAAAGGCTTTATGAATTGTATGAAGAGAAACAATTTAATCACGATCCGACGTTCAGAGAGTATGTTAAAAAATATTCAAAAACGTTTAGGCAAACTAGTTTAGCAGCCAAATCGATTAGCATAAGTAAACAAATTATGGCGTCAACTAATAAAATCAAAACAGTCTGGCAAGTAATTAGCAAAGAGACAGGCAAAACGAGACCTAGGGACCAGATATTTGCTTTAAAGGTAGAAGGGAATATAGTCAATTCAAAGGAAGACATAGCAGAAATATTTGAAAATTTCTTTAAAAACATACCCTTCAAAATAACGGCTAGCTTAAATTCTTCCCCCCAACCAGCCAAAACTTTACGTCTGGAAAGTATAAATACATGCAAAGCTGACTTTGCTATTGTCAAAATATTTAAAGAGTTAAACTTAAAAAAAAACCGAAGATTTGTGGGGATTATCGGTTAAACTTATATCCACGGTTATCCATATTCTAGCACCTTACCTTGCTACAATTTTTAATATATGCATTGACCAGGGAACCTTTCCTAATCTATTAAAGTTAAGTAAAATAGTTCCCTTGTTTAAATCTGGCGATAGTGAAGATCCCAATAATTTCAGACCAATAGCAATACTGCCGGTCCTAAGTAAAGTTTTTGAGAAAGTAATTTTGCATCAATTGCAGACTCATTTTAGTTTAAATAAGATATTTCATAAGAAACAGTTTGGATTTACGAAGGGCCGCTCAACGACGGACGCAGGCATAGCATTAATAAAGCACATCCGCGGAGATGTCGCCCGAGGAAGTCGTGGCAGTTAGTGCTGCGTGCATATATATTAATTGTCGATTGAGTGGACCAAGACGTTATAAAAAGAAAAGGTGGTGGGTGCGAAACTACTTGGCACAAAGAGAAAGCAGAGTGAATATTTTACGTGATCTACGAATGTTTGATGGATCATTTGTAAATTTCACTCGTATGACATCAAGTGATTTTGAAGTGTTATCGGGCCTGCCATAGCTAAACAAGACACAATATTACGGAATGCTGTTGGTCCTGATACCAGACTTGCAATAACATTAAGATACTTGTCGACCGGAGATTCCTATGCTTCCTTGTCGTACACTTTCAGAGTATCAAAACCACTGATCAGCAAAATAGTACCAGAAGTTTGTAATGAACTCATAAAAGTGTTGAAGATATTCGATAAGTTTTAGCACTGCTTCATTGCTCCACTCTACGGGCATGTTGAAAAACAAGTCGCAGACGCGTCTACACTCGGCGACACCTGTTGCCCGACTGATGTCGCAGGAAGTTCTGGCTCGCGAGACAGAACACGGAACACAATCTGCGACACGTGGATGTCGCACAGCGCGACGTCGCGGCGACACGTAGAAACAGCGACAATTTGTCGCCTAGCGAATACTTGGCTTTAAATCCTCAGGATCTAATGTAAAACTAGGAGTTCCTCAAGTTCTATACTAGGACCGTTCCTTTTTTTGGTTTACGTTAATGATTTGTCCTAACTATCGCAGATAGTTTTCCTTAATTTTTAAAGTAAAGAGAGGTTTAGGTAATGTTGACAATGTAAACAATGCTCTATCTACAGTTCGAAACTGGTTTACGGTGAACAATTTGATGTTAAATGCGAAAAAGACAAAATGCGTTAAGTTCTCCTTGCCCAATGTTAAAAATGTTGACACGTGTCTAAAAATATCTGGTGAGAAATTAGAGCTGGTAGAGTCCACACTATTTTTAGGCATAACAATAGACTCAAAACTGCAATGGGGTCCACATATTGAAAAACTATCGGGTAGGTTGAGTTTAGCTGCATTTGCAGTTAGAAAAATTAGGCAACTTACAGACATATCGACTGCGAGGCTGGTCTATTTTAGTTATTTTCACAGTATCATGTCATATGGGCTGTTATTATGGGGACGGGCAGCAGATATAGAAACAATATTTATTTTGCAAAAAAGAGCAGTAAGAGCAATTTACAACTTAAGCAGTAGGGAATCGCTAAGGGAGCGTTTCAAAGAAATTGGAATTCTTACACTGGCTTGCAAATATATATTCGATAATATAATGTATGTTCGTAAAAATATAACAATGTTCAAATTAAATAGGGACGTCCAGTTAAACACTAGAAATAGAAATAAGCTTGCTTATTCTAAATTTCGTTTAGCCAAGATAAATACATCGTTCGTAGGCTATTGCGTTCGTTTTTACAACAGAATTGCAGAACATGTTCTATCCTTGTCTGAAAATAAATTTAAAACATTATTAAAAAATCGCTATGTAAAAAAGCCTATTACAGAATAGACGAGTATATGAACGATATAAGCCCTTGGTAGTAAGCCAATTCCACTGCGATTTCATTGTTATTTAATTATTAATATTATTATTTATTTAGTTTTAAAAACGTGTACTGACAACGTGATTGCACATTAATAACTATTATCACACTTTTTATAACTGACAAGAACTCAATCTGCAGGTTTGCTAAAGGTCATTCGAATGGTGGCGTGGTGGCCGGGTCACATATCTCCCTCTAAAATGGTTGAGACTGGTGATGGCTGCCCCTGCGTTATGCTCGTGAACGGGTGCTGTTCGTGTGTCTGGCCGCAGCATTAATGTTTTTCCTACTTTTGTAAGAAGTGTTATTTTGGCTTTTAAAGTTATTGGTGGCTATCACGGAATCATATCATATAGGCTTTGATGTATAAGTTTAAGATGATTTGAGAAAAGATGATCAGAGTGGAGTTTTTTTCCCGCTGCCTTTTTCTCCACTACAAATACGGCCCGAAGGCAGCGGCTAACATAGTAACATAGTACATTGACATTTAGCAAACAGAATGTAAATTCTTTACGTTGAAATAAATTATTGATTTCTGATTTCTTATTTCTGACATTGAGCTTAGTAGGCAGGCGTGTAATTGTATTATTATGTTTTCACATCGAAAACCATACTAGGCGAGCCTGTATCATGGCTTTCAACGCCTTTCATCGAGTCTCGGATACATTGCAATGTTGGGAGTAAGTCGATAAAATTAGGTGTGCCGAAACATAGATAAAATTTATGATTATACTTTATAACTTTATAAGGGTTGGTTCAATACAGATCGAATGTTTGAATTGTGAAATTATTGTTAAGATAAAATAAAAATTGTCTTTGTTCGTTAATTGTGAAACATAGGCATTAATAAAATGAATGAATTGTATACCTACTTGGTAAATCAATTAGAATATCATATGGTGTGCCTTTAGTTTCCGTTATAAACGTTTGCCCAAGTAATACTGTCGATGACCAATCGTGGAATAGAATATAAATAGGTACATAATTTATTAAATGTAGTTGACAAAGCCACAGTGGGGCTTATTAACTTCAGCTTCCTGATTTCTGAAAGAGTGGCGTGAAGATATTTTGCCGAACATTGTTTTCCATGGTTATAGACAAAACAAAACTGTTTGAGTGCTTAAGGATTTTGAAATGTAATGTTGCGTCGCAGGTCACAAATCAGCTGTTATGAATATAAAGTGGAACTAATCTCACTGGGATTTCAAGCAAATCCGATATTGACAATTAAATGCAAACTGGTCTGATAAGAGGGTCGGTCTAATCTGATAAAAAGAGTACATAATAAAAAACATTATTATTTAATCTTACATGAAGTTGGAAACTCTGTTACTTAAAGATTATATTTTTGAACGAATAAAAGTGGAGATTTTTGTCTGTTTCTTCCAAATAATATATTTTGGAACTGGCAAACTTGACATTAAGTGTGTTAAAGCTTTGTTCTCGATAACAACATTTTTCATCGATCGATAACTTGATTCGATTGATTAAACGCAACTCTTTTGTTTGAATCAATCGATAACTTTTTTCGAAGAACCGTTCATTGATACCACAGACTAACTAGAGATACCGCGTCAATATGACGGCCTTCAGTGTTGCCGTTCTTCGTGCATAAAAAAAGTAGATGAATGCGTTCAGGAAAATTAATAGATACATTCATCAATATAAAATATTATTCATTAATCTGAGGAACTCACAGACAGACCGCAGATTATAAAGAAATATATTTACTCGACACGCCCAGCGTTGTCAGATTGGGGTTTTTTTATTTTAGTAAAAAATATGGCGTTTGAAGAACTTTTGGGGAAATTATATCTTTGGGGAAAAAATTTTCGACATTGGGGAAACTTGGGGTTAATTGTTTCCAAACGATTTCTTGTTACATTCAGTTTGATCGCCCGACGACGCTCGATTACTCAACTTTTGCAAAAGAGATATTATTGTTACGATCCAACATGGATGGTGTTTGTCGTTTGCCAATTCGAGTGTAGAAAGAGCTTTCTCAATCATGAGTGTAATATCGTGATTATAAACCAATTTTGCGCTGATGTTCTACTTACGTGTTACCTTGTCGTTCCTTCCTTTCTTTCTTCTCCTTCTTCTTCTCTTCCTCTCTCCTCTTCTTCCTTCCTTCTCTTTCTTCTTCCTTCCTTACGATGAAATTGCGAAACAAAAAAGGCATCCAGTCATTCGTTTACCACTGCCAGTAGAACGCAATTGAGCTGATATGGGCCCAGGTCAAAAGTATGTAATATTTTTTGTTTCGTTTTAAAATATTACCTATTCGATAATATTAACTTACCAATCATCATATTAATTTTCGATCAATCGATAATTACCATGATCGACTTTGAACGTCGTCTCAGCCCTGTGCATGTCACATTTTATAGACTGTAATCACCATGCTGGGCCGGCGGGTTGGTGATAGATAGATAAGATAGATAAAACCATTTATGTGCATTTCCACACACACACATAGATACAGAACAAATAAAGAAAATTACAAAGCAAAATCGTACAGCAAGTAGGCACACAAAAAGAGTAACAGAAATAAGCAAACACAAATCAATAGACAGTACGAGAGAGCATTTTGTGGGTGTGGTAAAAGCAAAGGGGCTCTGACTCAGCATATGCTCCAGCGCTGGTCTTCCGTCAGTACCCGGTAGTGTACCGACGTGCAGCACTCGGAAAAACGAATAAATTGGCAGTAATTTGGTATTTCAATGTCAAAATAAGCATAAATTAAATTATTATTGCATTATATTATTATGTGTGTATGTAATATTATATTGAGTAAATACATAGATTGGATTGTAATCAAATAAATGTCATTGTAAAGATAATTATAATAATTTAAATTGTAGCATAATATTTAAGTGTCTTGCTTCGTGATAACGAAGTAATGCACAATAATTGTATTTCCTTTAAAAAATAAAATAATAGTAATAATTGTGATAATAATGTAATCGGAATAATAAAAAAATATATACGTATGTCAGGTTATTTTTATAACCTGACATACGTATATATTTAGATAAGTAATATGGGTGTCAATTAAATCGCAGAGTTGGGCACCTCGTATTGGCAACGCTGCTGCCCATCGCCAATCGTCGGTTTTTTTACCTAACTATTTGGATGGTTTACCTAACTATTTCCGTGTGGCGCCGGATTATGAATAATTTTTTTTCTACGAGGTGGCAACACTGCTTTTGGATTTGTTACTTTTGTCATCCTATCCTACCTATATGGTCTCTATATAAGTTACTCTATGTTTTTTTTTTTTTTTGTCATGCCCAGTTCCTCTATGTTTGACACTGTCAAATTGACAGCCGTTGTCAGTCAAGTGAAAATTATTTTGTGTTTACTTTTCCAATAGAAAATTTTTCACACGCTTTTCACTAAATTTCTTTTCAAAATAGTTAAATATAATCAGAAATATTTTTATTTTATTTGGGCGGGTTAACAATATCAACCGCATCCCCAAAGTGACTCAAGAAAACAACAAAAATGGCATTTTTGAAGATCGTCGGGAAAACCTGCGGTTTCGCGGGATACGTTTTACAATACGCCTGCATCACTCACTGTACCTTTGAGTATATTGGAGATTTTGTTATGGTAAGCTTTACCATCGTTTATTCTCTTTTTTGAAAAATTTTGTCCTACCCGCTGAACATAACCTCAACCCGACAAACGTCTCCTAAGTGTTCCATTATGTCCATTGTACAAATAAATGTTTCGTCTACCGCGACCCAGATCTGTGCCCAACTTAGTATGGGCCACCTATATGTTGCATACTGCAATTTGTATGGATATGTATGTTATTCTTATTGTAACCTTATACTTCATCGTCATCATCAGCCTATGCTTGTCCACTGCTGGACATAGGCCTTTCCTATTGCACGCCACTGAGCACGGTCCTCGGCTACTCTCATCCAGCTCTTGCCAGCCGCCCTGCGAAGATCATCGCTCCACTGAGTCTGAGGATGTCCTACTCTACGTTTACCGATCAGCGGTCTCTACTCAAGAACTCAAACAAGAACCTTATACTTGCTCTAATTTTATTATTATTAACAATAAACTATTTCATATCTGTTTTATTTTATTTCTTCACAAACAAGATAACAAGAAACAAGATTTACAATGTAAAAATTTGTAATGTGTTCATATTTCATATCACATGACACTAGCTAGCACCAAGGAAACAAAACTTATGTTTCACTAGGCGGTTTACATAGCAAATGGCAGGTCAAGATGGAGAGCACTCTACACCCATCCCTGTCATAGCAGCCATGATTTTCATCATTGAGGGACTGACTGATTGCATTGGACACTACCACTGGAACTCATAGAGTTGTCGCTTGACACGTCCTTCCATGTCACCCTATCACTCCTTTGAAGTTCCACGGCAGACAATCCCCCAACTGACTTTGTTTTTCCTCTCTTTTTTCTTTCAGTTGTGTCTGCAGTAATTTTATTACATACGCTTTTATTTGTAAAGGAGAATGCACAAATTTGCAAAGAACTAATCAGCTGCACCCAAGTTATTAAAAGTTTTCTAAATTCTGAATTCCACATTTGTTTGACTCAGTGCTTCTCGGTGAGGAAGAATATGTTTGTTTTGTTTGGTTCATTTAGTGTGCTTTCACCACTAAGCTGTATTTGCTTAAATTTCAGCATCCCCCATTTACAGTTGGGGATTTCTCACTTCCCCTTTATTCACCCTTAACAAATTAGAAATTACTTCCACTTAACAATAATTTTATCTGCAAATTTCTGCACACTGGGAAACACCCCATAGGAGGAAGGGTCCTTCCACTTAAACAACATTAAGTAGTTAACAGTTGATCTAAGTTCCTGGAGGAGCTGGGGTGGGAGTAATAGATGACATCTTCCAAAACGTATTTAGTCAAACAAGTAAGCTAACAGACTTATGGAACAGACAGACTGACCGTTTTTGGTACAGACAGACAAATCCAAATCTCTTACATGCTAGTATTTTAATCTTATTAAAGATATATAACAATTAAGATTTAGATATTACAGTACCATACTTGGTTTAAATCAGGTAACTGTGAGAAAAATTGTGGCTGCTTTTTTAAATTTATCTATGGGGTCAGCGAATAGGTCAGATTGTGGTGAGTATCTGAGCAGGGCATTGAGGAGCACCGGAGCGCGGGCTGTGGGCTCGTGGCGGGCATAGATAGGTAGATAGATAGAATATTCTTTATTGTATGTACACCAGGAATGCCTACGCGGCGCTGCAGCGCAGGGCGCCACCTCCGCCTCCCAATTTAATTGTGGCCAAGATAGACTGGTTATCTATAACGTTTCGCAGCAATAGGCAGTAGTGCAATATTAGTTATAACTTTCACCTTAGCTGTAGGGTTTCTAGTCCGACCATACCCGTTACAAACAGCGACGGATACTGGAACGGATAGTGCCCATACATTTTTTTATATAAATAGCGCGTGAATTTTTTGTGGATTTTCTCCAACGTGAGACAATGTGTAGCGTCGCGTGGATCCCAAACGACTGCGTTGTAGTCCAAACAGCTACGTACATAGGCATTATAAAGCATAACTGCTGGCCGTGGATCTCTGAACTTAGCCATTTGTCGCATCACAAACCCTAGTGTCCGTTTTGCTCTTTTAGTTATGTTTTGTATATGTAATTTTAATTGTAAACCAGGTTTATTCAGCTGCAGGAACCCAAATCAATACAAATATGGGTCCATTAAAATACACATTACTGTTGTTCCAGTGCGCCGGCCCATCGATGGAGCCAACACTAGAAACCAACAACATACTCCTCACCGAGCACATCACTCCTCGCCTACAGAGATTAAAACGCGGTGACATAATCATCGCGAGAAGTCCCACAAACCCTAGACAAAATATTTGTAAAAGAATAACTGGACTCCCAGGGGACAAAGTGAGGGGCTACTTCAATTTACGAAGTCAAGTAGTGCCAGTTGGTCACGTATGGTTGGAAGGAGATAATTCTAGTAATTCTGCGGATTCTAGAGTATATGGCCCTGTGCCCCATGGGTTGATTAGAAGCAGGGTTGTGTGTAGAGTATGGCCTTTTAATAAAATTGCTACATTTGCGGATGATTATTGAAATATAGGGTACTTTCATAGCAAAATATTATGTAAATTACCTACGACTGTAGGTAAATATTGAGAAAAGACACAACACAGGCTTTTTTAATTTAATATAAATTGTATATAGTTTTAGAAAATTTCTTTAACTTGAAGACGTGTTAGGAGTTTTCAACTACATACATACACATACATAAACTCACGCCTGTATCCTGAGTTGAGAACTAGACTTCTAAAATTATCACCTTAGATTGGCGATAATATAGTTTCTATTCTCAGAGGTTTGGAACTTCTAAAATTGTGATCTGTGATAGTTTCTACTCTCCATTTAGGGAAACCCATCATTAATGTAATGCATTCCAGGGGGGCGAGTCTCTTAAATGCATAGTTGTTTGATAGAGTGATATTAGTACTGCAATGGTTGTTTCATTGACACTAGCGTTAGTCTACTGACCAGTCGGCGGGCGCCTCGGGCGCCTCGCGCGATCTGATCTTCTTCGCGAGAGATGCCTATTTAATTTGCGTGGGTATAATTACTATTGGATTGACATTTTACTGCTATTGCTTAGTAGAGAACGAAATAGAGGCAAATAACAGAATTTTTGTGCTAATATAGTTTTTTTCTATTGAACAACTGTGTGTTTATTAGACTAGACCCCAATATGCTTTCCCAGGATGTAAATTAACCGCTGATGTAAATTGTTAAATACGGAAACTTTATTATCCGGTTCAAATGCTGTTAGGATACGACCTTTTGGAATGGAGCGGCATATGACGTCAACTGACGCCTTTCAGTACCGTTAGCAACGCTGTCGGGAAAGCGCGTGACACGTGAGTGACGAATACAATTTCATCGGAAGTATTTAATTTTTAATTATGTATATTTATTGATGAGTGCTAAACACTCATTTTTATCACAAAAGTAGATGTCCTAAACAGTCGTGCTCGAGAAATTCTTAAGAGTGTGAACAATTATTTTGAAAGAGAAAAAGAGCAGTGTAAGAACACTGAATTCTAAAAGACAGTTTTACAACTTACACTTTCGTAAGCACTGCACATTTTATAGTATAAGACAGTGTCGTGATGATACTGATTCTGAAATTTCAAACGAAAACAGCTCAGAGAGTGTAGGAGAGGCTATGAGTGAAGTAGAAGACTAACCCCGAGTTTCTCGTACACTAACTCGCTGTTAGTCTACTGTAAACAGTGGTCAATTGACCAAAGTGCATACAAAAAAAAACACTGACAGCTGTTACCTGTAGATTAACAGCTTGTTAGTGTACGAGAAACCGGGGGCTAGAAGATTAGCTTTATTTTAATATTTGCCTTAGTTAATATCTTTATTTAATATTTTAGTCGCCTTGAAACTTGCAAAAAAATAAATTAACTTATTAATATTAATAATCTGACTGTTTTTCCGACCCTAGTCGTAAAAAGTCGTATCCTAACTATTCCTAACAGCATTTGAACCGGATATTAATAAAATCACAAACACTTTAAACGCAGTATAAGTTGGTCTATCCCTATACCATAGACTATTTATACTGCATTTGGGGAGATTTTTAGTGGAATCGTATTTTTATAAATAAGACCGTTAATGTGTATCTAGTTATTTGCTACTCCTTCCTAGGTCCTTTATTGATTCAAAATCTTGACTGAATAGGTATTTTTCAAAGAATAGTTTGTTTACTACCGGGAAAGCATATTTGGAATGGAATAATGTACTTTTCTCATGCATAGCGTGAGCAGTGAAAATGTATTCCTATTTCAAATCCAAGGTAAAACTGTACTTAGGAGTGTTCTCTTGAATTTTTGTTTAGAAATTATTTGGTATTTATTACATTGATTTGCCATGTACGAACAGCATGCAGTGCTACTGTAACTAAGTGCAGAGCTACCGTTAATAGTCCTCGAACACGGTGCGCGGTGACTTTTTTTTATAATAAAACTCGAACATAGACCGCGGTTACATCAATGCAGTTTATGTTCTGTGATTCAGTGCTATAATATCCCAACAATGAGTGTGTCTTACTCGTGAGGAGGAGGCGTCCGCTATAAAAAAAGTCTCCGTGTGTAAGGACTCTTAAAGGGCTTCGGAGTATAACACTAGCGCCACCGAGGAAAAAAATCGTATGTTTTTCTGCGGGTCGAATTTGCAAACAGTTATGTGCAATCTGTCAATCATCTTAATAGTTTATTTTTAGGACCCATGGCCATGAACCTAAGGCAAGAACCTAGGACTAGAAAGCATTAACGCCAAAGACGGCCGTTTTTGGCGTAAATGCTATCTAATCCCAGGTTCGGGATTCTAGGTTCTTTTTAGTAGGTCCTAAAAATCACTGTCAACATGATTGAGAGATTGTACGGAAACTTTTAGCAAATACCTACGATCTTAATAGAAGGTAGGTATGATTTTTTTTCATGGGTGATGCTAGTTAGCCCACTTGATCCCCTTAAGGTTTAATTTCTGATTATTTCTAACAGCTTTGTCATACCGTAAAAGTGTATTTCAGTATATCCATAAGACAGATCAATCATACTTTAGTATAATAAGGGGACCCATTGCTGTGTTGTCCTCCACCCTGACTCAGATGTCAGGCGTAGACTCGGCTTTTGTCTATGCTAAATTAGGTACTGTCTAGTAAAAGTCGAATCTACTGGTATACAAATAAAACTTGTTATTGTTGTGTAAAAAAAATAAATTATAATTTGTATTTTTATAAAGCGATTTCTATTGTCTTCAGTGATAGTGGCTCCATGACAATGTTAACTACTTTCTGTAAGTCAATGCGTATTCGAACAGCTAGTTCAGTGTTTCTCCTGCAACAAGAATAGTAATTTAACTGTCTGTGTGAGTGAAAAAGAAGAGAAGAAGAATGAAAGATATGGATTCAAGCTAGAAAGATTGAAGAATGAAATCTCCTGTTTCTGGTTTTGGTGAGTTTTGTTTTTTATACTCTCTTTATTTTTTCATTATTTTAGAGCGTAATTTAGCCGGTTATAGATACTGATTATAGGGCTAGCTATTCTACTAATCTTCCAGAAACTACATTTACTCAACTGGCCAAGTTATGCTCGCATCTTTATTCCTTTGATTTGTTTTTGCTTTGACTTAGTATGAAGTCACAAATTACGTGACTTAGAACCAATGACATCCGTACTGCCATGGAGCATAGTGCGTAAAACAAAATGATAAAACTCCTAACGCCCTACTGAATCGCGAGTCGAATTCATGCTAAGCCCGATTGATTGTGTCAACTTACGTGTTTTGAAGCACCAAAACGATATTTCCGTCCGGTTTCAAAACGGCCACGTTTTGCACGCTTGTCAGACTTCTCCTAGCCGCCCTTATGCGACGCGATCCTCTGGGGATGAACTTGGAGAAATGTCCCATAGCGTAGAACATCGGTTGCTTGATGAACTCGTCCTGGTCTCCGTAGACCAGGATGGGCGCATCCACGAAGTTATTGGCCCAGTTTGGACCTCCTTGCGGGTCCAGGCAGAGGTTCCAGTCGATCCATCCGACCACGTAGTTGTTGAGATCCTAAAGATGTCGGCACATTATTGGTGAAGAACTTGCCCCAAACTTGTGATGATAATTCGCCAACGTTGCAAAGATTTTTTTATTAACACTTAAATAAATGTAGATGACGGATACCTGTATCTTCTTCCAATATATCTACGCTCAATATAGGTTTCAAGCTACGAATAAAAAATCTACACGTCACTGTAGGGATTTAATGGTTTCGAGAATATTCAGTGGTTTCATTTGCTGACCTCCAAGGGCTCCAAATCGTGCCAATGGTCGGTGATTATTTGTAACATAAAGTGTCTCTATACAGAATCATACCTCTAAAATTGAAGTAACATAGCGTCGCGCGCGTCTCCATGATCCAATTTCGACTTGCTCCACGTGCCAAGGCATAGGTCCTAAAAATAAAAAATAAAAAATAATCATTAATGTCACCAAAATAAGGCTATTCGTTATAGATAGACAGTTTTACCTTCACAAGCTTCAGTGGAGAGCAGGATTTTGTTCGGGTATCTATTGTGTATGCTGGACAAGATTGCGGCAGGCGCGAAGTTTCCGTAATAATGGATCGCGAAACCGTCAATGTAGTCAAAGGCGTTTGTTTCTGCTGATTGCATCTGAAATATTTGAATGATTGAAACGAGAGTATATACATGGTTTCTTTAAAGAAATCATAATTGCGATAAGAGTTTATAATAACCAGGATGAAAGTTTGGGTTCTCCACCACAGATTTGAGCAAAGACAAAACGTAAAATTCTTGAAATTCAACGCATGTTAGTGCGAATCTTACCCCACTTAGGTAAATCGGTAAGATGTAGCGCTGATCATCAATAGCCAAGATCAAAGTTTCGTTAAAGCGCGAGTTCTTGATCGTAGGTCCAAGATTATTTGCAATCCATCTAGCCTGTAATAACACCAACACACGTTACTATAAAGGAAGTTTAACAATAGTTTGTGGAATGATTATGGATTACTCGTCCAATTCAATGACTTACCAACTCTCCTGGTGTCCATCCCAAGGAATTGAAGTCCACGAGTGGTATAACACCGTTCAGGGGTTCGTTTGTTGTCGTCAAAGCCCAAATTTTCACTTCGGCTTTCGCGTATTCCTCTATGAACCTGAAACCAAACATTATTATAGTAATGAATGAGTCACTTCTCGATGTCAAAAGCCGGAATCATCGTCATTGATTGCTTTCTCTTTCGAAATAAGAGTTTTCGTCAAAATATTCCATAAGACCTTAAAATTTAAGCAAATGCTGAAGAATAAAGTATGAATAAAACATCTGGTCGAAATTCATAATACTTCCCTCACAACTGTACAGATTTATGCTCTGCATCAAAAGAGATGTATAAAGAGTTTGCATATAACTTACTTATAATGATAATCTGCATAAGCCTGGTAATACTCCGGCCTCAGCTGTCCAAAACCTGTGATCCTCTCGTTTGTCTTCATCCAGATTGGCGGCGACCAAGTACTGGCTGTGATTTTGATCTCGGTTGGCGCTGCACGTTGACTGCGTTTGATCATAGGCAACTGGAACGAAAGACGCGTTTGGTGAATTTGACTTAAAACAGCTTTATTATTTGTACCCGCAAAGTTTTTTTACACATCACAAAGCGTATCCCTGGGTTGTAACTTGTTACCAGTGCAGGAACAAATTAAAGAGTTTGGTTCACATAAAGAACCCACCTTGTAGAAAAGATCCTCTTCGGTCAGTGAGTAGTTTGAAAGAGCTGCGTCATACCACGGATATTCGTTGTAAGTGTACGGATGAGTTGAGAAGTCTGCACCAGCTATTGGTACTCTTATCATGTTGTATTCCAATCCTTCCGCGCTGAAGTATGAGCTGTGATAGAGATAATGTTTAGTATGCAGGCGTGTATTATACATTATTGCACACAAAACGTTTAACTTTATTAATTAGCATAGGTCTTGTAACAAACTTTTTTTCTATCTATAACGGATAACGTAGTTCCCCTCAAATTACGACCCTGTATAACAAGGTTACCCTTTTTTTGTATCTATAACGGATAACGTAGTTCCCCTCAAATTACGACCCTGTATAACAAGGTTACCATGTATATTTTCATGATTTTTCGTTATTTTCTGAATAAACACTTTATATTCCAAATTTCAAGTCTCTGGTTCAATAAGAAGTATCCTAGACTTTAGATCCAACAGTGCGTGAGTCAGTGAGTGCCTAACATTGCAATTTTTGGACCCCCACATCTTCTAAACCAGTCTTTCCCTAAGGGGGCTTGTGGGCGCTGGAGGCATAGAGGGGTGCGTTAAGGGGCCCAGAAAAAAATTGGGGGGCGCTGGTGTGATTTCAGGGGGCGATGGCTGATTTGTAACTTCATATTTTAAAATTCAGGGAAATTAAAATCCTCCTACACGACATCCATTTATAAGTAAATGTAAACTAATCATATATTAAATATTTATTATTTTTAATGCGTTGTGAATGCATTAAAAATTATATCTTTACTTAAGATAACGCTATCTATGTCTTTAGATATTTAGTAATAGGTATCAAACACTGAAAAATATTCGTGTCTTCAAGTGTCGGAGGTGAGGTCCCCACCTCCAAAAACACGTATTGTTATTGAGGATTTTAAGGTGAGAAAAAAATGGAGGCGCTACAGAATAACTAATTTTCAAAGTGGGCGTTAGACGAAATAAGTTTGGGAACATCTGTTCTAAACTGAAGTAGTTGGAATCATGTTTAGAATGATCTTTCGATTTGGTAACCTTAACTCGTCCGCAAATTTTTAGTCCCGTGACATTACTGGCATCAAAGATAGAGGGTGGTTGAAACGTGCTCGAATCGCTTCGCGTAAAATATACGCGGGCCGGCCGAGAACTTGGCCTGGCGCACTCGGTGCTAAGGTTGCCAACCCTACTATATAATATAGTATCCCACTATATTAGGGGCTCAAATACTATATTCCAAAAAGTATATAGTAGGCGAAACTATATTTTGGGTAAAGCGAAAGCCAGCCTCAATCTTTTTCTAAAGCTCGCAGCGAACGCGCAGCGAATTCGTTGCGAACGCGCAACAAGATCGCCGCGTAAAGCAACGTGGACGCCATTTTGTATTGTCGTGTACAGACGCCAGCCCGTCCGCTGTCCTTAGGGCCTAAACCAAGGAGGCGGGTTCTTGACACGAAGACTGGAGGACTCGAAGACACGCCATGGAGACAAGTAGGCGGCCGAAATTGTTTTGAATCATTTTTTATTTGTTTGCTAAACAACACAAAGTAGTCGCTCTCTTCCATTCGATTAACTGATAATGGATCTTCCCAAATTCATCGATGCTTTCGTTTTCGTCTCGGGCGTCTTCGAAGTAACAGAGTCAACAGCAGTGTTTCCTCGTCGGAATCTATGTGTTACGTCGTTAACTCGCTACAAACACGCGACGAAAACGTTGCCAATGCGCCACGCGTCCGCAACGTCTTCGCTGTGCAACCGCAGCGTGTTCGCGACGCATTCGTTGCGCGTCCGCTCTGTTCCGGATCCGCTCGCAATTCGCTAGTGTGATAAGGCTCTTAGTCCGTGAATCGCGCGGCACGACTGCCGCTATTTTTTACTATTTTTTACCATTATTTTGCCATCTACTATATTATTAAAGTTGGCAACCCTACTCCGTGCGCCTTGATGCACAGCGTGGGCTGGCCGAGAACTTGGCCTGGCGTACTCTGTGCACCTTAATAGTATTTATTGCTTCTATACGTTATAATATAGTTTGCTTTTTAGGGTTCCGTATCCAAAGGGTAAGGGACCCTATTACTATGACTCCGCGTCCGACGTCCGTCCGTCCGTCCGTCTGTCACCAGGCTGTATCTTATGAACCGTGATAGTTAGACAATTGAAATTTTGCACAGATGATTTATTTCTGTTGCCGCTATAATAACAAATACTAACAACAGAGTAAAATAAATATTTAAGAGGGGCTCCCATACAACAAACGTGATTTTTTGCCGTTTTTTTGCTTGATATTAATAACTGTAGTGACACTTGAAATATTAAAATGTTCTATAGATAATGGTACGGAACTCTTTGTGCACGAGTCCGACTCGCACTTGGCCAGTTTTGAAAGTTTCCGAGCCATTTGACTATATTAGGTTATTAATTTTAAAAATATGAATATAATTTGCCAAGAGCCAAATATGGACAGTTTAATAGTCCATATTAAACTGTCCATATTTTTTGTTAATATTCCATATTCGGACTCCAAATATGGACTATTAACCAAAAAGAAGACCAAGGCCAAGAATGATCCATCAGATTTAGATGATGACGAGATGGTACCGTTTGACACACAGTGAGCCCGATGCCTTGATAAGATGTACAGCTCCAACTCAGAAGACTCGGAGTGTATTTTCTGAAGTATACTGTTTTCTAATGATACTCGAGGGGAAACCTGGATCAAATGCCTCATGTGTGGTCTCTGGGCACATAATGATTGCTCTAGTGTAGAATAATTTGCAATTATTGCAAATAATTTAAGTTCCTTTTTATATTTGACTAAAGTTCCTAAAGATTCTCATTAAAGTTAAGGTATATTTTTGATAGTTTTTGTAGTACATATTCCATATTTGGGGTATAAGATTCTTCTATATTGGGAATCGAACCTGGTACTCTCGCTTCTGAGTCCATTGTTCTACCCAGTAGGCTACCACCGCTTACCCAGGTTCGATTCCCAGTGCGGGCATTTACCTATGACTTTATTTATTTTCAAAGTTACGTACATCTGTAAATTTAAAGTTACGTACATCTGTAAATAGCAATAACACACTAACTGTGAAGGAAAACATCGTGAGGAAACCCGCGGCTTTGTTGGCTCCGCACCTATTGACTTGTCTTTCCTGTGGGCTAGACTGACTAAGGTGTCAGGATGGTATAGGTGCTGGGCAAGCCTACTCCATTTAAAACAATGTCCCAGGCACTGCAACGTACGAGTGGTGCCTTCACCCATCTAGTGTGAGATTAAGGGGCCACTGGAGACTGTATAAATCATCTCACTGCGTAGATGCAAAGGTCAAAGTTTTTTTAATGTTCATTTGGTTTTTGAGGAATTATAGTAGATACTTATAATTCATAAATATAAGACAAGGTTGTTACTATGTAAAACGATAATATATATTATTTATAATTACAATTTAAAGTTTTCGATTTCTCAAATTTGTTTTATTTATACCTAAAAACAAAACGGTATTCCATATTTGGTTACTGTCCTCTAGGCAACTTACTTGATGAAACGAACTTGCGCATCGTCAGATAGTTTGCGCCAGTTGATGGCAGCAGCGTCGGTGACTGAACCACCAAAACCCTCGATGAATTGGAAGCGAAGATTAGTGTACAGTCGTAGGGACGCTCTGTCCAATGATGTTTCTGAAAAATTTTTTTTTTTTCAATTAACAACCTCTTTGTCTTCATCGTTTCTTTTTCTTCTTTGTTTCGAAACCAACCCAATACCACTGGATTAGAAAAGCAGGCACTAACACTTAGTTCATTGCGAAAAAAAAAAATAAAGCAACTCAAATTCACTTGTAACATTGTAAATCTCGCCAATTATTCGTAAGGTGAGTAATCTCGTGACAAAAATATTTTTGGTTCTCTTAGATCACCTATGAGGTTTATTGACTTGAGATTCTTACCTTCCATTATATCATCTGAATCATCATCCTCGTCGTCCACTTGTGCAATGCGGTCTTCTACGATGCTATAGCTTTTCTCAAAACGCTGTCCAGCCTGAAATAAAAATGCTATATTGGGTTCATCTTTTCATATGGTCCTCATGAAGACTGAAGAGATATTGTTGATGAAGCTGTACTGCGATTATTTCAGGGAGCCTAAACGGTCAAGTTTAGGCTCCTGAGGTCTTTTGGTCCTTGGTCTAAAAACTTTTCCGTCTAGTTTCGTTGTTGACTGCTCTCTCAATTTCAATAAAAAAAGAACATACGTTGCTGCTAGTGTAGACAACGCAGGTGCCAGGCTCTGGGACTTCCCGGGTAATGGTATCGCAGTAGGTCGCATTGCAGACGCATACTATGGATCGCCCTTCAATGCGCACGTCGCGCGCGGCACAGGGCTGATCTGCAAAATATTGAGAAGTACCGTTAGATGCGATGTGGTTTGCGACAGACTTTCTTTCTTCTTTGTTTGCCGTCACCTAACGGAGGTTGGAGTATTATAGTAGATATCATATAATACCTATTATGATGGAGATTATTGATGTATTGTAGTTTTTAGGAGCTGGCAAAGTGATTATCGAAGAGTGCCAGATTACAGGCACTTATGTAGAATTGACTTTTTGGATTTCAGATAGTTTTTTTACTAACGCTTGTTTTCTGGAGTGGTTGGCAGAGACCAACGTTTCCTCGGTGCCATGATCCTGACAAACCTCTCTCGCTTCTTCAACATTTTTAGTCGCTGCAATCATGCTCGTCGGTTACATCTAATACCTTTGAACGAGCACTTTTTGTATAAGTATATCTTCTTCTTCTTATATATAAAAATCAATTGCTGTTCGTTTGTCTCGCTAAAACTCGAGAACGGCTGGGCCGATGTGGCTAATTTTTGTTTTTATATTTGTGGAAAAGCGGTGGTAGCCTAAAAGCGGTCGTAGCCTAGTGGGTAGAACATTGGACTCGGAAGCGGGAGACCCAGGTTCGATTCCCAGTGCGGGCATGTACCTATGACTTTGTTTTCTAAGTTATGTACATTTGTGAAGTTATAGTAGCAATACCACTCGCTAACTGTGAAGGAAAATATCGTGAGGAAACCTGAGTGTCTGAGCTATTTACATACCTCAGCGCTTGAAATCGCCAATCCGCGGTGGGCACGCGTGGTGATTAACCCCATACTCTCTCTCTGAGAGAAGGCCTGTGCCCTGCAGTGGGACGTATATAGGCTGCTTAGTGAAAAAAATAAAAAAATAAATGTGGAAGAACAGGAAAGGTTTAAAAGGCGAGAAAAAAAAAAGATTGATGTAGGTGATACGAAGTTCACGGGGTCATCTCGATTTTCTACTTGTGAAATTATCTTTTATTCTGTTTTTAATCGAAGTTTTCTATTATCATTGAAATAAAACCACAGTTTCTTTGAATCAGTATACATTTTTACTAATCTACATCAAGAACTCCAATATAGGCTCTGAGTTTAAGATGATGTAAGAAAAGATGGTCAGTGTGTAGTTTTACCCTGCTGCCTTTTTCTCCACTACAACGGCCCGAAGGCAGCGGCTAACATCCGTCAGCGAACACAATGTAAATTAGTTACGTTCAAATAAATTTTTGATTTCTGATTTCGTGTTTTAAACCGTGCTAACTTGCAATGTATAAATAATTCCATCGTAATTAGACAAAGTGGTCTTAGAACTTTACTAATCTAAGAAATAGGTACCTATTTATGTACTCACCAGAAGTTGCGAATGTGAGAAAGGAACTACATAGTAGAGCCGTGAAAAGACCTATCCTCGACCGCGGCATCTAGAAGTTTGCATAATGTCATTTATTTATATATTAATTTCTTTATTTTGAATAAAATTATAACACATCATTTAGCAGTGGGGATTTGCGGAATGTAGCCAGCAGGGATTTAAGGCTGTTCTTAAGTTGAGCATGCTGTCTCGCTTGTAGAATTGAATATTTTTTGTGATTGAAATAAAATGAGCAACCTTTTCATAATGTAGTCTGAGGGTGTAATCTATACTAATAATAAATCTGTAAGGGTCGGTCATGGAGTAAGTTAGTTTGTTTTCAGAGATATTGTGTTTATAGGCTCAATATATGATACTGAAACTAATTTCACGATTTTTAGAATTTTTTTCTGTATGTGTGTATGTATGTATGTATGTTCCTCCATAACTCTTAAACCAATTATCCGAATTTGATGAAATTTGGTATAAAAACATATAGACATCTGGGACACAGGATAGGCTATTTAAATTCTAGCTCCAGTTATGATAAGACGTGGCCCCCATACAAATGCTGCTTCGTAAAAATCGAAATGTACGCGAACGGAGTCGCGGGCACAGCTAGTTCATAATAAAATGACGGACATTTTAAATACATTTTTAATTTTCCTATTCGTAGTTTTTAATAAAGAAAAGCTTTTTCCAAACTTATTAATTTTGGAATCAATTTTTCTCAATATAAAACTAGGTACAGGATAGTAAAAATATGTCCTAAATGTCCGCAATTTTATTATCCATCAAACCCTCAGACCACATTTGACAAAACGAAACTCATTTTGTTACATACAATCACTAAAATTATTAAATTATGCGCGCGAGACAGCATGCTCCACGTAAGAACAGACTTAATGGAATAACGCAAATATTCTTGTAGCACCCACCTTCTGGTGCATTTCACTTAAAACTAGTCATTTTTGTCACCTTACATGGGGAATTTGATAAGGAATGTCTTTCATAGCGATTATAGTTACTATCATAATTGATTGTTGTGATTAATGATGATTTAATTTAGTTATCTAGGTTCTAAAAATGAGGCGCCTTTTGCAAAATGAATCAATGTTATCTGCAATAAGCGAAATTATTGGTTTTATTGTCGGTAGGTACCTATTACATAAAAATTTTGTAACAGCGATAGCTCCCATAATAATAACAGGGAACTTTGGGGATAAAGTGGCTAATGTTAGATAAGATACAAATTGGAAATTCCCTGGGACTGAAATTATGTGCCTCTATTTGAAGATGTTAATTGTTTCGAGATTGTTTCACTGAAAGTGGTTGACTTCTAAACATGTACCTACGTTTTGGTGATAATATCTATAAAACTTATCTTAACTTTTTTGGGGTATCGATAGGCTTTAAATGAGATGCATGAATTTTAAGAAGACAATATAATTAAATTTTCATACAAATCTTTAACGTAATATTTTTTTCAAAATACTGTACACTGTGTCGGCTAGTTTTGTAGGAAATCATTTGCCTTTCACACAATAACTACTCGAAATAAAGGCCTTGTAGCATTTGAAAAGTAGTACTTAAAGCATTTGGAAAATGTTAAGCTAAAAGTAAATTGTTGGAAAATGTTAAGCTAAGAAACTAGAAATGCACTATATATAGCAAATGATCATCTGCAACCCTGCCGACCCAAACTTTATATTTTCCTCTTGATATGGCAGATTGTCGATATGAAGACATTTATTGAAGCGAATATTCGCTTTGAGAATCAACTCTGATGAATCCACTTATAAAATATTATTTATTTACAGGTTTTTTACTGCTTATCGCATTATTAGAAATTTTCGATACAACTTATTTAAAAATTAGTTGCGAAAGTACAAAACTTAATCTCATTTGAGTACATACTAATAAATTACCAAATCACAAAAGTAAGCAGATCTCTGTTGCGTGACACTCCAATTATTGAACACATCTCCATGCTGAACCAATGACAAAAGAGTAACCTCGTTAAGTGAAATAATCGGCGTTTGTTATGAAAGATTTTAAGTTTATTCACTTAAGTACAATTGGGACAGATTGACCAATAATGTTCGAACGACCATTGCCATATTAAAAAAATCCTTAACACTAAGCACTTTACAATTATCTAGATATAACTCTATGAAATAAATACAAAAATCTCTTACTTTTACTATTATCTAAGATAATAATTTCCTACTCATGTCTTGGAACTAAACACTATTTCATTCACAATAAACTTAACACTGCGCTAAACTTAATAAACGCACGATACCGCGTCGACAGTAGGACCCTAAAAATATTTGACTAAAAGAGAGATCAAATCATTGCCACACAAAATACTTATGGTATAGTCGGCAGGCCGTTTCGAGTTGAATGTCGACACTCATTTTGTACTTTGAAAGTTGAAAGCGAGAGCGTTCGGGTTATCTTGGCTTTTGGAATCTATGGGGTGGCGGAGGGAAATTTATACATAGGTAAATTAGCCAGCAAATTTTATGAGCTGCCAGATATTGAAATGCTTGGAACTGAAGCATATTATTAGCAGCCATGTAGTAGGCAAGACATTTTAGTGATAGCAACATTGATGTGAATCATTTGAATAATGTTACTTGAACACAGTTTTCGTTTTCTATATGTACACATTCTCATAATTATGTACAATATCTCCTCATAGTTCAACCAGCTTAGTGTTCAAATGTGGCAATAGGTACCATTATGTAATGATTTAAAAGTAATACAACGATTTTACGATACTAAAAAAAGAATGCAAAATGGCTACTTCTGGCTAACTAGATCTATAAAAACGCGATAGTAAATCAAAAAAGTAAGTAAATGTAACTTAACGTTATTAAATGAAGGTATTCCTGACGTGGCGTAACGCATCCATTACTATTAGCAGCCATAAAAGCAAACAAAACAAACAAAATTGTACCATTAGCATTTAACAGAGTTAAAAAGTGCGAACAATAATTTTCTTTATATTTTCCTTATAGTTGACACCTTAAAATCCTACGTATCTAAGAACTATACACGATTCACGGTACCCTACTTACTAAACAGTAATCTTTTCACTGCCTGTTTGTTAACAGTGAAAAGATTATTCATGCTCAAGTAATTTATGTTAATGTAACATAATTAGAGGCACTGTGTGTATTCATTTTCTATACTTTATTATCTCACAATTATTTTACACGAAAATCTTAAATAGTTTTACTTTTTTTTTATGTGAAACAGCGTCAACAAACAGTTGAATAAGTATGTTTATTTTCGTCTACGAGTACGTTTACCACGAGACCAGGTGAAAATTGGTTATTTTAACAGAGTAAACCAAATCAATAGTTTTTGATTGAACCAACTAAAGATAAAAAAAAATTGAGCTATACAATAACATTTAGTTACAAAAATAATTATTATAGCGTTATTTTCAGATCACATTTTGCTATGTCACGTTATTGATTGTCCTCTTTTGATTTAGAATTTTGTAACCATCGACTTCACTAATGTCGCCGCGTTTGATTGTTCATCAACGAACGAAAGGGGGAGGAAGTATAGTCATGTAATAAGGTCAGACAGGTAAGTTAAACCGTCTTAGGGATCTTTCACGAGCCTGTAGATGTGGTGTTGCGCACCGTGCTCACTGTTTGACACTTCAAATACGAACGCCGCACACAACAATGTCTCTTGAGTATCTCTGTTTGTCACCACCTGCGAAAGAGCAAAGTAATGTTGCTGACATTCTTGGCATAGTTTTGGCGGCTTAAAGTCTAGCTCTGCAAAATAATATTCGTGACGGCTTGACCCGGACAGTTTCATAAAACTACCATTCGTAGTTTATTAGGACAATTCGAGGAATATTGCGTAGCAGTCTTCCTACTTGTTAATATGTGAGTTAATCGACTTTGCAATGTTCGTCGAATTGTCATAGAAAACCATGAATTGTAGTTCTATGAAACAGGCCCCAGGCAGAATCAATGAGTATGTAAAAGCTACGTGCTATTTGTGTACGGAAAAATAAAGATAATTATATTAGGGGTTAAAGTATGAAATTGCCGTTTTATTGCAATAGGTTCTTTGAATTGACATAGAATCTTCATGGTTTGAGGTTTTCGAATGAAACTTTTTTCAAATGGTTTCTATGATGTTCTTTTTTTAAAAAATGTGAAACATTTGAATATCGACTTTCAATTGTTTTTGTTATTCAATTTAGACAAGAAAGATGGATACTGCAAAAATTCGAGTGATTATGAGGCACCCATTTTTCGTATTTTTTTATTTTATTGATTTGACGCAAGTGAGTCAATATTGTGGGTAAGGTAACGTTAAACCATGCCGCTAATTCCTGGGTAGTTTGACTAGGGTCGGCTTCTACTATCTCTCTTAATTCATCGTTATTCACCTGTGTGGGCGGTCTTCCTCGTGGCTCGTTCTTTAAGTCGAAATTTCCATCACGGAAGCGTTTAAACCAAAATCGCACGGTGCGTTCATTAGTAGACCCCTCTCCAAACGCAGCATTGATATTGCGGGCTGTTTCTGCCGCGTTAGTTCCGCGTCGGAACTCGTATTAAAAAATCACTCGAATTTTCGCAGTATCCATCTTTCTTGTCTAAATTGAATAACAAAAACAATTGAAAGTCGATATTCAAATGTTTCACATTTTTTAAAAAAAGAACATCATAGAAACCATTTGAAAAAAGTTTCATTCGAAAACCTCAAACCATGAAGATTCTATGTCAATTCAAAGAACCTATTGCAATAAAACGGCAATTTCATACTTTAACCCCTATTATTATTGTACTGTTACATAAACCTTACGATCTTATTTATAAAAACACGATTCCACGATTAAATAATCTTTTGTTACCCGTTTCCCTAAGACTATTTACACTGCCTCTGAGGAGTGTTTTAAGGAATCGTGTTTTTGTAAGTAAGACCGTTAGTATTAATAAAAACACAATTCCTCTCAAACATTTTTCAAATGCTGTTTTTAAATTGTTTTTCGTAAAGGGAAAGACCAGCTTAAACTGCATTTGAAGAGTGTTTTTGTATGATTTTTGATACCGACGACCAAGGACCTAGGATCAAGGACTTGAACTGGGACTTGATAGCATATATGCCAAAATCCGGCCGACCTTAGAACTGCTCTCGCGGAGTGAAGTGTGTCGGTGGTCTATACAAACTTGGGCACAGATCTGTGACACGGCAGACGGGCGGACATATCTGTGTAATTTCCATTTTTATGTACAATAAAGTGTTCTCTATCTATCAATTTCGCAAACGGAACACTGAATAGAAAAACGGTCTTCCTACACCCACAATATTTTTAAACGACACCCCACACCACTTACCGCCACCATACAACACTATGGTGTAGGCGAGAAAAAAAAAGCATCTCTAATTTAGGTGTAGGGGAGGTACCCTATAAAAATGTTATTCCAGATTTTATTCTGGCCTTTTGTCGGCGTAATAAATATGTATATCTATGTTACAGCTCTCTAGTACTTATAGTCTCTGTGCTAATCCACGGACAGACAGACAGGTAGACGAACGGACTTGGCAAAACAATAAGGGTTCCTTGTTGATTACGGAACCATTAAAGAAAAGTAACACTTTTTCTGATCTCCACCCCATATCATTTTAAATATATTGCGTACGAATAAGACTAAATGGTAAAACTAAATGACATTTCACCGATGCGATTGATTAACGACGCGTGACTAACCTGTAATATAGTGAAATTTTCTAGCACGCTGTTCATCATGTATTTCTCGGGTAGATGCTTCAGCTTGTGTATGAAATTCACCATGTACTCGCACATGGGCGAGCGATGTATGCGGAAGACGAAGCGCCCGCCTTCGAAGCGGGCGTATTCTGTCTCCACCTTCTCAACCACTTGCTTGCCAAACGAACAGACCTTCGTACTGCACGTTATCGTCATGTTCTCGTTGCTTTCGTATCTGGGAAAAGAAACAAACGATTAATTAATCCAGTAATACCGGCCAGTTTGACCGAACCTTTTTGGTTCCGTAGTCAACAAGGAGCCCTTTCACTATAAATTATACTTCTTAAATACCTACACGTATACGAAGCTCTAATTTAAAGGTATTCGTTTAAATTATTTCTAACTTTTTAGTGCTGTAGTGTTTTGAAGTCGGTTTTTAATATTTATTTAATTTTTTTATTTTTAAATTTTTTGTTGGGGAGCGGGAGAAAATAAAATCAAGTTTTTTATAACCATAATTTACTCTACTTAATTATTTGCTTTAAAATTTTTAGTTCTCATTTTCCATTTCCGAAAGTATTCAGCAGAACATCATCAAATTGCCCTGGGCCTACTTTTACGCTATAATTTATAAAAAATATGCATATCACATCACATAGCCTAGTGGGTAGAACATCGGACTCGGAAGCGAGAGACCCAGGTTCGATCCCCAGTGCGGGCATGTACCTATGACTTGGTTTTCTAAGTTATGTATATTTGTGAAGTTATAGTAGCAATACCACACGCTAACTGTGAAGGAAAACATCGTGAGGAAACCTGAGTGTCTGAGCTATTCACATACCTCAGCGCTTGAAATCGCCAATCCGCAGTGGGCACGCGTGGTGATTAAGCCCATACTCTCTCCCCGAGAGAAGGCCTGTGCCCTACAGTGAGACGTATATAGGCTGCTTATGCTATGCATATCACTAAAGGATGGGCCCCATTAGGCCCTACTGCTGTCCATTGAAGAGTTCCGTTCTCCATCTCTGAAAGTCTTCATCAGATCTTCACCTTAATTAAAATGGGATCAATGGGACGTTATATCTATTCAATCAAAATAAGAATTGTCAAAATTGGTTAAGATTTGACAGTGTGTACAAAAGACCTCAGTTTGGGTGTATTTTTATATTTGTGACGTCATTGCCTGGTTACCATATAGTACAAGGTATCCTAGTTTGAGACCAGGTTAAGTGTGAAAGTTGTTATTATTATTAGATATGAAGGATTATAGCAAAAAAAAAAACCTACGCGTTGAATTGAGAACCTCCTCTTTTTTTGAAGTCGGATAAAAACCAACCATCAGTCATGCTGTCACTTACTATCGCCTACTCAACGTTCATGTCGTTACGCATAGCGCACAGAATAAACCAATCACAAAGTGATTTCCTCTACAGCACATCTTGCGCTCAAATAATTGGTGAAGACTAATCGGGAGCACTGGGGCCGTTTTTGAGTGTGAATTTTGTAGGAAGAAATACGTCTACGGTTTTTTTATTCGTAGCACAAGAAAGACTAAATAGTTGTGGAATAATTGCGTACTGGCCACCTAGCCACTAATGGAACACCATAAATACAAAATTGTAAAAAAAAATAATGAATAAGTATTCCACCTTCTCTTTCTGATAAAATAACGATTATCGACTCAGTTACACTAGAAGTTAATTATTCTCTTCGAAGGTCTATTTATGAAGTATTTTCATTCAGTGTCTCACCACAGAGGTTAGGTGTATTTTTGTAGTAAATGACTAAATCGATGCTATTTCGATGTATCATTTTACAAAATGTAAAACTTTCAACTTACACACTAGTGACTCCGTAGAAGGCATTAGGATCGTCCAGGTTATTTGAGTTAAGGTCCGCCCAGAACTTCACCAGGAAGAACGCGTTCCGGGGTCCCTTCTCGTACAGCTCCTTGAGGCCGCCCTTCTTCTCCGGGAACTTGTCATTAATCTGTTGCACGTCTACCGACTGGAGAGAGAAAGGAAGTTAATACTTTGAAGCGTATACATAAGCTTACTGTCCCCGAATGATATTTATTCTGGTTCGGCTTAAAACTTGATATCCTGATCACCGAATGATTGTTCCGAGTTTAACTGGTAACTTTCTGCAACAGTGCGACTTATTTAGTTATATTATGAGGTTACTACAACCTTATCCAACTCGAACTCAATTCAGCTTAATCTCGTTTTACTCTGTTCGTTTCCCCATGTGGGATCTTGTCATTGTTTCCTTGCAATGTATCATCCGAATATTTGCATACTGACCTCTAATAAAGGATCCGTGTAGGACACCGTGCCGCCTATGTGGACGAATAGATGCTGCGCCGGTGCCGTGCTTGGTGGGTACTAGAAATAAAAGAAAAATATATTAATGGACAATTGGACACCAATGGAACGGAATTGATGGCACTTCAACGACTCAGGTAGCTAGTGAAAATACCGACGCAACAGACAGTAGTTTTATCTATCAGTGACTAACTCAACCCGCCTCTGCATTCCGGTAAATAAGTACTACTTAATCTTTCTCTCTGAGAGACAATATAGAGTGCTTAAATAGTAGCCGATAAAGAAAATGGCGACACGAAAATCCGTCTGAAGCAGAACAAACAGACATTGCACTTTATAAGAAAGATTAATACAAAAAAATACTGCGCAGTCCATAATTTAATACTATTTAAGCGCACCTATGCCAAAGTAATTAGTGTCATTAAATTGCTTTTCGCAATCAATGATGCTTTTTCTGCTTGCTATTTGCATTTTATTGCTTTGGTCGTGATATACCTATAATTTAATTGGAAGATTCACTTTTCAAGTATATTCAATAATAAGGCAGCTCATATCTCGTCTTGTGATCTAGTAAACATACTTCTGGAGCTCGTACTTGTATAAACAAATATGTAGGTAGTCTCTACATTATTTTCTTAGTTCTTAACACGCGTTGCGTTAAATACTGCCACTGGCTAGTACCTACATCCTAGGGTTTTTTTCATACGTAGGTAGTTGGCCAAATGCATTGCACAATTCTTCAAAACATTTTTAAATATTGCTTTTCATGTCTACGCTTGTGGTAAGTATAGCTGCTACTCTTTCCCTCTCATAGGAATAGATAAGGTCGTAGATAACTTGTTTATCGTTAACGCTTCGATTAGCCTTAAGCTTATTGCATGTCTTTAGCTTTCCTATCCACGAATACCTCGAATTTAGTTCCACATCATATAGCAAAGATCATATTATTAGGTATATGAATCTGGTCTGGTCCAGTCTAAGGTTATTGCATGTTTTCAAGTTACCTCTACTTTCACTAACTCATAGTGCTTTTAGGCTTTGCTATCTTAGCTTTGCTCAACGCACCGTGCCTACTCAAGGATCGCTTACCGTGTCGGGGTCACGTGGATGCTCCACGAAGGCGGAGAACTCGACCAGTCTCAGCTTATGCGTGGCAATTGCTCGTCCTTCCCAGGGCGGCGGGGGCGCTACGTCCGTCCCGCCCGGTACCCCGACCCCTCCGACGCCCGGGACACCCTTGTAACCCGCCCCAGGGAACGGCTTTACGCTGTAATAGTTGAAATTACTATTTCAATTGGCGTTATCACCTATTCGATTATAGACGTTGGTCTTGTCAAAAATATTGTTAGGTTTGCGCGTGAGCTCAGAATGATGTGGTGTTGGGGCGATTGTGCATTGCACCGATCCAGCATTAGATAAGGAAAGCCTACAGCCTAAAGCCGCGTATTCACGATCTTAGTACACTCGGACAATTTTCGCTACTCGGAAGCTACTCGTATCGTGTACACCGGCGACCTTAGTAAAAAAAATGCCACTCGGATGAACACGGACATTTTTGGTTCCCTCGGACCGTGCTCCACTCGTCTTAGTTGACTAAGATATAATCGCAAAAACAAAATGGCGCCAATAGTAGGAACTCCCGCGTTTCGTAAGAAAAAGTGAAGTGGCAGTGAAATTTTGAAGTTTGTGGAGTTTTATGAGGCTGTAGAAGTTTTGTGGAATGTATGGTTTTCATTTCCGTGACGAAACATTTTTTTTTCTTTTTGTACTTTTATTGTTGAAGTTCGATGATAAACATTTTTGATTCGCTGTTTATAATGATGAATACATTGTAGGAGTAGATTTTTGGTTGTTTTTGGCACGAGGAACGTCACCGTTTGCAATAAAACGCCTATAAACTGAAGCAAACATCTGAATTCACTTAGATGTGTGTACATCACCATCCGAGTGGACTACAGTTTTGAGTTAATAAGATGAATCACGGACTAAGATCGTGAAAACGCGGCTTAACTAATAGCTCTTCGTAGCTCACGCGTTGATGAAAGTTGTTATTTGAAAATGTATCTGTACTTACTCTTGTGAAGTGCCGGCTTGTAGACCTGGTTGCCAAAATTGCTGAAAGAATAAAGTAAATTGTTAAATTTGATTGCTTTTGCGGAATAGAAGCGGTGACATTAAAGCTTCATGTTACGGCTGGTAGCTCGAAAAATTATCAACACACTAAATATTTTATGGTTTAGTTAAATTTCTACGTATTGTAAATCTTGTTTGACACACATTGCGTTATGGTTTCCACTTTACGTTTACGCCTTATCTTTTGTTGTTTTTAAAGGTTTTGGAAGCCATTCTGTTATTGTAAACCGCTAGTATTAAAACAGTAGTGAGTGTAAGCGAAAATCAAGAAAATGACGTGTTATTTCTTTTGCTCTATATTCGTATACAAGAGCATGCCTATAATAAGCAACAAGGAGGGTACGCCCACCCAAAGTGTATAGTCCAACAAAGCGGACCGAAATTCCTTGCATCTTCTACTTAGTAAGGTGTTTCAAATATATGGAAATTCACAAACTCTGTTGTACGCTGAGCGATGGGACTGGTTTAGGTTTTCTACTTAGTCGAAAAGTGGCCTTTTATTCTGACGTGTGGGACGACAATGATTATGAATATGACATCATAATATAATATTCTGCCCAAGTCACCTGTGCAGGCGACTCACTCACATAAAGACGATAGTAGCTAATAACACGTGTTACAGGTGTTGTCAGCTAAGGCTCACTTTTCGGTAGAATTTCAGCGGTAGTTCGATACTATACAGGGTGTAACTAAATGGGGTTTTATTAGACATTATGAACAAGTTTTACTATGGGGAAAAGGTAATAGTAAAAGTTGTTCGTAATTACCTTTTCGGATAGATATGGGCATTTTGTTACTCCCTGTATACTAAACAAAAACTATAGTCATCATTCAGAGATAGTTTATCACAGTAGATGCCCAGGCTTTGTTACATAACTCAAAACATCGTTCCACACTAGGCACTGTCTCGCGTGGGTGACTGTTTCCTCTTTTCCCTGTCCCGATCTAACATATAGGTAGTTGGATTGAGAAAGAAAAAAAAGAATGTCGTCGATCGCACAAGATCTTGCGCCATGGTGTAAAGCCAACTAAAGCCATGCCTTTCGCTGGCCAGTACCGTGTGATGGTAAGCCGGGTGGGGTAAACCGGCCACGATCTGAGCACTGGACAGCGCGCTCATCGACTGCATTGCCTTATCCTTCATCATCCCGCCATCCTGATAGTTTTATAATTGTTAAATTATGAGAAAAAAGGATACCTACCTACCCACATTTTAAATAAAAAATGGATTTCCTACTTTGAACATATTTATATCAACAATAACCCAAACTATGGGGTTGTCGAGAAAAAAAATCACCCCTGATTTAGGTGTAGGGGAAGTACCCTAAAAAAAAATTTTAAAGCTTTTATTCTGCCGTTTTGTCGGTTTGGTGAATAAGGTATATCCATGCCAAATTTCAGCTTTCTAGTAGGTACTAATTGTCTGAGCTAAACAGCGGACACTCAGTCAGACAGATAGACGGATGGACATGGCAGAACTATTAATAAGAGTTCCTTGTTGAATATGAAACCCTAAAATCCCTACCGGGAAGCCACTAAAACGTGAAATCATGGCGGTTTCTACACGTATGTAGGCAAAACACTCACCACTTTTAGTTTGGCCTGAATTTCGCGTAGTTTTCGCCTCGCCAGCACTTGTATGTGTGAAGACACTTGTTTTCTTGTGCGTGTCTTGCCCGTTCTTAGTTTAATATATCTCGCTATCAACTCGTTCCTTCCTGGAAAGCAAAAAAAAGCATTTATATAATATTCAATTGTGTACTGTAGTATCTCTACTTATTAAAATACAGATTTAAGGAGCAATATTATTTTATTCTACTCTTTTTCATCGATTCCCTACCTTAGCTGGGGATCGACTGACCTCTAAAACAAAATGTAACGATTCCTCTTTATAGTAGCTGGCTGGCAGAGCCTTCTAGTCTTATTTTGAATATGTAATTAGTATCTCTACTTTATTAATACTCAGATTTAAGGAGCAATATTATTTTATTCTAGTCTTTTTCATCGATTCCCAGATCTACTGACCTCTAAAACAAAACGTAACGATTCCCTTCAAAATATTCAAAATAAGACTAGAAGGCTCTGCCAGCCAGCTACTATAAAGAGGAATCGTTACAGTACTCAAACCCACACGAAGGCCTACAAATGTTTTGGAGATCATTGTTTCGAACGGGGGCGATAGTAAATAATAATAAACTTTATTTGCTCAAGTAAGTAACATCAACACACAAAGGTTTATATTATTTGTCAATATGATACATTGCCTAACAATCCCTGCCATAGTCATACACAACCAACTCTCAGAGATACCACTAAAATTTACTTTATTAACCAACAATGAATTACAAAGAGTTTTTAAATAAGACAAAAAATAAAAATGTTGTTTTCACTCGCAGAATTGGCATTCCGTAAATAATTTTAATAATCGAAACAGAACAAACGCGAGATAGGTACAATGCGGATGCGATCCGGGCGGCAGCGAGACCGTTATGAAACAATTTTCAAAATAATTTGAATAGCTATTTTCAATGATTGAAACTGCAGCCCGTTCGGAATGCAGGGGAGGATTCGGCCGGGGGGCAGGGCTCGTAGCTATAGAAAGAGGAATTTTAAACTCGATAGAGCGTACGTACGAATAATTTACTTTTAAATTACTGAGCGAATATCACTAGCGTAGGTAACGGCATAAGACTGAAAATTAAGCCACAAACAAATTACTGTAATAGTGTTATAGCAATAGCTAATATCACTAACTTTATTACTGACTAGCAGTCCGACTACGTTCGCGTGGTAAACGGATTAGCCTATAGCCTACGTCCACCCTGAAGGACCATTCTAAACACTGCTGAAAGAATTTTTGAAATCGGATAACAACTTTCGGAGAATACGCCCAACTTACAAACTTAGATTTAGATATAGCCTTTACTACCTCTTGGAAAAAGGTATTACCTAGTTTACCATTGCGTAATCTCCAATTTTCACGAATGAATTTCAAAATAAATGTCGATGAAGCGAAAAAGGTTTGTCAGGATCTCCACAAGTGGCAAACTTTGAACCCTGCCTACCCCTTCCTACATGCGTGATACATGCCTGAGTTTATTGGTACCTACATTAGTATTTTAAAATCGCATTTGCGGCTGTCACGCGGCCTCAGATTAGGAGATAATAGAAGTCAACTTCCTCACGAACTTAGACATAGCCTAAACTCGGTATATCAGTTAGTTGCAGATTAATTCCCGGACTGGCGGCTAGGGCTACCAGATGTTAGATTAAAAAGTACTGACAAGTAGATTCACTAATACTGTGTTCTGTTGATTCCGAACCTGGGACGTCCCTTACCGGCCCTTCCACCCACATGCTCCCGATATATCGAAACCGGCGTGCGTGCATAAACGACTAATGAATGTTGATGAAGCAAAGTGATATGACAGGATCGTGGCTAACCTAACCTAACCCTCTGGGATACAGGCGTGAGTTTAGGTTACATTTTCAAAGTCGAGCTTGAATACTGACAGCTGCCTTAAAATGTTGACATGTTAAGACAAATCCTGACGTTTGGTAATACTGGTAAGTTGGTAACCCTGATTGTGGCGGACTTGTTAGCCGCGCCAAAGTAAATTGAAATCTCATTGAATTCGGGGAATGCGCCGGCGACGAGAGGCGACTGGTGCGAATTTAATTAACCCCTTACTTGTTCGTTCAGGCTATTGACTATGCGTATGCAAAACGCGGACTATGCTACTCGATCATAGAAACATGATCTAACATATGCCCTCAACTCAACGAGCGATTGTTACTGTACTTATCATATATAAAATATAAGTTCATCTTAATTCTATCACTAAGCGAATATAAAAAGAGTAGGTAGTTAATCACTTATACTTCTAAGTTCATCTGAAAATAGAACGGAGGCGAAAACTTGGGGAAGAAACTTTCACGAACTTTAAAAGCTAGCATTCTTGAAATTGTTACAAAATTATGGCTCCGTCGTAAAGTGTTCGCGCGGAGGGTGTAAAACTAAAATTAGTTGTTGAGACCACTCTAACAAATTGCTATTAACGTGTATTAGTAAACATAATAAACACGTCGTGTGTATTCGCCCCGGGCTACTTCTTCTTAGCGACATCAGCGCCCGCGAATTGAGCATTAAGAGTGCTTTCACCCGAATCGTCGTGTGCATCGGTCTATAAATAGTACACTGCAGAGAAGGTTCGGAACATTTCTATTCCACGCCGAATAGAAAAACAAGAGATCATTATTTATTAGTTCGTTAGTTAGCTAATTTGGTCCGCTGCCAAGACGACGCGGGCGCAGCCACGCTCTCGCGCACTCGCTGCGGATGAAATCGTGCGGGCACGCGGTAGCTGCATGAATATTCACTGTCGCACACACAACCATATTTATGAATCGTAATATTACCATCTTTATATCAATGCTGCTTCCATTATGCTGATGCGATGACTAACTCATATTTCAGGAGGCTGAGTGCGATGAGAGCATATAAACGCCATAAGCGAGCATAAACAAAAAGGTAGAGTTCTGCGCGGGTGGCTTTTTCCAAACGTAATTTATTCGAAATAGGGAGATATTGAAGATCCATCAGAAACACATTAGCGTCGTACCCTGCGGCATGACTTTGGATTGTTTTCGTTAAAGGCGCCTTTTAAGATTTCCTAAAAATAAATTTTATTCTCCAACAAGATATTTCCGATGAGAGAAACATTAGATTTTGAATTGAAATACGAGGGTCGTAGCACAATTTTACGCTGACCCAAACAGAAGCTATGCGAGGCGAATCATCTCGGCAGTGAAGGGTTAGGCGCCGACGGGCCTAAGGAGGATTTCTTGGGAGACAATCGGGAGTTATGCCCGAAGGCGGGCGGGGCGCTAAACAACGGGCGCGGGCGGCCCGCCCCTTCTTTATATTTTCTTACTGCGTTCGCCGCCTGGCGGCGCGACCGGGCCCCTTACACGCTCGCTCGCTCACTAATTGCGCATTCTTCGCATAGTTTAGCCCTCCCGGCGAACCCCCCGCCCGCCTCCCCCGGACCACGTGAAGCCGTGCGCCGACGAAAGTTTCATACTGCCAGGATATTGAGCGGTTTTGAATGTCTTAACTCACGAACGCGTCAGCCAGCTACGGTGCCCGCGAGCGCTCGCTTTGAGCGCGAACTGTTCCAACTATACCGCACCGCATGTGCTTGTGCACACACCTCAACAACTTACTCAACCGACCCCAACCACTCTACAATTCTCATAATGTTTCGCGGACGTTACCATCTCTAAACCGCAACTCTTTCAAATACTTGTAAGTTTAACATCTGGGTTAGTCCTTTTGCTCACCCTTTCAGGAATTGCAAGTAGATACATCTCCATTCTGCTGGTCGGTCAAGTTTAGCACATGAATAGGGATAAACGCACATACAGAGCATAAGCTTCGAATAAGGTGTAGACAATTTACCGTAGATTTGTTTCGAGACGAGCGAAGGGCGAGGGTGAAAACAGAATGGGCTGGACAAGGGTGACGCACTTTTACAGCGCTAGATTAAGCTCAGCGGACACGTCCGCAAGTAATGTGGTCATATATTATGCGGACGCCACGTGTCCGCAATTATTATGGTCTGCCCCCTCGAATTATAAGGACTTGAGCTTTCATAGTCACCAGATGACGTTATTATACCGGAGGATCGTTCAAGAATGCCCTTATCGTTTTATCACTCTTGAGACGTTTTATTAATTATTCAACACTGCTAAGCGGAGTCGAATTTCTCTACCTTACAAATAATTATAAGGTAGAGAAATTCATAAACAATCACGACGAAATGAAGATCTATGCTGGAAAATAGGAATGTTAATAGACGGGTTTGTTCTACCTAAGAATTAGCGTTGAGTCTCACCCGCCTTTTAAATCACTTAAGGTGGACACATCGTCTCGGTTGTAAATTTGTTTAGCAATTCCATCTGGCGGCGGGCGGGGCAGTCCTTTAATTAAAGCCGGGACGTTATGTTCGCGCGAACCTAATGTGCGTCCAGCGGCGAAATGGCACTAGCCGCTTCTAATTGTTCCACGTCAATTGTGCGCCATTTGCCTGACATGGCCGCACAGTATTTTACACCGGGTTGAAAAAAATAGAAAAATTTAAATGTCTAGAACATCATATTAGCCGGTTTTGTCACAACATGTTATAAATTCTATTTATCGTAGTTCGAATAATAGAAAGCGTTGCTTCGGGTATTTTTTGCTTTTAACTGTTTTTTTATTTGGTCGGTTTTATTCTAGACATGTCTAGTACTGATTGCCAAAAATTTACATTTTAGTCTTCTTAACATTGTTCACCTCAATACTGAAGTTTGGCTTTCAGCTGTACATACGGCGTATAAACTTTCATGTGCCTGTGCTGTTTGAATTTATATTCTTACTCTGTTCACTTTATTTACCACTCTGCGCAGAAATCCTAATGATAAGTTGCAGCATAGATTTATTCAGCTTGGTAATTTAGTGACGGGAAGGTTTGTAGCAATCGTCACGTGCGACTAACGAGCTTCCTGAGTTAACATTGCAACGTGAAAAAATTCTCTTCTCCCTTTGAAGATCAGGGCCTCCATTGAATAACTGGGCCGGTATCAAGTGTATTTTATATTAGTTTAAAAAAAACCATGCCGGTATACATACGCATATCGTTAATTAAAGTTTTTATATCACTATTTACCACTCAGTCACTGTTTTAGACGCCCAAATCGACACTCATTATCTAAATAAAATTTTGCATATAACTGTTTAATATGCATGCACAATAATTGCAATTATTGCACACGTGGTTTCTGAGCCATCTGATTTTTTCAAATTTTATTAGCTCATAAAATAGCATTTCTATTTGGTTCCAGTGACCTAAAACGTTAATTTCGAGCGACCAAAGGTCTGCTCATGAAGTTAGGAGAAGTTATTTTCTCAGTTAGTGACGACGACCGGGAGGAGTGTCGTACGAACAAAAGCGCCGAGACTCGACTCCGCTTCTCCGAAACGCATTTGGTCCCGTACACCAGTGGGATTGGACCTAGGTTCCTAAATGCACCTCTATTTACTTATTTGGATTATTGAAAGATATTAAAAAAAATATTTAGTGGCCCGAAAGTCATGAACGTTTAGAGTAATAAAATTAATTTTATTATTATAAAAACTAAATTATAGAAAAACTTCCTGTTTAGGTTTCCTATGTGACCAACATAGTGATTCTAACAACATCAGAGTTGGCTGTCAGCGGTCAGAACTTATGGTGAGATATGGAATCGCACTAGCTACGTGAATCCTGAAAACATTACACTTGTTTTTTGTTTGTCCAGTCCTGTTTTTTGACGATTTTGCTATAGAGAGAGAGAGAGAGAGAGAGAGAAAGAGAGATAGACATCAGAGTTCGGTACTAAAAAATAGGGTCAATTGGCCGAGTAGTCCGGGCGCAGTGCCACCGAATCAGCGACATGGTCCGATCGGGGGAGATAATTATTGTCGGCTCACGTCTTTCCGCGGAATCCTATTGCGCAAACCGCTTTGTCGGACGGCATCAATACCCCCGCCTTTTGTCTCGTCCTGTGCCACATCCATTGTTCATTTTCGGCGGAATGGCCTTGATATCGACTTCGCTGTATGGATTTTATAATGTCGAAGAATGGAAAATGCGAGCGCCTAAACATCTGTTTCACATAATTCGACCTATGACAACATGCGGGTCTAGCTTTTCCTGTACCTTTGTAATATTTGTCAGGTGTTTTATTCACTTGCTATTTTTTTTGTAGACTGATTTTTATTGCACTATGCCCTAGTTACTATGATAACCAATTCTTGTTACTTCTTCTAGGCTGTGATTTCATAATAGGCCTCACAGATCGTATCCTCGTTCTTCTAGGGTGTAGCCGTTTGCCTGGACTCACCGTACATCTTGCCCTCGTCTGATAGGATGATCTTGCGACGACCGCAAGGAGGGTATATCGCCAGCGCCTCCTGAAAGCTTTGCTCGATATCTGGACTCCATACTCCTTCCGCATCCGCTCCCGATAAATCCTAGAATGAGTCATGTTTTTGGTTACACAATGTATATTTTCACCGGAACTTAAAATGGAGTTACGGGCAAAACCGGTGAAAACAGAAGGAAATATTTTCAAAAATAAAAAATATTTATGAAAATGGGAATTAGGTATGTTATTAATTTTAAAGGTCAAGTTAATTCAATGTTTTTCTCCTTTGAGAAAAAAGACGTTTCTCGGTAGATAGAGGTAGATTATGCGCATTGAAAAGTAATGGAATGTCCAGGTGGTGTCAAATAAAAATGAAAGCGAAACCCGATTCTTTCACTCACTATCCGTTTTATTCTAGGAAAAAGTACTTGCACAGGCAGATGTAATGTGAGGTATGGAAAAGCTGAGAAGATGCAATGGGCGTCATTAAAACGCTAAGATAGTGGTTACTACGAAGTACCTACAGTCCTACATAAAACAGATGTATGTTAACAAACATTTGCGATTCCCTCGGTTCAGACACACAAGGTGAAGAGTGCGTCATTGTAATTAATGGATACGGTTCTATTCTCAAAAGAAAATAAAAATAACGCGAGACGAGTGTGCGTACAGTCGAAAAACAAGAATGAATCATGATTCTTTGAAACATCTTGAAACATATTTCGCTACAAGTATTTTTTTGTTGCGATTTATAACATTGGCTCAATATGTTTTTCCTTCTCACGATTATCTTCCGTTGTTATTTATGACCTAGTTACCTTCAAATTCGTGGTTTCCGAGATTATAGAACAACTATCAGCATCACGCTAGTTTTCTGCCTCTACAAAGCTATTAGTATAAATAAATTGGAAAATGAAAGATTCAGTTTCGATCGATGTCGACTGAAGTAAATCGATCTCAGAATAGTCGCCATTGATAACGACTTCGAGCTCCGTAAATGAGGCCGATTGTAATAGTTACTTTTTCCAGATTATCTCTTTCTATATCTACACGTTACTAAGTAACGTTTAGGTTTAGTAAGTAGAAGTCTTCTCCTGTCTGAGCAATGTCTTATTACATAATTTGTTAAGGCCCCGTATAAAGCTTACTGCGCGCAAGTTCAAACAACTAATTCACAATGATTTATTTGACCAATGATTTCAATAAAATTAATCGTATTAAATCCTCGGGTTCACTTGTAAAAATAGGAGTCCCGCAGGGATCTATCTTAGGGCCGCTCCTTTTCCTAGTCTATATAAATGATTTACCGTTTATGGTACAAAAAATGTCTGAGATAGTGTTATTTGCTGATGACACGTCACTTATTTTTAAAATAAGGAGACAAGAAAATAATCTTGACGATGCAAATAATGCTCTCTCGCAAGTACTAGATTGGTTCACAGCAAATAATCTGCTGCTAAATTCTAAAAAGACGAAATGTATAAATGTATTCCTTACCTAACGTACGAGTAGTTGAGAACAACATAGTAATTGGACATGAAAAACTAGAATTTGTAGATGATACTGTATTTCTGGGCATCACCATCGATCCAAAACTACAATGGGGTCCACATATTGTAAAATTAGCACACAGACTTAGCTCTGCAGCATATGCAGTGAAAAGAATTAGGGAACTCACTGACGTTGCAACTGCTAGGCTTGTTTATTTTAGTTACTTCCATAGTATTATGTCCTACGGTATACTACTATGGGGCCGGGCAGCAGACATTGAGACTATCTTCATCTTGCAGAAGAGAGCCATCCGATTTATTTACAAGTTAGGTAGTAGGGATTCGCTAAGAGATTTCTTCAAAGAAACCAACATCTTAACAGTTGCATGTCAATACATTTATGAAAATATTATGTACGTTAGAAAAAATATCAAAGACTTCGAAAATGTTGGTGGCCACCATAATGTTAATACTAGAAATAAACATAAATTGTCATTTCCACTATTTAGACTTGCAAAAGTTAACACATCCTTTATGGGGCACTGTATAAGGTTCTACAACAAAATTCCTCAAGATATATTAGAGTTACCTCCAACGCGATTTAAAAAATGTGTTAAGCACATTCTGTGCAAAAAGGCTTACTATAACATCAAGGATTATTTAGAAGACAAAGATGTTTGGCATTAAACAGTAGATTAATATTATTTAAAGGACGATTGTGACTAGTGTTCAACACATTCATGACTAATATTTTAAGTTGAAAACTCTGTTAATTAAGTTAAAACGTGTTTTGAAAAGAATAAATGTGGAGTTTCTTTGTTAGCTTCTTCTCCACATAATCCATTAATTGTGAAACTAACAACTTTGACGTTCATTAAGTAAACATTCTGTTTTTACAATGAATAAAAATATTTGAATTGAAAAAAAAAAAATTGAATTGAATTAATATAGATACAGGACTATATTGGCGAGAAACCTATCTTAGAAAAACCGGCCAAGTGCGTGTCGGGCCACGCGCAGAGTAGGGTTCCGTAGAAAGAGAGGTTTTCAACTGTTTTACAGAACAAACAATTTCATCAAAGTAATTTGCAATGGATTTGGTACGAAGTTATCCTTTTATAAGTTGGTCGCCTATTATTCGTTAACTGTAAAGTCTACTTAGCCGTAATAGGTTTCCTTTTCAGTGCATTATATGCGCTACTGTCCTGAATTTTTTCATATTTCTACAATCGACCGTTTAGCCGGAGGGAAGTTCTGGAGGGGACGACGCCCTAATCGGACAAACATTTGCGCTTTAAAGCGTAATATTTCGCAAACGGAACCCTAAGTTGAAAATGCTCTTGCTATACCACAATATTTTTAATCGATCAATCCAACGATAGCCCACAGTATCGTGTAAGCGAGAACAAAGAATGCATCTCAAATTTAGGTGTAGGGGAGGCACCCAAAAAAAAAATTAAGAGTATCCTACCTACCGTTTTCTCGGCGTGATTAAATCATGTATAGCTATGCCAAATTACGGATTTCTAGTACTTGTCGTCTCTGTGCTAAGCCGCGAACAGACAGACAGACGGACGGACGTGGCAAAACTATAAGGCTAAGAAAGTTGACTACGGAACCCTAACAACGCATTAATCTAAGGGTAGCTCGATGTAAAAAAATACGTTTGTCAATTTTTTCGATTTATCAAGTTTTTCAATAAATGAATTATTGTTACTGAAATCATACTATCCAAGAATGTTTACAAAACAATGAATCACGTATGTGGATCTTACAAATTTCCATGTTTCATTTAGAAAAATTATTTAATTTAAAATTTAACAGTTTATTTCAGTTTGTTTGTTCTAACATAGATTAGAAAATATACATAGATTTATGTCTATATTATTTTATAAAAATTATAAGTCAAGTAAATCGATGTGAATTGGTGGTTTGAAGTTGCGCGCAGCTAGCTCTAGACGGGGCCTTAAGTGTACCATCTGATTTACCTTTTCATCGTCGCTGGCATCGCCGACGTCGAGGTGTTTGGCGTCGGCGCCCGAGCCGTTGGTGTCGGGCGCGCCGGCCGCCGCGCTCCACGGGGACGCAATGGTGCCGGCCGCGAGCGCGCCGCTCGCTGTAACAAGAGACAAAGGTCGTATGATGTTGTAGCTATTGCTATGATCGAGAGACAGTTTTCGGTTGATTTGTTCAGTACCTAATATTAATACTATTAGTCTATCTACACGATTCGTATCCACTGCTTTCTTGCCGGTTTGTTTAAGATCAGTTTTTTGCTGTATCGAATGGGAATAGTTGTTGAGGAGCATCTCGGGTTACTCGACTTCATTTGTTTGTTTTGTTCGGATGCTAAATGCATAAACTTCCATTATTGTATTGTGGAATTTGTTACGCATGATGCACATTGTAAGCCTATGAATAGATTGGCGAAAAGTTTAAATGCGTTCGCTTGGAAAAGCTGAGATACTTTGTCACAATAAAGAGTGAAAAAGTCGAGCTGAAACATTCCGAACTCCAAAATATCGAAATGCCGAACAAGCCTTGTTCCCTCAAGATCCAAGAGTCGAGGTCGTAGGCATTCCGGAAATTTTCATATTTACTGCAAGAAATATGCAGGTACGAAACGTTTATAATATAAAAATATCAAAACGGGGAATTTCGTTATGAAGATCAGGAGTTGAGAGCCGGGAAGTATGCGGCCCCATCCCCAGCCCGACTTTCTGCTACTTTATAAATCCCACCTTGTAACGGAATCGCGGAAAATTTACGCTCTGCCTTATTTATTTAAAGGTCAACTTAATGTGCACGTCGTGGACTCATATTTTAAACGTAAATTGGCTCATTTTAGGGTTACCGCGCAATCGTTAATTTTCATGTTTTCAATGAACCTGGCTTCTGTAACCATCGCATCTCCGTCGATTACATCATCGATTTATTAATTAAATAATATAGCTTGTCAAATTGTAGATTCGTCAGTCAAAGGGCGCTACGAATGTGCAATAATTAAAATAATAAAGCATCGTTCCGAGCCCCTCTATTGTGCTGATATGACAAGTGTCCGCAATAAGTGGGGACCTCCGACTCGCAGGTTGGGGTCGCTCTACAGTGTTGATGATATTCAGCCATCCACTCGAGTCATTACATCAGATGAGTTTTACTATGTCGAGTTTTATTTGCTCTAGCTACGCGCCTACCCTCCGTATTATTACAACGTTTATGACAGCGCAGGTCAGAAATGGACCTTTCCTACATTCGTGGAAATTAATATGGATGTTAGTGTTAGGGCGCTTATACTCGGGCGGCACGTGTGCCAACTGCAGCCGTCGACGCGTCGACTGGAGTTAATATTTGTACGGGTACTTATTATAGGCAATGTTGTTATGACCTACTCCTAATGTATATGGAAATAGCACCAGAGAGCATTTCAGTGTTGCCAACCAAGCCGTAATTATAGGATGACATTCTACCTACTTGCAAACGAAGTCAAGTTTTTTTTTGTCAATATGATATTATGATAATAATTTAGTGTTTTCAAATTTAATATTCCTTAAATACTTTCGTAGTTTTATAATTAGCAGCTTCGTGTTTATTTTATAAGCTCATAAGTAATTTTGTGTTTTTTATACTCACTTCTTCTTAGCATGTCGACGGAAATCAAACATAATTTTTTATTAAAGTTGTAATGGTATAAAATAAACATCTTTACACCATTTTTTAGGGTTCCGTACCCGAACGGTGCCAAACGGGACTCTATTACTAAGACTTCACTGTCCGTATATTTGCTTCAAAAATAAATAATTAAATAAAAATAAAAATCCAATCCGGACTTGGCCCCCGTGGTGGAGTATGGCCTATACCATCCTCAGGGAAGAGACCCGTGCCCCTCGGTGGGGACATAATGGGTTGATGATGAAAAATTTAAGGGGGCTCCCATACAACAAAAGTGATTTTTTGCCGTTTTTTCTCGATGTTTGTGTCTAATCTTCTATATATAAAAGAAGAAACTGATTGGTGACTGACTGACTGACTGACATATCAACGCACAGCCCAAACCGCTGGGTCTAGAGATTCCAAAATTGGCACATAAATTTCTTATGAGGTGTACTGTGCACTAAAAAAGGATTTTCCAAAACTCACCCCCTAAGCGGGTGTCCAAATTTTGTATGGAGAAACCAGATTCATCATCAGCCATTTTTACGCCCACTGCAGGACACAGGCCTCCCTCATGTTTTTCCATAACCATGAAGGGTTTTGCTATAATCGCCACACTTGGCAGACGGGTTGGCGATCGCAGTATGCGGTTGGAATCTCAGGAAGACGCTGTGCCCGTCCTCTCCCGGTAATTTATTTCTTTAGTCGCTTTTAGACCAGATACCAGGAAACCAGATTAGTTAGACCATTTTATTTGGAATTTCGCACGAGTGGTCCTGGCAGTAAATAAGTGTTTCAGACTTTTTTAAATTCCACCCCTAAGAGAATAAAAAGGGGTGCCAACGTTGTAAGGGGTGCACAGCCCATACTGCTGGGTCTAGAGACTTTAAATTTGGCACATAGGTTTCTTACAAGGTGTAGAGGTGTACTAAGAAAGGATTTTTCAAAACTCACCCCTTAAGAGGGGTGAAACGGGGGTCTAAAGTTTGTATGGAAAAACAAGATTAGGTAGACCATTTTATTCGAAATTTCGCAGGGAGTACCTAGAGTTAAATAAGTAAGTACTTGTTTCAGACTTTTTTCAAATTTAAACCTTTAAGAGGGTGAAAAGGGGTACCAAAGTTTGTGCGGGGCGTTCGTGTTTATTTTGCAAAGTCCACAGCACAAAATTATAAAAAAATAAGTAATTACAGGTGTTTCACGTAATACTTATAAAAAGAGGTTGAGAAAGACTAAAAATCCAGTGAATACAAAACACGTAGTTACAGTCCCAGTTCTCGGAGGTTACAAGAGGCTCTCGATAAAACCTAGGCCGTAATTAAATTCTAATTTACACTTTTTTTAATATAGATTTCACATGCGCTAAAAGGATCTTAAACTTATTTAGAACCGCTATTTATTTCATTCTATCGAATAATTAAAATTTAAAATTACGTCAACCATTTCTAGATTTGCTTTAGATTTTCATTGCTACTTTACCGTAACTGGTTCCTTAAGATACAGGCCTAGCCTAGTTTAAGGACCCCTGGAAACAATGTTCCTTATTTAAACTCCAAGTTATGCACAGACTATTCAACATCTAATGTACACCCTACTGCTTATACTCTTAGTGCAATAAACAATTTTTTTTTACTTTACTTTACTTTACTTTGACAACTTTTACTTTTCAAATTATCTTTTATTCTGTTTTCTATTTATCATTGAAATAAAACTCAGTTTTGGGGGGTGTTTATATAATATAATATCAGTCTATCATTTATCTACACTACACCCTCACAAAGTCTTTATTAAACAGTTGCGTGCGGCCGAGAACTTTGCGACGCTGACTGCGTTATCACTTGCAATCATTAGATCCTTCTGAGTGCAGGTGTTAGGGCACGCAGGGCACAATGAAAGATGGTTCATCATTTGCGAAGTACCGCATGGAACGTTCAAATTATCGCTGTTCGCGAACACCACCCTGGACATGTTATCCATACTTCGGCCGACACGGGTCCGCAGCCGGTTTAGGGATTTCCAGATTGCCCAGGGCAATTTATGTCCAGGCGGGAGGTTCCACGACAACGCCACAAATGGGGTAGGCAGAGAAACCGCCCGGGCCCAGAGGTTGCACCTCGCTCGCGCAGGCTCCGTGGTCAATGGGTTGACGCGTTTCAGAAAGTTGCTTCGGCTTGGCATCCTTTGCCGCACTGGGGCGTAGCCGTGCATGGGGTGTCGTACGTTCGTGTCCATTTTGGATTTCTCCATGGAGCTCGCCATAGCCCTGCGGACGTTTGGGGGCGCAATGCTAGCCAGTGGGTACAGCAGTTGTACCGGGGTCGGATTGAGGCAACCAGTAATAAGGCATGTTTCATTTAAGGCTACTAGCTTTGCATAGGCACATCGGTTCCATACTGGGCACGCGTATTCTCCAACGGAGAACGCGAGCGCCAGCCCAGTAGTCCGCATGACCTGGGGGGAAGCTCCCCATCTGTTGGTGGTGGGGCGCTGAAGTATGTTGTTGCGAGAGTGCATCTTCTTTTTAATATTTCCGCAGTTCTTCCTAAAAGTGAGCGACCTGTCTAGCGTAACACCAAAATATTTTGGGAAATCGTTATGGGCTTTAGGAACTCCTTGCCACCTCATGTTAAGCCTGCGCCCCGCCTCTTTGTTACGCAGATGGAAAACGCATGACTCCGTTTTTGAAGAGTTCGGCTTGAGTGAGTTCTCCTGCCTCGTAATAACAGCCCGATGCGCCGAGAGCTGAGTTAAGATTAGGCTCAACTTTTTGAAAACTAGTGGTCTGCGTATAAGAAGCGGGACGTGTTTGGACTAGATGGTTGGTCGTTGATATATATTATGTTAAATAAGAGCGAGACTAGGACACTGCCTTACGGCAGGCCGTGCCGCCATCAATGAACCAACCCTAAAGCAGTAGCTGCCACAAAATGTGCGTCCGCATCGTCTCCCATGTTTGCGCTGACTAGCATGCTCGCGAGCGTGTGAATAATGTGCTTGGCCCACGCAAGCGCACGGGCTGCTTGCTAGGCTGCTTGCCACGCGTCTGACCGTAACATGACTTTACTGGTTGGAAACCAGCTTGCTCTGGGATAAGTATTGGGTCTATGAAGCCTGTCAGACGTGTATACTCACTGAAATGGATATAAAAATATTTTATTGGTGTGTAAAGAAACAAATAAAGGAGTTTATACGCTTTACACTTGGTGGATGAGTGATTAGGAAAATGCTTTCAGTTTTTATGGAGTGTTTAAGACCTTATTTGGAAGTGAAAGAAACATGAAACTATATTTGCTTTATCATAATACTCACCACTTAGTCACAGCCTACTCGTAAAACTATTATTAACATACTATTACTGCAGTTACAACTCATAAGCGAACGGCCGCGTCAATCCAAAACTACGTTGCGTTTGTAATTAACAATTTGTAAAAGAGAGGAACAATTTTCGTGGCGGCTCATAAATGAACGAGGGTGGATGTGGGCAGAGCCCTACCAGCCACCACCTGTGGGTACTGTTGAGGGAGAAAGGCAATAACGTACCCACAACAATAATATGTTTTAAACCCCAAAGACGACCGAAGTGCGCAAATTTTACAAAGACTTTTTCAAATCAGAGAGAATTGTTGCAAAAATTTTTACGAGGATGCTTGTTACCAGCAAACAAGCATTCAGGGAAAGAGTAAATTTATCCATGCTAGTGCAAATTGCGTGCCTGTCTACTGAATTGAAGAAACGCAGATGATAGGTACTTGATTCACGGCAACCACTTTGCGTTCATCAAAACAAGTTCTTCTGCCTTCTTTAGTCTTACTCTCCATTATTGCCTGTAGGAAAAACCCCAAGAGAGCCTTAAAGCCGTGTTTTCACAATCTTAGGACGGAGTGGGTCAACTAACTAAAACTTTAGTCCACTCTGATTGTGGTGTACACACATTTTAGTGAAATCGGATTTTTGCTTCAGTTTATAGGCGTTTTGTTACAAACGGTATCGCTGCTTGTGCCAAAAGTTAACATACATTTTTTTCTACGTACTATGGGTGCTGGATAGAAGCGGTATCAAATATGTCTATCGTTGAACTTTAAAAAGAAACGAGAAGGAAATATTTGGTCGCGGAGATGGCACTCATACATTTCACAACACTTCAACAGCTTCATACAGATCTAACAAGAATTCAACTTTTCACTTACGAGTCGCGGGAATTTCTTCTATTGGTCCCGTTTTGTTTTTGTGATTACATAGTAGTGTACTGTATACGGTCCGAGTACTACTAAGATTGGCCGTTTCATTCAGAGGCTAGTAAGATCGTCAGTGTACTAAATACGAGTAACATCTGAGTAGCTGAGTATCCGAGTATTTTAGCTCAAATGGTCCGACTTCACTAATATTGTGAAAACGAGGCTTTAATCACGTTTTATTGTATTTTTCAGCAGCTTGCCGCCGGCCGTGGACCTGTTCTGAAAAATGTGGTCACATATTTATTGATGTTCTTTCCAGAAAAAAAGGTGAGCGGGAACCGTGGCCCTCCACTTCCGTCCGTGATTGTACAAAGCCACCACTCACCGGTGGAGGGTTCCACGCTAAAGTATGTTAATTAATTTCGGTTGACCGTCCTGCTCAACGAACGCTCAAATCGGAAGCATCGTGCGGTTTTCGCATTTGTTTTTCCCAGAGTTTTATTATATTTTCAGTTTTCACATATTTCCATCCATTTAGTACCTAATATGAGAAGTTATAATGGCTATAAATTATTGGGAACCTATTAATTTTATTAATGCGTTGTGGCATTTCAAGAGTTTTCATCGTTGTTCGGATTATTTCGGAGTTTACGGCTTATTAATTATGTCTTAAGGTAATTTTTCAAATGGGTACTTATTTGAAACATTACCTAATAGGATCGATAAGTCAAATTCCCACTACGGGAGCGTGAATTTGGTCGCCCCTACTATATTAATTATTCAATAGACGTTTGCCGCCGCTTTATTATTTGCTACGAAATGAGGCCAACGAGTTTTATTAATGTCGACGAGAGAGAGAGAAGTTGATAATTGCACTTTATTGCTTAGGAGATGTTTATTCCGATCAATAGGTTTGCGCGTGCATGGAAATGTTTATAGTGTAGCGTGAATGTTTACAAATGTTGTGTGAGACGTGAGAGCCACAAAGCGAGACGCACGTTGCCCTGACGTATATGAGAGCCACGTGGCTATTAGTTGCCTGGCCCTACGTCAATAGCCACTCTCGCGCACTCACTGTTGGTACGCGAAATTACAGTAAACATACGACAATGCAGCGACAATGATCTTTGTGGCCTGACTACAAGTGTTATGCAATTTAATCTCAGAACACAAAAATAAGGAGAAGTGTTATAATGGCCCGTTTGCTAGAAAACCGATGTCGCCACTTACTCACACAGCTACATTGTCCTCATAATCTCTATTTGATTACAACATAAACAACCGGCTCACTATTCGCTGTTTACACAAATGAAACAGCCAATGAGAAGAGCAGCACAACATTAGTGATGGGGACGAAAAAGTACATTATCGATTATACTTAAAAAAAATCGTACATCGTACAAAAACTTTTTTGTACATTGTCTTTTTTTTTCTTGCCATCTATACCTAAATAGTAACTAATTATTTCTCTACGTCGCGTAGTCTGTAACTACTTTATTTCGTTGTAGTAATCCTTTGCAAAAGGCTGCCTAAGCTTTTATTTTTACAGGCTTTGCTTACCAATGTGTTAATTCCTAAATATGTCAGTTTTGTTCATACCTACCTATCGTATAATTCGTGAATTCCGTTTCATCGTAAATTCTAATCATACAATTATTCTAAATGCCAAAGTTTAGAGAACATTTGCTGAGTTACCTACAAAATATAGGTATGCAAAACCTACATAGGCGACGAAACGACGTTGGCTGTGCCGCGCCGCTTGAATATAATTCAAAACATATCGCCTGCGTAATTTTTGTTTGAAGCGGCAAGATGCCTGCGCCTTGCCTTCACCTTATGCGCGTTTTTGTATAGCGCACACCTTAAAAAATCTAGAACTACTTATTTTAACTCGTGAATTAATGAGCAGTGACTGGTAGATGTTTCTGAGTTTGGATTAAAATTTTCATTGCCTTGGTGGGTGACAACTGTGATGGGTACATAAAAAACATTCTCAATAATATCACATAAATAATATTTTTATTACATTAGGTAGTAAGAACTCAAAGGGACGGTTTCTGAATTGAGAATTTCATTAAGTAAAAACATAAGTAACGTTCTGTCACGCTCTTTTGTGAAAAATTCGAAGAGACAGCACTACAGTTAACCATTTACTTAGCGAAATTCTCAATTCAGAAACTGGCCAAAAGAAACTTGTGAAACATAAACTTAAAGAAACTTTCGAAACACATTTACATTAAAAAGATAACATCATCATCCGACTGAGATCCTGCAAAGAATATTTTACTGTTCCCTTAAAAGGTAAATATTTATTTAGAACTTGTCACTTGTTGACATTGTTCAATGTGTTGCGTGATTTCTTTTTTCGAGGTTTTTCTTCAATCGACATAAATCTACCAGTTTCTGGGCCTTCGGCAACTCGTTGCTGTATCTAAAATACAAAAAGTATGCATTTGTAAAAAATCTAATATTTTTTTATTTATACAAGGCCATTTTTAAGTTACCACAATTCCTGAAACACGTCAATTAAAGTAAGTCATTTACAACAACTTTGGTTTACGACTTTTGAAAACTCGATGTTATATTTTCAACTTTGTTCATATGATTTTTCGATTTTCTAGTCTGTGGCAGCGCTATATGACCGATAAATTATGTGTTCAATCGAATGGACATTCCTCTATGTCTGACAATTATTTACAGGGGTCTTTGACATTCGCAGCATTTTTCGACAAAAAAATATCCGTTACTTCCAAGGGGATCTAAAATAGTAAATAAATTATGAAATTATTAAAAACATTACATGGTCACCTGTTATTTCTTCAGGAACGCATGTTTCAACAGTAACAATATCCGAAACTTTCTAATACGGATCTAAAATAGTAAATAAATTATTAAATTATTGAAAACACTTCATTTACTTTATTTTAAATTAATCGAATTTTAGGCTCATAAAAGAGTATAAAAATATTATTTAGTACCATAACCACATCACCTGACTTGTTTCTTTAGAAACACTTTCTTTTGCAGAGTTATGCGTCGTTGCGTCCATTGTCACCTCAAATAGAGAATCAGAATAAAGTAACAATCGAATATTCCACACCATGTAAAATATAATTATGCCGTGATTTTAGGTATATTGGTACCTCAACATTTATGAAACTCCTTATTACTGGTAGTTTCAAAGCAGGACCTGCCCACGTTAATATTTTTTCCACTCTTTAGCATCTGGAAACATTTCTCCGTAAAATGGATGGAGCAACAGGTATTTGATTTGAGAGGAAGCCAGTTAAGCAATCTCCCTGTAGTTTCAATCCATTTATCCTTCCTATTAGGGTCTTTGGGAAACCTGAAATTAAATCTTTATTAAAAACTTTTTGAAATACGTGGTGAAAACTAAGCCTGTTTATATTACGACAAAATCTGCCACTAAAGTAGAAGCTTCCTTAGCAACTGAAGTCCACGCGGACGGAGTCGCGGACAATAGCTACCTAGTCGTACAATATAATTGGTTCTAGTAATTTTGGAAGTCTGGACGAACGAGTGTAAATGCGACGAAGTATCGATACTTAATCAGTCTGGAAAGAAAGCAATTACCCCATCACTATGACTCCCGCTGACACCTACTGTGACTTTGACAGTTCACGGCAAATACATGCGGCCGTACCACGAAACATCGCAATTCATCGCATAGAACAATAGTCAGTTTCGCGAGACGGTCCATTGCGGGCTTGCTTTTCCATGTTAGAAAACCTCCACGAAAATTCTACATAAAAACAGCAGTGGAGTAAACCCGACGATATAAATACGTCTCATTTATGTTCTTAGTACTGGAATGCATATTGCACAGGAAAATTATTATAATTATGATTTTTCGTAGTTTAAAGATGGATATAGTGAGTAAAATAGGCTTACCGGTGAAAAGACACTGCACTGTTATTTGAATAGCATGTATCACTGCGATTTCTGTAGGTAATCAGGCATTTTTCACATATGTTACGGCGATAGCGGGCGCGAGGCGATTGACGGCCATATTTAAAAGTTTCGCCGAGGTTAGCCCAACCGGGCTAACGTTGAGCGACAGTGCCACGCCCATATGGCACTTCTCCTTCTTTTTGTGTTCTGAGAATTTAATCGAACAAAGGGTATTGTGCTATATTTGCGTACGCACACATTCGGATTGTTACAAAAAAAGTTCGTGACCGTGAAGCGAATTAACAATTTGCTAGTACCAAAAACCAATGAGGGCAACAAAAATTTCCCAAGCTGCTCATGCGACTCAGGACACCTTTACCGATTTGAAAGAGCGCGTCAAACAAGTTTTCTTGAATTTCAACGTAAAGCATTGATTATCATGCAAATACTGAGTCACTATGAACTTTGCCAACTAGCGTTAGTCTGAAACATAATGTCGTATCTGCAATATGATTTTTACTATATTGAACTTTAAACGGTGACTTTTAGAGTGCAGTAACAGCTACCACCGAGCTAAACATAGAACTGGTGAATCATTGGTATGGTTCGCCAGCTGCGAATTAAGACGCAAGATTGCTAAGTAATCTCTATTACGAAAGTCCCAATATCTTGATACACCGTAAGGTGTGAAAAATTATTAGACAGGTTCACTTTTACCACTCTCAATTTCGTCAAAAACGTTAAGTGTGCTTAAAAATAAGGAACATAGGTAGAGTTCATAATTATACATTCTAATTCTGCGTTAATTGTTAGGTATGCCTGACCTATTAAAAAACTAACCGGTCTTAGATAACTTACCGCAACTAAGTGACGCAGCTTAGCTCTTAACCCTGAGTTATAGGAGCAATATCACTTAAATATATTATAAAAGCAGCCGGTAACAAAGAGATACTTATGAAATTAAGGCGATAAATCAGTGCGGGGTGGCGAAGCTATGAATGAGAGTCAGGAACAACGGCGTTCCTATATGTAAATAATGTCGTATGACGGCCGGGCGGGTGTGTCGTCGGAATAATAATGTTGTGGGACATTACACGGGAACTAAACACAAGCTTTTACATTGAAAAGAGAATTGAAAAACATAAAGTGACGTGCCACGTCGATAATATGTATAAGGACCAGTAGAATGTTGGGGCTTCTACACCAACTAAGTACCGCTTTCGGGTAGACCGAGTAAAGATGGGAAAAGAAAAGATAGTTCATCGGGTCCCATTGAATTTAATTGAATCACGATTAAACTTAGGTACAGTTAACTTAACCGGATCGTCCGTATTACTAATATATATAGCTTTTAAATATATACCTCATCATCATCATCAGCCATTTGACGCCCACTACAGGACGCAGGCCTCCTTCGTGGCTTTCACAACCATGAAAGGTTTTGCCATAAATATATACCTATAGAACGGCAATCAGACCCGTTAAATGTTCTATGTGTGAGCACCGCGAGTCAATAAAAGTTAGGTATTTATATAAGAATTGAGAACGAAAGAGACATCGATAGTCCATCGTTATTTCAGCGTGAAAATAATACAGACACAAGAATGTATACTCTGCTTGTAAAAGTTGCAGAGAGCATCCGAACATAGGATTCTCAAATTCTTCGACACTTAATTACCACGTTTTCGCCTCTCGCCACACGAAAGCGTCTAGCGGCATGAATGGAATCGCTCGTGCGATACTCAAATAGTTCGATACTATCATCTTGTTTGCAAAACGGATGGCCGGATTAGTTTTCTTGTGGCGTAAAAAGGAGGCGTCAGCGCATGACGCCGGCGCGGCGGAACGCGTCGGCGAGATAAGCAACCGCAACTGCTGCAGGTGCAATGCTAAGCAACGCAATATTGTTTTTGAGGAGAACAGTGCACGTAGGTAAACCAGCAGCATATAAAATTGTGATATCCTGCGCATTTTTATTTATTTTTATTTAGCATGCTAAAAAGGACTGCTAAAGCCCAAGGAAATAAAGCAAACGAAAACCACTTTTACGAGAATAACGAAGTTTGGTTTTCCATGCACAGAGACTTGTGGTTACTAATAGACATAATTGTAAAAAAACGGGATTCTTACCACGGTTTATTTATTCATTCTCATAGCTCAAGGGAGCTCAATATAAAACCATACTTTTTTTCACTAATAACTTAATTATATAATGCAACTAATGTAAGTTGGTCTGGCCCTCCTGGCCCCGAAAAAATATGACGGCGAGAAATCAGTCCCCCTCATTAAAAAAACGGCGTGTTTTATGTACCCGAACGCGATGCAGCTTTGACGTAACCGATACGATAGTTGAACAACCCGTCACCACAAAATAATAATAAAAATAGAGGGATTTATTGAAATTAGCAGCTTCAAAGAGTGTTTGTTAAACGCTACAAAGTGATAATGAACAAATTGATCGGGAAGCAATTATATCGGCCGACTAGAAAGACAGAACTACAATCACTTGTTATGAAAGGGTGACATGGAAACCTTTAATATTGCTCCCAGACTTTATAGAGAAGTAAACGAAAATGTAAGAAGAACGCAGATTAGTTCGGTCTATCTTCTCTATCTCTCTTTTTAATCTTCTATACTAATTATTCTACTCTGCATCGCCACACTACGCGCCCAAGTAGGTCCGTCCGATGCATTCGACACACTCGTCTCATGAAATCTATGCAAAGAATAATTGAGTTCGTTCGGTTCGGTGTAATTAGAATCATCATCAGCCATTCGACGCCCACTGCAGGACATAGGCCTCCTTCGTGGTTTTCATAACTATGAGGGGTTTTGCCATAATCGCCACGCTTGGCAGGCGGGTTGGCGATCGCAGTATGCGGTTGGAATCTCAGGAAGACACTGCTGCCCGTCTCCTGGTAATTGATTTCCTTAGTCGCCTTCTACGATTCCGTGTGGCGCCGGATTAAGAATAGCGTCACTCCATTTCCTTCCGTAATTAGAATGGCAAGAGACATTTGCATCTTGAGTTAAGGCATCAGGCTGGATTAGTAATATTATCATTAATTAGGAATCTTATAATTTTACCAGGTTATAGTTTAGTTTCATTGAAGGTCATCCAGGTTTACGCTCCGACCTCGAAACATCCAGACGAGAAAGTAGAGTTAATGTATGAGGACATTTCCAAAGCTACATACCTCTATATCTAATTATACGGTTGTGATGGGGGACTTCAACGCCAAGCTGAGCAATCGAGGTCGAAAAATTCTATGGACTCACAAAATATGGATTCACAAAAATCTGATACAGGTTTAGCCCAAGACCCTCAAGCTAGACTAACTCGGCACTACACCGAGGACATTCCGGACATCAGCATGTACGAGATTAGAATGGGTCTCAAACAGCTTAAAAACAGAAAGGTACCGGGTGATGACGTAATTACAGCTGAGCTATTGAAAATTGGAAGAAATCCGGTTCTTAGGATTCTTCAAAAGCTATTTAATTCCGTCACTATCGACGGCATAACGCCAGAGGAATGCAACAGAAGTGAGGTGATACTTTCCTTTAATTATGGACCCATTATGGACCCATCTAACTTTTGAGCCATATCTATAAGCTGTTCTCAAGAGTCATTACGAATCGTCTCGCACTCAAGCACGATGACTTCCAGCCCCCCGAACAAGCCGGTTTCCGAAAAGACTAGTACGTTGGACTACATACATACGCTGCGGCAGATTATACAGGAAACCATGGAGTATAATCCACCACTAAGCTTAGTGTTTGTGGACTACGAAAAAGCTTTCGATTCGATCGAGATGTTGGCGGTAATTGAATCTCTCCAGCGGTGCCAAATCGATTATTGCTACATCGAAGTGCTGAAGTATTTGTACAAAAACGCCACAATGTCAGTCCGACTACAGGATCAGAATACGAACCCTATTCATTTGCAGCGCGGAGTGAGACAGGGAGATTTAATGTCTCCGAAACTGTTTACAGTTGCAATTGAAGACTTATTCAAACTTCTGAAGTGGGTAGGATCTGGCATTTATTTTATTTTATTAGGACAAGCAGTAGCTAGTACACTAATACATTATAAATTATAAAACTTAAAGTGTTTTAAGGTAAGTGCCTAGCCTATTAAGGTTGCCACAGCCTTTGCTAGTGATTAAGTTAACTTAAATCATCAACATAAGTAGTGATTATGGCTGAGACCCTGGAAGATTTGAGTTCAATGCTCAATGGCTTGAACGAAGCTTGTAACAGAGTGGGTCTTAAAATGAACATGGACAAGACGCAGCCTCTTCTATCCACGTTGGCGGCTCTGACCTCGAAGTTGTCGACCACTATGTATAGCTGGGACAAACAGTCCAGTTACGTAAGTCCAACTTCAAGAAAGAGGTCACCGTCGAATCTAACTTGGATAGGCAGCGTTCGGGAAACTAAAACACATTTTCGCGTCCAAAATACCTCAATGTCTCATGACAAAGGTGTGTGTTGCCAGTTATGACTTATGGATGTGAGACCTGGTCGCTGACTATGGGGCTCATAAGAAGGTTCGAGGTCGCCCAACGAGCAATGGGGAGACCTACAATACCCATATGTATACATACTTCTAATTATTTAAATTATTTCTAACTTTTTGTTACTGTAGTGTTTCGGAGTCGGTTTTTATTTTTTATTTAAAAATTTTGCTTTTTCAATTTTTAGTAGGGGAACGGGAGAAAAATATGCGAGTCCCTTAGGACCATAATTTACCCTAATTAATACGTTGCTTTAAAATTTGACGTGTTCAATTTCCATCCCCGCAAGTCTTTTACGAGTACGAATACGAGTACCTTGGGACTACTTTTACGCTATTACACTATTACGCTTACTAAAGAAGAATGTGCCCCATTAGGCCTTGTTTACTACTGTCCATTGAAGAGTTCCATTCTCCATCCCTGAAAGTCTTCATCAGATGTTCACCAAATTAAAATGGGTCCGATGGGACGTTATATCTGTTCGAACAAAAAAAGAATTGTCGAAATCGATTAAGAATTGACGGAGTTATGAAGGAACATAGCCTAGATATATATATAACTACCTACTAAGCAGGCGGGACCCAAATTTAATAATAGTAACCTGCTTAGTACTTAATGATCAGCAGTCGGGTTGTTGGTTATTTTTTATTACAGTTTTTTTGTAATAGTGCTAGAAAGCGCAAATTACAAATTAATATTCTACGTTAAAGCTAACGAGACGTGACCAAAGTATTTACTACTGTAGTTCAATAACTCACGACTAAAAACAATGAATTCATCACCAACATCCAGGGCCGCGCCTCACTTTGAAATGCTGTCATTGGAATATTGAGTGAGTGTGGCATTCAAAGAGTGTAGACTTATTTTTGTTCTATTACTTTTGAACTTTCTTACTCAATTTTCCACAAAAAAATAATTACTTTATGTTGTTTTTTTTGCTTTGGATTGGCGCTTTTATAGGGACATTGGTACCTACATCGCGTAAAGGGAAAATCTGGGAAATAACTCCTAGAACAAAAAATGTTGCCAAACCCAAACTAATTGGGGTGTGTCAGAAGTTACGCACCTTTAAAATACTCTCTTTATAGCTGAAATGAAACCTTGTCCCAGTTCTTGAAAATCTTTATTGCTCCACTTATTTCTATCAGAATCTTTGTACCTACGCTACATTGCAAGGTCAATCTCCGCCATGCAGTTTCTCGGTACAATCCTACATATAAGGTCGGCTATGGGCGAATTCAATTTATATTAAGTTAGGTTAGTTTTAGCTAGGCATGTGTAGGTTGTAATGAAGGGAACCTGAGAGCTCAATGAGATAGAGGCACATAGAGGTGCGCGGATAAATCGAATCAATTAGTTTTGCAGTGAAGTCAGAGTGCAGTAGTGTTACTGGAGTGTTACCGATGCGATAGACTGTTAACTAAGTTAGCTACGCTCTTCGCAACAAGTTAGCACGCGAATGTCTTGAGGGCTTTGCAATCATCTTGCTAACTATTCAGATACTGTGACTAGACCGTATTTGCGCGACAGAGCCGAACTAGAATTTCACTTTAAATTGGTTAGTTTTGTTAGCTTTCTGTGGTTTGCTCTCTTAAAGCCGGTTTCTGAATTGAGAATTTCACTAAGTAAATTACTGAAGTAACGTTCTGTCACGCTCTTTTTTGAGAAATTCGAAGAGACATCACTACAGTTAACCATTTACTTAGCGAAATTCTCAATTCAGAAACTAGCCATAGGTTAGTTTTACCATTGCTAATCATAGTTAACTACTACGGTTAATTGAAAACCAAATGTGTCATACCCTCACATGCCCACTATTATCGGTCAGGTATTCATCCTATGATGACCATTTACATTTTGTGATACAATACTTGTGTTAAAATTAAAATGTAGAAGCACCACACCTGATAGACTCCAAATAAGTAGTCTCCCAGCAGTAACAAAAGGTACAACTTAAAATTTCGTAATGGTGAAAAAAGACACCGGCCGTTCCGAAATCGAAATTGTGGTTGGACAGTGATCGTTTTTGTCCAAGATAGGTACTGATGCATTCTCATGGTAAGCGAAAGCTTTGGTCCGATTGGGTTTTCTTGAGGCATTGGGAGTTTGATAGTGGATTCCTTGTTAATGTTGTAAGCTCAAATGGATATTCTAATTTACGTCGTACCTAATTTCTGTCGAATCTATTTGTCACTTTGCAACTGAACTGAGTGAACTTTCAAGCGTGTGAACTTTTGACCTAGTAGTTCTACATTTAACAGGTCTATTTGCGACTTGATTAAACAATTGGACTTAAACTGAACTCAATTTTTTATTGTCATACCCAAACAACGAAGAATAAATCCTTTCCTGCTAGGTAAGCTAGTTTATATTGTATTGGTTTGGTTCTGCCCGTCTCGAGCGCAGCCGCAGCTGCGTCGACGCAGAGCGGGAGACAATTTGTTGGCTGTCAATTCGCGAGGTTCAATGACCGCTAAGCCGTCGCTTGCATTGCAATACACCTTTGCTTTGACAATGAACGAGCCATGTACCTAAAGTAAATTAGAAAATCAAGTTTCTCATGTGTCCTATGTTGAAGGTTGCGTATCTTTTGCAAAAAGTAAAAGGATAGGACCAAAACATTACTAATCACAATAGATTATCTAATGACTAACTTTCGCAAATAATAGATTTTCGTAGACTTTAACTACGTTAATATTATGAAAATATATTCAAGTAGTTGGGGGCTGTCACACTCTTTATTCAAATATTGTGTGAAAATGAGAATTCACGTGTTCATTGTGTTTCTGTACGATACGTAATCATTAGTAACGACATGATTAATATAAGGTAGGTACCAATGTTTGTTTATCAGTTGTATAATATAACAGTTCAACGAATACAAATGTAACAATCTTTCATTGAAGTAAGGTACAGAAAAAACGAGACACCTGCACTCTAAGATATAATCTCTGCCGTGTATCACCTAAATAGTATTATTACTAACTATTTAATTGCTACTACATATATGTATATCCGCGACTATGTTCACGTGTTCCTTATCTAAATGGTTATAAGGATATGTTGTTATGTTGTGCTATCTTGCCTTGATCAAGCATGGCAAATTGGTCTCAATTTCAATTTCCTTACTCATTTATCCAAAATGCCGCCCAAATCCCGTTCCGTCTGTATTAGCAGCTCACTGATTCCAGTCGAATATCCACAATCTAAATTGTTCTAACTGTTGCTTCGTGGGTTTGTATAAATGTATTAGGGATAACATAGTACCTAGGTACATAGAATAGGCATTTAATAAGATTCTCACATTAGTAAACACGTATTATACGATGATATTTCTCGTCGGTATCAGATATAATTGGATCGCAATGCGAGTCCCGTCTATGCGGAAGAGTGGTGGCAGAATCTCTCGTTACATGCTGTGCTGACTTCTAAGAACGACATGGGAATAAGCCCGCCGCCGTGCTAGACCTCGAATTTCCAGATTGCAAACAGTAACTACGATCAGAAGATAGATTTGACTTTCAAATCAAAGTCTAAAATTGGTTTATTAGAATTTGTAAATAGGTCCTTAAACGAGCACGTGTACTATCTTGTAACACAGCTCGCTTGTTGGTCGGTAGTATAAATAATAGAGTCCGAATTTTCCTCATTGTTGCCAAGTCTTCCACGAGCTTTAGGTATTTATTTAGGGTTGCATACCTATCATTTCAAAGGAAGCTGGCTGAAGGCACCCGTTCTTCTGCAGATATGTCTATAATAATATCTCTAATTTTCAGCGTACAAAATGATGTCTTGAAGATGTCTCCTATTGAAATACTAGCTCCGATAATTGCCATCAAACAGGCTCGGCTCGGATTACAATATTACACATTCAGTAAACATGTTTCTTTCCTTACCGTAAATCAAGACGATAATGCTTTTGATGGGCACAAAGTTGATAATGAAGTTATTAAAACTAACAGTAATTTGTGGTATTTTTACAGCAAATCAATATTAGAAGAACAAATAATAGAACAGCAGGATGTTTGATAGTTCTTTTACCGACGTTGGCGGAGTACAAATATGAGCTGGCTATATTTGAAGGGCTCGTCGGCATTCCCTCTCCCTCGCGCTTTTTAAAACTTAAGGATTATATAAGAATGAGTATACTTTTGAGAAATGTAGGAAATATATGTCCTAGTCATGTACGCTCTTAAGATTAACTCGAAATTTGACTCTTATCGTTTGTCTCGTCACATTTCACAAAAATTCAACCCGTATACATGGTGCTTTTAAAATGGCGGTCGAACAAAACAAAAGGCCGTCGCCGTTTAGCTATTTAGTATGCATTTGGAAAGGGAAGGAGGCGAGAGCAATAAGTTTTGAGCCAGCGATTTGCATAGATTGAGGCGGGCTTACGGCACAGGCTAAATATCACAGAAGGTATCGGTGGTTCCTATCTATCGGTACTACCTATCGCTGGTCCAGTTTTAACTTCAATATCACTGTCCCAAACTTACATTAACGGCACACTGCTGCCGTCCTGAATATGGTCATTACAGAGTTACCAAAATTCGTGCAGCGAGATTCACTGAGGCACGCAAGCTTTGTCTGTCAATGGCGCCATACTGTGTGAACACCTTTGGAAGTGTTTGGTTTGAATCTCAACAGCATGTTGTTGTTGGTCACCCTACTATGAATCCCGACCTTTGCTTCTGTTGGATTTTGTATCGTGCTTGCGGCGTGTGGCGTGCGCGCGGGTTTGGTGATTTACTTCGGCCTGCGTGGGCGACCGCGACCGGCGAAGAGAATACGCGATAATACACCCTCTGTTTGCATGTGATCTGATGCCATAAAACGTAAAGATCCAAGCCATTCATCCTTCCAGATAGCTAAAGAGAAAAGCTTTACTACAAGAATTACAGCGCAAACTATGAACAGTCCTGAATCAGTGCCAGTAAGAGCTAATCCTAAACCGAAGATAACTCTAAACCGAGATCAAGGTTTAACGATAAAGCTAAATCCTAATCATGACCCAAGGGAGAGTTTTAGTTATGAGTCGCCCCCATTGCTGTCAAAGAGGTTTACTAAATTGCACTCATTTACCGCAACAACAACGTCAGCGGCACGTGCAGAATGTTGCTAGCGACTATTAGCAGGAATTCCGACGTCGCAATAGGACATATAAATGTGGAAAAAACTAGGCTCTCCGCTGGCGACAAGAGTCTGCGCCATGTAGAGTTGTGCGGTTGATTTGCCCATTTAAGAAGCGAGTCCATCCGCTGAGGGCAGTAATCAAAGTGGATACGCACAACCTCATGTTCGTAGTCGGCAACCTCAATGCGATAGACCTAACTAATCATTGAAGACTGCATGATATTACCTACCTTTGAAATTCACTTTTATGGAGGTATGTATAAAAAAGTGCATTTCATATGTTTTCCGCAATCTAAGACCAAAGAAATACCGATTACGCGGCGCTTACAAATGAAAGACAGGTCACCAACTCGATGACAAGTGACTGAGCAATATCATGCAACATAAAGCCAATTGTCAGTGCAGTAGCTAATGGAAATAGTCGTAGTGCATAATTAGAAAATAAACGGCGGCGACACGACAACACGATTCGCGCTTCGTTGCGACATTAGCAATAGTTGCCGGCTTACTATGCGGGTCATTATTACATTACTGTTGCGTCTGTAGTAGTATCGGTTGCATCGTTAACCGCAAGGGCCAAAATTAATCAAATTGAATAGGCCTGTGTTGCTTCCAAGATGAACCGAGACGGTAGTGTAGCAACATGGTGAGGAACTATCTTACTGCGTCCCACTTTTGTTGTGAAAATTCCATCTAAACGCTCGTGGCAAACTAATAATTTCCAATTTCGAAATATTTCAACATCAGTAAGATTCAATATCAGTAATATGGCAAGAAATTAAAATTTACAGGTTTTTTCATTTCATAGCTAAACTGAGCTATCTTTGTTTAATGCTGATCCACTAGTTCTTCGAGAAAATCAGCTGAATTATTCTTGTTCAATTGTATGTACGGCTGCAAACAAAATATAATTTTACTGTCGTGAACAGTATAAATCAATTAAAACGGTGACGGCCACGTCTTGTCACACTTCTGAGGTTGTACCCAAAAACTCCTGTTCCCCACCTTCCGTCTCAAACTACTGCGAATACTCGCTCGCTAAAACAATACTCCTCTATGATTTATATCGTCTGCGATAAGTCTGGAGGTCCTCTCCCGAACAGTTTATCGACTTCCCGACAATCTCGAAATAAAATTAAACAAATCGTCTGTCGCTTATAAGCTGGGTGCTTTCGTAAGTCTGACTGTAAAGGAGCCTTTGTCACTGGCACTGTGCCAGCAAAAACGCTCCGGACTCTTCCGCTACTGTTTAGCTTTACCCACTCGCATAATCGCTTTATGCTGTACAGTACACTGTACCTACTCGATTGCTTGATATTGAGTTTTGCATTTGATTGCATCAACCAATCAATCAACCTGTATTCATCCACTGCTGGACATAGGCCTCCCCTATGGATTTCCAAAAAGACTGGTTGGAAGCGGCCTGCATCCAGCGCCTTCCTGCCACTTGGATGAGGTCATCTGTCCATCTTGTGGCTGGTCGTCCTACGCTGCGCTTGCCGATATGTGGCACGCCACTTCCCTCTATCCTCAGCCATCCTTATCCAGCCACTGCCAGCGATCTGACCTCAGATCGTCGGTCCAGCGAGCGGGTGGGCGTCTCACGCTGCGCTTGCCAGCTCGTGGTCTCCACTCGAGAACCATATTGCATACCTATCATTAACTTAATACTCAGAATAAAAAAAAACTTATCAACTATCGCTGGTCAGCTCGTAAAGGAGAAACTCGTTTTAATCGTAAAGCTAAAACGTTATTGATCATCGAAATGGACGATATAGACATTATCTTTATAACGATATTTGATACAAAGTGGGACAAATTTATCATAGCTTCATTGGAGTGTTGAGCTCTTGGCCCGGACTAAAGAATCGTTAAAACAGTTGATCTCTCACCTCTCCAGTTTGTAATATTCCAATGGTGTGCTATTGAACTCCCACTACCTATGTATGTTCTCGGAAGCGCAGTGCGTTTATGGAAATGATCATAAAACACGTATAAGGCTATTGTAAAGGGTATATTTTGTTTCATTGTTTTGATGTTTGTTGACGTGTTAACAGGCTCAGGTTGACCCAGCATCCAGGTTCAATGAAGTCACCATCATCAGAAAATTATTAAGCGCAACGGATGGTACTGACACAATTTATTGCACACAAAGAAAATTCCATCAAAGCCAAAAATTTGTAAACTTTGTAATATTAAAAAGTCAACATAATTTTTTTTAAATAAAAAATAATAACAGCCTTCGAAACACTACAGCACTAAAAAGTTAGCAATAATTTAAATAATTAGAAGTATGTATACATGTAGGTATTGTAGAAGTATAATTTGGAGTCGGTACCCAAAATATATGTCATCATCATCATTCAGCCACAAGAAGTCCACTGCTGGACATAGGCCTCTTCCATGGATTTCCAAAAAGACTGGTTGGAAGCGGCCTGCATCCAGCGCCTTCCTGCCACTTGGATGAGGTCATCTGTCCATCTTGTGGCTGGTCGTCCTACGCTGCGCTTGCCGATATGTGGTCTCCATTCGATAACTTTTCGGCCCCATCGTCCATCTGTTCTGCGTGCTATGTGCCCCGCCCACTGCCACTTCAACTTACTAATCCAATAAATATATGTGCTGGTCATGAAACTGGGCACCGACTACAAATTATACTTCTACAATACCTACCTACATGTATACATTCTTAATTATTTAAATTATTTCTAACTTTTTAGTGCTGTAGTGTTTCGAAGTCAGTTTTTATTTTTTATTTCAAAATTTTAATTTTATACGCTATTTTATGAAACAGACGGATTTTACTAAAGGTTGTGCCCCATTAGGCCTTATTTACTGCTATCCACTGAAGAGTTTCGTTCTCCATCTCTGAAAGTCTTCATCGGATCTTCACCAAATTAAAATGGGACCAATGGGACGTTATATCTGTTCCAACAAAAAAAGAATTGTCGAAATCGGTTAAGATTTGACGGAGTTATGGAGGAACATAGCAAATATATATATATATATATATATATATATATATATATATATATATATATATATATATATATATATATATAATATATATAGCTACAATCCGGTATACTCACTGACTGACTGACTGACTGACAGATCATCTATAGGTTTCCTCGGAAACGGTAAGAGCTACGTGAAAATTTTGTATGAGAAAGTTGTAGGAAATGTATGATATACAGCCATCCTATGAAGCCGATTTTTTAATTTCGAACGCCTTCTCCTATACAAATCGGCTAACTTTTTTGTTTACCGGCCGATTTGGATGAAATTTGGAACGGGTGTTTGTTTCGTCATCTAATTTTGAAAAAAAATTTTGAACGTTCGAAATTCAAAATAGGGGCGAGAATATGGCCGCCCAAAAAATCGACCTTTGCGCAAAAAAGTCGGCAGCCAACTGGGCACATGCTGGAGACGTGCCCTAAACGGCATCGGGTTGTCAAAGGACCCAGGTATATGAGAAAAATCGGACATTTTGGATTTTCAAGATGGCGGCCGAGATATCGACAATTGAAAATGAGAAAATTTTGTATGGAGAATTTGTACTGAAAATCGACTTTTAGTATAAAATTTAAAACAAAACTGAGGGGAGACAATTTTGCGAGGCCGAAACAGGCACGAGGGACCCCGCCGCGGCGAGGCCGAAGGCCGAGCTCCGTTCAGGCCGAGGCCGAAGGCCGAGACCATACATTTTCCGGCGAACAAGGAACAACGCAAAAGCCAGATGGGACAAACTTGCGAGGCCGAAGGCCGAGCTCCGCGAAGCGGGCCCCAGGAAACCCGCCGTGGCGAGGCCGAAGGCCGAGCTCCGTTCAGGCCGAGGCCGAAGGCCGAGACTATACATTTTCGGCGAACAAGAAACAACGCAAAAGCCAGATGGGAGAAACTTGCGAGGCCGAAAGCCGAGCTCCGCGAAGCGGGCACACTGAACACCGCCGCGGCGAGGCCGAAGGCCGAGCTCCGTTCAGGCCGAGGCCGAAGGCCGAGACCATACATGTTCCCACTCAAATAATCCCAACGTCAAGTGTCTAGCGAGGCCCTAGGCCGAGCGCCGCGGAGAGCGAAGCTCGGAGCGGCTGGGGGTTGGCGCGCGTAAGCGCGCAGGGGGTTCACCCCCTAGTATATATATATATACATACGCGTCGAATTGATGACCTCCTCCTTTTTTGAAGTCGGTTAAAAAGTACCTAAAGAAATAACAGTATTTGCGCCGTCGAATTCAATTTCAATGCAAGTTCAGTGGCAAAACGCCGCCGCCGCCGGGCTTTATCGATAAAATAAAAAGTGTAATGACACTTACAATCGTGCATTCATTGAAGGGGATACAGCACAGTACATGACGTAGTACAAAGGGTGCAGGCGTCGTAGTTGTCAAACGAGAAGTTTTTATCGGGCACGGTGTCGCCGTCGAATAGAAAATGAGCCTTGAATAATGCATGGGTTCTTCGCCCCTACCGATACCGCCCCCTTGCAACCTTGTGACGAAACTGATTTGTGCCTTCCATGTTGCACCAACGCGCTGACAGGTGTAATTACAGCCTATTTATTATTCCAAATACTAAATCCAATCTGCGACGAAAAACAAATGAAAAGAAAAAAATAAGCAAACAGTTATCTTAATTAAGTGTGAAAGTGAGAAGAACAAAATCTAACTTCCATTTTGAATGAAATGTCAATTAAGAATGGGAACAAATTAAGAGTGCGCCGACGTATGTGGCGGATTTTATTACACCCGTTTCGCAGTAAAAGTGCGGCCTGAGAAATTCAACTGTGGACGGGTGAATTCTAGCGTCCAGCCAGTTTCACTTCCTGGCCTTACAAATGACCACAATATTATTGCCATGTAGTTTAAATCGTTTACAAGACCATAACACTTATCCTACAGCATACTTATGTTATGACTCAAAATATTAGGGGGAGGAAGGGCAGTTTGATGCAACAAAATTCAAAGTTAAATGTCAAATGATAAAACCTATATTACTACATATAATGCTCTTTTTAAGCTTTGTCTATTACTTATTTATTAAAATTAATTTATTAAAATATTAAAACCTGTGCAAGTCACAAGATAAAATATATTTTACGTCTTAAATGAAAAATCGGTTTTGCATCATTCTGCCCCATTCATGGGGCACATAGGTACATAGCTTGGGGCACTTTGGTAAACAGGGAAATAAATAATTTAGAAGACTTTCATATTTTTATCTCTTTTATTATAGAGAGATCAAAATTTGTCTCGTTATTGACAATTTTAAGGTAATTTTTCGTTATTTTTTAACAAAATAAAGGTTGCCTATAGGTACTTTAAACTGGAGAAAACTAAAAAACAATCATTTCACATTCTAATTAACAAGGCAACAAAAAAGCAGATAATATTATGTAACTATGTAAAACATAACAACGCTCTTATTGCAATGTGGATGATTTTATTGCATGTGTTAATTGTTGTATGCATTTAAGTCAACCGTAAAAGTGTAAGGAGATGACGGCCAACATGTGCCCTTTGACATGTTTGCCATAGGAACTGGTGGGCAACTGTAAAACTACGTAACATTTGGAATCTGATCTATCTTTTTCTGGCGTTTCAGTATAAACCCTGGATTTTTCTTATTCAATTTCCTTCCTAGATGTCTTTTGATTCATAACTCTGTAAATACCTTTTCTTGTCCTGTTGTGAAAACTTGAGCCAAGGTGTATTTAGATCCATATGAAGTAGAGGGTGGTTCTTTTCCATTTTCTTCATGAGATTTTTGAAACTTTTCAAAGCGATGTTGCAAGGTAATCTCGTCTGATACAGTACTTATGAGCTGCTTTTCGGAGCACCCTTCATGTAACTTCGACTGAGAGATTACTTCGAGTTGAGATTACTTCGGACATTGTAGTCTTGATCTTCTCTTCGTCTATATTGCTTCTATCCGTGTGGTTTGTGCGCACCATTTTCTGGAGAAACAAAAACCATATATGAGATGAAAGTATTCGGGGGCAATTTAATACGTATCAATCTGCCCCAAGCTTTACTGTATTAGTGTGCCCGGCAGAATAAAAAGAAAATTAAGACTACTAATAAAATCGCTTTAATTCTTACAAAAAAACTCGTAATCCTTGATGACTTAACTTACCTTAAGTTTGTATAGATATTTACGTGATGCCACAGACAATCGCCAAAACACTTTAAAATGAATAAAAATTGAATTTGCAAGGAGATTTACTCGTTTATTTTTTCATTTTCCAATTTTCCGACATTTCGGTAGGTACTTTAGCAAGTGCCGTGGTCTCGGTAGACTGAGGTGACAGGCGTCTTTTTGAAAGCATTAACTGATAGTTTACTAACCTCGAAAAAAAAATGAAGTTACCTACGTTCCAAAAATATGTTGCCAAAATATTAAACTTGAAAAAATAAGCGAGTAAATATCCGTGCAAATTCAGTTTTTATTATGTCTAGTGCTCGTGTGAACCCTAGAAAATATTTTTAAATGCAAGTCTTTTTTTAGTTTGCCGCACTAGAAACGCGTCCTTTCATGTCAAACGCCAACGGCTAACTGGTTGGGCGCGCGGTCTCGGCTGTTGCACTAACACTTGTACCTATAGACACTTTTTAGCGATGGGGCCACTCGGATACATTTAGTCGATTATGAAATACGCTTGGCGCATCAATGTGCCCCTTGTATCATTGAGCCTCGCCTCCCCATCTACATGTCCACACGTCTACACGTCTACGTTCTACATTTAGGATCATTTCACAAAGAGACTGAAGTTTTCTGAAGAAAATTAAATCAACATTAAAACGTAAAATCAATACCAAAATCGATTGCAATGAAAATTATTCGATTATGGTTTCCTAACAAATCCAATTACCTACATCTCTCTTATCTGCGGTTGAACCTTCAGCTCATAAAACCTACCTAAAAACTTCGGAAAAAAGCTTTAACCTGCAAACCACAAAGAAGGGTGCTAGCTAAGCCATTGCTGTCAATGCGTTTGAAGAGTCGTAAAGATGGAGCCCTCGCGCTAATTTTATGGGAAATAACGGTACAGGCAACCGGCTTGCTAAAGGAAGTAGCCGTTTGTGCCACTACCTTCGCTGTCTGGCTAAGCACCGACAATAATATGATAATGATGGCTTATCTTATACTCTCTATTTGGCTTGAGCTGGACTCAGGAGCCAAAAAAAATAGAAAGGACCAAGCGCTCCACGGTGCTAAAAAGAACTGTAATAAAAATAACTAACAACCCGACTGCTGAGCATTAACTACTGAGCAGGCGGGACCAACGCAACGAGTCACACACAATGTTGAATTTGGGTCCCGCCTGCTTAGTAGTTAATGTTAAGCAGTCGGGTTGGCGTTTTTTGACAGAGTTACCTGTATTGAGCAAAATATTCGAAAAGTGGTTTTAGGTCAACTAGTTACCCACTTTAATAATTATCAACTACTGCATAACCAGCAGTTTGGCTCCACACATAGGCGGTCGACGACGGACGCTGGTGTCGTGCTAGTTAAACATACTCGTATTGATAGTGCATGGGAGGATCCTAGGGATGCTAGGTGTTTTTTGTGACCTGTCAAAGGCATTTGATTGCGTGGACCATGAGACACTTTTATTAAAACTAGAAAATTACGGAGTAAAGGGGAAAGGTTTAGAACTGATGAGATCATATTTAAAAGGAAGGGAATCGTATAAAATCCACAGGTTCACATCGTTGTGAGAGATGGTCTCTAGTTCTGTAACGATTTGGTGTCTACTGTTAAGTTACAAGAACTTTGTAAAACTTCGATCCTTTTCCTTGTATGACACGTCCATTTTTTTTTTAAATTAAGAGAAGAAAATAATCTTGACGATGCAAACAATGCTCTCTCGCATGTATTAGATTGGTTTACGGTAAATAATTTGCTTCTAAATTCCAAGAAGACAAAATGTTTACCTTAACAAATGTAAGATTAGTTGAAAACAACACTGTACGCGGAAAAGAGAAAGAACTTGTAGAAGATACCGAATTTCTAGGCATTACAATCGATTCAAAATTGCAATAGGGTTCTCATATTGTAAAACTAGCACACAGGCTTAGCTCTGCAGCATATGCAGTCAAAAGAATTAGAGATCTCACTGACGTTGCAACTGCTAGGCTTATTTATTTTAGGTTACTTCCATAGTATTATGTCCTACGGTATACTACTGTGGGGTCGGGCTGCAGACATTGAAACTATCTTCATGTTACAGAAGAGAGCGATCCGATTTATTTACTTCTTGTTTACAAGCTAGGTAGGGACTCGTTAAGGGATTTCTTTGAGGAAACTAACACCTTGACGGTTGCAAGTCAATACATTTATGAAAATATAATGAATGTTAAGAAAAATATCAGCAATTTCGAAAATATAGGTCCATAATATTGATACTAGGAATTAATTGCCATTTTCAGACTTCTGAAAGTTAATACATCCTTTATGGGCCACTGACGGTTCTACAATTTCTAAAATTCTAAAATTCCTCAAGATATGTTAGACTTACCATCGACGCGGTTTAAAAAATTTGTTAAGCATAGTCTATGCCAAAAATCCTATGAAGGATTAGCCATTAATGATTATTTGGAAGACAAAGTTGTCTGATGTTTAAATAATGTTAACGGGGACGATTGTATCTAGTGTAGTGTAACTTTATGTTGAAAACTCTGCTAATTAACCAAACCTGTCTTGAAAAGAATAAATGTGGAGTTTGTTAGCTTCTTCTACGCATAATCTTTTAATTGTGAAACTAACAGCTTTGACGTTCATTAAGTAAACATTTTGTTTTTATAGTGATTAAGTGTTTGTTTAGAAAAAAGTGTTGTGAAGTTAAGAAATAGTATGGAAATAAATCCTACTCTTATTCATCGGTTTATAAAGTGCTTTTTCAATCACGAACCCACCTAGAACGTAACAATATTAATCAAGCCGACAATACGATAGATAAAATCTTTAAGAATATATTTTTAGGGTACGCCCGCTACACTTAAATTAGGGATGCAATTGTTTTTTCTCGCTTACGCCATAGTGTGGGGCAAGTCTTCTCAATAAATTATAATTTAACTGTATGACAGCTGAAACTAAACCATTCTAGCTGAAATATCGACTGAGAACCACTCAAAGATAGCTAAGAAGCATCCTGGTTAAATTAAAGCCGCATTGAAATCGGTCCATCCGTTTACGATGCCACAGGCAGATACATACACACACACACACAAACAGACCGAAAGGCTTAGGCCTAAAATTTATACATTACACTATACATTTCTCGCTTTTCAAGTCGCGGGTTTAAAATCGGGGAGGATGAACCGCGAATGAAATAACCATAGACATCTAGGAAATAAAATTGACAACTGCGACGAGCGACCGCCTAGGAGTCTTTTGCTTCGTTTGTTCATTATTATCGAAACCTTTTAGTTAAATTTAGACCTAAGTCGAACTTATACCTACGTTTAAGACTGTGTATTTGTTACAAACATAAATAAATAAGTAAATTCCACACAACATAATCACTTAACTTGGTCCCAAACTAGGATACACTGTGCTGTGGTAACCAGACGAGGACATCACAAATAAATGTGTTAATGTAAGTCAAATTAAAAAAAGAAACCTTAAACCAGACTACAAACACTGCAGGTTGTTGCCAAATGGCTGAAACTAGAAATTATTGTTACTACGCCCAAGAGACCATTTTCAGGCCTTGTCCAACAATGCAAAATCGATAATAGGTACAAAAGCAGGCTAAACGCCCCCGTGAAATGTGGCGGAAACAATGCAAGCTGAAAACAGCCACCTACGGTCAGGAATAATGGAGAATTTGTTCATAATTTACGATTTGGGCTTTGCTGTTTACCGTTAAATTGAATAGAGTAAGCTCTCATGCTGTTTTATGGAAATATGTGCATGTTGGATACCGGTAGTTAAAAGGATTGGCAAACTTCAATTATCGTCTTCAATTACTAGCTAATTTTCGATAAAGTTAAGGCACTTTATGAAAACTTAGTATCAGAGCACATATGAGGATGATGAATAATATTATAGAAACATAATTAATTGCGTTAGGTCCAACCAAGATTGCGTCTGAACAAAGACGGAGTAGCCAGGTTGCGGGTTTACCTAAACACTTAAGATTTGACGTCATCCTAAAGGCCAACAGAGAAAACTGGAAAGAGAGGCAGAGGTACTAGTGGTGGTTAGATAGAGATATAGCGAAAGGCTTCTCCGGGCCATCTGTAGGCTTAATGCATCGGGCACGTTTAATGCAAATACATAACGGGTGTTCGACCCGCTGGAAGCTGAAGATCGATAACAGCAAAAGAAAAGTCCATGTATTTACCGACATAAAGCGGGCTTTATTAACGAGAATTATTAATTAAACAGAAATTTAGTGCTATCTTGCAAGAGGGATCTTTGATATGGCATTTTATAATTAAAGTGGAATGAACCATTAAACTGTTGAAATTATTGAGCACTCTCCCCGCACTTAGAGCGGATGTGAAATAAAATAGTAGGTTTCATGAGAGCTACGTTTCACTGCTGCTATAAACAGCATGGGAGTTTACCGACGTGACATTTTAATACTGCTCAAACAACTCCTAGGAAAAATTATCCACGAGCAAAGGCAAGAAGCACTGTTACATATTCTGCTCTCAATAGTAAATTATATCCATGACACTCAGGGTCAGTGTTTAGGTTCGTGATTTGTCTCATCAGATCGTATGCAAGTGAACGGATCCATTACAATGCCATACGAAAGCGCAGATACATTGTCTGCCACAGGCTTATAGCACAATGCTAGTTTGCGACATCTTTGTCTCTATTTGAATTGTATCGAGGAAAAGGTCACATAGCTCGATAAATGGGGCTTAGAGATAGAAATAATAATGATTGCTGTGGTTTAGGCAGGAATTTGGTTCCTAAATTTATCTCTGCTTTTGGAGAAAATTGTTGCTCCGATATAAACACTAAAATATATTTGCTTAGAAATCTTCGATATTGGTGCTCTATTAATTTGTGTAGAACGGCGGGTGAATAGGCGGGAGGATGATGAATCACGCAAAATTCAATCGTTCAGTTTAGTGACATTAAAAACAAAATCAAAGTTCACACGGTGAGGGGCATAGAAAACGAAATCAATTGAGGCAAAAGAAAAAGTCAATGTTATCTTAGCGCGCGGATAGAGCCACAAACACAATACGGCGGGCGGCCTACGCGCGGTGCGCCGATGATTCATCCGCCATGCGCCCGCGCTGCTGCGCAGAACAAGACCAGCAAAAACATTACCTACTTTTGAATGTTCCCTTTCTCTTTCTCTCGGAGCGATTTCGACGGCGCCACTCGACTCTACAATAAATCAATACAATAACAATGAAATGAACGCCTGACAAGTGCTGCTAGATTGAATAAGTGAAAGATATCCTTAGGGTTTACCACTATTTTATCTAAAATAGCGAACGCCCTTCCCTTGAGGCAAATACGAGTAGAAGCCATGGAGATCCTGATCTTGAAATAAGTAAGTAGAACGAAAAGTTAGCAGACACGAACAACTTTCCTCGAAAATTTTAAATAACATGCGTCAGAGAACGGCCTGTTTATACGATATTCATGCCAAATGACACAACGTTTAAAGAGCTTTAAATCTCCGCTTTAATCTCGATGCTAATGATGACAAATAAAATATCCTTTCACCTGGAGAGTAATAACATGATCATAAATAAAAATGACGAAACACTTTGAGCCTTTTTAAAAATATTTAAAATGATGGCTATAAGTATTTCTAAATATGATAAAATGTATTTTAGTAGGATATTTGGCACTATAAATATATAATAATAAAATAATAACTTCCACAACACAATCACTTATGGCCTGCAATTTATACTATTTTGAACTATGTACATATAAGGCGGTTATTATGCCTCATCATCAAATACTACGGGATGTGGATGATCTACCCTCTTAAAAACGTGATCTGTTTAATTTACTTCTATCGCTATTATAAAATCACTGAATTTCTGGATGAGCGTGCATTCTAGGTCCGATAGAATTGACAATAATCACAATACACATTTAAATTGCTTTATAAACTGCATGATTTAGTTTATAATTTATGTTCGATACTGTCACACCATATTGATAAAATTACATTGAAACTGTTATTATGTGTATATGCACAACCCTGCACATGTAATTTATGACAATTAATATATAATTGATTGATTGACGTGTATTTACATAATTAACAGCCATAGATTTGATTGCTTAAGACATCCACTTGAGTAAAATTAAACCAAATGCAGTGAGTGTCGAGTTATTGCAAGCAGAGCTCCAAATCATGGCAAGTTGAACGGGTGGCCATGAAGTGCGTAAAGACTGTGACACGTAGAAACAGTGACTCATTGAAAAGAGCGAGAGCATACACTACTGCGCGCGCCTGACAAGGATAACTGTCCCTAGAAAACCGGTTTGAGATTTCGAGTTCCAATCCGATATGCTCCTGTCTGGTCCGAAACGAGACGCTCCAATAGACCGAACGAACGAAAAACGTAGAACACAAATGAATGACCGATTTCTGTCCAAATTGCTAGCGGCGATAAGAAGGGGTGGTAATTAGAAACAGCTTTAGAAAAATTACTTAAAATTACTTTACTTGTAAATAATGATTGCGTTGGCATTAGCAATTTATTGTTTACCTTATCAGTTGAGGAGAGTATTAGGTAGTTACTTTCTTTATCGAGTCTCAAGCACGAGCCGATGATGTCACCGTTCACTTTGGTTCTAGCATGATGTCGTTATCTTGACACTCCTGATAAAAAAGTCTGAGAACAATCAGCGTGTTTTGTTGGTAGTGATGTTTCGCTTTGTTTTTGTTAGGATTTTTGGGACAAAATATTACAATACGAAGTCTGGTGCTAAAACCTACTCTTATTAAGCTGATCAGGTAGCTACGCGATTTATAAATGTCACCCACAACCACCCAACCAGCCGATATTTGTTTGTTAAATTCAATAAGTTACCTATGTACTTATAATTTTGACACTCTTAACTCTAATATGGACGTGGCCAATGAAACTCCAGCTGTAGTTTGCGTGCGTTGTTTGCCGGCCGCTGAAGAAAGTTTGCACACGATAACAGGAATTTTCCGACTCGCTGGATGGAAATCATTGCGTCCGTCGCCTCAGTGAATCATTGCCGGTTTTTTTGCCGGCTCTTCTGTTGTAGATGCTTGCTGCAGCTAAAGATTGATTATCATTCGTTTCCACTATGGTAATTGGATGCAAACACTTTATAAACGACCGTTTTTCCTAATTCTTGGAAAAAGAAAAAGTTCGATCTCAGCACCAGGCCTGATTAAAGACACAGTGAATTATTATTATGTTTTTTTAACAATAATTAAAGATAGGTAGTACTAATCCTATGATACTTCGGTTAGGTTAACTGTGGTCAGCAAAGAAAGCTCAACCTACACTAAGATTGACAGGTCAGTTTAATCTCTAGTAACCTATTTAATTAATAAAATTAGTAGGTAAATAAAAAATAGTTGTTAGTAAAAATATATTCAATGCTCCCAACAATTGAATTTTATACTAGGTACTCAATTTGACTGCAAAACAACATAAATTTCGACTAGCCCTTTAATTCTGGAAAATTACGACTCCTTTCTTATTGTCTTTTCAGTATGATGCATGAATTGTTCCAGGCCAATTTCCTGATAAGACAAGGAAGTCTTAAAAAAGTTGAAGTTCGATTTTTTTTAGAAAAACACTTTGAACTATTTAAGCGAGATTAAGAAATATCATACTTATTTTATTTTACTTCTCTATTTTTTTTAGCATAACGGAAAACTTGCAAGAAAAATATTGAGGGGTTAACCCCTCATAGTTAGAGGGAGGCCTATGTCCTGCAGTGGGCGTCGAGTGGCTGATGATGATGATCATGAAACATTTTTCTCTACAGACTGTTGACGCTTCTCTATTACAGAATGAAGAATAAAAACAAGAAATTCTGTAAATAGTGCCTTGCAGTCTCTTGTGAGTAGCCGAAATATCTCCAAAAGAGTCAGATTAGTTATCCATCAGTGCTGGACCCAACAAATGCTAAGTTCCACACAATACAATCACTTGACCCGGTCCCAAACTAGGATACCCTGTGCTATGGTAACCAGGCAAGGACGGCACAAACATGAAAATACACCCAGACTGAGCTACTATGACTGAGATACTATGTAGCGGACTTGGTAATTAAATCCAGGACTAAATCTCAATTTTTTGGATCGAAAAAAATAGTAAAAGAGTATATAACTCGTAAAAAGACGCGGAACATACATGGGAGTAATGTGGATAGCCCTGGCGATTCGCTAACTCTTTCGCTTTACTGTAAATGTTGGGATACCCTGTATGCGTCCCACTGCAGTGCATAGGCCTTCTCTCAGAGAGAGAGAGAGAGAGAGGGCGTGAGAGACAGGTAGGTTTCAACCCTAAAACCTACATTATGTAGATTTTAGGGTTGAAACCTACCTGTCTCTCTCGGTCTCTCCCTCTTTCTTTGGATTAAAATGTCAAAAACAGACTCCTATAAAGAAACAGAATGTTGTGAACGAATTTGCTAACAATATAAGCAAATAAATAGTAAAGTGCGGTGGTATAATAATAAACAGCGCGGTCAAATTGACGTCACATGCAAAACTCACGATGAATATTCGACATGCGTGGACTCGCCGCCACTTCTCGATACGTGTCCATTATTATTATATTAACATCACGTCTCACATTCTACTTCTTTAAAATTACTTGGTACTCGTGCTTATTCCATGTTGTTGACATCATATTTAGTGTCAGTTTAACATTTTGTTTCGTGTAGTTACTTTCAACTAATTAGTATTCGAGTTTTTTAATTGATTAATCGTAAGTGAATTCGAGTGCTCTAGCGTCTCTAATTTATCGCATCAATATTACTTGCTTTGAACTGTGTCTGTTCACATGTTGCTTCTCGCCTGGACACGTGTATCAATAAATGTATGTTTTTACAGCTCTTGTGTTGTCCACACACATGAAAAGAAGAAAGGCGAAGAAAGAGCAAAGACGGCTGCGGGCGTATTATAACGGCGGAACAAGAACAAGATGTATTTATCGTGGGCCAACAATCGTTAAGGCTACTGTTATTACGACAGAGTGCGCCCCCTACGGAACCGGTCCGACCACTTTGCCTCACTGTCGAATCGGCCAAACGCCCAAACGCCGCTTTTATACCACCCGCTTTGGAGTGCACTACAACAATCAAATCAACACAATTACTCCTTCTGCTTCCGGTTACGATCCCAATGAATCTATTTGAAGATAAAAATATTAGATTGCACGAATTTCCTATTGAGTAAACGTTGCAAACGCCTGAATGGAAATCCAGAAATTATTATGAATATTATTAATTTTTTTTAAATTAAATATAATTATCGCTTGTTAGTACTTGCATATCAGACAATAATTGCGGAAAGCTGAACGATAAGCAAAGAAGATGAAGCGTGGCAAATTCTAATTGCCGAAGGGAAACTGGTTATTGGAACGGAAAATTTCGCTCTAAATATTGTTAATGACTTGTAATTGTACATCATTAATTTAGCTTTATCTTTTATTACTTTTATGTAACACGACGACTGACGGCTTTTTCATCGTGAGTGACTTGGGGCTACAGATTTTTACTATATTTACAAACCTATCACAGAAGCGGCGCGCTTGCCAAGAGTGTAGCTAGCTACACAACCACGCCACAGATTTGTCATGCTACCAACGTAGTTTTCCTTTAATTAATGATTCCATTGTGGTTTTTAACAACGCTTTAAAATTATTCCCCGCTTCAGACGTGCAGTCATTGTTCCGAGTTCTACCGAGTTCTAATGGGTTTTCTCTTATAATGTGTTTCTTTCAAGAAATGTTGCTGTATCTAGTCTATTTACACTCATGAAGTTCTATTTCATATTTTTTGTTCAGCTACCGGTTTTTATACAACTACTCGTTCGATAATGTAGGTATCATTGATGCCTTACTACTCGTACTAGGGTATATACTTGTGACCACGCAAACAAATTTTACGCCAAATTTGTTTTCAATGGCGCGACAAACATTATGATTATTCAATCATTGGCACTGATACAATACTTGTCATCTCACACATGCTGAAATTATAACTTGTATTCTTGCCAATGAGCGTTTGATCGATCTCTGATCGAAGGAAAATATCAAAGCTAAAATGTTTTGATATTTCACATCGACGAACCCTAAGGCGAACGATCCGCGTCAATCAGACAGACAAGTCGAAAGCAGCAGCGGACCATACAAGTTCCTGCGAAAGGAAGAGAAATTAGAAGTGCATTCACAGCCTGAGCCACCGTAAATTATCGTCTGGTGGCGTGCTGAAAATTGTTGTGCAAAACTATACGAATTTAGAAGAGGGGCAATTACTGGCGAAAAATTTGCTCCGCGAGCTATGCACCTGCGGGCTTGGATTCATTCATGAGAGCCACATAATAAAAGCGGCGAGAGGTTGAGAACAATTCGCGGCGGATAATAACAGTTGGCTTTTCTTGGAAACAGTAAGGCGCGTGGAGGCTTCGACGGAGGGCATCGGGGCGTCTCGCTCGTTCCCACGCTGAGCGAGCGAGACAGGCGATATGGGCGTGGCCGTCGCTGTTGTGTCACGGAGGTGGCGTGGGCATCCGAGATACACAGAGAACGCTTGCACGCTGCAACAACTGCACACCTCTACTCTCCTTTATGATTAGGGCTCTCAGAAGGTGTCGAGGTCAAGTCAATATTGAGCCCACTTACGAGTAAAAAGGTTTTTTTAGGACCAGTTTCACTCATAGGGAGTAAAATATATTGTATCCTGTTTTAGGCTATTTTATCTACACTTAAAAAGTGTTGAGGCCAATAATAAACCATCTGCAAAGAAGTGGTACAATTTCGCGGCACACAACCGTCGATTTTATTACACGAAGCGATGCCGCGACGTTTATAAATCATACTTTTATGGTTATTTCTAGCGATAAAGTCGACATTTCTAGACTTGACGGTACCTCGTGTGTGCCTAAAGGCAAACTTCGCATGTGCATGTTACCAGCTACTAAATGTGTGTGATAGAAACACTTGCCAAGATTCAAAGGTGTTGAATGACTGTTATTAAGTCACCTATCATTGTAAATGGTCTGCGAGAAATATCTTATCTACCTACAACGTAACTTACATTTTTACAACTGTAACATCATTCACTCCCTTTAAAATCGATGTACCTTATGCATAGACGGAGTAAGTCGCGTTTTGCCTAAATGTCATATTTATTTCCTTTATGCCTGGGACGTTGTCAGTCTATTTCGTAGATTGCTTAAATATTCGTCAGAGTCGCGTTTTGCCTAAATGTCATATCTTCGAAAGAATCGCCAATATGCAAACTTCTTTAATCGTTCTCATGTGCTGGCACTAGAAACTGACGGTACTAATGATAAAATAAACATAATGGGTGGCATCGTCACTTATTATTAACACTGCATTTAAAAATTAGTACCTGCTTCGTATTTTTTTTGTGTTATAGGTACGTGTTTTTTGGAAATTAGGTACCTATACGTCCCACTGTAGGGCACAGGCCTTCTCTCAGAGAGAGTATGGGCTTAATCACCACGCGTGCCCACCGCGGATTGGCGATTTCAAGCACTGAGGTATGTGAATAGCTCAGACACCCAGGTTTTCTCACGATGTTTTCCTTCACCGTTAACGAGTGGTATTGCTACTATAACTTCACAAAGTACTTACTAAACTTAGAAAACAAGTACATGCCCGCACTGAGAATATTTGGCCTATATTTAAATACGATGAAATAAAAGGGGGAAAAAAGGAAAAAACAATCGGACTGGAGATAGACTCGAACCGGCGTCTTCTGGTTTCGGGATCGCCCGATTTCCCACGTACCTACCGGATACATTTCGTTTGGGACGGATACACTTTAGCCAGAATCCTAAAACCCAGCAACTTTAATATTTTAAATGCAAATGAATCCAAGTGCGAGTAGAACTCGCGCAACTAGGGTTCCGTACCAGCACGTAATTATTTGTCTTATATATTTGTCACAAATAGGTATGTTTCTTCTCAATCACTTTTCAAAACAGAGGTCGTGGGTTCGATTTCCACTGGGGGCCGCCGTACATTTGTACAAATGGCCTCAGTCTGGGTGTTTTTTTCATGTTTGTGACGTCCTTGCCTGGTTGCCATAGCATTGTATTGCCAAAGTGATTGCATTGTATGGAAGTTATTATTATTATTAGTTTGGGACCCTGAGCGGAGTCCGAATAACATTAAGAATAACAATATTTTATTATACTTAATGAATTGTACTGATTGTTATGCAGGTTTGGCAATTGACTTGTATAAAACTAAGTGTTATAATTGTAACTGTTTTAATGTTCTAAACAGTGCTTGAAACATTATTTTAAACTGTTAAAAATACGTGAAATGCCAACCTTGTTACAGTGCCGTCCCTACGCATTGCTTTATTATCACACCAAGTTTGATACTTGCATGTATTACTGATTTATTGATGAAGAAAAAAGACATTTAATAATCAAATTTCTCGTATGGGGACTCTCATATTTTTTTATACTTGTAGGTTAATTTTATTATTTGTTTGGTAGCCGCCATGAAAATATCATCTGGCTATATATTACTGTTCAAAAAGTATAGCTCTTCAAATGTAAGACAGAAGGACAGCGTAGACTTAGTGATCGGGTCCAGTTGGCACCTTTCAAAGACGGAACCCTAAAAAAGGTAGAAACCGATCAACAGGCTGCAAATACACACACATCCTCGTCTCCTCTGTACACCTTTGGGATACAGGAGGAATAGCGTTTGGGATAATTGGCCAATCAATCGAGATTCCGATTTCACGACTACCCAGTCGCTTAGTTTGTCTGAGTGGTGCAATTATCTATCCGGTGTAAATGTACTGAATTACCCCCATTTATACTAGTCCTTTTGAGTATAAAGGAAGCTCTTTAATTTAATTTCCTTTCTTCCACAGCTCCCGATAAATCTAAGCTAATTTTACGTGAGGATCTCTCGCGAACGGATTTTTATTATTTGCAATCTGATTGTCTAGTCTAGTGAAAAGGATGACTTGTGAACTCTTTTTATTTGAACCTCTCAATTGGTGGCCTCTTATAATCTATTGACAAACCTGCTTATGTCATCAACAAATAATAAATTCATACATAATACATCATACCTAATCTTATCACTTATGCGTACCATTTATTAGGGTTCCGTACCCGACGGGTGCCAAACGGGACTCTATTTCTAAGACTTCACTGTCTGTCCATCTGTCCGTCCGTCCGTGCGTCCGTCCGTCTGTCTGTCTGTCTGTCTGTCTGTTTGTCATCAGGCTGTATCTCATGAACCGTGATAGCTAGGCAGTTGAAATTTTCACAGATGAGGTATTTATATTTTTGCTATAACAACAAATACTAAAAATAGAATAAAATAAATATTTAAGTGGGGCTCCCATACAACAACAGCGCTCGCCAGTCGCGCCCGTCTAGCGGCCATCAATGTAACCTTCACAGCGCCGATGTCATGTCGTTAAATGACAATGTTAAACGCTTCTTGTTGGTATCTATAGATGGCGCTGTTCCCAAATTCGATCTTTGTCTAATGTTGTATAGATAATGGTACGGAACCGTTCGTACGCGAGTCCGACTCGCACTTGGCCGGTTTTATTTATTTGCCTTATTATATCTGTGTAGATATTATAGTCGATTTTGACAATTCAACATAAATCGGAATATCAATCGATCGATTCAACGCAAATTTTCATTATTATAATCCCTTCATAGTATTGTACCGGTAAGGTTACGCCTTGCATGTGTAGAGCGTCTAATTTTGGTTACAGAAGACAGAAACAATTTTCCGCAACTAAACCTATTATTGTCTTAGAGAAAACCACATTAACGGTACTAGACATCTAACTACCTCCCTATGGTAACATTGTTGACACTCTGACATAGCGCGTGATACCCCTCTATGTGCCTCTATGTTTCCATTAAGGTGACGTCACCTCATCGTTGACAAGTAATTTTGCGGAAACAGGTAGGTATTGAGATAAGGGAGTCTTCAGATAACGCAGGTCAAGATAATAAAGTTATGCCTCATGCGAACAGTCAAGCCGATTGTGTGTATTTTTCCATAGTGTTTGTTTATTTCTACCGTCTTCGAATGAGTGTGACCTACTGTGCAGTACACCAAAATGTGTTCAAGCCTTACCGAGATTAGCATAATATCCCGCCGGGTGCATCATGAGTGTGCCGATTCACCGCAACTTTTCCATCTGTCACTTACCTAAAAAACAGAAAAAAAACAAAGGTAATCGAAAAGAAGAATAACAAAACACAGTCAGAATCAATCAATTAACAAAGAATCCACCTCGGGATCCGATGCCTGCGTGGTCTCTATAATAAAGTCCACTTGGTCAGGCCACGCTTCGAGGCGTCTACAGTAATAGCGATAACTTAATCGAATCACAGGAGTCAATCAATTCGACGTATGGTGAATTACGCACACACGAGAACGCTAGATGCGCATTGCATGGAATGGAATATTCGGCATAAGGGCATGAATTTGCAACGTTCAGGGGCTTCGTGGACCGAGGCTGTGGCATGAGGCTCGCACACACGTGGCTGCCACGGCCGCCAGCCGTCTGCGGCGGAATCTGACCAAATGCCCATCCGACCCGTCGATTGTTGCCTAAATAACTACGGGCTATTTATGACGTCAATACACGCCTCTGACGTACATTGGAATGTTACTGAAAATTTCCAGCGATATGGACACAGATTTAACTGACTGTAACTACAAAGGATGTTTCTGAAAGATCCAGTGCAACTGGGAGGGGATTAATACAAACTTTTTGAGAGAAACTCCGGTATGTTGAAAAACAAATTCGTTCATAGTTTCGCTAGAGCGAACATCACAATTTAGTACGGAGGTGATTTTTTTTTTCGATATTTCGGAGTTGGTTTCATAAAAAAAGGTTGTTTGTATTGAAGAGTAGAATAACGCCCTTAGGTAAGTTAAACCGTAACTTTCTTTCTAAGACTACCTATGTGCTGACATTAATTTTGATTGTGTTTAAATCCTCCCAATTTAACATATTAAGACAAGAGTTGAAATTCACTTCGCACGAAATCTCGTTGCCCTAACAAAGCGTAACGCCAACACACAAAACGATTGCCGGCGTTTTAAGAGCAGATAATCCTCATAAATAGCAATTTGCGTCGTGACAAACGATCCGAGTTGCGCTGCCTAGTTTGGAAATCGCGTATAATGCCGCTATTGTTAATTATACAAGCCACCGCGTCACTAAACATACGATTTATTGTCAACGAACTAGAACAACTATACATTTAGCGAGAGATTGTACGACAGTAAGCGACGGCCGCCATGAAAGACCATGCGCATTGAAAAGTTAATGCTAACATTCATCTTCCTTGTGTATTAAAATTAATGATCACGGGTTGCTTACAGACCATGTCACGTCCTTTGAAAAGGTTTACTTTCAAATCCTGTAATTATAGTTCGAGTAACTGTGTCATGAGCAGGAGGTTGGGAAACGCTAAAGAGGGATTTAAGCTGGTATTTATTTAACGTCACGGCACACTAGTTCAAAAAAATGGACGTCTTTGGCTTTCTAGATACCTACGCAGTAATGTCAGTCAAACTGATTGAATCGACCGATAAATACAATCGGTCATCAGATCTGACCCACGGCTCTTAGTTAAAAAACACTACCGGCAGCAACATACCGTATTTAAAATTTTACTTAATAAACTTTTGACGAAAACTTATCTCTCCATCAAATCAGAGCATAAATTGAAACAATGGCACGCTAATAAAAATGTGACTCGTAACGCTGCCGTGAAGCATGGAAAACGATCCGTCTCTCTGATTCGGACCGTTGCCATTGTACAGCAGATTGCAGCATTTAAAATATTCTCTTTTGTGTTGGCAAGTGTTTCAGTGATGTTGGAACTGTTGCAGGTGTCAAGCGTGCCCTGGGCGGGAGCCGAGAGTGGCGCATTGTATATCTTTCCGTAAGCACCGGACAGCAGGGAAATAAAACAATGATATACCTATGTACGTGGGGTTGGTTGAAGCGCGCTCCGCTAATGAACTACGATCGAGTGCGAAGATCCTCGATAATTCAATGCTATTTCTTTCAAATACACAATTCTTTGTACTTCACCTAATGTAGACATTATCTCGATATATTAGCATTCAATATTGAATCACCGTCAAAAATTATTTCTATACACCGAGATGTGTATCGCTGATAACTACTTTCAATCGTACATAGACTTGTTTCAAATAGACGTCGGTTGAAAGATAAAAAACATAATTTATTGTCAACGTTTGTAGTTTGGACAGTTCTGTGGCAAGTCTCAAGAGCGTACGGTCAAGCAAGCGGTGCTGGATGAAAAAGCATCGCGCGGAGTCCAAGCGGACGGTATGCGTGGAATGAGAGGGAGCATCCGCCGGCTGCGATTGTTGCCAGTTATCACTGAATGTTTTCCACTGGGGTATTTTGTGCCGCCACAAAAAAACCACATAAAGGGCGGGCGCGGCTCGTTTGAGACGAGCTGCCCCTGTGGGAAAAATTGCCGCCAGAAAAATTATAACTCCGCTCACGTGGATTGTTGCACGCCCACAAAATGTACTTAATTGTGGCTTACAATTTATACAATTAAATAACCCTCAAATGAAAGGAAACTGTTACATCTAGGTGAGGAGATCAGCAAACGATTTGTCGACTCAAACGAAGGCGAGGGGTCTGCTGATGACACAGGGTCTCGTAGAGTGGCTCGGGGCATCATTAGCGAATACGGAGAGCGAAGCGTCGGCTCCCGGAATAGAAGCCGGGCCCGTGTGACAGCGGGACGATTGCAGCCCGTGATGGATGACGGTGGCGCACGCCGGGTTATTACCGTGCGCCTTAATATCACCAACATCAACAATTTCAGACACCGATGATAGGAAAAATTGTAACTGCGCGGACATGGCGTCGTAATTTCAAAACTTTAATTTCTTCTGAAGGAAAGACAGGATTATTAATAAAAATAAACGTTGTTTTTGTATCTACACCGAACATTCTATCGCTTACTGATGCCGTTCGCATCAAGGGAAAATGCATCAGGCCGATAAGAAAAAAATCTGTTCGTCGTCGCGCATACTTACCAGTAACTGCATAGCGACGTGAACATTCCATTGGAATACTTCGCATATCGAGACTTAAAAGTTACCATTTACCGATCTCAGATACGCCATGGCCGGTCAAGTTATCTGGTCAGTTCGCTTCACTCGCATACCGCCTTTAAATTAGTAAGAAATACTTCTTGCCGAGCCAACATAATGAGCCTTTTAGGTATTTAAAAAAATTGACTAGACACTTATATTAGGCCATGGAGACGTTTTAGTTAGAACTATTGCTACTGCGTTAATTAACCCCTTTTAGTAGTAGTAGGTAAATACCCAAGTGAAAGCATTTCGTACTTTGTAGCTTGACATGGCCGAGGACAGGATAGCCTTTGCCGTCATTAAACGAACAAAGTTAACGGTGACTCTCGACTTGGTGTAACAAAAAAGGGATCCTGCCTTAACGCCATTGCTGTTAATTTATCCTTGTCTTGCATAAGAGCGACGTGGGAAGATAGAGAGGGATGACAGCGGATTTAATATTGCCACTCGGCATGTGAGTTGCGTTTAATTTATCGTGCGACAGCCGCACAGCTTCGCATCTAGCAAGCAGGAGAACGCTACATCAATCTTCAGACGACTGGAAGAAATCGGAGCTCCAGTGTTTTACCAGACGGCGATCACATGAATCAAAAGGACATGATTGACTAAAAGCAATAAACTTTTGTCGGCATGACTGTTATCCCAGCTAATATGCCTGACATTCAGTAAACCCGTTTTAGATAGTTCCCATTGTGTATTTCAGTATTTTGCGGAAGTGTGACATCTTTTCAATGCTTGCCAAAACACGTAATTCCATATGCATGTGAAATAATGTAGCTGCAACCGATAATTTTCAACTTGATTAAATCCTAAGTTGATTTTAAAATATTGTATGGAATCAGGCGTTACTTTGCTTGTGGGATTTTGGCGGAATTTAGCAAAGTAATTTTCACATTTTAATAATTTTTAAAACCTGATCCGGAGTCTCGGAGGCTCGTTCGGGTAAATGTGGCACGTGAAAATCAATATTCACAGCCTGTGCAATGTTCCGTGCGGTAAACTCGGGTAGCAACCACTTTGTCCACGGACTTATTATGACCGGGCAACTGGAAACAACGATGATCGACTTCATATTAAGTCTTTCTAGCTTGCTGAACTATTATGAACATTTAAAGCTCTGTAAAGGATGTAATTCTTACAATCAATAAAGGCCATTGAACAAATCCTGACGCAATTAAATAGATATAGCTCGAAAAAAAGGTAACGTATACCACATTGTCTTTTTATGATCGAAAAGGAAGAAAAAATTTAATAAACTTAGACACAGGTTTAAATCATCATCTAAAGAAAGAAGAAAAAAGACATTATACTAACAAGACACATCACAGAAACAAAATAAACAGGTAGGTACATCTATCCCTAACACGAGGAGAGAAACTCAAACTGATGCAATTGTTCGCTCTTAGTTCCTATATTGTTACCACTGTGAGTAATAGGCACAGTTTACAATACCTCATCAAGTTTGCGTCAGTTGTGTAAAGTTTATAAATGTGGAGACAATAGTGAACAAAGAAATGTTGAGGAATATGGAGTTCAAATAGGAACATTGGTAAATAAAGGTCCTTTTTTCTTGAAAATTATGACGGTGGGCTGCAGTAATACCACTCCAAGCTAGTATAACTGCTATCTTCTATGATAATGTCGAATCTTACACTTTTTTACATAATAATCTTTAGTAATGCCTATTGCATTACTAAAGATTTACTCCACTAATTGCAGTAAAAACTCAAGTCGAAACCATTTTGTAAATAAGAGACGAAAGACAAACGAAACTGAATGTTCCATCTTTAACGTTAAGAAGTTTGGTGCTATGTCTGCTGCAGCAAAAGTTGCAACTGTAGCCGCGGTGGCGATGGACGGCAAGCACTAATGAAGCCTCACAAAAACTTGGAATTGTTTGCAATTTTGCATCGACATCTCTGCTGCTCGATGGTTCAATTAACGCCGGGACACTTTGCAAACGAACACTTTTATTTTTCTACAAACTCTTCCCTCAGCCGGAACGACAATGAGATTTTTTTTAAGTCTCATTGTCCGTTGGTTTTGCTACCACTTTGTTTAAGGGTGATTTTCTTTGTTTCATAACATTTTCTTCTTCAACATCAGCAAGCTGCGAGGCCAATACGAAGAATTAAATTTCACTCAGGATTGGGGGCTGCAATGGCTTTTACATCCGTAGCAAATTTTATTTATCATATTATTTGTATAGAAATTAATTATTATACGGGCTCGAAGAAAGTTTAAAAAAAAAATTAAAAGGATATAACTTGAGTGGCCAAAACTCGGACAGGTAAGAGCTTTGGTAAACGAATAAAACTAAAACTATCGAATCAAACAAATGAAACCTTTTACGTTGAACCAAACGCAACTAGTACTAGACGATCAAAGCGAACAACGCGCCCAATTGTGAAATAAAACGCACAAAATAACAAGTTTAATTAAATTGCCAGAGAGCGGGCAGCGGCTGGCAACAATTCGAAGTAGGAAGGTAACACAACGATAGTAGGTAACTCACAAAGTGAACTTCATATCGGTTCGGCTACATATGTACGGCCCAGATACGGTGCACTGATTCGAGTAAATTATTCGCTCACCCTGTATTACTAGCGCTGCAGCTTTGCCCTATGTTTCCCAAGTTTGGTAGCTGCACTTTGTAATACGTACGTACTGCTGCGTTTGCGGGATTCTTTTTACGGTACGTTCCTGAATCATATTAGGGCCTTTCAACATTGACGATTGAGTATACCTATAATGCATTTCTGGGAACGCCAAATGAGACGAATGATCCACGTCGAAGATGCGGCAACATTCTCTGAGTTGAGATCTAAAATTTTACGGTTACCCGTACCCTGACAAAGACGGTCTTTGAAGGTCAAATGTAATGAGCAAATAGATTTCATTAAACAACAGTATAATTAGGTAGTAACCAGTAACCTAGTGGGTAGAACATTGGACTCGGAAGCGGGAGTCCCAGGTTCGATTCCCAGTGCGGGCATGTACCTATGACTTTGTTTTCTAAGTTATGTACATTTGTGAAGTTATAGTAGCAATACCACTCGCTAACGGTGAAGGAAAACATCGTGAGGAAACCTGAGTGTCTGAGCTATTCATATACCTCAGCGCTTGAAATCCGCGGTGGGCATGCGTGGTGATTAAGCCCATACTCTCTCCCTGAGAGAAGGCCTGTGCCCTACTGTGGGACGTACATAGGCTGCTTATGATAATTAGGTAAGTATGTTATTGGGTAATCTGTCACCATTTTTATTAAATTTGCCGTTTTTGTTTTTCTCAAACCCTGGTATCCCGGAGGGATAAGTAACCTCCGGGATACACTCGTGAGTTTTTGCAAAGTAATGTGGTTTTTCTCACTGTGTAATAGCCCAACTGTAAAGAACTTTCCGTTACTCAATAGTAATCGATACCTACATCGTAACACTAATACTCATTTGTCAATCCTTTTCAAGAACAAAATTAAGATAAATAAGAACCAAGGAGTCCGGGTCCTTTCGCTCCGAATAACCTTATCAATTCAGAAGGTTGCAAGGCGGGAGAGATTGCTCAGAAATTTGTGCCGTACGTCCTTATAATACGGTTCATTACTTTCGGCTGTTGTTAGGGATTCCACGCGAGAGTGGTAATCCACGAATAGGTGGCCGAGAATAGAGCGAGGCTACTGGACTCGAAACGTCGCAATCATAATCATCACTCCAGTGCAGAAAATTTTTCAGTTCCATACTTATTTCACATCTTAGTGATATATCTTCTTGATCTTTTATGGTTGTTCTGTTAGGAGGTGACCCGGAGCTACTTTGAAAACCGGAAATAAATTAGTTCATTCCAGTCTACTATACACCTATACTAACCTACCTATAAATCTTAAGTGAACACACGGCATCAAACTGCGGTTCTTTCACAATCTAATGTAACATTTCAGTTATCCCTAATCGTGCCTATAAAGGTACTTTTGGGATTAAATGGAGCGGGCAGGTCAATAAAGTGGCAGGTAGAGACAGCCCTGTTCATAGGCTTGAGGTTTCTCCCGTAACGTTCAGCGCTGTTGTATTTTACTGAATGAATTCAATTTTACACTCAAATGGATCCGCATAAGCCAGTGGGTGCTTAATTACAAGCGAGAAATAAATGTTAAACAAAAATAGCCCAGCTAAGCAGCATGAATTTCATAAAATATGGATATAGCATATTTTGTATTTTTAAAGTATTTAATTTTCACAGTTTTTTAATTTTCTTGGGGTGCAGTCAATTATTTCAGAAGTATCTTGCCCACAAAGTAAATAATATTATATTATTATTAATATCCGTGTGGCGCCGGATTAAGAATAGCATCACTCCATTTCCTCCCGTGGATGTCGTAGAAGACGACTAAGGAAATAAATTACCAGGAGACGGGCAGCAGCGTCTTCCTGAGATTCCAACCGTATACTGCGATCGCCAATTTGCCTGCCAAGCGTGGCGATTATGGCAAAACCCCTCATGATTGTGAAAACCATGAGTGAGGCCTATGCCTGCAGTGGGCGTCAAATGGCTGATGATGATGATGCCTTTGGGGTACTATTGTTGGCTAAGACTTTGTTGGAGACTTCGCTAGTACTAGTGTGCTGGTAGTCGTCCTCTTTGTCTCATCAGACGTTCATATATCTAAGAGGCAATATTTTTCATCATCATAGCCGCGGCCGGTTTCTTCTTCTTCTCTACTATTAATATTATTATCTTTGCTTTTGTTTTTTATAAGATTATTAATTCATCATCATCAGCCGTTTGACGCCCACTGCAGGACATAGGCTTCCCTCATGGTTTTCCAAGCTTCCCGGTCTTGTGCCGCCCGCATCCAGCAACTCCCCGCCACCGTAACCAGGCCATCAGACCATCTGGTGGGGGGCCTTCTCGCGCTTCTGTTAGTAATGATGATATTTAAATCTAGTGTTATGTACTGCCACTGTTTTTTTCAGCCATTTACGCATCAGAGCAATTTTCTAAAACTGCTCACTAGCTAAAATGAATCACGAGTTCAATCTCAACATTACGCTCATTCAGTTGCATGGTCGCGAAAGTCGATACTTATGCATTATTCACAGCAAAATGGGCCAGTATTTATCTCGAAGCGTTGTTATAATGCTATCTCGGGCCGTGTAAGCGAATGGGCTGAACTAAGCGATTATGGCTTCCGGCGGCGCATCCACTGCCCACCAATTAGGCTTGCATGTGCATCTCGACTTTCTAACTTACCTCACTGTGTTTCATATTATGATCCGGATTCTGCAGTCCTCACAGTTGAAACTTGACATACCCTACTTGATACCAGTTTGGAATTTTGGATACAGTTTAGATTCATAACTTAATTTCCTACGCCTTAGGCTTTAATACTTGGGTTTTATCCGTAGTTCTTTTCATTCTACTTGATAAGACATCGATACTTGGATACTGTGCTCTTTCTTAAACAATGTGCTAAATAATGTAATAAAACAAAGGCGTTTCTTCAGTATCGATATAATTGAACCATTTGAAATAAGCAAAAGTTTGAAATTCTCAATTTATGTTTTAATTTTTCGTACAAATTGACCCCGTCAAGTTTCAAGATTGTACGAAGACAAAAAAAAAGGGAATTGTAAACTTTTGTTTATTGGATATTAAGAATACTGAGGAAACAGTTTTTAGGTTTTGCGTTATTTGATCCCCGGTGCGGGCATGTACCTATGACTTGGTTTTCTAAGTTATGTGCTTTGTGAAGTTATAGTAGCAATACCACTCGCTAACTGTGAAGGAAAACATCGTGAGGAAACCTGAGTGTCTGAGCTATTCACATACCTCAGCGCTTGAAATCACCAATCCGCGGTGGGCACGCGTGGTGATTAAGCCTGCTCATACTCTCTCCCTGAGAGAAGGCCTGTGCCCTACAGTGGGACGTATCATCATCATCATCATAGCCCTTTGACGCCCACTGCAGGACATAGGCCTCCCTCATGGTTTTCATAACCATGAGGGGTTTTGCCATAATCGCCACGCTTGGCAGGCGGGTTGGCGATCGCAGTATGCGGTTGGAAAGTCAGGAAGACGCTGCTGCCCGTCTCCTGGTAATTTATTTCCTTAGTCGCCTTCTACGACATCCACGGGAGGAAATGGAGTGACGCTATTCTTAATCCGGCGCCACACGACAGTGGGACGTATATAGGCTGCTTTGCTTATGTTATTTGATTAACACTGTTGTATAGAATGTAATGGTCTTACCTATTAATAAAACCACGATTCCTCAAAAACACTCCTTACATGCAGTTTAAATAATCTCTGGTTGCATCTTTCGCTTTACCACAGACTATTGAAACTGTCTCTGACGAGTGTTTTAAGGTATTATGTTTTTTATAAATATGACCGTTAGTGTTTACAAAATATTTTAAAGCCAGGTTCATGGCGCGCCCGCACTGTACATATATTTAAACGAACAGATTAATTTTCGACGCCCCATCGGTCTGAGAAGCCAGTTATGAATTTGCAGAGGGATTAAGAATACAGAAAAGAAACACATCCAGTTTGGAGCAAAAGCGCATGCAGCTCGTAGGTATCAATCCGTAGGTAAGTGCCAATCCGCGGTGGGCACGCGTGGTGATTAGGCTCACACTCTCTCTCGTAGGTATGGCTGCCAGGTCGTTTAACCTAATAGCCGGACAGACCAGCCAGTTTGGCCGGACATTTTGGTAAAAAAGCCGGACACCCTAAATTATGAAGGATAATATGAAGCAATAATACGACAATTTTTTTTACGTAAAACTAAGATTTTCTTGATCATTTACCATAAAACTTCTTAAATTGTAATGAAATAAAATAAAATCGAATAACGAATCAGTCTTTTTTATTACAACTAATCATTCATTCATATTTTTATTTCCCAAGGGAAAACACAAAATTAAAATTGAGAAAATAGAATTGAACAAAACAAAACTTCTTCTAATGAATAAAATTAACGTTTTTTAAATCTTCTTAGTCTAACAAACGAGACATCTAGCGCAGTGTTGCCAGGCCCATTTTATGAAAATCTACCGAGGTACGAGGTAAAGCCTAACAAAAGCCGGACAGGCCGGACACCGTTTAATTTGGCCGGACACTCGATCAAAAAGCCTACCTATGTCCGGCTTTAGCCGGACGCCTGGCAACCCTACTCGTAGGTATAATTTTCAAAAATTGCTATTTTTGGCCCTCACTGACTTACTGATATATCATCAAAAGTCTACGGTAGGTACTTACTACTAATTGAACAAGAGTTATGAAATTTTTGATATAGGTATATGGTGTTTAATAGTTAGACAATGGGAATAAAATAATAATATTACAAAATCATTCAAACAATACGACGTGAACGGGTTAGACCGGGAACTACTTACCTAATCCTATAAAGATAGAGTAAAACTTTGTTAGGAAACCTCCCCTGAATATTAATGATATTAGCATTTCCAAATTTTTAAAATGTACTGTCATTATGATAGTGTAACTTTAGAAGTCAACAAAATATTTTCCCTGTTTATCAAACCGCAAGAAACGTGACAAGCTCCTACATGTATTTTTTAAGATGAGAATTTGGCCAGTAATTTCCTACATTTTAAGTATAAAACACACCTTAGTAATTTCAAAATGTATCACGTCATTTCATTAGTCTTGCGCGAGAGTTACACTAAGTAGTCGGAGAATAGGTCGTGACTTGACCAATATTTGTGCTTCTGTTATCGCAAGTCTCTCCCAGGTGCGTAATAATTAACATACAAATAGGAACTATAAATCAATGAATAAAGTTCAAGTAGTATCAGGTGTGCTGCTGTTAGCTTGGTCATTAGTATCTATTCTAAGACTTGTTAAGTTAGTTTTTGTAGGGGTTCTTATTAAATTTAACCTGACGGTAAACATATTGCACCTCTCTACAGAATTCCTTTCTTTCTATATTATCTTTCTCAATTTATGTAATTCTGCCGTCCACAAGGTAAATCTAGAGGTGCAACATGTGTGCCAGGCACAAAAAAGGCGGGCAGCGTTTAATTAAAAGAAGGTTATAACTGTGAACGAGGGTGTCTGTTCAGCATCACTCGGATGGTGTTAAATTCAATTTCCCTACGACAGCATACGTGATAAATCGTGCTGAAACGGCCATTAGGTGCGACGCCGCGTGAGGGCCTAAAGTGTTAGCAGTTTACACGTCTTATTGCTTGTCGTGCCCTGCCCCGCCGCCGTCGGCGTCGTTGGCGTGGCGCGCAATAAAAACATCAACTGTATTGACAAAAATAACTCTTGGCAACCATTCGGAACATGGACAGCACTGAAATTGAAACTCCCCGCAATCTCTATAGATCTCAGTCAACCAAAGGCGAATGGTTTATTGGCGACCGTTCACTGAGTGTCCTTTTGGCTTTGTGATGCCTGCTAAGTATAGTTAACTTATTTTATTAATGGTAATGATCGGTTATCATTTGCATAATCGGCTGCGGTTTTGTTAAACTGGTTTTCATTAAGTTATGATTATAATAATATGGCCCATCGTTTTTTAATGTGCACGATTTATTAATGTTTCAACTGTTATTTTCTTCTTTATAATTAAATTATTGGGTTTGTTATAATAAAACTAAATAATTACATTATTTAAGGTAAGCTAAGGTTGGCGCTAAGGTAAGATTTGAAAATAAATAATGTATTCGACTTTTGGTTCTTTTAAAGCAACGATTAAATTTGTAATGATATTTATAAGAAAAAAATCTATTTACTTACTAAGCCTTGGTATATCTTAAAATAAACGATGTATTTTTTTAATAAAGTAACTTTTATTATTCACTGATAGTGTTAATGTTAAAATATTTTTCGATTATATTATAAAAAAAAATATTACTTTATTTTGAGTATCTGTTTGATAAAGAACTAATGAAACTATGTTCTTAATATTTTTTCTGAAATAAATATGAATAAATGCTTAAATTTTATTTTGTTTGTTTATTTACAAATCCAGTTGCTTTTACTTACGTCTCGGATAAAATTTCGAATAATAACAGTCCATGTCACTCGTTAAGAATTTTCACTGCATCAATATTAATGCCACTGTCAATTTGTTTATCATTCACTCGCACATTGCACGAAGAACGTATGACATTTCATAAAAGAAGCCGACAAGTGACATCACCCGCGCAAAATACGTCAAATCACATGCAGCTAACAACACGACTGAAGTGTATCGCGGGCGGACGATACCATACCGCGTCTTTCGAAAATTGCGCCATCCCGGTAAGCACACTCAAGTGAAATTAACAACACAAAGCACCTTGAGCACACTTCATTCCTGACAGCTTGCCTAAATACAATCGAACCCTAAAACAAGATAATGTTTACACCGCGAAACGCCGACACCGTAACGACCGGAAGTCGAAACGAAGCAAACATGACAACTATGTAAAATATTGCAGGATCGCGATCGCATTTTTGACATTCCCGAATAAAAATCGACGAAATCTGGCGTTGATTGTATGAAATAGGGACAAATAATTATTTTCACTTACCTATTACGGTGCTAGAAGATGTGGCGAAAGGTCGAATTTTGACTAGATGTTAATTTATCACTGAATTTAAAGAATATACTCTTATTGGTATGCGAAGAATGGCACAAAGAATCTCGACAACGCACGCGACGAATGCGCACCTCGTTTGCGCATATGCTGACACAACTTCACGGACGTAACTCCCCTCACCCCGCGCACGCCCGGTTTTCTGCGACTGTATAGGTGTCCGGAGCGGTCAAACGTGAAATTTCGTGTTCGTATACACTCACGCAAGCGTATTTTGTACCTGCCTAGTTCCCTTTCGCCGCCATCTTTGATGCGATGGAGAACGAAGCGAGCGTCAAAGTTTTTGTTTTGGTTGATGTAGCTAGCGCCCTCTATCTTTAAAAGTTAACTTCATTATTTGCTTACTAGATGGCGCGTGGTGTGTCGGCTTTTATTAAGACTATATTCACTTATTAAGACTTTATTTGGACTTTATAATCCTACAATGATCAAACAGTATTATAACATCAACTAAATCAACTAAATTGGTCCAAGACGAATGAAAGTCAAAGAATTCTATGTTGTGAAGCTCTACATCTTTTACTTTGTCTTTTTACAACTTAATACCCACCATACCTTTTTCCTCTACATTTAGCCGTATTTAGATTAAAAGTCAATTAAATGTAATAATAGATAATAATTTATTTCATAAAACAAGATAATAGACCTATGGCTTATTTAATTGTTTAATAATTAACAACCGACAATGACTTCGACAAAATAAACAACATTATAAAAAAAATATCTTAGAAATCTAAGTAAATAAGTACCTGGTTACTTAAGTGACGATAAGTTGTCTATGATAACTGTATTAGAACGTGTTAAGTTTTCTGAAAGTTACTTATGGTGGTAATTTTGCTGTTCGTTCGTAGCACTTTTGCTGGTTAAAATGTGATATAATGATGAAAATTTTCTAAAGTTTAAACATTTCAAATATGTACTTTGAAACTAGTTTTACAATTATTTACTTAGCTATCTTTACATTATTAGGTAGAGTTTGGCAAAAAGAGCAGAATGTAGTGTTATTTTCCTCTAGGTAACACAAGGCATAAAAAGAAAAAGCTATTTATAAGTAAGCCACGCTGGCAAAAAATAGTGTCGTCATAAACAAAAGTAATAAATTGTTTTTTTTTTGGTAAAATAATTAGGTTTAACTTCAGATTTCCACGCTTTTTTGCCAATGTTTTATGCATCTAGTTAAAATAAACTTAAGCTTGTAGGTTGGTAATCTAACAATTGTGCAAATCACGAAATAATCTACCTACACCTGGAAAAGTCTATTCTTCCCTAGGAAAAAATCTAATGACTAGGTATTCCATAATTAAGTAAGTATTATTAGATAAATAATTGTATATTAGGCGGATATGCCGATTTAGGAGGTGCCATTTCCATAAATTTTAGTTACTTACCTGCTTAGGTGATAGCACTACTTATTTACGATTTAAGTTTTCTTTTGAAACCATTTGTTTCGTCAAAAAAACAACTAGTTCCAAGAACATTTTTTTCAGTGTCACTTTGGTAGTAGCTATTGGACTATTTCAGTTGGTCTGCGTTAGTTTTTATATTTATTTTATCACAAGCAAATAATTACAATATAAATGACATAACATGAGATACCTACTTATGTACTTACAATATACATTAGAAATAGTACCTATGTTCATAATTTAAACTGGTAATACTATGTGTGCTTCCCCTTAACAATACCGTAATAAAGGCTCTGGTGCTTAATTTAACAAATGACTCTTTAATTTTCATAACTTTTTCCTAGTTTCTTGCCTACATCATTAAAGGAATTTAATAAATCATAGCCATTTTTTGTAAATAACTATAATAGTACTCCTTTTTCAAACGCAATCTTTCAATGCTTTACAATCTTTCATGTTTTGTACCTATGTTTTTTGTTACTAGCTCTTTTAGGAGTACATAATGTATGTTTTTTACAATATAGGTAAGTAAGTAATTCCACTTACTAATACAATTCAAAATGAGCATATTTAACAAAAAATCTTTTAGGAAGGTATTAAGACTTCCGGCAAAATATCTACTCGACGAGACAATGCCTGACCAGCAAAACATCCTATCTACTTATTCTAGTGCACATCAATAATTGACGAATTTTGAACGAGGACACGATGTTAACTGGTTGCGATCAAGAATAACTCTTTGGGGACCTACCTAATTTGAGCTTCAAAGATTAGGTGAAGGAAAAAAGCTAATCCTCTACACAACTTATTTATAATTGGCGTTCACAAAGATTCTAATAAATAATTAGCAGTCAGACATTGTCCCAAAGAAGGCAAGGCCATTTTGTGTTGTAGAACACCAACGAGAAATATACCTATGCCTTACGGCGACTTGCGCCAAGTCACTGGATAAGTAAGTAACCAAGCATAAACTAATAAATAGCTGATCGACACGGTTGTGCCTTTTTAAAGTGAAGCAGCCCTGGTATTTTAATAAGGCGTCAATATTTTGAATTGCGGTAAGTGACTCGTATTGCATTGATATGAGGGAGCAAACTACAATACTAGGTATTGTAAAAACATCATCAAAATACATAAACTCACGTCTGTATCCCGGAGGAGTAGGCGGAGAGTAGGGTTTGCCTCTGCTACATTACTGACACACCTCTTTTGCTTCAACATTCTTAAGTCGCCACATGCATACTCGCCTGTTTCAGGTAGTGTTGATCTCTTTTATTATAAAATCCCTATTTGCGATGTATTATTTCGACGTTTGTCCGCCTGGGGTATCCCTCACTGGCCCTGCCACGTACATTCGCTCGTCCTTCCTTGCTCCTCTCCATATTCTCAAACCAACGCAACATTCCTGTCTCAATTCTGGTGACTACAATCCTCTTTCAGTTCACAACGTCTTATAATCCCACTAATGCGCATGCTATCATTCAAAGTTACACCACACATACTTATAAGGACCTCATTTCCACTGCATACATAAGTGTCTTTTATATTCTTTCTCTCTCTTTGAGAGGGAGCGTGTGCCCTCCAGTGGGACATAATATAGGCAGCCTATGTACATAAGTGTAGGAAGTACTGCATTACGGATAGCCAATCTAGCTCTTCTAGAGATATTACGGCTAGCTTGCAGAAGCGAGTGTAAGGCACCGTTTACATAATTAACCGCTTACACTCTTCTTTCTAGTATAGCGTTTTCACATTTCTCCAAATATACAAAATATCATCTCAATATACAAACTCTTTTTACTTGTCCCATTCTTTCGTCTCCTATCGTTATATTGTACCCTCATTGCGACATCTCTTTCGAAAACCATTACTTTCGTCTTACTTACACTAATTTTCATTCCCTTTCTTTTAAATACCTCATCCATTACTGTTCCGTGGGCCTTTTATCATTTTCTTTATATGACACAACACTAAAGGTACCTGGTACCATTGTGTCGTAGTGTAGGCTAAGGAATCGCAAACTTTTTCAGTTCGCGTCGTACTTGCAGGTTTAATAGTTTGCCATGGCGATCTATTCGAAATATATGTGCAATGACACTGAGCACATGAACGAAAAAAAAGTTACCGGAGAAGAATAAACAGGAACGCCTCGCGGATCGCGGCGCCTCTTTGGAAACCCCTGGTGTATAGGGCGCTCACACAAGTTGATCACCAATTGAATAATACCTACCTTTGTGGCGTGGAAGACTTCATACCACTTTATGACAAGTAAAACAATTGCCGCTTGATTTTCCTCTGTCTTAGTTGTTCTTGTTATGTGGGGAGGGGTAGACAACTTGCAGTTCATGTGAAGGCAGGTCCTGAACCACAAGAGCGTGAAAAGCCATGTTTGCTATGGCCAGGGTATACTCGCATGCCGCGAACCACGTGAAGGCTGGAATTTGAAAATATTCAGGATTAGGCTTGAACCATACTCAGGAAAACTTATTTACTGAAGAAACTAGCTTATTGAAACGTGAGAGCACTCGCATGTCTTTGTTGACTCTGCAATAAGGCTGACAATAACATGACTTTGTAATAAGGCTGCCAATTGTAACTCTATTTATTAAATTTCTGGGTGCAATAAAGAATATTCTATCCATCTATCTATTGCTAAAAAGATGATAGTCCTCAGATGCTGGGCCAATCTACAAGTTTCTGACACAACTCACAGACGCTAAACATCTTAGTGGTCGCATCACCTGACTAGTGTAGTTGGCAGTGGCACTCAAATCTGTACATGATGATCTAATGGCGTATACAGATTGAAGTGAACGAACGCATGCGAAAGAAGGCTTAAATGTACCAATCGGAGGCCTAATTATGCGCACCAAAACCTGTCGTAATGCTGACGTTTGCGAGCCCTGATTGGCTCACTGAACCGTTTCGTTCAGTGAGCCAATCAATTCGTTCACAAAAATAAAACCACGACAGCTTTCTTAGGAAGAAGGTAGGTACCCTATATTATTAGTGCAACACGTAACTTTTCATCTCACCTCAGCGAGGAAATGACTAAATGCAAAAAAACACAAGGGAGGTTCCGAGTCTGAGTTTATAACAAATTAAAAAAAGTAGTATAATAAATTCCACACCATGGAGGCAGAAGTAAATAGGTTTAATGATGTTTTGAATTTACAAACTTTGTGCACTCGATGAGAACATCGAGTGCACAAAGTTTGTAAATTCAAAATTAAAAAAAATTCAATTTAGGTACTTTATCCTCTAGCGGATAAAAACTGCTTTTGCACTCAGATGTCGAAGAGCAAAAATACTCTTTCCGAGATGGGGGGATGAAAAACTTAAGTCTTGGAAGAATAAGAGCCCTACGGTAGCCAATATTGCGACGTAGACAATATCAGCAGACACAATAATTTCTTAGTAGGTATGTGACAAAACTATTAATTTCGTTTTTTAAAGAAAGAACTGCAGCTTACCCAGAGGTTTGCACAGCAGCCGATGCATCAGGAAGAATATGATGAGCCCGATGGTAGCTAATGTGGCGACGTAGAGTAGTATCCACACGCACTTGTTCGTGCGCATGGGCTGTACGACATCGCTCGCGATGCAGCCGACGCGGGCGCGGCAAAGCATGTGTGTTAGCGACGCTACCATGAAGACTATGAAGATCTTCTCGTGTACGACTGGAAGTTGAAAATGGCGCGTGTTGTCAAGGATGTTTAGTATAGATAGATAGATAAAACATTTATTTGCATCTGCGTACACACACATATACAACAATTTAAATACAAGAAATAGTTGCACAAGAGAAAACAGAGCACAATTTTACAACATTGAGACAAACAGAGAGCACATAAATGCAAGCACAGGCAAAACAACAGAATACGAGAAAACGATTTGTGGGTGTGGCAAATGCAAAGGGGCTCTGACTCAGCATATGCTGAAAAGGCAGACCACTCCAGCGCTGGTCTTCCGTCAGTACCCAGTAAAGCGCTGACGTGCAGCACTCGGAAACGAAACTAGGTTAATAAATAAATAAATGAATCGGCAGCAATTGGATATTCAAATGTCAAAGTATAAATTATTTATGATAGCATTAAGGGTATATTAAATTAAATAAGTACATATTGAATAAATGTCACTGTGATAGTAATATGTCGAATTATAATATAGTATTTAATATTTATTTATTTAAGTGTGTGCTTCGTGACGAAATAATGCCCAACAATTGTGTATGTCCCTTTATAATAATAATTAATTAATTAGACACATGTCAAAAATATAAATAGGATTACATTATAATTTAATTGAGAAAATAAATAAATAATAAACTCGTGGATGAGTGCGTAGGAAAAATTATGAAGAAATCAAAAAAGTAATTGGTCAATGAGGGACCGACTTCTGCGATTCAAGGAGAACCTTTTTATATTTGACTTTAAAGCTAGCCTTAGAGTTAAGGGTGGAGGGATGTCATTCCAGCACTTGGTGGCCTGAAATCGAAAGCTACCGCGGAAGGCGGCAGTTCGATGTTCAGGCACACCAAGCGGGTTTGAACATGCCGTGATTTTGTTGCTGTCACCTATCCTAGACCAACGCCAAATTAATTTTTCGTCTAGATACGTTGGTTTCTGAGTTTTAATAATTCCAAATAATAAAGTTGCCATAAATAACTTTATTCTTTTACCCATTTTTAATAAGTTCGCATTATTAATATATGGTGTGATATGTGCCCGAGCTGGTATGTCATAGCAAAAGCGGACGCAAGCGTTTTGGACACGTTGCAAAAGTTTATGGGTCTTTGCAAATAAAAAAGGTCCGTAGGCAGTCAAAGCATAGTACAGCTTGGACATTATATGCAGTATATGCACCTTGACAACGCGAAAAGTATTTTAGGGCACCGGCTTCTAAAATTTTTAATGGTGTTATGTTTCAAAATTAATGGTGAATGTTTTGTTTTGTAATGAAGTAATTTCAATGTTTTTTTTTTCGTTTTCTCTCCAAGGATTGCTTGTTGTGCAATGTTGGGACTAACAAGTGCATTTTCTATTTCTTAGTTTAATAAAAACTATATTGTAAAATGGATGTCATAAGTTCCGTCTCTACTAGCAGACAGATGTTGCTCGTAATATATTTTTTTTCAGTGTGATATTACGCGACTCTACATTACTAATCACCACTCGGTAAGTGTTTAGAATACTTTTATCTAACTAAAGCGTTTTCGTGGGGTAATCACAATGGTTTGATTCTGGGTCTAACAAGGAGGAAGCTTGTTGAACAGCTAAAAGTACCTTAAACATCATCGGAGAAATGAAATTCTACCGACTCAGTTGGCTCGGTGACTTGGAAAGGCTGTTGAATGACGAACAGTGAAGAAAGCATACCTGGGGCTACGAAGGCCAAAGAAGGGTTGGCCGTGCCAGGTCGTCGTCCTTCCCTGGAAGGACGAAGTGGCCAAGGACCTACGTGAGATCCAGGCTGGCAACTGGTAGGAAATAGCGCAGAAATCGGGTGACTAAGACAAGACCCACTTCGGGTCGAAACAGCGGCGGCGGTTAGTAAGAAGTTTGTTTTATTCGAATCCTTTGCTAACGAATTCATGACGCATATAGTTAGAAATAAAGCTTTATCGCCTATTGTCAATAATGTCAGCGTCAGTACCGTTCACCCGACGTAATCTAGAAAAACTAGTAGGTATTGTGGGAAGAACGGATCAATTGTTTCCAGCAAGAGAATGTCAATAATAGGTATATCGTAACGAAATTACGGGTTACGTGATAACAGCTTATTTGAAGATGACGAAAATACTACAACGATTTTTTAATTAGGTGCGGTCAGCCGAACTATATTAATTAAGTACAAATAAATGAATCCGTACTTAAGTTAATTGATGTGTAGTGCATACGAAAGTTTTATTTCAAAAAAGACTCGTATGACCAGAACAAACTAACTTTTGTTGCTATGGTAATACTTAAATATTTTTAAATAAAAATAAAAAAAACAAAAATGTATCTAATATATTATGTACCTTTGTGACTGTCATATCGCGACGTACCCACTCATCAAACTAATAGCCTGAAACTGAAATTGCAGTTCCAAAAGCATCCAATGAAGCGCAAAAAAACCAAACGCGTGGAACATTCGACCATCCCTCGTGCTCACTCATGCATTGCTTCTACCATACCTACTCTCGGACTGGAAAAATACCGTAGTATTACTTACAGTAGTTTTCCCTATTGGAAACGTAGGTGACTCCAGTTAAAGCGGACAGCTCCACTAGGTTTAGCCAGTAACAAGCGTCTCCTAGCTGCGTCGCTAAGGTGCGGGTCTGAAAAGGAAATACGGGAATAGTACATAGTTACTTATTCAGTCCCAAACCGAGGTAAAAACTGTGCTTAAAAACGAATATAAGGAAAACATGAATTACCTAAAGAACACAGAAAACTCTACAACTCGAAAAAACAAGTGAAGGTCGGATTGCTGCTTTCCCGCCAATATTTTTTTTCTGTGGCCGCCGGCCAGCTATTTAGCCATTATTTGTAATTTTTAGCATTGAAAAAATGGTACCTACCAACATATTTTATTTTATTTTACATGTTATTTTGTTATTTTAAAGAAATAGTTGAAAGTAAATTATAATAAAGTTATTTAAAAAAATATATATTGGTTTGTCCTGGTTGTTCAATAAAGTGGTCCCCTTCTATTTATCTATATTTATTTAATGAATGCTTAACTTTATGTTATTTCAATTTCACATCGCGCTGTAATCCAGGCTCCGACCAACCCTGCTCCAAACTATAGTGGGATCTGAAAAGTTCCAGTCCAATCTAGAGAACCGATTCGCTGCCGTGGAAACCACAAATGGCGTTGACATTGACCAGGCCGTCGAGAATGTAGTCGGAATCCTCAGGCAGTAAGGGATGAGATTTTGCGAATTGCAGCGTAAAGGTAGGAAGTCGAAATTTTCGGAAGAAATACTCAAGCTTATGGAAGAACGACGTGAACGCCCACCAGTCACTGCGTTAGAAAGGCATGCTCTAAACAAGAGACTTGGCAAACTAGTTCGACGCGATCTCCGATGCTCCAATACTTGTTCTATAGAACGAGCAATCGAGCAAAATCGGGGATCTAAAGTGTTTGTCCAATCTCTTGGGAGAAGCCATCTGACGAAGTTGACCACCACGGATGGAGTGATCGTTTCTTCCATACCAGAGGTTCTTTCGGAAGTTGAAAACTTCTACGGCCAGTTATACGCTACGTACGCATCTCGCCCTGATCCCGAAAATGAGGATTCCAGAGCTACATTGACACGCCACTATACTGAAGACTTGCCAGAAGTCAGCCTGGACCAAATCGCGATGGCTCTTAGACAGCTTAAAAATGGAAAAGCCCCTGGAGAGGACGGTATTACAACTGAGCTCCTGAAGTCTGGCGGTAAACCTGTAATGAAGGAGCTCCAGAACATATTTAATGCTGTCCTCTGTGATGGCAGAACTCCGGAGGCGTGGAGTAGGAGTGTTGTCGTGTTGTTCTTCAAAAAGGGTGATAAAACCCTCCTGAAGAACTACCGACCCATTTCACTCTCAAGCCACGTCTACAAGCTGTTTTCAAGAATCATCACGAACCGTCTTGCAAGAAGACTTGGTGAGTTTCAGCCACCTGAGCACGCCGGCTTTTGATCGGGTTACGGCACCATAGACCACATTCACACAGTGCGGCAGATTAAACAGAAGATCGAAGAGTATAATCGGCCCCTGTGCTTAGCGTTTGTGGACTATGAAAAGGCCTTTGACTTGGTCGAGACCTGGTCTGTTCTGGAATCTTTGCAGCGATGCCAAGTCGACTGGCGATACATCCAAGTGTTGAGAGGTCTGTACGACGCCGCCACTATGGCCGTCCAAATCCAGAACCGGCAGTCTGAGCCTATCCCCATACACCGTGGTGTGAGAAAAGGGGATGTTATTTCCCCCAAATTGTTCTCAAATGCAATGGAGGATATGTTCAAGACACTGGATTGGAAGGGGTACGGCATTAACATAAACGGTGAGTACCTTTGACACTTGCGATTTGCAGATGACATCGTCATCATGGGGGAAACGCTGCAAGATCTACAACATATGCTGAGTGGCCTAGCTGATTCTTCCCAACGCATTGGTCTCCGGATGAACTTGGAGAAAACCAAGGTTATGTTCAATGAAAATGTAAGTCCGGAGCCAATTGCAGTTCAAGGCAGTATTCTCGAGGTTGTTAAAAAGTATGTTTACCTCGGGCAAACCATGCAGTTGGGTAAAAACAACTTCGAGAAAGAGGCCAATAGAAGAATAGAGCTGGGCTGGGATACTACGTCGAGTCTTCACATCGCCAATCCTACAGAGTCTCAAGACGAAAGTTTTCAATCAGTGCGTCCTACCCGTCATGACATATGGTGCCGAAACGTGGCCACTCACGGTGGGGCTGATCCACAAATTTAAAGTCGCTCAGCGTATTATGGAAAGGGCTATGCTCGGGGTTTCTGAAAGATCGAATTAGAAACGTGGTGATCCGACAGAGAACCAAAGTCACCGACATAGCCCACCGAATTAGCATGCTGAAGTGGCAATGGGCCGGCCATATCATCCGAAGAACTGATAACCGATGGGGTAGACGAGTTCTTAAGTGGAGACCGCGGATCGGTAAACGTAGTGTAGGACGTCCTCAGACTCGGTGGTGCGATGATCTTCGCAGGGCGGCTGGCAAGAGCTGGATGAGAGTAGCCGAGGACCGTGATCAGTGGCGTGCAATAGGAGGGGCCTATGTCCAGCAGTGGACAAGCATAGGCTGATGATCATGATGATATAGAAAGATGGAACATGGTTCAGCAGAAATGTCAAAATAGAATTAGTTTCTTTTTATAATTTGACAGCTGTCAGTTGAAAACAAATTCTCCCTAGGTATACGCATGGTAATGGAAAATGTGCTATTGGCCAGGAGGCCCTAGATTCTGCGCAAGAAACAAGTCAAGCCACCGTCTTTGACAGATGTTTTTGTTGCTTTGCTTGTTCAAGTTAGCTTGCACGAACGCGTGAAGTCTTTGTAGCTTCAATGAATCTACTATTTAAAATATAGTCAAAGTCGGTGGGTTTTCACTGATTTTGTGAAAACAGAAATATCCTCCAGTAGTACCTACAATTGAGTGACTGAAGTAAGACTTGCTGAACTTTTGACTGAAAGTTTAGTCATCTTCCACAGAATTGAAAAGGGGGACTTTTTCGCTCTAAGAAATAATAAACACCATAGTATATAGGTAAAAATATTACTACCTACCAATCTGTGGTACCTACCTAGCCCAAAACTACTCATGCAAGTTTTATCTTTCCTTGGAAACATATGATTATTACATTATATCGTAGGTAAACAAAAAACATTTCGAAATATTATCAATGACAAACAATTTAAAATAGGGGTTGATATTTCTTATAATCATATGAGACAAAAAATGACCTAGGACGAGCAACCAACTTGATATTGTACTTATAGGTACTTATTGTATAAGTTAACGATTAACGATTTTATCAAGGGTTTCTTTACATGTTGATAAAAGTTAAATGAAATGAAAATATACATTTCAGAGATTACCGCATGTGATGTAATCACGTTGCATTATGTAACCGTCCAAATTTCAAGTACTACTGATTGAACTAAGTTGTATTAGTAGTAGCTGAGTGAGTTTGACTGAAACGTAGAACTAGCAGTTATGGTAATTGTCGGTAGATTTCAGTATACTCGTAGTAGCCCTGTTATGTAACACGCACGACCTTTAAGCTGTGCTTCAGGGTAGACTTTCGCTAGAAGCCCCATTAAGTTACGAATGGAGCCAAGTGTAATGGGTTTTGCTGTGTTTTAGATACTGAAAGATACCTAAATAATCCAGAAATTTTAAAATACAATTTTAATTTTGTTAGATTCTGACACCCCTGAAATGATGAGTCAAGTAGGAGCTTACACACTGCAGTGCACAGGTGAATGACAAAATAAAGATGTTCGTAGATATAATTTCCGAAAGAGAAATAAAGGGTTATTTCTATAATGCCCAATTCCTGAAACAGGCTAATTAAAATAAATTTAATTTCATGTCTATCTCCCAAAAAATAACAAAATACCATGTAAGAGTTTGTGTCTTATAATAACTTTTGTTCAGAGTTTTTTCTCAGATTTATATTTATTGAAATATCAATTTTGCATAATGTTATTAAATTCGCGCTCTACCTATGCCACAGCCTTCAGTTAATCATTATCTACATAGAAGAATTTCCGTTATGTGTGACACTTACGGTTTTGAGCATTAATTATCTTATCAAAGAACGCCACTACAAAGCAGGAAAACTGCAAAAATTCATAATTTCTTTCAAGAAATGGTAATTTAAAAAAATATATTGAAAAATCATAAAACAAATGTTGTAAATTACAAATTCTAACTGACCTATTCCAGGAATGGGGAATTTGAAAAGATAACCTTGTATATTTACTAAATACTTTAAAAATAATATTTGTGTTTTCGTGGACTCTTGGTGACTGACTTGTAAAGCAGAAAAAAAGTTTTATTATTGTTTTAGTGGACAAGTTCATGACTAGGTAAAAAACCTGGCAACTTTTAAAAGGCTAATTTTTGCAAGTGCTGTTGGCAAAATGCCCAGGCGAATCGCTCTATTACAGGTAGGTACAACTTTTCAAATCAGAGTGTTACGTTACGTGATGTTACGTTTGGCACCTGTGTCATAGCTCATAGTTACGGTAACATAATTTCTCAGTACAGTCGAGAACACATCGGCCTTTACATACGTGAACTCTAAAGTTGCGTTAAGGACGACTTTGCAACAATAATGTAAAGGTTGACCTGCTGTCGACTATACTATTAGTTACGAATTTACGATAGCAATTAATATGAAATCTGTACGGTGCGTAGAGACTAAATCTAACGATTGCGAACGAAGGTCATCTGCCGATTGGCACCGCTGCACCTCAAACTGATGAAAGCGACTGAAGGCATAGTGCCCATTAGTACAATTGACTGGAGATCGGCCTTTACAAGACATACTTATTAGTTACAAAGTCGCCCGTAACCTAACCGAGTACGTAATGTAGAATGTAACCGGATGTACAGGTTGATATGCTGTTGAATGAACTAAGAATGTCAGTGAAGTTCGCTTGCTTCCGCCGTAACTCATTTTTATTTATGTTGTAATGTATGTAGATGTATTTTGGAGAGTGCGCACAGGGGCTACATGAACTTATACCCCCATCCCCTTTCTTCCATCGGACAACCAGACGGCTGGCTCATATGCACGCATTTGTAGTGGAAATTCCGCGAATTCGCACCAAGCGATTCGCGAATTCTTTAATAAGAGCGGCAAAGATGTGCAACGCGTCGCCGTTGTCTGTTTTTCCAGAGACGTACAACCTGGGTGTCCTTAAAACTAGAGTCAACCGGCATTTAAAAGGTAAGCACGTAAAGTGCGAAATTCCTTGATCATGTCGTTTAGAGTTTGTAACTTGCAACAACATATTTTATTGTATAACTTAACATTTTTGTTCAATTGAAGTATTTACATTTTCGCGGTTATTCTGCTTTGTATGGCCGCAGTTTATAGATAATACTTAAACCCACCTTTCATATGACTGCGACATTAGTAGAGCGCGTAAACTGCCGCGAATTTAATAAAATTATGTAAACCCTAATATTAAACCTGAATTTATATTTAAAATAAAAAACATGCGCATTTTAGGAACAATCCTGTATAGTGAAGTTGCAGATGTTTTTAAATGCGCAGTTCCTGAAACCAGTCAATTAGAGCTTGTCAATTACAAAGTTTTTTTTTTTAATTTAAATTTTGTGTGAATTGTTTTTCTGCTTTGTGGTGGCGCTGTCTGATAGATCATGCTAAAACCATATTTCTTACGAAGAATGTTTTTTTTCATGTAGTCTATATAATGTCCCACAGGCCTTTTTTCAGAGAGAGAGAGAGAGAGTAAGGGCTTAATCACCAAGCGTGCTTACTGCGGATTGGCAAACGCAAGCGGTATGTGAATACCTCAGCCACTCAGGTTTCCTCACGATATTTTTCTTTACGGCTAGCGAGTGGTATTGCTACTATAACTTCACAAATGTTCGCAACTTAGAAAACAAAGTCATTGGTACATGCCGGGATTCGAACGTACGAGAGGTATTGTTAAGTATCAACGGCAAAATAAAATTAAGTTATCTAAACTTTGATATCTAAAAAAATATCAAAACAAATATCGTGGAACACAAGTTGTAAAACACAAACCCTAATTTTTTGTTTCATGTATGTATTTTAAAAATAAGTCTATGTTAATCTCTGAATCCAGATTGATTAAAAGATTTTTTATGTAGCCTCAATTGTGTCCCACTGCTGGGCAAATATAAGCCAGTCATAAGGGGTTCAACACAGGGGTCTACGATGCAAAGGGTGGTATAGTAGTTTTTATGGTGTTGTTTCGTAGATACGGGTGCAACTAAGTAAATATCAAAAATGGTAACAAGAAATATCTCGGAACAACTTTTAACAGTTACTAAACCTCGAAAATTTGCGACTTGTTTTGGTTTCTCCTTCATAACTTCTATACGGTGCGTTCTAGCGTCAAGTCACTTTCTAACAAATTAGAGAACATAAAATTTTGCATCTAATGAGTACCAAAACTTAAATGTTCGGTCTAGCAATATAGCAAAAAACCATGGCCAAAAACATACCCAACATTGTAAATAAATGGATTGATTGGATAGTAGTTTTTAAACATCTCCAGCTTGGAAATCGGCACTCATCTAAAAGTGTGAATAAGGTAGAAGAAAATTTTGAGAATAAACGAGTTTTTTTAAATTTTCTTGATTTCTCACTCATAATTTACGCATAGTGCATAGTAATGTTAATTTACTTGGTAATGAATTTTTCAACACACCTGCTCGTAAAGTAGGTCTTATTACAGCGTATTTACACTGATAATGCAGAATATTACCCATGCCGTGCCTTTTACATTACATTATCGCACTAGTGCCTTTTCATTACATATCTTTTTAAATATTAGCAAGAAGTATTAATGTTTCGAAAACAGCTAAGTAGTTATTTGCGTAAATATAAAATTAAATTCAAAATGTGATAAATAATTAAAGAATTTCATGAAACTGCTTGTTTTAGCATTTTTAAGCAAACACTACAATAATTAATGTAAACCTAATAATTAACATAAAATTTATGAATAGGTTAGCAACCTCATTATATCTAGATGGCCATGCATTGCAGCCATCTTTGATGGATGCGCGCGCACAAGAATACTGTTTTGAATTTTACCGCTATACATAACACGAATCACGCACGAAAAATACGCCATCCTTTAAATGGGTTTCTGTTTGTTAAGTTTATTCACAGTATTGCATTTCGTTAGTGTTGTTTTTTTATTTACTTTTCCTCGCAAGTGTGTTGAAAAACGTCGTATGAAACACGTGAGCATTGGTCATTACACTTCTCGTCTCCATTAAAAACCGACTCGAGTGTAATGACCAACATACCACACTTGTATCATAATGTACTATTAGAGCATGAAATATTCCGTCTTATGAGTACCGAAACTTAATATTGATCAAGCAAATCGTAGAAAAAAAATGGTTAAAAATGGGCGCGGGCGGCAGCTCGGCAAAGTTAATATACCATGATATTAACTTTATTTTGTATACTAAACGTCTATATTACCTACCTATACTAAAATAACACAGGCATTACCTTTTTTTGCCAAGCTTAGTAAAGGTTAGATAACTTTCGTAGTCAATTTGCCAAGAAAGTTACGCTACGAAACTTACAAAAGTTTACATTTATTTTCATTGTCTGCAAATTAACAAATATATTTTAATAAAATGTAGTTTAAACTTGGAACATACCTTCTATTCCATTTAGTTAAGTCGGGTTTGATGCATAAAATTATCGTAATAAGTTTAATTATTTGCCTACTAGCTGTGCCCGCGACTCCGTTCGCGTACATTTCGATTTTTACGAAGCAGCATTTGTATGGGGGCCACGTCTTATCATAACTGGAGCTAGAATTTAAATAGCCTATCCTGTGTCCCAGATGTCTATATGTTTTTATACCAAATTTCATCAAATTCGGATAATTGGTTTAAGAGTTATGGAGGAACATACATACATACACACATACAGAAAAAAAATCTAAAAATCGTGAAATTAGTTTCAGTATCATATATTGAGCCTATAAACACAATATCTCTGAAAACAAACTAACTTACTCCATGACCGACCCTTACAGATTTGTTATTAGTATAGATGATGGCAGAATTTTTTCGTCTTAGAAAATGATTTACCTCTAATTATTTTTCGCTTCATCTAGTAATAATTTGAATGAGTGAATTTGACTATATTCGCACAAAATACGCAGAATTCGATTTTGTACAACTTATATCTATAAGTGTTTCTGTAAGAGTGACCACTTCGAAGCTGGATACGCTTTAAAACTACTGTTATTCCAGTTAGTTACAAAGTTGAGGAAAGTTTTTTGGCCACAGTTTTCTACCATATTTCTTATATTAATTAAACGCAAAATGTTATGCTCTCTAATGTATTACATGGTAATTTCACACTAAGATGTACCGTATAGAAGTTATAAGAGAGAAACCAAAAAAAGTCCCGAAATTTCGAGGTTTAGTAGCTGTCAAAAGTTGTCCCGATGTATATCATGTTACCATTTTTAGTGTTCCGTACCCGAAGGGTGCCAAACGGGACCCTATTACTAAGGCTTCAATGTCTGTCTGTCTGTTTGTCCGTCTGTCTGTCTATTTGTCTGTCACCAGGCTGTATCTCTTGAACCGTGATAGCTAGGCAGTTGAAATTTTCACAGATGATGTATTTCTGTTGCCGTTATAACAAAAAATAATAAAAACAGAATAAAATAAATATTTAAGGGTGGCTCCCACAAAAGAAACGTAATTTTTTGTCGTTTTTTTGCTAAATATTAATAACAGCAACACGTAGACGCTTCAAATATTCACAGAATATTTAGTTCTATATTCGATTAAAAAATAAACAATTAAAATAATTATTTAAAGGTTCCATACAACAAACGTGATTAATTGCCGTTTTTTCCCGATCTTTGTGTCTAATGTTGTAGGTATATAATAATGGTACGGAACCTTCGTGCGCGAGTCCGACTCGCACCTGGCCAGTTTTTTAAATATACTAACTTAGTTTCACCCATATACACGAGATAAAATCATAAAAACTACTGCACCACCTTCTACATCGTAGAATCACTCTAATGACCTCCTCTTTAGTTCTCTATTCATCCCTGCTCGTTACCATTTACTGCCACTGACTGGGTTCCACTGCATGTGTGTGTATATCTATCGCAAACGTGGCCGACCCAAGCGAAGATGGTGGGACGACCTCACGACCTTTCTACCGGGTCGGCAGAAGGTGGATTCAAAATCATCATCATCATCAGCCATACGCCCACTGCAGGACTTAGGCCTCCCTCATGGTTCTCCTAATCATGAAGGTTTTTGCCATAATCGCCACGCTTGGCAGGCGGGTGGGCGATCGCAGTATGCGGTTGGAATCTCAGGAAGACGCTGCTGCCCGTCTTCTCCTGGTTATGTATTTCCTTAGTCGCCTTCTACGATATCCACGGAAGGAAATGGAGTGGCGCTATTCTTAATCCGACGCCACACGGATTCAAAAATACTTTATGTTAAATGTTCTGAAAAAGAATAATGGTTTGAACCACGTACCATTTCCTCCGTTATATGAGCGGTGCGTTGCTTGTGATAGTTATAGTAGATAGTCCCTATTAATAATCTCGGCCCCAGGTGGAAAGCTATGCTTATCCGCCACACGTACCTCTGGGGGCTGACGCCTGTAATAGCACTTATTGAGGGCATTACATTGTAGACCTGAAAAAGGAGTCAATGATAGAAACACGAAGAAAAAGATGCACAAATTATGTAGTCATCATCATCATCAGCCATTTGAGGCCCACTGCAGGACACAGGCCTCTCATGGTTTTCCAAGCTTCCCGGAATTATGTAGTAATGAATGTTGACGAACACAGATATCGCTCTGAGTGGCAAGAGGGAAGCCCTGGTCTCTGCCTGCCCATCCGGGATACAGGCGTGAGTTTATGTAATGTACAACTGTAGTATGTACCTAGTTAGAACTTTTTGGCGTTATTTATAAAAAAAAACCGGCCAAGTGTTAGTCGGACTCGCGCACGAACGATTCCGTACCATTTTATCTATATAACATTTGAATATTTCAAGCGTCTACCGGTTGCCGTTATTAATATCGAGCAAAAAACGGCAATCATGGTTCCCATACAATCAACGTTGGTTATATGGGAGCCATACAAGGAGCCAAACGTTAAAAAACACGATGCCTCTAAAACACACCTCCATTGCAGTTCAAATAGGCTGTGGTGAAGTTTTTCGGCCTTATTTATAAAAATACGATTTCTCTAAAACAAATCTAAAACTCTGTATATTTAATCCGTGGCTACATCTTTTCCTTGTAAAATCTCCTCCACAGACTTTTTTGTTAGGCGTTTTTGAAGTGTAGTATTTTCTAAGGTTAACACGAGCAATAGAGATAATAAAAATGTGGTGTCTACCGAGACCACCGGACTTGCAAAAGTACCGAAACGTCGGAAAATTCTAAAATAAAAAATAAACGAGTATAGCCCGCACAGATCTTTCTGGCCGTAACGTGAACATAGACACAGATCGTTTGCACCACAGAACAGTGGTTTGCACATGTTATACGTGTTTGTACATACGTGTGATGCGTTGTAAATTAGATACTATTTGTCAATTACTAAAGTAGTCAATTACTCACATATACATGATATATATACTGTTCACGTTACCGCCAAAAAGATTTGTGCGGACTATAAATTTTAATATCCGTGCAAATTGAGTTTTTATTATGTTTTTGAAGTGTTTTAAGGAATGGAATTCTTGTAAATAAGGCTGTGACTTTTTACCACAGACTATTTGAACTGAACATAATTTTGATTAGTGTTTTAAAGAATTGTGTTTTTATAAATAATAGGTACGAGTAAATTTTTTGCGCTAGAGGCCAAGAACCTTATTCGTAGACAGGAACCAATTTGGGTCGCTAAACCTGATTATGGTATGTAAGTACCTAGCTAACTTTAAATAGAAAGAAAGAAAAGCTTCCCCTTAGGATTGTTTGAATTTGGGTTTATTTGTTTTTTTTTTATGTAGCTTATTTACGTCCCACTGCAGGGCACAAGCCTTCTCGCAGAGAGAGAGAGTATGGCCTTAATTACCACGCGTGGCCACTGAGGATTGGCAATTTCAAGCGCTGAGGTATGTGAACACCTCAGAGACTCAGGTTTCCTCACGATGTTTTACTTCACCGTTAGTGAGCGGTATTGCTACTATAAATTCATAAATGTACGAAACTTAAAAAACACAGAAAACCCACGACCTCCCGAATGAGAAGCCGGCGTTCCACCCTCCACTACCACCACTCTATTCGTATAGTAGATAACAATTTTATTGTTAGTATATGCCTTGACGGCTCTATAACAAAGTCATTTTATAGGTTTGCCCTTAACTAAAGGACTAATAGGGAAAATTAAAGGAGGTAGGTAATTAACAAGGTATTGGGTTCATGATCAGGCCCTATATTTGCTTCGTTTGGTAAGACACTCTGGGGTTAGTAGAGTCTCGCTCGATTTAGTTTTACAGGTTTAAGAAACTATCTGATATGACATGAGAGACCCTTATTTTAAATATAGGTGATAAAAGAAATACATATTAATACTAGCTGACCGGGCAAACGTTGTTTTGTCACACAAATTAGCCTAAGACATATTCTCAGACCTACCAAACATACACAAATAATGTCATAATAATCGGTGAAGCCGTTTCAGAGGAGTTCGATAACAAACACTGACACGAGATTTTTATATATTAAATAATGAATAGTAAAATAATATATATTGTATTTATTCAAATTATCTAAAGACATGTCGAGGGAAGTCCAATAAGAAAATACTAAACTAGAATAAGAGATATTGAAGTACCGAGAGCTTTCTTAAGCTTTCAGTAGGCGCGGACCACTTTATAAATTAAAAAAATCATACGGACTGTTATAAGGAAATAAGGGAATTTAAAAATATTTTTTATTAGACGGGTCTGCAGTATATTACAGTAGAGAAAATTTTATTGGATACAAAAAAGGAAATTAAAAAAGTGGAGGTCTGTGGAGGATAAGAATAACTTGTGTTTGAATCAGTTGGTGAGGAGGTTGCTGCTGTTTGTTCAACATGCAGTCATGCAACATTCGACACTAAAACTAAAAACTTACGACCTAATGTATAAAATCACGTTTCCTCTAAATCACTCCTAAGTGGTGGTTTATTTAGTCTGTGGTTACGACTTTTCCTTGTAAAATCTCCACCACAGACTAGTTATTTTAATCGGCGTTTTAAGGAATCGTGTTTTTTATAAAAATGACCGTTAAATTCAAAAGGAATTAGGGCGAGGAGGGTTCCGTACTCGAAAAGCGCCAAACGGGACCCAATTTTTGTCGGAAGTCCGACTATAACAAAAATTCAAGTACACATTAGTGGTTCCGGAATGAAGTTAACAATGTGCGCGATAGTTTCGAGACTTTATTATTATGCTTACAACATAAGTTGGTATGTTCGTCTGTCTGACCTGCAAAAGGCTACCGTATGTAGTTAATAGGTAGCTAATTGAAATTTTCACAGTATGCGTTATAATGGCGGACTGCTCACCATTCATAAAAGGTTCAGAGGAGTGTTCATAAATGAAACGTGTTTTTATGTTTTTTTTTGTTTTTACTCTATCGGAAAAATCAGTAATACGTATTACAAATGTCAAACTCGGTGTGATTATAGTGCACTGCTTATAAATAATCAAACAAGCCAAAAGTGAGTTGGACTCCCGCTGAGGGTTCTGAACTGAATGAAAATGAACTCATTTTCGCTAAGTAAGATAAATATATATTATGTACGGATCCCTTAGTGCGCGAGTCCGACTTACACTTGGACGGTTTTGCTAATGAGGCGAGGGTAAACTAGTTTGAATGAACACCAAAAGTCGCCAATATTCTTTGCACCGAATTTTGCTCGCAATTATTTTTGTATCCCAGCCAAACCATGGAACCCCGGCACTCATCACCCCTTACCCCAGACCCCATGGCGCCTAAGGACTCCAGATTATGAAACCCTGTTTTAGGGCTATTTCGATTCCTGAATATGTGCGGGATGAGCTAGAATAGGTGGGTACCGAAATTGTAAGTTTCTTAGAAGGTACAGTCAGCAACTGATATGCTGCATATATGTAATAGCACTTATTTCGCGGGGAATAAGCGTCGCGACTGTTGTTGAAGCAAACTCTTAAAGTTAAGCATCATCATCATCATCAGCCATTTGACGCCCACTGCAGGACATAGGCCTACGTGGTTTTCATAACCATGAGGGGTTTTGGCGTAATCGCCACGCTTGGCAGGCGGGTTGGCGATCACAGTATGCGGTTAGAATCTCATGAAGACGCGTTAAGCATACTCACCCTACAATGTGTTTCATGGACATCATCTGCTTGAAACATTGATGCCGTCACATAACAAAATATTAAAGCACCTAATGGAAGCCATAGCGCCGCGAGACAAATTCGTTTCAGACTGTATTTCCACAGCAAACCCTGCCAGGAAAATTAAACTTTTAATACAAGAGACCCAGAGTAAAATCTTGCTTATGCTTAACTTGGTGTGATCACTTACTTTATATTCCACGGCTATCACTCTGTTTTCTTGACCGACTTGGTTATGTTCCTCGATTCTAGGCTCCGAGTTCCTCTCGGGCTCATCCACATTAGGCGGCAACTGTACCTCTGCTTCATTTGTCATCTTAATGACTTCTCTTCACTCAAAACTAAATTATTATATTACTTCGATTTCATCTCACGTTCTACCAATGTACCTAACTTACATACGTTACCCTACAGAACAGAATGTTGAACTTTCTTGAATTTGAACCCGCACATTTTGTGTTGTTGAGTTTGTCAGTAAAAAGAGAACGGGATTCTTTGTGCTTTTATTTGAGGTGCTTTTGTACGAAATAATAAAAGAGGACAGTGTTAAAATGCGTGTAGCTGACTGGAGGCGTGGATAGAATGAGGTTATTTGGACCTGCGCACTGGCGGCCTTGGTGAGGGGTGAGACACCCTTGCTCCATTATTCTTGGCTTCAATGCATAATACAAACTAACACCTTGTGTCGTGTAGGCCGGTAAGTAGTAGGTGGGTTAGGTAAGCAAATGAAGTTACCGAAAGCTCTATCGAAACGTTTCAATGCGATAAAGAACAATCCAGGCCTTGATGACGTTCATCAATAAAACTCGAATAAACTATGTTTTATTTATTTATTTCTTATTTTCTTTATGTTTTAGCCTAGTTTTAGCATGTCCAAGATCATCTTAATGGGTTGGAGGTACTGACAAACTGCTTTAAATTTGTACAATGTAGGTAGGTGTTAAAGCTATGTTTTAGCCTAGTTTTAATATGTCCAAGTTCATCTGAATAAGTTGGAGGTACTGACAACCTTTAAATTTGTGAAGTATTGGTAGGTACAGTCGACATCACGTCAACCTTTACATACGTGCACTCAAATCAGTTACGTTATGGACGACTTTGCAACAAAAGCTGGCTGTACTAGGTTGGCAAAAAACAGCAGAAATCAGAAACGGAACCGTACAATATTTTTTTGTGACATGTCTTTTTGACAATACCTATCCCTATATCCCTGTAAGTAGGTATACTCTTTATTGCGTACCTATTCGATCAGTGTTAGGTTGTTTCATAGGTCAGTACTTTAGTTCTCTTTTTAGGGTTCCGTACCCAAAAGGGTAAAAACGGGACCCTATTACTAAGAATTCGCTGTCTGTCTGTCCGTGCGTCCATCCGTCTGTCTGTCACCAGGCTGTATCTCAAGAACCGTGATAGCTAGAGAGCTGAAATTTTCACAGATTATGTATTTCTGTTGCCGCTATAACGAAAAATACTAAAAACAAAATAAAATAATTATTTAAGGGGGGCTCCCATACAACAAACGTGATTTTTTTGCTGTTTTTTTTATCTTTGTGTCTAATGTTGTATAGATAATGGTACGGAACCCTTCGTGCGCGAGTCCGACTCGCACTTGGCCGGTTTTTTACATATAGCATAGTTCGATGTGCGGTCGACTGTATGTAGGTACTTACCTCCTATCTAAGGCATCAAACGTGAAGAAATTCAGGCTCCCGCGGACGCGGCGTCCCCCCGGACAAGAATTTGCGCTTTATAGCTTAATATTTCGCAAACAACCCTACGTCAAAAAATGTTCTTCCTACGCCCACAATATTTTTAAACGACCAATCCAACGATACTCTTCAATAAGGTGTAGGCGAGGTAAACAAATGAATCCCTAATTTATGTAGGTAGGTGTACGCGGAGGTAGGTACCTACTCTAATAAACAATTTTTTAAAGATTTTATTCTACCGTTTTGTCGGCGTGATTAGGATAGGATAGGATAGGACCGGATTTGAATGAAAATATTTCGATACATCATAGAACGAACCTCAAAAAATCCTAATCTGCAAAAAAAAAAAAAAAACGTTTTGCATGGACAAGTCCGCTTTTGAATGCTTGCTCCTCATGTATGTCTATGCCCAATTTCAGCTTTCGCAGCAATATTACGCGCACCAAATCCTGAACGATTCCAATCGTCTAACTGTCAAATTAGTACGGGATTTGACAGTTAGACGATTGGAATCGCTCAGGATCTGGGTGCATATACTTAGGCCCAGAGCTAGGCCGCGGCCAGACAGACGGACATGGCGAAACTATAAGTGTTCCTTGTCGACTACGGAACCCTAAAAACCAACAAAAAGAAAATATTAAAATTCTTTATTGCACTTATTATAAAAACAAAAGTGCAAAGGCGAACTTAACGCCAAAACTATTTCAGCATCTTCCAGTTAAAGTCGGTTAAGGTACTACGCACTATACAATATCTATTGAGATTTTCTGTTTTAATCTTTTCCATTTATAAAATGTCACTCCAATCTGATTTTCAGGCAGGGACGGATTTACGGGGGCTACAGCTCCCGGGGCCTCCACAAAAGAACGGCCCCCACAATAGACTTCACGTGCGTAGACCCGTTTCACACCTCCGCTCCGAATCCCCAAGGTTTGCTGGAAGAAATCTCTTACAGAAATAAGCTCGCCTTTGTACATGTACTTTCTTTTGTTAACTTTCCTGTACTCTATTCTTGTGTGTGCAGTGCAATAAAGTATAATAAAGACTTCGGAAAAAAATCTTCCAAATTCCAACGTGTAAACACTAGTAAACAACTTTTCCTTTGAAATTTTTTTTCGCTGTTATACCTCAACCTAGTACTTTGTACAAACATGATAGTATTGTTCGTAAATATAAAAAAAAACTATTCATCTATATTTGTTCACTTCAATTAGGCAATCAGTAAAATATCAAAATGTCAAATAGCCCTTGCAATTTATACCCCATTTTGAGCGAGTATCCCAATGGCTCAGTGGGGTGGTACTTGCCCGCAGCCTCGGAGGTTGGGTGTTCGATTCCGTGTCTCAACTATTTGTTTCCATAATATTATAAATATAAATGAATTGCAATAGGCGAACAATTAGTGTTACTAAAATTTTAATCAAATTCATTATTATTAACTACTTGGTAATTTTTTACATATCTGTTTATGCAGCAAGGTGTGTAGTTTGATAGGTAAAAAAAAGTGTCGTTACACAATTAAATGTCATCAATTATTCACGAATCTTACTCCCTTACTGCATAAAAGAAACAAAAAAAAAATCATAGTTAACCAATAATAATTCATTTACATATATAATTATTGAAGAATATCAATTGTCATAAAAAACCTACATTATCGCGACGACGAGTCAAACATTATCAATCGAGTCGTAAGTCACAATCGAGGAAAGGATGTGTCCGTTGAAGTTTTCGTGCGTAATTTTGTCTTCATGTAGTTGTCTGTTTTTTTGTTATCATAGGTACATATTTTTCCAAAAAGTATGGTTTGGTTGCTGTACCTAACCGAGAAGTGTAAGTTTTCTTCCTTTTTCATGTCTTCGATTTAAAAGGAAAATGCAAGTTTTTAAGTAACGAAACATTGCAATGTTAAAATTTGTTTCAACCGTTATCTTTTTTTCCAACTAAATGAAGAATTTCTTGTCAATGCATTCTTCAAACTAAATGAGCGAAGATACATTCGAAAATCTCAAGGGAGAGAAAGTAATATGTAAGTTCGTGGACACCATTGCAATAAATTATTTATAAAAGCCCTTTGACTGTCCATGTGTGTTTACAATAGAATATATTGCCAGTTCGGATGAGGAATTTATAGTGTATTCTGCGGATTTTACAAGTCTATTTGGCCTATTCCACCCAGCCCCGTCTTTGCGTCGATACCCGCTTCCCCCGTTTCTTGTCCCCCGTCTTGTGTTCCAAAAGTAGTTCAGGTTTCTTCAATATATATGCGGATCAAAACAATAGTTCGTTTTATTTGGGAAATAATTGGGGTGGGGGGGCCTCGACTCCTTTGTTGCCCTAGGCCTCCGGACTTTTAAATCCGGCCCTGTTTTCAGGCATGTTCCCCATTGCATCCGTTCAGAATTTTTGTTCGAATTTTGCCAATACGACTTGATGATATTGAACGTAACTCTTTCTGTCAATCTGTCAAAAGTGACAGTTCTTGCTGTCAAAGTCAAAGGTCAAACGCGTTTGGTATTTTGTCGCATGCAGATGTTGTGAAAATTTCGCAAAAATAACTCAAACAAATGTGTCTTTACTAACTGAACACTTTGGACTACTGTAATCATGAGTTTCATACGGTCTTTGCTGCTGTTCAGCACTTTTTCTGTCGGTATCCGAGCCTCAACTCACTGGATGGTCACTGAAAATGGTTTAATTCAGCCCAGGGTATGATAACAGCTTCCTGTAACTAGGTAGGGCTGCCATCCATCCATCCGGGTTCCCCGGATTTGTCCTACTTTGGAGGGCGTCTGGGGGGCGTCCGGGCGGGGTTTTAAAAAGTGTCTGGGTGAAAGCCGGGGAATCCGATTAACTTGATAGAATGGAATGAATTGCCCGTGCACTCGTGACGTGACGTTTTCTTCCAAATGTCCGGGTTTTTGAAGTTTTTGTCCTGGGTCCATAATTTAGCTGATGGCAACCCAACTCCAGGATACAGGTGTGATAGTCCATTCATTGTATTAGTGTTAATTTTTGGTTTTCTTTCCAGCCCGATTCACCATTCGAAATGGCCAATCCATATGATGTCTTGGCTTTCCTCGATCAAGACACACGTTGGGAGAATATTATTAATATGTACCATGACCTGTCTAAACGCAAAGACCTTCTGAGAAAATTGTGGACTGAGTTAGGGAAAGAGACTGACATTGAGACCCAGTTGTCATCGGATAAAAACTGTATGAAGGCTGTTCCCCTTGACTCCTTTGACTGGTATGCATCACTGCTCGACGATGGTAGGGCAAGAATATCAAAAGAGGATTTCAAGCTCTATAACCCCTACTTTGGGCAAGACACTGATGTCCCTGATTGCAAGAAGATTTCATCACTGACTTTTAGTATGTTTGCCTTTGAACATTTGGAGGTGAGGCTTTTCTATACTTTATTTTGCAGTACTTACAATAAGATTACCTTATGCAGGCTATAAAATGATGCATATTAGTACATGTCCCCAGTAGGGTTAGTTGGTTTCCATTTTTTTACATTTTTTACAGTTAATTTATTACCACAGTAAAATTTACATACAATACAACTTTTAACACAAAATGGTGTTAAATAGCTACTTATTTTTTAACCTCTCGCTAACATGTAAAAAAAAATTGTAAGTATCTAGATCCTAGTTTTATTTTTAAAACACAATTCCATTAAACAAGAATGTTTGGTTAAAACATTCTTGAGTATAATACATACTTCAGAGCTTGAAATTGCCAATCTGCAGTCGGCATGCATTGTTATTAAATCAATACTCTCTCTCTGAGAGAAGGCTGTGCTGTGCAGTGGCACATACCTATATAGGCTGCTTTTGTTTATGTCTTATATAAATGGTATCTTATCTTAACCTGTTAGGTTATGACCTTGAAAAGAACAATTAAAAATGATCAGGTCCGTTAGAATGCAGCAGATTAAATAGAAACATTTGGAATTGAGCCTGTCACAACTTTTTTCCAGGCAATGGCCCAGCGAGAGAATTTAACTGCCAACCCCGAGCTAGCATTGCCCGAGCAAGTCTCTGCCATCATGAATGTAGAGCAGTTTGGGCACTGGGCGGCAAACACACTGCGGCATAACAGTACATCTTGGCTCCATTATAACATGGCTTCGCTGTACTGGAGAATCAGGGGCATTGCGCCTAAGGCTATTGAGTGCTGTCGCCGGGCTGTGCATTATGCTCCGAGGTAGGAGAGTGTTTTAGCTTTATTTTTATCCTATTGTTTCTTGCATAGTGCTTTAAGACATGCTGGCTGTAAGAACAGTTATCTAAATGGTACAATGGTTAATTGGGCCGGCTCCGAATAATGGAAATTTTCTTCGGGACTCATGTTGAAAAATCAAATAAAACCTTATTTCAAACTTAAAAAAAAAAATGCCGAATTGTTCCAGTTGTTCTCAAGTTATGCGCTCAAATTGAAGGTTGAGTCTCAAAGCTAACAAAATCTCTCATCTATTACAGGGAGTATAGAGATTTGGCTCTACTGAGTCTTGGCACCATATTCCACCGCAGTCAAAAGACGGAGGATGCCCTAATAGTCTTAAACGCGGCTGTGGACCATAACCCACGGTATCCTAGCAACCACTTCGTCCTAGCTAATGCGTATGCAGTCTCTGGGGAATTCAACAGCTCGTTGAAACATTTGAACTCATGTCTAAATATGAATCCCAAGTTTAATTTGGCACAGAAGCACAGATATGGCGTCTTGTGTCACACGGTGCTGATGAATAACATGAAGAATATTCATAGGTGAGAATTTATACAATATAGAGGCAGAGATCTAGTGATTGTCTAGATATCAACTTCAGTGGTGTAAAAGTCAAGTCAATTAATTCTTGATGGTATCAAGCCACATATTTTGTGGCTTCCTTTACGGACGTCACCGATGACTTACTGATGATTTACTGATCCATTATAATTTTGACGTCGGCCTTAACAATTTTTATTGACAGGATTCTTAATAAGCTGAGGACTGATTTAGTTGAGTACAGCCAGATAGAAACTAATTGGCTGAAAGCTCAAGCCTCTTTTTTGAGGACTATGAATCACTATGAAGAATTCGGTAAGTGTTTGGATTGGTTTGAAGCGATTTAATTTATGCAGGATGTTGGATGTTGTTGTTGGATGTTCAAAGAGGGGTATACACGACACCAAGTCAAAATATTTTTGAATGAAATGAATATTCTACATTATTTATTGTTAAAAACCTATTTAGCGGCTAAATATTCCACCCATGCCGGGACTTGAACCAGCGACCTCTGGCTAACCGTGCCAGCGCTCTCCCAACTGAGCTAATGGGCAAGTGCAGGCATCGGCGAAATTTCGAACCTCTTTACAAACTTCTCTGTATTACGTACTTAGCCTCTCAATAGGTTTTAAAATTGTCCCCAGCATGGATTAGTACAACAAAAACAATATAATTATTTATTGTTACACTACTGGGATAATTTTTAACAATTTAAAGTCTTAATAATATTTAAATTCTAAATTTTTCAAGTTAAAATAATATTTAATATGATACAAATGTAATATAATGATCTAAAATGTGATTTGAAACGTGATTTAGAGGTCAAGTCAGAGAAATAAAGACTATTTTTATTTTTACTGGAATAATACTCCAAAGTGAAAAAGATGCGGCGGCGGCTGCTAGCGGCTAGCTCCGCGCGTTTGGTGCCATCTTCGGCCTTTGCATCTACATAAGGAGATGATTTATACAGTTTCCAGTGGCATCTAGTGTGAGTGAAGAGACCACTTGGCCGCTGCAGTGCCTGGGACATTGTTTTTAGATGGAGTAGGCGTGCCCAGCACCTGTACCATCCTGACAGCTAAGTCGGTCTAGCCCACAGGAAAGAGAAGTCAATACATGCGGAGCCACCAAGCCACGGGAGCCATAATGCAGCCTATGTATACGTCCCATTGTAGGGCAAAGGCCTTCTCTCAGAGAGAGAGTAAGGTCTTAATCACCACGCGTGCCTACCGCGGATTGGTAATTTCAAGAGGTATGTGAACACCTCAGACACTCAGGTTTTCTCACGATGTTTTCCTTCACCCTTAGCAACTGGTATCGCTACTACAATTCAAATTAGAAAACAAAGTCATTGGTAAATGCACGGGGTTCGAACCCCCGACCTACCGAATGTGAGGCCGGCATTCTCTGCGCTGCGACCGCTGTTTGGTGCCACATTTCGAGATAATTTTAGGATAAACTTTCTAAAGTCATTTTACGTAATTTTTTAACCGAATTCGAAAAAGGAGGTTCTCTATTTGTCGGGATCTTTTTTTAATTTTTTTCGCGTGGACCGATTTGGAAAATTATTTTTCTGTTTGAAACGGTAGTCTACAGTTAGGCCCATAGTCATTAAGGCAGGATCTGATGATGGTATCCTGGAGAAATCCAGGGAACTCTTCAAATTTTAAAGGCACACTTGAAGCGATTTGGTTGTTTTTTTTATAGTGACTCGTGCATTTGCTTCAATCGGCGGAGTCGTAGTGATACTCACAAAAAATCGTAAAACATATTTTTTTAAATATAAAACAAAAACCGACTTCAAAACACTACAGCACTAAAAACAGAGAAATTCGATGTAGGTATTGTAGAAATATATTTTGGAGTCGGTGCCCAAAATGTGCTGGTCTTGTAACTTGGCACCGGCTACAAACTATATTTCTACAATGCCTACATTGAATTTAAAGGTCATAGTCATTTAAATTATTTCTCTGTTATTAGTACTGCAGTGTTTTAAAGTCGGTTTTTATTAATTATTTGATTTGAAAAAACTGTTGTGAATACTATCACCCCTTAAAAGAGAAAAGAATCCAAATCAACATCCTGTATAAATTGCGTATTTGTATCAAGAGCAAAGTTATTCCTTAGAAGTTCAAGTTCAAATTATGGGTGTTTCCCACCTAGAATTTTTTTTGCATTATTTGTATAGAAAACTGTCCGATTTCAATTCAGTTCATCTATCGATGGATCGTTTATAGGAAACGGCGGTTTGCTACCTTTTGGCTTAAGAGAAGGCAGAAAGTCCATACAATTTTACCCCTCTACAGACTTCAGAAACGTCGAGAAGAACTGCGAAAAGATGTCCGAGCTGACGGGCCTCAACTTAAAGGAGCTGAAAATGGAGGGGGACAAAAACTCCCTGATTCAGTATTTCCTCGAAGGCCCGCTGTATAATGACGAGTGGCACACCGAGAAGGGGATCCACGCCATAGAGTCGGTCTTCAGCTTACAGAGACTGGTGAAACATATTGAGAAACACGCCCACATGGTCTCCGAGGTGGTTGGCATGCCAGATCAGCTAGTGCTGAATGACAGGATGATCAAGAAAGAAATCGGACCCATGCCGGAGTTCAAGAATGAGCAGCCAACACCCATTGGAAGGGATCCTATTAGAGGTAAGAAACGACGATACTGTGAGAAACTATTCGACGACAGCTTCAAGTTCACCGGTTTTCTTCCAGTGTTACAATACAAACTATCTGCAGTTACTAATTATTATTAATTATTGGTTACCAGAACAGGTGATTGTATTGTGTGGAAGTAATTATTATTATTACTTACATTGACTATCATATAGCATAGGTTGTTGCCTTTTTACGGAGCAGCTAGTTAAAAGCTAGGAAGTTTGATTCAAACTTCCCTTTCTTGTCGCCGCAAGTCAAACATCAAGCTCTCTGGAAATCTTCATCGAGATGATAGCACCGAAATTAGAAAAGCATCTTGCTTTATTTCCTAAGCAGATTGCCTTATTTTTGATAATAGTCATGGTGTTTCAAATTTGCAGGGAGAACAGTGATAGATGGCAAGGATTACATGACTGAGCCAAAAGTAAATCAAAAAGCCAAATCTGGCTCTGCAGTGGAGAACGATCCTTTTGAGTTCGAAGGAGGGATCGTATTGTGAGTTCACTTTTTTTTTGTCTCCTTGGTTGTAGGTTGTAACTACCCGACACTGAATAGGGAGAAATGATACGCTTAAGGTACTTATTATACAGGAAAAGGAAGTACTGTGTGAAAAGAGAGGGGGGGGGGAGAGGAGAGAGGGACAGAGAAGGAAGAAATAAAGTGAGCAATTTATGATTGAACCTACCATAAATGACTAACTTTCAGTCTAGTAATCCTTATGTTTTAAATTTTGTCGAGTCCTATCGAAATTGAAGGGCAGGCAAGGTATGCCACTTCTTCCTACCCTTGGTCATCTTCACCAGCCGCTTTAAGCAATCTCCGTCCAGTTAACGTCTTTGTGCGTCTATTCCAGATATCCGCCCACAATGAAAATAAGCCGAAATCTAGAGGATTTCGACAAGGAAGACGACTGGCCCACTGCCAGGTTTTGCGCGGAGCTCTCGTCACGGATGCCCAAGAATCTGGAGGCTATCCATCCCGTCTTCTTGTCGTTTGAGAACAAGGGGATAAGGTGAGGACATGATTTTTAACCACCGCTGGTATCGTTTAATCAATCTGGGTGTATTTTCATGTTTGTAAAGTCCAGGCCTGGTTACCATAGCACTAGTTTGGGACCAGTGGCCTAATTACGCGCACCAAATCCTGAGCGATTCCAATCGTCTAACTGTCAAATTCCATACTAATTTGACAGTTAGACGATTGGAATCGCTCAGGATTTGATGAGCGTAATATAGGGGCAGGTCAAGTGATTGTATAGTGTGGAAGTTATTATTATTTTGTCCATATGCTTTTAACTGATTAAGCGCCCGCCGCTTGCGGCTTAGCCACCGAGCGTTACGAATTGACCAGTTAAGCGTGTTGTTTTGTTTTTGCTTTTATTTACACCAGATTTCCAAAATTGAATAGTGTGTTTCGCAATATAGGGCTACAATTACCGTTGCTGTCACTCTCTATCGTGTTCTGTTGTTTTTACTAGTATAGCAGATTGTTTATTAGGTAAACTTTTCCGTTTCGTGCAAATTTTACGGCACCGTTGCAGTTACGGGGTAGACTTCATCGCATCGCATCGCATCGTAGGTATGCATGTATGAGCATCGCGAGTCATTAAAAAAATGCCAGTACAGCAGAGTCTCTATAATCCGTACCCAGGCTAATTCGACAGTACCTATAATACAAACAGCCAAATGATCCAACCAAGTCTTGGTCTCGTTGAGACAGCTGACATTATATTTTTCTGTAGTTACGTTCTTTTTTTTCTTTTAAGCTGCCTGTACGTCTTACAGAAAAGTTTGTAAAGAGGCTCGAAATTTCAGTGATGCCTGCACTTGCACATTAGCGATTTGTTTTTTTTTTTTTTTTAAAAGCAGACCGCCACTATTTATTTTGCGCCCTTTGTTACAATAGTAAAATAATAATAGTTATATAATAAAATGACTTATGTCTAAAGCTTAAAACAAAATTAAAATTATATAATAAAATAGAGAGTCTTAGTATTAAAACTGTTAAAAAATTTATACAATTAAAAGTCATGATGTTAAAATTATTAAAACTAAAATCTTAAGCTAAGTCGATAATAAAACAGAAAGTCAGTGTAAAAGAAATAAAAAGTAAAAATATGAGAATCTGATTCTCTGAATACCCCGACGCCTTATCTCTGTCTACTCTTAAGACATTTACACCGCACATTAGCGGTTAGCCAGAGGTCGCGGGTTCAAGTCCCGGCAAGGGTGGAGTTTTCAACCTCTAAGTAGGTTTTTAAAATTGTCTTCAGCACGGGTTAGTGCAATAAAAAGAATATAATAAGGATTACATTTTTGGTAGTTTTGATTCCTGAGGCTCTGTCTGATTATGCTTTATTTTTCAGACTCAAAACACTGCTAACTGACCTGATTGGCGTCCCCCAAGACAGAGAGCACGAGTTGCCGTGGCACCCTCCCATTTGCACCACGGACAAAGATAATACCTTCACCCTGAAGAAGAATCAGAAGTAAGTGTGTATCTATTGGGCGTTTTTTAGGGTTCTGTACCCAAAGGGTAAAAACGGGACTCTATTACTATTAGACTCCACTGTCCTTCTGTCTGTCTGTCTGTCTGTGTCTATCTGTCTGTCACCAGGCTGTATCTCATGAAGCGTGATAGCTAGACAGTTGAAATTTTCACAGATGCTAAAATCTTTGAAGGCGTTTTACGAAGAACAGTAATAGGTGAAAAACAATCGCACCTACTTTAAAAACATTCTGGTTTTCTTAGAAATTCACCCTGAAAAAACATAAAGCTATCTCTACGGCATCGTAATTAAAATTGGATTCGAACATTGAGGAGTTGTAGTTTGTCAGTACTAAATGGCAAGAGTTCAACACTCAATCCATAGCATCATACAAAATGTTCCATTTTCTGAATCCCCTATTACAGACTCGAGACTACTAATAACTTATGGAAGCTGATATCTATATTACAGACATATAGTTTCAATCGACTTACTTATTTTACTTCGACCAATATCGTCTGCTCCAGGCCCCAAGTGGTAGTGGAGGTGGCGCAGTCCCACTACCTCAAATACAAACTGCTGGAGTACATCGGCAACGGCAACAGCGAGGCCGTCAAACACATGCAGGAGGCCGAGATCGGCCAACGCATCTACGCCGCCATGGAAATGGTAACTGCTGTGCCCTGTTAGGTTCATTTTGTAAAAATTGAAATCAAGAAAATATTTTAACAAATTTACATTCCGTTTGTTGAATGTCAATAAACAATTGTATCCGCTGTATTCGGGTCGAGTTGTAGTGGAGAAAAAGACAGCTAAAAGAACTCCACCCTGACCACTTTTTCTCAAATCGTCTTAAATCTAATAGAAAGAAAGGAAGAAGAAAGAAAGAGGATATTTATTCAAGTTCTCACAGAAACACAAAGTAAACATAAAGGCACCCAAACAAAGGAAACGAACGTCAACAAAACAGAAATAAAACAAAACAATCGCGAAGAGAACTTGTGAGGCATATAGAGTCAAAGGCAGCCGGGTACCATACAGTAATGTAATGTAATACGTAAGTTGTTACGAATTTTGCTTATGTTGGAGTGTTTTCGTTCCCAAAAATCCAATCTCATCCAATCCATCAGTTGGTCCACTGGTAGACATAGGCTTCCCCAAGGCACGCCACTTGGTTCTGTCCTCGGCCTCGTCTAGCCGCAACCGGAAATCTGCTCAGATCACCGATAACCGATAGGGGAAAAGAATCTCGAGTGGAGACCACGAACTGGCGGTCGCCGTGAACAGCTGTATGATCCCGAAAATATTTAAGTGACAATAAATGTTTCATTTGAAAAACTTCAGCATGAAGTGCAAAACGAGATTGCAGCAATGACGAGACAAGCCAGAAATTTCTATAAATTACACACATCTTGACACTCTTTTGGTTAACACCAACGACATGTGTGCTTGAAGAAACATCTATGAAAATCAGCTGTTAAGGTCAACCAAAACAGTATCGCCAATAACTTTTATTGCGACCATCATATCTTCTCTTTACTCCAGGAACTAGCTCCGAAGTGGCTACTCCACACTCTCGCGTCGCTATACTGGCGCGTGCGCGGGAACAACGCGCACGCGATCAACTGCCTGCTGACCGCGAGCCGGACCGTGCCCGCGCGCCATCGCGACATCGTGCTGACGTCACTCGCCTCAGTCTACTTGGAGATCGGCAGCTTTGACGAGGCGATGCTCACGGCCGAGGAAGCGTTCCGGATGAGCCTTTATGAGGTGAGCTCACTAAGTAGATACAAGTACCTAGTAAGGTACCTAAATCTCTGAAACGGCCCCAACGATTTTCATGACATTTTCATGACGATAAATCGATCTAGCTAGGTTTCATTTTTAGAAAACGTTTTATCCGTATTAGGCATTGAAAAACTGCTAAATTTCGCCACCATCTACAAGGTTGTAATAGCTCACGTGGGAAATCGGGCGGTCCCGGAACCAAAAGAAGGTTCGAGCCTGTTTCCAGTCCGATTATATTAATAACTAAATGTAATTTCCAAAAAACACGATTATACAAAAATCATCCAGGCACCGAAACTAAATTTCGTAGTCTATTATGACAATTCGGTGTACATTGTGGAGTCGATTCTTATTTGTTATTTGAAGACTTAATACTATTCAATTCACTTTATTGCTTCATGTGGTACAAACTGTTCTTAAAGATTAAAGTAATAGAGACATGTGCCCTTCAGTGGGACGTATATAGGCTGCTTATAATCCTCAGTTGTAAGCACGATCAAACCTCGATTTGTGTCCTCTAAACGTAACGGTAAAGTTTCATTGCGATCCGGCGTGTCGTTTGTGTATAAAAACCAAACTACGTTTATATGGGGATTGCTCCTTGTGGGGCCGCTTTAACTACTTAAGAGGCTTCAGGGAGTAACGCTAGAGCTACCGAGGAAAAAAAATATCTTTCTTTACAGATCGAATGTGCAAGAAATGTCTGTACAATCTCTCAATCATATTAATAGTGATTTTTAGCACCCATGGCCCTGAACCTAACGCAAAAAACCGAGGACTAGATAGCATTAACGCCTCAAAAGGCCGTTTTTCGCATGAATGCTATCTAGTCCCAGGTTTGTGCCCCTAGGTTCTTCGTCGCGGGTCCTATAAGTCACTGTTAACACGATTGAGAGATCGTCCAAACACTGGTGGTCTATACAAACTTGGGCACAGATCTGTGACAAGGCAGACGAATGGACTAAGAATCCATGTAACAGTAACAGTAGAGACGATTGCTCCCCAGCCCGCGACGAACTTCCTGATATCGCAGCTGAGCATGGTGAAGCGGCACCGTAACACGCAGCTGTTCCACCTGAAGCAGGCGGTGCGCGTGGAGCCGCGGTTCATGGGCGGCGTCGCGCGGGACTTACTGGACGGCTGGGCATGCAACCTGCAGAGGCGGTTCGCGCAGGAAATGGGTGAGGCTGCGTGTACGCTAGTTGAATTGGTTTGACCTTGAAAAGAACAATTAAAAACGATGGCCTAGTGGCCATGCGGTGGTAGCCTAGTGGGTAGAACATTGGACTCGGAAGCGAGAGACCCAGGCTCGATTACCAGTGCGTGCATGTACCTATGACATTGTTTTCTAAGTTATGTACATTTGTGCAGTTATAGTAGCAATACCACTCGCTAGCGGTGAAAGAAAACCTCTTGAGGAAATCCGAGTGTCTGAGCTATTCACATACCTCAGCACTTGCAATCGCCCATCCGCTGTGAGCACGCAGGACATAGGCCTACTTCATAGTTTTCACAACCATGAGGGGTTTTGCCATAATCGCCACGCTTAGCAGGCGGGTTGGCGATCGCAGTATGCAGTTGGAATCTCAGGAAGACGCTGCTGCCCGTCTCCTGGTAATTAATTTCCTTAGTCGCCTTCTACGAGATTAATTAAAGATCCTAAGACATAAATATTTGTTTTCCCGTATAGTGGAGATAAACGAGAAAGACATCTGCACTCAAGTGGAGCCGGGCGTCAGTATGGTGTGCGAGAAGGACGGCACTAATTGCCACATGACCAACGTCGAGTGTTTCCATGCCAGGTCCTCCGGTAAGTCGCTTGCTGGAAGAGAACGCTTTTTGATGTAAGCATGCCCTGCACGTAGCTCGGCATACGAACTTTGGCATAATATTAAGAACCGCTTCCGTCATGTAAGTCCAGAACAGGTCCGATTACTTTCATCATCATCATCATTCAGCCACAAGAAGTCCACTGCTGGACATAGGCCTCCTCCATGGATTTCCAAAAAGACCGGTTGGAAGCGGCCTGCATCCAGCGTCTTCCTGCCACTTGAATGACGTCATCTGTCCATCTTGTGGCTGGTCGTCCCACGCTGCGCTTGCCGATATGTGGTCTCCATTCGAGAACTTTTCGGCCCCATCGGCCATCAGTTCTGCGTGCTATGTGCCCCGCCCACTGCCACTTCAACTTACTAATCCGCTGGGCTATGTCGACGACTTTCGTTCGTCTACGGATCTCATCATTTCTGATTCGATCTCGTAGAGAAATTCCGAGCATAGCCCTTTCCATAGCTCGTTGCGTGACCTTGAGCCTTCTTATGAGGCCCATAGTGAGAGACCACGTTTCAGTGCCATAAGTCATCACTGGTAACACACACTGGTTGTATAATTTTGTCTTGAGCGATTGAGGTATATTAGACGAAAAGACTTTTCTAAGTTTCCCGAAAGCTGCCCAGCCGAGTTGGATTCGACGATTGACCTCTTTCACGAAGTTGGACCGGCCTAGTTGGATTGTTTGTCCTAAGTAGACGTATTCGTCTACAACTTCGAGAGTCGTGTTCCCCAATGTTATTGGGGTGGGCACAACACGAGCGTTCGACATGACCTTCGTTTTGTCCATGTTCATTTTAAGGCCCACACGTTGGGAAACTCGACTGAGGTCGTCGAGCATTATGCCGAGGTCTTCCATCGTTTCTGCCATGACTACTATATCGTCGGCAAATCGAAGGTGCGTGATGTACTCGCCATTGATATTGATGCCGCGTCCCTGCCATTCCAGAAGCTTGAAGGCATCTTCCAGTGCGTTCGTGAACAGTTTCGGAGAGATAACGTCTCCCTGTCTCACGCCTCTTCTCAATGGAATTGCCTCCGAATTCTGCTCCTGTACTCGGACCGACATGGTGGCGCTGTTGTACAAGCACTTCAGCACCTCGATATACCGATAGTCAATACTGTTGAAAAATCTATTGGAATAATAAGCTGTTTATCGTTGTGATGGTTTTATTGAAGTGTCGTGCTAAGTCGTTCTACGTCAAACAAATCTGAATATTTAAATTAATGACATTGGAGTAACTAAAAAGTATAACTACAACACCCTCCCTCAATGGAAATAAACAGAACACACAAAAAAACTTACGTAGAACAATAAAATACACCAATACTTACATAAAATAATAAAAGCACCTAAAGAACTAACTACTGGTTAAGCCCATACCTGTAACACATCTCAGGTGAGCTATACGCCTTAGGGGCTTAGTCAACACATCAGCTGCCATCTGATCAGTCTGTTGATACTTCACATTGATAATACCTTCGTTAATTTTTTCTCTTATAAAATGAAATTTGGTATCAATGTGTTTTGTCCTATTGTGATGGATCGGATTGAGCGCAATTTTCTGCGCACTCTGACTATCGTTAAAGAGCACAACCTTGTCAGCGTTACCAGTAATTTCAAACACTAACCTCCTAAGAAACGTAGCTTCTTTAGCAGCGCTAGCTAAAGCCATGTACTCGGCCTCAGTTGAAGATAACGCTACCGTAGGTTGCTTCTTACATTCCCAACTAATGGGACCGCTTGCGAGCGTAAAGTAATGACCAGTGTATGATCGCCTGTCAAACGTGCAATTCGCCCAATCTGCGTCTGTGTATCCACACAAATAGGCACCTGTCTTCCTGTAAGTAATACCGTAATCTATAGTACCCTTAAGATACTGTAAAATCCTCTTAGCGGCCAACCAATGTTTCTTTTCGAAACAATTGTTAAACTGGCTTAAATAGCTTGTAGCGTAAGCTATATCTGGCCTAGTATTTACCGCCAGGAACATTAGGCAACCAATCAAACTTTGGTAAGGATAAGATTCATCACATTCTTTACCTTTTTCGTATTTATTGTTCTCCAGTGGAGTTGACATATGCTTACAATCCTGCATATTAAAACGTGTTAGAACGGATTGTGTGTACGTCTTTTGGTTAACACATATTTTGTCATCCGTTCGTTTCACATTCAAACCTAAAAAATAATCAATTTTTCCCAAATCTTTTAATGAGAAAAACTTCTGCAATTCTGTTTTGACAGTGAGAAAAGACGTTTCTTTTTTATAAAATATACAGATGTCATCGACATAAACTGCCAGGATGACTATTTTGTCATCGAGCTTTTTTAAGTACACGCATGGTTCCGAAGAGGTTCGTATAAAACCTATAGAGGATAAAGTTTGGTTTAATTTATTATTCCAAGCTCGAGCCGCTTGTTTTAAACCGTAGAGTGATTTTTTCAACAAGCAAACTTTTCTTTCTTCGCCTTGTTTTACAAAACCTTGAGGCTGTTGCATGTAGACTTCCTCTTCTAAGTCGCCATTCAGGAACGCTGTATCCACGTCTAAATGTTGCATTTTCAAGTCCATTTCTGCCGCTAAAGCGATGAGTGTACGCAGAGATGAATTTCGAACAACCGGTGAAAAAGTTTCATAATAATCAACTCCTAAAACTTGACTGAAGCCTTTGGCAACAAGTCTCGCCTTGTACTTCACCACTCTACCTTCGGCATCCTTTTTAATTTTATACACCCATTTACAAGTTATAACCTTCTTGTTGGGTTTCTCCACTAAAATCCATGTCTTGTTTTTAGTCAATGAGTTGAACTCATCTTGCATTGCAGACTTCCAGCTTGCTCTATCTTCCGATTTGATAGCCTCAGCAAAGTTTTGGGGTTCATCAGGCTCACTACATGTCACAGCATTACAATCAAAATTGTTTTCATTTTTCTTAGCCAACCTATTTCGAAGTGGATACCGTTCTTCAGGCTCTGGCTCAACCATAGTCTGTTCGGTTACATCTTCTTCATCTGAAGCATCTTCGTCAGCGCTAAGAAACTCTGAAGTATTGTGAACGTGATCTACCTGTACTGCCTCCAAGTCATTAGCTTCTTCTTCGTTTTCGGTTGAGATCGTTTGTCTGCTCTCTTGTGAAGTCGAAGTAATTGACGGCATCGAATTTTGTTCGCTACTACGACCTAATTCCAAAATAAATTCATTCTGGTCAGTCAAAGGCAGTGATTGTGTGGATTTCGCTTTTAAATCAGTAAAACAGTCTTCAAAAAATACCACATCTCGTCCTTTTACCAACCTTCTTGGACAACTAGGTTCACGAAACAAATAGCTTTGTCGGTCGTCTGAATATCCGACAAAAATATACTGCGCGGCTTTTGGATCCAACTTCTTCCTCAAAGGATCTGGAATCTTCACCATCGCGCGACACCCAAAAACTTTTAAATGAGCCAGGTTTGGTTTCTTGTCGTGCCACATTTCATACGGCGTCTTCCCGTCGAGGGCCCTATGCGGGCATCTGTTCTTCAAGAACGTAGCGGTTTCCACAGCATCTTGCCAATAACCTTTTGAAAGAGAACTGTCTGAAAGCATACAACGAGCCTTTTCTACTATGGATCTAAATGTTCTTTCAGATATTCCATTCTGTTGTGCATTATAGGGAACTGTAGTTTGATGCTTAATACCTTCTTTGTCTAAGTATTCAGAGAATTCCCTGTTTACATACTCAGTCCCATTATCGGATCGCAAAGCTTTAATTTTTAAACCCGTTTGTCTCTCGACCATCGACTTAAACATGCAAAACCTGCTAAATACTTCATTTTTAGATGATATAAAGTATATAAAAACCATTCTGCTAAAATCATCTATAAAAGTCAAAGCATATTTATTTCCCTGAAAAGAACTTTCAGACATCGGACCACAAACATCCGAATGAATGAGTTCCAATTTAGATGTTGTCTTTTTGTGCGATACTGACTTAAAAGGTTTTTTAGCCTGCTTACCTTCTATGCACGCAACACAAGGGTCTTTATCAACCTCAGTGTACACTATGCCTAGATTACCTCTTTTAAGTTTGTCTAATCCTATACGGCATAAGTGACCAAGTCGTTTATGCCACAAACGAAAACTTGTTACATCACTCTGTACTTCGAACGCTGATAAGGTTTTTGATGGACTAACTGTACAATCCAGCGAATACAATCCATCACAACAGGACCCGTGTAAAACTGCATCACCTGTATAAGCAAAATTTTTAGAATCATAAAATGTACAACCTTTCGTATCAAAAACAACACTAAATCCATTTTCAGTAGCTTTTTTAACAGAAATCAAATTAGTATTCAAATTAGGAACAAATACTACATTTGAAATGTTCGTAACGGTATTATTACTCTCCGTTTTAAAGTTATTAACAATAGGTACGTTACCTATTCCCGCACTTGTTAATATGTCACCATTAGCAATCTTGATCTGGCCAGCCGTAAATTCTTTATAGTTAACTAACCAATCTGATCTTCCAGACATATGTGCGCTGGCTCCAGAATCTACGTACCATTTTGCAGATGCCACCCCTTCAGTATCAGCCTTCATTGCGCCACATAAACTCGAGAGTTGGTTTGTGTCCTTGCTTAAACCATCGTCTTTAGACTTTCTGTTAAGTGGACAGTCAGGTTTGACGTGTCCAGGCTTCTTGCAATTGTAGCAAACTACTCCTCGTTTCTTCTTATTTTTCTTGATTTGAACGCGCAAAGCTGTATCTGAACCTTCATCATTTACTGTCGATCTTGAAAATTCTGTCAAGAGTTTCGTTTTTACGACTTCACTATTGACGGTACTCGTAGAGTTCTCTAACGCCATAATAAGCGGATCGAATCGCGGCGTCAAGCCACCTAAAAGAATGGCTGCAACAGAAGCATCTTCTATAACCTTGCCTATGTCAGCCAGGTCTTGAACTGTGGATAACACGGCATTAATATACAACTCTATGTTCTGAAAGTCTGTCAGACTGTATCTATAGAGCCTGCGTTCCAGGGCTAAACGACGACCCATAGATTTATCTTCGTAAGCCGCCGCTAATGCATCCCACGCTTCTTTTGCCGATTTACTGTTTCGAACGTGTGTGATTGCCGGTCCGTCTAATGTTAAGCAAATCTTTGCCAACGTAATCTCGTCATCCCTTTCCTTTTTACTAACGGGAGTCGAGTCTTTTGCTGAATAGCCCGTAATGCTATTCCACAGACCTTCATGTACTAAGTACATTCTCATTTTAAACTTCCATATCGGATAATCTTGCCTACCTTTTAATAGTGTTCCAGCAAGGGAACGAATATTCGATCCTCCATCTGACATGTCGAAGTTTTCACAAAAATTTTCACTTTTGAATGGTGAAAAATATTTTAGACTTCACACAACACTTCTAAATACATTTAATCAACTTATTATCCACTTTTAAACAAGCATTTCGTGCTGATAACGTGTTGAAAAATCTATTGGAATAATAAGCTGTTTATCGTTGTGATGGTTTTATTGAAGTGTCGTGCTAAGTCGTTCTACGTCAAACAAATCTGAATATTTAAATTAATGACATTGGAGTAACTAAAAAGTATAACTACAACAAATACGGCAACGCTGGAGAGACTCGAGCACTGCCCATGTCTCGATCGAATCGAAGGCTTTCTCATAGTCCACAAACGCTAAGCAGAATGGCAAATTATACTCCTCAGTCTTCTGTATAATTTGCCGCAGCGTGTGGATGTGGTCTATGGTACTAAAGCCCTTTCGGAAACCGGCTTGTTCGGGAGGCTGGAAGTCATCAAACCTGCGTTCGAGACGATTCGTGAGGACCCTCGAAAACAGCTTATAAACATGGCTCAGAAGCGAGATGGGTCGGTAGTTCTTCAATAGAGAGTTATCACCTTTCTTGAAGAACAGCGTCACCACGCTTCTGTTCCATGCTTCTGGCGTTTTTCCTTCGAGCACGACGGAATTGAAGAGCTTCTGAAGGACTTTAAGTACTGGTGTTCCACCCGCTTTCAGGAGCTCTGATGTGATTCCGTCCTCTCCTGGTGCCTTGTTATTCTTGAGCTGTTTCAGGGCCATCCTAATCTCGTACAGGCTGATGTCCGGGATGTCTTCGGTATAATGTCGGGTCAGTTTGGCTCTCGGATCTTTGTTCAAACTGCTAACAGGTTTTGCGACTGAGGTGTATAGCTGTCCGTAGAAACTCTCAATCTCCCTCAGCACCTCTGATTTGGTCGACGCTATACTGCCGTCCTCTCTCTTCAGCTTCGTCAGCTGGCTTTGCCCAATAGACAAGTCTTTTGCGAACACTTTGGAGCCCTTGTTCCGCTCTATAGTCTCTTTAATACGTTCGGTATTAAAGGACCGAATATCGTGCCGCATAGACTTTGAGATATGTCTATTGAGCTGCCTATATGACTTAGCATCCTCGGAGGACTGCAGTTGCAACGCGCGACGTTTAGCCATGAGGTCGAGAGTATAGTTTGAGAGCTTTTGTGGTCTACTCGTACGGTTGGGTCTATAGAACCTCGAGCCCACTGTACGGACAGTTTCTACAAACCTGTTATTGATCTCGTCCACCGATGCGGCGCTCTCCAGGCACTCAAAGCGATTTGACAATTCGAGTTGAAAGTTCTCGGGGTTCTGGATATGGGCACGAGTAGGTCGGAGCGTGGACTTCATGAGACGAGACCTCTCAACTTTGACATTGATATTCAATGTGCCTCTTACTATTCGGTGATCGCTTCCGGTTTTCACCATGTTGATCACAGAGACGTCATTGAATATTTGTCTCTTGGAGGTCAGGATGAAGTCTATCTCGTTTCTCGTGGAACCATCGGGACTCAACCAGGTCCATTTCCTGTGAGGTGGCTTCTGAAAGAAAGAGTTCATCATAAAGAGTCCCTCTTTCTCCAGGAAGTCTGCCAACCTTTGTCCTCTCGGGTTCCGTTGCCCATAACCAAATTGCCCCACTCTCATCTCACCCTCGCTTCTTGTGCCCAGCTTCGCATTGAAGTCCCCCATAACCACATTAAAATAGGTCTCCGAGGTATGTATGGCCCTACTAATGTCCTCATACATCGCCTCTACCTCCTCATCGGAGTGTGACGAGGTCGGTGCGTATAGCTGAATGACCTTCAGCGAATATCTCTTAGATATTCTGAGTATTAGGTACACCACCCTGCTCGACACACTGTTGATGGCCAAAATGTTATTTACGAGGGACTTGTGGACGAGAAACCCGACACCACCCTGGGACTGTTGCTCGCCCTCCCGGTAGTAGAGCAGGTTACCGGATTTCAGGGTTATCGTGTCCTCGCCCTCTCGACGGACTTCAGATAACCCTAGGATATCCCAGTGTAACCTACCCATTTCCTCTTCCAGCTCAATTAGCTTTTCGTCTGTCCTCAATGTGCGAATGTTGTGTGTTACCAGGGCCAGTCGTTTTCGTTTTTGGGGGTGGTAGCCAGATCTCTGCCGGAGATTCTTAGCACCCCTTGCTCCGCCGTTACCGTGGCCGCTACCGTAGCCAGGAATAGCGGAGCCGCCGGGGACTGGGGGCCTGGTTTTTTGGTGTATTGCCATGAGGGTATTTGCCTTACTCGCCACGCTTGGCATGCGGGTTGGCGAGCGCAGTATATCGTATTTTCGCAGAAGGCGCTGCTGCCCACCTTCTGGTAATGTCCCTTATCCGGTTTTTACGGCACCCGCGGGAAGAGATGGGGGGGTACTATTCTAAAGCCGGCACCCCACGGCGCCGATTACTTTGTGCCAAGAAAAACATCATAAGTAAACTCGATTATCTTGAGGTGAAGTCACTATTCCGCAGTGAACACAGTGCGGTGGTTTAAACTACTTTATTTCTCGCTGAGATAGTTTATAACTAACTCTAAGATTAATGTATATTTTGTTACAATGGGGAACTTGCCCAAAACTTAGATTGCAGTGACTTTTTCTTTATGCCATAGATGGCTTAGAAAAACCGGCCAAGTGCGAGTCGGACTCGCGTACGAAGGGTTCCGTACCATTATCTATACAACATTAGACACAAAGATAAAAAAAACAGCAAAAAAAAATCACGTTTGTTGTATGGGAGCCCCCCTTAAATAATTGTTTTATTTTGTTTTTAGTATTTGTTGTTATAGCGGCAACAGAAATACATAATCTGTGAAAATTTCAACTCTAGCTATCACGGTTCTTGAGGTACAGCCTGTTGACAGACAGACAGACAGAAGGACGGATGGACGGACGGACGGACGGACGGACGGACGGACGGACAGACAGACAGCGAAGTCTTTGTAATAGGGTCCCGTTTTTACCCTTTGGGTACGGAACCCTAAAAAGTGAGAAAAAAACCAAAGATAAAAGCCTAAAATAATTTTTTTCGGGGTTGTACATCTCAAAAAATGTGAAAAATCAAGTTAGTACTAAAATAATAAAAAAAAACGTATTAGATTTTTTTATTGACATCTAAACGTTTCATAATAAGGCTGTACACTCATGAAAACTATATTTTACGACATAACTCAAATATTGATAAATGCTTCATAGATTATAAGACCGAGCGACGTAATAGTCTGAGCCGGATTTGTATGGTGCGTTTTTGTGATTACGTTTTCGACAGGTTATATTAGGGGTTAAAGTATGAAATTGCCGTTTTATTGCAATAGTTTCTTTGAATTGACATAGAATCTTCATGGTTTGAGGTTTTCGAATGAAACTTTTTTCAAATGGTTTCTATGATGTTCTTTTTTTAAAAAATGTGAAACATTTGAATATCGACTTTCAATTGTTTTTGTTATTCAATTTAGACAAGAAAGATAGATTTTTGAATACGAGTTCCGATGCGGAACTAACGCGGCAGAAACAGCCCGCAATATCAATGCTGCGTTTGGAGAGGGGTCTACTAATGAACGCACCGTGCGATTTTGGTTTAAACGCTTTCGTGATGGAAATTTCGACTTAAAGAACGAGCCACGAGGAAGACCGCCCACACAGGTGAATAACGATGAATTAAGAGAGATAGTGGAAGCTGACCCTAGTCAAACTACCCAGGAATTAGCGGCATGGTTTAACGTTACCTTACCCACAATATTGACTCACTGCGTCAAATCAATAAAATAAAAAAATACGAAAAATGGGTGCCTCATAATCACTCGAATTTTCGCAGTATCCATCTTTCTTGTCTAAATTGAATAACAAAAACAATTGAAAGTCGAGATTCAAATGTTTCACATTTTTTAAAAAAAGAACATCATAGAAAGCATTTGAAAAAAGTTTCATTCGAAAACCTCAAACCATGAAGATTCTATGTCAATTCAAAGAACCTATTGCAATAAAACGGCAATTTCATACTTTAACCCCTAATATTAGTTGTAGAGAAAAGTCTTACAATTTACCTTTTATCATAGACTATCGAATGAGATAAGAATATTTTTTCATGCAAATTCTCTATTTCGAGGGATATCTCTGTAAACGATTTTGTCAAAGTTGTAAATCGATATGAGAAAGAAAGAATATAAGAAATATTTATTTACATGCATTATAAAGTAACATAATTTATATACCTAATTACAACAAGAATGATAAAAAAAACGATAATCTAACGAAAAAGAATGAGGACATAAAATTCCTCGTCCTTCTTTCGCCGTCACGAGTTCCTTTCGCAACTTCTCAGTCTCCTTTCAGAGGGCAGTACGCTCATCCATTACCTGGAGCTCAAAGGGCACAGCGTCCACCACGCGTCGGCGACAAGGGACCACATCAACGACCGAATATTCGACGTGTTCATAGAGAATATGCCGCCGAGACGCTCAGACTTGGCCGCTCACCAGAGGAACTTCGACCATATGAGGTTTCACTTAGACGCGGTGTTGAGGGGGTGCGGCGATCTGGGGTGTCAAAGTGAGTGTGGTACAATTTGTGTTCACTAATTTTATTTTTACAACCTTCTTTCTTATTCTGTGTAAGCCCCAAACCAAGATGTTGTGTTGTATGCCAGAAATCAGAAATCAATAATTTATTTCAACGTAAAGAATTTACATTCTGTTTGCGGACTGTCAATGTACTATGCAGAAAAAAACTTCACTCTGACCATCTTTTCTTAAATCATCTTAAATCTAATGCACCAGAGCCTATATGGTAAGATTCCGTCCATAACTGTAAAAGCCAAAACATTCCTTAATTTTCTTACAAAAGTAGAAAACACATTAATGCTGCGGCTAGACACACGAACAGCACCCGTTCACGAGCATAACGCAGGGGTCAGCCATCACCAGTCTCAACCATTTTAGAGCGAGATAGGTGACCCGGCCACCACGCCACCATTCGAATGACCTTTAGCAAACCTGCAGATTGAGTTCTTGTCAGTTATAAAAAGTGTGATAATAGTTATTAATATGCAATCACGTCGCCTGTGCACTTTTTAAGACTAAATAAATTATAATATTAATATTTAAATAACAATAAAATAACAATAAAGAGTGGGTGCCACAAGGCGGTCGTCGCAGGAGAGGCAGGCCAAGAAGACGTTGGCGAGACGACCTCGACCGACACATGCCGGAGTGGCCTGAGGTGGCACAAGACAGAAACATCTGGTCTGAGTTGGGGGAGGCCTTTGCCCAGCAGTGGGACACAAACGAGGCTACGTAAAAAAAAAAAAAACAATAAAATCGCTGTGGAATTCGTTTACTACCAAGGGCTTACATCGTTCACATACTCGTCTATTCTATAATAGACTTTTTACATACCGACTTTTTAATGAATCTTTTAAATTTATTTTCAGACAAGGATAGAACATGTTCTGGAATTCTGTTGTTAAAACGAACGCAATAGCCTACAAATGATGCATTTGCCTTGGCTAAACGAAATTTCTATTTAAAGTGTTTACGTTATGGACGTCCCTATTTATTCTGAACTTTGTTATATTTTTACGGACATAATTATATTATCGAATATATATTGCCAAGCCAGTGTAGGAATCCTATTTCTTTGAAAGGCTCCTTTAGCGGATAATAGCTGACGATAAGAGGATTTCTAATAATACTGTACCAGAATAATATTAGACGTAGCACACGGAGGGTACGGCGGGTGTCAAAGTTTATTAGGGTTCCGTACCCGAAGGGTGCCAAACGGGACCCTATTACTAAGACTTCACTGTCCCTCTGTCTGTCCGTCTATCTGTCTGTCTGTCTGTCACCAGGCCGTATCTCATGAACCGTAATAGTAGGCAGTTGAAATTTTCACAGATTTCTGTTGCCGCTATAACAACAAGTAGGTACTAAAAACGGCATAAAATTAATATTTAATGGGGGCGCCTATATAACAAATATTGTCTAAAAACAACGCTGGCCATCTAGCGGCCATCTATGTAACCTTCACAGCGCCGATGACATGTCATTTAACATAACATTGTAAAACTTTAGGCAACCGTGCAGGCATCAAACCTACCACCAGTGTGTTGATAGACACGAACCGCGCCCTTGTCGGTCGGTCATATCTTAAAGATACTAGCAAACGTACATAATGTGGCAACCTTGATAGGCTAGACACTCACCTAAAACAAGCCATTTATGTTTTAATAGTTATACTAGCTGACCTGGCAAACGTTGTTTTGCCATATTAATGAGCCTACCACATATTCTCAAAAATATACACAAAAAAAAAATCATAATAATCGGTGAAGCTGTTTTAGAGGAGTTCGATAACAAGTGTAGCCACTAATTGTCCTAAGTTAATTAGTAAAAAATAAAAAATCATCTTTGTCCCCAGGCATCCAAGCCAAAGATCTATCTCTAAGCACGGACGACTGCTCGTACCAGCATTTGCAGCTCTCCTACTGGCTTGGCTACAAGCAGCTCTTGGCAGACGCTAACATCAAGTATGTTAGAGTCTGGCAAATGAAAGCGTAACCTGACAAATTGGCAGGAAGTTAAAAAAATATTCATATGGTGTCATCAGCTATACTAGGAAAAAAAAGATGTGATACCTACTTGCTTATAAGGTCTTCATACTTTGTTTAGCTTGTTATCGAAGTACATAAAAAGTACCATACTAATAAACTTACAGTACTCGTATTATAAGGTATTACGTTCGTTTCTGTACAAATCGGAAATCAACTAAAAACTCTATGCAACTATGCACGTACAATTTACTACAACTACAACTCACTATCGTGTAAGAAACGTTACACTCTATAACAATACAATGCTATCTACACAATAAATATGAATATTCAGTCAAAATTATAAAGTAAAAATGGTAACATTTGAACGACAGCACTGTCAGGCATTTGGTCCCATGTAAAAACTTTAAAGAAAATTCCAGGTTACACTTTCGTCTGCCACAGTCTACCTCCTTTGTGGCTTCCCAACTTTAGTTCGTTCTCTTTGTTTAAAAAAATTGTAGTTACAGATTCATAAAAACACGATTCATTAAAATACTCCTCAAATGCAGTCTAAATAGTCTGTGGTAAAGGGAAAGACTACCGCACACTATTTAGATTATACCACTCGCTAATGGTGAAGGAAAACATCGTGAGGAAACCTGGGTGCCTAAGCTATTCACATACCTCAGCGCTTGAAATCGCCAATCCGCGGTGGGCACGCGTGGTGATTAAGCCCATACAGAGAGTATGTCTCTGAGAGAAGACCTGTGCCCTACAGTGGGACGTATATAGGCTGCTTATGATGATGAAGGAGTGTATTACAGGAATCGAGTTTTATTGAACAACACTGAGAATCTTTACTGTCGGGTAGCCTTCCAATAGAGATTTTGTAATAACATAATTTACATATTTTTATGAAACGTTTTGTCAGACTTAGCGTGCCCCACATGGCTTATAATTCAGTCTTAACTAATTATAATTGATAGGTGATACCAACTAAATCATAGACTTTCAGTGTTATTTATAAACTGTCGATTTCACTAAAATACTCTTAAGACGGAGTTAAAACCGGTTTATAATAGGAATTTCTGTCGTCAAACCGACTTTAACTCAGTCTTAAGAGTTTTTTACTGGAATCGACTTTTTATAGATAAGACTTTACCTTCTTTAATTTTAATTTTTTATGTTTTAGATAAGTAATTTACATTGTTCTTGTTACTCTTTAGCCGCTTTCAGAAACCTTCCTGGTTTATCTCTAAGCGGCGATCGTTCTATTTTAAATTCTATAAGTTATGTAGGTACAATATAAAAAGCCTACGTACGGTTTGGCGCAGGAGATGCATAGCATCATTGATGCAAATAAAAATAAATAAATAAATTAGCGCGCAATAAGTAGCGATGGCCCACCAATCCGTAATAAGTAGCGATGGCCCACCAATCTGCAATAGGTAGCGATGGCCCACCAAGCCGCAATAGGTAGTGACGGCCCACCAATCCGCAATAAGTAGCGATGGCTCACCAATCCGCAATAAATAGCGATGGCCCACCAATCCGCAATAGGTAGTGACAGCCCACCAATCCGTAATAAGTAGCGATGGCCCTGTTGGGTATAGGACCCGCTCTGCTACCAGAGACCAAGGAGACAGGGCCGCCTGCCTCCTGGTCCCAAATTAAACACTAATAAACACGGAAACACAAGTAAAACACTTACAGAATGTCCAATGTTTCGTCGACGGTCCTCGTCGAATAGGCAGCCGGCGCCTCCCGGGATGCCTGCACCGGATCGCTAGTGGGAGCCCTAGTCTTCCCCAGACTACCCCAAGAGCGCTCTTCCCCAGAAAACTGCGTCTCAGTGCAGGTTCTTGGTACCACGACCTCGCGGTCTCAAGGGAGAACTGTTCGTCTCACTTTCACGAGGGGAAACCTTTCCCCTCACCACAAATCGTCAGGAATGACTCGGGAACCTTCCCTCCTTTCTTAAAGTTCACTCCACGCGAAGATATAAAGCCGGCAATCCAATTGCAAACAATTTAGATAAGTATAATTTGCTCAACCACGAGCCAACCAAGCAAGAAAATTTTTCAAGTGCAATAACCTCAAAAGTAAGTGTCATCTGTCACAGACAATGTTGCTACTTTATTCCGAACATCCCCCCGCTCCGGGCTGAGAGGCTCAGGCCGCTAGTCTAATCAACCGGGAGACGAGAGAGCGTTGCTACGGCTCGTCGCAGAATCGAACCATCGACCAACACATCCGCGACGCGTGGAGTTCCGTCCTCCCCAAATAGCAACTTTAAAATGCGCCCCCGGCGCCAAAACAAGGATGGCCAATTGGCCTCTTTCAAAAGTACCAAATCCCCTTCCCTAGGGGGCTCGGTCCTGTCTGTCCACTTCACCCTTTGCTGCAACATATGCAGGTATTCAACCGACCAACGATTCCAAAAGTCCTGGCCCATTTGTTGCAACATTTGAAAACGTGACAACCGTGACGTACGTTCATCCCTCCATGGGTATTCTGGCAGCGCAGTAAGTGGCTGTCCAATCAAAAAATGGCCAGGAGTCAGGACCTCTAGATCGTTTGGATCAGAGGACAGGGGACAGAGAGGACGAGAATTGAGGACCGCCTCTACTTTACAAAACACAGTAACAAGCTCCTCAAACGTCAGGACAGTCTCTCCGATCACGCGGCGGAGGTGAGTCTTCGCTGACTTGACGGCAGCTTCAAAGATACCTCCCCAGTGAGGGCAATTTGGGGGACTAAACCGCCAAGTTACCCCTTTCCGGGCGAGGATTTGACTTAAACTATCACCATTATTTTCTAAAAATACATTAACATCCTTTAGATAGTTTATGGTACCCTTGTAGTTTGAGCCATTGTCGGAGCGAATAAGTGAGGGCAAGCCTCTGCGCGACACGAAACGATCCAACGCGGCGACGAAGGCCTCAGTAGACAATGCTGAAACTACTTCCAAGTGGACAGCCTTGGTGGCCAAGCATACAAACACGCATAGGTAAGCCTTCACAACCCGAGCGTTGCGAAGGGTGGTCGTTTTTACTGAAAACGGCCCCGCAAAGTCCGTTGCGACTCCCTCAAATGGCCGAGACTGATTAACTCGGTCCGGCGGCAGATCTCCCATCTGCGGCTGCATGAGTGAAGCCTTCACTCTGTAACAAGGTACACACTGAAAGAGGACGCTTCGAATGACTCTTCGAGCAGACAATATCCAAAACTCCCTTTGTAGGATAGCTAATAATGCCCCACATCCGGCATGGGCATTACGAATGTGTCGATCCGACACCAAGAGCTTTACCAAAGGTCCATCCTTTGGTAACAACAAGGGGTGGCGGCTTCCGTAAGGCAGGTCAGCTTTCCGAAGCCGACCCCCAACACGCAAAAGTCCCTCCGAATCCGTAAAAGGATTTAACCTGGCGACCGCTCCCTTGAGTTTGGTGCGACCCTCGCGCAGGATCCGAAGTTCAGCCTCGAAGCGGTCCACCTGCACGATGCGAATCCAGTGCAGCAGCGCGTTCCGACGTTCACAACTGGGGACAAATGTTTATCACTCGGATTTCGACAGTTGCGAACAAATCTTTTAATCCAGCTGGTAACCGCCAGCAGTTTATCCAGACTGCTATACCGCCCAGGCAGCCAGTCGGGATCCAAGGCCGTCTCCACAGCCAGGGCGTGCACCCGCACGCCAGGCAAAACTTGAATCGACCTGTCCACCTGCTGGACAGGCCACGAAGTCTCTGGTTCCTCCAACCAGGCTGGTCCCCACCAAAGTGAATGAGACACCAATTCCGGAGCTGTGCAGCCCCGGGAAGCACAGTCAGCTGGGTTCCAATCACCTGGGACGTGTCTCCAGATGATGGGGATGCCAATGTTCTGTATCTGGGAAACCCGGTTTCCCACGAAAATTTCCAAAGTATGTGGCGCCGCGCGCAACCATGCCAGCGCGACTTGACTGTCTGACCATGCAAAGACATCCCGGATGTCAATGGTGGCAGCCAGCTCACGAGAGACGTGGCTTAACAATCTGGACAACAGATGAGCTCCGCTCAACTCTAGCTTAGGTATGGTCAGACGAGTTCTAATAGGAGCCACCTTGCTCTTTGCCAAGAGTAAAGCGACGTTGACCCGACCCTCGGAATCAACCGTACGTAGATACACTACCGCAGCGTACCCCCGCTCGGATGCATCACAAAACCCATGCAGACTTGCCTGATACTTGCCCGGCGGCAAAATCCGACGAGGCAGGGCAACCCGGTTGACCTCCTTCATCGAAGATATCAGCGCAAGCCAGGTGTCCAGTGGAGGCCCGATGAGCGGCTGCAGCAGACACTTGGCCAGGAAGATCACTGGGCTAATCCACCCGTTCGGATCAAACATACGAGCTATGGTGGACAGCACTGTCCGTTTACTCCAGACCCTCTGGTGCTCCAGGTCCACCTGGAACGTGAAAATATCATTAACGGGTTGGTATTGCATTCCTAACACCGCTATCATGTTGGGATCTTCCACATCCTCAAACAAATTAGGGTTCTGTTGGTGATCCTCCGGGATACCCTCCAACAGACCCGGCTCGTTAGACAACCATTTCCGCAGCTCGTAGCCTCCGGCTGCTAGAATGGCAATCAATTCATCCCGCAGTATGAGAGCCTCCTCGATACTTTGGGCCCCGGTGCACACATCGTCAACATAAAGGTCGCGTGCCAACACGGCGGCTGCGCGGGGAAAGCGGGCCCGTTCCCGCTCTGCCAACTCTAACAAGCAGCGAATGGCAATATAAGGGCTGGACTTCAACCCATATGTGTTTGTGTTGAGCTCGTGGACGGTCACTGGGTCCTCCGGGTGTTCACGCCAGAGAATCAGCTGGAAACGCCTGTCATCTGGGTGGATAACCGTCTGCCGAAACATCATCCGGATGTCCGCTCCAAACACCACCTGATGTCTTCTAAAGTTCAGTATAATGTCCACGACATCCCTGTGCAACTTGGGACCGGAATGCAAGCACTGATTTAATGACACCCCTGTCGACGTGGGGGCTGAGCCGTCAAATACGGTCCTCAGCTTACCTGACGACGCCTTCACCACCGCATGGTGAGGCAAGAAATAATGCTCAGTTGACCTCCAATCAACTCGAGCCGGAGACATGTGGCCCAATGCCTCATACTCGCGCATAAACTCAATGTACTTATCGCGAAGGACGGGGTCACGCCGCATGCGCCGTTCCATGGCCAGCAGTCGTTTCTCCGCCAGTGCCCTGGACTGCCCTAGAACAGGAGAAGAAGCAATGAACGGTAACCTAGTTACGAATTGACCGGACGTCAGCCGCAACGTATTGGCTTGATAAAAGGCCTCACACTCCTCATGGTCCGGATCCACCCTTGGAACCATGGGAGGCTCCTCAACTTCCCAAAATCTTTGCATCGCCTTGGCAAGAGATGCAGACGCAATGACCTTCGACTCGTCCGGAGTCGAGTCCTCAAAGACTGGCCCCATTACAGAAAATCCAAAAATTGTCGACACTGCCACCAGTGAAGAGGGCCCCAGAACCTTCTGGGTGCCTAGTAGGACCCATCCTAATACATCCGAGCCCAGGAGTAGATCCACTGGAGCGGGATGGTAGAAAAGTGGATCGGCCAGATCCAGATCCGACGTACACAACTTTATACCTGAGGGGAGATCTGTAGATGGCTGCCATCCTACAATGGTATCCATTACCATGGCCATAGCCGAAATCCTCAGCGTAGAAGAGTGTACCGACGAAAAGGTGAAGTACGTCTGCCCAGCCAGACGCGGAACCTTCACACCGCCAATTCCCAAGAGGGGCACCGAGGGGGCACCCAGCCCTAAACCTAATTGCTCGGCCACTCGTGTTGATAATAGACATCCCTGGGCCCCCGAATCTAGCAGGGCCCTAACCCTAACCGAATCTCCCTGGGGGCCCCATACGCGGACCACCGCGGTGGGCAGCAGAACCGTCCTCGGTTCTGCGCTTGCAGAGGGGCAGGCTAGCTACAGACTCCCCCTCCCGTAGGGGGGCCCCTGCTCGTACTGTGGCTGGCGAGTGCACATCGCCATCCTAGGCAGGGTATACCCTGCAGCCCTACCGTACCTGTAATACGGCGGGTGGTACTCCAGCCGTGGGTACTCGTGGCACGGCGGAGAGTAGTGCTGTGGCACCTCTGAGCCGCGCTGCTCCACGCCAGCGCGCGCAGGAACCGGTGCGCAGAGACGAGACCCTCTCCCCGTGTCAACCATCGGGCCCCCGCCCGTAGGGGCCCAACTCACACTCGGGCCGGCTGCATGGTAACCCGCAGGTGCGGGGCCCCCCATGGGTCCACGCGCAGGTACCTGGCTCAGCTCCCGGTGTGGGGGTGCGCCTCGTGGAGGACTCCTCCTCCCATCGGACGGGGGGCCTCGCCCTGAGGGGCCCCCGCCCGTAGGGCGCCGCTGTTGTGCCGTCGGAGAGTCCGCTCCCGACCTGTTGGCACACAACATTAAGTGGTGCGGCCCGCCGCATGCACGACAACGCTGGGGCCTGGGGCAGTTCCGTTCAAAGTGGTCCCCCAGGCAGCCAAAGCACAGGCTATTGCGCTTCACCATGCGCCGCCTATCAGCAACTGGCAACCCTTGCCAGTCGTGGCACTTCAGCAGAGTATGGCCCGCGTGCCCACACTGCAAACAAGCCGAGTCCTTCCCGGCCGCCGCCAGTGCCGCCAAGCGCGCCGTAGTGCGTCCTCGCAACGGCTGCGCTGGCTGGGACGTACTGCGCGCCGGTGAGGCGCCGCACTTACACGTCGGCGCCGCTGACTGCCTCAAGTCCGGTTGTGAGGTCTCCACGACCCTGGCCTCATATTCGAGGAACTGAATGAGGTCCACGAATTTAGGCAACGCGTTGACATCGCGCTCCGCAGACTCCCGTTCGAACCTAGAACGCATGTCCGTCGGCAACCTACTTAAAGTAATGTGCACGAGGAGAAAGGACCACTCGTCCACGGGCAGTCCCAACGTCCTCAGTGCATTACAGGCCACTGTAATTGGGGTCAACAACTGCAGCCTCAATTGTGACCGGTTGGTCAGCTTGGGCAAAGCCAATAGCTGACTGACATGCGTATCAGCCAATAGGCGCACGTTCTGGTATCGCGTGTTCAGTAACTCCCACGCAATGCTGTAGTGGTCGTCCTCGACCTTGAGATGTTGGACGAGCGACCTCGCTTCGCCCTCCAGAGTGGACAACAAATATGCCATTTTTTGTCCACGAGACAAGTCTCCTCTAGAGTCCACTAGAGATGTAAACATATTTTTAAATGGAACCCATTCTTCCACAGCGCCTCCAAAATGTGACAGCTGTAGGGTGGGCAGCCTACCTGTGATGCTTACTAAATCCTCCCTGGGTGTATGTGTAGGTACAACATGACCCTCACGTTGTCTCCTGATGTCCGATGCCCTTTGGACTATGGAGTCACCAATCTCCATGATCTGGGTGAAGTCCTGCTCATAACCTGCCCAGACCTCGTGGGTGGGTGCTGGAGTACTGCCTGACAACGACTTCATGGCCCCTTCCGCCTCAATGAGACGTTGAGACACCTGTTCTGCACGTTCCAATATGGCATCGTCACGATCCCTACGTGACAATAGCCCCTGGGCATTGGTAAACCAACGCAATTCATTGGCCAATGACGCCCTCGCCATCGCGTTAGAGTAATTAATATTGACAACAAATATTAATTTATTGATAGCTCCCCGCTAACAAAATACCAAAACTCAACAATGGCCCAATGTAGATGAAATTATATTAAATAGTACAGTATATATATATATAGCAACGGGTACCCTACCACAGATTACTAACATACATCTTTCCAAGATACAAAAGACTAACAATTTTATTAAAGATAAAAGATTAACAAGAGCCGTCTTGTACAAGAACAATATAATTATGAACAAATATCTGTCCTAGATATTACAACAAGACAAGTGTTTTAACAAGAGCCGTCTTGTACAAACCGAACAAATTATAAAGTAATATCTGTCCTAGATATAATAGCAAAAACAATACATATCAACTTTTACAAAACCATTTGTCACCGAGAGTACTTGCATACAACGTGAGTGTTTCCCACAGGGTTAAGGGATTAACCATGCTCTGCTACCAGAAAATGTTGGGTATAGGACCCGCTCTGCTACCAGAGACCAAGGAGACAGGGCCGCCTGCATCCTGGTCCCAAATTAAACACTAATAAACACGGAAACACAAGTAAAACACTTACAGAATGTCCAATGTTTCGTCGACGGTCCTCGTCGAATAGGCAGCCGGCGCCTCCCGGGATGCCTGCACCGGATCGCTAATGGGAGCCCTAGTCTTCCCCAGACTACCCCAAGAGCGCTCTTCCCCAGAAAACTGCGTCTCAGTGCAGGTTCTTGGTACCACGACCTCGCGGTCTCAAGGGAGAACTGTTCGTCTCACTTTCACGAGGGGAAACCTTTCCCCTCACCACAAATCGTCAGGAATGACTCGGGAACCTTCCCTCCTTTCTTAAAGTTCACTCCACGCGAAGATATAAAGCCGGCAATCCAATTGCAAACAATTTAGATAAGTATAATTTGCTCAACCACGAGCCAACCAAGCAAGAAAATTTTTCAAGTGCAATAACCTCAAAAGTAAGTGTCATCTGTCACAGACAATGTTGCTACTTTATTCCGAACAGGCCCACCAATCCGTAAAAAGTAGCGATGGCCCAACAGTCCGCAATAAGTAGCGATGGCCCACCAATCCGCAATAAGTAGCGATGGCCCACCAATCCGCAATAAATAGCGATGGACCACCAATCCGCAATAGGTAGTGACAGCCCACCAATCCGTAATAAGTAGCGATGGCCACCAATCCGTTACAAGTAACGATGGCCCAACAGTCCGCAATAAGTAGCGATGGCCCACCAATCTGCAATAAGTAGCGATGGCTCACCAATCCGTAATAATTAGCGATGGCCCACTAATCCGCCATAAGTAGCAATGGCCCACCACTCCTCAGTAAGTAACGATGGCCCATCAATCCGCAATAAGTAGCGATGGCCCACCAAGCCGCAATAGGTAGCGATGGCCCACCAATCCGCCATAAGTAGCAATGGCCCACCACTCCTCAGTAAGTAACGATGGCCCATCAATCCGCAATAAGTAGCGATGGCCCACCAAGCCGCAATAGGTAGCGATGGCCCACCAATCCGCCATAAGTAGCAATGGCCCACCACTCCTCAGTAAGTAACGATGGCCCATCAATCCGCAATAAGTAGCGATGGCCTAGTAATCCGTAATAAGTAGCGATGGCCCACCAATCCGTAGGTACGGTCATCAGCACATCAACCTCGATGCGTTTATTTAAATAGGTACAGTTGTCGAGATTTCATACTCCCGTTTGGACAGCTGTCATTATGATGCAATTAAGGATGCGAACCAAATAAATCGGTACCCTGAATATGCGATTATCATGATAAATCGATTTCAAATTATATCACTTCACTTGGTTTCTTAAGTTATAGTATAGTAAGTTATAGAATGATACACAAAAAAACCTGCATTCCGGTTTCTTTGTTCAGTGAAACTTTATCCACTTTCGCCAGATGAAGAGCGAAAATTATATACCTAATACATAATCAATAATAGAAAATAATCGTAATACATTTATCAAGTAAATTATCAATATTGACGTCTCTGTCTCTTCTTTTTGTATGAGATCCCTTCGTTTTTGTACTACATTAGCCCCGTGTGCTTTCGTGATCGTGGCAAATACACCCAAGCAAAAATGCACCGAATATAAAGAAGCGCACAGTTTTGTTCCAACATGGCGACAAAATACACGAAGATGGGACACCATCGTCAAGAAGTTTTGCCAGGAAAAAAGTTCTTTTTACTTCATCATCATCATTCAGCCACAAGAAGTCCACTGCTGAACATAGGCCTCCTCCATGGATTTCCAAAAAGACCGTTTGGAAGCGGCTTGCATCCGGCGTCTTCCTACCACTTTTTACTTAGTTGATTTTATTTTTATATGCTTATAAAAAATAATGTTAATTTTTTGTCGGTAATGCTATCTACTTCCAGGTTTTTGGCCTTAGGTTCACGGCCATGGGTCCTAAAAATCACTATTAACTTTTACTTATGTGCAATAACGTATTAATAATAATAATAATTAACATTATTGTACCGCCAAATATTGCAAATTCGATATGTAAAACTCCACTAATCCGGACTTGGCCCCCGTGGTGGAGTATGGTCTATACCTTCCTCAGGGAAGAGACCCATGCCCCTCGGTGGGGACATAATGGGTTGATGATGATGATCTGTAAACAATGACATGGTATTTTTTTCTCGGTGGCGCTAGTGTTGGAGCCCCTCATCAGTGCTTATAAATAGTTTTTGTAAAATCTCATGGTTTGCACCTTTAGTAGAATCCTACCCTATAATTTTTGTAATTACGTATTTCACAAAAGAACATTGACTATACGTGTGCCCACGGTATCTTGGTGATTTAAACTTTATTATATCTATAACTTTAGGATTTCCCCTTACGGAAGAAGTTCCGTCTTACATTACAAGGGCGATTTTGTAATAACATGTTTGCAAAAACATTTCTCCTTCGTATTGGACAAGACAAAAATGTTCATAACAACATTTTAAAATAGATAATTTTTACGATGTAATAAAGCTGAACGGTCTTATTTGTAAAAATGCGATTCTTGGAAAGAGTGTTTTACTCCTCAGAGGCAGTTCAAATAATCGGTGGTTACGTTTTTCCCTCAACTCCCTCTATATGTTGTGTGAGCGAAGGTTACACAACAGTTACAGTTACAGTAACAGTTAGAAAAAGACGGAACACGGGAGCGACAGTTAAATTGCCTCGATAGTCTAGCGGTTTACACTTCCAAACCAGAGCTTGTGTGTTCGATGCCCACTGGAGGTCGCCGTAAATCTGTACAAATGGCCTCATTGTATTCACAAAATTGTAAATACACCCAGTATTTACAATTTTGTGATGTCCTTGCCTGATTGCCATAGCGTGATTACTACGTCTCCTATTTTGGGACCGACAGTTGTTGCTTTGTGTGGAAGTGATTTATTTATTTAATTAGCCATGCTATATGTTCCTCCAACAGAACACCAACGGAGATCCTCTCGCTGCCGCCATCCTCCAAGACCGTGCCGCAGTGCCATCTGCCTCCCGAGACGTTCGAAGACTTCGTGCTGGAATGCATTAGCAGAGTGGATATGCAGGGCTGGGAACCTTCTGTCACCATGATGCAGCAGTTCGCGGAGACCTTCCACTTTTACGATTACATCGCCTTGGGGTCCAAGATCTCCACACACGTCGATAATGTAAGTATTAGGGATCTAGGATGTAGAAAAAAGTTCATAAGCGACAGAATAGGTACAAGGGACCGTTTATTAGGATCAAGTATGGAATGCATCAGTAAAGTCGACTTGGAGGGCTGGGAACCCTCCGTCATCATAATGCACCACTTCGCGGAGACCTTCCACTTTTACGATTACGTCGGCTGGGGGGCCAAGATCTCGACACACGTCGATATTGTAAGTATTAGGGATCTAGGATGTAGAACAAAGTTCATAAGCGACCGAATAGGTACGAGCGATAGGAAATAGGTATTGGGGATCAAATATGGACTGCATCAGTAAAGTCGACATGGAGGGCTGGGAACACGCCGTCACCATGATGCAGCAGTTCGCGGAGACCTTCCACTTTTACGATTACGTATCTCGAGGCACGCAGAGAATGTAAGTATTAGGGACCTGAGCTGTGGGTCAAACTTCGAGATAAGTATTATAAGGGACAGAGTAGGTATGAAGGAAGAAAGATTGACATAACAAATATATCGAGCGAATGTGGGTAGAAGCGAAAGTGATCTGTCAGGATCGTGGCAAGTGGCAGTCCCTGGTCTCTGCCTACCGCTCTGGGATACAGGCGTGAGTTTATGTATGTATGTAGAGTAGGTATAAGGGACCGTGTATTAGGAATCAAGATGGAATGCATCAGTAAAGAGGGCTGGAGCATGGAGGGCTGGAAACATGCCGTCATAATGTTGCAGCACTGCGCGGAGAGCTTCCACTTTTATGATTACGTCGGCCTGGGACCAAGATCTCGAGACACGACGAGAATGTGAGTGTAGTGGACTAAAGACCAAGGGCTTGGAGCCATATTTTTTTATCTCATCATTACGTTGGCCAGAGCAAGATCTCAAGACGTCAAAGTGACAAAATATGTAAACGTTACTAACCTAGTCCCGCCTTTACGTACTTGAATTTTTATCAAAAGTGTCCGAGGTAAGTGAAGTCCGAGTTCGTGGTTCGTAAGTGAAAACGGGATCGAGTTAATTATGTGTAGTGCTTACGAAAATTATAATATTAAGTAAACGTTTCTTGGTGACAAAAAGCTGCCCTAAATCATAAAATAGTGTGTTGTACACAATCTTGCTGTTAGATTTTAAACAATGGAATGGACAAAAATAAACAGAATTGCTCTAAAAAGACTGATAAACACACAAATTAATCCAGAACGTACTTTAATCTATTTTTAATGTAATTAAATCCTTGATAACTACACATAATAGGGGTTAAAGTATGAAATTGCCGTTTTATTGCAATAGGTTCTTTGAATTCACATAGAATCTTCATGGTTTGAGGTTTTCGAATGAAACTTTTTTCAAATGGTTTCTATAATGTTCTTTTTTTAAAAAATGTGAAACATTTGAAAATCGACTTTCAATTGTTTTTGTTATTCAATTTAGACAAGAAAGATGGATACTGCGAAAATTCAAGTGATTTTTGAATACGAGTTCCGACGCGGAACTAACGCGGCAGAAACAGCCCGCAATATCAATGCTGCGTTTGGAGAGGGGTCTACTAATGAACGCACCGTGCGATTTTGGTTTAAACGCATTCGTGATGGAAATTTCGACTTAAAGAACGAGCCACGAGGAAGACCGCCCACACAGGTAAATAACGATGAATTAAGAGAGATAGTGGAAGCCGACCCTAGTCAAACTACCCAGGAATTAGCGGCATGGTTTAACGTTACCTTACCCACAATATTGACTCACTTGCGATAAGGTGCGACTCATGAATCGATCTTCACCATTATTGCTCCACGACAACGCGAGACCTCACACAACGCGAGAACTGCAGTTAGAAACCATTCGTCATCCTCCGTATTCACCAGACCTTGCTCCAACGGACTACCATTTTTTTCGTGATTTGGACAATTATCTACGTGACAAGAAGTTTTCTTCCTAGGAGGCAGAACAAAATGCTTTCACACAGTTTGTGCAGTCTAGATCGTCGGAGTTCTATCGCAAAGGCATTAATGACCTTCCCATTTGATGGCAGCAATGTATAGATAATAATGGCAAATATTTTGATTAAATAAATTTAGATTTTTAGTACAAATCGGCAATTTCATACTTTAACCCCTAATATTATGTTGATAAAATTGATTGTAAGAAATATAGGTTAGAGGTGCTCGCGCATCGGTAGATGGCTGGTCTCACATTCTGGAAGCCGTGAGTTTCCTAAGTTACGTACCTACATTTGTGAATTTGTAGTAACTCTGAAGGAAAACATCGTGAGGAAACCTGGTGATGTTCACGTATATACCTCAGCGCTGGAAATCGCTAATGTGAGTAAGCACGGGTGGTGAATTGGTGATTAAACCCATACTCTCTCCGAGAGAAGGCCCATGCCCTTAAATCCGCTGCTTATGATGTGTATTTAGATAGATAGTGAACATAGCATAACAAGAGGGTATCTTATCCTAAGAGTACAGATCGTATCGTATCAGATTGTATCTTCCAGACAGCCTTTGTAAACACTGTCTTCTTTCCTCCACAGCGGCCGAACGACTGGTTAGCAGCCATGACGGCGGCGTGGTGGTGCGGCACCAGCGGCAACGGTTACTGCGCGGTGCGCTGCATCATCTCCGCAGTCAGCAACACGCAGCGCAGTGAGCCGCTGCAAGCGCTCGCAGCGTTACTGCACATGTGAGAGCAGCTTTATACTTCTTTAGAGCAACGGCTACTGCGCGGCGCGCTGCGTCCTGTCTGCAGTCAGTAACACGCAGCCCGGTGAGCCGCTGCAGGTGCTGGCAGCGTTACTGCACATGTGAGAAAAAATTTCTTTAGAGCAACGGCTACTGCGCGGCGCGCTGCATCCCTCTCTCCAGTCAGTAACACGCAGCGCCCGGTCGCAGCATTATTGTACATGTGAGAGCAGCTTTAGACTGCTTTAGAGCAACGATTACTGCGCGCCTCACTGTGTCCTTTATGCAATCAGCAACACGCATCGTAGCGAGCCCCAGCATTATTGCATATATTAATTTAGTTTTAGAGCAAAGACTATTGATACGCATAATAGGTGGGCAGACCGGTGACGTTTTGAATTTCTGTTTACCTAAAATGTGTTAATTCTACATTTTCGACGTCAAAATCATAAATTGTTCCTCGACGATCGTTGTTAGCGCAGCTCTGCATCCCAGCGATCTTGACAAAAAAATAAAGCAAAATTAATATTTATTCGTACATACATTGTTGTTTTTACTCCTTGTAAAAAATACACTGGCGGACGGAAAATCTTTCCGTAGCAATCATTGACAGCCACTCATTTATGAATTTTTTTTTTAACTGTCTTGACATCGTCTGAAGCCGTGTTTCCTCTCCATTTATAAAAGATCTATGTAATTTTATAAAAAGCAACAAAATTCGATTGTGATTCTATTACTAATGTATCTGGTTTTTTATGTATTTTATCTTTTTTGTTATTACTACATCACCACAATTAACTTACGGGATTTTGTTAAATATTAAAAAAAAAAAAAAATGCTATCTTCAAAACTCGACATTGGCAGAATCCTTAGGGTAGCCATAATTAAGAATTGAATTGAATGTTTTAGGTGGTTTTACATACTTACTTTTGTTGCAGGCAATCGAAGCTAGAGGACGCCAAAAACATCGCCTATCTAATGTTCTACTTCTCGCCGAAAACAAAACTGGAAGCGTTTTTGGTCGCAGTCACGCATACTAATATGGTGAGTTCAACCCCCACCTACTAGAGGGCGCTTATTTTAATTCTAAGGATTCTCGTTCGTAATATTTTGTGGAAGGTGCTAAAAAAATAAAACTTGAAGTTATCTCTAGATGGCGCTACTTACGAATGTTCTAGGAGTAGTATAGTTTCTGACAACGTCATCTTAAAATTCCAGTAGTATAAAACTCTGTTTTTTTCCCAGTTGGAATACGAGCAAGCAATCTGGATGTACCGCTATTCTCTCACGATCGACGAAAAGTTTCTACCTTCCAAGGCCTGTCTCCACGCGACAATGTGTCTTATGTTATTCGGAGACAAGTCCAAATTGAAACCGGAGGTGGACTGAACGGTAACGCTCTCAGTACTTAACTCCAGGGTGACATCGAATTCTTTAGCAAAATTTTCAGTGGCTATTCTGACCATATTTGGAACTCTATAGCACTAGCTTAAAAAATGTTGGGTCAAGAAAAGTTTGTTGTTCTAAAAATTACTTTGCTTTATCATAAACAAACCATATCAGAACAAAAAATATAAAAATAAAAAAAACACTTAGGAGGTTTATGGTTATTTTACTTCTTTACGCATATTTGAAGATAGACTCTTAAATGTTCAACGTGTGAGAAAACATTTTTCAGTGCTAACTATTGTTTATAAAGATGACAAGAAAATTCCCTGAAAATATTGCTAACGATTTCAATTTCTCACTGTATTATTACGCCGTTCGATGACAATGACGTTTGATGTTGTCAATGATACTTCGTGGAAATTAGCATACTATTTTGCTGTACACAGTTGACTGGAGTCGTGATATTACTATCAATGATAAAAAAAATTGTCCCTAGCCAATACCTGTTAGGGGGCTCCATGGGGTTCAGTATGAATGACAAAAAACATTTTTTCTACATAAATTTTGCAAATTGGCTTTCGCAACCATGTTATTAGTAGTTTTGGGACCCGCGATCGAGAACCTACAATCATGAACCTGGAATACGGTTGTGACTCTTTAAAATCGCCATTTTTATGATTGAGAGAATTGGGTGTCATATGAGAGAATTGGAGTGCTACACAATTCATCGGTTTACTAATGTATTGCCAAAAATCGTTTCCCAAAGTATTACTTCCCAAACTATTTTCCGCAAATTATCACTTGGCAAAAAAACATTTCTCAAAACAACTTAAAGCAAATAAACAGTTAGCAAAAGTTATTATGGCAAGTTATTGTTTACCAAATAAATACTTGGTCAAAATTCATTTTACCAAGCATTATTCAGTCAAAAGTATAATTTGACCAAATGAATAAAATGCGAAATGTAAACTAGAACAAAAATTTTTTTGTTTGACTCAAAACTAAGTTTTTTAGTGAGATATTTTTTTTCGCTTTTATATAAAAAAAAAGAACTAACACCCGAAGTTTCAGGATGGAGCGTCGCTGCGCTCCGCTCCATCCTGGAACTTCGAACCTATTTTTGCTTATGTGTACTGACCTAACAACCAAATTTCAAACACACTTTTTACACCAAATTGCTTTCGTAAGTTTTTTTTTAAATCAGAATATAATACTACAAATAAATGTATCTTAAGCTTAAATTTTTAAATTACTTGTATTTATGCCTAATAGTATTTAACCACATGAACAAAATGCGAAATATAAATTTAATCAAACAATTATTTGCTATATAACACTTGCCAAAATAAAACGTTAGCATAATAAACGTTTGTCTTAAGAAAACTTGACGCAGTAAAATTATGCGAAATGATAATTTGACCAAATGAATAAAATGCGAAATGAAAACTTGCTAAAGTTTCATTTGGGAAATGAAACTGATGCCATAAGTTTATTGGGAAGTATAATTTGGCGAAAAATACTTTGGCGAAACGGCGGTATCCCCAATTCATCATTTACTTTTGAAAAATCGTGCTCAATTACTGTATTATGCCATGAAATTAAAATCTGTTTTCTACATGTTCTACGATTGATTGCGTAGCTTATCATCGTGCATTGTCACTAAGATCCAAAGATGACCATTTCTTTATAGGTTTCATTAAATAGGTTTTATTTACGAAAGTAACGTAACTGAACTTTGTGATTAAAAAGGGCGTCGCTGGCTGAAGATTCTGCTTGAAACCCGATAATTCTGGAACAAAGGACTGAACAAATTTCAAACTGCGTACGCTTTGGTGGAACAAATACAGCTCTAAAGCCTCCATAAGCAAGTTATCCTATAGGACATGGTCAATCGGTAAGTATAGGGACATGAAAATGGAAAGACAGTTATTGCAATATGCTCTGTAAAATAAGTTATGATTTATTTTCCGCGTGGAGCCCCTTAATTGCGCTAAGAAGAGAAGATTTAATAATATCATTAATAATTGTAATTTTTCACTTGATCCAATTGTATAAGAAAACCCCACCTGGCTGATCACACCGGTGTATAATGAAATTACAAATCCCGTAAAAGATATTTTATATGAATTTTACTCCATGAATACTCTTGTATATTTGTAATAATGAAGAGTCAGATTGGTATTTTGCCAGTTAGAAAGGCTGTTTGGAATTACCCGAACACGGGTATATTCTATGTAGTTAGGTTCTATTAATTGTGATAGTACAATAATTTTGTAAACGTACTTTAATTATGCTCAAGTTTGGAACTGAGGCGTCTATTTCTTATATACGTTGAAATGTTTATTAATTTTATAAAAAGTCAAATTCATTATTAGTTTTTAGTTCCGCCTTTAAAAGCAAATTAATTTGTGAAGTTAAATTTCCTTTACTTCCTTAATATTTCGTTAACAAATTATATTGGAAGCGGTCCTCCATTATAGGAGTTTAAATTATATTCCCTGCAAAGAGAATAAGTATTTGAGTACATTACGTATTTCGATGTTTTTTTTTTATTTATAGACCAATGTGATACATATATTCTTTACTCATGTAATAGAACGAAATTTTGCATTTATGTTATGCTGGGGCTTGGCTTGGGCATCTTAATTAACTGTAATTTCTACTAAAACAATCGTTTGACGGCTATAACACTGCAATAAAGAATACAATTAAATTTCTACCTGAAACCAGAACTTCAGCAACCCGTCGAATATGTCTAGGCACCTTGTGCCAGCCAATGGACAATAATTAAAAAAAATATTAAGCTGAAATAAAAAAACCGTTTGGAGATTAAGCTTCACAAAATACAACAAAAATACTCAAAGATTTTTCTGTAGTTTTGTTTCAGAGATAATTGAAAAATTGCAAAATAAAAAAAAGCCGGTACAGCGGCTCTACAGCGTGGTACAGTACGATTAAAATCAGTTAATGATTCGGCCAACGTCGGTAATTGTCATGAATCCCTCATCTCTCACATAGAGTTATCAGTTTACAGATATGACCTTTAATTATATTACTCGTTGTCTTATTGAATACAATACAAGAACGATATGAGCAAAAAAACCTTTGTAATTTGAAATTAGAAAAATAATTGACTATTTTGAAAGTATGACTTCTTAGTGTCAATAAAAACTAAAAACTGTTTGACGTATATGATACATTTATGTTTATGAACGCTAATTTCATTCATGAAAATATTCGATTCTATCAAATTTTATCAAAATTAACTTACCATAGTTATGTAGGTATCATGGCTTCAACAAATTTAAAGCGGGGTAAAAAAATTGCTGCTCAATCTCGTGAAATTGTAAATAATGCATATAACTATTTTAGAAAAGAAGCTAATTTATTTAAAAAAGAAGAAAGTAAAAATAATGGACAGGGTTTGTGAAGCAACCGGAGTTTCGGAAAGCAGCGTGTTAAAAATTTTGAAGGAAAACGACAAGTTCTCAGATCAGTCACCTAAAGATCAACAAGATAAAAAAAGTCAAATTGCTTTTATAGTTTGTGGTAGGTATATCGAATCGAATTTTCATCTGTGAACGAAAGGTGAAAGAAAAAATGTTAGCTAGCACGATCTAGCCTAAAAATCAACTTTAAAACTTAAACATAACTATTATTTCCAAATAAATACAACAATGAAAATATACGTGTCCCCTATTTTTCTGTTTTCTTCTCAAAAAAGCAATAAAATTATATAGCTTTATTTTTGCACCATTGTCAATTCCAAACATTTTTTTGGGTTCCGTAATCTGACAAGAAACTCTTATAGTTACGCCATGTCCGTCTGTCTGTCCGTCCGCGGCCTAGCGCAAAGACCGGTGGTGGTACTAGAAAGCTGTAATTTGATGTGTGTATACATATTTGTCACGCCGACAAAGTTAAAAAATAAAATGTTGGATTTTTTTTACTTAGGGGGAGGCCTAACATGAAAAGTGGGGATGATTTTTTTTTCTCGTCTACCTCATCATGTGGGGTATCGTTGGTTTGTTCGTTGAAAAATATTGTGGGTGTAGGAAGACCATTTTTCGATTTAAGGTTCCGTTTGCGATTGCGAAATATTAAGCTTTAAAGCGCAAATTTTTGTCCGAGTAGGGTGTCCTCCCCTCTCCTGGCTAAACGGTTGATTGTAGAAACGTGAAAAAATTCAGGGTAGTAGCACATATAAATAACTTGAAAGGAACAGTATCACGGCTAAGTAGGCTTTACTAGTTATAAAAGTAAAATTTCGTACAAAATCCATTGAAAATGTCTTCGATGAAGTTGTTAGTTCTGTAAAGCAGAAAAAACCCTATTTCTACGGAACCCTACATTGCGCGTGGCCCGACATGCACTTGGCCGGTTTTTTATCGATTACGATTTTTGTTTATAGAAACCGAAGTATGGGTACCTTTGAAGCCTTTTCGCTCGGTATACCTAAAACGCAGTGAGCCAAAGTCGCGTTATGCGTAGACCAAACGTGAATTAAGACAAATAGAAGAAGAAGAAGAAGAAGAAAGACAAAGATACGTCACAGAAACAAAATAAAATACGACTTAGGCCCAATAAAATTTATGAAACACTTATTAGGTAGAACACTATTAGACCGAACGCAATTTAGAGCGAACGTGATTTAGACCCAATTCGACGTAGACCAAATTCGTAACTGGAGCCTTATTGCGGTTCTCAATTAAAATGGTTATCGATTTGACGTTTCATACTTAAAAACGTTATATCTCGGAAACTATTCATCCTAGACTATAGTTGTCAGCAGGAAGTTAGGCATAACGCGATTTAGACTAATTGTAAAATAGGTGTATAGCGAAAACAGCTTTAATAATTGTAGGCAAAACGCGACTTACACTGAGAAAGAGGTTTTCAACGAAATTGGCACATAGCCACTTAGTCACAACGATAAAATTAAATGACATTTAGGCATAACGCGACTTTGGCTCACTGCGTTTTAGGTATACCGAGCGAGAAGGCTTTTGAAGTATAGGTATATTCCGTATCAAATGACTTTTCCCTCGATGACCACAAACCGTTGATTACAATAGTTAAATACGGAATGTAATAATGTGTATCATGTTCTTTACTGGTCCTCGGCCGGCGATCGACTTAAAATATACCTAGCTGTCATTCTGTATCACAGTTCTGTATGGTGTATTTTCTAGTATTGTTCCAGTTCAGTGGGTTTGGTATAGTCGACAGCAGGTAAATATTTACAGTATTTTATAAAAACACGAGTCCTTGAAACACTCGTCAGGTGCAGTTTCAATAGTCTGTGGCAAAGTCTACAAGTCAAATACCACCTGACTATTTATATTGCGTTTATGGAGTGTTTTAAGGGAATCGCGTTTTTATAAATATAACATCGTTACATTATTGTTTTAAAGTCACCCTTAACGCAATTAATTAAAGTGCACGTATGTAAAGACTGATGTGCTGTCGACTGTACAATAGTCACTGGGTTTTAGTGGCTCCACGAGTCGCGAAACCCTTTGTGTTTTTTAGTCTCCTATTTGAGTTTTTTTATATATTATTCGTCAGCTTTTAATGCGCTCCGTGTAAGTACAATTATCGAACAAAGATGTTATGCGAAACGTGCTGGCCACCCTTCCGTTTTTCTATGAATTCGTGAAACGTTCAAAAATCTACAAAATTGTTCTACCAAATAAGTGAACAGGTGAATAAGTGTCAAGACATCTATGGTCCTGTTTTATTTATTCGTTTTGTCTGTTGTGTATTTAGTTTTCTTTCTGTTGTTGTGCATATTATGTTACTTATCTGCTTATTTGGTTTCTGTGATGTATCTTTTTGGTATAATAAATGTCTTTCTTCTTCTTCTTCTTCTTCATAAATTACGTCACACGAATTTAATGATTTTTGGAGCCCTACCTCATCAAATATGGTGACATTCGTGTGACCTCTCATTAGAAATTATAGAATTAAAACGCACTCACATTCCTGGTGATTCCAATATTCTATCCATCTACAGTTACTCACTTATATTTCTATTTCATATCTTTTTTTCATAAAATCCAATTTATAAGACACTAGCAGTGCCCGCGACGACGTGCGCATGGTATTTGCCTATAGCTTATGTCCACCCAAAGGTCCATTGTAAATATTGGGGAAAGAATTTTTGAAATCCGATAAGCACGTTCGGTGATTATCCCCTACATACGAACTTATCAGAAACATATAAACTTACAGAGTTTTTATATTCTATTTGTTGCACTCATCCGTGCTGAGGACAATTTTAAAAACCTATTTATAGGCTGAAAATTCCACCCATGCCGGGACTTGAACCCGCGACCTCTGGCTAGATAACACGATCCCTTTATAAACTCCTTAAAATCGGTTTAAATAGTATGGGAAAGACTACATCACAGACTATTAAACTGCATTTGAGGTGTGTTTTAGAGGAATCGTATTGTCATAGAAAACACTGTTAGCATTTAAATCAAAATAAAATAAATAAACTTCAGTAGAGGTAATATTTTGTTTTTCTTTACAGTCGAAATTTATACATGTGACGACTCCCCCTCTTGTTACACGATGTCACAATTTGTCGTCGTCCCTCCCTCCCCCTTACCGTGTGACGTTATTTAGGGATGGCCGCTAAAGATTCAGAATAAGAATATTCTGTACGACAATTGAAGTTGTAGTCTTAGGGCCACGGCCAGTTTCTGAATTGAGAATTTCGCTAAGTAAATAGTTAACTGTAGTGCTGTCTCTTCGAATTTCTCAGAGAAGAGCGTGACAGAACGTTACTTAAGTATTTACTTAGTGAAATTCTCAATTCAGAAACCGGCCCTTAGCAACTGAAAATAACAGAAGTCAATACTCCAAGTAATCTTGTTTTTCAATTTATGAATGAAAATATTTATTGATCTGTCTGTCATTTCCGTCAATATTAAGTTATAAGAATTCCCGCTTGTTTTGTACTTAAAGACTGACTCGAAATGTTTTAGATACGTAAGTATAATTGGTGTTTTCAACGTTCAAACATGGACAAATATACAAGGATACATGTAAAATCAACGTGTTTTAATTGTTTTCGTTAGTTCTACCCTTTTTATATGTAAGTCTTACTAGGACTGAACATAATGTTTAGTCGAAGTTATAGATTTCAACCAGGCAGAGCCTCTAGTGGGAACCTCAGGGAAGGAGAAAGAGGGGGCGTCCAAAAACCATCTGGCGCCGATCAGATACGTCGCCGCTTAAGACCGCAGCAAGTGGAAATCTTTTGTAACGGCCCTATGTCCCTTATGGGGGACAACGGAATATAAGGAAGGGATGAAAGATTTCAAAGGGATGAGTCATCTGTCATATTGGAAATGATGGCGGTGTCAAGCGTTTAAAGTCGAGGTGATAATTGTAAAATATACCAATTTTTTTTATTTTTCTGTGATCATAAGTTATTGCTACGGCGAATCGCTTGTAGCCCCGGCTGCCTGAGTGATCTTAAACGATCACGAAGGTTAAGCAACACAGGGCGCGTTCTGTGCATGGATGGGTCGCCGTCTATGCCTAACGCTAGTGGCATTTTTCCGAGCGGTTCCGTGCTTCGCAAGGCACGTTAAGCTGTTGGTGCCGGCTGCCGTCGATAGATGGCAGTCGTTAAGCCAAGTCAGAGGCCTTAGGGCGGCTTGACAACTTCTGACAGTAGACGAGCCACTAGTCTACAAGCCTCCACCAATCCGGACTTGGCCACCGTGGTGGAGTATGGCCTATACCTTCCTCAGGGAAGAGACCCGTGCCCCTCGGTGGGCATCATCAACCCATTATGGTTGATGATGATGAAGTTATTGCTAAATTGTGGTATAATTCCGAATAGTAAATAGACTTTCTTCTTAGCTTATCTCTACGAACTTGCACAAAAAAGTGTTTTCATCTCATTGGAGAGGCCATGTTAAAAGATAATAATCGTGGTTAAGATTTTCTTAACGTTTCGTACTAACCCTTTCGAAAAGTAACTAGCATATGGTACAAAAACGCTCCATACTTAACGCCTTATAATCCAGTCGCGGTGGTAGCCTAGTGGGTAGAACATTGGACTCGGAAGCGAGAGACCCAGGTTCGATTCCCAGTGCGGGCATGTACCTATGACTTTGTTTTCTAAGTTTTGTACATTTGTGAAGTTATAGTAGCAATACCACTCGCTGACTGAAGGAAAACATCGTGAGGAAACCTGAGTGTCTGAGCTATTCGTATACCTCAGCGCTTGAAATCGCCAATCCGCGGTGGGCACGCGTGGTGATTAAGCCCATACTCTCTCTCTCTCTGAGAGAAGGCCCGTGCCCTACAGTGGGACGTATAGGTATAGGCTGCTTATGAATCCAGTCAAAATAAATATTGACTTTGCATTAATTCCTGACAAGTTCGATTTTTGTATAGGTCTTAAATACGTATTTTTTCCTTACGAAGCAACGTTCTCGAGTAACCACGATTTCAGAGTATAAGAAAGTCGTAATTACAATTATTTATATAGGTACACATTTCCACACCACCTCTGAGGTAGTGTACTCGGCTACTCGGCGCATTTTATGGTTCCGTAGTCAAGAAGGAATACAAATACAAATATTTTTTATTTGTGAAATATGGGTAGGTACAAACATAATGATGCGTACAGGTGTAGAAAAAACGTGACAAGTGCTCCATATTTTACCTTGTGGCGTACAAATATTAAAACAAAAGTATGTACAATGTCAAATAAACTGTTAGATCGATGTCACTTAGGTAGATGGTCAATGATTAGTCAATACAAAATTATAAAAACAAATTATTATTATTAATTAATTTATAGAATTATTATATATTAAAATTATTATAAAATTTAGCATTAAAGTCACTCCATCAAAATGACTTGCGTAATTTCTATTGACATCGCGATTATCTGACAGTCAAAAATTCACTCAGCTTGTAAATACATTTCTCTAATAAGTATTCCGTTAATTTTCTTTTAAATAATTCATACTCCAAATTCCTAATATATTTTGGGACTTTATTGTAAATCAGTGGTGCCATACATAGAACACCTTTGTACATCATTGCTGTATTGGCTAGTGGTACTTTAACTTTGTCTAAGTCACGTCTATTTTTCCTGTCCGATCTTTCATATAAGTCAGGGTTACTTTTTACAAATTTTGCTAATTCTAAAATATAAATAGATGGAAATGTCAATAATTTATACTTATTAAAATACGGTTTGCAGCTAACGTCTGGTGCTATTCTGAACATTTGCCGTAAACATTTTTTTTGTGCTCGGAATACATCATCTCTATGCGTAGCATTTCCTCAGAATATAACACCATATCTTAGGTGGGATGCCACAAGCCCATGATAAGCCATAATAAGCGATTCAGTGTGAACTACTGGACCCAGTTTACGCAAAGCATATGCAGATGTATTAAGCTTTTTACATAGTTCTTGAGTATGAATTTTCCAATTAAGTTTACTGTCAATGATCAGTCCTAAATATTTATTTTCAGTTACATTTTTTAATTCTCTGTTTTTATAATTTGCGTTAATGCTGCTGTTAATTGTTCGCTGAGAAAAATGGGTTATTTTGGTTTTTTCAATATTAATCTTAAGGTTATTATTTTCTAACCATGTCACTACTTTATTAATTGCCTCATTAACATCCACTTCATATGAAATTTGATTTTTACATTTGACAGTTATAGTGCTATCATCGGCGAAGAGTGACATTGGTTGTGTAGCGGCATTTGGCAGATCATTTATATATAAAATAAAAAGGAGCGGTCCTAGCACGCTTCCCTGTGGCACTCCATAAGTTATTGACCGTTCTGCCGATGTGTAAGTATGTTCCTCTTTAGTCTCTACATCTATTCTGGATATTTCAGTCACTTGTTTCCTAGTAATGAGGTAAGATTTTATAAGTTTTAATATAGTGCCTCGTATGCCGTATGCTTCTAATTTTTTCATTAATATATTATGATCCACATAATCAAACGCCTGGGTCATGTCACAGTAGATGCAACAGACAGGTATTCTGTTATCTACATTAGTGATGACTGGTTTCAAAAAGTCAAAGATCGCCATATTGATGTTTTTATTTTTTCTAAAGCCTTTTTGTTCTGGTGCCAAGATAAACTTTTTTTCCACAAAATTATATAGTTTCGCAGAAATGTATTTCTCAAAAATTTTTTAAATGATGGGAATTAGAGCCACAGGTCTATAGTTTTCCATTTGTTCCTTACTTTTCTTTTTATAGAGTGGTTTTATAACGCTCGTTTTTAGTAATTCTGGATATGTGCCTGCCATAATTTAAGTAATTCTGGATATGGAACCCTCATAGTTTCGCCTCGTTCGTCCATATGTTGGTCTGTCTGTCCGCGGAATCTCTGGCACAGATCCGGCTGCCAAATCAAATTGACCCTGGCTTCGCTTAACGCAAGGACTTTAAGAGATAACGGGAAGATTTGAAGAGCTCCAAGAGCTAAAGAATATCACGTGACACGTCGTAGGGCTCTCAGAGGTGAGACGCCAACGTGAAGACCTTGTAAGGCTCTCCTCTGGAGAACTATTTTACCACAGATGAGAAGTTAATTCAACCTCCGCGGCTTATCTCTGAGACTATGGGTCGGTTTCTGAATTGAGAATTTCGCTAAGTCAATAGGTACTTAAGTAACGTTCAGTCACTTTTTTTTCTGAGAAATTCGAAGAGACAGCACTACAGTTAACCATTTACTTAGCGAAATTCTCAATTCAGAAACTGGCCGTATTGGTGGTAAAAAGCTTCATTTTGGTAAAAATATACATATTAATCACGCCGACAAAACGGTGAAACAAAATCTTAAAAAAATTGTACCTCCCCTTAGGGATGACTTTTTTCTCGTGTACCCCATAGTGTGGGGTATCGTTGGATGGTCGTGAAAAATATTGTAGGTGCAGGAAAACCATTTTTTGATTCAGGAATCCGTTTGCGCAATGTTAAGTTTCAAAACGCACTTTTTTTAGAGTAGAAATCACTTTAAATCGAGAACGATGCTCCATAGGGAAAAAAGTATTGATACCTTTTTTGTAGAAAATTTTACGATGTACAAACTTGGTTCATCTATTTTTCCGGTAGCTCTCATCGTTTCAGAGCTATACGCAAAAAACGAAAAGTTGTGACATTTGACCCCGGATAAAAAACAACGCACAAGCGGGATCGATGGGAACTTCATTTGTAATGAAGTATTAAATCCAAAAATCCAGCATTTTTCGTCTATTTTGACTGGACTTTTATTATAATATAGGTAGGTTATTATAATATATTTGAGTTATGTCATAAAATAATGTTGCTGTGTTCAGCTCCCGTATCCATGTCTATTAGCTATAAAAAAATATTATGTTTAGTTTTTCTTTTATCTCTTAACACGACCTCTTCAATGAGTTTCATATTTTTAGTTCAAGTTCTCCATTAATAGTGTAGGCAGGCACCAAGGAGGTCAGTGCTTACGACGGATAAAAATAAGCCACTGCAAAAGCTTGCCACCGCCACAGAGGAAAAAACCACCGCCCATCGCTAATCTAAACTTTTCAACTTAAGGCCGGGTTCTTCGAGCGCACAGTTATGAATGGGACTTATTGCGCAGCGCGAGCGAATAGTTGGAGCAAGAAAAGGCATTTTTTAAATTACCGGAAAAAAAATTCTATTAATTAAATTTTGACGACCGACGTCACTAGCGTCACTACGACGACGGATTGGAAGTGTGATAAAGGTATGTAAGAGAATGCTAGAAGATGTTTGATAGGTAGTGCTCAGTTAAAATATTGTAACGCTTTGGTGTAATTACTGTCATGTTACAATATTTATGTCAATAAAATAAAGAAATAACTAACACATTCAGTGACAGTCATTTAGGTGTACCTATTTTTTAAGATCAAAAACTCAGTACAGCCACCTCAAATAAAACCATATCTAGTGATAATTAGACTCATGTTCGCAATTTTTTAGGATGCTATAAAGTTTAAAAAATCATAAAAATAACATATTATATAGGACATTGAAAAGTAATATTTTTTTCAGATTTTAAATACTGACCATTAGAGAGTAAAATGTACTTTAAAACACTTGATTTAAAGGTAATGTCGGAGAACCCAGCCTTAACAGAAGATCATTAAATGTAGTCAATTGTCATGGGGATAAGTACGTGAGCTGTACTGTAAAGTGCTTATAAAAGTTAATATTACTACGAATAATAATAATCTGCACGAAAGTTTTAGTTACTATAAAGAAAGTTTTAGTAATAGTAACAGTTACTAAAACTTTGTAATAAAGTTACAGCATATTTTAACTATGAGCAATTCAACACTACCACTAGCATTTAAAACCACACGCAAATATCCACACACTATAATGACAATTAAATTAAAAATTGCAATATTCAGTTACCTTCTAAATTACACAAAAAGACAGTTTAAAGGGTGTCACACACGGCGAACTATCCTAAGATACAATATCGGTCGCCATACAATTCAACAGACCCTCACACACGACGAAAATAATATATATTTTCATATTTTCGTATCTGTCCACTGAATTGTATGGCGAGCGATATTGTAACTTAAGACAAAATATCATCGTGTCATCGCCGTTTGTGACGCCCTTTAGCGGACCACAAAGAATTTCTAGTTCTGACACAATTACAACGTTACAATTAAAGTTTGGTACATTTACCAGTACCTAGTATTTTTTAATGACTCGCGACGCTCATACATAGTTATAGGTACGTTGAACGGGTGTAATCGCGATTATTTATTAAGTAAAATTTTACCAGTAGCTGGACTAGGCTTTAAGACTGAACACTTAATTACGACACAAACAATTTTTTTATGTTGCGTTAAGGGTTCTCTCTACTAATTCTGCAATTTTAGGTAATTGGACAAAATTTTACCTGTATGAAAGTTGTCCGAAAAGTAGAGATTTACTCGTCATTGTGAACACTTTTATATTCTGTATTTTACTTTGCTGTCAGCTATCCCATATTAAAATGAGACACACCAAAATGCTTGGAACTGTTTTTTTTTAAGATTGTAAGATTTGTTCGTAATGACGAGTCAGGCCACCTTTTCGAAAATAAGGTGATTCTATTTTGTAATAACCCGTAATATTATCATGTGTTTAGTACGTACAGTGATCCACAAAGTTAAAAACGATACGAAGTGCCGTAAGCCAATAGTTTCCATTAACCATTCCTCCATGCGGTTACTGGTAATATTCTTCCGCTGCAGCTGTTGATTTTGAAGTACCCACAATAACTATTAGAACACGCACAAGAGTATCAATGTGTTACTAGTCCTGTGCAGTGACCAATAGTTGTTTTGGGCTTCAGTTCTCCTTGTATTCTCTTTTCTGTGATCCGGTGGTTAGTGAAGCTGCTTACAGTTACGTTATAAGTGGCAAGTGTCTGAAAAAAATAGTGCACAGGTTAGGAAGCTTAATGTTAGGCATTATTACCTATACAATGAGGGTTATTGAGGGAGTTTAAATAAACCCCATCTATTTTCAAGATAATTGAAAATAGATGGAGTTTATTGACTTTTATAGGTAAATACCTAAATAAAACAAGTACGCATAACTCAGTCAATTAAAGGAAGGGCTAATTCCCTCTCGCTCAAATATTTTTTCCGTCTATATTGTGACAGTGAGACGGAACGCTTTGTTGAATTCATTTTTTATTTATTGACTTATACCACTCCAAATGCGTTCCTTAATTACACACAATTTACTTCACAATTTAAACGGTCTTTTTGAAACTGCGTCGTTTTATATCTATAAGATAAATCTTTAATTGAAAACTGTTTAGGTTCACGATGTAGTTCTTGCTAACTCCACAAAATTACTAAATTACAGTATTTTTTACCTTTTACAACGCTCACATATGAAATATAGAGCTCCATATCAAAAATAAACTTACAATTGTCAGTAGGTAATCTTCGCCCAACCTCACTTGATAACAGTCGCTTATGATGACGACACGGTATTTAACACGATCAACAATAAATTATTTCATATTATGCTCGATTAAAACAAAAATTACAAAATATGTCGGAAAATGTATCTCTTTTAGTCAATTACTAGTTATTAAAATTTTTAAATAGTTTAAACATAAAGAGAGTGCTCTGAAACGTGACGTCATAAGCAAGTATTTTCATAGAAAATTCCGTTTTAAAAGTAACTCATTTCATATTTTGTCAAATACACAATTATGTCAATTTGTAAGTCTATTACTAACTATAGTTAACCCGACGCTGTTCTGACTAAATTTCAATAACTTTTTCATCGTTTTGAAAAAGTCCACAGAATAAAAAACCATCAGTTATTCCAAAACTTTCCGGCCAACATTTCCAATTTTTCTATCTTCATAAATCTTATTTGGACCATTACAAACACTTAAAAAAATCGAAATTATAAATTTTTATTACACAGGTATAGAGAGAGGTAAATAAAATCTTTGTATGTAGGTTGTCTGGAAGAAGTTGCGGTTAGCAATAAGGCCGCCCATTGTACTTTTTCATTGTAACTTTCATATATTAAGTCTCGTTTCTTGTGTGCAATAAAGAATATTCTTATCTTATCTTCAGAGTCACAACTGAAAATAATTGAGAATTGTACGATCCACTAGAATACACGTCATTAGGCTACTCAGACTGATATCTTAGATCTGACATTTGGAATTTACATCGACAACATAACATTTGTTCGAATTTAAATAAATTGTGATGTACATTTTACACGCTTATAAACAATTACACAATAAATTTCCAAGGTAAGGCATACTTTTTGCTAATAGGTAACAAAAGCACATAACACACAATGACAATCAGTGCCGTTTATACGGAGTGTAAAAAATACCTGTTTATCCAAAAATGGGCGGTTCTACTGGTCAATACGAATAACTTCAATTATGGAGAAACTTCTAAATGGTGAAAAAAAATCAGCTGTTCCATAATTGAAATTTAGTATGGAAAAGCTGATATTTTCTGGATATTTGTTACACCCTGTATATCGGGTGGTAATAAACTGACGCTCGTCCCGAAACGAATGTTTTTCAAAAGAACCATGCCCGGGAAAGTAGGAATATTCGTAAATATTTCTTCAAAAAACATCGTTATTTTATCGATATTAATTTATCGTAAACTAATAAGTAAGTATTTTTTTTTCCAAGGAACCTTGTCGATTGTATTCAAAACTTCGAGATGCATCGTACTTAATCTCCGAGCCATAAGAATGCTGATAGTTACGCGTCCATTCTGACTCCTAAGATACAGGTTGCCCTAGTTTAGGAGTCAGGGACTTACGTTAGTGTGTAACTTAATATGTAACTTTTAAAATGTGATATGTCTCTGTAACTTATAGCCAATAAATTACTTATTACTATTGCTTATTGCGTGCTAACGTTTTCGTGTCGCAAAAAAACCCAGCAAAATGAAATGGATAAAGTAGTTTCTTTTGGTGTACGGAATGTAAAGTTTTCGGGTCGGACGTCAGTATTTTCACACTCTGTAAAGACAAACACTTGATGACTCTTATCCTTATATATCAGGAAGGGTAGACACTTAGGCGCACGAGTGATGCTGAATCTTGTGTTTAGTTTTACAAGACCTAAAACATTTCGTATTAACATTATATCACTTGCGTTATTGTAGTTCGACACTTGGTTACTCTATTCATTGCGCTTTTGTCTCCAAGACCCTTAAGTCCTAAAAATACAGTCGTGAGTTAAAAAAATCTTAGGCACATTTCAATATAAGTAATTGACCTACGAAAATTACGAATATAATCCAAAGTTTCCAGCTATAGCAACGCAAGATTATAAGCAACACACAGACAATAAACATTCAACACGGAAGCAGGGTTATCGTCTATCGACGCAGCATCTTCCCGGGGGCGCCGCTCCATGCAGCCCGTCGAAAATGAATCGCCCGCAATAGCCGCTGTCACACGCACAAGAGTATAGTTTCAACTAATCTTGTACAGTGGCCAGCAGCTGCTTTAGGCTTCATTGTGTTGGCGACGCATCTTCGTGTAGTAGCTGTTTGCGAAAGCTTGTAGCCGCGCTCTTTGCGTTGTGCTCGGTTAGTCCAGTGACGAAGGCAGTGAAATCAAATAGAGGTACGTACAAAGCCTCGTAACGAGTTTTTGTTCGTACTAAACGAGAGATGGAACACTAAGAATGAGTGTGAATGAGAGACCAAACGATGTGGTTATATTAGACATGGGCTAGTGGAAAGATTTTTTATCCCTTTGGGTCATCGACTTGCGGATGAATAGGCAGCTTATCATAAAATTTCAAACAATTTCCCGAAAGCTATTTTGTAAGAAAATCTTATTTTGTTTAGTTATACTGATGCAGTAACTTTTTACGATAATACAGCTATCTAGCTAATCACTAATCAGGACTAAACTGCGCCACGTTGGCGCATAATATAAGCGCGTTACTAACCTAAAGGTATGGTCCTTACGTCACTGACTGTATAAGTTTGTAAGGTACCTTGTCACGCTTTTTGAAAATAACAACAAAAAAGAAAAACAGTATGAATGTCGTCGAAACATGGTTTTTGAAAGTCTTGGTCAATTAATCAACTCCAAAAATAAGTTTTAGGATCATAATAAAAATTAAAGTTTTCAGAGAGCTTCAAAAAGTAAAAGTTTATAAGGGCATTGTTTTCACACGTTTGCGGACATGGCATGTTTCTGGAATTGTGCATTTTAAAAATAACCCTATTATAGGCTTTTTATGATCTTGTTTTCGTCATTTAAATTAGAATAGTAAAAAAATATCTTTTGGGTCTGAGCTATGAGGAAACGGAGGATTTTCTCGTTACTCCTCGTTAATTTTGGTAAACATTCACAGACACACACATACACACACATACACACATACACACACACACACACACACACACATAAACTCACGCACACGCACACACACACACACACCCTCATACACATACACACACATACAACTACATACGCATACACCCTCATACGCACGCATTACAAAAGCCTCACACGCATGCATACATACACCTTTGTTTTTCTTTTTCTTTTTAAATTATTACCTTTTATTTAACTATGCACCTACCTCGTATTTTAAAAGTACCTACCTACTTACAGCTACCGAATGTAATGGCTACTGTCAACTCGAACGAATAAAGTGTCAACTAAATTGGAAGGCGCTGGTATCTGTAATACAGTTTTTAACTAGTACAGGTATCAACGACCCCAACTTTGTAAAGCAAATCATCAACTTGACTGTAATAAGCTAAGCCTCTGATGTAATCTTTCTGTGCCCAATAAATTTCTTTTTTCTTTCTATTTATGATCATTTATACGCATACTCAGTAACTTTACGGGCAAAAATTGTACATAAGGTCCTTTTTTTTTCTAAGATTATTTTAATTACTTATGTAAAAATGTTAATTCTTTACGGATTGAAATACTGTGGACATTTTATGTTTTTGACATGAATTTGATTGAAATTTTCTTCATAATTCAATTATAATTAACACCCTCTATTTCAATGTAATTATTAAATTTAAATTTGACTTGTAATAATTATCACTAACAAAAACTATTTCGTTGTCTATGACTTTAAAAAAAAAGAAGTAAAGGTTGGGCTGCTGTCAACTGTAACAAAGGGTGTTGCATAAGTATCACTGTCGCTCCATTTCGTTGGCAGCCTGTGTCGGTATAAAAACACCGGTGTCAGGTGACGCGAAGCCTTACTGTCCTTACTGTGGATGCGCACTGCGCGGAAACCTTATGGGTTGAAAGTCTCCGTGAAGTATACAGCCTACTGTTTTTATAAATACATAGGAAGTTCCCTGTTGTATTTATTATATTGCGAGTCAGTAAACTTTTCCGGAAGTTAGCTTTGTTTTGAAGAATCGATAAAGAGAAAAAAAACCCTACGAAATATGCACTAAATGGAAACTATAGTGCGCAAATCTTAACACTAGGTGGCGCTGACGGTATTCTCTATCGCGGTGCTGTTGTGTTAATAATGCCGTGATGGAAAGATGTTTTCCAAATTGATGACTTTCTTGTCGGATTCGGATCCCGTCAGCAAATCTTGACCAAATTTAATGGAACCAACCCAGTGGCACTTTCTAACAAAAAAAATGAAATCGGACCACGTGGTAAGAAATTATCGCTGAAAATACATAACAAAATATATATAGGTAGAGGAACTGATAACCTACCCTTTTTTTAACTAAAAAATTAGATTTAAATAGGACATTATATTAAGATTCTCTAGTACTCAGAACTACTCATTATTAAATCATGTCAAAGTGAAGCATCTATAGTAAAAAAATAGTTTAATGTCAGTTGATGTGATAGTTGTATAAAATCCATAAGTATTTAACCATTAGGGCTGACATGCACCACTTTCTTAAATGTGGCTCAATTAAGATTCTTAATACAAAATGCAATTCAAATGTCTACCTAAGCAATTTATTATAAAAAGAAGTGCAAATCGGCCTAATTAATTACACAAGTAGATACTGAATTAAAACAACGAGTTATAAAAAATTGCAATATAAACATAACGTCAAACTAAGTTAAAATAAAGTTAAATGAAACCGTCATGCTAAACATAATGCCGAAACACAAAGATACTTACTTGTCAATAAAAGGAAACAAACCAAAAACAAAACACTGTCTGTAAAAAATCAACAAAATACCACACAAAGTAAGAAACAATAATGAAAATCAGGAATAAACTTGTAAAGGTAGTAATCAACTGTTTCGAAGTACGTCCACGTCGGTTGTGGCGGAGGGTGCGAATGGAGAAGGCACTGAGCCCCGGCAACCTTACAACGGCCGGCTTTCCGGTAAGTACCCTTAATTTTTTTGTGGTCCAAACAAAAGCGATCGGTGTGAATCTCGATACTTGGTGGTACGCAAGCCACAATTTTACACTATTAAGAACTAGATATTAAGTACCTTGTATCTTTGTTAATTACTGGTGTACAATAAAGTGTTATCTATCTACCTACTTAATTATAATACGGGAAGTCTATTTTTCTTTACTTTGGCAATTACTCATGATATACTTAGCACGATTTATTAAATAAAAGGGCTGAATAACTTTTGCCTCTCGCTCTTGTAAGATAGACGGCAATATTGTATGAGCGAAAGGTAAACAGTCATCCAGATCTCTGATTATTAACTCTTTTATATAAGTAGGCAATCGTACAGTTGACGGTGCATTATACCCCTGCAATCTACTCCTTTGCGTTACGGGCGATTTCGCTATAAATTTATAAACCTGCGGTCGTCTGTACAGCTTTTCAGACTATTCTTGGACTAGTATCACGGTCCGAATAGCCCAATTGTTAGGAAAACAGGTTATTATATTAAAAATAATGTTATTTAACAAGGAACCCATTTTGCGTGTTTTACAAATATTATAGATATACCAAATGAGCACCAAAGTTGGGAGTTCAGGACATCGATTTATAACAACAAGGAGAGTGTCAAGGAGTACGCGTCACGTAGACAAAGTCAAATTATGTATTTAACAGTGATATTAAGGTTTATGTACTTATTATATATTATTAGCTGACCTGGCAAACGTTGTATTGCCATATTAATTAGCCTACGAAGTATTCTCAGACCTACCTACTAAATGTATATTTGTTTTTTTTTTTTGTATAGAAAAAAAATCATAAAATCGATGAAGCCGTTTCGAAAGAGTTCGATAACAAACACTGTGGCACGAGATTTTTTTTTAAATATTTTGCACACCCACCAAGACTTTCTTCTACCTCCTGCGACTCATGATCTAATTTAAAATGTATTCACCAAACGTGAAAACAGTTTTTTTTTTGCGCTCAGCGACTCTCTGTAATTTATTTTATATCTTTAACCTAGTTAGTTCTAGTTCGACTGGAGATTTCCACACTTAGCCTCATAGTTGGGCCATCGTACGAAGCAAGTGCTGAGGTATATACCTCATATACAAGGGTTTCCTCACGATGTTTTCCTTCACAGTTAGCGAGTGGTATTGCTATTATAACTTCACAAATGTAGGTACGTAACTTAGAAAACAAAGTCATTGGTACATGCCGGGATTCGAGCATTTTCTACCAATGAAAATGAAAGTAAAAGGATAAAGAGGAAGGCCTTTTGCCAAATTAAGTTTTTGAGATTTTCCAGTTATTGTACTTTATTTAATTTTTTTCACAATAAAGACAATTTCACTTTCATTGGTAGAAAATGCTCATGAAATTAAGTCCGCTGCAATGTAAGATTATTTTATGTAAACGCAATAAGAGTATTAAAAAAGAAATAAATTTCGTATAATATTTTCTTATGGGTTGTTAGTTTACACATTCACATAACGGGACTACGCGTCACATAAAGGCGCAACTCGCGTACTGAAATCGTCTGCCACTTGGACCATACATACGGTTTGCATAACGACTCTACATGGGCTTCTGGATCTGCTATTAGAACGTTGTATCTCTTTGATTCAACTAGGTATGTACCTCTTTGATTCAACTAGGTATGTACCTACCACGTACCACGTATCATATTGTGAAATTATCATTACTACTGATTAAAATGGTTGGTATTTGTAAATACTCAGTTTGATAGCCCATATTTTAGACTAGCTTTTGCCCGCGACTTCGTCCGCATGGAATGTGTAATTTCTGGGATGAAAAGTATCTTATGTTCTTCCCCGGGACTCAAACTACCTCCATATCAAATTTCATCTTAATCCCTACAGCCGTTATTACGTGATTGAGTAACAAATATCCAAACATCTTCACAAACTTTCACATTTATAATATAGTAGGATAGCCAGATCTGATTCGTAACGGACGTCACACATAATTATTCCTTTTTCAAAATTAGCCAAAAAAAGTCAAAAGTGTCTGTACAATCTCTCAATCACATTAACAGTGATTTTTAGGACCCACGACAGAAAACCTAGGATCACGAACATGGGACTAGAAAGCATTTATGCAAAAAACGGCCGTTTTGGCGTTAATGCTATCTAGTCCTATTTTTTTTTTGCCTTAGGTTCACGCCCTTGGGTCCTAAAAATCACTATTAACATGGTTGAGAAATTGTACAGACAATTTTGCAAATTTGATCTGTGATATAATTTTTCTTCCTCAGTCGCGCTAGTGTTACTCCCTGCAGCCCCTTAAATAAAATAGTTAATGCCTACCTGACTATAAAAAAAATGTCTGTCGGCGATCCTATTTATTTCTTGTTCACACAATATCGCTGCCGAGCGGGATGCAAATACAATAATCGACCGAGTTATAGGAGTATTGAACAAACTGCCTTAACCATAGCGATATTTTATGTTGAGAATCTGAAACCAACTCAATGGTAGAGCCATCCGCCAACCGAGCGGTTTCTCTACCCTCGACTCCAATATGATATATTTCGTAATACTCAGTGCATCTATTTCAGTAGTGCTTCTGTCTTATACATTCTTTTTTATACAGACATTTTACGAATCGAATATGTTATCCAATTTTCAATAACCTTCTGAAATGAAGAAAATCAAATTACCGTGTTTATTCATTTAAAATTGAAATTGAAAAACGCTTTAATGATCACAAAAAAATACAAAGATAACTTAACATAAATTAAGTGAATTAACAAGGATATGCTCAGCTTAATGCTGCGTCTGCTTTAGACAACTCAATAGAAATTTTAACACGCAATATATTCAAAACAGCCTAGTTCATTGGAACTCTGAGAGTTACGCCGTTACGCGTCGATATTTTGATGAACCAAAAGTTAAAGATATTTTAATAACTCAATGTTTTTTTTTACTGATTTAACCGTTTATTTTGGTATTCAGTACGCTTTGCTTTCGGGCCGGGTGTTAGTTTTATAGCACCCTGAATTCGTAGATATTTTGTTCTACACTTTCGTTATTTTTCGTGCTGTTTCCGCAAAGTGCGTCTTCTGCCAGTACTCTCCGTTTGTATCGTGACAATTATGCAGTAGTAGGTCGGGGCGAAGCCCTAGCAGCGAGGGCGGCGCCTCCGCTTACAGGATTAGCCATCCGCCTCGCCCGCAAAGATTTGTACAGCTGATACGTCTGTTTCCATTACATGACGATAGAGCTGGGTGTCATATTACGCGGATTACAGTTGAAAGCTAGATTGCCAATGTCGTCTGCTCCTATTTCCATTTCAACTTTTCGATCTAAGTACAGTCGACAGCTCATCAACGTTTACATCCGTGCACTCTATTCAAATATGTCATGGTCGAGTTCGTCACTAAAATGTAAAGAGTGACGTGTTGTCGACTGTACACATTCTTGTCTGTTAAAGCTTTCTGTACTGCTCGTTCGCGAGATTCTTCGACCCAAAAAGGGTACAATGTGGTACTCTGAGTTCGTTCCGGCTCACAATGTAGAATTCATAATAATGTTGAATTCCTGAAATGTTGATTTCGCAAAACGTTGAATCCTAAAATGTTGAATTCGCCAAATTTTGAATTCATAGTAATCCCAAAATGTTGAATTCGCCAAATGTTGAATCCATAGTAATCCCAAACTTTTGAATTCTCAAAATATTGAATAAACGATTTAATCCTTGTTGGCTCACAATGTTGAATTCATGTTTATCTGAAAGCGTCTGTGGTAAAGATAAGAGATAAAAAGATTAAAAAGAAATATTTATTTGCAGTAACTTAATCCAAGTTTACATTTTCTGGCGGCGCCCGCACTAGGAGACCCCGTACCCCCGTATAGCCAAAAGAAATTGTGAAGTTCAATGAGCTCGAAAAATTATCTGTGAAAACTTCAACTATCGAACTATCAAGGTTCATTTCAGCCTGGTGACAGACGGAAGGACGGAATAGGGTCTCTCACCCTTCGGGTACGGAACCCTAAAAATTGACGAAATATATACTATTATTATTGAACTTCTTTATTGCACAAAACACAATGCTTGGCACAAAGGCGTACTTAGTTCTAAATATAATTTTCTACCAGTCAACCTTTGGTCAACATACATCGAGCTAATGTGAATTAAAGAGCCGGTAAAGGACGTCTAAGCCCCTGGCCACACAGAAGGGATGTGGGACGACGGCGCGGAAAAGACGTGTCGTTAATCCAATTCACTTTCATACAAAATATACCGAAGGGACAGGACGAAGCCCACACTGAAGAGTCGGGGCGAGGGGCGCGATTTCTATACAACGCGTCGCGTCTTTTCCGCGTTCCTGCCCCACGTCCCTTCTGTGCGCCCAGGGGCTAAGGCAGATGTACGTCTACCTAATAGGTGATGTACTGGCGAAGGGCAGGGTAAAAGGTACCCGACACCGACGTGTGTGAATGCAGCGTCTATTTAATGTGTTTGAAATGGAAGTGATTTGTCAGGGTCGTGGCAAGTGGTAAACCCTGGTCTCTGCCTACCTCTCCAGGGCCTAGATTCTGTTAATGCATTGTAGTAACATGACAACTGCATGAACATGGCGGTTTTCATTTCATGGCTGCTTTAAGTCTACGCGGGCACACTATCAAACCTTCTAGGCGTCAATGGTACGAAAAAACACGTCACGTGACCCGACAGTGTACCTGTCATTATACTACAATGCACTAACAGAATCGAGGCCCAGGAGGTCAAAGAGTGAAAAACGGTTAGCGGGAGTAAGGGGCAACGTGAGTGATGTGCTGTTCCTGGGAACGCTTCGCTCCAGGAATGTTCTCAAGTACTTACGGGGAACAGCGAGAATGGTATGAATTAATTTAGTTACCAATGAAAGCTCTTGAAATATTGCACTTACGATTACGATCTAGAATTCTAGACTACAATATATTAAAATAATATGATTGTCAGACTCTGATGGCGGAATTAAAAGACGCTGAAATTCCTTAGTGGTAAAAAAATATGATCTGCCGAGTTTGGGCTTATTTCATGAGTTTTATGAATAGATGCTTTGAATAACATTTCATGATAATGTGAATGAGAGGTGGATCTCTTCAACGGATAACAGCAGATCCTTTGAGATTTGGGCTTATTTAATCAGTTTTGATGCGGTGGGAGCGGAACGATAGAACGCCGGCCTCACATTCGGGAGGTCGTGGGTTCGAGTCTCGGCATGTTCCAATGACTTTGTTCTTTAAAGTTACGTATATTTGTGAAGTTGTAGTATCAATACCACTCGCTAACTGTGAAAGAAAACATCGGGAGGAAACATGAGTGTCTGAGGTGTTCACATACCTCAGCGCTTGAAATTGCCGATCCACCGTGTGCACGAGTAGTGATTAAGCCCTTTCTCTCTCTCTGAGAGAAGGCCTGTGTTCTGCAGGACGTAGTAGGCTACATAAACATATTTTTTATTTCATTTACATAAAGAAATAAAATCACCGTTAGATGGCATCGGCATAAATATGCCGATGAGGGTCTAATGATAGAAGGTGGATGAGATAAGATAAGAATATTCCTTACTATATACTGAAAAAAAAACAAACACAAAATATAAGGTTTTAGTTTTAACGGACAGTAGGAGACTCTTCCAATTTAAGCTTCTTCGATCAGTCTTAATGAGGACTATGGTGAAACTTGGTGACCGGGGCCTGACATGACAATTGAACTACAAGGCTTTCGTGACAATTCATCCGCAAAATATTTATCCTCGGATGAAACGTCACCCTTTGTACAACAATATAGAAGGTAGATACTAAAACTTCTAGAACGGATAAAAGCAGACTCTTCGAGTTTCAGCTTATTTGGTCAAGCTTGATGAGCATTTTAGAGGAAAATAGGTGACTACAGTGAATATGGATATGGAATCTTCTCAACGGACAATATTATGGATAATATCTGGTCTGTCTAATTTTCTTTTTTATGTACAATAAAATTTTGTCTATTTATCGATCTATTACTAGCAAGTAACTTAGAAAAAAAAGTCAATGGTACATGCCGGGATTCAAACCCAGGACCACCCGAATGTGAAGCCGGCGCTCTACCACTCCGCTACCATCGCTCACCCATACCCACTTAGTTCTAATATTTACCTTGTTTTACCTGTTAAGTAGCTGTGCACAATTAGTTGTTAGCTGTTACTTTGCCATAAAAATCTGATATCTGTCAGTAGTTTGTTTACAGACTCAAGTAGGTACGAGAAACAGGGTACATGTTATTTTTATGAAGCCCACTCAGATGTCTACAGCTTAGTATAAAGTGTTAAACACCCGGATGTTCCGGCCACCCACCGCAACAAAGTCTGCCTCTGCCTTAGTCGTATGTTACATCCTTCCAATAGGTTTCAGACTGTCACGTGTGATAGGCGATATGCTATTTAAAGCCATTGCGCATTGGGCGAGTTACGATTTAAATTATTACTTAAGTATTAAATTACATTTTAAATTATGGTCTTTCTAGCTTGCTTTTGCATATTTTAACTTGATTTAGGAAGATAGTATAATAATAAGAATAAAATTTAATTAAAAAAAGTTGTTTGACATACTTTAATGGTTAAGTAAATAAAAATATTGTTAGATTCAAGTGGCAGTCCCTGGTCTCTGCCTACCCCTCTGGGATACAGGCGTGAGTTTATGTTATGTTATGTTGTTATTCAACGTCGCAGTGATTGAAATTTTGAATTATATGTCGAAGTCTCTTATATTGTTGGATTTTTTTTTTCTATTTCATAGTCTTCGAAGTAATTTTTGTACAGTTACGGAAAAAACATAACAAATGGAAAAACAATGACAGTGACATATTTTACTTTTTAAGGGTTCGAAACGGGACCCTATTACTAAGACTTCACTCTCCGTCTGTTTGTCTGTCTGTTACCAGGCTGTATCTCATGAACCGTGATAGCTAGGTAGTTGAGATTTTCACGGATGATGTATTTCTGTTGCCACTATAACAAACAATACTAAAACAGAATAAAATAAATATTTAAGAGGGCTCTCATACAACAAACGTAATTTTTTGCCGTTTTTTGCTCGATATTAATAACGGCAATAGGTAGACGCTTGAAATATTTAGAGAATATTTAGTTAATTTGAAAAAAATCAACGATTCATCAACTGCGTCGTTGGTCTAGCGGTATCGCGTCTGATTACCATGCCGGAGGTCGTGGGTTTGATTCCCACTAGGGGCCGAGGTAAATTTGTGCAAATAGCCACAATCTGGGTGTGTATCCATGTCTGTGTTACCATAGGACAAGGTATCCTAGTTTCGGAGCAGGACAAGTGATTGTGTTGTGTGGAAGTTATTATTGATAATCAAGCGTGCATCTTGTCAGCAAACTGCTTAGCAGCGAAACAAATTAAGCTTCTTCGAATTGAATAACCTGCAATTTCATAAGACCTCAGTCAATCCATACTGAGGTCGCATCGCGTGACAAGGAGTCGAAGACGTTTCCCCGTCCGCCCGTGCCTTAAATGCCGACGCTAGATTAGCCAGCGACACCCGAGCCGCCAGCGAAGCCCCCGGGTTGCGTGTCCGGCCACCCGACACCGGCCAGTGAGCCGCCATCGGTGAGGCGAAAAACGCCTCGATTAATTGAAAAAAGCCGTTGTTTTTCTATCAGATGCAATGGGGCGTAGTTGCTTGGATACAGGTATCATACATACGTTTTTAGAGTTCCAATTCTCGAAGGGTGAGTTCGGGACCCTATTACTATGCACACATAATAACCCGTTGAAATTTATAAGTGGTTATTAGAGGGTTTTTTATCTGTTTTATAGAACTAACGACTGTATCAAAGTAATTTTTAATAGGCTTGGGACGCCCGTTTAGCCCAGATAAGGGGAAGGGGGCCGCCCTACTTTAACAAAGTAGGCTTTCGCTTTAAAGCACAATCATAATCATAAGCAGCCTATAGGTATACGTCCCACTGTAGGGCACAGGCCTTCTCTCAGAAAGAGAGAGTAAAGCACAATATTTAATATAGATTTCGCAAACGAAAATGGTTTTCCTACTCACATTATTTTTAAACGACTAATCAAACAATACCCCACACTATGGTGTAGACGAGAAAAAAATGCATCCCTAATTCACGTGTAGGAGAGGTAGGTACTGTAAAAAATATATTTGTTTAAGATTTTATCCTAACATTTTATCGGCGTGATTAATCTGTATATCTGTGCCATATTTCTGCTTTCTAGTACTTATCGTGTTTATGCAAAGCCGCGGACAGACAGACCAATAGACAGACGGACGGACAGACAGACAGACGGACGGACATGGCGAATCTATAAGCGTTCCGTAGAAGGGTTGTGGACTAAGGAACCCTAAAAATGGCGTCAAAGTTTAATCGTGCACTTTTATTGGGTCACCCTTTATTTATGGTGGTACAGGGCCCACGGCGCACAAGCCCAACTCGTACTTGGCCGGCTTTTTTATATTGTTGCGTCAAAGCACGTCAAAGGCTTGATGTGTTTATGCTTGCGGACTTAAAGCGGAGGTGGTAGGAAAACATTTGTTGGAGATGGAGAAGCTTGGCCTGTCCTGGCTTGGCGTAGGTACTTGGCGCTTTTGTAGAATATGAGTGAATCTGGAAGACATTCAACCACTCGCAAAAAAGTAAAAATAGACGAAAAGAAATTTATTCGTATGCAGATATGCAGAAAATCTTGGTACTCTAATATTAATAAAAACAGTTTTTCTGCTGAATTTTAGACGGTTACATGAAAATGAGATCTTAAATATTAATAAAAGCTTCACACATTATTATAAGGCGCCCCTCGCAGCTTGTGACGTACGGGGCGTTGTTGTACCACGTGAATATAATTGTTTATCAAAAGGTTATTACGAAACTTAATACCTACCTGTGGAGATTTTTTCTATCAGCATTATTAAAACTTGTGTGACCTCTCGAGTGAGAGTAAAAAGTATTTTTTTGTCATTATAGTCGAAATAAAACACTTACGTCCTACAAAATACTACTGCCGGAAATTATTTATGTATGGACCGCCACCGCCACCGCCACCGCCACCGCGTTGGTGAGTGTCGTCCTTAAGTGAGCCATAAAAGGTTTACCTTTACCAGTATTGATTTATCTCAGCGGGGTAGGTACTGCTACAGACGGTAAGGTGTTAGTCATCCGGGAAAATAAACCGTAGGTAAGGTAAATAAGGTCATGATAAGTATTTCACTCATCGATCGTTTGCGCAATGTAGTACCTAATTCGGCAATAGGCCAAATTAGAAGACGTTGGCACGCTGTCCTCATCATCATCATCAGCCATTTGACGTCCACTGCAGGGCATAGGCCTCCCTCATGGTTTTTCAAGCTTCCCGGTCTTGTGCCGCCCGCATCCAGCGACTCCCAGCCACCGTAACCAGGTCATCAGACCATCTGGTGGGGGGACTGCCCACGTTGCGTCGTCCGGTCCGCGGTCGCCAGATCAGAACTTTTTTCGCCCCAACGGCCATCAGTTCTCCGCGGTACGCAAATAACCAAGTTTAAGTGAAGATGGGCAGGGCATGTTGGTCAGGTTCAGTGGACGGTCAGTGGACTAAGGTGGTCACAGAGTGGTGGCCGGGGTTTTTTAAACGATCGGTAGGTAGATCAGCGAATCGATGGGTCGGTAACATAACTAAGGCTGTCGGAAAGCAATAAACGAGAATGGCAGGGGATCAAGAGGGTTGACGTGAAGGGAAAAGAGTGTAGTACCCAGTAGTGGGCACTACAAAGGAGCTGAATAGATAGATAGAATATAAGTAGGTTAGTGACTGTACGAACAAAGTGTTTAACTTTGTATAAGTTAAGTACTGTCCTATCGTTATTTGTACACTTTTTCTAATAGAGAATTAAATCACACTATACATACTGTAGAACACACCCAATCTAAATTACAATCGCCAAACCCATCCCCGAACCAACAAAGTTACAAATAATAATGTCTCTTCCCTCAACTTCCCAGAGCTCTCCCAGCTGTACGTATAAATAGCGCGACCTTCAAATTAAAAATAGACGGCGATCCCTCCCGCGCGAGGTCGAAAAACTGGGTCACTGGATCTATTCACCATCCCTCTCGCCTCCGGTAAAAAGAGACGTGTTAGAGCGAGAGAGGGCGGAGCCTGCAACGTCGTGACGTCACGGGGCTCGTTCATTGAATTTTACCGGCCCTAGGCGCCGCTGTGTGTCCTGGGCGGAATTTAGGTTCGCGGCAAAGAGATATAGGTCTTTGTGTCAAAAAGTATTGGAAAATGTTTTTGGGTGAAGGGACAGTTACAAAAGTATAACTGTTTGATTTTAAGTCAATGAATAATACCGTCCGATATGGGCAGATTAATCACGAGGGTTATAAACATGTCTTATAGATATTTCTGATGGATTTGTTTCTTCAGTTTGAAAATTAAATATATTTTTAATTTCCCCACGTGCTAAGCCATTTCTATAAGAGCTTAAAGCTGGATTTTGCAGTATGCGTCAAGTCTTATAATGAATTCAGTGCACATGGCATAAAGCTGGGCTTTGCAGGCAATGACGTCAGAGGCGGGTGTGGCAGTCGCTTGTGACGTCACGGGAGAGCTCTGACGTCAAACCCCGCCCCTGGATGCCTTCGTCTCACCCCCGCTTGGTTCTTTCCAGTTTTATGGTTATTGTTTCTCTGTGGCCTGTTTGAAGATTATGCCTTAGTTCTGGTGCCTTCGAATAAGGAGTGTGTGCTTGCATGTTGTTCTTTTGTTCGGATTTGCTCAAGGTGAAAGAATCGGGATTTACCCTTTGTTTTTTTACTTATGGTGGAAGGCTGGAAAGCCTTTGTTGATCTAAAATGCTCAGAAACTCTTCCGTGCCAGTTTAAGACAAACCCTTTCTGTATCGCTGATTGTATTGATGGAATGACTCAAAAATAAATAATGAACGTTGACGAAGCGAAAGTGGTTTGTGAGGATCGATTGCGGCAAGTAGCAGAGCCTGTGCCGGGTTTCATAAAACTACAATTCGCGGTTTATTATGACGATTCGAGGTGTATTGCGTAGCAGTGTCTACTAGTTAATCTGTTCGTAAATCGACTTCGCAAAGTCCATCGAATTGTCACAGTAAACCATGAATTGTAGTTCTATGAAACATGCTCCTGGTGTGTCCTCCCCTCCAGGATACAGGCTTGAGCTTATATATAAGATAAGATAAATTTATTTATAAAATCGTAGGCCTAAGGTGTAGGTAAGAATTAAATTTAACATAGGTATGAGTAAGTACGTAGCCTAAACTAGGAATAAACCTGTATTTTAGGCTGTACATATACAGCCTAAGATACAGGTTTATTCCTAGGCTTGAGCTTATCTATAAGATAATGTAAATTAATTAAAAAAATCGTAGGTATAAAGTGTCATCATCATCATCATTCAGCCACAAGAAGTCCACTGCTAGACATAGGCCTCCTCCATGGAATTCCAAAGCGGTTGGAAGCGGCTTGCATCCAGCGTCTAAGTGTGCATAAGATATAAATTACGTAAGAGTAAGTACGTAGCATAAATTAGGAATAAACTTGTATTTAAGGCTGTGTATGTAAGAGTTTAAATTATTGTAACGATAAAAGTTAACAATAATTCAGAAAATTGATGGTATGAATCAATAGAATCAGTTAGAATGAAACATAGGTTACTTAAAACCTACTTAACTTACAACATTCAGGAGGATCTCTATAGATCTCATCTTGCAAGAAATTTTGCAACGTAAGTCTGCAAACTCGTGAGTTTAATGAGAACATATGCAGTTTTGAGTTGAGCCGATTGTATGGAAAAGGGCCGAGAAAGACAAAAAAATCTTTGCATAAACTAATGCTTCACCAGTGATAAACTACAAACTAAGTCCTTACGTCTCTTGTTAGTATAGTCAATGCTAAAGCTAATTAGTGTGTGCATTTTAGGCACTGTGCACGTAATGAATAATTGCCGAACGGTACGGACCCTGCAGGATTGGTATAGGAGATGGGTAGGCAATAGGTAAGGTCAATAAGTAGCAACCTTTAGTACCGCTCTTTGAGCACATTCAAGTTGGATTATTGTAGTTTTGGGCGATCCTCCCCATGAGGTGCAATAGGTGAGTATTGATTGGCATAATGTAAAGTAGACGTATAGATGTGCATCTGCTATGCTTCGCAGTTTTTTTGAATACAAATATTAATTTGCGAACTCTATTTGTTACTGAGATGATATGTTGGTGGAAAGATAGTGGGGAGTCAGTTATAACGCCGAGATATTTAATAATACCTATGTTGGATATAGAGGGACAAAGGCAATTACTAGTGTGATTTAGACAGTGATGAGCAATTATAAGTTTTGTACAGCAAATAACGGGCCTACGAAAGGAAAAGCTTATAAATTTAGTTTTGTTTGCATTAAGCGTGAAGCAGATTTTGCTGAAGCCAGGTGTTTACTTGGTTGAAACCGTTTTGCGCATACTCGAAGACTTCCTCCCTAGTTTTTGCTGAGAAAAGTAGCTCAGTGTGTTTATTTCCAAGTCGCAGAGGTCATTTATACAGACAAAAAATAGGGTTGGGCCTAGTATACTTGGGGAACTCCGAAAAAGCATTTTTCAGCTCGAAACTGATGACATTGCCTATTTTCACTTGTTGTAAACGTCCAGCGAGGTAGTCGGTGAACAGCTTAAGCAACAGCTTAAGTTATACCGATATATTCTAATTTATGCAGAAGAATAGGAATAGACACTGTGTCAAAAGCTTTTGCCAGGTATAAGAAAACTCCTTCAGTGTGGTTACCCTTATCCAGTTCCTTTGAGGTAGTCTGTTACTTGATGTACGGAATCTGCTGTTGACAGCTTGGGTCTAGAACCAAATTGCCTTTTTGATAGAGTTGAATTCCCTTGGAGGAACTTTATAAGCCTACTGTTTATATTTTTTTCGAGAATTTTTGATATTCAAGAGAGTATAGAAATGGGTCTGTAATTTGTAACTATGCTTTTGCTTCCAGATTTATGTAAAGGGACTACAATTGCTTTTTTGAGACAGTTGGGGAAAATCCATCAGAGAGACATATTTAGAAATTGTGACCCAAAGGAGGTGACAAAATGTATTTAAAGGACTTGAGAATATTGTTAGATAATTATACTATCCCAGCCCACTGCAGATTTATCCTTTAAATTCATGATAATTCGTTAGACTTTCTCCTTATCTGTATCAAAAAGTACGAACGACCTCGGGTTTGAGTTTATGGGACTAGAAGACTGTTGAAAGTCGTGTTGAATTATCTGTTCGGCGAGATTTTTTTCGACGTTCACGAAATAGTCGTTTGCTTTATTAGCTGACATAAGCGGTGTTGTATACGTTTGTAAAAGACCTAAACATGTGTGTTTTGTGTGCAACAAATAAACTGTTTCTATTCAATTCTATTCTAAACAGTCATTCATGCTGTTTTGTCATATTAGTGAAGTTTTCAATATGTTGCCAAATTTTCTTAGTGTCATTACCGGCTTTGGCTAGTTCACTTTTTTCGTAGTATTTTTTAGTCTTTTTAACAGAAAGTTACAGAAGTTTCTGTATCTTTTATATGATATCTGTATAACAGTATTATTTGTAAAGACCTGTGCTGTTTTGTGAAGTTTATCTCTGTGTCTTATGCAGCGAATAAGCCCAGGTATAATCCAATTCTTAATGACATTTTTTTACTCAGAGTTATCCTTCGTGTGTTGCTTTTAATTGCTTGTTGGAAAATTTTCAGTAAGTATGTTTTCTAAGTTATGTACATTTGTAAAGTTATAGTAGCAATACCACTCGCTAAGTGTGAAGGAAAACATCGTGTGAAAACCTGAGTGTCTGAGGTGTTCACATACCTCAGCGCTTGAAATCGCCAATCCGCGGTGGGCAAGCATGGTGATAAAGCCCATACTCTCTCCATGAGAGAAGGCCTGTGCCCTACAGTGGGACGTATATGGGCTGTTTATGTATATGGCAGGGAAATGTTTACGTCTCTAGTTCCGTAAACTGGGTTAAACAAATCACGCTCCAGGTTATTCATATCAATTTTAGTCACTGTGTCGTTTTTCAACTGCTAAGAGAGTTTTAATTTTAATGACAGAAGGCCAGCTTGGTGATCGGTGATAGAAGAGTTAGTAATAAGCGTAATAGACGGTAATGTGGATTTGAGCATCATATGATCCAAGCATGATCCGCTTTGGTGGGTTGTCAGGGTGTGAGCAGGTAGAAAGCCGTGAAAAGAGAATAGTTTTAGAAATTCATTGGGTTTAGTATGTTGTATGTATGTACTCATAAATCTAACTTCAGCAGCCTACTAAACTTAAAGTGTGAGATGATTTGCCTATGATACCTACCACAAACTTTTTGTAATGCCGCAACACGGACTGTGACTGACTGACATTACGATATTTCATAAAATTGAAAATTAAAATACTTCTCTGGTCAAAATGTATCCACTATTTCTGGCTCATAGAAGGGTAGGTACTTCGTACGATTTCAGAAAGTTACCTTTATGTTTGCCTCTAACGTATACACCTCTATATTACTGTATTTTGGTGCAATTAAACCTTTGTTTGATATAAAAGTTACAAAAAAGTAGGTACCTTCCAACAATAGACTGATAAAAAACGTCCTAATAACTCGTTCAATTACTCCTAGTAACAATGATTGCTTGGTCTGTACAGTTTTTGTATAGTCCAGTCATTGTTTGTGCACCGAAGCGACCGTCTTGAAAGTAAAAGTGCGGTACTTTTAAAGGCATATTTTTCGACTGCTTTGTTGGTCTAGTGGTATCACATTGGTTACCATGCCGGAAATCGTAGGTTCGATTCCCACGGGGTGCCGCCGTTCATTTGTGCAAATGGCCTCCGTCTGGATGTATTTCCATGTTTCTGATGTCCTTACCCGGTTCCCATAGCAAAGGATGCCCTAGTTTGGGACCAAGATAAGTGATTTTGTTGTATGGAAGTTATTAAAAAAAAAGGAGGAGGTTATCAATTCGATGCGTATGTTTTTTTTGCTGTTCTCGCATAACTCCATCAAACTTAACGGATTTCGAGAAGTTTGTAATGAGGCTCGAAATTTCGCTGAAGCCTGCACTAACACTAACTAACAGCTTTGACGTTCATTAAGTAAACATTTTGTTTTTATAGTAAATAAAAATTTTTGACTTTGACTTGTCCATTAGCTCAGTTGGGAGAGCGCTGGTACGGTTAGCCAGAGGTCGCGGGTTCAAGTCCCGGCATGGGTGGAATTTTTAGCCTCCAAATAGGTTTTTAAAATTGTCCTCAGCACGGGTTAGTGCAACAAAAAGAATATAATTATTCTTTTGTTTTTTTTACGTTTATTTATTGAAAATAAGAAAACCTTTTGTTTTCTTATTTAACAAAGCAGTTTGTTGGCGAAGATTATTTACTTATATTATATCTATATTATTCTTATACATAAACTACGTATATTTAAATTCATTCGGCTTCAGTCAATACGCAAACAAACCGTTTACAGAAATCGCGAATATACCAACACAACACCGTCGATCAAATTGCTTAATTGTTTACATTAAGGCAAAAGCCGAACGAAATAATATGATGCGGTTTATGTTTTGTTTTAAGTAAATAGGTGTAGTTATTTTATTTTATCATTAGTTCTTTAAGTTTACACCACATATATTTTGGGCACCGACTCCAAAATATATTTCTATAATTGGTGTGTACAATAAAGTGTTCTAATCTAATCTAGCTAATGGCTGATGATGGTTGAAAACCACGAAGGAGACCTATGTTCTGCAGTGATTATCAAATGGCTGATGATGAATCTAATCTAATCTAATCGACTTTAAAAGACAAATTAGTTTAACCTATTTCTCTGTTTTTAGTGCGTAGTGTTTTGAAGTTTGTTTTTATTTAAAAAGAAATCATGATTGTTTTTGTTTTTATTTAAAAAGAAATCATGATTGTTTTTGTGAATATCATAACGACTCCTGTTTCCGAAACTATGTTTTCCGTAAGCAAATTCACGAGTTACTATAAAAAAACACCCAAATCGCTTGAAGTATGCCTTTAAAATTTTAAGAGTTCCGTTTATTTCTCCAGTATCAAATCAAGAGCTTGCATTAGCAGTTTGGCAAACTAATGAAATTGTGATTTTTCTTGTCTCACTGAGAATAAAATAAATAATATTAATAATCGATACTTATATCTTAATCTAGATTGCAACGCTTTGTACTCCACACCTTGTTGTCCAGAGGTGTCAGATATCATATTTTCACATAACATTTTGAATGGTTCCTTGGACTACCCTATGCTGATTTTGTTTTTTGGAAGGTTCATATTTTTGGGACGCACGCTACCTAAAGGAAAGTTACTTTGTAGAAAAAATAATTTTGAACAACTTTTGTAATTACCATTTTTCGTGTGAAACTAAAAATAAACGAGATATTTAGGAAACAAAATGTAACCCTTAAAATCAAGATGGCGGATGACGCAACGGATTGAGTACCAGGCAAAATCAAATTTAGAATGCGAGTGATGATGCCAATGAATTCCGAAGGAGAATTGCTACTTATCATTTTTTCCGGGTCAAATCCTAATTTGACTGGGCTTTATGTTTCTAACTAGATTCTTGATAGCTCTTAATTTTTTTCGGAGCGCACAAGCATTATCTGAGAAAAAAAGTTTTATTACCTATATGTAAATACTGACATTTCTAAACAAAGAGAAAACTTTGCTTTCTTACAAAATAAACCTACTAGGTTTATTTTACAATAGTTTTTTGTGCGTCACCAATCTGTTAAATTATTGTTAGCTGTTATCACTTGTTTTTTTTGTATGTACTTTATTAGAATAAAATCATTGCAAGTTAAACCACAGGACTACAATACCGGAATAAAATATACGTTATGTGTTAATACGAGATATGGTTTATCCGTGTAGCTAATCAATATAATACCTAATCATAGAAGTTAGTACATTGAAGATATTTGAAAAATAACAGGATAGATTTATTAGCTCTAAAAAAATCTCTATTTAATCTAATTACGGTCCCAACTAGGACAAAGTAGAAAATGAACTCTTGCAGCTGTATAGCGCGCTATGCAGCTTTTCTGTGACCGTTAAATCCGCAAGGCGCCTTATGGACGTTCAGTTGGAGTATTAATTAGGTTGGTTGCCTAGTTGCCTGGAAGAAATTGCTTTGAGTGATAAATCCGCAAGGCACATACTGATGTTTCAATTAATTTAATTTCTGTTAATGTAATTTCTGTTTATAAAGAATATTCTATCTATCTAGTTGGTATAGAAATAGAAATAGAAAATGTTTAATTGTCTTTAACATAGTAAGGTACAATAATCAGTTATGCTATAAAACAATAATGATAGTTTAGTGAGTAATTCATTTAACAGCATAGCTGGTGTCATGGCTTATAATAAAACCTTTCTTATTACTAAGGTATTTAATGTCTAGCTTAAAACATAGGCTATTTAACTTCAAGTTTTGCCCATTGAGAGTAAAGTTACCTCATATAAGTTGGTTCGGCCCTATTTATGTAACTGAGTAACAAATATAAGGAAAATATATCACGTCCTATAAATGGTGCAAAATGTGTAAGTTAGTTTGTTTAGATAACTAAAGATGTATGAAAAGTGTATGAAGCTGTTTAGATGTATGTCATTACTGACTAAATTGTTTTCTATCACATTTGATACACATATAGACAGGCCAGATTGTGGAGAAACAAACAGGATTTTTTTGTCATCGAAACGTGATCCTATTTGATGCGCGAACGAAGTCGCGGACACAGCTAGTCGGACTTAATTGATTGTGAAAGCCTGAATCCAAGTTCGTTGGACAGCAATGTACGTGGGCGAAGTCTGAGCAGGCAGACTGAGCGTGGGCGTAGCACCCGCGTAGGCCCGCTACGCTACGCCGTAGCCATCACGTGCTCGCTACGAGACCTAACTCCGTAGCCTGCTGCTACGAAAACTTCGGTCGAAATATTGTTTTGAACTTTTTAGTGGTTAGGTGTGTCTTTTTGTGATCTTTACTTACCCTTGTTGATTAAAAGTTCGTCCAAACTGAAAATCATGCCAATCGGAACATTTCCAAAACAACTCGAAACTTTTTACTGAACTCAATTTTTTTTTTCTTTTAATTTTTGTTCCTTTAACCGCGAACAGTTTCCGCGCCAGGCGAGCACGAGACCCGGTGGTACCAACCCGACGTGCACCAGTCGACTGTGGCCCGCATCTCGCGTCCTCCACGAATTTCCCTTCAAGAGTTAGGCTTGAATGGATCCGGGCCGCGATTGGTCGGCGCGCGTGACGTCACGGTGAAAATAACAATCGCTCGGCCTTACACGGACGGGCGAGGGTGTGTGCGTGCCACGGCCCATGAATGGAGGCTCGGGCCGCGCCCGCGCCGCACCCGCGGTGACGTCAGAGTCAAATGTCAGCCGCGCCGCCTCCGTTATGCAACTCGTTCACCGCAAATAGAACTTGTTAATAATAGTCTTTTCGGACCACCTAATGGATGCGCTGAGAGTGGGGCTGAATGGAGAGCTGGTCGGGGCAGATGGTAGTACAAATCAATTTGGGCTGTAAACAGTAACAGGAGAGGCTTTCATGTGTTATCTTGGTATTAGTTGTGGTTGTTGAACATGCGAGTACATTTTTTTATGATTTTATGAAACACTTGGCTTTGATATGAATAAACCACCTTAAACGTAGTTCAATATGAGTTTGAGTAAGTATTTGTTATGGTACACCGGGTTATCATTACTTGGCACGAGTTTTGTAATTTTAGTGCCATTTTAATTGGGCTTCTAACGACCCCTGGAGTGATCTCAGCTGAGATGTGAAAGAAGTACTATTGTATCTTCGATTTATTCTGAGTCAAATGAAAAATGTTCAAGTAATAAATGATTCTACCGTTATTTCCTCAAGAGATTTTTAATTTACTCATCATTGCTAAGCTAAGTGCAGTAATATGCCTGCCACATGACACACAAAAGGCAAACCCACCAATGAAAATACGGAACAATGAAATCCCGAATCCCACGACCTTCGAACTTTGCCGCGTCCGTCGGATCCGTCACACTCAAAATAGCATCCGCGGTGGCTGCACCGAGCGGGTCAGTGACCGGTGCATCCCTCCCCCTTGCGAGGAGGGATTCGGGGCTTGGAGGGGGCTTGCCCCCTGCGTGACCCGGTTACGGGCCTCGGGGGTGGGGCTGCAACAAGTGACTGAACGGTGTATCGACTCTGCCCGTTTGACATTTAAGATGGGAAACGAAGGCTCAAGCGGACGAGAACCTTGGAGTGCTGAGTGGTGATAAATTCACCATGACATTTTAGTAGCAGCCGGAGGACGATGTTCTAGGTAGGTCCGAAATACCTTTTGTTACGATAATTTCGAATGTGTGTGTAAAAAGTTTGTATGTAACATAATGGCAAGAGTTACCGAAGATATGTAATTCGCAGTGTTATGATTGATAGAAATAGAGATTCGAACAGCATTCAGTATTTTTTCGGTAGTTTTCTCAAAAAATCTACACTCTTCTTTATAGCTGGGTAGTTAATACATCGAATATTTGTTTTTATTTGAAAAAAATACACACTATGGAATATCCCAAAACAATAATTTTCTGTGTTTTTTTTGAAAAGTCTTGAGTTTTTTGGGTAACGTTGAATAAATGGGCGTCCACAAACGTTTTTACTTATTTATCTGCCCAAAAATAGACTCTATCATTGAATTAATTATTCAATAGGCAAAACAATTTTTCACCCTTAAAAAACAAACCCCGAACCGTATTTTTGTTTGCACCTGTAATTTACCGCCGAAACAGATAACAAAGAAAACCTTATTACAGGGACAATTAAGTCGATTTTTCATTCACTGCGTAGCCGTTATATGAATGGCCGCCATAAATAGAGGGTGTATTGTAACAGATTTTGGGACAAGGCTCTAATGTGCGTCATGACACAAGGACTCGACCTTAGGGCTAGCCTTTACATATCACACCCTGATTCCGAATAGTAGCTACAAATTTACTGAAGTAGAAAGAGATGCATATCAATCTGTATCTGTATCATTTAACTATTCAATGTTGTTTTCGTGTGTGAATGTAATTTGCGGACAGAAAATAAAAAAATATCTTATCTATCTATCTTATCTAATCATCAATCAATCAACCAGTCCATCCTCTGCTGGCTGTAGACCTCCGTCGAGACACGCCACATCACTTTGTCCTCGGCCATTTTCATCCAATCGCTGCCTAAAATGTGCCTCAGATCGTGTTGGTCCAATGAGCTGGTGAGCGTCCTTCGCTGCATTTGCTAGTTCATGGTCTCCACTCGAAAACCTTCACACGGGGTATACACTAATCTATTAATCTACTTTTAACAACTATGAGTTGGCCAAAGTGCATACAAAAATAAGGAACTTACAGCTGTTTAGAGTAGATTAACATATTTTTGGTGTAAGAGAAACGAGGGATTAAGTTCGTTATATTCATTGGCTAAGCCAAAAAGCGCCTCACGCTTTTACGATTAGCTACATACTTCAGTGTATTACCGAAAAAGTGTATTGGTTTTCTAAACTATAATTTATTTTAAACATAGTTATAAGCAAAGAGGTTCTGCAGTAGTGCCACTTAATCGACAATTATACCTGAACGACTTACGTGTTGTCGATACTGTTGGAGTAGGCTGGTGGGCGTCCTACTCTGTGTTTGGCAATACTTTGCAAATAGACCTAAATGACAAGTCACTGTATTATATTGAGCATTTTATTCTACCAGCATGGATAGTAACATCACATGGGCGATACCACTGCTGTTGCGACGTCTTCCCTCAGACTATGGAGCACCTCTCTGTGTGTCCCTTGTGCCAGTCCAAATGCACTCGAGAAGACTTGCTGGAGGCCACAGATTGCGTTGGATTGCGCCTGGACGAGCTCTGGGCCAATCAAATCTATCTGGTTTGGTCATCGACACGATAAGATGGGTAGTAGGACGACGCGAGTCACACGTTTCAAATGTTAAAAAAGCGCGTCTTTCCTGTTTTTTTATTGTCAAATTCTGACGTTTTAGCGCCACAAAACGCGTGACTCACACTTTTGTACTACCTATGCTGTAATGAGTTTGAGTGGGCGACAAGCTGCGCCGGCAGAAGACGGCGTGGTGAGGTGGGATAATAAAAAAGTAAATTTAATACGACCGCGAAAATGTCTCAAGGGACGAAATTTAGAACGGAGATAGACCACGGCCATGATTATGGAGTAATGGTACTTCATATTCTAATCCAACGCTAACGTAGTCGCAGGCACAGCGTAAACTAATAAACTTTTTACCACTGCATTAGACATGTGAAGACAGAGGGAAAAATCTAAAATATTTAAAAAGTATACATGGTGACCAGGTTATACCAGGGTCATAACTTGAGACGGCATATAGAGGGCAACTACCTAATCCGTTATGGTTGGAGAAAAACTTTGTTAGGAGGCCTCCCATAACTATTAAAGACCTCCCTAATGTATAACTGAACATAAAAATTAAAAAGTACGGTCAGCCAAACAAAAACACTTTTTACTTTTAAAACAACAACAAAATTGATCATTAAGTTTTCATTAAAAAACTATTCAACGTCCTCTAAAAACTTACCAAGTTTGGTCTATAACATTTTTTCCATGTTTATCAAAATACTGATAAGTCCGTGAAGACAAAGAACTTGGCAAGTCTTACATATTTTTTTTAGGGCAAGAAGTTGGCCAGTTGTTTTTACTTCCCACTATAAAGGGGCATGTACCGGATGAAGCAAAACTAAAAGAAATGACTCGAAGCAGCAACGCAAATGCCAAATAGCTAATGCTGTTCAATATCATAATGATTATATGTTTCAATGGGCACCCCTAATAAATTATTCGCACTACATGCATAATCACCTTCATATCTGTATTTCGCGGAAGCCCGCGTGCGTCATCGGAACAGGTAGGAACATTGTCCGCACCGCCAGGCAAGAATGAACGAGCTGCGTGCTCCGATTCATGAATAGAGGCCTGCATCCCGGGATGACCCAGATTTTGACTCTACACCTCACTGACTCAATTCCCGAATGCCGTATCCACAGAAACTCGGAGGTGAAAACCGCTCGTAATTTCACATAGATGAAGTTCATTTTCATGTGATTTTCTGAATTGGAGTAAGCCGTTTCAAGTCTGGTAGGGTCAGAAATGACGTCAGCAAGTTCGAGGTAGGTTGCAGCACCGGAATTGGGTCAGTTTCATTCTGAAATAGGAGGCAGGACGCGGGGCGGGAACCGCGCTCGATCTATCGGGAATTAGATGACGGTAATAATTATTAGGTATTAGCGTTTTGGAACTGAGGATACAGCATATAAGCTAGTCATTTTGGCACTGTTTGACAAATTATTATCTTGTCCTTTGGAAAAATTTACGCGACGTGATTTATCGCGTAGACCAGTTTTTCTGTGACTTCATGATAGATATAATAAAGACAAAAAAGGCAAAGAAAAACTGGTGCGGCCATTTTACGGCAACGCGAATAAATCGCAAGTTATTCTACATTGGAGACGGAGGCATTTTTTCCAACATTATGAGCCTTAAACAAATGTATGAATAGTTAATAAAATATCAAAAAATATTCTCCGTCATTTTCTTAGAACTTGGAACAGAACATTTGATAGTAAATGCCTCTCTGTTCGCGATTTCTACATATTTAGTATCATTATTTACAAAATGATTTCCATTTCCTTCCGTAGATGTCGTAGAAGACGACTAAGGAAATAAACTACCAGGAGGCGGGCAGCAGCGTCTTCTTGAGATTCGAACCGCATATTGCGATCGCCAACCCGCCTGCCAAGCGTGGCGATTATGGCAAAAACCCTCATGGTTATGAAAACCACGAAGGAGGCCTATGTCCTACAGTGGGCGTCAAACGATGATGATGATGATGATGATTTATAAAATGTCTAGCGCCGGTCGCGGGACTGAAGGACATTTTTGTTTCTTTTCTCGCATTGTCAGTTAACTTAAATATATCGAAGAGTACTTAATTAAGGTTTTTAAATTCAAAAAGTAGTTAAAAAAAGGAGGGGTTATCTGGCGTTGCATATGAGAGGAAATTGTGTTTCCGTTTTTACTTTCTCAGTTACGACAATACGATGATCGCTTGGCATTATAAGAATGCAGCATTTAATTGAAAATGTTCTTATTTTTGGATTAAAGGAAATCTGTTTTTAATAACTTTTCGCATTTTGGGTTCGATTTTGGTATGTAGTTACCTTTGTTTTCATACAACTGTGAATTTGTAGTAGACATACCTCACGTTGTATTATAATGCTGTTTATGTTATGTTACGTTTTAATAACACGTCAGTTAAGTAATTAAGAAACTTTTTTATTTTAGTAGCAATAACATAATACAATGTGTAACAAAATCCTCATATTCACATCTAGATCTAAACAGACATTAACTCAAAAAAGCACTTCTTTCAGGAAAGGCGAAAAACTGATAACTGGCCATTGCAGATATATGATTTTTATATGGAGCTTGACGAAAGATGCTGCAGGAATCTTTTGTTCCAATATGTATGGGGGCTGAAAATTGGATTTTTGTAGTTTTTATTTCCCTATTCTTGAACAAATGTGTGTATATTTTGTTATTATTTTGAGTTGCGCCTGTGTTTGTGAATTTGGTTTTTAGTTGGCTTTCTTTTGAAGAGACAACATAACTATCAATCAAATCAAGTATAAGTACTCGAATCAATCAATATTTTTATGGATAATACCATACAAATAAATAATAAGAGCCTCTTTTGTCCCTTTTAATTATTAGAGTACTATAAATAAAATGCCAACCTTCCTTCTAGCTCTTACGTTGTATGAAAAACTATACGTCTACTATATTTAAATATTACCTTTGGTTGTTAATTCTTATTTAAATTTTAATGAACGCCTATATTATAAAATGATGCTCCAGAGTCAGTAAAAGCTCAAAAGCACTCACAATTATCAGGTCAACTAATCGCAGCAATAATATTTGTATTAGCATAAAGTTTTGAGTATCGTTATTACGATAGGCATGACCATAATCTACTAAGACAGCCTTTTTCGCTCCTTTTCTCTCCACTACAAACTCGACCCGAATGCAGCGGTTAACATTGTACATTGACATCCAACAAACAGAATGTAAATTCTTCCCTTCGGATCCGTGTCTTCCCTGGTCGAGCCCCTGGGGGAGACATTTCTTTACGTCGTGGGTTCGATTCCCACTGGAGGCCACCGTACATTTGTACCCACCCAGACTGAGGGTGTATTTTCATGTTTGTGACGTCCTTGCCTGGTTTTCACAGCACAGGGTATCCTAGTTTGGGACCAGGACAAGTGATTGTATTATGTGGATGTTATTATTATAAAATATTTTTTTTATTACTGATTGAATTTCCACTTTTAGTGTTTTTTTATATTTAATTAAATAAAGCAAAACCTCACATGAATATACCTTTTCTTTGCATTTTAGAAGTACTTTTTTTCGCAGAATTTACTAACTCTCTCTCTCTCTCTAATTTCTAAATCTCATCAATCTGTTCTCTCTGGCACTCTGATTTTGACAAAGACGGGTAGGCTTTGCCAAAGTTTTTCAGCACTTTTACGACTTCGACGTCTGCTTCACTGGTATCAGTACTCTTTTTACTCTTTTCAGGGCTCCGTACCTCAAAAGGAAAAAACGGAACCCTTACACGATCACTTTTTGTCCGTCCGTCCATCCGTCTGTCTGTCTGTCAAGACCTTTTATCACGGGAACGCGTGGAGGTATCGAGTTGAATTTAAAACCATATACTCAAGTCTACAGTCCTTTAAAGGGAAGTCATTGGTACATGCCGGTGATTCGAACCTGCGGCCCCCCGATTGAGAAGCCGGCACTCTACCGCTCCGCTACCACCGCTCGCTTAGAACCCCTCATTTTCGGATGTACTTATATGTTTTTTTTGTTACACCCTGTACGTGGTGTCTAACTTAAAGTTATTCCTAGTCGCACCCTGTTATATTACAACGTGCTCTACAAGTGAGGCGAATGCTCCACCTACGGCACCAGATTGGAAACTTCGATGACGTCCGCCACATGTTTTATAACTATAGCCTGAATTGCTATTTCGGTACAACATAAATATCTGTGTATTTGATGTTAAATGCATCCGAAAATAGGTGACCTGGATACCGAGGTGTTGTACTGTGCACGCAACCTAGACACAGACTAAGTACGAGAAAGATCCAGTTGGGAACTTGAACATGTATACCGGTTACTCTGTGCCACTTCGTATAACTTACAGGTTCTCAAACATTTCACCCACCGTCCAGTTTGAAAAAAGAAAGAAGTCAATAAAAACGAGAAACCTATCTTCAAAATTAGGAACCAAAAAAAATATAATTCGCTAAGTTTTTCACCAGGTGGCGCTGACGGTATTCTTTATCGAGATATGGTTGTGTACATAATACCGCGAAGATGCCTTTGATTTTTTTATCACTCCGGTCTTGACTATATGTACCTACGTATATAGGAGGAAAAGAACTCCTTTCGTAACAAAAAAAATGGTGAAATTGGATAACGTGGTAATTATTGCCGAACGTGCATAAAAAATTGAATATGAAATTGTTTGCAACTAAGTGAGCTATTTACATTTTATTCTTATTTTAGATTCTATATTGATGCGTTAATTCGACTTTGGATCGTGGTGCCATAGTAACCATAGAACTGTCTGAGTACGTACCAAAAAAATAACAATGCGGAAACCAAACAAACTTTACATAGAAATAAATATATTTTCACATTTATATATTTTCATATCACATTAACATTCTTCACCTTGTCGAAGACAATAAACCTAAATAAAATCTCAGTTTTCGAATACAAAATTCGCCCTGATAATCAGTAAATAAATACCACCAATAAGTATGTACTTTTTTAAAAAAAATCTGATTCGACATCCAAATTACAAAATACAAAAACTTTATTTAGGCAAAAACATATTGATCCTTAACTTAAAACCTAGAACTAAGATTACAAGTACCTAACAATTATTATTGTAGGTAATATTGAATCACTAAAAAACGCATAGACCGCCTTACCGCCCTTAATTTTCTCTGAGTTTTCCTTCTTTTCTCATTTATTTTTACTGCACTCTTGGAAGCGTCCAGCGCCCACAACGGGGGTGCCCACTACAGCGCCCACAAAGTATGGTCTATCCAGTTAGATTAGGATATACTGAATCATTATCTGGCTTATCTAATATGACTGTGTGTCTGTATTTCCTGGACTCTAATCTTAAAGCAGCATAATAGGCAAAGTTCCATAAATTTACTCTAGCGCAGGTGCCTAGGACCAACAAATTCAGATTGGTACAAGGTAATAAGTTGGGAGGAATATGAGAACGTTCGATGTGTTTATGGCAACACAAGTATTTCGTCATGTTTCCTAGTTTAACTCTTTAATTTGGTAATACAAAAGTGTCTCTCTCTGTGTGACCGAATCCATGGTGCGTGTGTTGTGTTAATTAGAGGTAATAAATTCTCTGGTTCCGAGTGCCGCGTTTTGTATGTACAATTCTACAGTCCACTTACTTCACCCTGAGCCAGCTTCCAACACGATGTTTAAGGCTTCCTCGTTGGTCTAGCCATTAAGGCACTTAGCTACCAAAACAGAGGTCGTGTGTTCGATTCCCACTTGGGGCCGCCGTGCATTTATACAAATGGCCTCAGTTTAAATTATGCGAGCGAGGCAGCATGATCCACGTAAGAATAGCCTTGATAATAATAAAATAATAATAATAACTTCCACACAATCACTTGACACGGTCCCAAACTAGGATGCCCTACGATATGGTAATTAGATAAGGAAATCATAAACATGGAAATACACCCAGGCTGAGGCCATTTGTACAAATGAACGGCGGCCCCCAGTTGGAATCGAACCCAAAACCTCCGGCATGGTAATCAGACGCATAATATGTATTTTTTTTATACATAAACATGGCGCTAGCAAACTTCTACAAGTTTACATAGTTTTAGAGGCCAGGATAACAATACCATTGGTTTCTAAAATGACCCTGATTTTATTTTCTAGCAACGCCTCAGATCACATTTGTCAAAAGCATACTCTTATTTCAAAATTATTGAATATGTCACCATCTGTAAGAGCAGCCTTAACACAGAGTCTAGTCTAAACGGCATAGACAATTTTTTTTTTTATTAAAATGGTCCCAAAAAGTAAATAAAGCAAAGACTAGATGGTATTCGCCAAAGCCTAAGCTAGCTTTCTGAAGTATTTATTGAGTGACCTACCAGTTGTGACGTCATGACCTGGCCCCTCCCCTCGAGGGGTACACCCCCTGCTATTTGCTAAGATTGGTAATGGTAGAGTTGCTACAAGATAAGCTTAAAAGTGGTTTAGGAAATTTCAAAGTGAAAAGTAATAAAACGCGGTAACCCAAAGATAGGTTGCTCAAATAAAAAAAAACATAAAAAACCAACAGCAACATTTTTATGAACATGACCTTTAAATTCAAACTTTACGTAGCTGTTCATGCAGCTTCGTAGCGACTCCAGAATATTATATACTTCTCTAATACTCACACTTAAACACGTGTAGTCCGCACAGATCTTTTTGGCGGTAGCGTGAACATAGTCACAGATCGTTTGCACATCGCTTAGTGTATGTGTAACTAATTGAGGTAGTGTGATGCGTAGTACATTACTATTAGTCAATTACTAAAGTAGTCAATTACTCACACATACACGGTAAAGCGATAGTAAGCGATGTGCAAACGATCTGTGACTATGTTCACGTTACCGCCAAAAAGATTTGTGTGGACTATATTTACTTAAAATTTATAGGTGACGTTCATTTAAATTTATTGCTGTGATTTAGTGCGGTAGTGTTTTGAACTCGGTTTTTGCTTTTTATTAAAAATACATATTTTCATATTATTCCTTGGAGATCTAAGGAAAAAATGTTCCGATACTATTTACCAACTAAGCTGGAACAAGTAATTAGCTAGCCATTTGGACATTTCCAGCTTCTTCTTCGAAAGTCTTCATCTGATCACCACTTTTATTTACCTTGGGACCACCTACACGTTACATTTTATGAAGCTTACACCATGTAGGGCGACTTGTATCAAGTCACTGGATAAGTAAGTAAATAAATAAAAACTTATTCAGGGATAAACCAATAAACAGCTGATTGACACGGTTGTCGGTATTATGAAATACTAAAAGGTTGCTCGGATCAGGCCTTTTTTGCTGTTGTCCATTAAAGTGTTCCCTTCTCCGTCTCCAAAGGTTTTCATCAGATCTTACATAGATTTTCACTTACACCGAAAAGAGTGAGATAGATACAAGCGCCCTGTGAAATGAGTGAAGTAAATGGAGTGACGCTATTCTTAATCCGGTGCCACACGGAAATCAATTACCAGGAGACGGGCAGCAGCGTCTTCCTGAGATTCCAACCGCATACTGCGATCGCCAACCTTTATGGCATTTTATTATGGCAAGTTTATGGCAAAACCCTTCATGGTTATGAAAACCACGAAGGATGCCTATGTCCTGCAGTGGGCGTCAAATGGCTGATGATGATGATGAGACAGTGGCCAATCATTGCCAGTAAAAGAAATTAGTTCTTGTGAGTTTCCCTTATTATACCTAATACAAACTTCCGGTGGGTAGTAGCGGAGCGGTAGAACGAACCCACGACCTCCCAAATAAAACCGCATTCATAAAAAATACCAACTTCCACAAAAAAATCCGTTGACGAGTATCACCGGCATTCTTTTGTTGATCTTACTATAATATTTCATAACGTAGATTTAACTACTGCTACAACGATCGTAGCTGCTTAACATCGTCCCACGTAGCAAGCGGCGTAGTAGGCTCGTAGCACCTTCATGAATACTTCCACATAGATCACAAGTTGTGATCGTTTTACGTAGCTCAGATATTATTTCGTGTTACAGTTGGTTTCATCATAAGCATGGGATGAGTAGCTTATCAGTTTCGACTATGGGGAACGTACCTCAAAATTGGTGAGACCTTATATTTATACCATAAAGGTCATACGAAAACTGTAATTTTAAATAAATAGAACCATAAAATAGTTATTTTTGGGGTTTTGCTGGTACTAATAAAAAATAATAATACAAAAAATATAATAATAAAAAACTTACTAGATTAGCTGCTTAATTGAATTCTAAGCGTTTTCTAATTAGGGTGTAGAGAAAACGAGGTAAAAACGATGTAACTCAAATACTGAAAATAAATAGATAGAATATTCTTTATTGTATGTACACCAGGAATTACATATGAGAATTTAACAATAATATAGTACAGTACAATTGGCGGCCCTATTACTAATAGTAATTTTTTCCAGACAACCATTGATGGAAAAAAAAAGAAAATACTTCATACAATAAAATAGGGCTATTGTTACGTCATGGTTTCCGCTCAATTTGCATGGAGCATTTTTGTAACACGTGACTAGAATTACTTTTCGACAAATATGAAAAGAATTAGATGTAGAGTAAAAATTTTATCACGATCATTTATCATTTTACATGGCTTATTATTATTATTTTAATTCTTTATTGCACTAATGCGCAGTGGAGTGCTTAATGCAAGAAGAACCGCTTCTCTAATGATATTGAAGTAAATTTTCTAAGTTCTCCATTAAACGTTAAATACTATACGGCTTATCCCAGCCGCGATTCTGCATTTCCTAATGCGGAGCTTTTTGTTAGAACCATTATTTCACGTTTTTTTCTAAATTAATTAATTCTATTAAATTGAGCATGTTGAGTTTCAATAATTATGTTGATATGACAATTCTAGCAACGGCAAATTTTGGCTGTCCTAGCCGTCCAGTCCCTTCCGTAGTTACATTTTGTATGAGAGTGAATTCGATTAACGACGCGTCTTTTCCACGTCCTCGCCCCACTTCCCTTCTGTGTGGCCGCTGGCCTAACTAACCGACAACGCCATCTAGCAGCGGATAAAACAATGACGTTGCAAGCTCTTCCGCTACTCAGGCAACTGAACCAATGGAAATTTTTGTTCCGTTTTAAAACACCTCGCTGAAGTTTTAGTTTCGTGTTTATCTAATAGATGGCAGTACTAGGTGCAAAACAATTTTCTAGCTAACTTATTTTTGTCTTCAGGTCGTCAAATGTGTTTATGGGATAAATCTTGGATAGAGTTGGGGTTAGGCCTGATTAAATATTATATTCTTTCGTCGATAATTTTCGAAAGTCTCAGCCTAAACATAAAAAAAACTTATGGTTTTAAATAATAATATATTGATTTACTAAGAAAGACCTAAGATCTGTTTCTTAGGAAACACGAAAGTGAATAAATTCGATTGTTTGGTTATTATTTTAGTTTTGTTGACTTTCGTGTATTTTGTTTGTTTACATAAGCTGCCTATATACGTCCCACTGTAGGGCACAGGCTTCCGCTCAGAGAGAGACAATATGGGCTTAATGTGGGCTTAATCACCACGCGTGCCCACCGTGGATTGGCGATTTCAAGCGCTGAGGTATGAGAATAGCTCAGACACTCAGTTTTCCTCACGATGTTTTCCTTCACAGTTAGCGAGTACCTAATATTGCTACTGTAACCTCAGAAATGCACATAACTTAGAAAAGAAAGTCCTAGGGACATGTCCGCACTGGGAATCGAACCTGGCTCTCTCGCTTCCGAGTCCAATGATCTACTTCTATTAAACTACGATTAAATTTGCGTTTCTGTGATAATTTGAATAAATTTCTTCTTTTTTTCTTTCAAATAAATTTCCAAAAAGCTAATATAGTTTATCGACAAGCTGCCATCAATTCCTTATAATTTAGATGCTAGGTACTGGCATAATCTACAGTAGTCATTTACTATAAGCCTAAAACCAAAGATGCGTTATAAAGCGGTGAAAACATGTTGGTTAGAGTTTCCTTTTTTTTGATATTTTTTTGCTCAATTTTCCATTTTTCCAAACTAGAATTTTATTAACTATAACGATTTGTCTGCTTTGTATTGGTACTGGTTGATATACAGGGTGGAAACATTCAGCGGGGCAGAAAGCGGAAGTACCCTATCCGTTGCAGCTTCACGAAAATGGTCTTGGGAGACTATCCATAATTTTTCATGAAATGATCCCCATTCACAGATTTAAAAAAAAAATACAGTTAGCAAGAAACTAGCCATTTTACACATTTTTTGTTGATGCCAATCGATCCTATTTCTAATACTGATCAAAAACTTCTATGGAACCAACCATGCATCGTTGGTGTAGCTACTAAAAGAGTCGGAAATCTTAAAAAACTTTTCTCATACATTTTATAGGAAATCATTGCTGGTCCTAACAAAGAATTTGTGCAACTGAAATACAAAAAATTAAATAAAAGACCAATGATCACGTAGACGGTATGTAATTTATATAGGCAGTAACCACAGATATTTCAATATCTCTGAAGCAGTAACATATCACCAGTTATTTTATTTTATTGCTTATTGGTATGTAAGTAATCGTGATTACCTAGTAATTATCTTCCATATGCATGTACGTATTATTGTTGTCATTTTTTTATTTTTGTATTATCATTGATGTAGATTTATAATAATTTCTGTTAATTATTATAAGCCCTGTATAGATACTTCTCATTTGTTTAATTTTATTATCAGTCATTTCAAAGTATCGTTTTCAAAACCGGCCCGGAAAACGTGACGATAATGAACAATAAAAATCTCATAAAGCCTCGAGAAAACATTAAGGGACCCTTTCGCAGGCCTTAAAACTTTGCTCTAGGCAGCCCGAACAATTCCAATTATTAAAGGCCACAATCATCGTTGTCATCTTGCTGAAACAACAAGGCCAAGAACAGTTTCGGCTGAACTTTGTTTAATTAATTTAGCTTTGGGCGCAAAAGTTTTAGAGGCGGCCGCTAAGTGTTGAGGGGTGTCCACAGTTAAAGCTGGTGTTCAAGTGCCCTTGACAGTTACGCAGGCCGTAGGCATACGTTTCTGTCCGATATTACCGCTCCGTTATATTAAAAAATGGACTGTATCAAAGAATGAATGGAAATTGCCAGCGTCGAAGATCTTAGCAGAAGAATATTTTTTTCCTCTGTGGTAAAGAGAAGAGAGGAATATGTACAGCAGAAGGCCAGCCTCCAATAATGGAGAGGTTCAGAAACAGTTCTGCGACAGAATCTTGTCATGAAGAAGGCCAAGATTATGCTACTTCGTACTTTTAAGTACACACATACGAGGTGCATTCAATAAGTACCTAGCCTCATCGCCAGAGGGCGCTGTAGTTTCAAAAGAGTTTTACCACAGTGTAACACATTCTTTTTTAATTCTTTTTTCAAATTTTCATTCCAATCCCTTCGTTTGTTTTAATTTGACAACTTATGGAAGCGAACGTATCGATCGGTTTTACAAAAATGGAAAAAGAGCAATATCGTTCGGTGATTCGATTCCTATTTTTGGAAGGGAAAACGCGCATCGAAATGAAAGAGCGCTTGGATGCTGTGTACGGTGACTCTTCTCCATCGATGGCCACCGTCAAGAATTGGTTCAACGAGTTTGCACGTGGCTGTACGTCGGTTTTTGATGAACCACGTCCAGGTGCACCGAAAACAGCTGCTACGGAGGAAAACATTAAAAAAATCCATGATCTCGTATTGGCAGATCGCCGATTGAAGGTTTGGGAGCTGGCTGAGACTGTAGGCATTTCAGAAGAAACAGTGCATCGTCTTCACGAGGAACTCGGCATGAGAAAGCTGTCGGCGCGACGGGTGCCGCGTTTACTCACACCGGAAAACAAGTGCAACCGTGAGACCACATCGGAGACGTGTTTGGCGCTGTTTAAGCGGAATCCAGCGGAGTTTTTGCGTCGTTTTGTGACCGTCAATGAAACTCTGGTACACACCACTGGTACACACCAGAGACCAAGGAGCAATCAAAACAATGGATCCAGACCGGGGAACGTGCTCCAAAGAAGGCGAAAACTGTAAAATCGCCCGGAAAAGTTATGGCCACCATTTTCTGGGATTCACAAGGTGTGATCTACATTGATTACCTCGAGAACGGTAAAACAATTACAGGGCTTTACTATGCCGATTTATTGGGCCGATTCGACGATTAAAGAAAAAACGACCCCATCTGGCGAAGAAAAAAGTGCTGTTTCACCACGACAACGCACCGGTTGACACTTCTGCCGTTGCCATGGCCAAATTGGTCGAATTAAACTACGAATTGCTGCCCCATCCACCGTATTCTCCAGATTTGGCCCCTTGTGACTTCTTTCTGTTTCCTAATCTGAAAAAATCTCTCGCCGGGAATAGATATGGATCAAATGAGGAGGTCATCGCCGCCACGGAGGCCTATTTTGCAGAGTTTGACAAACATTATTTTTCGGACGGGTTAAAAAAGTTGGAGCATCGCTGGGTTAAGTGTATCGAACTAAAAGGAGACTATGTTGAAAAATAAATTGCCACTTATCCAAAATTTTCGTTTACTTTTTGTAGGCTAAGTATTTATTGAATGACATATACTGCAATAATTTTGGATGGTTTGAAAGACATAGCAAAATGAACGTTGCTGACATTGCACGTTTCAAAAATATCTCGACACAACTCGATTCCCCTTCAGCCACGTTCGTAACCAAATTTTCGTAACCAGTTACGAATGTGGACTTTTTATCGCTGTTTCGTAACCAGCTACAAGCCAGTTACGAATGTGGATTTTTTTTCCATTTTCGTAGCTGAAACCTCTTAGCCATGTATGGTCTCCTGGTACTTCCACATCCATCCGGCTCATTGAGGCTTTATATCAAATACCGCTTCTTCATTATACCTTGAAACCTCTTAGCCATGTATGGTCTCCTGGTACTTCCACATGATATAATGCCGACACTAGTATTACAAAAACAAAAATTTTAATAAATGAATAGATTTATTTGTCATTTTGTAAGAAAACGTATCGGTTACTTCTCCATCAACTTAAAACATAAATTTATATCTCCATCAACTTAAAACATGAACGGTGCAATTATTTCTAGACAGTGGCCGACACTTATTTCTTTTGCCTTTAAGTTTTCCACAGCTTCATTAATTTCACTATCAATTAGTAAATAGTTTTAATTTTTTCGTGTTATCCTTGAGTTTCTCATTTTCATTTCTTTCACTAAAATGTCCAACACTTTAGCTATTGATGGTCTTTTTTGCCCAATAAAACGGTTTATTCGTAAGTGCCAACCTTCCAAGTGATTTGTATTTCTTAAGTCTTCTCCTTGGCAACACCACTTTTTGATGAATTGAGTTTCATTTAACCAAAATCGGTTGAAATAATTATTAAACCGTGCTACCTTCTCAGTTTGAGGCGATTTTTTCATTATATATCTGTAGCCAGAAGTTATATATTTCATAGGCAAACGAGCCAGACCAGCACATCGCGCAACATGTCTCCTCTCAACTCTCTCGCTTGCTTTGAAGGTACCATCGCTTAAATAAACATCAAAGTTTTCTAAAATACTTTCAGTATCAGGCGAACAGAAGATGAGAATTCTAATCGCATCATTATAATCTGCCAATAAGTATTGTTTGAACTTTTCAGGCACTAGCACGTCTTTTGTCAGTTTATATTGAAGTTTGGGAACTTTCAATACTTTGTTTCGGGCATTGTACAAACCACTCTTTAAATTTTCATAATTAGGCAACTTCTCAATTATATCCAAACCCTCGTCCTTCAGTTCACACATTGCCTCTTCGAATTGTTTTTGAATAGGATCATAATTCTTGCTAATATTATCCTTTAGTTGAACAAGCTTTTGAAATATTGCATATTTTGCCGAATTTGGTTCGCAGTTATGGTTGTGAGGACTATCTTTGACAACAATATTTTCAGTAGTTATCGTTAAATTCCCTTTGCATTTTTTGATGCTATTACACTTCCAAAACTTATTACCACTAGCATAGGTTTTCCGGAGATGGTATTCACGGCCTTGGAAAACTAATTTCATGCCGCCTCGTTTAGTAGGAATGAACTCCATGGTTTCATAACAAAAAGAAAATTTTACTATTCTATTCTTTTCTGTTTTAAGGACTCAGTGCACTGATTGTCCAGTACAACTTTGCCAATATCCCGTGTTAGGCAAGACTAAAATATAATTGAAATTTCTCCATCTGTATTTATAAACAACAATAAACAATTGCACTTGAAAGTCATATCTACTTATCTTTGAAAGTGAAAAGTGGCCAGCTAATCACCAAAGAGTTCCTATCATATTGCGACCAAGGAGACACAAATGTCGTTCCAGTATATTATACGCACTGCTCCCTGACAAGACTGAAAAAACGGACACGAGACGAGGTTATTTACTATACTACGGGCAAAAGAAATGATGATATGCGAAAATAAAAAGGGGCGACATATTGTGCGTTTATGTGCGAGTCTTACTTTTTCTCTTCCATTTTGGGTAGTAAGACATTTAGACTTTAAGTTATAATGAAGAAGCGGTATTTGATATCACTTGTTGGTCGTGGTACACCTCGTCAGTTCACCTAGGTGATCCACGAACATTTTTTTCTGTTGGTGGTCCACCTTTGTCCACCTAGGTGATCCACGAACATTTTTTTCTGTTGGTGGTCCACCTTTGTCCACCTAGGTGATCCACGAACATTTTTTTCTGTTGGTGGTCCACCTTTGTCCACCTAGGTAATCCACGAACACAATATTTTGTTCGTGGTTCGCTTTACTGGTTATGTGTGACCCTTTCCGGACCCACGGCACAACTGCTATGCTCCACTGGTTGGGCACTTTTGTTTCCCGTCAGCTCAACTGAGTTACCAACGACTCAACTTGGACCCACGACGCAACTATTATGCTCAACTGGTAGTATTATCTCAAGCCACTCTCTAGCACTGATAGCAAACCTCTTTGTTGAAGTGTTCAATAAAAACGTTATATCTCGGAAACTGTTGATCCTACACTATTGTTGTCAGCAGGAAATTATAGAGTTCATCGAGGTCTTCATTTCGGATGACAGCTGTCAAACTTAAACACGTTATATCTCGGAAACTATTGGTCCTAAGCTTAAGATTTTAGGAGGTCGTGAAATCCTTGCAGCCCAGAATGTGCCTGCGATCAATTGTTGCCGAGATATAACGTTTTTAAGTTTGCCAGCTGTCATCCGAAATGAAGGTCTTGAAGAGATCTATCACTTCCAACTTACAGCTATAGTGTAGGATCAACAGTTTCCGAGATATAACGTTTTTAAGTTTGACAGCTGTCATCCGAAATGAAGGTCTTGAAGAGATCTATCACTTCCTACTTACAGCTATAGTGTAGGATCAACAGTTTCCGAGATATAACGTTTTTAAGTTTGACAGCTGTCATCCGAAATGAAGGTCTTGACGAGATCTATCACTTCCTACTTACAGCTATAGTGTAGGATCAACAGTTTCCGAGATATAACGTTTTTAAGTTTGACAGCTGTCATCCGAAATATAGGTCTCGACGAGCTCTACAATTTGCTACTGACAGCTGTAGTCTAGGATCAACAGTTTCAGAGATATAACGTTTTTAAGTTTGACAGCTGTCATACGAAATGAAGGTCTTGCCGAGATCAATAATTTCGAAGAGTTTCGATATCGAGGTGTACGATGGAAAAAAAATATTTCCCAAGGAACACCCAGGTGGACAGAGGTAGTCCGTTGTAAAAAAAAAATCCCATGGTTCACCCAGGTGGTCTCAGGAGGTGGACCGTGGGTAAGAAGCGACTATCTCCTAGAAAAGAGATGCGTTGTTATAACTTTTAGATTTTTCACAGGTGAACCACGAACAATACGTTTTTATGATTATTTTTTTATGAAAGGAAAGGTGGACCACCAACAGAAAAAAATGTTCGTGGATCACCTAGGTGAACTGACGAGGTGTACCACGACCAACAAGCGTTTGATATAAAGCCTCAATGAGCCGGATGGATGTGGAAGTACCAGGAGACCAAACATGGCTAAGAGGTTTCAGCTACGAAAATGGAAAAAAAATCCACATTCGTAACTGGATGGTAGCTGGTTACGAAACAGCGATAAAAAGTCCACATTCGTAACTGGTTACGAAAATTTGGTTACGAACGTGGCTGAAGGGCTCGATTCTATTACAACCATTAGCAGCCATTCAGAGCGGTGCGTGCGTGCCGCAGGTCCGCATTTCATTGTTCTGTTAGACGGAGAGGTGGTACTAATTGTTGGCGCATTTTTTTTAACAAGAATTCTCAACTCGATACAAGATTCCTCGACAAATTTTTTTATTGACGTCTATGCTTAAGATTAAGCCATTTTTAATTACTAATTAGATAACCGCGGCTTTCAAACCACACAGAAATTATGAGCGTGTATAGGTACTCACTTCTGTATCCCAAACTAGTAATGCTCTCAAAAATAAAGGATTTTCTCGTCACGGACAAGTGATAAAATATATTATTATCATGGTTGACTTACGTTCGTGCGTCATCTACTATCCATTAATACTAGACCTCTTACTTATAGGTATTAATGGCTGTTACAACGATTTATTCGTATTTTCAACTTTATTTCACGTGACTTAATAATATGTGTGTATCATGCGGGGCAAAGGCCTTCCCTTTCTTGGACTAGGATTGGAAAATATATATTTTTCGAGAGTAATTTACAGAAAAAAGAAAACGAACTCTTTAAGCTTTTTCAGTCTCAATAAAAATTATTTTGTTTATTGAGTTTGGGTTGAGAGAAAGGTAGGCACTTAGCCGTTTGCAGGTCGTTAGGACTCCGCACGTTATTTATGAGTGAAAGGACTTTTGTAAAAGCAGTTGTAAACACATTATAACCATGGATATTACTCGACGCCGGTTTTTTTCCTACAAAATATGAATTGCTCTCTAGAGATCCTTCGAGGTCTTATTAATAAAGGTACGCATCAAAACATACTTCTCAATGTCCTCTATCAAAACTTCAAAACTAATCAAAAGTAGAGCCGACACTACTATAAATCCTCGCAGGGAAACGTACCACAGCTCTAGCTACGAAGTAACTATTTAACATATTATGGGAGTTAAAGACAAAGGCTTGCTGTGATACTAACAGTAAATTATAACAACCTTTAAGCTACGTTACTGAAAGATATTAGCCTCATAACAAGCTTATATGGTTGGAATCATTCGCTGAGCAAGCGCTCTTGCGGGATTAGGATATATTATGATTTTCACTTCCCCAGGCCCTCAAAAGGAATTTACTTCAATTCCTATTTGAAAATTTAATGAGGTCCGGGCCCATACTCTCTTTTCCTGGCCGCTCGACTCGATCGAGTGGTGTTAGGTACTCCATTAGGATATTCAATAATATATGACTGAAAAATAGAAAAATAGGTGATACTTTATTCTAAAGATGAATTGGTTAATAAAACATAAAAAAATTAATTTACGATTAAGTTTTGTACGTTTTAACATGGCACTATTTTAATATTGTTAATCATTAAAAGATGGCGCTGTCATAAGTGATCTGCCATTTAAGTCATTTTTTAATTGTCATAAAAAAACAAAAATCACTTAAATGATTAACATAAAAAAACGAAATAAAAAATAACAAACAACCCGTACGTCTAAGTCACGTACATTTTTGAAGTTATAGTAGCAATAGCACTTGCTAACTGTGAAGGAAAACATCGTGAGGAAACCTGAGTGTCTGAGGTATTTACATACCTCGGCGCTTGAAATTGCCGATCCGCGATGGGCACGCGTGGTGATTAAGCCCATACTCACTCTCTGAAAGAAGTTCTGTGCCCTACAGTGGGACGTATATAGGCTGAATACAAAACAACCCGCCTTTTCAGCATTCAGCAGCTACGAAACATGTAGGACCAACGTAGGTACCTCACAATGACTCACAATATAGAATTTGGGTCCCGCCTGCTTAGTACTTAATGCTCAGATCAGAAGTTAGGTGGTTTGTTATTTTTTATTTAAGAAGAAAGAAGAAGAAAAAACATTTATTATAAAAACAGTGCACACGCCACAATAACAAAACAAAAAAACAACAAAAAATATATTTCAACCGAAATGTTATAAAAAAGAAAAGAAAACGAACGGTCATGGCGTGTCACTGCTGCTATAAATGGCAACTGACTCAGCAGTATGCTGAGGGTCAAGCCTTCAGCGCTGGTTTTCAGTCAGTGCCAGGAGTTTCCCCGCGAGCGTCACATACCGCGGTGTGCTACAACCGTGAGCAATACTATATATAGTAGAATAAATACTATGTAATACAGATGATGATGATTGTTCCGACCGGTTTCGACCATGGCGACCACTTTGACCCCTAATCAGTGATGAGGCGCTGGTGCGCTCGAAGATGGCTTATGTAGCCTATCTTCACGGCGAAACTCCGTGCACACTGAGGGCACGTGAGAATGCCGTTCTCATAATTATATATTATGGCAGCAGGTGGGCGAGCCTTTAACTGGTCGCGTTTGGTATCCAGGTCAGCTTTACGCTGAACCTCGAACTCACGTACTTGACTGTTCACCAACCTGCGCCATTCTGGCCGCTGTGCTGCCAACCGTTCCCAGCGGGAGGGCTCTATTTTGCATCTCTTCATGTGTCGCTTTTGGACATCCTTGTACCGGAGGAGGGGACCGCCATGATTCCGCTTGCCCTCCTCTAGTTCAGAATAAAAGATGCGCTTCGCCACTCTTTCCTCCGCCATACGAGAAACGTGACCGCACCACCGAAGCTGTCGACGCATTAAATAGGCCTCAATGCCACCAACATTGGCAGACAGAATAGTAATTATATACAATAGGATACGTATTATGTATACAGTATGAAACATATACTTAAATTGTTTTTATTAAGTCACTGAATAAACTACGATATACTCAAATAAAATCATACATAAATGAATAAAGGTATATAGCCAGCTTAAAGCATGTTTAAAAATTATGAATATAATTAAATTTATATGTACATAAATATATATACATATATAGGTATACTTAATTAAATAAAAATAAATAAAAATATATAGATATATACAATATTGCCTGGCCCTACCATGCGATTACAGGCTCGTGTCTGTTTTTGCGGCGAGAGGTTGGAAGGGAAGGGAGTGGCGGTTTCTGATGCTCCAGCAAATATGCTCTGAGCTTGCGCCCAAAAGCACATCCACTGGACGCTTCACGGATTGGAGGGGGAATGTCGTTCCAACACTTGGACGCCGCAAACCTGAAAAATTTACAGTTTTGTTTACTTTATAGTTAGTACTATAATGACACGATATAATGAAGTACATTATCTGAGAAAATTTCAACCGGCTACCTATTACAGTCCAAGACATTACAACCCTTTCAAGGTCAGGCAGACTTATATTGTGGGCTAAGGTCCCGTTGGCACCCTTCGTATAGCGAATCCTAAACACTGGCAATTTAAAGAAATGAGAGACATTCATCGAGTTTCCCTTTCAAAATGATCAGTAGGCCTCCCTTTTGCGAAATTTAAGAGAACTCCGTACTGGGATTACGTAGTAGCCGAATATGAAAAATGTTTATGGAAATGCGCGCCTGATATTTATTTATTCATCCGCTTATAAATACGCTCCCGGCCATAGTCGGTTAAGGTCGAGTACTTAAGCCCCTCTGTAGTATACGTGAGTGATGAATGTGTGCATGCAATAAAATATGATGGATTGAACATCAACGTGTTTTTGTTTATTCAACTAGGGGGAAAAGAGGTTGAACTAGTAAATTTCTTGATAAAAAGACCGACTTCAAAACACGCAATAAAACAAAGAGTTCGATGGTTTTCGGATGAAATGAAATGAAATGGAATGAAATGGAATGGAATGGAATGGAATGGAATGGAATGGAATGGAATTGAATGGAATGGAATGGAATGAAATGAAATGAAATGGAATGGAATGGAATGGAATGGAATGGAATGGAATGGAATGGAATGGAATGGAATGGAATGGAATGGAATGGAATGGACTGGACTGGAATGGAATGGAATGGAATGGAATGGAATGGAATGGAATGGAATGGAATGGAATGGAATGGAATGGAATGGAATGGAATGGAATGGACTGGACTGGAATGGAATGGAATGGAATGGAATGGAATGGAATGGAATGGAATGGAATGGAATGGAATGGAATGGAATGGAATGGAATGGAATGGAATGGAATGGAATGGAATGGAATGGAATGGAATGGAATGGAATGGAATGGAATGGAATGGAATGGAATGGAATGGAATGGAATGGAATGGAATGGAATGGAATGGAATGAAATGGAATGGAATGGAATGAAATGGAACGAAACGGAACGGAACGGAACGGAACGAAACGAAACGAAACGAAATGAAATGATCATCATCAGCCAGTTGACGCCCACTGCAGGATATAGGCCTCCCTCATGGTTTTCATAACCATGAGGGGATTTGCCATAATCGCCACGCTTGGAAGGCGGGTTGGCGATCGCAGTATGCGGTTGGAATCTCAGGACACTGTTGCTTGTCTCCTGGTAATTTATTTCCTTAGTCGCCTTCTACGACATCCACGGGAGGAAATGGAGTGACGCTGTTCTTAATCCGACGCCACACGGCCTTTCGTGAAGTCAGTTATAAATAAAATTCACAACACGGCTACTGCACAAGTTCAACTGGCACTTGGCCGGTTTTTTAATTTTTATACCGGGCTGTGTTGTGAATTTTAAATTGCATTCTTACATTTAATTTTAAACATACATAGTCTGTACTGTATGTGTATTTATTTATTGTATTTTCTGAGGTTAACACGAGCACTAGACGTAATAAAACTGATTTTTAACGGATATTTACTCGTTTACTTTTCCATTTTACAATTTTTCGACGTTTCGGTACTTTTGCAAATGCCGTGATCTCGGTAGACTCTGAAGGAAAGTTACTCGATAGGAAAAAGTAAACGAGTAAATATCCATTAAAAGTCAGTTTTATTATATTTATTTATTGTTCTGAAATTATTGTTATTTGTATTTATCCCTTGGCTGTTTAAGGCGTTATTCGGTGTAGATGTGTACGATCATAAAATAGTAATCGATTAATCTTTTTGGATCATCAGTATTATTCGATAAACGGAAAAAATTAACTTTTTTTTCCGCTTCACTCAATCAAATATTCTCTACATTCGTTCTTTTCCAACAAAGCCCAGAAAAACTTTCAAATGAAATCGTGGAGAATCAGAGAATACACTTAACCCCTCTCGTATTTGATACTCCATTATTCACTGAGGACTTTCCTGCCCCCCGGGACTCCGTTACGTGTCCCGCAACAAAAATCAGCGGGATACTTATTACGGAAATGTAAAGAAAAGGCCCCTTTATTACGGGACTTGCAATTTTTTATGCCAATAAAGACGAAAATATCTTTTTCTTCATAAGCGTTGTTTGCTCATATATTTATTTTCTTATTTTCCGGTTGCGACGCAGGCGGTGCTGTCTTGAGATAATGTAGCTGTAAAAAAGCTTAGTTGTAATGAGTGTTTATGTTCTTATTCTTGCACGTCGCTGCACTACCGGGTGTGTGTGTGCGTGTGCGCGTGCGTGCGAGCGTGCATGCGTGCGTGCGTGCGTGCGTGCATGCGTGCGTGCGTGCGTGCGTGCGTGCGTACGTGCGTCCTTTGGCGCTGTTCTCAAATTCGATCTTTGTCTAATATTGTATAGACACTCTGGCACAAATTAGTTACAGCAGAGTATTCTCTCATACAACCAATAAAGTAACATAAAACTTACATAGGTTCTTACGTCCCACTGCAGGATTCTCAAGCATTCTCAAACTTACAAACACAACTAAATGTCTCCCGTTGGTTTGAGCCGACATGTTAGAATTTACTGACTGATTTTCGATGAAAAACGATCGAGCGTAAACAGTTTGAAACATACTTATATACAGGTTGTAATAAAATCCCCATATAAATACAAAGGAGTTGGGAGGATGATCTTACTCTTCAATACAAACAACTTAGCATGATTTTTCTTGCCCCTTTAGATATGAATGGGGTTTGAGGTTTTCAGAGTAAGCCTAAGTGTTGTGCAATGCGGTAAGTTATTTATTTTATTTTGCGTATGGCATATACAATGAAACAATGATGCCAGCGTTATGGGAACAAATGGATTGGATATGTCTCGGGGCGTTTTGATTGAATGAGTTAATATTGACTGTGTGTATATTTATCTGTTTTTTTTCTGATGGACAATTCACATTTAAATTTTTGAGAAAACGTAATGTTAATATTTAATTATTTTTATTTATTTTATTGTTTTATTTGATGTGTTATAAAATGTGACATTATTTTGAGCTAATGGGATGAACAACTTATACTGTTTGCAATTTTTTTTCCGCAATAGGGATTTTGTGTAAGTATATGTATTTTGTCATACTGTGATACTGAACGGCTTTCTCTTGGTAAGCTCGTACGCGCGTAAGTGTTGCAAAAATTTAAGGGGCAAAAACGGCCAGTAACTATGTCTTCTGTACTCACTATTTTGTTTCGCACTCTCTCGTCTCTGAATTTCTTGAACTCAATTACAATTTGTAAAGATCACTATTACCTTGACAACCTCGAGGGTTCATTACGAAAATGTTGCAATTTCCTTCTTGGCATCTCCGTGTTTTGCTTCTTAAATTAAATCCTTAAACTGAATTCCTCAGGGAAAAGCTGTAAAACCGTAATTTTGGAAAACAATAAGTACAGGTTACCAACTTAACACAAGTTGTGTTCATCAAATGTAGATTTTTTTCGGATTTTCTCTTTAGTTTCATACTTCATTGACTCATTGGTCAATATGTTTTATGTAATAAATAGATAATGATTTAATAGATTATTTATCTTTATTTAATTAATTATTTTGAATGATTGTCAGATACGTAATAACCCCTATATATTATATATTACTTTATTGTATGTATGTTATTGAATTTGATTTAGTTCTTTTAACTGCACCACGGCACGCACTCCGTAGTACAATTATGGGTTACCGTAGGCACTGACTGAAAATCAGCGCTGAGGGATCATTTCGTCAGCACACCGCTGAGTCAGCTGCCTTTTGTGGCAACTTAGATACACCACAGGCTACATCTATGGTCCTGTTTTATTTATTCGTTTTGTCTGTTGTGTATTTAGTTTTCTTTCTGTTGTTTATTATGTTACTTATCTGCTTATTTTGTTTCTGTGATGTGATGTTGGTATAATAAATGTCTTTCTTCTTCTTCTAAATGTACTTTTGGAAACCATCAAACCTTACTTTACCAGTCATCATATTCATATTCATGCTCAGACGAGTTGGTCAAGTCGGCAGAGGGTCGGAAAGATGGCGTGATAGGGAACCTATTGCCATTGCTGGGCAGAAGTGGGCTGATAATGATAATTTTAGCTAGAATAGAAATACTTTGTTCTCCTCAGTGCATTATTAAAATTTGCGTTCATAGCCTCTCGTAACTGGTTGAACATGAAACAGTCACGGCGCCTCACCTAACATAATTACTTAGCGCAAACCTTCTAATTAGGCTCTCGCACACTTAATGGGGTTCAGTAACTAGTTGCCGCGCACACAATTCGCAAGCTAATGATAATATCTTAAGTTGTGTCAGAACCGTTCCTAACCGCAAGGGTGTGATGACACTGCGCCCGCCGCGTACGTGGGCCTATTGAAGACAACACATTAAGTGCGTTTTTGACGAAGACATACTGGTGATGGCCGTACAGTTGGCCTGCGTGGCCTAGGCTAGCATTAAAAGTAGTTCACTTTACTTTCTTCTCAGGTTCGTGTGTTTTTAGACTTGTTGAAGGCGATCGACTGTTTATGGGTGAATAAGAAGAGCACGTGCAAACCTCGATTTGTGTCCTCTTAACGTATTGGTAAAGCGTCATTGAGTTTGTGAATTAAAACCAAACTACGTTTGTATGTAAATTGCTCCTGGAGGGACTGCGCCGCCTTAAAAAGTTTTTTTACTGTTGTGAACTTACACTACGCGGTATGGCGGAAGTACAACGCAAAACAGTCTGCAAAATAACTACTAAAACGAAAAAAGCTCTTATTGGATAGTGTGCAGATGAAGGGAGAACGATTGCAGTGTATTCGGAGTCACGAGTCGCTTAGCCTCACGGCCTCACTAAGTAATGTGCGGTATTTATCTGTTTCTACTCACTGACTTTCAGTTTTCCTTACGGGGTTGCTTCTGAAATAACGCTGGGTAATGTAAATTTGAGATTATGTGCTGCGGATATGAATGTATATAAAAAGCTGTTTGTTTTAGTTGTTATGAGTCATGGTTATGCTACAGTAGAGGTGAATCGCTCCGCTCCAGGGCACAACAGTCAGGAGACCTGAAACAACATAAACATTTACATACAGGCACATACATTGCTTCTGGCCCCACACTAGGATACCATGTGTGGTGGGAACCAGAAACAACGACATCACAAACATGTAAAACATTCAAGACCCAAGAACTCAGAGGGACGCTTATGTACAGATAGCGAGACTTTTTACGTAAAGCATATTTGTACTTGGCCTCGGTGTGGATTTCAAATCCTTAATAATCTGAACGCTGCTTGAAAAAACAAGCATGGATTTTTTTTTTACTTTCTCGACATTATTACTCATATATTATGTTATCAATTTTTTTAAGAACTTAAAAACGCTTTAAAGTTCTATGTCCTAGATACTAGGCTGTAGCTCTTAAAAAAAGCTATCACAATTATTGAAAATCATAATGTTAAATTTTTGCAAAAACCTAACACAAAAGGGTTGCATGAACACAGAGCATTGCGAAGAGCTAAGTACCAACCTCCAGTGGTGACGCGAGTTAGCCCCGTGTAGTAGACCCTTAGACTTACTCACCAGATTGTTTTGAGCGTAGACTGTATGTTGCTGATGGAGGCGGAGAATTAGTAATGAAAACTATGATCTTGACAAACTAAATATATAGGTAATTAAATAAAAACAAGGTATTACATGTGCACGCATTTGTGCTGCAAGTTTTGAGTGATTTATCTCAATGTTGGTACAAATGCTTGTATTGCCAACACAGATATGAAGCAGAGACAAGACGAATCGCTTATCTTAGTCTGTGGGCTAGTAGCCGCAGCCTAGCGCTGCCACTAGTACCACCCGGGTGTCATGTGTAAGGCACTGTTAGTAAGGAAGGGACTCTATGTTTTACATTTATCAGGTCTAATCACGTTTGTTTACTATTAAATTATTATTATTATTATTATTGAATAACTATTTGCTTTTTTCTCACACAATATTGTAACACCAATAAATGTAAGAACAATAAAAAGAGTGAATCTCCGCACGCGATGAGGTTCAAACCCTATTCTATAAAATGTGTTACCATTTTATAGTAACTTGCCACGTTTCCAGTGCATTGAAGGCTGAAATTTGCAAATTACAACCTGTGGAAACAGTTATGGAAATTGGGATTAAAGCGACGCTTAACGGTCAATGAAAAAGGCTTGGAAAGGTGCCAGTCTGAAGACTTCTCTCTATAATATACTGTGGCACATGGAATTTGGAGCGTGGTAAATTAGTTAAGTTAGTAAATGTAAGTTAGCCGTGATAACCAGCTCGTTGTTCCAGCGGTAACACTCTTTGCTAGCAAGACAGAGCTTGTAGGTTTGAGTCCCGTTAGAGGCCGACTATTTATTTTATTTTTTATTTAGAGTAGTATTTATTGACTAGATTTGTCTGCTTACCTGGAAATCCTACTTTGGGACCAAGACAAGAAATGTATTGTGTTGAAGTTATTATTATTATAGCCAGTATTTTTACGAAGGCAGTTGTTTCCTTTGTCCTGTGTACCTCATAATAGTTCCTGGCTGACACGTGCAGGTTATTTTTCCAGTACCTGCTCGGTATATTTATTTCGTTCTCTCTTATTTAGACTGCGAGGCAAACGACACTGCGCTCTCCTGCGCATGAAAGGTATTGTTTTCGAGTATTAATCGCTGAACGTTGATCGCAACACAATAGGTGTTTACGGGGAACGAGCCAAGTTTTCTCTCTATAGATGGCCTTGCTGGCGAACTTGGTACAGTTACTCCTTAAGGGTCTCGCTCTAATATGTAAAGCAAAAAGGTGCTGGATCGCTAACAGTTCGTGTTAGTACCTACATTAACCGACATATTCACTACTGGGAGAAAAAGGACTTTTTAGTTCGTGTTAGTTAATGGTTGTATTTCCTCCTCCTTATTCCCTATAACATCGTTAAAATAATGCCTGATACTGAAACACCACTATTGTATCATTGTTCAATACATCTATATGTCCACACCTTTAAAAAAAGCGGTTAGTGAGCTTTTGCAGTTAATGACTTCTTGCAATAAGCCGACGAAACCACTTGCTAATTGTGAAGGAAAACATCGTGAGGAAACCTGAGAGTCTTAGGGTATTCACATACCTAATTGCTTGAAATTGCCAAACCGCGGTGGGCATGTGCGGTGATTAAGCCCATACTCTCTCTCTCTGAGAGAAGGCCTGTGCCCCGTAGTGGGACGAATATAGGCTACCAAAAAATAAACATTTTAACAGAATGAACTTATTTTTTATTTACCGTAGGGCGTGCAACATTGATGTTAATGAGGAGATACATTGCATTAAAGTATTACTATAATATTGTCATACTTATTTATGAGAGCAAAATTTAATATTTTAATTTGCAGTTGTGCAAATATGTAGCCGACTCGCCGGTGAGATTTTCGAAGTTTCTTTGGGCCAAAGCCCGTTGTACCCAGTTAGTGGGCAGTCGTATGATAGTCGTACGACAGAATGGACCAAGTCTACTATGACTCGTATGACAGTCGTACGGAATAAAAGTCTAAAATGAAGTACCCTTGGCTCTACAAACCGATGAGAGTCCTTCTGGTTCTAGCCAACATTCGTCTTCCATTTTGCACGGTCTATTACATCTTTCGTCCACACTGATGCCTTCACTTTTTTTCAGATTTATCAGGCTAGCTAACGGGACAGTAGCGATTAAGCGAAATAAACCCTGAACAGTCTTTATCAACTGAAAATAAAATAACCGAATGTCATTAGCCTGAATTCGCATTCATATGAACGTAGTGCACTACCCCTAATTGCACCAACCGTCATCTCCCAACAAAGTTACATTTGTAATGTAATATTCAACCCGTGACGATCTCTGGGGCACAATATCGCTCAGATAACATTGGTAATGACAATGCGGGATACTCTCCATGCTAATTATCTGCGAACAAACTAGGTTACTACGATACAGAGAGTATGCCTGTATTCAATTAAGGACTCGAGAGTCCTGCAACGTTGGGTTTAAAGGTTGTTCCATCCATTTGTTGGTTTTAGTTCCTTTCACAAAATGGTTGTAAGAAGTCGTCATTATGTACTACTAACCTGCCAAGTGCGAGGTCCGTACACGATAAATAATTGTACTCGTATACCTTTTGTCTTACTTAGCAAAAATGTATCTTCTAAGACCTTAAAAAAAAACACGCTTCATGTAGGCGCTCATCCAAGAGGCAGTTTTTATGTGATCTACGAGTATGCTGTTTCTCCCAATTCGACACAAAATTTAAAATAATAACAATAATGATAAAATTACAATATATAATTATGAACATCCTTTATTCGAGTTAGTTTAACCAATCGATGCAAAATCTAATTTCATTAGAAGTTCCAATGATAGCATGTGTTCAGTAGTTGTACTATGCCTATAGGGGCTGAAGCAATTAGACACGCTAGTGACCTCTGCGTTCGCAGTGGTTACGAGCTCAACGGCTTTTCTAACTTTAATTACGGACATCCGATTCCTTCTAACTACGGACAACGTCTAGTACCCGTCCTGTCTTTCAGGCTCTAATTAGGCTATGTTTTATGTTCATATTGTCATATTGATGATTATATCATATTGATGTTTTAGGAAAACTTGTTTACACCATTTATTAATAATGATTTGATCTTCTGGAATATTTTTCAGACGACAGAACGGTCAGTTGCTGTTACTTACTTTCATCATCTCTAGGTATTTTGTATAGAAAAAGAACAAGAGAAATCCAGGCTAGTAAATCGTCACTTCATCAGCGTTGCAGAGATGTAATCTTTGGAGATAAATGTACGCTCTAGACTTGTTGCTGATTTCGCAAACTTATTTTAGCTTCCCACATAGGAGAAAGACCTGTTACCTCCATCACAGACCAACCCCATATCGGATTGCGTCACTATTACCCGGCCGTCCCGCGACGCCGGGAAGTTTACTCAGAATCCGAGTTAGTTTCGCAGCGAAACATAGATCTGGTGTTATTTCGGTGATGGTGTCAAAACAACACTGCTCTAAAAATGTTGCGCGGGGTGCCGGGTTCGTCCGGGGAGGAGCGGGGGACGGGGGCGGCCCACGCGCATCCCGTCGCACCTTGCCGCCCGCCTAACAGCAGTCAGCAGTTGTGGCTCGCGTTGGCTGATCCATCCGTAGGGCCTTCCTCTTTTTTCTTTGCCGTAGGTGAGTCCTGTTACCAAATATAATAACCAGTTCCAACCAGTGATCTATGGCGCCTGGAATTTTGGATTAAGGAGCATCGATTTGTGTCAAAATTTTGTGCAACGTGAAGTGCTACTAATGGAGGTTGCGGAATCAGCGGCTAGGTATCGCCGTCAAGTGTGTGCCCGGTTTTCGAAATTTGTGTCCAAAAAATATACGCAAACAGTGATTTCATTTATTGCAAAAAGTAGACTGATGAGAGATTGTTCGCCAAGATTGATGCATTTATTTGAAAGAGATAAAATAACATTACAATTCTTGTTTATGCAATTTTTTTAAACGTCTAACCTAACATGAACTCAGTAAAAATATTTATTATAATTTGGCTGATCTTTGTCGTCAAATTAAATAAATAATGACAATGTAACATACAATGAACCACTTGGCAAAAATCGTAGTTCAACAAAGTGAACATATTTCGACAGTTCTACAACATCACTTCCTTTAAAAGAAGTTTCGTTGAAAGCGACGATTTATTTTTAAACCATGACATATCGCAATTTCCCGTTCCACAATAACTAAGGAATAAATTCATAAATAAGGCATAAACAAACATCCGTCAATCCGCCCGCCCAATCGGACGGTCCCAGTCCGTGTAACCGAAGTCGCTATAGTGTCCGTGACTAGAGCCAAATTAGGATACGGACGGAATGTGGGCGAACTATTTTCAGGCGTCCGCGCTGGGTGTGCGGGCCCGATTTCATCCGAACGCTTCCGATCGCGCCCGATGCTAAATGCGGAGACCACGTCCGTAAACTTTTATTACGCCAGAATAATTGCTAAACATTTGATGATGTGCATCATCTATATGTGGATGTAGCTTAATTTTTTGTCTGCAAAACTTGGTTTTTCAGTTTTGTATGCAATAAGTACAGGCTTAAAAAATGGATAGCCTGAAAACAGATTCATGAGCATGGTTTCATCGATAAGCAATAGATTAAAATTTTTAATTTATATTTTATTATCTATCATACAAATTGACCACGTCGTATTTCAGGATAGTAATCAAAAATAAAAAATAAATTAAATTTTGACGTGGTTTTCAGGTAAAAGACTGTTTACTCCACACTATTCTACTTCTTGGATATTGGGAATCCAATATTCTCTTGGATATATTGCTTATTATTATTGAAGCCGGCCGGCCGGCCTATTGAGGACAGGCGAGATTTGCATGACGGTGAAAAGGCCTAAGCATCTTTTATGGACTGAAAAGATAAATAGATAGATAATTTAAAAGTATTTTATCGCATTGAACTCTCTTCTGATTTTAATTATTATCAAGTAACAAAGAGTGTTACAAGGAGTTGTCGTTTTACTAGCACAAATAGGTTTTGGAATCCTGAAATAGTAATAAAATCTGAAACTATGTAACGCATGATACACCACATCTTTTCTTATCTCATGGTTTGCTTATATAGCTGTATAGAATAATTTGTATACAGCTAGACTAACGGTTAGACCATCTCAATGTATATGGACCATATTTTTATGACACCCTGTACTTATTCAAACGTTTAATTGGACAAAGTCCAAAAAGTGTCAGATAACATAATGCTATTCGTTTGAAGCCAAAGACGTAATTTTATTTGATGTTATGTGACAATGGATACCAATCTCATCGTTGATATACTTAATTATTCGTATTTACTAATTCAACTGGCAGCAAAGGTTTCTAATACAAACAATAGGGTTCAAAGTAAATGAAAAATCGATACGGGCTCTCTTTCCTTTCTACAGATCAGACTTTCTACCAGGCCCGAGTTCCATTAACTACAATTCGTAGTTTATTATGACAATTCGAGGTACATTGCGCAGCAGAGTCGACTTGTTAATCTGTGGGTTAATCGATGTTGCAATGTACATCGAACTGTCATAGTAAACCACTAATTGTATTGCTATGAAACAGGCCGCAGAAATACGATTTCGGTTTAGATTACTTTATTTATGTTTGGTTTTGTAAATTACAATATTTAAAAACAATAAAACAGAATAAAATAAATATTCGGATAACCTCGTCTAAACTTCAACAACATTTTGAGAGCTCGTGAATAAACGATACGACCGTTCTGTGAGGTTTTGAGGTACGGAATCGTATTTTTAAACTTTCTGTAACTTACTAATCTTAATCAGCCCTGCAGGGGTAGTATGATGATGCTAGTCGCACGTTTTAAAGGTCAAAAGTCGCGACTTTCCAGTACATTAATTGTCAGATTCTAACATTTAGCGCCACAAAACGCGTGACTCGTGCTACCCATGCACATGTAGGTAGCGTCAGCAAAATCAAACGTTTCTATCAAGCAACCCGCCATTAATTCGTTTACACTGTTTTTATTTATCTTAGTTTTCTTATTGATTAGGAATCTTTATCTAAATTACTTATATTGTTATCACAAAGAGATTTTAATGATCATTCAATAATGTTTATAGTGCAATACGATCCAATATTGTCGCAAGTTCTAACTAAGACCATGTTTTCTTCCGTTTTAGGACACTTAGACAAACACCAACACAATGGCGGATGACGATGTAAGGTAAGAAACCATCTATCCACAGATTTAAAGCAGGTCTTAACTACTTCATGACTGTACGTAACAACAAACCTGGTAAGTATGACAAGGGACAGAATCCACTAACTTCACAAAGAGTTAATAAACCATTAGTGGACTTTTGTCGTCAAATAGACTAGATACAGTAAAGCAAAGAACAAACTTATGGCATCGTTATTTGGGAAACAGCAGGTACCATCACTGTATTTTTATTCCCAGGAGACAAAACGTTATTACGGGTCCAGACAGACCGTTAATACAAAACCTGCTGAAATATTCATTCATACAGATAAAACCTGAATGCAATAAAGGAGATTTACATTACACCTGAGTATGCGATACGTTTAAACGGCATATTTACGAGAAATGCTTCATGTTAAATGCTGCAAGATTTAAGTAACGCCATTTGGGAGTTATTTCGTTCACGGCGTGATAGAAAAGATGGCCTGGATTGAATCTAATCCAAGGTCTAGAGTAACATGGTAAGTTCATCAGGGCGTGATATTTATCTCTCGAGTTGTTGTTAGGTATACTCGTATTATCTCAAGTTGAACTTCCACCAAAGTAATTCTGTTTCGTCGTAGCTTAACTAAGTAGAAAAACATAGCCCTATTATGGCCGTGTTTTTCTCATGAGAGAGAAAGAGATTCTAATGCATTTCCTTTTTATTTTTCTCTTTCATTCACCGCTGACTTCGGGACCTGTCGTCGCCTGTTTCTGCTAACTTCAACGATGATCTTTCAATAACTTTGGAACTACAGTATGAGTAATAAGTCTTCTCGAGACAAAGGTAACTAGCTTCTGTGTTACTAACAACTTGAACACACGAAACACTCACATACACTTAGAAAAATACATACATAAACAGCCGATGTGCGTCCTATTGTAGGCACAGGCATTCTCTCAGAGAGTATGGGTTTAATCACCATGCGTGCCCGTGTGGTAGAAGCATACAAATACAAATGAAAAGAAAAGATTGCAGTAAAACGTAATTATATAACTTGTTATTAGTGAAATGTCTTTGATGGCAGAGAAGAATTTACACAGAGACGAGGAATGGAAATAACAGTACAGGGATAAGTTTTTTATGAATCATAAATTTTTTGTTACAGCCATTTTCGTTTACTAGGTTTTTTATTGAAGTTTCCATTTTGTAAGTTTGAGAAAGTTCTGTATAATAAACGTAAAAAAGTATCCAGCACATAATCTTGTGGTTGTGTCTTTGTCACATAATCTGACTAATTATTTAGATATGTTTACGTAAATGTTTAAATGTGTATTATATTTTGTTTTAATGTGTCAATTTACGTCACAATAAATGTTTAAACTATCGCACTTTAACGACAGCTTTACTCAGCACACATTAGAGATGTGCAATGATTTTCCAATATTTTGCTTACGGCATTGCATATCTCTTGTTAACTGTTTAAACTATTTTCGTTAATTTCCATGATCATAAATTACAATTATTTGCTTATTTCAATTCCGACGAAAATATTTTAAATGCTTAATTAATACACAAAAGAAAACGCACAAATAATAGTAGCACTTAGTAGAAACGCACCATTATTTGTAAAAGGTTGTACAGTACAGTAGTAACAATCATAACTGCTCTTTCGTTTATTTTGCTGATTATTAATTATTTATGTGGCCAAATCCCCCTTTGCTTAACAAAAACCTTATAAAAGAAATACCAAGAACTAATTAAAAAATCTTTAAATACCGTATTTGTTTTATGTATTGTATTATTGACATACAAGTTTACTTTAATTTTAGTTTATAATATCTTTGTCAATGTTAAATGTTTACCTAAATGTTGTAGAATAAAAGTTATGTAATACATGTATATCAATCAGTCAGCAAAAGTGATGTCATATGACATTTACATAACTTTATATGATATAACTTTTGCTGACGGCTCCAACGTGTCCAATATTTCAATGTTATTTAAATTTCTTTTTCAGAAAAAACGTCTCGAGGAGGTAACAGGGAGTCAACACACGTTACACAATATTTTCATAAACATTTCATTTACACGTACGCAAAAACACAGCACTCATTCTTGAACTTGAATTACCTGAAATTTCACAAGTAACTTCAACCTGAACTTATTCATCTTATTTGAACTTATTCAACTTATTTGAACTTATTCAACTTATTCATTCACTCTATCTTTTTCACACACATACATACACACATATGAGTACCTACACGATCACTACCCATGCTCTATTGTAAGGTACACATTTACTTGAACACGACATAGAGGAATTATCTACATCCACACTGACATATACCCAAAGCTAAATACAAAAATTCATTTACACCACAATAACACGACAGACTTGATACGACAGTCAATTAATCGACAAAAATTACACACCCCACACAACACAACAAAAACACAAAGATACCAAAAAACAATCACACAGCACATTGACTCATAAATACTGAATACAATAGACACAAATTTACTCCAAAGTACACAATATTACACAGAACTTCTTCCAAAAGACACAAGATTACACCCTAACGCCACTTTTCCCAGGCGAAGAAGGCCAAGCAGGCCGAGATCGACCGCAAGCGCGCTGAGGTGCGCAAGCGCATGGAGGAGGCCTCCAAGGCCAAGAAGGCCAAGAAGGGTTTCATGACCCCGGAGAGGAAGAAGAAGCTTAGGGTGAGTAGCTTGCTTTTGTTTTTTGTTACAAATGGTATAGACTAATCACGAAGGCCATCGCCGGAGAATCCAAAAAAGAAACCCAAAATAATTTTATTAAAAGTATAATTAAAAATTTCTGTTACAATAAATTATAACCTAATCGACGTCTACTTAGCACGATGCTAAATTAGTGAGTCTCTTTTTAAAAACTAAGTAAAACTGCCGTGAGGTACACGAGGCGCCATCTCAGCGTTTCTGTCGGAAACTGGTGTCGTAATCGTGGTATCACGGCCAACCCAACGTCAGTAATTTGCAGAGAGTAACGTACGTAATTAATTTCTACGGATTAATTTTACCACGAAGCAACAAAAAAAATGTCTTATGTTTTCAGAGATCATTGTATATTTGTCCGTTAGTTTATTCTATAATAACTTCTAAGCCCTTAAACAGGATTTGAAGTGTCAGGTGCTGTTACAATCTTTGGGCATTCCGAGTTATATAGTATACTACATCGCACTTAGGTTTATTGTTTTTGTAATATTACGTTTTTTTAAATAGTAAATAATAATAGCTGTCACTTGAGACGGGCCATAGCAACTGAGTGGGCGTAATTCCACAACTGTCCTGTCGACAGCTGATAAACCTCACCCGTAACAATATAAAGGAGTAGAGTGCAAACTGCCCGGAACGCGCTGTCAACTGTACCCTTAGTGCTAGCTTCTGAAATGAAAGTACTTGCTGATCACCCCATCCACTGAGAACCCCCGTTTGCGTTCGCTTCAATTACCTCCAAAGTACTACTACTATGGACACACAATGCACAATGGAGTTCGCTTTCTTCCGTCGTAACATCCACACTGACGCGTTCAATTTGTTCGGTTTGCATTCGATCGGTAGGTCTATTGTTAAAAAAAGATGATCGGGTTAAAAAAGGCAGACAAAATCCTATTACACTAGTTTATTCATGAACTAGATAGTGAGATAATTAATTTGCCTTTAGCCGCGTGGCTTGTTTACCACTGAACCACAACCTTTAACACTGTCTGACAATCAGTCACTATACTGTTCTACAGGCTTATAAATATTGAGAAACTACAAGAAATTATCGATATTTTAAAAAGTTTTGATAACCTATAAGACATGGTAAAAAAATCTCCTAAATTGCTGTTCTTGTCGTTCTGCATTAACATTTACTTGATAAAACAGTCCCTTCAATTTAACGCGAGGCAACACTAGTTGTGAGTTGAAAAAACGAATTGCAGTTCCAATCCTAGCTTCAATATTGTCTCAAAGGAGCATTCGTGGAGATTTCAATAAAGTTTTAGTCGACAGCTTGACTCACTGTTTTAAGCCCCATTTCCATACATTTCCTTGCGCTGCTCTTCTTACTGTTTTCTTTTTCAGTACAAACTTATAATCACGTGAAAATAATAAAATTATTTTATAATTACCTCTTTTAAATCCTACGAACGGTATACAATCGAAAGCCATTGTTATTTTCAAGGTCAGGAATTAGGAGGTTACCTACCAAAAATTAAAAGGAGCGATCATCTGAATAACGTGTTTACATTGCTTCTCTCGACACTCCCTGCTCGCATCAGTTACATTAGGCGTAGCCTAAACTAGGCATTAGCAAACGTACCCGTTTCACAGTATTTTTGTATTCGCGCTAACTTTTTATTGGTCTGCGCGAAGTTGTAAAAATATTTTATTATTCACGAGCCACTATTTTCAGACTTGCAATTTATCAATACGCTCTTTACGGTGTGTCTATATTTTATGGTGCGTTCACAGTTTTTACTCCAAAAGACTGTTTGGTCTGGGACTCAGAACACTGGGATCTTGCCTTAACTAGCGAAGGGGCTAAATTTCAGATAATCTCTAAAATTATCTATAATTTATGTCAAAACCAAACACCCCGAGTGTATTTCCAAAGACAAAGTTTCTATTTGAGTTTCGAATTTCATAGTTAAGAGATCTGTAACAAGATTATAGCTGACGAGGATCAGATGGCAAAGTACCTATACTTAAATTCAGACATTCGAAAATGACCGCGGCGCATTTTCGTTAGCTTTTAAAACGGGTTTAGCGACGTGGTTTACCTTGGGGGTAAGGCTCTGATAAAGTTTATCAATCCTGTATCTGTTACATCGATTTCTTAGAGATTCGATTACTTTTGGGTGTGAACTAGAAGCGGCAAAATAATAAAACAACTGTGAATGAAACTGCCTCGTCATCGTGTTTTGTCGCAATTCTTGGTGTATTTACAAGGGCTTACAGACACGACAGTGAAGGAACTTTACATTTTCTTCTTCCTCCTTATTTAAATGGACTGCAAGTGATGAATGTACTTATTGCACAGACAAGGGATTTCTAAGTACAGTCCACAGTCCAAGGTTAGCGTTTGCCTTTTCACGTAATCTTTAGGACCTAGATTGCAATCACGTAAAAATCAATTTGCTGTCGATTTTGTTACCAAGAAAGTATCGAAAAGTATGGCTAGAGGTCTATGTATTCAATATCTAACCAGTTCATGAACGTCAACCCCTCCGATGGATGAACGTCAACGTCAACCTGATCTCGCCCAATCCCTCCAGTCAATTTCTTAATATCGTCAACCATTAGGCATTAGGGGTGCAAAGGTTCTCGAGTGGAGACCATGATCTGGCAAACTCAGCGTAGGACGACCACCAGCTTGCTGGACCGACGATTTGAGGTAGATTGCTGGCAGCAGCTAGATGAGGATGACCGAGGACAGCAGGAAGTGGCGTGAATTGGAAGAAGCTCATGTTCAGCAGTGAACAAGTGCGGGCTGATTGATTGATTAGGCCGGCAACTTACCTACCGAACAAAAGATGGTTCTCAGCCACAACTCTGTGATCGCCTTCGTCCACCGTCCCGCCTATCCAGAAGCCTGCTCGATAAGTGATAAAGGAATACTAACCTAGCTGTCGGTTTTCAGTTGCTTTTGCGTAAGAAAGCCGCTGAGGAACTGAAGAAAGAGCAGGAACGCAAGGCGGCCGAGAGGAGGCGCATCATTGAGGAGCGGTGCGGCAAAGCCAAGAACATCGAAGATGCTAACGAAGGTACACTTTTTATCACGCTTTCATGGAGTCTCTATCGGGGTTTGGAACGTTCAAAACCGGGGTTGACATTGAATTGATCAAATGATGATGCTGGATAGGGTCATAAATAATTAAATGTTTCTGATATTCATTGGATGATATCAAATTTTAAATATGAACCGGGGTATAAACGTTCCGAATCCTTGTGTCAACCCAGATATATATTAGGCCACTTGCCACTTTAAGACCTTTTACAATTTTTAAGTTAAAGTAAATTAAGAGGTTTTGCTACAATACTTTTTTGTTGATACAAGCAAAAAATACATTTCCGAGCAGAAAATATGGTTTGGAAAATGACACGAATTTGCTGAAAAAGTATTTTAAAGTGCAAAATTTTTCGACTACACGAAATATAAATTTGGCACTGTGAACATAATTCAAGTTTTTGTCGTAATATAGTCAATTTTGTAATTTGTTATAAGATAGTCAATATCAATCAGTCTCAATAGAGCCCATTCAGTTGCATTTGTCTTTTTATGTTATGTCACAATCACCACACATTGCGGCAGATTACAGTCGAGGGTACTTGTCATCACATACTTGTCTACTTGTTGTACATGATGTATGTCATTTATAGATACTATTAAGAGAGTTGTCAGAGAATACCACGAGCGCATCGCTTCACTTGAGGACGAAAAGTACGATCTGGAATACGTCGTTAAAAGGAAAGACATAGAGGTACAAAGACCGGTCAGATGAGCCGTTCTCTATTGACGAGCTCGAAAGACTCACCTTCATCTACCTTAACTATTGTGTCTTGTCAAGTGGCGTGTTGTCTCTACTCTCGTCTGTTTTAACATACTGGGAAACGCTATCAGCTGGTGTGCAACCAACCAGGTCTTATCTTCTCTAACGCGACTCTTTCTTAAGCTCCATGAATCGAACTGTCGCGCGTACTTACCTTCTTTCCTTCTGAGTCTTCCATCTTTAGCTTTTTAAACTCGGACTCGTGGGGTTAGGCGTACGCGGCGCGAGGGGCGAGAGACGAAGGCGGACGAACAGTACCTAACGCTTATTGATGTTGTAGCCGCTCTCACGAGCATCATTACCGGATATCACCAGCGTATCACCAAACTGGAGGAGGAGAAATACGACCGGGAGATCGAGGTGGCCCGCAGACAACTCGAGGTCTGACATACGCTCGCTCGCGTTCATGTGATCCGTATCTAAGAAGGTTTTGTTTTATCGCCGCCGACTCATTGTTAAAATCTGTTCACCGTTGCGGGAGCTAAATTAAAAACACACCTCTAACTAAAGTGTGATAACACGTAAAACCAGTTTGTTGACAAACGCTCGCTGAAATAACAATGACCCGTCTGTAGAAATGCCGGAAGTGCAGTTTATTAGTTTTAGATTGTTGATCTCATAGACGTTTCCATCTGATTACCCCCAATGTAGCTTCGCTTCTCGCTTTGATCCCCAGTGACGGTATGATGGGTTGGGCCGGGCCGGGGCGCCGCTAGCCGCTGCTAGCGGGCCGGGCTCAGCCGCTGCCACGGCGTGGCCGTGGCACACGCCTCATTAATCACTCACCTCAATATCTGATTGTGTTTTTCTTTAGCGGAACTCCAGACGATATGTCAAATGTACTGGCACAGAATATACAACCTCGAGGGGGATAAAATTGATTTAGAACGAGGAATTGAATTAAAGAAATTCGAGGTAAAGATCTAAAACGAGGATTGGGAATGCGTATGGATATGATTTTGATTTAGTTTATGAGGACATGACATGATAGTTACGGCTCACCGCACACATGCACACGTCTCCCCCCGCGCGCGTCCCCCCTCACCCCCGCGGGCGCCGGCGCTGGCCACACCACACGAGCCGCTCAATTGCCGCATCAATAATAATCTATCTATCTTTCCTTTTTCTTTAGCAATGCTCAAGAGAATAATACAGGAGTATTATGACCGCATGTATGTGTGTGAGGGCCAGAAGTGGGATTTGGAACATGAAGTCAGGAAAAAAGATTATGAGGTATTGACCAATACTTTATGACCATTGTGAATATCACAGTCATCGATAACGTAACGAGACGTTTACGCCCGTGTGACGACATTCGTGATTTTGTCAATATTGATATGATAACGCTTGTCAATTGTTTTTCGGGTTTGTTTTGCTGTTGAATTGTAAATAACGGTCTCGGTTCGCGCGTAGTGCTGCGTAGAGCGAGCTATGTACATAGCGGGGCGCAAGTCGGGCATAGGCCGCCACGGGCCGGGACGGGCACCGGCCACGGGCCGACAGTGTAAGGCGAGCGGTGCAAAATCGATTCGAGCGTCCGGCAGCGAGTCATCCGACATGGAGCTTAGAGCATTAATACACTAACTACAGTAACAGCCGGTCGGGCAGTAACAGTAACCACACTGCACTCACACGACGGGCGTCTGACGAACGTCTCTTCTGCATGTCCGCGTAACTCTCGTTGTTTCACCACTCATCGTCTGTCCGCCAACTGTCTTGTTCATACTGCTCCGAATGAGCCCGTGTGAATGAGACATCATCCATCATCTTCGCTGGATCACCTTATTCGCTTCACTGCTAAAGCTTAAACGCCTGTTGCATGTTTTATGGAATAATTTCTCGTGTAATAATATAATCAATGCTTCCACGCCCCGATTAATATTTCCCTTTTAAAATAGTATGGCACTTTAATATTATTTAAAAACCAGTGTGATGAAAGCTATGGTATTAATCGATGCCCGCGGCGCACCAGCCCGTGTTTGCTTCGTGTGTGATGGCGAGCTTATGGCCTTACTGAATTTTCCATTTTTGGATGATAACAAGATTTTTTTTGAGCTGACGTTGAACCGTATTTGGAACGTTGGACTGGTTCCTCTATTGGCACACGCAAGTGCACAGTGTATGTAAGTGAAACTTCTTGTTCCAAATCTCCAACTATTCATGTATGTGCCGTCATATTCCGCGCGATATGTTTGCGTGTTTGTTTGCTGACGTATGTCCCATAAAACCTTTTTGTTGACGCCCATGTGATATATTGGACACGGAATGTGTTGAATAGTAAGTGCCATGCTCCGGTCCCCCTGTCCCTATCACCACATCTCCCTCCAGGCTGCGTGCGCTCGCGCCGGCTCCACTCGGCTCCCTGGACACGGAGTGGTGTATACCTACTTTGCTCACTTGCGGGCCCGTAGACCACACACCAGCACATTACCTACCCACTACCATGACTCATACCTACCTACATTCGCAAGACTGAATCGATTTTGCACCGACACTCTGAACATACACTTACGCGACGTGCCGTACTCTCATAGTTTTATCTCGGTTACTGACTGTCGATGTTTTGTGAATTTAAGTAGCCGAGACGAACGTGTGGATTTCATAGAATACATTATGGCGCCCAATATGTTGCTATTTCGATTTGACTGACCTGATATTCATTTTACGTACCCTATTGTATCGGAGGAGTACGATATTGGCAGCGCCAAATGTTTAATTGCACATGTAAATCCTGCACTTGATACTGTTCCAATAGACAGGAGCTGCTGGGGACCAGCTACCGCCACACGAACTGTTAGATTTACTGCACGAACTTTTAAATGGAAATGTAAACTTGTACATGTTTCAACACAAGCAGTGGAGTGCCCCCAGTGTTGTGAGATAGAGCCAAAAGAGCACAGTTGAAAGATATATCAATGGGACATTATGGGAGGTGTTTTTTCATTCAGGGTGACTGGTGGAGTCAAATATGATTAAAGAAAAACGCTCGCCAATAACTCAGCCTAATCATGCCCTTATATCTTGTTCTGTGCTTCTCTTATTAATTTTACACTCGATGTCTTCGTCTTCTATTCTACTCTGTGTGCTTTTTGTTTGCAGATATTTGGTGTTAAAGCTTAACGTGTTCGTTGCCGTTGATTTTTTATTAGTGCTCTGCATGAAGTTTTCTTTTTATTATAATTCAATTTGTATATTTTCGTATATCACATCAACAAACTCTGTATCAGACCTGGACTTCAGTAGTATAAGTTTGGTTGTTTCATTAGCCAATTGGCCGTAGCTGTAGTTTTGTAACAGTTAGTATTATAGAGTTTGGGATGAGATGGTATCAATGATGTTCAGTCAGTGTAAAATGATCATAAAATTTTCCAATAGCTTCATTTTCCCATAGTTACTAGTTTATTCATTGTTATTAGTTTATTCAAACTACTTATCGCTTACGTATTTGAAGTTAAATAAGATTTTATTTCTCAGTCTCTGGGCTCTTAAATCTTTTTCCAACTAATATGCCAGCTACTGATAAGTCCCCAGTTGAATTGGTTTTCTTCCGATTTCATTAAAGTTCGATCAATACGGGCTTTCAGAGGAGATTTAAAAGCTCACTGCTTTCATATCTTAAAAACATTCTCTAATACTAAGTTTGCTCCACTAGATCGCAGACCTGAATACCCAAGTGAATGACCTCAGAGGAAAATTGTAAGTAGTAATATTTTTTTTTATATATTTTTATACCTTATGACCTGTGAAAATTCTCTGCTCTTAAAATTTAAGTTTTACTTTTTTCTAAACCAAAAACCATAATGAGCTTCATCAAAGCATGAGTAAAATAGAAAAATTAAAAATCTAGTTATTCGCGCGTCAGGCAAGAGGAAAGTTTTTTTTTATCACGATAAAACAGTCTGCAAAAGTGAACTTGGCGGTACTCTAGTCGCTACGTTCACAAAATTATGAGTTGTAAAAGTAATACAACAAATTTCTAATTGTAAATAGAAGTCTCAAAACGTCACGTAAAGTTACTGAAGTGAATGTCTGTGAATATTTGTACCAAAATGTGTATTTTTTCACGTGTTGAGTTTATTTTCCTTCCTGCCTACTAATATACCGGCAGTTAATTTCCTGGCCACCTCTTGAGAATTTTAATACCTGAGACGGGGCTTGAAACTGCAATAAATTCGCCCGCCAACGTCTTTGACGGTGGATGCATTTGCAGCCGACGGTAACACAGAATAGCACATAATAATGACCTCAAGTCAAGGAGTAAGCAAGGAGGTTCATGGCGCTTTTTAGGATTCCGTACATTAGGGTGACAGCGGGAATCTATTTGTACGCCTACCACATCAGTCTGACCTATCAAGGGCTTTCGCTCATGAGCCGTGTTCGGTTGCTCATTAAAATTTTCACAGAATATAACTTCCACGTTATTTATTTATTTATTTGGTTCGGAGAATCATCAGCTTAAACTTATATTATAACAATGTAATTTAGGCCGACTTGCACCACTTTCCCGAATGTGGCTCAAACAGCATTTAACTAAAATACTTCATAGAAAAATTGATTTAAATGGTGACTTAAGTGACACTCGAGAAGCGGCGCAAGTCAGCCTTTGTCTCTAAAAGCTAATAATAGAATCTCGCCAGTAGCAACACATTAAACAATACGTGTGGACACTCACGTTATAGCGGATTGCCCAGTTAATAATAAAAAATATAAAGTTAAAAAAGTAACAGATTATTTTTTCATATTTTTTTTAAGATTAAGGGATTCTTAATTCAAGAAACTTAGGATGTTTTTTTCTGTGTATTTTTTTACCATGCCCAGTGCGTATTGGCAATTTCAAACGCTGAGGTATGTGAACCCCTCAGGCTCTCATTATCCTTCACGGATAGCCAGTAGTGTTACTACTACAAACTTACAAATGTCCGTAACCTAGTAAGCAAACATGCCGGGATACGAACCCACGACCTCCCGAGTGTGAGGCTCCCAACGTTCTACGCTACCACCACTCAAATAACTTTAAGAAATACAAGCGACGAAATTACTATGATTACGATCAGTGCTGATGGCTCTGTTTCACATAAAGTAATAAAATCATTAAATAAATAATACCGGCCAAGCGTGAGAGGGACCACCCACTAAGGGTCCCGGACTGAATAGAAGAAAACACATTTTTGATAAATACGGAATATTATGTCAGTGGCTACGGAACCCTTAGTGCGCGAGTCTGACTCGCACTTGGCCAGTTCTTTGAATGGAAAATAACTGTTGACTGTTCTTAATTGGCAACTCAGAACACAAAAATAAGGAGAAGTGTTATAATGGCCCGTTTGCTAGAAAACCGATGTCGCCACTTACTCACACAGCTACATTGTCCTCATAATCTCTATTTGATTACAACATAAACAACCGGCTCACTATTCGCTGTTTACACAAATGAAACAGCCAATGAGAAGAGCAGCACAACATTAGTGATGGGGACGAAAAAGTACATTATCGATTATACTTAAAAAAAATCGTACATCGTACAAAAACTTTTTGTACATTATGTCGATTTTTTTCTTGCCATCTATACCTAAATAGTAACTAATTATTTCTCTACGTCGCGTAGTCTTTATTTCGTTGTAGTAATCCTTTGCAAAAGGCTGCCTAAGCTTTTATTTTTACAGGCTTTGCCTACCAATGTGTTAATTCCTAAATATGTCAGTTTTGTTCATACCTACCTATTGTATAATTCGTGAATTCCGTTTCATCGTAAATTCTAATCATACAATTTATTATTCTAAATGACAAAGTTTAGAGAACATTCGCTGAGTTACCTACAAAATATAGGTATGCAAGGCGACGAAACGACGTTGGCTGTGCCGCGCCGCTTGAATATAATTCAAAACATATCGCCTGCGTCATTTTTGTTTTAAGCGGCAAGATGCCTGCGCCTTGCCTTCACCTTATGCGCGTTTTTGTATAGCGCACACCTTAAAAAATCTAGAACTACTTATTTTAACTCGTGAATTAATGAGCAGTGACTGTAGATGTTTCTGAGTTTGGATTAAAATTTTCATTGCCTTGGTGGGTGACAACTGTGATGGGTACATAAAAAACATTCTCAATAATATCACATAAATAATATTTTTATTAACTTGTGAAAAATACATTAGCTAGTAAGAACTCAAAGGGCCGGTTTCCGAATTGAGAATTTCACTAAGTAAAAACATAAGTAACGTTCTGTCACGCTCTTTTGTGAAAAATTCGAAGAGACAGTACTACAGTTAACCATTTACTTAGCGAAATTCTCAATTCAGAAACTGGCCAAAAGAAACTTGTGAAACATAAACTTAAAGAAACTTTCGAAACACATTTACATTAAAAAGATAACATCATCATCCGACTGAGATCCTGCAATGAATATTTTACTGTTCCCTTAAAAGGTAAATATTTATTTAGAACTTGTCACTTGTTGACATTGTTCAATGTTTTGCGTGATTTCTTTTTTCGAGGTTTTTCTTCAATCGACATAAATCTACCAGTTTGTGGGCCTTCGGCAACTCGTTGCTGTATCTAAAATACAAAAAGTATGCATTTGTAAAAAATATAATAATTTTTTATTTATACAGGGCCATTTTTAAGTTAACACAATTCGTGAAACACGTCAATTAAAGTAAGTCATTTACAACAACTTTGGTTTACGACTTTTGAAAACTCGATGTTATATTTTCAACTTTGTTCTTATGATTTTTCGATTTTCTAGTCTGTGGCGGCGCTATATGACCGATAAATTATGTGTTCAATCGAATGGACATTCCTCTATGTCTGACAATTATTTACAGGGGTCTTTGACATTCGCAGCATTTTTCGACAAAAAAATATCCGTTACTTCCAAGGGGATCTAAAATAGTAAATAAATTATGAAATTATTAAAAACATTACCTGGTCACCTGTTATTTCTTCAGGAACGCATGTTTCAACAGTAACAATATCCGAAACTTTCTAATACGGATCTAAAATAGTAAATAAATTATTAAATTATTGAAAACACTTCATTTACTTTATTTTAAATTAATCGAATTTTAGGCTCATAAAAGAGTACCTATAAGAATATTATTTAGTACCATAACCACATCACCTGACTTGTTTCTTTAGAAACACTTTCTTTTGCAGAGTTAGGCGTCGTTGCGTCCATTGTCACCTGAAATAGAGAATCAGAATAAAGTAATAATCGAATATTCCACACCATGTAAAATATAATTATGCCGTGATTTTAGGTATATTGGTACCTCAACATTTATGGAACTCCTTATTACTGGTATTTTCAAAGCAGGATCTGCCCACGTTAATATTTTTTCCACTCTTTAGCATCTGGAAACATTTCTCCGTAAAATGGATGGAGCAACAGGTATTTGATTTGAGAGGAAGCCAGTTAAGCAATCTCCCTGTAGTTTCAATCCATTTATCCTTCCTATTAGGGTCTTTGGGAAACCTGAAATTAAATCTTTATTGAAAACTTTTTGAAATACGTGGTTAAAACTAAGCCTGTTTATATTACGACAAAATCTGCCACTAAAGAAGAAGCTTCCTTAGCAACTGAAGTCCACGCGGACGGAGTCGCGGACAATAGCTACCTAGTCGTACAATATAATTGGTTCTAGTAATTTTGGAAGTCTGGACGAACGAGTGTAAATGCGACGAAGTATCGATACTTAATCAGTCTGGAAAGAAAGCAACTACCCCATCACTATGACTCCCACTGACACCTACTGTGACTTTGACAGTTCACGGCAAATACATGCGGCCGTACCACGAAACATCGCAATTCATCGCATAGAACAATAGTCAGTTTCGCGAGACGGTCCATTGCGGGCTTGCTTTTCCATGTTAGAAAACCTCCACGAAAATTCTACATAAAAACAGCAGTGGAGTAAACCCGACGATATAAATACGTCTCATTTATGTTCTTAGTACTGGAATGCATATTGCACAGGAAAATTATTATAATTATGATTTTTCGTAGTTTAAAGATGGATATAGTGAGTAAAATAGGCTTACCGGTGAAAACACACTGCACTGTTATTTGAATAGCATGTATCACTGCGATTTCTGTAGGTAATCAGGCAGTTTTCACATATGTTACGGCGATAGCGGGCGCGAGGCGATTGACGGCCATATTTAAAAGTTTCGCCGAGGTTAGCCCAACCGGGCTAACGTTGAGCGACAGTGCCACGCCCATATGGCACTTCTCCTTCTTTTTGTGTTCTGAGATTGGCAAGGTAAAGTAAAACGTCGGCAAGGCTCGTCATCAATGTAAGAGGATATTGGGTACAGCGTAGCATTAACTTTATAGATAAAGGCAAACTATGGTCAGTGAAAGTTCAGCAATACAGAGCTAGATAATACCAAAGCAAGGCGCGGAGCTCACTGTTTAGGCATGGCACGTACCTGGCGCGGACTTGGCGCAGGTATGGCCCGGACATCAATATTAAAAGGCGTGGAGCGAAGGAACTGATTGCGAACTGACCTGGAACTGACTGCAATCGGGTGGGGGCGCGGAAATGGCTTGCTATAGCACGTCCGATGAAACGCCGTTGAGTGTGTTCAAATAAAGACCGTGTGTTTGGTACCGTATTTGAATGAAAGAGAATGATGTCCGCGCCATGCCCGAGCCAGACGCCAGATCAGTGGGCTCCGCGCCTAAGGCAGAGATGAAGAACCATACGCAGGTGCCCGCACCCACCATGGATTTTAAAGTGCGGGCATGTACCTGTGACTTTGTTTATTTTCAAAGTTACGTACATCTGCGAACTTATAGTAGCAATACTACACGCTAACTGTGAAGGAAAACACCGCGAGGAGACCCGAGGCTTGGTTGGCTCCGCACGTATTGACTTGTCTTACAAGGAGACGGGCAGCAGCGTCTTCCTGAGATTTCAATAGCATACTGCGATCGCCAACCCGCCTGCCAAGCGTGGCGATTATAGCAAAACCCCTCATGCTTATGATAACCATGAGGGAAGCCTATGGCGTCAAGTGGCTGATGATGATGATGATGATGATTTTGCATTTTTCAAAAATACCTCGACACAAAGTCACAAATTCGAGTTTGTGAACCATTAGTAGCCAACCAGAGCGGTGCGTGCGCGCCGCCGGTCCGTGGGTCATTGTTCTGATAGAAGAAGCGACTAGAAAACTAGTTTTTTGAAACAAGTTTTCAACATTTGATGTAATCTTCTTTTTGTGTTCTGAGGATGTAATATACTGATAAACTATTTAAAATATTTGCAACTATGCAGGAGATCAATCTGCTTTATTTGAGAGATCCTTATTGCTATAAATTGTTTGAATGAACTTGTTAACTCAACAAACTCAAACAATATAATTTGAACGAGGAAGTTGCTTGTTTCTAATAAGAACTATTTAACTTTGTTCCTTCATGGAATAGAATAACAGAACGATAAATATGAGCAACTACAAACCGCTCGCTTCTTGGAAAGGAATTCCATAAAATATCGTCCTCCATCCTGCCATGTCTGAGTGCAGTTTCAAAAATTTAAAAGCAGCGAATTCACTCACAACTACTCACAAGCACACATCAAACTCTTCAATCTTGACAAGCCATGGTTAATGTCCAGATCCTACATTACGCGCACCAAATCCCGAACGATTCCAATCATCTAACCATCAAATTCTATACAAATAGCTATCGCAAACGTCAGGATTCCGACAGGATTTGGTACGCATAAATAGGCCCCTGACAAATTTAATTTATTGAGCAAAGTCATGCAAAATCATCTCTGAAACTAAAATAGCTAGGTACCTGCATCTCTTTCCTGCGTTTACTCCTGTGCTCTTAGCATAACAATGCGCGACTTCAGTTGTCGCGCTTTATCTGTCAAAATAAGTGATGTGCCAAAGTTCTGAGCCATAGCCGCTAATGGCTAGTTTATATGTATTAAATGTTCAAGTAGTAAACAGCTCATTAGTAGCAAGTCAAATAGTATGATATTATTTTTTTCAAGTATTAAAATAGTAGTATAATAATAGTTCTGTTAAGTAGCCTCGCCTCCCGCACTGCTCAGGTACCCCGGTGGGCGTGCCGTTTAATTTTAATATTTTGTTTATGGGTACTTTTCACCATGTTGCTAAATTGCGAGTGAACGCCTGACAACTAAATATGAAGTTAAAATTTAGTTGTGCACTGAATTGCTTGACACGTAGAAAACGTCGTGATTAAATGCGTGACAAACGGAGTCCCACGTTGTCATGTTAGGAGCGCTGGAGATGAAGCAGGTTTAATTTCATCTATCTAGAGTTTGAACGTCCTACTTATTAGCCGCACTTCAAACCCTTTATAACTCGTTCTACATCAGTTACTTCTCTACATAATTATTTTTGTGTTACAATGAATAAACATATTTAATTTGTATTATTCCTGAGTTACGCTTCTGTTAGTGACTTCTCAGTGAAGCGGGCGCCCCGTGATGAACTATGCTTTTTGCTTTGTGCCTCACACTCTGTAATTTTCGCTAGTTCGTTAGCTAAAGGAGCGATTTGTTCGCTAAATCTCGTGCTTCGAGGGTAGTTGTGCAACTTTATGAAATGCTAGAAACTAGGGTGCGTAGTATTTAAGTTCTTCCTATTCGTTCGCTCTTAGGGTAGACGGCATAAGTGGATAATGAATATTTGGTGGCATTCATTGTAGATTTAGAGGCCTAGGTATACGCACCAAATCCTTTCGGAATCTTGACGTTTGCGATATCAATTAGTGTGAAATTTGACAGACGATTAGAATCGTTCAGGTTTGGTACGTAATACAGGAACTGCCCCTATATTACGCGCACCAAATCCTGAGCGATTCCAATCGTCTAACTGTCAATGAATTGACAGTTAAGCGATTGGAATCGCTCAGGATTAGGTGCGCATAATAACACACCTGATCGCAACCGTGATCGACTGACTTCATTTATAAGGTAAACTAAACGTATGCAATGAAGTTTATTCACTTAATATTAAATGAATAAATCCACATACTAAATGTTTACTATTGGCGAACTTTCATTGCACTACCCAACGACATTATAGCAATATCCTTGCAAGTATTCTTGAAACTACTTGACTTAAAAATCTTTTGCGTTTTTTTGCATCTCCTGTATTTTGACGTGACTTTATGAAGAAACTGTTTGGAAACTGCCAGTCTTTCCTAGTGTTATTACAGTTTTGAAAGAGAACTTGTTGTTTTCAAACATGAAGTGCTGTTCTTGGTACACCTAAAGAAATAATTTAATAGTTTTCAGAACTTTGACGTGCAACACACGGTATTAAAATACCAACGGCTGACTCTGAAGCTACGCTACTGGACAAACGAAAATTCATTACCTATAAAAATTTTCTGGAAAATCAATAAAGTTTTGGTGTTATTTAAATATAAAAAGCACAGGTGCTACACTCATTTGAGATGTTTTAAATACATTATAGCATATTTTTTTTAATTACTTTTCGATAAGTTTTCTTTGAAAGAAATTTCTGGTATACCCATAAATGAATTTCTGTAGAAATTCAAAAAAGGGTTGTCCTTGAACCCCGATATGTCCTAAGCCATACATACGTCTAATCATACACCTTTCATATAAACTTAGTGGGATTGCAATATGATCTTTCAATCTCTTCACTTATTAAAAAAAATTACCCCTGACAACATAGACACAAGTGATCCTCTCCTAGGCATATTCCCCTCTTGTATACGTTATACGTAAATTCCTGTCAGACAACAATATCAAACTACAGTTTAAAACAAACGGCCTAAAACCACTAAACTTTCCGTACCCCTCCGACAAACAGTTCTGATTGCCTCAAAAGTCTGACCGAGCCTCGTTCGCTTGTGATTGGCTGTAGTCTTGTCTAACACGTGATATTGGCGAGGCTGTACCTAATGAACAATCAGTGCAGTGAGTCCATAAAGCAGAATTGAATTGAATTGGACCACAGGCTAAAACGAGATTTCATAGACGCAGTATTTTGCGAGTAAATTGCTAAATTGTTTTTAAATGTTATTAACCCTTCTGTGCATTATCTCTCCTTTTCAGCGTTAAGCCCACACTGAAGAAAGTGTCCAAGTATGAGAACAAATTCGCCAAGCTTCAGAAGAAGGCCGCCGAATTCAACTTCCGCAACCAGCTCAAGGTCGTCAAGAAGAAGGAATTCACCCTGGAGGAGGAAGACAAGGAGGTAAAAAAGGCATATCTCTTAGGTACCACTTTAGGTAAAGGATACATAGAGATGACTGGCAACTTCCTGTGATAGAGAGGCTCTGACAAAAACAAAATAAAACTCTGCAACGTGTTATCGAAATAACCTGAAAACGGTTTCTTCGCTTTCATGAAGCAAAAGTTTAAAATGCTTAAAAAAAAAAAAAAAATTAAAAAACTTTATTTAGAAAAAGGTTAAAAAAGTGGTTACTGGCTCCCAAACTAGGATTCCCTGTGCTATGGGTAGCCAGGCTTCTTCCAAAATACATAATAATATGTGTTTTACATTAGTTACTAATAGCATCTGTTATCTACACGTTCTTATACCGTAGCGTAAGTAACGACTACAAGAAACTTTATTACATTAAAGCTTATTACATTTTTTTTATAAATTTTAATACTCGACGCGGTCAATTTATATAAAAAAGTCGTAAATCTGGAACATTTGCATATTGAAAGTGAAACTCTTTTTCGATAGTTCTTATTTCGTAAAATAAGCTTCAAACCAATGAAAAACTCAATTATACTAAATTAATCAAAATTCAAGAAACGGTTTTCAGGTCTTTTCAATTACACGTTGTATATTCGCAACACATTCGTAGGAGTGGTCCAGCAATGGCCAAGAATATGGTGGGGACAAACTTTTACTTAATATAACAATAAAACTTCTTCTTTAATTCCATTACCCTTCAAGGAGTCAAAAAAATTATTGAAAATTTTAACTTCTCTAGATTTACAGGATTTTGAATAATACGTTACAGAAAAGGAGAACAATATTTCTTTAGATCAACAAATTCCTGTTACTTTTCTTCACCCTACCATTCTATTTAACCCTCTTCCTTAAAGTGACTTTGTTTTGTAAACGTCATGCAAACAGCTATGTGTAAAAAGTATAACAAAAATAAGTAACGATATTTTCTGGGGTCAAATAACGTGAATTTCATTTATAAAACATCAAGAAAATCGAATAAACTTTTTTTATAATTATTTTGATTGTTTTTTTATGCTAATCGCTACTTTTCATGCTAAAAGATAGTGTTGTAAGAAAAGTAGTGTTAGTGTAACCGAACAATCGAAATAACAATGTGGTTTGATTTGATATTTTATGAATTAGATCCTTATCATACCCCTGAAAATATTGTTATCTATTATTGTTACACTTTATATCTCAGCGCTCGTAGCATGAAAACGCGTAACTTAGCAGCTGATAACAATGTCAATAATTTCGACGGATGCGCGACATAAAACGCGTAACAAATGAAGTCGCGCGTTGTTATGCTACAAGCTGTGTACCCGATGACTTAACGTAATAAGAGACGAATATTTGCCGTTATAATATAAGAAATAAAGGTCAACAACCTATGTGACATTTACAAATCCGAACACAAACTCTTCAATAACACTCTACTCACTACTTTTCAATCTAAGTAGCTTGTTTTCTATCCACGATGTTCTACCAACAGGCTAAGAAAGCGGAGAAGGCTGACTGGGCAATTGGGAAGAAGTAGACAGCATAAAACATGACATCTATCTTACCCCATCATCCAGGATAACATATTATATATCTTATAATTCTATCAATAAAATCTAATTTATTTTTTAACGTATCACGTGAGTTCTTCCTGTTTCATTCGAATGTTCCACGGCTTGGTATATATTGTTCTAAATATACATACATACAAAATACTGCTTCTTATAGAATGTACGTATCGCAACATTGTAAACTGGATTTAATTTTTTTAACGCGACAAAATATGCCAATCGCACTTCAGGATGAAAAAGCAACAACCCGTATTCACCCCTCGTGAATTGAATGCCTAAAAAAATAATTCAATTCAATAAAAGGTGAGATCGTAAAAGCCTCCGATTTATGTGAAGTTTTCCTTTTGAACTTGTGAATAACAGCTCAAGACAGCCCTTCAGGGGTTAGGCTTAAGCTTTCAAAGTATACTCACGTGATTGGGGAAAATTCTCTTTTCCCAATGTTTCCCTCGACCTACACAAAGCTTCGCACACATTTCCTGAGGATTTTAAGCGTTAACACACATATCAAAAGTTAATTTTTTCCTTGTGGCAACCGTACACACTGGCTTCTTTTAGAAATAAAAATTTATCAGTTTAAATGCCCAACGCACACAACAGTTGCCAAAAGGCACGGAAGTGACCCATATATGCCGTTGCTCGTGAATATGTGCGTTTAGTCCAACGGCTAAAAGTAGCTAGTGTGTGGTAGCCAACGCAGCTTCTATAGTCACTAACACACCGACGAGTATCACTATGTCAAACACTTGTATTTTGGGGTTTCAGGAAATAAGTTGCTCAAAAAACAACTAACTCACTGTACAGTAAATTAGCTATCTTAACACAAAACGTGTGTAGTCTGTTCGTAATTCAGTTGCCCAGAGGAAAATGCTGTTTGTAAAGTGTTGCTCTCATAGTGTGATGTTTCCCAGGGAGGTGCCGGAGGCAAGGTAAATAGCACAAAGCTCTGGGCTGAATACGTCACCTCACGTGACCAGTTCTCGGTCCGCGACACGTTTTCAATTTAGAAATAGAGCGAACACGCGGCACGAGAGTATACTTCTTTCATGTCATGCACAGCTTCTGATAACCCCATTTATAGAATGGGGCGTAGCGGCGTCCCTGGCTGACCATATTTTCTAATCATGTTTTTAAAGTCTGCATTTAAGACCGAACTATAAGTTTTCTACCCCTCATTGTTTGACCGATTGGTTCAGATGAAAAGTCCAAGTATTTCAAGAATAAAAGTGTGTTTCCGAGTTGAATGAGAGAGGAGTCGTTAAACGTATTACGTCGCTTCTTATCTTTGGTTGACAAACATTTTTGTATATATTGTATATGATATCCATAAGAATGAGGCTGATACCTTGCTTCGTTAGTAATATTCAGAGCAACAAAGCTTAGAGACACTTGCATAGAATTGCGTCTATTATTTAGAAACGCTTTTAGAGTGTTTTACCTGCGATGTATTGTTCCAATCATTTGTCGCAACGCGGCGTTACTTTCTGCCATGTAGTATTAGGGGCTAAAAGCACTGATTGACATTTTGCGTGTGATAAAAAATATTCATGTCATTCTGAAAAGCTTTGGAGTACCTCGGGTGCCATCTGAAATGCGTATTAAAAGGTTCAATTGGTATTACTTCTAGTGGCTAAAAAGCCACTACAAGTAATATGTTGTTTACGTTCTATGTTTAACAATGTGTTTAGCCTCATATCAGCGCATTGTGCATTCGGGAAACAAGTGGCAAAGTTAGTTCGTTTGCGGCGGAGATAGAGCGCGTTTCACGCGCATGAATCAAGTATTCAGTTGCGCGGATCTAACGGTCAAACTTGGTACAGCCCCCGTTTGTTTTCCTGATGTATAGTGCTGGAACTGCGGGTTGTGCAACTGTATGCTGCCTCTGTACAGGCTTAGTAGAAAACTGGCCTTGCTGCAAAACACAAATGATATTTAAATTGCCCATCCCTGTTAGGTGATAGATATCGGCGATATAAAATAAAATTTGTTTTTTTTTGTGGCAAGGGCCGTACAGTCTGGGATGAAGAGTAATGTTTTCTTATTTGTTTTACAGAAAAAGCCGGACTGGTCCAAGGGCAAGCCCGGAGATCAGAAGGTAAAAGAGGAGGAGGTTGAGGCATGAAGTGTTAACGTTACCCGACAATCTATGTGATCTACAGCACTGCTGCTGTCGCCATAACTGTTCAAACTGTTCATGTGATACCCCATCCTTATGTTCGGCTAGGACCATAACAATCTCGGTCACCCTAGTCAGCCAAAAGGCAATAATTCCACCATTTTTTTACTTATTTATTTATATGTTCACCATCTTTGTCGTTTTCCACATAACGCAACAAAAACATGTCGACAACTCTTTTTTTATTTAAATAATTTATTTATAAAAAAACTGTGTTTTTGTAAGATAAAAATAACTTATGTAAAATAAAAAATAATTTATCTACTATGTTCACACGTTGTTACACACTCATTTACGTACAATCCCTTTGTCCTTCCTTTTGTACCCTTCCTTATAGTAAAACTAGAAACGAGTGTCCTGTCAATTGCATACTGTTTTGTTTGAAACTACCTGTATCATCCTTTTTTTTTTTTAATCTCATTTATTTTATAAGCCATACATCGAATGATTAAGTCGGCTACCTGTATCATCCTTCCAAAAATACATTGTATCCCTCAACTACGGAGACGACGTGACATAGAAATATCAATCATATTGTTCGTGTTTTAAGAGCGTGATTAGCACTTAGCAACTTTTAGTCCATACGTAAGCTGAGAACAATAGATTATTCACTGAAGTTGTGATCGTAGCGAGGAAGTAGACTTTCAGTTATCTTCATTTCATAACATACCTAGAAGTTTTTTGTAGAACACCCATCTCACTATCAGAACTGTATAAAGTGTGTTAAAAACTGAACAAACTCCGGACCCGAAAGCTATGATAAAAAATGTTAGCACGCAAAAAAATCAGAATTCTGATGGCTCGGAACCTAAGCATAAATAAGTGCTATGCTGAATCCCGGTGTTTTGTAGGTACACATTTCTTGTCAAAATTTCAACTTAAATAAAGCTGGATATTTTGATAAAGGTACATAATGTGTTGGCTGTTGGGTGAATGACAGTAAAGGCATTTCGACCCTCCCTACGTACACCCCGATGACAAAATTTTAGCAACTTTACAGTAGGTAGATGCTTTTAAAAGTAAAAAAATATCATCAAAATAGAAGTAAGTCGGAATAATGTAATGAAATTTGAAGGTTTTGGGTTAGTTATTAAAGATTTCGAAATAATCGAGTAAGCGGATTGTACTTAGAAAATTCACTTTTCAAAATCCCACAACTACCACTTATCGAAGTTTACTTTGTAAGTAAACTATATAAGAAAATCTGGTAAAATAGGATGTTTAAACTTCAGTAACTAAACTACACATAAAGTTTTATCGGACACCGACATCTGCTGCATATCGAGTTTCGTTTACGAAGATCACTATGAAAATTCGTAAAATACCCTACTAAGTTATCATAGTTGTTTACGGCGATCGGTAACAAAATTCCCTATATCTCACATATCGTCTTTTACCTTTTACCTATCTTTGTCATTTATAGGGAATACTATTTGTTTATTTTGCTATCAATTAAAAATAGTATTTTTTCCAAAATGTCAGTTACCGGGGTTGACGTAAGGAGGGTCAATTTGTGCAAAAATGCACATAAAAAGTACAGCTTTGAACCTGATGATTTTTCAGGCATACTTTGGACACCATAAATTATGTTCCTAATGACGCAGAGAATACAATACGGGTTTCGGGAAGAGCGTTAGTGAATTGACACCCCAAATCATTAGTTCTTAAACTTAGTTTGAATTTCGATATTTGGAGTCTAATTACGATTTATTTCGAAAATCAGCTCCTAGAAAAGTTACATTTATTTTGAGACTGGCATGTAAGATCGTCTTGTAGAATCTTGTCATCTCTTGGCTGGCTCTTAACATGACGTCCATCAAGAAACTTGACCATTTTCATAATACAAAAACTCTACAAAAAATCTACGACGCCAATTATTCCATTCCACTTATCTCTGAAATTAAATTTGAGTTTTTTGTAGTCTTAACTTTACAGCATAATCGGCCTATATGCGTCCCACTGTAGGGCACAGGCCTTCTCTCAAGGCTTAATCACCACGTATGCCCACCGCGGATTGGTGATTTCGAGCGCTGAGGTATGTAAATGGCTCAGACACTCAGGTTTCCTCACGATGTTTTCCTTCACAGTTAGCGTGTGGTATTGCTACTATAACTTCACAATGTACATAACTTAGGAAACCAAGTCATAGGTACATGCCCGCACTTGGGATCGAACCTGGGTCTCTTGCTTCCGAGTCCGATGTTCTACCCACTAGGCTGCCAACGCTCTACACACGCATGTATTCTAATTATTTATTTTGTAAATGAAGAACATTGTCGGTACGATGGTAGAGTCTATTGTGGGACAACAAAACATAAAGTTGAATACTTAAAAGTGAACCTCTAAGATAGCGAGGTATTATAATGTCAAGTGTAGAATCTGACCATTGAACTGTAAGCAGTTATAACTGTCATGGTGGCGGTAAGTCTGAACCAAGTTGAAGTCTATTTTATTGCTTCAGAGCTTTTGAAGTAGGCCCTCGCACCATGAACTCAACTACCTTTTCTAATTGGCTCAAAAACATTGCTACTTAAAAACCTATTTATTATATGACTGTGTTGCATCAAGTTGCATGTCGGAGCAGAGGGAGAGGGATTACGTTAAAGCACTCTATTGAGCTCTTTACTAAATAACACAAACTTATTTTTTGATGTCGATAGCTTTTAATAAGCTTTGCATAATTTTTTTTAGAAGCTTTTCTACTTTGGCAATCTCGAGTATAAAAACACGCATTCTATCTACTTATCATAGACAATAATAATCTATGTATACTTTCTTAGAGCGGGGCAATGTTTCGTTGCTACTAAAGTAAACATGTCTGAAAATGTCGATAATTAGTTTTGTTTCAAAGTCCATGGTACGGGGTCTATCTAGTGTAGACTATTAGTCTCGCCCGGCGTAAGGCACGAACTAGGAACTTTAATCAAGAAGCAGCTATTAACGGTGGCGAGCTCCATCCTATAGGGTCATTTTTACTTAGACCAACCATTACCATTAGGCTTTACTGATTTATGTTGCTAGCATTCCTTCAGCACTATAATTAACACGATCACATTCATGCTTAATTTTTGTAAATTATTAACGCTATTTAAATCCTTTCACCAAAATATCGAGCCTTGATTGACATCGAAATGCTCACAAAGAAAGCTAATTAAATAGTTGTTTGAGCTTATACTCAGCTTAAATCAATTAAACAAATGCTTCAAGGCAATTAAGCTTCGCTTTAACTAGCAACTGACACTTACATGACATTCAAGATTGTAAAAAATATCACACTCTTACAGGAAGGAGAGGGCGGAGGACCCACGGGTGAAGGGGCGCCAGCGGAGGGAGCTCCCCCAGCAGAGGGCGCACCTCCAGTGGAGGGCGCAGCTCCGGTGGAGGGCGCACCTGCGGTGGAAGGGGCACCCGCTGCGCCTCCCGCGGAAGGAGCGGCACAACCTGTGGAAGGGGCGCCTGCTGCGCCCCCAGCAGAAGGAGCCCCCGCTGCGCCCGCCGCAGAAGGTGCCCCCGCAGCTGCACCCCCAGCGGAAGGTGCTGCACCAGCTGCTGAAGGTAATAAGCCGTTTATTCCTCTGTAAACGCAATCTATTACCTAAGTGTGAACATTTTGAACTACAAATTAACCCTCCTGTTAATTGAAGAAAGACTGTTCTCGCACATACAGTATTGCCTTGCAAACGATGTGACCGAGCGTCCCTTTCTTATATTAACCTTGCTATAACGGCCACGATAAGTGTTTATCACATTTTAGCGTATTGCATTAATTGAACTTTATTTTTCCTTTCTTATCGCAGTTTACTTGCAGGACTAGTTGTACATAATTAATTAATAAACAGGTAAGACGAAATAAAGCCTCTTGCCGACTTTATTATACACCAACAAAACCTGTGTAATTAGTTTTACGATTGAACTGTGAAGCTATATTAAGAGAGATATAGATACAACGACGTAATTACTTACTTCTAATGGTCTCCGTTAGCAGGCGCTCCGGCGGCGGCGCCCCCAGCGGCGGTGCCCCCAGCGGCGCCCGCGGAGGGTGCCCCTGCTGCGCCTCCCGCTGAAGGTAATATTGGACAGCGAAATTAATTTTCTGTGAACGAGGATAACCATTTTATTGCAAAAGAAGTTTTGAACGCCGTGAAATATTGAAATACATTGAAGGGCTCGATTTCATCTACACACAAGGTGAGCGTAATAAGCTGTGCTAAACTCTGTATGACGCACCGATTAGTTGCTAAAATAATTATTTTTAGGGAATGTCAAGCGGGATAGTTATATTTTATAAATGGAGCGTTTTATTAGTATGCCTACAACATCTGTCTGTCTCGTACGCCTGTCCGGCTGACGTGTATATAGAGCTTTATCTATTGAATCATAGTAGAATAGCGATTTGCCCATAAAATAATACAAGTTTTTTTAAGAGAAATGTGCTTTTGGAGATGTTTTTTTCTTGAAACCATAGAACTAGCTAAGTGTAGGAGGAACCCAAACTGAACGATAACAAACACATTTTTGCTAAGTGACAAAACGGAACACTCGATGCGCAAGACCGACTCGCACTTGGCCGGTTTTCTTAATGTCCATTCATATTATTATATTTTTCAGGGGCACCCGCCGCAGCTCCTGCCGCAGCACCAGCAGCCGGTAAGCTTTTTTTATACAGCACAAAATACATGCCAAAGAGTTTGACTTTACAATCAGGCTCGAATAAAAATGTTGCAAAACGAAGTGGACAGTAACATTCGGGATGGCCGGCGGGAGTTGTTAAAACAAAATTTTACATATTTTTTTCCAATGTAGGCCGTTCGTTGGGATTCGAGGACAAAGAGGAGGTTTTATTTTCATGCACGTAGAAAAGAGATTTCTTTTTTTCAGCACCCGCGCCAGCCGCGGCGCCCGAACCGGCAGCCGCACCGGCGCCTCCACCTGTCGAAGGTAAAATCAACTTTATTTTTCAAGAAATGAAGCCTCAATTCTCTTGACAAGTTTTGTCTATTTTTACTTATCTTTTACCCGGGCTTTCATTGAGAGTCTGACGTTTGAAGCTGACAAAAGTGGAACCGCTCCATACTGACCTCATCATATCTATTCGTTTATTTCGTGGTGATTCAGAAGTGGTTCAAGTTAATTTACTAACTGTTGTTTGTTTTGTTTCAGCCTCAGCTTAGAAGTCGTCAGAAATGCATTGAAACAGTAAAACACAGTGTTGTCACAGATGGTCATCATCATCATCATTGTTGTTTTGGTCGCCGTCACAGTCCATTTAAATACGATAAATATGAGGTGACATAATTAATTTACTTTAATTATTATTTTTATACGGACGAAACTCCTACGCTCACACAGTTTGTACATTTTTGTATTTATCATGAACGTGAAGTAAATTATGCAAGAAATATAGTTTGGAGTTTCTTTATGCTACTTTCTCACAATATGAACTTACTTCTAATGAAAGTCAACTTTTGTCAGGGCCGGTTTCTGAATTGAGAATTGCACTAAGAAAATACTTAAGTAACGTTCTGTTACGCTCTTTTCTGAGAAATTCGAAGAGAGCACTATTTACTCAGCGAAATTCTCAATTCAGAAACTGGCCCTTACAATAAACAAGGAACGTAGTCGTCATTCCAATTTTCAAACAAAACAATTTTGAAATGTTGATATCCGGAGGGCAGGTACTGTTCTAAGATATGTTCATATTTTTCCAGAACTACGGATGTCGTTTGGTTAAATTAATAAAAATAAAATAATAAAAATTCTGCTAAGAAGCACGTTGTTTTTCAAAACTAAGGAGAAACAGCTAGCTTTCCAGCTTTTCAGTGTTCCGTAGCCGAAGGAAGCAAACGGGACCCGATTGCTCTCCCAATAGCGTTTGTCTATCTGCCCGCCCAACCTATAAAGAGATTATTGTCTTGAATCGTAGCCGGTTGGAATTTTACAAGTCCCGTACAAGAAATGTTTTTACGTTATTGTTTTTGTTCTACCGTAAAAACGGTAATACAATTCTAGTCTAATAACAAATGGTAAAAATGGGCCAAATTTGAGCTGGACCTCTGCTCGGGGTTCTGAACTGAATAAAAAAAAAAAACAATTTGATGGGACCTATTAGCAATAAGGCCGCCAATTGTATCTTTTCCTTTAGATAGATAGACAAAAACATTTATTTAACGGCACAATACTCAAAACATAACGGACAAAGTACACAGTTAAAATAGCTTCGTACATTTAACTGCACATATGTGCACAGCAGTGGTAGCTTAGTGGGTAGAACATCGGACTCGGAAGCGGGAGACCCAGGTTCGATCCCCAGTGCGGACATATACTTATGAATTGGTTTTCTAAGTTATGTACATTTGTGAAGTTATAGTAGCAATACCACTCGCTAAAGGTGAAGGAAAACATCATGAGGAAACCTGAGTGTCTGAGCAATTCATATACCTCAGCGCTTGAAATCGCCAATCCACGGTGGGGACACACTCTCTCCCTGAGAGAAGGCCTGTGCCCTACAGTGGGACGTATATAGGCTGCTTATGTATGTGCACATTATTCAGTTACATTACGGGTGAATATGCAACCAAAATGTGAAAGTTGAGTTGCTCGAAAGAACTTAGTAAAAAAATATCTATGGAAAAAAAAACAATACAACAAAATTAAAAAATTAAAACAGGCTTTACATTATGCCTTTTGTTATTTTGCCTTTTGTCATTACTGTTTTTGTAACTTTTTTCCGATATACCAGGAAAAACACAAACATGAAATATTTACAAAAATACAGTAAAATAATATCTTATTATAATATTATTATCTAAGTGATATATTTATGGTTTAATATCATATTGGCTAAATAACATGCGATCACCAACCCGCCTGCCGAGCGTAGCGATTATGGCAAAACCCGTCATGGTTATAAAAACCACGAAGGAAGCCTATGACCTGCAATGGACGTTAAACGGCTGATGATGATGATTATATTTATGGTTTTAAGGAATCCTCGGTGCTGGAATCCGACTCGCACTGTTTTTTCTTTCCTACTCACCGATTTTTGTCTTCGCACAGAATCGTGTAAAATTACCTTACCTCCCAAGTGGCTCTATGATAAATCGACGGTGAGGTACCACGAGCTAGCTCATTCATTAATTTACGTCTAACAATCTAAAATAATTCTGCCTCGGGACTCCCCCGTATATAAGTAATTGAATTAGATTTACTTTTCATCAAAATAAATTATTTGGTCCCGAGGAAGTTGCCTGATGAAGGTCTGAAAATGGAACTTATCTGCAAATTAGGCATAAGTTAGTGCGGTGACATAGCACCCTCCGTGGGTTCAACTCAACAGTCCCGTAGCTGGGCGTTTTATAAAATGTAAGGCTGCTGTAACATCCGGCACCCGTCTCGCTCACACGATCTAATACTTTTGAAGAATGGAAAAACTGCAGGACATAGACCTCCCTCATGGTTTTCTCTAACCATAAAGGGTTTTTCCATAATCGGCATGCTTGGCAGGCGGGTTGGCGATCGCAGTATGCGGTTGGAATCTCAGGAAGACGCTGCTGCACGTCTCCTGGTAAGTTATTTCCTTAGTCGCCTTCCACGGAATGAAATGGTATGCTATTCTTAATCCGGCACCTCACGGATGTCACGGAAGTCTGAGGCTTTGCTAGATAATAAAATAATGGACATTGAAAATTATTGTCTTCTTATAGGTACTTAGTTTTGAACACAGCAAATTTTCTCAAACAAAAAAAATTTTTTTTTTACGTAGCCGCTATTTTTTGAAAAGCATAAGATTACAAAAATATGTCCTTAGTTTTATTATCTAGCAAACTATTAGACTACATTTATGAATGGTTTTTTTTTTCAGCGTATAATACAGCATTTTTACACTTTTACTTGAGCCAGATAGTTTCCTTCGAAGTCATAAAAAAAGTGTTAAACATATATTGTGTTGTACATGTTTGAGAAACATTTACAAGCTACGTAAACCCGATCCAGAAGTTCTAGGCAGAAACCTGGGCTTGCCATTTGCCACGGTTTGCTCTGTATTTCACAGTATTGAAAGTATTCGAAAAATCATCTACATTAATTAATACGGGTATTCTTTCCATAGCTCTTAGGAACAACATAAACATAAACATTTACATACAGACACATACATTGCTTCTGGCCCCACACTAGGATACCCTGTGTCGTGGGAACCAGAAACAACGACATCACAAACATGTAAACATCCAAGACATGGGTTTTTTTTTGTCCCCAGCCGGGATTTGAACCCGGGGACCACTCGCGTGGTATGCAGATGCACTACCGCTGCGCCACGAGGTCGTCACTCTCTTAAATTCACTGTCTCAAAACATACAGTACCTTCCAGCACCCAAACCAATCTATCCTTCCTGGCTACAGCCCTGCTTCTAATATTCCGCCTCATGTAACTTCGATGGACAGTCGAGAATTTTCCGAAAGGGGTCTCCATGAAACGAGGCACGGGCTCGGAGCCTATACTTCTTACCTTCATCGGTCATTTTGCGCGGGGTTGTCTTAATGACGGGCTGGGCTTATTTTACATTACTCTCACTGCTACCACAGCTGCTAATGAAGTAGTGAAGTGTTTTTATTGCTCAAGAAATGCTTCAAAATGCCTCTGTGTATTTACAAGACCTTATTTCTACTCGTGCTATATAGAATGAGCGGACTTTGATCGTATGACAGAGGTTTTTAGTTCATTAAAGCTTCTAAGACACGGTACATTTTTGCATGCGCATTCGAAGCGTCATCGGCTTGTGCAATCATAACAATAGTCACGATTAAAGCTTTTTATCTTTATTGCATTCCACAAGTTTTAGGGTTGTTACATTTTAATAACTTAACTAAATATTACACACATACATTTTGTAACTAAGGAGTAAACTAAATATTAAATTAAACTAATTAAATATACCGCCCCGGGACACGCCTGATCCAAAAGTTCCCATGACGCTAGCAGCGTTCCCCCGCTGCACCGCCAGGGAAATCCTTTGCATCAGGTATGCCCCGGAAGTGTCACTAGTAAAAATAATCATATTGCAAGAAGGTAGTGGATTCATGAAAGAAATTACTTAGCATGAATGTAAATGTGGGTAAAAGCAAGAATCTAATCCCATGGGACGTTATTTTGAATAGGTATTGAATTGAACCCTTTCTTCGGAGGGAAGTTCAGTTTGTGTTGTTCGTCTAATTGAAATCCCTTTCCTAAATATGCACACCGAACGTATGCGCTTCGATAAAAAATATAATAATTTTCCGTCAAAAATTCAACCGGATGCTCTACACAGCGTAAGAGCTTACGTCTGGGTAAGCAAGCCTATAAAAAGCGTTGCTGTATCCCAACAAAAAGGATTATCTATAAATAGAAACCTGCGACGAAATAGATGCTGGCTAGTCCCCGGTTAACACGCTTCAAGAGGCCATAAAAACTGCTTGTATGGAAAACCGCTAGAAGGGTCCTCAGGTAACCGAGGCGCGATATGCAGCGTACATAGGTAATAAGTATAATAACTCAACAAGAGTAAGTCTGGTATTTAGGTATTTTGTCGGGGTTTTCTGTCTAGCACCAAACAAAGAGCCGATAAGGGACGACCCAGATGGGCATACTTCGACCAAATAGGGGATGTATTAGCAAAGGGCAAGATAAAAAGTACCCAAAACTGGCGTGCGTGCATGCAACGACTATTGAATGTTGAGGAAGCGAAAGTGATCTGTCAGGATCGTAGCAAGTGGCAGTCCCTGGTCTCAGCCTACCCCTCTGGGATACAGGCGTGAGTTTATGTTATGTTATGTTATGTTATGTTATGTCATGTCATGTCATGTCATGTCATGTCATGTCATGTCATGTCATGTCATGTCATGTCATGTCATGTCATGTCATGTCATGTCATGTCATGTCATGTCATGTCATGTCATGTCATGTCATGTCATGTCATGTCATGTCATGTCATGTCATGTCATGTCATGTCATGTCATGTCATGTTATGTTATGTTATGTTTTCTGTCTAGCACCCACAGGCCAAGCTTTATTTTGTAGTTGTAATAGACTCGTAAAAGTGACAACTACATAGCGTAGTAGCGTATTAGCGTAGTATCGGAACTACAAAAACATTATATTTAGAAGCACATACAAGACGTATTGAATTTGTTCATTTAAAATTCAGCCTATGTCACTCGGGTAGTAACGAATCGAATCGATTGACACATTCTTCAACAAAATGGGCTGTATAGTTTAGGCGCCAAGATGGAACATCCGTAAATAAAGACTAAACACACACACACATGCAAGCACGCACGCACGCACGCACGCACGCACGCACGCACGCACGCACGCACGCATACACGCATATGTTTTTAATGTGTCGATCGTTCAATTTGAGATTATTTGAATGCTTTTGATGATGCCTTACAAATCTAGGCCATGAATTGAAAGAAAAAAACTAAAATAATTTTTTCAACATTTTTTAGCGCATTCTCACCTAAGTTCGGAAGCCAATTTTGTCTTAAATCGGCTATTAAGAAAAACTTTTTTTATATTATTTGGTAAGCTGATAAATTAATAAGTTTTTAAAAGTAATTTGAACCTGTGACACATCCATTTTGTATTGTTAAGAGAATTTTCAATATTTAACTCCCTCCAACTCAAAACCTACAATTTTTGCGTTCGATCCTTTTTTCGATAACTTGCAATCAAGGATATTGTGTAATTGATTATAACGTATTAAAGAGTGATTCAAGACGATCATGTTGAAGAAAAAGAAAAAAAAAACCTTACTATTGAACAAGTTATGATCCCCTGCTGTCCACTGTACAGTTGATTTGTTGGGTATGTAAAGCAAAATACAAGAGTATCCATACATGAATTTATCTTCTCCCATATTTCATGAGTTCGTAGTTCGCCTATAACATTGTTTATGTTTATCTTTTTCAAAACTGAATGCCACATTTATTTTATGACGGGACTAATTAAAAAGTTCGTTTGACATCAAAGGATCGTTCTCTTATGAAACGAAAGGACCCCATGGTACACTTTTACGAATTTCCTATCACATTTTCATTAAAACTTTCCATAGAAATTACCTTCGATATTGCGTGAGTCTGTAATGTACAGATATTTACCAGAAATGTGTTAAGATTTTAATGCAAAACACGTAGTAGAGTATTCCGGAATACCAATTGTGTACAGTGACACTCCGAGGTCCTTATAAAATTTAACAAGAAAATGAGGGTTAGGCTGGCCATAACGTATTACGTGCCCCGAATGAATTTAATCAGGGACGAGCTTAGTCTACTGAAAAATCATTATTTCGAAGCACAGAGTGCGCCAGGCCAATCTCCCGGCCGGCCGCTACTCGGCGTATATTTGCACATAGGCACACAGAATGCCCCAGGCCACGGGCATATTTACATGAATAGAATTTCTTTCTTCGATGTCACCACAACTCAAAAATTTTGCAACATGATTACGGTTACCGAGAGAAATGCCACAAAGTTTCGTTTCCAAGAAATGGGGGCCGAAGTAATTACTTACGATAATTTAAAATGTTAGAATGAGCCTGGCATAAGCAGCCTATATACGTCCCATTGTAGGGCATAGGCCTTCTCTCAGGGAGAGAGTATGGGCTTAAACACCACGCGTGCCCACCGCGGATTGGCGATTTCAAGCGCTGAGGTATATGAAGAGCTCAGACACTCAGTTTTCCTCACGATGTTTTCCTTCACCGTTAGCGAGTGGTATTGCTACTATAACTTCACAAACGAGAAATATCCAAATGAAAGGAGTGACCATAACTCTCTCTCTTTTTATCTAGGAGAACGCAAGAGCACTTTAATGTAACGTAAATATCAGTAAATTTAAAGGGTACCTCACGAGACAATTCTCATTGTTTGGTTTTGATTTACACACTAGTGATGTGAACCGATTACAGTATTTTAAAATTACGTTTACAAAAAATATTTTTATCTGTGTGTTTTTATTTAATTGTTAGTTTTGAAAAGTGATGAAAACCAAATGTCAAAATAAAGTAGATTATGTCTTGTATATATATAAATAATGAAATCATTATTTTGGTGCAGAAATAGAACAATGATATCACCTAGCAGTCTGCTCAACCTGAAAATACCCAGTATTGTCAGCACAGGTTCTCAAAATATAAGCTGGATTTAATTATCTTTAACGCTCGTTTTACTTTGAAAATAAGGGTTTCACCCTAAAAATCAATGTGAATTTTCTCTTGGCTACTGATTGCACTGTAAATTACACTGTAAAAAGTTATCGATTATTTCATTATTATCAGTTTCGCAAAAAACGGTTTTTACCGGTTTTCATAGAACCGGTTCACATCACTATCGCAAACGACATGCTGGATTTCAGTAAATACTTTATGAATATGTATAGGCTTGTGTCTCTAGTTTCTTTGTTATAAACTTCTAAATTCTAAGCACGAACAAATCTCGATTTGGGTCTTCTTAAGATATTGGTAAAGTTTGTAAATTAAAACCAATCTACGTTTGTATGGGAACGGCCTCGTGAGGAGCCCTTTTCAGTACAGCCTTTCAGTTAGCTACTTGGTTAGTGTTTTTCCTACTCAGTTTTCAATCAGAGATGCCAATATCGATGTTCAATTTCAGATAGTGGTCTCTCATCTAGGACGACGTATTCAATATTCTTGGTCAGTGGATGTCACCAATCCTACGTCACATTTATAGGACATGGGATTGGTTTCATGATGGAAAGTGAGATATTGGTTTATACCTACAGCTACGCATACTGGACACCACAACAAACTATTTTATCTATTAATAATTTTGCTGGAAAACTAATAAAAAGCTAGAGCTATGAAAATTGCACGCAGTGGATGCGTAACTGTCAACTTTCTATGGCAAGATAAAGGTATAAAACAACGCTACAGTTGTTTGAGATCCCATTCTGCAATGGAGAACTTACACTAAAAGATTAATATAATAGGAAACGCCATGTTAACTTTTTTTTATTTTTTTGTACTCTACGACTAATACTTTTCATAACCCGTTGAAAAGTCAATATACTCACGTGGTACAAAAATGCGCCATACAAATCGAACTCAAGCTATGACGTCACGACTTGCACATAACTCCTTATAATGTATGAAGCGTTTATCGATATTTGAGTTATCTCGTAAAATACCTAATGTTTTTATGCATCAACGTTCTACACCCTTATAAGAAAACGTTTAGAATTCAATGAAAAAATTAAATTTGAAAAGTTTATGATTATTCGAGTATCTTTATTTTTCGCTGTTTTTGTGATCCCGTAAACCCCAAAGAAATATTTTTATAGTTTTATTTTGGAATTTTACTAAGTTTTTATGTGTCTTCTATGGTATAAAAAAAACATATACGCCTCGAATTGATAGTCTCCTCCTTTTTTGAAGTCGGCTAAAAAGCAATGTCACTCCAATTTGAGTCAGACTCATGTACCCGATCGGAAATTTAAATTCACTTTCTAAAAAATATTATCGATACAGTAGTACTGTTAGGTACACGTCAGTTAATATATTTCTCCAAAATATGTATAGTACAAGTGCGACTTTTAACCTGAACTTCTAAGCCGTGATTGCCCAAGTATTTTTCCTTAGAGTAATTATGGTACAGTAATTACATTCTTTTCAGGAAGTTCACCAATTAACACCTAATTATGTAGTAGGAAAATTCGATTGATGAAACTCGTTTTCTTTGAAAATACGTCCGTACGTGACGTAACTGATTACATTCCACACGACAGGAAGCTTTACAATTACATCCATACACTATACTCAGTTTCGTTAGAAGAAGATACTGTAAAGATTGATGTGCTGTCGACTGTACAGCGCATGCATGTAAAGGTGGACATGCTGTCAACTGCACCTAAAGGGCGTAGGCAATTCAATCTAAAGATTTTTTTTATTAATAAATCTCGTTCTGCGAATGAAAATTTTCTGGTAGGCATTGGTTACAAATTCACGCTCAAAAACGGGACCAATCTGTTTACAGACCTGACGATTAGTCTATACTAATGAAATGAGCGTAATATGTACGTACGGTAGAGTAAATCGCTCTTTGTATGATTGATTAATTCTGTGCGTTACCGAGGTGACATTATATTAATTTTGCTTGGGCTATATTACAGTGGCAGCGTGATTGGTGTATGGTGGATGTACTGAACTCATTTAAATTGAATGGCACAATTAGTAAGCCCCACCCGCCTAGCATAATTTGCATGGGGTCAGTTTTTGGCTAAATCGTCACCTGTCACTATTTCCAAAACATTTTACGTGATTTTAAATCATGAGGCTGCTTTTCCTCAAACGGTCCAGAGGCCTTCAGAGGTTTTATCGCTAAAATAAAACTTTGCTGAATTACCGCCCAAATCATGTCCGAGCAGAGGATTTCACGCAACATTTTAATGCGGAAATTAATTTGAAACAGCGGAATGCGTGTTAGCAGAGTTGCTTTTGAGCTCTTTAGTAACTTAAATCGAGAGTTGAGTAAACTATATTTTACGTGTGCGCTAGCGAAATTATACTCTAGAAAATCTATCGACTCATGCCCCTAATATCAGATCCCTTCAACAAAGCAACCTAACGTATGTTTGCACACTCCTCCATCCTTCAGAGAAGTTTTGATCTACACTCCAATGCTCAGTTCAAACTCAGTTAAGTAACTCGACTCGTAATTATACAGGATGTTAAAAAAGAGTTGGATAATCCGAGTTATGTTATTTTTCGGTGGCTTTATGATCGATAAAGACCAAAATAAAAAAATATATACTTAGACACTATGATAAAGAAATAACAATGCAACCCCGCAACTGTCAAAAAATTCAAAATGGTGGATGTCCCGTTTTCTTAAGTATTTGTACGGGAAAAGCACAATATTTGTAAATCTGTGAAATAGGCCTCTAGTTGATTTATAACAACCCAGCTTTGTTCCTGTATTGGGCTATACGAGCGACTTTGCAAGAAATGACCCCATTTCATTTTTTTCACTTCGTGGTTTACTATGACAATATTTGATGAACAATGATGATGATTTGAGGTACATTGCATAGCCGATCAACCCACAGAAGAAAACGATATAAGGAAACGTATAGAATTCAATAAAAACAACTTAATCTGATAAGTTTTTTATTATTATAATAACTTTAGTTTTCGCATTTTTTTTGATTCCGAAAATCCTGAAAATAGTAGATTTTACAACAAGTGCACAAAACGAACCATTGTTATGTCGAGGATAAAATGGTTTTGTGGACGAGTTATGAACTCTGCTTTTCCCTTCGGTTGCGAGGAAATAAAACAGTAGTATAATTTAGCCAATTGAAGAAATTGATGCTTTTGCCTGCCGCTAAATTAATACTTGAATTAAAATTTTAATATCTTTTATGTCTTAAAAAACACATGAGGCAAAAAAATTAAAGTAAATATTATAAAATAAAAAATTCTATCTATGAACTTCCTAGTGTGTTTGGCTGTATGGCTCATTTTCTTTGCCTTAATACAGATACATTTATGAGTAGATACCTTAAAGCACTTGTGCACAAAATTCGATTTTGTGCAGCCTTATCCTGCACAAATAAGCACTTTCAGAGCATGAGAAGTGAAAACTATTTTTATGGTTTTATTTTTCCTAAGTTTTATATGTCTTCTACGGTACAAAAGCAATGTCACTCCAATCTAAGTAAGACGCAAGTTCCCCATTTAGTTTATTCCCGCTCTGAAGTATTTCTGAAGTAGGAGCCTATTTCTAACATCCTTTTAAAGATAATGTTCCTCGATAAGTGTGCTAGCTATTCGCTAACTACGCCAGCTGAACATTCTGGGTGGCATCCGCGCGTTTGTTTCGAAACTCAGGCGAATGGTTGTGGCACCATACGCTGAAGCAACGTTCCGAGATTAGAAGGCTCACTCAGTATATGTCTGTGAGTAGATGATAATGTCCTTGATGATTCTTGATCGTCTCTTCTTTTATAATCTTATTTTCTTGTCCAGGGCCGTATCGGAAGTAGCGTGATGGTCGCTTGTCAGTATATTAAATATGAAACTATTCAAAAAAAGAACCGTATTTGTCGCTAGCACAGAGCATATAACACTGCGTTTTAGTCGTTAGATTCGAGTGAGTTCGCTTGTCATTATATTACATATAAAACTATTCAAAAAAAGAATCGTATTTCTCGCTAAATTCGAGTGAATTGTCGGGCTCAAGCGCGACGTCGACGACCCTTCCGAACATATCGCTGCTTCATAATAAGGCCCCTGTGTCCATTGATCACAACGACGATGTCACTGATGCATGCTATTCCTTATCTGAAAAAAAAAGGTAATAGGCATACATAGAATTCATGTGGATAGTTAGTACGGACAAAGGTGGAGAATATAAGTTTATAGCGGGCAACACTGACAGGAGGCGACCTCTAAGGTTGATACGGGGTAAGCCTCTACCCCTCATGGTTATGAAAACCATGAAGGAGGCCTATGTCCTGCAGTGGGCGTCAAATGGCTGATGACGATGATGATGATGATGAAGCCTCTACGTCGCTACTCCCCTCATCTTCTCAGTTGGTCAAATCAACTTAGAGTAACTCCAGGAGCAGTGTTGGTGTTGCTTGTACATTTTCATATTCATATTCATTTATTGATCTGTGAGTCACAATTATGTAAGATGATATAAAAAAAGTAAAGTTATATGTGCTTTACCTTAATAGGCATACAAATCATATCCAAATTAATTAAAATTGAATTGTAATCATAAAATTAAATTTAAAATGTTAATATTAAATGAAGTTACACCTAGAACAATTAAATTAAAATGTCATCATCATCATCATCATCATTCAGCCACAAGAAGTCCACTGCTGGACATAGGCCGCCTCCATGGATTTCCAAAAAGACCGGTTGGAAGCGGCCTGCATCCAGCGCCTTCCTGCCACTTGGATGAGGTCATCTGTCCATCTGGTGGCTGGTCGTCCTACGCTGCGCTTGCCGATATGTGGTCTCCATTCGAGAACTTTTCGGCCCCATCGGCCATCAGTTCTGCGTGCTATGTGCCCCGCCCACTGCCACTTCAACTTACTAATCCGTTGGGCTATGTCGAGTCAAGTAATAACAAATGTCAATAAAATTAAGATAAATAAATAGTGCAAATACAAGATTACATGTCGATTACAAATTACAAAATTATGATTAAATTGCTGATAACAGCAAAGAATTCTTGTTGCATCGATTATTATATCGATTGTTCAGAGACGCTTGTTTAACTAGTCCGTGTCAGTAAACTGTTGTAATGCTGAAAGGACGGTGAAGAAAAAATATGACCTCTCAGACACTACAGCGTCTAAGCGGTCATTTATTCTATCTGTTGTAAGTAGGGGTTGCCACTAAACGCTGTATAAGTCATCTGTCGTCGACATTAAGCGCCATTTGCACCATCCCACTAACCCGGGGTTAACCCGTTATGAAAGTTAACCCAGTGTCAAATTGTACTGGCAACCATGGTAACTCCAGGTTTAAGATTTTTCCCTGTGCCGATGACCTTGAGCGTTTGACACAGGTGTGCAGCACTTCAACATTTCACCGCTAGATGACACGACTGAATTAATTCCTAGTAGTAATCTCCATAGAAAGACGCGCGCGCGGCCGCACACACACAGTCTCATTCCCTTCGCGTAAGCACACGCCGCCAAACGCACACATATATAGCCGAATTTCGAACGCGTCGAGCGAGCCGAGCGGTTTCTACTTTTCTAGCCGGCTCGCCAGCCCGCCCGCGTACGCGTAGATTGAATAGACTTCAATCTAATGCTTTCTTGTATAGCATGCGCCATTACAAACAAAAAAGATAAAGGTAGGTACATCTCTTCAAAACTTATCTATGCTTTGTAGAAAGAATAGCTTTCAAACAAAAATCACATGTTTAGTACGTATTTGTTTACCTACCTACTTACGAAATAGTACATGTTTTTTCACAACAACAGGTTTTTATGTCAAAAAGTGAAAAAAAATCATCTTATCTTTTTTCAATAAAGTGAATTTGACTTTGATTTCACATGGATGTATTTCGGGACTCAGTGGCAAAATTGGAACGTAGGAAGCGACTTCCCCATATGAAATAAAAAATATATTTCAAATGCCAATTCCATGGAAAGTAGAAATTACGACCATTTTAATTGTTATCCGGATTTTACGTCGTTAGGGTTGTCACGCTCTCAGATAGTAATTTATAATCCGGATCTGATTTGATTTTGAAAAAAATATGTAAATACCTGGTGCCATTATTATTGATATATTAATTAAAATACTAACATGATATACATCGCATATAACAACTTTATGTACACGGTGTGACGTGAAGAATGTATATACCTACATAAAGTTGATCAGCGAAAAACAGCTAGATAAAATTGTTGTCCCATTTTGATGTTACTAACTTGAAATTTTCTATACGATTAGTTTTTTTGCTAAAACTGACGGAGAAAATCGAAAACTTGGAGAAGCTTCTTTTTTTTTCAACGGCTTGGGATAATGGTAACACTTAGGGGTGGTCTTTTAAAACAACATAAACTCGTTGCATAAACCCTAGATAGGACGGTGACGTCAACAAATTTTTATGGCAAATTTAATAGTGCCGATTGAAAAGTAAACTTGCTTAAATTTTCAACCAACACCTAATGCAGGTTTTGCCACCGGGCCCCGCTGGTCTAGCGGCTGGACTAATATTGTATCAACTTTGTAGTCACACAGCATTTGAATGCTAAAATAACTAGACGTGCGAAAATTCTTGAATTTTTGGTTGTTCTAATTTCGGTCTTATTAGGTGCTAAAAGATTTTTAAGTTCCACATATGGTATAAACTTGGAATTTTCCATCCTTACAGGGTGATCCCTCAATCCGATAAGAAAAATCTGACTTGGAAAATCCGGTCTTTACAGCTTTTTTGTCAAAACCTGAGAAAACGGTAACATTACGGGGTAGTCTTGTCGAACAAATGTTGAATAAGACCTTGGGCTGGATGACAACGTTAACTTACTTTTTACAAAATGGCGTAAGTCGAATTTCAAGCTGGCTCCTAAAAATTTAAAAATTCTGATTTTTATCTCTGGCTTTGTTTTTGTATGAAAATTACTATTGGAGGTTTTTGTGGTTACTGATGACTACTCTGCGCCATGTTTATAAGCTGTTTTCGAGGGTCCTCACGAATCGTCTTGAACGTAGGTTTGATGACTTCCAGCCTCCCGAACAAGCCGGTTTCCGAAAGGGCTTTAGTACCATAGACCACATCCACACGTTGCGGCAAATTATACAGAAGACTGAGGAGTATAATTTGCCATTATGCTTTGCGTTTGTGGACTATGAGAAAGCCTTCGATTCGATCGAGTTATGGAAAGTGCTCGAGTCTATCCAGCGTTGCCGTATTGACTATCGGTATATCGAGGTGCTGAAATGCTTGTACAACAGTCCACTATGACCACAGAACCACTATGTCGGTCCGAGTACAGGAACAGAATTCGGAGGCAATTCCATTGAAAAAGGGCGTAAGACAGGGAGACGTTATCTCTCCAAAAATGTTCACAAACGGACTGGAAGATACCTTCAAGCTTCTGGAATGTCAGGGACGCGGCATCAATATCAATGGCGAGTACATCACTCACCTTCGATTTGCCGACGATATAGTAGTCATGGCAGAAACGATGGAAGACCTCGGCATAATGCTCGAAGACCTCAGTCGAGTTTCCCAACGGGTGGGCCTTGAAATGAACATGGACAAAACGAAGGTCACATCGAATAACCCCGAATAACATTGGGGAACTCGACTCTCGAAGTTGTAGACGAATACGTCTACTCAGGACAAACAGTCCAACTAAGCCGGTCCAACTTTGTGAAAGAGGTCAATCGTCGAATCCAACTCGGCTGGGCAGCATTCGGGAAACTTAGAAAAGTCCTTTCGTCTAATATACCTCAATCGCTCAAGACAAAATTATACAACCAGTGATGACTTATGGCACTGAAACGTGGTCTCTCACTATGGGCCTCATAAGAAAGCTCAAGGTCACGCAACTAGCTATGGAAAGGCCTATGCTTTCTCTACGATATCGAATCAGAAATGATGAGATTCGTAGAGGAACGAAAGTCGTCTACATGGCCGAAAAGTTCTCGAATGAAGACCACATATCGGCAAGCGCAGCGTAGGACGACCAGCCGACAGATGACCTCATCCAAGTGCCAGGAAGACGCTGGATGAAATCCGCTTCCAACCGGTCTTTTTGGAAATGCATGGAGGAGGCCTATATCCAGCAGTGGACTTCTTGTGTTTCCATGACTCAAGAGGTTTATTTACAAAAGCTGTTGAAAATCTTTAAATATAGTGTAAAAATACAGAGGATTATAAATATTTTAAAAGAGTGGAAATTTTGATAAATTTGAAGCTTGGATTAAGATTTTGGCTCAAAATCTTTGAATTTAAATCATCGACTTTACGCAATTTTTTATTTTATTTTACACTACGCGCATTCACTGAAGCGGTTTTAAAAGGGTGAATATGTGTCATCGCTTCCGTGCCTGTGTGGTCACATAGTCCATTAAGCGAATCTGACAGGAGTATTTTTTTTCTATGGTATAACACAAACAAAATAATAAAAATTTTAAGAACAAAAGCAAAATAATTTATTTTTTACAGAAGAAAAAAAAACATTTCAAAATGGATATTGACCAAAGAAATAAAACAAAAATTATGAAAATGGATAAAGACTTCGTTGCTAAGGATGTTGGCAAAAGAGCTACAAATGGATTTGAGTGCTTATTTGGCCTGCATCCTTGTTTCAGCACAAAGACTGATAAATATAATTATTAATAAACAGTGCCGCCTCGTCTTAACTTATATTGGTATATTATAACAGATTAATCTGTTGATAATCGTATTAATAGTGTAATTCATACCATTTCTATTATTTCATTCCAATAGCACAGGAAACATACAGCATTTAAGTGATTTTTGTCATTAAAGCTGATAGTTAAAAACTATCCATACCATAGTACAGGGAATTCTAGTTTGATTGCGTTGTGTGGACGTTATTATTATTATTATAATTTTGGAACTCCTCACCGACGAATATTTTCAAGATACATTAAACTATTCATTGTGACACTTAAATAAAAATATGTAATATCGGTAAACCAGGAACGCAGATTTTTATTTAATCTATTGTGTGATACAGTACTTCTATTTCTATTTGGTTACTTTTTGTTACACTTTTCCTTTTTGTTAAGGTTTCAGTTGTTTTTTTTTTGTTACGTGTACAAAAAACCTACCTACTTTCTTTTGTTGTCATTATGATTACGGAACCCAAAAAATATTATGAGCGTTAAATTATATATTTAAATTACGTTGTACCTAAAAATGAGCATCGAATAAATCATGAATAAAAAAACCCGGATTTTGTGACAACCCTAGCAAAAACAATTGAATAGGATCAACTTATACATGTCATGGAAGTGTGATTTATATTACATGTAGGGAAGGTAAAGAGCATAATTATTGCAGTGTAGATAACTTATCCCAATACGGCGGAATTTCGAGAAAATAAAAAAACTAAAAACAAGTACACACGTATATAAATTATAATTGCTTTAAAATTTTTAGCATTACGCCATTGATTCTTCTAACAATACTTCCGCATGTACAATAAAATGCGTGATAAAAATATACAGCGTTTTGTTTTATTTAAAACAGAAAAACATGTCAGGCAGATAGAAAAAAAATTTACAGACGAAATCTACACAGATTCGTTTATGAATGAAGTATTATTCGTAACGCCAATCGAAGTTATTATTTACCAACACATTATTTACCGCCTATGTACCCTACAATCTAACGAGGAGGCGAAGTGCGAGCGCGAGGACTGAAACAAAACTCCATCAAACTAAAATGAACCTTAAATGCTAGGTATTAGAGACTACAATACTCGAGCAGAAAGTCTGGCCGCGTGCGGCCGACCTAATCGCGACAATAAATGGATTATAATACATAGGTAGTTAGGTTTCATTTTTAGTGAACCTCGCTTTTACCGTGATTTAGGCACAAATAATAGAACGATGTTTCGCTTAGATTCATAATGTTACAATAGCTCGGATGGGAAGAGGCGTCCCTTGAGCGACAGAGAGCTTTTGGTTCGAATAATGATTATAATAATCGATCGGTTTCCTTTTTACTTTTCTTCTTTTTATTTTCTTTTTTAGTTATTTACTTAAATAAAAAAATACAGGAAATGGGAATTTACATTTTATGTTTTTCTAACGATTGAAGCTCGATCACTATACTACAAAAATCAGTCCCCGTGCGTTGGTCTTGCAAAAACTCGAAAATGTCTCCACCGATTGGACTAATAGGTATTATAATGTTTTTTGTTTTGTTCGGACATGGGACGTGGGGCGAGGGCGCGGAAAAGACCCATCCCTTCAGGATCCTGTTTCATAGAACTACAATTCATTGTGACTATGACCGAAAGCCGATTAACCCACAGATTAACAAATAGACTCTGCTGCGCAGTGTACCTCGAATTGTCATAATAAACTACGAAATTATAGTTTTATGAAACTTGACCCAGTACATTTTGTACGAAAGTGAATTGGAAAGATGCGGCGTCTTTTTCGGTCCCTCACCCCACGTCCTTGGCCTACAATCGGTAATTTTGTATGAGAATTGCTACTTTGAATTAATTTCACTATATGGCGCTCGAGGTGAACTTTGGAAGGTTGATTTATGATTGATGAATCGCTTATGAAAAGTTACAATCAAATCAATGGTGATGCGAAGAGCGCCTGGTCAAAGACAACATGCAACGAGTAGCTGGGCTTTTCCTCGTAAGGCGTAATGTGATAAATTGATGAAAACGTTTTTTCTGAATGAGTAACTATTGTTCCTGTTAGTTTTAAACGTGAACATACAATATTTTGATATTGCCCGTAAGACTGTATAAGCTTAAACGTAATCCACTGCGCATTTAAAATGGCACATAAATTCTTAGGTTTGTTTTAAGCATTCTTACGGAATATATTTACTCATAGAAGGCGTAAGGTTATGACAGTTGTCATACATGCCATAGGGAATCGAGGAGTTAAATTATATCATATATTAATTTCAAAGGTCTGCCATCTTCCTAGAGGATGTCACAAGCGATTCAAAAGCGTCTTCCAGCCAGTTCCAGCACACTGTAGCCCCTTAACTGGTCAACCCCGGGTTAGTGGGATGGTGCAAGTGCCGCTAAAAGTCTTTTCTATGTATGCACTATACGGTGTGTAACAAAGTGTAGGGATTTCGTTACACCCTATATATATATATATATATATATATATATAATTTACTACTCTTTCGTATAGTTTCACTGGCGCATATCACTTCGTTACCGCTTCGATTAGTCGCTTTAAACTGTAACCAAAGGAGACCTTTTGTATGTTCTTGCCTACAAAAGAGAGGCTGTTTAACTTTGTGTCCCGGGTAAGCGCTGGTGTAGACGTCAGAGGAAATTGTTCACTACCTACTTAAGTACTTGAATAAGAGTAAAATTGAGGAGGTAAAGAAGAAAACCTCATAATTATTTTGTTCCTTTTTTTGTTGTCCAGTCAGAGTGATGACAACTATCGTCCAATAAAATATTGCATCATGACAAAACAGTTTACATGCTGTAGAAAAATCTTTGTTCAGTTCGAGCGGTAGATAAATTTGTTATCATTTTATTGTTTTCCCTAAAGTGTTAAAAAACCCTAATAATAAAAATTTAATTTGCAAGGATATTTAGTCGTATATTCATTTTACAATTTTCCGACGTTACGGTATTTTTGCAAGTTCCGTGGTTCTCGGTAGACTGAGGTGACAGGCGTCTTATTAAATAAACTTTTAAATGAACGAGTAAATATCCGTGCCAATTCAGTTTTTTATATCTAGTGCTCGTGTTAACCTTACAAAATTCTAAACCCTAATATCAATATCTTTTTGATTTTTTTTTTGTTTTTAATATACGAGTATCATCATATTTGGCCCATCAATATACGTACTCCGTTGCGCAAGGACCTCTTCATGCAAGCGCCAGTCGCTTCTGCTTTGCTTAGTTCTTCTCCAGGTCTTCCCTGCTGCCTTTTCAATGTGCTACCTGGCTGGGGGTCGACCTACACTTCTACGTCCGGTCCTCGGTTGTCATTCTAGGAGCATGCGACATACCTAACCTAATATATAAAAATCTCGTGTCACAGTGTTTGTTATCGAACTCCTTTGAAACGGCCTCACCGATTTTTAGGATTCTGTAGTCCAACAAGGAACCCTTACAGTTTCGCCATGTCCGTCTGTCTGTCTGTTTCTCCGTCCGCAGCTTGGCGCAAAGACCGGTGGTAGGTACTAGAAAGCTGTAATTTGGTGTGTGTATACATATTTTTTTGTTTACTGTACCTCCCCTAACATGAAAAGTGGGGATGATTTTTTTTCCTCGTCTACTCCATCATGTGGGGTATCATTGGATTGGTCGTTGAAAAATATTGTAGGTGTAGGAAAACCATTTTCCGATTTAGGGTCCTGTTTGCGAAATATTAAGCTTTAAAGCGCAAATTTTTGTCCGAGCAGGGTGTCCCCCCCTCTAGCCTAGCTAAACGGTTGATTGTAGAAACGTGAAAAAACTGCAAAGTAGGTTACTCGGGGCTGCAAATGATGTACAATTGCTTCGGCCAGATGTCGCTGCCTGTACGTAATACAGGGAAGTTTGTAAAGAGGCTCGAAATTTCGCCGATGCCTGCACTAGCCCATTAGCTCAGTTGTAATCTACTTCGACGGTCTCCGCGTCGACTGCCGCTCCACACTTCGTCCACTGACTCTCTGGGTTCACTTTTCACCCTTTCTATTTGCCGGCCTTCATCGTTAGATATCTCCTTCGCTTGACATATCTTAACTGCCCTTTCTAGGGTCAGATCTTCCAGCCTAAGCAATCTATCGCGGACCGCGACGTCCATCACGCCGCACACAATACGATCGCACAGCAAACCGACCTTCAATTGTTCGAACTCGCATTGGCTTAGTATTCTCAAGGCCGTCACGTACTCGTCAATACATTCTCCACTGTCCTGGTTTCTCGTAAAGAATTTAAACTGCATGTGTGTGTTTGTCTTAGTGCCGAATTGGTTAAATTTCTCAATGACCTTGGTAATATTGTCGCAATCCTCTCAACATTGAGAAAATTTTGCACCTCTCAGGCTCGAGTGGGTTTATGAGTAGACTAGCAAACTTAGATATGTAAGATAAGATAAGATAAGAATATTCTTTATTGTACCAGGAAGCCTTGTAAGCCTTTTAATGTATTTTGTTTTCTGGTGTGTACAATAAAGTGTTCTAATCTAATCTAGTCTAATCTAGCCTGCATATCACTTGGTTCTTGCGTTACATCTGATGCCTTCAGAAACACTTTGAATTGTTTCAACCAGCTGCGCTACGCGTCGGCCCGACTTGCCGGTCCACCTTCTAGGCTTAGTTCAGCCGGAGGCCGCGCGTGTTTTGTAGTTAATAGCAATTGAAACAGTCCAATGATCACTGAAATCCGCACGATAAAATTTGTAATTCGTACTGATAATGTAACACCGCTGTCGTAGTAAAAACACAAGACGGTCGGATAAAGACTGATTTTATTCCTCACGAATACCCACTACTATAATGTTTACATTTAAATACCTACATTAAGTACAAGATTTTGTTTAAAATTTGTTATTTGTATCAAGTTGTGTTCTACGAAGTTTAATTTTTTTTGTTTAATTTGTCGAGTAAAATGTACATTCTTCTACGTAAGACAATATTTTACAGAAGGCTTCAATATTCATAGAGCACTTAAAGCGCGAATTTGATTCAATTATATAAGCCCTCATATTAAAAAAATATATCTGAGAAAAAATCATAGAATTTAAACACTAACCTAACTCTACTCGGCGTGTTTCAGGAATTTGGTACTTTCAAACAAACTTATATAAACCTTGTATAAACAAGGTGTATCAAAATCCCAATATGAGTACATACAAACATCAGTGGCTCTACTCGTCAATGAAAACTTATTTTATTATGGGAAAACATTGAAACCAGCATGTAGTCGGTAACGGAACAACTGATATTTTTCGAACTTTTTTCCTTATTAAAAGTCGTTTATCGATTGATGAGTAGAATAGAACAAATATTTATACTAAAATTAAAATACATACTATAGTAGAATGAACATACATACCCTGTATAATAACTCAATAAAAAGTTCTCAGGGCGGTGGCAACTAAGAAAGATAAATTATTTTGTGTCTGCTCTGAGAATGAATCTAGATTCTTTCAGCTTTCTATTCATTGGACGAACTATGCAAGTAATAATTCTCCGTCGAGTGACAAAAAAGCTTAAAAGTCGTTCTAATAGGCTGAGTTAGGCGATCGTCATTGATCTAATTATGTGATGGGTTCTATTGTTATAATGAATTAATGTTTTCTTTCTTTATTTCTTTCATTCTAGTGGAACCTAAACAACCGTAAATGGGAAAGCTACTCATCTCTTTTATCCTTCAGCATCTTTCCATCATAGGGTCACCTGGAAGAAATTGCTTTTAGCAATAAGACCGCCAACTGTACTTTATGTTTACATGTTTTTATGTCATGTGCTCTGGTGTACAATAAAGAATATTCTTATCTTACCAACAACTTTTACTGTGGGGGGGACTTTGAGATTGAAGCTAAATTCTCAATTCTGTTAGTTGCAACAGAAAGTCAAAAAGGAATTCTCTCCAATCTTGGCCAGAATTTTGTATTTTTGAGAACAAAGTTACGCAGTCACATTCAATTAGGACGACGCTTCCCTCTTTTTGTCGTCGCGCGCTAAGCGAACAATCTTTTCGCTTAATAAATTGAATGCTGTCTGCCGGTTGAAATTCGTATTTCAATGGAATTTCACCCGACTTTCGCAATACGTCTCGAGTCTCAGCGGAACATGGAGCTTATCTTGAAAAGGCTTCTTACCATATTGGAGTGAAACGGGATTATTTTATTTTTCGTCTGATCTTGACCTAAAAATTGCTGTGATTTGTCTGAATAGAGTTGACCAGTCTATTTATTGTCTGTTTATCAGTAAAACTCTGTTAATTTCTTTTCCTTGAAAAATCACCACCACAGTTTATATTATTACTCGGCGTTTTTCACGTGTTTTAAGGAATCCAGTCTTTTATTAAAACACGATTCCTCTAAAACACTCCTTGGAGGTAGTTAAAAAAATCTGTGGCTACTTTTTTCCCTTTAACATAAACTATTTTAACTGCATCTGAGGAGTGTTTTAAGCAATCATCTAATATATTAAAATCGCAGTGTCACAGTGTTTGTTATCGAAACGTTCTCGAAAACGGCTTCACCGAATTTTATGAAAATTGTTGTGTATTGGTAGGTCTGAGAATAGATCGTAGGCTCATTAATATGGCAAAATAACGTTTGCCGAGTCTCCTTTTATTTTTACAAAAAATCCTTTTAGATGTTTTTCAGTAAGAATAAGGGTATTCTTATATTCTGCTTTTTGCTTTTTGTTGTGAATAGATTGCCGTAAGATCAAATTAAGAAAAAAATGTTTTCATTTTAATAATTACTTAATGGCATTTCAGTCAGTTTTTTTTTGCAAAAATCAGCCAGCAACTTATTAGTGCAAAAAACCCACTGACCTTTTTGGTATGATAGAGGTCAGTGAAAAAAACTCTCACTCACAACAAAACTCTCTGTTTTTTTAATGAGGCATAAAAAGATGGCTGTGGTTTTTTTAAACACAGAATAAATATTTTGGTCTTTTGTCTTACTAACTAATTGTTGTACTGACCGATGCTGCAAGGAATAACCAAAACCATACACGTCATTAGTGTTGCAACATAAGTGATATTTTACATACTTAAAGTAATCACCTCCAAAATGTCTTTGAAAATTCAAATTCCCGATTGAATATGCATACAACAGGTTATTGAAATAACGCAAAATATAAAAACTGTTATTTCAGTATCGACAAAATTTAAAAAAATCGAATAAGCGAAATCAAAAGGAATTCTTATATTGTTTTATCATTTATTAAATGCAATTTTGAAACTTGATGGGGTCATTTTGTACAAAAAAAGATAATTTTAAATTTGTGCTTAAGTAAGAATTGGAATTGGTTTGTATTTACTGAAGTAACGGGTGTCAACTTTGACATTTTCAAATCAAAGAAAACGTACCACATAAATTATATTCTTTGAGTTGCACTAACCCGTGCTGAGGACAATTTTAAAAACTTATTTAGAGGCTACGTAATACAGAGAAGTTTGTAAAGAGGCTCGAAATTTCTCTGATGTCTGCACTTGCCCATTAGCTCAGTTGGGAGAGCGCTGGCGCGGTTAGCCAGAGGTCGTGGGTTTAAATCCCGGCATGGGTGGAATTTTTAGCCTCTAAATAGGTTTTTTAAAACGTACAATATAAGTTTTACAAAAGGACTGGCAACTATTCCATTCGTTATCTGTCAGCATAAGTAGATTTTGGAAGCAATTAATTAAAAAAACCACAAGTAAGTGCAGGGATCTAACATTTTTTTGAAGTATATACTTATATACGCTCTTCGTCAAAGTCAAAGTAAAAAAAAATTTATTCAAAGTAACACAGAAACTGTGACTTATTGAACGTTACAAGCAAAACTAGGTGTCCGTTTCAAAATCTAGATCATTTGGAGAAAATGCGGACAAAAAAACTCCAAACTTAGTCTTTTCAAACATATTCCTCAATTAACAGAGTGTACATGTCATATCTTCTAAAAAGCTAGACAGATACTATTCAATAAGATTTTTACTTCATTACTCTCTAAAACAAAATTGGTTCCATGGTGCCAGATTAATCTTGCTGTCATCCAAAATGACTTTGGAGGGAAACAAATCAACCATCCACTCTCGCTAAGTTTTGCCTCTCCGATGCGATGCGCTCCAATTTTATTTCAATTTTTGTTTAAAAAATATTTTTAAAGAGAAACCGTCGAGAAAAACTTCGCTACCAGCGAGCAGTTCTAGCGCACTGATAGAATGCTTACTCACATGCAAAAGTTATTTATAAGTTGTTAAGAAGTTTTTTTTCGCTTCATCAACATGCACGCACGCACGCCGATTTCGGGTAGTATCTATTGAAAGAGGACTGTGAGGATCGTGGCAAGTGGTAAACCCCTTATCTATGCCTACTCCCCCGGGAAACACGCGTGAGTTTATGTAATGTAATGTTACAGGTCGTTAAAATGCGAAAAATTAAACATAAGCGGCCTATTAACGTCCCACTGAAGGGTACATGCCATTTTCCAGTAGGCGAATACCTACCTACTGAGAAAGTGGTGATTACAATTAGGAAAAGTATTACTTTTAAAGCAAAATCTTTATCAAGACTATTTGTCTTGACATGCTCTCTCTATTGAGAGCAAAATAATATGTATTTTCCCAAGAAAGGGTAATTAGATACCACTGGGAGGGAGAGCTTTCAAACAATAATGAACGAAGGCAGCAAGAGGCGGTTACAGGTGTTCGGGTGGGGAACAAATCCTCGAAAACTTTCCAAACTCGAAGCATTTTATATTCCCTTTTATTCTAATGGACGCTAATTCGTCTTGAAATTCCCGAGGAGATTCCAAAAGGATGACTCTAATTTTTGAAGTAATTTGGTTATTGAATTACAGAATTATCTTTTGAGTTTCAAGGCTTATCTTTGTGGTAAATTGGATAGCGATCTTTGTTTGTACAACTTTAAGGATATTTACCTAATAGCTATTTTAAAGTACCTTTCGTAAGTGTAGCAGAGGGTACATTGACATTACTACTACACTGATGACTATTCCTGTGAATATGCCCTACCTAAAAACCCCTTTAAGTGGTCTTTCCCTTTGTTCTACATTAATCTACATTTGCGGGGTATTTTAAGGCATCATGGTTTTAAAAAGCGGCCAACTGCGTGACGGGCCACGCACAGTATAAGGCTTCGATTAAAACTATTAACTCAAACTATCAAAAAAAACAAAAGTATTTGTCCCTAGATCCGAGTGAATTGTCTGGCTCACGCGTGATGTTCAGACCTTTCCGAACATATCGCTGCTTCATAATAAGGGCCCAGGATGGCCAGGGGCCTGTTTCATAGAACTACAATAATTCATAGTTTACTATCACAATTCGACGTACATTGCAAAGTCGCTTAATCCACAGATCAACAAATAGGAAGACTCTGTTACGCTATGTACATAGAAGTGTCATAATAATCTACGAATTGTAGTTTTATGAAACTCGGCCCAGGCTGTAACTGTCGATAAAAATGTATGACATTTGCGCCTTTCAACTCTTTGATGTGAAAAATAAACATTTATTTCGTGGCTTCAATCCAGTTTCTGAATTAAGGATTCCTAGATGGTCCTTTTCTGATAAATCTGAAAAACAGGTGAAATTCTCTATTCAAAAAGCTACGCTATTTACTAATCTTTTGAGATTTTATTAGTTTACATAAGCAGAGTATTATTACATTGCCAATTTCCATAACCCCAAAAATAAGTTTCCGAAACGATCGGGTGGAAAACATAAATTCGGATATGCATCAAAAGTTTTCTTTAATGAAATTGCTTTCCGGGGCAAACCTGCACCGCAACATTTACCGTTTCCTTTGTGCAGTTCCGTTTCGTTCAGTTTCAGCAAAATAAAACTAGGTGCCCTGTGTTTTGACATCGGGAGGGAAGGATGTACAAAATTTGTATTTTTTGAACTACTATTTTAGTAAGCACTGCACGTTATTAACTTTGCTGACTGGAATCACAATTAAGTTAATAATGTGGAAAACTGGAATCACTACTTGAATTTTTGTCGAAAGAGTTTTGAAGTTTTGTATTTTCAATTTCATTTTGTATACTTACTTACACATTTATAAAAACAAGACTCCTTAACACAGTGAAACACTTGAAACAGTTTTCAAATGAAGTATATCTTTCCGTTTACCACATACTATTTAATCTGAATTTGAGGAGTGTTTTCGTGGAATTGCTACAACAAATTGTGAAGGAAAACATCGTGAGGAAACCCGCGACTTAGTTGGCTCCGCACGCACTGACTTGTCTTTCCTGTGGGCTAGGTCAACTAAGCTGTCAGGATGATATAGGAGCTGGGCAAGCCTACTCCATATATCAATGTCCCAGGCACTGCAGCGTCCGAGTGGTCCCTTCACCCTTCTAGTGTAAGTCAACGTGCCACTGGACGCTGTATAAATCATCTCATTACGTAGACGCAAAGGCAAAGTTTTAGTGGAATAGTGTTTTTATAAATAACACCTTTAGATACGTTAGGGTCGAATTTCACGTTCGTGGTAATTGCTTTGTTATGGTTAGATAGAATCTTATGTGGAAATTGGGACCAAAAGTGGTCGTATATGCAGGTAAAAATGTAATGAAGTGAGGCCATCATTGAATCCCTACAGATAAAATAAACATGTTTCGTCACAACAATGTCAGGAAATAGGCATTTTAAATCATAGAAAACTTGTTCTGATTTTAGCGTTTTGGGCTTTTACTTTTTTGTAATTTTACAGTTTTCCCTATAATAAGTAAGGCGATTATCACACTGCACCGCGCTCGCGGCGCGGAGCGGAGCTTTTTAAATTGTATGCAAGTATCTCAATTTGTATAGAAACCACGCCTAGGACAACACACTGCCGACGCGTCACCGCGCGGCAAAGCGAATGAACGAAGGTGAATGAAAGCATTTTGTTTTGTCTCGTCCGAACCTATGCCAGAATTTAAGGACTCACAAAAAGCTTTTCTAACTGTATCCTATCTAATCAAATCGTACATCTATTTAATGATACAAATATGAGCTGTATTATAAGCCCTTAGATAAACATCAACATTTTTGGACCGCGCCGCAAACGAAACCTCTGATTTATGTATAAACTTTGAATGAAATTCCAATCATGAAATAGTGTTTGACCTATCAAAATCCCGCTCGTAGAATTGATAAATTGCTTGTTTAATTCAAAAGTTACAAGTAGGTCCCCCTACCCTCTCACGGTCGGGTTTCTCCAATGTGTGGTTCGCATGTAACTTTAAGTTTCGATTAAGTGCGAAGTTCCGAAGTTTCCGCTTCGATTTAACTACAAAGTTGGTAAGTTCGTTCTGTTGGATAGCTCTTTTGTAGATTTCTAACAATTCAACGTAACTTTTATTGAACGGTATTAGATAATGACATCTCATATTTCACTGAAACTACCCAAGTTATTTGAGGACTCAGCCACAGCATGGTCGATGTGTGTTTAAAACTCTAAATTAAGGACTAATCGGAAAACTGTCGAATGCTCTAAGAATTCGTGTAACTGCATCCATCTAGACCAAGTTTTACCAATATAGTAGTTAAACTCGTGTTCAGTACACGGGTTTTGGTGTACTGAACACGGTAGGCTGCTTTTGAATGCAAATTGATAATATAGGTCCCAAAACTAAATTTTGTGAACTGAATTTTCGATGATGAAACTATTTATTAAAATTTTGACACGAAGGTGAATGAAAGCAATTTGTTTTGTCTCGTCCGAACCTATGCCAGAATTTAAGGACTCACAAAAAGCTTTTCTAACTGTATCCTATCTAATCAAATCGTACATCTATTTAATGATACAAATATGAGCTGTATTATAAGCGTTGTATTATAAGTGTTCAGTACACCAAAACCCGTGTACTGAACACGAAATCAACTACTATATAATTTACTAGCTGTATACGTAACTTAGTATTGTGTGTTAAAAAATTTAGCAAAAATGTTTATAAAAGCGGCTCAGGCTTCACGCAAAAACCTAATAAGGTTTAAGTGAAGCCTTTTGAAATGTAAATATAATTGTAAATATCAATAAATTCTTTAAACAAACAAACAACAACTCGGCAATTTTGTTTTGCCATATTAATTAGCCTAAGACCTATTCTCAGACCTACCAAATATACAAAAAAAAATCAAAAAATCGATGAAGTTCGATAACAAACACTGTGACACGAGATTTTTATAATTATTCTGCCTTATTTCAGGGGCAATAAGAAGTGGGCATGTATGTCCTAATCTATTGTGAAACTACTTGATTTATTTTCGAAAGTATCGTAATAAAACGTGATATATGAGAGCGCTCAGCACCCTCATAGTTGGGCCATTGTACGGAGGGCTAAGGTATGTAAACACCTCACTAGGGTTTCCGCACGATGTTTTCTTCCACGTTTAACGTATGGTATTGCTACAACAACTTCACAAATGCACGCAACTTAGAAAACAAAGTCATGGTCTTGGTACATGCCGGTATTCGAACCCACGACCTCCCGAATGAGAAGCCGGCGTTCTGCCGCTCTGCTACCACCGCTTGCGCTCAGCAACCTATGCGTACATGAACAGACAGACCAAACCAAATAACCGATAGCATTAAATTTTACTTAAAATTATCATTAGAAAGAACCGATACAATGCCGTCGTATTTGAAAAAATACTCGTAGATTTAAGTAGGACATGGTAGAACTAAAGGACAAAAGACAACTTCGGACACTGTAAATGAGAAAGCCCGTGTTTAATCACGCAATCACGCATATGTGACAAAAGGGATTTTTATTACTTTTAAGAGCACGCAATACAGTTGGTCAAAATATCACTTTTACGAGTCACGACACTTACGAGTTACGGTCGTGACACTTTTTATATAAATATTACTTGAGGAGTTGTGATTTTTTTATATAAATACTCTTTCAACGTGGTTGCGTGCACATATATAGAAAAATGTGTGTGTGTAAGTGTGTAAAAAAGTGCAGTTGAATTTATTTATCTATATAATATCGATATAACTTTGTTTCTAAGGTTACGTACATTCGTGAAGTTGTATGCGTGGTAATTAAGCCCATAATCTCTCTCTAAGAGAAAGCCTATGCCCTGCAGTGGGACGTAAAAAAAAACGTATTTCGGTAAAGAAGACATCTGATGATTCTAAAACATCTCGACCGCATGAATAAATCACACCACCGACTCTACAACATTCGATTAAGAAACTCTCAGGTCTTTTACAGTAAATCTTAAAATTCGTTTGTTTGCGGAAATATTTCATCTTCCCCGGGGAATAGCCTCTCTTCGTAGATAACCGCACGTACACGGGAAATTGCGGCAATGAACTGCATTAGGACTTAGGGCAGTGCGCTTTTCATTTCTGGACGTGGAAAAAGTGGTGGGCTTAGGTTGGGCGAGAAATGAAGCTTTTTTCCTAACATTCTAAACTATTTCAGTACCGTCAGGATTTTTAATCAAATCATGCTGGAAATCAAGCTTTACATTACTTTGAAATACCTGTAGCAGTCATAGCGTGTCGGAAACACTCTTGCCTCACATATTTTAAGAGAATTTTTCATATGTTACTCACTCACTCACTCACTGACTGTCCGATCATCAAAACTCTAAGACACTTCTAGCAGACACAGAAGCTTAAAATTTAGAATAAAATTTGTGTTTAGTGTATAAATCAAGGAAAAACTAAAATATTTTGCAATTTCGGTCCAATTTTCTAGATACACCAACTACATAAAATATAAATATATAGGATTACAAAGTTACATTTACAGTGAATGAATCAGTATACCTGTATATGTATAATATAATGGAATAAATAGGTGCAGATCGGTACCTAGATATAATTATGTTCAAGGGTAACTTGCAAAATGGTCAAAGAAAAAAGAAGGACTATCTACAAAAAGAAATGAGATGCCAATAAAAACATAACTAACCTAACCTTATGATGATTGTTCCGACCGGTTTCGGCCATGGCGACCACTTTGACCCCTAATCAGTGATGTGACGCTGGTGCGCTCGAAGATGGCTTATGTAGCCTATCTTCACGGCGAAACTCCGTGCACACTGAGGGCACGTGAGAATGCCGTTCTCATAATTATATGTTATGGCAGCAGGTGGGCGAGCCTTTAACTGGTCGCGTTTGGTATCCAGGTCAGCTTGACGCTGAACCTCGAACTCGCGTACTTGACTGTTCACCATCCTGCGCCATTCTGGCCGCTGTGCTGCCAAACGTTCCCAGCGGGAGGGCTCTATGTTGCATCTCTTCATGTGTCGCTTTTGAACATCCTTGTACCGGAGGAGGGGACCGCCATGATTCCGCTTGCCCTCCTCTAGTTCAGAATAGAAGATGCGCTTCGCCACTCTTTCCTCCGCCATACGAGATACGTGACCGCACCACCGAAGCTGTCGACGCATTAAATAGGCCTCAATGCCACCAACATTGGCTCGTCGCAGAACTTCTGTATTTCGCACTCTATCAGACCATCTGATCTTCATGATGGTACGGAGGCATTTAAGGTGGAAGCGATCCAGAGTGCGAATGTGGCGGCGGTATACACACCTCATAGTGACCATACCAATATTAAAAATCGTTTATGTTTTAAATAAATAGATTGACTTGGCAATCGCACTAAACAATCTAATTTAATGTAATATGTATTATTTAATTTTGTGAGTTATATTGTGTTTTCAGGCGATGGCTAAGTCATTCTATTTATTTAAACATAAAAGATTTTTAGTATTGATATGGTCACTATAAGACGTTGTTCGGTTGGCTTATTACGTAATAACTTAAGACAGAAGGACCCTTAAGTGGGGACTGAATAAATTGACCGATTTGCTATTACATGGATCTCACAACTTTTTACGGTAGAAGAACTGAGTTGCGAGACTTGGTTTTTTTACAAGTTATGTTTTTAATGGCTTAGAGTAAGATGCATGAATCATAACATTTTTATCAATATTTAATCCCTGGACTAGTTCATCGAGGCCAATCCCTCTAGTAAATTCAATTTAGTTCCAATAATAACGCAGTAAACTCAAACGGAGCACAAAGGCGTACATTCATCAGATAATGTTCATGTAGTCAAATAAATAGCCCATTCACGAGGGGAGATAAAACCTAACCCTTTCGAAAGAGGCCAATCGCTTACCTTATTACTTCGTGCAACTGTTTCTACTCAGTGAACAGGCGAAAATACGTTCTGTTGCTTTCTAGTAAGGACGGTTAAACGTCCAAAACCTACGTTTTGTATGTCATTACGTCAGCTACTATTGTTGTGGATTCGACAAAAAAAGCTTGATCTTGATAATGACGTGTTTCCTCTTACCGCGGTGATGTTTTTTTGAGTGGAAGGGAGGTCAACAAGGCTGGTTGCTAAGTGATCTGCCACTTGTGTTTATATTTAACAATGCACTTGCCTTCGGTTCAAGTTCATTTAGTCAATTCGGTTGTAAAAAGTAACGGCTGTATAAATTGAAGATTTTGGTAGAGTTATTGAATGATGTCGGAATGAGTGTAGTACATAAATATGTCCACTGGAATGGAAGCTATAATATACTGTAACACGATTTATTTATATACTACTAGCTTTTGCCCGCGGCTTTATCCACATGGAAGGAGTAATTTCCGTGATAAAAAGTATTATATGTCCTTCCCCGGGACTCAAACTATCTACATAGCAAATTTCATATAAATCCATTTATTCGTTATTGAGTAACAAACATCCAAACATTTTCACAAACTTTCACATTTATATATAATAACATTTAGATTTAATTTATTTGATTTGATTTTGATTTGTTATTATTTTAAATCGAATTTTAATTAATTTTAATTAAGATAAACTATTATTTAGTTTATTCGAAAAGTTATCGAATGGAGACCACATAGTTATCGGCAAGCGCAGCGTAGAACGACCAGCCACAAGATGGATAGAAGACCTCATCCAAGTGGCAGGAAAACGCTGGATGCAAGCCACTTCCAACCGGTCTTTCTGGAGGAGGCCTATGTCCAGCAGTGGACTTCTTGTGGCTGGATGATGATGATGATGATGATGTTGATGATGATGATTATTTATTATTATTTTTTTTTTATGTGAATAAAATATGAATCAGCGATTCAGATCTATACTAACATAGTTTTAAAATAAATGTTACTAACGTTAATAAATCTAAGTTGTTTGAATAAAATAAATTGATTTGAAATTTAATTGAATTAAAAAAATTACCTTCCTAATCAATTGGATCTACAAATAAGACTAAAACATTGCTATAAAATATAAAAATAGAATTATCTACAGTTAAAACTACATAGGTGCTAAATAAGTCCTAAGTTTACGCAGTGAAACTCTACATCAAACACAGTCTAATGTCCCAGTCACGAACCGTTGTAACGCGTAAAATTAACGACTCCATGTGTAATCTGCACTTAGCACAGCTAAACTAAAATGCCTCTAAAAACTGCTTTTACGAGCGTTTACCATTAACTCGTTATGAAAATGTTAATTTCTCTATCGTGTTCTCGTCTGTCAAATGTTTATTTATTTTTCTTGTCTCAATAATTTTAGGCGAGCGTGTCCGCACCGATATAGTTCCTGAATAGAAATGATTGCCTTCGATTTTGATATAATATAATCATCATCATCATCAGCTATATAGTTTGCATAACCATGAAGGGTTTTGCCATAATCGCTACGCTTGGCAGGCGGGTTGGCAATCGCAGTATAAGGTTGGAAACTCAGGAAAACGCTGCTGCCCGTCTCCTGGTAATTGATTTCCTTAGTCGCCTTCTACGACATTCACGGAAGGAAATGGAGTGACGCTATTCTTAATCCGGCGCCACGCGGAATTATTATAATATAATAATACAATATAATACCACATTATGGTATAGGTACCTGTGTCAAGACGATAGTGGCAAGAATCAAACCTTGCTTAGAGTCTGCCTGAGCCTCTAGGTACAGGCTTGAGTTTATGGATGCCCCTACGTACACATGCATACATACATATACCTGTTGTAGGTGCGATTTGTATTTTATACCTATTCATAACTTATCACTATAGGTACTGTTCCGAAACATTCAACAAGTAAACAATAAAACAAACGATAACGTCATTTCCAATGTTACCAACAGTAAAGTTATGGTAACTATTTGAAGTGGAGTCCAAACTTGTAAAATTCGTCACACTGTTGGTTACATAAAGTGACGAAATTACGTAGGCGTCTCACGTTTCTCTATAACCTATAACTCAATTGCTAATGAAAGATATATCGGGCGACCAGAGTCTATGAGCCTCTCGGTTCGATCAAATTGAAATAAGCGTGGGACCAAGTCTAATTGGCCATGTAAGAAAATATTTGGACATTTCATTGGTTTTGACAGGTACTTACTCAATAAAATATAACACTGAAGATGAAAGGGGAGCTTTCCTTCGAACATTGTACTTGGTGAGTGACAATGACCACTATCTGGGGACCCTAAAGTTCGTACATTTTGTTAGACGGTAAATTGACCAGTTGAGGTGTCTATTATAAGACTATTGACGATTTTATAAGGAGAGAGAATATCAAATAGAATTTCATGAGCAAGTTGTCTCGAAGTGTTTTATTGAAAGTGGATTTCCTGGAATCCAGTTTTGTCACACGCTTAAATGGTTGAACGGCATACATTACCAAATTTAAAGATAAATTGTTCAGTTGCCTATCGGTGTTTCAAATAATGTTTAACGCACGCATTATTTCTCCGTAGGTATTTGTTTTTTATTTCACCGTAGGTAGACATTATTGTTAAAGAAACTGTATTCTTACCACCATTACAATAATAATGTAGATGTATAACCAATAACGTTTTAAAAATTATATTCAGTGTTATAGATAGTGGGCTGGACGTCAGTAATCCTACATCACACGTTACCAAGATGAAACTAGTTTAGGGTTATTTAACTTCAAACTATAAACCTGCGCCTCTAGTCTGATTGTTATTGTGTTCCGAATCTAATATATAAAAAGCGAGTATCCGACACACTCACTTATCAACGCCCAGCCCAAGCCGTTCGAAATAGAAAGCTGAAATTTTGCACAGAGTCCTTTAATAATAGAGGTAAGAGATAAGAACGGGTTTTACAAAATCAAACCCCTAAAGGGGTGTAAGGCGGTGCCTCACACTTGTATGCGGTCAGTTTTGTACAAAACTTGGTAAAAATATACGTTTATATGACTAATGCCACAGCTAATGCCACGCAAGTATTACGGTTTTTGAAAATTCAGTTCCTAAGTGGGTGAAAAAGTGTGCCAAAGTTTGTACAGGGGGTAAAATTTTTGTGCTGTGATTTTCTTGAAACTTAGAAGAAATGTATTTCAATAAAATCAAGGAAACACGTATTTCTCAATTTTTCAAAATTTAACCCCCAAGAGGATAAAAGGGTTGCCAAAATTTGTACGAAGAGTAAAATATTAGTAATTGGATTTTCTTGAACCTTAAAACAAATGTACTTCAATAAAATTAATATAACACGTAATAGGGTCAAAAAGGGTGCCAAAGTTTGTACGATGAGGGAAATATTTATGAACGAATTTTTTTGAAACTTAGAAATAATGTACTCTAATACAATTTACGAAACACTCATTTCTCAGGTTATCAAAATTCAACCCGTAATAACTAACTGCAAAAAGGAGTGCCAAAGTTTGTACGTCGAGTAAAATTTTGGTGCTGTGATTTTCTTGAAGATATCTCAACGGAGAACCGAGTTATTACGAAAAAACTGAATTTAACCCTTTTTTAAGATAGTGGAAAACATAAGCAGCCTAGATCCGTTCCCACTGTAGAGTACAGGCCTTCTCTCAGGAAGAGAGTATGGGCTTAATCACGTGTGCCCACCGAGGATTGGCGATTTCAAGCGCCGAGGTATGTGAATAGCTCAGACACTCAGGTTTCCTCACGACGTTTTCCTTCACCGTTAGCGAGTATTGCTACTACAACTTCACAAATGTACATAACTTAGAAAACAAAGTCATAGGTACATGCCCGCACTGGGAATCGAACCTGGGTCTCTCGCTTCCGAGTCCAATGTTCTACCCACTAGGCTACCACCGTTCGCACGGTGCACATACGAAATCTTGGTCGACAATTTGAAGTTAAGTTTTTCTAGACTCTTCTCACGTAATCTAAAATTAAGCCTTCTCGGTTCACATGCATTTCTAACCCGTTTTTCTGACGTTATAACTGGACTACTATGTGAACAGAGTATGTCAAAATTTATTGATTCTGCCGATTAAAACTACCCGTTACGGTATGAAACTTTAATATAACACTTGTTAATCTTCTAAAGGGCCTAATGGCACAATAATATCTCCAAACGACATCAGCTTTATATTATTCAACAGGAACATTAACCTCCAATGTGAATTCCCAGAGTGATGTATGATCATTCATATTCCCACCTTGATGGCGCAAATATTTCCCTCGTCTCGCATTTGCCATGTGCCGGAGGCCTGCGTTTAGGTTCGTTCCCCATAAATTCAAAACTTGGATTTTAAAAATTATACCGATAATTCTAAACAGTAAGATCATACTAGCCACGTTGTCTCCAATGGTGCAAAATTACTTGGCAACTTAGAGGGTTGTGAAAAAATATTTGTTGGATTCAATGTTTGATCCGATGGAAAAAATTGTTGTTATATAATGCAAATCTCTACTTTTCCATACCCAAATCTTAATATAAAAATAGAGTATGTGCATAAATGGTACCAGAGGATAAAAGCGAAAACTTTTATGATGTTCCAAAATTAAATGGTGACCAGAGCCGTTACCGACTGACTGGAGCCGAAGATATCTGATTCCGCGTCACCGGCTTGAACTTGATGGTTCAATTTGGTTCAATATTCATAAAAAGTGCATCGAACGAGGTTTACACTTCAAAAACGGATTGGTACATTTTAATATTTTCACTTTTTCGACCAAAACTTATTGAACAGCAGCCCTTTATTCAAAGCGTGTAAATATGTTAAGGCACTGGGCTACCCGGAATACATGAAATACATGAGGAAGAAATCTTTGACTTGTATCTGCATAAAAGTATACATATTATGTAACACCAACATAGATACTAGCAACTAAGTTTGACCAGAGGGTAGTGGCGTTGTTTGCCGAAACACAGGCTTTGTTTGGCAATACAGGTGTATATTAAAATTAATAATATGTCTAGTAGATAACATTTGTCTTGTAATTAATGCTTAACTCAGTTACAAGTCAAATAAATATTATCTTATTTAAATGTTTCCAACTCAGTTCCGAAAAACAATGGATATACGATTTATTTCTAAAATGCGCAATTTCTGAAATATGTCGGTTGTCTTACGATTTTTGAAGTTTCTTCGTCCAGTTATCCTTTTTTTTCAAAAAATATTAAATAAAAGTTTTATCTGTTTTATAGTCGCCCTGTTTAATAGATAAAGTTATACAGGCCTATAATACTACACCATCATGGACTATAATACTTCACATCACAGCTCATGATAGTACGATAGAGATGACAGAGTCGATCGAATAAATGAGAACCAGAAACAACAGCTTTGCAGCTATTGGGAGAAGCCCCCACGTTTATCAAAATCTCTCACATCATAGGCAGGGAGAAAATCGTATTTTCAATATTATTTTATAGAAAAACCTGCCTAGCTGCGTTGGGTAGCTCTACTGAAACCCAGTAGCCTTTTCATGGGTCATTACTTAGAAGAAAAAAAAACATTGACTTAGATTTAAAGCTGACATGTCGAAAAAGTAATAAAGGTTGGTATATTTATACCGTCCGAGTGATGTATTTTTCTCGTTTCTTTTCAGCGAAATGTAGTGGGATCGTGATGAAATTGACATTCTGAAAACAAAAATATGTTTCAGTAGTAACCAGTTAGGACTTTCATCAATCATCGTTTCCGCAACTCAGAGGAAAGAGGCGAAATAAAGACAGTTATAGACTCTGTGGATCTGGTGGAAAAGCGGTGGTAGCGCAGCGGTAGAACGCCGGCTTCACATTCAAGAGGTCGCAGGTTCGAATACCAGCGTGTACCATGACTTAGTTTTACTACTAAAAAATAATTGTACCCCTTAAAAACTCCTCATGGTTATGAAAACCACGAAGGAGGCCTGCATCCTGCAGTGGGCGTCAAAGTGATGTGTTAATTTGTCCCAATACATGTCTTTCTTCCTTTTCTTTCTGAATTTGTTAATCTACAGTAGCAATATCACTCGCTAGGAAGGAAAACATCGTGAGGAAACCCTAGTATCTGAGGTATTTACATAGTTCAGCGCTTGCTACGTACAATAGCCCAACTATGAAGCTAAGTGCGAAAATCTCAGGTCTAACTGACTGACTGTGGATCTGGTTTTTCAACGATATTGTTTCGATATTTTTAATCACTATTGGCATAATGCATAGGCACTATAGCACACCAACCTTCACATTTTAACGGGAAACGTCTTTCAGTTCGGTAGTACTCACTTGCTATTCACTTGCTAAAACCGCATGCAACGCAAGCATGTCGCCTCGCCGAGGGCTGTAACTCTGTAAGTACGTGTTGTGTGCAATTTATTTATACGTCGTTGAGTAGAGCAATGTAGCCATTACTCAGATCCTCTTGACTAATCCTGCCAGATGGCGCCAGTGCCGCGTAACACATTGCGCAGTTCGAGCCAAAAATTAACGCTTACATAATAATATAAACGTTTCAGGTTAAAGTAACGGCCACGTAAAGTTGCCCGTGTAACATATTTTATTTAATTTTATTCAGTAACACGAAGCTCACAGCACAAATATAATTAAGATGGACAATTTCAATTTGACTTAACATAAGCCATAGAACTTTTCATTAGAATCACAAACCATATCACGCCTACACCGAGTGCACCAATTTACATTCGTGCAGAGGAGAAGAGGACTGTACACTCGACGGCAGATCAACCCTCTCAAGTGTAGGGTATTTTCCGCTGACCTAGAACTATGAAATTTGTCAAGTAATACTGTCTTATACTACAAGTATAGGGAAAAATCTGAAAACTATATATTTGTAATTAAATTATAAATAAAATATAGTCCTTATTTGGTTTATGCTCTATCGTAAGAAAGGTAATACAGCTATACAACTTTGCGTGATTTCGGGACGTATTATATGCTAGCTACTGCCCGCGACTTCGTCCGCATGGACTTTAGTTGATAAAAGTGGCACTAAATAAGTTAGGGATACTTTTAGCACATGGGAAATAAATATTACAAAAAATATGTGTTCATTTATATACATCTTTATTTTGCCTTGCTTTCGTCTAGTTTAAATTTTTTTTTAAACGATTGCCCTGAAACTACTACTTGGGACCTAAAATGAGACAACAGAATGTTTAATTCTGATATCTTCACTACACCTTCATAGGGGCTGAATTTTTTTGAAAAGCTGAGAAATAGGTGTTTTATTAATTTTAATATTACAAAGTCATTGCTACATGTACGAGGTCCGAACCCACGACCTACTGAATGTGAGACCGGTGGTGTACCGCTGCGCTACCACCGCTCTCTACCGATATGTTTACCTAATAGTAAAATAATGATAACACCCCGGAATCCACTGGCAAATGTTAATTAAAGCTAACAATTCAACTACCCCAATCCGAACATTGAAGCAGATCGTCCCCGTATAATTCAAATTAGGGCTTTTAACTATACCCCTAATATTACACAATCCACATATCTTCCAACTAATACTTTCGTAAGCACTACTTTCGTAAGCTCTGCTAATCAGAGCGAAACCTGGTCGGACTATTTGGACAAAAAAGCAAGTAAGTAAATCCGGCATTAAGTTAATAATCCACATATTCTTCTCAGTACAAATAACTTACTATAAGAAAACTTTAGAAGTGCTCACTAAGGTTACAACTTTATTAAAAAAAAACAGGCTAAGTGCTTGGTTTTGGTTTGGTTGAATTTAATTTAGTTCACTTCATTAACAGAGTACTTACCCGACTGCGCCAGAAGGAGGGTTATGTTTTTCGATTGTACGTACATATATTTATTTGTTACGTTCTGCTCCTATATTGCGCGCACAAAATCCTGAGCGATTCATCATCAACCATTTGATGCCCACTGCAGGACATAGGCCTCCCTCATGGTTTTCATTACCATGAGGGGTTTTGCCATAATCGCCACGCTTGGCAGGCGGGTTGGCGATAGCAGGATGCGGTTGGAATCTCAGGAAGACGCTGCTGCCCGTCTCCTGGTAATTGATTTCCTTAGTCGCCTTCTACGACATCCATGGAAGGAAATGGAGTGATGCTATTCTTAATCCGGCGCCACACGGAAGCGAGCGATTCCAACCGTCTAACTGTCAAATTTAAAGAAAGAAAGAAAGAAAAAAGAAAGATATTTATTGTAACAACTAGACACATCACAGATAAGTGACATAATATGAAAATAACAGAGAGAAAACATACACAACAAACAAAGCAAAAACAAAAATATAACAAACACAGATGTAGCCTGTGGTGTGTCATACTCATACTAATTGCTATAGCAAACGTGACGATTCCGACAGAATTTAGTGTTTAATGGAGTGGGGCATTAATAAAGGGTTTTCTAAATGCTTTATAAAAATATACACAATTATATAATTAATAACTATTATCTTATCTCAACTATTTTTAGTGGTTTTGAATCATGGTTTCACAGTATTCACAAACAAACGCAGTCGAAGGCATCAAGTAAATTAACTATGATTTCTATTTTGTTTAGATTTTTTCAAAGTGAAGTAAAGTATCGTTTATTAATGTACATGGATAAATAAAACAGATTTTCTGGTTGAAAATGCTTATGGCATTAAGTCCGCCGTATTATACATTAGGCTAAGTGCAATAAAAGTATTAAATAATGATGATAATCTTTATATACAGCGTTTCAGTGCATTCCATGTGCTGCCCAGTTGGCGATTCAACTGCCTAGGTGACTGCCTCGTTTGTCTAGCGGTATCACGTCTGATTACCATGTCGGAGGTCGTGGGTTCGATTTCCACTGGGGGCCGCGGTACATTTGTACAAATGGCCTCAGTCTGGGTGTATTTCCATGTTTGTGAGGTCCTTGACTCTGTACCATAGTACAGGGTATCCTAGTTTGGGACCGGGACAAGAGACTGTGTTGTGTGGAAGTTATTTATTATTATTAATTAACTACGAAAGTTTTTTCCACACAGATTTATTGATTTGCAATACAACAGTGAATAAACACGTCTGAATGATATATAGGAAAAAGCCCACAGTCAGTTCACTTCGCCAAGTCCCAAAGTTGCCGGTACTTTCGCGAAATTTCATCGAATTAGTGAACCAAATGACCGAAGCCCGCATCCAACTTCCGACAACCGTACGTCGCATTTTCAGTGTGCTGACAAGAACCTTCACTAAACTCATTTTCCGACTCACTCTACCTTTGCAACTTCCATTTGTTCAACGTCCATCACGCTTTCACAGACATTGTTCTTATTACGTCCCTAATACATCCCTCAGTGAATGCGAGACGGGTATTAGAGTCGGAGTAAATAAGGAATCTGCGATGAGTTTTCTGGCTACAGTGGAGTTCTAACAAACTGGTAGCGTTAGTATCGCGGCAACGCTCGACGGTACGGAACGTGTACTCCTTTCCGATCGGCCTTTGGTCTTGATACTCGCGATGTATTGGAAGTAGAATCTTCTAATGTTTAGTCGATGAATTCTACGACGTTTCAGTGCGAAATAACGCTAAATGGATGGTTTAGTTTCAATGTCTTTCAGTTCTCTTAAAACGCAGTTTCAATGTCGATGTGTGTTGAATAAGCACGAGTGTTTTTGCAAAGGAATTCGGAACATTTTGGGAATTTGAAGGAGTTAACTTGTCGTCGGATTTGTATAAAGGTATGTGTGTTAATTAGTTTAATCCGTAAGCTTTGAAGCCTCGATAACAGTTCTGCCTTCCGAATTCTGATGTGCCATTAATGGTGATTTGGGGAATATTCCCAGTTAGTTATTATTCATATTACCAGAACGGGTGTTAAAACAATTGGTAATTCTCAGATTGAGTTTCAATATTGGCCCAGCAGCATTAGTAAAATACACAATTCAACCAAAAATCTCGACTGTACATGTAGGGAATTATCTTTACACTTAGGCAATGATAGTAAAATATACTGGTTTTGTTTACTATGACGGATTGTGTAATGCATGTCGGGTTGTGAGTCTGTGGATGTGTGGATGAGTGTGTGTAGTAATAATATAGGTATACATAAGAAAGCGGTGGTAGCCTAGTGAGTAGAACATTGGGCTTGGAAGCGAGAGACCTAGGTTCGATTCCCAGTGCCGGTATGTACCTATGACTTTGTTTTCTGAGTAACATTAAAGTGAAGTATAAGTTACAGTGAAGGAAAACATCGTGAGGAAACTTGAGTGTCTGAGCTATTCACATACCTCAGCGCTTGAAATCGCCCATCCGCCGTGGGCACGCGTGGTGATTAAGACCATACTCTCTCCCTAAGAGAAAACCTGTGAGGCGTATATAGGCTGCTTATGAACATAACAAAGTCGGATTAATTACACCATTTATAAATCAATACCGAAAACACGATTTTTGATTTGTTGGATTTGTCTCCGGCACAGACAGCAGGACAAGTATTAAAATTTGGGAGAAATTCACAAAAAAACATTTAGAAAGGAAATTCATTTCCACGACTTGACACAGCATTTGTAGATTCCGAAGCAGCGTGAAGTTCACCGAGACAGCTAGTTGTGTGTTAGTAATGAAGAGCTTCATTGGAACACCATGTGTTATTTATTATGTTCCCTACGCTTGAAAAAGTACGTAACGTAATACACTTTCAAGTAGCAATCGGGTGTAATATGTCAAAATCGCTCGTAGCCCCGGCTGCCTGAGTGATCTTAAACGATCACGAAGGTTAAGCAACACTGGGCGCGTTCAGTGCATGGATGGGTCGCCGTCTATGCCTAACGCTAGTGGCATTTTTCCGAGCGGTTCCGTGCTTCGCAAGGCACGTTAAGCTGTTGGTACCATCTATCGACGGCAGCCGTTAAGCCAAGTCAGAGGCCTTAGGGCGGCTTGACAACTTCTGACAGTAGACGAGCCACTAGTCTACAAGCCTCCATCAATCCGGACTTGGCCCCCGTGGTGGAGTATGGCCGATACCTTCCTCAGGGAAGAGACCCGTGCCCCTCGGTGGGGACATAATGGGTCGATGATGATGATGCCAATATAATTAATTAAGTTTACTTATGAAAGTAATTTGCGAGCATGCATTCGCTAGTTGCCGATACTCTTTGCTTAATTAATTATTTTAAACTGTAGCTGCCATCACATACAGAAAAGGCAAAACCGGACCATGGGATGGAAGCGTAGTTATTAACTTGTGAAGTATGGTTGATAGCACGTTAAGCTATACACTTGTGCACTCTACTGTCGTCACGTTCCGGTAGACTACAAGGAATATGTAAACATGGAGCTGCTGTCGACTATCCACTGTCGAAAGGTCATTTAGCAGGGTCCTGTGAAATTTTTGAGGCGTGTCGTTACAAACAAATTTTAGTCTCAGACAATTCTTTTTCTCTTTTAAGTATTTAAGTTAGAGTTAAATTTGTAAGTTTAATACTGAATAATTGTAAATTTTAGTTATATTCAATCATATAAAATCGCAACGGAATTTGTCGCTGTGTTAGGCTTGATTTCACAATGTAAGTTGTATTTACAAGATATATTTTTTAATCACACAGTAAATGAAGTTATCAAAACTATGCCACCTTATCGTGTTTTTAGAAATAACACTGTTAAGTGTAAGGTGAGGCCCGTTTAAAAAAACCGGCCAAGTGCGAATCGGACTCGCGCATTGAGGGTTCCGGACTCGCGCTTGACCATTTTTTTATTATTTGTCGTTGGAATATATAGTAAGTCCCACAATTATGCAAAGTTTCATGCCAGTGTGTAGGTATTACCGTTTTTACCATAGAGCATAAACAAAATAATCTATTTTTTATAATTTAATTACAAATGTACAGTTTTCAGTATTTTCCTATACTTGACGAATAAATTTTGTTAAATTTTCTAGTTCTAGGTCAACGGAAAATACCCTATAAATTTTGATTCCCTTGAGAGTGTTGAAATATACGTTTTTGTGCTATAAACCGCCGTACCTTTTTTTTACGTTAACTTAGAAGGTTGATTTTTTCATAGCTTAAAGGGACCGTAGAGCTTAGTATATGATTTTAATTTCAACTTGATACCTCCACGCATTCCCAAGATAAAGGGTCTTGATAGACATACGGATGGACGGACGGACAACAAAGTGATCCTAAGAGGGATGTGTTTTTCCTTTTGACTTACCCTAAAAACAAATTTATATATCTGTGTTTTTTTTTTAATTTTGAAGCTTGCATGAACTATTTCTGATAGCAAATATTGTTCCTTGACTGGTTTTACTGAGGATTGTTTGATTCAGTCTGAGACCCGCATCTTCATTGAATCCCCAGCGCTTTTAATCCCTTCACATACCGTGTTATTTTATACCGCGATAAATAAAGCCATGAATTATTATCATCGGCCTTTGATCCTAAGATTTTTTTCTTAGAATCTCGGAATTGTAGAATCGCTCTTCGACCCTTTAATGACATACATCACTGGATAACTCACTATCCGAGCCAAACCAAAAAACCTTGGCCTGCCGTTTTTGTACAGTAAACGTTAAGTAACTGAGTAGAGACCACACAATTAAAGGTTGATGTAGTATCGACTGTATACACGACAGCCGTTTAGACTTTCAGCACATTTTTCAATGTTTCATGCCTGAAACTTGCCAACGGGATCAGCTTGCGCTGCTTGTCTATTTATCTGTTTTACGTATACATAGCTTTATTAACCGTAATAGGTATCTAGTTATATTGTTCACTGAACATAAGGACGCGTGGAAGATCATGGGAGAGGCCTTTGCCCTGCACAGAAACACGGCTGTCTGAAAAAAAAAATACAATGCGTTATTATTTCCCAACTAACAAATAGCATGATATTATATTATTCATGATTTTTTGTTTTGGCTCTATCGTTAAAACTGTAATAATTAGAAGCATAAAATTAGTTAACACCAAGTTTGATTGCTACACTCCTTAGATAATTAAAACAACAAACAATAAAACTGACGAATTGAGTGGGACTCCGACTTGAATTTACGCTAATATTAAAGTGTTATGTGCTGAAGTGATGTATACTATTAGTGATAGTTGAATCTAACTATCACGCAATGCAAAAAAAAGGAGAGTCCCCCCTCTCTCTTTCTCTCTCTGTGTATAGTACAGTCGATAGAACATCAATATTTACAAGCGTGCACTCTATTCGGTTACGTTACAGGTGACTTTCAACTTGTTGACTGTTCAATCTTGCGCTGAGTGTGACTCAACCGCTTTACAGCAATCAAACCAGTAACTAAATAACACTTACGATTTTTTAAATAAATACGGTTGTAAAAACGGCGGGTGAGCGTGAGTGATTATTTTTAGTTACACATGTCTGCACGGTTATCTCGCGGAGCGATACGATGACGCTCTACGGTGACCTCCAATTACATACTATATGTATAAAATGTTTTAAGTACATAATAGCAAACGGCAACGGTATTATATAATAATAAAAACTTGCGCACAAGACATACATTTTCCCTTAGTCCGAATCTAGGATACCATGTACTAAGTAACCAGCCCAGGACATCACAAACATGGAAATACACCCAGAATGAGGCCATTTGTACAACTCCAGTCCAGCGGCCTCCAGTGGGAATTATAACCCACGATCTGTTAGATCAATGAGGCAGTATTGTTTCAAGATTGAAAACAATAAATTGTCGTGGTCCCAAACTAGGACAGCCTGGGCTGTGACAGGTGATAGCTCGACTCCTGCTGTACTAAATAATTCGATTCCCATACGTAAAACATTTTCGGGAAAAGTAAATAAAAATAATTTAAATAATTAGAAGTATTGTACATGTATAAGTAGGTATTGTAGAAGTATAGTTTGGAGTCGGTGCCCAAAATATATGGTCATGAAACTGTGCTGTAGTGTTTCGATTTCGGTTTTAATTCTTTTCTTTTTTTTCAGTTTTTAGCGGGGTAGCGGTAGAAAAATAAAGAAGACCCTTATAATCATAATTTACCCTACTTAATTTGTTGCTTTAAAATTTGAAGTTCTCAATTTCCATCTCCGAAAATCTTCACCAGAACATCACCAAATTACCTTGGCACTACTTTTACGCTATTTTATGAAACATACGGTTATTACCAAAGGATGTGCCCCATTAGGCCTTATTCACTGCTCTCCATTGAAGCGTTCCATTCTCCATCTCTGAAAGTCTTCATCAGATCTTCACTCAATTAAAATAAGACCAATGGGACGTTATATCTGTTCGAACAAAAAAAGAATTGTCGAAATCGGTTAAGATTTGACGGAGTTATGGAGGAACATAAACAAAAAAAAAATTAAAAAAATATATATATAGGTACGCGTCGAATTGATAACCTCCTCCTTTTTTGAAGTCGGTTAACAATTGTTTAATTAAAGCACCAGCAGGAGACACCTTAAAATAAACTCGGATCAGTGTAGAATCTGCATATTATGGGAATTGCACTTGGAATTAAATACCCTACACAGGGGGTAGGGAATTTAAATTTTGCAAGTTTTTAATATTCTTTTGTTGTTGTTCGCTATTGTAAAGGCAAACAGTTTAATTTTATTGACAGTCCATCGGTAGGCTGTCGACAGTACATGAACCTTTACATTTTAGTTGCATAGTAAATGAATGTAATAGAGTGAAATTTAAAGTTTGATGTGCTATCGATTGCACTGTCATATAAGTGACCATTTTCCATATAGGTACGAGTAGGTAATTAAAACCAAAAGTTGTTACTACCTATACGCTGCATAAATCATACACCATATTAGCAAGCCAATATTTTGTTAAATTTAAACAAGAGGAGCTATATTTATTGGACCGTATGACTATGACGATATCGAAGACGCGCGACCTTGTCGTACGCGCATTCATTATGTCACCGCGCAGTAGGTACGGCTACTCACAAAACACTTTGACGTATAAAGCTAATCCTTGTGTTATTCATATGAGTTTAAATTTCAAATTCACATGGAATGACGACTAAGATTCATTAAAATCAAATTCAACCTTATCTAATCGAATTTTAAGATAAGAATGTTCTTTATTGTACACTGGAGCATGTCATGCATGATCTGATCTTGATCTTTCGAACTTCGGCGTAAGCGCATGAAAATTTAGTTTTTTATAGATATGATCAGTTAGTTAGGAATATTAGCAAAGCTAGCTTGTTAGTCCTCCAGTAGTGTAGTTACCGGGTCTATATATTAGTTCAATTATTAAATCCAGTCTAATGCGATTAGAACCGTGAAACGGAATGGCATGGCATCGCGAACCATTAAATGCTCCTGTGGCTTTGGAGCAGTTAAGTCTCCAACTGTACTGAGTCACACGTCCTCTCTAAATGGTGGCGCTGGCGGATTGATTAGCATGTTGTGTGTAGCCCGATCGTGTAGGCGAAGCTCGTAAAACGCATATGTATTTGTAATGTACCGTAACGCAAGGAAACAATAGACGTCTAACTAACTATGTCCAGCGTAAAGAGTTCCGAAGATAGAGGGTTAGGGGAACTCAGCTTTGTTTTTGCAGGGTTTGGTCGTTGCGTATCTTTTTGATAGGCACGGCGCATGGCAAGAATTGCTTCTTCAAGTACCTAGGTTGTGCTATAGTTATACTAATGTTAATGCCGGAGAGGCTTTATTCGGTATTAATATGTCATCAACCGAACAGGCGTTCTGTCTTGGGCTTGGGTGACGTTTCTAAATTTAAAATTAGCTTCCGCCATCACGTTTTTGGAGCGTTGCAAGACGGCCTATTTGGACGTCAAACCTTTTTCGGGTCTGTATGACGCCATAAAAAAAAGTTATATTACCATACCCAAATAAATAAACCTGGCCGCTATAAAAGAAAGGCGACAGATGCTGGACACGTAAAGACAAAAAAACGCACGGAAATAGTAGCTCATTTATTCCTATTATTTTTTTTATTGACTATTTTTACAAGTTTTTGGCCAGCACTTCCGCTGTGATTGCAAAAGTTCCGTTGGTATATTAAAATGAAGTGCTAGCAAGGGCAGCGGCTTGGAATGGAATATGGGTACGGGCGAATTACGTAGGACTCTTTTTCCACCGTGAAAATCCGTGGAACGCTGCTATAGGCGTTCACGCGTGAGTAAGTAGGGTAAAGACAAACCTTCTAGGTATGCGTGCATAACCTTGCTTTAGTCTTAACTGTAATGTACTGTCGACCGGACATCAACCTTTAAGTTTTAGTTCCAAAGTCACCCGTAACCATAACTGAGTAGAATGCACGCACGTAAATGTTGATAAGCTGTCAACTGCATAGCTGTGGTGTGTACTACTATCCACACTGCGAACTATTTCGTGCGTGCAACCGGCTTGCGAGCATGCAACGACTAATGAATGTTGAGGAAGCGAAAGTGATCTGTCATGATCGTAGCAAGTGGCAGTCCCTCATCTCTGCCTGCCCCTCTGGGATACAGGCGTGAGTTTATGTTATGTTATCTATTTCGTCTATTACGAACAATCTAATGCCCCGTTTCATCTCCTAAAAAGCCATATTTCACAGAATGAATTTTATCTCAGGCAAGGCCATAATTTATGTCTTACAAGGTGGTAAAAAAATAGCCTGGGCGTTTTTAGGCTATCCCTTCTCTATCTAACTGGCATCATCTTCCCTGCAGGGACGCATGGAGTGCAAACTGAAGGTCATCTCTTCAAGAATAGTGTCACACAACGGCAGCTTTGTAATGGAATAAATTAGCAACCTGAAAATATATTTCTTACGGCAACATTGAACTACATAGCTGTTAATTTCAGAGGGGGGCGCCACACGTCGTAGAAGATGACATCCATTTGATATGTTCCTCTTTGATACAATTTTAGTTCCCTGCTGTTTATTGCACAGTGAAGTTAATGAGTCGGTTGAAGTTATTTTTTAAACGAACAAATGATAGTTGGTGATACGAAAGGGGATACAACGAATTCTAAAAGCTACTTCTTCAGTATCAATCATCATATCATAAGCAGCCTATTACGTCCCACTGTAGGTCACAGGCTTTCTCTCAGAGATAGCTTGAAGCTAGGCTTGTTTAATTTAGTTACTTCCATAGTATTATGTCCTACGGCATACTACTGTGGGGTCGGGCAGCAGACATTGAGACGATCTTCATCTTACAGAAGAGAGCCATCCGATTTATTTACAAGTTAGGTAGTAGGGATTCGCTAAGAGATTTCTTCAAAGAAACCAACATCTTAACAGTTGCATGTCAATACATTTATGAAAATATTATGTACGTTAGAAAAAATATCAAAGACTTCGAAAATGTTGGTGGCCACCATAATGTTAATACTAGAAATAAACATAAATTGTCATTTCCACTATTTAGACTTGCAAAAGTTAACACATCCTTTATGGGGCACTGTATAAGGTTCTACAACAAAATTCCTCAAGATATATTAGAGTTACCTCCAACGCGATTTAAAAAATGTGTTAAGCACATTCTGTGCAAAAAGGCTTACTATAACATCAAGGATTATTTAGAAGACAAAGATGTTTGGCATTAAACAGTAGATTAATATTATTTAAAGGACGATTGTGACTAGTGTTCAACACATTCATGACTAATATTTTAAGTTGAAAACTCTGTTAATTAAGTTAAAACGTGTTTTGAAAAGAATAAATGTGGAGTTTCTTTGTTAGCTTCTTCTCCACATAATCCATTAATTGTGAAACTAACAACTTTGACGTTCATTAAGTAAACATTCTGTTTTTACAATGAATAAAAATATTTGAATTGAATTGAATTGAGAGAGAGTGTGGGCTTAATCACCACGCGCGTCCACCGCGGATTGGCGATTTCAAGCGCTGAGGTATGTAAATATACTCAGGTTTACTCGCCATGTTTTCTTTCACCGTTAGCCATTTGTAACTTCACACTTAGAAAAAAAAGTCATAGGTGCATGCCCGCACTGAGAATCAAACCTGAGTCTATCTACTACGCTACCACCGCTCTATGTCGCTCAGTGTCGATAATTAAACTTTATCTAAAAGGCAAAAAATTAAAGGAATAATAACTCATGTTTATTCTTTATTTTTCACGCAATCATAAGTTTAGCTTTACTCCAATTCAAAAACTCGATTGTAAGTTATCTTCTGCGTGCAATAAATTATTCTATATATCAGCTTCGTTGGTCTAGTGGTATCATGTTTGATTGCTATAATACAGCTTGTGGGTTCGATTCCCAATGGGGTCCGACGTTCATTTGTATAGAGGTCCTCAGTCTGGGTATTTTTCCGTGTTTGTGACATCCTTTTCTGGTTAACATATCACGAGGTATACAGTTTGGGACCAAAATAAGTGATTATACTATCACTTGTCCTGGTCCCAAACTAGGATACCCTATGCAGATGCCATTATTATTATTGTCTAATTAATACTGAACAAGATAAATGGTTGCAGGCCGCTTCCAACCGGTCTTTTTGGAAATCCATAGAGGAGGCCTATGTCCAGCAGTGGACCTCTTGTGGCTGAATGATGATGATGATGAAGATAAATAGTTAGATACCTAACTTATTCAGCTGCTACTGTCAGCAGCTGGACCGATTAGTTCGTAAGTCACAAAAATAAGTATAGAGCATGGATGTAAATGTTCACTGTACAGTTTCAGAATGTCATTGAAAAACGTATCTGAAAAGTTTGTAAGTGTCATATTTGGAGTGGACTACCTTCTTCGTAGATTTGAGTGTGTGAGACGGGCAGGTTATTGTCTCTCAGCAAGCACGGGTTGCCTTTGAACAATTTTGCTTTCAACTTCGAGTGCGTAGGTCTAGCTTCGGTCTAGCTTCACCTTGATGTACATACTTACACCAAGTTAAAAAGGTTCTCAACAATAGACTCTGATGATTTTTAAAGGGATATGTTTCTGAAAGCAATATGTAACTTGTTTACTCCTCTACTACCTTTTTTAAAAAATCATTATGCATTGAAATAATGCATAAATTTTTTTGTTACCCGATTTAGGGTTAGCTGGAATAAATTTCTGATGAAATTAGCTCATCATGAACATAAAATGGTAGATGACTCATAACGTGACTGGAAGTAAATTGTATTTTTACCATAAAGTACAACAAAATATATTTTTTCGAGGATTTTTAAGGTTTCCAAAATGTGTCATCTCTAATAATACATTAATAATTAACTCTAATAATTTATTGTTACATTTAGATTTTCCATTAATTTCCTAATACATAAAAAGAAAAACTTTACTTTAAAGTAAAGTTTTTCTTTGAGTTATCAAATAATGCTCTCGTAACTTGTGACGTTAGTTAGCTCACAATCGTATGAATGTATAAAGCGTCTTTATACCATATATAATGAATTACTTTTTGTCACGTTAAATTAGACAAAAGTATAACCTAGTTCTAGTGAAAAATCTTTATCTGGTTTTTTTACCATTTAGCATAGCTTCTCGAATGACAGCTATTTACTTTACTTTTTAGAGTTCCGTAGCCAAAGGGTAAGAGACCCTGTAACTAAGACTCCACTGTCCGTTTATCAGTCTGTCACCAGGCTGTATCGCATAAACCGTGATAGCTAGACAGTTGAAATTTTCACATATTATGTATTTCTGTTGCTGCTATTACAACAAATACTAAAAACAGAATAAAATAAATATTTAAGAGGGCCTTTTTTGTGATCTTTTTTGCCGTTTTTTGCTCGATATTAATAACGGCAACAGGTAGATGCTTCAAATATTCACAGAATATAAAGTGTTATATTCACTTTAAAAAAATTAAAATAAAATAAATATTTAAGGGGAGCTCCCATACAGTAAACGTGATTTTTTTGCCGTTTCTTGCTCTATATTAATAACAGGAACAGGCCGACGCTTGAAATGTTCAAATGTTGTACAGATAATCGTAACGCGCGAGTCCGACTCGCACTTGGCCGGTTTTTTATTACTTTATTTTAGCAAGTTAACAAAATTAGGGTGTCTTAAAACACGCACAACTTCACTAAACTTGGCGACGTTTAAAATGTATACCGAATGCTGCTAAAAGCTAATTTTAAAAACATTAGGCTTTTTAAGGTCACTATAAAACCGCGTGTAACGCGAAAATAAGCGCGTCGTGTCGTAAAAATAAAAATAAATGCTCGAACGAGCGAGCAAGGAACATTATTAACACCATTGTGACCTAAATAGGCTAAGTGCCCTTTTGCAGTTTTAAAGTGCAAAAGGTCCAATGAAACATTACGCTCGTAAAGTCTAGTCAAGTTGGTAATTTTTTCGCAAATATTTTTGTCTTGTAATATACCCTGTTACATGTAATAAGCTAGGAGACAAAAAAATATTTAACTCTCATTTGATAGGCTCTCATGTTACATGGTAAAAATCCTGATGAAGAATTTTCTCCATATAAATAATATATATTCACCAATAAAACCTGTCAAATACTCATTCTAGTCACGTGGCGCAAAAGCGCTAACTTATACAAATCGGGCGCAAAATGTGACATCACAAGTATCGAGTATCGTATTATTATAAACTACTATCTGTCCCAACAGACTTTGTTCTGTTTTAATCATGAATATTAAATTCGAATTTCTAAAAATCGTAATCGTTTATTACCCTAATGCTTAACATTCTTCGATTAATTTAGGCTAGTGGGTAGAACATTGGACTCTGAAACGAGAGACCCAGGTTCGATTCCTAGTGCGGGTATGTACCTTTGACTTCGTTTTCTAAGTTTTGTACATTTGTGAAGCTATAGTAGCAATACTACTCGCTAACTGTGAGGGAAAATATCGTGAGGAAACCTGAGTATCTGAGCTATTCACATACTTCACCGCTTGAAATCGCCGAACCGCGGTGGGCACTCGTGGTGATTTAACACATACTCTCTCTCTCTGAAAGAAGACCTGTACCCTACAGTGGGACGTATATAGGCTGCTTATGTACTTATATGAATAGTTTTGTTAGTATTCCGACACGGGAACAGGCGATATACAACTGGCCGTGTGCAAAACATGAATTTTCAAGATTGATGCCACTAACACTCAGCGACTGCCCTTGCGATTTATTTATCGCCATTGTAAATGCTAGCCGCACTGAAAATTATAAACGCTTAAAGTTGAACGGCATGTCATTCGGAATCAAAGGAATCCGTGGAATCAAAATGTCTTCGCCTTTGTACTTCCCTTTCAAAATTATGTCTACGAAGACGCATTTCATGAACATTTTCACCGCAAGTCGGGTATTTTTTTCTTTCATAAAAACGTTCTCCCGATAGAAACAAACACAACAAAAAAAAATTGCGAGATTGGTCCAGCCGTCCACGCGTGATGTGGTGACCACAGAGGATAGGGATTCTTGTTTAGGGTTCCGTACCCGAAGGGTGCCAAACGGGACCCTATTATTAAGACTTCACTGTCCGTCTGTCTGTCTGTCTGTCACCAGGCTGTATCTCATGAACCGTGATAGCTAGGCAGTTGAAATTTTTACAGATGATGTATTTCTGTTACCGCTGTAACAACAAATACTAAAAACAGAATAAAATAAATATTTAATGGGGGCTCCCATACAACAAACGTTGTATAAAGACAGCGCTCGCCATCTAGCGGCCACCTATGTAAACTTCACAGCACCGATGTCATGTCATTAAATGTCAATCTTAAACGCTTCTTGTTGTTTCTATAGATGGCGTTGTTCTCAAATTCGATCTTTGTCTAATGATTCTTTCTAATAGATTCTTTGTTATATAGAAGATAAGGGTACGGAACCCTTCGTGCGCTAGTTCGACTTTTAAAGCGGTGATTGTTTGCGCCTGCCAAAAAGTATGCAAACTCCTTGCTACTTCAAACTTATTCTTTTTATATAGATCGTCTTTTGTTTTGTCTTCGTGTGAAAATATTTGCGCAAGCAACATGTAATTGTACAAAAATCTATTACCACTATTGTTTCTATCAAAAAGTCATCGTATTTTTGCTGCGAGGATTTACAGAAGAGATAAATCTCTTCAGTGGTAGCCCAGTGGGTAGAACAGTGGACTCGGAGCGGGAGACCCAGGTTCGATTCCCAGTGCGGGCATATACCTATGACTTTGTTTATTTTCAAAGTTACGTACATCTACGAATTTGTAGTAGCAATACCACACGCAAAATTTGAAGGAAAACATCGTGAGGAAACCCGCGCCTTGGTTGGCTCTGCACGTATTGGCTTGTCTTTCCTGTTGGCTAGGTCGACTAAGCTGTCGGGATGGTATAGGTGATGGGAAAGCCTACTCCATCAAAAAAACAATGTCCCAAGCACTGCAGTGTCCGAGTGGTCCCTTCACCCGTCTAGTGTGAGTGATGGTGCCACTGGACGCTGTATAGATCATCTCATTACGTAGATACAAAGGCCAAAGTTTAGATTTTCAGACATTGAAGCTTCTGTCTCTCTATTTTACAGTTTTATGATCGTATTTCTCCTACCACCAAATGTCGTCTAACAACAATCTGGTGGTCTTCGATTTCGAACGACCTAATTTAACTGGTAGACAACCGAAAGATACAGTGTGTAGCTCTACTACGTTAGTTAATAGCACGTTCGTTCGTTACCTAGTTCACTACTATGCAAACTAGCAAACCTTACATCTGCATGTTTCGGTTTTCTATGGCGCTCTGTACAGTGAAGATCACTTCAGTGCATTGAGTCGGGATGGCTGCATAAGAAGATATACGAGTGTCTTGTTTATCTACAACATCAACACTAGTCCACACGTAGTACGGCTAAAATTCAAAATAAAAAAATAATTGTTCCAAGTTACACAGAAACTTCTACTTATTGAACGTTACTAGTAAAACTAGGTATCCGTTTTAAAATCTAGATCATTTGGAGAAAAAACGGACAAAAAAATCCAAACTTAGTATTTTCAAATAAGTATGTTCCTTAATTAACAGAGTTTAAATATTTTAATCTTCTAAAACTTTACTAATGCATTAAACATTACGACATCTTTGTCATCAAAATAATCTTTAATGCTACTATATAGTAGCTCTTTCGGCACCAAGTGCGCTTTACGCATTTCTTAAACCGCGCTTCTGGCAAGTTTATTATATCTTCAGGGATCTTACTGTAGAAATTTTGGGAATTAAAGTTTATTTTTATTTCTAGTAGGTATTTACATTGTGTTGGCTACCTACAGTTTTAAAATTACTGATATTTTTCTTGACGTGCATAATATTCTCATAAATATATTGACTAGCAACTGTCAGGCTGTTAGTTTCCTTAAAGAAATATCTTAACAAATCCCTACTGGCTAGCTAACAGGTGACCAACAGTGGGCATATTGTATTAAAGGATTCTATAATCGATCTAGATTTAGATATCAACTGTAGATGTTTGACGTTTTTAATTGAACTACGACCAAATTCAACGAAATATACTCAACGGCAATAAAACTCCAACTATGTACTTCTACCACACACAATATCATCATCATAATCTCCCATCAGCATACTACTAGCTACCGCTGAGCACTTTAACCATGTTTCGTTTTATGCCATCTCTCACAATCCTTCGATATTTGCATTCGCAGCTCAGCGATATCATCCATCCAATGATAATGATGGTAAGTAACGGAACCGGGTGGCATTTTTCTCCTCAGAAAAAACTCATCAGCCGTTTGCTCAGGATGCGATGAGGTGCAGTGCAGATACTTAGTTAAAGGTACAGCATTCACTCGCATGGTGCTGTTCATACATTATGTATGTCGGTGTGTGTGTCGGTATGCTCGCTGCATCTGGCATCTGGCGCGTGGCTGTTTCTTTATACCGCGTACAGTCAAACAGACAAGTCTCAGTGAAACGTTAGTGGATTGAACAATTTGTGAAGACGATTTGTATCATGTCAGATGACTGCTTCTTTGGTCTAGCGGTATCACGTCTGATTACCATGCCGGAGATCATGGGCCGCCGTACGTTTGTACAAATGGTCTCAGTCTGGGTGTACGTCCATGTTTGTGATATCCTTGCCTGGTTACCACCGCACAAAGTAAGTTTGGGACAAGTGATTGTGTTGTATGGAAGTTATTAACAGTTCGTCAAATTAAGAGCACTTTTTTAACCACCTCAGTTCAACCACCTTAGCTTGAAAATAACAATGGTTTTTAATTGTCCTATTCAAATTTTGGTGAGATTTTTCTGGATCCTTCCTCTCATTGCTTGGTACCTCACATACAGTTTACAGAACATTGACCTTTACATTTCAGCTGCAAAGTCGTCTGGGCCTCGATTCTGTTAGTGCATTGTAGTATAATGACAGGTAAACTGTCGGGTCACGTGACGTGTTTTTTCGTACCATTGACGCCTAGAAGGTTTGATGGGTGTGCCCGCGTAGACTTAAAGCAGCCATGAAATGAAAACCGCCATGTTCATGCAGTTGTCATGTTACTACAATGCATTAACAGAATCTAGGCCCAGGATGTTAGTTTGTTTATTATATGTACGTTTGAATGACTTTTACGCTTCAACTCCAAGGGACACCTGAAAATAAAACAATAAAATTTTATGTAATTTGACCGCATTTAAGTACAGCCGATTTTACTATGTTCCATTTCAGTTGACAGTACTTTTATAAATAGCACGCATTGCTCTATGACTAGACGAGGGCTTGGTCTTGACTATTTACATGACAATACAATGTCAACCCTATAGCGCAACAAATAAGGTCGGGTCGAAGTTGAGAGGGACGGAATTTCTGTGATGCATTTTAGGTGGCCAAGATAACGTTTGTATTGATGATCTGTCGGCGGCCGATTCTAAAGCTACACGAAAGATGCAAACTGAAAATCTATTAATATACTGCGTATTGTAAGAAAGATTTAGAATTATCGTAAACATTTGAGTGAGAATAATTGCGTGCGAATAAAGAGCCGGGTCGCCTGCTTATGTGTTTACCCGACTACGGCAAAGCCCAAAAAAGGATGATATGTTTGCCTCGTATATTATTACATATATGTAAAGCTATAATCCGGTATACTTACTGACTGACTGAATGACTGACTGATTGATTGATCATCTATAGATTTTCTCAGAAACTACAACTGCTACACAAAAATGATGTATGAGAAAGTTGTAGGAAATGTATGAATTACGGCTATCTTATAAAGCCGATTTTTTAATTTCGAAAGCGTTCTCTTATACAAATGAGCTGACTATTTTGTTTATCGGGCCCCTGACAAATTTTATACTAATTTCTAATGCAAACGTAATGATTGTGACAGGATTAGGCCCCTGATGCCGTGTAAAACAAAGAATCCATTTTTAACTACACCCCGTTACCAAATAATTCATTTTAGGTATATGGTCGTGAAATGTTGAAATCATTTCTTCATCGTCAATTTTTCACCAAATTACTCAATATTATTTTATGTTCCGAAATAATAAGCGAAATTCCAATTTCCTTCCGTGACATCACCATCAATCACAAAAGCACTCTGGCGTGAGCTAACATGGGAGTGTATTTCTTGACTGACCAAACAAGGGATATGTAATACAGTGTAGTGCAGTAACGTTGGGTCATTTACGGTTTTTATTGCTAAATTTTAATGCATCAAAAATGAAGGAAGGATTGACAGAAGAATTATATGGAGCTAATGAGAAAGGCCGGTGGGGGACGTCCAAGGCGCACATCGTCGACCGGATAATATTACCCAAATAGAAGATAAAATGTGCCAGGAACTAGCGTGCGTGTATGCAGCTGCAAATTTTTGTCAAGATCGTGGCAGGAGGCAATCCCTGGACTCTGCCTACCCCTTTGGGTATTTTAATTTGATTTGAAAATTTTGCACATTCAAACATTTGTACATAGGCGAGCTTAATACTAATAAGTATTATCTTGCAGAGAACCTTTGGTGATGGTAAGAGTGTAGGTATGGGGTAGTGCCAGAAGATATTAACGTAGCAACTCCAATCTGTAGAGACCTAGATAACGCCAGTCTGTTCAGACGCTGTACCGTCTGGAAATATTCTTATATATTTAAAAGTAATTGAAATTCTTAGAGCAAATCAGCTAAATTATTAGCAGCAGTTAATTTTATTGTCCTAAATACTGCAAAGCTAAGCCAGTTTAGTTATTTAGCACAAAATATAAAAACTCAATTCTGTATAAAAAAATTCTTTGCGTTCTAGGCTTGATATGTTTAAACCAATAAAATGTACGCCATTTTATTTTGAATAGTTCTAAACCGTGATTAAGGCTGTTTTTGATAATTTTAACTATGATTAAAGTATTTTAAACAGTTTTTAAAACACGTTGCTGGCCAACCCTCTCCCTACTCAAGTTCAACCTAAAAGTAACTAGTTATTTTATAATGCCCTGGACTTATTTTGTAAACCCTTGCATGAAAGCTCTAAAGAACAAACCCCTTCTGCCTCGAAACCACTAAAATTTCACAATGCTTAAATTAATTCCACATGCAAGTTTGTAGCTGCAGAGTGCTTGTAAACTGTCCAACTTTTGCGTACTTACTCCTTTGGTTTAATAAGGCCGACTAGACTTTAAAGTAAAGTCAACAATCGCCCGGTTGATTACCTCTGAAGCTGCCCCCTTCCGTTAAAGTTTAAAAGCGCACGGTTTTTCTTGTGGTTTACTGTAAAAACACTGCAGACAACCAGGCAACTGCGCCGGGCTAACTCAAACAAACAAAACTCTGTCGAGGAGTAAAACTTACAGTCCGTAAACGGCCACCAGCACTGCATTGCAGCGATTACATCTTGCGACCGGGTAAGCTCTGTCGTAGGTTATTACCTATATCTCTATACTCATACACGCACAAATGCTCATTCATATCACACATACACATACACATACACACACACACACACCCACGCACGCACGCACGCACGCACGTACGCACGCACGCACTACGCACGCACGCACGCGCGCACTACGCACACACGCACGCACGCACTTACGCACGCACGCACGCACGCACGCACGCACGCACGCACGCACGCACGCACGCAGGCACGCACCAAACCCTGTCTGTCTGGCTGTCTGTCACCAGGCTGTGTCTTATAGCTAGACAGTTGAAATTTTCACAGATGATGTATTTCTGTTGCCGCTGTGACAACAAATAATGTAAACAGAATAAAATAAATATGTAAGGGGGGCTCCCATACAACAAATTTTGTCTTAAGACAGCGCTCGTCATCTAGAGGCCATCTACGTAACCTTCACTGCACCGATGTCATATCGTTAAATGTCAATGTTAAACGCTTCTTCTTGGTTTCTATGGACGGCGCTCTTCTCAATGTACCTAATCTATCTTGTCTCGATCTTTGTTTAATGTTGCTGATAATAGTACGGAACCCTTCGTGCGCGACTCCGACTCGCACTTGACTGGTTTTTCGACTTTCGTGATGACTATTTTCCATTCCAAATACAAGCTATTCTCGACTGAATGCTCGACAGAAACAATAAGTTGAATCTCGACAGAAACAAAAAGTTGAATTTTGTTAACAGACGTATTGTTGTTTGCGTTGATTATTTCGCTATTGTATATTTCGTTGTATATTACTGAACGAAGTTTTGGTTTGAAGCGCGAGCCTTTTGAATAAATACCTACTCGTAGTTTGCGCACAGTACAATTTGTAACTTTACCGCTGGGAATTGCAGAAACTAGGTAGAAACGTACAGAACAGAATACGTACTAACGGTATACATACCTATGTTTTTATTATTAATTCTACTTGATTATCCTTGGATCCAATTACGTATGAGTAAGTCTTCGTATCACTTAGTCGACAGCATATCAACCAATACGATTTTTTTATTTAGGAAACAAACGGTACAGTCAGTAGGTACAGTGTTATTCTTATGTAGACTATTATTATATAGCAGTGAAGTTTCAACTAATAATTGGCACATACCTACATTAGCAAAGACAGACATATTAATTCATTACAACATGATTAATTTAATCGGATTAAATCAAATCGAATCAAATCAAGTTTACAATCTTCAATCAAATCAAATTTAGTTGCAACTTAACTGAATGGGTTGCAAGGATGTAAAGGTTGATGTGCTGTTGAATATCCTTGTCCCAAGCTCGATCCATTTTAAGGGTTCCTTACATACGATGACAAAACGTAACATGACGGAACGCTCATAAGATTAATTACGTGTTTGTCGGTCCGAGTGTCAAAGCCAATTTTCTCCTTTTCGTCAGTGATCAAAAGTTAAAACGTTTGATAAAGTTGACAAGCGCCTTAAATAGCTTTTGAAGCAGGGATTACTTATATTTTTTATAAATCTTTTAATATATAAAAATCTCGTGTCACAGTGTTTGTTATCCAACTCTTCCGAAACGGATTCACCGATTTTAATTAAAAAAGATTGAGTATATTTGGTAGGTTATAACAACTAACTGTCCTAGATCCTTTGAAGTATATAAGTATATCCTAATATATAAAAATCTCGTGTCACAGTGTTTGTTATATATAACTGCTCCAAAACCACAGTCCGAAACGGCTTGACCGATTTTTATGATTTTTTTGTCTATACTTGGTTGGTAGATCTGAAAATAGGCCGTTGGCAAATATGGCACAACAAAGTTTGTCGAGTCAGCTAGTAAGACTGACTGAGATTGTTCTAATCATATTAGGTTCGATAATATATGAATTCGATATAATATTACACCAAGCAATAGAAGTCACTATATTACTAAAATTTCACTTCGATAAACTAAAGCAATTTTATTAGTAGGATATTTATTTTTGACGACCTCGTGGCACAGCGGTAGTGCATCTGCATACCATGCGAGAGGTCCCGGGTTCGAATCCCGGCTGGGGACAAAAAAAAAATCCTCAGGTCTTGGATGTTTACATGTTTGTGATGTCGTTGTTTCTGGTTCCCACGACACAGGGTATCCTAGTGTGGGGTCAGAAGCAATGTATGTGCTTGTATGTAAATGTTATGTTATGTTATGTTTTTTGCTAATATGGATATACTTGATGAAATTCAGTACCTATACACCTATAGTTTATATAGTCCTAAACGCCTAATCCCGGGAATCGTCTTACCCCAAATGAAACTTTATCCCCTTGAGGAAAGAGTAGCAATTAATCTATCGATTTCCACCGCAATACCAGCGGTGACAGGCTTTAATTAATACTGTTTAGGCGATAATTGGGTTGGCTCAGCACGACGTTTGCCTGTGATATTATTAGAGCAACTAATAAGCAGTCGGTAACACTCAATAATAATACGAGTTATAATGCCCGACAAATAACTTGAACCGGTAACTTTGCCTTTGCAAGTATTTCAGGTCTCATTGGCGACGGCGGGGGCTTAAAATTCTTCGGGTGTTAGTTAAGTCAAATGAACACACAAATAAACTTACTCTTGTACCCCGGAGGCGTAGGCAGAGACCAGGGTTTGCCACTTGCAACGATTCTGACAAACCTCTTTAACTTCATCAACAATTATGTAAAAAAATGCTCCTACTGTGTAACGCAAATTTATTTCGACTGCGCAGACTTTTTGTCAAGTTATCTGCCGGATATTATATATTTCTTCAATACTAGAATACAATATTACAGGTGAAGGGTAATCTTGTCTAACAATTTTCTTGGTTTTCTGGCATTTATTTCAATGTACAATCTTTGTGAGATGTGAATCATTTTAAAAATAAAATTCGGTACATTAGTTTTGAGGTACCTACGAGTATCAAAAGAAAAAAAAACAGAATTCTCATAGGATAATTTTTTGTCCGGTCCGTCCGACCGTATTCACCTTTGGTCAGTTTTTGTTCTCTTATCCCAGTTTTTGATGAGAAAATTGGAAAGGCAAATCAAAAGCTAGGTATAACATAATGCAAGTCTTGCAAGACCTCGTAAGGAAAACGTTTAAAACGTCTAGACCTAGTCAAGAGCCACCGACATCGTAATCTCAGAACTATTGACTAACAACAGGTTGACTTAAAGGATGTTAGTGCAGAGCACAACATTATCCCCCGGTTTCTCGTACGCTAACAATCTGTTAATCTGCTGTTAAAAAAAACCGGAGAACTGCGAGTCGGTTTCACTCACTGAGGGTTCCGTACAAATTTTTAATTACTTACATATCTATCTATACTAATAATAAATCTGTAAGGGTCGGTCATGGAGTAAGTTAGTTTGTTTTCAGAGATATTGTGTTTATAGGCTCAATATATGATACTGAAACTAATTTTAGAATTTTTTTCTGTACGTGTGTATGTATGTATGTTCCTTCATAACTCTTAAACCAATTATCCGAATTTGATGAAATTTGGTATAAAAACATATAGACATCTGGGACACAGGATAGGCTATTTAAATTCTAGCTCCAGTTATGATAAGACGTGGCCCCCATACAAATGCTGCTTCGTAAAAATCGAAATGTACGCGAACGGAGTCGCGGGCACAGCTAGTTATAAATAGTTCAGTAATCGCGTCCGGCAGTTTTTCTGAGATTTTCCCGAACTACCCAGACAATTTTTTTATTATTTAATCACAAATGAAAAATTTTTTAAACTTTTCCCTGTACCTGTAGTATACGACAACAGTAATTGCCAAATTTCATAGTTATAGGTCAACGGAAAGTACCCTATAAATTTTGATTCTCTTGAGTGTCGGAATATACGTTTTTTGCTGCATAAACGTCCGTAACTTTTTTTTACTTTAACTTGGAAGTTGTATTTTTTTACAGCTTCAAGGGACTGTAAACTTGAAAATATTGTTTTAATTTCACCTTCATACCTTTACGCGTTTCCGAGATAAAGGGTCTTGACACACACCGAGATAAAGGGTCTTGACACACAGACGGAAGGAGGGATAAACAGTGAAGTGATCCTATGAGGGTTCCGTTTTCCTTTTGAAGTTCGGAACCCTAAAAACAACTGACACCTGTTAGCGCATAAGAAACTGGTGACAACTTGTGACAGAAAACTATCCGACCTCGGCTGTGGCCCTTGCTAAGCTCGTATGACGTTAGTATTTCATTGCGCATTACCTGTGAATTTCGTGAATGTAAACATCGTGAGGAAACCTCAGTGTCGCAGTTGTAAAAGTCACCATAGTAAACATTTTTCGTATAAATAAGTAGACCTCTTTTTTCGTAGATGTGGGTAATTATGCTACACTTTGTATAGAGCTTCTGAGTACCTACATACACTACATGACTTTACTGATTTGACATGAGGTATCTACTTCAGCTCCACGATAGTTTGTTAATACACCATTAGAACACCATTGACAAGTTGTTTTTTCTATACAATGTACAGGCGCTTGACTGCATATCAATAAATATGCTGTAATTACTAATAACTGATAACAACTCAATCAGACTAGTTTCCCAGAAGCCATGCAAATAGTGGCATGGTAGCCGGGTCACCTATCTCCCTCTAATATGGTTGTGACTGGCGATGGCTGGCCCCTGCGTTATGCTCGTGAACGGGTGCTGTCCGTATGTCTGGCCACAGCATTAGTGTTTTCTTAGAAAAGTAATTAATGTTTTGGCATTGCAAGTCGTTGATTGCACTCATGGGATCTTGTTAGGTATGTACTCGTACCTACGGTACTCGTATTAGATTTAAGATGATTTGAGAAAAGATGGTCAGCGTGGAAGTCTTTAGCCCTGTCTTTTGCTCCACTACAACTCGATCCGAAGACAGCGGATTACATTGTACATTGACATCCAACAAATATGTTCAATTCTTTACGTTGACATAAAAATTTCTGAATTGTCCAATATTAAGCAATATCGATAGATGGCAGTCGTTAAGCCAAGTCAGAGGCCTTAGGGCGGCTTGACAACTTCTGACAGTAGACGAGCCACTAGTCTACAAGCCTCCACCAATCCGGACTTGGCCCCCGTGGTGGAGTATGGCCTATACCTTCCACAGGGAAGAGACCCGTGCCCCTCGATGGGGACATAATGGGTTGATGATGATGATGATGATGATGAAGCAATTTTTATTCTATTTGACAACTGGCCCTGGCCCAGCCAGAAGAAGTGAGTTTACCGTCTGCATTTCATATTTTCCACCATACCTAATGGGCCCTGCGAACGTCATAATGTGAAGTCACACACGATCCGGCCAAGCAGAGATTGCGGCCCAAATTACGTTGGGATTCTCCGTCACATGGAAAATGTAGGGATAAGTGCGTCCCCGGGGAATGGAGTTGCTCACGAAGCCTTCCTTAGACGCGTGTTAATTGAAACTTTCGCTCAAAATGTCTGTGAGCACGGCGTGATGACGACGGAAGCTTAAAAAATGCTGTACCAACACGAATTGGCAAACGGCTGGATTGTGGCTCATCTGCCACTTTAGCGTTATTGTCTGCGGATACTCTGCTGGCAATGGTTAACTCGTACAAGAATGTTGGTAATTTAATTTTGAATCTCTCAGTTTGAAAAAGACATCAGCTGCCGTACGTTCGTACAACAGGTGACGTCTTTAAAAAAATTGACAGGATATTGCTGAAATAATATTAGAAACCATTTGTTTATATTTTATTTAAGGAACCATTTATGACATTATAGAACCGATGTATTTGCTGGAAGAGAATACATTAAGCATGCTCTTGAACAGTTACAATGTCATTTGTGCAATAAAGAACTAAAATAATAATTATTTATCTATATATTATCTTAACTAAAATAATTTTAGTATTGTAAAAAAAGAAAAGTCTTGTCACAGGAGAAATCACTATAACAAATTGCAACAAATAGTAGCACACACGAATCAAGAATCGGTCGCCATTGACGGCACACCAACAAAACCTCTCGCATTGCTCACAAAACTGATGACGAGGCATTTTTCTCCACCCCGTCCATTTCGCAAGGCACCGAGGGAAGAAGGCATTGAAGAGTATAAAAGGTTTGTTTCACCTAAAATTCAAAACGACTGAAGATGTCAGGGGGCATTTTTAATATGAAAGATCAGGTTGCACTAGTCAGCAGCTCACAAGGCAAATAAAAATTGAAAAATGCGAATTTGAAAACATGTAAGCAGAAACTATCTCATGCACACTGGGACAGAGTAAGTATTTAACACTTGTGTAACGACGTAGTCAAAACTCAAATGAATAGCAACTACAGCAATTGAGTCAAAACCCGGAACGCATGTTTAATTATCCCCCTACCCCTTTAGAGTACACCTAAGCAGTCCATATCCCAGCGCAGGACACGGGCCTTCATTCAGAGACAGAGAGAGCATTCACCACGAATTGGCGATTTAAATGTCTGCGATATGTGAACATCTCCTCACGATCTTTTTCCTTCACCGTTAGCGATTGGTATTGCTACAAGAACAGAGAGTTACTTACAAAAAAGTCAAAGTAGTCAAACTCCGGTAGCGAACCCAGGACTTCTCGAATGTGAGGCCAGCGTTCTACCAATGCGCTACCACTGCTCTACAGAGTGACTTTGAATTTCTTACCATGATTTAAGAACATGTGGTGCTAGTTTTGAAAAAAAATACGCGTCAAAATCTTGTTTCTCTTACCCATATTACTTTATTTAAGCATAAGCAACAATAATCAAGACGAAAAGTAAAGTAAATAAAAATCGAAAAATACTATGGTCGGCGCCGGCCAACTCAATAGGTAGTTTTTTTTTATTGTTTACGCATATTGGGACGACAGACGCTTACGCATTTAACATATCAGAAAACATTTTTTAACTGATTTGGATTCAAAGTTTGGAGCCAAAGGTCGGAAATCATGAATATTTACAAATATGTTAGTCCATTACTGTTACATAAGCAGCCTATATACGTCCCACTGCAGGGCACAGGCCTTCTCTCAGCTAGAAAGTATGGGCTAAGTCACCACGCGTGCCCAGAATGTAAATAGCTCAGACACTCAGGTTTCCTCACAATGTTTTCCTTTGCAGTTAGCGAGTGGTACTGCTACTATAACTTCACAAATATACATAAGTTCACAAACAACAAAGTCATGGGCAATGCCCGCTCTGGGAATCGAACCTGGGTCCCTCGCTTCCGAGTACAATGTTTTACCCACAAGGCTACCACCGCTGTGTAGCCGTTAGTACTGTTAAATCATTACAAATACTTATACTGTTTCTCACAATGTAAAGAACGTTCCCTCCAAATATTGCTAACGATTTCAAAATCACCCTGTAGATCTCTTGGGGTAGACAAGGTAATAAGCAGGGTAATACACAAGGTAATACACAAGGTAATAAGCAGTCACTAATTACTGTTGCAGTAAATAGACTGAAGCGGGTCTTGTGCGTCTCCACATTCGTGCCACGGGAAAGAGGGAATCATTTCTCTAAGAGGCTCAGATCAGTAACGATGTGTCCAAAGATATATGGCCCTGACTTCCCGCACCGTAGTAGGGGGCGAATAGCTACCTCATACGTTGCTCGTTTGTAGAGGAGAGCTTGACGTGAGTGGAACCTACTCTAGCGGTCTGGAGCAAATGAAAACAAATAGTCATGTTGTTTCTAGAATGTTCACGGTAACCATCTATTATGACGGTTTAACGCAGCGTCCACCAGCTCGCTGGAGGGACGATCTGAGGAAAATTGCTGGCAGCGACTGGATGAGTATGGCCGAGGATAGAAGGAAGTGTCGTGCTGGCCGAGGACTGAAAGATGAGTATGGCCGGGGACAGAAGAAAGTGTCGTGCTGGCCGAGGACTGAAAGATGAGTATGGCCGGGGACAGAAGAAAGTGTCGTGCTGGCCGAGGACTGAAAGATGAGTATGGCCGGGGACAGAAGAAAGTGTCGTGCTGGCCGAGGACTGAAAGATGAGTATGGCCGGGGACAGAAGAAAGTGTGCTGGCCGAGGACTGAAAGATGAGTATGGCCGGGGACAGAAGAAAGTGTCGTGCTGGCCGAGGACTGAAAGAATTGTCGTGCTTTAGCGGAGATCTATGTCCAGCAGTGGACGAATACGGGCTGATTGATTAATTGATAACGTTAAAGTTTAACGTTCTAGATGTAAAGGAAGCATATTCGTACACTACATAGCGTGAAGTTTGACGAGAGGTAACTTGTAAGTATATATTAAATCCTTACAGCAAGGTTTTATACGATTAGAACTCTTTATTTGTAAACACCAGAAAATAAAAACTTAAAACTTAATCACATAATTATGTATGTTACATTATGAAAGCTATAATGCCAAATAGCAGTATGTAATGGTGTGGGAACATGTTTGTACCTGGAAAATGAGAAGAGACATACTTAGGTCTATAGGGTGTTTCAGAAAGGTCCGGTTAATTAAACGACAAAAAAATAAGTTTGTTGTGTGGGAGCCCCACTTAAATTTGTTAATTAAGTTGTAAATTAAATTGTGTTTTTAATATTAATATAGCGGCAACAGAAATACATCATCTGTGAAAATTTCAACTTTCTAGCTATCACGGTTCATGAGATACAGCCCTGTGACAGACAGACGGACAGTGGAGTCCTACGACTCTTATTACTATTACTACTAATAGGAACTTTTTCTACTCATCAATTCAAAAAACTTATACTACGAGAGCAACTACGAAATATTGAAAAAAATATCAGATGTTTCATACGTTCGCTTGAGTAATTGTCAAGATTTACTACGGAAAACAGCTGATATATTTTAAATTTTTCGTATTTATCCCATAGTAAAAGTTTTGTTGAGAAATAGAATAATCCCATTGAGTTTCACTGGATCGTTCTGAAAACCCAGAAATTTCAGCATATTTTCAGATTGTCTTGCGACTATGCGTACTTCGTAAGCCACTACTAGGTGACGGAGTAGCGGCCCTGTCTGTACATATTTAGTTTCTGCTACTATGGTTTCCTCTTTTGCTATTTGCGTCAGAGACATTTTCTCACTCCACCTGCTATGTGCCTATCCTGCTTTTTTGCAACTTTTGTAACATTGATCAATTCAAAGAATAACTTACTATGTCCGGACCTTGAAAATAGCAATGGTTTTCGATTATTATTTTCAAGGTCAGTACCGAAGAGGTTAATATTTACAAGTCAGTTAAAAGTGATAAAAATAATAACACAAATGAAAAATTATTAATGCATCAGGCGTTAGATCAGAAGGGGAAGGCTTTTACGCTGCAGTGGGACACATTATGGAGGCGACTTACACAAAAAAATATTTGTAAATACACGAGAAAGGTGACGCTTCCCTCTGTGTTTTTCCTGGTACAATAAAGAATATTCTTATCTTATCTTATCTTATCTGCAACACAACAAATAAACGTGACGATAAGTTACACTTAACAATATGCTCCTTTAAGCTTTCAGAATGCAATTTTTACGTCCTAGCTTCTACGTGAAATCAACTGAATCAGGCAATATAAACATCATACTCTACATCAAAACCTTTCACGAGCGAATGAAAGTCACACATGAAAACTCATTTACGCCACTCTTATTGACGAGACGACTCTCCGTTTATGACTTCTGATATTGCTTGACTCACACATTTACTTAGATATCTTGCTGAAAAGTGAGCTGACAATACTAAACGATACAAACTAAAGACATAGACTACCTACAAAAAGCGTAGTTTCTGAAGGTCGCAGTTCACAAGTCCATTAAAATTATTCCTGTACAACAATTTATGTTGTTTTCTTTTAATTTTTCGATGATGATGATAACGATGATCGCGATGTTTTCCTTCACCGCGAACGCTGGTATTTAACAATTCATATCGAACATCACTGAGTGCACGGATATAAAGATTATGTCGACTACCGATGCTCGTGGTAGATTTATCATACTCCGAATGTTTTTTGAAGGAGACATGCACACACATTCGCGTACACACACTTACACAAATAGATATGCATACACACACACATACTACTCCGGTCTCTATAAGTATAACTTCGACGACGTTCCTAGCTTTGTAACCAAATACGAGTAATAGTACGATATTGTCTACTCGTAAAGTTAATTAGAATCACTAGTCCTTAAAATACAAGATTTCTCCTAGTGTAAGGCCAACTTGCATCAATTCTTAAATGTCACTTAAGTTGCCATTTATTTAAATCGACTTTTGTATGAAGAAGTTTAGTTAAATGCTGTTTAGACCACATTTAAGAAAATGGTGCAAGTTGGCCTAAGAGTTAGAGCTTAACTGCCTTACATGTATTTTTCAAGTTCATGTTTTATGTACCCTTGTGCAAATAAATATTTTAACTTCTATAGAAGCTTGCACAGCTCACTTCCAAGCAAACGTCTTCTAACGATGGGAATAATAAATATTTTTCAATAATGTCGAAACGTATGTAAAAGAAAATTATCTTCTTATGTATTTTGATTAAAAACCCTTAAGATGAAAATTGTTTATTCGCACAAATAAAGGTGCCTAAATAAAATAGAAATGTTTTACAAAGTAATTAGTTTGAGAATGTACATAAGCCAGTCAGACTCTAACTCTTAATCTAGGAGAAGTCCAGGCCGCTTATTATGAAAAATGCGACATTATCTGAAGTAGCGAGATGGTCGCAAATCCGTAAGATATGATAAGACGTCATTGGGCTAACAAAAAGCCATGCATTTCTAGTGTTCATTAATCAGTGGCAAGAAATTTCGAAACTATCAAAAAAAGAACCGTATAAAAGAACCGTCGGGCTGAAGCGCGACTTTGACGACCCTTCCGAACATATCGCTGCTTCATAAGGGCCTTGTATCTTAAGAGCTAGTGATTCTAGTTATAAGTGAGTAGACTTCATCAAACTATCACCTGGTTACAAAGCTAGGAAGCGGTGGTACGTTTATTTTAAAGTCACGCAATTTAAGCGCCGCGACTATCCAACTGACAGTCTCTACTCCGAATCGGGTGTACTCACGGTAAAACAACTCTACATACTACGAGCAGTGCTACGTAGACACTCCCTAACACCTCTCGATCCAAAAATCTTGCTAAAAAGGCCTGGAACTTCTGTTTGTAGTAGCATAAGTTGTCGCACTTCGTTTGCAAGACGCCAGTTTACATCTCTAAGTACCATTTTGTATAACAGAATCAACAAAATTTTACCAATATATACTCTAAGTCGCCGGGAAGTTAAAATTAAAATTGAGAAATGGTTACAAACTTTAGATTACAAAAATACAGAACAACTACTTCAATCACATAGCTGAATACTACTATAAAACAGTTTATCGTAAATAATTATTAAATGTTTAGATGTCAATTAAGCCAAAACATCATGCTTCTTACTAAGTAAAAGAAATGCATATCACTCGCTGTTACATATTTTTAAAATAAGTTGTTACGTATTATAAATCGATGGACCTATAGTCCCTGAGATACAGGTTTTTATGCCTAGTTTAGGGGTCATAAGCTCGACTTTAACTTGTGTCACTGTGTACTACAACTAAGTATTATGTTTAAGGCAAACATTGTAAAGAAAGTACAAAATAAAGATTATCTTATCTTATGTTATATCTTATAAGAGAGATCGGAGTAGTATTGTGTGTATATGGGTGTGTGGGTGTGTTTGTGTATGTGTTTGTCTGTGCACATGTGTGGACATGGTATTGTATACGTATGATAAGGTGAGTAAAAGTTACCATTTTGTATATTTTGTAGGTATGTATTTAAATTATATATTGAGCCTTAAATGTAAGGCAGAATTTTTTCAGTCCTCTCATAATCAAGATTTTATAGCCAATGCATTACTGTTGTCTTACAAATATGATAGTTGAGATTGTTAATATTGAGGATTTTTTTAGTTCTATTGTATAGTCTGGAGCTCAAGACCTTATAATGTCGTCCAGCTAAAGTAGTTCTGTGACTCTCATTAGCACATAGTAAGATCTACGTTTTCTTTGAGCGAAGGTATTATCTGCTTGTATGGATATTGCCTGGCTTGTATAGATGTGGCTTTTCGGCACGACCTAAACAGGCACACAGGCCTTTCGACATAACACATCTTTCTCTCCTCGGCTATCCTCATCCGATTGTATAATTTTGGTCTCCAGATTTCGTCCCCAACAAAGTTTTCGTGGCAAGGATTCAATCTTGTAACGGCAAAATCTTTGAGTGCCTAAAACTGTATTAAGTTTACTGTCATTTATTATGAATGAACATGTTACATATAATTATAATTTCACCAAATTCGAGCATTTACAAAAAGTTTCGTCATAAAAGTGGCACAACAAACACAGAACATAAAACTCAAATACTAAATTAGTCAAAAATACCGCCACGGGACACACCCGAGCCAACCCGAGCGTCTTCCTGAAATTTCAACCGCATACTGCGATCGCCAACCCGCATGCCAAGCGTGGCGATTATGGCAAAACCCCTCATGGTTGTGAAAACACCATGAGGGGTTTTGCCATAATCGCCCGCAGTGGGCGTCAAATGGCTGATGATGATGATGACATTAAGTTGAAAGATTAACTATTCTATCGAAAAGATCTTCCAGTGCCCAAAATTATATTAAGTTTGCTTGTGGTCTGTTTAACTCATGTAACGGCAAATTCTTCGACAGACCAAAGCGTTTTTCCTCCCAAATCGTGGGCACTGTATTATGTACCTATGTAAAGTACACCACATTTATTATGGTCTTCGCCGGAGTGTAAACAAAAAACACTATTTATTATGAAGTGCACGAGATCAGGCTTAGCTTGGTTATGGTTACACATCGCCGTCCGGCCCGAAACCCAAGCCGAACAGTTTGCATACAAAATGAAAATGTTTAGCATCCGACCGTACAAGAAAGTTTTAGCTCCAGAAAGACACTTAACTTATTAACCCAGAAATTTTTGTACGAGATAAAGACATTTATATCTACGTTATGAGTTCCAAATGGATTCAGTAATAGTAAACTAAGAAATATTAAACAATATTCTACCTTATTTTATAGGTAGTACAGTCCACTAACCGGCCGGTCGGCCGTTACAAGAACACAATGTTTAATGGTTGATGTTTTACCGACTGTACTATATGGCTCTACAATCCTAGGGTCGGCGCATTAAAGCACCTAAGTCCAAACTCAATTTTATTAAACTTGGAAGTAAACCTACTATAAAATTACTCCATAACATATTTATTAGCTTTATTATCTATATTAACGGAGAGCTGTCATGAAACATTGAATTCATACATGTTTTTATGCAAAAATTACTGAAACTGCTATCGTCATTACTTATGTTGCATAGGCCGATAATTTAATGACAAATTGGCTTATGTGCTTTAGCCTGCTGACCCTAGAATTGATCTTGCTAAATTATAATAGATGAGGAATCTTTTTGAATTTCAGAACATAAACAGTAAATTTTATGTCTCTTAACGTCTATAAAAATATAAATTAAATAAATATACTAAATGTCTATAAGCTTTGACGTTCAAGAAGTAAATATTTTGTTTTTATAGTGAATAAAATTTTTGACTGTGGTATTTGTCTCTCTTTTTTTCATCTGTGATGATACCATAATAACTACACATAATTTCAATTCAACGATTTGCGATTTATCACAAAATAAAGATAGTTTTTTTTTTTCAACACTGTGTCAGCTAACGCGAAACTATAGAATAGGACCATTAGTCGCAACACAACGCTAGTTGCGCGTTTTAAATATAAAAAGTCGCGACTTTCCAGTACATTAACTGTCAAATTCTGACATTAAGCGCCACAAAACGCGTGACTCGTGCCATCGTACTTCCCAAGCTGTACCGGGCTATAAATCCTCTCAGGCTCAAACCCAATGAAAAGCCATTGACTTTAACAAACGTTTCAATTACATTGCCGCCACAAAGTTTTAATGTATTTCTTTGTGCGAGTGTTTGTATGTTTGTCCCGTAATCACGCTTAAGAGGTTGGACTAGTTTGGATGAGACCTTGTTTAGTAGGTTGACATACTTACATACATATACATACTCACGCCTGTATCCCAGAGAGGTAGGCAGAGACCAGGGACTGCCACTTGCCACGATCCTGACAGATCACTTTCGCTTCCTCAACAGTGGGTTTAGTGGGTTGATTGTGCGCAGAATCATGTTTATATTATGCTTATAATGTTTAAATGCCAGTGGTTCCCTTACATGTTTAAGATGCATTAAACATTGCTCTCGCATGGGCCTCCAATAAATAGTAGATTGTTTGTTCACCAAGGGCGCAAACAAAATTTTTGCGTCGAGGTTGTGAAATTGATTCCAGAGCGAACTGAGGCGATTCTTGCATTAAATTGCATTCATGTGGCACATGGAACAATGACACCTTAATTTAATTGGATTTAATTTGGTTTGATTTAATTTGATTTATTTTATATTTTAATTTAATTTAATTTGCTTTAATTGGATTTGATTTAATATGATTTAATTTAACTTAATTTAATTTGATTTAGTTGTTTTTGATATGATTTGGTTGAATTTGATACTAACATAGCATAAGTCACGATTATTACTAATACTATATGGGGATTGCCTAAAGTAAATGAATACAATACAATTAAAGCCCGAGCGAAGCGAGGGATTCAACACTACCGAGACCAAAAATTATGTGCGTCCGTGTAGAACACTCTGCTTTTCACTACCATCTGAGAAGAGAGGAATGAAATAAAAGATAACACTTAGGTACATATCACTCAAATGTAACTTCTGGCAGGAGGTTTTGAATTGCTTGTGTTGCCTGTTTTTTTATATATTCTGCTGTTAAGAAGACACTGTCATCATCGCTTGACGACATTTTTCCGAGAAAATAAGAGAAAATAGACAAAAAAAGCGCGCCAATGTTATTGATTTTTTGTATAGAAAAAAAAACTTGCGTTCCAATTTCAAATATTTGACAATTAGGTACTTAAAAGTTTTGCAGCAAAGAGTTTGGTAGTTCAGTAAGTAGTTCCAAACTCGGTTTTAAAACTTATTGCTTGGGTTGGAGCGAAACGGTTGAGGACGAATCCTCAAGAGTGAAAGAGAAGTCCGACTTCTTAGTAAATGAGTGCATTAGTATATAAATTCAAAATTGGGTTTTGAGTCTATTTACTTAAAGGTACCTAAAGGTAAATAGATTCAAAACCCAATTTTGAGTCTATTTACTTTGATGCATCTTAGCTTGAACAACAATAGCGTGTTTTGGGTCCTAAATTTGGGCATCAAAGTGCATCATTTCGAGCAGATGGAGTGAAAACATTGTAAACTCACCCTTGTGAGCTTTATCGGGGTTAACAATACGGTGCACGGCAAGTTATTTTTCTGTTGTACCTATTCGTTGTTTTGTGCCAACATGTTCCTTGCTATATGTAGCCACTTCCTACTGGTCTTGCATCAGGAAATAGCTGATACGTCTGTGTCTACTACTTGGCTTTGGTTGACTTTCGTAAGTTATTTCGTGAAGTTCTTTCGGCTATTTCGTACCTTTGTTGCCTTTCACAATTCACATATTTATCAACCATGCTTAACACTTTTGCAAATTTAGTTTTTCTACACAAAATTTAGATGTTGTTATTTAATTTTATTCAGTTTTAACCTGGATGTGAACAAAGGCATTTGAAAAACTATCAAAGTTAAGTTATGAGTAATGAGTAACCTAGGATGGGCCAACACTTGGTAGACTTAGTTTTCCGCATTTTCACTATCTTTATCATCGGTTTCTCTACATCTAGGAAAAAACTGAAGAAAATTAAATATTGAATTTAAAAATTAAATTAAAATTGTCCTCAGCACGGGTTAGTGTAACAAAAAGGATATATAACGAAATTAAATAAACTACATACTTTCTCAAATATCTCAATAACTCCAGACTGAACTGGTTTATGACTACTGTCTCCCTTTGCAACAAAAATAAAGATCGGCCAGCTTTTTCTAAGTCATATTGGCAATAATGTGATCCTTATAGTATCGTGGCAAGCCTCGTCTCTGTACCCCTCCACAAGACAGCCGTGATTTTATGTTATAGTTTCCAACCTGCGACTGCAATTTATATTGATATATGTATAATCTAACATCAACTCTAAAATGGTCAAAAAGCAAAAGTGGTCCATAAAGGCGGTCTGAATCAGCTGCCTATGTATTACATAGCACAGATAAAATCTCAGTTTTCCACAGTGATCGATACGGTTTAATAAACTCTTTCTGTAGATAAGTTGAACTTCAGGATATACTTGACGAATATCCTTCCACACTAAAATACCTTTAATAGCCGCTCAGGTTAAGGGACAAAAATCAAATAGCTCCTATCGCGGACGGTCCATAAAAGTAAGTACCTATACCCCTTACTAGATACCCTTTCCCTACAAGCAAATTATTTCTTGAAATAGGATCAACCGGCTGTGCAGCGACTAATAAATGTTGATGAAGCGAAAGCGGTTAGAATCGTGGCAAGAGGCAAACACTGGCCATTGCCTACCTCTTCGGAACACAGGCGTGAGTTTATGTAATGTTTTGTGCAGCATCAAAGTCAAGAAGTTGAAATATAAGATAAGAAGATAAGATAAGAATATTCTTTATTGTATACCGGAAAAAAAATGTTACAGAAACAGCAATGACAAAAGAAAAGATACAATTGGCGGCCTTATTGCTAATAGCAATTTCTTCCAGGCAACCTCATATTGGAGATTTGCCGAAGGAGAAATAGACACGGGTAGTCGGTGCAAAGACGAATATTAATACACATACATATACGTAATAATAATAATAAACTTACATATATCATACTTGAATACTATACATATATTACGGTTTCTGTGGTTTAAAATAATGTAATAAATAATAAGAGCTAAATCCACATCAAAGTATATTTTAATGAGGGATTCATCAGCCATATAGGTATTATATATTCTGTGAGAGATACCCTTTCCTTGGATCGCGACAAAACATTGATACAACATAATTATTAGGAATAAAAATTAACAACAAATAAAAACCGACTTCCAAACACTACAGCACTAAAAAGTTAATTTAGTTTCAGTCAGTAGTATGTATATATGTAGGTACTGTAGAAGTGTAATTTGTAGTCGAAGCCCAAAATATACGTCTCATGAAACTGGACACCGACTACCTTTACTCTATTTTATTAAACATCCGGATAGTATTATACTAAAGGATGGGCCCCCTTAGGCCTTTTTTATTACTGTCTATTGAAGAGTTTCGTTCTCCATCTCTGAAAGGCTTCATCAGATCTTCACCAAATTAAAACAATGGGACGCTATATCTATTCGAACCAAAAAATAATTGTCGAAATCGGTTAAAATTTGACGGAGATAGGCGAGAACATAGCCAAAAAAAATATACGCGACGAATTGAATCGTGTGATTTTAAAACAACACATGTCCTTTCATAACAACTTGTCAGGAAATAGAAAAAACTGTTTTATTCAAATACTAATATCTACAACAGCAATATTTTAGCATATTGTGTTAATTTCTGTATGAATAAACTAAATTTTTTTCTAATGTAAATCAATACCTAGGTAGGTGTAAATACTTTAATAAAAAGAAAAATGGACAAGTGTTATTTTAAAAACACTTGTGACTTGTGTTGTTTTAAAATCACACGATTCAATTGATAACCTCCTCCTTTTTTGAAGTCGGTTAATAAATAAAGTATATCTATGTGTACATTCCCGGAAAGCGAATCTGACAAGGAGTATAGGTACTTTTACTGTGCAGTTTTATATCTATGTGTACATTCCCGGAAAGCGAATCTGACAAGGAGTATAGGTACTTTTACTGTTCTTTTATGAAGTGGCCCTTGCGACCAGTATCGAGAAGCGTGTTTGCGTTGGTTGCCCTCGCCTGAGTTTGTACGAGAATAATGGGGGTGAAACCGAAAGACTGGCGGTTATTTTCCAGAGTAGATGTGTCATTCGTCTCATATTGTTTTGATGAATAAGTGAATAATCACTTATTCATCAAAACAATATATATAGCAAAAATAAGGGCGATTTTAGGTATTAAGAGAATTGACGGGCTTACAAGGAAATGTCGTAAATACAGCTTAAAACAGAACATACAGTTTTTAACAGTCAACAGCACTTCAACTATTACTTTCGTGCGCTCTAATCAGTTGCGTTTCGGGATATTTTGTCAATAAGATGTGGTGTCGACTGTACTTGGATGCATATTCTTCTGTTTAAGCAATCTTCCACTTCCTCTTTCCTATCAAAATGCCCTAGCAAGGCCACTAATACATAATAATAATGTCATAAAATTAAACAGAAACTTAATTTCCATACTAGTCTCCGTACCGACTCTCCGTACGACACGCGATGCATTTTTATCTTACCTACTCTTTCTCATTGTGAGTTCGGGTGAAACGTTGTACGGTGCAACATTTTTCATTTCCGCACCATGCGACTCACAGATAAGTCCGGTGTGGCTACAAACGACGACGATGTTTGCGAGAGCTTAAGGCCCTTATTATGAAGCAGCGATATGTTCGGAAGGGTCGTCAACGTCGCGCTTGAGCCCGACAATTCACTCGAATCTAGCGACAAAGACGGTTCTTTTTAGGGTTCTATTAATAAGACTTCACTGTCTGTCTGTCTGTTTGTCTTTCTGTCCGTCTGTCTGTCTGTCTATGACTAGGCTGTATCTCATGAATCGTGATAGCTACGCAGTTGAAATTAAAAGTAATAAAACAGAATAAAATAAATATTTAAGGGGGGCTCCCATACAACAAACGTAATTTTTTGCCGTTTTTGCTCGATATTAATAACGGCAATAGGTAGACGCTTGAAATATTTACAGAATATTTAATTCTATATTGGCTTCAAAAATAAATAATGATATTAAAATAAAATAAATATTTTATCCCATACAACAAACGTGATTTTTTTGCCGTTCTTTCCATCTTTGTGTCTAATGTTCTATAGATAATGGTACGAACCCTTCGTGCGCGAGTCCGACTCGCACTTGGCCTTTTGTTAGCCCAGTGACGTCATATCATATCTTGAGATACGGATTTGCGACCATCTCGCTACTTCCGATAATGTCGCATTTTTCGTAATAAGGGACCCGTTTTCCGTCTTTTTAAATCATCCAAACTTAAACAAAAAACTGTCACAGAATTGTGTAGTCAGTCAGTAATTGTACTTAGATATGTAAGGCTTTTATTTTTTTTATTTTCTGGTGTGTACAACAAAGAGTTCTAATATAATCTAATCTACGGTCGACAATATACCAACCTTTATAGGCAAGCGTCACGGATCACTCGAAGATATAAATATTGAGGCGTGCACGCGTACCTTAGTTGCGTTACAGGCATATCATTTTTAGTAGTAATAATAAAAGGTTCTCGAGTGGAGACTACGAACCGGCAAACGCAGCGTAGGACGCCCACCGATCTGCCCCTATATTACGCGCACCAAATCCTGAGCGATTCCAATCGTCTAACTGTCAAATTAGTATGGAATTTGACAGTTACGCGATTGGAATCGCTCAGGATTTGGTGCGCGTAATTGAGCCAGTGATGTGGATTGCTGGTGGAGCGAGCTGGTAACGGCTGGATGAGGATGGCCGACGACAGGAATAAAATGGCGTGCGGGGAGGCCTGTGTCCAGCAGTGGACGTGTAGGGGCTGAATGACTGATTGATACTTTTAAAAACTTCAGCACGGGTTAGTGCAACAAAAAGAATATAATGATTGTTACTTATTAAAAATTAGTTATTAAATTAACTCGTGGTAGTAGCCTAGTGGGTAGAACCTCGGACTCTGAAGTGGGAGACCCAGGTTCGATCCCCAGTGCGGGCATGTACCTATGACTTGGTTTTCTAAGTTATGTACATTTGTGAAGTTATAGTAGCAATACCACTCGCTAACTCTGAAGGAAAACATCGTGAGGAAACCTGAGGGTCTGAGCTATTCTCATACCTCAGCGCTTGAAATCGCCAATCCGCGGTGGGCACGCGTGGTGATTAAGCCCATACTCTCTCCCTGAGAGAAGGCCTGTGCCCTACAATGGGACGTATATAGGCTGCTTATGTTATGTTATGTAAATTAACTCGTTATGGCTGACTTTGCAACAAAAGTGTAAAAGTTGATAAACTGACGATTGTACCATGAACGTCGACGGCTGAGAAATTAACTATGAAAGTCGGATAGAAAAACCTTATTACTCATTTTGCGTTTTAGGCGACTCAGGGAAAAAGTGCAAAGGGTGATAAGATGTCGTCTGTGTCGTGAACGTTGCCGTCGTTGGCTACTTGAGAAGAAGAAATAAAAGTCAAAGTTCAGTCAGAATAAAACCTGTTAATATGGTTAACCGCCACGTGTTTAACCCTGGACACCAAACTTTCGTTTCGTTTTGACGTGCTGTCTCTTGTCAAGTACTATTTTTTTCGATATTTTCCAAAAATATGTACAATATCGCAATTTATGGTGAACATAAAATTGATTTTTTACTGAGTGGGCGTAAAAAAGTATTTTTATTTCTCAAAATGTCTACAGTTTAAGTTTTCCCTTAAAATGTACAACTACTAATTTAAAATTCTGTTTTAATTAAATTTTTCATAAGAATGTCGGTTTTGATAATGTAGAAACGCGTGCCATTTTAAACAGAAAGAAAAATAAATAAGAGTATGTGATAAATAAAAAAACTTGTTTTACCAAAAACCTGAAACCTCAGTGCAATAAAAGTAGGTACCAAAAACCAAAAAAGTTTTATTTAAAACTTAACGCTTCAAAAATTGGTCGTTGAATTGAAGAAAGGCTAGACGCCTAACCTTCTCACATACCCAATAATACCCCATAAGAATTCTTAACGTCTTGCTCATACATACACGTTCATTAATTTTACCTATAGACGATCACATGATATCTACTTAAGTCTTTAATAACTTAAATTCTCAAATAAGAAGTCAGCGGTAAATCACTAAGGAACACTTAGTTAAGAACACTGGAACCTTCTGTTTCATTATCAACCAGCAGCGCCCCAAAATTTAAACGGGCTTCCGCTCGTAAAAGTATTATCTTTTAATTTATAACTCTTGAGTGGCCCTCCTGTCCGTCAGTCTACGTTTCAGTCTGTTATCTTGAAATTCGTCCGCGCGGCCAACTTAAAAATAACAACAAAGAATATCCAGCACTGCCGAAAAGTTATTCTGCCTCTGTACGCTCGACGCAAATTTAGCCAAATTGTTATACGATTGAGTGCGTTTATTTAATAATCTGGGGAAAATATGTCTTTCGTTTCCGATGCGCTCTTAGGTTTCCATAATAATAATGCTGTTTTTAATTACTAAAAAGTTTGTTAAGCCGTAAATTTGATTAATTCGGCCTTATTGCATTTAATTATTAGTTACTCGTCAATAGATTATTTATTTGTCAAACGTGATACAATGACATTAGAGTACTTCCTATAAATGTTTCACCTATCGGGACTTACAAAATATTTTAGAGACCATTATTTGTCATAACCTCTATCAACAATACCTCTATCACAAAAATTTACATACGAGCTATATTTATACCATTTATATTAATAAATACAAAGGAAATAGTACATTACGATACTAGTGCGAAAAGTAGGAAATTCGCAACGAGTGGCGATAAATTAAAACACGACCGAAGGGAGTGTTTTATATCGACACGAGTTACGAATTACCTATTCGCACGTGTATCGTACAACGTTTTATAGTACATATGGCCCTTTGAGGTTTCGACATAGGCACGTAAAGTGCTCATTATCGCACTAGTGCGGTAATGTAGCACCATATGTACTATAAATTATATAAAATAATATCTGCCTACTTCAAAGTCAATTTTGTAATGAGAAGATTTAGTACACACATGGTCAAACAGAATAAAATAATAAGAATTGATCAATCCGTTAGAAATTCCACAAAATTATAATAGCATTTTCCCAAAAGTATTTTCTTACTATGTAAATTTGAATTGGTCCATGTCTAATTCTCGTATACATCCTGGGATTTTATTGTCCATCGTAGGCCCCTTACAAAATAGACTCTTAGTCTGTATTGGCTCAGTCTGTATTGGATAAGTGCAGTATTGGCTCTACGTGTACTGTACAGACTCTATTTTAATCTCGTTGTAAGCGGATAATGATATTGTTAATTGATAAGCAAAATCGGTTCAAAAATGTCTGGGTTAAAAGGATAGAAAGGACTTGCTCCGGGGAAAATTCGAATGGCTTTCGCGTGTACATAATATGGGGATTTTGTTGCGCACTGTCCAATACAATCCAACTTGCGTAGGACTTTGTTCCGACAAATGGATTACAAACTTAACTTTAATGTTGAAAAGTATATTCTTCTATGCGATGAAACTGCAAAGATAAGTTTGTAATCACACTTAACATTATTTTAAAGACGTTTTTGAGATTAATCGCATAAAGGGTGTCTCCCCGTTGACCTAGAATCATGGAATTTGATAAGAAGCAAGTTCGAGGCCTGTGCCCTGCAGTCAAATTTTTGTTCTAAGACATATGAATTTATTTTTTTGATAAGTTTGCCATTTTTCTAAAATAACATTACATAAGTTCTTACGGTTTTTTTGCTTAGGAGTGGCGCTGTTTGATAGATAATGCTTGAAACCTCATGTGTTAAATAGAATGTTTTATGTAGGATGTACGTATCTAGATGTAAATAAATTAGTATATTTAATACTAACTGTGCCCGTACGCGAACATATCGCGTTGGATTAGAATATGAAGTGCCCTTAACCCTTATTAAAAATAATAGAAGAACCGCGAAAAATTTCGTCCCTTGAGAACTTTTCGCGGTTATATTAAATTTAATATTCTATCGTAGCAAGTGGCACTCCCTGGTCTCTGCCTACCCCTCTGGGATACAGGCGTGAGTTTATGTTATGTTGTTTTTTGTTAATATTCTATCATAATACCTCACCACGCCATCTCTCGTCGGCGCAGCTTGTCGCCCGCTCAAACTCATTACAGCATAGGTAGTACGAAAGTGTGAGTCACGCGTTTTGTGGTAGATTAGATTGGTCTAAGCCACCCAAACATATTAATTAAAACTTCGCTTTTTATCATTTCTTGAATTATCATTTGTCCGCACAATCGTACATAGTTTTGCGTCAAAGATAAAAAATGTTTCAATATTTTCGATTGTTTATGTCAGTGCCAAGATTATTAATGCATGCATTTTAGCACATTTGACCTTTCGGTTGTTTTTATTTATATTAGGATTTTAATCTTTGCATTAGCATTGATGTCATCATGTATCTATGTTGGCTTTTGACTTCTGAAACGTTAAAAAAAAGTTTACATGTACTGAGTTCGTACAGTCAAAACCTTTGCCAACCAAAACAACGACGTTTAAAAAAACTGAAGTTGATTCTTAATAATAAATTTCATAGTTAATTTAGTTTCTTTCTTTAAGTAAATAATTCAGTTCCTTTATCACGTTTTTAATTTGTACAGTTCTAATTTGAAAAGAGAAACTACAGTGATTTATTTTGAAAGGTTTATTACGTTTTATCTGTGCATTAATCTGTGAATGTGTTGACTTATTGAGCCGTGCATATTTGGCCGTACAAAATTTGGTCGTATCGTACTTTCATTCAAATCGGAAGTTAAACGTAATAATAATTTCGCCGATAATTCGGCTCTTTTATTACTTTTTAATAAGTCATATGGAGGAGGTCTATGTCCAGCAGTGGACTTCTTGTGGCTGAATGATGATGATGATAATGATGAAGTCATATATAGTTTATGATCGATGTTGAATTAGCCATTATTTTTGTAACGCTTTGTAATTAATCAAGATAATTAACAGACATACGTAAAAAACTATATCTTCTCGCCAGTGCCCGCAGTTCTATGTTATCAGGTTCCCATAGCAACCGCTTGACTCGGTAAGTACCTGGGGCCTATTTCATAGAACTAAAATTCGTATTTACTATGACCATTCGATGTACATTGCAACGTCGATTGATGCCCAGATTAACAAAACAAATCTGCTACGCAGTGTACCTCGAACTGTCATAAATAAATTACAGTGTTATAAAACTCGGCCCTGAAAGCTCAGAGATACCCTTCAGTGGTTTTTGCGTGCGCGCACAAAGAAACAAAGTGATATAGACATATTTCAGACAGATGAAATTTACAGATTTATTATATGCATAGATTGGAATGTTATTTTTTTCTACCTGTTAATTTTTTCTTCGAAACTTAAATTAGCTACTAGATCATGCCAAGTAGCATCAATCAAAACTTAGTTTTTATACAATAAAGAATAATAATATTAGGGGTTAAAGTATGAAATTGCCGTTTTATTGCAATATGTTCTTTGAATTGATATATAATCTTCATGGTTTGAGGTTTTCGAATGAAACCTTTTTCAAATGATTTCTATGTTCTTTTTTTAAAAAATGTGAAACATTTGAATATCGACTTTCAATTGTTTTTGTTATTCAATTTAGACAAGAAAGATGGATACTGCGAAAATTCGAGTGATTATGAGGCACCCATTTTTCGTATTTTTTTATTTTATTGATTTGACGCAAGTGAGTCAATATTGTGGGTAAGGTAACGTTAAACCATGCCGCTAATTCCTGGGTAGTTTGACTAGGGTCGGCTTCCACTATCTCTCTTAATTCATCGTTAGTCACCTGTGTGGGCGGTCTTCCTCGTGGCTCGTTCCTTAAGTCGAAATTTCCATCACGAAAGCGTTTAAACCAAAATCGCACGATGCGTTCATTAGTAGACCCCTCTCCAAACGCAGCATTGATATTGCGGGCTGTTTCTGCCGCGTTAGTTCCGCGTCGGAACTCGTATTCAAAAATCACTCGAATTTTCGCAGTATCCATCTTTCTTGTCTAAATTGAATAACAAAAACAATTGAGAGTCGATATTCAAATGTTTCACATTTTTTAAAAAAAGAACATCATAGAAACCATTTGAAAAAAGTTTCATTCGAAAACCTCAAACCATGAAGATTCTATGTCAATGCAAAGAACCTATTGCAATAAAACGGCAATTTCATACTTTAACCCCTATTAATAGGATAACGATTAGCTGAAGGCTGTGCCATTGGTAAAGCGCAAATTTAATAAAATTGTACAATCCCTGATATTAGGAAAAATAAGAATCTGAGGACAAACTCAAAGATAAAAAAGTTATTGCTAAACTCTAACTCTAATTGGGGTATCTCAGGCGTTTTATAAATAACTCTTTATCTAGTTCTCCCTATACTGACGCTGATAATGTTGTTTTTTCCACTTTTCTAGCCCCTGCCGGGCTCACGTCAGCTCACGTCATAAAGTAATTAATAATACCTTTTTGTCACAGAATTAATTCCTCGTTACTTTTCGCCTTTCATCAAGCTTAATTGAGTAATTTAGGAATTCGAAGAGCGCGAGAGATATTTCATCTGAAAGGAAGAGTAGCGGCAGGAGCGCGTAAACTTTAATTAATATGGATGCCTACGTGTATTGTCAATGATTAATATTAATAAACAGAGTATTTTTGGCAAGTAGCAGACCCTGGTCTCTGCCTACCAGTCCGGGATACAGGCGTCACTTTATTTTATATTAATGAGAGTTTAAGTTAATTTATTTTATAATAATCATTTCGTAATTAATATTGAGTTCTTCTCGGCTCTTCCTCAGAGCCTAGAGACAAGAGTCTTAAGCTAGTCCGTCTTGCGTCGTATGACTTACGGAGCTAAAACGTGGACACTGGCAGTAGGACTACACTACACTACACGTCAGCTTCAATACTTCACCGACTCAAAGTACCTCAGCGAGCCATGGAGCGGGCTATGCTCTGAGTATTTTTTGGTGAATCACATCGGTCAATTCGCCAAGAATTAAGGTGACTGACAAGCCTATAACCGGTACTCGATGGGTACAAAGGTTCTAAAGTGGAGAACACAAAATAGCAAACGCAGCGTAGGACGCCCACCAACTCGCTGGACCACTTATTGCGGTTTGCTATAAAAAATTAAATACTAATATACTGTCAACTGTGTGCTGCAAGTAACACAACTCATTTGGAATAGAGCGGATTTGTGGAATAATCTTTGTTCATATTGTACACTTTGTAGTTTAATTTAATGTATGTTATTCTTAGAGGAATGATCAATAACAAATAACTTATTAAATAATTTATTGTAATTCATTATGCGGAGGGGACTAGTATACAGAACACTGGGAATCCTAGTGTGCAAACTAGGGCTTCATCCTATTTGGAAAAAAATAATATTATGTTCTTCTTGACGCACTAACCCGTGCTGAGGACAATTTAAAAAAAAATTTGAATTGTCCTCAGCACGGGTAAGTGCAACAAAAAGAATATAATCATTTTTTCAAATGTTTAATCATCTGTATTTCCCCGTGCCGTGAATGCGACGTAACGCAATGAATGTTTTACTAAAAGGTCAGCCAAGGAAGCTGAGTGTAAACAATGTTATCGGACGCGTACGCGCGTGTATGCGAGGCACGGAGGCCGCCGGCCTTCACTGACCCAAGCGTTGTGCGGGAATATGGCACTTTCTTGCTGTACTGACACTGGGGCTGCAAGCGAATTACATCACTTGCAGCCCCGAGTAACCCACTATGCAGTTTAGGTTTTTGCATCGGAATGATATCGCTATAAAAGAATATAATCATGTAGGTACAGCGACATCATTCCGATGTAAAAACCTAACTGCAAAGTGGATTACTCGAGGCTGCAAGTGATGTAATTCGCTTCGGCCAGATGTCGCTGCCTGTACGTAATACAAAGAAGTTTGTAAAGAGGCTCGAAATTTCACTGATGCGTGCACTTGCCAGCTCAGTTGGGAGAGCACTGGTACGGTTAGCCAGAGGTCCCGGGGGTCCAGGGTTCAAGTCCCGGCATGGGTGGAATTTTTAGCCTTTAAATAGGTTTTTAAAATTGTCCTCAGCACGGGTTAGTGCAACAAAAGGAATATAAACAAAACTATTGTTTAATGACAGTTGACGCGAAATATAGTCCCACGAAAAACCCTTACCGCATCGCCATGGACGCGAAGAGACGTTTCCACGTTTCGCTAGAGACGCGACAAGACGAATGATAAACTATATTGTCGCTGCGTCATGCATCACGGGCTGGTCTAATATGGCCACTATCACGACTGCGACAGTGGCAATTAGAATAATGAAAGAGTCAATATTTTGATAACATCGCCCAGTATTTAAACAGCTTAGCAGGATAAACAAATTAAGCACTGTTTACCTATCCTGAAAGTTTTCCTACCTACATTCTAGAAAATAAAATCAACGATGGGCTAGCGTAACCTCTATCTTTCTCTTGCCTTCTCTCTTTCCCTGAAAAAGAGTGAAGGAATAAGGAATATCTGCAGACCTAGAGACAAACAAGTAGACAGACAACAACTTACACATACATCCATCCACCTGTTCTGCTCGTGTTTTTTATTGAACATTACGCAAAACAATCGTATTCAACGGGTATAACGTTGCTTTTATTTTGCTTCCATAAGTAATGAAAATGTTTTGCGCAGTGAAAACAGGTAGTTCTGAAGATGCCCAAGCCCTATTGTATTGGTCTGTTCTATAGCGTGATTTGAAATCGATAGTCATATTTTGAGAGAATGTTTTTTTTAATTAAATGATAAAACAGTAATAGCACAACACATTTGTAAATATTCGTGGTTTCCTACCTTTGGTTCGAAACTTTCAATACGAATTCAAAGTGGTAAGAAGTCCCATAGCGTTGAAAAATGTTATCTATTACGTTTAGTGTTTATAATTCTGTCGTTCGATACGCGTAAATAATTGAAAGAACAGTTGAGTTGTCCGGCGCCGACCATAAGACGCTCGAAGCATAGTTTTTTTTTGACGTTTGTTACTTTTTGTCCTGAGATTGTTGGTTTGTGCTTAATTAATGTAATTTTGGGTAACACAAAACAGGGTCGAACGAATGCAAAGCCACTCTGTGTATAACAGTATTTTAGCAGCCTTTAGGCGGCTATAGACAAAGTTAATATAACCTGAAAGTGAAGTAACGCAAACCAGAAAACCGTTTCAGTATCAGTACTTAATATGACTTCCAATAAGCAGATTTAAAAATTTGCCAAGTCACCTAGTAATAATATATATACTGTGGAATTTCATATAATTCATTAATTGGTTTTCAGTTATTAATCGACCGGAAGACAGCGGATAATATTGTACATTGATGTTCAACAAACAAATGTAAATTCTTTACGTTGAAATTTGGAATGCTTTGTATACGTTTGTGTCTCGTGTAAATAAATCAATTATCTATCTGTACGGTCTCTTGTTAGATACGCACACCTTGTATTGTTGTTTTGATGAACTTGTCATTGAACTTATTTTTATAATTCTGGTCATTTATTCTTGATTGATACAAGACTGCACTTCGCCGTGGTGTGACGTTAGTGACTTTTGTTACTGCATAAAACTATAGTGCACCGTGTACGATGGCCAAATCGTGCACTATATTATATAAATATTTTTTTAATTTATGATTTAATTTAATTTAATTTTGTTTATTCAGGAAACCAACCAGCTTTACAAATTAACTAATTTCTTAAAGTAGACAAGCTTAATAGCGAATTATAGGTTACCTCAGAAGATACAATGTACTGAGTATTTACGTTTAAAAAAGACGAATTTACAAAACCGGATCAACCAGAATCAACTCACATAAGTACTTATTTTAACAAAACTGAATTGTGAAATTAACTTTAATCTGCTAACATCGTTATATCACCGTAATCGTATGATTACAGAATCGTAATATATGATTTCAATAAGTATACTAACTCCCACTTTCTCGTACACTAACAATTTGTTAATCTTCTATTGTCCGAAGTGCATGAAAAAGCAACCGACAGAGTTTAAGCGTACGAGAAACTGGGTGTGACAGCTGAAACGCCTTAGAGCGGTTAGGTTCAGTGACAATGCATTATTATGGCACCACCGAGCTGACATTTTTAACTTTTTATTTCTTTTTTTAAAGTTTTTTTTACTTTTAATTTATTTAATATCATTTACCCTTAGCCGCTCGAGATTGCGGCTAAGTACCCCCAAGTGCGCTCAGCTCTTAAAACTGATACGTGTGCGCGTAACCAATACAATATTATAAATCCGTTAGCTCCGTTTCCCACAAGCTTTGTGATGATAGCTGAAATAGTAATTCACGGCTTTATTAGGCTTCTAAATTGAACAATTAATTACTCTGTGAAACTGATGGTAGCGACAACCGACGTGTGGGGGGCGATATTAAAACCGATACTGTAATTACTGGTAGTTCTACCTATGACATGTGCTGTATGTGTTTACGAAAGTGGACACTGACGGCAGGTCTAGTCCACTGAAGTCGCTTATCGTAGGTACTATGGAACGGGCTATGCTCGGTGTCTCTTTGATGGATCACATCAGAAATTAAAGACAATATGCCAAAGAACTAAGGTGATTGACATAGCCTATAAGATTGGCAAACTGAAGTGGCAATGGGCTGGTCACATATGTCGAAGAACCGATGGTTCTCGAGAGAAGACTACAAATTGCCAACAGCAGCGTAGGACGCCTACCAGCTCGCTGGACCAACGATCTAAGGCAGATTACTGCCAGTGGCTGGATGAGTATGTCCGAGGACCGGAGGAAGTGGCGATCCTTGTTGGAGGCCCTTATTGACTGATTGACTGATTGAAGCATATACAGGATGTAACAAAATCTCCTTATAGGCGGCTCTACTCATTAATACGAAAAACTTTACTTTGGGGAAAACGCTTCGCGTTCTGGAGGTCGTGGGTTCGAATCCCGGCATGTACCAATGACTTTGTTTTCTAAGTTACGTACATTTGTGAAGTTATATTAGCAAAAATAATACTCGCTAACGGTGAAGGAAATCATCGTGATATACCTGAGTATTTAAGGTGTTCACATACCTCAACGCTTGAAATTGCCAGTCCACGGTGGGCACGCGTGGTGATTAAGCCCATACTCTCTCTCTCTCTGAGAGAAGGCCTGTGCCCTGCGGTGGGACAAATATAGGCTACATAAAAGCACATGTAAATAAACATCAATAAGAACCACTTTTGCTTGGAGAAAATCTTAAAATCACGAAAAAAGTGTCAGTTGATCCATAGTACCAAATTTCCCTCCGGCTGCAGAAGATGTCTGGATTTCGGATTATGAATTTTTGTTTATAAGCGCAATTTTAGATTTAATTATAATTTTGAATGAATGTGTTTTCAATATGAGAATGTGAATTTTTTGTTAGGATCCTTTTCATAATTTTTTTTTATTTTGTCGTCTGCGATATTAATTTTCACCACTAAATTCGTTTTAATTTTTTTTACTAACTACAAATCACAAGTGTTTGCTCAACTTTGCGCTGGGGGCAAACTAAAAACTAGCGCTGTGCGTATGTGCAACTTACGCTGGGTTTTGTCACCCTTTACCATTTTGTCAGCTTTCCTTGCGTTTATTTTTAGTTGCGTTTTAATAATAATAATAATTTTAAGGCGAAAAGTTTGTATTATGTTTTAATTTCAAACTAACATATGAAACGTCCCACTGCAAAGCTCAGTTTCAAAATCTGTGAGTTATATGCCTGTATAAGACTGTTATACAAACGAAACACTGGGTAGATAACTAACCTAAGTACGACCCGTAGGGCACATTGCCCACCGGTTAAGTGAATTCAACCACCTAGTGTCTGAAGTATTCACGTACTTCATGTGAACACCTTAGACAGTTCAGTTTGCAGTAAAAATTCACAAATATACAGTCGGCAGCACATTAACCTTTACAAGTGTGCACTCTGCTCTGTTACGATACGGGTGACTTGCAAAATTTAAATGTTGACCAGGGTCGCGTTTCACAAAACTACAATTCACAGTTTATTACCACAATTCGATATACATTGCGTAGCCGTTTAGCACAATTAGTCTTCTAACTAGTTAAATTGTACGTTGATCGGCTATGCAATATGTACCGAATTGTAGTAAACAATGAATTGTAGTTCTTAAATTGCGGCCTGATGTTGACGGTACGTTACTTAATTGACGCATGCCGGAATCTAACCCAGGACCTGTCGAATATGAGACAAGCGGTCGACTGAAGCACTGCCAACCACCGCTTGAAACGATGAACTAAAATACACAATAGCTCCATGATCTCATTATTAACGACTATACGATCAGTACAGCACCACATTAGCTACATTAGATGGTGGAGAATATGACTGTGCTCTCTAAGCTTATAGTAACAATGGAGTTAATAAATATCGAGCTTGTGGACAATGTTAAAGCTTATGGACGAAATATACAGTGCTTTGACTCTGGCACGCAGACTCTCATGTAATTCAATGACCGGCGAGTAATATCTGGAAAAACGCAATCAAAATGAATAGTGGCAACGGATAGGAAAAACATTTTCCTTATATTCGGGAAGCCATGGGTTCGATATCAACGACTTGTTTTCTAAGTTACATACATTTGTGAATTTGTAGGAACAGTACTAATCGCTAATGGTAAAGAAAAATATCGTGAGTAAACCTGAGTGTCCGAGGGCATATGTGCTTATCAAGGCCATTCTCTCTCTATAGGTTGCTTATGAGTATTGTCTGCGAAAACGCAAAATAAAATAATATTTCTCTTTAATATACCGACGGAAAAATACAAAAACAAATCCTTTTCCTTATTACACTTATATGAACGCAATTTTTCGCCGCATCAATTGTATTGCATCTATTGGCTTCTTGATCGGTTTGAAATTTATAACGGGTTTCAAGCTAGGGATCATTTGGGTACCGTAGTTACCCTTTTTCGAGACATTCGGCTTTGCTATTGTTAGCGGCGTGTAGTTAGTATATTGTGTAAGGTGACGAGGAGATAATGGTCTATCGTTCTTATTTCTCGACAGTTTCTTTATTGTAGTGCCGTACATTGTCCGAACGGTATGGCGTTGGTCTATACCGATCGGAGTTTTCATTAATTTACTCATTATTGACTCTATTGATTTAATGTCATCTGGCTCCGGACGCTCTTTTATGTCGGGGAGACCATTCCTCCGTAACTTAAAAAGCTTCAAGGCATTACTCCTTACGTGTTGGATAGGCTCTAATTTGTTATTCACCAGCTTCTCCTTCAGCAGCTTTGTTTGTCGCTTGGGTTCTTGTAGAGTCTGTTTAGATTCTTGTTTGTTTTTTAGCTGGTTCTCCTCTTTTTCTTGGTCTTTCGACGTCTCCTTTTCCTTATCTGAGTCTGCGTGTTCAGTACCTGCGTTTCTAATCCGTGTCTTCAATAATTGAATCATGTCTTTGTGTCTTTTTATTTGTTGCAAAAGTTCTTCGTTGCGTCTCAATTTGCTCAGCATAATTTCGTTCTGGTGAATCATTTTGGGTGTAATTTGAACATATTTGGTTGTAGTTGAGGTTTGACAGGATGTTTCTTTCTTGTAAGCCCTTTTCGAGCGATGATCTCCAGATGGTCCTTTCGTGGTTGTAGAGCGACTATCTCCGCTAGACAATTCGAGAACTTTTGTACATCTCTTAGCTGATTTGACGTAGCCGCAATCTCCAGCCTTTTCCCAATCTTCTGTCTTATTCTTCTTTGGCTGCCCGGTGAGTTCAATGACATACCTTATATTCTTCTTTTGTTCGTTTTTCTCAGGGTTCTCATTTATCTTCAGTCTCTTCTCTTTAGTGCTCTGACGTCGTCGATCCACCACGTTTTTCTTTAAGTTTCGGCAAGTATCCCCAACATCTTTTGCGTACGGGTAAACGAGTCTACTTGCCATTTTTATTGCGTGAACTGATGTTTTTTACATGTTCCTTGATGCCAAAGTAGTAGACAAGAGTGTAAATATACAGAAATTTATAATTGTTCAATTAGTTCCATTAAATTAGATCATAACTTTACTGAAAAATATTTAAAAATAAAATTTGGTTGTCATCTTTGTCAAACGTCAAAGCGTTTTATGACTTTTATTTTTAAAGATATTGTACGTTATGCTGTCCCCTTAGGTCAAAGAGCGAACAAACGAGAAACAAATTGGAACTCTTTATTTGGTTCATCATACACAGACAATGCTATCTATGGAACGCGATTTCAAGTGCTGAGGTGTAAATTAACACCTCTGCACTCTTTCTTCACGATATTTTTCTTCACGTTAGCAAGTGATATTGTTAGTTTAAATTCACAAACGTATGATGTACGTGACTAAGAAAATAAAGTCATTGCCACATGCGGGAACCAAACCCACAACCTCTCAAATGTTTGGCAAGCGTCATACCGATGTGCTAGATGTACACTCGCGTGTTACGGTTACTTTATATGTAGGTATATACTTATATTTTTTTAACTGAACTCAATACGGATCTAGGATTCTAGTGGTAGATTTCGTACCCGGACGGTATTAGCTCGTTCACAATGTAATGTGTCTGATGACTCAGATAGATTACCCCGATCGTGACGTTTCAATATCCATCTTCCAGATGTCTCATTGATTTTGTGGTTAGTTTATTCACGATAGATAAAGAACCTACTACGAATGTTATTTTATACTATGAAAACTGAACAAAGAACAATAGACGCGGAAACAACCTTAAAATGAGTCATGAATTCAAATTCTACATGAATTTGGGCCCCGCATGAAAGTCCGATTTTTAAATTTTTGTGTTTTTTTGTCTATGGAATAGCAGTTCCATCTAGTAGGTACTAATATTATTATTATACTTCATAATAATAATTTATTTTTATACTGTTTTATTAGGTACCTACTTATTTTTTGGAACATAGAGTTCTTTTTACCTGTCGAACAACAAAAAAAATCGTACTTAAAAACGCGGTACCTTTTACTTCCAAATTAGAGCACTTCTTTTTCTGAACGTGATAATAAGAAAACCTAAGCGACGAGCCTTGGAGTAAGCCGAAGAAGCTCCTTTTAATAATAGAAAAGGTAAACTAAGAAATTACTTCAAAGCATCTTCATGGAATACCTCCTCAGAGCGCCGCGCGCGCCAACTACTTGGAAAGGGTTTGCTCTTTCAAGAGTTCATGAAGCACATTGTATTTCAGATATAAGCCGCCTTCAAAGTAATTTGAGACAAATAGGATTACCAGGGTTATTTTTTTAATGTACAATTCGAGACAAATAGGATTACCACGGTTATTTTTTAAATGTACAATTCCTGAAACATGTCGATTAGAATTTATCATTTACAAAAACTTTTGTTTTACGACTTTTGAATATTTTTTGTTTAATTTTCCTCGACCGACACATGCCGGAGTGGCCTGAGGTGGCACAAGACAGAAACATCTGGTCTGAGTTGGGGGAGGCCTTTGCCCAGCAGTGGGACACAAACGAGGCTACGTAAAAAAAAAAAAAATCCTTTAAAAAAAGTTACGGTTTTGGGGCCTCGCTGTTTGAGAGACAATTCTTTAACATTGTACCCATATGTGTTCAATAGAATAGAAATTCTTCTATGTACCTAGAACAATAATTTACTGTGACATTCCTAGAAAGTGTGAAGCGCAAATTTAATAAAATTGTATGAGTCCTTTGATTTCTAAAAATGAAAATCCGAGAAAAAACTCATAGAACATTTTTTTTTTCCGAACAAGCCTAACAGAACTTGTTCTAATCGCAAACTAAGATACCCTGTGATATAGAAACAGAAAAAGAAATGGATAAACACCCAGATTGATGCCATTTATACAAATTAAAGTACCACCGCCCCCAGCAGGAATCAAATCCACAACCTCTGCCTTCGTACTCAAACGTTTGACCGGTTTTAATAGATGTCGTTCAGCAATAGATCATTTTGGAATAACGCAACGAAATTGATTCTTTACTCTCTAAACGTACGATTCATCCCAAAGTTGAGTGTGAACCATCCAAGTCATGATTATTTCCTGATTGATAAATTAATCAATTGATCATTATATTTATGTTTATCCTTCTGCATGTATGTTTAAAGATTTTGTTATTCTTTGTTATGTGCTGTTAGTCTTCCCAATATTAAATAAAAAAATATTTCCTGATATACTTCCTATAGACTGCCCAGACTCAGATGGGATGTATAGCTAGGCTGCATATCTGGGATGTATATCTGAGTTTAGGTAGTCTACTTGTTAGTACTGAACCAACATGATTCGACGTTTACGTTCAATATTTCCAGCCAAAATTTTGCATTTTAAAGTTTGTATGCAACGTTGCTTCCAGATCTTCCAGAACTTCCGTTTGTGGTTGGGGAAGCATATTTCTTAGAAAGAACGTCGTCGGCGGAACTTTTTTGCATTCAATCTGATGGAAATAACTTTTTCAGTGTAAAGCAGAGACCTTGTGGACGGTCCAAACAGTCCAAAAAAGAGACGGCATGAAAGGCTAGCTCAATAAAAGAGCAGTAATTGCGTCTGCGGTAAAAAAGCCAATTCACAATTTTTATTACATTTCAAAATTGCTAAGTTAAGGTTACTGAGTGTTGATTGCAGTATATTCTCAAAATATTGACTGCTTCGTTGGTCTAGCGTTGTCACGTCTGATTACCATGCCGGAGGTCGTGGGTTCGATTCCCATTGGGGGCCGTCGTAAATTTGTACGGCTTCAGTCTGGGTGTATTTCCATGTTCGTGATGTCTTTGCCTGGTTGCCATAACACAGGGTATCCTAGTTTGGAACCAGGATAAGTAATTGTATTGTGTCGAAATTATTATTATTATTCAAATATTAGATTTTTTATACAATTTTAAATTATACATATTAGATGAAATCAAGCTTACAATGCGTCACGATACAGGGCACGCCTTCTCTCAAAGAGAGAGTATCGGCTTAATCACTAGGCGTGCCCACCGCGGACGATTGACGACGAACGGTTTTCTCACTATATTGTTCGATTGGAAAACTTGCCCTTAACCTTCGATTTTCCAGACACAAAATGGTTCTCTCCAAAATCACGGTGAATGGAGTTGTCCCCTCGTCACGATTAATTCCGACAAAGCTTGCACCCAATCAATGGGGATTTGTGGATCTATAGCGCTTATTACTAGAAATTAGCTTTTCCTATGTCGGAACGTTTCGTGCAGTCCATGGCAGTAGAAGTTAACATAAGTGGACTCCTTTCCGCGTTGACTAGGCTTTTTCTTACTCAATTTTATACCATGTGAAATAAAGCTTTCAGATATCCCAAGAAATTTGGTAGGTACATCAAAAACAATTTCACGGCTCACGTACCTACACACACACACACACACACTCACACATACACACAGTGACAAAGTTCTCCTTTGCCCAAGACCCTTCTATTATCATAATTTACGGTTACATTGGACGGAATGATAAGGAATCAGTTTCAGCGGCAATTACGCCGGTCTCTATTGGGATTGCCCCGGATCCAGTATGATTAAATTCGATAACTGTGTTTAAGGTCAGAAGACGTTATTTTGATAACCACAAGTGCTTTTATCGCTTGTCACAGGCGGTAGTAACCGACAGAATTACGGTGATTGTAACCGATAGAATTACTGAGAGGTTCATAATTATTATAATAGTGTTGCACTTAGGTTGCAAGGAAACAGCATAAGGAAGCCAGAATGTTCACTACATCTAAGGTGTTCTGTCTAAGGTGTTCATCCACCTCTGAGTTTAAAACAAGTGATTAAGCCCATACTCCCTCTCTCTTTCTGAGAGAATGCTTGTGCTCTGCAGTGAGATGCATACAGGGCTGTTTTGTTTGTATTTTTACTAGTTTTCGTTCGATATCCATCAGACTTTTCGTAGCTAAAAAATTGTAAAAAATTGTCAACAATTTACAGTACTTTTCCTGCTGCTTTGGGTTCCTCAGTCAACAATATCGTATGACGAGAGTTTCCGTAACAAACACGTTACCAATTTCTACACAATTACCATCTTTTAACAATCTCATTAGTTAACCTAGTTGACTAAATAATCATTGTGATAACTAATTTTTATAGGGTACCTACCTGTATTGGAGTTTGCGTTTCACCCAAGGGTTTCACCACAACTTTTGTTTCATGAGTATTTTGATAGAGTTTAAAAAATGGTGTGTATGTGTCTACATTGTTTCGTAATTTTTTTTTTATTAGGATTGATTGACACTGGACCCCTGTCACGCCTGATGGTAAACGAAAACGGGGTCTAGCATGTTACACACCAATATCGCAGTCTCGAGTCCAGTCGCAGTCATCATCTTTCATAGAAGAAGATCATTGCTACTTTTCACAATAGTTTTACACATTTCTACCAAACGTTGTAATGTAAAAGGCCTAATAAAAACCGTAAATATTAACTTTGTTTCAGGTAAACCCGCGACAGGCGATTGTTACCTACTCAGCTTGCAGCCATGAAGTGCCCGAGACTCCTCATCAGACTTCTAAGTACAGCGTGATTTTGTAATAGTACCTAAGCATTGCTTAAAGATATCATTCATCATCACTAGCCCACGTCTGTCCACTTTTGGCCATCACACCATTTTTCGCGGTCTCTCGCCACCCGCATCCACGCATGCTGACTTGACCACATCGTCCAACCGTGGGGCCGTTGGTGTATCCGCTAACCGGCGTTCGGTTCTTGACCGGCACTTACTGGTCCATCTGCCTTATTCCCGCTTAGCCAGGTGTCCCGCCCATCGTCAGTTCAGAGTTGAGATGCAGTCGCAAATATGGTCTAACGATATCACATGTAGGTTACTTCGAAACTGTGAATCTCGATACAAAGTGGTAAGACGTAACGACTTAAAAATATTATTTTTTGTTGAATGTTTAAGGCAAGACCGCTATTATCCAAAATAAATTGAGCGCCTAACGTAGGACCTTTTTTTTCGCGGAGAAAACGTAGTGTCATATACTTATAAATCCATTTTGCTAACGACTTCGATGTCACTCTGTAGAATTCTCAATTTCCCTTAAAACAACAACCCTGTAATATTACCCTCGTTCATCCCTTTGCTACGTGGGCGAAATTACTTTACCCTAAATCTTATCATCAGCCTTATCAAGTCCCTAGTAAAAAGAGATACAGAGACCCTTTTGCAAAATTTAAAAGGAAGAAGAAACATCCTCTGTAATTGAATGAGCCAGCTAATCTTCAAACAAAACAATTGAGCGCTCGTACAGTCGACGATATATCAACCAAAAGCGGAGTGCGCGCCTAAAGTGCATCTCCGAACACATGATTTTTGTTGGACTGATCGTGCTGCGCGAGAAAATAGTTTGAGAAATAGTAGGCTTTTTGAAGTCTCACAAATTAACATCTAATTACAACAATTTCGACGACCGACATATTCACTCGTCACTTACTAATTTAATTATAATGATTTTGGTATATTTTTTATTATTCAAAACTCAATACAGCTCAAATGCAACCATATTTAGTAATAATTTAGACTCATCTTCCCGATTTTTTTTGTTCATGCGATGGAGTATAAAAAATAATGACCGACGGCCCTAGATCAAGTACCTACTGCACATTTGGAAAGTATTAGGTATACATTTTGTTCAGATTTGAAATACTTACTAACCATTTGAGCAAAAATGCATTTCAAATCACCTGTTTTACATTACGTGCTACAACACTAGCGATCCGCGGGGGGTCTGTTTTTGCCCGAACACAAAGGGCTCGCAATCAGCTCTGAGAATGTATGTGACCGAATATGTATGTATTTAATACACGAACTTTGCACAAACAAACATAGAACGGACGAAAGAATTGTTTTTTTATTTTAATTGAACTTAATCAAAATTATCTCCTAACGTGTCCTACGTTAAAGATCGAGACTACCTACTTACTATAAAAGAGATACAAAACGGACAGTACCAAATCAGCCGGGCTATTCCAAATGAAATCTTCAAAAATAAGTTTATTAGCTTGCCACAGATGAGAGAAAAGAAGTCGTCGCGAGACTCGCAAACAATGGCGAACATTGCGGATTCGAAGGCGCGTAGCTACGCGATGACTTGTAGACGAGACGTACCCACTTGTAGGTTGATGTAGTATAAGATACATTATTTGCTGTACCTCTAATTGAGTACTCTGCTTTAGGAGCGTATAACACTATACATTTTATAAGACGAGGTTAGTGTTAGTTTCGTAACGTTTGCAATGAACCTTTTTTTTTCTTTTTTTTTATGTTGTTGTTTTTCTTATGATAAATCGAGTTGATAAAAGATAGAATATAGTAACAACATATAACAGCCAAGATATTCTATTTTTAACTATATTTATAGAATCTAAGATATATATTTCTTTTTGTATTGTATACAAGTTTATTTATTGAATACCAAAAACCTTATTATAGACTTAGGTTGTAATGCATGCATTAAAACCTAAACAGGTTTAACTGCTGACGTGAGTCGTTTTGTGACAGTCTATATATAATTGACTAATTGCCTAGGATATACATATAGGGAAATACTGGACGATATAATATAATCAACTCAAAAAATTCAATAGACCGTTGGAAACAATGGAAATTGTCGATGGAACCGATGACAAGATTTTATACGGAGCCAGCTAAAACCAAGCTCGTCCTATAAAAAATATTGTATAACAGGTCTTTTACATGCGTGCACTCTACTCAATTACGTTACGGGTGTTTTTGCTACAAAAACTGAAAGGTTGATCAGCTCTTGACCTTACCTCGTTTGTATCTACGCCGTTCTCGTGTACGTGAGTTATTTTCACTCTAATTTGATTATACTTTCCCGTGCCTCGCTCGTTATCGCTTTGTATAATCTGCACCGAGACGATCCTAATTTCCGCGGAGGGTTACGCTTGCTTGTATCGAGTATACACACACGGACAATGTTGACATTGGAAATGTCTTTTCGTTCGCTCCAGTGTAGGCTCTGATTTTAGAAAAACTGCGATGCATTTATATCTCGGAGAGTTGTGAAAATATCATAAGACGCGTATGCACTAGAGCTTTAAGTTCCAAAAGGAATTATTCGAGAAAATCAAAAACGAAAACAGTTATGGCCGAAATTGTGAAAAAAAATTCAAACTTTTCCGAATTTAGGAATTTGGCACTCGATATTTTGAAAACGACGAATGATATCAAAAATTTGAGAAAAAATCCTCTGGACAATTTAGTCAGCTACAATATAAGCTTGAAACAAAGACGATCGTGTTAAGGGTTTGCCCTGTAGCCTATCCTTTTTGAAAAAACTCAGAAATAAAAAGAAACCCTCAAGTGACCTCTGGATAAGCGTGAATTAACAAAAATAATATGATCATTTTTTACATTACATCGATATCATTCGGATGTAAAACCTAACTGCATAAAAAAGTGGGTACTCTGGGCTGCAAGTGATGTAAATTACTTCAGCCAGATGTCGCTACGTAATACAGAGAAGTTTTTAATTAAATTGTTCGAAATTATGCCGATGTCTGCACTTGCCCAGCTGGGAGAGCGCTGGCACGGTTAGCCAGAGGTCGCGGGTTCAAGTCCCGGCATGGGTGGAATTTTTAGCCTCTAAATAGGTTTTTAAAATTGTCCTCAGCACGGATTAGTGCAACAAAACTAATATAAAACTCAGAAAGTCAGAAAGACATTTTTTACTTTATATTTACGACTCGAATCTTTCCTAATGTGCTCGGTAGTCGTGTGAGGTACGAAATATATAAGATTTTTTCAACAAAAAAAATAAATTAAGAAATAAAAACATACAATAATATTTTGAAGTTTGTGCCCAAAATGTATGTGCTGGTCATGCCGCTCAGCACCGACTCCAAAACATTATTGTATTATGAAGTCGGTTTCTATTTTTCTTTTAAAAAATCATTTCACAATTTTTTGTGAATACCCTGGAACTACCAATTACTAAAGGATTCCTCCAATCAGTCTAAATTGTCTGCTCTCCATTGAAGAGTTCCGTTCTCCATCTCCGAATGTCGTCATCAGATCTTCACCAAATTAAAATGTGACCCATCGGACGTTACATATACTCAAACAAAAAAAGAATGGTTGAAAACGGTTAAGATTTGACAAAGTTATGAGAGAACGTAGCAAAAAAACGGTACTAATAACTACAGCTTAAAAAATATATATACGCGTCGAATTGATAACCTCCTCCTTTTTGAAGTCGGTTAAAAAGATATTCTTTACGAGACATAAAATATATAACATAAAAATGTAATAGTATTAATGTGACACTTCATCCATCAATATCGTAAATCGCAAAAGCCGAAACCAGCGTGCGTCGAGAAAATCGAAAAGAAAAAAGTTATGGCCGAAATTGTGAAAAAAAATTCAAACTTTTCCGACTTTTTGAATTTGGCGCTCGATATTTTGGTAACGAAAAATTATATCAAGTAGAGTACATGTAAGTAAAGGTTGATGTGCTGTGGACTTTACCTAATTATATGTCTTTCACATTGGCGTAGGAGATATCCGCTCGCCGACCATCGGAGCTGCGCTTACAAAGATTGTTACAAATGGCCTATGTCTGGTTGCGTTTAGTGTTGTCCTTATCTAATTACCGTAGCACTTGAAATCAGATGTTTGTTTCAACGTAAATAATTCAGATCATGTTTGTTGAATGTCATTAAAATGTACTCGTACAATGTAAGTTGACTTTTGGTAGAGTTTCCATGAGCGCGAACAACAAAATTTGTTACATTTATTATTCTGTACAACCAGAAACGCAAACAGCACAAATTCACGAGCATATTGCATCACCAGTCTCAACCACATTCAAGAGGGATTCGAGTCGACTTCCACGCCACTATTCGAATAAATATTTTTTGACTTGATTTGATGATTTCATTTCAGTGTTGGATTGTTCATAAATGCTCATATAACCTATATTCGTAAACACAATCTTGATGTCTATAAAAAAAGTATTGTCTGTTTTTCGTGCTCAATGTCGACTGGTCTAATTAGAAATAAATCCAAGTTTAACATTGAAATCGTTTCTAATTCTTTACCATATTCCTTCAGTAGAATTTGTAAAATAAATAAAATCAAATAAAATTGCAGTTATTAATATGGTATTAGATTAGGACTATATTATGGTTATATTCAGTATTAAGGTAATGAGGCTTTGCAGCAGACTATAGTTCGAGCGCAACTTCAACTCAACGTACCCAAGAAATCTCATTTCCTTCGCTCCTTCAGTACTATATTTCCTACCCAAAAACATACGATCTACAGCTAAACACTGCCTGTGCCAACCTACGTGGCTTGTACGTGGTTGTACGTGAAACCACGAACTGGCATGATTTATGGACCACGACGATAGCGTGTGCAAAGGATAAAAGAGAAACTATGGCCCCTGCACACCACAACGAGTGACCAGCTTCAACTGAGCACATAAGGTACGACAGCCCACAAGATCTTTATAACACTTATAGATCATAGCCGGAGTTGTACGCCTTGTATTTGTGTAGTATCGAGAGCACGTTTATAGTAAAGTTTTGTTGGAAAGTATCGTCAATGAATGGTAAAAATAAAACATAGCGATGTGCTGCCGTCTACTGTACGCGATAATGGATAAAGCGTTGCACTCTATATTAATAGAATTTACCGAGTTAATTTCATTTGAATTCACTGAGTTGATTTCAGATGAATTTACAAAGATAATTTCAGTTGAGTTCAGTTTTTGGTCTCTTTTTTTCTTCGCTAAATCAATAATTGGCTGGATTGTCAACTCGCAAACCAAAAATATTACCTTTTTCCTGGAGGAGTGTTCAGTGTGAAATTCAGCCTTTTATTTAATTCATTGGTTTTCTAGCTGTTATAAAGCATTTTAAATCACATCTGTGGCCTAATTATGCGCACCAAATCCTGAGCGATTCCAATCGTCTAACTGTCAAATTCCATACTAATTTGACAGTTAGACGATTGGAATCGCTCAGGATTTGGTGAGCGTAATATAGGGGCAGAAAGGTCAAAATGTAGGAAACCTTAGGCATTGTTGTCAAAATTTCAATTTCAGACAATTATTTCAATATACTCAGTATACCTACTTTCATACGAGAAATGATAAAGGCCACATATTGTTATGACGTCAACGGGCTGTACACACGCGATATTCCCCTCCACACAAAAAGGTCTTCTATAACGTTTTTTGTGAGACACAGCGCTTTCCGCCTGAGCAAGTTTTTGTCAACAAACTCAATAATCGTTTGGGACGGCCTCAAATGCCTTGTGCTAGGATGCACTGCACCCGCCTCTGAAAAACTGAAACTGTAATCGATATACTTTACTACTACACTTTTTCATTGCGATTTGAACACTGATTAGTTTTCTCTGTGATTCTTAAAAACCTGGTTAATAAGTACCAGTTAACCACACCTAATTCTTTAATCAAATCCGGAAAACAGGCACGTAATTAAACGCATTATTCTGAAAGCTGTTACTTTATCAGGTCTTTTTGTATTTGATCCAGCTTGTCCTGCTTTCCTACTCTCGACGTAATTATACTCAAAATTAAGCCAAAATTACGTGTTTAAACTTAGAGCGCTTCTAAAACCAAATTATTTAATAATTCAGACATTAATAGTTCAGCACTCAATTGTGACGTAGTGGCAAAAACTCCCACCACATCGACTATTAAACCCTTCTCACCTTAAGACGTCAATCTATAACTGTGTACCCACGGAACCAGGGTAAACCAACTTTAAGGAAAGTAGACCATTGTCCTTAGAAACAAGCGAAATTATCAGCCCGCTCGCACCATTCTGCGGACACCGGATAGATAAATTTAAAAGCCATCGGGCTAATTGGGGAAACAATCACTTCCGGACCCAAACTTATTTCATTAGTAAGCAGTCATTTTGTGAAATATGGTTGTTTGCAAAAATTGTACCTACTTCCTTATCTGTATTTGTATATATGGAAAATATTAAAGGTCTAATTAAGGGATTGCCTATAGCTCACACAATCTAAAATATTTTATAATTGCAAAAGAATGAGTATACTTTTGACAAATATGGTCCGTAACGGAAATAGTGTTGCATGGAATTCACTAACAACATGTTAAGAGGGCATTTTAAGCATCTTTTAATCTGTAGAATTCTGAAGGACCCGATCGGGCCACCGCAATGGTTTTTAATTGTTCTTTTCAATGTCATAATCTAACAGCTTAAAACGCTATGGCACGAGTTTCAAAGAATGATAAGTAAAAAAATAAGTTTCTGACCCAGCAAACGTTGTTTTCCCACATTAATTAGCCTACGACCTATTCTCAGAGCTACCAAAAAAAATTCATAAAAATCGGTGAAGCCGTTTCGTAGGAGTCTGATAACAAACACTGTGACACGAGATTTTTATATATTAGATTTGTACCAAAAATTACATCACTTTGAGAAGACTTTCTTCAGTATCGATATTAAAAAATATTATTATATTTAACCACTTCCAATAAGCAAAGAAGGTAGAACTCGCTCGCACCATCAATCAGCAAAAAGCAGCCTACATAGGTAATGTGCTACGAGACAAAAGATACCAGTTGCTACAGACTATTAGGATGGGCAAGGTGGAAGGAAACAGAAGAATAAGCAGAAGAGAAGAAGAATAAGAATAAACTTTATTTCATAAAGTTACAAAGAATTACATACAGTAGGTACATAATCAAGTAAATAACCTTACAAATAATTACAAACAGAAGGTACGTAATTAAGTTAGTAAACCACAGAACACACATTTTAGCAAAATGTCTGTAAGTACCTACATCAAACTTAGACATACAAAGTTGTCAAAAATGGGGGCCGGTCTCAGCCGAGCCATGAAAGAAAAAGATGACATATTTTACAGAAATAAAAACATTTTCATTTTGTATAATTACTGGCGAGCAATAGAAGGTCAGCAAGCAGAAGAATGTCATGGTGGTGCATCATCAGGGATTTGACCGGTGTTAAAACCGTGGAAGAGTTGTTCAGAGTCGCACGGAACAGAGCGTTATAAAGAGCAGACTGCTAACCTCCAAAGATGGAGAGGCATGTTAATAATAAGACTAAGAAAAAGTGTAAAATACTGAATTCTATTTTTAATTATAATATATTCTTTTTGTTGCACTAACCCGTGCTGAGGACAATTTTAAAAACCTATTTAGAGGCTAAAAATTCCACCCATGCCGGGACTTGAACCCGCGACCTCTGGCTCACCGTGCCAGCGCTCTCCCAACTGAGCTAATGGGCAAGTGCAAGCATCGATGAAATTTCGAGCCTCTTTACAAATTTCTCTGTATTACGTACAGGCAACGACATCTGGCCGACGTGAATTTCGTCACTTGCAGCCCCAAGTAACCCACTTTGCAGTTAGGTTTTTCAACGGAATGATATCGCTGTACCTACATGATTATATATTCTTTTTGTTGCACTAACCCGTGCTGAGGACAATTTTACAAACCTATTTAGAGGCTATTTATTTTTAATTGTTCATACAAATTGAACGCATCGAGTTTCAAAGTTGTATGAAAAATTTTTATTGATAATTTTAAACTTTTGCTTCTTGGAAGTTGTTTAATTTCCGATTCTAAAGAATCAGATTTAATTTTTTGAATTATTTGAATAACATATTGCTTTCAATCGATAGCTGATCGACCTTTACGTTCGTTGCAAAATAACCCTTAGCGTGTTACATTAGAGTGCTTGCACAACGACACTTACGTGACCTACAGTACCTACTGTGTCGCAGGATTGTTAAGTCAGGTGCGTTCCGTGATAATAAAAGAGGGTATCCAAGGGCACGGTAAATTGTTGGTATATTTATAATGTAATGGAAAGGCACCTGAGAACAATAAAAAATAGAAAAGCTTAACTACGGTCTAAATATAAATATAAAAATACAATGAGGAGTTGAAAGGAAGAACACTTAGATTAATTTTATTAATGTGCCTTTGGAATATTTGTGATTTCGTAGATAAATAATATAAGTACCTACGCAGAATAAGGTGACAGACGTGTTATAATAAAATTGATAATAAAGATAACATCTCGTTTACGTCCACTTAGTTCGGAGGCTGAGGAATATCTGTCTAAATACGTCCGAACACTGCGGCAAATGTCATAAAATAGTTAAATTTGGAATAGTAGATGGCCGAAAATGATAAAAAAGCAACGAGGCGATTACCTCGTTACAACTGTAGTACCAGATGAGGTTTTTAGGTCTCTGAGTGAAACAATAGACTGCGTATTAAAGAGATATCTCATTTTTATTTTCAGCCAGTCTTCACCTTTTTACTCGGGCCTATTACGCATAGTAAGCGTAAATCCTACGAAAGTTTTCACGATAACGTTTTTAGGGTTCTGTAACACAATTCAACATAGCAGGCCTTTGGGTGCCAGTTACGGGCTTTCCTTCCGTCGGCGATCCTTTCCGTTCTTTCCTTTTAACTTATCATGAAATTTGTTTTAAAAGTGGTACATATTTAAAACTTGGTAAGATATAATTTTCGGTAAGTTTCTTCACAATTTACATTTTAGATTAAATGGGAGAAATGTATTTTAAGTCTAATGGTACAGTTAAAAGTAGAGTCACTTTAAAGGCTTTCCGATGAAAGATTAGATGTTAGTGCTGATTAAGGACTCAAGCGGATTTAATAATAATAAGTATTTAATGATAATAATAACTTCTACACACTATAACGATAAAAGAATAGTTATTGATATTTTATATGAAATCATTACAAAACATATTAGTTACAGAATGCTTGTTATCAAAATACTTATCATTATTCATACACATAACGTAGTTTTCATTGTAACCTGTATTGGAATAAATATATTATATTCTTATCATATCTTACATTTAAATTCCAAAAGAGATGGATTTTGTGACAAAAGGGCTACAATACAATCAAAAGTTTATAAGATGACAAAGATATTGTCTGGAAATAAAGCCAAGTTTTAGAATAACGGTCTTGTTTATAATAACGGTCTTATTTATAAAAAGTAAAGTGCACTAAAACATTCTTAAGGCGCAGTTAAAGCTGGTTTATAACAGGATCTTCTCCCATAAGCCGATTTTAACTCCGCCTTAAGGCTGATCTTACGTGAAGCATGCTGTCTCGCTCGCACAATTTAATATTTTTAATTATTGTAATAAAATGAGTAAACTTTTAATAAAATGAGTAAACTTTTAAGTGTTTGATGCATAATTAAATTAGAGACATTTTAAATATATTTTAGTTTCCTATAAATAGTTTTTAATAAACGAAAATAAAAAATTAAGCTTTTTCCGCAATTTATTTATCCATCAAACCCTCAGACCACATTCATCAATAATATAATCAATTTGTTTCAATAACTAAAAATTTTAAACTGTGTGAGCGAGACAGCTAGCTCCACATAAGAACAGTCTTAAGAGTAATTTAGTGGAATAATTTTTTTTATAAATAAGACCGTAAAAGTTCAAACTCTGTTTGTCAAGAAATCATTGAATAAAACATTTTGAGTTTCTCTTGACTTACCTGTTAATTTTTACTATTAAAAAAGTGACTGGTGACTAGAAAATCTGAAACCGGTTTGACTCGCGCTTGCCCATTTTTTCTTGCCGACTTTTTTCTTTAAGTTATCAAACTTTTTTCGAGTTAGGCAAATGTAGCGTAATGAGGGAAGGAGGGAATTCCGCCGGATTAACCTCCCCGCTCTCCGGTTTCCACTTACCCACACAAGCACACACACCTACTTTTGAAGACTTTTGCCGCGAAAGAAGTAGTGCTTGGGAGGCGTGAAGCTTGAGGCGAGAAAAGGTCTTTTGGAAGAAATTTGTCTAAAAATGCCTGAGCCATAATGAAGGCTGCCAGTTGAGTTTCATTAAAAAAAACTAGATGGCGCTGCAAGGAGAACAAATGTCATCATACTTTTTAAATGTTGTACGTCGTTATTAATCTGTGATAATCTAAACATCTCTCCTCTCGTCAACGAAACAAGCGAGCAACGTGACGGAAACCACAGAGAAGGTACAGTGATGTCATGTAAATTTTGACATATTATGTGACGTCAGCACCATCTATCGGTAACTTGCGGTACTGGATTTTTTTTTTAATGACGCTTTCAAAAGCCCTCATTGTAAATCCTCCGACTAATACCTATAATGAATCGGCGTTTCCACTTAAACCTTCGGAGGTAAGTAGATTAATATGTTTTCATCTATAGCAGTGGTTCCTTAGCTTAGTAAGGCGCTGATCCCACATTGTATAATAATGTTAATTAAAGAAAGGGACTGGACATTTATTTACCTCTTGCTCATACAGTATTGTCGCCGATATTGTGCGAGGGAGAGGCAAATAGTTGGTCAGTCCCTTCAATTAATACACCTATCACTTTGTTTTCTAGGTTCCGTACAAGAGCGCTTTAAGAACTATACCGACGCGTCGGGCCGGAAACGTGCGGGCGCAAAGAGACGAACAAAAATCTTAGCTACTTTTAACGTTAGGTAGAGACTACAATGGTAGCAAAAAAAGCCGACCATGTCCACGATCACGCGGAACGGGCTTTTGATACACTTGTATAGTCTCTAATTTCGTAAGTATATAAGACTATTTTTGATTGAAATTGTGCCGCCCGCACGTCGCCGGCCGTTGTAACGTGGATAAACCTTTAGTTACTTCAGTAATTCGTAGCGTCGAGCTTTGGGAATCCAAAGCCCGACACTACGATCTGACCAGAGTCTGAAGCTGAAGCGCTGAAGTCATACGACGAGGTTCCTCAGTTATTCTAAGGGCTGTCCGACTGTGTATAGTCCGCACAGATCTTTTTGGCGGTAACGTGAACATAGTCACAGATCGTTTGAACATCGCTTACTGTCTTTACAGTGTATGTGTGAGTAATTGACGTAGTGTGATGCGTAGTAAATTACTATTAGTCAATTACTAAAGTAGTCAATTACTCACACATACACAGTAAAGACAATAAGCGATCTGCAAACGATCTGTGACAATGTTCACGTTACCGCCAAAAAGATCTGTGCGGACTATAATGTCCTGCCAGTTTCTATAAGGCGGTCCCCATTTCCTGAGTAAAATTTTTCCTTAAATAAGTATGTTTTGGTGTATTTATCCACCAAAAAGCGGTGGTAGCCTAGTGGGTAGAACATTGGACTCCGAAGCGGGAGACCCAGGTTCGATTTCCAGTGCGGGCATGTACCTATGACTTTGTTTTCTAAGTTATGTACATTTGTGAAGTTATAGTAGCAATACCACTCGCTAACTGTGAAGGAAAACATCGTGAGGAAACCTGAGTGTCTGAGCTATTTACATACCTCAGCGCTTGAAACCGCCAATCCGCGGTGGGCACGCGTGGTGATTAAGCCCATACTCTCTCTCTAAGAGAAGGCCTGTGCCCTACAGTGGGACTTATATAGGCTGCTTATGATGGTCCACTTTTTCTTTTTATAATAACAAGTTTACGCGCTTATCACAACTTATTATTATCTAAGCATGTTTATAATAATTATTTAAGTACTTTTGATAGAGGTTATGTAACCTTAATTATGATTATGAATACGTACGTATAAATAGAGTTTCGGTCCAAATAGTGAGCACTAAACATCCATTCCCGTCATAGCGGCCATAATCCTCGGCATTGATGGACTGACCGATTAGATTAGACGTATGTTTATTAATATTCGTAGAGGCTGATGCCATGCGGTTGCCTGGCAGAAATTACTATAAGCAAAATAGCTGCCAATTCTACCTTTGTAACTGCAGTCTCTTGTTGTTTTCTGGGATACAATGAAAATATTTTTATCTTGGACAATTTTAAGATGCAACATCACTCGCTAACGCTGAAGGAAATCCTCGTGAGGAAACCCAAGTGTCTATGATGTTCGCATACTTTTGCACTTGCTACGTACAACTCCCGAACTCTAAGTGCGGAAATCTCAGCTCTAACTAATTACGCTAAACGCCAAATGCTTTCTACCTAAGTGTTTTTTTTTTATTTCCTGCCCTGCATTTATAAGGTTTTCTTGTGATTCGGTTGTTTCTCTCTTTTCTTATTTCTTTCAATTTCAATCAATAAGCCACCATTTATATGCACCAACAGAAACGCACACAGATGTAAAGCTTGTTTCTCAAAAATCGACCTACTAATACGTGTAGGCACAAATTTAACATGCCCATATTTATGCGAACGCTTGGAACGAAAGTGATTTTGAAGAAAATTACTCTCTGCCTTCAAAAATTACTTAGATAAATTGATTTAGCCGCCTTACTTTATATTCGTAGGAATCCAAATGTTAGTTTAATAACATAACATAACGCAACATACCATAACATAACATAAACTCACGCCTGTATCCCAGAGGGGTAGGGAGAGACCAGGGACTGCCACTAGCTACGATCCTGACAGATCACTTTCGCTTTCTCAACATTCATTAGTCGTTGCATGCACGTACGCCGGTTTCGGGTACTTTTTTTTCTTGCCCTTTGCGTCTGGGTCGTCCCTTACCGGCCCTTTCACCCACATTCGCTCGATATATTTGTTTCGTCAATCTTTCTTGTTAGTTTAATAATAGGGGTTAAAGTATGAAATTGCCGTTTTATTGCAATAGGTTCTTTGAATTGACATAGAATCTTCATGGTTTGAGGTTTTCGAATGAAACTTTTTTCAAATGGTTTCTATGATGTTCTTTTTTTAAAAAATGTGAAACATTTGAATATCGACTTTCAATTGTTTTTGTTATTCAATTTAGACAAGAAAGATGGATACTGCGAAAATTCGAGTGATTTTTGAATACGAGTTCCGACGCGGAACTAACGCGGCAGAAACAGCCCGCAATATCAATGCTGCGTTTGGAGAGGAGTCTACTAATGAACGCACCGTGCGATTTTGGTTTAAACGCTTTCGTGATGGAAATTTCGACTTAAAGAACGAGCCACGAGGAAGACCGCCCACATAACATAACATAACATAAACTCACGCCTGTATCCCAGAGGGGTAGGCAGAGACCAGGGAGTGCCACTTGCTACGATCCTGACAGATCACTTTCGCTTCCTCAACATTCATTAGTCGTTGCATGCACGCACGCCGGTTTCGGGTACTTTTTATCTTGCCCTTTGTTAATACATCCTCTATTTGGTCGAAGTATGTCCGTCTGGGTCGTCCCTTACCGGCCCTTCCATCCACATTCGCTCGATATATTTGTTTTGTCAATCTTTCTTCCTTCATCCTCTCCACATGTCCAAACCAACGCAACATTGCTTTCTCAATTCTTGTCACTACATCCTCTTTCAGTCCACAACGTTCTCTAATCACACTATTGCGTATCCTATCATTCAAAGTAACGCCAGACATACTTCTCAAGGACCTCATTTCTACTGCATTAATCCTACTTTCTTGCTTCTTTTGCCATACCCAAGTCTCGCTAGCATACATAAGTGTTGGGACTAGCACTCCATTATGGATAGCCAATCTAGCTCTTTTGGAGATGTTTTGGCCACTCACAAAGGAGTGCAATGCACCGTTTACACAATTTCCTGCTTTTACTCTTCTTTCTATATCACCTTCACACTTGCCATCCCTGGTAAAGAGGCTCCCCAAATAGACAAATTCTTTCACTTGTTCCACCCTTTCACCTCTAATTCTTATCTTGCACTCAGTCATTTCATCATCTTTTTCGAACACCATTACTTTTGTCTTACTCACATTAATGTTCATTCCTTTCCTTTTAAACGCCTCATCCATTACTGCTACTTGTGTCTGCAGGTCTTCAACCGACGATGCGAACAAAACCTGATCGTCGGCGTATAACAAGCATTTGACCAGTAGCTCACCCATCCTTATCCCAAAGTCATTCTCTTTCAAATCAGTCAGGCAACTGTCCATGAATAAATTGAACAACCATGGGGAGGCGACACATCCCTGTCTTACACCCCTGCGAATGCTAAACCAGTCAGTATACGCCCCATTAATTCTAACGCAAGCACTGGAGTCTTCATAGAGAGACTTCAGAGCTCGCAGCAAGACGCTGTCCACCCCATACATGGACAGTACCGACCACAGGTCATTCCTCACCACTCTATCATAAGCCTTCTCCAAGTCGACGAACGCACAGAAAACCCTCTGACTTTTGGCCAGAAGTTTCTCCACCATCCGCCTCAAGGAGAAGATTTGGTCCACACATCCCATTCCCTTTCTAAAACCCGCTTGCACATCCCATATCCCATATCATACCGCCCACACAGGTGAATAACGATGAATTAAGAGAGATAGTGGAAGCCGACCCTAGTCAAACTACCCAGGAATTAGCGGCATGGTTTAACGTTACCTTACCCACAATATTGACTCACTTGCGTCAAATCAATAAAATAAAAAAATACGAAAAATGAGTGCCTCATAATCACTCGAATTTTCGCAGTATCCATCTTTCTTGTCTAAATTGAATAACAAAAACAATTGAAAGTCGATATTCAAATGTTTCACATTTTTTAAAAAAAGAACATCATAGAAACCATTTGAAAAATGTTTCATTCGAAAACCTCAAACCATGAAGATTCTATGTCAATAATAATTCAAAGAACCTATTGCAATAAAACGGCAATTTCATACTTTAACCCCTAATATGTTAAATTAACTACATAGGTATTCAAGATTTTTGTTTCGAGAAAGCTAAGTTACATAGATAGTATTACAATATTGATGCAATGTGACACTAAGCCCCGGTTTCTCGTACACTAAGAATATGTTAATTTACGGTTAAGGGGATCCAGTGGGCTAACTAGCGCCACCAATAAAAAATAATATCTTGTTTTACAGATCGTATTTGCAGAAAGTACCTGATCAATGTCTCAATCATGTTAATAGTGATTTTTGGCCGTGAAACTAAAGTATGGTTTATATGAGCCAGTGCGCTGGTGCCAGTTCTATAGACTTCCTCCGGTGACTTGGCTCGTGTTGTTTAGATGAAGCCAATCAGCCTGCATCTTGTCGCAGAAATTCTAAACAAAAGCAAACGCACATAGCTGGCGCGAGGGTTGAGAGGTTAGGAGATGAGGCTTGAAAAATAGACGGGCGCTGTCAGCCAGCGCTGGCTTTTTTTCTAGTACTTTTTACTTAAACATCCATCCTTAAGTATCCATCTTTCTTGTCTAAATTGAATAACAAAAACAATTGAAAGTCGATATTCAAATGTTTCACATTTTTTAAAAAAAGAACATCATAGAAACCATTTGAAAAAAGTTTCATTCGAAAACCTCAAACCATGAAGATTCTATGTCAATTCAAAGAACCTATTGCAATAACACGGCAATTTCATACTTTAACCCCTAATATAAAGTTTATTTAAGTGTACCTTTTTTTTGTTATTTTTATTTTTTCCGATAATTTTATTCGTATTTGTTTTGTGTTTAGTGTTGACCTTTGGAGAACAGAAACCAAATACTGTCTGTATTGCCAGGGAGGCTCTAACAACAATCTCGAAACGTCTTTCACGTAGCCTGCTGCGTCTAAGAAGAGATAATCTCCGCAAAGCTGTGGCAACCCTAACAGGCCACTGCTCACTGAATAGACATTCCCACAACATGGGACTAACCGACAGCCCGCTTTGCTGGGGATGCCTCAAAGAAGAGGAAACACCCGCCCACGTGACCATTCACTGTGAAGGCGTGGAAAAGCAACGGACTGCCATCATTGGGAAGATGAGATCCCTTCAGGAGGCCTGTAATGAAATCAGATCACTGCTGGCTTTCTGGAAACAGGTAGGCTGGCTGGAGTAAACTCACAGATTTGATACGTATAATGGCCCAACCATGAGGCTAAGGGCCGGTTTCTGAATTGAGAAATTTACTAAGCAAGTACTTAAGTAACGTTTTGTCACGCTCTTTTCTGAGAAATTCGAAGAGACAGCACTACAGTTAACTATTTACTTAGCGAAATTCTTAATTCGGAAACTGACTCTAAATGCGGAAATCTTAAGTCTAACTAACTAGTGTTTTGTGTGTGTTAGTCCTGATGGAATAAATGTTTCTCGTTCTCTCTTTCTCTTCAATATTTTAATGGATTGCGAGATTTTAATGTGTAGTACGTATAAACCCCGTAGTAGCGGTAGCAGTTATAGTAGCAATGCCACTCGCAAAGGGTGAAGGAAAATATCATGAGGAAACCTAAGTGTCTGAGGTGTTCACATACCTCAGCGCTTGAAATTGCCAATCTGCAGTGGGCACGCGTGGTAATTAAGCCCATACTCTCTCTCTGACAGAAGGCATGTGCCCTGCAGTGGGACGTATACAAGGCTACATAAAAAATAGGTATACTATAGTGTACGTAGAGGGTTATTTTTAAAATGCACAATACCCGAAACATATCTGTTAGAGGTTGTCATTTACCTACAACAACTTTTGTTCTACAACTTTTGTTTTATTTTTGTTTAGAGTTCCATTTTTTTCAAAAGAATATTTCTGAATTCTTACTGTTTTTTCTCCTTGGCGGAGGCATCGTTTTTTAGATACTGCTTAAAATCATATGTGTTCGATATTACGGGCATTTACTAGGTGGTATAATGATTTCCTGAACACTGACATTGGCAGTGCGCGTAAAGTGCGAATTTAATAAAATTGCATAAACCCGGATATTTGAAAAAATATAAATCTGAGAATAAACTCATAGAACAAAAGTTATTGTAAAGCACAAACGCATTCGGCGTAGTAGAGCTATTAAATAGCTTCATTTATCTTCATTATGGGTATAGGTGTAAGAGGGCTTTGATCTTGTTTTCATTGCTTGATGTTTCGCTTCTAGTACTTGAAGGCGATTCTCAACTTAGATCTCAACTCCCTTCTTCACTCTCAAATTCATTGTATTTATGTGTATTTATTGTATTTATCGCCAATCCGCCTGCCAAGCGTGGCGATTATGGCAAAACCCTTCATGGTTATGAAAACCACGGAGGAGGCCTGTGTCCTGCAGTGGGCGTGGAGTGGCTGATGATGATGATAATGTGTAGTTTCCTGCCGTGGATGTCGTCGAAGGCGACTAAGGAAATTCACTTCCAGGAGACGGGCATCAGCGTCTTCCTGAGATTCCAACCGCATACTGCGATCGCCAACCCACCTGCCAAGTGTGGCGATTATGGCAAAATCTTTCATGGTTAGGAAAACCACAAGGGAGGCCTATGCTGTGCTATCCTGCAGTGGACGTCAAATGGCTGATGATGATGATGATGACGATGTGTAGTTTATTATGATAATTCGATGAACATTACATAGACGAGTCTCTTACTACTTGTTAATTCGATTTTGCAATGTGTATTGGATTGTCATAGTAAACCATGAATTCTAATTCGTTCTATGAAAGAGGCCCCAGAGCGTGCACTTACAAGACTCCGTTAATACACACGAGAGCACGTATTGTAATATTTTTTTTGCAACTAAATAATGCACCTCTGTTTTGTTTTACTGTTTTTGGGACTAGGTAAATTGTTAGCAAAATCCCAGTGTGTGTACAGTTAAAAAAAATTTCATCTCTTTACAAAGTCTTTTCAAAATTGAAATACTTGGCCTTTTGCGATGGCTGGTTAACCTGCTCCACAAGTCGGCGAGTGGTATCTGCATATTTATTCCATATGGCGACGTGCCAGCTAGCTGAAAAACTTCACCCGTTTTTTGTTACGTCGCCGTCGACGTTGTGGAGCTTTTTCCTCTTTCCGACGCGTTCGATCACTTGACCCACTCCCGCTTCGCCTACGACCGTTTGGTACCACTTTGATGGCTGACATTGATATTTTTATTGCTAATTATTTATTGATTTTATTTTTTTGCAAAAAGAAGAGTACAAAGGGTGGATTTAAAGCCAATGACATTTTCTATTCGTTATTTGTAATCTTATACAGGGTGACATCTAACAGGATAGATGTAGAGTTAGGCATTCGAAATAGAAAATGAACGCTAAGTAGTTTACTTTCTCAAAACACAACCGCAGCCGCAATAGCGGTCTATAAAAACACGTCTAGACATAACTACTGCCCATGTTTTCATATAGAACTAGTCCATCTACGCTTCATTGGTTTAGTTGATACGCCCAGCGTTTCTGTGACTACTCGGGCTCTATTCTCTATTCTAGCGTATCTTTTCCTTGGTCCAGCTACTTCAAATTCCACAAGTCAACCACCTTTCGAGCTTCAAGACACTTTTCTCAAGTCAACGCCTAGGGACGACCTAGGGGTAAAACTTCTCATACATTTTTAGTAGGGCAAATTTTTGGTGGGACGAGTTTCTAGTAGTATCCAGCTGCCGGGCGCGACTTAATTCGACAGTTGATGAGTTAAGAGCTCGGCTCGAAGACAATAAAATTCGGTGAGCCTTCGATTAGTAATCATCGCCCGATCGTGCAATTTGTTCGCGGAAAAAAACTATGCTGAAACTTTTTCCCAGCGCTTTTTTCTTGGCGATCCTTCCGGGATTAAAGTGAGCTGTTGCGTTTTTTAGCTAAAACTGGATGTTGAAGGAAAGCTTGTAGAATACAGTGTGGTTTCAAGGATTCCGTTCAAAAGATGACTACTAAACTTCGATAGATAACGCTTACAGCTTCTTAGGTTTCCCCCGCACTTAAACAATTAGCTAGTTAATCAGCCTAATTCACAGAACAGACAAAGCAAAGCCAACTTAACCATGGATTTCCTTCATATATCTTCTTCACAGCACAAACGGTCGTTTTAAAATATAAATAACAAATCAGTGTAGGCGATAAACAACCTCTTACGCCTCACCTCAACATTGACAGAAACAATTTGTTTTGTTTGTGACTATAAAGATAATTCCTTCATTTAACTCCTTTAGTATTAGATATTAGCTCCAAACCATCGCCTGCACAATAATAAAGCCCCTAACAGCCAACTACCCCTTTGCACACAACATTTTATTGACTACTTTAATCTTGTTTACGTCATCAGAGCACGCGTGGAGCCAGCATTAGAGTGGGCAGCCGCCGCAAAAAGTATAAATCCCTTGTAAGGGCCTAATAAATTGGTCTAACGAGCGGAGAGAATCTTGTTAGGGTCGGGGATGGGGCCATAAAGTGATACTCGTGACTTCGGGTACGCTGGCAGAGGCTCCAGTGATCGTGTCTCGGTGGACTGTCGCAGGTTGTGATGTGCATTCGCATGTACCAAGGGAAGAATCTGTTTTAACGTCATTTATAGTCACTAAGGTCATCAAAGGGGGTGAGGTGTCAAAGTTCAGCTGAAATTGCGTCACGTAATTTGTCCGCCCTACCTATTTTGTTAACAGAAAGTGAGACAGCTGCTTTCCAGTCAGTTGCTGCCACGGGTATTTCTAGGGTGACATTATCACTAGTATTTTATGTATAGGCCCGCTACGACGAACTAAGACTGACTTGAGGGTAGACCACATACCCTCACTACAATAATTGACTGTAATCGCCACTTCCGTCTAACCGTGACCACGGCAGCTGCAGCGTTGCCTAAACGTCGGGAATCTAAGGCAATGAAATTTTACCTAATAAATAATCGCGATTAGACCCGTTTAATTTGTAACAATGTATGAGTATCGCGAGTCATTAAAAATACTATGATATGATCAATTAGTGAAAAAACCCTCGAATAAAGAAATGAAAGGGTTTTAAATAGCAATGGACTATTGAGATGCATCTATTTTTTTATTTGAGAAATTCTGTATTTAGTCACATTTCGTTTTTTCATATTTAGATGTAAATCTTGTACCATCACGGAAAGCGCTCGTCATTGACCAATTGTCTTGCAGCCAAATGGCTGCTTCGGATGTCTGCTCTCAAGAAACCTCATTGTTTACAGTGTCACTCTTACCGTGCTCTTACGAACAAACGCCTGTACTGTACATACGCCAGGTCCCATCAGTCGAATTCATGAGCGCTACTTCGTAATATCTTATATTTTAAGTTTTATACTGAATTATAATGTGTATTCTGGGTACTGTATAGAGTGCTTATGTATTAAGTAAATTCATAACTTATTATAACTACATCATTTTAATATATAGTCGATGTGATTCTTACAATTACTCTTTCCTACCAATAGTCCTTCCACTGGATAGTGGATACATAACCCATGGTCAGCTGGCAGAAAATACTCATTAGTATTAAAGTCTTCTTTATACAAAGATTTTTCGTCCAACGCGGACGACCGACAAGACGATAAAAGTCAAAGTCAAAGTAAAAAAAAAATTCTTGCCGGAGAGATGGCAAATGACCGAAAATCTTGGTCTAAAAGGGGCTCCCTTTGCCCTGCAGTGGAACACCCATGTTACGGAGGCTATTTAAAAAAAAAACAATCAAGAAAAGCTACGGTGAATAGGCAGCTTTAACGGTTAGCCTAGACTCCGTGCATAAAACATACACGTCGGTTGCCTCGTCCGTTGCCGATCTTTATTTGTTTACCTTTACTGTCGGGTTGCTACAGATGTGCCCGGTGTATAGCAGACATCGGGAATTATTTGATTTCAGACTATTATGGTTTTTACTATTTAAGAAGAAAGTGACGTTACATGGAAAGTTACATGGTAGTGGGCTACGTGATAGAGCTTATTACGTACTCTACTATCACCTGTACGAAGACTTTATAAAAAACACCTTAAAAAAATCTTCAAAATAATGCACTTTAAGTTGGGCTTTTCTTTTACCACATACTATTTAAACTGCATTTGAGAAGTGTTTAACACAATCATGTTTTTATGAGTAACACCATAACTTTTACACCTTTGTCAACATTTTTTTTTATATGAAGCTTCTATGTACTGTGTTATTTTATCATTATTGGCATCAATAAACGATTATTTTATCATATAAAGACTAAGTGATAAGCCCAATCATGTAGTCATAGTAGACGTACCTTTACGAAAACTAACATTCTTCTGAAACGGTAAACGGTAAATGTCACTTCTGGAAAATCTAAAATATTGACTAAACACAAACTGCAGCCACTGACAATTAGCAGAAGGCTCAGTAAGAACTTCATATCGAATACTATACCTCTTTCATAACATGTAGGTTTAGAGCAGGGTGGACTCGTATGGCTATCTGAATCTCTCAGGATGGCCTTTTTTTTTTAATTAGGACTGGTTGGTACTTGACCCCAGTCACGCCTGATGGAAACAAAGACGGGGTCTAAGATGTTACCTGTTAATTGCCGGTTGACTCTAGTTTTAAAGACACCCAGGTTATATGTCTCTGGAAAAGAGTACGAACCCAGTGGGTGACTACCGAATATAAGTAAAGCGTTTAACCGATGCGCTACTACCATTCACCTACCAATTTGCGATAATTTTATTAGCATACTCGCCGGCCATTAAACTAAATAACTAATGTGAGGCGAGCGTTTTAACGTCAAAAAATTAAACCGTCAATTGACCTGTAGTTACGAGTAAATTCATGTTTAGTCTGTAATGTTGTCTAACAAATGAATTTTTAGGAGTCGGAATTGCCAAACAATACGTCCCTCTATGTGACACCACGTAAATACTTACTCTGTTTATCGTTACTCGTGTTTCGATCCGACCAAATACATATATCAAAGCGGCCAGAAACGGCCATTGATTGATACGGCGAGGGCACAGCTTAACAAAAGAGCCGATTATTCTTTCGGTGGGCTGTTCCCTACAAACCCAAAGTTTGTGTTCCCACATTTATTATTTAGTCCGGTTTCGATTTTCATTGCCATTACACCAAAAATTTAATTGAGTGTCATTGAAAAATTTTACATCTTTAGAATTTATCGTCCAATGGATAACCGCCCTACCTCATTGATCTAGCGGTAACACGCTTTACTACCAAAACAAAGTCACGTATTTGTTTTCCGCTGGAAGCTGTAGTACTCGATAAATAACTTTTACACAACACAATCACTTGTCTTGGTCCCAAAGTAGGATACCCTGTGCTATAATAACCAGGTTAAAACATTGCTAATATGGAAATACACCCAGACTGAGGCCATTTGTACAAATCAAGTATGGCGCCCTCAAATGGGAATCGAACCCGTCTCTGTTTTGGTATTCAAGGCAGTTGATGGCCTCAGTCTGAGTTTATTTCCATATTTTGAATGTCTTTGCCTGGGTTTGTTATTTTTATCCCGGCGAGTTACTTGAAAATAAAAATAACATCCACAATCACTTGTCCTACGTATCCTAGACCAGGACAAGTGATTGTGGTTCACTTGATTGTCACTTGATCAATTGGATACCATCCTAGTTTGGGACCAAGGCAATTGAACCATTCCGGAACAGTCCGAATATTCTTTCGATCACAAGCTAACGTACCGAAGCGTTCAAAACAAACGCTGTATTGTTTACGTTTTGGACACGTTTTGTTTGCGTCCAGGCATGCTACTGTACATTCATCGCTGCACGCCTATAAATCTACGTTGCGCTACTTGTGGGCGTTTATTTTCTATTAAAGCGATGTAATTGAAGATTGTGAATGTTGAATGGGTTTTTTATTAGTTTCATGTGAGTAAAGTGATTCTTCTTATTCGTCGTTACGCTCTTGACTGAGCGCTCGGAGTCTTCATGAAGAAGTTTTATTGTGGGCTGCCGTTACGTGCCTCATGATGTGTCACCATTCCTCTCAGTTAGATGCTGTTCAGGTACATTCATACAACGGCCTGCCCACAGTGGACTTCACTTGGTCGGTCCATCGCATTGGAGCGCGAGCTTTGATGCCCTCTCATTTTACCTATACTACGATACTCTTGATGGAGTTGTTGTCACGTCGCGATACGTGGCCAAAGAAACGTAGGATTTGATCTTTTACTAGAGTTGTAGACTCTAGCAAAAGAAATCAGTAGGGAGCTCTGTCCGGAATAGAGTGATTACAGTTTGTTATACCCACAGAGAGATAGTGATGGTGGACGTTTATTAACAAAAAAAAAAAAACATTAATGGTGTAAGTACTTATTTTAAATATACTTAGATAGTGCATCACTGGCTGGCTTTTAGGGCGTCAATATTAACTTGCCACGTGGTTATCCTTGCAGAATTTGAATTTCCAGTCATTCGGATCATTAAAACTGCACAACTTCATTCAGCCGTATTGTACCTTTACTTTAAGTAAAAGTATTAATTAATAAATTATAACGCTACCTACGCTAAAAATACGTATCACTCTGGTTAGTTTCTCTGAATTGAAGAAGAAGAAGAAAGACATTTATTATACCAACAAGATACATCACAGAAACAAAATTGCATCTTAATCGCAATTTCCAACCACAACGTTTCACACACTTAGTTTCACTGAATTGCATAATAATCGCAATTTCACACTACAACGCAATTTCACACACACTTAGTTGTAATCGTAGCTACCCTCTGAGGCCGCAGGGGAATTGTTTTAGCTTATCCCTGATAAAAGTGCACGTGCAATGTGCATCCGCGCTACAATGGAGTACAATAAAGTTGGCGCGCAATTTATATGTCCGGAGGCGAGGCTACCTAGTACCGCGTCATTATGTGGTACGGCGGTCGGGAATACGGTACAGGGAAATACGGCATTATATTATTATATTTTTACGCATAAAATGGGTAAAAGGCGTGCATTTGCATTTCTTGCACTTAAAGTTGTCATTTGGGAGTCCTCATGATTTTTGGCAACGTTAAATATTGCAACACTGCCTTTAATTTTTTTCTCTCTGTGAATTTGGCTCCTAGTGACGATTTCGTGTTCTTGTATATTTTAATAATTTGACTGAAGTCAAGCTAATCCTATGTCTTTTCGTCTACTACAGTTCTTAGCTAGACCAACCCGAATAACCTCTTCAGTCCTGACCTTGAAATTAACAATGGTCTTAGGAGGATAATGACTAATAACCCGAACATTTTTGAAGTTTTCATACCTAAAGGATGAAAAATACAACGCTCTTTACATTTAGAAAATTATCGTTTGTAAAGAGGCTCGAAATTTCGCTGATGCCTGCACTTGCCCATTAGCTCAGTTGGGAGAGCGCTGGTAGAGTGTGAGAGTCTGGGTATGTCGTGTCTGGATATGTGTAAACGTGTGTGTATTATAGTACGTGTGTGTGTTGTTGAGTATGGTGGACAGCTGTCAGATGGCCAAAGTGCATACAAAAACAGCGACTGTCAGCGTACGAAAAACCGGGGATGAGAATCATGTTATATTCTACCGATATTATATTCTACCGTACCAAGATGTAGACGGTGCATCCCTTTCTTTCCATAGTTCTCTAGCCGGGATCCCTTTGTTCCCTTGTTTAAAATAATCACGTTGTATTCTCGCGTGCAGTTTCTCCGTAGCTCCACTTTGCATTTCAATTTTCATCTTCTGTGTTGCAAAGTGTGGAATGACATCGCTGTTTTCTTTTATCGTCTCGTTATAAATGTTGCTATTGCCACAATCGACAAACCATCGCCTTTACAAACTGAATTCGACTCTATAACTTTAGCTCTAGAACGGTCTAAAACGTAAATATTTATAAGGGCTGAAAAGCACTAGCTGTTACTTAGAATGCGGCCAAATGCCCGCATTTATAGAAGATATGAAAATGTACTGAAACTCGCGCACTCGCGATAGGATTTTATCATTTCATTCACCCGCACCCGCACGAGACCTCGCGCTTGTCAACAGCTAACGACAAGCCAGCAATCGACAAAAACATGTTGTGGAATATTTTTTATTATTAGCGTATTAGTGTCCCACTGCTGGGCAAAGGCCTCCCCTTTAGATTTCCACTCCTTCCTATCACTGGAATATTATTTTTTATTTCATATTAGAAGGATTATCTGTCGAGAGCTCGGTGCGACAGTCGCGTTATACGCCGTACGTTACAGCGTTTCCCTCTAGAACCTATCAACCCTGGCCAGGGTCTCGGAAGACGTCGTACGCCTTCACCAGTTCAGGAGTTGCGATTCTACGTGAGAAGTCGGCTGTTGCAGAGGAAAGGTGAGTCGTACTCCCTTGCTTTGTTGTCGGATTAGTGCAACCCGAGTCATCGATTTTTAATTAATTTTCCCCTAAAATCTACAGTCCACTTGTCGATACAACATTTCTGGTTGATACGGTGATAGCCTAGTGGGTAGTACATTGGAATAGGAAGCGAGGGACCCAGGTTCGATTTCCAGTGCGGGCATGTACCTATGACTTTGTTTTCTAAGTTGTATATTTTTGAAGCTATATTAGCAATATAAGCAGCCTATACACGTCCCACTGTAGGGCACAGGCCTTCTCTCAGAGAGAGAGTATGGGCTTAATCACCACGCGTGCCCACAATATCACTCGCTAACTATGAAGGAAAACATCGTAACGAAACCTGAGTGTCTAAGCTATTCATATACCTCAGCGCTTCAAATCGCCAATCCGCGGTGGGAACGCGTGGTGATTAAGCCAATACTCTCTCTCTGAGAGAAGACCTGTGCCCTAAAGTGAGACGTATATAGGCTGCTTATTGTATTGTACGTGATAAATAACTGAAACTTACCATAGTTAGCTAACTAGTAAAAAAGGGAGTGTCCATTGTTATTCCGGATATTTCCTTATATGTTTTCTAAAGCAATATCAACAATACGTGCTTCGTTGTCCTCAGCAAGTATGTTTGACAGTTACTGCTGCCCGCGTTAACAAGCAGTAAGCAGTCTGCTCCATAGGCAAGCTTTGCTTAAGTGTGCGTGGTTTCACTGTGTGGTTTTAGTCATCAGCAGAAAAAACATTTGTTGTCAATATTGTATTACAAAAACGCGCCTGTATCCCGAAGGGGTAGGCAGAGAGAGAGACTAGGGTTTGTCACTTGTCACGATCCTGACAGACCTCGACAAAGTAAAGTAAAGTAAAGTATCGTTTATTCATCTACGTGGGTAAATAAAATAGATCTTCATATACAGAGTTTCAGTGCATTCATTAGCCGTTGCACGCGCGCACGCCGGTTCCGGTTACTTTTTATTTGTTGTCAAATCAATATGAAAAAAAAGTTTATTGCACAGAACTACAAATAACAGCATCTAAAGTAACTTTGAACTAAAATAAATTGTATAATGGAGCACAGTATCCCGTTCAGGGTGAACTTGAATATGTCCCAACAGCAGTCTCCGTACAATTGTAAAATAAAAAGTAAAAGCTAAAAGTCACTTATTTAAATAAAATAAAGTTAGGACGAAAAAAATCTTGCAGAATATTTGGTTGGAGTGCAAAGTTATGTAACCAATGAGCTTCATTATAATGTAATAACAGCTGAGAACTATTTCGCCACTTCAGGATCTCAGTACTTATCAGCCGGTTGCATTGCGTCTGTACGAGTGGTCATATAAATTAAGCGCTTTTACCTCTAGTCTGAGAGTGGTCAGTACCCGTTGTAAAATGCTGTTCAAAACAAAATAGCAACTTGACAGCGCACTCAAGTGTAACCTTAAAGGCAAGAGCCCTAAATCAATTCGGGGCACGTTTATAGTTTGAAGCCAAAGGTCGGAAATCACGAATATTTACAAATAAGTTTTACATTTCAAAGTTTAAATTTCAAGTCATTGGTAAGGCAATTATACTATCGACCGCGCTTCCAAACTCAATCGAATGGTACCCTCTTCTGCAAAGATTTATGATTGGGTTACACCATGGAGTGCTTGCCACGGACTAGGTAGCTCTCTAATCTCCTACAAATCGCCAAATCCCTGTTGTTTCTCAGAGAAACACGTCTCATGTCTCGCAATGGTCGGGGGAAATCCCCATCTACCGAGCACTCAGGTGCAAGCAAACTCTTTCCGCTTGCATAGTGCTGGTTATCACTTTTTGACGAGAAGTGGCTCTGTTTCTAGTGATTGTATTCTGACCCTCGATTTTCCGTACACTATCACCGCTAGAAACCTCATAAACGTTTATAAAGCATCTCTAAACCCGTGACAAAATCACTCCCGGTTTCTCATACACTTACAGTCAGTTTATCTACTGTTAATAGCTGACAGTTGGCTAAAGTGCAAACAAAAAAACCAACTGACAGCTTTTAACAGTAGATGAACAGACTGTAAGTGCATGAGAAACCGGGGGTGATTTTGTCACGGGTTTAGAGATGCTTTATAAACGTTTATGAGGTTTCTAGCGGTGACGTTAACTTTGTTTGGTATTATTAAACGTGCCCCGAATTGATTTAGGGCTCTTGCCTTTAAGGTTACACTTGAGTGCGCTGTCAAGTTGCTGAAAATCATGGAAAATCTGAAGTGTATTTCGTTTGGAAACGAAAAGAAAAAAACATACCAACCTCTAATAGTGAAAATGAAAACAGCGGTATAGCACTGAAAGAAGCGGAAGAAATTATCTTAGGCTTCTAGTTTTAAACTGCAGCTAGTTTTATCTCCGCGTTACGGTTAAAGTGCCTACGTCGGATTAAGTTCGGATTAAACTGTGTAAAAAATGGTTTTCCTCGACAAAGTTGGGAAACTTCTGTAATTGTGAAAATAGCGAAGGCCAATTTTCTTCGCAGTTTATTTGCTTATGCCCCGACTGAATTTATTAATAAGAAATTGCGAAACGCAACAATGTAAGGTGCACGCAGACCACGTCATCATCATCATCATCAGCCATTTGACGCCCACAGCAGGACATAGGCCTCCTTCGTGGTTTTCATGACCACGCGGGGTTTTGCAATAATCATGTATTGTATATTAATGTGCGCCTTGATAGTATAGTTTTTACGCTGTTTCTTCTCTTAATGTATTAATAAATTATGTTTACCCCTTTTTTCTCGCATTTAGGATGTTTGCTATTTTTGTGTAATTTGTTTGTGGTGTCAAACAAGTATTTTTAATTGAATTCTCCAGTGCAGACCACGAACTAGCAAACGCAGCGTATGAGCCACCGGCTCGCTGGACCGACGATCTGAGGCAGATTGCTGGTAACGGCTGGATGAGGATGGCCGGCGACAGAAGGAAGTGGCGTGCCTTGGGGAGGCTTATGTCCAACAGTGGATGAGGCTGTACACTGCTGGATTTAATTGATTGAGCAAATAAACTTATTTCACTACGATACTCGTAAGTTTTCTAGAAGATCTGATATCACTTTTAGTAACAACGCCGTTCTTTATCCTTGCGATATCATCATCATCATCATCATCATCATCAACCCATTATGTCCCCACCGAGGGGCACGGGTCTCTTCCCTGAGGAACGTATAGGCATTGCGATATATTTCTTGTAAGCCAATTTGTGAAGTTAGTAAACTATAATGGTACGCCACCTTAAAGTTTACTTTTGTTGCGCGACATTTTGCCCCACGTTGGGCGCCAGTGTTGCCCATCAACGTCGTCGGTGATAGGTTAGAACGATCCGGCAAAGAGGGAACGGCAAAGGTTATATTACGTGAAGCTTGCCGGCCAGCTCCATGGCATGCGAGGGGACAGATTTGATTACATTGAACTATGCTACCATAATAAAATATGTACTCGTACCTCGCACCGGCCATCCGTCTTTCCTTTTTTCATCGTAAGGTGATCTAAAACAATCTATTGGTAATAAGGCCTATTGTACTATGTACCCTTGTAAATATATTAAGTTTGTTTTTTTTCTGGTTTAGGTAAAATTTTATTAAGCTTTTCAAAGTATAATAAATAAATATAAATAACGTCCCCACAACACAATTTCTGGTCCTGGTCCTAAATTAGGACAGCCTGTGCTATAGCAACTAGACAAGGACATCAAAAACACGGAAATACACCCAGTTGACGCCATTTGTACCAATGTACGACGGCACGCAGTAGGAATCGAACCCACGACCTTCGGCATGGAAATCAGACGTTAAACGGCCAACGGCCATATAATATTCGTGACACACTCTATTATACCTACTTTGATATACTCCAGATATCCCATTTATATAAAATATGCGAAGTTCTCGTCAGACTTTTAGGCGTAAACGACAAATCAAAGAATTTTGCGCATACCGTACGTATGTACGTACATATGCCACGACCTTTGGATTGAAATTCATTTGTCCTTATCCCAAGGTACCTAATGAAATCGGGGCACTGCTGGTTTACTATACATATTTCATTCATCAGGCATTTGACGCCCACTGCTGGACATAGGCCTCCTTCGTAGTTTTTTTAACCATGAGGGGTTTTGCCATAATCGCCACGCTTGGCAGGCGGGTTGGCGATCGCACTATGCGGTCGGAATCTCAGAAAGACGCTGCTGCCCGTCTCCTGGTAATTGTTTTCCTAGTCGCCTTCTACGACATCCACGGAAGGAAATGCATGAATGAATGGACTATACATATTTAGCTTACTATATACTCCCAGTTCTGCTCCTTAGTGTCGCCCTTCACTAAGGTTGCCTTTGGCGCAATCAGAATGACATTTTAGATACCTAGTAGGTAGTCAGTTGCTAGAGCTTGCAAATTATACGATGCAATATTCTATTTGACATTGCCAGCACCACAAACTGCAACATGTACAGGGGTCCGGAACTTTAGTGAGTGACTCTTTTGAGTTTGCCTTGAAGATTACTCAGGAGTAAAAAAAACGCCCAAGTGCGAGTCGGACTCGCGCACGAAGGGTTCTATATCTGTACAACATTTGAATATTTCATGCGTCTACCTGTTGCCGTTATTAATATCGAGCAACAAACGGCAAAAAAATCACGTTTGTTGTACGGAGCCCCGCTTAAATATTTATTTTACTGTATTTTTAGTATTTGATTTTATAGCGGCAACAGAAATACATCAACTGTGAAAATTTTAACTGTTTAGCTATTACGGTTCATGAGATACAGCCGGATATTGAAGTGGATATGGGCAGGACAGCGGATATGACGAGAAGAAGGCAGGTGAACCAGGACAATAACAGACAGACAGTCGAGAACAGGAGGACGGTCAGCGGGCAGACTAGCAGCCCGATGGCCCAGCAGTCAGCTGCGGTGAGCTGAAGATGATCATGCCAGCCACATTGCCGTTGTTTTTATATTGTATTAATAATAATAATAAGAGGTAATATGAAGTCCCAATTTGCCTTTTTATTCGACACACATAGCAGAGCACTTCCTTCCTCACAAAATCTTTTTCTCTGTAGTCTCACCACTCCGGCTATGTCTCTTACTCTTTCTCCGTCTCAGCTGTTCGTCTCTGGAACGCTCTCCCTGATGATATTCGTAAAGCTCCCTCTCGGAATTCTTTCAAAGCTCTTGTCCGGAAACACTTCCTCCAGAAGTGTTATCCCAACCAACCTTAGCCCCTCGTCATGATCAGAGTCTTTTAGCTGTATGTTTTCTATTATATTTAGGTACATATTCTACTATATTTACATACTTCGTTCTCATAATTATGTATGGTAAATTTTAAATATCATTGCCTTCCTCTCCAGTAGTGTGTATAGTATTTTATTTAATATGTAGGTCTATTCAATCCTGCGGTTGACTTGTAGAAAATGCTTATGGCATTAAGTCCGCCGTATTGTACATTAGGCTAAGTGCAATAAAATTAAATAATAAATAATAATAATATGAGCAATTATTAAGTGCTCGAACCTCCGGTATCTCGTACTGTTACTGTTAACAGCTCTTAGTTGTTTGTTGTATGCCCTTTGCCCAACTGTCAGCTGTTAACATTAGATTAACAGCTTGTTAGTACACGAGAAACTGGGCGTTACTGAGCTGTGCTTCTGTTAACTCAGTGCACCATCACTCCGTATTCACTTAGCTCCGCTAGAACTTCTCAATGGCTTCTAGATCTAGGGACTGGCCAGTATTTGCGATGGAATGTCTAATGTTTAATCCGATTTACATCTATTGCTGAGCGAGCTCCAGTGCGCCTTTCAGAACGGACGCGGGGAAACTTTCAAGAGGCTTGGGGGTATATAGGACATTCGAGTACGTACACAGATTGTGCAGTTGGCTTGTGAACTACCCGAGGGCTAAGAAAACTGCTGTCACAAGCCTTGTGAATAAAGAGGACAGCAGAAAAATCGAGCTAGGGTCTCAATGTATTGACACTAACTTTTTGGTTGAAGATTTTACGGTCTACAAACTTATTCTCCTTTACTTTTCCGGTAGCTTTCATCGTTTCAGAGATATAGTCAAGCAACAAAAAATCGATCGATTGGGACTTTTGACATAGCATTGTAATGCCGTATTTAAGACCTATACGAAAATCCAGCTTATTCTCTAACTCAGCGCTTTATTTAGTCATTTTGACCAGACTAAAGTTGAATTATTTGCGATGAACATATTTCTACATTAATCGTGATTTGGCTCGTCATAGGGGTTAACATTAATTTTACTCATATGACAGACAGACGGACAGTGCTGTCTTAGTATTAGGGTCCCTTACCCTTTGGGTACGGAGGCCTAAAGTGGATACCGAGATTATCTTTTCATTGCGTATTTTCTTTGCGTTAATTTATTACGAGTATTCGTACTCTGTTACTGAATCTGAAACATTTCCGGAATGTTTTCTTCGATATTTATTAGTTATTTGGCATTTGGACGCAGGCCGCTTCCAACTGGAAATCCATGGAGGAGGGCTATGTCCAGCAGTGGACTTCTTGTGGCTGAATAATGATGATGAGGATGATGATTTGGCATTTTATTACTTACGTAGTTTGTTGGCGGACGTACCAGGTATCACAATAAAAGTAAAAAAAGTATTTACTCAGCTCTTTATTGCCAAATTGGAGACAGTGTCAATGCAAAAAAACAGTAGTTTTAACTCAACCTTTTAGATAGGTACAATCGGCAGCAGTCCGGAGGTTAATTATTTGTTGCAAAGTCACCTGTAGGGTAACAGAGTAAAGCGCATGTGTGTAAAGGTTGATCAGTTCACATTACAGTACAAATTGCATTAAATCTCTTACAATGTACAACCTATTGCACATTAAAAACTAATGAATACTAAAAATATACCTCCAAATATGGACCAAAACGTACAAACATTATAAAATCGGAGGCGCCCGGTGGGGGGTTAGTGCAACAAAAAGAATAAAGCGGTTACTCCTCAGTCCTGACCTTGAAAATAACAATGGTTTTCAATTGTTATTTTCAAGGTCAGGACTGAGGAGGATAATTCATCAAACTAATTTACAGTGAAGGAATATGTACGAAGTTTTCCTTTTATAAGTGTGTCGCCTATTACTCGTTAAGTTGTAAAGTCTTCTTAGCCGTGATAGTGTTTCTTTTAAGTTCATTACATGTGCTACTGCCCCGAATTTTTTCACTTTTCTACAATCAACCGTTTAGCCAGGGAAGTGGGGGGAACCATAATTTCCAAACGGACCCGCAAATCGTAAAATTGATTTTTTACACTCACAATATTTTTCAACGACCCATGCAACCATATCCCACACTATGGAGTAGGGCGAGAAAAAGAATTGCATAAACATAACATAAGATAAACTCACGCTTGTAACCCAGAGGAGTAGGCAGAGACCAGGGACTGCCACTTGCTACGATCCTGACAGATCACTTTCGTTAGTCGTTGCATGCACGCACGCCGGTTTCGGGTACTTTTTATTCTTGCCCTTTGCTAATACATCTCCTATTTGGTCGAAGTATGTCCGTCTGGGTCATCCCTTACCGGCCCTTCCATCAACATTCGCTCGATATATTTGTTTTGTCAATCTTTCTTCCTTCATCCTCTCCACATGTCCAAATCGATGTCGATCTATTGCCAGGTTGGAAGCCCTGCATTCGTAAAACGTAAAACGTGTTCTATTAACATTAATTGTACCTTAATCTAGCTCTAGTTCGACTGGAGATTTCCGCACTTAGCCTCATAGTTGGACCATTGTACGTAGCAAGTGCTGAGGTATGTAAATAGCTCAGACACAAGGGTTTCCTCACGATGTTTCTCTTCACCGTTAGCGAGTGGTATTGCTACTATAACTTCACAAATGTCCGTAACTTAGAAAACAAAGTCATTGGTACATGCCCGGATTCGAACCCACTACCTCTCGAATGAAAATCTGGCGTTCTACCGCTCTGCTACCACCGCTAAACGTAATTGTCACTCATTTTCGCCCAGCCTTCGCAATTGTCTACAACAAAATTTTTAAACTAAATGCAAAATATCTGTCATTTTATTTCCTAGAGCTTGTATTTGCTAAATTTTTCAAAACAGTGAACAAGGATATCATCCATTTGCAGTCTGATAAATCTGAGAATAGGTCGTACGCTAATTAATATGGCAAAACAACGTTTGCCAGATCAAACACAAATATCTTTATTGAGAAATACAATTTGCCACTGTGCAATTTGAAACCCTTGCTCCCAAACTAGGATTACCTGTGCGTCAGGAGCAAGTGACTTCCCTCAAATATGTGTACAGTACAATAATAGAGATCAGCTAGTAATAATTTAAAATTATAGAATGTGCGAGCGAGAGGCTATGCCGAGATGGTATAGTCGAGCACCACACTTTACATACGTGCACTCTAATCAGATACGTTAAGGACGACTCTGCAATAAAAATGTAAAATTTAACCTGCTGTCGACTGCTCCGGCCACTAACAAGACTTTGGTCTGTTTACTTATTTCTTATGCACTCAAAGCAAATTTCAAGTACGACCGTTAAACTTCGATCTGAGTTAAGAGCAACTGTAATTCAATTTTGTCTGTTCTCCGTGTGCCATTTACGGGAAAAGTCATTGTGTTTTCGCAAAAAATAAGCTTCTTCGAAATACCTTCGCAGAATACGGAACTGGCATTTAATTACGGATTGCGGATTTCAAAAGTCGTTTCCTCTTTTATTGAGTTCTCGTAATTATTATCCTTAAATAAAGCCTCCCAATAAGCTATAGTTACACGAAAACGTTGTGAAATATAAAATCGACAATTTGGTCTATTGGCATATAGCTTGACCGGTTTTGACAAGTAAGGTGTCATGCAACAAGTCAAAATAATTGGCAGCGCGAGGTGTTAGATAATGTAACAAAAAATCAAAATGGCTGACGTCAGCAATCAAATTATGAGCAGTGTCACTTGGAAGTATCGAAGACATTATGTATGTAGCCTAAATACGTCCCACTGTAGAGCACAGGCCTTCTCTCAGGGAGAGAGTTTAAAATGTTTAGAGAGAGTTTAAGGAGTTTAAAATGTCTATTACATTTTGAAACTCAGCCGGAACAAACCAATTTATTTCAAGTTTTTCGTTTTTTAATAAGTTTTCGTACAGGCATCTTCAAATAGCACAAGTAGAAAATTTACTCTTGCAGCTGCACACCGCACTTTTCAACTCTTCCGCAACCACTAGAGCTCTAAGAAGGCGTCTTACGGAGCCTGAAGGAAAAAGCTAACTCTTCTGTAACTGCTAGAGCTCTAAGAAGGTGTGTCATGGAACCTGAAGGAGAAAGCTAACTCTCACAATTGCGTAGCACGCTGTTCAACTCTTCTGTAACCGCTAGAGCCCTAAGAAGGCGTCTTATGGAACCTGAAGTAGAAAGATAAGTCTTACAATTATATAGCATGCTATTTAACTCTTCTGTAACCGCTAGAGCTCGAAGGAGGCACTTTATGGAACCTGAAGGAGAAAACTTACACTTACAATTGCGTAGCGCGCTATTCAACTCTTCTGTAACCGCTAAAGCCCTAAGAAGCCGTCTTATGGAACCTGAAGGAGAAATCTAACTCTTACCATTGTGCATCACTCTATTCAACTCTTCTGAAACCGCAGGAGCCCTAAGGAGGCGCCTTATGGAACCTGAAAGAAAAAGCTAAATCTTACAATTTCTTAACGCGCTATGCAACTCTTCTATAACCATTAGAGCCCTAAGAATCCGCCTTGTGAACCCTGAAGGAGAAAGCTAACTCTTACAGCTACATAATACGCAATGCAACTTTTCTGCATCCACTAAAACCCTAAGAGGGCACCTTATGGCATCTTATGATAGTAAGGCGTATTTTGAAGACAAGAAACTTTCCTCGTGTAACGGAGCCTTAATGCCGCTTTTAAGGAACAACCCTCCCTTGTAAGGGTGTTTTTCTTTTCCCTTTTTTTAGAGAAAGCGTTTCCTCCTATTTTCAGTAATAAGATTTGCTTGAGTGGAGAGGTTATTTAATTTTAAGTAGGTATGGCCGTCGATACACCGCTTGCCTCTTTTCGCCGTCTAGAATATGTTGACATATTTACTTGGGTTTTTTTTTGAGTCTTTTACTTTGATTTTGATCCGGTCTAATACCGATAAGATATATTGACCCTCAGTGTACTGAACATACTCGCGGGTACGAAGGAGGCCTATGTCAAATGGCTGATGATTACGATGATGATAATTGCTAAGCATCAAGTACCACTACCAATAAATGGAAATAAAACTAAACTTAAAAAATGGAAACTAATAAAATAAATAAAAAAATAAACGAATGGTTTATTATTACTACAATGTGTTATTGATATAACGCAAAACATGAAAACCGCTAAACATGAAAAACGTTGAAAGTTGTCAACTTCTTTTAACAAATTAACCTTATTAAGTATCAATATTGCATGAAAAGTAAAAACATAAAAAACTGGAATAAAAAATTACCAACAACCTGTCTGCTAAGCACTAACTACAAAGCAGACGGGACCAACCTAGTTACAATGTTGAAATTGGGTCCCGCCTGCTTAGTAGTTAATGCTCAGCAGTAGGGTTGTCGACTATTTTTTATTTCAGTTTTTTATTTTGGTCTTTTTACTGTTTTTTTTTTTTTGTCAAATTTATGCCGATTCCATACAGCTTATGACACTCGCGCAAACACGACGTATCGATTGAGGTCTTATTTATCAAAATCTGAACATTGGTTAAGAAGTTATGAGGGAACATGGAATCCGACATACTTACAAACATACATACACTAATAAATACCAGCCAAACACAATAACCTCCTTTTTGGGCTCCGCCGCAGACGGGGTAATAAAAATGAGAATTTTATAGTTTTACTCACGAGAAGTCGTTTAATAAATCTTACCAAAGAATCAGTTTTGAAGTGTTTAGTGTTATTTCAATAGATTATATTCTTTTTGTTGCACTAACCCGGGCTGAGGACAATTTCGAAATTTTCAAATGGAATTTTTAGCCTCTAAATAGGTTTTTGACATTTCAATAGTTTAATCACTACACCTGTAAAAAGTAAGCAGTGAAGTGCTAATTAGGGGTAATATAATCACTATTCTTAAGCTAACCATATTATGCGCATCAAGAGCACAAAGACTGTGCAATTAATGTTAGAAAAGTGTCAGCGAACTTTAATTTACTGTCTGGAGCCAAGCCATAGAACAAGGATAGAATAGAAGAATATTCCTCTATTATGTAGGTACTGCACAAATACTCATGTGACAAGTACAGCATGCACTACAAAGAAATAAATTATGTAACTGAAATTAAATAGACGCCTTTGCTAATTGATTGTTTTGGTGATTTTGTCATAGATTTCGTCAATAGATTTTAACCAAACTTATATGTGACTCTCCTTTGTAACACTTTGTAACAGAAAAATAATCAATGAAATCGGAAACATGATAAGGAATTAACGCTGAACATCAAACATAAAAATATACCTATATCGCCGAAATTATGATCCTCCTTTTATTGAAGTCCGTTATTAATGGGACTGAGTAGAGAGAAAGAGTTAACCCTGACACCAGCAATATTAGATAGATACACAATCGGATAACTTGATAAATAAATTATGTATACTTGACATCTAAGTCAACCTGTAAATTAGTCATAACTTAACATGTATACTAATGTTTGTTTCTCATTAAATATCTTTTCAACACACTTGCTTATAAAATGACTCTTATTGCACTGAATTAAGGCACATAATGTGGCTTATTATCAAAGCGTGCGTTTTGCATTACCATTATAACCAAGTGCGATAATGTAATAAAACCTTTTTCTTCAACCTCGGAGAAGGTTTGATATCATTTTGATGTATAAAAAAAATGTTTAGAGTTATTTCGTTCAGTGGTACAAATCAGTATCTACCTTGATAAATTCAAGCATTTCCGTACAATAAAATTAGATTTTTAGCATTTTTAAGCAAACACTTTACAATAATTAATGTAAACCTAATAATTAACATAAAATTTATGAATAGGTTAGCAACCTCATTATATCTAGGTGGCCATGCATTGCAGCCATCTTTGATGGATGCGCGCGCACAAGAATACTGTTTTGAATTTTACCGCCATACATAACACGAATCACGCACGAAATAGTAAATTACGATACTAGTGCGAAAAGTAGGAAATTCGCAACGAGTGGCGATAAATTAAAACACGACCGAAGGGAGTGTTTTATATCGACACGAGTTACGAATTACCTATTTGCACGTGTATCGTACAACGTTTTATAGTACATATGGCCCTTTGAAGTTTCGACATAGGTACGTAAAGTGCTCATTATCGCACTAGTGCGGTAATGTAGCACCATATGTAATATAAAAAATATTGTTTTGATACAACACTCACTTTTTTTATTCACAAGTGTGTTGAAAAACGTCGTATGATACTCGTGAGATTTGGCCATTGCAGCACTCGGTTCCATAAAGCCCTCGCCTGCCGGCTCGGGCTTAGAAACCACCTCGACTGCAATGGCCAACTTATCACACATGTATCATAATGTACTATTATCTTCTCTTTCTCTTTAATGATAAGTGCAAAAATTACGGCAAGACCAGTCTGCCTGCACACTAGTCTGTGGTAAGGCATCTGCATGGTAATTGGAAAGTCTCGTCAATTTGGGCCGCGCCGCCCGCCCTCGTCTGCCCTTAAATAAAACGCCTTGAACGGGCAGTATGTAATTAAGAGCCTATTATGGCTACTGACCGGCCTCTCATTTTTATTCAGGCTCTTTATGAATTGCGTGAGAATTTTCTTTATATCTGTCTATACCTATATTTCTTTTCATTTAGCTTTGGTCTGGGTGTAAACAATTTTTGTTATAAAAACCTATTTAGAGGCTAAAAATTCCGCCCATGCCGGGACTTGTACCTGGACCACTAACTAACCGTGCCAGCGCTCTCCCAAGTGAGATAATGGGCAAGTGCAGGCATCGGCGAAATTTCGAGTTTCGGCATGGGTGGAATTTTTTGCCTCTAAATAGGTTTTAAAATTGACCTCAGTCCGGGTTAGTGCAACAAAAAGAATATAATTTTTGTTTTATCTATCAAAGTCAATAAATCAACAATAGCCGTTGACATTTTTGTAATCAGTGAGATGTATGAATGACCTAGGGCAAGCAACATACTATAGACATTATTGAAATATACCTATCTGGCTTATAAGTTGAGTTTATTCTTGTAATTATATTATAGACATGCAATGCACATGAACTAATTCTAATTGTTTAATTTGTATTTTACTTTAGCCACGAACGGACAGTCATGTGGAAAAATGACAAGCATGAACAAACAAAAACCGGCCAACTGCAAGTCGGACACGCACGCATAAACATAAACGTAACACATACTACGTGTTATGAAATAGTAAAACTTATAATCGCCTTCTCCGATGATATACCAGCTCACAAAAGAATTCATATTTCAATAAAAATAAGGCCAGTCCGTATGATGATACGGACTGGCCTTATTTTTGTACTGTTGCATTTAATATTATTTTGTGGACAATCCGATATATGGAGTTGGATGAAAATTCAACTGGCTACCTATTATAGTTCAAAAGGGATAAAGCCTTTTTGAATTGAATTGTACGACAATTAAGACAGCAGGATAGCGTACGATACCCTAAAACAGAGTAGACCTATTTAAAACTGACCACTGGATGTCTTTTCGATTTTATATGTCAATGTCGAAAAAGCTTACAATAACATCAAGGATTATTTAGAAGAAAAAGAGGTCTGGAACAGTAGATTTATATTAATTACAGGACGATTGTGACTCGTGTTCAACACATTCATGACAAATATTTTAAGTTGAAAACTCGGTTAATTAAGTAAAAACGTGTTTTGAAAAGAATAAATGTGGCGTTTCTTTGTCAGCTTCTTCTCCACATAATCTATTAATTGTGAAACTAACAACTTTGTCTTTCATTAAGTATACATTCTGTTTGTATAATGAATAAAAATATTTGAACTGAACTGAATTCATCCCAATCGGAAAAACTAAACATGCTGTAATGCTCTGAGACTTGTTTACCTAAGTGTTTTAGTAAACAGAGAAGCGTGAAATTTTTGCTCTAAATATGGAGTCTGGAGTTTTTAATTCTCTTTGTGTCACGTTTATTGTGTGACTTGTGAGTACTTATAGTATTAAGCGAGGGAACCGGCTGAACATCAATGGTGGTATGTGTACCTCCAAGTTCAAATTCAAAATGTTGTAAAGTTCATTGTAAAATACAAAATGTCAACTTAATGAACGTAAAATCTGTTATTCAGAATTACAGATTTCTTATTAATCTGCTACCTCTTGTTTGTCAAAAATATGTTTTTTGCATCAAGCTGTTTTTTTTTTATTTTTTTTTTATGACAGAAAATAAAATGAAGGTATTAACAGCCTAAATCACAAAAAAACTGAAGTTTATGCCTGAAGGTGTGTGTTCCATTATGTTGTATCGTACGATCATTTTTGACATCAATAAACTTTTATCTCATCTCGTCTCGTCTTATCTCGTATATTTTCTACTTATTAAAATATCATCAGTTCGATTGTAAAGTCATCTCTTATTGACGGTATTGGTCGCATGACTATGAAGTAGTTTGCGTGGAGCCTAAGGCCCCCAGGCGTTATTGCTGTTAGCACGTGCATAGCAATTAATGGAATATCTTCGTAGCATCACGGAGTTGAAATACAAACATAACTAGAGGATCCGCTCCCTGAACCATATTGTTATGAGTTTACGCACATATATCGAGATTTAGATATCATGTAAGATGTGAAAAAATTGAATTTGACGCCACATTACTATCGTAACCTAAACGAAATCTCCGATGCTTAGAAAAAATTCGGGCTGAACCGGGATTCGAACCGCCTCCAAAGCGAAGCTTAGCCCTTCTTTCAGGACGATCTGAAGGCGGTTAGAGTGTAATAATAGTACATTATTGCAAAGGCAGCGAAATAGGCAATTGCAGGTCGAGTATGAGTTTGAAGGCCGAGCTGCAGGCGAGGACTTCAATGATACGAGACAGGCAATTGCCATTTCGACCGAGGCATATATTGAGCTTTTCTTAAAAAAAATGCAAGGAATTAAAAAGGGGCCTTTTACATAATAAATTTTCTTTTGATATTGCTGGAAGCAGGTTTTCCATCGCTAATTTAGCTTCCGATCTTAAATCTGGTGGAGTGCAGTCAATGTTCATTTCATTTTCACTTTCAGAATCATCGGAACTCATTTTAATTATTTTATTAACAAAATAACAACGAACTCCGCTTTACCGCCAACTTTTATTTTTATTTTACAGTTTGTGCTGAAAGGTAAACGCATCTGTGGCTATACAGCCACGAGAACGCAATGTGTAACACCGTTTCATACAACATTGCCGGCGCGCTCTTCGTTCCAAATTCAAAGAACGCGCCGGGAAGCGACTAAGGTTTTTCAGTCTACGTAAATATGATACTTCGCGTGTTCTTTATTCAAAAGTAATGACAATATTTCCGTGCATGTTTAAGAAAACGATATTAATGTTGTTGAAACTGATCAACAACATTGCTATCGTTTCACCTAAAAGAACTACTTGATGAAAAAAACGGGTTGAAACGGGATTCGAACCGTCTCCGGTTTACCCTGAAAGCTCGTTCGAGCCAGCCGATATGTAGTTGTCCCTACATTGGAACATCTTTATCCCAAACGGTATGTCGAGTCCTGGAGCTGTGAACCGGGCCTGGTTTGGTCTGGTTTCGACTAACGAACTAAGCCTGTCGCGCTCGCCAAGTAGAGTTATTAGATTACGAAACAGTGTTTGTGCAAACAGATTTTTGCTCTTCTTAGTTAAGTTTTTTCGATAAATAACTCTCTTTTACTTCAAGCTTACCTCTCGCACATTTTTAACGGTGTAAATGACGTAAGACAAATGTGGTCTATGCCATAAAAATATGTCAACATTATGTTTAATTCAAATTTCATTTTCAAGCTTACACCATCTAACACATTCCTATCTAACGATTGGAAAAGAATGAGTAAGCATAAGTAGACAAATGTGGTGTATGCCATAAACGACATGACACTAACATATATATATTTTTTTATCGATTTGTATTGTATTTAAAGATTTTATTAAAATATAAACTAACAAACAGGTTGAAAAACTTGCCAAACTGCGCAGCAGTTTATCGTCAGTTATCAACTTAAGTATTTGGCATTGTTGTAAACAATCATTGCTCAGAAATATGTTGATGGCGAATTAAATAAGTTATATGAATTACAAACACTCTTTTTCCTTATGTGCCACCTCCTGTTATAGATTGGCAACAAAGGCTGTAAATACAAATATATAACAAACATTAGGTACCTAAGTTTATTTAAAATTAAGTACCTAAGTATATTAAAAGACGTTTTAAGTAATCACAGCTGATCAAGTCAAACCAATCAAGAAAATCTGTTTCTATGCAGATTGAGATAAATGAAAACATTTATCGCTGTTTCGATTAGTAAGGTAGGAACACTAATAAAACCTGCTACCACTACCCACGCTTTTATAACAATTACATATTAATTGCTACGCAACTCGTTGTAATTGGGAAATTATATTACGTACAGGATGAAAACAAACTGAAAATTGCGTGTTGGCATTTGAATAATGCCATTATTATCGCGGGCATGGATGGTGAGGGAGCCGTCGAGTTTCAAATTTCAACCACCAAAAGTTGAAAGCGCCTGACTGACGCGAACAAAATGCTACGGTATAAATTAACTGAATCTATTGGGTAAATTGTTTTTGTTGTTTAGATACCCGTCACTGGAGTTGTCGCACCGACTGTCGCGTCAATTCGTTATTTAATTAAGTTTGTCAACAATAATGATACACTCTATCCAATCATCTAACTTGAATCATGAAATACACGACCGATTTTCGCTATATTTGATTTATGGCCATTTTCTGAACTGAGAATTTCGCTAAGTACTGTCTGTTACCTGTTAACTGTAGTGCTGTCTTGTCGAATTTCTCAGAAAAGAGCGTGACAGAACGCTACCTAAATGTTTACTTAGCGAGCTAGCGGTGGTAGACTTGTGGGTAGATCATTGGACTCGGAAGTGAGAGACCCAGGTTCGATTCCGAGTGCGGGCATGCACCTATGATTTTGCTTTCTAAGTTATACCTCTCGCATTATACCGCATTATACCAGTAGCAATACCACTCGCTAACGGTGCAGGAAAACATCGTGAGGAAACCTGTGAGTCTGAGCTATTCACATACCTCAGCGCTTGGAAACGTCAATCCGCGATGGGCACGCGTGGTGATTAAGCCCCGAGTGAAGGCCTGTGCTCTGCAGTGGGACGTATATAGGCTGCTTATGTTATGTACTCACAGCATAAACCTGAGCCCTATCTTTTTATCAAATATCTTCTTATTTCTAATTTTTCTATGTTGTGTTCTGTGTACAATAAAGAAAATTATACATGTTTATGCACATGTTTTTAAATCTATAAGGCCGGCCGCAAACGTACGTTTTCCGCATTCGTTTTCCGTCTTCGGGTTCTGGAATGCTTCCAATCTATGTAAAATGCATTAACTACAGCATACACACGTTTTTTTTTCGTACGGAAAATTTGAAAGAACTTGAAAATGAAGAAAAAACTAACGCCTGCGCTAGGCTCACAGAATTACAAATCAGTCCGCATTAGGAAAACGAAAACGGAAAACGAATGTATGCGGCCAGCCCTAGTGTGATAAATAAACGAATTTTAGCCGTGAGCCCGCCTGTACTTACCTTAGTCCTTCGCTTGAGTTTGCTTTTCGCATAACTTTTGACTAACAATTTCGGTAAACAGTGAATGCTAGGCATCGCCCGAATCTCAACAAGTTACTGCTTTGTGGTCTGAGTAGGACTTTGTATACGCTTAGTCTTAATTTATTGTTCATACCACTGTGTAAATGCTCCAACCACCGCGTATTTGTTGAAGGGTCTGATTGTTCCCTATTTATCATCATCATCATCATCATCAGCCTATGCTTGTCCATTGCTGGACATAGGCCCGTCTTGCACGCCACTGAGCACGGTCCTTGGCTACTCTCATCCAGCTCTTGCCAGCCGCCCTGCGGAGATCATCGCTCCACCGAGTCTGAGGACACTACGTTTACCGAACCGCGGTCTCCACTCAAGAACTCGTCTACGCCATCGGTCAATTTACCTTCGCCAAATATTGAAGTAACTCATATTTCATCCTTTACATACACTAACCGCCGGCTTTTTAATTGAGAATTTCACTTAACAATGTTATATTTTTTCTCTTCCTGAGAGATACAACTATACTTAAGTAGAACTACTTGAATAAATACCCAATTCTGAAACCGGTAATAGGTAGGATTGAGAGGTGCTAAGCACAATTCGTCGTACAATTTGTGGTTTCTAATCCCTAAACTGGGTCAGAGATCATTAGGACGAACTCACGAGCCAACAAATATAGATGGCCAATAGTCCAGCAGAGTACCGTTTAAATATTTCTCTAAGCCTCGACTACACTGTTAATAAATTTATTTTTTAAGCGTCGAACGTGAAATGATAATCCCGTAAACTAACTTTCTCCGTATCGAAGTCGATGAAGCGATATACGAGTACAACGGAAAAAAATTATTCGTTCACTGACTTTTCAGTAGTCTAACTTCAGATAATCCCATAACAGTCGATTGATTAGAGAAATCGTTATTTTCATTGTTGTAAAATGTTACAACAATAACCGTAACTAATCGTAATAAATGACAGGTACTGGACATAAAAAGTATGTTACAAATGACACTTTTATAGTCTCCTAAAACAGTCTTTACAATATTTCGTCTCCCCTGTGAAGTCTCTCATTTAAGTAAAGCAAGAAATGGTGCTATTATTGTCGTAGTGACAAATCATCAGATTGTCAGTTTCCGTCATACCTAAGTATTTTATTTACTAGGTACTCTGACGATGACGATATTTTACTAGGAACTATGACGTTAGGTATTTTACTAGGTACTATGACGTCAGGTATCTTACTAGGTACTATGACCTTAGGTATGACGGAAAGTAGAAGGAAAGTGTCTCCTCTTCCTTGTAATTATACAACAAATGTACACCTAGTTGTATTTTTAACCGACTTCAAAAAAGGAGAAGGTTATCAATTCGACGTATATATATATATATATATATATATATGCTATGTTCCTCCATAACTCCGTCAAATCTTAACCGATTTCGACAATTCTTTTTTTGTTCGAACAGATATAACATCCCATTGGTCCCATTTTAATTTGGTGAAGATCTGACGAAGGCTTTCAGAGATGGAGAACGGAACTCTTCAATAGACAGCAGTAAATAAGGCTTAATGGGGCACATCAGTAATATCCGTATGTTTCATAAAATAGCGTAAAGGTGATGTTCTGGTGAAGACTTTCGAAGATGGAAATTGGGAACGTCAACGAATTAAGCAGGGTAAATTATGGTTATAATTACAGTTTGTATTTATTGTCAAGGAGACTTTTTTAAAATTTTGAAGCCGTCCAACTACGGACTGAAAGTAGCGGGCGCAGAGGTGCCGGGCACTTATACCAGATGTGCATGCGCTTTCTCACAAGATTCGTGTCGGTGGTAACAGGTAATGGGCCATATGCAGAAGCACCAAATTGCATCAATGATGTTTGAAAATCCAACTAAAAAGAAAGTTTCATAGCTCACCCTAGTAGCGTGTCACCGGGGCTAGCCACGTCACGATTGTGTCGTGCTACGCGACACGACGCGATCCGAATTTCAAATGTGTCTATTGGTTTTCAGATAATACGTTGAAAGCTTACTGTGTAAGCAATTCCCTTTACAAAATCGCACAAAGTCAATAATTTGAATTTCGAACCAATTTCTTCAAATTCTCGGTTCGCTGATCTGTATGATGTTGCCAGTCAGCTTTTGAGAAAATTAGGTATTATTTTAGAGAATACCCTTATTTTAGCATAAGCTTTATATGCATTGACATTGAAATTACAGCAAATATAATATAAACATAGGAGAGAGACATTAGACTGAATAATTAATTTAGCCGACACCGCTGTGTGTAAGAAGATATTAAGTATTCGCCAAATTATCTATTACACTCCTTGTATAATATGCACTTGTATTAAACCTATTTCTTACATAATATGTGTGTAATTTTACACACTTAACGTTATATAAATTTTATGTATGCGTCTATACTCATAAAGCGTCTAAAGGCATTTTACCCGCCCCTCTGGTAAATTAATCTAGTTTGTAAAATTATTTTATGTGCGTACATAAATTTGGTACAAAACGAGCCTTTAATTAATTAAACAGTAACAAGCAAACATGAGCCTGCCCGATTCATCTCCAATAATGTACATATTTTAATTATTACTTACCACGCTAATCTATATTCTAATTATTTGATAGGTACGTTTGTTTGTTGGCTGAGTACGTCATAATAAGGATGATTACTAAATTAAAATAATAAAAAGAGTTTGTAGACACTTATTTAGGATTCATGGCGCTGTTGATAAGAAAATTATCTTGTTTTTACCTGCATCAAAAACATACAAATTTATGATAAATAAAAAGATTTTGTTTGTTATTCTATTTTCTGGTGATCCCGAAAATCATCAATTACATACGTTGAAGTCGATTAAAAATAGTGACAGTAAATAGTTGAATGTGTAATTCTTACATTTTAATAAGTTTTCTAATTTCATTCATTCTTTATTTGTTACAAAGGGGGTACCTCCACGGTGGTTCCATATTAATTAATCAAGTTCTGTTGATAAGATCTTTAACTACCTCGAGAAAGTCATAAAAATATTCTTTTCAATACGTGTTCGTCCTGAATAAGTTTTTTTTTATTGTTCGAAATCATAATCAGGGCAAATCATAGGGAAATCACGCCTGTATCCCGGAGTGGCAGAAAAACCTAGACTCCGCCTACCCCTCGGGGATATAGGCGTGAGTTTGTTGTAAAATCTGTATTATGATTAATTTCGTGGAAACTTTCGAAATTAAGGAAAATTTCGAACCAAGCGAAGCCGCAGACGAAAGCTTGTTAGTTAGTAAACTAAAACCGTAATTAATTGCGCAGCGTTTTCGGTAAATAAAATGGGTATTTAATGATCAAGTGGAGGAGGATAATTTATTACAACTTTATTGTGAGACTGAACAATTAATTCTGACCTTGTTCATAGCAAAAGGGACAGTAATTTATTCCGACGAAGCATGGGACTTTGGCCGCCTCTTGCATGTTCCTGAAAGGTACAGTCAACAGCAAAAATGTAATTTCATAAACGTGAAAGTATACAACCTATTATCGAAGTGAGGTAAAACCTAAAGACCGTTTTTAGGGTTCCGTAGTCAACAAGGAACCCTTATTGTTTCACCATCTCCGTCCGTCTGTCTGTCCATCTGTCCGCGGCTTAGCACAGAGATGACAAGTACCAGATATTTAAATTTAAATTTGGTATAGATATACATATTGATCACGGCGATAAAACGGCAGAATAAAATTTTGACATATTTTTTTTGGCGTACCTCCCCTACACCTACGTAGCCCCTTAGGGATGCAATTTTCTTGTCTATACTATAGCGTGGAGTATCGTTGGATTGGTCGTTTCAAAATATTGTGCGTGAAGGAAAACCATTTTTGATTTCGGGATCTGTTTGCGAAAGCTTTAAAGCGCAAATTTTTCTTAGAGTACGGTGTCCGTCCCCACCTCTACCAGCTAAATAGTTGATACTATCACAGCTAAGTAGTTTTTACAGGTTAACGAGTAATAGGCGACTAACTTATAAAAGGAAAACCTCGTACAAATCCTATTGAAAATTACTTTCTCGAAGTTGTTAATTCTGTAAAGCAGATAATAAACTCCTACTTCTACAGAACCCTATACTGCGATTGGCCAGAGCCGCACTTGCCCGGTTTTTAAAACTTGAATATTTATAGATAGATAGATCACTCTTAATTTATAATAATAATTTTATCACTACATGATAAAATATTGCCTATCTGGGAGCACGGCAGTGCCCCCGCCAAGTTGAGAAAAAAAACGGCACGGCCGTACCATCTTTTTCTCGAAGCAGTTCATGCCGTTTTCGACCCCCCTATAACTTCGTTGTGGATAAAACTAGAAGCCTGAATTTTCAATAACCAAGCACACATTGTATAAACACGGTATATTTCAAATTCAAAGTTTTCAAGTCAAAGTTTCTTAATTTTGTCACTCACTCACGGACGGACAGACAGACGAACACACATGGCGAAACTATAAGGTTTCCATGTTGACTACGGAACCCTAAAAATACCCAAACCAAGGCTGAATGAAATGAAATGTAGCTAGATCGATAAATCTTTATTGCACACCAGTAATTTACAGAGATTTAGATTTTTTTTTCTGATACCTACCTTGTATCAGAAGTTTTCGACGCTAAATACTTACACGTGTAGAATCTAAATCTTGGTAGAAGGAAAACTAAAACCAGGAAGCGGCTGTCTGTCGCGCGCCGGATGTGGCGGCGAAAGATCGAAGACTCCGCAATCTGGGTTAGAATAACACTTTTGTCTTTTTATTTTAGCCCCTTTGCAAATGTCAAAAGCTGCCCGGAGCAGAGCTGCTGCTTGAGGTTCAGGTATCAAATGTATTAAAGTCTCTCCGGTAGATCCTCTTACTTAGTATTCTGTAATAGTTGTGGGAGAATCTTATGAGAGACTGTTTTTGCATAACGAGAACTTAAGATTGCAAAAAAAGTGCGAGTTATCCTTACTGAAATAATTTACGGTAAACTCAGTACCACTTGATCTGGTTCCAAAATACGATGTTCTGTGATATGGTAGCCAGGCAAGGACAAGATAAACATGGAAAACACCCAGACTGAGGCCATAGGTACGAATCGTACGTACGGGCGTTCGGCGTACAGCGGCCTTCAGCAGGAAACGATGACCTCTGTTTTCTAGTGAAACGTCAAAATGCCGCACATGAGTTTGACTGCCTCTAACTGATCTAAGTAACGAGGCAGTCAAAATCATTTGTAGTTTACGGTCGCTGCCTGCACGCACCCCGGTTTCGGGTACTTTTCTTGCCGTTTGCTAGTAAATACATCCCTTAGTTTGGAGTTTTTTTGTCCACTTTACTCCAAAATTATCTACATTTAGAAATTAACACCTAGTTTAACTTGTAGCGGTTTCTGTGCTACTTTGAATAAAGAACTTTTGAATTGAATTGAATCATTTGGTCGAAGTATGGACGCTTGTTACGTTTCCATGAAGTATTTCAATAACGATATAATAAAATAAACAGAAGAAAGTAGCTACGTTTATTATTATTATGTTTACGTGTGTCTATTAATATTCGTATTTTCACTGACTAGCCGTATCTATTTCTCCTTCGGCAAACTCTCCAATATGAGGTTACCTGGAAGAAATTGCTAGTAGCAATAAGGCCACCAATTGTGGCTTTTCTTTTGTAACTGCTGTTTCTTTAATAATTTTTCCAGTGAACAATAAAGAATATTCTTATCTTATTTTATCTACCTACCTACATCTGTGCCTGTGCATTCAAATATTAAAATGTATCAAAATAGCGCCTTTACCGTAAATTTCAGGAGCACTGTGACACCATTACATTCTCATCTCCTGAAACGCGTCACAACGAAGCCGAGTTATAAATTAGATTTCCATCAATAATGGCATTAAACACTCTTGTAAGGCAGCTTAGTTAACGCTTGATATAACGTTTATTAGCCTTGCTCTTCCTGCTATCTGCCCGAGATCTCCGATAAATGAATTAAAGACATTTTACTCGCGATCGGAACACCTCTTTGACTTGATTAAATCGGATACTGTGCAGTAGAACAAAGGAGTTTCAAAGTAACAGTAAATGTTAATGCTGTATGCCCAGGAATATCGTCAATATGCGTATTGTGAATAAAAATACCTCTAGCGCGCTTTTGTTGTCGTTGGAGTAGGCAGAATCAACGTACTGTTGCCACAATCCTAACAAACCTATTTCGCTTCGTTAACGTTCATTTGTCTCTGCATGCACGCTTTTGGTTACTCTTTATCTCGCCTTTTACCAATACATCCCTTACTTGATTGACATATGTCTGCCTGGAGCGTCGCGTACCGCCCTTCCACATTCGATATATTTCTTACGTCAATCTTTCTTCCCTCATCTTCTCCTAGAAATAAAAAATACTAAGACGGAGTCGTCTTACTATTTTTTAATGACTCGCGATGCTCATACATAGTTAATCTTGCGCGTTATCACCGGACCTGTCCGCGGACGTAGTGAGTGTTGTGAGTTGGCCCGCTGCGAAAAACTAAGGGTGAATTGAGGGTAGACCACAGGTTATATGTGGGGTAGACCACCTACCCTCACTACAATAATTGACTATACTCGCCACTTCAGTCTAACCGTGACCACAGCAGCTGCAACGTTTACGAAACGTCGGGAATTTGAGGTAATTAAATTTTACCTAATAAATAATCGCGATAAGACCCGTTTTATATATAACTAATAATGAATGTCTGTCTCCGTTTTGGGCACGGAATCCTAAAAATATCAAACCACAGCCACAGAGAGGTAATAATGAGACAAGACGCCGCTGTTAAACTGCACATTTTGGCAGATTTAGCGGTTACGCCTGTTGAATGAGTAATTTTAATGGGGCGCGCCCGAAATTAATTATTAGTCAAATAACCGCGCAGCTCTAGTTTGGAACGTAGAAATTAAATGCACAGAATTGGCAGAACTGGCTCACTAAAATTTGGGTTGGGTTTCCATTTTTTACAAAGGTACTATCAAAGCGAACAAAAAATGTAACAAGTAGTGTTCGCTCAACTTTTGTCTACACGTTAACAAAGCGTTGTCAGATGTCATTTAAATAAGGCAAGTAATAGTATTTAACAAGTTGTGCGTCATTCATTGATTGATTCGAGAAATTATAAGATATTTATGGATATTATTATTTCCGTATTTTAATTGTATCAACGGTTTAGTTACATGTAGACAAAAGCTCAATAAAATTAAACGTAGATTGTAGACTCATTTCGGGTTTTTAATTTAAACAGAAGTCCCACTTACGTTAGTCTTAAGCCAATTTTTAACATACCTGCATAGAAAGAACCATACTTAGGTATTTCATAAGTGTGATTCCCGAATCGAAAAATTGGATATTTGCGTCTAGACGTTTAGTGAAACAGCATTTTACACACTCGGCTTAAGCGTTGCTAGCCTGTGATCGTACACGACCCTTAGATATAAGCGTCAAGACGAGAAGATAAGATAAAGGGAGGAAGGTTGCTACACGCTTCAGTTATCTCGAGTTCTAGGTAATTATATTAAGTGACGTGGTTCTACTCTCATATTCAAATAAATAAATGTGGAGTTTCTTTGTTAGCTTCTTCTCCGCATAACCTATTAATTGTGAAACTAAAAGCTTTGACGTTCATTAAGTAAACATTTTGTTTTTATAGTGAATAAAATTTTTGACTTCGACATTCAGCCTAACCAAACACAGTCTGTCATTAATCGGAATTTACAATTTGGTATCTATCAGTTAGTCTAACTAGGACAATTTTTAGGGTGCCGTACTCAAAGGGTAAGACTCCACTGTCCGTCTGTCTGTCTGTCTGTCTGTCACCAGGCTGTGTATCTCATGAACCGTGAACTAAAACAGAATAAAAATTATATTTAAATGAGACTCCCATACAACAAATGTGATTTTTTTACCATTTCTTACTCGATGTTAATAATGGCAATAGGTAGACGCTTGAAATATTCACAGAATATTAGGTGTATAAATAAAATAAAACAAATATTTAATAGGGGCTCCAATACAACAAACGTGAACGTTTTTGCCACGGATACAGGTAGACGCTCGAAATATTAAAATGTTGTATAGATAATGGTATGGAACCCTTCGTGCGCGAGCCCGACTCGCATTTGGCCGAATTTGACTTTTGTAACCGATGGCCATTTTAAGAAACACTCGATATGTTATAAGTATTTCGCCCTAAACGGTGTAATTTATAAACACACGAACCCATACAACACTCCATAAACGTAGTATAAATAATCTGTGGTAAAGTCTTTCCCTTGTAAAGTCTCTACCACAGACTATGCGGCGTTTATGGAGTGTTTTAAGGAATTGTGTTTCATAGATAAGTTTATCTCCATAAATATGTTTTATTTTTGTGTTATGGTCATTTGTGTTGCAATGGAAATAAATGTTTTTCACTTTCACTTTAAATATAGCAATCTACTTTTTACAGCTGTTAGTTGACCATTTAAAGTACGGAAATGTTTCTTAAAGTTGTATTGGCGAGTAGAACCTCCCATATTCGGATGTATATTAGGATTTTGTTTCAACATTTATTTTTTATTTAGAAAGTTCTTGTAACATACCGCTCGTCCAGGACAAAAACGACGCAATTACATTTTGCAAGTTTAACAGGAGAACAAAATTTGTATCAAAAATGTATAAAAAATTTACAAAGAACTTGTAAGCTCACTTAAGTTAAATTATCTTTTAAGTTAAGTTGTCGGGTAACCTTTTGGTAATTAATTTTAATTTAAGTACAGCACCTATTGTTTTGGAGTCATCTTTTCAATGTTTATATTATATACTTCTCAGTGTGAAGGTCTAAGTTTTCTATATCTTATTTGTATCTGTTTGTTTTCAAATGTTTAATTGTACTTGTATCTGTTTCTTCACCTTCTAATAAAATCAAACATATATTTTGACGACGGTTTTGTAGAAACTAGAATTAATCAGTATAAAATCCATTACGCATCATTTGACTGAAATTTATAGACATTCAATTGTGTCGATTTTACCCGGTGTTTAACTTCCTTTTAGGAGTATTATAAGTTATAACACATTATACTTAGGCAGCCCATTTTGTAATATACTTAGGTAGCCTATTGAAAAGTGTAATTCCGTCATTATTCTCCCGGATGAGCGCTATGTATACTTCCACACATGCGGTTGTGCGAAAAATACACGAAGTAGGTATCTACTTGCAATACTCTTCTTAATCTTAAATTGATATTCTTCCAAATATCCTGCAGAATCCCTTGAGCAGTTACTCCCCCAAGTAGGTAGGTATATATAGGCTTTTTTCCGGGAACAGACGTTTGCATTTAGCATGAGTCTACATGCCGTCCCGGGAATTTTTCGAATATTCTATTATTTATTTATTTTATTTTTTATTACAGTAATTACATTGTAAATGTACAAGGGGATGCTTAATGCAATAAGCATTCTCTTTAGCAAAACCTTTGGTATTGAAGAGACTGGCGACGGGTAGTGCAATTGTATCTTTCATAGTTATCTATTAAACGGGTCTAAGTATTTATTTGCGATTATTTGAAAATAAATAACTAATACATAAGCGCGAGTAGACCCGTCTAATATACAGGGTGTATAACTATGTATGAGTAGTAATTAAAAATTCTGTTGTATCTTAGATTTAAATGTGAACATAAACTTAACATCCATACAACACACTCACTTGTGTTGTATGGATGTTAAGTTTCAGCAAACGCTGAAATAGTATCATTGTCACACGCAGACTCCTTTATTTTTTAATTATTGTATGTAAGCATGTTTTTTTGTGACAAGGACATCACAAACCGGAATTCAAATTCAAAATGTTTTATTCCAATAACTGCGACTTAATGAACGTTACTAGTTAAGCTACAGGTCATTTTAAAAATTTTGATCATTTTGGAGAAAAATAACAAAAAAACCCCCAAATTTTCGCGATAAGTTAGAAAAGTATAAAAAAACCGTTAAAACGTGATTATATTATTTTGCTTACATCTACTATTCGAATCTTGATTACTAAATAGTACCATAATAAATAAATTTGTAGGAGTTGAGGAAATTCCCCATTTCCTCCCGTGGATGTCGTAGAAGTCGACTAAGGAAATAAATTACCAGGAGGCGGGCAGCAGCGTCTTCCTGGGATTCCAACCGCTTACTGCGATCGCCAACCCGCCTGCCAAGCGTGGCGATTATGGCAAACCCCCTCCTGGTTATGAAAACCAAGAGGGAGGCCTATGTCCTGCAGTGGGCGTCAAGGGGCTGATGATGATGATGAGAAAATTCCCAGCGACACATTAGTGAGCGTGACATGTCAGTGGAGGCTAAACGAACGAAGTGGCCTAGTTCACACCTCGGCAAAGACCTAAACGAAGTTTGAACCGAAGGGAAAAACACACAAAACATTTCCAATCTTGCCGATCGACATAAGAAGAGTAAATAAACGTATCTGATGAAGTTTCCACCTTCTTTCTCGGCTCTTTACCTTATGTACGTCTTACCTTGAAATAATCTTTTTATGACCGTAGTCAGTAGGTGCGTCTACTGGGCGTCGACCCACATCGGCTAATACAGTATAATTATGTAATTTTTAATGTTACTTTATAAATGATTTAGGCTTTGATTACATAGGTACTTAAAGATGCTCTTTTAGTCAGTCACATTTAGTTCACAACTTGCTTAGTAAACTGAAGAAGAAGAAGAAGAAGAAGAAGAAGAAGAAGAAGAAGAAGAAGAAGAAGAAGAAGAAGAAGAAGAAGAAAAAACATTTATTATAAAAACAGTGCACACGCCACAATAACAAAACAAAAAAACAATAAGGAAATATTTCAACCGAAATGTTATAAAAAAGAAAGGTCACGGCGTGTCACTGCTGCTATAAATGGCAACTGACTCAGCAGTATGCTGAGGGTCAAGCCTTCAGCGCTGATTTTTAGTCAGTGCCAGGAGTTTCCCCGCGAGCGTCACATACCGCGGTGTGGTACAACCGTGAGCAATACTATATATAGTAGAATACTATGTAATACAGAATAGTAATTATATACAATAGGATACGTATTATGTATACGTATACATGTTATGGATAACGTAGTAGACTACATGTTTATAAATCTTTCAACCTGTATGTTTTTAGTAATATTTTAATATGCAGTTGTTTGTTGTCCCAAATAAATAAAATAAAAAAAAATTTAAAAAAATTAAGACTACGTAAGCATATTAATGCCTATTAATATGCTTACGTTGTCTGTCGGTCAGTCTGTCTGCCTTGTGAAGGCATAGTCTCCCGAACCATAATTAAATAGGTAGAAAGTTGAGCGGCCTATTTTGGCGAAAATTCAATCTTTCAATCATTCTTGGCCGTAGGTTCTAGGCTGTAGGTTGAAATTGTACTATTACATGCTATTGACAGAATGCCGTTGACAGCTTTAAAAAATATGTAACTTTCCAAAACTAAAAATTAGTTCCTTGAGAAGTATGTATGGTGTTACTTTGAATGACAGTTCCTCACACTTCCTTATTTACTATTATTGTATGTATGTAAGCATGTTTGTTTATGGCAATAAATCGTTCATTCACTTATTCATTCATTCAAAAGCTATTTTAATAGAATAATATGAACTTTTTTACATTCCTAGAGGCAGTTAGCCTTTGTTCCAACCATAAAGGAAACAATTGTATTCTTCTATCCGATATAGTATAGAAATTACCTATTTCACGTAGCATAATATTAAGCAGAATCCTCTATTTTCTTAAGAGTATATGGACATCTTATTATATCATCAAATAGTGAGTGGTGGTAGCGGAGAGGTAGAACCACAGAACATAGGAATAAGGTAGAAAGCGCATGTAGGCGGGGCGCGCGTGCCACGAATTTGTACAAATGATCATAATGAGGCCGCGGAGTCTTACCGATTTTAAAGATTTCTATAAATGGTTTGTTTACACGTAGACACAAGCTGAATGAAATTAATTATGTGGATCCGTGATATTGCATTAACTATTAAAATTGACTACTAAGCAGGCGAGACCCAAATTCAACATTGTGACTGTGTTTAAACAGTTCAGCAGTTGGGTTGTTGGTTTTTTTTTATTTCAGTTTTTCATAGCTTCTTTCCAACGTAGCATTTTAAAAAAATCATTCGAATGAGGTTAAGTAGTTGACGACTTTTTTTAAAAACTTTTCAAAGCTCTCCTATTTGCAATGCGCGTTTAAAAATAGAACAAATTATTAAATAAAAATAAAACCTTGACTTCACTGACCCCCCCTATAAAAGAGATAAGAGCTTTGAATAGAGTAAAGTAAAGTCTAGCCGCATCCAACAGATTATTTGTTTCGATTTAAAAGTTGAAACTAGCTCGAACTTCGCACAATTTTCTCTCAAAGAACTTCTTCTCTGGAGTCGGGTACAGTTGGCCACAAATTCTTAGCTGTTTTGTCTTTTTCAAGGCAGCTTACTGCTGCACTTTCCTTTTTGAGAAATCACTACCCGAGACTTAAAAAAAAGGACTTTTTAAATATAAAGAAAAGGGGATCTTATTCACCGCAACGCCGCAAACATTTTCTGCTGGCAGTGAGAAAACGAACGACTGACTGTAAAGGAACATAGACCAGTAAAATACAAATCAAATGCTTCAGAGAAACCGACAGAGCAATAGAAATAACAAAAGAGCGGCTTACTTCATACTAACACTTAGGTAAGAAGTAGACATCACAATATCGCTATGCAAAGTATACACGCGAGCGTCCCTTCCTGGTCCTCTTAGGGGTGTAATTTCAAAAAATCTATATTGAACGTATCCCCTGTCAAACTTCATAATGTAGCTTTAGCTGTCTGGGGTGCCTATTCCTTGTTAGTGTATAAGAACAAAAGTCTTTTATGGATCCAAATACAGGTTGTGGCGTAAAGAATGGATAACCCGAAAACCGTTTCTTCAGTATCGATGGTTCCACCACTTCCAATAAGAAAACGTAAATTTTCAGTTACTTTTATTTATCATACAAATTTACCTCGCCATGTTTGAAGATAGTGGAAATACATATAAAACATTAGAACCGGCCAAGTGCGAGTCGGACTCGCGCACGAAGGGTTCCGTACCATTATCTATACAACATTAGACACAGATAAAAAAACAGCAAAAAAAATCACGTTTTTTGTATGGGAGTTGGGAGCCCCCCTTAAATAATTATTTTATTTTGTTTTTAGTATTTTTTGTTATAGCGGCAACAGAAATACATAATCTGTGAAAATTTCAACTCTCTAGCTATCACGGTTCTTGAGATACAGCCTGGTGACAGACAGACGGACGGACGAACGGACAGACAGACAGCGAAGTCTTAGTAATACTTAGTAGTACCCTTTGGGTATGGAACCCTAAAAAGTTAGGGCTTTAGTATTGGACGAGCCATTGAATACCACTCTAAGGATAGAGTAAACGACGAGTTGTAGTTGAAGTAATAAGAACTGCTATAGAGCAACCACAACAGCTCTTATTGCGTATAGTATAAGTGTAAGTATCGAATAAAAAGTTGCGTTTTCCGCTGACTATCCTACTTTTTCTCTTCTCCCGGGGCACTAAACAATATTGTATAGCGCGCTGGGTCCGCGGCCGTGTCTCTGTGTATTTTCTGCGGGTTCAATTTAAACTTTAACCCGAGACGAAGGCGAATAAACTAAAACAAAATCTTGAGTAACAAGTACGGCCTTAGTTATTGTTTTGAGATAGCGTCCGGGTAGGACTATATTCTAGATAAAGTTTCCTTTAGTAGCTTGTAAGGGCCCTAATTCTTCTCGAGTTGTGTTACAAGCCTTAAATATCATCATCAACATCAGCCTAGTCCCAGCATGACTATATTTTATTCCTCAAAGGTGAGGAATGCCTGTAAGGAGGTAGAATGCCTCAAACACTTAATGAACCATTTTTAGAATACCTAGGTAGGTATTATGAAATTTTTCATCTAATTCCAAAAATATGAAAAAGGAAAGCTTGAAATTAAAGCTTACCCATGATCTTGACCACCAAAACGGCCACACGTTTTTCCACTCTACCAATGAAAACCGCTTCGTAAAAGGTCGGTCATTACCTCCACATGGGGTAATAAGAGGCTGCGATATGAGAGTATATGGGGCGATTCCGGTAACAGGTGGTCCGTACAATAAGACCCTATCTTGTGCTGACCATGGCTTAATGGACTGAGCTTATGAGATATTAATTATACTTGTACGTGAAGTTCATAACAATGGGGAACTTGCGCCAAGCTTAGATTGAAGTGGCACTGCTTCTATACCATAGAAAATATAGAAAAACTCGAGATAATTTAAAAAATAAAACCATATTAATATTTTTTCCGAGTTTTCGAGGTCCCAAAAAATACTAAAAATCAAGTTACTCTAATAATAAAAATTAGATTTCGTTTTTTTTATTGAATTCTAAATGTTTTCTAAAAAAGGTGTAGATGCATAAAAACATAATTTTACGAGATAACTCGAATATTGATAAACGCTTAATACATTATAAGGCGTTATGTGTAAGTTGTGACGTCATAGTTTGAGTCCGATTTGTGTGGCGCATATTTTGTACTACGAGACTGAAATTATTAGTCGTAGAGAAAAAAAATTACCACATTTATTTATCTTTTGACATGGCCTCCCCAATTATATTAAAACATTGTTTGTGCAAGCTCTCCACATTTCCTTTGAGAAGATTGGAGCATGTCGATGTTTTTGAAGACTGTTTCTCAAATGGAATACATACTAGCATGAATTTGATACGTGGATTAATCATAAGCAGCCTATATCCGTCCCACTGTAGGGCACAGGCCTTCTCTCAGGGAGAGATCATGGGCTTAATCACCGAGTGTGCCCACCGCTGATTGGCGATTTCAAGCGCTGAGGTATGTGAATAGCTCAGACACTCACGTTTCCTCACGATGTGTTCCTTCACCTTTAGCGAGTGGTATTGCTACTATAACTTCACAAATGTACATAACGTAGAAAACAAAGTCATAGGTACATGCCCTCACTGGGAATCGAACCTGGGTCTCTCGTTTCCGAGTCCGATGTTCTACCCACTAGGCTACCACCGCGTGGATTAATAAGCGATATAAATTTCCCAATAAATGTATTTCTTTCTTTCTTTCTTCTACATGGATCACAGTAGGTATCTTCATCTTCAAAATGAAGAACAAAATGGGAATTTCCTATTCTTCTCTATCCCCCGGGTAACTGATAATATGTCTAACCGCAGGGTAGGTGCCTTCCGGATAATGAGCTCAATCACGATGCCTGCGTGCCCAATGCACTGGTGATAATAAACTGTACCCCTAAATGCCTAACTAGCGCCAAGGACTGATACTATGCAAATTATGCCAGAGGGTGTGGCTTGCCAGCCAATTGGAGTGAGTTCGGTAAATTCACCATCCACCACTTACGTTGTTACTGTAATATAATCCAATCAACGTTAACGTGAACGTTAACACAGAATGAATCAATCGCGTAGTGATTTTCTCTGCCGCACATTTTGTCTTGCCCTCGTTTCCTTGAAAACCTATTGGATGTATATTATATATTTTAGCCTCTAAATAGGGTTTTAAAATTGTATTCAGCACGGGTTAGTGCAACAAAAAGAATATACTCATTTCTTTGATTAAAACTAATCGTCAGGTCTGTGAACAGATTGGTTCCGTTTTTGAGCGTTAATTTGCAGGAAATATAGTACTCAAGTTTTTAATCTTTGGCCCGATGCCGACTGACTATTTCAAACAAAATAGAAATATACGCACCTCACAAAGTTTCCTTGCAATGTTTTTCTTAACATTTAACGAGTGGTTTTGTATGAGCTCACAAAAAGCACCTACGTAACATACGTGTTATTTTCTTTTCATAAATAAGCACGTTAAATCACATATTATCTCGCAGCCTAACATCTGACTCGACCAAAAACAAACGGTTTTAAGATCATAAGATGAGAATATTTTTTGACATTAACTTTATTTTTATCATATAAAGCCTAAGTTCTTAGATTGATCAACTCGGTTGACGAGAGCTCTTGTCTCCTTGTTCTCTTCATCTCCACCGACGACTGAAATGTCGAAATGCGGTAGATGAGGTAGATTGCATAGACTTTATAAGGTATAGAAACGCAATCCGACCAGAATAATAATAGTAACTTCCACACATCACAATCTTTTGTCCCAAGCTAAAATTCTTGTAACGAGAGCCTAGCAGGTTCAAAGCCACGTAAGACGAATTTACAAATGTGTGAATTCCCTCGTACGTACTCCTGAACCTATAAGTCGGAGGTAGTGTACGAAAACGATCTTTACGATCATTACTAAGTCATCTGGTGGGTGTTTGTCTGTCCCCGCCTAGTTCAGGAGTCAGGGCACCATGATATTGTAAACAAATTTAATTTATTTGTGTTTATATAAACAATTACCTACAGCAACTTTCCGTCATAGGGTTGTCGGGAAGAAATTGCTTTTAGCAATAAGGCCGCCAATTGACTGTGTATTTTAAAATTTTTTGTCATGTGTTCTAGTGTACAATAAAGAATATTCTTATCTTATACACATAAATTACACAATTCAAATTAATTATAGCCTTCACAAAAAACACTAGGAATGTCGCATTTTTACAAAGCCACTAATGGATTAACTGAAATATTTTTACTAGGCACCTTATTTCTGGGCTTTATTCGTATACTGGGACGTGCTTGTCACCATTGGCCGTCAAGAGCCACTTACGCATTCATTCTAGGTTTATAGCGGTATTTGGTTAGACGCTCTCCGTCTATGTTTATTAGTCTGTGGTGATCGCTTCAAATGCCTCGGGGCGGGAAAGGTTTCACCGAGCGAAAGTAATATGCATACTACAGTGCTACCTCACTTGCTACTCGGGATACATTATGATTTTATTACCCGACTGGGCCAAAGGAGGGTTTTGTTTTTATATTAAGTATTGGCTCATTTAATGGGCTCAATGAGCTTTATTCGTAAGCTGGATAGACTAATTTATACAGTGTCAAGTAGTTTGTTATTAACAAGCTTGGAAGGGAAAAATCTCGCTACTTTGACTAAATGGTGACTTAGAGAAGGGTGCATGAATACCCTAGATGGCGTTATAAGTTTTATTTTGATATTAAACCCGTGGTTAAGAAAACCATGAGGGAGGCCTATGTCCTACAGTGGGCGTCAAATGGCTGATGATTATGAAATACTAACAACCTCCACATATGAAATAGGAAGATTTATTTGGACATTCCCTCCATATCGTATTTGCACTCAGTGACTGCAAGTAAAGAAACAACCTTTTTCCGGACTTATAAACTAGTGGTCCATGGACGCTCTACTAGCGACTAGAAAGAATTCTGATATTTCTCCACACGTAGCACCTCCACACCACATATTCCAAGTAGGGGCTGCACAAAGTGCAGCGAAGCTAAGAGTACGCGCTCACTGCATTGACGACGTTGGCGAGGCGCCTCAAGTGGCATTTCGCACGCGCGGGTTCAGTTTGCCGGCGCGCGGCCTCGCTAAGTGCTCTCGGAGAGATGACAATATTTGAAAAATCTCCGCCGCTTTGCGGAAACTTTGTTATGCGCGGATATGGCGAGGTTTTGCTGAGACAGAGGAAGGTGCATATATCGAAATTTAGCCGCGAACGGCCAAAGTTAGGAGCTGTATTTGAACTTTGAACGTTTCGTACAGTCTACAGCATGTCAACGAGTACAGTTTTTTTTTTTGCTAAGTCACAAATAACATAATTGAATAGAGCGCATGAATTTGAAGTTTGATGACTCGTCAACTGTACGGTATATACGAGTAACACGACTTTTGCAAGTAAAATCCATACCATATACGCATGTTATACTTACTGGCGACTTTTCAACAGAAAAGCAATGCTCGATCAGCTGTGGACTGCATAATATCTGTGTCTGTACACCTTAAGAAAAATTTCATACATAAGACAGAGCGACATGGCTTGTACGAACTAACATAACTCTCTGTTATTCGCTGGATGGTAAAAAATACTCCGAAAAATACACCCGATTTTCGATTATTTTGTCAATTTACCAGATATAGGAAGCACCTGTTATGTTGGCGTCATTGCCGAAATCACGTAAGAGCGAAACCGCCGGTCACGGCGTCAGTATAATTATATCGCACTATCCAGCCCATGATAAGAGCCCACTGTCACATACATATATACCTCTTTCCTGTCACGCCAACCCCCTCTGTCCTGCCCACAGAACAAAGAAAATAAGTTACCAAGAACACCGAGCTCTGCAGGTGATGATTGCACACGGTGGCAGTTTTACCCTTTTTTAGCAATTTTTCCTCAGTAACGTGCTCGGTAAGACTCCGCGGCCGACTGGGTAATGTTTTTGCTAAGTATGATCATTCGAGCAAACTTGTGGCAAGCGCGCCCCGCCCACGTACGCTTTCTACCTTATTCCTATGTTCTGTGGTCCTGCCAATGTCATCCATTGCCTTCCGGCGAGTCATCGAAAGAGTCGGTGGTCCGCAATATGTCAATGTAAAGGAAATAAACTGGGCAGCAGTATCCAAAGCCTCTCCGCTCGAATCGCATCGAAAAAGCGGACATCCGTAACAGCTGTGCAGCGGCACTGTGTCGTGCACACGGCCGGAAAGGGACTGCAAATAGAGAACGGATATTGAGGATCACTGCAATACGTCCTACCCGCTTTGGAGCTTTCGCGCTCTAAATACGCGCAATCTGTCTACCGATAACCACTGCTGCTAGGCTAAGGCTTTTACCATTAACCGTGTAGATAGGCCTTCGAACGTGGTCAACCTAATCAATACTAACCACTAATTAATTTCCGTGTGCGAAGGCTTACACCCTGCAGTGCCCTCTCACTCTCTCCATGAGAGAAGGCCTGTTGCAGTGTTGTCTACTGGCTACTTTAACTATTGCTGGGTAAGTTTTCAATGAGCCCACATAAAAATGTTCGATTATATATATGTATGTATAATCTATAGGTTGGTCACGCGGTATCACATCATTCCCACTGGGGGCCGCCGTACATTTCTACAAATGACCTCAGTCTAGATGTATTTCCATGTTTGTGATGTCCTTGCCTGGTTACCATAGTACCATAATACAGGGTGTTCTAGTTTGGGGAAAGGACAAGCGATTGTGTTATATTGAACATATTTATTTAATAGTAATGAAGTCATTACGACAACTATAAATCTGCATAATAACCCCACATTATCTGTGCAATAAGGAATATTCTTATCTCATGAGGTAAGCGAGAAAAAGAATCCCTAATTTAGGTATAGATTTTGTTCAACCGTTTCATGGACGTGATAAATGTATAACTATTCAAAAATTCATATAGCACGCAGAACTGATGGCCGATGGAGCCGAGAAGTTCTTGAATGGAGACCACATATGGGCAAGCGCCGCGTAGGACGACCAGCCACAGGATGGACAGATGACCTCATCCAAGTGGAAGGAAGACGCTGGATGCAAACTGCTTCCAACCGGTATTTTTGGAAATCCATAGAGGAGGCCTATGTCCAGCAGTGGACTTCTTGTGGCTGAATGATGATTATGATGATGCCAAAATTTAGATTTCTATCTAGTTCCAAAAGTTTTGTCTAGTACAAATCATCTCTGAGCTAAGCCACGGACAGACAGACAGGCAGACGGACGGACGTGGCTAAACTACAACAAAAGAAATTAGGCGAATAGCATGCCCATTATAGACGTCTGAAAGGGTACAATCCATACAATTGTTTTAGCAGATTTCATGTAGGCTACTTGGTCGGATGTTTGAAAGTTGTAAATCTTGTAATTTGCTACCAGCTTGTCTTGCGCCCTATTCATACTCAACCGGGAATTTTTACCGATCGACAGTGTTTTCCTTCGAAGGATTTACTCTTCTGCCGTGAACAAAATGTTAGCCTATCCTCCATTGTTTGATTACCAATGCTGGATGTCATGGGTTCCATCTCATGAGGGGGTTCGGCGAATTTAATTTTCAAAAAAATTACTTTCAAACCAGTTTAGCCGTTTTTGAACATAACATAACATAAACTCACGCCTATATCCCAGAGGGGTAGGCAGAGATCAGGGAGTGCCACTTGCCGGCCGTTTTTGACGGGCTAAATTATCCTACATTGCCTAGAGTATTTTTCGGTAGTTTCAATGTTACTACAAAAATGAATTTTGGTCTGGTTTAAAACCGAGAAACTTAATTGTGTTGTATGGGCGTTATTTGTTTGATGCAAATCTTGAGTCGATATTCAAAGAAAGTGCAGAACTAATAATTATAACAGAATAATTATATTCTTTTTATTGCACTAACCCGTGGAATTCTTAGCCACTAAGTAGGGTTTTTAAAAGTGCAACAAAAAGAATTTAAAGCAATTTGTTTTATTTTATACTTTTCAACGTTACAATTTTGAAGAAAAACATCGTAATCGTATCTATCCAGGGCTTTCTCTCAAAGAGTTGAGTATGGGCTTGAGGCTTGGTTCTCTGAGCGCACCGATTTGTATGGGACTTATTGCGCTGCGCGAGCAAAAATTTTCGACGCCCGACGTTGCACATTCAGGTATATTTTGAATTATACAAAATTCAGTATAGCTCAAATAAAACCATATCCAGTGATAATTTTGCCGTGATAATTTAGTTCACGTTTTTTTTTAATGCTATATAGTTTAAAAATTATAAAAATAATAACCGACGGTCCTAGACCGGCCATTGAAAAGTAATATTTTTTTTTAAACTTTAAATGCTAACTATTAGAGAGTAAAATATATTTTAAATTCCGTGTGGCGCTGGATTGTGATTATGCCCATACTCTCTCTCTCTCTTTGAGAAAAGACTTGTCCCTGCAGTACGATTTTGTTATGTTTAAGTACTGTTATGTTACATCTATGTAATTTTATGTTTAGGATAGTTACCAAGCATCTGTGCCATCTGTGCTGTGAATCGCCCTGCTGCCCCAACAATGGTGGGGCAATTTTGCATCGGGGACAATTTTTCGCTCCGGAAGGAAGCCGTTTTGTTTCTCGACTCGAGACACCGTTTCACCGTACTCGCTGTAATGTACATCGTACGCCCCTCGTCGTGAAAAAATACTTTATTTAAATAAAGTAAGCCTAGCTTCAGTAATGTAAATGTACAGCGCTTGGACTTATTCAAAATATACCTAGGTACAACGCAAAACATTATAAAAAATCTTTTTACAAAACCGAAATACATTGCTAAAAGTTTTGAACATAGATGATTCCATTTCTTGTTGAAAAGTTTCTTTTGTCGATTTGGCCTGCTTCGGTTAAAATTCAACAGACTCATAGTCTGTTGTATTTTTGAATTTTTAGAAGGTGTTTTTTTGTTACTACAAAAACTTTTTTTTTAATACGTTTTTAGAGACTTTATTGTAAAAATATGACATTGAGCTTTTGCCATTTTGTTATTTTATGAAGTCACTCGGAAAACTATCCTTGGCTTTCGTACTCAGACAAAAAGAAACTGACAAGAAAACATCACGTTTGACATTTGACAGGTTTCGGGGATTTCGAAAGTTTTCGATTGGACAACCGTAATTGCTATTGGATATGGATAATCGTAACCACACGACATCGTCGAACTGATAGAAGACGGTTCTCATCCCATGTGAAACCTACTTTTTAACTAAAACTTTCGTAAGCACTACAAACCTACTGATCACATCATCAGTTTATTTTGGCCATCCGTGCCAACATAACTTCTCGGGCTTTGCTGATGTGCCCGAATTTATTGAAGCTAATGTGAGTCCATGTGGGCACTAAAGGTTTTTTGGAAGAGATCACTTTTAGTGGCAAGGCCACCGTCTGCACTTTTAGGTTAATAAATATGAAAAAATGAAAATATATTTATTATCGGTTCAGGATTACAGAAACCCTAAGATTATTAAAGTAATTAATTACTACACACAATAGGCTATTTTTAAACTAAGAAATGCGTATTGCCTTGCATGCTCACAAAAAGATAAAAAAGAGATGAGAACAAAAACAACGTTGCCCTGTCGACATTTGATCACTTTGATTTGTAACTTGTATATTTCGCAGGCATATATACCGCGCATACCAAGCCCACAAATGTTGGATCTTGTTGGCCGTTCCTATCGCAGAGGCAAACAGTTGGCCTTTCAAATACCATGCAAGATCAATTTGCCGCTTTGTGTGCCTACCTCCGCTGACCCGATAATCGGATATAGCTCAGCTATGTGATATCCAAGAGAATTCAGATAGCGCTGGTTTTCCGTTACCTCCTCTTCACAATATTTAACGTAGTTTTGTAACAATAGTGGCGCTATGTTTCGGTTTTAACGTCTGTGTAATTTCCTTTTTATGCACAATAAAGTGTTTTCTATCTATCTAACTATCTACCCATCCGGCTCATACTATCCTCGTAGTTGTTAACGAAGCAACAAGCACACTGAAGTGTACATCTAAAGACCTATTTCGTATGCCTGCCTAGCCAAATGGCAGGTGTCTTCGATGACCATTCGCCGTCCGAGGACTTGGCGAGTGGCCAGAAGCAATTAGTGCTCACTTGAACTGCACTCAAGTCGGACGACGAAACTGAACGACGATTGTTGAAACTTGAAAACGTTACGTCGTAGGGCGTTTGAGAATAATGAGATTTTTATAATGAACTCTTATTAAAGATTAATAATAACTTTCTCTTAATCGTGCTTGGAAATTTGAAGCCAAGGCACACATACGTAAGTCCATCAATGCCTAATTGTGGCCAAAGCTTGTATAGTACTTTTTTTTAAATAATGAACATAAATTAAAACTAAGAAGTACCTAGGTGGAACTTTTTATTTGAAAATACAATTAATTTCAAAATCAATGACGAACAATGAACAACAATAATTTTTCCCGCGTTAAAGTGTTCATTGTTTTTGTTTTTCAATAAACAAGTCCGAATTTCAAGTTCGTAATTTAAATACAACCTTTGATAAGTTACCTCCTTGGTTGCCATCTTTCGGAGTAAAAGATATTTCCATTTTTAAATTACACGACAGATATGAGATTACTATGTAATTTATTTGGCCGCTAAAACACGACAGATAATTATGGATTATCATACTACTATAACTTTGCCGGCCGTTGCTCGCAAGTATTTGGCCAGCACAGCAATTTCGATTTATCTTGAAGAAGGTTGTCAAAATGGTGCTCAAATTTCCAATCATGTTTGAGAAAAAATAAGAATTTATGTAATTCTAATTTCTAATCGGTTTTTTATTGGATTCACTAGTTGTGTAAATGTTTTTTTTTATATCATGGATTAAAATTTTATAAACCAATGTAATTGGTTTTTCTGTGGTAAAAACGCAATTTAAATTAAAAAGTCGTACGTGGAAACTAAAAAAAATGTGGCTTTGTTGTAGCTTTGTCATAATCAGCCTGTATACGTCTCTGCAGAATACTGGCTTTCTATGAACACCTCAAACGTTTGGGCTTCCTGTTGGACAACATGCTTTCCTTCACCGTCTCTTCCTGTTATTGCTACTACAAATTCACAAATGTACGTAACGTGCGGATCTTAAAGAATAAGAGCTTTTATTCTCTTTTAAGATTCCCTTACTCAGTTAATCAACTAAAACACTCGCCCTATTTTCAAAATGATGACTAATTAGGTGCGAAAGCGTGTCACCGCGGAGGTGACGCAGGGAAACATCAGCGGCGACACACGCCACGGGGTTGTAAGACCACCAGAAGGTCAGTATGGTATAGTCCGCACAAATCTTTTTGGCGGTAACGTGAACGTAGTCACAGATCGTTTGCACATCGTTTACTGTCTTTACAGTGTATGTGTGAGTAATTGACTAATAGTAATTTACTACGCAATACACTACGTCAATTACTCACACATACAGTGTTAAGACAGTAAGCGATATGCAAACGATCTGTGACTGTTCACAGACCGTTTGCATATCGCTTACTGTCTTTTTACCGGAATACCCTCAGCACAACGCTGAGCCAGCTGCCTTTTCCAGCAACAGGGACACACCGCAACTTATGTTAATACAAAGTGTTCTATTGCTTTTTTTTTCTTTTTTACCTTTTTTATTGTGATTTAATATTTTATGTTGTAACGTTGTTAATGTATGTGTGTGTTTCTGTTGTTGACATAAATGGTTTTCTTCTTCTTCTTCTAATGTTGTATAGATAATGGTATGGAACTCTTCGTGCGCGAGTCCGACTCGCACTGAGCCGGTTTTTTTTCTTGACGTGAAATGTCTTTCAGTTGGTTAGTTCGCTAAAACCGCATGCAACGAAAACATGTCGCCTGGCTTCAACTCTGTAAGCCATTACTCAGATCTTCTTGACCGTGCCAATTGCGCAGTTTGAGTTAAAAAATTACGCTTACTTATAGATGTTCCACGTTAAACCAACGACCGTATAACCCAACACAGCCCTACCCGCTTTTTAATATGCACTTTGGGCAACTCAATCAATCGATCAGCCCGAATTTGTCCATTGCTGGCCACAGTCCTCCATCAAGGCCTCTGTCCTCGGCCATCCTCATCCAGCCCCTGCCAGCAATGTGCCTCTTTGGGTAATTGACAGCTGTCAACACTAGATTAACAGACGTTTAGTAAACGAGAAACAGGGATTAAGTCTGCAATAAAGTGCACACTTATAAAGGTTTATGTGCTATCGAAATTTAAGAATTTAGAAAGAAAGACATTCATTGGGACAAATAAACACATCTCAAGAAAAAAAGGCATAACAAAGGCATGACATACACAAGAACAAAGGAAAAACAAGTCACATAAAGACAACTTAATACAAGGCAAAGTCAGAGCGTCAGAGTGCATCCTGTGGTGAGTCAAAGTTGCCACAAAGGAATTTGTCATTTCGCTAATGACCGCTCCTTATTATAACAGTATAAACCGTTTTACACCATTTTTGTTGTCTTTTACGTCGCCCACTCTAGATTTCTTCTGGATTTGCATTTGCACGAGTCTACAATTTTAAAATAAACGCAGTTTCTTTGAAAGTTGACATTTTTATTTATCTACCATAAAAACCCTCAGATTATAAACGATCCGTGGATCTTTGCAAGCCTATTAATCGTTAAGGTTTGAGAGTTTCCCCATGACAAAATATGATTATCAACTGTCCATAGACTTATCTAGGAAAATGGCTGTAAATCGACAGTAATTAATATTTATAACCAATTCAATATTAAATAGGGACAGAATCCGGAGCCTCCATAATAATATCAGGATCTTGACACTATACCGCTGAGCTATCAAGGCGTGAAACTAAGCAACTCATTTTGAGGCCACTTTCTCCGGAAAAAGTTTACAAAATGCGATCAGACATTGAAGGTTTATAAATAATTTATTTTAGTGCAGTATTAATATACAATGAAATTAGTATTTATAGCTACATAAATTATTTTGTTATCAGATGTATTTGTAGTATAGGGGGTTTATTTCATTCCAGCGTAACTATTTTTTCACTGTCCGAAGTAGCATTATTTATGTATGAAGTGCTCACTTCTGTTACTGCTAAGAAGATACAGGAAAAAGAAACAAAGAACATTTTGGGTTCATTCATTTATTACTATATTTATGAACGTCGATGCGAATCCATTCGCAACTTCTATGCGTCGCGCGAGCTCGCAAATTTGTACGATGCGACGGCGCATCCCAGTTTTGTGTACGGGCCTAAACGGGTCCCGATATCTAGTCAGGATACTTCGTATTTGTACTTCTGTCGAACTGTATATTGTCCGCCAGGGTGCGGCGCAACTCGAGCTTGCGAATTTCGCGTGAATTAATGTACATAATAGTATCATGTTGTCATCCCATTACTCACTGTTTATATTTTACAGCCACAAAAAATGGGAGCGCCCGCGAAACGCCGTAAAAACGTAGGCGTGGAAAACTGTTGTCGCAGTCGAAAATTATCGCACTTCGTGTTTAAATACTACGCATGGGCTTTTTGTATAAATAACTTGTTTTATTGATAAAACAAATTAATGTTTTCTTAAATGCAAAACATTTATACCATTTTTTCGCCATAGATAAAGCAAACGTCAATTTGATTAATCCCATACCTACTCTTTCTACGACAGAAGGCCTGCGCCCTGCATAACGTATGAAGGCTACTAAACATTTTTTTTTTATATAAATACGATACGTCAAAGATGCCTCAAACATTGCCCGTTCCATAACACGCTGAGCGACATTGTTTGTACCTTAAATTTATCAGCATTTGCCGCTTTCAATTTACTTCCCAAACTTATCAAGTTATATTTCAATCATACAAAAAGATATTTTCATTTCCGTGGCTAATGCCGATGTGAAAAGGGAAAATTGTGGCAAAACAGCCGAAGGGTCCAGTCATCCATTATATTTTATCTCGCCGAATGCCAAGATTCCTCCCTTCGTGATGAAAATGGCCGAATAATTTACCAAACCTTTCGGTTACCCAGCGGGTAAACATGTTGTGGCTCTTTGTCAACACCTCAGTGGATCCACAAATAAACAGAGTATTCGAAATAAGTCAGGAGCGTGCACACCGGATGACTAAGTTATCTTGCCTTGCTCGAAGGCTTGTGGCCAATATTTTAATAACATAAAATCACATCCTTGGTCCGAAACTACGATACCCCGAACTATGGTAAGTTGGTAACCAGTTTGCTCTCACACAAGATGTATGATCTTCAACAAAAGCACGTTGATACAGATTTCCGTTGAAAAGGTTGCCATGCGTGCTTATTCAAATGATGTGACCGCACTCACTCGCTTTTGCTCATGAGCAAACGACATGTCCTAATTAAAATTAATACCACTGTACCTATAATGTTTGCTTAGGATTGTCAAAACGAGGGTGATGTTCTACCGAGCTTATTATGTATCTGTGATCTAAATGTAAAGCAAACGAGGGACCTTTATGAATAATTCAATAACCCACCAGCTTTGGCTCATAGTCATCGATATTCATATGAGGCGGGCATTTTGCTTTTGAAGTGAGACTAATCGCGAATTCAATTTTCACTGTCGCTTATTCTATTGTGGCTTGACAATGCTGCAGTAACAATGCGACGCCAATTTATTTTAAAAAATCTGTACAGTAAAAAAGATTAAACGTTTATTTTGTTTGGTTTTAAAGTCTCATCAAACAATTCTGAATTATTCAATTCTGAACTTTGGTATACAAATAACGCAAAGGCACAAAGGCTACCAAAGGTAAAACATTCGGGCAGTTTGCTTTGAGGCGGCTTTCAGGGCACTTTGACAGGTATACGTGGAATCTCTAAAATGTATTTGGCGTGTTTTGTACTTTATTTTAGCTAAACTCCTTTTTTAGTTTTAAACATATTTCCGTGCACACAAAGGATAACATAAAATATCTTTGTAATCCGATAAATTTAACAGAAGGTGTTTTTAATGTTTGGAATTTAATCACGCCTGTACTCCGGATAGGTAAGCAGAGATCAAGGTCGATCATTTGCCACAGGCGTAAGTTTATGTATATATGTATTCGGGAATTATGTTTCCAACTTTTCGTTTCATTACTAGAGGCCATATGCTTCTTTCCGAAATGAGAAGAACCAAATGGCTTTACCTTATTTAAATTCAGTTCTGCATCTTTAATAATAGAGGTCAGTGGAATAGGCAAACAATGGATATGTTTGCTGAAACAGAATTTAACGCCGAAACGCGAGCAAAAATCGGTAGGAAATATTTCTATAAGCGAAATAGTCTGTTCCATTTTGTGACATGTTGTTATGTTTTTGCACAGTTTTTACATGTGAAACACTCGGTTGCGAAGCCTTTTTGTACAGTTTCACGGTTGATCGGCGAAATATAAAGCTCCTGTAGATAAATCTGTTTCAAGATTAGATTTATATTCTAATTTTATTATTTTTATCGTATTGTCTTACAAAACAATACGATAAAAATAAAAAAAACCTGAATTAAAATTATGTACTACTCTAGTTCCATTATGATGAAAATCTCTCAAAATTACGTACCTACATATCTGTTACATTTTTGGCACCATTTATAAAAACACGTTTATTAGTTTACTAGCAGTGCCTGCCACTGCCTACGTTCGCGTGATTGGTTAACGGATCAGCCTTGTCCTCCCTGAAGGTCCATTCTAAAAACTGAATAATTTACTATGAATTTTTGAAATCGGATAAGCACTTTCAGAAATTACTCCCTACATATAAATTTACAAACCTTCCCTCTTTATAATATTAGTATAGATAGATATAATAGATTAAAGGTAGATATTATATCCTATTATTTAGTTTAATGTAAGTACATACCTTACATAATTTATAACAAGGTGTGAAAGTCACACCTTACCCATAATAAGTACCTGAAACCGGCGTGCGTGCATGCAACGAGTAACGACTAATGAATATTGAGGAAGCGAAAGTGATCTGTCAGGATCGTGGCAAGTGTCAGTCCCTGGTCTCTGCCTACCCCTCTGGGATACAGGCGTGAGTTTATGCATGTGTATGTGTGAAAGTTCCAACTGAGTACAAAAAGCTCTAGTGGCTATCGCTAATTAATTTACACAGAACAACACCATCGCTGAGTGGCTGAATGTCATTGTAAATGAATCACTTTAAATGCAGATGTATTTTATTCAGGACCAAGTTCAACAATACACAATTTATCGGTCAGATTTAACGACAAATTGCTGAGGGGCAATTTAACGCCCGGCACATACGTTGAATGAAAATGTGGAATTATGTTTCGTGGCTTACGCGAGGAAAACTAAACAGAAGTTTATTTTTTTTATTAATTTTGAATGAACTCATGATTATGTTCGAAGCTTGGAAAACCATGAGGCAGGCCTATGTCCTGCAGTGGGCGTCAAATGTCTGATGATGATGATGATGATGAAATTAACTGTAAAATATGTTGAGTTCTATTAATGATAATAAACAATTTATTATTATTATATTAGTGGGCTGAACGAGGTGTAGTGACTTGAATTTGACAGCGTAGAGTAGTTGACAGCGTAGGGTCAGCTTTTATATTTATCTTAACTCCGCTTAGTAAATAAATAAATAACTTCTACACAGCACAATTACTTGTCCTGGTCCCAAACTAGGATACTATGTGCTATGTTACAAACATGGAAATACACCCAGATGCATTAATATGCACTAGACTACTATAGTTAGTAGTTCAGTTTGAAAATTTGACTTGACTTCGCTCTATTTATGATCTCGTTTACCAAGGCTCCACATTCTGTGAGGTGTTTCATCCACCAATTGTATGTTATCCTAAACAACATATAATAATATTACATTTACTTTTGTGTTTGAATTATTTTTTTTTTTACTGTAAATTTTTTCTTACATGTATTTTTTTATTTATCTCTTTTATTTTCTCTATCCTCAAGTAACTACATTTGAACGTTGATGCTTCGATTTGTGAATGGAAAATGGCACTAAGTGAATACCTAAGTCTCGTTCTGTCTCTTCAGATGTCTCAAAAAAACCGGCCAGGTGCGCGTCGGACTCGTGCACGAAGTGTTCCGTTATCTATACAACATTAGACACAAAGATCGAGAAAAAACGCCAAAAAAATCACGTTTGTTGTATGGGAGCGGCCCTTAAATTTTTTTTTTTTTTTTGAAGCGAATATAGAACTAAATGAATGCATGATTGTTAAAACCCATCTCAGAGCAAAAACAAAAGTTACGGAAAATCAAAGAAAACTGTCAGGTGTTAAAAAAATGTACTGTGTGATAATATTTTTTTACTCCCTCTGCTTAATAATATTAAAAGTATGATTTGTATTTAAATTAAGGATAAAATATAGGTTTATATATTTATTTTATATTTTTAAAGTTTTGGGATGAGATGGGTTTTTACAGTCAGACCTAAGCTAATGCGTCCAGTTTGTGCCAGAAGAACGAAAATTTGCAATGGCCAACAACAGATGATGTCGAGGAAGAAGAAAGTGATTGATGTTGTATAAAATATAATAATAAATGGAAATAAGCATAATTAAACATTTTGTGCAAATTTTACTTTGACTGTAAAAACCCACCTTGTTCAGGCATTGAAATATTCGTGCCTTTAGTTCAGTGGGTTACTTGTATGACCGAAGTGTGTTTTTAGGCCCAATCGATTTGTCTTGCCATAGCCAAAAGAAGTCGATCATAAACAGGATTTTCGTAAAAGTGGTCCTAGGTGGGTTTTAACAATCATGCATTCAAATATTCTATGAATATTTCAAGCGTCTACCAGTTGCCGTTATTAATATCGGCCAAAAAAAAAATTACTTTAGTTGTTTATTCGGTTTTCAGTATTTTTTGTTATAGCCGCAACAGAAATAGGTACATCATCTGTGAAAATTTGAAGTGCCTAGCTATCACGGTTCATGAGACACAGCTTGGTGACAGACAGACAAACAGACGGAGAGACAGACAGACGGACAGTGAAGTCTTAGTAATAGGGTCCCGTTTAACAAAAAGTGACAAAATTACTTACTAGTTATTTAGAACAAAAAAATGGCAGCATATAATGAGAACATTCACAAAAACCTTCCTCATATAAACGGGCGCAACACTAACAACTAACCAAAAATTTTTTGCTTTGTGAGATTCTTAATTTAGAAACCGGCGGTGAGTCTAATTATTTATTAAGCATTAACTAATACCATGCTTCTGTAACAGTTTAGGTTTGGAAGCTACAGTTTCAGGAATTTTCCACCAAGCCATAAAATGTGGAGAGTATTATCTACTTTCGTCCAGCATGAATAGATCAGGAAGCACTTTGGCCCGAAAACCGATGGTTCTAAAAAGTTGAAAATGTTATACCAAAGTTACGGCAATGGCGAGCACGAAGGCGGGCCTACACATCCGGAAACAGCCGAATCTGATCATGCTCGCGTGTGCTGCCCAAGTATACCTAGGTTCCCCTTAAATTTTAATTGGAATCTAGTCACACATAAGCGTATCTCTCTTCATTTAAGACTTATATAAGTCCCACTAAACGTTTGTATTACATGTTACTGAAATAACGGAAAACCTGATTTATGATTTACTATGACAATTCTATATACTCGTACATTGCAAAGTTGATTAAACCACAGATTAACAAGAAGACTCTGCTACTCAATGTACGTCGAATTGTAATAATAAACTACGAATTTTAGTTTACTGATACGCTTCCCTGGACCTATGAAAATAAAACTCAAAACGTTGTTATTCAAAATAACACAAAAACAGCGACTAAATGAAAGTTACAAGTTAAATCTAGCGCTATCAACGGAAAATAATCAAATATTTTTCTTAAATAGATAATTTTTTGCAAAAATCGTAAGTCTTATCAATGTTGATAGCTATTTAACCTACAGCCCAGAACCTAAGGTCAATAACCTAACCTTTTTGCAAAAAACAAAAGATATGATTTATACTGAAGAAACTGTTATTTTTATAGCACGTTTTAACGTTCCATGTTTGTCACGCAATTACACTTAAATACATTACGTGTATACATAACTTAGTTAAGAACATTATTATTTGTTTTCCCTCATAAAACAAAATAAAATTGAAAACAAATAGCTGAAAAGCATTGCGATGAAATTTCCCACGCGAGTGAAGTCATCCACAGTCATCCAACGCAAAGTGTGAAAAGGTATCTTTAGAAATTCAATGTTGCGTGACATTACAGAGTAGAATGCCAAGTCAGCGTTTAGCTTTACAATTTACTGAATTTGATTTGCTTCTGCAATCCGGCTTTTCTTTTTCTTTTCAAAAACATGGTGATGAAAAACATACTTTGTATGAATGCACTAAAGCACGACATAAAGTGCGTTCATAAAAATACAATGCTTTTTAATTTATATTATTTATAACCAGACTTTTTATTTCTATTAATTTTAATAATACAAACACTGAATAAATATCTACTCTTTTTGGCCGTATAAAATGGGCTCCAGGTGGCGTTGACATCGCACACTTCGCGATTATATCCCCATCACTAGTCCACACGCCAAATAAACGTTATTAGATTGTTTGCACTGTAGTTACATGTAAATCTCAAATTAAAAGTAATCAGCATGCTAAGAACTAGCATGGAATTACAATATGGTACCTAACCCAAGTTGTGACAAAGCTTAATGGAGGTTTAATTTAATTTATAAAAACACTACTCCCTAAAACAATTCAATTCAATTCAATTCAAATATTTTTATTCATTGTAAAAACAGAATGTTTACTTAATGAACGTCAAAGTTGTTAGTTTCACAATTAATGGATTATGTGGAGAAGAAGCTAACAAAGAAACTCCACATTTATTCTTTTCAAAACACGTTTTAACTTAATTAACAGAGTTTTCAACTTAAAATATTAGTCATGAATGTGTTGAACACTAGTCACAATCGTCCTTCAAATAATATTAATCTACTGTTTAATGCCAAACATCTTTGTCTTCTAAATAATCCTTGATGTTATAGTAAGCCTTTTTGCACAGAATGTGCTTAACACATTTTTTAAATCGCGTTGGAGGTAACTCCAATATATCTTGAGGAATTTTGTTGTAGAACCTTATACAGTGCCCCATAAAGGATGTGTTAACTTTTGCAAGTCTAAATAGTGGAAATGACAATTTATGTTTATTTCTAGTATTAACATTATGGTGGCCACCAACATTTTCGAAGTCTTTGATATTTTTTCTAACGTACATAATATTTTCATAAATGTATTGACATGCAACTGTTAAGATGTTGGTTTCTTTGAAGAAATCTCTTAGCGAATCCCTACTACCTAACTTGTAAATAAATCGGATGGCTCTCTTCTGCAAGATGAAGATAGTCTCAATGTCTGCTGCCCGGCCCCATAGTAGTATACCGTAGGACATAATACTATGGAAGTAACTAAAATAAACAAGCCTAGCAGTTGCAACGTCAGTGAGTTCCCTAATTCTTTTCACTGCATATGCTGCAGAGCTAAGTCTGTGTGCTAATTTTACAATATGTGGACCCCATTGTAGTTTTGGATCGATGGTGATGCCCAGAAATACAGTATCATCTACAAATTCTAGTTTTTCATGTCCAATTACTATGTTGTTCTCAACTACTCGTACGTTAGGTAAGGAAAACTTTATACATTTCGTCTTTTTAGAATTTAGCAGCAGATTATTTGCTTTGAACCAATCTAGTACTTGCGAGAGAGCATTATTTGCATCGTCAAGATTATTTTCTTGTCTCCTTATTTTAAAAATAAGTGACGTGTCATCAGCAAATAACACTATCTCAGACATTTTTTGTACCATAAACGGTAAATCATTTATATAGACTAGGAAAAGGAGCGGCCCTAAGATAGATCCCTGCGGGACTCCTATTTTTACAAGTGAACCCGAGGATTTAATACGATTTACGTCTGCTTTTTGGACCCTTCCTTCTAAATACGATCTTAAAAGATCTAAACCTGCACCCTTTATTCCGTAGTGTTTTAACTTTAGCAGTAGCGTTTCGTGGTCTACACAATCAAATGCTTTTGATAAATCACAAAATATGCCTACTGCATCCTTGCGATCCTCCCACGCGCTGAAAATATGTTTAAGTAACATAACTCCGGCGTCTGTTGTATTCCGCCCTTTAGTAAAACCAAATTGCTGGCTATGAAGGAGTTGGTAATTATTGAAATGCGTAAGTAATTGATCTAAGATGATCTTCTCAAATATTTTACTCAATACTGGTAGTACTGAGACGGGCCTAAAATTGGTTGGATCGTGTTTATCACCGCTCTTAAATAAGGGTACTAGTCTACTATATTTCATGAGGTCCGGAAATACTCCCTCATCTACACATTTATTGAAAATTTTTGCTAACGGTAAAGCTAGGACATGGATCACTGAACTAACAATTTTTACTGACATACCCCACAAGTCCTCCGTTTTTTTAAGATTCAATAATTTAAATTTTTTAAGAACGTTATGGGGCTCAATGTAATTAAATGAGAAATCGTGTTCGCACGAGGAGACATGGTCTTTTAGTAATGTTGCTGCACGATCAGGTGACGAGTCTAACGGAGCTGTAGTCACGATTGGAACATTAGTGAAGAACTGTTCAAATGCTGCAGCGATATCTTCATTTGTCGTTATTATTTTGTCATCAATCTTAAGCGAAATATCTCGGTCTCCCAATTTTGTTTTACCCGTTTCTCTATTTATTATTGTCCAAATTGTTTTAATTTTATTCGGCGACTGTAAGATTTTATTCTTTATATGATCGTATTTAGCCTTATGGCAGACGGCCTTAAATAATTTGGAATATTTTTTGACGTGCTGTATGAATTTGGTGTCATATGTATAAGTCTTTTTGTCATACAGTTCATAAAGTGTGTCTCTACTTTTCCGGATACCCGAGGTTGCCCATTCACTAAATCCTAATTTATTCTCATTATTTGTTAGCTGCCGCAATTTAAAATTTTTTTCAAAACTACCCGACACGACTTTGAAAAAGTCTACATAATGAGCATTAGCATTTTGGTAATTTTCTTGAGTTTTTATGCTACTTTCAAGGTCTACTTTAAATGACTCTAATTTTTTACTTGTTACGGGCCGGCAGAGGATAACCTGTTCTGCGTTTTTTCTATCTATTTCAAAATGAACAATTTGACCACTGTGGTCTGACTTCAAACAATTTACTGTAGAATTATCTGAAAAGTCGCAATCGCAGTAAACATTATCTATGCAGGTGGCCGTAGTTTCGGTTATTCTAGAAGGCTCCAAGAAAATATTTACTAAATTAAACGACTTGAAAATTATTGTCAATTTGGTATTTAAAGCCGAGTCTACCAATAAGTCGATATTGAAGTCACCACAGACTATGACTTTCTTATTACTGCTGGAGGCTACCTTCAAAACATCCTCTAATATTGATTCAAATGAACTGTAATCGCTGGTAGGGGGCCTGTATATGGCTACTACAATGTGTCTAGACAGTTCAACACATGATATTTCAATTACTTTTTCAACAGAAAGTCTGCAAATGTCTTTCCGTTCTTTAAACACTCGGTAAACACCGATTAAAATAGTCGGTAATGGAGATTTTATAAGGGAAAGAAGTAACCACCTATTAAACAGTCTCTGAGGAGTGCTTTAGAGGAATCGTGTTTTTATAAATAAGGCCGTAAGTTTTTCGACGCCGGTAATGAGCTATTACGTTTGCACCCTATTCGATACGTGACCCCTAGCTGCATTTTCAGTGTGTTGTTACATAGTCCCTATATACCTGGGCGATCGATCAAGCGTTTACCTTTTTTGTTTAAAACCTACGAACGTGCAGACCTGTTTAACCCCCTGTTTCTTGTACAATAACAAGTTAGTTAGTTAGTTGGCCAAAGTTAACACAAAAAAACTTAGCAGATTAGCAGACTGTTAGTGTACGAGAAACTTTTTATTAGGCGGGTTCTATGTGTTTTTTTAGGTTTACGGCCGGCGTACGGCCGTTTTTTTTTGTTCCTACACGTCATAGAGCCAGTAACACTTATGTCCTTAATACCTTTTTATTTGACATCTCCGTTTGGGTGGTCACAAAGAAACTCACATTCATTCTTGAATACAAACACACATACGAGCGAATAACAAAAACCCCAGAAAATAAAATCATTTCTTTCTGATCTGATTTTATTCGCGGTTTCAAAATTTACCCTATTTTGATATTGACGAGGAGTACCAGACATGTTCGAAAATATAGCGAATCCAAGCTGGCGCCAATAGTACATTCTCTACACCCACGCTTTTCAAAGCCTTTGGAGTACTCTATCGTGCTGTTTGACAACTCTTTTTTTTTTATTTTAGCCGGACCTCCCGTTACTCTAACAGAAGACCACGACCATTGCAGCTCGACGAGGGATGGTTAACAAACAGTAGTTAACCATTAGTTTGGTAGTAATCTAACAAAATGGTTTCACGTGTGATGCTACTCATGTAGCCATTCAAGTAACTGATGCTACTTGACTGCAACGGTGCTCGAATGGAGACCACAAACTGATAAACGCGGCGTAAGATCCACTAATTCACTGCACCGACGATCTAAGGCAGATCGCTGGCAGTGGCTGAATCAGGATGGCTAAGGCCATAAATAAGTGGCGTGTCTTAGCAGAGGCCTACGTCCAGCGGCAAACGAATACGGCTTGATTGATTAATTGAAACCTAAATCGTATTTTCTACCCAGTAATCAGAATAAGCAAAAACAAACGCCTACTATTTACGAGGAGACAGCACAGAGCTGTTCAAACAACCGAATAAGCCGGTAAATTTCATTTTAAATCAGCTATGGTCCCCATGTAAACCAACTGCTGATAGAAATCGTTAATATACAAGAAGCAATAATGTATACAAAGTGGTTTATTCTCAATAATTCGAGAATTTCTTGACTTGATAATATTTCGAAAAAAAAAATGTCTGCACCTGGGACACCCTGAGTGAAACGGAATATATGTTACTTTATTGTGTGTGGGTTGGTATTATTACAGGGTGTGTCTATTACAAAGTTTTGTAGGAAGCGTATACTTTTTCAATTTCATGAATACAATTTAAATGAGAATGGTTGGCGACCCGAGTTAGGTGCCGCTGCAGGCGGCTTGCGGTTGCGGTGTGGTCAAAAATAATCGTCCAAACACGGTGTGAAAGCCGGTGTTGCCTGGTAAACTTCGCGCCCAACCCGCTTGTGTTATATGGCTGTGTGATTCCAAACTGCCAAGAAAATCATGGCTTTGTAACATTCGAAATAGACTGGAGTGACCTTTATACCTTATCATCAGCTATGAGTTCTTAAGTAGATTTGAAGAGTCCACTGCCATTTTAATTTGTTCATGTTATAGGCTCTTATATGAATTACCTTAATTCTTCGGTGAATTGTTTTATTTCTGATGTGATCCGTCAAAGAAACTCCGAGCATAGCCGACTTTGATTCTGTGGACTGTAACGTCCACACCCTATCGTTATTTTGTAGGTGACATTAAATTGCGGGCGCAATAAATTTTCTTCATCGATTTGTTTAATTCCTCAACCAGGCAGCTCCTGAATAGTTTGAGCCGTCCGTACAAATTCTTCTGTTGTATCTACTTTGTGACTTCTATTTCGGATCTCAGTGCTCACTCTAAAAAATAAACGTGCGAATGCACCGACTCTTCCGTTTTTTGTGCAAGCAAAAAATGTATTTTGTCCCTACATGCTGTTTGCATACATTTGCTCGTATTTCGCTAATAAAATTTATGCAAACACTCTGTTTATATTTTAGTCAACTATTTAATTTTAAAGAAAATAGATTACAGTAACATAAAACTCTTTTTATTACCTGCGCTAGCAGTCTTTCCCCAATATTGTTTACTGCACTGGATTTCCGAAATTTTGATATAAATGTATGAACTACAAATCTATCCCACGGAAACCGTAGACTTTTCTGGGATAAAAATCTTAAAATTTATCTAGATCCGTTTAGCCGTTCTGACGTGATTAAGTAACTTCCACATTTACAACAGTAGTAATTAAGATAATAAGTATGATTATATTTTGTCGATTCGAACTCACGTTTATTTACGGTTTATATTTACGTGTCCTAGGTAGGTAGCCAAGCAGCTAAAATTTTCACAGATGATGTATTTCTGTTGCCATTTACTTTCTTCCTTTCTATAACAACAAATACTAAAAACAGAATAAAATTAATATTTAAGGGGAGCATTGTATGGGAATACAACAATATTATATGGGAATACAACAAACGTGATTTTTTGCCGTTTTTTCGATCTTTGCCGATCTTTGTGTCTAATGTTGTTACGGAACTCTGCGTGCACGAGTCCCACTTGTATTTGCTAGGAGTTTTCTAGCAGTATAAATCGGTGGTGAAGCTCTATACAAACGTTCCGCCTCTCTGGACGGTCCCTCACGCGACCGACCACATTTCTTCCTACACCAAATCACTAACACAAATGTTGGTAATTAATCCGTACAAGTATGTTACGGAGTTGCCATTTTCACCTGTAACTGGATATGAGCTTTAAGACTGTGTAGAAAAGATTATTTTGCTTTCAGTCGCTAGAAATAAGTTTGTGACTGGAATGGTGTAGTTAGCAAAATCACAAGACCCCAGAAGTAAGATGAAGAACATAGATTACCTGACGTTTCACATGTGCTGAGATTTTTCATTATCATTGCCATTAGGCTACTTGGACATGTTTAAAGATATTTTTTACGTCCTTTTCTATCGACAGAAGACACGGCAATTCACTGTACATCCATATATATTCAATTTTACATCTTAATAAAAAGCTCGCCTTTTTTAGAAAACGTTTTGGCATGCAAAGATTTTTCAATTATAAGTTCAATAATAGAATAGTCTAAAATCCAAAAGTGCAGACAATGTTGAGCATTCGTTTTTAAAAGAAGATTCGCCTTTTGTTAAACTAAAACACGAATAGAAACAATGATGAACAACTCTTTGCTTTTTCGAGAAATTATGTTTTAAAATTATGTGTTCGAATTATAGTCCAGTAACTTTGTACATTATAGTATGCGTCAAATCTGGTAGTTATGATTTTTTGCAGACTTGTTTATGATGTTGGCCCAATGAATAATCCAAGTTTGTGACCTCGAGCGCCGAACGCAACTTTGTCAAAAATCATAAAAACTGCGAAATAATCGTTTTTTTTTTTTATTTTGGCGATTATAACCCTAAAGGACTAGTTTTTGAAAAAACTTTCTTAAGTCGTTTTTAAAGTAGACTAAATAATAGGGTCTACAGAGGTAGTTCTAGTATCATATTGTAGCAAATTTAGTCTTCTTTAAAAACATCATAAAAAAGTTTTCCAAAAACTAATCCTTTAGGGTTATAATCGCCAAAATTTGAAAAAGAACCGATTATTTCGCAGTTTTTACGATTTTTGACAAAGTTGCGTTCGGCGCTCGAGGTCAAAAACTTGGATTATTCATTAGGCCAACATCATAAACAAGTCTGCAAAAAATCATAACTACCGGATTTGACGCATACTACTCCATACTTTCAGGCGACAAAGTTACTGGACTATTATGTTTTTTTGCATTTATTTGAAACCAGCTGTCCCGGCAAACTGTATCCTGTTTGCTCGTACCGCCACTGAATCCGTTTATACGATTCCTGCACAAAGCCTTCTATTTTTAAATACTTTTTTTATACTTAAAATAAATATTATCCTACGGGAACGCATTACCGGGATATCAAGTATGCTATGTCTCAATTCTGGTCTTTGTCTATCCTTACGCCAACTTTCATGTAAATCCTTTCAGCCGTTATTGCATGATTGAGTAACAAACATCCAAACATCGTCAGAAACTTTCACATTTATAATATTAAAGTAGGATGATCAAATTTGTCAGCACATAGATCTGTCATATACTTCTTTAAGCTGTACGGAATAAGAGCCAGATCAAGAGCAACTTTAAATAATTCGCAATAATAAGAGATCTAATCGCTATTGAATTGATTAGGTAAACACCTACGTGCAAGCAAAAAACATCACTTTTTCCGTTGTAAAATAACCTCCTGTCGCATTAAAATGTTTGGAAAAGTTGTAATTTTTTCTCGATTTCCAAATTTTACCCGTAACAAAAGTGGTTTGCATTTACGAGGAGAATCTATCCATGTCATTTTAATCTATCTATCTTTTAAGTCCATAAACCGCGCCCACGGTAGTGCATACTTATTTTCTCTTTCACGGCAACCCATCCCGTCCTTTACCAGTCTCGTCCATTTGACGACCTCGTGGCGCAGCGGTAGTGCACCTGCATACCGTGCGAGAGGTCCCGGGTTCGAATCCCGGCTGGGGACAAAAAAAACCCCAGGTCTTGGATGTTTACATGTTTGTGATGTCGTTGTTTCTGGTACCCACGACACAGGGTATCCTAGTGTGGGGCCAGAAGCAATGTATGTGCCTGTATATATTTATTGTTTGTTTATAGTTTATTTAAAAAAAAATAAAAATAAAAAAAAATAAAAAAATAAAATGTCTACCAGCCGCTTTCACAATGTCGTTAGCTCACCAAGCTCACCGGGCCCACCAACCGTCGATACGCATTTTAACAGATATGACGCTTGTGCTGTACCCTAAAGAAAATATCTTTGACCATTAAATGTACTTCTACATCTCTCTATTCTATGCCACACCTCTCTCTCTCTCTCACTAACGACCCTTGAGGTAATCGTGTGTAGTCTGGGCAATTAATTCTACCTACAATGCGAATGTAAAAACCTTTTGGCTTTGTGGTTCGCGTACTTTGCGATAAAAGACCGGTACTCAGAACTAAGTAGGTACTTGACGTAAAAATGTACTCCGCGAAGTAAATAGTCAGTTTTACAAAGATATCATTCAACTTTCATTAGGTTAAATTCAAAGACTAGTCTACAAAGAAAGTTTGTTTTAAGTAAGTACGAAAATCTATTCTCAAGCACGTCCGTGTCGCATAATTTAAGTAGATTTATATTTATTTGCTTCTTACTTAGATCTAATAATAATGCGGCCTACATTATTATACGTCACACTATAGGGCACAGGCCTTCTCTCGGAGAGAGAAGGGTATAATCACCACGCGTGCCCATCGCGGATTGGCGTTTCAAGCGCTGAAGTATGTGAATATTCAGGCACTGAGTTTTCCTCACGATTTTTTCCTTCACTGTTAGCGAAAGGCATTGCTGCTAAAAATTCAAAAAAGTTACATTAAATTAGAAAACAAGGTTATTGGTACAAGCGAACATTGCTGGAATTCGAACCATCGACCGCCTTAACGCCTGAATGTGAGACCGTTCTACTAAAAAAGCAGTGGTAGCTCGGTCGGGAGAACGCTCATATAGCTATTTTACTTTTAGAAAATATGAACTTAATAATATAGGTAGGCACCGAAAAAAGAACCTAGCTTGTCCTATAACAACTCACGTAACTAATTTATGCTTATTTCTTAGAAATAATAAGTGTGAAAATAAAAACCTATGTAGTTGTGATTGTAACCAACTATCTGAGTTTGAATTAAGAATATCAGCAAATACTTAAGTACTTACCAGTCATTTCCAATTTCTCAAAAAAGAACGAGATGGCACTTTACTTAATCAAAATTTACCTATTTACTTATCAAAATTTTCAATTCTGTATCCAGCGGTTAGGAAACTATTTTCTTAAACACGCAATAATAATTAATGTAATTTTCTCCTAATTTCAGATATATTCGCAGCGTCGGAGAACCATTTAATTAAAGTAAGTGAAGACCTAATTTAGTAATTAATTCTATCTAACTCTTCCTTGTGCCTTTCACTTGCTTTATGATCTATCCTCAACTTGGGCTCTCATGCATTGTCTTATCCGCCAACACAAAAAACTTTGGCCTTCGCATCTACGTAATGAGATAATTTATACAGCGTCCAGTTCTTCCTTTCCTTCGCTCACACTAGATGGATGAAGGGACCAGTCGAACGCTGCAGTGCCTAGGACATTGTTTTTTAGACGGAGTAGGCTTGCCCAGCACCTATACCATCCTGTCTGTCTGTCTGACTGTCTGTCACCAGGCTGTATCACATAAACCGTGGTAGCTAGGCAGTTGAAACAACAGATGTTGAATTTCTGTTGGCGCTATAACAAAAAATACTAAAAACAGAATAAAATAAATATTTAAGGGGGTCTCCCATATAACAAACTTAATCTAAAGACAGCGCTCGCCATCTAGCGGCCATCTATGTAACCTTCACAGCGCCGATGTCATGTCGTTAAATGTCAATGTTAAACGCTTCTTGTTGGTATCGATAGATGCGGCGCTGTTGTCAAATTCGATCTTTGTCTAATGCTGTATAGATGTACGGAACCCTTTGTGCGCGAGTCCGACTCGCACTTGGCCGGTTTTTTGGAATTCTTTGCCTCGTGGTTGATTTCATTAGTTCTTTTTTTGTTAGAAAGAGTGGTCCCACATAAATGTGGTTAAGATTTGTTGACAGGATCTATGAGATAATCATCGAACTCTTCTTTTTAGTCTCTGTTTTTCTCTTGAAGTCAGGTGATTTTATTAAAAACCAGCCAAGTGCGTGCCGGGCCACGCGCAGTGTAGGTTTCTGTAGAAACAGGGGTTTTTATCTGCTTTGCAGAACTAACAACTTCATCAAAGTAATATTCAATGGATTTTATATAAAGTTTTCCTTTTATAAGTTGGTATTACTCGTTAACTTGTAAAGCCTACTTAGCCGTGATAGTTTTCCATTTAAATCCATTATATGTGCTACTGACCTGGTTTTTTTCACGTTTTGATTTAATTTGATTGTATCAACCGTTTAGCCTTGGGCTTTGCGCTTTAAAGCTTAATATTTCACAAATGGGACCCTAAATCGAAAAATGGTCTTCCTACACTCACAATGTTGTTAAACGACCAATCTAACGATACCCCACACTATGGTGTACAGACAGACGGATGGACATGGCGGAACTACAAGGGTACCTTGTTGACTACGGAACCCTAAAAAGTAGTTATAGGTAGGTTTGCATTCCATCCAGCATTTCGCAGAACAATCCGTTTTTAGTCCCCAAATATGTATTTTGTTCCCCTAGCAACTAAAATGTTTTGCGCGGGCTAAACGGATTGTTTTATACAATGTTTTTAGCAGGATGCAGGCTTTGAGTCCAACAAAGTTCAACGTAGCCAGCCATAAAATTAAAACGCACACGACTCTTTTTAAGCGACTCTATAAAAGGATATTCAATTCAAAGCGTATTTTTTTAGTTTCATTTCTATGATGCAGTTTCAATTGCAGCGGGCTGTAACTTATCTCTGGTAAAAAAGTTAAATTATCCTTGTGTATTTGTACGAAGGTACTTAACTAAATTGCGTATGGACGCCTGACCACTTAAAGTTTACTTACGTCACTTAACACGTGGAAACTAGCGTAGAGCGTGGAAGTTACCATAAGTATATAAATTGTGCCTTGCCAGTGGTGTCTGTATGGACTGACAAGGCACAAAGTAATTATAATGTGAGTTTTCACTTTGTTCAAATTTATTTTTTGAAACGGCAATAAATAGAATCAGAACGATTCGTCCGTACGCAATACGCATAATATGTCAACAAAACTTGAACATAAATAGCTAACCGTGGTAACAAGTAGCTGATTACTTGAACACTAACAATGACTGAAAAAAAGACGAACATCCTAGAGCTCAATAGCGTGATAAATTGTGTTTCTCCCGATCTATTAAGCATTTAGTTTAAGACAACCGTACAACCATAATGCAGTGAACGTTAGCCCAATATTTGCTAATAACGTTGATAATATTCTTGCACTCTTGCGGCCCTCTGGTAGAAAATACTTGAGGCTTATAACTAAGTTAGCCTACTTTGCAAGCGAATTCAGAGTGGAAACTTAGTTCTAAACTAAGTTCGAGTTCGTTAGCGAATAGGAACGCAAATCATGCTCTTGGAACACTTGTCTTAGATCCATCTAGAGCGGCTATTGCACTGATGGAATTGCAATTACGTTTCGTTCTGTACAAGATCCGTTCTTTATGATGCCGAGACTTAGTAGAAAAGCAACACAAAAAAAATCTTACGTATCGAGAGTAGAGTGGTTAATTTAGTCAAACTATTTTTAGTACTAATAACGTTAGCTAAGAAAAAGTGCAAAGGACTCGCGCGTCGTGACGGCAAAGTGCGAGTCGAACTCGCGCATGGTGGTTTCCGTCATGTGCCATAAATGTATTTTCAATAATTATTACATCGGGATACTTAGCAAGATTTTGACACGCACTTAAAGAAAAGAGATAAAAATATTCATTAGTTAAGCATGGGTAAACTTCGCCGGTTTTTTGTATTTGTTGTTATACTATAAGGACTGAACTATAATCACACCCAGTTTTACACTTACCAATTTCATTCATCATCATCATCATCATCAACTCACCGTTGCCCACTGCCGGGTATAAGCCTTTTCCCCCAAATGGCATCTCTCACGGTCTCTTGCCATCCTAACAGTTTGCTCTACATAACAAAGAAAATTTCTACTTTACAGTCTTTTGGTTTGCATGATGTATTGCCGGGTGATTTGTTCGGTTAGTTTTTTAGGAGGTCAACATTTTGTACTTCATATTTTTGTCAAAATAAATCTCTTACAACAATTAAAAAATAAATAAACTTCTCAAATGATCCTTTACTTTGAGTGGAAATACTTTAGGAAACTAAAGTCAAGTGCCTTTTTAAACGTGAGGGGATGTCAGTAACCAGCCTCTCAGTTTTATTATCAAAGTTTGGGCCAAAGTTCTCCCACTCAAACTGCTCTTACGCCACTTGTTTTCGTCTACGTAATAACATCTTAGCTCTTTGAATGGTATACGCAAGTTTTTTTTTTTTGCTCAAAGAAAGTTTTGCGGAAACGTCAGCGTGGAAAAAACGTTCCTGAACAAACTTTTTTCTAACGTAATACTAAAGAGGTTACATCACAGATAAAAAAAAAGTGTAAGTATGTACCTGTATTCCATCATGTTCTTTCGTAGGTTCTGGATAGTTCAATCGCTTTAAGACGTTTTATTTTAGTTACAAGGCTCCATTAAGATTTTTCCCTGTGCCGATGACCTTGAGCGTTTGACACAGGTGTGCAGCACTTCAACATTTCACCGCTAGATGACACGACTGAATTAATTCCTAGTAGTAATCTCCATAGAAAGACGCGCGCGCGGCCGCACACACACAGTCTCATTCCCTTCGCGTAAGCACACGCCGCCAAACGCACACATATATAGCCGAATTTCGAACGCGTCGAGCGAGCCGAGCGGTTTCTACTTTTCTAGCCGGCTCGCCAGCCCGCCCGCGTACCTACGCGTAGATTGAATAGACTTCAATCTAATGCTTTCTTGTATAGCATGCGCCATTACAAACAAAAAAGATAAAGGTAGGTACATCTCTTCAAAACTTATCTATGCTTTGTAGAAAGAATAGCTTTCAAACAAAAATCACATGTTTAGTACGTATTTGTTTATCTACCTACTTACGAAATAGTACATGTTTTTTCACAACCACAGGTTTTTATGTCAAAAAGTGAAAAAAAATCATCTTATCTTTTTTCAATAAAGTGAATTTGACTTTGATTTCACATGGATGTATTTCGGGACTCAGTGGCAAAATTGGAACGTAGGAAGCGACTTCCCCATATGAAATAAAAAATATATTTCAAATGCCAATTCCATGGAAAGTAGAAATTACGACCATTTTAATTGTTATCCGGATTTTACGTCGTTAGGGTTGTCACGCTCTCAGATAGTAATTTATAATCCGGATCTGATTTGATTTTGAAAAAAATATGTAAATACCTGGTGCCATTATTATTGATATATTAATTAAAATACTAACATGATATACATCGCATATAACAACTTTATGTACACGGTGTGACGTGAAGAATGTATATACCTACATAAAGTTGATCAGCGAAAAACAGCTAGATAAAATTGTTGTCCCATTTTGATGTTACTAACTTGAAATTTTCTATACGATTAGTTTTTTTGCTAAAACTGACGGAGAAAATCGAAAACTTGGAGAAGCTTCTTTTTTTTTTCAACGGCTTGGGATAATGGTAACACTTAGGGGTGGTCTTTTAAAACAACATAAACTCGTTGCATAAACCCTAGATAGGACGGTGACGTCAACAAATTTTTATGGCAAATTTAATAGTGCCGATTGAAAAGTAAACTTGCTTAAATTTTCAACCAACACCTAATGCAGGTTTTGCCACCGGGCCCCGCTGGTCTAGCGGCTGGACTAATATTGTATCAACTTTATAGTCACACAGCATTTGAATGCTAAAATAACTAGACGTGCGAAAATTCTTGAATTTTTGGTTGTTCTAATTTCGGTCTTATCAGGTGCTAAAAGATTTTCAAGTTCCACATATGGTATAAACTTGGAATTTTCCATCCTTACAGGGTGATCCCTCAATCCGATAAGAAAAATCTGACTTGGAAAATCCGGTCTTTACAGCTTTTTTGTCAAAGCCTGAGAAAACGGTAACATTACGGGGTAATCTCTGGCTCCGTTTTTGTATGAAAATTAGTATTGGAGGTTTTTGTGGTTACTGATGACTACTCTGCGCCATGTTTATAAGCTGTTTTCGAGGGTCCTCACGAATCGTCTTGAACGTAGGTTTGATGACTTCCAGCCTCCCGAACAAGCCGGTTTCCGAAAGGGCTTTAGTACCATAGACCACATCCACACGTTGCGGCAAATTATACAGAAGACTGAGGAGTATAATTTGCTTTGCGTTTGTGGACTATGAGAAAGCCTTCGATTCGATCGAGTTATGGACAGTGCTCGAGTCTCTCCAGCGTTGCCGTATTGACTATCGGTATATCGAGGTGCTGGCTGAAATGCTTGTACAACAGTCCACTATGACCACAGAACCACTATGTCGGTCCGAGTACAGGAACAGAGTTCGGAGGCAATTCCATTGAAAAAGGGCGTAAGACAGGGAGACGTTATCTCTCCAAAAATGTTCACAAACGGACTGGAAGATACCTTCAAGCTTCTGGAATGTCAGGGACGCGGCATCAATATCAATGGCGAGTACATCACTCACCTTCGATTTGCCGACGATATAGTAGTCATGGCAGAAACGATGGAAGACCTCGGCATAATGCTCGAAGACCTCAGTCGAGTTTCCCAACGGGTGGGCCTTGAAATGAACATGGACAAAACGAAGGTCACATCGAATACTCGTTTCGTGCCCACCCCGATAACATTGGGGAACTCGACTCTCGAAGTTGTAGACGAATACGTCTACTCAGGACAAACAGTCCAACTAGGCCCGTCCAACTTTGTGAAAGAGGTCAATCGTCGAATCCAACTCGGCTGGGCAGCATTCGGGAAAGTTAGAAAAGTGCTTTCGTCTAATATACCTCAATCGCTCAAGACAAAATTATACAACCAGTGATGACTTATGGCACTGAAACGTGGTCTCTCACTATGGGCCTCATAAGAAAGCTCAAGGTCACGCAACTAACTATGGAAAGGCTTATGCTTTCTCTACGATATCGAATCAGAAATGATGAGATTCGTAGATGAACGAAAGTCGTCTACATGGCCGAAAAGTTCTCGAATGAAGACCACATATCGGCAAGCGCAGCGTAGGACGACCAGCCGACAGATGACCTCATCCAAGTGCCAGGAAGACGCTGGATGAAATCCGCTTCCAACCGGTCTTTTTGGAAATGCATGGAGGAGGCCTATATCCAGCAGTGGACTTCTTGTGTTTCCATGACTCAAGAGGTTTATTTACAAAAGCTGTTCAAAATCTTTAAATGTAGTGTAAAAATACAGAGGATTATAAATATTTTAAAAGAGTGGAAATTTTGATAAATTTGAAGCTTGGATTAAGATTTTGGCTCAAAATCTTTGAATTTAAATCATCGACTTTACGCAATTTTTTATTTTATTTTACACTACGCGCATTCACTGAAGCGGTTTTAAAAGGGTGAATATGTGTCATCGCTTCCGTGCCTGTGTGGCCACATAGTCCATTAAGCGAATCTGACAGGAGTATTTTTTTTCTATGGTATAACACAAACAAAATAATAAAAATTTTAAGAACAAAAGCAAAATAATTTATTTTTTACAGAAGAAAAAAAAACATTTCAAAATGGATATTGACCAAAGAAATAAAACAAAAATTATGAAAATGGATAAAGACTTCGTTGCTAAGGATGTTGGCAAAAGAGCTACAAATGGATTTGAGTGCTTATTTGGCCTGCATCCTTGTTTCAGCACAAAGACTGATAAATATAATTATTAATAAACAGTGCCGCCTCGTCTTAACTTATATTGGTATATTATAACAGATTAATCTGTTGATAATCGTATTAATAGTGTAATTCATACCATTTCTATTATTTCATTCCAATAGCACAGGAAACATACAGCATTTAAGTGATTTTTGTCATTAAAGCTGATAGTTAAAAACTATTCATACCATAGTACAGGGAATTCTAGCTTGATTGCGTTGTGTGGACGTTATTATTATTATTATAATTTTGGAACTCCCCACCGACGAATATTTTCAAGATACATTAAACTATTCATTGTGACACTTAAATAAAAATATGTAATATCGGTAAACCAGGAACGCAGATTTTTATTTAATCTATTGTGTGATACAGTACTTCTATTTCTATTTGGTTACTTTTTGTTACACTTTTCCTTTTTGTTAAGGTTTCAGTTGTTTTTTTTTTTTGTTACGTGTACTACTTTCTTTTGTTGTCATTATGATTACGGAACCCAAAAAATATTATGAGCGTTAAATTATATATTTAAATTACGTTGTACCTAAAAATGAGCATCGAATAAATCATGAATAAAAAAACCCGGATTTTGTGACAACCCTAGCAAAAACAATTGAATAGGATCAACTTATACATGTCATGGAAGTGTGATTTATATTACATGTAGGGAAGGTAAAGAGCATAATTATTGCAGTGTAGATAACTTATCCCAATACGGCGGAATTTCGAGAAAATAAAAAAACTAAAAACAAGTACACATGTATATAAATTATAATTGCTTTAAAATTTTTAGCATTACCCCATTGATTCTTCTAACAAATCTTCCGCATGTACAATAAAATGCGTGATAAAAATATACTGCGTTTTATTTTATTTAAAACAGAAAAACATGTCAGGCAGATAGAAAAAAAATTTACAGACGAAATCTACACAGATTCGTTTATGAATCAAGTATTATTCGTAACGCCAATCGAAGTTATTATTTACCAACACATTATTTACCGCCTATGTACCCTACAATCTAACGAGGAGGCGAAGTGCGAGCGCGAGGACTGAAACAAAACTCCATCAAACTAAAATGAACCTTAAATGCTAGGTATTAGAGACTACAATACTCGAGCAGAAAGTCTGGCCGCGTGCGGCCGACCTAATCGCGACAATAAATGGATTATAATACATAGGTAGTTAGGTTTCATTTTTAGTGAACCTCGCTTTTACCGTGATTTAGGCACAAATAATAGAACGATGTTTCGCTTAGATTCATAATGTTACAATAGCTCGGATGGGAAGAGGCGTCCCTTGAGCGACAGAGAGCTTTTGGTTCGAATAATGATTATAATAAATGATCGGTTTCCTTTTTACTTTTCTTCTTTTTATTTTCTTTTTTAGTTATTTACTTAATTAAAAAAATACAGGAAATGGGAATTTACATTTTATGTTTTTCTAACGATTGAAGCTCGATCACTACTACAAAAATCAGTCCCCGTGCGTTGGTCTTGCAAAAACTCGAAAATGTCTCCACCGATTGGACTAATAGGTATATAATATTTTTTGTTTTGTTCGGACATGGGACGTGGGGCGAGGGCGCGGAAAAGACCCATCCCTTCAGGATTCTGTTTCATAGAACTACAATTCATTGTGACTATGACCGAAAGCCGATTAACCCACAGATTAACAAATAGACTCTGCTGCGCAGTGTACCTCGAATTGTCATAATAAACTACGAAATTATAGTTTTATGAAACTTGACCCAGTACATTTTGTACGAAAGTGAATTGGAAAGATGCGGCGTCTTTTTCGGTCCCTCACCCCACGTCCTTGGCCTACAATCGGTAATTTTGTATGAGAATTGCTACTTTGAATTAATTTCACTATATGGCGCTCGAGGTGAACTTTGGAAGGTTGATTTATGATTGATGAATCGCTTATGAAAAGTTACAATCAAATCAATGGTGATGCGAAGAGCGCCTGGTCACAGACAACATGCAACGAGTAGCTGGGCTTTTCCTCGTAAGGCGTAATGTGATAAATTGATGAAAACGTTTTTTCTGAATGAGTAACTATTGTTCCTGTTAGTTTTAAACGTGAACATACAATATTTTGATATTGCCCGTAAGACTGTATAAGCTTAAACGTAATCCACTGCGCATTTAAAATGGCACATAAATTCTTAGGGCATTCTTACGGAATATATTTACTCATAGAAGGCGTAAGGTTATGACAGTTGTCATACATGCCATAGGGAATCGAGGAGTTAAATTATATCATATATTAATTTCAAAGGTCTGCCATCTTCCTAGAGGATGTCACAAGCGATTCAAAAGCGTCTTCCAGCCAGTTCCAGCACACTGTAGCCCCTTAAATATGCGAGTTAAATACAAAAGTAAAACTAGAAATGCATCGTTTTTGTCGTTATAGGGTTTAATAGATAAACAAAGCGAATAAAAGTTCTATAGTGTTACATGCTATGATTTTTGTAAAGCTGACATCTGCATTTTTTCAAAAACCCAGGTACCTACAAGTTTTTTCTGCTAGTGCCATTATTGAGAAGGATTTAGCGTGAAACCATACTCTCAACTCCTATTTTCGTTGCTGCAAAATCAGGCATGATTGAACTGACCATAACCGCAACAAATCAACCCTTAGATTTCCATACATATATTCATGAATGCCATACCGTTTGAAGCCTAGCATCGAAAGATCAACACATTCTCGGACCCAATGCCATCTATCTCCATGGGGTATAAACCTCGAAATAGAATAACGCAGAAAGCTCAACCGAAAATGTATCGAAACACCGACAGTTTTTTTCTCCGGTAGTAACAACGCTAATTTGTGTACATAGCTTGGTTTCAAGTTGCGATAGTATGTGTTTTTCTTATTATTTGTTTTCGTGTTGTATTTTTGCTGTTAGCCACATTTTTGCTAAGGTCTAATAAATTGTGTTTCGTCGTACGATTTTATGTTTTTGACTATACGTAGTCAAATAAAATTACATTAAATGTTTTTTTTTCAAAGATTCTAATTTATTTTCGAATTTTAACATTTTATTTTACAAATAACTTAGAAATTACTATTATTATAAAATAATGAATTATTATCAATTCACTTTAGAAATTACTCGAGATATGTGACACAGATAGGACGGCGCCGTCCTCAACAGATTTGGAGAGTTGAAGCTATTCGTGTCCGTAGGTGTAAACCTACCCGTTACCTAACACGTGACTCCCTAGTGGTGCCAAACTAGTAACATTACTTGTAGTAGACGTTGAGTCGCAGGTACCAACCATCCACCAGACAAATTCACGCCACCAAGCAATGCCCGGGACATATTTCATAGAACTACAATTCATGGTTTACTGTGACAATATGATAAACCCGCAGATGAAACGCGGCCCTTGTGATGCCTCACTTAACGCAAGCCCGTCATAGGCCTCTTTTTTAGGCGAGATTGAGGCCAATCGTGAGCCTGTGTTATATAAAAATCATTCAGCGCTATCTACGCTACTGTAATCTGCATCTTTTCTATTAGGCCCGGGGCCGGCCGTCGACAACCCTGTCATTTGTTACTAAGATTACAGGATTTCAGGGTGTATCTACAAACAGCAATAAAATTGACTAAATTATTCAGTCAAACTTCACTCAAATATATCATTTGAAAGGCATAAAAAAATTTGGTAACAATCCCTAGGCCTAGAGTAAACTCAGGAAGGGAAGGTCATTCGACTTGCACGTTTGACGTGAATTTCACATATGTTTTAGTCCCTTGTTTGATGAAAGTACGAGACCTTCCCGGTTAAAGACTGGGAACCTTATATTTTCAGACACCTCATCATCATCATCATCAGCCAGTTGACGTCCACTGCAGAACATAGGCCTCCTTCGTGGTTTTCATAACCATGAGGGGTTTTGCCATAATCGCGACGCTTGGCAGGCAGGTTGGCGATCGCAGTATGCGGTTGGAATCTCAGGAAGACGCTGCTGCCCGTCTCTTGGTAATTGATTTCCTTAGTCGCCTTCTACGACATTCACGGAAGGACACCTATTTTGAAGAAATATATAACTTTACATTGGCTCACCTTGGTAAACTACGACTGGTAAACTACGACGTAGGATTACAGACGGCCAGCCCATGGCCTATATGGACTAAGCAGATGAAAATATTTATTTTTTTTCTTCAAAAGCGAAGGATCTCGGTCCAATCTGCTACAGACAGCCAGAGTGACCCGTGTCCAGCCGTTGTCATGCAAATTAGGATTCTCGAAGCCTCCAGGCTGGAACACGATCAATCCTCTACTTTCGTCGTTCAAATACTTCTGGTGATTTCTTCCCAATCGCCAAAGGCTTTCATGAAGATCAGTAATTATTTACGATTATCTTATCGAAATGTCTGTGAAATAATGTTGATATTAAACCAGATCTTAATAGGCCAGTCCATTGGATAAAGCGTCGTTAGACAGATGATCCTGTCCTAAAATGTCTACAGTGTTTTTCGTACCTCCTACAGGTTTCCGTACTTCAAAAGGAAAAACGGAACCCTTATAGGATCACTTTGTTGTCCGTCCGTCCGGCCGTCCGTCTGTCTGTCTGTCAAGACCAATTGAAGCTGTGAAAAAAATCAAACTTTTAAATTAACGAAAAAATAAGTTACGGCCGTTTATGCCGCAAAAAAAAAATGTTTATTTTGACATTCAAGGGAATCAAAATTTATAGGGTACTTTCCGTTGACCTAGAACTATTAAATTTGGCAATTAATATTTTCTTATACTACAGATACAGGGGAAAATCTGAAAACTATATTAATTACATTTGTAATTAATTCATGAAAAAAATAGTCTTTGAAGTTCGGGAAAAGCTCGGAAAAAGCTTTTTTCTTCTTCTTAAAAACTGCGAAACTCCATTCCTGAACTGTACGTAATATGTAAGTACCATCCTACAAATTTGTACAGAATCCTCGGTGCGCGAGTTCGCACCGAGGATTCTGTACAAACAGTATCGCACTTGGACGGTTTTTTTATTAGCTAAAAACAGACAAAAAAAGGTGACCTATGAGCAACCTAATAAATCCGTTAGTAGCAAACAGTTCGTCTTATCCATTTAATATTCTGATTAATTTTGAATACTCATACTTTAATACTCAAGGATACTCATAATTTTACGTGTGATTTACAAACTCCTGATTTTTTTTTAAGAATATAAAAATCCTCACTTATAGCCGGATTTTTTAACATACGTAGAACCGTACGTAATTAAGTACATATTTTATGAGTAATCTTTTCATATCAGACCCTCGGTGGAACTCTCCATTTAGAGGTTTTTAAGTGACATTCTTATCTCGGAAGGAGAGCCTCATGTTTCTCTTCACCATGCAAACTTCCACCCTATTGTGTGTTAGCGTTTCTTGCAGGCCAACATAAATTCCCTGACAAATTAACATGAGATATCACCACGTTAGTGCTGTGTTTAGACACGAAGACGCCCTGTCGCCATTTATTTGTTTGGATTAGGAAAGGGGCAAAGAAAGGGTAACTTTAGTAAGTATAACGAGCTTCTTGAATAGCGTTACATTTTCAATCTCTCTCTGTCCTCTCTCTCTCGCTCTTTCTTCTTAATCCTTAACATAGTTCTTAACGCTTAACATTTTTATCCGCCTTCAAAAAAGAGGAGATTTTCAATTTGTTGGAATCTTTGTATTTTTATGTTTTATGTACGTTGCCATCAACTCTCCAGGTAAATAGACATTGCTATGATAAATCTGCAGGAAAATTGTCAGTATTCTAATCTTTTTATCTAAGGAGGTATCTCTTGTTGAAACTTTTTTGAATCGCCTTAGTAGAACGAAAACGTACTATTATTGAACTATTTCGTTATTTTGATTAATTAATGCCGTGTTTTTTTTAGCTAGGCTAAGCAAACAAATCGATCAAACCAAATGTGTAGGTAAGTCAGGCAACAATGATTAATTTTCTGACGACGTAATGTATTATCGTTGATATCTCGGTGGGCTGAGGACAATGACGTCTGGAAGTGCGAAGCCTCCACCTCTTTTTTGTGTCACTTAGGTCTATTCATTTAGCTTACCTCGATATAATATGCTGCGAAGATTAGCGATTCAGAAAGGAAATCTAGTGAAAAGATGATAAAGGTGTCTGCCTACGATACACTTTGAAAAATATGTGTTCCCATTTATGGATATTTTTACCTTTGCTATATCAACATTTGCGTTTAATTAGAATATATTACCCGTTTGGCCTTAATTGTGTAAGGGATGCCAATGACACCATTATTATAAATAATATAGTATTGATTTGATCAGTTAAAATAAGCAGTCGAGTATTAGTTACAAAAACAGAGTAAATAATATGTACCTACATATATAAGTTTTTTTTTTTCTTAACGAACAGTACTTATTCGAAATCACTTTATTGATAAGAATAATTAAATAATTAGGTACTTATTGAAAGAAACAAAAATGTGCCTACGGATCGCTGGGCTATGCACGCATAATATGAGGTAATGTTAGATAAATGTTCCGAAGACTACGCCAAAGATTTATTTACCTAATTTTATTTCAAACAGCGTTATTTACACTACAACCCCTGAGACGGATAAAAAAAACCAAGTGAACATACTTTGTGAAATAGAGATTCATTTCATGCTCGCTCTGCAGGTATTTAAATTGTACGTTTCGCCAAGTAACGTAGAACAAATAATTTTTTATTCAAATCCAAGGGATTTGCCTACTCAGATTCGACAACACTCCGCAAAGACGCGATGCCATTGTGCGTTGAGTAAGCATAATAACATTGACAAAGCGAGAGCACAAAACAAATAAGACAGAAGAGTGCTCTAAAATAAATATTCAGACTCCCTCGGTGAAGGGAGAGTGATTTAGTAACATTTGAAGAGCTCCAACCTCTTGGGGTTTTTTAGGGTTCCGTACCCAAAGGGTAGGGACCCTATTACTAAGACTCTACTGTCCGTCTGTCTGTCTGTCTGTATGTCCGTCACCAGGTTGTATCTCATGAACCGTGATAGCTAGACAGTTCAAATTGTCACAGATAATACTAAAAACTACAACAAAAAATACTAAAAACAGAACAAAATAAATATTTAAGGGGGGGGGCTCCAATACAATAAACGTGATTTTTTTCCGTTTTTTGCTCGATATTAATAACAGCAACAGGACGACGCTTGAAATATTCAAATGTTGTATGGATGGTACGGAACCCTTTGTGCGCGAGTCCAACTCGCACTTGGCCGATTTTAGTTCAGAATTACCTGCAATTCACCGGAATGCGCGCATGCAACGACTATTGAATGATGATAAAGCGAAATAGGTTTGTCAGATTCGTGGCAAACCTCGGTGTTTGTCTACCCCTTCGGGATGCAGGCATGAGTTTACGCCTACATGTAATTTAGCTACAAAGTTGGCATTAGTTGCTTGGTTACTTAGATAGACACTAACCGCTGATCTTTACATTTTATTGAGTACCTATTTCACTAAAACATACCACACGCTAACGGTGATGGAAAACATCGTGGTTGGCTCCGCACGTATTGACTTGTCTTTCCTGCGGGCTAGGCCGACTAAGCTGTCAGGATGGTATAGGTGCTGGACAAGCCTACTCCATCTAAAAAACAATGTCCCAGGCACTGCAGCGTCCGAGTGGTCCCTTCACCCATCTAGTGTGAATGACGCTGTAAAAATCATCTCATTACGTAGAAGCAAAGGCCAAAGTATTTCACTAAGTAAATACTTAAGTATCTATCTGTAACCTTCTTTTCCTAAGACGTTTTCAATGGTATCATAACGACGCGAATGACACGTCTTAACGCTCAAAGTGACATTTCAGCGCTACAAAACGCACTACTCGCGCCGTCGCGCTGAAAAGACTTAACCATACTTAAGTATTTACTTAGTGAATTTCTCAATTCAAAAAGCGGTGATCAGAGTACTAAGATTACTCGCTAGGCTCCACCCACCCGGGACCACGTATCGAGTCGTCAAATGTGAACCTGCGGACCCTCAAAAATGTTCTACCCGTAGAAGATCGTTCAAACTTTTCTTGCCAACTGGGACTCTATAAATATTATTCTGGATATTATGTGGAAAGATCTGCGTTTCAACTCTGTTAGTGCTAGTAGATCAATGACTCTTCAGTACCTGAATTGTCAAATTCTGACATTGTAGTGTCATAAAACGCACGACTCGTGCTATCATGCCACCTGTGAATGTATTTAGCATGCCGATTTATAAAAGTAGCTCTAAACCGATATTAGTGACAAATCACGATCAAGTCGCACGGTGAAACTGGGGCTTTGATATTGACACATCCACTTTACACATCATAATTATGACTCTTTGTTCCGGCTGTGCAGTAAAGTGCTCTCTATCTATCTACAAATTCAATTCAAAAAACTCAATAATCTAAACAAAGATTTGCAAGCATTCAACATCTTTACAGTCGTTTAAAGAGATAAAAGTATATTCATCGCCACATATATATTGAGGTAAGATATAAATTTACATCTTAATTGAAAAAATAGACATAAAAATGGGTGTACGTTTTTGCTCCTACACCCATGAAGTCATAATTTAAAGCAATTGATTCATTGGGGAATTGTTAGAGATTGCATCCACTTTATCTACGAGTTGCGGCATCGATGAATTCACAACAAACATGTAAATGGTGATCAGCTGTCGACAGTACCAAACGTAGAGTTTCTTCATCAGATTCTTCTTCACATAATTTACTTACCTGAAACTGACAACTGTAATTAAGCCAGAATTATGTATTTCAATGAATAAAATATTTCAGTTTGAGTTTTCTTTATCTTACCTCTGATATGCCATTGATGTATTGTGTCCGGGAATGTTGCCAATATGCCCGGGCACGAGAGTACAGAACCAAAAGGAAGGATTATGAATTTAGCAGACTATTTATGCATGTATATTTATGTTGGCATATTTTTTGTATTTACGGAGGGTCTACCGTAGCGCCTGAACTAGTCAACCAATTTAAATGAATAAAGTATCAATCGTTTATGGTCCGTGTGAAATCAAATGTTGAACGAACAAAATCAATATGTGGATGATAGGTACATACAGAAACATGGGATTTTTTCCAGACTTTCATTAAAATTTGCTATTTTTTTACTTTCACATTCGCGGGCACACTGGCAATAATCCCGGGCACGGTACATCAATAATAACATCTCAGTCGAGCCTACCCTTCCGTCGCAACTATGCAGTGAGGCGACTATCCGCCAATATCGCTTGCTTGTCGGTTTATCTCTCGCCTGCTGGCGCACCAAATGACACGCATTAAACCTAAACGGCTCCGTTAACCTACGTACACTGCGAGCGCACCCAGTTTCGCCCCTAAGTGTCTTTATTAAGTAATGTGTGCCGTGCTGCCTTTGAACTAGCACTTTCGGAGCCTCGCGAATATATTTGGCCGCGCCTGGCGTAATTCATTGCACATGAAAGTACTTACAAGAGCTAGACTAGTCTAATACGTGAAACCATCATAGTTAGAGCAATGTATATATATTTATAGATATACCTATTTCTGGATATAGTTTATTTTATTTTTGTTTTTTAAGATAGAAAGTTTATTTGCGATACCAAAAGGCACGCAATAAATAAGAACCAAGAATTCATGCAACAAAAGTCAATTAATATAGATATAGATAGAGTATTCTTTATTGCACACCAGCAATTGCAATAATAACGTAAAGAATAAAAGATTTTTTTTTACTTTGGCCTTTGCATCTACGTATGAGATGATTTATACAGCATCCAGTGACACCTTCACTCAGACTAGATGGGTGAAGCGACCACTCGGACGCTGCAGTGCCTAGGAAATTGTTTTTTAGATGGAGTAGGCTTGCCCAGCACCTATACCATCATGACAGCATAAATAATAAAAGATTACTGTACAATTAAAAACAAAAGTACGAAATGTAATTTTTTCCAGACAACCATTTAATTCATTAACACAATTTTAAGGCGGCCTGATCATGATTTCGGACCCTATTGCATTACTTCAAAAAAATACACTCAATCATAAACAAACCATATCAGCACATAGACTAATAAAAATCATATTGGTGTATATGATATTGGTGGTAAGATTGGTGATTACAATTTTGTTTGAAACATTGAAACTCGCGATTATCTACAAAAAAACATTAATAACAACATGAAAAGAAAATTCTCTTAAAATATGGTTAACGAACATAACAATGGAAAAATACACCACGCCTTCGTCTCGTCGATCAACCAATAAAAATGTTACTTGCAACGTACGCTTGAATCTTTCTTATTTCTGTGCTTACGTGTGTAAACATATGTACTTTCTGACTTTTAGCTGCTAGTGGCACAATGTTTCCTCGGCTGCGCTTCCTATTGCCTTTTCTCAAATAACATCATGTATGCTGTCTCCGATTCAACCCAATTTCAATAAGAATGGAGCCAACGAAACAGTCACATTGCTAGACAGGGCCACAATTTACTAATTTTGCCATGACATCACCGATTGCTCACCAAAATAATGGCCAGTAACGCCCGCGTAAACCGCACATTTAAACTACCAATTGGCCACACCAAATGTCCTCATAAGTTGTTCATTTTACTTGTAAAATAAAAGCAAATAATATAAACGACTCACACAGACATTTAGCGGAGCAAATTTTATTAAGGTTTGTTAGGACCGTAGCAAGTGGCAAACCCTTGTCTCTGTCCCCTCCAGGGTACAGGCAATATAGGCGTGAGCTTATGTAATTTATGTAATATAAATTTATTCTATTTATACACATTAAGATTTAATAATTTTTGTTTTTATTTTGTCTCCTAAACTAACATTTATTGCAGGAGAATACACAAAAAATACAAAATTTCTTTATTTCATGAACAGGATGCATTTTGACAAGGGTTGGGACTCTCCTGTTAAGTTAAAAAAGAGGCCCGCTCTTTCAACGAATATAAATTTATACCTGTGTTACAATAAAGGTGTAAGCTAATACTAAGTTAATGATAATTTAGTACATCTAGGATTTAGTTTCAGATGTGGATACTAATAAGGAATTAATATGTAAAACCAGTAAAACATGCAAACATTTTAGTTTAGTTGGGTAATTCTTCTGTCTGCGCATAAGTCAGAGTTTTCAGCCAAGTTGACAGAGCGTTTTTACATTCTTACAGTATACCAGAGGGTTCTAGGAAAAGTGATATAAAATATAAAAACAATCAATCGAATTGATTTATTGACTCACTGGCTCCTGAAATACTAAACTACTTCAGGAACCAATCAATCAATTATATATTTATTGATTGTCTTATAACATTTATTTATTTTATTTACATAAATATTACAACATGACAGTAATTAGGTACACCAAAGTGTTACAATATTTTGACTGAGCACTACCTATCAAACATCTTCTAGCATATTATATTATGTATCAATCTTTACAGGGTAATACTTTTTACACGTAATGAGAATCCTATATTATAGGGAGAGAATCTGAGAATCACAATTCAATTTCGGAGTGGATAGAAATTCCCATCTCCCGGGCTGGGATTTCCACGATTCAATTTGTAATGAAATAGGCATCCCGCACTATTGAAACGAAAATTTGTTTCCTCGTATGCTGATTTGCGGGTTCATTACGATCGCGGGGTTCGCTTGGTGTATAGCCGTAAATTTAGCTGCCGATTAAATTGTGTATCCTGCTCTGAGTGTTCATTCAAGCATAAGCTCGAGAGTTTTGCCAAATAAATGTTGGAATCACTCATTTTTCCTTGCGTTGGTCACAATAACTTGGTAGCTGAAGCAGAAGATTACAGATGACATTTCTTAACGGCGCTCCCTACGTATATCTTATCTCCTAATTAGTATTACAAATTAGTATTATATATACAAATTAGGAAATTGATATGAGATGTCTACAATGAGCAAGAATACTGTTAGACTTAAGTCCCATAATAAAAGTGGTTTATATTATAAGAGTAACCCCCTTAAGTTCTACAGGACCTCAGCGACACCCTGTATAATTAGTGTTTTTGACTGAAAATATTTCATTGCTGCTATTTTATCATAAGACTTGATCTTATGATAAAAATATTTATCAAAGACAATCCAAATCCTATTTCTAAGCTTGAAATCGACAATTCGCGGAGAAAAGAAGTGGCGATCTATCTTGGTGACGCATACAGGGTTACCTCAAAAATACGCAATTCTTAAAATATATACCTCGATTAAAGTTTGTGTTTTAGAACCGCTTTTGTTTTATGAGTTTTTCTCAGATATACATCTTTCAAAAAATCTTGAAATATACCGATAAATAAAATTACTCGAAACATAACTTTATGTATGAATTGCGCCTTTTAGAGGTAACCTCGTGTAGACTTCATATTGAGACATTCCTTTTGGCGCTGTTTTTCTCTGTACAGCTAGTTAATAACCGAGGGAAAACTGTATCTATCTTCGGGTTAATATTTCAAAGCAGGCAATAAACCACCAATCGACGGCTCAAGTTCGGGGTATTTTAAATAATTTCCCTCGAGACGCGTCCGCAATTTATCAATGTCGTCTCAGACGTAGGCTGTAGCGTGACGTGAAATTAACCACTTATAATGTCACGTGTGAGTGTTACTAATGGGAGACTAGTCATGTGGATTAGGTCGTTTTCGTGTGGTCCAACGGAAAGTTCGCTTGATCGAAACGAGCTAATACATTTAAATTTTCAGCCAATTAAAGGGCAGTGGTAGAGCGATCGGTAGAACACTTGCCTCACATTCGGAAGATCGTTGGTTCGCACCCCGACGCATGTACCACTGACTTTGTCTTCTGAGTTACGTATATTTGTGAATTTGTAGTACCGATACCACTCACTAACTATGAAGGAAAACATCGTGAGGAAACCTGAGTGCCTGAGGTGTTCACATGCCTCAGCGCTTGAAATTGTCAATCCTCTGTGGGCACGCGTGGTGATTAAAGCCACACTCTATCTCTGAGAGAATTCCTGTACACGGCAATGGGATGTTTATAGGCTGCATTATTATATTATTATTATTGTGGGGTCCAACGGAATGTTCACTTGACCGAAACGCTAATACATTTTCATTTTCAGGTAATATAATACTGTTAATTAAGAGAGGGACTGCTGCTGCAAACCGCTGTCTGCATCTCGGTCAAACAATATTGACGTCTATGTTGTAGGAGGGAAAGGCATATAGTTATACATGCAACGTGTTATTGAAATAACGCAAAAGCTAAAAACCTTTTCTTCGATATCGATAATTGCACCACTTTCAATAATAAGCCACAGTAATTTTTCTTTATAGCTTTATTATCATATGTAGTTAAGGGGATACAGTGGGCTACTAGTTAGCCACCAAATCAAATTATATCGAAAAAAAAAATAAAAGTAAAAAAAAAAAACACATCTTTGATTAGCTTATTTCCAGCTTCACTTACTTTAAGGGGCCATCAACCATCATGTTAGTAGTGATGTTTCAGGACCCAAGGGCGTGAACCTAAGGCAAAAACCGAGTACTAGATAGCGTTAACGCCAAAAACGGCCGTTTTTGGCATAAATGCTATCTAGTCCTAGGTTCGTGATTCGTTGTCGTAGGCCCTAAAAAACTTTTACATATCTCTTGCTCTGTAAGTAGTCACTTACTTCCCTGAATGTCGGGGTGTATGGATATCATTACAGCATAGGTTTCAAAACATACCATGTAATGTTAAAATTACAGCATAGGTTTTGGAATTTGAAAAAAGAACTGTCATACTCATACTGCAAGAAGAATATTTTTTAAAAGTTAATATTTTTTTCACCTCACTAGCTCGTAAAAGCTCTGTTTATCATTCGAAATCTGCGTGGAAAATCGCACTTTATCCGCTAGCGTGGAAAGTGTTTTTCAAATTCGAATATTTTTATTCAATAAAGGTTTCGTACAATAAATTACATATATATAGAACCTCATTGGTTTCGTAATAGTTTATATTCTCTGCAGCCAGTCCATTGATGATTGAAATGCAAATACTTATTTCATGTCATGCGCCAGCCTCATTTAAAGAATCGCACTGGCCGGCAAGAAAATTTGATTTAAAAAAAAAAACTTTAAAAATTTCTTCTCTTTATTGAATTCACTTTACTTCCATTATTTTGGTTTGTTTTTTGATAAAATCGAAAGAAATCATAAAATATGAGCGAATCTAGCAGCGACGAAGATATAAATTAACAGTAATTTAATATTTATTAAAACTGTTTTTCTTGCACCTAACATTTTCCTCGCTTTAGGTGAAAAGTTGTGTGTTGCGCTCGGCAGCAAAGTTATTTAGCGTCTCGTACCTTTGAAACCCTCGCTACGCTCAGGATTCTATATTTGAACCACTCGCTTCGCTCGTGGCTCAATCCTAGAATCCTTCGCTTGCTCAGGTTTCAATACAAGGTACTCGCGCCAAAAATTAACTTTGCAGCCTTGCATAACAAATAACTATTTTCTCGGTATCGATTATTTACTCGAATCGGAATCGAGACAATTTATATTAGAATTTATGAAGATTTTATTTTAAATATTGAACTATTTGTTTCGCAGTCACATCGTATGTTAATTGAAATCGATTTAAAAATCAAACTGGCCAGCTCGATTTGATGCGCTTGCGTGCCATAAAATCGTGAAGAGTAAAAAAGTCAGTTGACTAGAGCTAGGCGCGAAAGTAAATTTTTTTCGTGTTTTGGAGTTCTTTCTCAAAAGTCCTGCTTTTTACTTACCTCACAATCGATATGTAAAGCAGAGTGTTTACCTCGGGTGTAAGCATCAATTGCATACTCGGGCTAATTAGCGCCCTCGCTGCGCTCGGGCGCCAAAAACCTCGTATGCAATTGACGTCATACAGCCCTTGGTTAACAATCTACTATTAACATGAGAAATTGTGCAGACACTTTTTGCAAATTCGATCTGTTAAAAATATATGATTTATGAAAACGCGAATAAATCGCAAGATATTTTAGTAAAATTTAATAGTTGTGTCATTTAGAGAGTATTTGTGACATAAGTACATTATAAGTATGTTTCAAAAGGACTTGTTAACAAAAGATAATTTTGTGGACACCTAAAAAGGCTTACAATGTACTTGCGTACCTTTAACAATTTACTGTATATCTCAGGAACACGAATCTATTTCAAAATCGTTACGTAGATAAAATGTTCATTCTACATCCAAACCAATTTTTTTTTTATTTATTTAGCCCTCCACAATACAGATGACATTCTAGCGTGGATAACTCTATTTTATTTAATCTGTGCTACCACTACTTTATATTGTATCTTTCTCATCTGTGCCTTTGAAATTGTGGTTATTTGGATTAACGCTTTTTATCTTTCTCCGTGTGGCGCCGGATTAAGAATAGCGTCACTCCATTTCCTCTCGTGGATGTCGTAGAAGGCGACTAAGGAAATAACTAAGTACCAGAAGACGGGCAGCAGCGTCTTCCTGAGATTTCAACCGGATACTGCGATCGCCAACCCGCCTACTAAGCGTGGCGATTATGGCAAAACCCCTCATGGTTATGAAAACCATGAGGGAGGCCTATATCCTACAGTGGGCGTCAAAGGGCTGATGATGATGATGATGATCTTCCGCCGTGGGCCTTAGTTTAGAACAATATAATCTGTCAAACGTTTGCCTAAACTACTGGCTTACAATAGAATGTAATAGAACGGATTTCGTTTGCGCAATTAGTCCAAGCGAGCTTAACTGGCAAGCTTAACATTTACACTCACTGGGGTCGTGAAACTTGCGTAATAGACAGTTGCAGATACAGATTGATACACTTTGTATAAAAACTGGCCAAGTGGGAGTCGGACTGGTTCACGAAGGGTTCTGTACCATTATCTAACAACATTAGACAAATATCGAGACAATATATATTAGGTACATTGAGAACAGCGCCATCTATAGATACCAACAAGAAGCGTTTAACATTGATATTTAATGACATGACATCGGCGCTGTGAAGGTTACATAGATGGCCGCAAGGTGGCGAGCGCTGTCTTTAGACAACGTTTGTTGTATGGGAGCCCCCCTTAAATATTTATTTTATTTTGTTTTTAGTATTTGTTGTTATAGCGATAGCAGAAATAAATAATCTGTCAAAATTTCAACTGTCTAGCTATCACGGTTCATGAGATACAGCCTGGTGACAGAAAGCCAGATAGACAGACAAACAGGCAAATAGTTCGTACCCCGTTGGGTACGAACCCTTGAAACGAGCGCTTTTCTTGGAAAAAGCTCGCGTATCTCATTGCAAAGTACCGCGTACATAGGTAATACCTTTGCGCTTTTTATTGCCACTGCTAGCGCTCTCCCAAGCGTATACTGTTTTCTTACAACTCGGCGCAACTTGAGCTACATTGAAAAACAAGAAGGAGGCGGATGGCTTACGTAAATCAGACCCGTCGAGTTTTCATTTTTTAAAAGTTTTTTTTATAAGTTTGTTAATTCACGTACTGAAACCGTTTTCAAAACACTACAGCATTATAAACTCAGAAATAATTTAAACGAATTTGACCTTTAAATTCAAAGTGTAGGTATTGTAGGTATTGTAGAAGTATAATTTGGTGCCGGTGCCAAGTTACATGACCAGCGCACATACATTTTGGGTTTCTCAGGGTTGTATTAATAAAGCGCTCTTGCCTCTGCGATAACTCTTTCTAGATGTTATTCACAACGAAACAGCAACATGACAACACACTCAAGCAAACATCATCATCATCAACTGCTCCTAAGTGATGCGCACCAAATGCAGAACGATTCCAATCGTCTAACTGTCAAATTCCATACTAATTGCTATCGCAAACGTCAGGATTACGTCAGGAATTGGTGCGCATAATTAGGCCCCAGAGGTATGAGCGCTTTATTGATACGGCCCTTAATGTAACTAAGCTACCAGTACACCCGACATATAATGATAATAACAATAACTTCCGCGCAATACAATCACTTGACCTGGTCCCAAACTAGGATACGCTGTGCTATGGTAACCAGGCAAGGTCGTCATAAACATGAAAATACACCCAGACTGAGGCCATAGCAGTGTTAGCCTAGTGGGTAGAACATTGGACTCGGAAGCGGGAGACCCAGGTTCGATTCCCAGTGCGGGCATGTACCTATGACTTTGTTTTCTAAGTTATGTACATTTGTGAAGTTATAGCAGCAATACCACTCGCTAACGGTGAAGGAAAACATCGTGAGGAAACCTGAGTGTCTGAGCTATTTACATACCTCAGCGCTTGAAATCGCCAATAAGCGGTGGGCACGCGTGGTGATTAAGCCCACACACTCTCTCTCTCTGAGAGAAGGTCTGTGCCCTACAGTGGGACGTAAATAGGCTGCTTATGAGACCATTTATACAAATGTACGGCGGCCCCCAGTGCGAATCGAACCCACGATCTCTGTTTTGGTAGCTGAGCGCCTCAAGAGCTAGAACAATGAAGCAGTCAATATCAATATCCCGCTATTTCTTATTAATGCTGCTGCTATGTCCGGCATCCGTCTCGGTCGCGCATTCCAACATTTTTATGATTGTAATTTAATCACGGACATTTAAGACCTATTTTTGTTATCACATACTTTTTTTATTAAGATGCTTAATAATACAGCGTATAATACGTCCCAATGTAGGACTCAAGAGAGAGAGAGAGTATAGACTTAATCATCACCACTCGTGCCCAACGCAGCTTGGACATTTCAAGCGCTGAGGTATGGAACACCTCAGACACTTAGGTATCCATGCTTATAAGAAGCAATTTGGAAGCCACTTTTCCTTATCAAGTGTAGCAAAACAGAAACATATTTAAAAAATATATATTATCTAACAATGCCTCAGAGCACATTTGAAGATACACTAGCTGACCTGGAAAAAGTTGTTTGGTTTACTACGACTTATTCTAAGACCTACCAAATATACACAAAAAAAATCAGAAGAATCGGTGAAGCCGTTTCGGAGGAGTTCGATATCAAACACTGTGGCACGATATTTATATATTATATATTAGGTATAATACATAAATATGTATTAGCTTTTCATTTTCTTATATTTTTCTACAATAATTAAAATCATAGAATGTGCGAGCGAGACGAATGCCAGACGTAACAGCAACCTTAAGCTTTCTCTAAACTCACACCATTCAATACCCATAAAATAATAGATTTTGTAGGATTCCAGTTACCTTATACAATAGCACTTCGAGGCGAACTGAGATACAGCCACTGTATTGCTCATAACCCTCTTGATTTTCAATAGAAACAGTACGGATGTAGATATTATCAAATTGCACATGTTGTTGATGCATTTGACCGCACCACGCATAAATCCATAATCCAACCACAGTAGTTATATCGATGAATCTGGATAGACTAATGCTATGTGAATACCACAGATAACTGGTTTCCTCACGATATTTTCTTTCGCCGTTACCGAGTTGTATTAACCTAACCTATTGATATAACTTTCACACAGCAATCCATATCCTCGTCCCAAACTCCTACTTTTGCTACTAGGGTCAAAACAAAACTCAGAAAATAAGGTAATTGTGCATGCCGCGCCGCTATCGAACCGATGTCGTCTTGAATTTGAGGCCAAGGTTCTACCGAGTGTACCACTCTGCTCCTCCTTACATTTTTTTCTCTACCCATTTCGCAATTTACGCGCTCTACTAATATAACCTCCAGTAAATAGTTTTCGAACGTAGAGGAATGTCCATTGCACTGTCTATCAAACTAAGCTACTAAAAAAGGTGAAACACAGTAAAATTAAATAAACAATAAAAAAAAGTCATAGAAAAAAAGTTGCTTGCTGACGTGTTTAAAAAAATGCGCTTCTTAGGGGTAACCCTGTATAAATTAATAATATAGTGGCACTTTCTTATACCTGCAGTCCACTTCCCAATAAAGAAAATTCTGCTTATAACGTATCCATTTTCTAAAAATACGTATAATCTTACAACTTCAGAAGAATTCACTCGCATGGTTGAACATTATTAATCCGTTCGGGTACAAATATTCAATCATAGGAGCTAAACAAAAATGTTTCCTTTGAAATGGGCAATAAAAATCCCTCCACTCTTCGAAAAAGCTTTTCCCAATGTTCTATTGGATAGATTTATAATAACAGTGGGTACGTTACGTGTTGAGGACACACCAAGATAGGTACTAAGCGCAATGGGAAACCAGCGAATAATATCGTATGTGAATGCATTTTGAATACATCTTTTTAATGACTTAAGAAGACTTTTGTTTATTAACGAATGCAAACAGTGTATCGTACAATCATTTCTTAATCTATTACAAGTAGGTGATACTAAAAAAACTACTAGTTGTTCACGTCACCACGCCGCATTATGATTATTTTTGTACATAAAAGTATTTTTTGGCAGAGAGAAGAAAATTTGGATAGAGACAGTGTATTAAACTATTACTGGCCACACATGGCCTCAGTCTGGGCGAATTTCCATGTTTGTGATGTCCTTGCCTGGTCACCATATCATAGGGTATCTTAGTTTGGGATCAGGACAAGTGATTGTGTTGTGTGGAAGATATTAATTACTTTAGCAAGAAAGAGACTTGCCCTCGCTTAACAACTTTGGTCCGCAATCGGCGATTCGGCGACTCAGTTCGATGATGTTTGTTCGCTTGGTGTATTACAGGCCCAAATAAAACAAAAGATTACAGAAAGAAAATGGATGCCCTCACAAAGAACCTAAGAGCGGGACAATCTTTCAGGCTCTTCGCCGACGACGCGGTTACATCCCTGTATATTAAATATAGAGACGGAAAGGGAGATACTAAAAACTTAGTAAATCCAGTGGGAAGGCAGTGAATGAATAACTAGTTATATTAAAATAACTCACGTATACGTGCAGGCTCTGAAGGGGTAGACAGAGACCAAGACTTTAGCTCGCTCGTTAATATCAAACCTCGCCACTAGCCTCAATCCTGATGGTGGCATACATTCCTTGGTTGTAATTGGTTATAAACGCTCTCTTACGCCAGAGCAACATTGTGCTACAGTGCGGTATGCCACAAATTGTGACATGTGGCTCCTTGTTGCACGCTACAATTTCGAGTATATTTTATGTCGAGGCAACATAAGTCGTGTGCCTAGTCTGCCACATGACGCAAAGTGTTGCAATGCCGTTGATTCTTGCCACAATGCGACATTTTGTTATTATTGTAGCATGCGGCCTTGTGGCATTCCGCAATGCCGCACAGTGTTGCCCCAGCGTAAAAGAGCCTTGAGTCGTAAACCGTTAGACCCAAAAGTTTTGGTTTCAGATTGACTCGTATTTGGTAAATTAAAACTAAACTACGCTTCTATGTCTACATTATCTACATTAAACGTAATTGTATTACCCGATCGCGGCGTTTCCTCATAACTCCTTAACCAATGCTCGGATTTTGACAAATATGATCTCAATCGATTTTTTCGTGTTTGCGCGAGTGTCGTGGATATATAAAATCAGCATAAATACAACAAAAAGTAAAAAAATCACTAAAAATACAAAAATAAAAAAACTTGAATAAAATATAACCAACAACCCGACTGCTGAACATTAACAGCTAACCAGATGGGACCCAAATTCAACATTGTGTGTGACTCGTTGCGTTGGTCCCGCCTGCTTAGCAGTTAATTTTTAGCAGTCGGGTTGTTGGTTATTTTTTGTTACAGTTTTTTGCACGTTTATTTGTTATGTAAGTACATAGTTCAAACAAGAGTAGATTTTAATAAATAATAATTACTTCCACACAATACAATCACTTTTCCTGATCGAAAATTAGGATACCCTGTGCTATGGTAACCAGAACATAACACACGAGTTTTAAGCTTTTATTCTTAACTAGCTGTTGCCCGCGACTTCATTCTACGAGTATGTGCGAGAACTACAAATCCCACAGGAACCGTATTTTTTCCAGATTAAAAAGTAGCCTATGTGCAATTCCAGACAATCCAGATAATCTATATCTGCACCAACGTTCATCTAGATCCGTTCAGTCGTGGTTGAGCAGCAAAACTCCATTGAAACAAACTTTATCTTTTTTAATAGTAGTGAGATTAAGAAAACGAAAATAGATTGAATATGAAATTGAAAAATTGTGTAAGCTGCGGACACTGAAAATACTACCATGGTGAACATCACACTCCACTTTTATGAATACCTATCTTCGGGATGCGCTTCCCCGATATTCAGAAAGATTCTACGATAGATTTACGATGAAAGTAAATCTTACCGCAGCGCGTCCCGTATTTCATTGACAACTTTCCGTTTAGAGTGACTTCGACGTAATAAGTTTTCTTTAAAAGCATTACCACCACTCTTGGTTGTACAAAGGTTTCAGTGAGAGCTTCTTTGTGTGGCAATAATTTTAATAATATTAAAAAAACTCCCTGTGGAGACCTGGGTTTCCTCACGATATTCTCCCTCACGGCCGCCGTTAGCGTGCGATTTACATAAATGTCTGCAGATATTCTGCCGACGTGGCCTGTTTGAATGAACTACGGACACATAAGGAAGGAATGAGTGTTAGTGTGGCGACACCGTGTCTGGCACTGCCTTTCCCTTTATTGAGAACGATATTAAGAATCGACTATTGTATCGGGGCTGGGTTGGCTGGAGATTGCCAACGGGACGGAAGGGAGTACTTAAAAACTCATACAAAGCTTAAATTTTTTTTATATATTTTACCGTTAATTCTCTACAAATTAAAAACCCATTAAACATATTTTACCTATTTTATTTTAACCTGTCCTCAGCACGGGTTAGTGCAACAAAAAGAATATATAATCTCTACAAATTGTTAAAACAAACGCCTTTTCCAGAATACAATAAGAAAAAGATGTACCCTAATCTTTTTATGGTTAAGTAAATTTTTGGCGGTATTTTATTTTAATTTTCTATCTATCTATTTATACAGCCCATTAAGGTTCTGGAACCAATGTTCTGGCAAATAAACAATTTTTACTTAAGCACGCCTACTGATGAGCCTCTTCACCGTCACGCCAACCTCGCCGGTCCCCTGCCAATCTCGTCCATTGTCCTCCTGCCGCCTCCTTAATGTCATCAACCCATCGGGTCGGAGGCGAACCACCGACGGCTAGTTCTCGGCCACCACTCTGTGACTGCCTTCGTCATTTTAATTTTACTTAGAACTAACAATAACTTTGGGAGCTGGTTTTAATTCCACTCTACTGTATTATAGCCTCAGATCATATATTGATGGAATCTATATAGCTGTCTAGCTTACCAGCTGTAACTTTTCATGTGAAACCTAAACTATACTACAGAGGATCCTCACAAATATGTAGGTACTTTAATTTTAAGTGAAACTTTCTGACCAGACAAAGGATAGTAAAAGAATGTGTAATGAAGAACAAAACAAACGGAGCTCCTCAAAAATTTCTCACTAGTTATAAAACATTTTACCCTCTATCCTTTACTTTCTTCTCTATGATTTATGCAACAATTAAGGTGTATCTACGCTGTACACCGCGGCTCTATAAAAAACAAATCTATTTCATCTACAGCGTGAGCGCAGAGGAAATCTGGCGTGAAAAATGCAATTATTTTATCAAAATAGCTGCTATAATTTATTGTGCCGTTCGCTCGAGTCGTCTGGAAACGATGGCGGGTTGTTCCCTGCTATATACCTTTAAGAAATACGAGTGTTTAAAATAATAAAAAAAATATATATGATGAACCATTAATATAACTAAACCTGGACCCAAAATCTGTGGTGGAGATTTTAGGAAAAATCGTAACCACAGATTAAATAAACTGACTCTTAGGAGTGCTTTAGAGGAATCGTGTTTTAATAAATAAGGCCGTAAGACTACAATGTGTTAAAATAACACAAAACATAACAACCGTTTCTTCAATATGGATCCTTAAACCGCTTCCAACAGCAAGATTTCAAAATTCTCGACTATAATTTTCTCTCTATATTATTTCTTAACGTCCTGAAAGTCGACGCGGTCTATAAGTATGAAAAATTAATTATAAACTTCTGCTTGTTGGAAGTGGTTTAAATATAGATACCGTAAAACGATTTCGTAGTTTTGCGTTATTTATTTCAAGACTAAATATCAATAATAGTAAAATATATTTTATAAATTAACAACTTTGACGTTCATTAAGTAGATATTTTGTTTTTTTAATGAATAAAATATTTGAATTTGAAATTTTTATTTTAGAATTTACTGGCAATGACTTTGTTTCCTAAGTTATGTTCATTTGTGAAGTTATAGTAGCAATACCACTCGCTAACTGTGAAGGAAAACATCGTGAGAAAACCTGAGTGTCTGAGTTGTTCACACACCTCAGCGCTTGAAATTGGCAATCCGCGTTGGGCACGCGTGGTAATTAAGCCCATACTCTCTCTCTGAGAGAAGGCCTGTGCCCAGCCGTGGGACGTATATAGGCTACATAAAAAAACTGCCTATGTCTTAAAGCCAAGAATGATTTTTGCGAAAATCGATTTAAGTCCTAGGCTGTTAAAATAGCTATGATATACATTGAATTTTAACTTAAAATTCAATGCTATTAGTAGTCAATATGAGTCAATACTTTTTGTCATCATTACATATTCATATAATCTTGTAAATTTTTATCGAAAACGGACTATAAAAGAAGTTACGTTTTTTTTATCGATAGCGCTACTGCCAATTTACACATTTGCGAACATCTACCAAAACGTGAATCCAATCACAGCCCCAGGGCGTATTCAGTCAGCCCCTGGAGTGGAACCATTGATTAATGGGTCGCACAAGAATAAGCCACCGGTAATGTGTTCCATTCCTTCCATTCCCAAACGAGTCGGTGGCTGCAAGCGAATGTTTTTATCGCGCCCGCTACAATGGCTTTAAGCGGTTGTGCTACGTTGTATTAAAAGCTATTGAAACGCTGCAGACTTTAAATTTTAACCGAAGCAAACCTGCCGGCCTGACTTTGCAAGCGTTTTGTCTAGGCTTACCGTAGAGATGTCACTTTATTCGTATGGAGTTCTCTTGGGGGAGCGCAGACAAAAGCTGAGTCTACGTCTGCCACGTTACAGGATCTAGAAACATTGAATTAAGTTTTTAGTTCAGAGTATACGCCTTCTTCGCAACAGTCGTCGAGACTAAGATGAATTATTTATTAGTATGTTTTTGGCGAGCAGAGTAAACTGTACTGAGCAAGGTTCACCAGTTAGATCTCCAACCCACTGCGGGCGAATTTTAGCACGTTTTATGTCTCAAGAGAAAAAGAATAGATTCGACTCTTAATTGTCATTTTCGTATCAGGTTCCGTACAAATTTGTAGGTACTTACATCTTATAAATAGTTTAAGAATAGAGTCTCGTAGTTTTTCCGAGCTTTTCCCGAACTTCAAAGACAATTTTTTTATGATTTAATTATAAATGTACAGTTTCAGATTTTTCCCTTTATAAGACGATATTACTTGACAAATTTCATAGTTCTAGGTCAACGGAAAGTACCCTATGAATTTTGATTCCCTTAAATGTCGAAATATACATTTCTTTGCGGCATAAACGGCCGCATCCTTTTTTTACGTTGACTTAGAAGTTCGATTTTTTCACAGTTTTAAGGGACTGTAGACCTGAGTATATATATATATATGATTTTAGTTTCAGCTCGATACCTTCACGCATTCCCGAGATAAAGGGTCTTGACAGACAGACGGACAGATGGACGGACAACAAAGTGATCCTATAAGGGTTTCGTTTCTCCTTTTGAGGTACGGAATCCTAAAAACAAGCAGTTTATCCGTTATGTGCTTCAGTGCTTATCTGATGGTGAGTTTATAAAAGGTACTTGAAATTTAAAATTTGAACGTCTTGATAGCAAGCCGCTGTAAACAAACGCCTCGATATCGATGGCCATGTGGTGCCCGTATAAATAAACTTAACTAAATGAGAGTAAGGCAAAACGGGGATTTTTTAAAACGCTATTCTGGGCTGTTATGAACTCAGTTCACCCACGTTAACATCTCATCATTATGTTCTAAGAGTTGGGCTCTTGTCGGTGTAGCATTTCGGTCACAAGTCAGTTTCTTCGCAGTTTGATACGTCACGGCTTGCACCTTCTATTTCAATCAATCAATCAACCCACTGCAGGACATAGGCCTCCCACAAGACACGCCACTTCCTTCTGTCCTCAACCTTCTCTTCAATTTACTCAAACTACCTTGAGACTTCATCTTCTCCCTACCTGTACCTCTGTTTCCTTTTATATTCCCTTCGCAAAAATGTCGGGCCGTTACAAGTAGCCAACAAGTTTCTACTTAGTAGCTTACATAGTTTTAGTTAATTGTATTTTAATTTTATTTATACTTAACATAACATTGTACTCGACTGTACTCAAGATACCATTGCCGTCTCTAATAAAGAAAATAAAATAAAAATCTACTAATACTACTAACACATCGTACAAATATATTTTAATTGAAAGTTAGTTTTTTCGATATCCGGTAGATGTTCAGTAAAATTTCACACATGATTTTAGAGTACAGTCGCGTACACAAGTGGTTTACTATATTTTTTTCTCATTAACATGACCATGTTATTGAAGTGGCATTTTCCCTGGCTATGAAGCACCATGGAAACGTCACTTTAGGAACACTGATATGGCTGCATTATAATTAACTGGAGGAGGCCTAACGGAAATAGAAGATGCCAGCAACCTCGGTTATTAAAACCCATTTTCACCGTATCCAATTTATTTTGCTCACATTTAGAGCAATTTAAAGTCTTCGTCAAAAGGGGAATTGTTTACGGTATTTATTATTTATCTGTTTGTTAAGTAAAAGTCACAGATCACAAACAGTAGAAGGCTCGATCTTGGCAAAGCATACGAAGTATTACCTATTACCTATTGTCATCATTTTGGGAATATTCCCGAGTACGGTGCGTACCATAATATTTCCAAAATGCCCAGGCAAGAATATAACATCTAACAAGCGCGCGCGCGTTAGCTAAGCGGATGCGTCCCGCATATAGTTAAAAAATTTAAGCTTTTAAAAATTTTGCGCTTAGGCGCTTTTGTTTTTATTAGGTTATTTCCCGGGCATGTTAGTAGCATTGCCGGGCAAGGTGCATCAACAATCCTGTCATTAATGTGTTTCACTCTTGACGCTGCAGCATCGTGGACGACGTCCACTTCGGTCACAGGCCGTTTTCCTAGGACTTATCATCTCATAGGCTTACGTACCAGTGCCGCGTTTCATAAAACTACAAATCATAGTTTATTATGATAATTCGATGCACGATACGTAACCGAGTCTTGCTTATTAATCTGTGGGTTAGTCGACTTTTCAATGTACATCGAATTGTTATAGTAAACCATGTATTGTAGTTCTATGAAATAGGGCCCAGGCTTCCTGGCCTGGAGGATTGTAGAGTATTGTATTACTGCATATGAGTACTTAACGGACTAAACGAGTACTTAACGAGTAGTTGTTTCATAGCTTGATATTTAGCGTGCCGATCGCTGTTTATTTATTTCACACTGTTTTGTAGTCTAAACAATCACATTTCTATTCAAATTGTATAACCCGAGCGAAATTACTAGTTAAGTTGAGCCATAAAATATCAATATCACTGTATTGCACAACTATGCATTTGAGTCTAGTCTATTTCTATTTGAGTCTACTTCATTCCACATCCGCGGTACTTATAATATTATAATAAGTTAAAAAAGACAGTTTCAATATATGTTACGCAAACACGTTTTCCAAACGGCTGGACGGATTTGAAATGAATAGGCTAATGTTACGATTTTTATATCACGAGGATTTTGATTTGAATCCCACGGAAAGAGCTAGATAAAAATAAATAGAACAGATTCCAAGTTACCCGCCAGCATAAAACTTCGTTTTATGGAGAATTACCAGGAGAGAATTATCTAAATATAGAAATTCCATTCGCTGAAAAGTTACTGACTTCGAATTAGCCAGTGAACGATTGATGGTGTGTAATGAGAGAATGAAAAGTCTTCTAACGTAATAATAAATTTTGTAGAACTTATTAATATACTTTACTAAGTAAGTAAAGTAATTTTTTTTTATTACCAAATTAATTATGTTACATACATGTGGATTAATAATTATTAATCTATGTAACTTGAAACACCTTCAAGAATTACTTTTCCAAACAGCCGTAAACACAGTTTGTTTTCGGGAGCTCGTTTCCTGACAACTTTAGGCAGATCATGAGAAGTCTTGTGCCTAATTTACTTTTAAGAATTTTCATGGTACGGAACCCTTCGTTAGCGAGTCCGACTCGCACTTGCCCAGTTTTATTTCTTTTATTGCCTCTTTTAAATTACGTAAAGTGTTTGCGTAACATACGGCAGTCATACTTTGACCTTTTTCTATGTACTCAATCAGTGAGATCCCAAAACACCGTAGCCATGAGTTTTCCGGCCGATGAAGTGACTTTAAACTTCTTTGGTGGGTCTGTTCCTTTTTTATGCCACTGCATGGACTCTTGCTTGCCATGAGCATCTCAGTGATGAACCCATGTTTCATCACCGGTAACGATTCGGTCGAAAATTGTATCCGGATTTTCCCCACAGAGCTCAAAAAACTCCTTGCAACACTTAAATTGCACGTGTTTCTGAAGCACCGTAAGCATTTGCGGCAACCATCTTGCACCTGTGACAGATTGAGATGCTCATGAAGGATAATGTGAATGGTTCCCATGGTTAGCTTAGTTCTTTCTGCAATTTTTTTCACTCTTACACGGGCATCTTTGAGTACAAGTTTCTCAACGATTTTGACGTTTTCTTCCGTAGTGGCCCTAATTGGCCCACCGGACGGGGGTCATCTTCAGTACTCTCTCTACCCCGTTTAAATTCACTAGACCACTTTTGAATAGTAGATAATAAAGGAGGAGAATCTTGGTAAACAGCCACCATTTAGAAAGAAGGAAAGAAGAAAGAAAGACATTTTACTGGGACAAATTAACACATCACAAGAAAAAAAGGCATAATGAGTAACATAAACAAATACAAAGGAAAAACAAGTCATATAAATGCAACATGATACAAGGCAAAGTCAGAGTGTCAGAGCGCATCCTGAATTCCATTTCCAGAGTGCATTTCTTCGTGAATAACTTTTTGAGGCTTTCCTTGTTTTGTAAGGAATTTTATCTACATGTAGTTACCTTTTCCTACTAATATTATAAATGTGAAAGTTAGTGAATATGTTTGGATGTTTGTTACTCAATCACGTAATAACGGCTGAACGGAGTTATATGAAACTTGGCATACAAACTAAACTAAACTAAGTTAATTTTCAATGGATTTTGTACGAAGTTTTCCTTTTATAAGTTGGTCGCCTATTACTTGTTAACTTGTAAAGCCTATTATACTTAGTCTTCCTTTTAAGTTCATTATAATATGTGCTACTACCCTGATTTTTTTCACGTTTCTACATTCAACCTCTGGCGCGGGGGGGGGAGGGGGGGGTTGACGCCTTACTCTGATAAAAAATTGCGCTTTGCAGCTTAATAGTTTTTAAGAGAAACCCTAAATCAAAAAATGGTCTCCCTACACCCACAATATTTTTAAACGACCAATCCAACGATACCCTAAAATGTAGGCGAGAAAAAGAAATTGCATCCCTAATATAGGTGTGGGGAGAATTTTTTTTCCAAATTTTAATCTACCGTTTTTTTTTGCATAATAAATATGTATATATCTATGCCAAATTTCAGCTTTCTAGTATTTGTCGGCTCTGTGGTAAGCCACGGACATATAGACGGACAGACAGAGAGACAGACGGACGGACATGGCGGAACTATAAGAGTACCTTGTTGCCTGAGGAACCCTAAAAAAGAGGTATTTTAACGATGACGTGACTTCTTATTGACCGACCCAATGTAAAAGTGACATCCTTGTATACAGGGTGTATCGTAATTTTTTTATCTTCCCAAAAAACTAACAGTTCTACTTAATTAGTACCTTAGATGCCATATTCCTCCAAACAGTTGTAAATGGCACTAGATCTCAATGTAAAATAATTAAAGGCTAATTATTTTACCTAGCGCCACCAAGGAAAAAAATATTTCTGTTTCAGGATCCGCTTTAGCAATAATTCTCTGTGGTCCTAGTTTCTTGGCCCCAGGTTCTAGGCTGTGTAGGTTACAAAATTTACTATAACAGTTTCTAAATAGGATTTTTTCCATTTGATTATAATAATATTGATAAGATTATGACCTTGAAAAGAACAATTAAAAACTATTGTTATGGTGGCCCGATCGGGTCCTTTAGAATTCTATAGATTAATATTATACATTATGGACTTGTCTGGAATAAAAATATTGATTTAAACTGAACTAACATAAACATTTAGTATTTTGTATGCACGAGCAATAAAATTGCTGTTCCATTTTCATACTATATCGTACTATTCGTGTTGAACTTAGTATTGAACAGCTGCGCAGAGTTTCATAAAACAACAATTCGTACTGTATTGTAACAATTCTATATGTAATACTTATATAGTTGACGGCGCATTGTCGCGGGTGTCTCTTAGCAGATGAAAGAGTTGAAGCTCTTGCGGAACGCTCGTGCGTGTAGACGGAACAGTGCGCGGATTAAGACATCTGTGGTAGGAACATCCGCGTTAATCTGTGAGGACCGTTGCACTATCAACTTGCGGATCGCATTTCATCTGTTTTATCTTTTTGTTATTTTCTGATAATAAAGCCTGTGTTGATTGAAGAAAATGTCTGATGAAGACCCTCCCCAGCCTTTATCAGAAGTGGGATGCGAGGACCACGCGCCGAAGGACACCAGACAACCCAACGAAGATGCTGCCAAAAACTTGCTAACCAGTATGGAAGCAATGTTGTCAAAACTGTTGGCTACGAAATCGGTCCCATCTCCAGAACCTTATACATCAGGGAGCCGTGGGTCCATCCAGCTTCTTCCGTATGACCCGGACGATAATGAAGCAGACATCGAGGGCTGGTGCAACATCACGCAAATGATCATTGAGAGCAAGAAGCTTTGTGGGATCGATTTACTGCTAGACTTATCACAAGCGCTCAAAGGCCGCGCTGCTTCTTGCCTTACTAAAATCTATGGTCCCGACGTACAGTGGAAGGATGTGAAAGAACTCCTTTTATCAAAGTTCTCACGGCCAATGCTGGTACAAGACTACTTTGACGAAATTATAAAGTTTCAGATTTCCTGCAAAGAGTCTGCTACAGAAGCAGCCCTACGTCTATGGAATTTAATTGACCGCATTCCACGATTGGAGATGCCAGAAGATATCCTGACCGGCTTTGTCATTTCCCTATTAAGCAACAAAGATAACCACGTTCGACGAGAACTCAACAGTCACGTGATAACAAGCAAGGTTCAACTGTGCCGTGTGCTTAATGGGATTTCGCTGAAACGACGTAATGATTCTGTGGAAAATTAACAAGAACCAAGTTTTAAGAGAGCTAGACTCACTGAACAAAGAGTCATCGGATTGACATGTTACTACTGTGGAAATCATGGTCATAAACAAGTAGACTGTCAGAAACGTCGAGATGAACTTGCAAAATCAAGAAAGTTTGACAGAACAAAATATCAAGAAAGGGTGGTTACATGCTATGGGTGCGGCAAGCCTGGGCACTTAGCTACAACATGTCCTAACAAGAGAAGTGACAGCGGAGTGGTGGTCAAGGAAGTCAACTTATGTGCGCCGTCATAGTTATTAATCTGTTAGTCAATCGGACAAGAATTGTCATAGTAAACCATGAATTGAAGTTCTATGGGGCCCTGACATTTTGCAACCCCAAAGCTGACCCCGTGTCATTATTGTGAGTGGAATCACCCACTTTGGGTATTTGTGAAATAATGTTGGTACACCCTGTATCAAAATATATACACGTATTTTGCTGTGGTTTATCCGAGGCGTATTTGCACCTACACGCCCTTCACTGTCAGTAAAAATTAACGCGCAAAGGACGTGCGAGATAAAACGAAAACGTGTGCCGGTTGCGATGCGAACGTTGTTTGTGGCGTCATTAAGGTATATTGACTGAGGAGCTTCGCTATTTGTGTCAGTAACGATCTTGGAAGGGTGGCTACTTTTCTTCGTCCTTATTGGTTTCATTTAATCTGATTAATCGTTATTTTTTTATTTAAACATGAGATGTTTAAGATCAAAGACTGATTTTAGACTGATATTAGACAATTAACTGAGAGGTACCATGACCAGCTAGCTGTTCTGCAAAGGCTATGTGCTATCGCGCTTGTTAGATTTGGTGGTAGTTCGATAATTATACAGTGGTAACAGTTAAATAACGACACAAAATTTCAAAGTGGCTTCACAAAGGCCCTATACGTTGCCAGTCACTTTTCGGTTGGCACGTATAGGCACTCCCTTGAAGTCAGCACAGCGGTTCCGTGTGGCGGCCGGATTAAGAATAGCGTCACTCCATTTCCTTCCGTGGATGTCGTAGAAGGCGACTAAGGAAATCAATTACCAGGAGACGGGCAATAACGTCTTCCTGAGATTCCAACAGCATACTGCGATCGCCAACCCGCCTGCCAAGCGTGGCGGTTATGGCAAAACCCCTCATGGTTGTGAAAACCATGAGGGAGGCCTATGTCCTGCAGTGGACGTCAAATGGCTGATGATAATGATGATGATGATGATGATGAAGTCAGCAGGCACGTAGCGTGACCCTCAATAGTGCCACTCGCAGGGCTGGAAGTCTCCCATCCAGTATATCGTAGTTGAAAGAAGATTACTGCAGCATAGGGTAGTAGTCTGCAGCACCAGTAAAAAGATTGGCTGGGTGGTTAGAGCCTGGTAGGTGCTTAGATCCTGGAAACAAATCCAACCATATGAGTACACAGCTAGCGTTAGGGTCTTCACATGACGCAGACTACCATTAAGCCTAGCCTAGCTGCCTAGCTGCAGCACAATTTAGATTGGAAGAGAAGTGTTAGAGGTTTCATCACCGGAGTATATAGCTTTGTCTGAAGCGGCCAAAGAAGCGGTATACGTCCGTGCGGTTCTTGCTGAATTGATAGGTCAGACTAACCCGGTAACACTGTATAGTGATAACCAGTCTGCAGCGAAACTTGCCACTAATCCGGTGTTTCATAAACGGTCGAAGCACGTAGACATAAGGTATCACTATGTTCGTGAGGCTATTGATAATGAAGTCATTGAATTAACCTATATGCCTACCGAGCAGATGACTGCTGATGTGCTCACGAAGGCACTGCCTAATTGTAAGCATAAGTCATTTGTGCAAGATATACTGGAAGTCGTCCAGGATTAAGATGGCGTGTTAGAGGTTTCATCACCGACTGGCTGAACCTTGTTTTAATCCTGGCCGATCGCATCTCGACATTGTTTAATTGACATGATGTTTTATGTAGTACTCTGTTTTTTCCTCTTGTGGTGAATAAAATACTATTGCATATTTTCCACTAAATACGTGTTTAAATCACTTTATAAAAAGAAGTTACCCTTAACGATTGCAATATTAAGCAAGCTAGCGCACACAGAACTATTGCAATTAATGTAGTGATACTAATTTGGTGATACTGAAAATATGTGTGATTACGAAATAGATAAGACGATCGGCAGAATTAAGTATAGTAATCATTTTTATTAACACTTCTTAAGCTCATGATCAAACTCTAACACCATAGATTAATCAACAAGATCTGCTCACACTTACCCAAGTAAGCGATGGAGATAGCTTGAGCTATAAGTTCAATATAATTTCTAGTTTATTATCTTTCTTTTCTCTTTCTTTCTCTTTCTCTCTCTTTCTCTTATTGCCTGATAAAATTGTGAGTAAGGCAAAGGCGCGTACACGCAACTTGAAAAGACGGCCGTGTCCGAATAATTGCCACGATTCTGACAAACCTCTTAGACCGTCCATGCAAAAAATAATCGAATAGGTTATTCACTAGAGAGAAAAGACGATTTAGAATAATTGTTAAGTCTATTTAAGTCTATGGATTAGCCTACGTATCAGATCTAGGCTTAAATGTAGACTTTAAGCATAGAATACATTACAGTACGCTTTCCTTGACACGGTGAAGTAACGTTTCATTCGGCTTTAAGTTAAGACCGAACCCTTTTCACGTTCGGATATGCAGCATTAATATAACATGTCGGTAACCCTGTTCTCGTTTTAGAAGCCCTTACTCCGAAATCCTACAAAAACGAGCCTTGTTACCCACATCATTACAGTAGTATGTCACGAGTTAATGGTAATAACAATTTATTTATTTACCACGTTTCTTTGAATAAAACTCGATTTTATTGAGGTTCGGCAACGTGAAAAAAGTTCGTAGACCCGCTACGACGTAGCAGGCGTAGTAGTCGTAACGACGTAGCAGTTTTAGGTTGGTTCTATATGTGCCACCGCACGAAACGACAAAATGCTGCGCCGACATGCGACAGAGAGCACCAAACAGTTCTGGAACCTCTTAAGACGTCAACGATACCGAACAGCACGACACCCGTTTTACTACCGACGTTTCACTATGTGGTCCCATGCCGCTATGTTATTCCAAGTTTAGCAAGAAGAGAAATCGTGGCATTGTTTGTGCGATGGTAATAGCCATGTTAGTATTTAAGCATAATTTTGTTACATAATGCGTGTATTCCATAACAGGCACAGAGTCGTTATCACAACATAGAAAAGCTGATGTCAAATTGGACATCTACTATCAGAATGTGCGTGTTATTAGAACGAAGTGTTCACAACTGTACCATAGCATACTTGAGAATAACTATGACTTGTTATTATTTACGGAAACGTGGCTACAGGACGATATATTTAGCTCAGAGTTCTGTGATAATAGGTACGACGTATTCAGATGTGATCGAGACCTTTCGATTACAAATAAGGCAACAGGAGGAGGTGTTATGATTTGCGCACGTCGCGAACTGGGAGCGGTCGTTCGGACCGAATGGATGAGTGCAACAGACGTTGAATTACTATGGGTGAGTGTTTCAGCACGTAGCTTTGGCAGCCGAGTCAAATCATCGTTAAATATTGCCATCTTATACATACCGCCCGACCGTTATTTGCCGGTACAATTGGAAACCGCCCGTGAGAATATCGCTCGGGTGTTTGATTGTTACCCGCAAGATAACTTTTTAATCGTAGGCGACTTTAATATCCCTTGTATTCAGTGGAATGATACGGGTTATACCCTTTTACAAATGGGTTCTATTGAAACACAAAATGCAGCTGTAAAGTTAATAGATGATCTATACTTCTTGGGTTTTTCACAACAGAATCGAATTTTTAACAGAAACAATAGATTATTAGACCTAGCTTTTAGTAACTTGCCGGTTAGGACAGTAAACGTATCGGACTCGCTTCTTCAAATTGACAGCCATCATCCCGCTTTTATAATTGAGATCCAGGATATTAGTATATTGCCTCTGAAGGAAAAAAGTCAATCACGACCATTATTCTTTAAGGGTAATTACGAGGAAATAAATAGTTTCCTGTTGACAGTTGACTGGGAGAATGAATTACTAAACTGTTCTTTTGATGAATGTTTAATAAAATTCTACGCAATCCTACAGCAATGCATAAGTATGTTTATACCTGCATCATCTTAAAATAAACAGAGTTACCCTATCTGGTCAAGCCTTAATCAAAATAGTGAAAGAAAAAAGTCGAATGCATTCAAAATGGAAACGGTACCACAATCCACGTGATTATGATGAGTTTGCTCTCTTACGTAGGAGACAGCGTTCTATACAAGATCAGTGCTACAGGGCATTTACCCATCGCTCTGAAGAACTCATAAAAGACTATTGCAAATTTTTCTGGAGGTTCGTAAAATCTATGCGGGGTGGGTCTTGTTATCCAAAGCAGTTTTCATTGAAAGATCGTAATTTTTCTGATGGATTTAGTATTGCAAAAGCCTTTAATGAATTCTTCAAAAGTGTATTCGTCGAGCCGGAGTCGAACTCCAGTACTAATATTGAAATTGATAATGAAGACGTTTTGGATACTGTTTCTTGTATAGAAATAACAGAATGTATAGTATTGAAACACTTGAAATAGTTAGATTCTTCAAAGGGACCAGGCTGTGATGGCATACCGCCAATATTTATGGTAAATTGCGCAAAGACCCTGGCTTTACCCGTGTCATTAATTTTTTCTAGATCTTTGGCCGAGGGAACCTTTCCCGAACAATGGAAACGGGCTAATGTAGTACCTGTACATAAAGGAGGCTCGAAAACTAATATAGAAAAGTATCGTCCTATTTCGATATTAAACATTTTAAGCAAAGTTCTTGAAAAGATTGTTTTCAATAGTATCTATCCAACTGTATTGCGGGGTATATCAAATGCGCAGCATGGTTTCTTGAAACACCGCTCAACCATATCTAATTTGGCAAACTTTTCTAATTTTATTTTGAATCAAATGGAGAACGGTGGTCAGGTTGACGTGGTCTACACCGACTTCGAAAAAGCTTTCGATCGTGTAGACCACGTCATCCTACTGGCTAAGTTACAGAGGCTAGGAATCCATGGCGATCTTCTGAGATGGGTACGTTCTTACCTGACCAATCGTTCCCAGGCTGTTGTGGTTGGAGGCTTTAAATCGGACTACGTCACCATTCCGTCCGGAGTACCCCAGGATCGCACCTCGGGCCGCTGTTCTACAGCGCCTACTTATATGATATTGGAAAATGTTTTGTTTATTCTAAGCATTTGCTCTACGCCGACGACAAAAAAATATTTCTCCGCGTTAATTCTAAAGATGATTGCCAGAGACTTCAGACGGATCTTAATCACTTATTTAATTACTATACAGATAACCGAATTTCGGTTAACATTTCGAAATGCCAATGTATAAGCTTTACAAGGAAAAAAGAGCCGTATATTCACGAATACAATTTTAACGGCGTTGCAGTTCAGCGGGTCGAGGTAATCAGAGACCTGGGGGTTCATTTTGACAGTAAAATGATTATGAGTGATCATATTGACACTATTGTCAATAAAGCATTTAAGAATCTAGGATTCGCCATGCGTGTATGCAAACCTTTCTCTAAACCTGCTACCTTAAAAACTGTTTATTTTGCATACGTACGTAGCATCTTGGAGTACGCAAGTCCGATCTGGTCCCCGCAATATATTATATACAAACAGCGTATTGAGAGAATACAAAGAAAATTCATAAAATATCTGAATTACCGAACTCGCAGCTCATCGAATGCGTACGTAAAGGATTGTCGGCGTTATAATATGCTTACGCTAAAAGAACGTCGTCTTGTGATGGATATGGGTTTGCTGTGGGACGTGGTGCGCGGGAGACTGGACAGCCCCGAGCTGTTGGCGGATCTCGCATTGTGCACCCCGCAACGCCGCACGCGACATACGCCTCAGTTCCATGTGCCCTTGCATCGCACAAACTATGCCAGGAATGCAGTTCTTACGAGATTGGCCCATACATTTAATAAGTTTTTCAAAGAAACAGATCCGTTTTTGTCATCTAAATATGAATTCAAGAGACAAATAGTTGCTCGGCTCAAGGAGCCCGCTACCGGAGCCGAGCAATAATTTCTACGCGACCTTAATTGCATACACTTATGTATTTTTATGTACTCATTGATATTTTATTTTATTCATTTATGTAATATTTGTCTGCTCATTATATATACAACAATAGTAGATTGTACAACAAGTGCATAAAACGCACCATTTTACTCGAGACGTTTATCCATCCGAGCGAGCTTGCGAGCGAGGATAGATATAAAGTCGAGTGTAAAATGGGTTTTATGGACGAGTTGTACACTCTACTTTTCACTTCGATTGACGACATTATTTATCGTTAATCAAAAAACAATTTTAAGTTGTAACACAAATATTACAATGAAAAAATAATTATGGTTCCCGCCAATTAACTTTTTTTTCTTTTTTTTTCTGTAGGGACGTGACACCTGACTTAAGGTCGTTACATACTGCTCAGTTATAAAAACATTTTCTTTTTATAACTATGATAAGTTGTTGTTATGGCTTAAATACTATACTGATCTACTAAATTGAAAAATAAACAAATATAAAAAATAATAAATGAGACGAAATACAAATTATAAGTTTATTTCATGAAGTTTTATTGTGTACTTTGGCTGTTGGTATCTTTGCCTTGGTCTTAGAATACGAACGAAACGAAATAAAATAAAGAGGTTGTTGTATGAAGTTAAAGATGTTCGTGTGGCTGTTGCAGCGATTGCCTTGGTCTTCGACGAAGATTTTACTTTATGCTCTAGAGCATAAAAAGCGACTTTATGTCGCCTACGCACGACATAAAGACGAACTTTTAGAGCATGAGAAGTGAAAATATATATTATCTACCTGTTTATTTATTTCTTCGTCGTAATTCAACATAATAGTCCAATACGATTACGGTGATATAATGATGTTAGCAGATTAAAGTTAATTTAACAATTCAGTTTTGTTAAAATAAGTACTTATGTGAGTTGATTCTGGTTGATCCGGTTTTGTAAATTCGTCTTTTTTAAACGTAAATACTCAGTACATTGTATCTTCTGAGGTAACATAAAATTCGCTATTAAGCTTGTCTACTTTAAGAAATTAGTTAATTTGTAAAGCTGGTTTTTTTTTTTTTTTAATATACTTCTTTTTTAATTATTTCAAACATAAAATAAGAGACTTAATTAATATATAACTGATAAAAATATACAAATAACTAATTCTATATTTACAAATAAAACACCTGCCCCAGGTCACTACCCCGCGGTAATGAGCCCAGAACGCTGGCGACGTTACCTCTTTGGATGGCCAGGCTTATCCTCTGGCCGAGGTACGTGCCGGCCCTCTGGTCTCCCGATGCGTCGATTAGGCGCGCCGCTAAGTCTTTGAACAGCAGGCGCGCCTCTGGGCCCCAAGTGCCTATGGTTTCGACCCCAAACGGCGCAAATATGTAATTGTTTCCTATTGAACCGTATTTGCGCCGTTTGAGGCTTTCGGCCGCGCCAGCCGCTGAACCAGCGGCTCTTCCACTCTGGGAAACATGAGAGGGTGCCAGCGTGTCAACGCATGTAGCGTCCCAAACTAGCGGCCTCCCATGTTTCCAGGGGATCAATGTCATTCCATCGGGCCTTTTACCATCGTCGCGGATGATGCCTGGAGGTTCCAGCGTGGCCGGAACCCCGGCTGTGGCAAAGGCCCTCCGGATGATGTCATTGAGAGCCGCGTGGCGGGAAAGGCGGCCGGCGCTCCGCTGACACGATAGACCATGGTGGCCCAGGCGATCGACGTCGGTACCGCAGGGGCAGCGATGGGGCACAGTAATTGGGCAACCCAGTCGCAGACCGATGGCGGTGCTAAAAGAGGTGTTGTCCATCAGGGTCCCTATAGACGCTGATGGGTGGGCCTGCAACCAGTAGCCCGCCTCTCGCTCGGACACGGCCAGTAGGCGAGCGCGTTCCACGTCGCTGGTGCAAGAATGGATTAACCTGCTCTGCACCAGCTCGCAGAGGGGCCCGTTGGTTTCCTGAATAAACAAAATTAAAATTAAAATTAAAATAAGCGCTGCTGACATAGCTACAGTATAGAACCTGTATGGAAGGCGATTTTATGCGGCCAGCCGTACCTCACGATATGACTCAAGACTTGTTGAAAACTACTAATCGTGACTGCTGTGTCTTCATAGTCGCAGGTGTCAAAACATCAGATTGTGTATTGTGCGACGTGCAGGGTGTAAATCATGTCGTGCGGGGTGGTCCGTGTAAAAACGCCCTAAAGAAGCACGCGCTATTCAGTTGCCATAATTTAACGTTTATCTCCTAAAGATGATTACTTTGTACCTACAGATGAAGATTTCCGTACAAAGTAGTCAACGGATATCTTATATATATAAAGTAGATTTGTAATTGCCTCGTTACTTTGATCCGTTAACTCTTTGCTATTTCTCTATTTTTACACGACTGCCGCGAAGTCCTAAAGGGGGGTAATTTATATTCCATTCTGAATTGTAATTTCAAAATTATAAATTAAACTTTGATCAACTTTACTTTGAGAACTCGAACAGGCAATTTTAGAAAGCCGTTACTTTTTACGTCTGTCATCTACTTGCAATTCACAAAAACGAGTATACGACCGGCGGACCGACAATACCACCATACTCGTCCACTGCTGTACATCATACCAACAAATTAAAAACATTATTTATCCTCAAACCTCTCTAGCTACCAATGAATAAAAAATTACATCTTCTTTTACAGATCGCTTTTGCAAAAAGTGGCTTCAAAATCTCTCAGTGATGGAAATTGTGATATTTACGATATACGACCGAGATCCTTAGGGTAAAAACCCAAATCTAAATATAAATTCCGCCAAAAACGACCGCTTTAGCAGGAACGTTATCTAGTCCTAGGTTTTTGGCCTAGATCTTTACTTTATTAATTGAGAAACGAAATTTTGTCACAGCCCTTTTTGAAAGAAAGAAAGAGAAACATCTATTGCAGCAACAAACAAGACACATTAATTAAACTTAAAACTTTTTCAAACAAGTCTAATACGAACTTCGGTACTAACTTCTAAGCCCCAGAGTAACTCTCGCCTACCAATGGAGAGCGAAGACAGCGTCCCAATCATGCAAGTATTCCGGGAACGAGTCCCGGAATTTTTCGATTAAGCAGTACCCGTAGCTAGCAGACCTCCACCACTCGATGCAATGTACGGCCGTCCTGCTGAACATAACTTGACAACTTTTTGTACTTAGGAAAATCACGTTGAAAGTACTTATCTACCTGCTTGAACTCAGAGATAATTAACATAACAAACCCCCGATTTCTCGTCCACTAACAATCTGTGTTTAAACTGTTGCCGGTTGGCCAAAGTAACAACATAACATAAACTCGCCAAGGTCTGCCACTTGTCACGATCCTGACAGAGTTCTTTCGCTTCACCAACATTCATTTGTCGTTGCATGCACGCACGCCGGTTTTGGGTACATTTTATCGTGCCCTTTGCTAATACATCCCCTATTTGTGGTAGAAAGGGCCGGTAAGAGACGCTTGGAACGTCTCTTACCGGCCCTTCCACCCACACTCGTTCCATATATTTCTTTCGTCAATCTATCTTCCTTCATCCTCTCCATATTATGGTGAATACAAAAAAACAGCTGACAGCAGTTAACAGTAGATTACCAAGGCCGAGTTTCATAAAACTGCAATTCATACTAAACTTAAACTGGTGGTAAACTTACCACGACAGTTCGATGTAGCTACATTGCATAGCAGAGCTTCCTACTTCTTAATCTGTGAGTTTATCGGCTTTGCGGTGTACATCTGAATGAATGCAGAATGGAGAATGCTAGAAGATGTTTGATACGTAGTGCTCAGTTAAAATATTGTAACGCTTTGGTGTACCTAATTACTGTAATGTTGCAATATTTATGTAAATAAAAATAAATAAATAAAAACTAAATAAATAAATCTAACTGTCACAGTAAACCATGAATTGGCCCCTTGAATGAAAAAGTCCTCTACTACTGTTAACGAGCCGACTACTTTTTTTTTAGTTTATTTATTCACACTGGTAAAAGAACTCGGGGTTAGCCTCACATGTTTTAACTGAGTAGACAGAATTTGACGTAAATAATAGATAGTCTCAAAACCGTTTCGTCAGTATCGAATTTGGCCACTTCCGTTATGCGCTATAGCTCAACAGTAAAAAGCCGATTCCACTAAAGCACTCTTAGAGTTAAAGCCGGTTTGTGGCAGGAGTTCCTCTTATAAACCGGCTATAACTCAGTCTTTTGTGGAATAGAATTTTCAATAAGACCTAATTGTTTATATTTTTAGGGTTTCGTACCCAAAGGGTAAAAACGGGACTCTATTACAAAGACTCCGCTGTCTGTCTGTCCATCCGTCCGTCCGTCCGTCCGTCTGTCTGTCACCAGGCTATATTTCAAGAACCGTGATAGCTAGAGAGTTGAAATTTTCACAGATTACGTATTTCTGTTGCCGCTATAACAACAAATACTAAAAACAAAATAAAATAATTATTAAAGGGAAGCCTCCAGACGTGACTTTATTGCTGTTTTTTTTATCTTTGTGTCTAATGTTGTATAGATAATGGTACGAAACCCTTCGTGCGCGAGTCCGACTCGCACTTGGCCGGTTTTTTAGATTATCATGCGAATTCACCGCGCAAGTGTCGAGATAGTTAATATATTGAAAATTTTAATCTGTCGCTTGTTGGAAGTGGTTCAATTATCTATTATCGATACTGAAGATTCTATATGTAGGTTATTCAACCTTTACGCCAAACCCTGTATCCGAATGGCTACCGGCTTAAATGCATGCAGTTTTCCCGGTTTCTTTTTTTTCAATTAATCGATGACAGTGTAGTGCATACATAAACGTATCAACTCACACCTGTACCCCGGAGAGGTATACAGAGAACAAGGATTGCCATTTACTACAATATTGACACACCTGTTCCTGGCCTTAAAATGTTTGAAGTAAGATAAAATAAGGAAAAATTTTTCTCGCTAATTTCGCACAGCATTCAAAAGGAAATTTTAATAATGAAAATCGTACTAATGAGGACATGTTTCACAAGAGAAATATGAATAAACCTTTACAAAATAATGAATAAAGAATTAGACCGCAAATACATCCTATTTGGGTATTTAATTCTGCTCGAGCTCTCATTTGGCTCCGGCCCAGCGGGACGCCCAAAAACGTACCCCTCGGTAGAACTGCCAGATACTTAGATAGCTCTTAAAACGCGCTACACAAGGGCTAAAATCATACAAAGAGGATTTTCGCTAGTGGGGAATGTATTCCGGATACTTATGAACTTGTTCGCAATGAAACGTTTCGTTTGTCCGTTGTAGGCATTAATTGCTTTACTTAGTTCGGAACTATTAATTGCCAATATGTACGTAAATAAACAATCTCTGGCCAAATGAGAGATTATTCTATGAAGTTACTCATAGATAGAATTTGGCGAGTTAATGTTCGGCAACTTCGTCTATTAAAAAAAACAGTATTTAGTTTCCGCATTTAAAGCAATGAACCTCATTAAATGCACTGTTCATTATCGACGTAGTACAGAATGAAGAAACCATCTGTAATGCTAGACTTCCAAAGTTATGAAAAGCGACCCAAAAATTCATAATATTTTACAGACGAAGATTTTAACCCAACCTCATCCTAATTCTAAGTAGATATCTTAAGCGGTGGTAGAGTATCAGTAGAGCACGTGCATCACAAGCGTAAGGTCGTGGTTTCAAATCCAGGTTTGTACCATAAGCAGCCTATATACGACCCACTGTAGGGCACAGGCCTTCTTTCAGAGAGAGAGTATGGGCTTAATCACCACGCGTGCCCAACGCGGATTGGTGATTTCAAGCGCTGAGGTATTTGAATAGCTCAGACACTCAGGTTTCCTCACGATGTTTTCCTTCACAGCTAGCGAGTGGTATTGCTTAGTTATAGTAACTTCACAAATGTACATAACTTAGAAAACAAAGTCAATAGGTACATGCCCGCACTGGGAATTGAACCTGGGTCTCCCGCTTCCGAGTCCAACGTTCTACCCACTAGGCTACCACCGCACCGTTTGTACCAATGACTTTATTTTGTAAGTCACGTAAATTTGTGACTTTATAGCAATACCATTCGCTAACGGAGAATACATTGCGATGAAACCAGAGCGTCTGAGGTGTTCCTCAGCGCTTGCTACGTACAATGTCTCAACTTTGAGGCTAAATGCGGAAATCCCAAGTCTAACTTAAGTAGAAACCTAATTGAAATGCGTAATAGTATCTTGTATCCCACTGTTTTCCGCTTCATAGCGCTGCGGTCCCACAAGAGTTACAATTTATTTACTTAGAGGAAACACTGAGGGTGGTATTATAACGTGTCTCGCATGCGGATGCTCAGAAAACAGTAGACTTTACTGTGTAGGAATAGCTCGGATGCCGACATGAGAGGAAAATAAATAATATTGTATTATGTTTCGCCTGGGCCCTAGACTAAGTAGAAGAAAAAGACGTCTTCAAGGCACGGCCCCGATTTAGGTCCGAGCTTCAAGGTCCGAATGTCTGGCCTATAAGTTCTATTGTTACTAACATAAACGGGCCTTGTTGTCTCAATAAATGGATTATTATTATTCATCGCGTAGCCGTAACTTAACACCCATCCATCCATTCATCGTTCCATATTCGTCTTCTCAGCAAATTAATTTTAACTTGCCAAATCGATAGATACAATTAATATTGATGAATTATGAGACATATTAAGAGTTATTAATTAGGATATTAGTTTGCAAGCGGTGGTAGCGAAGCGGTAAAACGCCGGCTTCTCCTTCGGGAGGTCGTGGGTTCAAATCCCGGCATGACTTTGTTTTCTAAGTTACGTACATTTGTGAACTTATAGTAGCAATACCACTTCCTAACCGTGAAGGAAAACGTCGTAAGGAAACCCTAGTGTTTGAGGTATTTACATACCTTAGCACTTACTACGTACAATGGCCCAACTATGAGGCTAAGTGCGGACATCTCTGGTCTAACTAGAACAAGAACTACGATATTAGTTTGATCTCGACTAGAGGGGTCATTTTAATTTTATCAAATATAGTGAGAGCCAACTTTTACTTCTGGCTGAGCGTCGTCTATTAGGCGTCACGGCCAAGGCGTATAGATTGTGTTGACAAACGACTTACTTCACAGACAGCGACTATGCGACCGACAACGGGGACTACCCACTTGATAAATAACGCCAGCATGATTCCCGGGAAAAGTTCGCGCGATCCCATATTTCTACATTGTCAACCGCGCCCTTGATTCATTGGGCTATTGCCCGTAGGTACATATCTGTCGAAATAAATCTAGAATGAATCGAACGGCATTGACTACAGAAACATAGAAAATATAGGATGTGCCTAGTCTGAGGTTGTACTGTACCTGTACTTTAATTTCATCATCATCATCATCAGCCTATGCTTGTTCACTGCTGGACATAGGCCTCTCCTATTGCACGCCACTGAGCACGGTCCTCGGTTACTCTCATCCAGCTCTTGCCAGCCGCCCTGCGAAGATCATCGCTCCACCGAGTCTGAGGACGTCCTGCATTACGTTTACCGATCCGCGGTCTCCACTCAAGAACTCGTCTACCCCATCGCTTATCAGTTCTTCGGATTATATGGCCGGCCCACTGCCACTTCAGCATGCTAATTCAGGGGCTATGTCGGTGAGTTTGCTTAATAAGAATAATAATACACTACCGAGACCACGGCACTTGCAAAACTATGGTAAAATGGAAAAGAAAACGAGTTAATATCCGTTCAAATTCAGTGTTAACCTCAGAAAAGACTAATAATAATATTGCCCTTTCTTTCAATCTTTACTTTAAATATACACACAGAGTTTTTTTAGATCGCTGTCCTACCATCCTTTTCTGGATCATCTTCTAGAAATGCGATTTATGGGGCTATGGAATCCAGTCAGAATGTTACTATAACACAGGGTATTCTAGTTTGGGACCAGAACAAGTGATCGTGTTGTGTGGAAGTTATTATTATTTTTATTGACCCTCATTTCCGGAAAATAATCGGATTTTGATGCACTCCGTAGACCAAATCGACTATAATTCTATCCAAGTCGCATTTACCTACATCTGTTTATTTTTAACCACAAAAACAGCGTTATTTCAATTTTTTTCAGTCAATGGTTGTCTGGAAGAAATTACTTTTAGTAAAATAAGGCCGCCAATTGTACTGTACTGTATTATTGTTTAATACTCATATGTAATTCCTGGTGTACATACAATAAAACATATTCTATCTATCAACCTCACTATAAGATAATGCTGCGTTACACTAAGTTTACAATTAAAGAGTACACGAAGATATTATAATTTTCATGCTAGAGCTTACTATGAATGTAGACATTAGGTCAAAGTTACAGGATTCCTCAGAGAAATAAATCCTATCGGGGCGTATGGGAGATGACCCATCAGCGTGCCATTCTTTTCACTTGGCTTCGCACGACGGGAAACAAATCGGATACTTTAATTTGTTTTTCTTCGTCTATCGGAGACAAACTGTGATGCTCTATCATACCCCTTAGCTAGACAAAATACAGAGCTTTTTATTGTAGACAGATCTTATTCTCATGCCATGTTTTTAAGTAAGTATAAAATCCGGACAATCTAAAAAGCCCGGATGGAAGGCTGAAAGTTTGGATTTTTTGGACAAATCCGGACGAATAAACCCTACACCTATCTGAGCTCATAAGACAAACATGGTCAGCCTAGTTTCACTCGATCCTGACGGTAACCACTCGAACATCTGCAATTTTAGTTTTTGAGCATAGTGTTCTCACATGCCAGGGCTCGCGGGTTCGAATCCCGGCAACCACTACCAGTACCAATGACTTTGTTTCCTAAGGCTGGGAATCTGCTACTTGCACTACTCGCTGTAACGCTTAAGGATAAATCGTGAAGAGTGTCTTATATTATCACTTGTACTCGCCAATACGCCGTGGGCACGCGTGGTGATTATGCCCAAACTCTCTCCCTCTCTCTCTCTTTGAGAAAAGTCTTGTGCCCTACAGTAAGACAAGTATAGGGTGCTTATGTAATGTTCTAAAGACGGTTTATTCACTTCACACCTAGAAAGCAAGTAAATAAGAAGTCAAATTTCAGGAATAGATATTCAACGTGTTTGAATGGGCGGGTCTATAAATTCCGAACGCGCGTGGTCCGTGAAATCCGTGACAGGGATATAAACAGTTTGATATTCCGCGCAATATTCACAGCCCGGGTCTCTTGCCATTCATATTCATTCATCGATACCTATCACACACGCACGCACGACCCATATTATGTCAATTAATACCAGAATAACATTCTTACTGTAGTCAAAATGGAGAAATTCACATAAATCTATGTCTCGTTCTTTTTTGGGAAATCTGAAGTGATACCTAAATAATTATTTATTAATTAATACTTAGTAAAATTTACAAGTAAAAACTCTCGTTGGTTCCACATTTAACGGAGGTGATATTTATTAATTTTATTACCTTGCAAAATCTCAGAGCTCATTTATCAAAATAATTTTTTTACTTCCACTCATTTTTACAAAAATCAAACAGACAGAAATAAAATTGAATTTGTTTGCAAGACTTTTGATCTCCACATAGGTACATAAACTTACACCTGTATGCCGAACGAGTAGGCAGACGCTAGGGTTTTCCACATGCCAGGTTCCTGACATTCATTCATTAGTCGCTGCGTGCACGCACTTTTCCAGATACTTGAGTCTTATTCTTGCCCTTATCTTGACTTTGATACTACTAATGTATCACTGTAAAAGTTCAACTGGCTTTTCTAATGTATTGTGCATACACTGTAAACTATTCAGTGGTGCAGATTTACCCACATTAGTACGAGCTTGGTTTGGTCAAAATAAAACTATTCGCGAATGACGTATGTTGGGACGGTTGCCAGACGTAACAGTCCTTAACCTTAGGTATGCGGAAGCATGCCTCGTTAACGACAGTGTTCGGTTGAAAGTAAAACAATTTTAAACATAATTATCGTAATGTATTTACAGCATTAAATAGTCCAAAATATGAAGGTAGTCTCATTTGTGTAGATCTGCTTTTCAACTTATCAAAGATAAAGCTGACTTTCTTTGCCATCTTAGTCCCAATTCGGACGGAAATAGCCCATATTAGTACGGGAAGGGCTTCCCCAGAGCGCTATATCTTGTAAGATCGATCCAAACACCCTCCCAGAGGTCAGATTTCGTTTATTTAATAGACTCAGCCAACAGATGTTAGCCTGAACAATACAAGACAATACAAGTCATATTACAAAGATAATGCACCCAATTACAGGCGTGGAACAACACTCTTGAGTGACAATTGCATACAAAAGTAGTTCATAACTATGTCTTTTGAAAAAATTGAGATTCGTTGAGGAAATATCGTAAGGTAAATAAATAAAACATAAAAAAATTAAACAGAAATCAAATAAAATTTTCTCGCAACATTTTTTATCTGAACGTACATAAAATCACGCCTTTACCCCGAAGGGGTAGGTAGAGACTAGAGTTTGCCACTTGACAAGATCTTAACATTTATACATTAGTCGCTGGATGCACGCCCGCCGGTTCAGGATACTTGATTTTTTGCCCTGATCTTCACCTTCACACTACTAATTTATCACTGTAAAAGTTCAAGTGGCTTTTCTAATGTATTGTACATAGGGGGCCGCCATACGTTTGTACAAATGGCCTCAGACTGGGCTATTTATAAATATTTTCATATTTGTGACGTCCTTGCCTGGTTACCGTAGCACAAGGTTCCTAGTTTGGGACCAGGTCAAGGGATTGTATGGTGATTGTATAGTATGGTGTGGAAGATACTCTGTAAGCGATTGAGAGGTGCAGATTTGCCCACATTGGTACCTACTAGCTTGGTTTGGTCTAAATGGATTTATTCGTGAATGGCGTTTGTTAGGACGAGGTATGTAGTAAAGAAGTTAATTTTACTGAGGATGTATGGCTCTTATACGAGAACTTCGGTTGTTACTATTAATAGTAACTATTATTTTGTAATTTAAAATCAATTTAAGGTAATTTAAAACCATGAACAGTTTATTCTACAGCAAGAAAGGTTCCGTCACGATGTAAAATGAAATAATTAATTACTGTATTTGAATGTAACAACACGAAGGCTTTTTTGGGGTTTTTTGGGTTAATTCTGACATGGAAAAAACTGGTAGGGCTTCGGAACGACAAACCAAAGGTTTCCGTTTGAATCCCGACTTGACTCGAGATCTTTAATACGAACAAACTAGTCCAACAAAGTAATACTATTTGTGGCCACCTTTTATTCTGCACAAAATCCTTTTATATTGTCGCTCGCCGACTTGATTGCGACAGTTTGACGATTTAGTGCACGTAAAACTGAACTTTATCACCACGACACAAGCTCAAAGCTGAAACTCCTCTCGTATCCCGCGTGAAGGTGTCCGAAGTTTTCTTATTAGCTCTTTAGCAAACTTAGTTTCAGAACCCGATGTCAGATCAACTTCAATGACCTGAATATGAAATCTTAGAGCTTATCGTGCCTACTAAAGCAGGCAGAATAAGATTATAACATTCCTAAGTTCCTTGGCAATTTTTAGCGTACAGAAGCACATCAACCTTTACATTTTGGTTGCTGTCATCCATTACGTAACTGAGTAGAGTGGACGCATGTAAAGACTGATGTGCTGTCGACAGTACATTCTACAAATTTTGAATGCCTCGCAATACAATGATTAAATCATTGCAATTAGTTATGAAAACCCAATTACCCTAAAACACTCCTCAAATGCAGTTTAAAAAGTCTGTAGTAAAGGGATTACCAACTTAAACTGCAGTTGAATAGGAATCGTGTTTTATAAATAAGACTAGATATTCCGTGCCAGCCGTATTATTCTGGTTCTGAATAAAGAAACAGAAACGTTTAGTAAGCGACCACACAATGTCGTGAATATTCAAAAATCTGCCTAAATCGTTCCATTATTCAGTATCCGATCACTAAGTAATTTGATTTCGGCCTGTTCGGGCCCGGAAGCCAGGAGCGGACGCGCAGTAGCCCCGCTCCAATTTAAAACTCAAGGACCTTCTACAGTTTGCTCACGAAAATAATAGAATATTACATAAGGAATGAATTGCACAAATGCGAACTTATCTCATAAATGGCAGACCGTTTCGGTGATATTTTACAAATGAGATTATTTTTATCACGTATTATTTGACTCCAAAAAATAACGTTACCCAGTTTTGGTGCACTTTATATTAATGATTTTTTTAATGACTCGCATACTTTTTTGTACTTTCTAATCGCAATTATTTATTAAGCAAGGTAAAATAAACCTTAATCGCGATTAGGCCCTATAAATGTATAATTTATTATTAATTAATATTTATATGGGAAAATAAAAATTATCAATATCTTTAAATTATGAAAGCGTTCGTCGTCACATATACCATCGGGTTATCTTTATAACCATATTAAAGAACCATCCGTGTGGCGCCGAATTAAGGATAGCGTCACTCATTTCCTTCCGTGGATGTCGTAGAAGGCGACTAAGGGAATCAATTACCAGGAGACGGGCAGCAGCGTCTTCCTGAGATTCCAACCGCATCGCCGACCCGCCTGCCAAGCGTGGCGATTATGGCAAAACCCCTCATGGTTATGAAAACCACGAAGGAGGCCTGTGTCCTGCAGTGGGCGTCGAGTGGCTGATGATGATGATGAAAGAACTCAAATGAAAAGCCATGATGGCTCGTCCTAGTTACATCTATAGCTATTATTAACTTAATATCAGATGAACTTAAGTTAATAATGTGTAATGCACAAGTTTTAGTTCGAAAAATGTCTACAGCTAATTGTATGCTACTTTTCACAACAAATTTAACATATTTATAGAAAGTTTGGTCACCGTCATTAAATTTTGAATATTTTTAGAGCAAACGGACCTTCTGTCTGTCCTCAGCTCGCGTTTCCGAGAGGTATGGAAGCGGGAAAGCCTCTTAACCCGATCACCGCAGTCCGAAGTTAGTCCCTGGATGTAGCCAATGTGGGCCCCAATCTGCCAAATGTCTACGTCTCTATTTGAAGTTAATATGTTGTGTTCGATAGTACGATAGTTATGGAAAAGCTGAGGTGGAAGTAGGTTGGCCACGTAAGCCGTATAGGCCAGGTGGGCAAGATCGCCACTGGCTGCGATCCACGGGAAGGATATCTTAATCGTATCGTTTCACACACGCGTGGCCGACCCAAGCGGAGTTGGCGGGACGACCTCAGAACTTTTCTACTAGATTGCAAAAGGTGGTTACGAACCAAGAGGGGTGACGAGCTAAAGGGAAGGCCTTTTCCCAGCATTGGGAGCACAAATAATGCTACATAAGAAGAGTGAAACGAAAGTTTATAACTGTGCGACACTTCTAAAATAACAACACTTATGTTAGTCTATTTTACTACTTACTTGGTCGTCAATCTTTACATTTAGTCCATAACATAACATAAACTCACGCCTGTATCCCTGAGGGGTAGGCAGAGACCAGGGACTGCCACTTGCTACGATCCTGACAGATCACTTTCGCTTCCTAAACATTCATTAGTCGTTGCATGCACGCACGCCGGTTTCGGGTACTTTTTTGTCCATTTCCGTCAAAAATGTTTTAAAGTCATCTTGGCCCTATGATTGAGGTTATAAGTGCTGCAAGCTATCACCATTTTCACATTTATGACGTTGACTTTTTGCAAAACCGTGATTCATTAATAAAGAAATTATTTTGTTAGTAGACATAAAAATAATAGTTAAAAAAGATTTTTTTTTTCATTGGTGCTATTTGGCTCTAGGTGGCCCCTTCACTTTCATCGAACCTTTCTCAAACACCCAGTATAATAATAGTTATAAATAGTAACTTATATGCCACGTTTCAGGTCTCATATTAACCCCTTTCAAAGTCCAATAGTCCAAATTGACACAGCGAGACGGCATGAGTCCTCCCAACGGTAAGATTTCTACCGGATAATACGAGGAGAGAGGTAACAATCCAGCGATCCCCGTATATGACACAACGGGGGATTGTTTAAAGAAAGCCTCGAGTAAAACCAACAAATAACATTGGCTCTGAGCGAAGTAAACAACTGAGTATTCCTTTACCGAAGGAGATTAAATGGCCAAGAGAGCCCTCTGCGGATTGGCGATTTCAAATGCTAAGGTATGTGGCACACCTCAGGAGGTGTGCCACATTTTTCCTATAAGTTTTTCTTCATAGTAAGCAAGAGATATTGCAACTTTAAATTCACAAACTTTGGAAAACAAAGTCATTGGTACATGCGGGGATTCGAACCCACGATTTCTCGCATGTGAGACACGCGTCCTACCGATGTGCTACCACTAATGGGATAAAATAAAAAGAAGACGAGAGCAAAGGCGAGAGCCCAACCTTACGTGAATCTTACTTTTCTCCTTTACTTACTTCCCTAATTAGGTTATTAATGGTCTTACAGAAACTTATGACGTAGGCGGAAAACCTGTCAAGAGTGTTGCTTGCCGATATACTTCCAAGGATACTCTAATTAACAGCCAAAAAGTAATTCCCTATGAATGGCAATAATTAATGGGAGTAGCTAATAACGGACGATGAAGCCCTGATTGATGAGCTAGGATAATGATATTTACGAGAGATATTGCGAAGCCCAACTTGGTAATTGCTTTTATTGATAATTAGAGATAAAATCCTCTGAAAATAGCACGACAAATATCTGGCGCTCTTCTCTCTGCGACTGAGACAATATTGTAAAAAAGTACCAGGTAAATATGCAGTTTAAATGTAATATAAGGTTGATTAGAAAATTGGGAATGCTACGCGTTCGCCCCCTAGTTCAATTGTTGTGGTCAGAAGTGAGCCAATTTCACTTTTTATTGGTGTTTTGTTGTATTTTATTTTATTTATTGCGTTGCACACTTATTTAAGTGACATTACATGTTATAATATCACAGTAAAAGCTTATTTAATTTAGTTACATATCCTTAAACGCGTGATGACAGCGTGCTAGATATTATTATGAACGAGAACCAAAACACATCAAGCCACATAATATAACCAAATACGAACACCCAGCGCAAAGTATCGTAGACACCTTACGCCGGACGGTCGCAATATAATTGTGGCTTGATCCGCTTGTACAAACGGATGCAATAGTTCTCCTTACGCAAATAGGTACTTATAATAAATAATGTGGAGCGTAACTAATTGTTATTTAAAACGGTTGAGGTTTACATAAATGTCAAGAGTGACGAAGTTTTTATTTGATATTTCGTTGAATGATCGACACATGTTTACTAAAGGTTCGTGGTGTGCCCTTACGGTTTTACACAGAGGTAAATTAAATGTCTGGTGAGTTTTGGCCTTTCTAGGAGCACTTATCGACACATTGATCCTAATTTGGCTTAACAAAAATGTGTTAAGGGTCCTAAGAAGTATTTTGTGTAATTTAGTTAGTATAATTTTAATTCTTCGCTTTTCCAGAGGCCATACCTTAATTTTTTCAGGATTTTATTAGTAGTATTTTATCATCTAGGCGGCAGGAGGCCATGGACGAGATTGGTAGGGGACCGGCGAGGTTGATGTGATGGTAAAGAGGCTTATGCCTAACAGTGGACGTCTTTTATCGGTTGTATAGAAGGATATATAAATCATCTAGGAATGAATAAAGAAAAAATTATGTGTTATTAATATAAAACCGTTTCTTTACTACCGATAACTAAACCACTTTCAAAACAAAAGTTTTAATAAACTTTCTCAATTTCACTTTCAAAGATTTTTCGTTATTTATGTACAGGTACCTCTTTTTAAGTTTCCTTAGTCAGCAAGGAACCCTTATAGTTTCGCCATGTCCGTCCGTCTGTCTGTCTGTCTGTCTGACTGTCTATCCCAAGAGAGCTGTTTGGGATAGATCTACATACTCGTATTTATTACATCGACAAAACGGTAGAATAAAAACTTAGAAAACATTTTTTTAGGGTATGTCCCTACACCTAAATTAGGGATGCAATTTTTTTTTCTCGCATACTCTGTAGTATAGGGTATCGTTGGATTGGTCATTAAATATTGTGGGTGTGCGAAGACCTTTTTTTGATTTAGAGTTTCGTTTGCGAAATATCGAGCTTTAAAGCGCAAATTTTTGTCACAGTGTCACAGTCGGGCGTCCCCTCCACCCCTCCCTCTCCCGGCTTAACGGTTGATAGAAACGTGAAAATTTAAGGGCAGTATTACATACAATGAACTTAATAGGAAAACTAAACACAGCTAAGTAGGCTTTACAAGTTAACAAGTAATAGGCGACCAACTTATAAAAGGAACACTTCATACAAAATCCATTGAAAATTACTTTGATGATTATTAACTTAACACCGGATAAACTAACTTGGTTTTTGTCGGTGTTAAGTTCATAATGTGTAGTGTTTGATGATGTTGTTAGTTCTGTAAAGCAGATAAAAAACCCCTCTTTCGACGGAACCCTACTGTATTTTCCATTAATGTATGACTTACTATCTCATGCCACTCATAATTCTTATTGTTATCATTACATTACCCAATCTATCTCTAATATTAAGGAATGGATTGTATAGGCAATTCTGCGGTGGTTTAAACATGTGGAGAGGATAAAGGAAGAAAGAAAGAAAGAAGCGTGCATGCAACGACTAATGAATGTTGAGGAAGCGAAAGAGATCTGTCAGGATCGTGACAAGTGGCAGTCCCTGGTCTGTATAACAATGAAAAGTAATAGTAAACGGGTAAAATGTGGTATTTATATTCGTGAAAATGCAAAAAAAAATATGTCATAGCAATGACATGGCCGTATCAAGCCCTTGATGACAACAAGAGCGATGAGGGACCAAAAAACATAGACTTATCAAGGCGCACAGTGTGCACCAGGCCAAGTTCTCGGTCGGCCCGCTCTGCGTATATCAAGGCGCACGCGCCCACCTAGTGCGCCACGTCAAGGCATACCAGGCCAAGTTCTCGGCTGGCCCGCGCTGTGCATATATTTACACGAAGCCATTGGAGCACTTTTCGACCCCCCTCTATCTTTGAACCCAGCTATGTGACATGACTAAAAATTTTTGGAGTGGTTAAGGTTACCAAATTGCAAAACTATTCTGAATTTCATGGTTCCAGCTACCGTAATTTAGAAGATGTGGGGGTCCAAAAATTGCAACTTGCGGCACTCACTGCTTCACTCACTGTGTCTGTGAGTCATGTGTCAAGCGCAACCACCTAATAGTTTATATACTTTTAATAGAATTTTGGATAGAGAAAAGCTTCGTTAGAAGTCGTCTCCTAATTTTCAAAGTTTTGTGTAAATAACTGCTTTTATAGAAAATAAAAAAAAAACAATTTTCTTTCTTCAATGGCCATTATAAACTTAAGAAATTTACAGACCATACTTGACAAGTTTGTAGAGGATGCTGAATAGTTTTTTATAACTTGCCAAGTATGATCTGTAAATTTATAAGTCACACATTCTTTTCCGTATTTATCAAAATACTGCTGGTTGTGTGAAGACAAAGAACTTGGCAAGTACTTAGATACATATAATGTATTTTTTGAGACAAGAAGTTGGCCAGTTTTTTACATTTAGGTTTTGTTTGCAAGACTTTTCATTAAGGGAAGTAAAGTAATTAAGTTTACCTAATAAATAATTTCAATTAGACCCGTCAATTGCATAACCATATATGAACATCGCAATTCATAAAAAATAAGATTTCTTGAGCCATGAGCTAAGGCTGTATTGAACTTAACATAGAATTGTACTAAGCCTGCTTGATTCCGATATCCTTACGAGCAGCGAACAGCCTGTTTCAAAGAAGAGATAAACACTGTTTTAGAAACCCTTTGTGGTCTGCTCATAAAAGAGAAGTTAATCTATTAGAAAACGGAGACCTAAAACATTTTTAGACGCTCGACGCTCTCACACGGAATGCTAGGAGACGCATCGAGAACTCGAAACGTAGCCTGTGAAAAGCTTATCCGGATAAAACGTATTCATCTCATTAAAAGTGCGACCTTTTGAGAGAGTTTCCATGTACCTAAGCTCAAAGCCGGTTGCCCTGTGTATGGGTACTGTGAGTACAGAAGTTTATATGAAAGTAAGGCTACTAAAGCTAGCCTTCTCTTATTTGAACTAAAGGCTGTTCTACTCCTATAAACAGTACGCTAAAGTAGATTGTCAAAGTTGCTTCGGCTGGCACGGCTGGCTGGCTTAGCCAACGCTGTCTGACAGCCGTATCTATCTGTTTATCTAAGCGTAAGATCTATTCAGTGAATTCAAAAACGTCTTGCACCATGACATTTGCTGAGCTATCAATAAATAAATAATATGACTTACAAGTATTTTAATCATATATTTGCTCGTTTATCCCTGGATACGTATGCTTATCCAGCAAATTGGAGGAAGTCGCCTTTAGTTATATAAAATTTCATCATCATCATCATCATCGGCCTATGCTTGTCCACTGCTGGACATAGGCCTCACCTATTGCACGCCACTGAGCACGGTTCTCGGTTACTCTCATCCAGCTCTTGCCAGCCGCCCTGCGAAGATCATCGCTCCACCGAGTCGGAGGACGTCCTGCGCTACGTTTAACGATAAAATTTATATAAAAAGTTACGTACAGCAATATAACACGCGTAACGATGGAGGTTATGGCCGACTAAATTAAGATAGATAGATATAATATTTTTTATTGTACACAGAGATTACATTAACAGAAATTCAATAAATCGCAGTACAATTGGCGGCCTTATTACTACAAGCAATTTCTTCCAGGCAACCATATACGGAGAAGAAAAAAAAGAAGTTAGAGACGGGTAGTCGGTGCAATTAAGAAATATCAGTTGAAAAGTATATAAACTTACTTAAACCATACATAAATTAATTGACTTTATATCATTTATGTTTTTCTGGGATTGAGGTAAGTTCAAGGAAATATCTTGATTGATCGTAGTTTTGGACGAAAGACTCCACTGAGGCCATATTTTTTTATGGACGCTTGTTCAAACGAACTGGTATTAACATCAACACTAATAAACGGACAGTTTACGGCGGAGTAAATAAACCATTTTATTTATTAATATAGACAATATAGTGTCTATTTAAAATGTCTGTTATTTTTTAGAGAGATGTGTTTCTCATTTCATAGTGCTCATTAGAGAATACTTCTTACACTAAGCTCACCCATGTTCATAATTGTAAAATGGTGCAATAAATTATTAAAATAAAAATAATGATAACCACTCTCAATCCCAGCGTTACGGAGGTTCACACTCTACGACAAATTCCAAAGAGCATCCCTTAAATAGATTTCAAAAGACTGCCGACACGGTCTGTACCCATTGGAGGCACGTTTTGTGCCGCTACGTGCCTGTGCTGGAAGCTAATAACATAATAGCTCCTTAGAAGCTGCGCCGTAAAGTAAATAACTCAAAAGTCTGATACAAAGGCTTTGTAAACACAGATACTGAATGTACAGCCTGCTACGCCCTACTATTTTCAGGCAAAATGTTTTGTTTAGGTATTTTGATAAGAGATATATGTACTTGTACCTACTAAGTTACGTGCCCCAACGGTATGATGATAGAGCACAATGAACTAAAACAACGTTATTTTTTTCTCTTCGAAAAATTTTCTTAATTGTAATTAAATGTGCCATACAAATTGGGCACAAACTGTGGCGTCACAAGGTAAAGTGTTATTATTATTATTAATACGTTTATTGCACATAAGTAAAAAATACAATGGCAATGTGGCGGACTTATAATGGATGAAGCTTTTTTAAATATTCGAGTTTACTCTGTGTTTCTGTGACAATTTCAATAAGTGTACTTTCTTTCTTTCTTTCAATATTTGTAAAGGTAACTTGACAAGGGGTCAAGATATTGTGGTCTAGTTTTGACCAACCTTACGAAAAATGCGAAATTGCACGTAATTTCTAGATCCCATGGTAGGTATTTGGAAATTAAAAAAATCGTATCCAACTAGCTGAATCTTATAGAGAAACACAAAAACCTAAATTGCTGGAATTTTGTTAAAACTCACGTACAAATGAGGTTTTTTATGCGCTTTAGGAACACAAATAAATTTGCCAACCAACATGCCAAATTTTTAGCAAGGAAGAAAAAAGTCCCATTTTTAAGTATGCATATCTTCTTAACCAAACATATTTGGCACTCGAGTGTCTCGTCTACTATTTGAAATGATAAAGTATTTCGGTTTATGCAATAAAAATGGGCACTTCCAAAAATCGGGTATCAAAACAAACTGGCGCTTGTCGGTCGGACCCTGTGACGTCACAATTGCGTGCAAGCCTCGCCGGGCGCGTTTTAAAACAGCCAAAGTGTAAACTTCTCTAACTTTGTAATTTCTTGATGGATTTGAGTAATTCAACAACTAATATGCTTTAAATTGTGTACTCCAACCGCCTTAGTACTTAGAAATCCAATATTTAATTAATTATCCTCATTGAATAATAAAGTTACACTTTCCCTTTATTAAATATTGTTAGTCTCTGATTATATCAGGCACGCGAGGCAGTGAGTTTGGTACACTAGTCTAATAATCGTTATACAATTTTGTTAAAATTTCAGTCTTATTTATAAAAACGCATTCCTCTAAAACACTCTTGTAACGCAGTCTTTAAAAAATTTACATAAAAAACAAAACCAACTTCAAAACACTACAGCACTAAAAAGCGAGAAATAATTTAAAAGAATACGATTAAGTTGCAAGTACGTATATATGTAGGTATTGTAGAAGTATAATTTGCAGTCGGTACCCAAAATTTATTTATTTTTCAATTTAGTAATGGGGGTGCGGGAGAAAAAAATCAAGTCCCTTATAACTATAATTTACCCTACTTAATTCTTTGCTTTAAAGTTTTAAGTTCTCAATTTCCATCTCCGAAAGTCTTCTCCAGAACATCACCAAATAACCCTGGGACTACTTTTACGCTATATTATGAAACATATTCATATTACGTTAGGCCTTATTTATTGCTGCCTATTGAAGAGTTCCGTTCTCCATCTTTGAAAGTCTTAATCAGATCTTTACCAAATTAAAATGAGACCAATGGAACGTTATATCTATTCAAACAAAAAAGAATTGTCGCAATCGGTTAAGAGTTGTCAGAGTTATGGGGCAAAAACATAGCAAAAAAAATTAAAACCTCTGAAAACCTCCTCCTTTTTTAAAGTCGGTTATTAATTATTTCAATAAAACATGATTTATACAATTAAATAAGCCTAGGTAAACACCTAAAGTTACATCACAAAAAATAACAAAAAATCTTCGAGACTCGATTGCCGTCGATGGACGATCTACTTAATTATGTGCCTTCCTTTGGCTCAGTCGCATAATGTACCTTTCGCAAATTGCACCCCATAAGCACAACGTACCATTCTCACAATGCACCTTTTTGATTTTTGACTGATTTTAGACTAGTTATAGATATTTTATGCAGCTGACTGTAGTTAGTTATAAATATTTTATGACAGTATGGGCTTTTTACCACGCTTGCCACCGCGGATTGGCAATTTCAAGCGCTGAGGTATGTGAACACCTGAGACGCTCAGGATTCTTTACTGTGTTTTCCTTCACTATTAGCGAGTTCAACACAGTTTTATATTTATAAAAGCGAACCAACCACAGAATCATTCCAATCAAAATTTAGCTACGAGTAGGATTCGCCAAACAGTACAGAGTTAGGAGCAAAGTTTTATTGGACATCGATGGACGCGTCCGAAGAAATCGAGTTTAAAGTGCACTTTAGAGCAAATGTTACGCTCAAAGTTGGTGGCGTCGGCGTGAACACTTTACGGTCAGAAAGAGCCGAGATACAGGCCCCCTGGGCTTGAAAGATATATCGTAAGCAGGAGAGAAAATGCTACTCTTAAAAGAAGTTCCTTTTTTTTCATCGTTGATTTTAAAAGTAGAAATTTATAACTGGCTCTTAGCTAATAATTATTTTTTTGTACAACTGTTATGCGGCTATTAATCTTCCTAACATAAATAAATAAATGAACATTCACAAGTAAAATTATGTGGTGATACGTTGTGGCCATACACGATGCGTTGATAGTGCGTACTGACTGATAAAGTTTAGCAGTTCTTTCAGAAGAAGTTATGCATAAAAAAAATCGGCCAAGTGGGAGTCGGACTCGCACACGGTGGGTTCCGTACCATTATCTATACAATATTTGAGTAATTGATGCATCTACTGTTGCGATTATTAATATCGAGCAAAAAAACGGCAAAAAATCACGTTTGTTAAATTAAATATAAAATTAAATTAGTCCTGTTTTTTTAACAGTGATAAGTAAAGACAGTGAAGTCTTCAATGTACACAAAACATAAGTATTTCGAACACAAATAAAAATCTCGAAACAATATTCACAGATATTAACGGATGTTCATTCATTTTATCACTTTGAAGTCGTCCTGTAACTACACGCAAATGGATCGTAGGTGTAACTACTGTACTTTGATAGAGAAGCTTGACTGTCAAATGTCAAAAATCTAGTCGAAACATTGCATCGTTTACTTCTACGTAACTCTTGCCTTACAACGGAACCTTCAAGCTTGGTCGACCTGTAATTTAGTTGGAACAGGCTGTGGCGGCAAAGTAGTTTTTAGTTCTTCCTAGTTTTGCTCTCAAACGATGTTATATATTTCCATACGCCGTGTTGTTGGGTTCCCATTTTATAAACGCGTTTTGCAACTAGACTTTAATTAATTAGAATATACTTATTTAATAAAATCACATGGAATTGAATTATGTTGAGTACGAATGCCTGAGGAATACTCAGGATTTTACTTTTAAAATAGCAGGAAAAAGGGAAAAGTAATTATAATGTGCCTACTCAAAATACCGTTAGTACTTCATTAAAGAAAGAAAATTGAGTTTTTCATTACTCATACTCGGAAAGTAGGTCTGAAGTTGCCTTAAGAGTGGTTTGATAGTAATACTTTTCAGTCCTAGGGAGAATCGTTTTCAACTGTCAGCTGTCAAATTATTAAAAAAAAACTAGTTCTATTTTCACATATCTGTTGAACCATGTTCCAACTTTCTATACAGTCGCTCAATTACAGCGCGATGTAAAATTTAAATAACATTAAGTTAAGTATTAATTAAAGAGTATATTCTTTTAAATGACTTCATTATAATTTATTTTCAACAATTTCTTTGAAATAACCTAGATTTGGGCAAAATATTTACCATTTGTAATGATAAAAATGAAAAATAATGGCTAAAAAGCTGGCCAACCACAGAAAAAAAAGGTAGACGGGAAACTCGGGAAAGCGGCAATCCGATCTTCATTCGTTTTTCCGGGTTGTAGAGGAAAAGTATTGCTTTCAACCCGCTCCTCAGGTATGTGTAATAAAAACATATTTTTTATATTTATTTACCTTATTTTGTGTTCGTTAAGTGTACTAACAGTGCAGCATTGCGTGTCGCAAAGTAAAATTCGCACCCAAGCCTGCAACAGACAATCTCAATGGATGTTTACGATTAAATAAGTAAGGTTCAAGAGCTGAAGTAGGCTACACAGAATAAATTGATCTATTATTTTTTCCAGTAAAGACGAAGGTAAGGAACTTTGCCTCTTAAAAATATTCTTGATTATTAAAATACTCGTAGTAAGTATTCGCGACGGTCTAATGCTTTTTTATTCCTTGAAGTAATTAATTCTTTCTTTTGATATTTCCAGCATTTGCTGTATTTTTTTCGTTACGTTTTAGGAGGTCTTAAATTGTACACCTGTATAGGAGATTGCAGTATCCTGAAAATTGATAATAACAGATCGTTAAACAAAAGTATCTCAGTTGGTACAAGACCTTAGACCTTACTTGTTCTTGGATCAGATTTGCCAATGGACATTAATGGAGGTGAATAAGGGTGAACATTCATCATCATCAACCCATTATGTCCCCACCGAGGGGCACGGGTCTCTTCCCTGAGGAAGGTATAGGCCATACTCCACCACGGGGGCCAAGTCCGGATTGGTGGAGGCTTGTAGACTAGTGGCTCGTCTACTGTCAGAAGTTGTCAAGCCGCCCTAAGGCCTCTGACTTGGCTTAACGACTGCCATCTATCGACGGCAGCCGGCACCAATAGCTTAACGTGCCTTGCGAAGCACGGAACCGCTCGGAAAAATGCCACTAGCGTTAGGCATAGACGGCGACCCATCCATGCACTGAACGCGCCCTGTGTTGCTTAACCTTCGTGACCGTTTAAGATCACTCAGGCAGCCGGGGCTCATTGTTGGAACAAAAACCAGGTGATTGAGTTTGCATCGATCTTGCGAAAGTTCTCTTCAAATAGGCGTTACCGGGAATTCAACTGGCGTTTACTTAGTAACTTCAACGCTCATCAAATTTACCTCCTGATGAAGCTAACTTAACTGTTTCGGCTTTCTAAATAAATTACAATCTTTCCGTGGATTCACTCGTATAAAATTTACGAACATTACATACACTCACATGGCTCAAGGGCTTAGGTGCTGATCAGAAGAGGCAAGGTCTGTTTTCTTAATCCCCAATGATTAAATTAAAAACGCCTTTCACAGATCTTTTATCAAAATCAATTTTAATTTCACAGTATTGCAAAAACTACGCTCCAACAGCTAATAATAGGTAGAAGAAAAAATAAATATTCCCTCTCGTTTTGCAAATTAATCGAAAGGAGCCTTTCGTCTACAATAACTTCTCTGAAGAACCTTTTTTTTATTCGTTCATTTCTATCATCAAATATTACAAAGGTTTGAATACGACGGCAGCACCTAATGAAAATCACAGTTGAATAGTCACTATCAATCAGCGAACGCTTCTTTATTTAATTGAAAAGATGAAGCTTTTTTCGATGCTATAAAAATAATTCTGCTCTATTTGCGGAGTCCATTAAAAAGCAATAAAATCTACATAAGACTATTTCATCCGGTATCTTATTGGAAATTGGCTTTTGTTCATTGAGCCACTTATGCAAATTAAGACCCTCAGAAGGGATGCTACCAAGTGGGCCTCAGCCCACAAAGTTGACGGGCCCAATTTGCCATTAGGACGGCACGCAAAAAATCGCTGACATTTTATTCGACGTCCAAATTGCTCGGTAAATAACCGCTTTTCCTTTTTGTTACTCATGAATACTTCCGATAGCTACGCTTAATGTCCTGCTGTAGGTAGGAGGCATTCGTCTGGCTTTCCTATCAACTCTCTCATTTCCGAAGTAAAACGCCGGCTTTATTTTACTATATTTCGTGGAACATAACTTACTACGTGGACAGACGTCAGAATGATATTTCAATTCTTATTTTATGCTGCTACCCTACTACCAATAAAACATAACATTGTCTTGCGTGAGTTTTACTGTAATAAAATACGGAACTTCAACCAGACATTTGCTACAACTATATTTGTATGTCAATGTGTCTTTTCTCACAAAAAAAATATATAGCGTTGTTAGATTTTTGAAGTTCAGATTAATGAAACTAGAGTAATACTAGCAGCGCCTAATATCGCCAATCCGAATAAGTACTAGCAGGTTCTTACCCTAATTGCATTAAAATACATTTCAAGCACTCAACAACGCCATCAAAATTTTGAGTTTATCCATTTCTCTAAAAGAACAAGAGTGAAAGATGAAGCAAACAAAGCGCTACGCTCGACGTTTCATAGCAAGAAAATATATTTCGTAGCATCGTAGCGTCTCCTACGTCGTAGCAGTTACGCATACTTTGAACGTTAGGCAAGTTGGATGAACCCAACGAAAAAGTTGTATGCACTGTTTTTTGTCCTGGAAAATACATTTGTTTTACTGTTTAGTATGATTATATGTTCCCAGGAGTCACGACATATGAGGGCGCCTCACGAGGCAATTCCGACACAAACGTAGTTTGGTTTAAATATAAAAACGATAAGGTGGATCGCAGTGAAACTTTACCAGAGGGCACGAATCGAGGTTTGGTCGGCTTTGAAATGAGCATAATCGAATAAAAAGAAATTAGAGCCTTGTAAGCTTTTTCATAGAAACTTTTCACAGGGCTCAGATTAATTTTTGATCAAATATTTACAATTCTAAGTACGACCAAACTTTGAATTGTGTCGTCTGTCTAATTGTAAATTAAAACCAAACAACGTTTGTACAGGAATCGCCTCTTGAAGCACCTTCTTAAAACCATCAGTCCACAACAACATAGAGAAGTGATGTTTTCTTTTATGATATATTGTTAGAGCAACCGTGTTAGTTTTCGTGAGAAGACACACCTGTTTCCTAGATAGCAGATACAATATTCTCTCATGACAAAGCATTAATTATGTTCATACGCAACTGTAATTTAGTTTTATGTTAATAACGAAATATTATCTACTCTAGGCCCATACCTAAAATACCTGGAAACAGCCAGCGGTGGTAAGGTCCTTTTTTAGGGCGCCGTACACAAAGGGTAAGGGACCCTATTACTAAGACTCCACTGTCCGTCTGTCTGTTTGTCTGTCTGTCACCAGGCTGTATCTCATGAACTGTGATAGCTAGACAGTTGAAATTTTTACAGATTATGTATTTCTGTTGCTGCTATAACAACAAATACATACTAAAACAGAATAAAATAAATATTTAAGGGGGGCACCCATACAACAAACGTGATTTTTTAACCTTTGAAATATTTAAATGTTGTATAGATGGTATGGAACTCTTCGTGCGTGAGTCCAACTCGCATTTGGGCGGTTTTGTATTCATCTTTCAACTACCTTCCCATTTCACATATTTTTGTATATTTAATGTTTAACCACGTATTTTTATATTTTATGCATCGCATCAGAAGCACATTAGTTGTTTTATGGAAACTAAACCCAGTCTAAAGGCCTCAAGCTCAATCTAAGAGATATTCAATCAATTAAAGTTAATCCCTGACATATTGTGATTTATGTACGAGTACACTATGGTCCATTTTGTTACTTAATTGGCAGGCCTGCGTCCTATTCCCAAAAGAAATATACTGTAAAAGCACAATTAGGTTAAATAAGCGAGAGTCAGCTGAACTGGGCCCCTCTTCATAATATTAAAAATAACGTTTTAATTATGTAAGCTTATTTTTATATTTATGTATAAAGTGTATTTTTGGCAATAAATGTGGTTCACTTTCATTTGCATTTTCAAAACTAAAATTCATATGGTTGAATATGACAATTCTATGCACATTACATGGCCAATTAAGCCACAGGTTAAAAAGTAGATTTGACATAACACAACATTGTTTGGACAAATAGTTTAGGATCTATGATCGTTTATGATGATGATGATAACTCAATTATCAGGATCGAGGTACGTTACAAACCCTGGTCTCTGCCTACTCTTCCGGGATAAAGTTTACGTATGTCTCGAATATTGATAAATGCTTCAGATATTATAAGGCGTCACTAGCAACTTGTGACGTCACAGTCAAGCAATGGAGAACTTGCACAAAAAAATCTTTTAATATAATCGGAGAGGTCATGTTAAAATATAAATAAACGTGGTAAATTTCTAACCGACTTCAAAAAAGGAGGAGGTTATCAATTCGACGCGTATATATATTTTTATTTGGCTATGTTCCTCCATAACTCCATCAAATCTTAACCGATTTCAACAATTCTTTTTGTGTTCGAACAGATATAACGTCCCATTGGCCCCATTTTAATTTGGTGAGGATCTGATGAAGACTTTCAGAGATGGAGAACGGAACTCTACAATGGGCAGCAGTAATAAGCTCTAATGGGGCCCATCCTTTAGTAATATCTGTATGTTTCATAAAATAGCGTAAACTACGACTACCCCAAGTTAATTTGGTGATGTTTTGGTGAAGACTTTCGGAGATTTAGAGCATTAAATTTTAAAGGAACGAATCATATACGGTATTTTATGGTTACGAGGGACTTGTTTATTTTTCTCCCGCTCCTCCACTAAAAACTGAAAAATAAAAAATTTTAAATAACAAATAAAAACCGACTTCGAAACACTACAGCACTAAAAAGATAGAAATAATTTAAATAATTAGATGAAATACATCAATAATAATAATATATGTAGGTATTGTAGAAGTATAATTTGTAGTCGGTGCCCAGTTTCATGACCAGCACATATATTTGGGCACAACTACACTCTTTTTAGAAAACGTTTAGATAAAAATGAAAAAAAAACAATATCTAGTATTTTTTTATTATTAGAGTAATTATATTTTTCACATTTTTCGGGACCCCAAAAACCCCGAAAAAAATATTTTTATCATTTAATTTTTTATTTTTGCTAGAGTTTCTCTATATCTTCTATGGTATAAAATCAAGGTATACTTCAATCTGAATTCGACGCAAGTTAAGTTATTAAGGATGAAATACACCAACGCAGTGGCGATGGCGGTCCATACTACGTCATTTATGTAGTACTTAAGTATATGGGCATATTAAGCTAAATGTATTTTATAAATTTAAGAGCCTGTTGGATTATTAAATAAGTAAAATAAAATAAGTTTGGACCGCCACCACTGCCACCGCGTTGGTGTGTTTCATTCTTTAATATTATCTTTTCACGTGGGATATTATGTTTTTCCACTTCAAGCCTTTTCCGGTCATCATAGACCACTATAGCGAATTTCCTTATGGGGAAATGTAGCTGTAATAATAAGTCTCGCGTCACGTGCGCTGCGGCATGCGCCCTCGGCTGAAGTTGCCTGAAGGATGTCTCAAGTTGCTCCTTCACAGCCCTGTTTGTTTACAGGAAACGTTCCCTTCTCCCTCTATTGGACGAAAAACTCATAAAAATAAAGCTTTGTTAAGATTTCCAAACGGGGCGGTTGAGTGGGAGGTTGGAGCTTGGAGTGAAGTTTGTGCAGTCAAAGTACAGTTAGAAAAACTTTTGATTGCGATGACGTCACGCGCTGCTGTAAATAACAGCTGTCAAAAAGTGGTATTTTCTGGAGTCTGTATTGGCTTTTATAAAATTGATGTTCCATGTTTGTTGTGTCCTTGCCTGGTTACCATAGCATAGAGTATCCTAGTTTGGGACTGGGACAAGTGATTGCGTTGTGTGGAAGTAAGTGGAAGTTAATGCTAGAATTTTACTTTCTCTAACATTTTTTCTTATTTAGAAAACCATTCCTAATTTTGTTGCACCTTATTCATACCATGCAATTTTTTTATGCTAAGTCCTAACCGACACTAACCATATTTGTTTAGCTCTACTATGACATGTCTTCATATTTAATTCAAGATATACAATCAAATCTTCGATTTTTTTAATCTTGACTGAAGAAACTGGGCTGGGTTCATTTACGACACTATACGTCAAACGCTATTTAAGCCCGCTACATACCACATTTGGAGCGCTTTATAATGGTAAAAATCCTGCTTTGAATGAAAATATTCAATTCGAATATTTTTACTCATTATAAAAACAAAATGTTTACTTAATGATCGATCACAGTTAAAAGCAACTCCACATTTATTGTTTTCAAAAAAGTTTTAACTTAATTAACAGAGTTTTCAACTTAAAAAATATTGCTCATAAATCTTAAAAAATTGTGTTGGAACACTAGACACAATCGTCCTCTAAATACCCTTTAATATTAATCTACTGTTCAATACCAGACATCTTTGTCTTCTATATAATCCTTGATTTTACCCTCCGGCCGTTTTCGCAACTGCGTTTCGTGAATGGCTGCGAAACAAGAATATATGGAGCTTTTTTGCACAGAGTGTGCAAAACCACGTCGGAGGTAATTCTAATATATCTTGAGGAATCTTGTTGTAGAACCTTATACAGTGCCCGATAACGGATGTATTGAGTTTTGCAAGTCTAAATCGTGGAAATGACAATTAATGTTATTCTACATCCTTACATACACATACATAAATTCACGCCTGTATCCCGGAGGGGTAGGCAGAGATCAGGGACTGCCACTTGCCACGATCCTGACAGATTACTTTCGCTTCCTCAAAATTCATTCTTCTTTTTTGTTATTTATATTTTTAATGTTATTTATAGCGTTATAGCGGCAATAGAAATACATAATGAAAATGTCATTTGTCTAGCTATAGCCTGGTGACAGACAGACAGACGGACAGTGGAGTCTTAGTAATAGGGTCCCTTACCCTTGGGTACGAAACCCTAAAAACGAATTGTACGATGTCAATAAGCGTAGAGCTGATAGAAGTGGCGACACGATTGAGGGCAGCAGATAATTGTCTACGTGCGGCCGGCCGTCAAACGATTTCACTGCAAGTGAGCACGTTTGCCAAGTACCGTACACTTCTCTTTAGCCTTTAGCCGAACAGCGGCAAATTGCAGCGCCAGCCAAGCGCCTCTAAACCACAGTGTTACCTCTAAAATATGCAATTCCTGTAACACGTGAATTTGATAGATAGATTGTTTTATTTGTTTATAACATAACATAATAAAGGCGATACAGTACATTATAACTCGCCAAACTGTTACGTATGATGGCGAGGGATCGCTCATTTGTTACATTCGTATCTACCTATTATATTATAAATTTAATGTAAGTACAATCTTTATTGCAAGTACACCAGGAACTACATTTCAGACTTGACCAATAATACAGACTTTTGAGACTTGACTTGACCAGACCAGAGTACAGTACAATTGAGGGCAATAAAATTAGAGTCTGTGGTTTACAAAAACTTTATTCCTCTGCGTTTTTTTTTTCGGGTTGCATAGTCTTCCGTGCTTCCACGTAAAATTATAATTAAAGTCAATGGAAACTTTTTGTAAACACTCTTTGTTAGCAAATGGCAAACTCAAATTGACGTGTTTCAGGAACTTCGCAATAGGTATGAAATAATAGGTATACTTATCCCTGTTTCCCATGTACTAACAATCTGTTGTAAATCTACTTGCGTGTACGTGCGTGCGTGCGTGCGTGCGTGCGTGTGTGTGTGTGTGTGTATGTGTGTGTGTGTGTGTGTGTGTGTGTGTGTGTGAGAGAGAGAGAGAGAGAGAGTGCGTGCGTGCATGTGTGCATGCGTGCGTGCGTGCGTGTGTGTGTCTGTGTGGGGATATTAGGGATATTCTGGCCACAAACAATTCTGAATGAGGACCTCTGGAAGTGCACCAATCAGAGGCCTGCCTATCCAGGAAATCGAGGGCAGAAAATGGCGTTGGATTGGCCACACCATACGTGGGACAAGGGACGCCTGATGAGACAAGCCATCACGTACACCCCTTGTGCAATCGAAAGAGAGGGCCAAGGATCACCTGGAAAAGATCCATAGCGGCCTAGACGATCGGGACTAGCTGGTCTGAATTGGAAGCTGCCGCGAACCACCGCGGAGTTGCAAATCTTGCCTTAGAATTTAATAATACACATAGTTTTTCAATAAAATTATACAAACACGACAATAGTTGTGATATGCTCTATTTTGTATACAAAGCAATAGTAGTAAAATGTCATTCCAATGGCCATAATCGGCGCAAATTAAATAGGCATCTTTCGCGAAGGAGATCGAATCGCGCGAGGCTCCGAGTTAAGTTGCACGGATTATACCATTGGAATGCGATTGGGTACTAGACTACCAATAGTGTCAATGAAACAACCATTCCCGTACTATTACGACTTTATTGTACAACCGTGCGTTTTAGAGACTCGCCCCCCCTTTGTTGAGGGTTAGAGTAAGCAAGAGTTAAAGGACCGAAAAAGAACAAGAAGATACCACATTGAATTCGAATTGACCATTGACCAATCGTACAGCCCGAAAGAAGTTATGTCTAGCACCTACGAAGTCCATTCAATAAGCAATCTACCTTTAACCGCCTGTAACTAAAATTGCATGCGGGTAAAGGTAAAGCGGGTAACTAGCGCGCCGTCTTCTAATTTATTCACAAAAAGGGGCCGATTTTAATTAGGTTTCCTTATAAGTAGAGATAGCAGCGAGTGTCCAAGCTCAAAAGACTTACTTTAAATCTTTTTCAACACACCTGCTCGTAAAGTAGGTCTTATTACAGCGTATTTACACTGATAATGCAGAATATTACCCATGCCGTGCCTTTTACATTACATTATCGCACTAGTGCCTTTTCATTACATATCTTTTTAAATATTAGCAAGAAGTATTAATGTTTCGAAAACAGCTAAGTAGTTATTTGCGTAAATATAAAATTAAATTCAAAATGTGATAAATAATTAAAGAATTTCATGAAACTGCTTGTTAGCTTGTTGGTATTTATATTTTGACGCTGTATTTTTACCTATAAATACCCAATTTCAAAATTTATAAATATGTGGCTGATTAGCTACTTTGCCGGTGCCCTTATCTCAGACTTGCGCGCGCATGCAGCGCTGAGCGCGCGAAAAAATAAAATTACGGCCGCCATCTTTTAAATGGGTTTCTGTTTGTTAAGTTTATTCACAGTATTGCATTTCGTTAGTGTTGTTTTTTTATTTACTTTTCCTCGCAAGTGTGTTGAAAAACGTCGTATGAAACACGTGAGCATTGGTCATTACACTTCTCGTCTCCATTAAGCCTTCGCCTTCGGCTCAGGCTTAAAAACCGACTCGAGTGTAATGACCAACATACCACACTTGTATCATAATGTACTATTATTTAAGTTTTTTAGACCTTATGCAGCCAAATAATTACGCAAGGCAAGCTCTGTCTACAGGGGTATTTTTAACATGCGCAATTTGTGTAACGCGTTAAATAGTGTTTGGTTTGGTACTGTAGGTAGACATAGTCCAGGTTAGAAAAGAAAACACGAAGTTTAAAAAGACTTTAAATCCTAAGAAAGCTAAAATCGTATCTGCAAAAAATTCTACTACCGTCAAAGGTAAATCACAAAAACATGTGAGTTGCTACTGTCATGCCTGCAAAGAAGATAGAATGGACGATGCAATGAGGAAATGCTCGCGATGCTCCAAGTGGTACCACGAAGAGTGTGTCGGTTTGACTGCAGAAGATACTGATGACTTTCAATGTCCTGTGGATGCGAATAAAGGCAATTTATTATATTATGGCAAGCTTATTATATCCTCAGGGATCTTATTGTAGAAACGTATACAATGCCCCATAAAGGATGTAGGTATTAACCTTTGCCAGCCTAAATTTTGGGAACGAAAGTTTATGTCTATTTCTAGTATTTACATTGTGTTGGCTACCTACAGTTTTAAAGTCACTGATATTTTTCCTAACGTACATAATATTTTCATAGATATACTGACTAGCAACTGTTAGGATGTTAGTTTCTTTATAGAAATCTCTTAACGAATCTCTATTTCCTAGCTTATATATGAATATGATCGCTCTCTTCTGCAGTACGAAGATGGTCTCAATGTCTGCTGCCCGACCCCACAGTAGTATACCATAGGACATGATACTATGGAAGTAACTAAAATAAACAAGCCTAGCAGTTGCGACATCAGTTAGTAATAAGGCCTACAGACTGCGTTTTCAAAAAAGTAATAGGTATATTGTTTTGGTTTTAAGCTAGAGAAGCTGTTTTTTGTTTAAACTCTGTAGTAATTTAAGTACATGACTGATTAATAATAAAACTTGTTTATTATGTTGAATATTTTTCATTTAATTACAAATTTCCCTTAGCTAGGCCTTAATACCCTCAGGTACCTTCTGTTCAATTCATTGTTTCGTAACAGATCTCCGTTAATGTAATAAAGATAAAAATAATGGTACCTATGGAGTAATTTTATGACAGGTTTTTATCAAGGCCTCAGAAAATTGGGTTCTGATCTTAAATGTGCTTTAGTCCGCCGATTTTTTAGCAATTCACCCTCACTTTTTTTGTGAGTTTACTGTATTTCTGCTTTGTAAGGGCGCGGACTGATAGACCATGCTTTAAACCATATTGAGTATCTATGTGTAAAATAGAATAGGCAGTCAAGACAACGATTTACCGTAGGCTGTGACATTGGTAATGTACAACTTTAATTCTTACCCTGACAGGGATAAGTAGTAACGATTTTTTATTGCTTTTGGATTTTATATTAAAGTGATAAGGTTTAATTTAAAATGGGATCTATTACAACATGACCTGGCTCGTGCTAATCATTATAGGCGCGAAAGTTACATACAAATAAATAAGTACACAGATCGTTTGCACATCCCTTACTGTCTGTACAGTGTATGTGTGTGTAATTAACTACTTTAGTAATTGACTCATAATTGACTCGTCACACTACATCAATTACTCACACATTCACTGTAAAGACAGTAAGCGATGTGCAAACGATCTGCGACTATGTTCACGTTACCGTCAAAAAGATCGAAGAACGACCGCCCTACTCTATCAAAAAGTAGCGCTTTTATGCTGAATAATAGGGGTTAAAGTATGAAATTGCCGTTTTATTGCAATAGGTTCAAAAAATGTGAAACATTTGAATATCGACTTTCAATTGTTTTTGTAATAGACAAGAAAGATGGATACTGCGAAAATTCGAGTGATTATGAGGCACCTATTTTTCGTATTTTTTTATTTTATTGATTTGACGCAAGTGAGTCAATATTGTGGGTAAGGTAACGTTAAACCATGCCGCTAATTCCTGGGTAGTTTGACTAGGGTCGGCTTCCACTATCTCTCTTAATTCATCGTTATTCACCTGTGTGGGCGGTCTTCCTCGTGGCTCGTTCTTTAAGTCGAAATTTCCACCACGAAAGCGTTTAAACCAAAATCGCACGGTGCGTTCATTAGTAGACCCCTCTTTCAAATGCAGCATTGATATTGCGGGCTGTTTCTGCCGCGTTAGTTCCGCGTCAGAACTCGTATTCAAAAATCACTCGAATTTTCGCAGTGTCCATCTTTCTTGTCTATTACAAAAACAATTGAAAGTCGATATTCAAATGTTTCACATTTTTTAAAAAAAGAACATCATAGAACCCATTTGAAAAAAGTTTCATTAGAAAACCTCAAACCATGAAGATTCTATGTCAATTCAAAGAACCTATTGCAATAAAACGGCAATTTCATACTTTAACCCCTATTATTCAGCATAAAAGCGCTACTTTTTGATAGAGTAGGGCGGTCGTCGCACAAATTCATCGATATCATCGACTGTACTTTATTATCTAATTGAACGAACCTCTAAGAAAAAATTTTTGTGAACGCGTCGATAGTGTACAGCGCCACCTACGTGTTTAAAGTAGAATTAGGAACCAGTTGGTTTTCATTGATAATGTTGTTCATGACATCTTGTGATTGGCCGCTTTAGGCTGAACTAATCAACAACAGCCAATGAAAAACACGAAATCTGGCAAGTCTATGCCACGTACTCGAAATAGGCAAATAGCAATTGAGAACAAATTCATCCATTATCTGTCATAAATTACAGATGACTGTACAATCGTTTTATCCGCCTTGAAATTATTGTTTTATTGTGAGTAAAAGTAAGTGAACCAAATTATTACTATTCCAGTTGTGTTGTATGTGTAAGTTTTCAAGTTGAAGATGATATCGGGGTATTCCAGCTACTCCACTAAACTGACGTCATTGATTTCCATCAAACATTTTTTTAGCATTCTGTGCGTATCAGCCCCATAAAGCTCTGATATATAACGAGTTAATTTAAATTACTTATTTATCCTTCACAATATCGACTACAATGCTTGCTACTGTAACAATGGGTGTATTCATTTGTCTTACGCTTTGGTACTTTGGTTGATTTCAAAGGTCACGTCCGTGTTTTTAGTTTGTAACGACGATTTACGATGATCAACATACCCAATGACAACTAGATATTTAAGTGGGTAGCAGTGACCGTGCGGTCCCCACTTTTGTCAATTAAAGACCTAATTGGGGTTACATTTATTAGGAAAATGTGTCAGCTCCACAAACTGCTACGCCCTAATTTAGAAATAGCCGCTAATCTGCGGGATCTGTGAAAACGCAACGACTTGACAACCGTTTTATCTCGCCCTCACAGTGTGTTAACACCTTTCTAGATAACAAACTGATAAGATAGTGCCTGCACCTCATATTACTGAATCTTACTACACTATTGTGTGTACTATTGTAACTAATGTTTGAACTTGTTGTAGGTAACAGCGCTCCAAGATGACCCAAGTGCAGGCATTGTATGACTTTTCTGGAGAGCCCGGCACCACAGAGATGTCCATCACAGCTGGAGAGATTCTCACGCTGCTGAATACTGAGATTGGTGAAGGTTGGTGGGAAGGCAGGAATGCTAAAGGTGAAACAGGCTTGTTCCCTGCGGCTTATGTAAGAAAACTGAGTGTTGAAGAATCGGCACAGACCAAAGCTCCTGCCCCACCTGCACCTAGATATGACCAAGCAGCTGATGAATGGGGCGACCAGCAGTACAGTGCCGGGGACAGCAACTACCAGAGAACCACCTCTAATGATGATGGCTGGGATGATGACTGGGATGATGATACTTACTCAGAAATTGGCCCAGGTGGTACACAACAGGCCAAGAACCACAACCAACAGACCCCTCTGGCCCCTCTCCCTGGTATGCCCATCAATGACACCACTTCCAACTACAGCTCACAAGTGGGCACAGTCAGAAAAAACAAATTTGCACCATCCTCTAAAATCAGCGGAGAGAGCTACCTCCTTGCCACTCTAAATGTTGAAGTACCTGAGTCTGACAAAGTATATATCATACAGGAGGAGGATGGCTATGTATGGTCCCCTATAGCACAACCATACTCAGTGACAATTGCTTCACCCAAGAAGGAGTCCAAATTCAAAGGCATCAAGAGTTTCATTGCTTATCAGCTAACTCCTTCTTTCAATAATATTCAAGTTTCAAGAAGATACAAGCATTTCGATTGGCTTCATGAACGACTGCAAGAAAAGTTTTCACTCATTCCGATTCCTCCGTTACCAGACAAACAAATTTCAGGAAGATATGATGAACAAGTGATTGAACGCAGAAGAGTGCAACTACAAGAGTTTGTAGACTGGATGTGCAAGCACCCAGTGTTGTCGAAATGTGAAGTCTGGCAACATTTCCTCACCTGTACTGATGAAAAAAGATGGAAAGCAGGGAAAAGACAAGCTGAGAGAGACAATCTTCTAGGTCTCAACTACTGTATATCACTGGTGGTACCTGAGAAGGCTCTGCTGCAGTCCCAGGTAGACCAGATTACAGAACAGAGTCACACATTTATCAACAGCATGGATACTTCAGTAAAAAACATCACAAACATGTGCATGAACCAAACCAAGAGATTCCAGGGACCTTACAAAAGTGACTGTCAGAAGGTCGGTGAGGCATTTTATAGCTTAGGTAATGCGCTAGGCTTAGACGAGGGCTCTATGGTGTCTCGGTCGAAGCTGACATCGGCGATAAAGATGACTGGCGGAGCTTACATTGAGATTGGCAGGATGTACGATGATCAACCGAAATACGACTGGGAACCACTTGGAGATAAGTTTCATTTGTACAAAGGCATAGTTGGCAGTTTCCCTGAAGTGCTAGCGAATCACAAGGGTGCCGTGCAGAAGAAAAGGGAATGCGAGAGGTTGACTGCAGAGCACAAAATGGAAGTAGCCCAGCTTAATGAAGTCATGCGAAGAACTGATGTAATATCTTACGCATTGCTTGCAGAAGTCAATCATTTCAAGGCACAGAGGACAGAGGATATTAAAGCCACCATGCAAAACTTTCTCAAGCAGCAAATTCACTTCTACAAAAAGGTTGTTGATAAGCTTGAGAGCACACTTCATCTCTATGATTAAGTCTTGATAGTTGCTTTAACAATAGGTTGACTTCATGGAAAATGGTCAGTTTTACAAGCTATCTGGTAAAGTGCTGAACAGTTGTACATAGTAATTTCATATATCTTTTGTATATCAATTGTATGACTGAGGTTCTATTCGCTAATAGATAGATAGATAACACTTTATTGCACAACCAGATGAAAGAATGCCATAGCCAACAGTGGTGTATGGCAATTTTTAAACAAAAAGTGAGCTTTCTAGCCTCATCATAAGTGCATGGTAAATGTGGGTTCTCTATCTTCTGGTTCTTAGTCTCCCTTGACTACCATAATTAATTATTCATTTATTGTATCTATCAATCAAGTACCTTTTCATAATTGTGTAAATCCAAAGGATTGATAGGATTTCTATTGTAATTTTACATTGTGATGAAATACTGACTGAGGGTTTAGATATAATTGCATTAAGTATAATATCATTTTTGTTGTTATTTGTACATACATACATATAAGCTTATGCATACTGTCATGTGAGGAGGAACTATGAATATTTTCTATCTTTATACACATTTTACTTTGAACTCCTGTCTGAATTATGAAATCAATTATTTTGATACAAATATTGAATATAATTTTATACAAATAAGTTTTGTAACATATTCCATTCCCACTTGTAATATAATTTAGGCCTTATTACGTCTAATAATGAATAAACAATGTAATTCGTTATTTTTGGTCATAGTTATTCCATCATATCCCTTCATAAACAAACTCAATGCGAAAACTAACAACTGCAAGAAGCCACACACACGCACCTTAATTTTGAAGCCATACTTTTAACACGAGTCCAAGGTAACTAATTAATGCCTTTTGATTCATATCGAACTTCTCATGTACAGTTTTAAACTTTACTCCCTTCATCTTTTCAGGAAACACTCCGAAGCAGCATGACTAGCCCACGAAGAAAACTTTGAGGACGTAGGACCTGTAGTTGCACCATGGCAGAAGATAAAAAGAAGGAGGTGGGGTCCCTCCTCGCCAAGAAGAATAAGGTGAAGCCTCGGAAGTCCAGAGATGCTGACTGCTGCAGCGTCAACTTCCTCAAGTGTGTGTTGCACATCTTCAACATTGTATTCATGGTAAGAGACTAATTTTAACTCCTGTACTCAGAGATAAGGAATGTAAAAGACGTTGCGTATCGTTGCGTAAAAGTATCCATCTTTCTTGTCTAAATTGAATAACAAAAACAATTGAAAGTCGATATTCGGTCAGGGTGTAGCAAAGGGTGTGCAAGGGAAAAAACACTTAGAAAAATTTTGCAAAAAAAAATAGGGTCCCCGTAACCCCTTCTTTTTATATTTTTAATCAAAGGGGGGCATCAAAATGAGCAACTTTTCCCCCTAAAAAAATCTCTAAATTAAATATTTGAGATTTTACAGGCGATTTAAATTTTATATGGCTAAGCACTTAGAAGAAAAATGGACTTCAGAAAACAGGTCCCCGTAGCCCCCTTTTTTTATATTTTTAATCAAAGGAAGGCATCAAAATGAGCAACTTTTCCCCCTAAAAAAAATCTCTAAATTAAATATTTCAGATTTTACAGGCGATTTAAATTGTATATGTGCACAAAGCCGCATTTACTCTTTTGGGTGCACCGGTTTTCCCAGAAGATATACCAGCTGTAGTTTGTCTAAGACGTGTTTTTTGCTCTTCGTAAAATGAAATTTAAAGAGTTCGGCAACTTAAATCGCCTGTAAAATCTGAAATATTTTTTTTAGGGGGAAAAGTTGCTCATTTTTATGACCCCCTTTGATTAAAAATATAAAAAGAAGGGGCTACGGGGACCTGTTTTCTGAAGTCCATTTTTCTTCTAAGTGCTTAGCCATATAAAATTTAAATCGCCTGTAAAATCTCAAATATTTAATTTAGAGATTTTTTTTAGGGGGAAAAGTTGCTCATTGTGATGCCGCCCTTTGATTAAAAATATAAAAAGAATGGGTTACGGGGAGCCAATTTTTTTTGCGAAATTTTTCTAAGTGTTTTTTCCCTTGCACACCCTTTGCTACACCATGACCCGATATTCAAATATTTCACATTTTTTAAAAAAAGAACATCATAGAAACCATTTGAAAAAAGTTTCATTCGAAAACCTCAAACCATGAAGATTCTATGTCAATTCAAAGAACCTATTGCAATAAAACGGCAATTTCATACTTTAACCCCTATTATTTGCCTCCCGCTTACACACTATTTCTGTCTATACTCCCATGCAACTGTATGGTCAATTAAAAAACCGGATAAATGCGACTAGTACTGAACTAAAGAATTCACATTCTGTTTGTTGAACTGTCATAACTAAATTATTTACGTTGAATTACGTTTTTGATTTCTTGAAAGGTGCCAGGTTCCAACGGGACGCTATTTCCTCTGTGCTATAATAAAAGCACATACTAATAAAAGGCTCGAATCGAACCGTATTTGTCTTGTCGAAAGGGTCAAGAAAGGTATTTTCGCATTTTTTTTTTCTTTGTCCTACTTATACTAAAAAACTGTAATAAGTACAGTTCGTTTCAAAAAGGTTGAGAGATCGTCCCGCCGCATTTCCGCCTTGGCCGACCACATCTTTAGAGATACGTCGCGTGGGACCATTTCAGTGGCAATTATCGCCCATCTCTCCGGGCCCATACGTCTGACGTGGCCTACCCAGTTGCACTTCAGCTTTACGGTCACATCGTTTGAGTCCCCGGGAAGGACATAGGATACTTTCATCCCGGAAATTACTCATTCCATGCGGACGAAGTCGAGGACAAAAGCTAGTTGATAATAAGGGTTATACTTAATGTTTCTTAAATCAATGAGATTTGAGAAATTACCTAGCAGGACGGGCAAACAACTTGATAGACATTATCGCATCCTGGATTAAAACGATTACTATGAACGGTCTGTTTACATGTAGACCAAAGCTGAATGAAATATATTATGGTAGAATAGAGCACGTATATCAAACATATTGTGTGTGGTCCAGTGTTACAAGGTAATTTATTCTTAAGCTCGCCTTTGTGCAAATTGTTTTTAGTGAAATAAAAAAAAATCAAATCAAAATAAATAACAAAAACCGGCCAAGTGTGAGTCGGACTCACGCCAAGAGCTTCGAACTAAATGAAATAACACACATTTTCAAATAAAAAACACATTAAAACACCTATTATGTGCTGGTACCTACGGAACCGGTGGTGCGTAAGTGCATCTTGCACTCGGCTGTTTTTTTTAGGTGCAGTTAATTTGCATACAATAAAAAAAATCATACTTTCATTTCATTTCCTAATTTAATAAAAACTATATTGTACAATATGGGTAAACCCTAGGATGTACCATTATTTTTCATACTTCTGTTTTTTTGTCCCTAATAAAGAAAATAACATATACCTTAACTCTGTAGATTACAGTGTGCAATAAAGCGTTATCTATCTATACTTATGACCACACGATAGAAGTGAAAACTTCAGCCGAGCGTGATAGATCAGTTTCGTTCACTGTTTAGAAACAGCCAAAAATAAGTCCAAAGAATTTTTCACATAAAAAATCAACGGCTTCATTGAAAAACTTCCACCACAGACTATTTTAATCGGCGTTTATGGAGTGTTTAAGGAATCGTGTTTTTATGATATAAATAAGGCCGTAATTCTTTATTGCCCAAAAGAAATGTACAAACATTCTCTCATCTCCAGTTTGCAGGCATCGGCGTCCTCGCCGTGGGCGCGTGGACCATAGCGACGCGGCACCGCTTCGTGGTGCTCCTGCCCACGCCCACGTACGCCGCTATCGCGTACCTGTTGGCCGTCGCGGGAGCCCTGGGCGTCCCGCTCTGCGGCCTCGGCTGCTGCGGCCTCAAGACTGAGAACCGGACTAGCTTGCTTTGCGTGAGTAGCGGACACAGGCCGGTTTCACTTGGACTGTAACCGTAACTGTACTACATCGTTGCTCGGCCACCTTGGCTGCTGCGGACTCAAGACCAGTCATTGGCCGATTTCACCCTGGTTTATAACCGTTACTGTACGAATTGTTGGACTAGTATTTATAGGACGTTCGCACAACGGCCTTACTAAATGTATGAAACTACTAGTCGTGCAATGTCGTACGCCGCCATCGCTTACCTGCTGGCCATCGCGGGAGTCCTGTGCGTCTCGGTCTTCGGCCTAGGCTGCTGCAGGCTCAAGACAGAGCCGGACCAGCTTGCTTTGCGTGAGTACCAGACCAGCTTGCTTTGCATGATTACCGGACATTGGCCGGTTTCACTTGGACCGTGACCGTAACTGCACTACATTGTTGCTCGGCCACCTCGACTGCTGCGGACTCAAGACTGAAAACCGGGCAGCTTGCTTAGCGTGAGTACCGGACATAGGCCGGTGTCACTTGGACTGTAACCGTAACTGCAGTACATCGTTGCTCGGCCACCTCGGCTGCTGCGGACTCAAGATTGAGGACCGGTCCAGCTGGCTTTGCGTAAGTACCAGACATAGGTCACTTTCACACAGGCGATGACAACGCTGGACTAGTGTTCATACAACGTTCGCACAAATGCCTTAGTAAATGTATGAGATTATTCTGCCCTGGGCGTGCCCCTCTGCGGCCTCGGCTGCTGCGGACTCAAGACTGAGAACCGGACCAGCTTGGTTTGCGTGAGTACCAGACATTGGTCGGTTTCACACCCGACGATAACCGCAATGACTAATGACACAATGGTTTATCGATAATACGGTTCATTGGCAACACTGATGTTGTGTTCGTTTCCCTGGGCCTGCCATACTTAGATGTGCACGTACAAATATGAGAGATGACCAGACCTCCTATTCCGTAACCGTCCATTCTATTGGGATTGGGTTAACCATTTTGATGATTCCAAAGTGTCAAAATATGGGGGCGCTACTACGCAACTTCTCCACTGGATGGAGTCGCCTTCTCCGAACTTTCAAATAGCGACAAAGAATACGACTTGCTCGTCACCAAGAATACACAAGGCTGTGACCTGCAAGTTGGTTTGAAACTTGCAGCAAGTTTATAGGCCTAGGAATTTTGGTGTTTTCCATGTTTATGATGTCTTTGTCTGGTTACCGTAGCACAGGGCTACGACAAGTGATTGATACCCTCTATAATACGGCTGTCCCACAGTCTTCTACTAATTATTATCATTCTGTAGTACCTCGCCACTCCCCGGTCATTTGCATTAACAGCATATAATATGTATTGAACAAACCTCCTCCCTTTTTTGAACTCTGTTAAAAAACTTAAACTGTGAGATGTATTTCCGTGTCATCTACTTGTCTATCGCATATTTGTATCTCATGTATTTCTTGCAGAGTAGCTTGATCTCTACCTACCTTCCGCTAGGTTTATGTAAAAGGAAGACCGAGTGTGAAGTTTTACACTTTACTTACAGGATTCCCCGATAATCTTCCTTACAGATGTTTTGATCATTGGACATATTAGACTTGCGGTTTATTAATAACAAGAGTGGTGAGTGAGTCAACCCCGGTTTTTTGTACAGCAATGTTGCTGGGAAAATAATTTATCTTCCTGGTTCTGACTTACCGATTTCTTCTTAATAATTTTTAAATCTACATAGAGTCAATTTAGAAGGTATTTGCTTAGTGAAATTCAACAATCCGAACCTAAAAAGTCAGTGTCATTGCGCCAACAAATGGGATGCCACTGGCATCTTCTTGACAGGCCACCCTTACATTACACTTACATGCATTATAGATAGATAGAAAGATAGAATATTCTTTATTGTCTGTACACCAGGAACGTAGTACTTCGGTGCCCACCCATTGATACGTAGAAGGTTGGACACGCCGTTTGACCGCGAGTGGAGACCGCGAACGTGGCGTGGGACGCCCACCAGCTCGCTGGACCGACGATCTGCAGCAGACTGCTGGCACCGGCTGGATGAGGATGGCCGGGGACAGACAGAGGTGGCGTGCCTTGGAGGCCTATGTCCAGCAGTGGACGTGTACGGACCGATTTATTGATGCAAGTGTCATTGTACTACACCGCAGCAACAGATTATAGGTTACGTGTAAGTGAATCCGGATTGACATTTACAATTTAATAAACACTCACACTCTCCCCAGTACACGTACTTCCTCCTGATAACGTTCATCCTGGAGGCGGGCGCGGGAGGGCTGGCGTACTACTACGAAGTGGCGGTGGAGGACGAGTTGAGGGCTCAGCTCAACAACACGTTCCTGCAGAACTACGCGCTCGACGCCGCCATCACCGACGCCGTTGACAGAATGCAGACTGAGGTGAGAACTCGCGCGTTTTCTTGGTCTAAAGTGTTGCCTCTAAGGGAACGGTCTACTAAATTACTGGTGAGCTATAAATAATTATCAATATAGAAGTTATTATTAATTCATTCTTTCGACATAAATATCGACACAACGATGCCACTATTTAAAATTTTGATAGGGCTGGTTACACGGCAACTGTCCAAAATGGTACTCTGAAAAAATTGGACTGATCTAAATGCACAGGGATATTTTATTTTTATGTACAGTTGGTTTATCGCGCCTGATGGTTTCAGGCTACAACGGGCGGGTGGCACGATTTCAGTCTAAAATAATTCTTAAAAACTTCCTTACCTACGAAGTTAGAGACCACAGCACAAGTGCGAAAACTTCTCGTTCCCGTGTGGTGGTCGTCGGCCTCACGTAGCCGGTATTTTTATGCGCTAGAATTGTAGTCTAACTTTGAAAGCATTTAAGGTTTATTTTAGCTTGTAACGTGGCGCCCGCACGTGGGATTCATGTTGAAAAATCAATTATAAAAATTTACATCCATAGTTGTTCACTGGAGTGTTAACACTGCTATGGCTGTTTTTTTATTTTATTTTTTGCCCTGTGTGTACACACATTGTCTGCTAGCTAAACGCATTTCAGAGGTATTTAATTTGCACGCGTTACGTATATAAATACCACTTGAATGACGTTACGATGCCATTCTTTAATAGACTAAAATTTGTGTGAAATAACAGCCACTGAATAGCATAGGGTTTTCAAGCGATTGTATTTTGTGTATTTCAAGTAATCTCTAGTCATAGCCACTCCTTTAGAGTTCAGCCATGTATACACATCACTGACAAAGCCCCCTGCATTTCCCTAACCATTCTAAGATCAGCAAACCTTACATTTTCATACTGTGCAGCGGTTTATATTCCTTCGTTGTGCAAGAAAAGGTCGAAAGAAACAGTCCTACGCATATTGACGGAAGCAACCGTAACTGATCATCATCAAATCCTCCAGTTTAAGTGCTGCGGCGCTGTTCGCTTCGAAGATTGGCGACGGAGCGCGTGGCATGAGCATGACCCTCGGCTTGTGGTACCCGACTCGTGCTGCAAGAGTGTCGTGCCGCGGTGCGGGAAGCGTGATCACCCTTCCAACATACACTACACCGTGAGTAGACAACCAATATACCCTAAATCGGCACCGTGAGAAGTAAACACTCAATAAATGAACTCAATAAACGCAATGTTTCCCTTTAGAACAGTCTATTTAAAATGCTCAGCTGCATTGATGGATGAGTGTTTTAAGGAATCGTGTTTTTATAAAAAAGACTGATAAAGTTTGTAAGTAAGAAGTAATCTCCAAAACTACTAATCCGATGGCATGGGTGGAATTTTTTGCCTCTAAAGAGGTTTTTAAAATTGTCCTCAGCACGGGCTAGTGCAACAAAAAGAATATAATACTAATACGATTTCAAAAAATCTTTCACCGATATTTAGAAAAGACCTTCAGGATGGACTTAGGCTATAGGGGTATATTAGGTACCGCTGAATTCCCCGCGGGCACAGATAGTAACTACTATCGAGCTACAATACTCAACGCACCAACAGTGTTTCTTCCCCTATGCTGTATAGAATAGAGTCTAAATCTAAACCGGTCCACACATGCCACGATTTTAAAAACCGCGTTTTCTTTCGCAGGGCTGTATACGTCACTTCACGAACCACATACGAGACCACCTCATCATCCTGGCAGCGGTCGGCGTCGGCATGTCCGTCATACCGATCTTCGGCTTCCTCTTCTCCTGCGTGCTGTACGTCAAGATCAAGCACGTGATCGACTGACCCCGGCCTGCGCCCCCGTCCGCCAAAAATACCAGGAAGGTCTTCGACAAGGCGGCGCCCGCCGAGCCTGCGAAGATGCCTCCGGGACGGGCCTCCCGAAGAAGACCTACTCTCAAACCCCCCGAGAGGAACTCCAGGAACTCCCGATCTCTAGGGAACTGTAGCGTGAAAAGAGCCCCATGCCCCGTCCATCCCGGCTCGGACGCCAAAGATAATGCGCCTATTGCAACGATCAGCGACAACGTTAGTATTTAGGTTGCGCTTTGAACAGTGCAGTACATTGATAGCACGGTGTTTTTGAAGATTATCAAGGGCTTTTCGTCGTCGATATATCCTATCGCTGTTCTATAATATCATTGATTGCCACTCCAAAAATTTTTTTATTGAATTTTGTTTCGACGCATTCCATAAAAAATTATTCAAGAGTCAGAAAATGAAAATAATTACCAGTAGTAAAGCCATTAAAATCAAAGCATGTATAAATTTTGTAGACCACTTTTTCAATTAGAATGGTTCAATGCTATACAATGTAAAGGAAGCTAGAACTCAAGAATTTTAAAAATTGTTTTCTCCAGCCGTGGCGTATAGTGAAAAATATTTAAAGACTCAATAATTAAAACTTCACCATTCGTCTATTTCAAACCAGCCAGCCAGTTTACCGTCGGCATTATTTTGTTCCAAATTGTGTTACAATTTTATATGTAGGAAAAATAACGACCTAATAGAAGTTTCAGATGTGAAATAGCATTAACCTTATTAGCAGTCTTAATTATGAAAACACGAAACACTTCTTAGATGCAGTTTAAATAGTCGGCAAAAAGTAACACATTTAAACTGCCTTTCAGAGGAATCCCTTTTTTTTATAAATAAGACCGTTAGTATAAGATAGCATCGGAAGGGGCTTCCCGGAGCCAACTAACGCCGCGAATGGAAAAAAAAGTTCTAAGTAAATTAGTTTTCGTAAAAAGTAAACATCATAAATCACAATATTGGCGATAGCTATTTCTAGAACCTAAGGTCAAGCTTTAGTCGAGTTCTACTAAAAGCGGCCGTTTTTAACAAAATACAAATACAAAATGTTTTATTAAAAAGAAAGACATTACAAGCATGATTTGCGTTGATTACCACATAGACGTCTTAAATTATTTGCCCCAGGTTCTAGGTTCTAAAAATAGCCACCACCAAGTTCACATTTTGCAAAAACTTATTATTAAAGAACATAATATGATTTTTTGTTTCATTGGTGGTGGTAGTTACCTGGGTACACCTTTGGGCATATTTATTGTAATGGATTTATTAAAATTACCGTCGACAGTGCGGGAGCTGAACTTTTCTCATTCTTGGTGTTGAAAAAAAGATAACGGTGTCAGTTAACTCTAATCAGTTAAATGGATAATTATGTAGTCTGAGGAGTTGTTTAAAATATTTTGTACTTATCAGATAATAATATTTTATAATGTGTTCAATCGATGTTAAAATGTATGGTATCGTAATATTAACCAAAACGCCACAGCGTTTTATTAGATGAACCAAAAAACGAATTTTTAAGCGACTTATTCTTGGCAGATCACATTTATTTAATTTTTGTTTTCATTCATTTCTAATAAAATAAATACTAATTTAAGTAAAGTAATCATTAATTAAACCCGGTCGATCAGACCAAGAATAAGTCAAATATTCTAAGTCATAAACTAAATAATGTAGCTTAGAAAATGAGTGGGTAAATTGGTAAATTTATAATATTTGAAAGTTAAATGGTGCTATATTTTTGGTAAGTACATTTCTAGGAAAAAATATTTTACATTCATCACAAATACTTTGGGTTGGGCACGTTGTACTTAGATATCTCAGCACCTTTCATTGCATATTTACTTACTAATTCTAACCCAGTAAAACCTAAGATTGTGCCTTAAAATTGGAGTTAATAAAACTAATATAGATTATTATTAACATACTTAAATAAGTCTAGAGGGATTTAATTATGTTATAAAATCTAATTTATTTGTTTTGCCTTGAAGTTACCAAAGCTTTGTTATAAGAACCGACAATATGATATTATTAGACTTATTAGCTTAATAATAACTTAAAAAAACTAAAATTTTAATTTTACTCCCATGAAATATGTTATATTTTGATCACGAAAAATCTCAGTTAAATTGTCAGACATTTTCATTGTGTTAATTAACGTGAATACATCTTTAACCTAAAGAGTTTATTATTTTTTACATCTCGTAATATGTGAAATACCTATTTAGTAAGCGTAGGTTTTTAGGCACAAGGTTATACCACATATACCCTCGCAATACGCGGTCTGTTATAGGAACAAACTACGCAGTCACGCCAAAATGCTAAAACAACAAGCGTAGCAAGAAAAGATAAATTAAGATGACCCATAGTCGCATAAGTAAGAAGCACGTAATTAACTTTATTTGCCGATAGCGGCACAGGAGGGTAGGGTGTATTTCAGGCAGGCGTAGGTATTTGTACGGTCCAAAATGCAAAATTTACTCAAGTTCTGAAATGACGATTGACCTTTTCAGGTTTTTGTGATTTCATGTTGTTTCTCATGTTTTTTTTATTTTGAAATAATCTATAGGTATTTGCTTATTCTTATCAAATAATTTTACAAGCGGAAATACCTACACGACCTTGGCAATTTTTGAATAATGTATAGATTTTTATTAATTCTATGTGTAAACTAAATAACAATTATTTGAATTCTAACCTTAGATGAAAAAATATTCCTTACACTAAACGCGAGTTTAGCACTAAGCTGTCAAATTTCTGTTAGTATGATTAACTAAAGACGATCAAGTTTTACGAACGGTAGATAGATCCATCACAAACAAAATTTCAGCCAGCCTAAAAACTGCCAATCCGAAATGAATAGGTCCAGTCCCACCTAGGTATTTATTTCCCGCAGTTGGTTTTTACATTTATAATTTGCTAATAAGCTGATCCTCCTCTTATCTTTAAATCGTGTAGGGCGATATTCGCTAACGATCGACAAAATAACTTAACTAAAACTGACACTATATTGCTATAAACCAAACTACCTACTTAGATTAGATATAAATACTTGGGTTTAATATTTTTTTATCGTTTAGTATTAAATGGGAACTCCTCATTTTCGGTACATATTCGACGGTCCCTCAGATGTCTATGCCGAATAGTAGGTAGGTAATGTTTCATCGCATGTTCGACTCGATAATTTGAACCTGAATAGGGTTAATCCATCAAGTCGGAAACTGGTTTTTTCAAACAATCTCGACAAACTCGAATTCATTTAATGCGGTGCTTCACACTCAGTCTCAGTCTATCACGCGCTCATCTGCCGTCCGGTCATTTCTCATACGAGCAAAGCAGTTTTGCGCAAAATGGCAGTTAAAGAAACGTTAGTTTTGTTGCTAACAGTGACTTGTGCCTATAGTCATTTGTCTATACTTGGCAATATCCTGGGCTCAGCCCACGACAGCTTACACAACGTTGCTGGTGCTGTGTTATCAGTGCCGCACCTAAATTTGGGATTCGAGCATCAGAGTGGCTTCGTAGGGCATAGGCATCCTGTAAAACCGGCTACGGAGGTCGTGGTCATCGTTGAAGAAGAAGGGCCTGGACAGCAAAAACCAGGCCTGAACGGGTTCAATCAACCTGGAGGAATGTACGGCGACAATAACCATAGACCGTACCATCATCATAACAAATATCCTTATCAAAACGGTGGTCAGGGACCGTGGCAACAAGGACAGAATGGCTATGGATTCGGTCAAATGCAACCCGGTTACGGACAAGGAAGTCAAAACAGACCCGGTTACGGGTTTGGTAACCAAGGACAGCCCAGTTATGGACAAGGCGGACAAAACCAGCCGGGTTATGGACAGGGTAGTCAAGTAAAACCGGGTTTCGGTTTTCCAGGACAAGGACAACCTAATTTTGGACAAGGTGGTAATGGATTCGGGCAAGGACAACCTGGTTTTGGACAAGGTGGTTATAACAAACCCGGATTTGGTAGCCAAGGACAGTCTGGTTTCGGACAAGGTGAGCAAGGACAGAACGGCTTTGGCAAACCGGGACAAAGTGGAAATAACGGTCTTGGTAGCCAAGGACAAACTGAAAACAGTTTCGGCAATCAAGGACAAAATAGTAACGGTTTCGACAATCAAGGACAAAATAGTAACGGTTTCGACAATCAAGGGCAGATTGGAAATAACGCATTTAGCAATCAGGGACAGAATGGAAATAACGGGTTTGGCAATCAGGGACAGAGCGGAAATGACGGATTCGGTAACCAAGGACAGAGTGGTAACGGGTTCAATAATAATCCAAAACCAAACCCGAACAGCGACTTTGGCACACAAAATCCGGGCCAGGATTTGGGAGAGTTCGGGAGCCTGCAACCCACAAAACCTGGCTCGAACAGCGAATTTAAAACCCCAGATCATCTCGGGACAAACGACGACAAACCTGTTTTCGGCAGCGATGACAAGTTTACGACTAAGAAGCCCGAAGAGGATAAACCGTTCTTTGTACCTCTCAACCCCAATGAATACGTTTATGGAGGTGACAAAATTACAGTAAAGGAACCACCGAAACGGCAGACTGACAATAAGAATCCAGCTGAAGGAGAGGATGACGAAGTGTTCCCGATTGACATCAGGTTTAGGGACGATTAAGTGAGTGTCACCTAGTCTAGTTTGTTGGATTTCAGTTATTAAGTATTGGTACCTACATAGTTATCTAATATATCTTCAGTCGGTAACATCAGGAAGGCCAGGCCCTATGTATTTTGCACCAAGCCAGTATCGTGACAGAGTCTTTCACGGAAACCTTTAGCAGAATTGCTATATAATTTATTATTTGACTCGTTTAAGTCTTTGTGCCTCAAAAGTATACTATCCTATACTATACGTTATCTAGAGTATAGTATTAGGTATATAACGATTTTGTAGCAGTTTTGAAAGTTTCTAGAATTTCGAAAATAGTTGTTATAATACCTATTTCCTCAAAAGACAAAAGGGCCTAAAATTACTCCTAAATGATGACCACTGATTATATCAGAACACAGTAGGTAGGTACAATACGTGAACCAATTTTGAATTCTAAGAATATTTGTATAAAAGACTTTATTTACCTACATTAAAATTTATAACTTGGACCACTTTCTAATGTCATTGTCTATTCCTAAATTAATACGACTGCCTCTTTGGACTAGCGGATTAGGCGCTTACAACCAAGACAGAGGTCGTGCGTTCGATTCCCACTGGGTGCCGCCGTACATTTGTAAAAATGGCCTCAGTCTGGGTGTATTTTCATGTTTGTGATGTCCTTGCCTGGTTACCATAGTACAGGTGTCCTCTGTGGTACAGGATATCCTAGCTTGGGGGACCAGGTCAAGTGATTGTGTTGTGTGGAAGTTATTAGTAATATTAATAACTACCTACCTTAAATAAACAAAGGTACCCACAATATCACATATATATGTGAATTTTTTTCCATTATTATTCACATTCTTAATCGAAAATAGAAATTGATTAATATGATATATAATATCACATATTAATCAATTTCTATTTTCGACTAACCTTTACGTATACCTTTGTTTAATGTGATATTATGTGTAGGTACCTTTGTTTATTTTAGATAGTAAGTAATTATTTTCTAAACAAAACACGTAGGTACCTATTTATGTACATTATGTGTAGCTTTATTTATTTTCACAGTAGGTATCCGCTATACCGACATCAAAACAATATGAACACGGATTTACGACCGCCTCGCGGTTATTTGCCAGCTATTAATAAGTAGGTAGGTACAGTTGGCAGCTGACCAACTTCACATTTTTGTTCGAAAATCACGCGTATGAGTTTGAGTTTTGTGTATGACTGAGCCGCCTTTAGTGATTCCATTCGTAGGCCGCGTTTCATAAAACTACAATACATAGTTTATTATTACAATTCGATGTAGGTAGGTACCTACACTGGGTAGCTGAGACTTCTTACTTGTTAATTTGTGGGTCAATCGGCTTTGCAATGTATACATCGATTTTTCATAGTAAACCATGAATTGTACTTCTAAGAAAAACGATTAGAGTGTACGAGTCGAGTGATTCATCATCATCATCAGCCATTTGAAGCCCACTGCAGGACATAGGACTCCCTCGTGGTTTTCCAAGCTTCCCGGTCTTGTGCCGCCCGCATCCAGCGACTCCCCGCCACCGAAACCAGGTCGTCAGGCCATCTTGTGGGGGGCCTGCCCACACTGCGTGCGTCGTCCGGTCCGGTCCGCCATCAGTTCTCCGAGCTATGTGCCCCGCCCACTGCCACTTCAACTGAGAAATTCTGCAAGCTATATTAGTAACTCGGGTTCTTCTGCGGATCTCCTCATTCCTGATTGGATCACGCAATGAAACTCCTAACATAGCTCTCTCCATTGCTCGTTGGGCGACCTTGACAGTTCATGGTCTATTGACTGTAATGTTCTGTGGACTGTACCATGGGTAGGTATAACATTCTTGCTGTACCATCATTTATTATAAGTATGCAACGTGTTGATTTGTAAAGTAACGCCTGAGTCAGGGTACTTTCGACTCATCAACACGAACAACTTTTACTATCGGGTCGACCTCGAAATCGCGAAAAAAAAACAGCTGTGCCATACGCGCCCGAATTTCGATACCCACTGTGGCACTCACGTGATTATATTCTCTGTGGCACTCACTGACAAAATGTATGGATGGACAGCTCTTTTTTTTTAAGATTTTAGAGTTGGTCCCATTGTGAAAGTTGTTCGTATTGGTTCGGTATAATTAGCACAGAGGTAAATGTGTACTGTACCTATACAACTGACAAGTGGCGAAAGATTATTAGTTAACGAAGTAAATTGCTTCTATAAGTACCTATGAATGTCATCTTAGCCTTACCCATTGAATTTTCGGCGCACGAAAAGAAGCAGACTGTTGCTGTGCTGATTGTACCGACATCGAACCTTACTTCAATGGTATCTAACTATTATCTCGGACACTGCAAGTGCCAGTATCGAACATCAAACCGGCCAAGTGCGAGTCGGAGTAGCGCACGAACGGTTCCGTACCATTATATACAACATCAAACAAAGATCTAATTTGAGAACAGCCCCATCTGTAGAAACCAACAAGAAGCGTGTGAAGGTTACATAGATGGCCGCTAGATGGCGAGCGCTGTCTTTAGACAACTTTTGTTGTATGGGAGCCTCCCTTAAATATTTATTTTATTCTGTTTTAGTGACAAACATGTCATAGTGGCAACAAAAATACATCATCTGTGAAAATTTCAACTGCCTATCTATCACGGTTCATGAGATACAACCTGGTGATAGATAGATGGACAGACAGACAGACACACGGTCAAACACAGATAGACAGACAGACAGAAAATGAAGTCTTAGTAATAGGGTCCCGTTTGGCACCCTTCGGGGACGGAATCCTAAAACGAACAGCCGACGCGACGGTGAGGGCCACCGTACCTACCTATAATCAATCAATGTTTACGTTGATGTGCGAGGTAAATAAATCCATTATAAATGATACCAGCTAAAGTTCTATGGATGCATGGCCGATAATATACAAGATGTTGATTTGTAAGGTAACGCCCGACTCAGGGTACTTTCTACAAGTTTCAAATAAGTACAAAAATATTTTTACAATTAGAATTGACATAGAATCGTCAAAATGATCCAATCTATTACGTAACTGTTTACTACATAACTGTTTAATCTAGTAAACAGTTACGTAATAAAAGAAACGCGAAAAAAAATTAGGGCCGGCTGGAAACTGAATTGATTTTAACGATGTTTCTATATTTTTGCGATTATCATTTTAGGGCGTAAAGGGGGGTTCTGTCACAGTGTTGGGTCGATTGACGTAAGAAATCGTAATTTTTTAATCATGATTAAATCATTACGAATTTAGATAGATGGAAAACACTTAGAATTGACGAAAGCAATTTTCACCTTCATTATTCGCAAGTTCTTCAATACAACTTTGCAATTTCTAGCGATATTACACTTACATGTGGGTACGTTAGGAAAAATATCAGTGACTTTAAAACTGTAGGTAACCCACACAATGTAAATACTAGAAATAGACATAAACTTTCGTTCCCAAAATTTAGGCTGGCAAAGGTTAATACATCCTTTATGGGGCATTGTATACGTTTCTACAATAAGATCCCTGAGGATATAATAAGCTAGCCAGAAACGCGGTTCAAAAAATGTGTGAAGCACACTTTGTGCCAAAAAAAAGCTACTATAACATTAAAGATTATTTAGATGACAATGATGTCTGGAATTAAAGCCAGTTCAATGCATGGGTTTTAGAACATTTATATAAATCCTGTAAATTAAGGACTTGAAAAGACTAAGTTTGGAGTTTTTTGTCCATTTTTTCTCCAAAATGATCTAGATTTTGAAATGGACACCTAGTTTAACTTGTAACGTTCATTAAGTCGCAGTTTCTGTGCTACTTTGAATAAAAAAAAAACTACCCACGATATACAGGGTATTACAAAACCCTCATGTAAGATAAGATAAGAATATTTTTTATTGTACATACCAGAAAACAATAATTACACAAAAAATAGTTACAAAAAGTCATGTACATCCTAAATTGGGGTGTTCTTCTCTTCTAAGAAGAACAAACAACTTTTACTATGGGGAAAACCTTGAGATCGCTATATTCTCGTATCTACCATAATAATAATATGACGTGGTTGTGTGACTTTAGTATGACACGGCTGATAGGTTTCTAACGATTTCGTAGTTTTCCTGATATTAGAAGTCGTTCGTATTAAGGATCCCCTATTTTCGGAAACCTATATGCGGACCTAAAAACCTAAATACCTACCTAATCAAATGTCGGTTGCTGACTAAATTGAAGACTAGACAAGAATTTCAAGTGCCATGAAATCGTAGAGTGGCACATTCCGCCAACATCCTGGTTTCGAAAACACTTATTATTCCGTAAGTACCTATCAATAGTATTCACATACCTACGTTTACGTTTAAACTGCTTAATGTCCAATGCGGTACAAAATACCTGCTATAAATTAATAAAATACTTAACAATTTACCCTGACTACCTGCCAGATAAAAGATACATACTACCTACGGTGTTATTTATAAAACCATTAGCTGACCTGGCAAACATTGTTTTGCCATATTAACTACCACCTTTTCTCAGAACTACCAAATATACACAAAAAAATTGAATATAAGAAGCCGTTTCGGAGGAGTTTGATAACAAACGCTGAGCCACGAGATTTTTATCTAGGTATTAGATGATTCCCTTAAAACACTCCTCGGAGGCAGTTTAACTAATCTGTGGTTGCGTCTTTTCCTGTACCACAGACTATTTAAACTGTTTTAAGGAATCATGTTTTTGTTACTAACACCTAAAAAGTGTAAGATAATCTAATCTTTGTAATCTAATATTTAAAAATCTCGTGTCAGTGTTTGTTATCGAACTCCCCCGACACGGCTTCACCGATTTTTATGAAATTTTTTGTGTATATTGGTAGGTCTGAGAATAGGCCGTAGGCTAATTACCTAGTAATTAATATGGCAAAACAACATTTGTGTCAGCTAGTAAAATATAAAGTGTTATTTAAGTAGGTAACGCAAAACCTGAAAACCATTTATGGAGTATCGAGAATTTTACGATTTCTTATTTATAAAACACGATTCACTAAAGGATAAAACAAAACACACCAACGCGGTGGGCGGTGGCGGTGGGGCGGTCATTTACTGCAGTAAAACCCATTTTGATTACTCTACTCTTTGGTTCTGAGTTCTGCCCCTATATTACGCTCACCAAATCCTGAGCGATTCCAATCGCCTAACTGTCAAATTAGTATGGAATTTGACAGTTAGACGATTGGAATCGCTCAGGACTTGGTGCGCGTAATTAGGCCACTGACCGCTACCGCAGCAATCATTTGTTTCGTGTTGCCAGAGCTTTACTTCGGTAAACGATATTTGGCATTTTTCACATAGTAACATAGTACATTGACATTCAGCAAACAGAATGTAAATTCTTTACGTTGAAATAAATTATTGATTTTGATTTTGATTTCAGGCCTCTTCGTAACGTAACGAAATCGTAACATTTTTAAATCTGAATCTTAAATATTAAAATTCTAGATATGTTAGCTGCTGAAAATTAATGCATAAAGAAAAGGTACCGCAGGTTGGGAAGACAAAATTTCACTAAGTACGTCTCGTTATTTTTTTGAGAAATCTAAAGCTATAGCAGGATACTTAAATATTTGCTTCATGAAATTCTGAATTCAGAAACCGGTGGTTACCGTTGGATGATTAATTGTCAAAGTGGATTTGACACGTACAAAAAACTAATGAGCAGGTCAAATTTATAGTTATAAAAAAACGGCTAAGTGCGAGTCGGACTCTATACAACATTTGAATATTTTATTATTAATGTCAAGAATATGCCATTATTAATGTCGGGCAAAAAAACGGCAAAAAAATCACGCTTGTTGTATGGGAGCCCCCCTTAAATATTTATTTTATTCTATTTTTAGTATTTTTTGTTATAGCCGCAACAGAAATACATAATCTGTGAAAATGTAAACTGTCTAACTATCACGGCACAGCCTGGTGACAGACGGACGGACGGACGGGCGGACGGACAGCAAGGGTCCCTTACCCTTTGGGTATGGAACCCTAAAAATCAACGGAGCAATGATGTTTAGTTGAATAGGTACAGACTGACGTTTTTTTTGCTGAAATGCACAGGGTTTTCTATTCAAATATTTTTTACTGTTTTAATGTAAGTAACCTCTGACCAAATTTATTTCGACAGAAGTATATAAAAATAATCTATATTATGGTGCTCCGCTCGCTAACCTAACTACAGGTTTTGTTTGGCCTGATTTTTTTTCCTGCGCCCCCTTGTTTGTTCCAGAACTAGGTCCTTATTTCGGTTTTTTTTTGGGAAGTTTTTTTTTGACGTGTTGGAGTCTCCATATTGTATATACGGAATACCCCTCATTTTATTGGTTCGAATTATAAGTGCGACAACACTATGAAATGCTTAAAAAATTCACAAAATATTTGTATTACCTATTTATTGTGAAATTTTGCCGCCCCCTAATAGTGCCGCCTGAGGCGGACCGCCCCCCTCGCCCCTACTACGCCAATGATCGTACGTACAGTCGTCACCACATCAAGCTTTACAGTTGAAAAATCGCCCGTAACGTAACTGAATAGAGCGCGCGGATATAAAGATTGTGCGGTCGACTATACGTAGAATGGAAACTTGGAAAGGTCACTGTAATCAAGGTTTATCAAACTCGTACAAGGAAATAAAACAACAAACGTCACAAGAAAAAACCGGCCATGTGCGTGTCGGGGCCACATGTAGTATAGGGTTCCGTAGAAGGAGGGATTTTTGTACCTACAGAACTGACAATTTCATCAAAGTAATTTTCAAAGGAATTTGTACGAAGCTTTCCTTTTATAAGTTGGTCGGCTAGTACTTACTCGTAACTTGTAAAGCCTTAGCCGTGATAGTTTTCCTGCCTACTGCCTTAATTTTTTTATGTTTCTGCAATCAGCCGTTTAGCTGGGAGAAGGCAAGGGTACGCCCTACTCTAACAAACAAATTGCATTTTAAAGCTTAATATTTCCCAAACGGATTCCTTCAGTCACCATTTTTTTTTTAGGAATTGCAATTTTTTTTTTCGCCTGCACCACAGTATGGGTAACCGTTGGATTGGTCGTTTAAAAGTATTTTGGATGTAGCAAGATCTTTTTTTTATTAAGGGTTCCGTGGGGTGCCGGCTTTAGAATTGTACCCCCCCATCTCTTCTCGTGGGTGCCGTAAAAACCGGCTAAGGGACACATTACCAGAAGGTGGGCAGCAGCGCCTTCTGCGGAATTGCCATGTACTGCGCTCGTCAACCCGCATGCCAAGCGTGGCGAGTTTGGCAAATACCCTCACCCTCATGGAAGACAACAAAAAAACCAGGCCCCCAATCCCCGGCAGCTCCGCTATTCCTGGCTATTATCTGAAGTCCGTCGAGAGGGCGAGGACACGATAACCCTGAAATCCGGTAACCTACTCTACTACCGGGAGGCGAGCAACAGTCCCAGGGTGGTGTCGGGTTTCTCGTCCACAAGTCCCTCGTAAACAAAATTTTGGCCGCATCGGCAGTGTGTCGAGCAGGGTGGTGTACCTACAATATTTAATACTCAGAATATCTAAGAGATATTCGCTGAAGGTCATTCAGGAATATGCACCGACCTCGTCACACTCCGATGAGGAGGTAGAGGCGATGTATGATGACATTAGTAGGGCAATACATACCTCGGAGACCTATTTTAATGTGGTTATGGGGGACTTCAATGCGAAGCTGGGCACAAGAAGCGAAGGTGAGATGAGGGTGGGGCAATTTGGTTATGGACAAGGGAACCCTAGAGGACAGAGGTTGGCAGACTTCCTGGAGAAAGAGGGACTCTTTATGATGAAGTCTTTCTTTCAGAAGCCGCCGCACAGGAAATGGACCTGGTTGAGTCCCGATGGTTTCACGAGAAACGAGATAGACTTCATCCTGACCTCCAACAGACAAATATTCAATGATGTCTCTGTGATCAACATGGTGAAAACCGGAAGCGATCACCGAATAGTAAGAGGCACATTGAATATCAATGTCAAACTTGAGAGGTCTCGTCTCATGAAGTCCACGCTCCGACCTACTTGTGCCCATATCCAAAACCCCGAGAACTTTCAACTCGAACTGTCAAATCGCTTTGAGTGCCTGGAGAGCGCCGCATCGGTGAACGAGATCAATGACAGGTTTGTAGAAACTGTCCGTTCAGTGGGCTCGAGGTTCTATAGACCGAACCGTACGAGTAGACCACAAAAACTCTCAAACTATTCTCTCGACCTCATGGCTAAAAGTCGCTCGTTGCAACTGCAGTCCTCCGAGGATGCTGAGTCATATAAGCAGCTCAATAGACACATATCAAAGTCTATGCGGCACGATATTCGTTCCTTTAATACCGAACGTATTAAAGAGACTATAGAGCGGAACAAGGGCTCCAGTGTTCGCAAAAGACATGTTTATTGGGCAAAGCCAGCTGACGAAGCTGAAGAGAGAGGACGGCAGCATAGCGTCGACCAAATCAGAGGTGCTGAGGGAGATTGAGAGTTTCTACGGACAGCTATACACCTCAGTCGCAAAACCTATTAGCACAAAGATCCTAGAGCCAAACTGAGCCGACATTATACCGAAGATATCCCGGACATCAGCCTGTCATCATCATCATCATCATTCAGCCACAAGAAGTCCACTGCTGGACATAGGCCTCCTCCATGGATTTCCAAAAAGACCGGTTGGAAGCGGCCTGCATCCAGCGTCTTCCTGCCACTTGAATGACGTCATCTGTCCATCTTGTGGCTGGTCGTCCTACGCTGCGCTTGCCGATATGTGGTCTCCATTCGAGAACTTTTCGGCCCCATCGGCCATCAGTTCTGCGTGCTATGTGCCCCGCCCATTGCCACTTCAACTTACTAATCCGCTGGGCTATGTCGACGACTTTCGTTCGTCTACGGATCTCCTCATTTCTGATTCGATCTCGTAGAGAAATTCCGAGCATAGCCCTTTCCATAGCTCGTTGCGTGACCTTGAGCCTTCTTATGAGGCCCATAGTGAGAGACCACGTTTCAGTGCCATAAGTCATCACTGGTAACACACACTGGTTGTATAATTTTGTCTTGAGCGATTGAGGTATATTAGACGAAAAGACTTTTCTAAGTTTCCCGAAAGCTGCCCAGCCGAGTTGGATTCGACGATTGACCTCTTTCACGAAGTTGGACCGGCCTAGTTGGATTGTTTGTCCTAAGTAGACGTATTCGTCTACAACTTCGAGAGTCGTGTTCCCCAATGTTATTGGGGTGGGCACAACACGAGCGTTCGACATGACCTTCGTTTTGTCCATGTTCATTTTAAGGCCCACACGTTGGGAAACTCGACTGAGGTCGTCGAGCATTATGCCGAGGTCTTCCATCGTTTCTGCCATGACTACTATATCGTCGGCAAATCGAAGGTGCGTGATGTACTCGCCATTGATATTGATGCCGCGTCCCTGCCATTCCAGAAGCTTGAAGGCATCTTCCAGTGCGTTCGTGAACAGTTTCGGAGAGATAACGTCTCCCTGTCTCACGCCTCTTCTCAATGGAATTGCCTCCGAATTCTGCTCCTGTACTCGGACCGACATGGTGGCGCTGTTGTACAAGCACTTCAGCACCTCGATATACCGATAGTCAATACGGCAACGCTGGAGAGACTCGAGCACTGCCCATGTCTCGATCGAATCGAAGGCTTTCTCATAGTCCACAAACGCTAAGCAGAATGGCAAATTATACTCCTCAGTCTTCTGTATAATTTGCCGCAGCGTGTGGATGTGGTCTATGGTACTAAAGCCCTTTCGGAAACCGGCTTGTTCGGGAGGCTGGAAGTCATCAAACCTGCGTTCGAGACGATTCGTGAGGACCCATCAGCCTGTACGAGATTAGAATGGCCCTGAAACAGCTCAAGAATAACAAGGCACCAGGAGAGGACGGAATTACATCAGAGCTCTTGAAAGCGGGTGGAACACCGGTACTTAAAGTCCTTCAGAAGCTCTTCAATTCCGTCCTGCTCGAAGGAAAAACGCCAGAGGCTGGTGACGCTGTTCTTCAAGAAGGGCGATAACACTTTGTTGAGGAACTACCGACCTATCTTACTTCTGAGCCATGTTTAAAAGCTGTTTTCGAGGGTCCTCACGAAACGTCTCGAACACAGGTTTGGTGACTTCCAGCCTCCCGAACAAGCCGGGTTCCGAAAGGGCGATAGTACCATAGACCACATCCACACGCTGCAGCAAATTATACAGAAGACTGAGGAGTATAATTTGCCATTATGCTTAGCGTTTGTGGACTATGAGAAAGCCTTCGATTCGATCGAGACATGGGCAGTGCTCGAGTCTCTCCAGCGTTGCCGTATTGACTATCGGTATATCGAGGTGCTGAAGTGCTTGTACAGCAACGCCACTATGTCGGTCCGAGTACAGGAGCAGAATTCGGAGGCAATTCCATTGAGAAGAGGCGTGAGACAGAAAGATGTTATCTCTCCGAAACTGTTCACGAACGCACTGGAAGATGCCTTCGAGCTTCTGGAATGGCAGGGACGCGGCATCCATATCAATGGCGAGTTCATCACTCACCTTCGATTTGCCGACGATATAGTAGTCATGGCAGAAACGATGGAAGACCTCAGCATAATGCTCGAAGACCTCAGTCGAGTTTCCCAAAGGGTGGGCCCCTTAAGATGAACATGGACAAAACGAAGGTCATGTCGAACGCCCGTGTTGTGCCCACCCCAATAACATTGGGGAACTCGACTCTTGAAGTTGTAGACGAATACGTCTACTTAGGATACACAGTCCAACGTGGTCTCTCACTATGGGCCTCATAAAAAAGCTCAAGGTCACGCAACGAGCTGTGGAAAGGGCTATGCTCGGAATTTCTCTACGAGATCGAATCAGAAATGATGAGATCCGTAGACGAACGAATTTCGTCGACGTAGCCCAGCGGATTAGTAAGTTGAAGTGGCAGTGGGCGGAGCACATAGCACGCAGAACTGATGGCCGATGGGGCCGAAAAGTTCTCGAATGGAGACCACATATCGGCAAGCGCAGCGTAGGACGACCAGCCACAAGATGGACAGATGACCTCATCCAAGTGACAGGAAGACGCTGGATGCAAGCCGCTTCCAACCGGTCTTTTTGGAAATCCATGGAGGAGGCCTATGTTCAGCAGTGGACTTCTTGTGGCTGAATGATGAAGGGTTCCGTAGAATTCTAAATGACCCGATCCGACCACCATAACAATGGTTTTTAATTGTTCTTTTCAAGGTCATAATCTAACAGGTTCAAGCGTAAACTTATTAAAGGAAAACTTCGTACAAAATCCATTGAAAATTACTTAGATGAAGTTGTTAGTTCTGTAAAGCAGATAAAAACACCCCTCTCTACGGAACCCTACACTGCGCGTTGCCCGACACGCACTTGGCCAGTTTTTTAGATTTTATCCTACCGTTTTGTCGGCGTCATTAAAATGTATATCTATGCCAAACAGCTTTCTTGTATGTACTTGTCATCTTTGTGCCAATAAACCGCGGACAGACAGACATACGTTGACAACGGAATCCTAAAAAAGGTGAATCATTTTAAGACGATTACCTAACTAATTGGAGAACGCATATATACACAATTGTTTGATAATAATTAATTATATTCGTGAGAAGCAACTTCAGAAAAACAGGGTTCACAGCTCAGGGTTTTTTCGCTGATTGAAAAGAACAATAAAAATTTACAAAATTCCTAGAAAATTCACGGTGCTATTTATAATAACACAATTCCTCTAAATCACTCTTCAAAATGCAGTTTACACTAGTCTATCGTATAGGTAAAAGGTGTTATTTATAAAACCTTCCTTACTCGAAAACCTTCCTCCACTATTTAAATTGCATTTGAATAGTGTTTTAAGAAATCTAGTTTTTTTAAATAAGACTTGCATAAGCAGATTATATATGTCCCACAGTAGGGCACAGGCCTTCTCTCAGAGAGAGAGTATGGGCTTAATCACCACGCGTGCTCACGCGTGCCCACCGTGGATTGGCGATTTCAAGCGCTGAGGTATGTGAATAGCTCAGACACCCAGGTTTCCTCACGATGTTTTCCTTCATAGTTAGCGAATGGTATTGCTACAATAACTTCACATATGTACATAACTTACAAAGAAAAGTCATAGGTACATGCCCGGACTGGGATCGAACCTGGGTCTCCCGCTTTCGAGTCCAATGTTCTACCCACTAGGCTACCACCGCTTTTAATAACACTTATTTTACAGATAATGGGGTGTGACTCTAGGTGGTGCAAGGAATTTAACCTTTTAAAAATATACTATTGAGGTGGTGCAAGGAATTCAACCTTTTAAAAACATACTATTGTGAAACTTTACTTAATGTAGGTACCGCCAAGTCGACAGCACGTCAATCTTTATATTTTTGTTGTAAAAGTCGTTCCAACACTTGGACGCCGCAAACCTGAAACTACCACGGAAAGCCATGGTCCGATGCGCCGGTGTCAGTATCCGTTCCTTGTGCACATACCGTTGTCTGGTGGACCATTCAAGCTTTGCGAACAAATAGGATGGGGTTTTTGTCCGTATCACACCAAAGAGTAGTTTGGCAAGGTATAGATGCCGACGTGCCCCCATATTCAGAAGCTTTGCTGCGTCCAAGTATGGACTGACGTGGGATCTAGGACGGATTTTGAAACAGAAACGTGCACAATGCGTTTTGCACAAGTTGGATCAACCTTTTTGTCCTACCAAGTACCTATACAGCCACCATTCCGATGGACACGCTGACTCACCTCCATGGTGTTACCTATATCGGTAAATGGGTGGGCAGCATGGTGGTAATTTTTTCGTCGAATCGCCGCAAGAGGTAAAGTTTTGAAAATACGCGGCTTTTTTTCAACCGACATCCAGTGTTGCAGTCAGGGTTGCCAAGTCAACGTCTTTTTACGAAGATCTATGTATTTTAGGCCTTCCTGCATACCTACGAACTTCAGTTCCAGAATCTACGTATGTTCATGGTATTTTCTATGAAATTGTACAAGGTTGCAAAATAATATAACTCATTCCATTTCATTCACAAAAAAAGTTAATAAACGTTCCGTTTCATACTAGCGCGCACTCGCCTCGCCATACAACACTCGCGTCATGTCGCGTCATTTATATTTATATAGAGCTGTATGTCACTGTGTAAAACGAAACAACTCGCTGTGAAAAGGGAAACTTAACCTAAAAATATTTCAAAGGAGTTGGTCTGTTTGTTAGATTTGATCAAATTTCTATACTTTTCAGCTTCCTGCTTTATTATTCTTACATATAAGATAGATAGATAAATAATTTATTCACATAAGACACACACACGGAAACCAAGGCATACAAATCCATTTAAAGTCACAGTACGAAGAAATCATATAAAAAAACAATAACATGTGCTTATATAATTCTCTGGTACGAAGTCACCTGGAATTTGCTTCGGCCGTATGGAATCCTTCATATAAGCTGCATATTGATCGCATAGAAAAAATTCAAAGAAAATTTACAAAATTCTTGGCTTTTAAGAGTTTAGATTGTCCATATCGTTCAAACTATGCAATGCGTACAAATCACTTTAATTTACAGACATTAGAGAAGCGAAGAACTAATATTGATCTGATGTCACTACATAGACTGGTGAATGGAGTGCTAGATGCACCTGATCTTTTGAGTAAGGTAGCATTAACGGTCCCAAGAGCTCCTCCACGTAATCCTCTCACCCGGTCATTTTCTGTACATCCATATAGAACGAATGTGGGTAAATTCTCTCCTCTCAATAGAGCAATGCTGACTTATAATAATCTTCAGGCAACCTCGCCAATGCCAGCCGATCTTGACATTTTCGGAATGCCATTCTATCTATTAAGGGAAAAATTGATGAAAAGTTAAATTTTAATGCCTTAGTGAACCTAACTAAAAATTAATTTCCTAACTAATAATATTCAAATTTAAAATCTAATTGAATTGTTAATTTAACCTATTGCTAACCTAATTAAATTTAGGTTAAAAAAAAAACAGCAATGTAATGTAATTTAATATAATCTGATTAATTTTATTCTAAATACTAATTTATACTAAAGTATTAATTTATTTTAATCAAAATGTGTAAATAATTAATTAATTTCATGAACTAATTTAAATTTTTACCAAACACACAATTTTGAAAGATGTATACTCCTGTAAAGGTGTTTCACACGGAATTATACATTAGAATGTAGTCTTTAAATGAAATGTGAAAATACTGTTGGAGTAGCTAATAAATAATAAATAAATAAATAACATACATAAAAAAGCAAAAACACACTGGAAATTAGCCATACCTACACGATATGGCAGTGTACAAGAGTGACCAACGTAGGTGTGGCAAATGTGAATGGGCTCCAACTCAGCATGTGCTGAAAGTCCGGGAAGAACTTCAGCGCTGGTATTCTGCCGGTACCCGGTGTGAGCGGCATGCAGCGCTAAGAGAGCTGAGGTGAGGTGGTGAAATATTTATCAGACCGGATTAAATAATGTAATGTCACGCTAGAAATATCAAAATAAATTGCATTTTTATCTAAGTATATAATTAGAAAAAAAAGAAATAGTTTTTATATATTGGTGTAAAATGTCCATATAGATTTAGGTAAGAAAACATTAATAAATTCAATCTATATAAACTTTGTAGTCAAAGTCATAGATGTTAAGTAATTTTATAAATACTTATTATTGAACAATTGAATATTAAATGTCAACATGTTATTATTTTAATAATTTGTACTGATGCAACAATAGTCAAGAAATACAAGATCAAAGCAATACATATCAAAAGGGGATAAAATTAAATTTTATTATAATATTAAATTGAATAAAATAGAATAATTAAATTGATAATAATATTATACATGTGCAAGATATAGTAATTTGTAGTTAAAAATTATATTCTACTCAATAAATTTAAAGTCCCGAGGGAATTACTACACAGATAATATGTACCAATAACTAATTATTCCTTCAACTTACTAGGGCAACAATTTCTGCTGATCCAGCAGAAGCTCTCTTATATGCACCCTGAAAGTGGCCCTAGACTTATGGTTTTACCTACCCTACCCTCTTCTTCATTTCACTCAGAAAAAAAGTATGTAGATTTACGAACTTTCCATGCGCAAATTTTACTAATTCTACGTAATTTTCTAATGTTACCTACGTCTTTATCAAAATCCGAGTTGGCAACACTGGTTGCAGTCGCGCCGTTCCGATCAAATATGACATGTATCAAATGCTTCGACTCAGTTGAGCGAATGAAAAAACATACATTGTAATCTGTGATTTAAATTTACGTTCAAAAAAATAAAACTGTCATTTGGAGAAAGAAGGGAAAGCCGGTTTGTCGTGTTCTTCTTCCAGTTTTCTCGTAAATTTAATCAAAAAACAACAAACTTATTTTACACTCCTCAACCGACTTACTGTCTTCAATTGCAAACGTAATTCGAAAAGTGCAACAAACAAAACAACCTGAGAACAACGGCTGACCCCATACGAATCTCCAAAAACCACGTGTAAACCAGTGAATTGACACCCAATCGTAAAAGGTCTTCGGCTTGCTTCGCGGCCCTTCGCATTGGCCTAAACACTGCAGACACCGAGGTTCGTGTGCCACGTGTTGAAAAAACATGTCTTTCAAGGCTGAAGACGATCTGCGCGATGGGCTGTCGGCCAAAGAAATGTTCACTTCGAGCGACGGTCTCACGTACAACGACTTCCTGCTGTTGCCCGGGTACATAGACTTTACCGCCGAAGAGGTGGACCTTACCTCGCCCCTCACCAAGAAGATAAACCTCAAAGCTCCACTAGTGTCCACCCCAATGGATACAGTCACCGAGGCGGACATGGCCATCGCCATGGCTCTCTGCGGGGGAATCGGCATCATCCACCACAACTGCACGCCCGACTACCAAGCCAACGAAGTCCACAAAGTGAAGAAATACAAGCATGGCTTCATCAGGGACCCTGTCTGCATGGGTCCTGTCCAAACTGTTGCAGACGTCCTTGAGGCGAAGAAGACCAATGGCTTCACAGGATACCCAATCACTGAGAACGGCAAACTGGGGGGCCGTCTTATTGGCATTGTTACTTCTAGAGACATTGACTTCAGGGAGGGTGACCCACATTTAAGCCTGAAGGAGGTTATGACCCCCATTTCAGATATGATTACTGCACAGTCCGGTGTCACCCTACAGGATGCCAACTACATCCTTGAGAAGAGTAAGAAAGGTAAGTTGCCCATTATCAATGAAGCTGGAGAGCTAGTTGCTCTCATTGCCAGAACTGACTTAAAGAAAGCTCGCAGCTACCCCAATGCTTCCAAAGATTCCAACAAACAGCTGCTGGTGGGAGCCGCCATAGGAACACGTGAGGCTGACAAGGAACGCCTGAAGATGCTTGTCAATAATGGAGTAGATGTTATTGTCCTAGACTCGTCTCAAGGCAACTCCATATACCAGATTGAAATGATCAAATTCATCAAAAATACTTACCCTGAAATTCAAGTGATTGGTGGCAATGTTGTAACAAGAATGCAAGCAAAGAACCTCATAGAAGCTGGTGTTGATGCACTAAGAGTGGGTATGGGGAGTGGTTCCATTTGTATCACTCAGGAGGTGATGGCTTGTGGCTGCCCCCAAGCAACAGCTGTATACCAAGTAGCTTCCATCGCACACAAGTATGGTGTACCAGTAATAGCCGATGGTGGCATTCAATCGGTTGGCCATATTGTGAAGTCTCTAGCCCTGGGAGCATCTACAGTGATGATGGGATCTCTGCTAGCTGGTACGTCTGAGGCCCCCGGTGATTACTTCTTCTCCGACGGCGTGAGGCTGAAGAAGTATCGAGGCATGGGCAGTCTGGAAGCCATGGAGAACAAAGACGGGAAGGGTGCTGCCATGAGCCGTTACTTCCACAAGGAGACTGACAAGCACAGAGTGGCGCAGGGCGTCAGTGGCAGCATAGTGGACAAGGGCTCGGTCCTGCGCTTCCTACCATACTTACAGACAGGTGTCCAACACAGCTGTCAGGACCTCGGCGCGCGCTCCATCGATAAGCTGCGGGAGATGAGCTACTCTGGAGCCCTGAGGTTCATGAAGAGAACATACTCTGCACAGCTGGAGGGAAATGTCCATGGCCTATTCTCTTATGAAAAGAGACTGTTCTAGGTCTTTAGAAGTAATCTTGGAGAAATGAAATCAAAACTGTTAAAATTATTGAAGATTTTATATCTATTTTTTAAGGAAAGCTATGTGTATATTAAGCAAAGTGTGTATCTGTTATATAAGGTCTACTTATGTTATCAATTTTGCAACCATAAAATGTTAACAGAATATTCCACTTTGGAGAAGTATTTCTGGGAAATTATTTTTGTCAGCCATTTAATGTTTTGTATATTTTAAGCCTAGCCTATAACTGCATTTCGACTTTTTACAAATTTTGAACAATTAAAATGTTTGTATCAAAATAGTTGCATTGGTTCCTTAACAGTATGAATATTGTCAAATAAAAGAAGAATATATTTCTAATAATCACATTTTATTGGAATCATAAATGCACAAGCTGCAAAAGCATGATTATGTTTGTTTTATAATAAATATACCATTTAAGTGCTCAATAAATTATATTATCATAAAAAAATTAAGAATAACAAGTGCCACATAGATGCTTCAGAGTTTGCCTAAAATAGGGCATCCCTAAAAATTGCACATGACATCCTTGTTAGCTTCAAGCCTATCAAATAAATTAACTAAAAACAGAAAGAGAAAAGAATCACAGCAATAATTTTGATTGGTGTCATAGAACAAGTAAAATTATAAGTTTACAGAACTACTAGGATCTACACCATTTTGTCTCGTTATTGTGGGATCAGTACCTAGTCCTACCAAACTAGCAAAATAAGTACATATATAAATGTCAATACTGGTAAAACAATTTCATGACAAATCATGAGTTAAGTGAGCTGTGAACTTCAATTTCTTACACATTTATTAGTTCGCGAGATCATGGTAGTGAGTGATATTGACACTAGTTTGGCATTAAATACAAGGATAGATTTAATAACAGTCTTGTTGGATGACATCAATACATTGATGTGTCACTGATGCTGTGTGTTAATCTTGCACATAAACTTCAAGATAACCAAGCTACTGCTCTGACAAACAGAACAAAATATCATCCGCATTCTCCAAAACATAATTTGAATACAATCCACAATACGCTGATATCCTCCGAAAGGTACTTTCGGTTCAGTCCACCAAACAGCTGTAACTGTTAAAAATATGCTGATATTTTTAAACTGTGGACACACTAAGTGAAAGAACTTGTTTATATGTCAGCGAAAGCAAGTGAGGGTGTTCTGGCAGATATAATTCGTAAGCCTTCTTCCGCTTAGTATGTCGCCAGCTTAGCGCTTCTGTTGAAGCATGCTACATACGCTCAATGACATTAAAATACTAAGGAATTTCTATCTATAACGAACTCAAATACATACAACATATCTTTCTTATAAAACGTGCATCACACACCAGCCGGTACCGGAATGCACAAATCGTCAAAAAGCTATGAAAGCATAAAATCTTAACCGAGATTACATCTTAGCATACTTAAAACACACACGAGCATCGTTCATTGATTCGATACATTGCACTGTAGATAGGTATACTCAAGTTAACTTAAAACTACGACATCCTCCAAACAGGGTAACAATTCTCTTCATATATCCATTAACACTCCAGTTTACTCTGTTCTCAAACTCATACCACGCCCCGTTTAGAGAACAATCGGTTTACATAATAAGTAATAACTAACATGCTCGAATGTGCCAATTGATTAAAATGCTATCAAGATTCAACTAAAGTATCCAGCGTCCGATACAAACGGGTTTCATGGACTCCTTCCCGTTATCACATTGTTCGAAACTGAAGCTGAGATGTGCCAGTTACGTTTTATAATCATGAGGCAAACATAGTTCTTCGGATATAATAAATGATCTCAGTAGCGTGAACCACGCCACGTTAAGGTGACCCAGTCAGCTGGCCGGCAAACTATCAATCTAGCTTTATCAATGCCGCCCGTCGTACGCATCACCCAGCTTGAACAGGTTCACCCAGCTTGAACAGGTTCAAGCACCTAAGCCATGCGCTTGTTTACATTCCAGATATTTCTCACTTTATTTTTCACTTTTCACCTTAGCCATTGATTAATGAGCTGATCTGAGCAGTGAAAACTAAATAAAAATTGCCGTGAAAAATTCATCAAAAATTACCTGCCCTATTGACCTGCATAAGTTCTAGTAGGGATTACGTACTTGAACATATGTGGTCGCAGTAAATCTGGCATTGGACAAATCTATTGTGATGTTTGGTAAACCAAACAATCCATCGCACTCGTGATACTTTTCACGCTCATCCCATTATCGCTGCGGTGATTTAACCACATTATTTTCAACCTCGCCCACCACACTACCCTCGACGGCTGAAGAAGAAACTGCAGGCACAGTCCAAAAACCGATAAAATTTACCGTTTTCAAGGTCGAATTTAACACCGTGTCTCGATGAACTTCGCGAGTAGTGTCATCATCATCATCGGCCTATGCTTGTCCACTGCTGGACATAGGCCTCTCCTATAGCACGCCACTGAGCACGGTCCTCGGCTACTCTTATCCAGCTCTTGCCAGCCGCCCTGCAAAGATCATCGCGTAGTGTAGTGACCGCTTTACCTATGACAAGCCTAACCAGCACACCTCCCTCCGCACTTGCGTAAAAAACCTGCTCTAGGGGTCCAAAAGCACGTTCCTACCAGACGCAGTCACTCCAGCGTCCCGCCCACTAGCTGGTTACTCTTTAGCGTCGCCATCGGCGTCGTCAGCCTCGAACTGGGGTCCAGGCGTGACGTCATCCTCGAACACGATCTCTTCTGGGTCGGGCGCGCGAGGCAGGAACTCGTCGTCCGGGCAGATTTTCCTGAAGATTTGCTCGGCCTACGGGGAAAAGTTAAGGTTTACAGACAAATGGATTTATAACTCAGCACCAACACAGCTGTCTACAGGGTGATTTTGAAATCGTTAGAAATATTTTGAGGAAATCTTTTCACTGTGAAAAACAAGTATTATTAACGATTTATCAGTAATGGTATAACATATTTGTAAATATTCGTGATTTCCGACTTTTGTCTCCTAACTGTGAATCCTAATTCGAAGTGGTAGGAAGTACCATAACTTTGAAAAACGTTTTCTAATAAGTATGTTAAATGCTTAAGAGTCCGGTCGTCCGAAATGCGTAAACAAATAAAAAAGCAATTGAGTTGGCCGGCGCCGACCATAAGACGCTCGAACAATAGTTTTTATTTATTTATAATTCCCTGACCATCGTCATGTTGTTTGTTTATGCTTAAGTGAAGTATTATGATCATACTTTATTGCACACAGGAATAAACAATACAGGAAAGGTAACAAAAAATAATACATGTACAGAGGCGAACTTATCTCTGTGAGAGATTCCTTCCACCAAATTTTGAGAATAAAGTCACCCTGTAGTAAGCATTAATACTCTTATTTATAAAAACACTGTTCCTCAAAATACTCCTCAAATGCAGTATACATAGTCTGTGGTAAACGGAAACGGTGTTATTTATAAAAACACGATACCTACCTCTAAAACACTTCTCAGAGGCAGTTTAAATAGACTGTGGTTACATCATTTCCTTTTCTACAAACTATTGAGACTGCCTCTGAGGAGTGTTTAGGATATTTATAGAGTATTTTAGGGGAATCGTATTTTATAAATAACACCGTATTCTTTTATTCACTTTCTAGGCGGCATCATCCGGATTCGCTTGCTTTCGGTCTTAACGGGGACCGGGGAAAAAGAAGAGGTACCCAAGTACTTCTTGATATCTTGATCATGGGCAGAATACCATTGCTTAGCAGTCTTATTTTCCAGTCCGTCGAGACATTACCTAGTGTTCGGAATAAAGTAGCAACATTGTCTGTGACAGATGACACTTACTTTTGAGGTTATTGCACTTGAAAATTTTCTTGCTTGGTTGGCTCGTGGTTGAGCAAATTATACGTTTGCTGTCGTGGTGGCCCGCGGGCAACGTGATTTTGGTTAAAAATTGTGAGGCAATTGGATTGCCGGCTTTATATCTTCGCGTGGAGTGAGTTATAAAGAAGGAGGGAAGGTTCCCGAGTCATTCCTGACGATTTGTGGTGTTGACCGCGAGGTCGTGGTACCAAGAACCTGCACTGAGACGCAGTTTTCTGGGGAAGAGCGCTCTTGGGGTAGTCTGGGGAAGACTAGGGCTCCCATTAGCGATCCGGTGCAGGCATCCCGGGAGGCGCCGGCTGTCTATTCGACGAGGACCGTCGACGAATCATTGGACATTCTGTAAGTGTTTTACTCGTGTTTCAGTGTTTATTAGTATTTAATTTGGGACCAGGAGGCAGGCGGCCCTGTCTCCTTGGTCTCTGGTAGCAGAGCGGGTCCTATACCCAACATTTTCTGGTAGCAGAGCATGGTTTATCCCATAACCCTGGGGCCAAACCCGCACTTTGTAGGTTAACTTTGTTTTCGCATATTTTGTAGATAAACTTTGTATACTTACGACTATACTAACAGTTGCAATTGTTGTATGCAAGTACTATCGGTGACAAATGGTTTTGTAAAAGTTGATATGTATTGTTTTTGCTATTATATCTAGGACAGATATTACTTTATAATTTGTTCGGTTTGTACAAGACGGCTCTTGTTAAAACACTTGTCTTGTTGTAATATCTAGGACAGATATTTGTTCATAATTATATTGTTCTTGTACAAGACGGCTCTTGTTAATCTTTTATCTTTAATAAAATTGTTAGTCTTTTGTATCTTGGAAAGATGTATGTTAGTAATCTGTGGTAGGGTACCCGTTGCTATATATATATACTGTACTATTTAATATAATTTCATCTACATTGGGCCATTGTTGAGTTTTGGTATTTTGTTAGCGGGGAGCTATCAATAAATTAATATTTGTTGTCAATATTAATTACTCTAACGCGATGGCGAGGGTGTCATTGGCCAATGAATTGCGTTGGTTTACCAATGCCCAGGGGCTATTGTCACGTAGGGATCGTGACGATGCCATATTGGAACGTGCAGAACAGGTGTCTCAACGTCTCATTGAGGCGGAAGGGGCCATGAAGTCGTTGTCAGGCAGTACTCCAGCACCCACCCACGAGGTCTGGGCAGGTTATGAGCAGGACTTCACCCAGATCATGGAGATTGGTGACTCCATAGTCCAAAGGGCATCGGACATCAGGAGACAACGTGAGGGTCATGTTGTACCTACTCATACACCCAGGGAGGATTTAGTAAGCATCACAGGTAGGCTGCCCACCCTACAGCTGTCACATTTTGGAGGCGCTGTGGAAGAATGGGTTCCATTTAAAAATATGTTTACATCTCTAGTGGACTCTAGAGGAGACTTGTCTCGTGGACAAAAAATGGCATATTTGTTGTCCACTCTGGAGGGCGAAGCGAGGTCGCTCGTCCAACATCTCAAGGTCGAGGACGACCACTACAGCATTGCGTGGGAGTTACTGAACACGCGATACCAGAACGTGCGCCTATTGGCTGATGCGCATGTCAGTCAGCTATTGGCTTTGCCCAAGCTGACCAACCGGTCACAATTGAGGCTGCAGTTGTTGACCCCAATTACAGTGGCCTGTAATGCACTGAGGACGTTGGGACTGCCCGTGGACGAGTGGTCCTTTCTCCTCGTGCACATTACTTTAAGTAGGTTGCCGACAGACATGCGTTCTAGGTTCGAACGGGAGTCTGCGGAGCGCGATGTCAACGCGTTGCCTAAATTCGTGGACCTCATTCAGTTCCTCGAATATGAGGCCAGGGTCGTGGAGACCTCACAACCGGACTTGAGGCAGTCAGCGGCGCCGACGTGTGGATGTGGCGCCTCACAGGGGCGCAGGGCGTCTCAGCCAGCGCAGCCGCTGCGAAGACGCACTACGGCGCGCTTGGCGGCACTGGCGGCGGCCGGGAAGGACTCGGCTTGTTTGCAGTGTGGGCACGCGGGCCATACTCTGCTGAAGTGCCACGACTGGCAAGGGTTGCCAGTTGCTGATAGGCGGCGCATGGTGAAGCGCAATAGCCTGTGCTTTGGCTGCCTGGGGGACCACTTTGAACGGAACTGCCCCAGGCCCCAGCGTTGTCGTGCATGCGGCGGGCCGCACCACTTAATGTTGTGTGCCAACAGGTCGGGAGCGGACTCTCCGACGGCACAACAGCGGCGCCCTACGGGCGGGGGCCCCTCAGGGCGAGGCCCCCCGTCCGATGGGAGGAGGAGTCCTCCACGAGGCGCACCCCCACACCGGGAGCTGAGCCAGGTACCTGCGCGTGGACCCATGGGGGGCCCCGCACCTGCGGGTTACCATGCAGCCGGCCCGAGTGTGAGTTGGGCCCCTACGGGCGGGGGCCCGATGGTTGACACGGGGAGAGGGCCTCCTTTCTGCGCACCGGTTCCTGCGCGCGCTGGCGTGGAGCAGCGCGGCCCAGGGGTGCCGCAGCGGTACTCTCCGCCGTGCCACGAGTACCCACGGCTGGAGTACCACCCGCCGTATTACAGGTACGGTAGGGCTGCAGGGTATACCCTGCCTAGGATGGCGATGTGCACTCGCCAGCCACAGTACGAGCAGGGGCCCCCCTACGGGAGGGGGAATCTGTAGCTAGCCTGCCCCTCTGCAAGCGCAGAACCGAGGACGGTTCTGCTGCCCACCGCGGTGGTCCGCGTATGGGGCCCCCAGGGAGATTCGGTTAGGGTTAGGGCCCTGCTAGATTCGGGGGCCCAGGGATGTCTATTATCAACACGAGTGGCCGAGCAATTAGGTTTAGGGCTGGGTGCCCCCTCGGTGCCCCTCTTGGGAATTGGCGGTGTGAAGGTTCCGCGTTTGGCTGGGCAGACGTACTTCACCTTTTCGTCGGTACACTCTTCTACGCTGAGGATTTCGGCTATGGCCATGGTAATGGATACCATTGTAGGATGGCAGCCATCTACAGATCTCCCCTCAGGTATAAAGTTGTGTACGTCGGATCTGGATCTGGCCGATCCACTTTTCTACCATCCCGCTCCAGTGGATCTACTCCTGGGCTCGGATGTATTAGGATGGGTCCTACTAGGCACCCAGAAGGTTCTGGGGCCCTCTTCACTGGTGGCAGTGTCGACAATTTTTGGATTTTCTGTAATGGGGCCAGTCTTTGAGGACTCGACTCCGGACGAGTCGAAGGTCATTGCGTCTGCATCTCTTGCCAAGGCGATGCAAAGATTTTGGGAAGTTGAGGAGCCTCCCATGGTTCCAAGGGTGGATCCGGACCATGAGGAGTGTGAGGCCTTTTATCAAGCCAATACGTCGCGGCTGACGTCCGGCCAATTCGTAACTAGGTTACCGTTCATTGCTTCTTCTCCTGTTCTAGGGCAGTCCAGGGCACTGGCGGAGAAACGACTGCTGGCCATGGAACGGCGCATGCGGCGTGACCCCGTCCTTCGCGATAAGTACATTGAGTTTATGCGCGAGTATGAGGCATTGGGCCACATGTCTCCGGCTCGAGTTGATTGGAGCTCAACTGAGCATTATTTCTTGCCTCACCATGCGGTGGTGAAGGCGTCGTCAGGTAAGCTGAGGACCGTATTTGACGGCTCAGCCCCCACGTCGACAGGGGTGTCATTAAATCAGTGCTTGCATTCCGGTCCCAAGTTGCACAGGGATGTCGTGGACATTATACTGAACTTTAGAAGACATCAGGTGGTGTTTGGAGCGGACATCCGGATGATGTTTCGGCAGACGGTTATCCACCCAGATGACAGGCGTTTCCAGCTGATTCTCTGGCGTGAACACCCGGAGGACCCGGTGACTGTCTACGAGCTCAACACCAACACATATGGGTTGAAGTCCAGCCCTTATATTGCCATTCGCTGCTTGTTAGAGTTGGCAGAGCGGGAACGGGCCCGCTTTCCCCGCGCAGCCGCCGTGTTGGCACGCGACCTTTATGTTGACGATGTGTGCACCGGGGCCCAAAGTATCGAGGAGGCTCTCATACTGCGGGATGAATTGATTGCCATTCTAGCAGCCGGAGGCTACGAGCTGCGGAAATGGTTGTCTAACGAGCCGGGTCTGTTGGAGGGTATCCCGGAGGATCACCAACAGAACCCTAATTTGTTTGAGGACGTGGAAGATCCCAACATGATAGCGGTGTTAGGAATGCAATACCAACCCGGTAACGATATTTTCACGTTCCAGGTGGACCTGGAGCACCAGAGGGTCTGGAGTAAACGGACAGTGCTGTCCACCATAGCTCGTATGTTTGATCCGAACGGGTGGATTAGCCCAGTGATCTTCCTGGCCAAGTGTCTGCTGCAGCAGCTCTGGATTATGGGCGTCTCGTGGGACGAGCCGCTCATCGGGCCTCCACTGGACACCTGGCTTGCGCTGATATCTTCGATGAAGGAGGTCAACCGGGTTGCCCTGCCTCGTCGGATTTTGCCGCCGGGCAAGTATCAGGCAAGTCTGCATGGGTTTTGTGATGCATCCGAGCGGGGGTACGCTGCGGTAGTGTATCTACGTACGGTTGATTCCGAGGGTCGGGTCAACGTCGTTTTACTCTTGGCAAAGAGCAAGGTGGCTCCTATTAGAACTCGTCTGACCATACCTAAGCTAGAGTTGAGCGGAGCTCATCTGTTGTCCAGATTGTTAAGCCACGTCTCTCGTGAGCTGGCTGCCACCATTGACATCCGGGATGTCTTTGCATGGTCAGACAGTCAAGTCGCGCTGGCATGGTTGCGCGCGGCGCCACATACTTTGGAAATCTTCGTGGGAAACCGGGTTTCCCAGATACAGAACATTGGCATCACCATCATCTGGAGACACGTCCCAGGTGATTGGAATCCAGCTGACTGTGCTTCCCGGGGCTGCACAGCTCCGGAATTGGTGTCTCATCCACTTTGGTGGGGACCAGCCTGGTTGGAGGAACCAGAGACTTCGTGGCCTGTCCAGCAGGTGGACAGGTCGATTCAAGTTTTGCCTGGCGTGCGGGTGCACGCCCTGGCTGTGGAGACGGCCTTGGATCCCGACTGGCTGCCTGGGCGGTATAGCAGTCTGGATAAACTGCTGGCGGTTACCAGCTGGATTAAAAGATTTGTTCGCAACTGTCGAAATCCGAGTGATAAACATTTGTCCCCAGTTGTGAGTGCAGAGGAACGTCGGAACGCGCTGCTGCACTGGATTCGCATCGTGCAGGTGGACCGCTTCGAGGCTGAACTTCGGATCCTGCGCGAGGGTCGCACCAAGCTCAAGGGAGCGGTCGCCAGGTTAAATCCTTTTACGGATTCGGAGGGACTTTTGCGTGTTGGGGGTCGGCTTCGGAAAGCTGACCTGCCTTACGGAAGCCGCCACCCCTTGTTGTTACCAAAGGATGGACCTTTGGTAAAGCTCTTGGTGTCGGATCGACACATTCGTAATGCCCATGCCGGATGTGGGGCATTATTAGCTATCCTACAAAGGGAGTTTTGGATATTGTCTGCTCGAAGAGTCATTCGAAGCGTCCTCTTTCAGTGTGTACCTTGTTACAGAGTGAAGGCTTCACTCATGCAGCCGCAGATGGGAGATCTGCCGCCGGACCGAGTTAATCAGTCTCGGCCATTTGAGGGAGTCGCAACGGACTTTACGGGGCCGTTTTCAGTAAAAACGACCACCCTTCGCAACGCTCGGGTTGTGAAGGCTTACCTATGCGTGTTTGTATGCTTGGCCACCAAGGCTGTCCACTTGGAAGTAGTTTCAGCATTGTCTACTGAGGCCTTCGTCGCCGCTTTGGATCGTTTTGTGTCGCGCAGAGGCCTGCCCTCACTTATTCGCTCCGACAATGGCTCAAATTACAAGGGTACCATAAACTATCTAAAGGATGTTAATGTATTTTTAGAAAATAATGGTGATAGTTTAAGTCAAATCCTCGCCCGGAAAGGGGTAACTTGGCGGTTTAGTCCCCCAAATTGCCCTCACTGGGGAGGTATCTTTGAAGCTGCCGTCAAGTCAGCTAAGACTCACCTCCGCCGCGTGATCGGAGAGACTGTCCTGACGTTTGAGGAGCTTGTTACTGTGTTTTGTAAAGTAGAGGCGGTCCTCAATTCTCGTCCTCTCTGTCCCCTGTCCCCTGATCCAAACGACCTAGAGGTCCTGACTCCTGGCCATTTTTTGATTGGGCAGCCACTTACTGCGCTGCCAGAATATCCATGGAGGGATGAACGTACGTCACGGTTGTCACGTTTTCAAATGTTGCAACAAATGGGCCAGGACTTTTGGAATCGTTGGTCGGTTGAATACCTGCATCTGTTGCAGCAAAGGGTGAAGTGGACCGACAGGACCGAGCCTCCTAGGGAAGGGGATTTGGTACTTTTGAAGGAGGCCAATTGGCCATCCTTGTTTTGGCGCCGGGGGCGCATTTTAAAGTTGCTATTTGGGGAGGACGGAACTCCACGCGTCGCGGATGTGTTGGTCGATGGTTCGATTCTGCGACGAGCCGTAGCAACGCTCTCTCGTCTCCCGGTTGATTAGGCTAGCGGCCTGAGCCTCTCAGCCCGGAGCGGGGGGATGTTCGGAATAAAGTAGCAACATTGTCTGTGACAGATGACACTTACTTTTGAGGTTATTGCACTTGAAAATTTTCTTGCTTGGTTGGCTCGTGGTTGAGCAAATTATACGTTTGCTGTCGTGGTGGCCCGCGGGCAACGTGATTTTGGTTAAAAATTGTGAGGCAATTGGATTGCCGGCTTTATATCTTCGCGTGGAGTGAGTTATAAAGAAGGAGGGAAGGTTCCCGAGTCATTCCTGACGATTTGTGGTGTTGACCGCGAGGTCGTGGTACCAAGAACCTGCACTGAGACGCAGTTTTCTGGGGAAGAGCGCTCTTGGGGTAGTCTGGGGAAGACTAGGGCTCCCATTAGCGATCCGGTGCAGGCATCCCGGGAGGCGCCGGCTGTCTATTCGACGAGGACCGTCGACGAATCATTGGACATTCTGTAAGTGTTTTACTCGTGTTTCAGTGTTTATTAGTATTTAATTTGGGACCAGGAGGCAGGCGGCCCTGTCTCCTTGGTCTCTGGTAGCAGAGCGGGTCCTATACCCAACACCTAGTATGAATAGTCTGTTAGATAACGTATCTGGAACCAAGGACCAAAACAAACAAACAAAACCAAACAGAAACTTATCAAAAGATAGTGAAATAGCCCTTAAATAAATAGTTTTATCTAGAGTTCGTACAACAATCAGGGCTGACTTCGTAATGAAAGTTGTTTGTACTAGCAGGGCGTCCATTGCGAATTCTAGAAAAAAACGCTTTCTTTGCTTGAATAAGCATGATAAATTAAGCTTGATTAAGTTTTTTTTGATTAAAAAATACGAAAATATTTTTTCATGTAAATATCTGTAAGTGCCAGGTTGTCACTTTAATTTCAACAAAACCGGCCAAGTGCGTGGCGGGCCACGCACAGTGTAGGGTTCCGTAGAAACAAGGGTTTTTACCTGCTTCACAGAACTAACAACTTCATCAAAGTAAGTTTCCTTTTTATAAGATTTTTTTGTTTTATTTATTTTATTGTACACATCAGAAAACATACATACTCTCAAAATTAATAAAATCATAAATGAATCGTGTGATTTTAAAACGACACATGTCATTTCATTACAACTTTGCAGGAAATAGAAAAAACTGTTTTATTCAAATACTAATATCTACAACAGCAATATTTTAGCATATTATATTGATTTCTGTATGAATAAACTACATTTTTTTTTCTAATGTAAATCAATAGGTAGGTGTAAATAATTTAATTAAAAAAAATGAGCAAGTGTTATTTTAAAAACACATGTGACTTGTGTTGTTTTAAAATCACACGATTCAAATATACTTAAATTAGGAAACAAAATAATAATAATAAATTCACCATGGGCATCGTCAACAGATTAAATAGGTCACATTATAAAAATTCAACACAAATAACTTACAGCATAAAAAACAAAACTATAATGCTATAAGTTATTTGTGCCATAGCAAAGCAACCTTTTTAGTCACTCCGGGCCATATCTGATACAAATGTCCCCATAACACTAGCTGCAGTACTACTTTGAACAGCCAGGGAGATCCGTTGCATGAGATATGCCGTAGAGCGCCGCCAATCCAATCCAAGCCGCGGTCCCTCAAAGTATAAGTTGGTCGCCTATTACTCGTTAATTTGTAAAGTGATAATTAGGCAAGATATAAAAATAAAAATATTGCCGTATCATTTGTAATTTCGAATATTTTATTACGCAGAGTATTGTCTATAGTTTGAACACTCCGTTTTTAGTCCTTCTTTGTTTTATTTCATAATTCAACCTTTACAGGGTTACACCTAAACGTGACAGGGTCACGCGAACAGCGGTGTAGCGAAGCGATAGAACGCCGCCTTCTCATTCGGGAGGTGATGGGTTCGAATCCCGGCATGTACCAATGACTCTGTTTTCTAAGTTACGTACATTTGTAAAGTTATAGTAGCAATACTACTCGCTAACCGTGAAGGAAAACATCGCGAGGAAACGCTAGTATCTGAGGTATTTACATACCTCAGCACTTGCTACGTACAATGGCCCAATTATGAGGTTAAGGGCGGGTTTCTGAATTGAGAATTTCACTAAGTAAATACTTAAGTAACATTCTGTCACGCTCTTTTCTGAGAAATTTGAAGAGACAGATCTACAGTTAACTATTTACTTATCGAAATTCTCAATTCAGAAACTGGCCCTAAGTGAGGAAATCTCCAGTCGAACGAGAACTATGTACCTAGTTCTCGCAAATAAGCGATAACCCAAAACACGTTGACATTTAGGCCCATCGCTTATCAGCATTAGAATACGGACAGATTCGCTTATCTGGAATAACAACGACGTAATTACATTTTTGCAAATTTAACAGGAGAAGATTTCGACACTGGTTTTACAGAAACTAGAATGAATCTGTATTATAATGCATAATGCACCATTTGACTGAAATTAATAGAAATTCAAGTGTCGCTTTTTCCTCATGTTTAAGTTCCCTTTAGGAGTATTATAAACACATTATACCTACATAGGTAGCCCATTTTTTCAAAAACGTAATTCCGTGTTTGTTGTTCCGGAAGAGCGAGATGTCACCTGCTGATATTTACGTGAGAAAGTCTGAAGAGAAGATCCCAACTTTATATAAACCTGTTAGTAATTTTATTAAGTAGGTACAGTTTGTTATCCAGCATAAACTGTAATCACCACCACATTCCCAAATTGCCATTGTATTTTTTATTTCATCATCATCATTCAGCCTCAAGAAGTCCACTGCTGGACATAGGCCTCCTCCATGGATTTCCAAAATACCGGTTGGAAGCGGCTTGCATCCAGCGTCTTCCTGCCACTTGGATGAGGTCATCTGTCCATCTTGTGGCTGGTCGTCCTACGCTGCGCTTGCCGATATGTGGTCTCCATTCGAAAACTTTTCGGCCCCATCGGCCATCAGTTCTGCGTTCGAAAACTTTTCGGCCCCATCGGCCATCAGTTCTGCGTGCTATGTGCTTATGTGCAATAAATGTATTAAAAATAATAATCCACTCCTATGCAAGTAAAAGCAATTCCTAATAACGAGGAAACTGGAAATGAACATCCTTATGTTGAGATGCAATATACCACAAATTTCTAAACTACATAAATAAGATATGCACGACTCCATTGAATCATTAGTACATGCCGGGATACCAACTCACGACCTCTTGAATCTGCGGCCACCGTTCTATCTAACGTTGCCACCGCTTACATATGGAGTTGAATAACAGCGTAAAGTAATGTCATACTTTATTGCACACAAAACATTGAACAGGACATTACATAAGAAATAGCATATATAAAGGCGAGCTTATCTCTGTAAGAGATTTCGGCGAACGAAGCCAGATAAAGATTGTAAACAATCTAACCGTTACTAAGTTACAATGCGATAGCCAGATATTATTATATCTGTCCTTATCGTTCGCCGTAACAATCAGTCGGTCGACGACAGCTGTCGTTGCCTAATTCGTGGTACAGAAGAGGTGCCAGATGCTGTGCAGATGATGTGAACATTTGGGCCGCCCAAATGAAGGGAATGTGGGAATCCATAATGAAGGAGTTCATTTTCCCGGCACATAATCTTCATAAAATCACGGTCTTACAATACCCGAAATAAGTTAAAAGGTAAAGGTTAATAGTGTGGCGGGAAGTTCAAATGAGAGTTTTTTTTCTTTAGCTAAACAGCTGTGCTGCCAAAACAAATTTCAAACTATTTCTACCCATCATCATCATCATCAGCCATTTGACGCCCACTGCAGGACATAGGCCTCCTTCGTGGTTTTCATACCCATGAGGGGTTTTGCCATAATCGCCACGCTTGGCAGGCGGCAACAATTTCTACTATTGAACATTAATTCAATACAAATAAAAAAGAATAGATCAGCATGTTTCATGCGTTTCTTCAAACTTAGTATTTATGAAAATAGTCGAAGATTCAGTTTTTTTTTAAGAAGTTGCTTTAAACGATCAAATTTCCAAGGCATATTTGAGAAAAAATTTACCTATCCCCTAGTTCCGTACCCGAAGCGTGCCAAACCGGTCCCTGTTACTAAAACTTCACTGTCCGTCTGTCCGTCCGTCTGTCTGTCTGCCAGGCTGTATCTCATGAACCGTGATAGCTAGGAAGTTGAAATTTTCACAGGTGGTATATTTCTGTTGCGCTATAACAACAAATACTAAAAACAGAATAAAATTAATATTCAAGGGGGCTCTTATACAACAAACGTAGTTTTTCGCCGTTTTTTGCTCGATACTAATAACGGCAACAATATTCGCTTGAAATATTCACACAATATTTAATTCTGTGTTCGCTTCAAAAATAATTAAATTTAAATTAAATACATATTTAAGGGGGGGCTCCCATACAACAAACGTGACTTTTTGCCGTTTTTTCGCGAAGTGCATGCCGGCTCGCGTACGGAACCCTCCGTGCGCGAGCCGGCATGCACTTGGCCGGTTTTTTATTTACAGCGGACGTATTTTACAATGGACTCTACTGACGAATCATTTTCATGTGATACAAACATCGACAAGTTAGAATAGGAAGTTATAAAATTCTACTCGTATAATTTCTTTAAATAAAAATGTTATGAACCCCTGAAAGTTTCTTCACATTCTTTATGTCAGACGGCGAAACGCCTAAACTAATCGGCTCGACAAAAAGTTCCAAGCAAATTTACTGTCGTTTCGCGAGAATACTCGCTAGAATGCTCGCTAAGACGCTCCCGTTTATTTTGTGAGCTTTTACATGTAATGAACATTCCCTAGATTGCTCAAGTCTATCATCATCATTATCATTAGCCATTTGACGCCCACTGAAGGACATAAGCCTCCCTCATAGTTTTCCAACCTTCGCGGCCTTGTGCCGCCCGCATCCAGCGACTCCCCGCCACCGTAACCAGGTCGTCAGACCATCTGGTGGGGGGCCTGCCCACGCTGCGTCGTCCAGTCCACGGTCGCCAGGTCAGAACTTTTCGCCCCAACGGCCATCAGTTCTCCGAGCTATGTGCCCCGCCCACTGCCACTTCAGCTGAGCAATTCTTCGAATTATATCAGTAACTCGGGTTCTTCTGCGGATCTCCTCATTCCTGATTCGATCACGCAGTGAAAGTCCTAAAATAGATCTCTCCGTTGCTCGCTGGGCGACCTTGAACCTTCTTATGAGGGCCAGGTCTCACATCCATAAGTCATCACTGGTAACATACATTGGTTATACACCTTTGTCTTGAGATACTGAGGTATTTTGGACGCGAAAATGTGTTTTAGTTTCCCGAACACTGCTCATCCGAGTTGGATTCGACGAGTGACCTCTTTCTCGAAGTTGGACTTACCTAACTGGCCGGTTGTCCCAGTTAAACCCAGTTAGTGGTCGACAACTTCGAGGTCAGAGCCGCCAACGTGGATAGGAGTGGGTGCTACGTGGGAGTTCGACATTATCTTAGTCTTGTCTATCTTCATTTTAAGACCCACTCTGTTAGAGGCTCTGTTCTGGTCATTGAGCATTGAACTCAAATCTTCCAGGGTCTCCGCCATAATCACTATGTCATCGGCGAGATAGAACCCCAGTTTCTCGTACACTACCACGCTGTTAATCTACTGTTAACTGTGTTTGGTCAATTGACCAAAGTGCATACAAAAAAAAAACCACTGACAACTGTTAACAGTAGATTAACAGCGTGTTAGTGTACGAGAAACCGGGGGCAAGTCTATCAGCAGCTTTAAATAGGTCTAATTGCGATTATTTTTTATGTAGCCAATATAGGTACATGCTACTGCAGGGCACAGGCCTTCTCTCAGAGAGAGAGATAGGCTTAATTACCACACGTTCCCACCGCGGATTGGTAATTTCAAGTGCTGAGGTATGCGAACACGTTGAGGTATGTAACACTTAGGTTTCCTCACGATGTTTTCCTTCAACGTTAGCGAGTGGTATTGCTACTATAACTTAACAATGTACGTAAATTAGGAAACAAAGTGAGTGGTACATGCCGGGATTCGAACCCACGACCTCCCGAATGTCAGGCCGACGTTCTACCGCTGCGCTACCACCGTAGATATTTGTGTGTATTATTTGGAGAAAATATAGGCACAGATAATAAATATTTTATGTTTTACAATATTGGGTATGGCCTTATCTGCCCTATGAAACATTTCTCACTTATAGTTCAAGCAAGTAGTGTAAAAGCGGCAGGCGCTTACTATTGTCTAACATGCTTTTTATGTCTCATTATGTGCCTTGGTTGCTATCTTTATTTATCATTTTAGTCGCCTTGACACTTGAAAAAAAATTAATTAACTGATTAATATTATTCATCTGACTTTTTTTCTGACCCTACAAGTCATCACTGTCGCGTAACGCAACTACAACATTCTAATTTTTTCCTAACAGCATTTTATAACAGTTAAAACAGCTAAAATTTTTTCCTAACAGCATTTGAACCGGACAACAAGAATATTCTTATCTTATGTTACCTGCGCGACGGCGCGGTCGAAGTCCAGCTGGGCGTCGGGCCCGGAGCAGACGTGTACGTTGTCCAGGATGCTGGCGACGGGCGCGCTCGTGTCTTTCACGTTGTAGAAGAGGGACCACAGGCACTGCCAAGGACAAATAATCTGTTTTTAGGTTCGTCCTGGGCGAAGTTAGAGTCCGTGCATCGCGGTCGATCGCAGCCGCGCGCTATCACGTACGACTGGCGCGCGCGGCTGATGCTAATTCGGAAATAGTGGCGCCATACACTGACTATTTTCGCGCGCGGCTGCGATCGGCCGCGATGTAGGCCCTGGTTCAAATGTGAAGAGCGTGTACAGATAAATTCTGCGACGACGCAAACGTACTTTTGTTTGAACTTTATTTGCCCTCCCCACTCCCTCGTTTTAACACAATTTTGGGCTGGCTGGTAGAAATTTCTGTTGAAATAAATCCGCCTTTGCACGTAATTTATATCACATGTTTTTTAAGTTTTTATTTATGTTAATGTTTTTTTTTATGGATTAATAAAGTGTAACAAACAAGCGTCGTTAAATGGTAACGTCATACAAAACTGTTCCGTTTTAAATTTGAACTGGTCAATTAGTATTTCTTCTCTCTCTCTCTCTCTCTCTCTCTATCTCTCTCTCTCTCTCTCTCTCTTCTATCTCTCCTATCTCTATCTTAATTTTTAGTGCTTAATCAGCAGTGGAAAAATCGAATAAAAGGCCGACTCGCACCACTCTTCTTAAATTTAATGTCACTTAAGTCGCCATTTAAATCGACTTCTGTATGATGAATTTTAGTTAAATGCTGTTTAAGCCACATTTAAGAAAGTGGCGCAAGTCAGCCTTAGAGTCTGTCTCCTAATCGCTCGATAGGATCTGTGAAAGCTCCGTTTCCACACAAAACGATCACTTGTCCTGGTCCCAAACTAGAATACGCTATGCTATGGTAACCGTGCTAGAGGTCGCGTCTCCCAACTGAGCTAGTGGGCAAGTGCAGGCATAGGCGAAATTTCGAACCTCTTTACAAACTTCTCTGTATTACGTACAGGCAGCGACATCTGGCTGAAGTAATTTACATCACTTGCAGCCCCGAGCCTAAATGCATGGGTAGAATTTTCAGCCTCTAAATAGGTTTTTAAAATTGTCCTCAGTACGGATTAGTGCAACAAAAAAGAATTTAAAATGTGTCTATGTTATTTTTATCGAATGAATCTTCCTCTTTACTTTCGCTTCAATGTTTCGGAGGTATGTGATGGTTTGAGGAGTGACGGGTCTTGGGGAACGCCTGGTAAATGGTAGGTAGTTTAATTTACATGTGTAATTATCTAAGTACATAGACAGATAGAATATTCTTTATTGTGCACAGAAATAAATAAGTAGATACTATAAATAAACTTGCATATTAAAATCCCGGACCATAACGCAACTTTTCTATTAATTTATGTACAGCAGTAGACCCAGCTGCAGGGCCTTAATGCTGTTAATGCATTGCAGACTATTACAGTACAATGACAAGGCGTCGATTTCATTACGCTGCCACTTCAAGTCTACGCGCAGCACACGTACGTACCAGGGCCTCACGAATTGATGGTTTACTATGACAATTCGATGTACAATCGATTCTAAGCCGACTAAGCTGTCAGGATGGTATAGGTGCTGGGCAAGCCTACTCCATCTAAAAAAAACAATGTCCCAGGCACTGCACTGTCCGAGTGGTCCCCTCACCCATCCGTGCGTGAAGGTGCCAATGGAGTACGCTGTACGCTGTATAAATTATTTATTTATTTATTTTAATTCTTTATTGCACTAATTATGCGTGCTTAATGCAAGAAGCATAAATCATCTCATTACGTAGATGCAAAGGCCAAAGGTTTTTCGAATTGTACATTGCATAGCCGTTTAACCCACAGAATAACAATTAGTAACAGAGCGTTGGTAGCCTATTGGGTAGAACATTGGACTCGGAAGCGAGAGACCCAGGTTCGATTCCCAGTGCGGGCATGTACCTATGACTTTCTTTTCTAAGTTATGTACATTTGTGAAGTTATAGTAGCAATACCACTGGCTAACAGTGAAGGAAAACACCGTGAGGAAACCTGAGTGTCTGAGCTATTCACATACATCAGCGCTTGAAATCGCCAATCCACAGTGGGCACGCGTGGTGATTAAGCCCATACTCTCTCTCTCTCTGAGAGGTCTGTGCCCTTGAGTGGGACTTACATAGGCTACTTATAATAAGAATATTGGTACTTGATTGGTACTAATGGAATGGACATCGAATTGTCATAATAAACTATGAATTGTAGTTTTATGAAACGCGGCCTAAACCGTTATTGTATCTGTCATTGAGATCAAGAAATCAAACATTTATTTCAACTAAAGAATTTACATTCACTTTGCTGTATGTGAATGTACAATGTTATTGTTAGAGTTTTAGTGGAGAAATAGACAGCGAAAAATAACTTCTCTGTGACTATCTTAAATCTAATGATTCACAATAAACGCTCGTTTCATTTCAAAGCATAAGTTGGTACGAATACCTACCTAACGAGATCCCATGAGTGTATTCGACAACTTGCAATTCTAAAACGTTTGTATTGTACTATATGCACTAACAGTGTCGAGGTCCATGGCTGTACCTTAGGCTTATCCCCTTCGACAGTCTGGTCGCCGCCGCTCATGTCGAAGATCCGCTCCGCGTAGGGCTTCAGGTCCGTCTCTGCATCCTTCACCTTGTCAGCAATCAGGTACACCACGACTGGGGGCAACAGATGACAGTTGTAGCACAGTTAATTTAAGAAAGGAACTGAATAACACAATATAACTGCCTCGTTGCACTAGCCGTTGAGGCGCTTAACTACCAAAACAGAGGTCGTGGGTTCGGTGCCCACTAGAGGCCGCCGTACATTTGTACAAACGGCCTCAGTCTGGGTGTATTTCCATGTTTGTGATGTCCTTGCCTGGTTACCATAGCACAGGGTATCCTAGTTTGGGACCAGGTCAAGTGATTGTGTTGTGTGGAAGTTATTATTATTATTCTCTTTATTTATTTTCATAACTTAGAATAGGTTTATAAAATCAATATAAGAAGTAAAAAATATAAAAAAATACAAAATATATTTTATAAACCTATCCTAGTTGGCCACCGGTAACGGAGCTAGGCTCAAGCTACCGGTGGTTAGGGCTGCAGAGAGAGAAAATCCGGACGATGCGCGCCGTGTCCAAGAGCACCGCCTTCTGTATCTGCCCCTTGATCCAGCCATCTAGCGAAAGAGCCTTAACTCCTGAACTGCCCTCGCGGAATGGAACGTATAGGTGGCCCATATCTGTGTCGCGGCAGACGATTGGTTCAGATGTTGGTCAAGACTCTTCGCTATGAGACCGTTCGCCGATACGACTATCAAACAATGGTTGTAGAATCCACATCCCATAAGGCGGTAACCTCGTGGGCCAAATCAAGGTACTTGCTAAGCTTGTCCTTCTCGGCCTTCACGAGGTTCTCGTCATGCGGGATGGTGATGTCGACGAGCACTGTCTGGCGCATCAATCGATCTGTCAGCACAATGTCAGGCTTATTGGCAACAATAGTCCTGTCCGTGATGACAGACCGATCCCAATAGAGCGTAGCATGACCATTTTCGAGAACCGGCGCCGGTGTGTACTTATAGTACGGCACCTCGGATTCGACAAGACCGTATCGGAGAGCAAGTTGCTGATGAATAATTTTGGGTACTAGATTATGCCTGTGCAAGTACTCACCGTTAGCCAGATGAGAACAAACGGAAATAATATGCCTGAGTGACTCCCCGGGACGGCGATATTTCCGATAATTATTCGTCATCATGACTTCGTCAGCAATTGCATAGACAAAACCTTCGGTTTCCCCAAAAAGGTCACCGAAACGTAGCCAGTTCACCGATGCGAGCAGGTCCACATCGGGCCCTGTCAAGGCCCGATAGAACCGCCCGTGAAGCTCCTTGCTCTTCCACACGTTCTTGCGACCCTCGATGCTGAGCACCGTTGGCTTGCGCCAGTTCTCGTTTGCCAAGGAGAGCGGCGTGAGACTCCTGTCCACTGACACAACGTCCCGATGCAACCCACACTCATTGTTAAGGAAATATTCCCTGAGACTACACACCTCGCGGTTGTGGAGATTTTTGGCGTTTAAAAAGCCGCGACCTCCACACTTACGCGGGATGTATAGTATTATTATTATCGGCAATATTTGACGAGCGAGAGGCAAACAGTCGTCTAGTAGCTTTTTTTTAATTAACAGTATTATAACAAACCACAGCGGTCGTAGCCTAGTGGGTAGAACATCGGACTCGGAAGCGAGAGACTCAGGTTCGATCCCCAATGCGGGCATGTACCTATGACTTGGTTTTCTAAGTTATGTACATTTGTGAAGTTATAGGGAAGAGCGGGTGATCGTGCTCTTCCACTATAAAGGGAAATTTCCCGCCAGGCAGATCGTATGCCAGGGGACGGCCGGTCCGACTGATGTTCGTCGGACGTTATATTTATGGTATGTCATATGAAACATTTTGCTTGCGCGATGTAGGAATGTTGGAGTTTATAGTGCGCGCGCAGAGTTGACATGTGCTCGCCACATCACTCCCCTTCAAGACCGTAGCTACGCATAGCTAGGTCTGATAGGAATCGAAGTCTGTGCTCTAAAGCCTGCAAGTGCCAGGAGGCGCTGAGTCAGTGAGTCGACTAGCGGTTGAGGGTTTTCGGCGGCTAACAGTCACTTCACCGGCGACAGTACCATGGGGTCCGCGCATGTGGTAGGAACCGGTGAAGGCTGCTGTACCACTGGCAACGTGCGCTGTTGCTGTGTGGCTGCCGTGCCGAGGGGTTGGGGGAGATCACCATCAGTACCAGTAGTCGGTGCGTTGACTGTAGTGGAACTGATGAGGTGAGAGGAAAGAGAATGCTGGCCTTGCTTTGAGACTGATTGTATGTGGGGTGCTGCGAGAGCGAAGGAAGGTTGACAATGTTCTGTCGGGGGTCACCACTATAGGGAAGAGCGGGTGATCGTGCTCTTCCACTGTAATGGGAAATTTCCCGCTAGGCAGATCGTATGCCTGGGGACGGCCGGTCCGACTGATGTTCGTCGGGGTTCTCTGCCTTTTTGCAGAAACATTTTTGGCCGATTTTCATTTGGCAACTAACGTTTCGAAGAATATTATTTTGCGGAATAATCATTTGCCAACTTTTCTTATTATTTTTTTTTATTTCCCAACCTCGCAGTTGCCAACTGTTTGTTTGGTTTGCTTTTTATAATGACATTTTTTCAAAATGCCAACTTTTAAGTAGCGTATGTTTTACAGAAGGTTAGGGCAAACCTATAGATTAACCTAAAGGTTAGGAAAATCTAGTAAAATGGATAGAATTTTCCTAGCACTCGCGGGCCGCTGCCGCAGCACGCTCGCTTCGCTCGCTCGGCTCGTGCGTGTGTTGGTCACAGTTCTAACCTAACCTAACCTATAGGTTTGCAAAAAAAAAAAAACTAGTAAAAGATTTGAAAAATAATAAATACCCAAAACGTTTTGTTTCATTATAATAATCAGCTTAACAACAATCCTACCAAATGAAACGTTGCCATACAAAAATTTGTAAATCGTTTGTTGTCAAAGTGAAAAATAGGTGAAATGTTGGTTGGCAAGTGATAATCAGCGTAACAATTTTCTGCGAAAAGGCAGGATCCCGTTCGTCGGACGTTATATTTATGGTATGTCATGTGAAACATTTTGCTTGCGCGATGTAGGAATGTTGGAGTTTATAGTGCGCGCGCAGAGTTGACATGTGCTCGCCACAAAGTTATAGTAGCAATACCACTCGCTAACAGTAAAGGAAAACATCGTGAAGAAACCTGGGTTCTGAGCTATTCACATACCTCAGCGCTTGAAATCGCCAATCCGCGGTGGGCACGCATGGTGATTAAGCCCATACTATCTCCCTGAGAGAAGGCCTGTGCCCTACAGTGGGACGTATATAGGCTGCTTATGTATAACAAACCCGTGGAAGTCGTACAGCGCGACAGTCGTTCGCGTGAATTCATGTTGACCTCATGTTATCATCATCATCATCAGCCACTTAATGCCCACTGCAGGACACAGGCCTCCCTCGTGGTTTTCATAACCATGAGGGGTTTTGTCATAATCGCCACGCTTGGCAGGCGGGTTGGCGATCGCAGTATGCAGTTGGAATCTCAGGAAGACGCTGCTGCCCGCCTCCTGGTAATTTATTTCTACGACATCCACGGAAGGAAATGGAGTGACGCTATTCTTAATCCGGCGCCACACGGAACTTCTCATGTTATGATGACCGTAAAAAAGATTAGTTGCATATAATCATATTCATTCACACACAAACACACACCCTCACTCACACACAAACACACACCCTCACTCACACACAAACACACACCCTCACTCACACACACTTCACTTCTCACTCATGACTCCAAACAAAAACTTGCATGCTCATTTGCCCTCTTGTTTATTTTTTGTTTTAGATGTTTGATACATCTTTAATGTTTATTACCTAACCTAAAAATAAGTACTTAACTACTCTTGATGTATTCTGCCATGCATTCAATATTTGGCTATCAACCGTTCTTTGAAGCATTTTCCAGCGAGCTTTCCATATAAATCCGTTTATAAATTAATTGGTAAGCTGTGGACAACTGTTATTGGCCTTATTTTTAGTAATTAGTTAATAAGTAATTATAATCAGAATACGCTGTCGTTGTTCCTAATAAAGTAAAATAAAAATAAATAAAATAGAAATCAGGCATTTATACGTAAAGAATTTACATACTGTTTGTTCATTGAATGAAATGTTATCAGCTTCGGGTGGAGTTAGTAGTGAAAAATAGCGAAACAAACTCCACCCTGGCCATCTTTTCTCAAATCATATTAACAAACTCAAAGTCAAAAAAATTATTTACTAGAAAAACAAAATGTTTACGTATTGAACTTCAAAGCTGTTACTTTCACAGTTAATAGATGATATGGAGAAGAAGCTAACAAAGAAACTCCACATTTTTGTAGTTTCTCCACATTAACATTGTTTGATACAAAACTAACACAATCCCATGAGTGCAATGCAATCATTAACTTACCATGGTAAAACATTAGATAGTGAATAACGCAAGTGCTGCCACATAACTTGACCAAATCATTTTCATTGCGCAACATTGAATGACGGGGGACGCGGAATGTCACTTTAAATTATTCGGACTTTAGTTCAGTCACATTAACAAATAATAAGAAACATGGTTTAGTGGCCATCGCTAATTCATTCCGACTGCGCGGATTTTTGGACAAGTTATGCGCGGGGTATTATACCTGTATTTCAAATGAAACGACATCGACCATCTTAGATTGTGCCGGCTGTAGGTATCTTCTTAAAAGATATAGCTAAGGCTACGCCTATGAGACAGACGCATCGGTGAACCTATGTTTCATACATTTCGCTTGATGCCTTGGAAACCAGACTTGTATGGTGAGGAGAGAACAATAATTGCATTATATCTTAGTTATACTCAGGTACGTTGCAAATGATGTATGCACAGCTGCTCCAGTATCTTACCCGTTGATATTAGGAATAAAACAACCTTATAAGTTGATATCTATAAAGGATAAGCATACAGGAATCGACTTCGATAGATATTGTATAAGTTACTGCCAATCTATTTTTCTTCGATTATATTTTTTACGTACACATTCGTCGTGGGTCATAGACCCGATACTACAATTTGTAGTGAAGTTACCGAACGTGTCGTTAGGGTACTGTACCTCAAAAGGAAAAAGCAGTACCATTATATCACTTCGTTGTCAAGACACGAAGCCCTACGGTCCTTTAAAGTTATAGAACATGCAAGTTTCTAAAACTTAACGCAATAAATAGATATAATCGTTTATACATACATACATAAACTCACGCCTGATCCCAGACGGGGTAGGCAGAGACCAGGGACTGCCACTTGCTACGATCCTGACAGATCACTTTCGCTTCCTCAACATTCATTAGTCGTTGCATGCACGCACGTCGGTTTCGGGTACTTTTTATCTGATCTTTTTACAGTTTATTTATTAAATTAAAAAGAATCATGTGCCAGTAAAAAATAACATTTTTTTATTCTCGCAAACTCCCTATCGAAGAAGAAAAAAATTTAGTAAGAAGCATGTTCTCATTGCACAAATGATAGGAAAGATTTCAAAAATCGTTAATTTGTAGTAAACTAAGTATGTCATAAAAAAAAATCAAAAACTCATCTTTGCAGTTGGTTTTTATAGGAGTATATACTTTTCCACTACAAAGTTAAGTTTGCAATCGTTCGCTGGAACTTTAAAGGTGCGAGGCCTACTCGCACTTGTCCGGTTTTTTACATCGTGCGATGGCCATTTGGTTCATCTATTTTTTCGCCCTAGACTTTTTGTACAGTCTTCGACATGTTGCCTAGAATTTTTTGTTACTTTTCATGAGACTCTAACTATGACTCAGCTTCCTGAGTAAGAAAAGAATTGGTGGAAACATAGTTTTAAATACTGGCGAAATGTCTAAGATTTAGAAAAAATTAACGTCGACTGTGTTAATGTTAGTTGCACTAATTTTTAAGATTTAAATAAAGGAATTTGAAATTAATGAAATGGTGGAAACTGGAAGCAATCCGTGTATACTAAATAGCATGATTTGCATCAACTCAATATATACAGGGTGTAAATAAACCCCATTTTGTGTGATTCCCTCTGTGATTCCGTCGTTTCGTGATGAAACCTGAGCGCCTGAGGTGTTTACATACTTCAGCGCTGGAAATTGCCAATCCACGGTGGGCACACGTGGTAATTAAGCCCGTAATCTCTCTCTGAGAGAAGTCCTGTGCCCTGCAGTAAGATGTATGTAGGCTACATAAAAATAAATGGGGAAAACTTCGCAGTCGACAAAAAATTACCAGCAATTCCGAACATTTTAATGCCACAGCTGATAACTTCCCCCGGTTTCATATGCATATGAAACCCCCCACCCCCCGCCCCCCCATCCAGGTGGCGCGACTACATTGATAAGGCAGTAGGGAAGACCTGGAGGAGAACAGCGCAAAGCAGAAGCGACTGGCGCTTGCACAAAGTGCACTTTAAATGATACATGAGGAATTTAGTGTATAAGTGTGAAAAATCTTTGTTCTTGGCAATAAGTGGTTGTTCATTCATTCATTCATTTTTTCATTCAAGAGGCCCTTATCCAACAGTGGAGATCAACGGGCTGAAGATGATGATGATGATGATGATGATGATGATTGTAGGGTTAGTTTGAGTGCACGAAAAGTATTAATTAATTGTTACCAACTGTACTCCAGCGCCGCATTAATAATAGCATTTTTTTTAATCCCTTGCTGTCGAACTTTAATAACCTGCGCGTCAGAAATAGGACGAATATTCCCGTAACTATTTATTAGAACATAAGGCACACAAGGTTCAAAATATTAAAAATAACTCACACAATCCCTTGGGACAGGAGCCGGTGGCCGAACCAACCTCGAGCACGGTCACGAGGTTATCATCATCCCCGAGCGGAGGAAACCGCAGCAGCGTCAAAGGTTCCTTCTCGCTCTTCAATATAGACGCGTTCGTGATGAAGACCGCTTTAGAGATATCGCAGCTCTCGACCGGCTCGGGAGAGATCAGGTCCTTCGGGCACTCGTTGATGCCGATGACGAGGTGGTCGCAGTTCAGGGTCTTGGACTTGCTGGCGATGGTCACCACGGTCTTCCCCTCGTCGACGGTCTTCGCCTCCACTTTGTCGATTGGCCGGTTCAGGCAGTAGACGCCGCCGAACACTGCGCATAGCCTAGAAAAGTGTATTTTACTTGTTAATTTACTTGTATTTATTGGGCCAAGCGGTGGTAGCCTAGTGGGTAGAACATTGGACTCGGAAGCGGGAGACCCAGGTTCGATTCCCAGTGCGAGCATGTACCTTTGACTTTTCTTTCTAAGTTATGTACATATGTGAATTTATAGTAGCAATACCACTCGCTAACGGTCAAGGAAAAAATCGTGAGGAAACCTGGGCGTCTGAGCTACTCACATACCTCAGCGCTTGAAATCGCCAATCCGCGGTGGGCACGCGTGGTGATTAAGCCCATACTCTCTCTCTGAGAGAAGACCTGTGTCCTACAGTGGGACGTATATAGGCTGCTTATATTGGGACATACCTTACCACACCGCACCCTAGGGTCGTAAGGCGGAGTCGGACAGGCACTGTCTAAAAATCAGCGGTTTGGGGTTACACCAGCACAATGCTGAGCCAGCTGCCTTTTGCAGCAGGGAGACACACCGCAATTAATGAATTTTAAACACTATATTTATTGCATTTTCTTTTTACAGTAACACAGTTACCAGTAAGTTTGTATGTTTTGAGATTTATTTCATATTTTTAATGTAGTAACGTTGTTATTGTGTGTTGAACGGTTGGCGTTTTTGGTACTTGTTTTAGTTTCTATTTAACCTCAAACTTTTCATTTTGCCGACGTGAAGTATAATGGAGGATATAACATTGTCACAGTCTCAGAATGGAAAATTATGGAACGAGCCGTGTTGTGAAAAGATGTTGTGAACCACATACAGTCAAAAATGCTGAATTGTAGTCCAAAGAGCGAGTATCACTGTGAGGTATTATTAGTTTGCTTCGCAGCTTGATGATTTTTTTTTTGTACGGGTGACTTTGGACTAGTTTTTTTATGCAATCTATAATGTAGTACCAGCAACTCTTGAGCAATTATGCTGCATGCTCTTGAGCAACTACAATTTAGACGTAGCAGGTTTTTATATTACGATGGGTATTTATTGACGAGTAGAAACAACTTGACAGACATAATTGCTTCCCATATTTTAACGATTTTTATCAATGTTTTGTTTACATGTAGACCAAAGTTGAATGAAATGTTCGTGTTCGTTCGTGCCCCTGGTTACACCATCGGGGATGATTTTGACAGCGGCCCAGTTACCGTTTTCAGAATGGTACAAGACGAAATTGCGCACCAGTCCAGCATGCAACAGTAGAAAGTACCCACCTGATTATTTCGCGGCGGCCGGTCAACACTGATGCACATTTAGGTCAGTCAGTAAACAAAGAAAAGTTATGACTCAGTTTGAAACACTAGGCCAGCGGTGGTGAACCCATGGCGCGCGTGCCATTGACGACACGCCACAAAATAATTCGGGCACGCCATTAAGGCTGGGTTCGCCGAGCGTACGGATTTGTATGGGACTTATTGCGCTGCGCGAGCGAATAGTTAGGGGGAAAGTAGGCATTTTTGAAATAACAATAATACAAATTCTATTAATAGAATTTTGACGACCTAACGACGTCACTAACACATTCATTGATAGTAATTTTGGTATATTTTTTATTATCTAAAACTCAGTACAACTCGAATAAAACAGTGATAATTTAGACTTACGTTCACGATTTTTTTTATGCTATAAAGTTTAAAAAATCATAAAAATAATGACCGACGGCCCTAGATATTGAAAAGTTTTTTTTTTCTTATTTTAAATACGTTAGTATTATAATTAGAGGGTAAAATATATTTTAAAACACCTGATTTAGGGGTAACGTCAGAGAAACCAGGCTTAAGTGTTTAAGATGTTTTTAAGCAGGTTGTTGGACAAGAACGATAAGCGTAGCGATATTTTTTATATTCTATTGTTTCGTTACGCTATTAATTTTATTAGCTGGGGTATAATAATTATCATCTTTCGTAAATGTAATTTGCAACAGCTAAGTCGAGATTCTCTGACGGTACCTACGTCATAATACATTTTCTTAACAAAAATAATTACCTATTTAGAGGCTAAAAATTCCACCCATGCCGAGACTTGAACCCGCGAACCTAACTGCAAAGTGGGTTACTCGGGGCTGCAAGTGATGTAAATCACTTCGGCCAGATGTCGCTGCCTGTACGTAATACAGAGAAGTTTGTAAAGAGGCTCGAAATTTCATCGATGCTTGCACTTGCCCATTAGCTCAGTTGGGAGAGCGCTGGCACGGTGAGCCAGAGGTCGCGGGTTCAAGTCCCGGCATGGGTGGAATTTTTAGCCTCTAAATAGGTTTTTAAAATTGTCCTCAGCACGGGTTAGTTCGCTATTAGGCTGGTTAATGGCTATTCGCGTGGTAATTATGGTTTATTTTTCTTTTCGGTGTCACCGGCAGTTACTCCTCATGATTTAGCGATGATCAAATCACTCCGTGGGATTATTTAAATAATAGCAAAGAGGGCATACTCCGGATTGTTTGGATTGGCTGTCCCAAGCATCGCTGGAGTGACGATGTTGCAAAGTATCTGCGTGAAATCCAGCCTAGATCACTCGACTTACAACTTCTTGTGTTGGAGGCCAAAACCCACTTTGTGTCGTTAAGCCACCGAAGTAGTCAGGGTAACAATAACCCAAATACACCGGAAAATCACTGACAAATAGGCTAGACATGTTCTGCAATACCACGTAGCAGGATACAGGCTTGCCTGTTGTGGGGCCGCAGTGAAAATTTGTATCGCTAAATATAGTTTACCTATTATTTTAATATTGTTTACTTTACATATAGATACTTTAACGTCTCGCCTACAGTAAACAGATATTTATTATGATCGGAACTAACAAGTTAGTACATTAAAAACTTCGAAATCGCAAAAAGAATACCAAGAAAAGTATTATGAAAACCCTTTGTTTCTATTGAAAAGTAGTCGCATTTTTTCTACGAGGATTTACAGGACAAATCTCTTCATTATAAAATTGTAAACATTTTCACTACGAATACAAGAAGCGAATCGTGCGCTTAGGCCGCGACTTTCCTGTATATTAATTGTCAAATTCTGACATTTTAGCGCCACAAAACGGGCGACTCACGCCGTCACGCTAACTAACGGGCACGGGGTTTCTCTCACAGAAAAAGTTACATGATCATTACAAAAATAACACCAAGTCACTCACCTACAGAAGCACTGCGGTAGCTCCCCGCTCCCGTACATGGGCCAGAGGAACGGTGTGTTCCCATAGCGGCCCAGACTCATGAGGAACTTCTTGCACTCCTTCACGCCTTCTAGGCAAGGCATGGAGGCGGAGCCGCCCGCGATGGCGTACAGCACGTAGTGAATCAGGTTCGGCGTCAACCCCTTGTGGGTGAGGTACTCCTTGAAGGTCTTGCTGGTCCAGTCTGGGTCAAAGGAGACGGTGGGTCAATGCCGGTTTGGAGATGCATTTTTTAGGTGACGGCCAGTATAGATGATGAGTTCATATCTTCGATGAGGAAGGAAAATTAATTTAAGATGGAAAGAGATATAATATAGATATAGCAGTAAAGAAGTCTCACTCCGCGTATCCAGTATGATAATGTTTTCATGGCAACAGCAATGTTCGCTGAGATGCGTACTTAAGATGTTTATGCCAAAGTGTGCAACAGTTGTGCCTCTCTGATGTGCAGAGTTGGCGGCAGCGTCATCAGTATCCTTAACATAATTTGCAAACAGGACTGTCAGTCCTTTGCTGAGGCAATGGATGCAAGTAATAATAAAATGTAAAACCCATCTAAGAAATATGATGTATTTATAATACTATGAAATTGTTCCGAAATAAAAATATCGAATTGAATTGAATAAAAGCCTACTCGAGTTGTATTTCGAGACGTTGTTCTATTTTCGGTGAAGAACTAGTATAAGTACAGAAGCGGTTTGTAAGGTGCCTCAAACATAAACGAAAAATTCCGGTCAGCTATTAGGTATTAGTTGGACGTTGTATTTGTGCCAAATAATAAATTATGCTACCGTGATCTAGAAACATGGAGTTTGTAGTTTGTACAAACTTATGTAGTTTATACTTGATAAATGTTCGCTAGATTAAATAATTAAATTAAGAGTTCAATGTGTATACTTTTAATAAAGCCAAACGCCAGCAGCACGCCTCAAGAATATGACATTCCCATAGCAATACAGTTGAATGCTTTTATTTCGCACATTGAGTTACTCTTTATCTTTATTATATGTTGTTTCATGTGTGACTAATATGTCGTTATTTTAACAACGCAAACTCACAATATTCATCTATCGATAGTCCATCTTATGTTTGTTTCCTATATTCAAGATGAGCCAACCAACAGTAGGTTTTTGACATAAGTTGTAAGGAAGAAATATAACGTCAGTAGCCACGGATCATCTACATGAAACGGCCAGTAGTAACACGATGAATTGTGTCGATCTTGCAATACGCAGTCAAGTCAAATGCCTGAATGCAAAAAGAGAGTAAAATCCAGACTCACCCTTAAGCTCATTGTCCATCTCGTCCTCACTGTACGCCACGATGGAAGTCAGCATCTTCATCAGCATCCGCTTCTCGAGAATGCTGACGGCCTCGGTGGCAAAGACGTCAGCTCGGGAGCAAGGCACTGGGGCAAGGCGCCCCTCTAGCCAAGTCAGCACTCGGGAGACGCAGCGGAACTCCGCGTAGCGCGCGATGTTCGACGAGATTAGCAGCTCCACCAGTGGGCCCCGCGAGAATAGCAGCTGTTGGGCGTTTATTAGTAAGGTCTAGAAATGTTCGTTGACAAAGTCAAAGACATGCTATTTAAGTTGCTTCTATTGTTTATTGCCTGGCTGAATACCCCTTTAAGGATATTTGGTGGATTTGTGTTCGAATAAACTCGACAAATATACGTATACTGTTAGGGGAATAAGATTTCAAAGTAGAATGAAACTTTTTGCTTAACTTTTTAATTAAAACTGGCCACTAAGTATTAAAGTGACATCCACTAAAATTAAAAATAAAAGAACAATCAGCGTTTTTGTCAGTAGTTCTTAATATAGTGACCAAGATTCTTGCCAAGAGTCTATGTACACCTAAAACCAAAGTGACGCCATTGAATTTTCTTAACTTTTTAATTACAGAAAACTCAATTTACGTGGCCTTTCAAGTCTTCTGAGTGTTGTTATTGATTGAGTATTTACTCTCAGGCGAATAAGTACTGAGTAGAAATCTCATCTCTAGTTTCTACATATGGCATAGTTCTACCTTCTTCAAGCAGAGTGACAGCTCTTGGATTTCAGTAAAATCTGGCATACTGACCTTCAAAACCAAATTAACACTCAGTTCAATAAATAACAGCACTCAGAAGACTTGAAAGGCCACATAAAATGAGAGAACGTTTCTGTACCTAATTAAAAAAAACCGGACAAGTTCGAGTCGGACTCGCCCACCAAGGGTTCCGTACAAATTTGTAGGTACTTACATATTATAAATAGTTCAGGAATCGAGACTCGCAGTTTTTTCCGAGCTTTTCCTGAACTTCAAAGACTAATTTCTTTATATTTAATTAAAAATGTATAGTTTTCAGATATTTCCCTGTAGGAACTTGTAGTATAAGACAATATTATCTGCCAAATTTCACAGTTCTAGGTGAACGGAAAGTACAATATAAATTTTGATTTCCCTGAGAGTCTCGAAATATACGATTTTGCGGCATAAACGGCCGTATCTTATTTTTACGTTAACTTACAAGTTTAATTTTTCACAGCTTCAAGGTACCTACTGTAGACCTGAGTACCTACATGGTTTTAATTTCAACTCGATACCTCCACGCGTTCCCGAGATAAATAGTCTTGACAGACAGACAGACAGACAGACAGACAGACAGACAGACAGACAGACAGACAGACAGATAGACGGACGGACGGACGGACAACAAAGTGATCCCATAAGGGTTCCGTTTTTCCTTTCGAGGTACGGAACCCTAAAAACAAAAAACTTATTTTTATTCTACTTTGAAATCTTATTCCCTTAATTGGTTGAGCAGTATAGTTTCGACCAGGCGATTCGGCAGACTATTGTAACTGTATCAAATAAACTGAAAAGAGAATGTAAGGACTTACCTTGGGCGTCATATCGATGTTGAACTTCCTATATTCGGAGGCGAAGGTGGCCTGGCTCCACACTTTCCTGGGCTCTGGTTTCCCATCTTCAGCCTCAGCCTTGGCTTCGGGCTCTTCAGGAGATTCTCTGTGTGCAACAAAGCCTTTTGAAATTGCTCTAGTCTCACAGACTCCAAAGAAATTTTAAAGAGAAGACTGTCAGACATTACTGCTTGATATCTCCAATCCGCAGCGGGCATGCATGATGATTAAACCCCTACCCTTTCTCTGAGAGAAGGCCTGTGCCTCGCACTGGGAGGTATATAGGCTGCTCATACTATGTCTCTAGTGTTTACAGAAATTGCCCAGACATAAAAGTTGGGACTAAAGTGCAACTTTCCTATACTTCATTTTCATATATTTATTCAAAACAGTACGCATTGTATTAGAATATAACTCATAAATTGATTAACTCAGATTAGTACTATCAGCGTTATAGTCTGATAAGCACTATCAATCAGTCAACTTTGACAATGAAACAGTTTTGTATGGGTTACAAGTATACTACACTATCCTGGCAAAGGAAAAATCCGCCCTTAGCACTTTGTTTATAAGTAATAAATAACCAAATTTTTATAGGTTCAGTTAAATAAAAGGAATACTTAGTCATTATTAGCTAAATTCCCTACATTGATCCTAACCCTATTACTTCAGTTGAGTCATTAATGACAAAATAGTAGACAAGCACATTAAAATTGCAATTAAAGTGCAATCAAAGTTTCTGGAAAAAAAATTGTCTTACTCACTTTTCAATGTACCACATCTCAGCCAAGTTGTAGACCTGGAGTTGCCGGTTGGGGTCGGCACTGACGTCTTTAATGAACTTCTGAAGGCCGTCAAAGTTGTAGGAGGCCCAGAGGCCTCCATAGTGATCACTCGAGTCCAGATGCAGTACATTCTTGCCTATTCGACTGCACGCCGCTGCCACTATAGATTCTACCATGCCTGGAAGGAGAAGTCATTTTATACTTTGTGGAATGATGAGATCAGGGGCCTACTTACGCGCACCAAATCTTAAGCGATTCCAATCGTCTAACTGTCAAATTCCATACTAATTTAACAGTTACACGATTGGAACGCTCATCCTGAGCGATTGGTGCGCTTAATATAGGGGCTAAGGTGAATACACCCACAGTCTATAACCTAGGACCAAGAACCTTGGGCTTTAAAGCTTTTTGCTAAAGCAACCATTTATTAGCAAAAAATTAATAAAATCCTAGGATATAGGCCCGATGTTATAAGATTTAAAAAAACATTGCTAAAAATTGATTGGGATTTAGATTAGAATAGAAAAGTTTTATTAACAAATTAATATTGATAATTTTTTTGCAAAAACATAATACAAAGATTTTTTTCCACTGGTCACTAGTTAGCTCCAGGCAAACGTCGGAGACTAAAATTATGATCAACAATCACTACAAGCACAGTTGTGAGTTCTGCAGGAAGGCGACCACTTCCGACAAGTGAAGAACATGTCTATGCATTGTTGGTCCTGCAGTTAACATGGTTTGACAGCATGATGCCCACTATCGCACTTTTTTTTGTTACTTTTATTTCATTTCACTACAATCGGTAGCACAATGACAACTTTTACCAATTTTCATACATTAGATGGCACTATGCCCACTTTCCGTGTGGCGCCGGATTAAGAGTAGCGTCACTCTATTTCCGTCCGTGGATGTCGTAGAAGGCGACTAAGGAAATACATTACCAGGAGACGGTCAGCAGCGTTTTCCTGAGATTCTAAATGCATACTGCGATCGCCAACCCGCCTGCCAAGCGTGGCAATTATGGCAAAACCCCTCATGGTTAGGAAAACCATGCCAAACCACTGGAGGCCTATGTTCTGCAGTGGGCGTCAAATGGCTGATGATGATGATGATGATGCCCACTTTAATAATTATAAAAAGTTTTCATTTTTTGTTCTTGACTGTATAAATCGACGGCAATTCACGCATTTAAAGTATTGCAGACAGTAAAAGTTATATATATAGCATAGTGCGACTAAACCAATCTTTTATGCCAACAGGCTTTGTGCTACTTTAGACATACTGCAATCTCACTTATGAAGATTTGTAATATTAGGGGTTAAAGTATGAAATTGCCGTTTTATTGCAATAGGTTCTTTGAATTGACATAGAATCTTCATGGTTTGAGGTTTTCGAATGAAACTTTTTTCAAATGGTTTCTATGGTGTTCTTTTTTTAAAAAATGTGAAACATTTGAATATCGACTTTCAATTGTTTTTGTTATTCAATTTAGACAAGAAAGATGGATACTGCGAAATTTCGAGTGATTTTTGAATACGAGTTCCGACGCGGAACTAACGCGGCAGAAACAGCCCGCAATATCAATGCTGCGTTTGGTAATGAACGCACCGTGCGATTTTGGTTTAAACGCATTCGTGATGAAATTTCGACTTAAAGAACGAGCCACGAGGAAGACCGCCCACACAGGTGAATAACGATGAATTAAGAGAGATAGTGGAAGGCCACGAGGAAGACCGCCCACACAGGTGAATAACGATGAATTAAGAGAGATAGTGGAAGCCGACCCTAGTCAAACTACCCAGGAATTAGCGGCATGGTTTAACGTTACCTTACCCGCAATATTGACTCACTTGCGTCAAATCAATAAAATAAAAAAATACGAAAAATGGGTGCCTCATAATCACTCGAATTTTCGCAGTATCCATCTTTCTTGTCTAAATTGAATAACAAAAACAATTGAAAGTCGATATTCAAATGTTTCACATTTTTTTAAAAAAGAACATCATAGAAACCGTTTGAAAAAAGTTTCATTCGAAAACCTCAAACCATGAAGATTCTATGTCAATTCAAAGAACCTATTGCAATAAAACGGCAATTTCATACTTTAACCCCTATTAGTTGGCATTGTATTAAAAAATAATAAAAGTGACAATGGACTATCGTGGGCATTGTGCTACAAAATCGTTAACATTGGCTATCAGAACAGATGTACATTTGTGAAGTTGTAGTAGCAATACCACACGCTAACATGAAAGTAAACATTATGAGGAAACCCTAGTGTCTGAGGTACTTACATACCTTAGCGCTTACTATGTACAATCGCCCAACTATGAGGCTAAGTGCAGAAATCTCAGGTCTAAGTAGCACTATCAAAACAGATATTGTAGGTTCCATTCCCTCTGGAGGACATCTCTATATCTGTGGGAGGACACCGTACTTGATTTGTACAAATGGACCCAGATTGAGGCCATTTCCATGTTTGACATCTTTACCTCCAGGTAAGGAACCATGCTTTGGGGCAAGGACAATTGATTGTACTGTATGGAAGTTATTATTATATTAATTATTCAACTGTAGAAAAGTTGGTGGGAGTCATTAGATGTTGATTATTATTTTTTAAGTCACAATCATCTGCCATTTGATGCCCACTGCCGGACATAGGCCTCCCTCATGGTTTTCCAAGCTTCCGGTCTTGTCTTATTTTTTATGTGGGAAATGTTTATCCCTATTAATTTTATCATTCCAAGCCTCTACCCCCTCTGTGCCATTCTACAACTCATGGCATTCTCTATAACAGTTTTTCCTTTTTTATGTACTAATATAACTGCATTTCTTATAAGATTAATAATAGTCACATATTGTGCCTGGCAGTTCAATGACTTCTTCATTCAAGGAGGAACTCATTCAACCATGAAGTACAATGCACACTGGGGTTTGTAAGTGAATCACACTTTAGATTAATTTGGGTAATGAGTGACATTTGAAATGTAGAGCATTTATGGATCAGGTAATGTCTGAATTAAAAAGATGAATAGCCATTTTATAATATTAGTGTGCATTAGCTCGATCACCTTGCAAATTGAACGCCAATTCGACGGCCCGTGACCAGACTAAGAAAAAATGTAGATCGATACAAAAGGCTTTCCTAATTATCGCACCGGGTACAGTTTTACCAGAAAAGGACTCACCCGTCCCAACTACGATGACCTGGAAGTCAGTCGGCAGATCGTCGTCCATTTTGTCTTCTTTTTAGGTTCCTTTAACGTTTATTGTATCACAAAATACACTTGCAAATCGAAAAAATCTCGACAAGTATTATTTCACCACCGAACAAAAATTATTTGACTTGTCGATGACAGTGGTGTGGTGGAGTGACGTGACACTTGACTTGACAGCGGCGAGCGAGCGGCGTATTGACATGACAACCAAGCAAAGTTGCGTTTCAATATCATATAATTCCATTGAGAAATTATTGACCGTATAACTAATAATTTTGGACGGATAACACGGAAACGGAAGTAAACAAAAGCGGTTAATTTAAAAATCTAGATGGTGATTTATTTTTACTCCTTTCGTGCTTTCTTATAGTAAGAAAAAGGTGGACAGTAGTTTCGTTATTTACACGTACAAGAAAATACGGTCGTGTTTAATTATGTAAGAAAAACGGATACGTAATAATATTTTCATCACGACAAATAGTTTACGAGATAATCAAGAGGATCATCGTTATTAACCCGGCCATAGATTTCAAATTTCACCAAACATCTGGAATGACGTAGAAAAACACATTTCGTACAATGGTTTACAACCGCGGTAAAGTTTATTTAGCAAACAAATCAAAACTTTATAGTAAGTAAATGAAACCACACATTGTGTTGTGTTTGTATTTACAATTTTTTACATACGTTTCAACATTTTACTGGCTACCGCGGGAGCTCTTTTTAATTCGAGCAACGAACAGTTACATAAACTAACACGTTAATCTAAATTGTAATAAAAACGACGTACATGTGGTCAAACTACTGCATTTCACAAAGCGCCTTGTGGCGATATTTTTGAACACAGGAATCAATAAAATTCAGGTGTCCATGACATCATCCAGAACAGTGCTTGGCAGTTGTAAGTGAATTTGTTTTTGATGAGCAACAGTAACATTTAGGCCGCAGAGAGCAATAACTTATTGTTCAAAGGACGTATTGGTCTTCTGTGCCTTCAATCTAATACAAAACAAACGATACTTTCTTACATCTCAAATTGACGGCTACCCTAAACATTATCTACATTATACAGACATCTCATTTTACTTCAACCAATCTATAGAAATAAGAAGTTAAAATCATGTAAATAGAGTGGCCGTTATTAGAAGTTAAAAATTCATCAAAAACTATTTAACTTGGCTATGTTATTACAAACAAGTGGGTACATTTAGGTGCCAATAAACGACTAATTCGGTAGATTGTTAAATATTCTTTACAGAGAACACTAAATGGTGAACATGCCAGTACCAATTCATAACATTTGCAGAATAACAAATGAGCAAAACATTTTTATACTTTAAATCATTGTATCTGTTTATCCAACTTTATTAACTTATTCTAAAGTGGTCTGAAAACATTAACAACGCGAAACATCGATCACCAACTTAAACAAATTACCTAAATATAATTAAGTACATTTTAACACAACATCTTTGAGACATATTAAAATATCGACACTTTCTTGAGAATAAGTAATTCAAATATAGTATACTGGTAATGTACTATAGCATTTTTATTACAATTATTTTGCAAGCTGGAAATTGAATATGTGGTACCGATCGATACATTTGTATAGAAAGTAGAAAGCTGCTTAAAGAAAATACTGTGGAAATAAGTTAATTCTATTCAGTAAGTAAATGATATGTTAAGTGTGTTTGCCTTATCTTTCTGATATGTTCATTATACCATTGGCAAAATTGTTTCTTTTTTTATATTAAACGATATTACGGAAATTTTAGTTTATCTTGAAAGCCGATATTTTAATCTGTCACTTAAAAAATGCACTGTATCACGTCATTTCACCACATGAAACTTGACTAGAAAAGTGTTTCTCGTGAGTGTGAAGCGTTATTTATCTGCAACGAAGCTGTAGGCCGACTCGCAAGTTCTGTACACTCAGCACCAGCCGCCTCACCACCACCGCTGTCCGTTGAAAATTGTTCCACTTCATCATCAGTAGAGTCTACTTCATCCTCTGCAAACACTGAGTCAGCACCTATTGATGCCAATTCACATTCGACCGCAAAAGATGGCCCAACGCTTCCAACAGAGGCCAGAGGCGCTAAGCGCTCGCTTGGACATGGTGATAATCGTCGCTCTGGAAGGGCGCAAACAACAGATGATGCGCGCCGTTCCAAATATGAGCTACCAGAGCTCGAACACGTGGCCGAGCTAAGTCGGCGATCACGTGGTCCACCAGATGCTCTTCTTTCAGCAAATCTCAAAGCAGAAGCTGGTAAAGAATCACCGCGAAGTGTTGATAGTCGTCTTGGTGGTGCAAGTAGACTCCCATAGCCTCCTCCATATGAAGCAAAACGTGATGTCCGCGGCCAAGGCTGCACTTCACCAAGGGATGTTCTAGATCGAACCCTTTCTGCGATAGCATCTTCTATAGCTGCAGTGAGTTGCCTCTCTTCTTCAAATGCTTGCTCTTCCGCCACTACAGCTTCTGCCATCTCTACCAACTTAGGGTCGTTGAGAGCCTTTACAGATTTACTTCTGCTTTTGTAGACGATCAGAAAAACCATCAGAGCAAAGAAGCCGCCTAGCGTTGCGGCTATGCGCACTCCCGTCATGACGTCATAAGTCGCATAAAATTCGATGCGTACACGATCACGATCAGCAGCTGCTCGTTCAGTGGCATTTTCAGATACACCTGACTCGCCAACTCCAGTCCATCCATCTCGTTGCTCCATTGCGCAGTCAAGTATTCATCGCCTGTAGAACAAACAATTCAATACAGTACGATCTTAATAAGTATGATAAATAGAAGAGGTGAAAGCCTTTGGCGTATCTAGGGTAAGTAACCTTGATGGTATATTAAAATCAATGTGCATTACAATTTCTTATTATACTATGATGATAGTGGCTGTGGTTTACGCTTCGTAACATTTACTGTTTGAAGTGGGAGATCGAACAACAATGTTGTCGCTAGTCTACTTCCGTTTCCACGTTGCCGCGCTCGACGTATCTAGGACATGGTGGTGTGATACCTATAAAGTTTGTGCTTAGGCCGATTTGTTTTCTTTAAATTCAAAGAATATCCTTTGCATGTTGCATAGGTTAATTTAATAGGTTAATGTTAATTTGTTTATGCATCACTGGCAAACGAGACAAATTTAGGCCGTCGGATAAAGACATTAAATTCGCAAAGCGTGATGTAGTTTTGCATTTTTAGTAGTTCACATCTTCGAAAAACCTGTGGAAACTGAGATAATCTAGAAAGACTTTCGAACTTTTTTCACTATTTGCTCTCCAGGGTCAAAACTATGCATTTTTGCGAACGATATTTTATACACTTATAAATTGTATTAAATTAGCAATTATTAAAGCCCAAAACGAAGCCTGTGAGACTAGCAGTTTACTCACAATCTCAAAAAAAAAACGAAAAGAATGTAGAATGTGTTATAGAGACAAAAGACTAACGGTCTTATTTATAAAAAACACGATTCCTTAAAACGCCGATTTAAATAGTCTGTAGTGGAGATTGTACAAGGAAAAGTCGTACCCACAGATTAAATAAACTGCCTCTCAGAAGTGCTCTAGAGGAATCATGTTTTTATAAATAAGGCCGTAGATTTACCTATATAGGGTTATTGGAAATTAGACAGGAATATTATAAATAATGCTGGTGGGAGGTCATATGCAATAATCTCGCTCGAAGTTTGATTTGGAATCTAAGTTCTAGGCAAAACATAAAATCAATTATGACTATCGAAAAAACGGCGATTGACTAAGAACTGTTTTTAATCAATCATTTTAAGGAAGATGAAAAAGAACGCGCTCGTGTTCTTCTTCCTCTTCGTGTCCTTCTTCATCGTTCTGAGGAAGAAGTCCTTCTCATCTTCCTCTCAATCATCGCTATCTTCGTAAACAGAAATCAACGCGACTTTTTTACACGACTTTCCTCCGCAATTCAAACAAAGAGCCGAGCATTTCAGCCCAGCTTTTAAACAAGTACATGTCCGTTCTTCACTGTAGTGCTGGTACCTTCCTCCAGCACCAGCCTACAAAGAAAACATACTCCTGCAGGAAGCGACATTTTTCTAGTAGGTAATTGTGAATGCTACTTGGCTGCTCCCCTGCGTTACCGGATTGGCTACTTCCAATTTTGCTCCTGTGCGTAGTTTACATACAATAAACGGGATCCTGCCTTTTCGCAGAAAATTGTTACGCTGATTATCACTTGCCAACCAACATTTCACCTATTTTTCACTTTGACAACAAACGATTTACAAATTTTTGTATGGCAACGTTTCATTTGGTAGGATTGTTGTTAAGCTGATTATTATAATGAAACAAAACGTTTTGGGTATTTATTATTTTTCAAATCTTTTACTAGGCCAAACAACTATTAGATGAATAACGTTTCGTCTGTGAAACAGTTCCCTTAGGTTTTCCTAACCTTTAGGTTAATTTTTTTTTTTTGCAAACCTATAGGTTAGGTTAGGTTAGAACTGTGACCAACACACGCACGAGCCGAGCGAGCGAAGCGAGCGTGCCGCGGCAGCGGCCGGCGAGTGCTAGGAAAATTCTATCCATTTTACTAGGTTTTCCTAACCTTTAGGTTATGTGGCGCTTACCCACATAAGTTACTTAACGAAACTTAATGCAACATTTGGTATACAATAAACAACTGAATGAATATTACGCTAAGTAAAACATACGCTACTTAAAAGTTGGCATTTTGAAAAGATGTCATTATAAAAAGCAAACCAAACAAACAGTTGGCAACTGCGAGGTTGGGAAATAAAAAAAAATTATAAGAAAAGTTGGCAAATGATTATTCCGCAAAATAATATTCTTCGAAACGTTAGTTGCCAAATGAAAATCGGCCAAAAATGTTTCTGCAAAAAGGCAGAGAACCACAATAAACATAAGCCCCAATTGAGTGATTGGGCAGAAAATGGGAGTTTTAAATTTTGTTTTGGAGTTTGTTTGGAGTTTAACCCATATAACATACCAAAAATGGAGAACAACATCACGCTTTGCGAATTAAATGTATTTTTTGTCTTTATCCGAAGGCCTTATTTAAGTGCAGTTAAAATCAATTAAAACCGGCCAAGTGCAAATCTGACTCGCGCACGAAGGGTTCCGTACCATTATCTATACAACATTAGATACAAAGATCGAGAAAAAACGGCAAAAAATCACGTTTGTTGTATGGCTCCCTTAAATATTTATTTTATTTTAATTTTATTATTTATTTTTGAAGCGTATATAGAACGTATATATTCTGTGAAAATTTCAAGCGTCTACCTGTCGCCGTTATTAATACCGAGCATAAAACGGCAAAAGAATTACGTTTGTTGTATGGGAGCCCCTTGAATATTAATTTTATTCTGTTTTTAGTATTTGTTGTTAATTCAACTGCCTATAGCTATCACGGTTCATGAGATACAGACAGCCAGACAGACAGACGGACAGAGAAGTGACCCTCCATCACGTGGTACAAAAAAACGCCATACAAATCTTACTCAAACTATGACGTCACAACATGAAACTAATGCCTTATAATGCATGAAACGTTCGTTAATATTTGAGTTATCTCGTAAAATAATGTTTTTTCTGCATCTACACCCTTTTTAGAAAACGTTAGAATTCTCATTATTTTTTGCATTTTTGGGACCCCGAAAAACCCGAAAAAATAATATATAGTTTAATTTTTTTTATCTTCCGTTTTTCTATGTCGTCTCTGGTATAAAAGCAGTACCACTTCAATCTAAGTTTGACTCAAGGTCCGCAATTGTGGAAAGAAAAAGCAGGAAGAGCCCGTAACATTTAATCGTCTTATTCCTTATTTCCATAGTTTTATGAACTAAAGTATCAATATTTAGATGATTCTCAATAGTAATTGATACATAATAATATGTTGGCGCCAACCAGTTAAATTGACTACATGAGAAGTTTATTGGGCGGCGGCATTTAGCTTCATGGCTAGCCTTTTAGTTATTAACGTTTTAGACAATGCTTTATTATAATAGAGCATTGTCTAAAACGTTAAGTTACTTGGCTGGCCGAAAGCCAGCCCCTTTACTAAAAGGCTGAATGAAATCCCGCGATCTTGTTTGAATTTACATATTTTAAGAAGGTGTCAATCCTGATTTATTTTACCTACGTCTACTTCGGTAGCTTGACAAAGATATATAGTTGAATATAACTGAACTGATAAAGTGCAAAATTTACCATATTAAAAAGGTAATCTTTAATTTGTTGAGTTTTAAATACCTTCTGAAATAAAAATAAAAACCGGCCAAATACGAATCAGACTCGCATATCGAAGGTTTTTAAATATTTTGCTACTACTAATATTTTAAATATGAAAGTTTATGAAGACGTTTGGAGGTTTGGATTTTTGGATATTTGTTACTCAATCGCGCAATAACGGCGGAACGGATTTACATGAAACTTGGCGTACAGATTGACAAAGACCTAAATTGAGACATAGCATACTTGATATCCCGGTAATGCGTTCCCGTGGGATAATGTTTATTTTAAGTTTAAAATAGATGGCGTTGGGCCACGCGCAATGTAGAGTTTCGTAGAAATAGGAGGTTTTATCTGCTTTACATAACTAACAACTTCATTAAAGTATTTTTAATGGATTTTGTACGAAGTTTTCCTCTTATAAGTTAGTCGCCTATTACTCGTTAACTTGTAAGGCCTACTTAGCCGTGATAGTTTTTCTTTAAAGTTCATTATAATATGTGCTACTACCCCGAATTTGTTAAGTTTTCTACAATCAACCGTTTAGCCAGGAAACGGGGGAGACGCCCTACTCGGACAATATGAATATTTCGCAAACGGAACCCTAAATAAAAAAATATGGTTTTTACCCCCACAATATTTTTGAACGACCAATCTAACGATAATCCACACTATGGCTTAGGTGAGAGAAGAAAATTGCATCCCTAATTTAGGTGCACGGGGGGTAAAAAAACATATAAAATTATTTTTTTTGACATTTTATTCTACATTTTATTTGACTTTTTTGTCGACGTGATTAATAAGTATGTTTTTACGAGATTTCAGCTTTCTAGTAGGTACTAATCGTCTCTGAGCTAGGCCGCCGGCAGATAGACAGACAGACAGAAAGTTGGACATGGCGAAACTAGAAGGGTTCCTTGTTGACTACGGAACCCTAAAAACGGTGAAAAAACACGTTTGTTGTATAGAGACCCCTTTAGATTTCATTATTTTTTAAATTTTATGTTAGGTAATCCGCCGCATTAAAATATATGCTGTGAAAATTTCAACTGGCCACCTATTACGGTTCCAAAGATAGAGCCCTTTAAAGGTCGGACGGACAGATAGACAGATGTAGACGGACGGAAAGAAAGTAGAAGCAGAGTAATAGGGTCCCGTGTGGCACCCTTCGGTTACGGATCCCTAAAAACTCTTTAGCAACAGAAGATTTTGTTTAAATTAATAATGATCTAATTAATTAAATAAACATTTTGTTTACTTTGCCGCACTTTTGTATTAATATTAATTCCACAAAAAAGTGTAAGTACAAAGGCTGCGCGTAGTGGCTATCAAGAACCAGATCACCTATAGGATATGAGTTTTAGTTATTTTAAATAGGTTGAGCAACCGAATGTGCGGCGCATAAGTGTGTTTGTCATGCATAGCTAATTTCTGCAGGTGATCTGGTTTTAAAACGAAGAAAGTGCCTTTTCCATTTTTTCACCCGTTTTAAGCAAATACATTGGTCACCCTTCGAAAACAGACGTCCGTCTATAATACACCAATTGTTTAGCCACCTTCGGCCAATTGATCGAACGTTTCTATCAATCACCTGGCTGAACAACCTTTAACCATTAAAGTGGATGCCATAGCCTAGTTTTAGTAATTTTCTGTATTTACTTTTCCTGCATAATTATGTGTGTCTATGTGGCGTTAAATAAATGTTTTTCTTCTTCTTCGTCATCATGCCCTTCTATTACGTAACTGTCCACTCTATCGGGTTAAACGTTGACGACGAAATATGAGTGTATTGAACAGTTCGGAGTAGGTTAAATCAGACAACTCTATACAGTAGAGGACTTAGGTACGTTAACTTACGTAGTAGTAGCTAGGTGGCGACATTATGTATTTAACTATATAAATACAGGTAGGTTATTATCTAATAATCATCTTATAGCGAGAATAACAGAGTGCGCAATGAAATAAAGGAAAAGCCAAGGAACATTATGTTAATTTTTAATATGCATTTTGTAAATGAAAGCTTTTATGATACGGGCTGAGCTGTGTTACAGAGGATCTTTCGACAAAAGCTTTATCATCTCGCATAATTTCAATTGTCTGGAAGCTTTTACATTAGTCTAACAACAGACCAACCAAGTGTGATTAACCCGTAAAATATTTCGAGAATGCAATAAATCATTTCAAGGGTACGCGCGCGCCCTTGTGATGTTTTTATAATGTGCAGGGTGATGTTTATGTAATAAATGGCGGTTATATGGAAATGTATGAGCCGCATTTAACTGTGCCTCTAAATCTCGCTTGATCGATAAAATATCGCGCACCACACAATGAAACTAAATATAGCATCTGCCACCGCCGTCGGTATAACCGCAGGTGGAGGAGGTATTCTAAACTTTCGATGCTAATAAAGCAACAATAGTGAGTTTACACTAAGATGTGTGACGCGTATGTCTACATCACTTGCTTCGGCATTAAGTTGGCGTTCGAACTTTTGACAAAGAGAAAACCAGGGCAATGTTCCTGTTCCAAATAGAAGGTAAATAACCTATCTTTCCTGCCAAATAACTGCGCTACTCATGTGCTTTGTGTTTAGTTTTATTAAGTAGTTTTTTAGCCTAAGGGAATTTTTTACAAGCACAGTTAATGTTAAAACTACTTTTGAAATAGACAACCAATTTAAAAGCCTTTTAAAATAAGACCTTCTCAAAGACAAAAAATTAAAGGATGATCAGCTTTCAACTCTAATTTAGATTATCTATATCTATATCTATTCTATATATTTATACTAATAATAAATCTGTAAGGGTCGGTCATGGAGTAAGTTAGTTTGTTTTCAGAGATATTGTGTTTATAGGCTCAATATATGATACTGAAACTAATTTCACGATTTTTAGAATTTTTTTCTGTATGTGTGTATGTATGTATGTATGTTCCTCCATAACTCTTAAACCAATTATCCGAATTTGATGAAATTTTGTATAAAAACATATAGACATCTGAGACACAGGATAGGCTATTTAAATTCTAGCTCCAGTTATGATAAGACGTGGCCCCCATACAAATGCTTCGTAAAAATCGAAATGTACGCGAACGGAGTCGCGGGCACAGCTAGTTACCTTATAAAATCGTTGTGTGTCTATTTCTATAAACTTTCTTATGTAATTTTTGTACCTCCTTAATTCTATTATGTGTGAGAGTCTGCTCTGTAGCCAAGCTACCGAGAATGTTTCGCAAGCACGTTTACGGAAAGCCTCATCTGCAACTGAAGTTCTTTCAGGATAGAATCGTTTGTCTACCCTGAAATTAGTGAAGCTACGGGAGGAGCCTCACAACCGGCCATACATCTCATAATCAGACCGGATGGAGAACGTTGGTGGCGAATTTTCCCCTCCCTTGTTTACGTCCTTTAGTCATGAGACTTCAATCAAGAAGCTCCGTAGTAAAACATAAAGCTGCATAATATGCTTGTTATGTTATCTACTTAGTATCTGTTGATGCAATTTCGTAAATAATAAATGTAATTTTATGAAAATTGCACTCGCTTAATTTTATCTTTTAAGTACGAGTAAGACTAAGGTATTTCAGAGGAAATTAACTAAGAGTTATATTCATATAATTTTATGGCTCGAAACTAAGATTTTATTTAATTTTCCTGCAGGTTTGAGGAGCATGAAAAAGGAAAATATAATAATTTTGTTACATTTTACAGTTTTTTTTAATAGTTACCTCTTGCATTGCATGGTCCGTTGTCCGTAGAAAACAAAGGTTGTAAGTGGAGATTTATAATGTACATGTCCTTGGAATTCTATGCGGATTTAAGCACCCAATCATTGACAACATTTAGGAATAAATGTGTGGTAATTTTCAGGATTCTTGTGCTATAAAATTTGCTATAATTTGTACATTGATGACGAATGTCGAACTGTGATGGGAGCATCGATTTGTTACTTAGGTGTAAAAACAAATATTAAACAACCACAAAAACAAAATACTTCCGTAACAAGAACGACAAAAAATACTTCTAATGGCCACTGTGCTCGAGAAAATGTTAAACAATTTGTGCGAAGCAGCCTCGCCTGCTGACTGACACTGACATCTTGCGTGAGTTGAAAACCACCATTCAGAAATCTGTTTTCAGGACAGAGTAAACCATGAGTAAACCAAGAGTAAACACACCCTGTAGACGTTTCGTTCGGAATCGGAAACAATGTCATTTATTTCCTTTACACGGTCAATCAGTCAAAGGAAAGATCGAATAAAATACAAATCTGTGTTGTGCTCTGTCTGTGGCACTGGCTTTTTTTGACATCTGTCACCCACCCCTCTTCTTGGCAGAATCCTTAGGAAAAGCCATCACTATAAAAAAAAAAAAAGAAATACGCACTTGCGATCCCGGCAAAAATAAGTGGATAAAGCGAGTAAATTATTATTGTAACCACCGATCCCTATTCTAAATGTCTGAAACGTGGCAGAGTTACGCAAAGGACCAACGGACAGCTTGTCGCTATGGAACGAAGTGCTATTCAAAGGATTTCAACCATCAAAGGAAGTTTAAACATCCTCCCAAAAACTTCAAGCGGAAAAATGGTGATGCACTTAATTACAACAAACGTCCTAAGCCTAACACTGAAGATCAGAGATCCGCAGTTGATGAGCAAGACTTAAATGAGCCTCAAACATCGGCTACAGACGCCGCTGAGATTAAAAAGACTACTCCAGAGACACCAAAACAAGGGTTAGCAAACGTTAATAATACTGTAGATTTACCAGAAAACCATGACGAACAGGAAGCGTCTGAAGTGTGGCAAAGTTACGCAAGTGACCCTCGAACAGCATGCTGGTATGGACCAAAATGCTATTCGAAAAAAAATGAACATCTTAAAACATTTAAACATCCACCAAACAACCTTAAGCAGAAAAATGGTGCTGGCCATCATAAACACAACAAACATCCCAAGGACAATGCTGAGGATGCAAGACCCAAAGTAGAATCTAAAGCGCATACGTCGGTCAAAGAAAATACAGAAAGTAAACCACTGAACACAAAACCAGAAAAACCTAAACAAGTTGTACCACACACAAATAAAACTGTAGATTTGCAGGAAAACTTGACTTACCATGACAAACATGCAGACACAAGCTTAGCAAAGGAGCTGTTCCTCTTGGAAATGCCTTTAGACTTCTACAAGTTTTTTGAATGCTTACAAACTGAGGAATGTATGGAGAAAACATTGTCAAGTGTGAACCTACAGCTTATAGGCCCCTTTGAATTGTTGCTGGGCAAGCTGCCTGTGGTTGATAAAGAACTGTATTTGGTGCATTGGAGATTCTTCTATGACCCTCCTGAATTTCAAGTAAGTGGGTAACACAATAAAGCGATGACTTTTAATTCAAGAGAAACTTAATTATTTGGGGGAATGGCGGGTCACGCACGCTATTATTTTCCACATTGTTCTAAAAATTTCATTCATCCGTGGCTGAAGCACTTATGGTGGTTATAGCCCACAAATGGCAAATCAAAGATGAGTTAGTATGAAAATGGAAGTCATTGATCCAATGACATTATATCACATTTTTGTTTTACCTTCTTGCTCACACTGGAATGAATTTATTTTCAATTTCCTTTAAAAACTATGGCCAACGCATAAGTGGAATAGATCTGTACCTTGAAGGCCAATTCTCTGAAGATTACTTCTGAAAATATACCAATCCAGTCAAATGCAGAGAGATAAAAGTGAAGTTAGGTTATTGAAATTCTAAATATTTTTTCACACATATTACTGAAAGATACTTATCCTGGGATTCCCTTTTAAGTATTAATTAATACCTGGGACAGGGAAACCTGGTCTTCCATAACTTAAAAAAACGCTAAACTAACTGGATAATGATTCTTATAATTTTTTTGTTAGCTTTTAATATTAACATCTGTTAGCTTTTAATATTAACATCTGTTAATTTTTAGGATTCCGTAGGTCAAATGGAAAAACCGGAACCCTCGTAGGATCACTTTGTTGTCCATCCATCCATCCGTCTGTCTATCTGTCAAGACCCTTTATCTCCGGTACGTGTGGAAGTTATATAAGCAGCCTATATACGTCCCACTGTAGGACACAGGCCTTCTCTCAGGGAGAGAGTATGGGCTTAATTACCACGCGTGCCCACCGGATTGGCGATTTCAAGCGCTGAGGTATATGAATAGCTCAGACACTCAGGTTTCCTCACGATGGTTTCCTTCACAGTTAGCGAGTGGTATTGCTACTTAACTTCACAAATGTACATAACTTAGAAAACAAAGTCATAGTTACATGCCCGCACTGGGAATCGAACCAGGGTCTCCCGCTTCCGAGTCCAATGTTCTACCCACTAGGCTACCACCGCATGGAAGGAATTTAATTTCAACTCAATACTTCTGCACGTGTGGAAGTATTGAGTTGAAATTAAAACCATATACTCAGGTCTACATGGGTTTAAAAAAAGTAAAAAAAACGCGAAAAAAAGGTATGGCCGTTTATACTGCAAAAAAACGTATATTTCGACACCCAAGGGTATCAAAATTTACGGTACTTTCCGTGGAATTAGAACTATGAAATTGGCATGTAATATCGTCTAATACAAGGAAAAATCTTTACATTTAAATCATTAAAAAATTGTCTTTGAAGCTCGGGAAAAGCTCCGAATAACTGCGAGACTCGATTCCTGAACTATTTATAATATGTAAGTAGGTACCTACAAATTTGTACGGAACCCTCGGTAGGCGAGTCCGACTCGCGATTATCCAGTTTCTTTATTATAATTGTAAAAGGCACCTAATCACTTCACATCAGATTATTAGAATCAATCATTCAACCATCTCTTTTTTTCAGGCAATAATAAAAACAAAAGGAAAAAGTGAGCTCCACATGGGCTACTACCGGGATTCCCCTGATGAGAAGCCTGTTTTTGTCGCCTCCAATGACAGTGCCAAAGACTGCCACATCACACCCATAGCTGAGAATATCTTTGGAGCAGTTTAGTAAGTATGTTTAACATCAGGCGAGTTGTGAGTTGAATACTTAGCATGTTAATTTAAAAACCTAGGCTAAGATTACACTTAAACTTTTTCTAAAACTTGCAAGTAGGCAAAGTGAAGTGTGAGTATTTTTTTTTTTTTTTCCAAATCTTTTCATTTATTATTTATTTACCTATTTCTCATTTTGTGGCTGCTGAGCCAGGAAACCTTGCTTAGGAAATATTATTGTATAGGATTATACTTGTAAAAAACCCCATTCCTGTAAAATATCAATTTCAGTTTGACACTTTGACTGCCTCATTGGTCCAACCGTTAAGACGCTTACTACCAAGACAGAGGTCGTGGGTTCGATTCCCTTTGGGGACTGCCGCACAAGGACAAATGGCCTAAGTTTGAGTGTGGTTCCATGTTTACCGTAGCACAGGGTATCCTAGTTGTGTTGTTATTTAGTTTGTGTTTTACAACAACAAGTGCCCGTACATAGTATTATTTTATTGCTTTCAGCTCCCATCTGCAAAACGAAAAGAAGAAATCGCCCTTTTTAGCAATGACTTGCCAGAAAGTAATGGACAAGGTAAAGAAATGGGCTGAACAGACTGGGTTTTCCCTTGAAGAGTACAGTATGAAGAAGAGACAAAGTCAAGTAGTGACAAAGACACACCACGGTGCCGGCATTGTGGTACCTTACGACAAAAAGACGCAGCTGGGCTACAGAAAGTTGGTGGAAACTGATGGTGAGAATGCATATTATGCTCAGTGCATTTGTGCACAAATGTACTGAATTTTAATTTGTACAAATATCCTAAGCGTGACGGAAAACATCATGAGGAAATCTGAGTGTCCGAGGTGTTCATGCTCGAAATCATTACTCTGCAGTGGGCTTGTATGGCAAATAAGTGCGTGTACCACGCCGGCATTCTCTCTCATTATATCATCTTTGATGATTGTAAGCGAATGAGAATACTTTTGACAAATATAGGAAAAAACATAATTTTTCTAAAACTTAGTTTTATGAACCATTTTTGCCTACCAAAAACTAGTCACAGAAGATAATAGTCTTAATTATAAAAACACGATTCCTCTAAAACACTCCTCAAACGCAAATAGTCTGCGGTAAAAGCTTTCCCTTTACTAAAGACTACTTAAACTCGACGTGATTGAAACTGTAGAGGGTGTTTTCCCTCATGTCCACAGCCGTGCGTTGGGCCCTACAAAACATGCGTAGTTGAAAACTTGAAATACCCTTGCCCTCTACTAAAAAAGGGGAAGTGATTCTCAAAACTCTGAATAAAGCAAAATTTCTAATTTATAACTGGCTATCTAATCTCTCATATCTTGAAACTGAAAACGTCCTCAAAATCACCAAATAAGAATTAAAATGATATATATACTTTATTAACTTCGGAACTAGTCCATAGCCAATTTTGGAACCAGTTCTTAGCAATGCACTTAAGTGATAAAAATAAATAGAATACTTATGAAACAACATTATTATAATATTAAGTTTGCATGTTTATGTTTTAATTACATATAATTTAATTGATTTGTTTAAATTTAATCCCATCCATATTCTGTCATAAATCATAACATAATTGGTAATGTCTTTCACACGGTCCTCACAGGACAGGCTTGACCTAGTGTGAGGTCACAATTAAAATTGTAATACTATCCATACTATCTGTCGATAATAAGGATGTAAAATTGTTTTTTTGGTAAAATAAATCTATTTGTAATACGATTTCAGAATTTGAAATGTTTTGGCACCCCAGAAACTATTTCAATTATTTCTTCCATTCCAGTTGCAATAAAAAAGATGTTCGGAAAATTGAAATCAGCAACAACACAGTTTGAGAAGGACAAAGTCCTCTCCGAACTGCAGCCTGTGATAACTTACGCCAGCATAGCGGTGGACGAGTGTGACTTTGGCACCGGCCTGGAGGTTGGAATAGCCCTGTTTTGCTCTGGTATCAAGGAGCTGGAACTAAGTGCCATGAGCAGCCTGTGCTCTGCTTACATGCTGCTGAATAGGGGAGTGTTTGCAAAGATCTTTGAAGTGAGTATACATGCCGTTAGCAATAGGTCGACCATTTACATGTTTGTTTTAAACTCGCTCGAAAGGTAACGGAGTAGAGTGCATGGTATGAGCTGTCGAAGTCGACTGTTTGACATGGAAAGAGACATGGAAAAGAATGGTGAGGGCACACCATATGGGTAGAATAGGTGAGACCAAGATTTGATTAACACAAAACAGCTGGATACTGCATTACAATATTACACGAACGCTTCTCATTTGCAGTAAAGTAGACGCGCAACGCGTCCTTGATTACATCTAATGACTGAGGACCCATGTCTTTACCGCGACCATAGAAAAAAAGCAGGGCCGGCGCCCTGTTTTTCAACTCCAATAAAATTATTTGAAGTCTTTGAACAAGTTGCATATTGGATTGTTTCAGGCTTATGTTTCATATTGGTTTGTTTCAGGCCCATCTAAAGTATCGGCGCAGAGGACCGGATATGTCATTGCTGAGTATAAAGTAATGCCTACAAAATTATTTAGTTTTATACAAGATTAATTTTTTTAGGCATTTTTGTAACAATAGTAAGTGATATTATGTATAAGTGATAAAATTAAACAATCTAGTAAAGAATACACTTTATTCCTACCTAAATCAAATTATAACAAAAACCGAAAAATAGACAAGTTTAGATGTCATTATGAAAATCATCAGTCTAAAAATTATATAAAAAACCACACTGGTATTTGTGAAGGAATGTTATTTTTTGAGTTCTATTCAGGTGTTTTTGAATGGCGAAACTCGTATAGTTTGTTTACACAGGCTCGCGGCCTAGGAGAGTTTAAGTAGAGATAATTGTATTCGAGAGGCGAAGCTCGGGGCATTAATTTACACTAGGCGACCATATTATTGCCTAGAAGAAATCGCCACTCGTGTATGAGAAACTCTCCTTGTGTAAAAGCCCTTTATGAGACATTTTTTTTTAAAGAAAAATGTTTTCATTGTCCTCTCAATGAAAAAAATTGCGTTGGGACAGCAAATACCCCTAATCGATAGAATAGAACGACATAAATGCAGCAAACTTTTTGACAAGGTCAGTCAGCTTTCATCAGGTCTACTAGCGCCACCCACGGAATACAATTGCATTGCAAAAGTGGCTTACAAATCTCTGAATCATTTGAATTGTAATTTTTACGACCCACTGCGAGAACCTAGGATTAAAGGCATGCCCCTATATTACGCGCACCAAATCCTGACCTTTGCTTTTATTACTCGCACGAGCCTAGCGTTCCTACGTATTTTTTTTTGCAAGTTATGTGTTTTTCTATAAGTGGACAAATTTTGTACTATTGAGAAATAAAATTGTTAAACATTAATCCTTTTAAATCCAGGATTTAAGTGCGCATAATTAGGCCTCTGATATTATTTTATCTAGTGAACTTCATAGATGGAGCCCCGTACTGTACTTATCTTACGAGTTAATTACTTCTTAGGTTACTCAGTACAGCACTAGTTAAGTGTAAGAATAGAGTGATAGGGCAGTGGTCGCTCCCGTAGACTTGATCTCTAATCATGTTGTCGCATATTGTCGGCATCAGCCTCTCTGACACGATGAAGTAGTCCAGACGCCTGTAACAAAACGAAAGACTCGTCAACAATTTTTTTGAGACGAATTCCCGACGACTTGAGAACCTCCTTTTTTGAAGTCGGTTAAAAAGAAACATCCACATGGCACCAGTAGACGATCAACACGATAAAGCGGTGGAGAGAACGCGACATGCCGATAATTCGACTGCCACGTTGGTCTAGCGGTTAATACGCTCGACTCCCAAGGTCCTAGGTTCGATTCCTACTGGAGGCCGCCGTACTTGATTTGTTCAAATAGGCTCAGTCTGGGTGTATTTCCATGTTTGAGATGTCCTTGCCTGGTTATCATAGTACAAAGGCCAGGGACCGGACAGTTTGAAAGTATACATAATTGTTATTTTAATTCTGTGAAAAAATATTAATTTCACCAAAATAAATATAAAAAACTGGCTGACTCGTCTCAAAAGGTACATGATCCTACTAATATTACGAATGTGAAAGTTTGTGAAAATGTTTGGATGTTTGTTACGGATGAACGGATTTACATGAAACTTGGCGTACAGATAGAGAAAGATCTGAATTAAGACATAGCATAATTGATATGGCGTTGTACAAGGATTCTGTGGCGGTACGAAGTTCGCCGGGACAGCTAGTATTATAACTGAAAGTTTGTGAAGATGTTTGTTACAATCACGCAATAACGGCTGAACGGGTTTAGATGAAATTTGGTATGGAGATAGATTTAGTCCCGGGGAAGGACAGGAGACTTTTCATCCTGGAAATACTCATTCCATGCGGACGAAGTCGTAAAAACTAGTATTTTATATAGAACTTCCCAAGCACCTTACCGTCACGGATTTTTAGTACTATGAAAAAAATAAGTATTTATTTTGTGAAAATCCAACTTTAGTATAATTAGAGCAGTTCCTAATAAGCTTTCTCAATTTACAACACAACCCTGTATAAGCCGGTATAAAATTATATTTCCTGTACAGGAATATATTTATAATTTTCCCTGTTTCAATCAGAAAAATAACTGCGAAAAATCCAAGCATAATAAAAACAATCTACTTACGTGACTCATACGAACACAGGCGCTTTTGCTAAGGAAGGTTTCTAGCCTATATAGTCTATATAGTAGTATCTATATCTAGTATCTCGCTTACTATCTATATCGATTTTATTAAAATAATTGGTCAAGCAAATCAATGAGAATTAGTTGTTTGAAGTTCCGCGCCGTTAGCTTTATATCGTCATTCAGTCATTGAGTTAAAGCATTCAGTCAATCTAGTTAACAACATGAAATGTAATGGCACTAAATTAAATAAATTACACAATACAATCACCAGGCAAGAACATCACAAACTTGGAAATACCAATTAGTACAAATTAAGTACTTACAAACTGTCCGGTCCCAAACTAGGATACCCATTGTAGTATGATAACCAGACAAGGTCATCACAAACATGGAAATACACCCAGACTGGGGTTATTTGAACAAATCAAGTGGGAATCGAACCCACCTTATGTTTTGGTAGTCAAGCGTGATAACCGCTAGACCATCCAGACAGTCAGGAAATTGAAAGCTGAAGAGAGCCTATAATCTAACTACGTTAGTCATCCCAATACAAGGCACTGTTAACATTACATAATTACACTTACCATCCAGTATTCTTGGCCCGACTGTTCATCATGTAAGTCCAAAATGTGTAGGCCCCTGTCTTATCCGGGTTCAGGTGGCGATAGGTGTCTATGAACCCGTTGCTTAACAGCTCGGTCATGCCAGAGCGCTCTTCGTGCGTGAAGCCGGCGTTTTTTCTGTTCGTCGTGGGGTTTTTTAGATCTGCAATAAACCAAACATGTTTGTACCAATAGGGTTAGCAGCGGAAACATCATAGGTAGGTGTACAAATTTTTATTTAACGTTATCATGTTTAAATTAGGTTTTTTTCCGATCGGCTAGGTAGTCGGTTGGCCATCCCAGGCAGGTATCGCTGGCGTGACGAAGTGGTCAAGAATCTGCGCGATCTCCATGGGCGGCCAGGGAGAAGTAGCGACTTCTTGTTTAGGAAGCTAAGAACCACTGCAGATCGCTGAGCCAGCTAAGTATAGGCGACAGCTGGACCTACTTTGTAGACGAACGAAGCAGAGTCCCCTGTATAACGGATCAGTGGCACTAGACCACTGATTTTCTTCGTTTGATTTTACTGAACTGCGCTACGCACTTTGGCGAAATTGTGTATTATATTAAGGTTTTTTATTTTTTTTAATAAATAAAAAACATACACAGGTACATAAACTCAAGTCCTAAAAGCTGTAGAGGCAAGAAGGTTTCTTAGATAGGTCTAAGACTACACAAAGCCTAGCCTCGCTTAGAACAGTAGGTAGGTATCTATGTAACAATATCCATTTATCTTTTCTTACCTATTTCATTGTGCGCGACGTTCATGTCGCCACAAATAATCACGGGCTTCTTCTTGTCCAACTCCTTCACATGTTTACGGAACTCCTCGTTCCACTGCAGCCTTTTGTCCAACGTGACTAGCTTCCTTCCAGCGTTGGGCACATACGTACAAATTAGGTAAAACTCTTCATATTCAGCTGTGATGATACGTCCTTCGCTGTCCAACTCTTCGTTTTGAAGGCCGTACTGAACGCTCATAGCCAGCTTTGTCGTGTAAATTCCAACGCCCGCGTATCCATCCTTCTCGCTGCAAAGCCAGTAGGCGTGGTATCCCGGTATATTGGCCGCCTCTTCTGGTAATTTATCCAGCGAACATTTCACCTCTTGCAGGCATAGGATGTCTGGTTTCTCCAACTTTATATAATCCAAGCCACCTTTTTTCATCCACGCTCTGATGCCATCGACGTTCCAGGACGCGATTTTGAAGTTCCACTCCTTGCCTAGTGCGTTTTTGGATGAGTTTGAAAAGTCTATGCTTTCGTAAGCGGTTGAGGCTTTGTTTTTGGCTGGCGCTTTAGCTTTGCTGTCTTTGGTCGAGGCTGGAAAGTGTATACTTTGTATGAGACTTGATTCCGCCCCACAGTTTTAGTTTGTTAGTTCAGCCAATGAAGGAAAAGTTATGTTTGCAAATAAACTGCATACACAAGCAAAACGATGAGTAAAAAAGGTAAGTTCGAAAAAAATAAATAAAGCCATACAACAATGAATAAATACCAATCCTTTTATTAATCAAACGTAATACTAAACAACACTTATTAAGAACACAACATGATAAGATCACCTTAAAATCAGTTATATTAATTACCCTTCTCTTCTGCCTTGCGCCGACGCTTGTTGGTTGGCTCTCCAGTATCTTCAAGCTCTTCATCGCCTTCCTCAGGGGCATCAGCCACAGCTTTCTTCTGTCCTTTCTTACCCTTGGACTTTGAATCCAACGGTTCCTCCTCTAAGGGCTCTTCATCTTTGGCATCACCTGAAAACATAGGTAATTTCGTTTCAATGTGTAAAAAATACATATTTTTGTGTACTTTTATGTTCTGTGAGATGCCTGGTTTGATTGTCACTTTGAAAGATATTATATTGAAGGAAAGAAAAAATTTTATTGGCCATAAAATTACTTGCTTTATCTTAATGACCTACATCTAAAAAAAAAAATTACTGACCATTTCCTTTCTCCTCTTTCTTAGCAACCTTCTTCTTTTTTCCAGCAGACTCACTTTCTGAGGCAATCTCCTCTGCATCCCCCTTCGTCTGCGCTTTCTTGCCCTGAGGCTTCTTGCCCTTGGCTGGCTTTTTCTCATCTTTTTCTAAAACTTCCTTTTGTTCCTCTTCCATTTTATCTTCTTCAGATTCTGGAAGGGGATCTACTTTGTTTGCAGCCTTCTTTTTGCCTTTGGGTGCAGGCTCATCTTCCTTTTGGTCTTCTGCAAGTTTTTCGTCTTGAGGTTCAGAATCAGCTTTAGCTGGAGTCTTCTTCCTACCTTTAGGTGCAGGCACATCCTCCTTTGGGTCCTGGTCGGTTTTATCACTTTGAGGTTCAGGAGAAGATTTGACTGTTGCCTTCTTTCTGCCTTTAGTTGCTGGTTCAGTCTTAACATCCTCCCCATTTTCAGCCTTTTGCTCTGTTTCCTTGTCAGTCTTGACTTTACGCCCTCTACCTTTAGAGGCGGGCTTTGCATTTTCTTCGGCAGCTTCTTCATTTTCATCTGCATTACTTTCTTGTTTCGCCTTCTTACCTCGGGCAGGTTTCTCCAACTTTTCAGTTTCTTTTTTAGCTTGTTTTTTCTTTCCTTTGCCATTAGTTGTAGGTTCTGCAACACCATTAGGTTCGACATTTTCTATCTGCTCAACTTCATCTTTAGATGCTGGAGATTCTTCTTTATCACCATTTCCATTCAGTTCAGGAGCAGCCTTCTTCCTGCCACGTTTAGCTGGTGGTTCTTTCTGTACTTGTGCTTCATTGAGTTCTTCATGGCCATTAGTCTCAGCAGGCTTTCGCCCCCTTTTTTTCTTTTCTGGTGCAGCTTTTTCTACAATTTCAGGATCAGAAAGTTCAGGTTCAGCAACGTCAACTTGTTTAGCTTTACCACGTCCCTTCTTGAGTGTTTCAGGCTCCGCCACTTTGACATCTGCTGCCTTCTGTAAGCAAATGTCAGTGGAATATAAGCTGTACATTGGGAGTCTGCTCTGCATGTTTGTCAACCCAATTTTTGAGGTTGTCATAGCTTTATTCCTGTATACAGGAAGCATTGAACTGAAGGACACAGAATGATAAAACCCTTGCTCGTGTCATTATGAAAACTTTACCACTGAATAAATACTAAGAATCTAGGTGGTATGGTTAGCCATTTCATTTATGAGGTTAACTCTGGTGTAAATGCACTATTAAGTCCTTGGACAATGTGTTAACCTTACTCTCTAGAAGTGCTAATGTTGGTAACAGTCAGCTATCCCAAATTAAATCTTGCTCATTTAAAATAGAAGCTACAATCGATCAAGTCATATTACCGAGAGCCACCGACTGTACAAAATGATTGTATGGAACTAAAAGATTGTAGTAATCAACACTAGAAATCTGCTTTACACGGCGAATAAACGAAATACTTAAAACATGATATAAACTTAACATGCACACATTTGAAGTCTTTGGATAAGCATCATACACTGTCCCGGTATTTGGGCTTGAAGAGTCTACAGAAATAGGGAGAATCCATTTGTATTTGACATGCTTTCGCAAAAATATGAAATTTGTCGTTACTTACCTTTGCCTTTGTTGGACGAGGTGCCATTTTCACTTTTTTGCACTAGGTTTTCAGGTAAAAGAATACGATTTGCAAATACAAAGGACAACGGCACGGCGCGGATAAACGCTAATAGCGAAAAGCAAAAAGTTCCGGCAAAATTGACAGCCGATTCACAGTAGTTATGTGCGCTATATAACGCAGATAGTTATAAAACTGTCTATTCGCTGCCACAACGACAGCTAGTTATTTAGCGAAGCAAAACTATCTATTTTCCACAACGTCCGCCGTCTCTGTTTAATACAAAGCGAACTAAGGAATAGCGCGTAACGGCGATAGCGCGCGCCCGACTCACTACGATCATTACCGATAGCACAGAGCGCTGCGTGTGAGTGAATAAAACGTATTCACATTCGCGTTTATCTGAGAGAGAAACATATAGGTGTTTCGGTTCAAACCAATGAAAATAAATTTACACAAATCAGTGCCTTATGTCATGAAGTCGAACGGTTATATTTGCATAAAACGATCTTCGTTTTGAACTTTTGACTTTGACACCTGTAATGCACAATTTTTCCCTTATAATGATAATAATGAGATTAGTGTTGAATAAACTTTCTTCGCGCCGCGCTTCACGCGTCTTGTGCTGTGTAGCAAAGTTTGTTTACAGTCATTATAAGTGGTTTTTGTATCTATTGTGTATATAAATAATTATCTAGTGTAAATAAAAATAAACAGTAAAGTGTAAATAAATATTTGTAGCGTTTCTTTGTATTGTAAATATCATTTTTTCTAAGATGATGCGTGTAAATAGTAGTATTTTATGGGACTATTATGAAAAAGACAATGCCAATAAAAAAGCAAAATGCAGTGTGTGTGGTGTGTATATAAGTTATAAAACAACAACTGGCAATTTAAAATCTCATTTGAAAAACAGACACATAGAGATTTATAGAATTGTGATGAACCAACAAACAACGTCATTGCCCTCGAGTGAACAAAATGCTGCAACAGAAGTAAACTCCCAATGCAGCAGTTCATCGGCAGCTGAAGTGGTAGCGACGACTTCCTGCGCAGCAACAATGGATTCATGGGTAACTGTGGCAAAAACATCATCTTCCTGTGTAGCACCCAATGTTTCGTCAATCTCTGAATCCACAGAATCGACTTCTCGTTCAGTACCCACTGTTGAGCGTCAAGGAAAAACACAGTCCAGGCTTGATATGTTCATTCCAAAAAAAATTACGAAGGATACAAAATCTAAAATAGATCATGACCTCTTGGGATTATTTACAAAGGGTTTTCAACCATTTAGTTTGGTGGAGGAACCATGCTTTAAAAAATTTTGTCGCTGGATACCGGGGTACCAACTTCCCTCCAGGAAGCACATTTCCGCGACCCTTATTCCTCAGTATTACGAAAAAGTTAGAGCTGACGTGAAAGAATGCCTGTCAAATCCACAAAACGTTGAAAAAATATGCTTGACTCTGGATATGTGGACATCAAGAGCCAACGAGAGCTATATGGCAATCACAGGCCACTACATAACAAATACTTTCACAATGCAATCTGTTTTACTAGCTTGTGATTATTTCTCAGATAGACATACTGGCGCAAATATTCAGGACTTTTTGAAAAAAACAGTTGACGAATGGAATCTGCTGGAAAAAATTAATTTCGTTGTAAGCGATAACGCAGCCAATGTACAACGAGCTCTGACAGATTTAGGGTGGAAACACTTTGGCTGTTACGGTCATACCCTAAACCTAATAGTCCAAGACTCACTATCAGCAGTGCAAACGACCATAGATAAGGTGAAAGAGATTGTGCGTTTTTTTAAAAAAAGCGCTACTGCCACAGAGAAGCTCCTGAAATATCAAAAAACAGAGAACGAGGCAACAATTCCATTAAAATTAAAGCAAGATATGCCCACAAGATGGAATTCCACGTTCCATATGATTGTGAGGTTTATTGAGTTGCAGTCGGCTATAAAATCAACTGCAGCCGTAATAGGAAAGGATTTACCGATCATAAGTAACGAAGAATGGACCCTCTTGCATCAGTTAACAGTAGTTTTAAAGCCGTTTGACGATATAACTTCTGCTATGAGCGGGGAAAAATATGTAACTGCCAGCTCAATAATACCTATTACACAGGCGCTAATAAATACATGCGACAAAATCATCGACAATTATGTGCCGCCGGTTTCAGAAGAAAATCTAGTCAGTCCAGCGGCCGTAGTAACCCAGAAACTGCAAGACGGGCTAATAACACGTCTCGGAAATGTCCAAAAAAGTAGAACATTTTCATTGTGCACTTTTTTGGACCCGCGTTACAAAGTATCCGGGTTCCAGGATAAGGCAGAAGGGGCAAAAACAAAAAAACATGTACAGGACCTTGTACATAGTATGATAATTAAAGAAAATGTGGAGGTTGTACCATCGACGTCATCGAATAACTGTATAAGTACCGCAGAAAAAGGAGTGTCACCTTGGTCTATCTTGAGTGACCTAATTGAAACAAATAAACCACCAAGAACTGGCACGCCGTTGTCGAAGGCGATTCAAGAAGTGGATTTATATTTGGATGAAGACATGTTACCAATCCATAAGCCAGACGGAACATGGAACTGCCCCTTGCAGTGGTGGCAGAACCACCATCAAAAATACCCCCACCTCAGCAAACTGTTCCGATTGCATGGAAACATCGTGGCGACGTCAGTGCCCTGCGAAAGAATTTTCAGTAGAGCGGGCCTTCTAATTTCAGATCGTCGCACTCGACTCGACCACAATAAAGTGGCACAACTTATGTTCCTGAATGGAAATACCTGAGACTCAATTCAGATTTGTAAATAATGAACGCATGTAAATAATGTAAATATATCAGATGTACATAATCAAATGTATTATACAATGAACTTTTAAGTACGCCTGTATAAAAATATAATAATTTTTTGTAGGTATTATATTAACATTATCACAATTATTTATACAGACAGTCCTAAGCCTGTAAAAGTACGAAGGGAAGTTCATTGTAAAGACAACTGATAGTCAACTCAAATCAAAGCGCTTTTGTATTAAACAATCAATTATAGCACTTATAACTAATATGTATAAGAGCCATATTTGCTTGACGATATGGAAATAGATAGTTTTCAAAAATAGATAGTTTTTACAACGTTGTTCGCTGGCAAATAGCGGCAACGTTTCGTTATATAAAAAAGCCATAACGACACATCGCTAATTCACAGCAAGCGCCACTGCCTGCCGCCAAAATTGAAAAAAAAAATGTTCGTGTTCTGTGGAGTTTTTTTATAGAAGTGATCAAGTGACTAGACAGGGGATGGTTAGTCCAAAAAAAAATGACGATCACCACTCTTCTCGTGCTTTTAATGCCATTGACACAGACAATCATTCAATGAGATTGAAATCAGAAATCAATAATTTATTTCAACGTAAAGAATTTACATTCTGTTTGCTGAATATTAATGTACTATGTTAGCCGCTGTCTTCGGGCCGTAAAAGTGTAAAAACGGATTGAACGATTGGGTGCATTTTTCAATGTTTAATCCTTTTCAATGGCATTGTGTGATTGAACCGTGTAAATAGCTAAAGTCATTCAATGTCCAATTTTCAATGCCTTTGAATGGCGTTGCTTAAATGTGATTGAACCGTGTAAATGGGTAAAGTCGTTCAATGTTCAATGTCCTTCAATGGCATTGCTTCAATATGATTGAACCCTGTAATTTCACCTTAGCTTGTGAGTCACATTTGCGAGTATGAGACCGTGTGTGACTCGAAACCCGCGCGCGCCGCAACTTTTTGGTCTGTCTGGCGAAAGTTCATGTGACCATTTTTGTTAAATGGCCGCTTGTAGCCATATCTACACTTCCTTTCTTTTAACAAACTGTATGACGGAGTTTACACGTTCAGTCTGGCGTCAGTTCAGTCCGTGACCTTGATCAAGCTTGGATTGCCGCCAGACTGATGTAGCTAGGCGAGGTATTACACGGTCACTCAAGACTGATGGATTTTGCATCAGTCCGAACGAAAACACCAATACGACAGCATCAAGCACAGACCTTTATCTGTGATTATGAATTTTAAAAAAAACCTGCGTTGCAATAATAATAGCTATGGCCATGAAAAAAACCGGCCAAGTGCGAGTCGGACTCGCGCACGAAGGGTTCCGTACCATTCTCTATACAACATTAGACACAAAGATAAAAAACAGCAAAAAAATCACGTTTGTTGTATGGGAGCCCCCCTTAAATAATTATTTTATTTTTAGTATTTGTTGTAATAACGGCAACAGAAATACATAATCTGTGAAAATTTTAACTCTCTACCTATCACGGTTCTTGAGAAACAGCCTGGTGACAGACAGATGGACGGACGGACGGACGGACAGACAGCGAAGTCTTAGTAATAGGGTCCCGTTTTTACCCTTTGGGTACGGAACCTTAAAAAGGCCAAAAAGAGGATGTAGTATAAACATAACATGTTAAAAAGAGAATCCTCCTCCATGCTGCCTAAAGTGCCTGAGTGTTGACCTAGCGTTGACTACTGACTAGCGTTGACTGATGCGAGACTGATAACACATTCAGACGATCAGTCTGCCGTCACGTCAGTCTGACAGTGACTGACGAAAATTATCAAAATATTCGAATATCCGTCAGTCTGGTCCATCAGTCCATCAATCCATTGAATAGATAATCAGTCTGCCGTCAGTCTAACCAGACTGATGGAATTGACTGACGCCAGACTGAAGGTGTAAACTCCGTCTATCTGATTTGTCAGATTTGACGGTTGCGTTTCGTTCAGTTTGTGCAGTTGGTCAGTTGGTGTAAAAGTCGACGTGTTCTTATTAGTCCAAAAATACGAATTCCGGCCTATGATTGACTAAAATAACAATGGTAATTTAATGTTACAAGTTTTCAACGTTGATTTATGCTCAATATGTTAGTTTTAATATTTAGCTTAGGTTAGGATATTCCATACCGAACTTGTTAACTACCATAAGTTCCTTCTTTAGGCTAACGCATCACGCAACCCATTTGAATGCTGGAAAACTTCATATATGTAATACTGCAGTACTCCCGTTGGGACACAAGGTTCAATATAGTGTAAAATATTGTACTTTTTGGTTTACATTACAGATTTACACCCGTATACACAGATTCCTACATGTTGACTACAAACCATATGTTATAGTCTTTATACCATGTTCTATCTGTATTGGTAAAATGTTCCGCTATATTATCCTCAGGCCGCCCTAGACCGAAAGGGAACCTTCAAAGTTGAATATCTTCAAGATATTGAGAAGAAAGTCCAGGAGAGATGGGAGTCAGAGAAAATTTTCGAAGTGGAAGCTCCAGAGGACGGGACACCTCGTGAGAAGTTCATGTGTACCTTCCCTTATCCGTACATGAATGGACGCCTGCATCTGGGCCATACATTCTCACTTTCAAAATGCGAGGTAAGTACTGAATTTACCTTTTTGTTCCTATGTTAGTTACGAGTTACAATTTTCAAGAAGGTAATGCTGTAAGTCTTATCAGAAACATGTATTAAGTACCTAACTAAAAGAATTTCAAAAACATTGACAAATTATTGATTGAGGCAAAATCAATTTTCCAACCATTCTACATAGTCTTTGAGTAACAAACTGTATTGTATCGTGGCATATTTAGGGTTATTTTCCAGGAGAGGCTCGGCCCCTAAAAAGCTTTCCCAGTATATCTCAGCAATTCTTAAACTTTTATGCTATGGAACACTAACACACCTCATTTATTTTATGAAACTCTATTTCAAACTATCAAATACAAGATTGAACTTCTGTGCCATTATATAAATGTAAAAAAGATTTGTATTGAGGAATTATTTAATGGTCAAAATTGTATGATTCAGTGGCAGATATTATGTGCAATTGGCAGTCTGGGGTGGGTATGGCCTACCTGACACCTATCTAGAGCAATGGTCTTAGCTATATGAGATAAGTCAAGTGACCACTCAAATAAAACCCAGCACCTGTGCCATCCTTAATAAGCCTTAATCCACATGAAAGACAAAGTATTGATTTTGTCTTTTTGAGCTCTGTACGTTATTTTATTTTTATTTTATTAATTAATGAGCACTAACCAGGTGAACATACAATTTTTACATGGAAATTACAATTTATCATTCTTATATGCAGCCCCATGACAGGCACCCACAACATTACCCTTTATATCAACAATAAGATTTTAGCGTAACTTATAGCTAATAAAATCAGTTTTCTGGGACATACAGTAATGGTAAGATTATATAAACTAATTTATTTTGTTTTTAGGGTACATTTAAGAACTTTATCTTTAAAAGTAGGAGAGAGCCTACTCCCAACGATATGTTACTCTCACAATTTTGCAGTTCGCAACCAGATACCAGAGGCTAAAGGGCAAGATGGTGCTCTTCCCATTTGGCTTCCATTGCACGGGGATGCCGATCAAGGCATGCGCTGACAAGCTGAAAAGAGAGATGTCTTTGTATGGATGCCCACCTGTTTTTCCGGAAGATGGAGAGGAACTCAGCACTATCAAGGAGGAGGGTGATGTAGTGCCTAAAGATAAGAGCAAAGGTAAATCTCTCAATTCTACTAACCGCTTTCACTGAACATTGCGTGGCTGACATACTCTATAAAATTCTACTAACCGCCTTCACTGAACATTGCGTGGCTGACATACTCTATAAAATCAATGTCTAAATTACTGGCTCTTATCTCACAGGCCTGGCTCTTATCATACAGGCTTTAGCTTAGTATAAGGGCCAGCAAACACTATTGGTACATTCCTTTCTTTTACTGGTCAAAGTTAATTGTTTCATAATCATTAATTATGTATTGTTACAAAATAAGTAAGTTACTTGTATGAACAGTATAAAACGGGCAGATTTCACATTGTAAACTGCCTTGGTTTCTGAACAATAAACCAATTTTTTTATTTAATTCAATTACTCACACAGTAAATAACAGGTTTATACCGGGATGAAGGGCGAGGAATATTCTTTTGAGATACCAAGATATCTGGAGGGTATTAGTTCCTTGAAAGTCTGGAGCTGAATCTTAATGTAATATTTCCCCTACTTAAGGAAAGAAGAGCAAGGCATTAGCGAAAACCGGCGCCGCTAAGTACCAGTGGCAGATAATGCAGAGCATCGGCGTGCCCGATGAAGAGATCAAAGAGTTTGCTGATGCTTACTACTGGCTAGACTACTTCCCGCCTAGAGCAGTCGAGGACTTGAAGAGGATTGGCATTCACGTAAGTTTTGTCTACTTGACTTCAAAGAAACTTACACTCCTGTAGGCCTATGGCAGATGTAGTCTCGGCTTTTGGGCCTACTATTGGTGCATACATAGACCTCCTCGAGGGAACACGCGAGCTGTAATGATCTAGTTACTTCAGTACAGATCTAATTTCGCGATATTTTCGTCGTGTAGCTTTATTACGATCGTACATTATAGTAATATAATATAGGCCTTTGTTTCTTGACAGAATTACAAATTTTTACTTACATTCCTACTATAAACTATTTTTAAAGTGTTCTATTTTTATTTCACATGACACTAGCTCTGAGACTCGTCAAATTGTCTCTCGACCAAGTCTCGACATAGGCCTCCTCCATGTTCTTCCACGTCACCCTATCTAATGCTGCTCTTCTAAAGTTTGTGGCAGATCATCCTCCCATTGTTTTTGTGGTCTTCCTCTCCTCCTTTTCCCGTCCCTTGGGCTGTATTTTTTTATTTTTTTTATTAGAAGGTGAAGAGAAAGATACAAGTACAATTAAACATATGAAAACAAACAGATACAAATAAAACGAAGAGTAGGTACTGCATCCTTAGACCTTCACACTGAGAAGTATATAATATAAACATTGAAAAGATGATGCTGAAACAATAGGTGCTGTACTTAAATTAATCATAATTAGCAAAAGGTTGCCCTACAACTTAACTTAAGAGATAATTGAACTTGAGTGAGCCTACAAGTTCTTTATACATTTTTGATACACAATCAAAGAGAAAAAAAAAAGAAAATACACAAAAAATTACGTATGCACATACATGTCATGTTGGATGGTAAGATAACACTAAAGTATGGTTTGGACTTACGGTTCACAGTGTTACGTGGCGTTTGTCCTATAAGTCGCCAAGAGCAGCCTCCCCACCTGACTTTTAAACACATTACGTGTCAGATTGATATATTCTATTATGCTTTTGGTCAGTTCTCTGTTTTATCTCTAAGTATGTGTCCTGTCTACCTCCACTTTATCTCTCTTACTTTGGTCATGGTGATCAGTGACATAGCAGAAATAACCAAGATTGCTGACGATCGTAGATTAGAATGAATAAAAACCCGGACAAATTGGGTATGTAAAGTGTCTTAAAGCAAACCAAACACTTTGCAATACGACTGCCTTGTTGGACTAGCCGTTAAGGGGTTTACTACCAAGATAGAGGGGGTTCGATTCCCACTGGGGGCCGCCGTACATTTGTACAAATGGCCTCAGTCTGGGTGTATTTCCATGTCTGAAATGTCTTAGCCTGGTTACCATAGCGCAGGATATCCTAGTTTGAGACCAGATTAAGTGATTGTGTTATGTGGAAGATATTATATTATAATTATAAAGTGCTTAATATTTTGTTTCTTGCGTGTGTGCAAGTGCAAATAAATAATTAATTTATCTATCATCAAACCCTCCCAGGTGGACTGGCGTCGCAAGTTCATCACGACGGACGCGAATGCCTTCTACGACTCGTTCATCCGCTGGCAGTTCAACCACCTAAAAGAGCGCAAGAAGATCATGTACGGGAAGCGGTATACGATTTTCTCGCCGCTGGACGGGCAACCTTGTATGGACCACGACCGGAGCACCGGCGAAGGGGCCGGACCGATGGAGTATACCCTTATCAAGATGGAGCTGCAGGAGCCTTACCCTAAGGTCTTGAAGTGAGTGTCTATTTACTTCTTCTACAAACAAGACTAAACTTTCTGCGTCGTCCAAGATGTCGTTCTTCTTATCTAATCCGCCACTATTTCAGGTAAAGTTTAGCCATTTCCGACGTTCATCTGAGCTTTAGAACTATTGTTTAATTTTGTAGCTATTCCCGAAACGAAAGCGGTTGTATTGTCGAATAGATGAAAGGAAGAAACACACGACGTGCAATTTATAGTTTTGTCAAATCATAGTATGTACAAAAGAAGAACATAGAAATTTACAAAAGAAATTTAAAGAACTACATCTAGGATAACATTAGAACTCTTAACAAACCTTAGTCTCTGCCTACCTCTCCAGGATACGGTGATGAGTTTATGTATGTATGTAACTCTTTACTTTATTGTGCACCAGAAATCAGTTCAGTTCAGTCCTTGTAGAAAATAATTATACAAATTTATTTAAACGTTTTAGGAAACTGCAAGGCAGGAAAGTCTATTTAGTGGCAGCGACACTGAGACCCGAGACTATGTATGGACAAACCAACTGCTGGGTCCACCCAGATATCAAGTACGTGGCCTTCGAAACCGCCGACGATGGCGTCTTCGTTAGCACTCGCCGAGCGGCTAGGAACATGTCCTACCAAGGTTTCACTAAAAAGGATGGAGAGTTTGTGGTCCTAGCTGAAGTTACTGGGCAAGACCTCTTAGGATCAGCTGTGAAGTCGCCTCTGACCTGCTACGAGACGATTTACGCTCTTCCCATGTTGACTATAAAGGAGGACAAAGGCACAGGAATCGTCACCAGCGTAATATCGGACTCGCCCGACGACTACGCAGCGTTCGTTGACCTCCAAAAGAAGCCCGCGTTCAGAGAAAAATACGGCATAACGGAGAAGATGATCATGCCGTACAAACCTGTGCCTATTCTCGAAATACCCGAGTTCGGTAACTTATCAGCCATCCACGTGTATGAAAAACTGAAAATACAAAGTCAGAACGACAAGGACAAGTTACTGCAAGCGAAAGAGATGGTCTACCTCAAAGGCTTCTACGACGGCGTTCTAATCGTTGGCGAACACAAGGGGAAGAAAATCCAGGATGTGAAAAAGAACCTCCAGACGAAACTGGTCAATGAGAACACAGCCAAAGTGTATTATGAGCCGGAGAAGACAATAATATCTCGCTCTGGTGACGAATGCGTTGTAGCTCTGTGCAACCAGTGGTATTTGGACTATGGCGATGAGACGTGGAAGGCGCAGGTAGAGAAAGCTTTGGAGAAAATCAACACCTACCATGATGAGGTCAGGAAGAACTTCCTGGCGACATTCAAGTGGCTGCATGAGTATGCTTGTTCCAGGACTTACGGGCTGGGTAAGTTGAACGTCGAAACATAAAAATTTCATGACTTTACTGTTATAATTATGTGAATCGATGGTTATTAGTCCAGCACTTCGCGGATTATTTTACGATGTCCCGTCAATATAGAATCAGATGTCAATAGGATGGGGTTATGGAGCGCTAGCGTCTACCTAGCGCTCCATAACCCCTTCCTATATCAGAAGAGAAGTGAAGACATTTGAAATAACAATGCGCCTGTTTGGTGGCGTCAATTTTTTTCGAGCGGCTGTCGACTAAACATTGCAAAAATTCCTAAAATGCCACTTCTTCCAAAGCTCTGTCCGGACTGAGGTTGTGTGTAGAAAGTTGTGTATTGTGAACGATTTAGGCCTAAAACAGTGGAAAATTTCTTGAGTTTCTTTTTTCTTAGGGCCGATTTTACCAACCTTAGATAAAACTTATCCATCGGATAAAGTATTACACAACAAAAATAAAAAAATATCATTGCCTTTCGTTTGGTATCACAGATGACATTTTCTTTTTGTTGTTTAATACTTAATTCGATGGATAAGTTTTATCTAAGGTTGGTAAAATCGGCCCTCAGTCACTTATTAAAATTTTCATCTGTTTTCCAGGTACCAAACTGCCCTGGGACGAGCAGTGGCTCATAGAGTCTCTCTCGGACTCTACGATCTACAACGCCTACTATACCATCTCGCATTTCCTGCAAGGCGGGTCCTTCAGGTCAGTTCTCACCATTGGCATAGATTAACCAAAATGTTGCAAGAAAATTTAATTTCGTATCTGTTTTATTTTTTATTTTAGTTTTTTTCTCAATAGTTTATTTAGATTTAACTCCAAATATTGCGATAATTCATTAATGAATCTCACTTTATCTCATACGTCAGATAATTTTATTTTAATAACTTTTATAACTGTCAGTCAAGAGTGTTGCTGCATCCCTGTAATTAGCTGTTCGCATTGACTTTAAGCTTTATAATGTGTCCATAATATTGTTTAACGTAACATCTGTTGGCTGTGTCTCGAAATCGGAGCGAGTCAGTTGGGCTGTAATTAAGTGTCTGCTTTTACACAACAGGGGTGACAAAGAGAACGCACTAAAGATCAAGCCTGAGCAAATGACTGGTGACGTGTGGAACTACATTTTCTTCAAAGACGCGCCATTCCCGAAGAGCACGAAAATTGCGAAGAAATCGCTAGACCTGATGAAGAAGTCTTTCCAGTTCTGGTAAGAATCTACTAATTTTAATGTAAAATGATGGAATTGCCGAGAACGAGGTTTGATTGACAAGATCTTGACAAACATCTTTCGCTTATCGCTTCGTCAACAATCATTAGTAGCAAACTTCAGTTTCCTTAACGGCCGAAGGGGCTGCATGCATGCTCGCCACAAACACCGCGGGATACATGAGTGAGTTTATATATGTATGTATGTAATAGAATTGAAACGCCAGTACTCCCTACGTTTAACTCGTTCGGTGCCTACAAGTTGTCGGTCCAATAATCTGTCTTGAAACGCAACGCGAATTTAAAATGCTTATGTTCTAATCCAATTTTGATAAGTCCTAATTTGAGTGTTTACTTTCACGTTTGTATGTTCCATTGTTAACGAACTGAGCTCACGGCTTGATCGATTTTGAAAAATAAAGTGGTAAATGAAAAGTACAGACGCGAGCGCATATGACGTCACGAAAAAACAAAATGGATGACTTTTTTTTCATCATCGTTAGCCCACAGCTGCCCACTTCTGAGTATAGTCCGTGATCTCTCACGGTCAGATGGCATTCTTACTAACTTCTGACTCTGTAATGTGCCAAGCTAGCTGCCAAGCTAATTTAGATCTGTTGGCTACAGTTGTAAGCAATTCGTTTCAGGTACCCGGTAGACCTGCGCGTCTCGGGCAAAGACCTCATTCAGAACCACCTGACGTTCTACATCTACAACCACGTCGCGATCTGGCCCAATGAACAGGACATGTGGCCTAAGGGCATCCGCGCCAACGGCCATCTCATGCTCAACTCCGCCAAGGTTTGTCCAAATTCTAATAAACTAGATTTTAGTTTCCTTCGGCGCTGCAACCCATTGTGGGTCTTGGCCTCTTCGACGACTTTGTTTCATTTTCGCGTTCGCTCTACATTTGCAAGAAGGGAAATAGAGGTGAGGCATTGAACAAAATAGTTACAGCCTTATTTGATTATAAAAACTCGATTCCTTAAAACACAGGGTTGCGGATGCTGAGGCAGTTGCAGATGCTCCTCAGATGCAGTGTAAATAGTCTGTGGTAAAGGGAAAGTCGCGACCACAGACTGCCTCTGTGCGTGTTTTAGAGGAATTGTGTTTTTATTAACGGTCTAATTCCGTTATTATTACCGATAAATGCCAAACAGACACAACATAAATTTGTGTCATAATTCATCACATTGGTTTTACATTTTATGTTCTCTATTCCCCAAGATTTTCAAAACATCGGGTTTACATTTTATCTTCTTTTGCCACTAAGATGTCGAAGTCGGAGGGCAATTTCCTGACTTTGTCGGAGTCGGTCGACAAGTTCAGCGCGGACGGCATGCGTCTGTCCTTAGCGGACGCCGGCGATTCTGTCGAGGACGCCAACTTCGTCGAGAGCACCGCCGACGCCGGTATTCTACGGCTGTACACCTTCATCGAGTGGGTCAAGGAGGTAGTTGCGACCAAGGAGAGCTTGAGAACAGGTACTAAAGTCTGTAAAAAGTAAAATTTTCATTATAACACTATTTATATATTTATTTTCAATTGTTATTTTCAAGGTCTGGACTGAGGATGTTATTTAAATAATTGACTGGACAACGATTCAATTTGTGTAATTTCCTTTTTTATGTAGATACAATAAAGTGTTGTCTATTTATTTGCTTCTAGCTCGTACAATATTGCCGTCTATATTGTGTGAGTAGTTATTCAGTCCTTTTATTTAATTAATTAACCGTGCTACAATAATCGATTACCACTTGATGACACTTGACACCACTTTCAGTAGCGTCACGTGGTCTGCGGATGTCCCGCGTCATGTAATGCATTTTTTTTCGGAGACCAGTTCCTTGGTAAGATCTCTATTATGGAGGATGGTGTAGGAAAGATAAGAGTCGGAAAAAAAAGAAAAGAGACCAATGATATTCATTGAGTTGTAATTACATGTGTATGATCCTATCTGCCGGTTGTTTAATTAAAAAATTCAATAAGGGCCGGTTTCTGAATTGAGAATATCACTAAGTAATAACTTAAGTAACGTTCTGTCACGCTCTTTTCTGAGAAATTCGAAGAGACAGCACTACGGTTAACTATTTAGCGAAATTCTCAATTCAGAAACTGGCTCTAAGTCACTTAAGTATCGTTGTTTTATTAACTTTACTTAAGCATTTACAATCAATTTCACAGTAAAGAAACCGGATATACCACCATAGAGTAACTTATATATATGAGAATATACCACCTTAAGAGTCACCCCCTAGTTCTTACTTATCAATGTAACAACCCAACAACCCTAACCTCAGAATCTCCTTCCAGGCCCCTATAACTTCCACGACAAAGTGTTCACGAGCGAGATGAACCTCAAGATCGGCCAGACCGATGACAACTACGGGCGGATGCTGTTCAAGGAGGCTCTCCGCACCGGCTTCTTCGAGCTGCAAGCCGCCAGGGATAAATACCGCGAGCTTTGCTCTGACGGCGGCATGCATGTCGACTTGGTTACACGGTGCGTACCGCGTAGTATCCAATAACTATCGAACCAACCTACCATACAACGGACTAACAAACTAACCGAACCAACTAGCTAATCAAACAGCCAACTAGCGAACCAACCATCCGTCCAGCAAACTAACTAAATAATTATCCAAAAAAACCAACTAACTAAACATCCAACAAACTAACTCGCTCACCATTCAACTAACTAATCAAACAGGGAACTAACTAACCAAACATCCATCGAACAAACTGTCTAAACAATCATCCAACAAACCAACTAGCTCACCATCCATCTAGGTAACTTATAAAATAGCCAGCTGACCAACCAAATATCCATCCAACGTACTAACTAAACAACCATCCAACAAACTAACAAGCTCACCATCCAACTAACTTGTCAAACAGCCAAGTAACAAACCAAACCAACTAGGTAACCAGACAGGCAGCTGACCAACCAACTGAGTAATCTCACCAATCAACGAACATAGTCAAATTTATGCAAGGCAATAAACAAAATTAGCGGAAGATAAAAAGAGAAAAATCTATGTCCAGCAGTGGGCTATTCAAGCATCGGATACTTTATTAACACTTTGTTAGAAAATAGTCATCATGCTCAAAAACCTCAAGATCGGTCGAACCGACGATAACTACAAGCAGATGCTATTCAAGGAGGCTCCTGAAAGCGGCATCCATGTCGACATGGTCATTAGGTAGTAGGTACATACTCTTAATAGTCACCCAACCAACAACTGAATCAACAAAATAACCCTTCAACCACCAAACTACCAATTTGTAACTTGCTTCTGTTGTTTTACAGGTATATTGAGACTCAAGCGCTTCTGATGTCGCCGATCTGTCCTCACGTCGCTGAGCACGTTTGGGAGTTGCTTGGCAACGTAAGTATTTCTAGAATTAATTTTCAATGCCATATCATTTTCCGCGGTGCCCATTCTCTCTCTTTCTGCCAATGGGACATTTATAGGTTGCTTATGTTATTAGTTTTTAATGTGGCAGAATATTACTTTTGGCATCAAGATCAAGTTTAAACGCTCTTAGAAGTTTTTTCATTGAATTTTGAATTGAATTATTTATTTTAATATAATTCACTTACAGCTAACATGTAGAAGTTATGAAGGTTGTACAAGTTATGCAGTAGACACATGAAATATGATTTTGACATGATTAAATTTTGAGACAACTCAACTCACAAAAGAGAACTTAAAAGTTGTCCTCCTTCCAGAAACAAAGCATCATGCACGCCCGCTGGCCGGTGGCCGGTGACATCGACGAAGTGGCAGTCAAAGCCAGTAACTACCTGATGGACGCGGCGCATTCCTTCCGCATATACCTGAAGAACCACGCGGCAGCCAAAAAACCCAAGAAGGGCGAAGTGGTTAAACCGGCCGAGAAACCGAACAAGGCGGTCGTATGGGTCGCAAAGGAGTATCCCAAGTGGCAGCATATTATACTGACGACGTTGAAACAGATGAATGGGGTGAGTGTAGTCGGCTCAACTTTACGGTGAAACCAAACATAGTGCGGGAGGTGGGTTAAAATGTTCACGATTTTTTTTTTCAATTTAGTCACTGAACTGGGCTATTGTTCTTGAACTTTGAACTATTTCCCACGACTATAGTACATTACTGCAGCGGCCAGCAAGAGGCATTGATGGACGAACGTGGAAATGTGGGCCGAGGCGAAGCCGAAGCACACATACGTGAGTCCATCAATGCCTAGTTGTGGCCAAGGCTTGTATATGATTTTTCTCAAATAATGCGCGGAAATTAAAACTAAGTAGTACTAAGGCAGAACTTTTTATTTGAAAAATATTTTTCTTTCGATTTTGGCGGTAAGAAGTTTTCTATTACGGCTCTTGCCGCCTTTTGAATTTCAGGTGGCGTTAAAATAAGTTCATCGCAGTCATTTTCATCACTTGAAGTCATTCTGTTAAATTCAATTAACTTTCAAAATCAGACGAACCACGAACGATAGTAGATTGTGTCTCAAGGGAGCAAAATGATATATTTACGGCGAGGGCGGTATATTGAATCCTGAGTGAAGCGAAAGATTCTAAAGTAGAATCTTGAGCGTAGCGAGGGATTCAAGTGTTTACGCCCAAGACGGAAATAATTTTGCTACCGAGTGACACATACTGCTTTTCACACCTGCTATAAGGAAAATTTAAATCAAACACAATTAAGATATCGAAAGAAGTTTATTATTTGTAAGCAAATTGTATCAGTTATAAAGTTATCCCAATATACAAACCTGTTTTGTGAAAATCTGCACACGGATCATGCTGAGGGCAAAAACTAGAATATCAGGGAAGAAAAGTACAACTTTGATCCCTCATTTGAGGGAATCAAGGGATCTTTTCTGAATAGCAGGTGTGAAAACGTTTTTTTTTCAATAGGTATATAATATCCAGCTTTCTATCGCAAGCTAGTTCGAAATTTAAATAAAACCTCTTTGGCCGCAAAACAAGATAGTTATGAATTTTCATAGAACTTTTCCCGGCCGCTGCTCGCGTGTAATTGGCCAGGACAGCAATTTCGATTTATCTCGATGAAGGTTGTCGAAATAATGTTCAAATTTCCAAGCATGTTTGAGAAAAACATTGTTTCCTTCGTAATTGTTCACTAATGAATAAAAATAATTCAATTAATTTGGTGCTGTGCGTCGAAAACTAGTAGTATGGCCCAAAACCGTGTGTATATTAAGTTTTGAAAAGTTACCTTGTATGAATTTCTTAAAACGGTATTTTAGTGACACGTCTCCAAGCCCCATGTATGTTGGAAGGTGTCACCACACTACAACTTTACTGTCATCGGCATTATTTCAGTAACCCAGCTTTATCCCTCAGCCCGCAGGCCTGCCTGACAACAAGACTATCTCGAGCAAACTCGGAGAGGTCGCCGACCTCAAGAAGTACATGAAGCGGGTGATGCCGTTCGTGCAAGCTCTGCGGGAGAACGTGGAGCGAATCGGAGTGGAGGCGCTGTCAGTCGGTCTGCCCTTCGACGAGGCCGCGCTTTTGACTGACAACCTGCAGTATCTCCTCAGCACACTTGACGTGAGTCACTTTTTAGTGTGCCAGATATCTTGAAGACTCGTCTCAACTCTTTTCGCACTCGGACGCCGCGAAGCGCGGTAGCGAAACTCGTGTATGTGACACGTTATGTCAACACTTTATTTACGTCACGGTCTGTAACGCTAACATTACGCTGAAGGTTCGTGGTGTCAGTGTGCAAAAGCCTAAAAGTAGAATATGGTATAAAGAAGGTCATCGTTATTTTGTAAGTAAGTTTGTTTTAAATCTCTGCTTAGAAGGTCTGTGTATTTAACGATCACCGCTGGGATGAAAATGAAGTCGGCGACCTCGATAGGGCAGCATTTGAGTAGAGAGACCATCTGGGACTAAACAAAGTTGTAATCCATGCTTTAAACGGGACTAGGCGAAGTTCTAAACCATGCTATAAACGTGTTCTTACTCGTTAGACGGAGAAAGTACTAAAGCACCAAAATAAATGAAATGCGAAGGAGATAAAACACAGAAAGACACTCGTACATTTTTACGCCACGAACCTTCGTGTTTCGAAGGACTAGTTTCCATTTTTTATACATTCCTCTGTCCAGGAATTGCTCTTGTCTTTGTGTGACAGTTAAAGAATAATTTGTCTCCTCCTCAGCTCGACTCCATAGAGGTCCGTCACACGGACCACCCAGAGGCGCCCGAGAAGACGCGCGAAGACTGTGCGCCGGGTCAGCCCCACATTTCCTTCTCCACGGAGCCGGGAGTAGCTGTGACGCTCGCAAACCCCACGCCGCTTAGCGGGCTGTTTAGCGTCACCTTGCGATTAGCCGATGGTGATAGTGTGGACAAGCTGAAGGCTAAGCTCGCGAAGGAGGTCAAGGGAATTAAAGGTAGGCTGGATGTGAGGGATGAGGGATTCACGAGTCGACAATTAATTACCGACTGATTTTAATCGTACTGTACAAGTTGCTTGCATTGGAAACATGTCTTCGAGAGTGGTCAAATTGCATGCATGTTTTACTGGCATGCAAGTGAAGGTGTTCAACTGTTGAGTAGGACCGCCATGAGTGGAAGACGTGCTGCTGTGGTCGGTGCTGCTTGCTCAGTCATTTCTGAGATGATAATATATTACCGATTGAATAAAAAAAAAGATATATCGTCGCCGGCCTGTTCAGTTGGTTCGAAACTCCGTCGTTTGCAATTCGAAACGTGCAACTAACGTTTGCGCGTTCAATTTGCACGTCACTTGAATAGAAAAATGTATAAGCTCAAACTACCTCATACAAGATGCAGTTTGTATGCAGGTTTGTTCAATTGGTATGCAATTTGCAACTTGCATAATGGAATAGCGCCTTAAATGCCGCTTACAGGCTACAGCTTGCAAAGCGTTCAAACACTCGCTTTATGTAAATACAGATAGCGTTCACATTGTGCACAGTACTAGTTCTAGACTTGTAGAGCAATTAAATGGGTATCGTGTCCAAGCGGCATTATAATAAGTAACAAACCGCGTGAAAATATGTTCAATCGTTTCGAGTGGGGTATCAAATGAAAGAGGAGAGAATACTGAATTTATAAAAATACTATAATATGAAAATATTTCAAGCGACAGAAAAACAGAACTATTTTACTTTATTTCTTAGGTTATAATTTATAGTTAGTTGGGTTATTGTTATCAAACTTTTGCTTGTTGGTCAAAACACTTCCATCCATGGTACCACCGTGGAAGTCAGTGGGTCAAGACTTAGAAATAACGAAAATAATAGCTCTAATCTAACTCCTTCTGCGTAACCAGAATTCCCAGTATCCTATCGCTTGGAGACCTTCCTCGCATATGAAACGATGTGGCCGTCAAGATAAGGCTCATTCAGACTACAGATGGTTTTGCGAACGCAAGTTTGAAGTTAGTCGCGCAGCAAATAATTCTCAAATAACTCCAAGAATCCTTTGCAGAAATAACAGTCGACATCACCTCGAACTGCCTCGTTGGTCTAGCGGTTAACACGCTTGACTACACCAAAACAGAGGTCGTGAGATCGAATCACACTTAAAGCTGCCGTACTTGACTTGTACAAAGGGCCTCAGTCTGGGTGTATTTCCAAGTTTGCGATGTCCTTGCCTGGTTAACATAGTACTGGCTATCCTGATTCGGTACTAGGACAAATGATCGTGTCGTGTGGATGATACAACGTAACCCTTTGCGGGCTAAATTATGTTCGAAAATTTTAACAGCATGTCCTCTTTGCAGACGTAAACAGCGTGCAGATATGGTGGTACACCGATCCAGTCCTCGGGCCGCGCAAAATCCCCAACATCGGAGACTACACTTCTAAATGCACCGTCCTCGACAACGCTGCAGTATTACGGGTGGACGTAGGCGGCAATAAAGTTGAGCTGGTGTCCAACGGAACGAACATCGAGTTGGGCACACAACTGTTGTATACTTACGAGAACACGGTTTAGATAAGCGCAAAGTGGTATTATTTGTGTCTGTCCTAAGTTAATAATAAATTATTTATTATTAATGGATATGTTTTAATTTCCGGTGTCACCTTTTGCCGAAAAGGAATGCCGCTGATCATTCTGAAAAATTACTGAGGTTGGAGTCACACGGTGATATTTATAAAACACGATTTCTCTAAAACACCCCTCAGAGTCAGTTTAAATAAATAAATAAAATAAATAAATAATTGTTTATTCTGTAAAAGGTGCATACATTTTTAAATAGTCTCATTTCCGCCAAACTAAATAACAGTTTGTTGAAGTTTTTTAAAATATATTTTTTATAAATACATACATAAATAAACTCACGCCTGTATCCCAGAGGGGTAGGCAGACCAGGGACTGCCACTTGCTACGATCCTGACAGATCACTGTCGCATGCACGCACGCCGGTTTCGGGTACTTTTAATCTTGCCCTTTGCTAATACATCCCCCATTTGGTCGAAGTATGTCCGTCTGGGTCGTCCCTTACCGGCCCATCCACCCACATTCGCTCGATATATTTGTTTCGTCAATCTTTCTTTCTACATCCTCTCTACATGTCCAAACCAACGCAACGTTCCCTTCTCAATTCTAGTCGCTACATCCTCTTTCACACGTCCACAACGTTCTCTAATCAAACTATTGTGTATCCTGTCATTCAAAGTAACACCAGACTTACTTTATAAATAAGACCTTTGGTATTATATCCACACCAAATAATTATAATGAAACTAAGAGAATTGCGGTTTACATACCTCTTTAATATCATTATTTAAATAACATAGAAACGTTACACGCGAATGTTCAACATTACGAGTGCGATATGGCGGGCGGGCACTAAATGCTTACAAGATTCAATCCACCAGTAATCTTCGCGTCCATCCTAAACAGACGGCATCGTTGAGTACCAATGATTCGTCTTACGATCGCACATTAGGGCCTAAATACACTTATCAGTACCAATTTACATTTCAAATCAATCACACAATAAAGTTTCACCATCGACTCCATTAAACACAATGCGTAAGTTTCGCAAATTATACACATTCAAATATACACAACTGCAAACAACAAAAAAGACGTCTAAATACATAAATGCGAATTCTTGCTAACAGTGTATTTAGGCACTTAAGCTTTACAACCACGTTCGCGAGAAGCAAGGCCGAATGGTGTCACTGTCTTATTAGGTATTGCTTTACATTATTACATTTGCGTTTTAGGCGATTCGTTAAGGAACAAACAATAAAAAACGTTCACGTCTGAATACGACCACCCAAAGGTTACATGATAACGAGAAACGTCACATAAATGAGTAGAAATATCTAACTGTGTACTCAGAAAAATGTTTCATCTTAGAAGCGTGTCTAACAAAAAGTAGTATTCTCCGAGTCCTAATGGTTCCATATAATATAATCCAATCCACTGTTTTATCGCGAATTCAGGCTGGGAAATTTTAGGAACTTATATCGTGGACTTCAGTCATAACTTATGTACCCATTTGCCTTAGGGCTACCGGTCGCTCGAGTGAACTCTGTAAATATGCGAGCGCTCACCCATATTTTGCACCTTCTGCAGATACATTTTGCAGCGTTTTAGCAGCGTTATTTATGCTCGCGACTAAAAAGTCCTATTCAGGAGAGGACTCCCCGCCCTCGTCATGTTTACATACAGAGCTGCCTAAACAGTTTTGTCTTGTGCGCAAATTGTTAATCACCGCCTCTATCTATTCATACAATCGCAAGTATTCCTCGGCCTCTTTCCCCGCGAGAACAAAGCAAAGCCTACGTGGCTGGCGTGTTTGCGAACAGTCCTTCCAGGTTAGCCCCCTCCGGTGTATCTACCAGTGGGCGCGGCTTCTCCTTGGGAGTTGCGTTCATGTGCGGCAGGTCCATAATGAACACCTCCTTCTTGAATAACTGCCCGACGTTGCGGCCGATTAACTGTGGACGAGAATGATCGCGGGGGTAAGACTATTATGAACTCACGACGAAGGTGAACATTGACGCTCTAGGAACAAAAATACAGACCACAAGGGTTCGAAATCATGTCATCGGTGACATTCCGCGGAAAATTATGTTACTTTGGTTGTAGTCTTCATGTTCTTCATGATCCGCCTACTGAATAATAGTTCCAAGTAGTGATATTAGCATGACAATGGCTGTTATAGACCTTCTTGTTCAGTGTCAAACTTGCAATCGGTCTCCGAAGCCAAATGCCAATGAATGTCTACACTACAGAGCGAATTACCTGAGCTGTAAATTGTCTAGAGAATAAAACGCCTCCCAATCAAAATGCCTAAAATACATTGTTTTCTAAGCAGTAAATCGTCTAGAGATAAAAAAATCTACCAAGCAAAATGTTTAAAATGCAATAAATCTAAGCAGCAAAATACGTTAAAAAAATCCTTTTTTTATACATAGAATAGAGATAGAGAAGTCATTGGGCATGAAAATGGAAATTACATAAATATTTCTTAACCAACAACGCAAAGCCCAACGGAGCCTGATGTTGCACCTGAAAAGAAGCCTCCACGTGACGATTATACCGAAACCCTAAATGCGTGACAGTTAAATACTCCAATATGGTACATATATAATTATTTAGAACCACCTTGCGCACTGCAGTTTCGACCCGCGCAGTCCCGGCCCGCTTAAAAGAATATACCGATTTTTTCTCGGGAAATGGAGGCTTGATGCTAGAAAGCAGCCCGATTCATAAAAGGCCCAGATCGACTACGTGTAGGCATTTTGCTTCATAGTTAAAATAAGGTTTAGTTCAAATGCTGCATAGTCATATTGCAAAGTAGGCATTTTGCTTCCTAGTCAGTATAAGGTTTAGTCCAAATGCTGCATAGTCGTATTGCAAGATAGGTAGGCATTTTGCTTCCTAGTCAATATAAGGCGTAGGTAACATTTGGCATAGACGTTTTCAGTTCTAGGCAGCATGATCAGAAAGCGTTATTAATACATTTTGACGTTGTATTTTCGTGCGAATTATATAGGCACCTCGCACCAAAGAGACCGCATCGAGTTTGCCTTGGGCTTCCTAAGTGCGCGTGGAGAGTAAACAGGGGCGCCGCTAGGATTTCAACTGGCTACCTATTACGGTTCCAAAAGTAGAGCCCTTTAAAGGTCGGACGGTCGGCCAGACATACAGACAGAACGCGTAGGGAGAGCAATAGGGTCCCGTTTGGCACCCTTCGGGTACGGACCCCTAAAAAGGTTTTACTCTAGCGGTGATCTTCTTGAAGAGGTCTCGCTTGGCCTTGCCGATTTTGGCGAGGCGGTCGGTGTTAGCGCTGAGCTTCTCGTCGAGCCGGTGAAGGCCTTTGACACAAAAGAAGAAAAACCTAAAAGGAGTTCTTACCCTAGCGGTGATCTTCATGAGCTTGAAGAAGAACACAGAAGAAGAAAAACCCAAAAAAATTTCTTACCCTATCCGTCATCTCCTTGAATAGGTCTCGCTTAGCACCCTTCTCGTTCAACCAGTACAGGACGCGTTTAACACAAAAGAATGTAGAACTCGTTACGCAAATAATAGTTTTCTGAGACGTTCCTGTGACTTATATAATTCTAAGCTAAGTGATGTTGATATATTTAATCCATCTTTAAGTAAATTTAAGAAAAATGTCAAAGCTAAAATTCATAATATTTCACCTGATGGGTAAATTACCTTCAGCTGGATATTGTTAATAATGTTAAAAAAAGGGCAGTGGTGTTGTGTGTTGTGTTAGAATATTCTGAGCAATTTTGGAGTGTTTTTTGCATGTTTGGTTTTTAAATTTTGTTTCTTAAAGTTCTTCTCGGAACGATGTCTTACAATAAGTTTATCTACCTTAAAAAATGTTGTATTTGAAATTATGAGAAACTAGAGGTCTATTTATTTAACATAAGATACGATTTATTAATAGCATTTGAATGACCTTTTAATGACTCTCAGTTTCTATAATGTACAATGTACCTTTTATCATGTTATTTTTAGTCGATGGTTTTCCTAAAACTCAATAAATAAATAAAATAAATAAATAAATAAAGATAAAAAAAAAAAAAAAAAAAAAAAGAAAGAAAAATACAAAAAGGGGGTCTCACTCTAGCGGTGATCTTCTTGAACAGGTCCCGCTTAGCACCCTGCGTATCCTGGGACGCGTTTAGCACAAAAGAAAAAAACAAAAAGGCGGTCTCACTCTAGCAGTGATCTTCTTGAAGAGGTCTCGCTTGGCCTTGTCGATCTTGGCGGGGCGGGTGGTGTTGGCGGCGAGCTTCTCGTCGAGCCGGCGCAGGTCGTGGGCGTCCACGTCGGGGATGGCGCCGAGCACGGCCAGCACCGACGGGAACCGCGGCCGGAGCGCCTCGTACATCTGCGGAAGGCAGCAAAACCTCAGTGACAGTGCCACGGCGTAGGCGCCGCTAACCTCGGCACCAGAAGGCCAATTTGGTAATTAGGCCTGGTGGCCTAATTGGCCTTATGGGAAATCGGAATTCAGGGGGGCGGCTAATCATGGCCAAGATATAAGACCGCTTAAACTGATGTGAATGTGAAACTGCACTGAATCACAGAATTTACATTAAAACACACTGTATTGTGTCTCCATACTCGAAAAAAATAACAGTTTAAATCGAATTTAAAAGTCTAGTATTGTTCTCAGTTTGACCTGTTTGTTTGTATGCATGTTTGTCTGCGATTATCTCGCGTTTGGCTGAACCGATTTTAAGGCGGTTGTCAGAAAAGTATTTGTTACATTCTGGAGAAAGTTTTGGTATTAACAGACTTAAAAAAAGGGAGGTTCTCAGTTTGACCCATATGTTTGTATGTATGTATGTTTATACGCGATTATCGCGCGTTTGGCTGAACCGATTAGTTAGACAATGAAAACTAAAAATAGTGAAATAAAATAATTTTAACAAAAATTAAGAACCGCCCTCAAAAATGACACAATAATACTCGTTAACAATCAGACTTGAAGTCGACATCCTGCTATACATATCGAAACCACGTGTTTAAAAAGGACGTGGACTTCATTAAAGTCGGATTGTTTACGAGTATTATTATGTGTCATTTTTGCAGGCGGTTCTTAATTTTTGTTAAAATTATTTCTAGGTTTCTTTTTGCATAGCAGGGTCGCCATGTCAGTAGGCTATTTGTTGGTGATGTTTCATGAGACGCGTACGTACAGTTTGATGTCTTATATTGGACTCTCTACATAAGTACTACACAGTGGTCAACATATATGGGGCTCGGAGGTGTCACCACACTTCAACCTAACTTCTGAACCGCTTTCGATAAAAGTTGGCTAGAAAGTAAATTCCTCTTATGTCTCAATGAGCTAAGAAGTGGCGCTTGGTAGTAGAAGACGGCAGATCCGCCTTTGCTCGGCACGGTATACGCTAAAGTAGACTTCAACCCTTTACCGGGCAGTGGTACCATAGTTCCAACCATAAATTGAACCTTATCACTTTGAAATAAATTCCAAAACCTATGAAAAACTTACATTAGCTATGCCCGTTGACGATGAAGATGATTCTTTCCGACCGGGTTCGGTCACTGCGACCGATACGGCTGGGGAGAGCGTCGGTCATGCGCTATCATATTACTGAGCGGCTATGCGCCTGCCCTGTGGCGCCGCATTAAGAATAGCGTCACTCCATTTCCTCCCGTGGATGTCGTAGAAGGCGACTAAGGAAATCAATTACCAGGAGACGGGTAGCAGCGTCTTCCTGATATTCCAACCGCATACTGCGATCGAAAACCCGCCTGCCGAGCGTGGCGATAAGCGTAAAACCCCTCATGGTTATGAAAACCACGAGGGAGGCCTATGTCCTGCAGTGGGCGTCAAATGGCTGATGTTGTTGATGCGCCTGCAACACTTTACCCAATCTCAGCTCCAACCTGTAACTGTCGTGCTAGCCGTGGGCTCTCAACGCCTGCAGTACTGCAGCCAGCGTACCGCTAGCCTCTGCGGCGTCCACGCGCCCGCAGTCCAGCTCTGCCCGTACGGCGGGCACACCTAACTTCGCGCACTCAGTATCAACTGTCACCTGTACGGCCAGCTGTAGCAGCGCCGCCTGGTTAGCGTCGTGCTGGCCGTGGGCCCGCAACGCCTGCAGTACTGCAGCGAGCGCCCCGCTAGCCTCCGCGGCGTCCACGCGGCCGCAGTCCAGCGCGGCCCGTACGGCGGGCATAGCCAGCCCGCACGCGCGAAGCGACGAGGTCGAGTCGCCCCAGGTTAGCGCGCGGAACACCTGCGCATATTGTTTTTAAAAACATATTATCATGTGTACACAAATCACTTCCACATCCCACCGCTGCCCACTTTGCCCCAAATGCTATCTCTCACGTCCCTCGTCATTCGCATCCACGGACCTGTCAGCGACTCAACGATATATTCCGTACATAGGGTTATTTGAATGAATGAAGATTTTTATTCAGATCATCATCATCATCATCATCGGCACTGCACACTCACCGTGTAGAGCACGGCGGGGGGGGCGCGCGGGTCGGCGAGCACGAGCGCGCCGAGCTCGGACACGTGGTCGGGCGCGCGCAGCGGCGCGGCGGGCGCGTCCTCCTCCATCTCGGCGCCCGCGCTCTCCGCGCTCAGCGGACCGCCCACCAGCGCGATCTGTCGGGTATTTTGTGTTTCAAAGTGCTACACAGTAATACCCCGAAATTACGCGTTAGGTGGGACTGACCGATCACCTTAAGTCGAATTCGCGTAAGACGGGGTAATTTCTCATACAAAAAAAGATACATAGATCTTGTTGGAGTCTTCTAGCTATGCTATGCGTTGATTCCGTGTGACTAGTACGAACATAATAATATACATTACCAGAACAATAGCGTGAGCAGTAACATACTTATGTAATCGATAATTGACAACATTTCAAAATAGTAACCCGGATATTTTAATAGCTTAGCCGAAAGTAGGTAAAAAACTAAGGGATTTGCTTCCAACCCTTTTCCAAAATATTTTATTTTTTATTTAATATTAATTTAAAATTTTTTTTTTTAAATCAATTGTGGGTTTAAAAACTCATGAGCCATTGCCATAAAACTTTGTTGCAAAAAAAAAAACAAGAGGCAAGTAGTGCTGCCGTACTGAGAGAAATTTCTCTTTTGAGAGGAATTTAGGCTCGAGTTGCGAAGAAGGGGAAAGTTTCCCTCTCCCATTAATTAAGACGTACGGCTTTTGTTCGATTGATTTTAAAAATAATTCACTTATTAATTACCTATACATACATTTATGTTTCAGTTGTTATGTCATTGCAGCTTGAACTAACCTAAAATGGTGTATGTATTTCAAATGGGATATTTTTTTTCTTGTTCGGAACCCTAAAAAACTACCTAAATCATACTAAATAATTTTGAAGAAGATGTAAATACATTCATACATCTATCTAAAGCTTACGAGACGTGGGAAACTAAAACCATCAAAGTGGCAACACTGATGTCAAGGCGTCAAACAAAAAAACATCAAATTCAATCAAACTGGAAAGAAAGGTTAATTTGGTTGGATTTTTTTTTTTTATTTGGACTGCCCCGTGCTTGTAGGGTGCACAGGGATTTTGCCAGTGTCACGTTGTGAAAGGTACACGCTACTTTATATATACAAGAAACCAATGTAAAAGGAAAGAGATATTATAATTTGATGAGGAGTTAAAGTCGAATGTTGAAATAATTAATATATTTACATAGTATTCTAATGAATTTAGTATGGGTGTACAGAAGAAGGGTTTTGAAGTTGATGGGACGAGGGATAAAGCAAGGGAGGAATGGGTATAAAGAGGAGAAACGGGGGCAATTGAAAAAAATATGATCAGTGGTCCCTTCGTCGAGACCACACTCACACAAAGAATTATCCCGAATCCGAATTTTGTGAAGGAAAACAGGGGTGCAGCAGTGGCCTAAGCGCAGACGACAAACTGTAGAAGTGACAAATTTTGGGAAATTTCACAGATTATATTCGGATGTCAACATGACATTGACAATATTTTTTTTTTACTTCTAGGCAAAGGTATTGCAACTCTTCAGCCCAAATCCTTGATATTTGAGTTATTTTCAAAATATCTCTAAAACGAATGAACAAAAAAAAAAAAAAAAAAATAGCGTAATTCGAGGTAGGTATCTAAAGTACCTAAAGCTGCAAGGCCTAAAAATACAAAAGCCAGACTCTATGCCGCAAAAAGCTTCACCGAAAACACATAATTTTAAGAATTGCATAAGAACATAAACAATACAAATGAAATAAGGGTGCTTAAAAGGCACTGACTCAAACGCTCAACAAGCATAGCGCTTATTACCTAAAGGTGCCGTAGCACAGGATATTGAATTTTACGTACTTGGAGCAAATATTGAGCCTGTCGTGAGAGTTAAAAGCCTAACACGTCATCTAAATTCCGACGCCTGGCAGCCCTTGCTATACCGCAAAGGTTAGAAAGAGCTTAAAAAAAAAGTGTAATCAAAACAGATTTCACGTGACAACGGGGCGACGTGATTTTTTGCTTAGAAATAGCTTGTGGGTCAAAGAAAGAAAGAAAATACATTGTAAAAAGACATCACAGGAACTACAAAGAAATTAGAAAGGAAACATTATGTTTCCATCGGAAAACCGTTTACATCGGGAAACAGCACTTAAAACAAACCGGCCAACTGCCATTCGGACTCGCGTACCGAGGGTTCCGTACGCGCGCTTGGCCGTTTTTTACAGACAGACAGTAATATGGTACCGTTTGACACCCTTCGGGTACGGAACCCTAAAAATGTAATACCAAAAAGACAAATGAATGCCGATATAGCTTATAAGTGGGTCTCTGTTGCATGCAAAACAAAAAAAAATGCAACCAGAGCGATAAAGGTCACTTTTTACACTAATCCCACTCATGTTGTCGGAGTCGCGGGCACAGCGTTATTACTAAAGCTGTATGATGTGTACTGTACAAACCTTGAGCACTTCCAAGTATTCCCTCGTCAAGTTCCTAACTAGAATGTCTTCTAAGACCTCTTGAGCGTCACTGGTGCCCTCCTCTTCTAACTTGCCCGACTCGTACAGCGAGGTTATGTACTCCCAGCGCTGGGACAGGTGTGAGAGCACTGGAAAAGGAGGCCCACTTACTAATCGAATTACGTTTAAGTAGAGAATCATCATCTAATTGTACACAAAAATGGAAAAACGATGTAAGTGATCACTTATATTATTTTCTAAATTTCGATTACCACTGGCTGGTTGACAGTCAGCTTTTTACATTGTTTCCTGTTCAACGAATAACACTACCACGATTTTAACACTTTCGACGTCTGACTACAAAAACAGAGGTCTCGATTCCCGCTGGAGGCTACCCCGTACAAACGGCCTCAGTCTGGGTGGGTTTCCATGTTTCTTATGTTAACGGTTGTCGGTTGTTAACATACCTATGTCTTAGGTTAACCTAGTTTGTGACCAGGACAAGTGATTGTGTTGTGTGTAGGAAGAAGAAACAACTTTTTACTTCAACAATTGAAAAGGTCAGGGCAGCAACCCTTATATTACGCATACCAAATCCTGACGTTTGCTAGATCAGCGAGCCTAGCATGGGTAGTACATTGGCACAAGTCACGCGTTTTGCGGCGCTAAAATGTCATTTGACAATTCATGTAGTGAAAAGTCGCGATTTTTGACATTTAAAACGCGCGACTACCGGTGTCGTACTAAAGGCGCCACGTGCTCCAGCACAGCACGGCAACATCCCGCAGGCGCGCCCGCCCGGCAGTGACGCAGCAGCGGTTTCAATGCGCTGCGTACGACTGCGCGCACCCAGTGGTTCGGCAACCACTCTAACCCGTGTCTACTTACGGCAGCTATACAGCTAGAGAGAGGCAAGCGACTCACTGAAAGGCGCCACGTGCTCCAGCACGGGCACGGCTACATCCCGCAGGTGCGCGGGCGGGCAGTGATGCAGCAGCGGCTTCAAGGCGCTACGCACTATCGCACGCAGCCAGTGGTCCGGCAGCCACTCCAGCCCGTGCAGCAGCGAGCCCGCCAGCGCCTGCGCCAGCCCCGGCACCGAGTACAGCTCGCGGCCTAGGGTCGTGGCCGCTGACCCGACCAGGTGGCACACCTGAGGGCAAGTTGTCGGGTCACTACAGTGCAAACGACTGACTTGGCCGATTCGTTTGACGTTTGGACCAGTGAAAGGGTTGTGGTCGAGGCGTCGTTCTCACGCTCGCGGAGGCCCAGCAGGTTGTATTGCTTCGATAGTGGAAGCGCTAAGGCGAGCAGTGTGAGCACCCCCAACTGCACTACACTCACAGTGTATTGTGTGCAGCAATCTGATACTGCGTCGGCTGCGCAGACTTGGCAAGTTGTGTTGTTCAGTGCTAAGGCGAGCAGTGTGAACACCCCACTGCGATTCTTACATTTTTCTAAGTTTTGTGACTCTGTATAGGCTTAATAACCGACAAAATCTATTACCACGGTGTGCCATTCTCCTTCTTTAATTTTTTGTCGATTTGGTTACTGACTCTGGTGTTTTGTGTGTTATCTCTCTTTCATGGTAATTGCCCAAAATATTGCTATCAGTGAAAACTTTTTGTTGGCTTTCTGTATGTGTGTAAATTTAATGTGTTAAGTGATAAGTTGTTAGTTTACCCAATAAAATAAAATAAAAAAACAAAATATTATCGTCTAGTGCGAGGCTAGTGGGCTTAATCACGCGCGGCTGCAGATATAGTAGCATGATAATTAGATCTAAGAAATTGTAGTGCCCTTACAGGGCGTAGAGCATGAATTATTTTTTAAATTATTATTACCACCTGTTTTATTACCATGACATGCAATAAATAAATGATGAATTGATACTTGGCAAGTTGTATTGTTCTGGAGGCAGCGCTGAGGCGAGGGGTGTGAACGCCCCACTGCGGCACTCACATTGTCATGCAGCGTGTGCAGGAAGGCCTGCATGCGGTCGGGCGGCTGCGAGGCGTCATGCTCGCGCTCGCGGAGACCCAGCAGGTTGTGTTGCTCCGCTAGAGGCAGGGCGAGGGCGCGCGCGTGCGCCTCGTGCCTACAAGATAAAATAATTATTAAATGTAATGCTCACTCAGGCCTGGTCTTTGACTGAACCAGAAGTCCAAACTCAAGGTTTGCCAAAGGGTAATGTAGCGCAGCAAGCTAGGCTTAATAAAATTGGTAAGTTCAAAAGGCAGTGGCTGGTCCTATATGCCGAAGAACTGATGGTCGCAAAGGTTCTCGTGTGGCGACCATGAAGTGGCAAACGCAATGTAGGACTCCCAACAGTTCGCTGACGATCTGAGGCAGATTGCTGGCAGCAGCTTGATGAGAATGATCAAAGTGAGAAATAAGTTGCTTGCCTTTAGGGAAGGCTATGTTCAGCAGCGGACGAATGCCAGCTGATTGATTGAAGCTAGGCGTAAAAAGGATCGACAACATCTGGAAAGTCACGCTGCGCACCAAAACAAAAATCACTGACGTTGAAGCTGCGATTGCTAAACTCAAGTGGAGGTGGGTTGCCCATGTCAGACGTTTGAGCCCAAAAAGGTGGGCAAAAATCGTTACTGAATGGGTGCCGTGTGATGTCAGGTCAGGTCGTGCGGCTCACCTGAGGGCGCGCGCGGCGGGCGCGTGCAGGTCGTGCGGCTCACCTGAGGGCGCGCGCGGCGGGCGCGTGCAGGTCGTGCGGCTCACCTGAGGGCGCGCGCGGCGGGCGCGTGCAGGTCGTGCGGCTCACCTGAGGGCGCGCGCGGCGGGCGCGTGCAGGTCGTGCGGCTCACCTGAGGGCGCGCGCGGCGGGCGCGTGCAGGTCGTGCGGCTCACCTGAGGGCGCGCGCGGCGGGCGCGTGCAGGTCGTGCGGCTCACCTGAGGGCGCGCGCGGCGGGCGCGTGCAGGTCGTGCGGCTCACCTGAGGGCGCGCGCGGCGGGCGCGTGCAAGTCGTGCAGCGCGCGGGCCAGCGCCAGCACGTGCGGCAGCAGCGGCAGCACGTGGCCGGCGCACGGGTTGCGCCACAGCGGGTTGCCGCTGGCCGACACGCCGCCGCCGAATCCGCCGCGAGACGCTCTGGAGAGGAATGCGAGTGACCGTTGGTGGGGAAGCAACGTATAAATCGGATACGAACACCCTCTAAAATTGTTGAGACTGGTGATGGCTGACTCCTGCGTTGTGCTCGTGAACGGGCGCTGTTCGTGTGTCTGGCCGCAGCGTTAATGTTTTTCCTACTTTTATAAGAAGTATTATTTTGGCTTTTAAAATTATTGGTGGCATTGGTCATATCATATAGGCTTTGCTGTATTAGGCTTAAGATGATTTGAGAAATGATGGTCAGTGTGGAGTTTTTTTCCCGCTTCTTTTTTCTACACTACAAATACGGCCCAAACGCAGCGGCTAACATAGAAGATAGTACATTGACGTTCAGCAAACAGAATGTAAATTCTTTACGTCGAAATAAATTATTGATTTCCGTCGGCCGGTCGGACGCCCCAAGTATCGCTGGAAAGACGCGGTGGAAAGAGACCTGCGTGAGCTCTAGGTGATCGGAGGGAACCAGCGCAGGGTAGGGAAAGATGGCGTCTTAAGGTTGCGGCCGAGACCCATTTTGGGTCCCTGAGCCAGAATGAATGATTCTGAAGCTTCCGTTGAAATGAATCGGTATGTCAAAAATATGTCAATCTCGTGAAGTGTAACCTCCGCGGCGCACTCACTTGTCCGGGTCGTCGGGCACCTGCGTCCGCTTGACGACGCCGAGCGCGAGCGTGAGCGCGTGCAGCAGCGTGCGGCGCGCGCGGCCGCGCTCGTCGTGCGCGTCGCTGGGCGGCGCGTCCAGCCCCACCAGCCGCGCCAGCCCGCCCGCCGACGCCAGGTGCGGCCCCAGGGCGGCCCAGCGCGAGCTGCAGTCGCCTAGCACCTGGAAACGATTATATTCCTTACACCAAAGTATTGATGCTCGTAATGCATATGTACATTCGATGAAAAACGATGACAAACACTGTATCTTAGATCTCAACGCCCGCTACCGCTAGATCACAAAATATACACTACTAGCTGTCCCGGCGAAATTCGTACCGCCACAGAATCCTTTTATACGATTCTTGAAAAGCACCATCAATTTTTAAAACACAACGTTCGCTCGCACAACGCCATATATTTGAAACATAAAATAAATATTATCCCACGGGAACGCATTACCGGGATATCAAGTATGCTATGTCTCATTTCAGGTCTTTGTCTATCTGTACGCCAAGTTTCATGTAAATCCGTTCAGCCGTTATTGCGTGATTGAGTAACAAACATCCAAACAACTTCACAAGTAACCTAAGGTACCGATATGCATTATGTAATTCAATAATAAAAAAAAACACAAATTACTTATACAATTTGGTATGTGGAGTGTGATGGACAGGTAAGTGTAGATACGTGTGCGAAGGAGCCGGGGTGAAATGGAGAAATGAGAATCTTTGTTGTCTTCACATTTTTCAAAAAAAAGACAGTATATATTAAAGGTTTTATTTCATCATCATCATCATCATTCAGCCACAAGAAGTCCACTGCTGGACATAGGCCTCCTCCATGGATTTCCAAAAAGACCGGTTGGAAGCGGCCTGCATCCAGCGTCTTCCTGCCACTTGAATGACAGGTTTTATTTATTTAATTATAAATGTAGGAGCCTAGCACATAAAAATGACGCCGGGAAAGGTCGGTGCTATGGGGTACTCGGTCGGATCGGCGCCTTTTAAGCACTAAGAAATTGTAGGACATAGATGCGTGCTTTCAGAGAACGATTTGCAACTTATTCGCCCTTGTAGGATTCGTATAGCTATCCTGTATCCACCAAAGCAAGTTCGGGATATGGTAAGATCAGGCAACAGAGGGCATCCTACGTATGCGAAGTCTCTTATAGGGTGACGCTGACTACCATACCATAGCCGGGACGTGCTGTGAACATATATTAGAGGGCGGTCTACCTGCGCGAACAACGCGCTCCGCCGCTCGTAGCTGCGGAAGTGGGTGGTGACTAGTAGTATAGCCTCCTGTAGGTTGACACGGGGTAGAAAGTACATTAGGTTGCACACAGTTGACCCAGATTCCACATAGACAACCATCTTCCGATGTCAGCATACAATAGGTGACTTAGTGCCAGTTATACAGTCAACGATAACACTCGTATATTTTCTCCTCTCGCGCTATCGATACTCCTAAAATTATTTTTGGTCCTTCGAGCCGGATATGAACCGGCGACTTATGTATAGCACACCATAGTCGGGACGTGGTGTGACGACGGACAAAGTAGATTGATCAACCTCTTAGACTAGCGCTTTCTACCGCTCGTAGCAGCAGAAGTGATTAGCGACCTGCAGTACACGTCCTGTATGGTGACACTATCTACCACCCTAAGGTCGGGACGCGGTGTGCACAGTTTATAATCTGTCAACGGAGGGTGACCCACCTATGCGACCACCGCGCTCTGCCGCTCGTAGCAGCAGAAGTGGTTGGCGAACAACCAGTATCAACTCCTGTAGGGTGACACTGTCTACCACACCAAAGTCGGAACGTCCTGGATACGGTATACAATGTATTTATCGGATGGTGACCTACTTGTGCGACCAGCGCGCTCTGCCGCTCGTAGCAGCAGAAGTGGTTGGCGACCAGCAGCAGCGCTTCCTGTAGGGTGACACTCTCTACAGCGCTGAGGTCGGGACGCGCGAGCGCGGCGCGAGCCATCGCGTGCAGACGCGGAAATACGGGCAGTAGGAGGAGCGGGTACTGCAATCAAGAGATACTGTCTATAAACAAGCTGCCAGTTTAGGTACCCTATGATAACAGGATTAAAAGTAAGGATTCTAACGACACCGCACACTTCTTAATACTTTAAAGGATTTAGAAGTTATGTTGGAACAAAAAAAAAGGACAAAAACACATACTCGTACATGAAAAATTAAAACATTATGCTCCCTTTTTAGACGAGCAGCGTTTAAGATGTTTTACCAGGCTTTGCTGGTCTGTGTCAGGAGTATGTGGAAGATGCTGCACTGACAACAGTCTAACTCTGAAATATAATTATGAGTCGTAATAATGAGCAGAATCACTATTGTCACAATTTATTCTTGTAAGAATGAATGAATAGTACATTACTTCAGAGGGAAGAAAGTGACAGTTCCATACCGAGATTATGGCATTTGCGCCACGACCTTGCGAGGGCCGCAAACCATTTGAGGTATGGAACTGCACTTTATCCTGAGGTATGTATAGTGCTTTTTATTACACCTACGAGGAAAATTATAGACATAAATGCATAGAAATGTTTACAAAAAACACAAAGATAAATGCTAAATCAATCGAAGTTTTTGCGAAAATGCGCGGTCTTTTCCTTTTTTTATTCGCCCGTTTCTGGAGTAGGCTAAGATCATAAGGTCATGCAGCCACTTCTTCCGTGATTCCGCGCGTTTTATATACAAAAATAATTTCGTTTTTAATTTTCTGTATGCACCAACTGGCCACTGTATGTGGCCAGTAACAATTTACTTGAAATTTAATTAGTAGACAGTTAAAGTCTCTTTGCAGTATGACTGCTGACAAATAAAAAAAAAAAAAACCGGGTATGTAATGGAATTTCATACATACTTCCCACCCTTGGGTCGGAAGGATTTTCATACAAACTTCCATACCTTGGGATGAAAGGATTTGAAGGGCGGGATAAAGGCGTTTCTTCCCTCTAATTGGTATAATTAGTATGTATTTTCAGAGCAGGTGTGATAAAAAATACTTTCTAAGGCTCATTCAAATTACAAACGTGGCGCGCTCGGCCTCAAAGGATTTGTCGAGATGGTTAGGCAACAAACCTAAAGTTAAGCGAACTGATACAGTTTGCATCGCGCCTTTATGGTCTGATTGGAATGACTGCATTTCGCGATCGTGTGCGTGCGAGCAAGATTGTTGTTTTTACCCCACTTCTTAGTAGTTATTAGCGAAGACAGAAAGAAGTAGCGTGCCTTGGGGGAGTCCAGTAGTGGACGTGTACGGGCTGTTTGATTGATTAGTAGTTATCGTTCAGCAGTCGGGCGTTTTCATTATATTTTAGTTCAGTTTTTTAACGCCTTATTTTAGCCCCTAGTGATCTCACCTTAGAACCCAACTTGACCAGCAGACTGGCGGCATGGCGGCGGACGTTTTTGACGGCACGATCCCGACGGGCGTCGGGTGAACTGCCTTCATACACTAGAGCTGCGAATATTTTGTCTAAAACTCGTGGCAGGAGATCGGCGCTCGCGCTGCCCACTCCAGGGCCTGTAGGTTAAAAAGGGATAATGCAGTCTGGAACATACTAGTACATTGAAGTAGGCCAGAAATTTAAATAAGTATTTGTAAGAGACATACATTATTCTGCGCCCTTCTTTCTATAATTGTATACAACCAATGAGAATGAGTAGATAAAATGTTCATCGTGATTTTAAAGCTCATAGGCTCAATGTTAATTATAAAGCTTTCACTAAAAATCCGGACTGAATATGGGCACCAGGAAACTAGACCTGTCAATATCAGAGATTAAGAACCTTGTAAATAACATGGTTGTGCCAATGTGTCCATTATATTTAGCCCAAAAGGGCTTACCCGCGAGCTGGCTGCAAGCGCAGCTGAGGAACACGAAGAGCGCCGACACGAGCGATAGGAGCAGCGACAGCGCGAGTGGAGCGGGCGGTTCACACGCCACGCAGCGCGCCAGCAGCCGCAGCCCCGACACCACGTCGGGCCGCGGCTCCGCTACCAGCAGCCGGGAAAGTACCACGTCCAAGACCTGTGGAGGTGACACCAGGCGTCATGTAAATGATCCATCAAATTGTATTGTTTAGCGTACCATTTCTTCTTGCTACAAACAGAAGCGGACTTGCTTTACCTTTAGGCCATGCTTATATTCTATGTTTTAGCCCCAGTTTGAAGGGGCTATCTGAAAATCTGCGACGTTCCGTCACAAATTATGTAATACAAAAAATATATAAACATTGTAAGTTAAGAGCTTTAAAAACTGTGTCCTATGTGAATACGTATTTAATATGCATTGTGAGACAACCTGAGTGTCTAAAGCCATACCTAAAAGGCCAATTTAGCTTCCAAGACTTGCCATATGCTTAATAAATGTAATTAACCGCTCCAAATTCCGAGACGAAAAAAAATATATAATGTCCACACAATACAATAAATTATGCTGGTCCCTAATGTTAACTGCCACGTTGGTGTAAGTCAAAATATTCCTGATTGATCGATTTCCACATCTTAAACCCGTAAAGGTAAACGGAAACAAGTTCTGTCACTGTTTGCTAACTGTAAAAGTAATTACTTACCTGTGATAATGCCTCCCATTCAACGTGCAGCGGATGGCTGGTGTCAAGTTTTTGTGGACAAGAGCCCACCTTGTCGAGAGCAGAGTCCGTCCATTGTTCTACGTAGGACCACGTAACTAACGGGGCCGCTGACATACAGTGTCTGGGAAAGAAGTAGTCACATTTGTATTTATTTATTCAGATTGGAGAATCATCAGCTTACACATCTTATAGTTGATCTTACAATAGGTAACTAAGAGCTAATAGCCAATTCCCGCCTGGAGATACAATATAACAAAAAGTTTCATTCTTCATGAAACACAAAACTTACACTAACAGTAGACAATAAACTGGAAAGAATGGTTTTACAATACACCCTATAATTATATTAAGTATCTATGATCCACCGGCAAAGAATGGTGCACTAATTAAACTTCTTAGTGTGTTGGACCCCTGTATCGAACAAATCTATGTCTTGATGTGCAACAATGAGTTGATAAAATTGTGTTAATTTGGACATGCCAAGATTCTCATCTATGACCTCATTGTGACGAAACCCGAGTGTCCGAGGTGTTCACATACCTCAGCACTTGAAATTGACAATCAGCGGTGGCCTGGCGTGGTGATCAATCCAATGCTCTCATACTGAGAGAAATCCGGTGCCCTGCAGTAACATAACACAAATATAGACATAGTGACATATAGGCTACTTACCTGAAGCTATCCAAGATCTCTGTGCGGCATCTGCTAAAGAATATAGCGAACTCTTGCTCGCTATCATAATCCATACAGGCGTAGGCCACTGCATCGTTCACGCCACTGACTCGCGACGATGGGTATGTCACCTAGAACAAACACTGGGGGGGTCAAGAAACATAGTGGGATGGGGGTGAGTAATTTAACTCAGCTGAGCTAGCGCGAAATTATTATTCATTAGTAGCGGATTACTGCGTCCTATATTCACCTCCCTTAATATTTATGAAGTACTGTTTATAGGTTCGCTCCTGCAAATCCTTCTCGAGTGCAGTTGTCATATGGAGGAAAGAGTATTTTATGATGACTGTGTGCCAAAAATTCTTGTACACTTTGGACTGTAATAATGTTGGAAACAATCCTGCTGAAATTTTCCCGCACCAGGCGTATTATACGCCATAACGGCACATAACTTGACCAACTAACTGACTGCGCATGAACTTATATCGAGTCTCATTTGCGAGGACAATGGATGTGAAGATTTTTGAATGTTTCAGAATATAGTCAATTACCATTTTTTTTAATTTATTAAAAAATGATGGTCATAAGTGTCTGATGCAAATATATCGCAACAACCCGGATTTTTAGCCAAGTTAAATGCTGGGCATTTTACCTTACTTTGACCTTTCAATGCTGTAATAATTGATACAATAGCCCTTTGTTTCTCTAGTGGATCTTCCACTACAAACGATCAAATTAGATTAGATTGGAACACTTTATTCTACACACCAGAAAACAAAAGACATTAATGGCTTAGGGCCAGTGTCCGAATTGAGAATTTCGCTAAGTAAATAGTTAGCTGTAGTGCTGTCTCTTCGAATTCCTCAGAAAAGAGCGTGACAGAACGTTACTTAATTATTTACTTAGTAATATTCTCAATACAGAAACCGTCTTATAATTCTCAATAAGTTACGCCGTATTTAAATTCTTATTTCAGAATTAAATCTTTATTTTAGAAATGGTCATGTAAATGGAACATAATCCGAGTGTTACCTTGAGCACTTTAGGCGCAGCGGATTGCAGCCAGCGCGGTACGACTGCCAGCACGGCCGGCAGTTTACTGATCTGCTCGTGCTTGAAGAAAGCCAGCCACACGGAGTTGGCGCTCTGAGTGATCGTCAGGGACGGGTGTGACGTCATCACGAGCAGGCTCTCGAGGAGGACCGGCATCCAGGTGTCGACGTTCGTCACGCAGCTCCACAGCGACGTGAGCTGCTGGCCGAGGCCCGCTAGCACCTGGCGCATGGGGAACATACGTTTAAGGACGTCCACACCTGGTTCGCTAACAACCAAGATCATTTTCAACGCGTCCGATCCGCATCCGAGAACTTGGGTTATCAATTTTTTGGACAATTTGAATAGTTTAAAGAGGCTGATGAGGCTCAAACACACACACACACACACACACACACACACACACACACACACACACACACACACACATACACGCACACGCGCACACACACACACACACACACACACACACACACACACACACACACACACACACACACACACACACACACACACACACACACACACACACACACACACACTGTACCACTCATACATTGTCATCTGTTGTCGCTTGTAACTAGCATACATCAGTAAATACTCAAGCAGCAATGTAATAAAATAGCTAACTTTCGCAGAAGGAAGGCGCTGCTGTCTGTCATACAGTTTTTATAACTAGTACAGACATCATCGTTCTAATCCTATCATTAGTTAAATAAAATTACATTCTCTCCAACTATGCTAAAATAGGATAAGTAAATTGTTAAACTTTTCTGAATAAAATCAATTTCAATTTCGATGATGACCGGCCAGGCGGATGGCAAACGTGCCAGAGGAAGGGCACCGACAAGATGGTCGGATGCCACAAAAGCGGCAGCCGGTGGCAGCATGTACCAGGCGGACCACATGGCGGAAAACCGTTCGCGCGTGGAAACGAGTGACCCATGATCGCGATTCTCAGTCATGAGGCGACGACGAAGCAGAAGTTAATGATTGCAGAAATAATAATAACTTCCACACAATACATTCACTTGTCCTGGTTACAAACTAGGATACCCTGTGTTATGTTAACCCGTCAATGACGTTACAAACATGAAAATACATGCAAACTGAGGCCATTTGTACAAATGTATGGCGGCCCCCAGTGGAAATACTCCCCTTATTCCCCTTTCACGTGACTACATCGAGCTCAAATCAAACCTTGTTGTAAAGTAATCTGTCGATAGCGTAGTGGCAATCTGTCAGTGTCGTTTATCTGGGTGTAAGCAGTTTTCTGAACCACCATCAAAGTAAGTCCAAAAATTATTACCGACCTGCGCGAGTTTTTTCAGGAAGAGATAAGAGGGCTCGTCGACACTGTTGATGCTGGCGACGGCTGCGCGGTGGACGCACGAGATCGCGTCCTCGCTGAACAGTATCATCAGGGGCTTGCGCTCTTTTGTCTGGGGGATAAAAAGTTAAATTTGTCATAAGATACACCATTTTTTGCTGTTACAATTAAATTCACCTATGTACTTTTTAGGGTTCCGTACCTAAAGGGTTTCTTTTTTCTCGTACACTAACAATCTGTTAATCTACTATTAACGGCTGTCAGTAAGTTGGACAAAGTGCATGCAAAAAAAAAAACGGTCCAATTGCGAGTCGGACTCGCGCACGAAGGGTTCCGTACCACTATCTATACAACATTAGACACAAAAATCGAAAAAAAAACGACAAAAATCACGTTTCTTGTATGGGAGGCCCCCTTAAATGTTTGGTTTATTTTAATTTAATTATTTATTTTTGAAGCGAATACAGAACTAAATATTCTGTGAATATTTCAAGCGTCTACCTGTTGCCGTTATTAATATCGAGCAAAAAAGGGCAAAAAAATTACGTTTGTTGTATGGGATAAACATTTATTTTATTCTCTTTTTAGTATTTTTTGTTATAGTGGCAACCGAAATCCATCATCGGTGAAAATTTCAACTGCCTATCTATCACGGTTCATGAGATACAGCCTGGTGACAGACAGACGGACAGACAGACGGACAGACAGACAGACGGACAGAGAAGTCTTAGTAATAGGGTCCCGTTTGGCACCCTTTGGGTACGGAACACTAAAAATTATCTTTCTACACCCAATATTTTTAAACGACCAATCCAACGACACCCCACACTATGGTGTAGGCGAGAAAAAAATTGCATTTCTAATTTAGGGGTACCTACCCTAACAAAAAAATATTTTGTGTGATTAGTATGCCAAATTTCAGCTTTCTCGTACTAATCGTCTCCGAGCTAGGCCGCGGACAGACAGACAGACAGTCTCGACGGACATCATGATCATCATCATCAGCCATTTGACGCCCACTGCAGGACATAGGCCTCCCTCATGGTTTTCCTAACCATGAAGGGTTTTGCCATAATCGCCACGCTTGGCAGGCGGGTTGGCGATCGCAGTATGCGGTTGGAATCTCAGGAAAACGCTGCTCACCGAGCCCTTCCTGTTAACGAGCTGCAGCAGGCACTCGGCGGCGGGCAGACGGAACGCGTCGTCCTGCAGAAGTACGCACAGGATCTGCAGCAGCCGCCCGTTGTTCATCACCACGTGGCTCGTCGACACCCACTCCACGAACCCCGTCAGCGTCAGCAGGACCACCTGGGGGTATGCGGGAAGCTGCGGTAGTTCGGTGGAAAGCTTGTCTCACATGGGTCGTGGGTTCGAATCCCAGCGTGTACGTTATTTTTTGTAATTGGGCCTCATATTTAACTTTTGTGGTGTAATTTTTATGTTTTATCGTGTCTGTTTATTTTGAAATTATAAGAAAAAATATCACATAATTTTTTGTGTCATAGGATTTAAAGGGTTATTAATTGTCAGCAGATTCCCCTTTCTTCTTAATAAAAAACCGGACAAGTGCGAGTCCTCGCCCAACGAGGATTCCGTACAAATTTGTAGATACTTTACTTACATATTATTATAAATAGTTCAGGAAATGAGACCCGCAGTTTTTTCCGAGCTTTTCCCGAACTTCGAAGACTTAACTTTTTTTTGTTTTAATTACAAATGTATAGTTTCCACATTTTTCCATGTACTTGTAGTATAAGACGATACTACTTGTGAAACTTCGAAGACTTAACTTTTTTTTGTTTTAATTACAAATGTATAGTTTCCACATTTTTCCATGTAATTGTAGTATAAGACGATACTACTTGTGAAACTTCGAAGACTTAACTTTTTTTTGTTTTAATTACAAATGTATAGTTTCCACATTTTTCCATGTAATTGTAGTATAAGACGATACTACTTGTGAAACTTCGAAGACTTAACTTTTTTTTGTTTTAATTACAAATGTATAGTTTCCACATTTTTCCATGTAATTGTAGTATAAGACGATACTACTTGTGAAACTTCGAAGACTTAACTTTTTTTTGTTTTAATTACAAATGTATAGTTTCCACATTTTTCCATGTAATTGTAGTATAAGACGATACTACTTGTGAAACTTCGAAGACTTAACTTTTTTTTGTTTTAATTACAAATGTATAGTTTCCACATTTTTCTATGTACTTGTAGTATAAGACGATACTACTTGTGAAATTTCATAGATCTAGGTCAACGGAAAGTACGCTATAAGTTTTGATACCTTTGAGTGTCGAAACGTCAGCATGAAGCATGCGATACCCTCGCTTGAAGCGCGCCGACTGCTAGTTAAGTTGTATGGTAGCGGCAAGCGCGCTGACTGCCCGCAGTTGACTTTTTACAACGATACATACTATTCGATACACAACTTAATACCCAAAGTTAGTCGCTCGGTTGGAGCCGTGCCATTGCGGGGCCTGTACAATGTGCTCGACCTTTACTGCTCCGCGTTAAAAGCCAGTTCACCTGCACGACGCGCTCGTTGCTGGCGGCAGTGAAATCTCCTGCAGCTGTCTTCTCTCGGAACTCTTGGACGTGAAGCTCGATGAGGCGCATGAAGAAGGCGAATATCTCCGCCATGTTGCTGGTCAGCGCTTGGTATATGTCCTTGCGGCGCTGGTGCTGCTCGAGGGTCTGTCGGCAGTTGGCACGAGTTGAAAGAAGAAAGATGATATCGAACATTGATAAATAGTCACAACTGAAAATTTATTGAAACAAACTCAAATATTGACAATAATTACAAATGATACTTAATTTTAAAAGTATAAGGTCAGTAAAAATAACGGTTCAGTTATAAATTAATAGTATTCACTGATTTCTTGTATTTTCGTGAATAAGTGTGTGACTAATTCGACCTTCTAACGTTCGTTTCACACGTGAATGAAAGTATTTTTAATATTTTTTAATAAGAAACGCCAAGTCATTGACATATTGGTATTCAAAACATTACATTTATTACATTTGTTTAAAAAAACAAATGTAATAAATGTAATATCTTTTATAAGGTGTCTTTTTAGTTTTGTTTATTTAGAGAGTCTGGTATCACTAGAAACCTCGTAAGATCTCAGTTGATGACGTACTTTCGTGCATGACGCACATCCGAATAATATCCAAATCGAAATATTCGACCCAAACCCTCAAAATAATCTAATATCTCGAAAAAAAAAACCGCATTTAATTCTTTAGGGCCATGCCCATTAATTTGCTAAAACTTTTTACTAAAGAAAAAAAAATGACAATAGTTAGTTAGCTTGACTTGCTATTAGCATCTTCAATACTTTTGACCTGAATTCTGCTTACAAGCTAAAAAACAATCCAATTGTAATAAATACACTCCCAAGATAAAAAAAAAAATAGTAAAACAATCCCAACTAAGTTTTAACTTGGAATATAACTTTCTTAATTATTGTAAATGATTGTTCGAGTGACGGTTTGTATTCAGGCTTGTCCGGAACCTATTCTATCGTAGTATTCCGCGAGCAGGGTCGGCCACTGCTGGGGCCACCCGATAGTAACCCACCTGTAAGGTAGCGACATCCTCCACAAGACGTAGGAACACGTGCAGCACGATCTGCGTGTGCATATGTCCCCTGGCGCAGGCGTCGCTGAGCTCCGCGAGCAGGGTCGGCCACTGCTGGGGCCACTCCCGCTTGATCATCTCGACGATGACCCGCGCGAGCGCGTCGTTCAGGTGCGGCGTCTCCCAGCCCCCCATGTACAGGAGTTTCATTGCGTTTTCCTGTGAACGATGTCAGGGAATAATAATAATTATTATTATCATCAATTGATTTATTGCAAAAAACATACATTACAAATTCTTACACATAAACATACATAAACTTACGCCTGTATCCCAGAGGGGTAGGCAGAGAATAGGGACTGCCACTTGCCACGATCCTGACAGATCACTTTCGTTTCCTCAACATTAATTAGTCGTTGCATGCGCGCACGCCAGTTTCGGGTACTTTTTAACTGGCCCTTGGCTAATACACCCCCTATTTGGTCGAAGTACGTCCGCCTGGGACATAAAAGTTCTGCAAAAAGTTACATTCTGTGCTTGTACTTCCCTTTTTAAAAAAATGTTATGGGGTATGTTTATTTCACAGCTGTTACGTACAATATGAAATGCACTTTAAGCGCGGTTTCATATTTTCCTTGTGTTAAAAGGTTGCACACAATGCTTCTATTTCATCAGCAGTCAACTACCAAGTATAATGTGATGCGTTAGTTTAATATTATTAGAAAATACGTCAAGCCGTAAAATCTCTGGGGCTGATTTTATAGTCTGTTTTGTAATTACAACTTCCTTCCAGATGATTACTAAATGCCTACAGGCACATAAAGTCAACATAAATACCTATCTACCAAAATAGTAAAACCTAACTGCATAAAAGTGAGTATTCGCGGCTGCAAGTGATATAAATTACTTCAGCCAGATGTCGATGTCGCTGCCTGTACGTACTACAGAGAAGTTTGTAAAGAGGTTCGAAAATTCGCCGATGCCCACTTGCCCATTAGCTCAGTTGGGAGAGCGCTGACACGGTTAGCCAGAGGTCGCGGGTTCAAGCCCCGGCATGGGTGGAATTTTTAGCCTCTAAATAGGTTTTTTAAATTGTCCCTAGTGCAACAAAAACAATATAACAAACAAAGTGTTAGTCATCATTAAAACACACACAATGCAGTCTAGGGTCTCAGTGATTTTGCTACAGACATATCTGGGGACTTTGCAAAAATTAGCACCTACTTTAACTCATCTACTGTTAAAAGTTGTAAGTTTTTTTATGCACTTTGGCCAATGTTGATTTTGGCACCTGTTATACAGTAGTTTAACCGACACTTTGTGTACGACAAACAAGGGGAAAGAAATGACATCACTAATACCATGCAACCCAAATTATTTCCATGATGTTACCCAAGAGCAAAATTATTCAACTACTTGAGATTGTTGTTTATTACTTTCTGTGGTAATATTAACCACAGATTTTGCTTAATCCTATATCGTTTCTGATGGTTTTTTCGACTTGTTTTAAGCACCTGATTACTAATAAAAGTAATACTTATTCATATCTATACTCTGTACCAAGTCAAAATTATCTTGATTTAAACAAACAATTACCTACTTTGATGTATGATCAAAGGGATGGTTATTATTGTTTACTAGCTGTGCCCGCGACTCCGTTCGCGTACATTTCGATTTTTACGAAGCAGCATTTGTATGGGGGCCACGTCTTATCATAACTGGAGCTAGAATTTAAATAGCCTATCCTGTGTCCCAGATGTCTATATGATTTTATACCAAATTTCATCAAATTCGGATAATTGGTTTAAGAGTTATGGAGGAACATACATACATACACACATACAGAAAAAAAATTCTAAAAATCGTGAAATTAGTTTCAGTATCATATATTGAGCCTATAAACACAATATCTCTGAAAACAAACTAATTTACTCCATGACCGACCCCTACAGATTTATTATTAGTATAGATGGCAACACAAGTACCTATTTCATGTTTCCTAGTTTAGCTCTTTAAGTTGGTAATACAAAAATGTCTCTCTCTCTCTCTCTCTGTGTGACCGAATCCATGGTGCGTGTGTTGTGTTAATTAGAGGTAATAAATTCTCTGGTTCCGAGTGCCGCGTTTTGTATGTACAATTCTACAGTCCACTTACTTCACCCTGAGCCAGCTTCTAACAAGGTCACGCGAACAGCGGTGGTGACTGGTGGCGGAGCGGTAGAACGCCGGCTTCTCATTCGGAAGGTCATGGGTCCAAATCCCAACATGTAGCAATTACTTTATTTTTTAAGTTATGTACATTTGTGAAGTTATCGTAGCAATACCACTCGCTAATGTTGAAGGAAAATTTCATGAGGAAACCTGAGTGTCAGGGGTGTTCACACAACTCAGCGCTTGAAATTGCCAATCCGCGGTGGGCACACGTGGTGATTAAGCCCATACCCTCTCTCTCTCTCTCTGCGAGAAGGCCTGTGCCCTGCAGTGGGATGTATATAGGCTACATAAAAAAAGTTATTTTCAGAATCAATGAGATGAATTAATTAACCGAGGGCCAGAATACTGTTTCTTCTGTAGAAATTAATCACTTAATGATTATACCACTGGTTTGTTTAAAAGAGAACTTTTGTCTGCAAAAGGACATAGACAGAAAAGTGTAAAATTCATGATCACAATGTTATATCGCACCTTGATAAAGATCTTCTCGGCCTGCACAATCTGCGTCCAACGGTATTTGACAGTGTGTTCCATCAGCTGCAGTCCAACATGTTTCACCACAGCGGAGTATTGGCCGCCGCTGGCCAGCAGGAGGCCCGCCTGGGCGCACCATGGCGAGTTCTCTTTGAAGCTGTGGAATTGAGAGGGGTTGGTCTGGGACTGTCTAGAACGTAATTTGACTACAATTGATTTTTGCCTAGATCTTAGTGACTACTGCATAATGCGTTGAACACTCAAATCTACTAAAACACAAATTGACTAGTAGTAGAATAACACATTTTGCCTACTGTTGTCTGAGGACTGGAATGGACTCGTACTTATCTGTGAAGTGATATTGTTCATCTTTATTAGCTCATCACATCACCTCCAGCATATTATATATGTTATAAGTAGTACTTAACTTAAATAGACAGGTAAACATTAAAAGATGGGAAATATTTTTTCTACCTGGATGTCAGGACAATTAGGGTTCATGTCACTATGCTATGTAGAAAACATATGCACTAGTCAATTTGTGTTTTAGTAGATTTGAGTGTTCGACCCATTATGCAGTAGTCACTTTAAGCTCGAGGCAAAAATTAAATGTAGACAAATTGTGTTCTAGACAGTCCTAGACCAACCCATTGAGAGATTGAAGAAAAATGCTAGAGAAAAAAGGAAGAAACTAAATAAATTTTGTTTAAGAGCACAATACCAAACAAAAAATAATAGATGGATAGAGCACATTCAAGTATACAACATAGTTATATCTGAGATACAGCGGTTAGCCTAGTGGGTCGAACATCGGACTCGGAAGCGAGAGACCTAGGTTCGATCCCCAGTGCGGGCATGTACCTATGACTTGGTTTTCTAAGTTATGTACATTTGTGAAGTTATAGTAGCAATACCACTCGCTAACGGTGATGGAAAACATCGTGAGGAAACCTGAGTGTCTGAGCTATTCACATACCTCAGCGCTTAAAATCGCCAATCCGCGGTGGGCACGCGTGGTGATTAAGCCCATACTCTCTCCCTGAGAAAAGGCCTGTGCCCTATAGTGGGGCGTATATAGGCTGCGTATATATGTATATATATATATCTGAGATTTCTGCTCTTAGCCTCGTATTTGATTCATTAAGTATATAAATTATTCTAAAGAATTGTAGTTTGTTTCAACTAAAAGTAAAACTAAAACTACCAAGGGCCGGTTTCTGAATTGAGAATTTCACTAAGTAAATACTTAAACGCTGCGGCAAATTATACAGAAGACTGAGGAGTATAATTTGCCATTCTGCTTAGCGTTTGTGAGAAAGCCTTCGATTCGATCGAGACATGGGCAGTGCTCGAGTCTCTCCAGCGTTGCCGTATTGACTATCGGTATATCGAGGTGCTGAAGTGCTTGTACAACAGCGCCACCATGTCTGTCCGAGTACAGGAGCAGAATTCGGAGGCAATTCCATTGAGAAGAGGCGTGAGACAGGGAGACTGGAAGATGCCTTCAAGCTTCTGGAATGGCAGGGACGCGGCATCAATATCAATGGCGAGTACATCACGCACCTTCGATTTGCCGACGATATAGTAGTCATGGCAGAAACGATGGAAGACCTCGGCATAATGCTCGATGACTTCAGTCGAGTTTCCCAACGTGGGGGCTTTAAAATGAACATGGACAAAACGAAGGTCATTTCGAACGCCCGTGTTGTGCCCACCCCAATAACATCCCAAAAATATCCAACTCGGCTGGGCAGCATTCGGGAAACTTAGAAAAGTCTTTTCGTCTAATATACCTCAATCGCTCAAGACAAAATCATATAACCAGTGTGTACAATTTTGCCATAAGTGACTTATGGCACTGAAACATGGTCTCTCACTACGGGCCTTATAAGAAGGCTCAAGGTCACGCAACAAGCTATGGAAAGAGCTATGCTCGGAATTTCTCTACGAGATCGAATCAGAAATTATGATATCCGTAGACGAACGAAAGTCATCGACATAGCCCAGCGGATTAGTAAGTCGAAGTGGCAGTGGGCGGGGCTCATAGCATGCAGAACTGATGGCCGATGGGGCCGAAAAGTTCTCGAATGAAGACCACATATCGGCAAGCGCAGCGTGGGACGATCAGCCACAAGATGGACAGATGACCTTATCCAAGTGGCAGGAAGGCACTGGATGCAGTCTTTATGGCCTATGTCCAGCAGTGGACTTCTTGTGGCTGAATGATGATGATAATGATGATAATGAAATACTTAAGTAACATTCTGTCACGCTCTTTTCTGAGAAATTTGAAGACACTACATTTAACTACTTAATTCAGAAACTGGCCCTAAGAGGGACAGCTCAATTTGATGCTTGGTCAAATTCATCAGACAAAATCATTGTCATCAACATGTTAAAAACAACTGCTGGGTTGAAAATCAAAGGTTGCCAGTCAATTAACCCAAATATAATCCATAAGTACTGGAAAAATATTATGAAACAAAACCTGAGTGATAATATTATATGAAGCAATGTGTAAATTAACTAATTGAAAAGTAATATTTTAAATTAGCTCATTGAAAAGCGATGAGTTAAATTACCTAATTGAAAAGCAGAGTTAATTAACAAATTGCTTCAAGAGTCAGCTGTAAATAAACAAGAGTCGTTTTTAATTTTGTGGGCAAAAACATATTTTCAAATTGTGAGATTCTAGATTTGATACCAGCATATACCAATGACTTGATTTTCTCTGGTCTCTGCCTACACCTCTGCAATACAGGTGTGAGTTTATGTTACGTTATGTTCAATTCTAACTTGGGAATTTGGCCCAGCAATACCACTCTTAAGGTTAATTAAGGAAAGCCAAAAATATCTTGAGGAACCTGTGTGTCTAAAATGTTCACATACCCTAGCTGTCGAATTTTCCAATCCGTCATGGTGATTAACCTCTCACTACAAGTGCCCACAGAGCGAAACACCATAAGTTGAGACCAGCCACAGCAACAATAACTGACATTGATTATTTGAGCATCTAGTAGTATTTGATGTGACTACATGTTTATTGAGTAGTATTGAGAGGAATATGTGAAACCCAAACTCTTTCTCTTACCTTACCTTCCTCAGGGAAGAGATCCGTGCCCCTCGGTGGGGACATAATGGGTTGATGATGATGAAACTCTTTCTTCAAGAGAAGCCTTGTGCCCTGCACAGTTAATCTCAAAGTTACGATTCAATCACCTATTTCCCAACAAAAAAGACTGGCACTCACCTCTCACAGGCATTGTAAGCCTGTGAGCGAGCCTCATGAGACACTGTAGGGTCGAGGGTCAGCTCCACAGCCCGGGCCAACTCGTCGGCGATGAGTGCCACCTCGCTCGCCGCCTCCCCACCGCTAGGTGCCCCGTTCATAGTAGCCAGCAATCACTGTATGGAACAAATAAAAAGACAAACATAAGCTAAACTATAACTATGATTAAGCAGTCATGTATTAAGTAAACAAACGATTTTACAGTCCTAAAAGCACAGTCTATCAAAATAGCTATGAGAGGCTTTCGTTGCAGGTTTATTAAAAAAAAGTCGCAGGAGCAATGCATAGTACGGAGTTCACTTTTAGGATGCAATGAGATTTTTACTCACCTACTACTGACGACAAAGTTATCCCCATAGAACGGACTTTTTCAATTAGTAGCACATTCGTCACGACACTGAAATAAAATTGCACAAGATCCTGAATTTATTGGAGGTACTGCAACTATCGGAATAAAAGAACAAATGACACGACCGGGCGCAGTCACAAAAGCATGATTTTTATTCCACGAAAACAGCCAGTATCGTCTAACTAACCCATTCCAAACTATGTGTACTTTTCGATTATATTTTTCCTGACGTTATTGAACGCTCTAAATCGTTATATTTAGGGTAAAAACTAGGAAATTAAATTCAAAACATTGGAAAAAACCTCGTGCCCAACATCTTCAACATTACAGCCATAGACAAAATCTGACAGCTGTATACTCATTGTAACTAGGTACTCTTTTTTTATGCAATGTATATTTTGCATCGAAGCACAGGGTAGAGTAGACTGACCTTGTATGCCACAGAAATAAAAGTAGAGACGAAACAGAGTAGGAACTCCGTCAGTTCAACAGTAAATTAAGGCTCTAGTCACACAGAAGGGACGTGGGACGGGGGCGCGGAAAGGACTGAGCGCAGAAAAGTCGCGCAAGACTTTTCTGCGCACACAGATGGGACGGGGCGAGGGCGCTTGACTTTACAGAACAAAGAACCACTCTTTTAACCCTTTTCTAAATAAAGTTTTTTTCATGTCATTTTCAAAGAGCAGTTTGTAGACTAACCACTAGATACATTGGCTAGCTCTGACGAATCTTGCCTGATGATATACCGTCAGGGTGTAACAGAATAGCTACATCTACAGACAAATTTTTTACGTTTTGTGAAATGGATCAAAAAGTTTTTTTTCATGTCCTAATACAAAATCCTTTTACTTTTTAAGTGAGTAAAGGACAAAACTGGTTGTTGATAGACAGTGAAACAGTCGACGACACAGTAACATTACATTTTAGTTGAAATCGCCTGTAATGCAACGAAGTAGCGTGCATACCTACATGTAAAGAATGACGAGCTGTCGACTGTACGTTACGGTAACAAAAATGTAAAAGTTGACGTGCTGTGCTGTCGACTGTACCAACCTTGTAACAAAATAAACTCATTCACTTCCACCCAACTGGTAACTTCTTTCTTTCACAGTTGACAGCTCGTCACCCTTTACACACGTGCCCTCTAATCAGTTACGTGTGTGATATTTTAGGATGTTTTGGATTTATTTGATCCATGACTCTCTTTATCGTCGTCTGAAAATTGATAAAAAACAATATTTAAATGTCGTCATTGTTACTATGGAGTGAAGTGCCCCTGATTTCATTGATCTTGTGACATCTGTTTTTAATGTATGAAAGGAACGGCACATTGTATCTGTGAGTTATGCACCCACTCGCAGACTGAGTAAAGATGCTACACTACACTCCCACAGCTTTGTAGCTCCGGATTTCACTCCGCAGTGTTCCATATTGGAAATCTACGGGCATAATGACAGAAATCTGATTTCTTTCCAATTCCTGTCGTTGGTGTCTTTAATGATTGTAAAATAAATGTTTGAGTAAAAACTGGTAGGTTTATTTTGTAAGAAAGCAACACAAGGTTTCTTCTTTGCTTAGAAATATCAGTATTTTTATATATAGGTAATATTTTTTTTCCTATAACGCTTACTTGTGCGCTCCGAAAAAAATTAGGAGCTATCAAGAGTCTAGTTAGAAACATATAGCCTTGTCGAATTGGGATTCGACCCGGAAAAAAATAAAAGTAGCAATTTTCCTTCTGGAATTCCCCACTGGCATGGCAGTCCAAATTTTGTTTTACGTGGTACTCGATCCGTTGCATCATCCGCCATCTTGATTTTAAGGGTTGATTTTGTTTTCTTGAATAACTCGATTATTTTCAGTTTCACACGAAAAATGGTATTTACAAGTTGTTTAGGATTGCTTCGGCCAGATGTCACTGCCTGTACGTAATACAGAAAAGTTTGTAAAGAGGCTCGAAATTTCGTCGATGCTTGCACTTGCCCATTAGCTCAGTTGGGAGAGCGCTGGCACGGTTAGCCAGATGTCGCGGGTTTTTTCTGCGTCGCTGTCTCTGGCTGGCACGTGCGCTCTCTGTTTTTTGGCTCCCTTTAAGTACTTTTCGGAGGCTTTACTGTTGTTTTGTCTTGTGTGGTGTTGGTATTCAGTGTCTGTCCAAATAAAATAACATTCCGGTAAGTCCAACCATTTACTCCGTAAAAAATGGACGAAACAAGGATCCCCCCTAAACCTCCAGATATTGAGCCGTTTGAATTGACCCCAGTCATCACGGTTACTCTCCCCCAGACCCAAAATGCCGTTCCTGAGAAAATGGAAGTCTCTGAAACCCAAAATAGAAAGCGCCCAGCGGTGCCTAATTCCCCTAGCGAGATGCCGGTAAAATTGTCGAGACCCATTCCAAACCCACCCGCCAGAACGAAATATTCAGTACTTGACAAAGGTCCATACATAGTACATGTTTCTCTTATTGAAAACGAACCAAACTCGGGCACAACATTGCACCATGTCAAGTTTGGACTATTTCTGATGAAGAACAACGTCACTAATGTATTGCAAGGTGGAATTAAAAAATTGGGACGCAACAAAGTAGAAGTACAGTTCAAGGTACCAGAAGACGCTAACGCTTTCCTCTCTAACCCAATATTGGAAGCCTACAAATATAGTGCGACTATACCTCAGTATAACGTAACTCGCATGGGATTGGTGAGGGATGTCCCTCTTGAATGGTCGGAGGAAGAGATAGTTACACGGACAAAAGTACCAGCGGGCTGTGGCAGGGTTTTGAAAGCCCGGAGGATGAATCGTAAGTTTGTATCTAATGATGGGCAACCTGAATGGAAACCAACACAGACGGTAGTCCTCACATTTGACGGTCAAACCCTGCCAAAGCGTGTGTACTGTTGCTATTCTGCACTGGAGGTAGAACTGTACATGTACCCAATAGTTCAGTGTTTTAGCTGCTGTCGTTTCGGTCATACTCGAAATCTGTGTCGCTCAAAGCCCAGATGTTACAAGTGTGGACTTGACCACCCAGGTGAAAGTTGTAACACTCACAAAAGTGAAGCTTTCTGTGTTAGCTGTCAGGGAGATCACTCGGCCATTAGCAAGGATTGTCCAGAATATGGTAGGCAACGCGCAATTAAACTTTTAATGGCGGAGCAATCTATCTCGTACCCAGAGGCCAACAAAAAAATCCCAGCTATAACGAGAAGCTATGCAAATGTCACTAAAATGCCAACATCTCAGCCTCCGCAGGCCCACCCAGGTATCTCACAAACCCAATCAGCCCCACCTCACAGGCCACAGTCCCATGAACCAAAATCATATAATAAAAAAACTGTTTTCCTGAAACCCAGGTCCCGTTCACCACTATCCCCCGGATTTGACAGACAAACTCATCAAGCCCTAATCCATAATTATTCATTCTCGCCCTCCAAAAATGGTTGTGCTCTAAGCCAGGAGCACCAAAATATAATGTCACCTAATAGAGAGGACCCGATGGAACAACTTGTTTCTTTGATCTGTGCACTGATCACTTCCAAATCCCTACCAGACCACGTTGCCCATAAACTGAACATGATTATGTATGCCCTTCACAATGGCTCTCCCCCTCACACTGCTACAGTGGAATGTGAGGAGTATTAATACTAAAAAATCAGAACTAATTCACCTTATAAATAAATTTAATCCAGGTATATGCTGCCTTAGTGAAACTTGGCTACGGCCTAGTTTCAATTTTAGTATAAGTAATTATAATTGTGTCCGTGATGATAGGGTTGACAACTATGGTGGTTGCGCCATACTTGTCAACAATAAAATTCCTTTTTCCCCAATTCAACTCCCTCCATTAAACAGCGACGATAGTGACTATGTCAATGTGGTTGCTGTAAAAGCCCTTGGAATATCCTTTGTATCTATTTATATATCAGACCCCCATATTTCCCTAATTACCTCCCTCAGATCCATCTTTATTCAGCTGCAGGGTCCATGTATTATCATGGGCGACTTCAATTCACATCATTATCGCTGGGGCTCAGAGTATTGCAATCGCTTTGGTGAGGAGTTGGTTGAGTTGATTGATGATGTTGGATTGTGTGTTCTCAATGATGGAAGACCAACTCGCAGAGGTAACATTGGTGAAAGGAAGAGTTGTGTTGACCTCTCCATGTGCTCAATGGATATGGCCTCCAGCTGCAACTGGGACCGCTTGAATTCCACTTATGGAAGCGATCACTTCCCCATTCTAGTTGGTTTACCACACAAATGTCTACCAGAAAGGACAGCGAAACCACTACTGAGATACCGGCTAATTAGCAGTGGCTGGGGGCCGTACTCTGAGTGCGTGGAGAGAGAGATGCAGTCCCTTCCGACCCCTGAGGCAGGTAATCTTGCCACGACCTACAATGGCTTTACCAGTGCCATTGATAGGGCTGCTGAATCGGCTTTCCCGACCAAGAAACCTCCAACCAGAAAAATCCCTTCACCTCCCTGGTGGGATGAAGAGTGCTCCCTAATTATAAGAGAACGCCAAGAAGCAGAAAGAAAATGCAATGAAGTATGCTCCATTGGCAACTTGGTTGAGTACCGCCGTATTTTAGCCAAATCTAAACGAGCGCTTAGGAGAAAGAAAAGACAAAGCTGGCTGTCGTTCTGTACCTCCCTCTCCCCATCTACCCCTCCCTCCCTAGTATGGAAGCAAATAAACAGGTTCAGGCATAGTTTTTCGCCAAAATTGTCCACTCCCATCTCCAACGAGGTTGCCCAAGCCTTTTTTCAAAAGTTAGCCCCCCCTTATGTCCCCGCTGAGGATGAGCTACATATCCCTATCCTCCCCGCGGCTGTGCCCAGGGACCAGTTTGACGAGCCTTTCTCCATGGAGGAATTAGAAACTGTCGTCTATCAAGTGAAGGACTCTGCCCCCGGAGAGGACGGATTGCCCTACTCATTCCTAGGCAAAGCTGGTCCCAACACACTACAGTATTTCCTAAATTTCGCCAATGCGTGTTTCGAATCTGGCTATATCCCGGAACCATGGAAAAAACAACTTGTTATGCCCCTCCTTAAACCTGGCAAATGCTCCGAGGATCCGAACGCCTTTAGACCCATTGCCCTCTCATCTACTTTATCCAAGGTACTAGAACACCTCTTGAAAAACCGGCTCGAATGGCTAGTAGAGAGTAAGAACCTCTTACCAAAGACCCAATTTGGGTTTAGAAAGGGCCTAAGCACAGTGGACAGTGTTGCGGTACTGGTAACGGACATTAGAGTTGCATTAAGCAGGAACGACTCAGCGGTGGCAGCTTTTCTGGACATATCATCAGCATATGACAGTGTACTTCTTTCAGTCCTCAGGCAAAGGCTGCTACAGCTGAGGGTTCCTGTTAAGATGGTCCGATGTATATGTCTGTTGCTTGTGTCTCGAACTGTGGCTCTGCGCGTACCTGATTTGGAACTCCACTGCAGAACTCTATGGAAAGGCCTCCCTCAAGGATCTGTATTGAGTCCCATCCTTTTTAACATATACACATCTGACATTAACTCCAGCCTCAACTACAACTGCAATATTCTACAGTATGCCGATGATGTTGCGTTGTATGTCTGTGATAACTCCATTGAGCGTGCAGTGGAATCATTAAATCTGTCCCTAAGTTCCCTCAACCTATGGCTTAACCATCGGGGCCTCTCTATCTCGGCTTCCAAAAGTGGCGTGATGATATTCACGCGTAAACGTAATATCCCGGACATCACAGTAAAATTAGGTGATGTTCCCATACCACAAAAGTCGATGGTCAAATTCCTAGGAGTCTGCTTAGACTCGAAACTCTCTGGTGCGCACCATGTAGAACACCTCGTTAAAAAATGCGAACGCGTATTTTCCATTCTCAGGGTCCTTGCGGGCGTTTGGTGGGGTGCCCATCCGGTTTGCCTTAAGCTTGTTTACAATGCCCTTATTAGGAGCATAATGGATTATGGGTGCTTCGTCTTAGAACCTATCAGTAGTACCTCACTGATTAAGTTGGATCGTATACAGTTCAAATGTCTGCGACTTATATTGGGATGTATGCGTTCAACGCCTACAAATGCTCTTCAGGTAGAAGCCGTGGAACCGCCTCTTCATCTGCGCCGCCAGTACCTTTCGGACCGCTTCGTGACCAAGGTTTACTCCCGATCGTCCCACATTCTTATCCGGAGGCTGCAGGAACTTGATGACTTAGTCCGCACCAGCAGTTACTGGGAACACAAAAACATACCCCTTATGATTAAGAGCTTTAGACAACTCAAGCAATTTGAGAAATCTCTGGTAGCTACTGATAGTGTTCCTTTGTTTGGCTACGAGTATCGCGTTTCGATATTCAAACCGAACATTGTCCTGGATATCGGCATCGGTAAAGGTAACCTTACAGCAAACGCGCTATTCAATAACGTAGTACACGAGCGTTGGAGCGGTTATCAGAGATTCTTCACAGATGCGTCAAAATTATCCCCATCCACCCCAGTTGGAGTTTCGGTATTCTTGGAGAATTCAAAATTATGCATACAATTTAAGTGTCCCCCCGAATCCTCAGTCTTTACTGGGGAATGTGTTGGAGTTCTGGAGGCCTGTTTATTTGTGGAATCTCACAATATTGAGAGAGCCGTTATTTTCACTGACTCCCTAAGCTGTCTCCAGGCCCTAGGCCGGAGCCAACTTAAGTGCAAACTGAACAGCCGCATAATTTTGGATATTAGATATACTCTATTACGCTGCTCTGGTAAACACCTTGATGTGGTTCTGGTCTGGGTGCCTGGTCACTCCGGCATTGTGGGCAATGAGAATGCGGACTCCATCGCAAAGCAGGCCTGCGGTGGCGAAGCGGACCGAAAGCACTACTTGTACCATCCCTACGACTTACTTTCGATCCCGAAGAAATGTCTCTCCGAATTATGGTTGTCTCTGTGGCAAGAGAGCAGTCTAACGAAGGGTTCTCGTTTCTTTGCGGTCCAACCAACTATCAGATCAAAACCATGGTTCTTCAGTTTTAAAAAAGTTGCTAAGAGGGTAGTCTCGATAATCTGTCGATTGCGCATTGGGCACTGCTGTTCGCCTGTCTTTCTGCACAGAATTGGAGTTCGGGACAGCCCAATTTGCGACTGTGGTCTTGAGGAGGGTGACCTGGACCACATCTTTTTCAATTGCCCAAAAAATAACAAGTCCATTGACTTATATTCGTCCCTTCCGGGTATCAAAATCTTACTCCCTATTAACTTCACTTCCCTCCTGACCCATATGTCTTCCGATTTGTTCAGGCTTTTAATAAGGTTTATTGGGGAAAACGAAATTAGATTATAATATTTACATATTTATAACTTATAATGTCCTTTGTCCCTAAATGTTTATTTAGTAAATTTTAATGTAATGTGATGGTCTGCAATAAAATATTGGTTTTTGTGTTTCACAGATTGTACTTGTGCTGTGCTGTCCGCATGTAAAGCCTACACGAACTGGCATTTAAAAATAGTGTTTTGTTCAGACCAGTTCAGTCAAACCCAAGTGTACTTCGTGTCAAGACGTGACTCTGGCAGGAATAGTCGCCATCGGCTGGTTGCCATAAAATCAAAAATCAATCAATCAATCAATCAGATGTCGCGGGTTCAAGGGTGGTATTGGTAGCCTCTAAATAGAAACGGGTTAGTGCAACAAAAATAATATAATCAGCCTCTAAATAGGTTTTTAAAATGGTCCTCGGCACGGGTTAGTGCAACAAAAAGAATATAATCATTTAAGACTGTACCATTGAAAATCTTTATAATCCAATGTGACACTTTATTTAAATTATTTATATAAAATGTAAAAAATAATAATAATATAAACATACGATGGAAAACAATTTGGGACATAGTAATTAACTTTTTGGGCGCCTGGCTGTAACCCGGTACCTACCTCCTTAAAATTTCAATAGGAGAGCCAAGATGAATTTTTGTTCGTTTTGTGCGAAGAAGTTCAAACGTTTTTATTAATCTCATTTTTAGATTTTTACTTTATTTTATGTTGCCTATATACGTCCCACTGTAATGTAAGGCACAGGCCTACCCTCAGAGATAGAGAGTATGGGCTTCAAGCCACGTGTGCTCACCGCGGTTTGGATTGGATTTTTACTTTAGATTTTTGAAAAAACTTTAGTGTGGTCCAAGCTCCCATTCAAACGCGGTTTGGATTGGATTTGTACTTTAAATTTTTGAAAAAAGTTTAGTGTCGTCCAAGGTGCCATTCAAAATGTTATTTAAAAATATGGTATCTAACACTTCTGGATAACAAGGTGCAAAGTACAAAGTGTAGAGTATTCCAAACTAGATTATAAGATAAGTTATATTATAATATAATATAGGTTTCCCTAAGTTTTATTTGTAGGTCAATGCCAAGGAATGTTTTCAAATATAGATTTTTTGTGAAAGCATTCCTAAAACTTGTACAGTTTCTATTTAGGGACCCAATAATGATGAAACTTTATGTATTTTTATCTGCGTTATTATGAAATTGCAATTTACTATTCACTTATTTCAGTCAGGATCTGATGATGGGATCCTGGAGAAATAGCGGGAACTCTTAAATTTTTAAAGGCATACTTCAAGCGATTTCGGTGTTTTACATAGTAACTCGTGAATTTGCTTTCGGAAAACATAGTTTTGTGGAGTTGTGATATTCACCATATGTCATGATTTTTTAAAAATACAAACACACTACAAAACACTACTGTACTAAAAACAGAGAAATAATTTAAACGAATAAGTCCTTTAAATTCAATGAAGGTATTACAGAAATATATTTTGGAGTCGATGTCAGGGTCTTGTAACTTGGCACCGGCTCGAAACTATACATAGCGCATCGCAATGTTGTTTTTTTTTCACTTTGTATATTTTTTTATTGTTATTTACATTTTTGTTTAAAAATAAAATTGTATGTTGATCTTAGATCGCTATTTCATCTCATATATTCAAGATATGCCTTCTTCATCATCATCATCATCATCATCATCATCAGCCTATCCTTGTCCACTGCTGGACATAGGCCTCTCCTATAGCACGCCACTGAGCGCTGTCCTCGGCTACTCTCATCCAACTCTTGCCATGCCTTCTTAATAAATTTTATTTTCAAGTCTTTGATTTCGATCTTATTTACTTATCTACCTACATATGACTTATTTAATGATACTCTTGTCGATAGGCATCATTTTACATTTGAGGTTAGAATGATATTTTATGTCCGTAAATTTTCAATATTAACACTGGGGAACGTGGAACGTCCATTCCGCGGCGCATACTTTCTGTGTGCTTCGACCAAAGGGCGGAGACATCGAAGCGTCATCACGCCCGGGCCCCGCCCTCTCTGTGTGGGCTTCGTCCCGTCCCTTCAGTGCATTATGTATGAAAGTGAATTTGATTAATGGCGCGTCTTTTCCGCGCCTCCACCCCACGTCCCATCTGTGTATCTCGCGCCTTAACCTAACAACTGCCTTCGCTAAAAAACTTGGACACAAATCTGTGACACGGCAGATAAGCTGTTAATATAAGTCTGTAAAAAATAATAACATTTATAATGTTATTCAATCATCAATATCATCATCATCACCAGTTTATATACGTCCTACTGCAGAGCACAGGTCTCCTCTTACGAATGAGAGGGATTATTTATTACTTATTATTTTTCTTAGGTACCTCAGAGATTCTCTCCCATACATCAAACTTGATTTTATTGCCGTTTTTTGCTCGATATTAATAACGGCTATGCTTGAACTATTCAAATGTTGCATAGACAGTAGTACGGGTACGGAACCCTTCGTACGCGAGTCCGACTCGTGCTTGGCCGGTTTTTTTATATAATGGTAGGTAATACTGCCATTGAATTTGATACTGCCTCCCTTTTTTGCATCGAATTAAAAACTGACTTTTTGTAGGGTTCCGTACCCGAGGGGGACCCTATTACTAAGACTTCCACCACAGCGCAGAAAAATGTTCTGTGGACTTCACTGTCAGTCTGTGTGTCCGTCTGTCTGTCTGTCTGAGTGTCCCCGTCTTCTGTCTGAATGTCTGTCCGTATGCCTCTCTGTTTGAGTGTGCCCAGGCTATATCTCATGAACCGTGATAGCTAGGCGGTTGAAATTTTCACAGATGTCGTATTTCTGTTGTCGGTATAACAACAAATACTAAAAGCAGAATAAAATAAATATTTAAGGGGGGCTCCCATACAACAAACGTTGTATAAAGACAGCGCTCGCCATCTAGCAGTTTTGCTGCCACCCACGCACCGGTGCGTGTGGAGATAGCTCAAGCAAGAGGCCGGCCACGCACCGGTCCGTGCTAACGCCTAGTAAAGTTCTTTCAGTGATCACAGCGCCGGCATTGGGCCAGGAATATTATTTTTGGAGCGGCACTGCGCTTGAACTTTAAAAATTTCGTTGAAGCATTGTGGTTTTTTCGTATCGTGAACGGTTTTATTTTTATTTGCGACAAAGATGGACTCTGAACAAGGCCCTTCTGGATCTAAAAGGAGGCGAAAACAGGTGTTTTATATTACGAGAGACAGTGATATAGAAGAGAATGCATATGTGTATAATTAAAAAATAATAATAAATCCTGTATTAAGTTCAAAACGCACTGGTGCGTGCTAGGCACTGACAATGAAAAATTCATTCCTAGTGCCTAGCACGCACCGGTGAGTGTATTTCCCCCTCTCACTAAATACCACCCCCCCTAAGGTTAATCTTCTTAGTACATGAAGGAAGTATATAATAAACAAATTTAATTCACTTTTTCCCATACTTGGCCTCCTGGTTGAAATTTGGGGGTTGTTCAGGTGGCAGCGAAGCTGCTAGGGTCCATCTATGTAGCCTTCACAGCGTCGATGTCATGTCGTGTCGTATTTTTTTTCTTTGCGATAGGGTTTGACACAGTCGACAAAATCTTTCGATGTTTTAATTGACTTCTAAACATGAGGTAGAAATCATTATTATCTTATTTAAATATCCATAAAATATTCGTTCGGTGTTTTGTTTAAAACGTTTTATAGATTACCAGTTGATCAAGCTGTCAAGAAAAGTAAAAAAATAGTTGGTAGCAGTTCATAAGGAACATTAATTTCAAACCGAATATTTACAAAACGCAAAAATCAGTGCAGGCTATACGGAGTTTCGTCTAAAATGTATAGAGGGAAATACGTTTTAACGGAAATTAGTGTTTGTGTTTTACAAAAACTTTTGTTTTATGATTTCAAATTTAATTGTACCAATTTTCGGGGTTAACATAATTTCACTTATTAAATTTGCGCTTATAGGATAGTACTAATGTTGCAGCTTCCTGTAAATCATTAATTTAAACAGAAGTATGTATATCCATTCTATTTATCATATCTCTATGTATAAAAATTAATTGCCGTTCGTTAGTTGCGCTAAAACTTGAGAATGGCTGGATGGATGTAGCAATTTTTTTTATTGGTGAAGGTCAAGGTGAGAACATAAAAAGTGATACGCGTCAACTAGTGTGTCATAGAAAAAAAGTACAAAAAATCAAAACGTAGAGCAAAAGTTATTTTTTAAATGACAAACTATTATTGACGTATATCGAGTATAAATTTTATTGACAATAACTCTTCTTTTCCAATACAGCATTTGCTGCATTCGGATTTAATGTACTGTTATGCTCCCCTGGAAGTACACGGACCAAGGATACCATAATAAGACTATCATATTTTAATATTTCAGTCGCATTGCATAAGTAGCATTGAATTCAAATTACAAAGGAAGAGACAGAAATTATGTGGCGTGTAAAAAAATCTTCAAAATCAGTTCATTAGTTTCGTCAGATACAGTCTGTGAAAAAAAAAATTGGTAACCTGATAACTATTTCTTCAGTAGGTATCGGTAATAAACCATACATTCCTACAATCTTTAGGTGAGAACGGTCATTTTTTAAGCTTTTGCTTATTAGAAGTAGTTTAATTATTTATACCAAAGAAACGTTTTTATTTATTTAGGTTATCCATACAATTTTCCAGTTTTCAGTAAAAAAATTAGTTCAGGGATTCCATGAGATTTACTAAGTTCTCGGTGGTCAGTTTTAAAAACCATTAATAAAATGATGGCGAGAATAAGAAGAAACATTTTGCAGAAATTATCTTTAAAAAAATATTATTTTTTCGTAACATTTGCTTTAACCTCCTCAGTCCTAACCTTGAAATAAATACATCTAAATAACTACTTATTTGATATTTTTTATTGCCTTGAAACTACTTATTACAGATCGAATTTCCGTTTTCCTCATTAATTTCGTTCAATCATCACTTATCGATAATATTTTTATCGACTTTTCCAAGCTCATAAGTCGTAATTTGACATTGACAGCTACCTCCCGCCCCCCAAAAAGTGGTTATGTTGTCCTACAAAGTTTCGGTCATGTCATATCCTATGGCTAGTAACTCTTTATCGTCTGTGCCTATGGCTAAAACATCCTTGTATGGAACCCTTCGTGCGCGAGTTCAACTCGCACCGGGCTGGTTTTTTTCTTCTCGAGGTGCACCGTATTCTGTCACCTTTACATACGTGCACTATGACCGTTTGTGACTAAACTAACACTTTCTATCCTATAAGCAAAGGACGTTAGAGATACCTACTGACTTCATATCATAAGTCAAGGAAAAGAAAGGAAAGTCAGCTCAAAGCCCATCTCAAATTATGACGATTCTGCATCCAATGCATGCAGGCCATGCAGCTGATTTTTCTCATCCTTTGAAAAGAGATACATACATCCCTCTGTCAACTCTGTCAAGTATGCCATAAAGTTTGTCTTGTCTATAGTTGTCCTTGTTGTTTGAATTTTCATTTCAATGGTGTTATCATTCTTGGGTGTTATGAGTTGATTGAAGTTTGAAGTTGGCAGAATACGACGTTAGTTTTGAAAGTATTTCATTAATTTCGTCACGAAAACGCTTATAATCAGTAGATATAAAATAAAAGACGTTCTTGAATGTGAAAATGGAGAAGAAGACTTTCCTGGAGCCTTCACTGGAGAAGCAACTAAAGGGACATAAGAATGCAATCACAGCTTTGCACTACAGCCCAAATGAGCAACAAATCGCCACCAGCTCCTTGGATAACAGCGTCTTAGTAATGAATTCACTATCATAATTAATTCAAGAGAGTTATCTCTTGATTATTTATAAACACTTCAATTTCACTTAGTTAAGTGACTAACAAAAGGAATTTCCAGCTATGGGATCTCCGCGGCAACATGCGAAGCTACAGGTTCCAGGGGCACGACGAGGCCGTAACCGACGTCACGTTCTCGCCCACTGGCAAGTACATGGCGTCAGCGTCCCGCGACAAGACAGTTAGGCTGTGGGTGCCCACTGTGACCGGGAGCACAGGGATGTTTAAAGCTCACTCTCAGACTGTGAGGTCTGTGCAGTTCATTTCAGATGGCAGCAAGGTTTGTGTTCTAATAGAGTAGAAATATATAGTTAACGCTTTATTGCAGAACCAGAAAAAAGAATTACAAGTGATTTCTTGTACTCTATATTGTTACGGTCTTATAAAAACATGGTTAAAACACTCAACAAAATGCTGATTAAAATAGCCTGTGGTGGAGATTTTACAAGGAAAAGACAGATTAAATAAACTGCCTCTGAGGAGTGATTTAGAGGAATTGTGTTTTTATAAATAGGCACGTAAATGTTTGGATTAGATTAGATTAATACTCTTTATTGCACACCATACATTATAAAGATACATGAAAAATCTGAAATATGTATTATATAAAATAAAATATCCTAAGTTACATAGTATACAACTGGTTACGTAGTATACAATGTTCAGCATGTTCACTGCCAAAATTTACTTGTTTAGTGAATTGTGTATCACTGCAGCAAGATGAAAAGCCTTTTCTGTGTTTATTAATACCTTTTCTATGTCCTTTCCAGATACTCACAGCCTCAGATGATAAGATAGTTAAGCTATGGTCAAGCGAGAAGCACAAGTTCCTATCTTCCTTCGTTGGCCACACAAATTGGGTCCGCTCTGCCCGTGTGTCTAATGACTGCTCTGTCATAGCTTCCTGCTCTGATGACAAGACCACTAGACTATGGAATCCTAACAGTGGAGAATGCATTCACATTTATAAGGACCAGAAAGGACATGGCTTGTGTCTGGCTTGGCACCCATCTGGTTGTTATGTTGCTGTGGGAACATCTCAAGGGAATGTTAAGCTGTATGATATTCGGACTCATGATCTGGTGCAGTATTATAGGTAATTAAAAATGTTAAAACTCTTTCAATGTTCACTAGAGGCCAAATGCTCCTAGTTTTTTTTTTTTCACCAAAAAAAAATATTTTAATAATATTAATTTTCCTGTTTTCAGCATACATACTGATGCCATTAACAAAATATCATTCCATCCCAGTGGAAGCTACATTATTACATGCAGTAAAGATGGAAAAATGAAGGTTTGTGATTAAAATAGACCTTCAGTATTCTGCACATTTCGATAGATAGATAATAATTTATTTGTGATCAATTATTGGCAGAACAGTATTTGTCCAGAATCTTCTATTCTTTCAGTCAAGTACCTATGTGGCCAAAGAGCATACGAAAAAATCACTGACAGCTGTTAATGGATTAACAGATATCTAGAATACATGAGCTGTACATGCACGCAGAGCTGATGGCCGATGGGGCCGAAAAGTTCTCGAGAGGAGACCACATCGGCAAGCGCAGCGACGACCAGCCACAAGATGGACAGATGACCTCATCCAAGTGGCAGGAAGACGCTGGATGCAAGCTGCTTCCAACCAGTCTTTTTGGAAATCCATCGAGGATGCCTATGTTCAGCAGTGGACTTGTTGTGGCTGAATGATGATGATGATGATGAGCTGTTAATGGATCAACAGATATCTAGAATACATGACCCAAAAATCTTATGGTGTTTGTTAGGTAAGTAACCTCAAAATACAACTTTGGTTCGATTGTATTTAATTTTATTTCAGATCCTGGACTTACTAGAAGGTCATCCAATATTCACTCTATCTGGTCACAGTGGATCTGTGAATGCTGTGGGTTTCTCCCCGAGTGGCGATACCTTCGCCTCGGCTGGAGATGATAGACTGGTATGTAATACTTGGCTCTTGTAAGTAAATAAAACTGGGCTTATAAACAAACTTTATAGAAAGAAAAGTTTTTGGCAGAAGCAAGATTCAAACCTGCCCCTCAGCCTATCGCTCAGCGCATCCTCTTCAATGCAGATATCTCACAAGTCCGTAATATTGGTGTGCTCTTTAGCTGCTAATTTACCCTTACACTATATTTGCCTTTCCTATAGATACCTATAGAGGGGTGAGTAGTAGAGTAGCCTCCAGTTCCTCTTACACTAATGAGCTGTTAATCTACTGTTAACAGCTTTTCCGTGTGGCGCCGGATTAAAAATAGCGTCACTCCATTTCCCTCTGTGGATGTAGAAGGCGACTAAGGAAATTAATTACCAGGAGACGGGCAGCAGCGTCTCCCTGAGATTCCAACCGCATACCTACTGCGATCGACAACGCGCCTGCCAAGAGTGGCGATTATGGCAAAACCCCTCATGGTTATGTAAACCACAAAGGAGGCCTATGTCCTGCAGTGGTTTTCATAACATGTACAAAAAACAATCGACAGCTGTTACGGGTAGATTAACAGAGTGTAAATGTGCCAAAAACCGAGAGTAAGCCTGACTACACCACTTCTTAAATTCACTTAAGTAGTCAATTAAATTGAATTAAATTCATATGAAGAATTAAGGCCGATGTGCACCACTTTCTTAACTAGCATTTAACTAAAATTCTTCATACAAAATTCTGTGGCGACTTAAGTGACATTTAAGAAGTGGTGCAAGTCAGTTATAAGTTAAAGGTCCCTTAAGCCACCTTTAAGAAAGTAAGTAGGTACTCGCTCTGCATGGGAATAAGTGTTCCCCCTTGGTACACTGTGGAGAAGATATGTGCCGCGTGAGACCTGTTGTGGTCTGATGACACCTATTGGCTAAGAAACATCGAAACATATTTCACATTTGCAAGTTTTGGCCAGCTTCATGACATTATTTGTTACAGGTATTTGTCTGGAAGACAAACTTCACAGAGCTCCAGAATGATGAGAACGAGAATGTCTCCCAACATCCGGCTGCAACGCCATGCCCAGCAGGGAGTGCCTCCCAGAAAAACCAAGCAAACAAATTAGGAAGCTCTAAGGTTAAAAAAACTCAGTTATCGTCATGTAAATGGAGATAGTGCTTGTAGTAATTGTTTTAACTAAATTATTGTATGAAAGTGAATGTTGGTAAAACAACTTTGTTTCTTTTGTTCAGTTTAGCTGTATGTAACTGTATATGCGTATGGCATTTTAAGTATGTAAATAGAAAGCAGGCAAAATAATACACAATTCACCAAAGAAAGACCATAGGAAATCATCTGTATATAACCCAAGCCCCAGAGCCCCCTAAGAATGAATTTTTCAATGGTTTGTAATTAGAGAATCAGTACGTAAAATATTGTTCCTTGAGTAGATTGGTAACCATGTAGATTTGAGTTGCAGTTGTAAAAATATAGTGAAGAGAACAAATAAATTAATTTGTATTAAAAGAAAAACTTAAGTTAACATTTGTTCTCATTCAGGATTGGGTTTTGGAAACAGCTGAGTCTCAGTATGTCATAGCCATTCAAAAAGTCGAATTCAGAGAAAGATGCAACGAAATTAGACATAACAATAAGGCTCAGAGACCAGCTTCTTTATAATGAGCGCAAATAAATCAAGGTTCTAATTTAATTCATTCACAATCAGGGTGCGAAAATATGGAGCAAATGCTATCACAGCTCTGTTTACCCTGTGACGACCTTTGTCCATATTGATGGTATCGACACATCTTCAGCAAATACCTCCACAAGACTTCCCAGCTTGAGAGAAGACCAGCCTTTAGCAAACAGCACTATGTTAGACTCAAGCATGCCTCAAAGGTCTAGTAACATCATAGAGTGTCATACCAATTGTACACAAAGAAATCCTAACATTACTTCAGTATCTCACTCCAAGTCTTGTCCAAGAACTCCTAAAGTTTCTGATGCTCATCACAATTCTTTAGCAAATTCTCCAAATGTTTCCAATGGATGCAACACTAATTCTCGATGCAATACCAATTATTGTCCAAATGACATAAATTACTGCCCAAGAAATCCTAATCTTTCCTCAGAGGCTACTTACTGTATTAATGAAGACCCATCTTACGACATTGGGCACATAAGCCATATACCTAGAGCTCCACCAACTCCTACCACTTACACTGTACCTAGCCTTGGCCAAAATATAAGTAGTACTTGTGGGACTGGTGGAACTACTCAAAACATGATTCCATCTACCAGAGCTACACAAAATATGACTGAGTCTATTGAAAATACAATTATGAGTACCTCAATGCCAGGTGGAACTACATTTTGTGAAAACGCAAGTCTTTTTGGAATGATAGCTTTGAAGGACAATGATGTCTGCTACACAAGTGGCACTATAGAATGGGTTGGGCGAAAGCGAAGCTACCCTTTGAATACTGGGTTTAAAGTTATCAATGACAACTGTAAACATAATCCTACGAGAGGCAGTGAGTCAAAGAAGAAGCGAAAGCTTGATCGGACATTTACTGTTGGGCCAAACAGCACAGGAGAGTGTGACTGTACAGATATGCTTCCCACAGTTAATGCGATTGTCGACCACTTGAATGCCCTTCATGAAGCTGTGGATCTAGTAGATTTGAGGTTGAGCAACTTGGAAGAGACTCTTTAATTTATGTGTTTATGTTGTTTATTAAAATGAAGTCAGTTTATGGTGTTATTAGTTTAGTTTATATTTTATTTCTTGATATAGTTATTTATAAATATATACAGCTTAAAAAAATATAGTAATTATTCATTTATGAAAATGTTGTGAAATCATAACAAAGTTAACAAATGATTTGTTTTTGAGTCAATGACAAAATGTAATAAATAGCAGCATTGACTTTGTACAAAATAGTAGAAATCTAATGCCCATGAACAAAATGTTACATTGAATTTAGACTGACAATTAAACCTAGTTAATATTGGCCTACTGTGTACAAACGAAGGTAGTTTTCTTGCCTGTCTTCTTAATAACTTCTAATAGTTCATCAGCACTTAGTGTGGAGGTAACGGATACTTTTTGATCTGGGAGGCTGATAGTTACATCTTCCACTCCTTGGCCCTTTAGCCTGCTTAGAACCCTTTGGACAGCTCCTGAACAGCCCTCGCAGGTCATCTCAACGTTGAAAATGTGGGTCTGTAAAAATGGATTACTTTTCATATGTTATAGAGGTACTAGGTACATAGTAATAATTGAATGAGTAATGGGTACTTTTAGTGACGACATTCCTTTGTAACGATACAGAAGGCGTTGTTTCCGAAGGTATTGTTTATACATCGAAATTCCTATTTCGATCCAGTTGAATACACATTCGATAGCGAAATGTATCGCGCAAAGTGAATGTAAACAGCTGTTAGAACATTCCGAGGGCGTTAAAAATTACATTATTTAGGAATTAAAACACTGGGGATAATTTAGTAAGTTGCCTACTGATAATATTGGAGATTATAAGGACCTAAATCGTACCTAATGAATTAAAGTGAAATTCGGTTTGAAATGGTAAGTAATACCTACGTAGGTAGTAGAAAGTAACCTTACCGAAGACATGATTAACAGCAGTTAGAATAGATAGAAGCACAGGCAGAAAATGTTCATGTAAGCGTGATTTAAGAGTAAACACAGAAATTTAGTAGTAATTTAGCTTTCCGCTTATCAACTTGTTGATAACTTTGTAATTTTCGCTTTATTGAAGCTGAACTGACAAGGGGCACAGACTATTTGCGTTAGGGATACGCAAAACCTCAGAGACGCAAAACGTATCGATACCTGAGTGTACTAGATTCTTTGGTTAAGATACTGAGTAATTTAGTACTCGATACTATTTATTACGATACTGAGTCAGAATCGATACTTTTAACAATACTCGATACTTTTTTCGTTGTATGTATACATCTCTATTATAGTTCTATCTTGACGTTTAGGACTGAGGGAAGTCCCCGTCAGAAATTGGTGAAGCTGTCAATTTATAATGCGATGAAAGAATAGGCACTGAAAGAGATTGAACGACGCTTTGTAAACGTCGAAGCCAACCACCTTTTAGCTGTTTCAACAATTTTAGACCCACGATTCAAAAATATTCATTTCAATGACGCAAACGCATGCGCTAAAGCGATAAGTTTCATCAGGATGACAGTTAACTCCACAAGGGATTCTGCTTCCTCACCAACGGTAAGCCGAAACTCGTCGACTGTCAGTGAGGTTGACGACGAGTGAGGGGGACACCATCAAATATTAGAGCAAACAAGTAGGCACCGAACCACTGACAGAGACGAGATAAATTTATAATCTCGCTAACCCTGTATTCCCATTAAAATCAAACCCGTTGCAGCAGTGGGAAGATATAAAAACGGTGTTCCCGGGACTATATAAGCTCGCAATCCGTTTTCTTATAATACCGGGGACGTCAGTTCGTCAGAGCGTCCATTTTCGAAAGCTAGAGCCCTTATCACGTAGACCCGAAACTGCCTGTTGGGTTCAAGGGTCAGCAAATTATTATTTTTATCTGATTGCACGGAAGATGAGTTTGGATTGTAACACAACATAATCTTATTCTAATAAACATCCTTTTAAATTAAATTTCAGTCTTTTATTTACACTATAATTGAATGCCAAAAGTACTCGATACCTGAGTAACTCGATACATTTAATACAAGTACGATACCAGTATCGATTACTTTTGATGCGATACTACTCATGAGTATAGTATCGATACTTTTGTTTCGATACCACATCCCTAATTTGCGTTGTTGTAGATGAATAATGGCTGGTTTACATTTGCTATTTTTTTATACTTTTTTAGCACGCTTTTTTAGACCATACTAAAAAAGCATGCATTTAGCAAATGTAAATACGCTTTCCTTTTTAGCAGGCAAAAAAATCTGACTGATGGTCAGATTTTTTATCCATGATCTGTGCTTTAAAAAAAAAGCAACAAAAATGGCGTCGCAAGTAAAATGGACACGCGATTTAACAATTAAACTAATAAACGAATATGAAAAACATGAGTGCCTGTGGGATTCCTACAGTGAAAGCTACAAAAACAAAATTCTAAGAGACAATGCGTATGCAGAAATTGAAAAAACTTTAATCTTTTAAGTATCCTGTTTTTCAGGCGTTCAGCCAATAACTGTGATATTATTTCAACAGCTTGCAAAATTATTAGAGATTCCATATTTTCGTCTTGCAATGCGAGTGCTTTCTTCGCATTTTCTATCTTTTATGATGAAAAAAGAATAGCAAATGTAAATCGGCGTCTTTTTTTAGCACTCTTTTATTTAGCATGCTTAAAAATCAATGCTTAAATAGCACGGAAATTTAGCAAATGTAAACCAGCCTTTACTCTTGCTTACGTGAATGAACGAAAGTTCGATGACCCTTGTTGTGTTTAGTGCTGCCAGACGCTGGCCGACCAATATCGCCACAATTTGGAAAAACAGTCGACCATAAAGCCCTTAAGTTCTCGTAGCCCAAATGGCCTCAATTTTTAGATATTTAGCCCAAAATGGCCGAAATAACAAAACTTTTTTTAAATAGTACCTACAGCATCTAGTTTCGTACGCATCTGGATTTTAAATTTCTCTCGATCAATCTTAAAAATATGAAAAATATTCGGTTTTCATCCCCATCGAACCTTGTAAGAGTTAAATTAAAAAACCACGCCGCGACAAATAAAAAAACACATTAATACGAAAATACATACAAAAACGTAAAAATGCATACGCAAAAAAAAATGTTCTCATTACTCAAGTAGCACAAAAGTCAACGAAAAAAAAAGAGAGCCCATTTGGCGAACAATCGTGGATTGCAATTTTGGTCACCATTTGGCCTTCCGAGATAGCCCAAATGGCGATAAATCGCCTCACCTGGCATCACTGGTTGCGTTTCAAAATCTAGACAATATTTACTCTGTGTCTTTCAAAGAAAAATAAATTAGGTTGTCTGCGAGCTCAGTTTCGTTTGACACTTGACAGACAGATCTAATCGTGGTGGTTCTGTGTTGGTGGTGGTGGTACTAAGAAGCGTGAAGTTTTTGTAATAATTTTGGGTGAAGTCATGTTATAATTATAATACAAATGAAAACATGTCACTTAATGAGAAACTCAGAGACATTGGCTGGTAATTATAATTACTAGAACTTGGTAAAATGGCTTGTGCCACCGCCTACACTAATGAGTTCGATTCTTACAGGTACCTGACTCCAGAAGGTGTGGAAAATATCAGTGAAAACGGCCAGATTCAGGATGTGAAGGTTCTTGGCAAACGAGCCTTGGACGTAAGCATCTGATATAAATTTCTCAATGCCTAAGATAAGCTTTGTATCATTGTGAAATTGGTACATAATAATTTGTATTTTCAGTGTGATTTGAGGGACATCGGCGACGCTGCGTTTCCCGACGAGTTCACCAAAGACCCCACGAAGCTCGAGAAGCCTATAATAGTCCAAATTCAAAAGATACGTAATGTGTCAGCTCCCAAAGCCAATGAGGAATCAACATCTGCCCCGAGAATGTTGAAGTTAACCCTCAATGATGGGAAGACTATGTGTACAGCTTTAGAAATAAGTCCGATCTCAAGCCTTAGTATTAACACACCTCCTGGGACCAAGGTGCTGCTGAAGAATGAAGACTTGGAGGTGTGTCATGGGGTGATATGGCTCACTCCAAGTGTCATCACTGTGCTTGGAGGAAAGGTCTCCCATATGATTGAGAAATGGGAACTGAACCGAAGTCTTGCTAAGCACACAAGAGGTTTGTGATTTTGTTAGACACTTAATTGACTTCTTATGCATGCTTGCTCTCAATAATACACAATTATACAAGTAGATATGAACTCTGTGCTAAAACTGTAATGGAACTCACTTGAAACTCTATATTTAACCCTTGCCTATGTGTTCTTGTGAAGAGTCCACATGTCTCCTAACCGTGAGTGTTCATCACAATCACTTGTCTTGGTCCTTGGAATATGAAAACAAGGCAAGGATATCACAAATATGGAATAAAATTGGGACAGCCCCCAGCTGGAAATGAACTCACAATCTCTGGCATGGTAGTGAAATGTGTTACCGCTAGATCATTGCGGCACTTTAAAGCACAATATAAAAATCTTTTTTTTACTAAAGTCTTCACAAGGAGCTCAAATGTTATTCACTACAAAAAGGTAACATAAACATAAAACCATAACTCAAAATCCGATCTAGGCCTTAAAGTATGAATTCTGGACCATTTTTTAGTCTAGTTTATGGTCCAGGGCTTACAAAAACTATAAGGATCTGGACTATCCTGTGCTTATTAAAAAAAAAAAATCTGTGAAAATTTCAACTGCCTACCTATCACGGTTCATGAAATACAGCCTGGTGACAGACAGACGGACAGTGAAGTCTTAGGGTCCCGTTTGGCACACTTCTGGTACGGAACCCTAAAAACCGGACAAATGCGAGTCGGACTCGTCCACCGAGGGTTCCGAACAAATTTGTAGTCTCGCAGTTTTTCCGAGCTTTACCCGAACTTCAAAGACAATTTTTTTATGATTTAATTACTAATGTATAGTTTTCAGAGTTTTCAGAGTCTGAGGTGTTCACATACCTCGGTGCTTGAAATTGCCAATCCACGGTGAGCACGCGTAATTAAGCCCATACTCTCTCTGAGAGAGAAAGTCTGTGCCCTGCAGCTAAGCCACATAAAAAAATCTATCCATGAATCATTATAATTGTATATAGACAAATGTGCATCGGCAGGTGGAGTCCTAGGGGCAGACGGCGGGCCGCCCCCGTGGATCCCGTTCGGGCAGCGGCTCGAGGCGCAGGCCGTGGACAAGCAGTTCAAGAGCCTGCAGGAGGCGGCCAAGCAGGACAATGCCGAGTTTGAGGCGCAGAGGAAAGGGGCCATCGCTGAGGCACAGCGACTGTCTGGTGTTAAGAAGGTGAGACTTGAGCTGAAAGTGGTGTTCTCTGGCGATCTTTAGTGTTTTATATGTTTGCATCGCGGCATTTTTGATTAATTCACTTTATTCAAGTGTATTGTGAACGCACGTCGTTCGTTTACCTTTTTTTTTTGTAAAACACCTACGTATTTTGAAAAACTGTACATACTTATAGAAGAATTTAAAAGCCGTTTTTAAAGAATTTACTGTTGGAGAACTTTCGGGCGATGAAAAAAGTAATATAGAAAATTTCTCTGTAATTTTTGGATTCTGTACGTAATCTATACAACATTTGAATATTTCAAGCGTCTACTTGTTGGTGTTATTAATATCGAGCAAAAAACCGCAAAAAAATTACGTTTGTTGTATGGGAGCCCCCCTTAAATGTTTGTTTTATTCCGATTTTAGTATTTGTTGTTATAGCGGCAAGAGAAATACATCATGTGTGAAAAATTTATCTGTCTAACTATCACGGTTCATGACATACAGCCTGGTGACAGATGGACGGACAGCGGAGTCTTAGTGATAGGGTCCCTTACCCATTGTGTACGGAACCCTAAATGCAATGAAGAATAAACATGAAAAACGAATAAAAATAAAGTTAAATATTAGGATTCGAACTTTAGACTAGATGCATAGACTAGTTTCGAACACTTGCGAATCGCGATGTCCCAGCTGAGCTATTTTAACGTTATCGATGATGCCGTATCGATAAATTTCCAAATTGTTGGAGCCGTTTCCGAGATCCTTATTATGTCAGTAGGAAGACGGCACTGATACGGAACGGAAAGTATAGATCGCGAAATGTCCATAGCACTGGAATTTGGGCAGCACGACATAGGTGTTACGCGGAAGCGAATCGACGAAGCACTGCGGCTGCGGCGGCTGCGCAGGAATGGAAGCAGGTTGCCGCTGCGCTCTCTGGCGCCTGGTACCAACTGCAATTTTACAGTTGTGTGTGACCACAGCCGCAATTTCGGTGTAAAGTACTTTTTTTTTGCCACGACGCTTTTGTGCGGTTCACGCTTTAAGGTATGTAGTTCGTAAATTCACATTTGTATGCAGATACTGTGGTCAACCACTTGTCACGTTCGTGATATTGGTACCAATTTTTCCCATAATTATGAATTATAGACCACTGTATATTGGGCGCTTGAACACATGCCCCATGTAAGCAACATACTTCCTTCGGATTTTTAAATAGAGACGATGTTTTTCAATTAACAATGATTTTTTTTTTTCAATTTTGTCAGGTATTTGGAGGAGGCACCAAACCCCTGCTCGATGCAAATGTGCAGAAGATTGTAGATGCTGGGTTCTCTGAGGAACAGGCTGAGAATGCTCTCAGATACACCAAGAATAATGTCGACAGAGCCCTGAGAATGCTCCAGAAAAGAGACGCGTCTGAGAATAGATCTAAGGAAAAACCGCAGAAGGAACCCGAGCAGCTCCCTAAACGGAAGGGAAGAAATAAGGAACCAACTGATGAAGACATAGTGCCTGTCAAACCTTCCGGAAAGGTCTCTCTATTTGACTTCCTTGAAGACAAACTCCCTAATGTACCTGAGAAGGACAAAAACAACCGTCAAAATAACTACAACAACTTCGATTATAACGACAGAAATGACAAAGGCTACCGGGACAGGAATAGTGCCAAAAACAGCATGCGTCCTCAAGGACCCAGATATGACAGCTCAAATCGGCATCGCACCGAGAACCGAGGCCACTTCTCTAATGACAACCACAGCAATCGGGACGACAGGAAATACCAGTCTCACACACAGAACGAAAAGGCACCACGGTTCCAGAGGAAACTAGAAGAGAAAAACAAGCAGCAGTACCAACAGCCGAATCAATCTGATCACTACTCTGTCAATATTAATGTCAATTTAAACCCGTACAATAATTACCAAAATCACCCGCAACATAATCAATATAATAGGCCTGATAGAAGTACCGGAGACAAAGGTCAACTTAATTATAGGAACAATACTAACTCCATGGACGGATTGGTGGAAGCCACAGCTAATCTCAACATGCTGTCAAATCACTCACAGCCAACGGAGGAGCAGCGGCAACGCGCCTACCAACTAGAATATCCTAAGCAACAACCGCCACAGTCATACGGTCCTAACCAACAAAACATGCAACAGGATATTCAGCCATTCCGGAGAAGCAATGATGTACAGAAGTATCAACAAGAGACATTTCAGCATCCCCAACATCAGCCTCAATCTAATGGCTACATGGAGCAACAGCAACAACAGCATCAACAGCAACAACAGCAACAACAACAACAACAACAGCAGCAACAACAAAACCAGATGTATGCTAACCCTAACGTTGGTTACATGAATGCAGCTCAATCACAAGGTTACCCGAACAGGCAACAGCAATATGGCTACACGGCCCCGCCACAAGAGTTTGGGGGCATGCGGAGTGGTGGCCCGTTCCTGCCGGGCTCCCTGCTGGGCTTCCAGAATGCAGCAGTCAATGAGCAAGCCCGTGCAATGCTCGGCGTTGCGGAGATCAACTGGAAAGTCGGGGACCGGTGTCTGGCGCTCTATTGGGAAGATAATAATGTAAGTTACGTCAGAAAATCTAAAATGAGTGTACAAATAGGCGGTATACATTTAATAGTTACTTATTCGCTCTTTGCAAAATTGGGAGAATCAAAATGAGAGCTCCACATCGTTGATATTGCAAAATGTCTACTGGGTTACATTACGGACTGCAACAAAAATGCAAAGGACAACTTGCAGCTTCGCTCATAAAATAATGATTAAGAAAATATTATTTTATTTTATTTTATTTATTTTATTTATTTAATTAGGACCACCAACAAGATACACACCAATACATTCACAACATTAGGAAAATTCACAATTTATAAAAGAGTAAGGCTAGGTTAAAACCTGTATTAAGGAAAATCCTGCTGATGCTCTATAAAACAATATTTTGTTTTTCCGATTACAAAATTACCTTTGCAGTGGGATGTATGGGGGACCATTATTTTCAACTATAAAGTTTGTAATCGTCTCTTTGGAAGCCTGAGAGCGTAATGCCTGCTCGCACTTGTGCTGTATTTTCGTGCAAATACTTTACCCAATACTTCGTTCTTTTAAATAGATCGATAGATAAATAGAGAACACATTATTGCACAACCAGAAAAAAATGTTAATTTATTTTATTCCTCCACAGTTCTACGAAGCAGAGATCACCGGCCTTTCTGCGAACACGGTGGTAGTGAAATTCCTTGCGTACGGGAACCATGAGGAGGTTCTCAAGTCTAACTGCTTGCCTTTCCCTAATCAGGGTAAGTTATGGATTTTACTTTGGTATATTAATAAATAAATAACATGTGTCCAAGATAGGGACATAAGTTTAAATGAAAGATGACTTGCTCTTGAAAGTATAATAAAATGTATATAAAATTACAATCGTTCGGGACAACTTAGTACGTCCGTCCGTGTTGAAGGGTATAGGCAAGTGGCCGGTGGCGGGGCGCGGCTAATGACCGATCAGCTGGGTTTCCCCCCAGCCCCGTTCCTTCCCCGCGGTCGTCTGCGCATATTCATAGGAAGCGTAGACATCCTCCGCCGCATTGAAAGCCATAGCTTTCAAGAAGTGGTTGAGGGCCTGGATGCGGCTCCTTGCTCTTCGTCGTCAGCATAGGATTCCGCTGTCGGTAGCAGGCACATTTTATTGACGGCCCGCCGAATGATTCCCCTTGTAGTGGTGACATCAGCGACCCTGGTGACTCCGTCTGTGCCAGGATACAGACGGCACACGCGTCCTAACCGCCATTGTAGGGGGAGCAGATTATCCTCCTTCAAGACAACCATATCTCCACAAGTCAGCTCCCTCTGAGGAGTACGCCACTTGGTGCGCTGCTGCAACTCGGCGATATATTCTTTGCTCCATCTCTCCCAGAAGTGCTGGCGTAGCTTCTCGATGAGCTCGTATCTGTTGGGTCTGGTTGTGGACACAGGCAGTGTCGGGATAGACATCAGAGGTTTCCCAATTAAGAAGTGGCCTGGGGTCAGAGGATAAGGATCAGTGCAATTGGACGAGAGAGGAGTAAGCGGACGTGAGTTTAGGATGGCTTCTATCTGAATAAACAACGTCGCTAGCTCCTCAAACGTTAAGGCAGCGTTACCAGCAACACGCTTTAAATGAAACTTTGCGGATTTGATACCCGCTTCGAAAATTCCTCCGAAATTTGGACTATAAGCTGGACTGAATACAAATCTGATTCCTTGGCTACTGGCTAGATCGTAGACTGACTGACGGCTGGATTTTAGTACCCTACCTAACTCATTGCTAGCGCCCACGAAATTTCGCCCGTTATCGCAGTAGATTTCATGAGGTTTACCTCTGCGTCCTACGAATCGTCGTAAGCTTAGAATAAAAGCTTGAGTACTTAAGTCACTCACCAGCTCTAAATGCACAGCTTTGGTGCTTAAACAAACAAATAAGCACAAGTAGCATTTACTTATGCGATTGCCACGCCCTCTACGACTGCATATCATAAAGGGTCCAGCGAAATCAACACCACACGAGTCGAAAGCGAAAGTAGCATTAGTCCGAGCTTCGGGTAGATGGCCCATTATAGGTTGCATAGCATTAGCACGGAGCCGAACACATATAACGCATTGTTTAACTATACGACGCGCTAAGCATCTACCACCGATGGGCCAGTATTTGTCTCGAATAGCAGCTAAAAGTAACTGCTGACCAGCATGGAACAAGCGTATATGCTCATGATACATTATCAGTTTTGTTAAATTATGTTTAGAGTCTAACAGCATGGGGTGTTTTTTATCAAAATCATACTTTGAGTTATTTAAACGACCACCTACTCGTATTACTCCATCCGAATCTCTAAACGGCGTCAATTGCAACAATTTGCTTTTCTTCGGCAATGTCTTTCCTTCTTCTAACAATTTAACTTCTGAAGGAAATGACTCCAACTGACTGAACTTAACGAGTAACCATAATGCGTTGTTCAACTCAACGACATCCAAAGGACCGGTAAGTTTCTGTTTGCATTTGTTGCAGTTGTTCACGAAACGTAATACGTACGCGAAAATTCTATTTAATTTCACGAAACTTGAATGTCTGTTAAAATCTATGAAACTACCGTTAATGACGATTGAAGCAGTGAATAATGAGTGTACCTTCATTTCTGGCAATTTATTTGCTACACATGAATGCTGAGGCCACTCGGATTGATCTTTCTGAAGGAAAGAAGGACCTTCCCGCCACAGGCAAGAAGATGAAAGATCCTGGGGGTCAACCCCTCGCGATGCCAAATCAGCTGGGTTCATGTCCGTTGGTACATGTTTAAATTGGAAATCACATGTTATCTCATTGATCTCATTAACCCGGTTACAGACAAACATTTTAAGATTTCTCACATCTGTTTTTAACCAACCTAATACAACTGTGGAATCGGTCCAGATAGTTTTACAATCGACTTTAAACCTGAACGACTCGATGATCTTTCTACACAGCCGTGCTCCTAATAAAGCTCCTAGCAACTCAAGTCTGGGGATTGTGGTAGGTTTTAAGGGAGCAACCCTAGCCTTAGCACATAAAAGCCGAACTGTGACTTCGTTATCTTTGTTGATCGACCTTAAATATACGCATGCAGCGTATGCATGTTGTGAGGCGTCAACAAAGCAATGTAACTCCGTGGAAATGGGTAACTCACACCGAGCATTTCGTTCAATTTTGATATCCGATAGAAAGTGCAAATTATTTATGAATTTTCGCCAAACACCTGAAAGGTGTTGAGGGATTGGTTCATCCCAATGTAATTTGGCAATCCACAACTGCTGTAGAAATATTTTAGCCTTGATGACACATGCGCTGATCAACCCCAGTGGATCAAATATTTTACAAATAGTAGCGATTACCACTTTTTTAGTGAGTTCCTGAGTTGGTTCAACATTTCTTGGAAAGTGTATAATATCCGATTTAGGGCAATAGGCCAAACCTAACACACTGGACTCTTTAGTTAAATCCACTGAGTTTGAGATCGTGTCATCATTCGCGAATGCTTGTGAGCAGTTGGTTCGAATCTTCCTTAAAGGAAAGCATGCTGAATCTAAAATACTCTTGACATTTTTATATATATACTGCAACTCCAATACACTATCTGCTCCTGTGTTCAAGTCGTCTATATAAAAGTCCCATCTTATTATATTAGAGATAGTTTCGTCACGACATTCATCCGCGAGCTGTTTCAGGCACCTGGTGCTAATGAAAGGCGCAGACGCCATTCCGTACGTCACCGTATTTAACTGCAAGACCTTTAGCCTTTTAGCACTGGGTTCCGCATCTGCAGATGAATCTCGCCACAGAATTAATTGGAGATGACGTTGAGAGGGATGCAAGGCCGTCTGTCGGTACATTTTCTCAACGTCACCCAAAAGAACGTATCTATGGGCACGGAAACGCAGTAAAATTGAGAATAAGTCGCTCTGAACCACTGGACCTACAGCCTGTATATCATTCAGGGATTTACCTGACGAGGTTTTCGCCGAGGCATCGAAGACGACCCTTAACTTCGTCGTTTCACTCTTTTCTCGAATAACGCAATGATGCGGGAGGAAATTACCGAAATCAGGACGATCGACTTCACTTAAATGACCTAAATCCCTATATTCATCTATAAATTTAGTATAAGATAACTTTAGGTCGGGATTTTTATTTAATTTGGTCTCTAAATTTAAGAACCGTCGCTTGGCTAAATGAAATGAATCCCCGAGGTTTGTTTCGGGTTCCTTTAGAGGCATCTGAACGCAGAACCTGCCGTCCGGCAACCGACTGGTGGTATCAACAAAATGGTTCTCACAGAATTGCTCCTCCAAGCTGTATGTTTTTGTTTCCGAAGGTAGTTCTTCAATTTCCCAAAATTTCTTAAGAGAATTGTCTAAATTTGAGACTCGGTTGAAATAACAATAGACCTTCGATTTAGACTGACTAATACCTACTGGGCCAGCAATTAACCATCCAAGCTGGGACTCTTGCAAAGTAGGCATATTAGACCCTAATTTGATTTGATTTGTGCCAATAATATTCCAAAACACATCAGCCCCCAGAAGAATATCAACAGAAGAAGGCTTAAAAAATGTAGGATCGGCAAGTTCGATCCCACTAGGTATACCTAATTGACCAACGTCGATTTCAACATTTGGTAAAGTACCTGTAATAGTTGGGACTAACAAACATGACACCTTAGTCTTAAATGAAGTTGAACATGATTTAATTGTTACGTCACAACTTCCGGAGATGTTTGTCTTAATATTATTCAAACCGCAAACATTCAAGGTTTCACTGGGCTTCTTACTAAACCCTAATTTATCTCGCATGCGTTCTGTCAAAAATGACGACATTGATCCCGTGTCCAACAATGCGCGGGCAACGACACTTTGATTGTTGGATTCGTTAACAATTTCTACCTGGGCCGTGCACAACAGTGTTTGAGTCATAGTGACTGCTGATAACGCAACAGGAGTGGGCGCGTCAGAGGCACTCGGTGCGCTGCACCCGGGCTCGGCATCCGCGCGGACTTCATATTTATGTAGCAGCGTGTTATGTTTGCCTTTACATACTTGACACGACCCCTTTAAACGACATTGGTAGATATTATGGCCATTTCGTAAGCACTTGCTACAAAGTTTTAGCCTAGACACTTCTTTTACCCTGTCATCATATTTCATGTTTTTAAACTTCGAACACTCATGTACTAAATGGTTTTGGTTGCAAATTGAACATGAATGATTACGCATACTATGATCGGAGGCGGTAAAGAAAGACCTCACAGGTTTGTTATTGTTATGGAATTGCGGCTTAGCATGTTCTTGTTTATCAGACCTATTATAATGAGCCGTTTCTAAAATATCTGCTCGGCTCCGTAAAAATGAATGAAATTCCTCTATAGTAGGTAACTCCTTTAAATTGTTTTTGTATTCTTCCCACTTTCGACCCGTAGTGGAATCGAGCTTGGCTGAGACAATATAAATCAATAACACGTCCCAGTGCTTAGTAGGAAGACCTAGTGTTTCCAAAGATCTCAAGTTTTTAGATATGTGATCTATCAAAAAACGTAACGCTTTAAACGATTCTTTTGTCATGTGATCGATACTTAATAACGACTTAAGATGGTTATTTATTAAAATGTTTTTATTGTTGTATCGCTCACATAAAGATTTCCATGCATTTTTGTAATTGTCAGCGGTAAACTCAATCGATCTGATCACGACAGCGGCTCCACCTTCCAAACTAGATCTCAGATAATGGTATTTATTGATTAGTGGTATAGATTCGTTATTATTTACGAGAGATTCGAAGGTGTCCCTGTACTCTAACCACTTTAAATAGTTCCCGTCGAACTTAGGTAAATCAATAGTCGGCAGTCTGATAGTATTCATCGAATGTGCACATTGCCCTGACAAACTTTCGCTACAACTCGATTTTTTGTCTAAATTGGCATTTTCGATCAATTTTTGAGCCGTCGAAAGAAGAGAATAGAACTGAGTTTCGATATTATCCCTTTCAGTCAATTGCTCCTGTTCGTTAGTAGCAATTAATTCTATATCCGACTGTAACGAACTAAAATCCGAGAACAATTCTTGTAACTTGTCCACTCGCATAGATAACTCTTTAATTTGAATACTTGTTATCTTCCCGGCACCCACTTGGGTTAAAACGCTCAAGTAATCTTTAAATTTAGTTAACCTCCCCTTTATAATACCACGTTTTTTTACTAAATCTTTTAACTCCATATTGCAATAAATGCCTAACTAATTACAATTAGTACGTAAACAATGCGACTAGCAATGAATTAAATAGAAGTACGTGAAAGTAATAGGTACACAAAAACTTTGTTGCCGAGATGTGATTACAATATGTCCAGCCGCCAGGTCGTTGAATTGGTGCAGGTACACGAGCTGCTCACGCCAACCAGGGCGCACCGACAGCGTTGGAATCAGATTCCACAAGTCCCACAGCAAACAAACGGTTATAATTAACCTGAAATCATCGACAGAATTACGATTAACGAATGCTAAACTAATAATTACTTTTATCTTTATTGTCGACGGTAGGTATAAACTAAACGGAATTCCAATCTCTAAAATGAATTGAAGCACTATTTGTACAAAGGAAATTGCCTCGAATATTTTTAACATACACGTACTAATCCGTTCAAATGAAATACTAATCTACACAAGACCTATTAATCCGATTTACGATTTCAATTATGTATATTTATTTGTACTTTAATTATGTCTAACAAATTCATGTGCAACTGAGCAATTAGGTATAACGAGCTTGATAAAGTATTTTGCACAGTTAAATTAGAAGAACAAAGCATTTAAAAGGCTTGCTAAAGTAAATGATATGTAAGTTATTTATATAATTACGCGTTTGAAAGCTAAGCAGTGCAGCGTTTAAACACAATGCTATCGCAATAGCCGAAAGTAAATTATTATTAAGACGATACGCGTTGACTGGCAGTATTATCTTAACGTTTTCGGAGCGGCAAAGTGTATACACAGATAGAAGGGGAAAAGAGAAAGTTTATGAAAAGGATAAGGCCACTTCCCTCAGGGTCGGTCTCCACACGTCCAGCACTTCACAGCCAGCTTCTTCACGACAACCAGAGGGCAATGCAGGCAGCATACGCAGCAATTGAATTTATCCAAGTCACTCGCTTTTCCGTTGTAGATTCAAACTGAGTAGCGGTTATCCGATGTTACTCGATGTTGAAGATTGCAAATTATTTTATTCACGGTCGCCAATATGTCCAAGATAGGGACATAAGTTTAAATGAAAGATGACTTGCTCTTGAAAGTATAATAAAATGTATATAAAATTACAATCGTTCGGGACAACTTAGTACGTCCGTCCGTGTTGAAGGGTATAGGCAAGTGGCCGGTGGCGGGGCGCGGCTAATGACCGATCAGCTGGGTTTCCCCCCAGCCCCGTTCCTTCCCCGCGGTCGTCTGCGCATATTCATAGGAAGCGTAGACACATGCACACAATACAATCACTTGTTCTAGTCTCAAGCTAGGATCAGCTGTGACATGGTAACCAGACAAGGAAAACCAGTCACAAACATGGGAAAAATTTAATACCATGTGACTAGAATTATTTTTCGATAAAAGTATTAGTATAATAGAGAACATTCTTTATCGCGATTATTAATCCTTAAAATTGGCTTTAATTCTTAATAAATGTTTTATTCAAAGTTGCTCAGAGACTGCGATTAATTAAAGTACATAGATGTCCATTTCTAGGAAGATCAATATCGTTTTGGTAAAAAAAATTATAAAATCTTCTCTATCTGTAATCTTCTCAGTGAGATTAAAATATTTTTCTAGCATATGCTAACAATTACTTGAGTAGACATTCACTCAAGTAATTGTCCGGCAAGAGCTGGAGCCGGTTTCCTAAACGGCGGCGCCGGCGGTAGGGCGTTTACTGGGCGCATAGAAATAAAAGTATTAACTGTAGATTATAATGGGAGGTTTTCTTTTTGACTATTAAAAAAAAAAGTGGTTCCCAAGAACTCCGTAGATGGCGCTGAACTGACTACGTTACTAGCCGTGCGTTCCGATTTGCGACTGTGAGCGATCATGGTCAAATCGGAACGCAGTACAGATTGCTCACGACGACGTCAATGGATATTGCGATAACGTGAATGGATCATTTCGGAACGATATTTATTTGTGACGTGATAATGACGTAATAAATATGTAAGATTCGGTTTATGATCTAAAAATTACATCAAAGTGAAATAATCGAAAAATAATGAGACATTCCGTTCCTTGGAGTAGCTTGCCACGTTCAGCGCCGTCTATGCAGCGACTAGGGAATCATTTAAAAAAATAAAAAGAAAATCCCTCATTCTTTTAACGTCAAGTCATATGAAAGAACTAATTATATCTTTGTTTGAGTAGTTTTTAGTATAGATTTGGCTGCATACTACTGTGCGCAGTAGCTTGAAAATAACTATAATATTAATTAGAAATAAAAAAAACACTTAAAAAAATCCTTCAATATCTCCTAGACTATCTACCTAGACAATACCCCATCTCTTCCCGCGGGTGCCGTAAAAACCGGCTAAGGGACATTACCAGAAGGTGGGCAGCAGCGCCTTCTGCGAAAATACGATATACTGCGCTCGCCAACCCGCATGCCAAGCGTGGCGAGTAAGGCAAATACCCTCATGGCAATACACCAAAAAACCAGGCCCCCAGTCCCCGGCGGCTCCGCTATTCCTGGCTACGGTAGCGGCCACGGTAACGGCGGAGCAAGGGGTGCTAAGAATCTCCGGCAGAGATCTGGCTACCACCCCCAAAAACGAAAACGACTGGCCCTGGTAACACACAACATTCGCACATTGAGGACAGACGAAAAGCTAATTGAGCTGGAAGAGGAAATGGGTAGGTTACACTGGGATATCCTAGGGTTATCTGAAGTCCGTCGAGAGGGCGAGGACACGATAACCCTGAAATCCGGTAACCTGCTCTACTACCGGGAGGGCGAGCAACAGTCCCAGGGTGGTGTCGGGTTTCTCGTCCACAAGTCCCTCGTAAATAACATTTTGGCCATCAACAGTGTGTCGAGCAGGGTGGTGTACCTAATACTCAGAATATCTAAGAGATATTCGCTGAAGGTCATTCAGGTATACGCACCGACCTCGTCACACTCCGATGAGGAGGTAGAGGCGATGTATGAGGACATTAGTAGGGCCATACATACCTCGGAGACCTATTTTAATGTGGTTATGGGGGACTTCAATGCGAAGCTGGGCACAAGAAGCGAGGGTGAGATGAGAGTGGGGCAATTTGGTTATGGGCAACGGAACCCGAGAGGACAAAGGTTGGCAGACTTCCTGGAGAAAGAGGGACTCTTTATGATGAACTCTTTCTTTCAGAAGCCACCTCACAGGAAATGGACCTGGTTGAGTCCCGATGGTTCCACGAGAAACGAGATAGACTTCATCCTGACCTCCAAGAGACAAATATTCAATGACGTCTCTGTGATCAACATGGTGAAAACCGGAAGCGATCACCGAATAGTAAGAGGCACATTGAATATCAATGTCAAACTTGAGAGGTCTCGTCTCATGAAGTCCACGCTCCGACCTACTCGTGCCCATATCCAGAACCCCGAGAACTTTCAACTCGAATTGTCAAATCGCTTTGAGTGCCTGGAGAGCGCCGCATCGGTGGACGAGATCAATAACAGGTTTGTAGAAACTGTCCGTACAGTGGGCTCGAGGTTCTATAGACCCAACCGTACGAGTAGACCACAAAAGCTCTCAAACTATACTCTCGACCTCATGGCTAAACGTCGCGCGTTGCAACTGCAGTCCTCCGAGGATGCTAAGTCATATAGGCAGCTCAATAGACATATCTCAAAGTCTATGCGGCACGATATTCGGTCCTTTAATACCGAACGTATTAAAGAGACTATAGAGCGGAACAAGGGCTCCAAAGTGTTCGCAAAAGACTTGTCTATTGGGCAAAGCCAGCTGACGAAGCTGAAGAGAGAGGATGGCAGTATAGCGTCGACCAAATCAGAGGTGCTGAGGGAGATTGAGAGTTTCTACGGACAGCTATACACCTCAGTCGCAAAACCTGTTAGCAGTTTGAACAAAGATCCGAGAGCCAAACTGACCCGACATTATACCGAAGACATCCCGGACATCAGCCTGTACGAGATTAGGATGGCCCTGAAACAGCTCAAGAATAACAAGGCACCAGGAGAGGACGGAATCACATCAGAGCTTCTGAAAGCGGGTGGAACACCAGTACTTAAAGTCCTTCAGAAGCTCTTCAATTCCGTCGTGCTCGAAGGAAAAACGCCAGAAGCATGGAACAGAAGCGTGGTGACGCTGTTCTTCAAGAAAGGGGATAACTCTCTATTGAAGAACTACCGACCCATCTCGCTTCTGAGCCATGTTTATAAGCTGTTTTCGAGGGTCCTCACGAATCGTCTCGAACGCAGGTTTGATGACTTCCAGCCTCCCGAACAAGCCGGTTTCCGAAAGGGCTTTAGTACCATAGACCACATCCACACGCTGCGGCAAATTATACAGAAGACTGAGGAGTATAATTTGCCATTCTGCTTAGCGTTTGTGGACTATGAGAAAGCCTTCGATTCGATCGAAACATGGGCAGTGCTCGAGTCTCTCCAGCGTTGCCGTATTGACTATCGGTATATCGAGGTGCTGAAGTGCTTGTACAACAGCGCCACCATGTCGGTCCGAGTACAGGAGCAGAATTCGGAGGCAATTCCACTGAGAAGAGGCGTGAGACAGGGAGACGTTATCTCTCCGAAACTGTTCACGAACGCACTGGAAGATGCCTTCAAGCTTCTGGAATGGCAGGGACGCGGCATCAATATCAATGGCGAGTACATCACGCACCTTCGATTTGCCGACGATATAGTAGTCATGGCAGAAACGATGGAAGACCTCGGCATAATGCTCGACGACCTCAGTCGAGTTTCCCAACGTGTGGGCCTTAAAATGAACATGGACAAAACGAAGGTCATGTCGAACGCTCGTGTTGTGCCCACCCCAATAACATTGGGGAACACGACTCTCGAAGTTGTAGACGAATACGTCTACTTAGGACAAACAATCCAACTAGGCCGGTCTAACTTCGTGAAAGAGGTCAATCGTCGAATCCAACTCGGCTGGGCAGCTTTCGGGAAACTTAGAAAAGTCTTTTCGTCTAATATACCTCAATCGCTCAAGACAAAATTATACAACCAGTGTGTGTTACCAGTGATGACTTATGGCACTGAAACGTGGTCTCTCACTATGGGCCTCATAAGAAGGCTCAAGGTCACGCAACGAGCTATGGAAAGGGCTATGCTCGGAATTTCTCTACGAGATCGAATCAGAAATGATGAGATCCGTAGACGAACGAAAGTCGTCGACATAGCCCAGCGGATTAGTAAGTTGAAGTGGCAGTGGGCGGGGCACATAGCACGCAGAACTGATGGCCGATGGGGCCGAAAAGTTCTCGAATGGAGACCACATATCGGCAAGCGCAGCGTGGGACGACCAGCCACAAGATGGACAGATGACGTCATTCAAGTGGCAGGAAGACGCTGGATGCAGGCCGCTTCCAACCGGTCTTTTTGGAAATCCATGGAGGAGGCCTATGTCCAGCAGTGGACTTCTTGTGGCTGAATGATGATGATGATGTTTCTTTTTTATTCTTTCTTTCTAGATTTTGATATTTTCAACTTCAGAAAACTGAGGTCCTTACACACAGTGATCCCAAAACGCTGTGGCTAAACATAATTACTTTACGGTATGAACAGATAAATCGCATTGGTCGAAGACATTGATTTTTTTTCCTCTCTCTTTTAAACGGTAATTTTTAAAATATCTTGATCGAGTTAAATCAAACCCAAGAGTTACAGATTTTGCCTGACGTACCAAATCTTGAAAGATTTGTTACAACATCTATCTCTCTATGTTGTTTCGTTTCGAAACCTAGCGATCTTTTTCATAAGCATTTCTATGTTGTCTGTGCTGAACGTTTACTTGTGACACTTTTATTCAAAATCATTAAATATTATAGTCATTAAAAATGACAATGATTGTTTTAAATTTTTCATTTAATTACAATTCAAGTCAGTGAAGCGATTGTGTCGGCAGGGGGCCCCGGAGCCGGTTTCCTGAGCCGCGGCGCCGGCGGGGTGTTCGCGGGGCGCCGGCCGTAGTGCCGGCCGCGAGCGCAGCGCCCGCGCGCCGCCGCGCCGCCCCCATGCCGGTGCTGACCCGAGCCGCTGCGTAGCTACAGTCAGTCACTTCGCTCCTCCGTCGATCAGCTCCTACATTGCGCGCGCCACATCCTGAGTGATTGTAATCGCCTAACTGTCAAATTAGTATGGAATTCGACAGTTGGACGATTGAGATCGTTCAGGATACGGCCCCGGGGGCCTAGTGTCTAATATAGACTTACACCGCCTCAGAGGAGTATCTCAGAGGAATCGTGTTTTTATACATTTTTGTATGTAGCCTATATACGTCCCACTGCCGGGCACAGGCCTTTTCTCAGAAAGAGGGTATGGGCTTAATTAACACGCATACCCACCGTCGGATGGCAATTTCGCTGAGGTTTTTGTAAATAACACTTATAAAAACAAGATTCCTCTGAAATAATCCTCGGCGGTTTAAATAATCAGTGGAAACGTCTTTCCCGTTACCACAGATTATTTAAATTGCCTCTGGAGAGTGTTTTAAGGAATCGTGTTTTTATAGATAATACTGATAGTTGTTCAATAAAGTGATATTAGCACGACAATAGCCTTATTGATCAGAGTGTCTAACTTTCAAATCGTCTACGAAGCCAAACGCCTATAACGAATGTCTTCAGAGCAAATTACCTAAGCTGTAAATTGCCTAGAGAATAAAACACCTACCTGGCCTATAATGCAATATTTTCTAAGTAGTAAATTGTCTAAAGATCATAATGCAAAATGCCTAAATGGCAGTAGTTCTAAGCAGCAAACTACGTCAAAAAAATCCTTTTTCATGCAACGTAATAAACACCAACGGAGCGTGATGTCGAATCTGAAAGTAGCCTTCGCTCAGTTACGATTATACCCAAATCCTAAGTGCATGACAGTAAGTACTATGTTAAAACTTAAATACTCCAATATGGTACATATTTAGATCTACCTTTCGCACCGCAGTTTTGACCCAGCAGCCCCCGGCCGCTTAAAAGAATCTTCCGATTTTTTCTGGGAAAATGGAGGCTTGATGCTAGAAAGCAGCAAGCCTTAATTTCCTTATTGAAATAAGGTCCAGATCGAATATTTACAATGCTGTTAAGTCATATTACAATGTAGGCATTTTGCTTCATAGTCAAAATAAGGTTTAGTTCAAATGCTGCATGGTCATATTGCAAAGTGGGCATTTTGCTTCCTACTCGATAAAAGGTTTAGTCCAAATGCTGCATAGTCGTATTGCAAGGTAGGCAATTTGCTTCCTAGTCAATATAAGGCTTAGGTAAAATGTGGTATAGACGTTTTGATTTCTAGGCAGCATGATCAGAAAGCGACAATATCTGTTATTTGCCTCTTTTCTGTAGTCTACTAAGCCGGTGTTTAGTAAAGTGTGTGCCGCGGCATACTGGTGTATAGTTGGCATCAGTTGGTGTGATTTGGAAAGACAAGTTTTTGCCAAAAACGGTCGTTTTTAGCGGAAATGCAATCTTGCAAATGAAATTTTCTACTGCATAGCCCTAGATTCTAGGCGTAGGTTCTAAAATAGTTCGAAATATTGAGATTTCTGGGTGACATCATAAGCAGCCTATACAGGGCGTCCCAAAGTTATGGGACATGAAGGGAAAGTACCTTAAATATCGTAGATAGGGTATTTTGCTGAAAGAAGACTTTACGTTATTTTTAAAAGTTAGTAATTCTCTAAAAAGTTAGTTCATTTTCTTATCTTTTTATGGTGAATACTCGATATGATATGGCACAATTCTGTTTGTAAGTCGCCCAGGTTCTCGTATCGCTTTTTGTATAGCATATCTTTCACATATCTCTAAAAGAAGAAATCTAATGGTGTAAGGTCCGAGGATCTGGCCGGCCATCGAATCGGTCCATTCGTACCAATCCAAGTAGGAAAACATTCATTTAGAAAATCTTAAGAAGAGTTATTAGTTTTTGGCCATTCTTTCGATTGGCATCATAAAAATAGGGGTGTTTTTTTACATCTAAGTCGGTTCGATTCCCAGACGAGGCAAGTAACTTTTAGAAAATCTTTGAATGCAGAATTACTAACTTTTAAAAATAACATAAAGTCTTCTTTCAGCAAAATACACTATCTACGATATTTAAGGTACTTTCCCTTCATGGCCCATAATTTTGGGACGCCCTGTATACGTCCCACTGTAGGGCACAGGCCTTCTCTCAGAGACAGAGTATGGGCTTAATCACCACGCGTGCCCACCGCGGATTGGCGATTTCAAGCGCTGAGGTATGTAAATAGCTCAGACACTTAGGTTTCCTCACGAAGTTTTCCTTCACCGTTAGCGAGTGGTATTGCTACTATAACTTCACAAATGTACATAACTTAGAAAACAAAGTCATAGGAACATGCCCGCACTGGGAATCGAACCTGGGTCTCCCGCTTCCGAGTCCAATGTTCTACCCACTAGGCTACCACCGCTTGTGGGTGACACTTTTTATCAAACTAATTACAAGAAAAAGATTTTTGGGGATCCGTGCCTCAAAAGGAAAAACGGAACCCTTATAGGATCATTTTTTTTTTCTGTCCGTCCGTCTATCTGTCAAGACCCTTTATTTCGGAAGCGCGTGGAGGTATCGAGTTGAAATTAAAACCATATAATCACGTCTACAGTCCCTTGAAGCTGTAAAAAAAATTAAACTTCTAAGTTAATTTAAAAAAATCGTTACGGCCGTTTTTGCCGCGGTTATGCCGATTTCTAAAAACGTATATTCCGAAATTCTCAATGGACTCAAAATTTATAGGGGTTTTTTCCGTTTACCTAGAACTATGAAAAATCTAAAAACTGACCATTTTTAATTAAAGTCTGAAGTTCGTAAGCTCGACTCGCACTTGTCCGGTTTTTTTATTGGATGCGCTAGTTACTGTTATGTCTTTTATACTACGTACTAATTTGATTGATGAGGATTAAGAACTCTAGTTGATTTATTAATTTGAGGTGAAAAAAATATGCGAGCTTTGCTTACTTTTGCTGTCGAGGGGAGAGGGGGGTAAATAATTGTAATAAATCTGCTTACCTAATTTTTGAACGGCCCCTAAGCAATGGAGTACAATGTAATTCCAATTGACTACCAATTGTGTCAATGAAACGACCATTGCCGTACTAATATTACTCTATTGAACAACCATGCATTTAAGAGACACGCCCCCAGCTCCTATTTTACGCCCGCCAAATCCTGTATGATTACAATCGCGTAACTGTGAAATTCCTTACTGATTGCTATGGCAAACGGCAGGATTCCGACAGGATTTGGTGCGCATATGCGATAATTAGGCGTCAGGGTATCTTCGGGCACGGACGTTTACCCGCGCCGTGCGTCGACCGATGATTGTCCACTGCTGTCGTGTACAAGAACAGGATTTTCCTAAAAGGTATCCTGCGTAATTATTAGCTGCCAAATTATTACACGAGTGCAATTATTACATGCGACAGTCGGACGCGCGGCGGCGTCGACTAAGCGTTGTGTGTCTGAACGTAAATTGTTATTTTTTTTCGAAACGGCCGACCTACCGGCGGCCCGTCGTAACTGTATGTGAAATAAACGTTGCGTAAAGTTACGTCGAGTTTGAGGTAATAATAGCAATTGTTTCTATGTTTTTTCTGTCTCTGTTCTGTAAATATATAATGCCTCGAATATAATCTGAACATTTCTGCAAGGAGGAAAGTTGCCGACTTCGAGGTACCCTAATCCAACTTTTTCCTGTACACCAACTCAAATAAACTTGACATTAAATTAAACCGAGCAGGTTTATTTGAGCGATTATATACTTTCAGAATAACTGAAAGAGATAAATGCTATGTTCACTCATGAAACAATCGCTATAAGACTGACTAGAAGCGCCTGGAATCGTTTCGTTACTGCATCAAAAAAAATGTGCATTGCATACAGGCGACACAGAAAAAAACATGATTGTGTAATCTACGTATTGTATCCAGGCTTGTGCAAAAATTTCTCGAATCAGAGAGATTCTACGATTTCGGAATGCTTGTGGTCCTAAGCCGTAGACTGGCCGTTTCATGTGTAAGCAGCGACGGATGGTTTTCCTTCCTTATTTCGACATTAACAGCCCCCTGAACGATGTTCTGTCTCTTATTAGACGGCAACGATTCGGCTGTCTTGTTTGTGATGTTTTGTAATAATTATACTTTTAACGGGTTTAATCGCGATCTTTCATTAGGTAAAGTTAATCACCTTAATTCTCGATTTGTATAATTGAGTATGAGCATTGTGAGTTATTAAAAATACTATTTCTTATCTGACAGGTCGTATTATACCTAAAGTTATTAAATTATATTGTAAAAAAAATAGTAACTACTGAAGCTACGCAGTACCACGTCTCTCATGTAGTAAGTATCTAGATATTGTTGATGGCGTTTTCGCAATTTTAGAGAATTCTTAACGATGAAATAATGCTGTAAACTCCGTGTGTATCATTCGATAGTTGTTAATTTATTCGAAAAAGGTTCGCAATCAGCGTGAATGCGTACGTTTGAGCAAACGTCGCGATTTTGACCAATCAGAGATGAGAGGATATGATGCTCGGTTCTTAATTGGTCCGTCGCTTGCGATTATTTATTGTAATAAGTTTGCTCTCGGCGCATCCGCGTTGGATCACACCTCAATATTTGTAACCATGTATAAGTGTATTATGTTGTAATTTTAGCTAAAATGTAACATATTATAGTTTCGGTCTGACACTGAAATGTTCTCTAAAGTTGATTTTCTTTCCTTGCTGTATAAAACGAATAAATCTTCAATGAAATATCAATATGCCCATTTGATTTTTAGAGTTTCTTGGAATTGATTCAAATTATTATGGCAATCTTAGTATTATTATTATTATTATTAATACATTTATTGCACATAAGTAAAAAATATAATGACAATGTGGCGGACTTAATGCTATAAGCATTTTCTACCAGTCAACCACAGGTGGTGCAAGAAATTAACTGGTAGGCATACGAAATAAATGGATAAAACGAATTACTTTAACTAAAATTACATAAGAACACGAATACTGTTATTAAATATGTTACTAATATTTACTTTTAAATTGTTGTAACATTTTATTAGTTAAGAATAAAAAATTGTTAGTAGGTTTGATTTAACAAACAACCGAAGTATCTATTAAAACAGTCACTAATATCTCATGTACGTTTAAAAAGCTTTAAAGCGTTCTTATGTTGTATAATTATTTATTTGTATTAATTTTTTTGTTAAATAAAGCAATACGGTTTGTCGGCAGTGGCTTAAGCTCTAAATGCTACCGTCGCTGTCAATTATCTTGCAAAACATAATGTATTGTCGACTATGCATACTAAAGAAGACCAAAAAGATCTACGGTGTTATTTATAAAAACACGTTTCCTCTAACACACTCCTCAAATGCAGTTAAAATAGTATGTGGTAAAGTAAATAGTCTGTAATAAAGTAAATAGTCTGTGGTAAAGTATTTTCCTTTACCACAGACTAATGCATCTGAGAAGTGCTTTAAGGAATCGTTTTTATTATGAATAAGACTGTTCGATTTTGGATCATTTATGGATACTGATAGGCGATGAGCTCTCCTTTTTAATTAAGCAGCTGTGCACAGTCTATGGAAAGTGTAGTTGGAGCTTACGTCTGCAATGGCGCCGTGTCGGTAACCGAAGCATGAGGTGGACCAATTATGGTGGACCTGATCGTTTCGGCTAGCCCTTCCCGTTCGATACTAGCATTTATGCCGCGTGGATAAGAACTACTTTTGGTTTACCATGGAGGATCACCGTGCATTAGTTTAACCGTCTGTCACAAATTATACCACTATATTTTTAGCTTTTGAATATTTCATATTGGATTGGTATAATAAATAAAATGAACAGATTTTCTGTTAATTGTTTATTAACAAATAAAAGTAATAAAATGAAAATGTAGTACACAACTCTTCTATTTATTCATGGAGTAAAATGTGAATTTAAATAGTTTGTGTGACCTAATAATATTTTTTTTGCTAAGCTCACGCGGTCAGTAAGGCAGCGCTGCAAAACAAAATATGACCAACACCCACAAATTGACATAGTTAAAATATAATTCATGTTACATTTGAGTATGAAATCGTGTCAGCTGCCACAGTGCGATCAAGGTGATTAGTTTTGGGAAAGGCTTTATGGAGTGTTTTAAGCAAAGATGTTGTTTTAAGCAATCATGTTTTTTTATAATCACATAAAAAACATGATTGATTAAAACACTCCATAAACGCAGTAATAATCTGTGGTAAAAGGAAAAACTTTACCACAAACTATTTATGGAGTGTTTTAAGGAATCGTGTTTTTATAAATAACACCGCGTCTGCACGGAAATAAGAAGTACCTACTTTGAGGTGCAAAGTTTTCAAAAATTCGCATAACGTGTTTTGTCCTGCAAGCTAACTATTCCTGAATGAAGATAGATCTCTACGAGTGTAACAAAATCTCCACATACATCCGGAAGTGGGAGGGGGTTCTAGGTACTCGTCAATACGCAAAACTTCCACTACCGGAAAAAACTTCGAAATCGGGAAATATTATATCAGTTGTCCTAGACTAAAGCTACCACCTGTGGCATTAAATGTATGGAACAGCTGATAATTAATCGCTATTTCACAGTTTTCCCCATAATAAAAGCGGGGGGGTTCTACTTTTCGGATGTATTAATAGGAATTTTGTTACGGCTTGCATACAGCGAGTTACCCTATTCTGTCTTGCTCTGAATTTACAACAATGTCACGTGACCGAGCACAGTTCGGTTACAAAGCTTGACAGCAATTCGACCTTTAACCTGCTAGATTTTGACCTTGAAAAGAACAGATAAAAACCATTGTTATGGTGGCTCGATTGGGTCCTTTAGAATTGGGTATTTGACAAAATATCAAATGAGTTACTCTTAAAACGGAATGTATGAAAATACTGGTTTATGACGTCACATTTCAGAGCACTCTTTTTATCTATTTCAAAATTGTAATAACTAGTAATTAACTAAAAGAGATAGATTTTCCGAGATATTTTGTAATTTTTGTTTTAATCGAGCATAATTTATTGTTGATCGTGTCAAATACCGAATTCTACAGATTAACCTTTACACACGTGCACTCTAATCAGTAATGTTAAGGGCGACTTTGCAATAAAAATTATTAAATATAGACTGAATATACGAGGTTCATATTGAGTCCACTGGTTATGTCGCGAAGAAGTGTCAGACAAACACGCTTTCGTTATATCTTACCTATATTTATATGTCATATTATGTGATGTGTTGGTTGTAAATGAGCCCTAATGGGACAAGTTCGCTGGAGGTGTAGGGGCGTGTGTAATATTAATTAGGCGGCCAAAGGGAAATTCCCTGCTCGTGTGAACTGACCCTTTTAGCCTCGAAAATTAGGTTGGAACTAGAAGTACCTATCTAAGTATTTTGTTAAAAGGTGTGTGCCAAACTGTAAATATTCACAGTACTCTAGTCTTAACCAATTCTTTTCTAGCGATCTTATTTATAAGATCACGATTCCTTAAAACACTCCTCAGAGGCAGTTTAAATAGTCTGTGGTAAAGGGAACGCAGATTATTTAAACTGTCTCTGAGAGTGCTGTAGAGGAATCGTGTTTTTTATAAATTACACCGTAAATCTATACAGCTATAAGAATTCAGTACTTGGGTACTGGGGTAAACAAAAACTTGTTTGAATTATTATCAATAACTAGAAATTGATAATGGACACTAATATTTCTTGAATTAATTAATGAGATGAACTAATGACCTAGAAGGACCGGCAACTTGATGGACATTATTACTTTCCTATTTTAGCGATTTCTGTCAATGGTCTGTTTACTTTAAAACTGAATGAAATGAAATATAGGTAAACTAACTGACCCGGCAAACGTTGTTTTGCCATATTAATTAGCCTACGACCTATTCTCAGACCTACCAAATATACCCACAGAAAAAAAAAAACAAAAAAATCGGTGAAGCCGTTTAGCAGGACTTCGATAACAAACGACACGTGATACGAGATTTTTATATATTAAAATATAGAGGTTTCCCAAACTTTAAAAATTGTCACACATACTCTACATTCTGTACAACAGTTCTATCCTAGATCTAATACAGCTTTGAAGACTGAATTGAACACTGCTTAATTTTAACTAAGTATACGCTGAATAGATTAAATGCTAAATGATCCATCATCATCATCATCATCATCAGCCATTTTACCCCCACTGCAGGGCATAGGCCTCCCTCATGGTTTTCCCTAACCATGAAGGGTTTTGCCATAATCGCCACGCTTGGCAGGGCAGGGTCGTACCTATAGATGATCTATCCTGTATATAATTAACAAAATGTAGAGTCAAGAAGTGAAGAATTTCGTAACATTTGAATTTGAAACAATTCGTCTCTGCTTAAGTTAGGTATATTGGTGTGTATCTAGTTATTAATTCACCCGAAAGAAAGAGGGCTAGAAAACGGCCGCGTAGATGCTGTTGTGACCAGAGACGGAAAGAGAAGGGGGACTTTGTGACGTACTGACTGTTAATGATTTGAACTGGCCTGTGATAGGATTACGTAGCACATGCTGCACCGACAAAAGTTTAACTCTTACATATTGTGATGATGATTAATTCATTTAAATTCCGTTTATTGCTACATAAATACAGGCTTATATTTAAAATTCGGAAGTTAAGTAGTGTTCAGTAAATCATTGTCCTACATAGAAGAGTTTTAAGCATTATCTATGATAGAACGCTACTACTACTACTACTAAAGTATTTTCTAAAGATGGAAAATTTAACAAATTCAAATTGGTTCAACAAAAGTTGTTGTAAATGACAAACTCCAACCGACCTGTTTGACCTGTCAGAAATTTCGTGTTTTAGAAATAACCCTGTATAAATCGAGAGCCCTGCAAGAGCATTTTACAATTAACTAGTTTACTCAATTTTTTGTTCACCAGTCAGATTAGATTAGATTAGAAGACTTTATTGTACACACCAGAAAACAAAATTAAAAGGCTTAGATACATGTCTACGTTTTGCCGTATACAATTGGCGGTCAGTTGCAGAGTATCTAGGTTTGTATGTAACTTGCCTCAACGAAATATGATAACGAAGCTACCAATAAAGAGGAGAAACCAAACCAGTCCGCTATAAAGAAACAAGCGGTGCTTTACCGCGGTTCTACTGAAAAGCATTTCAAAGGCATTTTATGTCAACACTCGTAACAAAGGAAGGAAGGGCCTCTCATAATTACTGGAACTCTATGACTTGAGTGCCTGCATGCATCACGCCTCTCCAATGACCTAGTTAGCTATAACGCGGCAGTAAAAAATACATAGAGTAGCGTTTACGAACTGGCCGCCTCCATTATATTTCTTAAGTATGAAAGTTGAGGCCACCATTGTACGCCGTTATGGCTCTATGGGAGCCTTCGGAAGGCTACTTCAGGGCTTGGTGGGGGCTACCTGACCCTAACATCACATCACAACCAGTTGAATTCCGGTCGAGAGAGGCCGCGCACCTGTCGTCTTACAAATAATGTTTTGTTATATATCGAGTTGAATGAATGTAGAGTTGCGTGTTGTGTATTTTTCGGTAGTTTTAGTGAAATTGTGAACTGGATTTTGTTTCTGTGAAGTGGAGTCTGATTTCGCGCGTTTTTCGTGTTAGAAAACGACGCTAACCGCCTCGGCGCGGAATCACTAAGTTACAACATAAGTAAGAAACACTTTCATTCTCGTTGCAACTTTCGTTTTCTCGAATTTAGGTTTTCATTCATATTACTTGCTATACTTATTTACTTATTATTCATTAATGTTTATCTACTCGTTTTATTAATTATTCACTATCGTTTATGTATGTTCAACATTACTTGAAACGGGAAATAGATACTAATAAGGGCGCGTCTTATGATGGTTAGTCAGACTCTACATTATGTTCTAATTTAAAAAAGTGCGATTCAGACATGCGTATTGAGGGTTCCGTAGGTACTACTATACAAATACCTAAATTAATTCGGGACTCTTAGCGAGAGTCCGAAATACACTTGGCCGTTTTTTTATTATTATTAGACTTTGCAGTTATACTAAAGGGATTAAACACAACAACTTTGAAACTAGTAAATAATAAATAAATTGTAAATATTTAGACAGATAGAAAACACTTTATTGCACAAAAACAAAAATAGATAGAGAAAACTTTATTGCAAAAAAAGAAATACATTTACGATTATTGAACGCTTTCACGAAAAAACAAACAAAATGACTTTTTTTATTTTTTTGTTGGGCACGCATAGGCACATACATGTAACACGTATTCTGAAAAGAAAAAAACAACTGGCTACCTATGACTTTCAAGGGACATTGCCCTTTATAAGTAAATTTATTATTAGTGGAGTCACATTGGCACCCTTCGTGTACGGAACTCTAAAAACAAAACAGTCGCGGTTGGATGGTTATGTTTAAAAATTCAAATATCTTTATTAATAAGAATTCTTACAAGACGCAGTAGTTACGAAAAAAAGATAAATCAGTGCTATGGAATGGGAACTACGAAAAAGTCTATTCAGTAACAACAGGTTTGTCACGATAACATTGGCCATACTTTCACTGTTAAGTACTCTCAGTATAGAGAACGAATGCTGACGATGGACCTTTCGAAGCAGTCAGATCACCTTGAGACTCGTAATTCTTGAGCTTGCAATTTATCTTCATTCGTCATCGGCATTATGCACTAGACGACACGCAAACCGGTGGTGACACAGAACATAACAAAGTAGATACCTAGTAACGGCGTACTAGGTATCTGCTTTGTTATGTTCATAACGGCGTACAATCGACAGCAAAAGGGTTTGTGTATAAGTGATAGTTAACCAAATGTAGGGCATCAATAAACCTTCGGTTACAAAAATTGTACATATATGCGCCGACAGCACGTCCACGTTTAGATCTGTGTACTCTACTCAGTTACGTTACGAGATACTTTGCAACTAAACCCTCCGGGACTATGAGAGATAGTTATCCCTTGTAGACCCACCACAAAATAATCGGACCACGAGAAAACACCCATGCTATCGGGGCTGAGATAGACTAGGTATCTAGTGTGTCACTTGTGAAAAAAAAATCATCTTGTAGCCTAAACGGATTAAACAATTTTGATGAATGACATGTCAAGATGTAAGTATATTTATGCATGAGTGTAACTATAACATCCACACAACACAGTCACTTGTCCTAAACTAAGATACCCTGTGCTATGGTAACCAGGCAAGGACATCACAAACATGGTAATACACCCCTGCTAAGGTCATGTGTATAATCACGAATAATGTACGGCGGCTCTCAGTGGGAATCGAAACTACTTCCGGCAACCGCTACACCAACGATGCAGTACTATTAACAATACTACTTTCTAGCAATGAAGGAAAACATCGTGAGGAAACCCGTGGCTTATTTGGCTCCGCACGTCTTTCGTGTGGATCAAGATAACTAAGCTGAGAGGATGGTACAGTTGCTGGGTGAGGCTACCCCATATAAAAATATGTCCCAGACACCACAGCGTCTGAGCGGTAACATCACGCATCTTATATACGTAGTAGATATTACTAGACGCGCTGTATAAATCATACCCACGCCCACGTAAAAAGTCTATTTTTATTTACGTTGCATTGTATAAACGGTAACGGTTTAATAAAAACTCTATTCCCTGAAACGCTTCAAAAACGCCGATTAAAATATTCTGGTGGAGATTTTACAAGGAAAAGATGTCGCCACAGATTAAATAAACAGAGTTGTAGATTGGTGTTAGAGGAATCGTGTACCTACTTATAAATAAGGCCGATTGTATTTAACCGGATATTATGACGTTGTACAGTTGACAGCAGGTAAACCTTTGTTTGTTCCAAACGATGGCCTTAACGTAACTGATTAGAGTGCACGGATGTAAAGGTGATGTGCTGTCGACTGCACGTCGGTATAGTCGACTGCTGATCAACCTTTGAATTTTCATGGCAAAGTCGCTCTTAAAGTAACTGAACAAAGTGCACGCATTTTAAAGGCAACGTGCCGTCGAATGTGCAGACGACAGCACAAATTTACATTTTAGTTGCAAAGTCGCTCTTAATGTTACTGAATAGAGTGCATGAATGTATATGTTAATATGCTGTCGACTGTACGTAATAGAATCTCGTCAGTCATCAGCGTCACACAAGTGAGTTTCCATAAACTCACGCCTGTATCCCAGAGGGGGAGGCATAGACCACTTGCCATGATCCTCATACACTTCTATGGTTTCGTCATTAGTTGCTGCATGCATTCACCCCGGTTTAGGGTACTTTTCATCCCGCCTTCGCTAATAGTCCCCAATTTGGTTGACGTATGTCCGCCTGGGGCGTCCCTTACCGCCCATTCCACACACATTCGCTCGATATATATGTCTTTCGTCAATCTTTCTTCCTTCATCTTCTCCATATAATCAAGCCACGTGGTGTGCAGCATTACCTACTATGCTTGCTCTGGCTGCTTCATCAACCAAGAACGAATAAAAAGGTAATCCCTAGAATTACCCCTATAACTTTGTACAATTCACGCTCAAAAACGGAAAAGATCACCCGAAGAGGCACTGACTGAAACTCAGCGCTGAGGGATCACATTCTAAGCACAACGCTGAGTCAGCTGCCTTTTGTGGCAACTTAGATACACATCTATGGTCCTGTTTGATTTATACATCTATGGTCCTGTTTTATTTATTTGTTTTGTCTGTTGTGCATTTAGTTTTCTTTCTGTTGTTGTGCATATTATAAAAACCTATTGAAAGGTAAAAAATTTCACCCAAAATGCGGGAACTTGAACCCGCGACCTCTGGTTAACCGTGCCAGTGCAGTTACTTATCTGCTTATTTTGTTTCTGTGATGTGTCTTGTTGGTATAAAAGATGTCTTTCTTCGTCTTCTTCTTCATTATCATTACCCATGAAATGAATGCAAGATTCACTCTGTGATTGGTTCATTTTATGCGTTACTGATGTGACTTTAACGATTAAATAAATAAATAAAATAAATAAAAAGAACTTTATTCAAAAGTAACAAATTTGCTTCTTAACATAAGAGTAATTTAATTTAACACACTTTTGAAATGGTCGGAGCCTCAGCATTAATGCTGTTTTTCAGTCTCCGCCGGGATTTTCTACACGTATTCCTTATAAATAGAAAACAGTGAGGCATAATATTAAGCATTAAATAATTAACAATAATTTGGAATCAGTATAAAAGTATAAAATAAAACAAAATAAACGGAAGAGACCAACCGGTACTACAAGTAAGCAGTTTCTTTTATTTTTCAAATGATAAGGGACCCCACCACTAAGTCTCCACTGTCTGTCCGTCCGTTCTGTGGTCCGTCTTGCAAAATAAATAATGAAACTAAAATAAAACAAACATTCACATAACAAACGCGATCATTTTACCACTTTAAATTTATATAAATTTATGTATTAAATAAATAAATAAAAATCGTTTATTGAACAGAAGACAGTTACATAAATGTATACAGTAGTACCCACACTAGGCATAACCTGTGTCGTGGGTACTAATACTCTTAATGTAGTTGTACATAGGTGTCTTAGCTTTTAGTTACTATAATAAAGAATAAAATAAACTTAGTTAAATAGTCCATAGTTCAACGGTGCTAGGTGTGTCTCAGTTTGTATGTATGTGTGTGTGATAGTGAGTGTGTTTGTGTGTGTGTGTGTGTGTGTGTGTGTGTGTGTGTGTGTGTGTGTGTGTGTGTGTGTGTGTGTGTGTGTGTGTGTATGTGTGTGTGTGTGTGTGTTTGTATAAGAGTGATTATATTATTACTTCCGTTTTCAACACAGTTCTACTTGGTAATGATCAGTAAACCTTCGGTTTCAGCGTACGTTAAGGAGAGAAGCCAATTAGTGACGATAACTTTACAATGATAGTTATTCAATGAAGCAATTTTAATTTTCTTGTTTATTTTATTGTACAGATATTTACCAAGGAAACAAAAGAAGTTTTGAGCAAAAGAAGTTTTGAATGGGTAATTGGTAAATATTATATCTGTTCTGCGTTTTTTAGAAATTGTAGACAAAGTGTCATTAGTTATCATGCGGTGTTGGATCAATATAATTCTCATTATTGGGCTAAATGAGTGGCGGATGGTGTATGTACTGTCTTCGCTCCAATTGGTTGTCACATTTGGGGTCAGTTTTTGGTTCTTACGTGAAGCATGCTGTCTCGCTCGCACAATTTAACATTTTTAATTATTGTAATAATATTAGTAAACTTTTGATAAATGTGGTTGGAGGGTTTCATGCATAATAAAATTACTTTACTTGATTGCTTACCGTATTTTAACGATTTCTATCAACTGTTTGTTTACATGTAGACAAACGCTGAGTGGAATCAAATGTTTGGGTATTGGTTTTTCCGTATTCGGTTTTCCCAGTCTTAATCCTATAAGATTCCTCTCCATCGCTCCATGACGACGTACCTTTTGTTATTGGATTTTATCGTAAAGATCAAGTAGGGTAGACCGAGGCGAATCGGATCGATGGGTGAATCGGATCGAAATAAGAAATCCTTAAATATTTTGAATAACGCGTTGACACAGAACGCGAGCGACTGGCGTCTTAGGAAGTCCCTACCGCCCCGCACCCCCCGCCAGCGGTAGTGTTTCGATTCGACTAGTACATTAATGTCAGCGCTGTTCGTCAGCGATTCGGGTGTTTGTGTGTGTTACAATTTTGGCGCTCATCTAAGGTTCGTACTTACCATTTATTTGTGTCATTCTAAGAATTTGTGTTAAAACTTTAAATTATATAGCTTAAAGTGTCTGGGAAGGGGTCTATTTTAGAAATAATTTTAGTTTTTAAGCACAACATTATAGTTTAATGTGTAAAATATTTATTTCGAAAGTCTTTAATTTGGGGTTATTCGGATCGCGTCATCAGGGGCGAATTGAATCACTTTTGTAAAATGAATTATTTTATATTTGAGGTTAATGATGCATTTTTAATTCATTTTAGATGGTTTGCACGATAGTCATACACGTACAAAAGAAAGACAGATGGTGGAGAAAGTCTCAAGAAAAAATGAGAGAAGCCGCAAATAGAGTCCTGGGCCAAAGAGTTAACCTTACGTCGGGCTGCTGAGATTTACGAATTACCATACACGAGTTTACAAAGAAGAGTCAGAGTAAGGATAACCTTCTCGAAAAAAATGCTAAAAAAAGAGACTGACAGTTAAGCTGGGGAAAAGGAGAAAAAGACTGATAACAAACAAAGTGTGAAGAAGAAGAAGAATAAAAGAACGCCTGGAATAAAAATTAAAGGTTCGTCTGCGAACCAGACAGATTGGCATTGGATCTACTGCTCAGAAAAAATCATTCATCCACCATCAGAGGATTGGATTCTATGCGATGCATGCGAAGAATGGTGCCACGAAAAACGTGCTGATATGAGAGGGAAAAAAGGCCCGCATATATGTGATTTAGGTGGTAGTAATTAATATTGATCTCATTATTGATTATTATAATTTTGTTAATGATTACAAAGCTTATAGTGAAAAAAATAATAATTTTGTTATAATGTTATGTGCGATCCCATTCGCCCCGTGAATTGGGGCGATTCGGATATTTCTGTCTTTTTAGTTTTCAGTTAATATTTTGGAGAATTTTTTAACAATTTAAGTTTTGAAATATTAATTGTGTAGCTGGATTGTTACTGATTACCATTTTGTCAATAAATGTTACACATATTACACTTTAGTGTGTTTTTCATACTCTTAAAAAAAAAGTGATCCGATTCGCCTCGGTCTACCCTAGATGATCTTTCACGTAAAGATGGATGGTTTGCCTTGTGTGTGCTACATTGTACCTTCTTGCCACTGACTATACCTTAGAACGAAGGTAAGCTATATTTTTCACTCTTATTGGTGAACCTACAAAGGTAAACCTTACAATGGAAGCAGAGGGTAGTTGCAAATTAGATTTGCTTCTCTAAAGACACAATTAACTTACACGATAGTTTGGCTATCGATATATTTGTAAAGAATTCTTTTACAAAGCAGGTCTTCATTGAACTAAAATTGACGGGATGTGTTTGTATTATAGTGCCCGTAGAGAACGACGGTGATATGGGCCTTTTCTGGGGGTGAGTAGGAACGCTACTGTCCGAGGCATTCTAGATTTTGATAAAATGTCGATTTGTCAAACACTCAGTGTAAACTATAGTTTATTTAAATTCAATTAATTGATTACAATGTCTGACTACGATGAGGAAGAAGAAGAAAGGTCGGTTTTGCGTGTCTATATTAATCTCAAGTTTAGTCATGTTTTAATAAAACAGCTTCATTGCATGCGTTGGTACGCGTAGCGATGACATGTGAATGAACGTAGAAACACAAGTAGAAACTTAAGAGGTCTGGTACACATATCTGGTGTTGCAGATATTGATAAGTAGCTAAAACTTTATTAAACTAACAGATTGAAGTCTCGATTATGTTTGTTAGATACCTAATAATGCAACACTAAAATAATTTTTCAGCTAATAGTGATACTAAAGACGACAAAGGATGCTAAATAACACACCTACTTATTAAATGCTTATAAAATTGATAAAGTACTGCCACCTATCCAAAAAGATTAATACGAAATATGGTGCCTGAAGCAGGTGCTCATTATCATAGCAAGTTTGTCGCTCAGGGAGCTTTGGGATAATAATTAAATAATAATAAAAGGTTACCTCTAAAATGTGCAATCCCTGAATTAGTGTTTCAACAACTTATTCTCATTTTTTTTAAATATTAGGGCTTGTATGAATTCGCGTCTGTGATAGCATTAAGTCCGCCACATTGCCATTGTATTTTTTTACTTATGTGCAATAAACGTATTAATTAATTTATTAATATCTATGTAATATCAAAGTCGCGTGTTACACGCTCTATCAATGTCGCAGCCTACAGTAAATCATCGTCCTACGTCCTATAGAATAACGTCGTTCTATGTAACACATTATGTATCGTTTTAAGCATTACCTGTCAAAAAGCAGAAAAACCGAACATGAATGAAAGATCTCAGAACAAAGTTGTTCTAAATAACAACTCTAGTAACGTTGATGTGTTTCAGGAATTGCACATTTTTAGGTAACCCTGTATAAAGTGTTCTCTATCTATTTATACCAAATAAATGGTGTTTGTGTTTGTTTTTCAGCGACATGGGAATGGGCGGAGCCATGGACAGCTGTGGCCGTTGTATGAAGTATTCTCTAATATGCATCAACGTCGTTACATTTGTGAGTACTGTAACGATTCCTCTTTATAGAAGATGGCTGGCAGAGCCTTCTAGTCTTATTTTAAATATTTTGAAGGGAACCGTTACGTTTTGTTTGAGATGTCAGTCGATCCCCAGCTAGGCTAGGGAATCGATGAAAAATACTAGAATTATTGCTCCTTATATCTGTATTTTAATAAGTAGAGCGTTACAGTGCCGATAGGGTAACACGACTACAATGTTTATACTTTCGCAAAAACTGAACAGCGAAAGAGGTCTGGCAGGATCGTGTCAAGTGGCAAACCCTAGTCTCTGGATACCCTTCCAGGAAACAGGCGTTTCTGTAATGTAATGAACATCATAAATCTCAATGAAGGTGATAGCTTCTTTTAATTGCTACAACCTAATATCTAGAGCCAAGGACCTGGTCAGCACTTAAAAGCATTTTTGCTAAAAACGGCCGTTTTCAGCGGAAATCGATTGTAATCTGTAGAATTCTTAATGGCCCGATCGGACCACCATAACAATAGTTTTTAATTGTTTTTTTCAAGGTCATAACCTAACAGGTTAATTCGAGAATGACTATAGTTAATATATATATTGACTCCGCCATAGCTTTAATACGAAATTTTAGACAATTTCCCGCACCCCAACCGCTATGGGAAGAGCCAGGTGAAACAAAGAATTGAGGGAGTTTTATTGCGTTGCGTCATGCATGCAAGCGTTGGTAGCCTAGTGGGTAGAACATCGGACCCAAGTTCGATCCCCAGTGCGGGCATGTACCTATGACTTGGTTTTCTAAGTTATGTACCTACATTTGTGAAGTTATAGTAGCAATACCACACACTAACGGTGAAGGAAAACATCGTGAGGAGTGTCTGAGCTATTCACATACCTCAGCGCTTGAAATCGCCAATCCGCGTGGTGATTAAGCCCATACTCTCTCCCTGAGAGAAGGCCTGTGCCCTACAGTGGGACGCATATAGGCTGATTATGCTTGTGCTATGCGTAAGCCAAACGTAAGCCAACCCTGCTTACGTAAAGGGTGGTGGGTTCAATTTCCGCTGGGGCCGTCGTATATTTGTACACATGGCCTCGATCTGGGTGAATTTCCATGTTTGTATGTCCTTGTTTGGTTACCATAGCACAGGGTATCCTAGTTTGGGACCAGGACAAGTAATTGTGTTGTGTGGAATTTTATTATTAAAGGGTGGAAAGTAACGCATAGGTCTATTTTTAGTTTTTTGGAGTGCATCTTCAAATTATATAGATGTTTAGTAACACATTTAACGGGTCCAATCACCATTATTTACCACGGAAACTGTAACGTTGCTGAAACGTCGGGAATTAAGGTAATTAGGTTTACCTAATAACCGCGATTAGACTCGTTGAATGTGGAATTATGTATGAATATCGCGAGACCTTAAAAATATTATTCATCATTAGTCCGGGAAATAGTGGCAGAACCCTGCATTTTTTTTTATTAAAGGACAACGAGGTAATTTTGTTCAGAAGACTATACACAACACTTTCTTAAATAGGCTTAAGTAGCATTTAACGAAAGTTATTAAGAATTTCAGAACTCTGCCTAAAGCACCTCCAATAACCAAGAGTTAAGAATTTTCAGTTTACTTTTTTATTTTAGATACAAACTTACTGCGTGAAGTTTCAACTTTGTATGCAAAAAATAAGTTGGGGATTTTTTTTATTACTGGTAGATGTAATTATCGATACTGAAGAAACATGTCATTGTATAGTAGGTACTACAATTGAATTTTACGTTTAAATATTTAAACATAAAATTTCAAATTCAAATTGCATTGTTAGATCTCGCACCACAACGTAGTAATATCGTTCCTTCTTTGTTATTCGTTGGAAGTAGGCCGACTTGACTCCACGCCACGTCACGCGACGTTACTACTCCAGCGGAAGTTAGGGGTGGAAGGATAATTACCTATAGATATGAGCTACAAACAACTAGTTTTTTACTTGGGGTTCGCTTTATGGAATCAATAAAAAGGGAATTATTGTGTTGTTGAAAAAACCGCATCCCGGCCGAGTTTCAAGATTGTATGAAAAGAATACGTTGAGATACTGAAGATTCTGTTTATGTGCAGGTTTTGCTTTATTAGTGTTGTATAAACTCATGTCTGGTATTCCAGACTAGGCGGGCACCACACTAGAGTTCGCTATAAAAAATTAAGGTTTTAAATGAAGGTGAAATTGGATGTATTGTAAGTTTGCAAGATAGGCCCATTTGGAGTTGTAAAACTGGGTAAAATTATATACTTGGATACCAGTATGGCAGCTTTGATAGTATTGTAAAACTTGTTGAAGAAATAATCATTTATCCTTTACTTTTTTGGTTTGGCTTAACCAAAAAAGTAAAGGATAAAAAAGATGATATTTCATTAGCCAATGAAATAAGGCCACTGTTGTGCTGTTCGGCATAGGCAAGTTACCTGGCACACGTATCCTCATGGTCCCCTGCCAGTTTCGTCTACTGCTCTCTTGCGACTTGGGTAACTGTTTGTAGTATGTATAAAGTTTTATTCTACTCTACTGCTGGCAAGTGTATGTGTATATAATTCATTGTAACGACGTGTCAACAAGTAGGTACTTATTAAACCAGTATTAAACGATATTACCCATCTGCCTACTATTGTAATATCCGAAGACGCTAACTTCGAAACCATTTTTCTATCTATCTATAAATGGATGGTGAACAGCGCAAAATGATAGTGAATTCTTCCGAAAGTTAACAAACCTTTCCGGTTAGCTGGCAATCGTTCAGGTAGCCTCTTGCAGTCGATATCTATCTCAAATTAACACCCTGTATGATTTTCGGAGCGTCATTATAATAATCACAGAGGCAGAGAGTGAGTAAAAGTAAAGTAGTAAGGTAAACAACGTGAGTTCGTCGACTTATGATGGTTGCAAGTAGTTTGTTTCAAATCACACACACAACCAACGAACCTTTCAGTTTCGTTGCGTGCTCTCAATTCTTAACGTTTATGGTTTGCTACAATCGTGAAGTACGAATCAAACTACTTTCTAAATCCAGCTTGCCAACAGCCATCTACATTTTGTTTGTTAATCATATTTATGTTATATTTGATAAAAGCTCCTGTGACGAGAGGTCACACACAATCTGATTGAACTAATACGGGCGGGTCAGTTAAAAAGTTGTTTGTAAGTTCTCTTAGTTGCCGACTGATTGCTCTGATTAGCAAGGTTGGGGAGGTCAATACCAATGTCACCTTAATTCAACTCAGTTCTTTGTGACTAATGTGAAGGCTCATGCCGTCTCTCAGAGCGGTGTGCTTACCGCGGATTGGCGCCAAAGGTATTATAAATGTATAAAAACACGATTCCTGTAAAATAGTCCTCAAAAGCATTGTAAATAGTCTGTGGTGAAGTCTTTCCCTTTAACATAGACGAGCATTTTAAGAGTGTTTAAAAGAATCGTGGCAAGTGGCAAACCTTGATCTCTGCTTACCCTTCCGGGATACAGGTTTTTTTTTTTTTTTTTTTTTTTTTTTTTAAATACATCGTGTTTCCACAGAGACGCGGGGTCCGTGCCATTTTTTGTGTTTAGTTTTATTTTCATTTTCCCTCTACACTCCATATGTATAGCAGTTTTGCTTACATTTTTGCACAGATCTTGTTGTGCGACACACGTATCTTATCTAATTCTTAACTTAACATTAAAGCTACGTTGTTATTGATATATATATATTTTTTTTCCTCATATCCATGGTTCTTCTGATGTTTTTTTTTTATTCTCTCCTCATAGTCTTAGTCTACTGTTTTGCTATATTTATCTCTACTTTTCACTCTATTTTTATTTACAACATTGTTCCTTATCGCTATTTTCCGCTTATTGTCCCTATGTATGCTATTTTGTCTGCCACGGATTCCGCAATTTACTGTCCCTTTGTGAATGACACGGTTTGGGCTACCACTTCAGAGTCGCGTTTTCGCATCGCCATCTTTAAGTTGTGCTCCGCGATTGCTTTGCTTGTGGCTGCCGTCGCTCTTCTCACGAATCTGCCGATCGCGTCGTCGCCGCCGTCGGAGTAGTAAGTGCAGCTGGTCGTGTGTCGCGATACGGCCACCACCGCGTGTGGGACGCTGTCGTGTATTTTGAGTGCCTTTGCGTTTGTCCGTATGACGATTACCGACTCGCAGGTTAGACCCTGTGCCTCGTGTATGGTGAGGGCGCGTGACCCCGTGCCTGACCCGAATCCCTGGTTGATAAGGGATTTTTTCTCCTCCTGGGTGTGTACCAGGAATAGAGTGTTCGGCAGGTTATGGGGTATTTGCGCGCCGGAGTACCTTTTTGACTCGAGCGAACGTACTCGACGTACTGACGAGTACATTCCAGGGTAAACCTCGCTTAGGGCGTACGCTACATCCATCGGGTTCCGGTGTGTGCATGACCACTGCTCGCTGATGTTCGCAAGCAGATTCGGGCGGTTGTACCTCAGCTGGAAGAGGTTCTGTCGGTCAATAAACGGCAGCTGGTTTACATCTCCGATGAGGACAATTTCGCTGGCACCTAGCAACTGAGTCGCCATCACTATGGCCCCAAAGTGGTTCATTAGAGCTTCGTCGACCAGTAAACGGTTACAACCTCCGGGCTCTTTTGAACCATTGGCTAAAATTGAGGCCATAGTGCGCACTTTGGTTTTCGATGCGCTCCCTATGCAACGACCTAACCTTTCTTTCAGGTCTTTGGCGGCTTCAGTTGTGCTGGTGACCGCTACGTCGTTCTCCCCATCGAAGTTGTTCACCACCCATGTCGTTTTTAGGGTTCCGTACCTCAAAAGGAAAAAACGGAACCCTTATAGGATCACTTTGTTGTCCGTCTGTCCGTCCGTCCGTCCGTCTGTCAAGACCCTTTTTCTCAGGAACGCGTGGAGGTATGAAGCTGAAATTTATATCAATTACTCAGGTCTACTGTCCCTTGAAGCTGTGAAAAAATCAAACTTCTAAGCCAACGCAATCAAAAGATACAGCCGTTTATGCCGCAAATTTTCGACACTTGCAAGGGAATCAAAACCTACAGGGTGCTTCCCGTGAACTCAGAATCTTGAAATTTGGTACGAAGCAACGTCTTATAGCATAGATAAAGGAAAAATTACGAAAACCATAAATTTTTAGTTACATCACATAATATATTTTTTTTTTATAATTTTAAACTTACTACCCATTTCCTCATAAACGCGTAGAGGTATTAAATTGAAATTCATACCAAATACTCAGGTCTATAATACCTTTAAGCTGTAACAAAATCTAACTTCTATGTCAACGCAATCAAAAGAAACAGCAATTTAAGCTGCATATTTTGAAACTCGCAAGTACTCGCAAGGGAATCAAAACCTAAAGGGTACTTCCAGTCGACCTAGAATCTTGAAATTTGGCATGAAGCAACGTTTTATAGCACACATAAAGGGAAAATTCCGAAAACCTTAAATTTTTAGTTACATTACAAAATATATATTTTTTAATAAATATAAACTTATTACTTTTTTCCTCATGAACGCGTAGAGCTATCAAGTTGAAATTCATATCAAATACTTAGATCTAATTGCCTTTAACCCGTGAAAAAAAAAAAAAAAATTGTCGTAATGAACGAACTTTGTAAACCTTGCAGGTTTGTACGGAACCCTCGGTGCGCGAGTCCGACTCGCACTTGGCCGGTTTTTCCACATCCCGGGACTCCGTTGATCCAGCGTATCTTTGGTTCCGCCCAAGTATCCAATGCTGCTCTGGGACCGAGCGTTTCCGAGACTATGTCGGCCATGTTTAGGATCATGTCGTCCAGCATTATCTTGGTACATCGGGCGGTAACTACTATGGGATCGCTTTGCGGTGTTGCGTACTTTGCTTTGCCAGTTCGTCGAGTCTCCCCGTCGTCGAGAGCCACGAAGCCACTTGTTGCACTGTCTGCCGCCATATACTGACCTGACATGGTTCCTCTCACAACTTGGGAGGTTTCGTTGTTGTATATGGCGGCGTCGGATTCCTCGAGTCTCACCTTCAACAGCCCTTCGTTCCCCCGCTGGAAGGACTGCAAGATCTCATCGCATGTGGCTAGATTGACTTCTCTAGAAGCTCTTACTACTGCCTGAAACTCGAGGAAAGCGTTTATTGCGTGGTCTACGGGCTTCTCTGCTGGTTTGAGACTAGGCGGGCTGACATGTCCCTTGTCGGCTCTCGTTCTTGGTTCATACGGCTGCTTTGCATCTGGGGTTTTCTTCAAGAACTCCTTTACGGCCGCTTCTTGGCGCTCCGCGGCTTTGGAAGCTCTTGATTGCATAGCTTGCGTGGCTGAGCCGAGGGCGTTCATAAATGCTTTTACCAGCCCCCTCGCCCCAGCCGTCTCTTCTGGACTTTCTTTTTTACGTTCCTTGGCTGCTGCGTTTTCGGCGGCCACCCTTTACTGTAAGCGTTCCGATCCACTTTGGGTGCTTGGGTTGGGAGTAGGGTTTCCCCAACTGTCGACGGATGTAGTCGCTTGGTCGTGTTTCGGCTCCTTGAGAAAACTAAGGTTTTCTCCTCTGTCCTCGTACACGACCACCTCGTGATTTGTTGAGGCTTCCAGACAACCCATGCGGTCTGCGACTTCACCTTTTTCGGTTTCAAGCACCATTGCATCTACGCTTATTTTTCGGGAGCCGTAGCATTTGTTAAGTCCAAGTTTCGTAAGCACGGAGCATGCCTGTGCGAATGGTGTTTCCTCTCCCCAGTCAAGTAGTGCTATTGTTTTGTTTTTATGTTGCACTAGGCGGCACTGGTGGTCGGCGACTTGTGACTGGGGTATCGCGTTGAAATCTTGGAGTTTCATGCTGGTTTTAGACGTGCTCCCTTTCAGCAGGGTGGCTAGGCCGGGTGGTATTGCAACACGCTTTCTGCCAAGACGACAAAAGCTTATACCGAGTGTTTCGGTGTCGTTGTCCATGAAGAGGGCTACGCTTCTTACCCTTATTTTCGGCACGCCGCGTTTTCCGCACTCCAAGAGATTTCGGGCGCTACTCTGCGTTGTGTCCGTGGCCTGGTTTGTAGGGGTTTGTGCATTTCTGATTATGTCCCGAGTGGTGAAGGTGTTTGTGATGACGGTGGGGGCGCTTGTGGTGGGGGCTGTAGTGCCGGCGGTGGCAGATGTGCTGTTTCTCTTTGCGGCGACTCTGGCGGCTTTGCTCGCAAACTCCAAGAAAGGTGTTCTGGTGGCCGGGTCCTCCATGATGGTGGGCAGAGTGGACTGGTCAAGTTTGGTCTGGATTTGTAGTTCCAGCTCCATCCTTTCCCGGCCAAATCTCGGACACTCCAGAATCACGTGCCATATCGTTTCGTCGCGTTCGGGATCACAGATACAAGAGGGAGTGTCTTTGACGTGGAAACGGTGGAGATACGCCGCGAATCCCCCGTGGCCGGTCAGGATCTGGACATGGACGGGTGCATGGACAGGTCAGAGTTTATGTAAGTATGTTATTAAAAAAAAAGAAGATAATGTGATTTTTTTGTCTTTGGTGGCGCTAGTTAGCTCCTTCGGAGTTAGGCTTCGATTCTCTAGTGCATTATTATAGTACACTGACAGATTCTCAATCGGGTCCCCTGACTATGTTTTTCATCCCATTGACGCCTAGACGGTTTGATACGTGTGCGCGGACACGTGAAGCGGGAATGGAATAAAATCGACGCGTTCCTTTACGGAGATCTAAAATGTTTTCAATCGCTTTTCATCCAATCCCACATTCCAGATCGGCGGTCTGCTAGCCCTGGCCTTGGGCGCGTGGGTATGGGCGACGCGGTCCTTTTCGGCGGCGCTGCTAAGCAACAACATGTTCATCGCGTCCGTGGCGGTGGTGGTGGCGATGGCCGCCGCAGTCATGCTGCTGGCGCTACTCGGATGCTGTGGCGCGGCCAAAGAAGTCAAGTGCATGCTGCTCACGGTACCTACTTAGCCTTTATTTCTACCGAGAAAAGTTCTAGATTGCGTCATGACGCGCGCGTTCCTTCTAGAGGATATGTTGTAAGCAACAGGTTCATCGCGTCCGTGGCGGCGGTGATGGCGATGGCCGCTATGCTGCTGGCGCTGCTTGGAAGCTCACGGTACTTCACCCTTTATTTTCACTGAGTGAAATTCAGTCGCGTTTTAGTACAGCGCCCTAACCAGTAACAATATAAGTTACATTCTATATTTCTAACCCAACCTTTCCCCCTTCCAGTACTACATCCTGGTGTTCATAATCTTCGTGGTGATGCTGGTGGGCGGGATCCTGCAGTTCGTGTTCCGGGAGAAGGTGGTCAGCACCCTGGACCGGGAGCTGTACGCGGCCATCCCTTACTACGGGGCCAAGCACGAGTACACGCGCGGATGGGATGACACGCAGACCTATCTGCAGTGCTGCGGAGTGCGAGGCTACGCTGATTGGAACGGCAACGTGCCTGAGAGCTGTTGCAAGGAGGTCTATCCCGGGAAGGTGGGTACCCTTCGTGTGGTTTACAAGTTTGCTAGTTTTAATGACGATTTGCAGCAAGGAGTGCCCTACTGTTCGATTCACTACAGTACAGTTCATTAGTCCAAATTCGTCCCTTTCTGCCCTTATACCTCCCCAAACAAGACTACTTTTTTCTAATATATATGGGTGGGTTTATGTAGGTATGACATAAACTCACCCATGCCCCCCAGAGAAGTAGGCAGAGACGAGGGTGTCTGCCAACCCCTTTTGCATTCATTAGTCACTCGTTCATTAGTGCTCGCACCATGCACTTTTATGTCCTTGGCCATTATCTAGTTCCGATTGGATTTTTGGTGATGCAAACCAGACACGCAAACCAGTGCTACGGCGTGCGCGGCTAGGCTGTCTGTAACAGAAACGTGCTGGGAAGCTGCTGCTATATCCTGGCAAAGTTGGTACAGACTTCACATCGAGAGCTTTTACGTGTTTGAATGATGTTTTGCAGCAATCCAGTAGTTCCAGCTATAATAATCAGAATTTAGGAATCGATCCAATTTAACGCACTAGCCAACATTCTTCCACTGAGGGACAGGCTTCACCAAAGCATGCTTTCTTTGTTGTCCACAGCCATCCTCAACCAGCCTTCACAGCAATATGTTCTCTTATTGTTCTGTCGGGCATCCGGATCGTGATTAGAAGATAAGACATTTTCCACCATAAAGTTGAACCAAGCCTGCCTCTATTTCCAGCGGCTGGACTGCAGGTACTCGCCAAATCCGACTAACATGTACATGGACGGGTGTCTCAACAAGACCGTGGAATTTCTCCGGGAGAACGCCATCTACGTCGGCGTTGTGGCTATTATCGTTGCGGTCATAATGGTAAGCACGTCATGTTTTGGGACCGACGACAGTGCATTGGTTTTAATAGCAAGGGCAAAGGCTTGCTAAACGTATTTTTATAAAAGTCGCCCTGGTCAGGCGCAATTTTCTATTTAGTAGACATGGCATTTCAATCGAGCGATCATTGATCTCGATTCGACCGAAAGGCTATTAGAACTTTGAGTTAACTGGCCGTAATTTCATTTGACAAGCATATGTTAACAGTGCACAACCTTCACGTATAATGCGAGAAGCATATCTTTAACGAAATCCCAAAGTTACCTATAACTTTCAAATAATGAAACGACAAAGTTTTTTTGAAAAATCCAACTATAATGTCGTATAGCTATTACTCACAACAAATAACAATGACTGTAAAGTAGAACACAGAGAACGCTGAGACCTACATGTCAACCGTACATATATTAGGTACTAACGCCCGACACGAAAGCATATTGGACACCAAAGCAAACTTCTTTATCCATAACGTTTTTCGGCCAAATCATTTAAATTTTCTGGGTTCATAAATAATTTTCGCATTTTTACGCCACGGAGCGTAAATACATACCAGCGCTACGTTTGTTGCGATCCCCAAGTCCTTAATACATTGAGTGTTGGAATTTCAAATTCGTTTTCTAAAAGAAATCTTCAAATTTTCTATGACTTTGGGAAGAAATCTTCAGTAGGTATACATTTCTGCAAACAAAAAGTGCGAGTTGAAGCTCAATATCTCCTAAGCCGTTTGATTCTCTGCTCATTACGAGCACCATCCTGAATGACTCGAATCATGTGTCAAATCCCCTACTAATTGCTACCGCAAACGTCAGGATTCCGACAGGATTTGGTGAGCGTGATTAGACTCCAGGATTTGGTGCACGCAATTTAGGAGATGTTTCACACTGGACGATGGACGATACCCGTAATGACACGACATCTAGTTTCATACATTTTGTACGGCCTTGGCCGGCCGTTGCATGAAAAATGTGCTGTTACCAGTTGGTCCAGTGTGACACCGTCCTATGGTTCCTTTAGAAAAAATGTTCATATTTACGAAAATTTCTTAGCAGAGAATACCCGTGAAGGACGTTAGTAAATTAACACTCGATATACTTATTTTACCTTCTTGTTCCAGTTGCTGGGGCTGATTCTATCATGTGGATTGTTCGTGAAGATTGAGTGACGAGCTTCAGTCGAAGAGTCGTGTGACCTGATCGTAGCTTTAAGGTTTTCTATTGACTGTAGGTATATTTGATCGTTCGTTGTGACCGTGTCTCGTGTAACATTTCTAGTTTGGAAATCTCCCTCCTTTTAAGTATTAATTTTTTCGACAAAAAATAATACTGCACGTTAAAGCATCTGCAATAAAAATTGTGTCGATGTTGCATCTGAGTTTGAATAAATAAATTATAAGTTACTTCCACACTACTTCCCACAACACAATCATTTGTCCTGGTCCCAACCCGTGCTATGGTCACCAGGCAAGGACATTATAAACATGGAAATACACCCAGACTTAGGCCATTTGTACAAATCAAATCAAACACAAATCAAGGCCTCCAGTGAGAATTGAACCCACTATGTCTGTTTTAGTAGTCAAGCGTGTTAACCGTTAGACTAATTTTGGGTGCTTGAAGTGCCCCTTATGTTTAAATATTTATGTCGTAATTTCCATTGAGCACTCAATTCTGCATAGGTATACAAACTTTAAGGTTTCCACTGAGGCGAACATGAAATAAAAATGCCTGACATCCGAGCAGTCCATGCCATCCATGGTATAATAATGACTTTCACGATGGCAGTTTAAGAAAAACCGAACAAGTAACGCAGCAGCGGTACTTTTTTAGAAGTGTCTAGACGACCACCACTAACACAAAACACTGCAAAGCTGATTGAGCGATGTTCGTCTTGCCATTGCTTAAGGAATCAACGACATTATTAGGTAATCTACGTAAGGATACGGTTCACGACAGGATAACCTATTCTGCTATTCACCACCACTTCATGCTATGGGTAGGTTATTGAAATTTGTGCTTTACAAGATAAGATAAGAACATTCTTTATTGCACACAAGAAACAAGAGACATACCTAAATAAAAGTTACAATGAAAAAGTTCAATGGACGGCTTACTGCTAAAAGAAATTCCTCCCAGATGACCTTGTAACGGAAAGGTTGCCGAAGGAGAAAGAGAGACGGGTAGTTGGTGCAAATACGAATAAGTAATACATACATACACTTAATAATAAACTTACATAAATCTTACTTAAATAGTTTTTTTGTAGTAACTTTATCTGCTTAAAAGGCATAAATTCATCTAACGATCATCATTAAGCTACAAGAAGTCCACTGCTGGACATAGGCTTCCTCCATGGATTTCCAAAAAGACCTTCCTGCCACTTGGATGAGGTCATCTGTCCATCCTGTGGCTGGTCGTCCTACGCTGCGCTTGCCGATATGTGGTCTCCATTCGAGAACTTTTCGGCCCCATCGGCCATCAGTTATGCGTGCTATGTGCCCCAACCACTGCCACTTCAACTTACTAATTCGCTGGGCTATGTCGACGAGATTCGTCTTCGGATCTCATCATTTCTGATTCAATCTCGTAGAGAAATTCCGAGCATAGCCCTTTCCATAGCTCGTTGCGTGACCTTGAGCTTTCTTATGAGGCTCATAGTGAGAGACCACGTTTGAGTGCCATAGGTCATCACTGGTAACACACACTGGTTGTATAATTTTGTCTTGAGCGATTGAGGTATATTAACACTTTTTCTAAGTTTCCCGAATGCTTCCCAGCCGAGTTGGATTCGACGATTGACCTCTTTCACGAAGTTGGACCGTTTGTCCTAAGTAGACGTATTCGTCTACAACTTCGAGAGTCGAGTTCCCCAATGTTTTTGGGGTGGGCACAACACGGGCGTTCGACATGACCTTCGTTTTGTCCATGTTCATTTTAAGGCCCACACGTTGGGAAACTCGACTGAGGTCTTCGAGCATTACGCCGAGGTCTTCCGTCGTTTCTGCCATGACTACTATATCGTCGGCAAATCGAAGGTGAGTGATGTACTCGCCATTGATATTGATGCCGCGTCCCTGCCATTCCAGAAGCTTGAAGGCATCTTCCAGTCTGTTCGTGAACAGTTTCGGAGAGATAACGTCTCCTTGTCTCAAACCCCTTTTCAATGGAATTGCCTCCGAATTCTGCTCCTGTACTCGGAGCGACATGGTGGCGTTGTTGTAGGTACAAGCACTTCAGCACCTCGATATACCGATAGTCAATACTGCAACGCTGGAGAGACTCGAGCACTGCCCATGTCTCGATCGAATCGAAGGATTTCTCATAGTCCACTAACGGTACAATTCTAACGATACAATTGGAAAACGTTTCTTCTTATTCTGGCGATATCGGCGGCGAAATATCTCTTTAGGTAAGACCACCGCTCGACTAGACACTTTCTACTTTTTTCATAGTGATGGTACTGGGATACTAGGTACTGGTATATACTGGTGTTACACTGGTGTTACATTTCAATAAAATAAAATAAATCTTACCACAATTTACATAAAATGGTTCCATTAGCAATATTCAGTCGAAACATCTTGCGACCCCATCTTCCTCTAACCAATAACTTGATTGCCGTTGAGCGATTGGCGTTTCTCAAATTTTATGCGGCTGCGCATTCCTTCCCTGAAACATTTTTGCTTTGTCATTTTAAAACCTGTGTTGTCTCATCTGAAATAGGTACAGGTTATTTCAAAATACAGTTCCGAATAAAGAATTTTACTCGTCAATACCACGAACAACTTTTTCTATAGGGACAACTTCGATATTCCGAAAAAAATATTGACTGAGCTGCTCTTTACTGTTAAAGTTACCACTGACACACCAAAGTGTATGTACGGATCAAATAATACGTTTTTTGTGTAGAAAAAAAAACAAGGTTTTGCAGTGGCTGCGAGACAGTGCAAAAACTTTATTCAATTTCTGAAGTTGGAAAGTCCAGTGGTCCTCACTTGTAGACCCCGCTGCGGGTGTAATAGCCGGCATACTTGATGATGACCTCGGCGGCTGGGGTCCCCAGCGGGAGGCCTAGCGCGCTGATGCGCTCCAGGGTCTGCGCCGGACCGGCGATGATCTGGGGTCGAGGAGATCGTGCTGGCTTACTGGGCATACCTAGCATAGGCTACCTACACTGAAAAAGACGTTTTAATACGAGGTACTGAATTTTCAGTGATCATTTACATAACAGTTTAGTTGCTGTGGTGACTGCTAAGCTTTTAGCAACTGTTTACTAAAGAGTGATTTGTTTATGGCAGCTTTGCGATTCAGATACTCTAGCCGAACTAGTCGGTTGAGAGAGCTCGCAGTGTTAGGTTGTTTTAACAAACTAAGTTGTGTATTTTATTCCTAAATATTTTTGCAATGTTTAGTTAGGACATCATACATAACAGATGTAGTCACCTTATTAATTAGTACTAGCTGTTGCCTGCGACCTCGTTCGCGTGGTAATTTTGATGTGTATTTTTCCGGGATAAAAAATTGCTAATCCAGACTATAATCTATCTCTGTGCAAAATTTCATCCGGATCCGTTCAGCCGTTTTTGCGTGAAAGAGTAACAAACATCCATCCATACATACAAACTTTCGCGTTTATAATATTAGTAAGGATATAGTACATAAAGGTTCGGTTGAGACTCTAGAACTAAACATTTATATGTTTTAATTGAACTGTTTGATTAAGAAAACATAACTGTAGGACATAGTCTAGTACTAAGTCCGTACTACCATATCACTTATCCGAGATAACAACGACGTAATTTCTTTTTTGCTAATTTAACAGGTGAACATTTCGACGATGGTTTTACAAAAACCAGAATGAATCAGTATATATTTTTTTAATGCACGTCATTTGACTAAAATTAATAGAAGATTGATAAATATGTATGTTTCCTCGTATTTAACTTCCCTTTAGGATATTATAGCACAATATACTTATGTAAGCCATTTCTAAAAAGTGTAATTCCGTCGTTGTTGTTTCGGATGTGCGATATATCTATCCGAATCTTTTTGTGACGTAGGTAGTATGAAGATTTCGGGACCTTTAGCGGGAGTCTCACTCTTCTGACGGGTTTTTTAATTTTACTATTATACTATAGGGTCAAAATCATTATTATGATAAATTATGTTTGTAGTTTGTATTACCGTTTCTACTCACTGATTTTTTATTATTTGTTGAACAAACCGCCATAACAAAGCATATTTTGTGAAAATTTCTACTAGCTACCTTATCGGTAGGACGGACAGACAGACGTTGTGGGCATAGAAATAGAGTTCCGTTGCTCACCGATCGTGCACGGAACCCTAAAAAAGGCCTGACTCACTCTGCCAAAGACGACGTTCTTCTCATCGAATTGCGGAAGCGGTTTGAAGACGATGTTGAAGTGCCCGTACATCTCATCGTCCGGCGAAACAGGCATCGAGAGAATCCCTGGAACACGTCCCTTTTGTAACTTAATTGCGCTCCCAGTCATAAAATGACTAAAAGGAGCCACCGGGAACGACGTCCCCTTAGCCCTGTATGTCTGGCGCTCCCTGGACAATAAATCAGCGACCTCCTCTTGCTGATTGACAAATCCTTTTACTATAATGGCGGAATGGAATAGAATGGAATGGAACGTAATGAGACGGAACAGGACGAGAAATTATGGTAAGATAAGATAAGAATATTCAATATGGTTTTCTTTTTTTATTGCTATATAATTCCAACATGTTCCCCATTACCTGGAACCGTATGCTTTAGAGTGTAATTCTCCGGCTTCAAGGGTTTGGACTCGGAGATATACTGGCCATAGCCGTTATTGTCTGTCACATCGCCGCCCAAACAGAACAGGTTTGGGACAATCCTGTGGAAAAGATAAGCTTTACGTCTTTCTCTTCGTCTAGCCCAGAAGCCAGCCTAATTGTAGTCTTTCAGACGATTGACACCGTGAGAGCAGCGGTTAAACTTCCTGGGGCTACTAGTCGTACCCAGATTCAGGTAAGCAAGTATCTTAGGGCTCTTCCTGGGCGACTTTATTTTATTTGGTGTACAAAACAGATCACAACCATTACACGATATAAAATTAATAATATGACATGAGTACTAAGTTGTGGTCAAAAGCATGCACACACAATATTGCCACATGTAAAGAGTATCTGAATAAAGTAAATTTTAGGGATAAGCATTTTTTTATAAAAAAAGATATCGACGCGTTGAAGATATCGACTTCCGAGCTAGTGGGCATAACTTCGTTGTAGAGTCTACATATTCTCACTATCGGATTGTAGTATGATGAGTTATCTTTAAAAACATTTAAAAAGAAAAATAAATTAAAAAGAAAGGCCTGTAAGATCGAGATTTGCACCGAATATTTATACTTTTACAAAGATGTGACCTTTGTATTCAACTTCCACCGATCTATATCTGTCCCAACTTGCATCAGTTAACGAAGTCGTGGGTTGTTTACAGCCGGTAGCCTTATATTAACGTTACTACACACGTCTTAGTTCGTTACGTGCAAAACAAAACGACTTACTGGAAAGGAAAACATCAAGAAGAAACCTGAGTGTCTGAGGTGTTCTGTTCACATAGCTTAACGCTCGACATTACCAATAAACGCTGGGCACGCGGGGGGATTTCTTGCATACTTACCCACTCTCTGAGAGAAGGCCTGTAACTACAGTGGGACGTATAGGTACACGCTCTATCTGTCAAAATTTTATGGTAATACTAATAAACACTTAGGTACAACTTTTATTATAGACTAAACTTTGTGATAGAAAAAAAACTATTTTGTTCCATACACTTTAATGCCGTAGATGGTCTCAGGAGGTCAACCTTGGGCAAAAAGTGAATGGCATCTTCAGTATGGAACAGTTTTTTAAAGTCACCGCTGTAAAAGTATTTTTTTTAAATAATAAATACATTACTTTTCGCAAAATGCAGTCAAATAAAAAAATGTTACTGCAAAGTTATTTTTATTTTTTTTAACGTTTTTTGAATCCAAAAGAAGTCGACGGCCAAGCGGTCACACCACACCGGCCCATCGGACATCCTGGCTATCGGGCATAACTCGGTCTGAGGTTTGTTATCTGTTAGTTGTCGCCTGTACCTGTAAAACTTGGTCCCAGCATAGGCGTGCCCGGTTTCGGGCTCGCCCTTGACAAGGGACATGAAGAAGTGGCAAGTCTGAGGCACGATGTCATTGAACAACTCCACCGTTACTTTGCCGATCTTCGAGCCGCCCTTCACCCAAATATCCAGGACCACCCTGGGGAAACTTGCGGTTGTATTCCAGATATTTACGGCCCAACTGGTACCTACCTAATTTTTTTTGAAAATTCTTCATTGCACAAGAAATAAATCTGCAGAAAGGCGAGCTTAGTACTAAAAAAAACCGGCCAAAAAGCGGCAAAAAAAAAACGTTTGTTGTATAGGAGCCCCCCTTAAATATTCATTTTATTATGTTTTTAGTGTTTGTTGTATTAGCGGCAACAGAAATACATCATCTGTAAAAATTTCAACTCTGTAACTATTACGGTTCATAACATACAGCCTGGTGACAGACGGACGGACGGACGGACCGACGGACAGCGGAGTCTTAGTAATAGGGTCGCTTACCCTTTGGGTACGGAACCCTAAAAAATATTTTTTTCCAGCTAACCATAGGAGATGTGGATAGAGGAAGGGGTAGTGTCAGTAGTAGTAGTGGCAGTAGGGTACATAATAGAAATGGGCTGGTCCGTAAAGGCTCCTTAGAACCTTAGCAGCTACAGAAGAACTGTTTGTGTAGGATTATCCAAAAATAGCGCAATTCTGAGACAGGTCAATTACATTTTGTCACAACAACTTGTGTTTCCTGGTTTTTGATAATTTTTAATCAACTTTCCCGAGCTCAATGCCCGACATACTAAGGCTGAATTGATCGAAGGTAGGTAAGCCCCACCGTAGGACTTCGAATGAAAGAGCAGGGAGAACTTTCTCAGCAAGGGAAAATAGGGGAAATGCAGCAACTTGCAGAGTATGTGGGGGTAATTGCAATAGTGTATCAATCTACAATAGTTTTAAAACATTTTATTAATAAATATTTTTTGACGTGATTTTACACGTTTTTGACGTATTTGCAAAATGGGCTGCTATTTATTGGTGCTGTCTGAAAGATAACGCATTTCTATGTAAGTCAAGATTTACCGAGGCTGTGAAATTATTAAAGCTAAAAGGGGTAATAAAAACCCCATATAGATCTGAAAAAGGGGTGTTCTACTCGTCGATACCACCTGCAGCTCTAAAATCCCTATTCAAAAACTCTCTCAGAGGCACAAAATGACCGGATAGATAAATTAAACCGGCTATTATATAATATGACCTTCGGTCATCGAGACCAAGTACTTTTTTTCGATACGAATAAATTTATTCGAAATTTTATATTAACTAGGGACACATTGTATCTGCCCCTCTCTTCTAAGCGACATATTGCCAAATTATTGGCATTCAATGTATATGACCCCCTTATTGTTAAGACAATAGCACAGGGACCTCTAGGCTATACAAAATGTAAGAAAATTGATACTTCCCAACCTCTGTACTCTGAGGTTGTGAAAAAACCTAGTTTAAGTAGGTTAAACTTGACCGCTGATTTAAACTGTCAGCGCAGACAAAAGAAAAGCCCCCCTTAAATAAATTAATTTTAGCTAATCAGAATATACAGGGTGGCTTTTCTGGAAAGTTATTAGAATTAGAGTTGTTCTTAGAACAATATAGAGTGGACATACTTTGCGTCACAGAGCACTGGCTACCAGAAACACAAATGAATTTTTCTGTGAATAACTATCAAATAGCCAGTTGCTTCAATAGAAAGTCTGCAAGGCACGGGGGATCCTTGATACTAGCAAAAAATTGTTTGAAATTTAAAGAACGGAAAGACATTTGCAGACTTTCTGTTGAAAAAGTAATTGAAATATCATGTGTTGAACTGTCTAGACACATTGTAGTAGCCATATACAGGCCCCCTACCAGCGATTACAGTTCATTTGAATCAATATTAGAGGATGTTTTGAAGGTAGCCTCCAGCAGTAATAAGAAAGTCATAGTCTGTGGTGACTTCAATATCGACTTATTGGTAGACTCTGCTTTAAATACCAAATTGACAATAATTTTCAAGTCGTTTAATTTAGTAAATATTTTCTTGGAGCCTTCTAGAATAACCGAAACTACGGCCACCTGCATAGATAATGTTTACTGCGATTGCGACTTTTCAGATAATTCTACAGTAAATTGTTTGAAGTCAGACCACAGTGGTCAAATTGTTCATTTTGAAATAGATAGAAAAAACGCAGAACAGGTTATCCTCTGCCGGCCCGTAACAAGTACAAAATTAGAGTCATTTAAAGTAGACCTTGAAAGTAGCATAAAAACTCAAGAAAATTACCAAAATGCTAATGCTCATTATGTAGACTTTTTCAAAGTCGTGTCGGGTAGTTTTGAAAAAGTTTTTAAATTGCGGCAGCTAACAAATAATGAGAATAAATTAGGATTTAGTGAATGGGCAACCTCGGGTATCCGGAAAAGTAGAGACACACTTTATGAACTGTATGACAAAAAGACTTATACATATGACACCAAATTCATACAGCACGTCAAAAAATATTCCAAATTATTTAAGGCCGTCTGCCATAAGGCTAAATGCGATCATATAAAGAATAAAATCTTACAGTCACCGAATAAAATTAAAACAATTTGGACAATAATAAATAGAGAAACGGGTAAAACAAAATTGGGAGACCGAGATATTTCGCTTAAGATTGATGACAAAATAATAACGACAAATGAAGATATCGCTGCAGCATTTGAACAGTTCTTCACTAATGTTCCAATCGTGACTACAGCTCCGTTAGACTCGTCACCTGATCGTGCAGCAACATTACTAAAAGACCATGTCTCCTCGTGCGAACACGATTTCTCATTTAATTACATTGAGCCCCATAACGTTCTTAAAAAATTTAAATTATTGAATCTTCAAAAAACGGAGGACTTGTGGGGTATGTCAGTAAAAATTGTTAGTTCAGTGATCCATGTCCTAGCTTTACCGTTAGCAAAAATTTTCAATAAATGTGTAGATGAGGGAGTATTTCCGGACCTCATGAAATATAGTAGACTAGTACCCTTATTTAAGAGCGGTGATAAACACGATCCAACCAATTTTAGGCCCGTCTCAGTACTACCAGTATTGAGTAAAATATTTGAGAAGATCATCTTAGATCAATTACTTACGCATTTCAATAATTACCAACTCTTTCATAGCCAGCAATTTGGTTTTACTAAAGGGCGGAATACAACAGACGCCGGAGTTATGTTACTTAAACATATTTTCAGCGCGTGGGAGGATCGCAAGGATGCAGTAGGCATATTTTGTGATTTATCAAAAGCATTTGATTGTGTAGACCACGAAACGCTAAGTTAAAACACTACGGAATAAAGGGTGCAGGTTTAGATATTTTAAGATCGTATTTAGAAGGAAGGGTCCAAAAAGCAGACGTAAATCGTATTAAATCCTCGGGTTCACTTGTAAAAATAGGAGTCCCGCAGGGATCTATCTTAGGGCCGCTCCTTTTCCTAGTCTATATAAATGATTTACCGTTTATGGTACAAAAAATGTCTGAGTTAGTGTTATTTGCTGATGACACGTCACTTATTTTTAAAATAAGGAGACAAGAAAATAATCTTGACGATGCAAATAATGCTCTCTCGCAAGTACTAGATTGGTTCACAGCAAATAATCTGCTGCTAAATTCTAAAAAGACGAAATGTATAAAGTTTTCCTTACCTAACGTACGAGTAGTTGAGAACAACATAGTAATTGGACATGAAAAACTAGAATTTGTAGATGATACTGTATTTCTGGGCATCACCATCGATCCAAAACTACAATGGGGTCCACATATTGTAAAATTAGCACACAGACTTAGCTCTGCAGCATATGCAGTGAAAAGAATTAGGGAACTCACTGACGTTGCAACTGCTAGGCTTGTTTATTTTAGTTACTTCCATAGTATTATGTCCTACGGTATACTACTATGGGGCCGGGCAGCAGACATTGAGACTATCTTCATCTTGCAGAAGAGAGCCATCCGATTTATTTACAAGTTAGGTAGTAGGGATTCGCTAAGAGATTTCTTCAAAGAAACCAACATCTTAACAGTTGCATGTCAATACATTTATGAAAATATTATGTACGTTACAAAAAATATCAAAGACTTCGAAAATGTTGGTGGCCACCATAATGTTAATACTAGAAATAAACATAAATTGTCATTTCCACTATTTAGACTTGCAAAAGTTAACACATCCTTTATGGGGCACTGTATAAGGTTCTACAACAAAATTCCTCAAGATATATTAGAGTTACCTCCAACGCGATTTAAAAAATGTGTTAAGCACATTCTGTGCAAAAAGGCTTACTATAACATCAAGGATTATTTAGAAGACAAAGATGTTTGGCATTAAACAGTAGATTAATATTATTTAAAGGACGATTGTGACTAGTGTTCAACACATTCATGACTAATATTTTAAGTTGAAAACTCTGTTAATTAAGTTAAAACGTGTTTTGAAAAGAATAAATGTGGAGTTTCTTTGTTAGCTTCTTCTCCACATAATCCATTAATTGTGAAACTAACAACTTTGACGTTCATTAAGTAAACATTCTGTTTTTACAATGAATAAAAATATTTGAATTGAATTGAATTGAAATGTATGGAACAGCTGGTATATTTCCTATCTACAGGGTGACTTTGAATTCATTCATTGTATTTTGAGGGAATGTTCTTTTCACTGCGGAAAATCGTATTACTTAATAATTATTAATCAGTAATGGTCCAACCCGTGTGGCGCCGGATTAAGAATAGCATCACTCCATTTCCTTCCGTGGATGTCGTAGAAGGCGACTAAGGAAATCAATTACCAGGAGACGGGTAGCAGCGTCTTCCTGATATTCCAACCGCATACTGCGATCGCCAACCCGCCTGCCAAGCGTGGCGATTATGGCAAAACCCTCATGGTCATGAAAACCACGAAGGAGGCCTATGTCCTGCAGTGGGCGTCGGGTGACTGATGATGATGATGAATGGTCCAACGTATTTGTAAATATTCGTGTTTTCCGACTTTTGTCTCCAAATTCGATGTGGTAGGAAGTACCGTAATGTTTAAGAATGCCTTCTAATAATATGTTATATGTTAAATAGAGTCTGAGGTCCGATACGCGTAAAAAATTAAAAAAACAATTGAGTTGGCCGGCGCCGACCCTAAAACGCTCAAAACATAGTTTTTTGGGTTTTTATAACTTTTTATCCTGATACTGTTTGTTTACGCTTAAGTGAAGTAATTTTGGATAAAAAGAGCTTTTTTTATACGCGTATTTTTTTTTTCAATTTAGCACCATATGTTTCCAAATCAGTCCTCTTAAAATACGGTGAACGAATTCAAAGTTAGCCTGTAGAAGTTTTCCTCATAGTAAAAGTTTTCATATTGACGAGTAGAGCCCCCAATTTCGGATGTATACAGGACATGTATACGTATTATACGTACTTTTTCCTTTGGACGTCCTCAGGCTTCGCTAAGTCAGGATCTTTTATTCCACGGTCGATTTGCTCCGTTTTGAAGAGGATGAAGGGCAATCTAGAAGCCAAAGTAAACGAAAATTGAGTCTTCTAAATGAAGCAGCCTAGTAAGAAGCATGCATGTGATGATTCTGCGCACGTCTCAATGAGGATTTTTCTAAAGCCTAAGTGTAATTCTTACACGTTCTTTTTTGTGAAATCTGAAGAGTAAGAATGATATAATTATGTGTTTACTTAGAGAGATTCTTAATGCCGATGAAGCGAAAGAGGTTGTTTAGGATCGTGGCAAGTGGCAGACCCTACCGGAATACAGGCGTGATTTTATCTATGTATGGCCATTGTAAGTTGCTAGCGCTGGGGTATGAATCACCTCAGACCATCGGCTTTCCTCACAACGTGTTCTTTCACAATTACCGAGTGGTATTACTACAAAAATTTTATTGTACGTAACTTAGAAATATGATTTTCTTACGTGGCACCCAATATAAGCTTCACTTTCGTCTTCTTCCATTCTTTGTCCAATTCCTTTGTAAGTAGCTGGTCTGATCTCTGCAGGGAATTGATAGCGAAGAATTTTTATCTAGACCTACTTGGTATTTCAGGAAGGCCCGGTGAAACTTGATCAATCAACTTAATACAAAATTATTCTATAGATCAATACAAACAACTTATAGAAAAATAAGTTGTTTGTACGAAAGAGCTGATACATTTTTTGATGTTTTGGAGTTAATAAAAGTTGTTTGCATTGATGAGTACAATAATCTCTTTAAGTTTCACCGGAACTTTCTGAAACTCTATAGGTAATTTGTGAATATCAACCAGCCAATGTGCGGCTGGACTGAACTACATCTGTTAAATTCTTTTTGTTGCACTAACCCGTGCTGAGGAGAATTTTTAAAAACCAATTTTAGAGGCTAAAAATTCCACCCGTGCCGGGACTTAAACCCGCGACCTCTGGCTAACCGTGTCAGCGCTCTCCCAACTGAGCTAATGGGCAAGTGCAGGCATCTGCGAAATTTCGAGCCTCTTTACAAACTTTCTTCTTCGTCGCGGGTTCAAGTCCCGGCATGGGTGGAATTTTTAGCCTCTAAGATAGCTAAGGAGGGGCTGAGCTGTAGGCTACCTTCGGGGTCACAGGTGGCGGATAGTGAATGGCCACCAGATATGGTGGTTAGCTGTGAATATAGTGAATAAACAGTCCCCGACCACACAGCGGCAGGGTTACGAGAACGTAGTGGGAAGTCTGGTGGAAAGGACTTACCTAGAAAAAGCTACACAAGTTCAATGAGTACCATGCGACATGGCGAGTAAGTGCCGCCAGTAAATAAGCACATCTATCCCTGTAGTGGGCAGCTGCGCTGGCAGTAGACCTGAGAGTGGAGGTCACGGAGACTGGAACAGTCGAGGGTCACCATTGTTGCCACGGCAACAAACAGCGATGCGGAAGGCAAAGGGAAAACCACCGCATAACATATTCCCAGGATAATCATTATGGCTGAGCACAAAAATACCATGGCCCTCAGTCCCCGGCAGACCTTAGATGGTCAGAGGGTGCTAAGAATCCCCGGGTCAGCCACCAAGATTGCGACATGGAATGCGCAAAGCATGTTTAAGGAGGAGAAGTTTAAGAATGTGGAGAGGGAGTTAATGAGACTCGAAGTTGACATACTGGGGATAAGTGAAGCCAGATGGAAGGGAACCGGTATAGAAACTAGAGAAGAAACCGTTACCTACTACAGTGGTAATGATGAGAAACATCACAGAAATGGAGTTGCAGTCATGATAAAGAAACATTTAAAAGCCACAGTTACTAATTTTCTACCAATATCAGATCGCGTTATGTTGATACAACTGAGAGCTAAACCTATAAACATTAATATCGTACAAATATACGCTCCTACGGCAGATAAAAGTGACAATATTCTAGAAGAGTTTTACAGAGACCTGAAAACCGTGCTTACCAAACTAAAAAAGTCAGAATGCACTATAGTCATGGGTGATTTTAACGCCAAAATCGGTGAGGGTCCCATTCAGGATACTGTCGGACGATATGGTTTGGGCGTGCGCAACGACCGAGGAGACCGTCTTATCCAGTTCTGTCAGGAAGAATCTTTAGTAGTAATGAACACCTACTTTAAACTACCTCCACGTCGTCTATACACTTGGAAATCCCCGGCTGATTCTCCGACAAATATTGTAAGAAATCAGATAGACTTCATACTGGTAAGCAAGAGGTACCGTAACAGTTTCAAATCTGTCAAAACTTATCCGGGTGCTGATATTGGTTCAGATCACAACCCTCTCGTAGGAGTTTTTGGCACCAAACTCAAAAAACTGACACGATCAAAAGCGTGTTCAAGAATTGATTTTTCGAGACTCAGGGATAAGGACACAAAGAGGAAACTTCACTGTGCCCTCCACAACCAATTCCATGAGTTGCAGGAACAAGTCAAACTTCAGATGCCTACAACTAACACAGAAGGGCTATGGACACATATCAAAGATGTTATTATAAACACAGCAAAAAAGACCCTCACAGCTGTTAACGCTGTCAAGTCAAAAGAATGGATAACGGAGGAAATTCTAGATTTAATGACGCAGAGACGACGTGTAAAACATACAGACCAAAAACAATATAAAGATATTCACAAAGAGATAGGACGAAAATGTATAGAGGCCAAGGACATATGGATCAACGACAAATGCACAGAGATAGAAGAGCTACAAGCCAAGCATGATGCCTTTAATATGTTTAAGAAGATAAATGAACTCACAGGGCAGAAAAAGCGACCACCGGCCTCCACTCTTCTAGACAAAGATGGTAATTATGCCATGACTATTGAAGATCGTCTAAGGATATGGAAAGAATATATTGAAGAACTTTTTTACGACCAAAGGGGAAACAAACCACATACAGAAGTAGAATTGACTGGACCACCTATTACAAAAGATGAGGTTTCACACGCAATCAAATCTGCAAAAGCCGGAAAGGCCGTAGGTCCAGATGAGGTCCCCGTAGAAATACTCAAATTGCTAGAATATGAGCAGCTAGACATAATTGTGCACCTCTTCAATGCTATTTACAACTCCGGATTGATTCCTTCAGAGTGGCTTCATTCCACCTTTATTACTCTGCCAAAAATCAGCACCGCGAAACGTTGCAATGAATACCGCACAATATCATTAATGAGCCATGTCCTGAAAATCTTCTTAAAGGTTATTCATAAAAGAATATACCGGAAGTGTGAAGAAAACATTTCAGAGACACAGTTTGGGTTTAGAAATGGTTATGGAACTCGGGATGCACTATTTGGTTATAAGGTGCTGATGCAACGCTGCTGGGATATGGACAGATGTGTATACGTTTGTTTCGTTGATTATGAGAAGGCATTTGACCGTGTAAAACACAATAAATTAGTACAGATCCTAGAAAGAATAGGCCTTGACTCCAAAGACGTGTCTATAATAAAAAATCTGTACTGGCAGCAGACAGCCAATGTACGCGTGGAACATGAACTCACTGCTGACGTAGAAATATTGCGAGGAGTGCGACAAGGGTGTATATTATCGCCGTTGCTGTTCAACGTCTACGCTGAAGAGATTTTCTCAGAGGCCCTGGAAGATGCAACCGAAGGGATTGTTGTAAACGGGAGGCCCCTTACCAACATTCGATATGCAGATGATACCATCTTGTTAGCAAGCTCGATGCACGATCTGCAACAGCTGCTCAATCGAGTTGAATCGATCAGTGCTCTCAACGGTCTAAACATTAATATAAAGAAGACCAAATACATGATCGTAGGCCGCACTCCACAGTCTTCTGCTGTACTCAGCGTTAAGAACCAACCGCTAGAGAGGGTCCGTTCGTACAAATATCTTGGATGTATGGTAAACGACCAAGAAGACCAAAGTACAGAAGTTAAATGCCGCATAGAACAAGCCAGGAGCGCTTTCATCAAAATGACTCACCTTCTTTGTAACCGGAATATCAAACTCTCTACCAGATGCCGTTTGGTGCGGTGTTACATATTTTCGGTCCTCCTATATGGAGTAGAAGCTTGGACTCTAACCCAGACTTTAAGTAAACGGTTAGAAGCGTTCGAAATGTGGGTATATAGAAGAATGCTGAAAATATCATGGACAGATAGAGTAACTAATGACACGGTTTTGCAAAGAATGAATAAGGAATTAGAGCTCTTAAAGACCATAAAACAGAGAAAACTACAATACTTTGGTCATATCATGCGCAGTAACAAGTATACTCTGTTGCAACTCATTCTGCAAGGCAAAATCCAGGGACGACGGAGACCTGGCCGCAGAAAAACATCGTGGCTCCAAAATCTTGCAGAGTGGTATAACACTACAAAGATGGAACTCTTCCGAGCCGCAACATCACGGGCCAAAATAGCCACAATGATAGCCGACCTCCGATAGGAGATGGCACCAAAAGAAGAAGAAGAAGATAGCTTTTTAAAATTAACTACATCTGGTTAAAAAAAATATGCCAAGATCTAAAGTGTAATGTTCAGCCCAGCGCCTGCCACATCTGCCATAGCCAAGCCAGACCAGCCGTGACGTCAGCAATTATGTGACCGGCCGACCGGTTGCCAGGTCGCGATCGAGGTGGCAACGCCGCCCGTAGCAACGCCTGCCTATTTAAGCCGTGCTTCCGTTTGCTGTCTTTCTGTGCTGGTTATTTTGTAAGCCGAAGCACTGCCGGAATATTTACTGATTTGCTTACTTTGTCGTTCGAGTCTATCTACTGCGCTTCGGGAGCTTAAAGGGAGCTTTCAACAGGTTGTGGAGCATGGAACCATACTCACAGCATGTAGAAGCCGCATGTACAGTTTAAAGTTGGCGCGCCGGATGCTGTTCAGAGCCTTCTGTCGACTCTTGCACTTGAACTCGTTCATTCGTTGAGTCGTTTTGTTGTTTTTCCTCCAGCAGTCTACGAAACCCTGAAGAAAGACAATATACGTATAGCTACCGACCTTCTGCTTATTTGTCTGTTATTTACTTTTCGTTTATAATAATAATGATGTGATGAAGCGTAATGTCATCCTGTTTAGATCATGTAAAGGAAATCAAATCATGATGGTGGATAGCACGCTAGTCGAGAAGAGCGCCTATGGGATACATAAGAATCGGAAGTGAAAGAGAAAGAAGAAAACACATTCTCGTGCATACGAGGTCCAACGAAACTCAGTTTTTATTAGGAGATCTATCTACTTCTACTTGTCGATTCAATTGCCAGAAAGCTATGGACGTGATTGGCAGGGGATCGAGATTCCCCTAGCTTCAAAGGGAAAAGGACTGCCCAGCAGAAAGCTGTGTTCATGGACTAGAGTGATAGATTTTTAATAGGCGTAAAGTCATGTTATATTGGCGGGTAAATAGCTAAGGGTCTGTTCAGAGAGACCATGCGACAGTTACACGATAGCGACAAAAATATCGCTCATTTTATGAAAGCGGCAGTCGCTTGAAGCCGCACGTGTGGTTTGTGGGAATGAATTACAATGTTTTCATACTTCCATTCCCAGCGTTGTTTTTGCCGCTGCGCTGTGGTCGTCGCATGGTTTATCTGCATACCCCTTTCTTCTGTATCATGTTGATACGCTTCAGCAGGTCCTTGTTGACGAGCATATTCTCTTCGAGCTTGAAGGCGTACGCGTTGAGCCTTCGCGGCTTCAGGTACAGCTCGGGGAACAGCGGCGGCGGCTTCGAGTCTATCCTAGCCGTCTCAATTTGTAACTGTTGGGAGACGAGAATAGGATGACAGGCGCAAAGTTGGTTGTTTCGTTAATATAATACAATACAATACAAAAAACTTTATTGTCATAAAGGTGTAGATAGATAATGCCTGGACCCCAAACTAAAAACAGATACGGATACGGTGAACTATTGATTGTTAAATCGTTGTTCGAACGTTGTTGAATAAACGCAATATTCGTACATGAGATTGTTTGAATAACTATCGCCATTACCAGTTTGAATATGTCTTTGTCTGGTCCAGCTTTGTCTTTGATCCTTTCATTTAGCTCGATATCGTTTTTATGGTATTGGAGAGTGATGGTGGTGCGACTCTATCTCGCTGTATCGAGATATTCGCTCATGCAAAGAGAGCTTAAAAAAACTTCGTGCTATAAAATCAAACCGAATATTTTGCACTACTTTTATCCTTCTAGTGGCCTCTTATATCTATTGCCTATTGCTGGATCTCACCTGCCTTCGATGAGCACACCACATGTGGTACCACCACACAGGCAGCAGGACGAACCTTGGCGGCTGAAAGAAGAAAGAAAGGTATGACCATCAAGAAAGGCTTATCGGTAGCTTCTAGGAGCTACAATAAGGCCGTTGGTTGTACTTTGCACCTCTGTAAATGTTTTTTTTTTTTTTTATTGGTATAAAGCCTATTTCTACCTTAGTTCAATCAAGAGCTATTTGATTGAGAGAATTTTAATAGACATTGTTTCAGCTTCTTTTTCTTTCCCAATTTCGATAAAATTTTCACGTTTCCGAAGTGTCAAAATGTGTATGTGTTGGTTAAATCGGAAGAATCCATTCAGTGGAGAAGTCACATAGTAGCACCTCAAATCTGCAAAAATATATGCAAAAAAAGTGTCACTTTGAACTTCACCATCTCCTAAGAAGTCGATTTCCCAGGGAAAGTCCGTAAAGACGCAAAGAAAACGTGGGTTTCGGAAAGAGCGATAGTTAATGAAAAAGTACCTGCTCGTTATAGTTCCTTCCGTCTGTCCATAGTTCTTTCTATCTAGTGTAAGGGACGTAGCCGTATTTTCCTATGTTTAACTATGGATTGTAGACATACTCACATTTATGTTCAATCTGGTCACATTGTCAATCAGTTAGCATTAATACAGTAAATAAATAACGAAATAAAATATAGTTAACAAGATATTAAAAATATAGTCGAGTAATTTACTCCATAAAAATTACAACCACGTCCTTCCCGCCAAAAACAACAAGCCAAGATGGCGCTCCCGTTCTTTTTTATAGTGGCAACGTCATCAAACATGAAGGTTTCATACCTTCATGTTTACCTTCATGGTCAAGTAAATCTCAAAATTGGTCAAATTGAATAAGTAATTACTGATAAGTTATTTTATGAATACAGTTTTGGGTAACCACTATTAATGGGTAGGTGTTAAAGTTATAAGGTATCGCTGACACTGAAGTACACTTACACATGGCTTGTACTTTGGCTTGGGCAGAAGGACCATGTCGGTGGGAGGGCCTCGCCGGGTGGCCTGGATGCTGTCAAACAGCTTGTCGCACTCCTGCTCCCGTAGCGGATGCATTCTGAGTTTACTGCTGGGCTAACTGCGGATTAAAGGGAATTAGATCAGCAGTAGTAGACGGCTAGAAGAAATGAATGTTTTCACTTTACTCTGTATCAGAAGAATGTATGAATGGATATGTGTAATTTTTCTTTTTTTATTTTCTTCATATTTAAGTTGCAGTTTATTCATGAGTTAGTGTTTTCAGTAAAGTTCCGTTAAATAAATGTTTTATCTATCTCTCTGTCTAGAAAAGTTTTTTAGAAGTAAACACGCAATTTTAACACTTAAGGAAACCCGCTTTTTTAAACAAGTATAGTACCATCAGATTGATTTGGGGAATAAATATGGCAACGCTTTAATTTTCTTCAGCTAGTTCCTTTTATATTCGCACGCACCAGTACGGATAGTAATATGGCGTAAGGGGTAAATTGTCAAACTGATCTATGATTTGTGGAAAGAAAACCAGGGAAAAATGACAGAATTTCTTTAGTTTATTTTCGAATTACTGCATAGCATAGAACAGTTATCCTCATGAAACAAAATGCGTAAAATGTTTTCAATCAACCCACCAACTTTATTGCTTTTTATCCAATGCAGAAATATATTAACAAAAATAATTGAGGTAATAATTTAAACCACCTTGCACGGCGGTTTTTTTCTCAAACAAAAGTGATAAAATTTAAATACCTACGTTGTCTTTTTTTTAAATTAAAGTATAATCCTTTTAAAAAATTATTTACTTGTCATTTTTTATTATTATTGTATGGAGTACCTACTCTATAGTTAAAAAAGGAGGATAACTCTTTTTTGATGTTATTAAAAACTGTTGTAATTAATTTTTCAAAAACCTATTTATAGGCTAAAAATTCCACCCATGCCGGGACCTGAACCCGCGACCTCTGGCTAACCGTGCCATTACTCTCCCAACTGAGCTAATGGGCAAGTGCAGACATCAGTGAAATTTCGAGCCTCTTTACAAACTTACTTTTTCACCTAATCAATCAATCGCGATCCAAAGTAGGTATTTGGTATTATCGCGCTGATTGGTTTGTTCACAATTTTATCTAGCACAAGTACTCCATATAAATATTCCTCAAACGCTGTTTAAATAGTCTGTGGTAAAGTCTTTCCCTTTGCCAGTGGAGGATATTTTAGTGTGTTTTTTAAATAACACCGAATATGTGTATTTCCATTAAACTATGATACGATAAATAATCTCAGTACAACGGGGGCTTTATTCTCATAAGTCCATCATAGACTTTGTTGTCTTTAAAAAAAAGGCCATCAGTGATTGTCACTTACTTAGTAAATAAAAACTCCAGCAGCGGTCTTCTGATATTGTAAGAGCTCGGCGCACTGACAGCGATTTGAAAAAGACTGCGATTCTTAAGTAATTTAGAAACTACAATTTTCCCCGTCTTTTGCTAATAGCATGAACCCTGATCCCTAAAAGCTAGCCACAAAAACCTGGCTCTTCCTCAAAACATTAGAATATTGGAAAGACCCGATTGCCCCAACCAATTATAACTAGGGATTTTATGCTATGGAAACTTTTCTCATAATGCAGTATTTAGAAAGTTGTGGGTATTTCTATATATGTAGATATCCTGTCCAAACAAAAGTAAAAATAAAACTTAAACATAGCAAAAAAATATGGAAAGTTGACAATTGTCAAGAATTGAGAGAAGAATAGAATAAGAATAGAATAACTTCCACACAACACCACAGAGAAAATAATCACTACACAACACAAGCACTCTTCAACAGACTCTTTTTTCTTTTCTAGAAAAAGAAAGAATTAAGAGACTGACCTCCATGGTACCGTGAAGGTTAGTCTAAACTTTACTCATTTTGGTGTTTTTTTTAGTTTAGCCACCGTGCAAGATCTACTTGGTTTTAGTGAAAACCTTCATTCTCACTGATTTTTAATTTAACGTGTTTCAAAACTTCTTAGCTGTATTTCTGCCCTGTAAGCTAATCTGTCAAATTCAGAATCTGCTATATACATAATACTAGGTATATGATCTGTGGCCATATACGTACCGAACAAGGGGAAAAAATAGAAAATTTACGAAAAGGAATCGCGAAACAAAGGAATCGCGGCGCAGAGAACGCAGCGCAGTGAGACTGCGTTATGTTGAGAATGATTGAGGACAAATGATATGGGTGTTACGGGTGCGGATACACGGAGGTGGCAGATTGGCTGATGCCCATTGTGTAGAATTTACCTACCAGTGATTATACAAAAACAAACAAAGTGAAACAAAATCTTGCATAAAAAATATAAATAGATAAAAAATACAACAAGGAAATAATTAATAAAGTGCAATAAAGTAAATAATAACGATATAAATCACTACTACTATGTGGAATATCTATCACATTATGTTGGTAAGCAAGCATCAGCAAGAACTCCTGATTTGTATTGCTTCTGGTAAAGATTTTGTTACTCTTGCAGGATCACGCTTTGTAATACTTTGTTACTTTGGCAGGACTACGCTCTATAAGACCTTACCACTCTGGCAGGGTAACGCTTTGTAAGACTTTGTTACTCTTGTAGGATTATGCTGTGTAAGTCTTGTTCACTCTTGCAGGATAACGCATTGTAAGACTTTGTTACTCTTGTAGGATCATGCTCCGTAAGTCTTGTTCGCTCTTGCAGGATAACGCTTTGTAAGACTTTGTTACTCTTATAGGATCATGCTCCGTAAGTCTTGTTCACTCTTGCAGTATGACATTTTTGAAGATTTTGTCACTCTCACGCTTTGTAAGACTGACACTCTTTCAGGTTAACGCTTTGTGAGACTTGGTCACTTGTGCAGGATCACGTTTCGTAGGAGACGGTACCTACCTACTTATATCGACTCAAGAGTCAGCCGCGAGCCGCGTTTTTACTAGAAGCTGTAAAAATAAAACGTATTTAATTAAACATAACGATATTGATGTCGACAGTTACCATAAAATTATTACGGCCAACCAAACTAAAATTGAACTTAAAAGCACGACATCAGGTCAAGGATATTAAACCTACCTAGGATGCAAAGATCAAAACGTTATTGACAGCCAATATGAAGTGAACTTACTTCATATTACTTATACTTCTGCTAAGTGACGATTATTGCATCGCGGAAAGACGTCTGGGAAATTCGACGGTGTTCGCTATCCCCGCCCTGAAAAAGAGTATAAAAAAATCATACGAGTCGAATTTAGAACCTCCTCCTTTTTTAAAGTCGGTTAACTAGTTGATCCCTTCCTTACCCGTAGCACAACCGTGTGACACTACTAGTATTATTATTGTTATTATTATTAAATCCTTTATTGCATATAAAACAGACAGTTTTGCACATAGGCGAGCTTAATGCTACTTAGCATTATCTACCAGCTAGCCTAAGTTTTGATGAGAACATTATCAGGTATTGCAACTTACTTAAGCAGTGTCAAAGGGACATTTATAATCCCAGTGAAACAACCAGCGATGCCATTAGTGCTGCTGCTGCAGTAGGGGAACTGCTATTATCGTTAGCACGTATCACCAATGAGGTTTGTTATCAAGAAGCATTCCTTAAGGCACTACTAGTAGCGTCACGTGGTCGTGCTACGGGTAAGAATGGCGTTGATCGAAGCGAATTCACGTACCTACTATAAAATAGAGTACTTAGTTAACAGAAAGCCATAGCACAGTGGTTCTATTTTTTTTTAAGTAACCTCCATAACATGGATGTCCCACTGCAGGGCAAAGGCCTCCCTCCTTTTGAACCAATATTTTCTCCCTTTCACCTCTGACCATTCCAGCAAGAATTTGTCAAGATAACCGCCATCGTCTTTTCGTCCGCCCCCGTTTGCCACGGCCACCGCGGGCTACCCACTCGTTGACAACTTGGCAAGTCTCGCCCACCTGTTCGACTGTATGCTGTATGCGGCTTATAAGGCCGGCCCAGTTCCACTTTTTGGTGGTCTCAATCTCAATACTCACATCTGCTATGCGCATTTTGGAGTGCAATATGGTATAATATAAAACTAGATGACCTCCGTAAGGTTGGTTTTAGTAGCAATACCACACGCTAATTGTGAAGGAAAACATCGTGAGGAAACCTGAGCGTCTGAGCTATTCACATACCTCAGCGCTTGAAATCGCCAATCCGCGTTGGGCGCGCGTGGTGATTAAGCCCATACTCTCTCCTTGAGAGAAGGCCTGTGCCCTACAGTGGGACGCATATAGGCTGATTATGCGAGATGACCCCCCCATGAACTTCGTATCACCTACATCTATGATTTTTTTTGTTTGTTCTGTTACACTGGCCCGGACTTCTACAAATATAAAATTGTAAAAAAAGAAACTGGTTCAGTCGTTCTCTAGTTTTAGCGAGACTAACGAGTAGCAACTCATTTTTATATATAAGAGAAAGAGAAGATTAAAAAGGGACTAAAGCCTTGTGAGAAGTTTCAATGAGAAGATAACTAGAGAACTAGAGAAGGCCTCTTCACGTTCACGCCAACATACAAGGTTTCATTTTCCTACCACAAAGTTCATATTATAAATCAATGTTATTTACTTGACACGGCCGGAACGAGTGATAAGGCCACAGCGCTTGATGATGACGTCGACCATAGGTGTCCCGAGAGGGAGACCAAGCGCGCTGATACGCTCCAGAAACTGGGTCGGTCCACCTGTTATCTGCCGACAGATTATTGTACAGACACATCAACCTTTACATCTGTGCACTCTAGTGAGTTACGTTATGGGCGCCTTTGCAACATATAAATGCAAGTGATGAGATGCCGACGGTACGCTGGGAAATAACCCCTTTCGCTCCACATGGTCCGGATTTTCTCTGTGGTCCGGTCGGCTTGTCGGATCGATCGGACGATGAATTTGTTTATTTACTGTTGGTTTGTTTGATCGAACTCTAAGTTCTCGTAGTCTACTGTGGTCACCCTGTCGGTCACGACGCGAAGTTGACAAAAGCCAGTGCGTGCCGTTTCTTAATTCTTACCGACCTCATTTAAAGGAGAAGATTGTTAATTCATCCGTATATTTTTTATGTTTGTTCAGCGATAATGTTTTACCACGTTCTCTGAATTTTTTTGTTAGAAAGGACTCTGGAGGTCCAGGGTGGTCTGATATAAATATGGTCAAGTTCTGTTGATAAGATCCAAGAGAATGTCATCGACCTCTTCTTATTAGTGCGCGATTTTCTTGAAGTCGGTTATTTATTGTTAAAAAAGTAGTTATACCGCCGTCGTACTTGATTTGCCCAAATAGCATCAGTCTGGGTGTATTTATATGTTTGTGATGCCCTTGCCTGGTTACCATAGCACAGGGTTTCCTAGTTTGGAACCAGATCAAGTGATTGTATTGCGTAGAAATTATTGTATTATTAATGTATATTACTAACCCTACCAAAGACCACGCCTTTCCCGTCAAACTGGGGCAACGGCTTGAAGACGATATAGAATTGACCGCAGACGTAGTTCTCTTTCGACACCGCCATTGAAAGAATTCCTGAAACATTTAAATGAAGTGTAAATTCATACATCGAGCGAATGTGGGTGGAAGGGCCGGTAAGGGACGACCTAGGCGGACATACTTCGACCAAATAGGGGATGTATTAGCAAAGAGCGAGACAAAAAGTTCCCGAAACCGGCGTGCGTGCATGCAACGACTAATGAATGTTGAGGAAGCGAAAGTGATGTCTCAGGATCGTGGCAATTGGCAGTGCCTGGTCTCTGCCTACCCCTCTGGGATACAGGCGTGAGTTTATGTATGTATGTATGTAACACTATGTTGTGATATATTTAAGTTCACCCTGAATGGATCACTGTGCCCCAAGATAAAATTTAATTTAGTTTGGGGTTCAGAGGTACTTTATATATTGTTAATTTTTGTTCAGCTCAATAAACATTTATCATTTTTTTTCGTGTCTGTGTATTTAAATGAAGTATTTTTTTAAATTAAAATATATACAACAACTTCACAGGGACGGATAGAGGACAATTGGTGATTAGAGTAGATTGGGTAAAATCTAAACTTCTGATTGAATTAAAAGTTGAACTAATAGAAAAAAATAAAATTTTAATCTGGATTAGTGATCACGGTGGTGGTTAGTTATCTGGTCTTATTAATAAACTGGTGACAAGCACACTCCGGTGGTTGGCAGAACGGTTGCCTTCCATTCGAGAGGACGTGGCTTCGTCTGTGAAGGAAAGCATCGTGACGAATCTGAGTGCCGGAGGTGTTCACATACCTCAGCGCTTGAAATTTCCAATCAGTGGTGAGCCTGCGAGGGTGTGTAAGCCCTCATACTCTCTGAGAAAATGCCTGTGCTCTACAGTAGAACGTGTAAGAACCCTTGTAAGAACACTTAATTCGTTTTACATTTTCTTTGTAATTGCACCATCTCGTAAAACATTGCAGTAAATTGTCACCTGGTACGGAATGTTTCAATGTGAAGTTCTCAGCTTTCATAGGTTCACTCTCGGGGTCAGGATTGGGGTTATAATGGCCGTACCCATTGTTCATAGTAACGTCGCCACCCAGGCAGAACAAATCTGGCACTATCCTGTTGGGACCAAAATATACAGTGAACGAAAACGGTGGCAAACGCATTTGCGCGCACATCACGGATATTGGTTGACTTGCTTACTCAATGGAGAACTTACATTAAAAAATGTTTTAATATAATAGAAGAGGCCATGTTAAGAGATAATAGATATGGTAATTTTTTTTTCTCTACGACCAATACTTGATATTATGAAATATAACCTGTCAAAAAGTCAATATAGTCTTTTGGTACAAATACGCGCCACAAAAATCGGGTCCAAACTATGACGTCTCAACTCGCACGTAACGCCTAATAATGTAAAGCGTTTATCGATGTTAAAATTATGTTCCTATGCATCTAACATTCACTAAAGAAACTAAATGTACTAAATTAAGCTAAATAAAGTAAACTAAATTATCATACAGTCGCACACACATGGGCAGATAAATCACATACTCACATGCCCGCATATACACACATACACACACAGCAATACACACACATAAAAACACACACACACACACACAACACGCGCGCGCACACACACACACACACACACACACACATACACACACACACACACACACACACACACGCACACACGTACACACACTCACAATATAAATTGACCTCAAGACTGATTGTTTTATTAATTGCTGTTTGATCAATCACTGCCTTGTTTCTTTTATCAGAGTTTAATATAATTTTATTTATTCCACTTCAAAGTATAGGCGTGTCCAAACTACAGACGCTCCCACACAACAGCTCTGTGAGTAGGAAATGACTGAAAACCAGCGCTACACACTTTAACAAGCGTGATAGCACCAGCTGAGTCATTCCCTTTTGCCTCACTAAACTAGTTATATGTAACAAATAATGTGTTTAAGTATTTACTTTAAGCTAGATTGTGAATGGCAATAAACTTATTTTATTCTTATTCTAAATCTAATAAGTATTTTTATTATTGGAGTAACTTTATTTTTTACTTTATATGATCCCAAAAACCCCGTGTTCACACACAAGACGTCGGCGGCGGCGGCGGCGGCGGGGGGAGCAGGGGAGCGGCGCCCGCGCCTCCGCACCGCGCGGCGGCGTCCATCACTTCCACTTTTTTGATTGTCGCGAACGCACATCTAACTCTTGTACCTATCATAGCGACCTATTAAACCAGCTTATCTAATTACAGTCCACTTATATTACTCTAACGACCTGGCCTACCTATGGTCCTTCTTCGCATCAAAATAAAAGTTAGATACGAAAAACGCGTCGCGCCGCATCTTAAAGTCAAGTCAACTCAGCGAGCTCGGAATTCAGCTAGCCGTCACTCAGCGGCTAACGCTTCAGCGAGGGTAGCATCGACTAGCATCCGGCAGCAACGCAACGGCTGCAACCAGCAGCAGCAACACAGCCAAGCAGCAGCATCAACGGCATCAGCAACAGTCATGATAACGGACGAAAAAAGGGTTTGGTAGCAGCAGTTGTGAGTTCGACCAATTATTCGTCTCCTCTGACACCAGTATCTCTCATTCATGTTCATTTTCGCTCTTGCATATCAGTGACCCAGTAAAATTTCATCATTCCAATCATCTTTCGCACAGAAATTCAACAAATCATCCTTACGCAACTTTTTTGCATCTTACCCGTTTTATCACATTCATCCACAAAATACAATTGAATTTAGCTTAAATCATTAAATAGCCCCCCACAACAAAAGCGTCTTGTACGTTAATCATTTTCTAATACCTACACCCAATTACACTTGCGCTTCAGCATATCTACTACGCCTTGTTCTGCGGGCGCGTGGAGTCGGCCGCGAGTAGGTAATTACCTACATTGGTGATTACGTGATTATCGCGCGGCTTACCTGCTTTCTTAAAATTTAAGTATTATTTTAATTTCACAAGTCAATTAAGAACATGTCTGTCGCCGACGACTCGGAGCATCTAAACACTTATAAAAGAAGACGAGCAATGCACAAAGGAAAGGTCACCATTTTCAAAAATTATCTCGATTCATTAGTGTCCAAAAAGCTCAATACCTTGCCAGAAATTGATCTTTTACAGTTAAAAAACCGTCTAGAAACTTACAAAACGCTTGCAAACTCCTTTGATGAAAATCAGACCTTGATCGATGAAATTGTTGGCATTTCAGATGAGCAGCTGAGGGAACGGGAGCAATTTGAATCCGAGTATCAAAATCAACTTGCCCTTGCCATGCAGCTGATACGAGACAATGAATCGACCAGCGTCGACGGGTCTGTACTAACAATTCCAGATGCAAGCACGACAAAAGCCTTCATAAAATTACCAACCATTGACCTTCCACGGTTCACAGGTGAATATCACAATTGGCTCGAATTCAGAGACACTTTCGAATCACTCATTCATAAAAATACAAACATAGACAACATACAAAAATTCCATTATTTGCGCGCGTCTTTGCAAGGTGAGGCCTCTCAAATCATAAAATCATTAGAAATGTCATCAGACAATTACCGAGTTGCATGGGAACTTATCACTGACCGTTACAACAACACGCGTCAGTTGGTAAGCAACCATGTACACGCATTGTTTAACATAAACATGATACAGAAGGAATCTGCAGCGTCGCTCAGGCAACTGCTTGATACAGTCAACAAAAACCTCAGAGCCCTAGAAAATCTAGGTGAAACTACAGAGTACTGGGATACTTTGATAATTTATCTCGTATCAAGTAAGTTGGACTCAGTGACGCTCAGATACTGGGAAGAATTTAAAAACACACTTCAAAAAATGCCTACTCTTCATGATTTGAGAACTTACCTCAAAGATCGCGCTGATCTTTTACAAAACCTAGAAGAAAGCAAGCAGAACATTCTCAAATCAGAATTTAAATCACACAAACAAAATACACAATACACAAATACACACACAAGCACATCTCGCTTTCCAAGCTGTTTAATTTGCAAAGCGCCACATTATTTGTTTTCGTGTCCAATTTTCAAGCAAATGCCTGTCGAAAAAAGAATCGAAAAGGTTTCCAAGTTAAATATTTGCTCAAATTGTTTGCATCAAGGCCATGAAACCAAATCATGTCGCGGCGGTACCTGTAAGTACTGTACACAAAAACATAACACCATGCTTCATTTAGAACAACCAAAAGGATCACATACAACACTCACAAGTACACAGCATACATCAGTATTGTTATCAACCACCCTAGTTCATGTCATTGGCAGCGGTGGCGAATTACACACAGCAAGAGCGTTACTCGATAATGGCAGTACATCTTGCTATATCACAAAAGATTTATGTACAAAGCTAAATATTCCGTTAGAACCCGTTAACGGCTCAGTTACGGGCATCAATCATCAACACACAAACATTTCACATCGCACAAATATTCAAATAAAATCATTACACAATTCATACACAATCAACTCATCATGCCTGGTCCTTGAAAAAATTTCTAGCTCAATACCCAGCATGCGCATACAAACAGAAGGTATAAATCTACCTAAACACTTAAAACTCGCCGATCCACAATTCCACGAACCAGCACCGATCGATTTGCTACTTGGCGCAAATATTTTTTGGCAAATAATTGGCAGTGGTCGAATTCAGTTAGGTAAACAATTACCTACGTTACAGGAGACTGAATTCGGCTGGCTAGTTTCAGGATGCACTCCACTCACAAACAACCACACAAAGAACGATTGTTTTTTCACACACAACGACAATTCCGATCAATTAACGCGCTTCTGGGAGTTAGATAGTATGTCTACCTCTCAGATCAATGACCCGTGTGAGTCGGATGCATGCGAGGTTATTTTCAAAGAAACGACCACAAGACAAAGCGACGGCAGGTTTGTGGTCACTATCCCTTTAAAAAAATCACCGGAATGTTTAGGCGACTCATATTTTCAAGCAAAAAGGAGATTTCTATCCATAGAACATCGCATGAATTCAGATCCCGAATACAAAAAGCAGTATTGTGATTTTATTACAGAATACATAGAACTCGGTCACATGACCCCAAACAACACACACACTGACATACAGTCAAACATACCCCTCACACCCACGTACTATTTGCCACACCATGGTATTATACGTGAATCAAGTAGTACAACAAAATTCAGATCAGTATTCGATGGCTCTGCTAAAACATCAACAAAAGTATCGCTTAATGATTTGCAAATGGTGGGTCCCGTTGTTCAGGATGATCTAATTTCCATCCTAATCCGTTTCCGGCAACACAAATACATTATATCAGCCGACATAGAAAAAATGTTTAGGCAAATAGCAATTGTTGAGCAACAGAGACCCTTACAGCAGATCTTATGGCGATATAATTCATCAGAACCTATACAAACATACACACTTAACACAGTCACCTACGGAACGGCATCCGCGCCTTTCCTTGCTACACGGTGTATCAAACAAGTAGGCTTAGATTGCCTAGAAAAAACAACACACGGGAAAACCAACAACACGGATAGTTACGATCACAAACTTGTTTCAGAGGTCATATTGCATGATTTTTATTGCGACGACCTTTTGTCAGGTTCAGATGACGAATCAAGTCTACTTAAAATTGCTGAAGGGGTCTACAGCGAACTTAAAAACTATCAATTTCCTCTGAGGAAATGGTTGTCAAATTGTCCAACAGTTTTGGAAAAACTAGGATTTTCAAATCTACCACAAACAACAATAAATCTCAGCACAAACGATCCCTCAAAAACTTTAGGTATCTACTGGGATATTCACAAAGACACCATGTCTTACTCAGTTCATTTGAACAACTCACAAAAAACAATCACAAAACGCACTATTTTGTCTGCAATAGGACACATTTTTGACCCACTAGGTCTCATTAGCCCTTGTGTACTCGAGGCAAAATTAATCATGCAACAAATGTGGCTCAGTAATATAAACTGGGATAGCGAAATACCGGTTTCAATGCAAATACAATGGGCGAGATTCATCCAGTCGTTATCTCTTATCAATCAGCTGGTCATTCCTCGCCGCGCATTCTATGAATCACCGGGCCGCACTGAACTTCATGTTTTTTGCGACGCATCAAAACAAGCTTACGGTGCATGTATATATGTACGCAGCTATAACTCAGACGGTAGCATCAATGTACACCTACTAATAGCAAAGGGCAGAGTCGCACCATTAAAAACATTAACAGTTCCGCGACTAGAACTGTGCGCCGCTTTCACAGGCATTACTTTATGTAAAAAGGTACTCAGTTCCCTACGAAACAACAGTGTCAATCCTAAATGCTATTATTGGAGTGATTCAATTATCGTTTTGTCGTGGATAAATTCTCAAACACACAAGTTACAATCATTTGTCAAGCACAAAATCACAGACATACTAAAACACAGTCAGCCTCAATCATGGTACTATGTACCTACCAAACAAAACCCAGCAGACACGATAACAAAATGCACTAATGCGCAACAGCTAATAAATTCAACACTATGGTTTACAGGACCGGATTTCCTGAAAAGTAATGACAAAAACAGCTGGCCTGAGCAACCTGGGCATCTTAGCACATCAGAACTTCCAGAAATCCGGTCACAATCACATTTCACACACACAGACAATCATTCCTTTATTTACAATTACTCAAATTTTACCAAGCTTACACGCATCGTCGCATTCATTCTACGATTTATTCATCACACAAAAAACAAACAAAAAAAACCTCTTACACAAAAACTAACAAAGCAATGCATACCCTTGTCTGCTATAGAACTTAACCAGGCTAGACACAAATTAGCAAGAATAGTACAACAAGCTTTATTTCCTGAGGAGTACGCATTACTTTCTCATAACAAAAAATTACCCGCAGCTCACAAATTAAATTCACTTAACCCATTCATGGACGACAATAATCTCATTCGTGTGGGCGGAAGGTTAGCCAACTCGCCATTCAATTACGATAGAAAATTCCCAATTCTACTGCATCCAGATCATCACATTACCAAGATCATATTTTCCACATATCATTTGACACTTTTACACGCCGGCCCACAACTACTACTCTCACACATACGTCAACTATACTGGCCAGTTTCAGGTCGTAATTTAGCACGAAAAACTACACAATCCTGTGTCACTTGCAAACGGTTCCAAGGAAAAACAGTAACTCCATTAATGGGACAGCTGCCTGAGAAGAGACTGCACGCAAATTTTGTATTTAGTGACGTAGGAGTAGACTATGCCGGGCCAATTATGATTAATAACCGAAAAGGGCGTGGAAGTGTTTTAGTCAAATCATATATCTGCATATTTGTTTGTTTTGCAGTCAAAGCAGTGCATCTGGAGTTGGTCACAGACATGACGACAGAATCTTACATATCAGCAATCAACCGATTCATATCTCGTAGAGGCAAACCTAATAACCTGTACTCTGATAACGGAAGAAACCTAGTGGGAGCTGCTCGCGTGATCAAAAATTTCTTAAAACAAAACAGCGACTCAATTTTCAGTTTCACCGCAGAACAAGGCATTTCTTTTCATTTCATTCCCCCTTACACACCTCATTTCGGAGGTTTATGGGAAAGCACAGTAAAATCAGTTAAATATCACCTAAAAAGAGTATTAGGCTTAGCAAATCTCACATACGAAGAAATGTATACCTTACTTGTCCAAATAGAAGGCATACTAAATTCGAGGCCTTTGACGCCTCTTTCATCCGATCCTTCTGATCTTTCAGCTCTCACCCCATTCCATTTTCTAATTGGTCGAACTCTAACAGTGCTACCTCACCCACAGATGTCCGACTGCGACCCAGCACGGCTGCCAAGGCATCAAAGAGTCGAATTGCTAAGACAGCACTTTTGGAGACGATTTAACGTGGAGTATATTTCCCAGTTACACCAAAGAACGAGATGGCAACGTTCGAACGGGGCGCTGACGGAGGGCTCCCTGGTCATCGTGAAAGATGAGGCGCTTCCTGCGGCACAGTGGCCACTTGGACGTATAATCAAACTTTACCCTGGACCCGACGGGGAAGCACGAGTGGCGGACATCAAAGTTCAATCAGGGACGATCAGAAGGGCTTTTCACAAAATATGCCCGCTACTAGACGAATCATCAGATTAAGTAGCTCATCTTCATCATCAGCACCACAATCATCACAATCTTCATCGCTGGCCCGGGAATATGTTCACACACAAGACGTCGGCGGCGGCGGCGGCGGCGGGGGGAGCAGGGGAGCGGCGCCCGCGCCTCCGCACCGCGCGGCGGCGTCCATCACTTCCACTTTTTTGATTGTCGCGAACGCACATCTAACTCTTGTACCTATCATAGCGACCTATTAAACCAGCTTATCTAATTACAGTCCACTTATATTACTCTAACGACCTGGCCTACCTACCCCGAAAAAATATTTTTATTTATTTAAGGCTAAACTGCCTTAAACTTAACTTAATAAACATATTGCGAGAAAATGTTACCTAAAGAACTTTGTCCTGGTATAGGCGTGGCCAGTTTCGGCGTTGCCTTTCACGAGCTCCAGAAACAGTTGACAGGTCTTCGGCACGATGTCTGTGAACAGCTCCACGGTCACTTGGCCTATTTTCGCGCCGGGTCTCACGCGGATGTCCAGGTGGACCCTGGTGGGTTAATGATTTATGGGGGAAGATGTCCTTTGGATTATTAGGGGAACATATTGGATGATCCCGTTTGGTCCTCGGTGTAAGAATATGACTATCTATCCAACTCATCCCTTGGGTATCGTGAGAAGCGACCAAAAAAAGCGACCCGAAAAAGGGCCAGCATCAGATTTCCAAGAACAAGTAGCTAAAATAATAAATGGTGTTGGTACTAATGCTGCGGGGTACGACAGTATCTCAATAGAGATGATTCGAATGACACTTTCAGTAACCTTACCTATAATTACGGATATTGTGAATGAATCCATTGCAAGCAACATATTTCCAGACGCATGGAAATTGACAAAGGTCAAACCACTGCCCAAGAATAATAACATAGAGGCGTACAAAGACCTGAGACCCATCAGTATCCTCCCTGTTTTGTCTAAAATCATGGAAAAAGTTGTGTGTACACAATTAACAAAATATCTAGAAACTGAAAAGGTCATTCCTAAAATGCAGTCAGGATTCCGAAGTGGACACGGCACCACGGCACTGAGACCGCGCTAACGCAAGTAACTGATGATGTAATAACATCGTCCAATGTTAGGGAAGGCATTATTCTCGTACTTTTAGATTTCTCCCGAGCATTTGACTGCCTGAATACGGAACTTTTACTGGAAAAACTGTATTATTATGGTATATCTCGAGAAGCTTGTGCGTGGTTTAAATCCTATTTAACTGATCGGAAACAATTTGTGGTGGTGGAAGATAAACAGGGTAACTTAAAAGAATCAGTTGTTCGGGTGATATCTCGCGGCGATCGATACTAAGTCCGTTGCTTTTTGTTCTGTATACGTCAAATTTAGTTCACAACCTTCAGCACTGCAAAGCACATCTATACGCTGACGATACACAGGTATACTATTCTTTCAAATCGAACGATACGTGTATTGCAACTGAACGTATAAATAAAGATTTAAACTTATTCCATGACTGGGCCGTGAAGAACTCACTAGTACTGAATCCACTAAAGTCAAAATCCAGCGTCTATCGATTAAAGATAGGAACCCTTGTGTAAAAATTGATGACCAGCCTGTTGAAATTGTGGAAAGTGCATGAAACCTGGGACTTTTGATGGATAGTGAGTTGCGTTTCGAAGATCATGTGGGCCTAAAGATAAGGGATGCGTTTTACAGATTGAAGACTCTATACAATATTCGAAACATTCTCAACCGAAAAGATTCGAATCATTTTAGTGGAGAGTCTAGTGCTCTCCCTTTTCAACTTCGGAGACGTCGTCTATGGAACGCGTATAGGTATTTGCTAAAACTGAACGTGCTATACAGCGTGTCCAAAATGCGTGCATTCGTTTTTGTTTTGATGTGCCAAAGCGGGCGCACACTACGCCGTTTCTGATCCAGAAAGAAATTTTAAACATGAAGGCACGTTGTAACTTACACCTAGCCTGCCTAGTCCATAAGGTAGTACACCGACGGAGACCAGCGTATCTATTCGACAAGTTCACGTGGGCCGTACGTAAACGTACTACACTTATAATACACGCAGTCGATTTTGGGATAAGTTAATAGTACCAAGGCACATAACGACATGCTGGGGTGGCTTTAAATATGCGGCCACAAAAATATGGAACGATTTGCCTCCGTCTCTCTGCGCCAATTAATGACTCCAATCTCTTTTAAGCACAAATTTCGCAGCATTCTTATTCATAAACAACAGAATAATATTAAGTGATCCTGTCATTATTTTTATAAGTAATAGGGGTTAAAGTATGAAATTGCCGTTTTATTGCAATAGGTTCTTTGAATTGACATAGAATCTTCATGGTTTGAGGTTTTCGAATGAAACTTTTTTCAAATGGTTTCTATGATGTTCTTTTTTTAAAAAATGTGAAACATTTGAATATCAACTTTCAATTGTTTTTGTTATTCAATTTAGACAAGAAAGATGGATACTACGAAAATTCGAGTGATTATGAGGCACCCATTTTTCGTATTTTTTTATTTTATTGATTTGACGCAAGTGAGTCAATATTGTGGGTAAGGTAACGTTATACCATGCCGCTAATTCCTGGGTAGTTTGACTAGGGTCGGCTTCCACTATCTCTCTTAATTCATCGTTATTCACCTGTGTGGGCGGTCTTCCTCGTGGCTCGTTCTTTAAGTCGAAATTTCCATCACGAAAGCGTTTAAACCAAAATCGCACGGTGCGTTCATTAGTAGACCCCTCTCCAAACGCAGCATTGATATTGCGGGCTGTTTCTGCCGCGTTAGTTCCGCTTCGGAACTCGTATTCAAAAATCACTCGAATTTTCGCAGTATCCATCTTTCTTATCTAAATTGAATAACAAAAACAATTGAAAGTCGATATTCAAATGTTTCACATTTTAAAAAAAAAGAACATCATAGAAACCATTTGAAAAAAGTTTCATTCGAAAACCTCAAACCATGAAGATTCTATGTCAATTCAAAGAACCTATTGCAATAAAACGGCAATTTCATACTTTAACCCCTAATATTAGATTTTTATTCATGAATGACATTATTGACTATCTCGCATTATAATTAAAACTTAGTTAAAATTAAAAGTAAATTAAATTCAATTAAAATTGTTTTTTTTACCTACTACTGCAATTGATAAGTATCACAATGTTGTCCTAAATTGACATAAACGTTATTTATATTCGAATTTCCCGAACTTCAAAGACAATTTTTTTATGATTAAATTACAAATGTATAGTTTTCAGATTTTTCCCTGTATTTGTAATATAAAACAATATTACTTACAAATTTTCACAGCTCTAGGTCAACGGAAAGTACACTATAAATTTTGATTCCATTGAGTGTCGACATATACTTTTTTTTTGCGGCGTAAACAGCCGTATTCTTTTTTTACGTTAACTTAGAAGTTTGATTTTTTTCACATCTTCAAGGAACTGCAGACCTGAGTATATGGTTTTAATTTCAACTTGATACCTCCACGCATTTCCGAGTATAAGGACCTTGGCAGACAGACAGACAGACGGACGGACGGTCGGACGGACGGACGGACGGACGGATGGACGGACGGACAACAAATTGATCCTATAAGGGTTCCGTTTTTCCTTTTGAGGTACGAAACCCTAAAAATACCCAAAGGTCGTTTGATTCGGTTTGCTGAGGAGAGAAATTATTTGTTCACCAGTGATAGATGAATTCATGCTGGATTTGGCCAAACAAAAATATCCAAATATTTTATAAAAAATGGCGGCTGTGGTCCATAGATAATATTTATCGCCGCTGCTACTGATACTAGGCGATCAGTACGTACAAAGCATCAAGCTGATTGCTGCCAGCGGCTGGATGAGGGTGCCGAGCGCAGAATAAAGTGGCGTGCCTATATCCTGAGTTGATAAAAAGTATCAAGTTGATTTATTTTAGTTCCAATAACACCTTTTATTCAGCATAATAATACTCGCTTCGGGCATAGCATATTATTGCTTACCTGCGTGTATATGATAGCACAAACTAGGAATAAAATAACTTTGCTTACTTTTTTCTGGTAACGTAAGGGGGTTTCACGTGAGCCGGGTCCTTTATCCCGCGATCAATGTGTTCTGTGTCAAACAGAATAAATGGCAATCTAGAATAATACGGTGGTAGATCAGTATCCTTTATTTTCATCAAGTGACTTCGAGTCACTAACTACTTACTGGGCAGTGGCAATAAGCTTCACTTTAGTTTTTAGCCATTCTTTGTCGTATTCTTTCGTTTTTGGTTGGTCTGATATCTGCAAGTTGTATAAATGGTTAAGTTTATCTAAAGGAAGATATTAGCAGTGCAGGTATATTATCTAATCGCCCAGTCTCAGAGAATCTCTTCAGAAATAATTTACTCTAATAAGTATGCGTGTATCTGTTGTCGGATATTGACTGGTTGAAATTAAGCTAAAAGGAGTCGAGCCTTTTCAGGATATTTTCGAGTCCCATTTAAAGACTTAAAAGTAAGTAATCAATTTTATCTACACTAATGTTGTAACATTCTACTTATGTTTTCAATACTTGACTTATAATTACTACTGTTATAGCGCAGACAACAAAACACTCAATTTAAGCAATTTCACATGATGGTATAATATTCACATCGATATCGTAAAATCTCATTATAACATCAATAAAACGCGACCAACTTGATTGCAGGGCCAATCAGGTTGGTCGCGTTTTATTGAAGCGCGCAGCTGCGCTCTCATTGGTTAAATTTTAATGGCGGTAAAATCACTGTGATTATACACGTACGCGTGAATTTAATTTTAATTGCATTAGTGAAGATAAAGTAGTGTATGCAACTGCATATAACACGGGTATTAAAACACTCGTTACTATTATGAAACTCGCTGCGCTCGTTTGATAAACTCACACTCGTGTTTTAATACCCTTCATTATATGACAGTTGCATAAACTACTATTAAAAAATATATATATTTTTTATTATTTAATAGTAGCTCTAACATCAATAATGCTACTGTTAGCAGTGTTACATTTTTTGTACAGTGCGGATTAGCATAATTTATTATAGAGCCATTAATTTATTATGTTCATAGAGTATAGTAAGTGATTATATTACGTGTGTAAATATTGAGATGCGTACAAGGACCAGTTTTAAAAACCTAACCCGTCCTCAGCACGGGTAAGTGCAACAAAAAAAAAAGAAGAATATAAGGACCAGTTTTTCAAATGTTCAATTGTTGAGACTGAACCAGTCTGGGCGCCTTGTTCATAAAACTACAATTCATGCTTTACTATGACAAGTCGATGGTACATTGCAAAGTCGATTAACCCACAGATTAATGAGTAGACTCTGCTACGCAATGTACCCCGATTGTCATAATAAATCACGAATCGTAGTCTTATGAAACTCTGCCCCGGCGGACTTTTTATTTATTTAATTAGGTTGATCAACAGTATATACATCCTAAAGTGCTAACAGCATATTATATGTTGAACTAGATGTATAACTAATTATAGATAAACACAGCACGCATGACATAGTTAAATACCTACAGCTAGATCTTAATAATAAGTTACTACAGTCTAATAATGTTACTTAAGTGCTTGACATAAAATGATTAAATATATTTTTCCGATAATTTTGTGCAATGTCAAAGTGAAGTGCACATCTAGGATGCTACTAAGTTTATTGTAAAGTTGGCATATATGTGAAATTGGTGAGTTCTGGCCTAACACTGTTTTTCTGCAACGGACTGAGAGAGGATTTGATTTTACGGGGATATGCACTAGATTTAGTCCAAATGACGGATCAGCTAGCCTGTCTCGTACAGTCTATCTTTGAGTTTGAGAACTTTAGCTTACTGCATTCAAGATCCTCTTATATATCAACTTATTATCGAGGGCAACTTTTTTTTGTGCTGTTATGCGAGCTCTGCATTTCGCCTTGGTAAACGCTTCTGTATATGACTCTTTCGCCCATCTGGTATCCACCAAACCCTGTGCAATACATAACATGCTTAAATAATTATATTATTCCTGCAATCCATTTCGTACAAAGGTTGTCTGGGAAAGATTGTCAATTGTATACCAATTACGTACTTAGATACAAAAAATCACTTGTGACTCAAGTCTCTATCTCTCTATCTATTTATAATTATTGCAAGAAAATCTATGTCATGTAGGATAATTTAAGTAAAACAATATATAATAACAAGGTGTCTTTGATAACTTAAAATCGTCCAAGTGTGAGTTGGAATCCCGCTAAAGCTTTCGAACTGAATGAAATAAAACTGTTTTTTTCTAAATACTTACGTACTACTTTCGTAGTGGTGCAAACAAAGGTTTCGTACCGCTAACCAATAAGCCGGATTCCCAACTAGTATTGAGCTCGTCTTAGTATTATATAATTTTTTTAGCGCAAAAAATAATTCATCGTTCGCACTTCACCTGCGAGTCCGACTCGCACTTGACCAGTTTTTTTAAGAGTAATTAATTAAAATGTCACCAACCCCGTTCTTCTGAATCAGGTTGATTCGATTAATCAAAGCTTTGTTGTCCAAGTAGTTGTTCTCGAGTCTGTACGCGAAGAGGCCGATGCGTCGCGGCATCAGGTACAGGTCTGGGTCTAGGTGGGGTGGCTTTGTGTCTATCACGGTCTTTGCGGTTTCCACCTGTTGGAGCGAGTAGTTAGGCGCAGGCCACACAGATGAGACGTAGGACGGGGACAGGGCGAAGATGCGTTGCGTTGTATAGAGTTCGCGCCCTCGCCGGGTCTTATCTGTGTTGGCAGTACCTACCTAAAATTACCATTTTTTTAATGCAAAACGGGACATCTTCAAAACTTTGATGAAACTCTTTGAAAATTGGTGAAAAATGGTTAAGTTCTATCAGTATCGTCTTATGAAGATTTTGTAGAATATACCGGTTACAAGTTATACTTGGGTTTTTTTTGTGTGTATTCTCTACAATGTCTGATCACATGAAAGGTATTTTTGGTTATGTCATAACTAGTGTTTACGCGGCAAGCGCTCGTCACGGACTAAATGAATTGCCACAAATTGGCTGCAAGACTTGCTACACAAAATGTTATTTATTTACTAACACTAACATTACAGAATTGGCTAATTCGACAGTGCAGAGATAAGATCATGAGATCACAATAATCTACTTAAATACAAAGATAAATAAAAAGTACATTTTGATTTTGCTGGCTTCAGTACATATTGTGTCAAATTATATTGAAAGGACCCTGTATTTAAACGATTTCTATCAACAGTTTGTTTACATCAACATCGAAAAACACAAAGGAAGTGTTCTGTTTCAGTCTATCTACTAAGAGATGAGTAGCCAAAAGTTTCTCACCAGCCTTCGGTGACTACACCAGGAGCGATACCACTCCTCGTCCAGCATGAAGAATTTCGGAGGCTGAAAAAAGTTGCCATAAGGAAAAACTGTAAACTCAGGGTAGCGTAGAGAATATCCTTGGAATGTAGCATTGCTACATTGCAAGTCACGCGACCGTAGCTAATAATACGCGGCGTAGCATATGCTACAGAGGCGTAGCGCGTAGGCGTACATTATCGGCTTACGGCTACGATTCGTCGCTTGCGCAATTTTATTAGTCACGCGATGTTTTTTAATTACCCATTTCACAAAATTAGTTAATTCCCCATTTTACAAAATTGGCTAACACTAAAATGTATTTATGTATTATATTTAGCATATCATTTACCATAGCATTTAACTGTAATTACCGGTGGTAATTACTCTTCGTTTCGCTTCGTTTTTTTGTCTCTTTACATTAGTTTGTTTAGTTTTTTTTATAGATAGATAATACTTTATTGCATACCAGTATTTAACATGTAATAAAATTACAAGCTGCTAGTTCCTTTATACTTTACATAATAATAAGGTGTTATTGAAATAATGCTAAATAACGCAAAATTAAACCACTTCCAATGTTAAAAAGTTGACCTCGATTAGTTTCAAGGTGGTATTGAAAATAATAAAAACATTTTTTATTGGAAGTGGTTTTCATCGATATGATTTTCAAGTTTTGCGCTAATTAAATAACGCGTAGAAATTTAAGACGGATAGCCGTTCCTGAGTCAGTATCTATGTCGTAGCCATATCGTAGATTGTGCCACATCATGAAAAGACCAAGTCAAACTGGCCGTATCGTTTAAGCATCAACGTTTGACGATATGGCAATCTACGTTTTGCCATATCATAATGTAGTGTACCCATGACTTTTCCATGCACCCACCTGATTTAAGTTTGACATATTTACTGCATTGAGCTGAAAAATAGATTGAAGATGCCTAACGCACTCGTATTTAGTATTTTGGTGCATTTGAACCTTATAGATTGAATAAAATACCAATAAAAGAAGCAAAAGTTTATATTTTATCACTCGTAAAATACAATGCGGTGCAATGATTACAACAACATGAGATTGCTGTCCTACTTTCCTCATTTTGCACAGTATTTACGGGAATATTGCCGTCACTAGAAATATTTTCTGTCGCCTCCATGATAGAAATACACAACAAACTAGCATCAGCGCCTCTAACGGTGGATAATGGAAGTATTTTACGATATGACCGCTAACGTTTGGCCGCATCATGAAATAGTCATGCATTTCGCTATTCAAATCTGACGATCAAATCAACGTCGGTTCCTCATTGATCTGGCTAAGCCATTTCATGATACGGCCAGTTTGACTTGGCCTTTTCATGAAAAGGACACATTTCGTGATATGGCTAACCACATCATGATATGGCCAATTCTATGATATGGCTACGACGTCTACATAATGAGATGATTTACGTCATGAGATGATTTACGTGATGAGATGATTTACGTATTGATACGACTTGCGTAATGAGATGATTCATACAGCGTCCAGTGGCACCTTCACTCACACTAGATGTGTGACATCTCGGATGCCAGGACAATGCCTGAGACATTGTTTTTAGATGGAGTAGGCTTGCCTAGCACCTATATCATCCTGACAGCTTAGTCGGCCTAGCCCACAAAAATGACAAGTCAATATGTGCGGAGCCAATCAAGCTGCGGGTTTCCCACGATGTTTTCCTTCATAGTTAGCGTGTGATATTAATAGTACAAATTCGAATTCAAAGTCAGTATATACTTACACATTTCTTATACTTCGGTCTCTTTACTTTGGGTTTCTGGATTACTGGATCACTTGGTACTTTGTGAACCTTGTGTCTTTGATAGGGCGTGGGATGGATTGTGTCCACAAGTTTATCGCAGAATACCTCCCGGGTTGGGTGCATCTTTGGGGCGTTGCTGACTCAGACCTGGAAGAAGACTTCTCTTTGTGGTTTGTGTAGATTCCTAATAAGTCTATTACATTGCAGTCCTCTTGAAGTGTACATGTCAAAAAATGTTTAACTTACAGAAAAAAACGACTGGGCTTAACTTTTTTCAAATATTTTCATTCAAGCTAAAAAAATCTAATCGCAATTATCTTCTAATTGTAAAATAAAGTCAAGTTTTTATCTTATCCAAAAATATCGCATGATTTCAATCTGCATGAAATCTGAATTTGACAGCTGTTATAAGTCTTGTATTTGTCTTTTATCTGTGGTTATAAGGCTATGAAGGCTATTAGATTTGTCTTTTTACTGACCTCCTAAAGGAAACGATTTTAATGGTTGGTTACGGAACTTTTTGTTAACTTTCTGAAGCTTCTCTCATTCTTTTAAGATTGTTTCGACAACAAAAGAGTTTTTCAGTATAATTTGAATATTTAGTGCCGGTAACATAAAGGATAAATTAACGGACTATTTTTTTTTTAAACCTATTTCGAGGCTTAAACGGACGCACTATGTTCTGCAAGGAGTTTGCCGATCTTATTCAGGATATAAACGAGTAGTACCTAATATCAGTTTCAACAGGTGGTGAAATCCTATCCAAATAAGACTGATTTTGGAAATAAAGGTGGCGGCGCTTGTATTTACCTCACGCTCATCCACTAGTTCCTTCTATATTTGCACGTTTCAGTACTGACAGCTGATTAATATTCCCGATGGGTCATATTCTGGAGACGATTTAGAAAACTATGACTTTTTTGGCGCGAATCATCAATCGCGGTGGGCACGCATAGAGATTAAGCCCCTATCTCATTGAGGGAAGACCCATGCCCTGCAAACATTGAATTTTTTTAACTGATTTATTAATTAACAAGTAAGAGGTTATACCCTTTACAAATATCAACTCCTGGGGCGCTTTAATTTTCGCTCTCAGCAGCGGTCGCAGACAAACCCTAAAACTTATTCTAATTAAACTGGAAAAAAAAGTTATGTTCAATTATAATTCATCAGTAAACTCAACTTTTTGAATTATCATACACAATTTATATGTAGGACTCCTGTTTTCCGAGAAATCTTATCAAACACATAGTCAGTCCGTAAGTGAGAGCGTAAATTATTTTTTTTTGTATGCTAGTTATTATTTGGGGAAATAGGAGTTGATATTTGTATCGAAAAAGGCGTTGATAATTATTATTGAGTACTGAGTTTGCCCTATGCATTTACCATATTGGCATTTGCAAGTAGTTTGTTACCCTTAGAAAAGGTTTCTGTATAATTTTTCAATATTTTTTGTTCACGGGGTGTGCTTACGACCAAATAACTCAATAGCCAGTTCATTTTCCCCGCGATAAGGTTAATTTGATCTCGCACACGAATCAAATTTCACTACGCACTCGCTCTTAAGAGCGACCATGACTTTATTCCTTTCACATGACAATCGTTTGGTGGGTTATGAGAAACGATGTAAAGTGAAAGTCGAGCGGCTAAGTTTTTTTATTAGGGATTCACCAATGAAATTTCTTAGTCGAAAACTTAGATTATAATTTGATCAGCTTAATTAGCTAAATGCTTCCGTAATCCTGACTTCATCGAATTATATGGTTTTATAAAAAATGCTTATTCCTAAAATTTACTTTATTCAGATACTCAAATTTACATGTGGCAATGTTGTGTGTGCATGCTTTAGACCACAACTTAGTACTCATGTCATATTATTACTTTTATATCGTGTAATAGTTGTGATCTGTTTTGTACACCAAATAAAATAAAATAAAACTTTCTTAAAGATAAGTCTTTTTAATTAAAGTTTTAAAGTCTACGCAATTTCGAGTCTAAATCAGATATGTAAATAAAAGTTACAGGTCCTAACAAAGTGACTTTCCCTAATATAAGCATCGTAAAGCGGTAGATAGATCATTTGAAATCGGAGAACAAAAGGGATTTATAATATTGTATGTTTTATTTATTGAATATTTATGAATATTATATTACCACCTAACATTTAGTTCTTTCATGCCTTTCGGCTTTGCTCGTCACGCAAAACATCTATTGATATTTACATTATTTATTAAGGAATACAAACAGTGAATCGTACAATTATTATTAGATACCTATATAAAAAAGGTAACAACTATATTTAAAAGTATAAAAATAGTTAGTTTGCAGCTGGCTTACAAGCTTGCATGTATCCTGGTGCTTAGGAAATACAACCAGAAATTGGTACCGACTTGCTGTAGATGTTGTACGAGGAATAGGAGTTTTGCCAGATCTTGTAGTTTAGGGTAACGGTATACGAGACTTTGTCGAGGCTCACTTCTGGTGTGCTGAGCATGTTGTTAACCTCAACTCTCACGTAGACGATACTCTGGCACGGTGTCGCCTGAAAAACCAGGAAAAACTATCATTTGTATTGTGTTCTATAGTGGTTGTGTAGTATGGATATTGTAGTTTTTCTTTTTTATCTTTTTACTAAGACTCCGCTGTCTGTCCGCTCGTCCGTCCGTCTGTCACCAGGCTGTATCTCATGAACCGTGATAGTTAGACAGTTGAAATTTCACAGATGTTGTATCTGTGTTGATAACATTAAATACTAAAAACCGAATAAAATAAATATTTAAGGGGGCTCCCATACAACAAAGGTGATTTTTGTGGGCTCCGTTTTTGCTTGATATTAATAAAGGCATCGGGTAGACGCTTGAAATATTCGAATGTTGTATAGATAATACGGTACGGAACCCATCGTGCGTGAGTCTAGCTCGCACTTGGTCGGTTTTTATTTACGAAGGCTTCGGTACATATGGTGACCATGTCATCCTCGTTAGGTCCAACACTTTCTTAGATATAAAAGCAAAATTTGTCTTAATTATACTAAATTGTGCACCTGTCGCTGGATGCGGGCGGCACAACACCGGGAAGCTTGGAAAACCAAGAGGGAGGCCTACATCCTGCAGTGGGCGTCAAATGGCTGATGTTGATGCTCATATCTGGACTGCCTCGTTGGTCCAGCCGTTAAGGCGCTTAGCTACCAGAACAGTCGTCGGTTCGATTCCCATTGGGGGCCGCCGTACATTTGTACAAATGGCCTCAGTCTGGGTGTATTTTTATGTTTGTGACGTCCTTGCCTGGTTACAATAGCACAGGGTATCCTAGTTTGGGACCAGGTCAAGTGATTGTATTGTGTGGAAGTAATTATTACTATTATTATGTAGAATTTCTTGCCTTCATACCAATTTAAAAAAACGTTTTCGAAAAAACTTCAAACTATAATATTTCGAAAACCGTCTTGGACTTGGTTATAGTTTCTAAATCACCATCACCATAGAATAATCCGTCTGCCAAACACCTGTATAAAGTCTACTCATCTTAGGCCTTATATCTTTCCTAGATGATTAACTTTTAGAGTGCCCTGTAGTGGCCACAAAAAGCGACGGTGACGCATCGGAGAGAATTACCTTGTTTTCAAAGTTACGTAGTGAAATTGTAGTATTAGAACCACTGGCTAACTGTAAAGGAAAACATCGTGAGAAAACTCAAAGTGATAAAATACCTCAGAAATCATCAATCGCGGTGGGCATGCATAGAGATTAAGCCATCTTAGCTATCTCCTTGAGAGAAAACCTATGCACTGCAGTGATACATAAGCAGTAGTCGCTCCTAGTATTTAGTGGCCTAGTGCTCAGAATAGATTTAAATAACCCTTTCTTTCCACTATACCAGATTTCCCAACTTTGCTCTGCCGTACCATCCTCTCAGTTTTGTCAGCCCAGTAGTAGGGAACAATAATTATTAGGTAACAATATAAAGTTACGAACCGGTATGGTTATGGCCTTATTCTTCTCCCAGACGGATTGGGATCCATGGTCCCACCAGGTGATGGTGCCGGTGCGACTATCCCCGAACTCCCAAACCGTGCCAGAGACCAATGTAGCACAAAAGAGCAGACCCAATGCGTACCTCATGTTGCTAGCCACTGAAATTACTGCATCAAACTGTGGTTGTACTCGCCACGGCCGCGTTTTTATTGGGAAAAGTCACGTGCAAGGTAGATTTGAGTGTAGAGGGTTTCAGTGTCCGTACTACACTCAGGTTTGAGGATTTTCCTTTTAAGGTGAGTGTTGGAAATGCATGAAACGTCGTCGTATTTAGGGTGAAGTGTTATAGCCAATGTGATTCTGATTTGGATTTGATTATCGTCCCAAATAGTTTGGTCATAAACTTGCTTAAATCAGATGGTACTAGTTAGGTACTTAAATTTGCCTGAAGTAACGGCCAATGAACATACGAAATTGTAATTTTAGGGTTACGTGTGCAAAATAGCTCTTACAGTTTTGTTTTATTACCATAACGGCACAATCTTAGATAACGAATTGGCCATAGAAAATTGTGAATAAACTACCACAATTTATTTATGTACGGAAATTATTCGGTGTTTAGTAGTCATGAACATGATGTGACCAGATTCTAATTGGACATTAAATTTGTCCTCGCGTCATTCAAAATCTACCTGAGGTCATGTTAAGGAGGGTGTCCAATCTACCTTCTTAAAAAGAACTTGGTATCGATCTTGGTATTCTAAATCAACTCGGAATCGGAATAATGGATCACTGTATTCTTACTCGTATTTCTAGTCAGTCATAATTTTATTATTTATAGGTATATACGTAGGTCACACTAAAAGTTTTGCGTAACTTAAAATACAACATGTTATAACCAAAATATTATGTTTATTGCTTTTCAAAATTCTCTCCTTTACATTTTAAACATTGTTTCATGCGATCGAACCATTTTTTAAAACAGGAGGATCTGAAGGCACACTCTTTTGATCTTCAAGTGGAATTGTGCAGATGGGACCCGTAACTGAAAAAAAAACGCGATCATTTTTTTACCAACGTTTCTCGCCTGCCTCACTTTTGTTGGCCTGTTCTCATTTTCAAACACACATTCACAAGATTGCGGTTTTTTTTCGGGTTCAAAATAATAAATCCACGTTTCGTCTCCCGTGACAATGTCATAAACAGCATTAGAATGTCCGTGGTCGTACTTCAGTAGCAACTCTGAGCACCATTCCACGCGAGCCCGCTTTTGCTCCGCTGTCAGTTCATGAGGGATCCAACGACAACAAAGTTTCCGAACTTTTAATTCTTCCTGTAAAATTTTCTGAATTTGGCTCATACCAATCCCCAATAGTCCTCGAATTGTCTCATAGGTAATCCGCGGGTTTTCTTCAATTAGCCGCTTAACAGTAGCCACATTATTTTCGTTGACGGCAGCTGAAGGCCGCCCTTCACGAAATTCGTCATGTAAAGAAACCCGACCTCTCTCAAATTCAGCAAACCATCGCCTCACGGTGCTCAGATAAGGTGCTTCTCTCCCAAAAGCATTTTGAAGACGAGCGGCACAGTCTTGCGAAGAGAGAGAACTTTTAAAATCATAAAAAATCATCGCTCTAAAATCTTTTCGAATTGATTCCATTTTGGTTGCGTATGTATATGTAGAACTTTGATGTGTGAAAAAACAACAATTGACAAAATGATTTCCCGCCAATTTTTTTTTATTACTAAGAAGGTTGCAAGTCGTTTAAAAAAACTTTTAGTATGCCCCATGTATTAGCAGTAAGTATGACATAGTGGTGGCCAATCCTCATCCATGGTGTGTATATATATATATATATATAGTTAGCATTAGCGGCTAAAACATAATTGAGTATTGCACTCACTTCTTCTTATCCAATATTATCTACTTAGCTGGCTAATAATGTCTTGATTTTCAGCGGATGCCTAACGCTACGAAACTTATTCAATAAACTTAGATGTACGGGCATAATATAATATTAGGGGTTAAAGTATGAAATTGCCGTTTTATTGCAATAGGTTCTTTGAATTGACATAGAATCTTCATGGTTTGAGGTTTTCGAATGAAACTTTTTTCAAATGGTTTCTATGATGTTCTTTTTTTAAAAAATGTGAAACATTTGAATATCGACTTTCAATTGTTTTTGTTATTCAATTTAGACAAGAAAGATGGATACTGCGAAAATTCGAGAATCCCGAATCCCGAGCGTAGCGAGGGATTCTAAAGTAGAATCTTGAGCGTAGCGAGGGATTCAAGTGTTTACGCCCAAGACGGAAATAATTTTGCTACCGAGTGACACATACTGCTTTTCACACCTGCTATAAGGAAAATTTAAATCAAACACAATATGTGCCGTGGAAGACAATTATGATCGATTGCAACAAAATAAAAATCGAATTGGAATTACATTTTGTGAAAATCTGCACACGGATCATGCTGAGGGCAATAAAAAAAAAACTAGAATATCAGGGAAGAAAAGTACAACTTTGATCCCTCATTTGAGGGAATCAAGGGATCTTTTCTGAATAGCAGGTGTGAAAAAATATCTAAATAACAGCCTTATACAGTCTGTCCCAAAGAGTACAGTCTAACGAAAAGCTAGAGGTAGAGAACTCCTATCAGAACTCCCATGTTTGTTCCCTGATTTTTCTTAGTATAAGTATTATACCGTTGTTCAAGCTTTTTTTGTGAGAACGTGATCTTATAAAGGTTCCAGATGTTTCCTTTTTAGGTACGGAACTGTAAAAACAACAGTAACGTTGCTCACTCAACTGTACAAATATGTACTACCATCAGTAGGTACATGTTTATACCTTCATGGTTGCGAGGTATCAATGCCTGTTGACGCAGAAGGGAAAATTTCGAAATTATAAGTGACACTGTCAATTTCTTTAACAACATAAAATATTTTTGATAAAATAAAAAAGGCTGGGACCTAAGCAAAGATGAGAAGTGCCGCGATAGTTCTGCTCGCCTGCTCAGGCTTGCTCCTGGTAAGAACTCTCTTGTCTCACGTACCTAGTTCCTTTCACTTAGGTCTTTAGCCCTATTTTTTTTAGTAAACATTATTGGTATAGACTGCGCTAGACATTATATGTCATCCGAAACCGGAGGGTGGCGCTGATTTTCAACATACCCCATGTGGTAGGTATATAATTTACGAGGAATCGCCGCAGGGTGGCGGCGCAATCCTGGGCGTCTCCACTGCGTGGGGCCTGTGCAAGGTGTCCTACTTATTCTGGACCACCGACTTGGGCGTGGAGCTGGGCGGGGCCGTCGTGACAGTGGCGGCAGCCGTGCTCTGCCTTCCCGCCAGCTGGCTCGCCACCATCGTGCCGTACAACCCGCGGGCTTACGCGCTGCATGGAACCGTAAGTGCTTTCTCTCGATCAGTGCACCAAATCCTGTCCGAATCCCGACGTTTGCGATAGCAATTAGTATAGGATTTAGTTACACGATTGGAATCGTTCAGGATTTGTTGTCCGTAATATAGGAGCGGGGCGTAATTTGTGCTTTATGTATTATAAGATAAGATAAGAATATTCTTTATTGCACACAAGAAGCGAGACATAAAATATGAAAGTTACAATGAAAAATTACAATGGGCGGCCTTATTGCTAACAACAATTTCTTCCAGACAACCTTGTGACGGAAAGGTTGCCGAAGGAGAAATAGAGACGGGTAGTTGGTGCAAATACGAATAGTACATACTTAAACTTAATAATAAACTTACATAAATCTTACTTAAATAATTGTCGTAACTTATAATTTTAGTTCAAATTCTCTCTCTCGGTTCTCTCATAAAACTTTGTGCGCTATCAATATTAGCTCTGGGTCATAGAGGATTCTAGTGAATAGTAGTTGTAGTAAGTGAATAGCACGTAATTTTTTGTAAATATTGTAGTGTTTATAAAATCAAAACTAAAGTATTTTTATTCAAAATAACACAGAAACTGTGACTTAATGAACGTTACAAGTTAAACTAGAAGTCCATTTCAAAATCTAGATCATTTTGGTGACAAAAAATCTCCAAACTTAAGTCTTTAAAAATTTTAGTCCTTAATTAACAGAGATAATATTATACACATAATAAAGAATGTTGCAAATCAAACAATCCGTTCTTTCCAGCTGATATGCCTAGTGATGGCCACGATGATGATGATGTCTTCTGGCCTCCAGTCGGCCTCGGAGCTTTCCCGGGCCGTGCGGGAGCCCACAGCGCTCAACGCGAGCATGCTCAATGCGCTCGCCCGGGCGCCCGGCGACTCCAACGTGCGCCAAGCTTTCGACGCCATGCAGCTTGAAGTACTTAAGTAGCCTTTCCCATACAAGCGTAGTTTGGTTTTTATTCACAAACGACGTGCCGGATCTTACTGACACTTTACCAATATGTTTAGACGACACAAATCAAGGTTTGCTTGTGCTTAAAGACTGAGAATAACAAAGTAAAAAATTAATTGTAGCCTCATAAAACCTCATAGAAACCATTCTCAGAGCTATAATTTCTTTTTGATAAGTTTATTTTTAATTCCAAGCCTCGATTTGTGTTCTCTAAACGTATTGGCAAAGTTTCATTGCGACCCGGCATGACGTTTGTAAATAATAACTAAACTATGTTTGTATGGAAATTGGTTCTTGAATGGCCGTCTTAACTCAAATTTGGGCTCCATCATCAGACCCAAGCGTTTAGTTTTTTTAAAGTATTTTATGCTCAATAAACAAACAAATCGTAATATGATATGTGTAATATTGTAGATAAGGAGAAATCCGAACCAAGGGTTTGAATCAGCTGCTTGAGGCTCAACGTTCTGTTGCTCTACTAACTGATCCATTTCAAAGTTAAAATTATGTTTTAAGATATGTAGGTTCACTGTAGTTAATATAAGAGTGAGCCTGGAAATGATTTGTTACTGACAGATGTGATCATAAAACTCTGTTTATAGCTCTAGCCCAGCAAGCTCCTGTATTTTCAGACCGTATTTTTGTTGTATTTTCAGTTAAAATGTTGTGGCATTCAATCATTCCGAGATTGGTATAGAATTAACTCAAAACTACCTCCAGCTTGCTGTGGTGAATTTGTTAAGAAGGTTGGTAGTTACTATAAATATTAATGTATGACTTAAGATTTATACGTTGACGACCTCGTGGCGCAGCGGTAGTGCATCCGCATACCATGCAAGAGGTCCCGGGTTCAAATCCCGGCTGGGGACAAAAAAACCCCAGGTCTTTGATGTTTACATGTTTGTGATGTCGTTATTTCTGGTTCCCACGACACAGGGTATTCTAGTGTGGGACCAGAAGCAATCTATGTGCCTGTATGTAAATGTTTATGTTATTTTTATGTTTTTTTAATATATGTCGTTTGTACCAGCCCACCACATTTCAAAGACCACCTAGATCTTTATCCAGTGCCTTAATATCGTTGCTGGCCTCTTATGGGGAACCAGAATCGTAGCCTCTGATTGGGTTCGGATTGTCGTGGATAGAGGAAAGCCAGGTGGGCTGTACGCACCCCCGAATGGTTTAGTGCCCACATGTCATGTATTAGGATGGCCCACAAATCCCAATACATGACTTGTGTGCAGTAACCCAACACCCACAGGTTGTTTATTTTCCTAGGGCTTATTAGGGTATAACAATGAGCAACGAAAAATCATTACATTAAATCTACTTAACAATGTCTTAGCACTCGTATCAATGGAGCCCATGAAAAGCGCCTAGTGTTGGCCATAGTCCTCTTTACGTCACCAACCTGCTCGATCCCCTGCCAATCTAGTCCATTGCCCTTCTACCGCCTTCTTAATGTCTGTGTCGATCACCACTCTGTGGCACCCTCCATCCACCCGTCAGTAAAACCAGATCTTTACTTTGGTCTTTTGTCGAACTACAACATAGCGGCGCATGCACCTGTAACACTTTGATTCAACCGTCACAATTTCAGCATGGCGAGGTATGCGGTAGCCCGCTGTACTTCGGCGGGTGTCTTCGTCCGGCTCTGCAGGAACTTCGCTCCTTTTCTAACTCGATGTCTGTGCTCAGCTACTGTCTCATTTTGTCCCTGGTAAGAATAACCTAACTACCTATCTTGAATACGTAAGTAGATACGGTGGCGATTTCAAAATGTTTAGCTAAGCAGCCTATATACGTCCAACTGCTGAGCACAGTCCTTGTCTCAGAGGGCTTAGGGTGCTTATACACGGGTGGCACGTGTGCCAACTGCAGCCAGTCGCCGACATGTTAGCGTCGAATGTCATCGTCGGTGCGTCGATGGCTGCCGTCGGCGCGTCGATGGCTGCCGTCGGCGCGTCGATGGCTGCCGTCGGCGCGTCGATGGCTGCCGTCGGCGCGTCGATGGCTGCAGGTGGCACAAGTGCCGCCCGTGTATAGGCGCCCTTAGTCACCACGCGCGCCCACCACGGGTTATGTTATGTTATAGAAAGCTTTGCGTATATCCAATATGATAATTTATGTAACTCATGAAAACGGCTACTGTGCTGCGTTGAAACAAAAATACAGGGTCATTCTGAAATCGTTAGCAAAATTTTGATGGAATGTTGTTTTCATTGTGAAAAATTGTAATTATTAATTATTTATCAGTAATGCTATAACACATTTGTAAATATCCGTTATTTCCGAGCTTTGGCTTATTATTATTTACGTTTTAAAAACCTATTTCATCATCATCATCATCAGCCATTTGACATCAGTCCCACTATTGGTACCTTCAAGAAGCGGTTGAAAGAGCATTATCTATCCCTGTAATAATATTGAGCTATATTATTTATGTATATCTAAGTAGGTATGTATTTTTATTCTGATATCTAGTTTATGTAGTTTTTGTTTTCCTTTTTACTTTGTGTTATTTAGGCTTTTTGTAGTTTATTTTGTGCACATATATAGACCCGTTTTTCTACTGCTTGTCCTATACCCGAAGGTTTGCTGGAAGAAATCTCTTTCCAAACCGTGACTCCAAATTCGAAGTGGTAATACCACTCGCTAACTGTGAAGGAAAACATCGTGAGGAAACTTGAGTGCCTGAGGAGTTCACATACCTCAGCGCTTGAGATTGCCAATCTAAGGTGGGCACGCGTGGCTATTAAGCCCATACTCTCTTTTTCAAGGAGGCCTATGCGTTACAGTGGGACGTATATAAGCTGCATTATTATTGTTCCAGGCCGCCACTCTGTTCACTACCGCGTACTTACTGGCAGCCAGCGTAGTTGAGCAAGCCGAGGGTCTCAAGCCGCGGCAGCTGCGCATCGCGTGCCTCAGCGGTGTGACACCTTTCACCTCCGTGACGTCACCCATCGCGCTGTCCATGCCGCCGGCCGCTTCAACTCCCGCGCGCGCTATGTAGACACCTTTGTTTTGGAGCCTTTAACTACTCAGGTAGGAAACAGTATATTATACTAGTGCTTAGAAATAGCGTAGAAATTTAATTCAATTCTATATTTATTTCCTTTATTTAAACACAATATATTATTTTGGGGCTTCAGATTTTTATAACACATGCAAGTAAAGGAAATTAGCAGAAGAATTTAAGCAAAATAAATACTTTTTTATCTTTATCTTATCTTTATCTTTATCAAAATGTATCTCTCTTTTATTTCTAACATTTCTTGACAACCTGTAGCTGTGTCCATTTCTTACCCATGGTCCACCTCCTGAGACCACCTGGGTGAACCGTGGGATTTTTTTTACAACGGTTCACCTCTCTGATAAAACATTAAAAGGTTCTATTTTTTATTGGTGACAGTCCACCTCAGACTTTGAAGAGTTTCGATGTCAAGGTGTACGGTGGAAAAAAATATTTCCCAAGGAACACCCAGGTGAACAAAGGTTGTAAAATAAAAATAAAAAAAAAAATCAATACTATCAGTAAAGACCCGTACCCTTGCCACAGAGTAAAGAAAGACAATACTTTTAATAAGAAAATTCAAAATACATATTGGGTTCCAAAAACCTGGCCGGTTTTGTGCGAGTCGGACTCACGCACGAAGGGTTTCGTACCATTATCTATACAATATTTGAATATTTCATGCGTCTATCTGTTACCGTTATTAATATCTAGCAAAAAACGAAAAAATATTCACGTTTTTTGTATCGGAGCCCCCTTAAATATTAATTTTATATATCATCTGTGAAAATTTCAACTGTCTAACTATCACGGTTCGTGAGATATAGCCTGGTGACAGATGGACGGGAGGATGGACGGACAGCGGAGTCTTAGTACTCTGTGGTAATAGGGTCCCCTACCCTTTGGATACGGGACCCTAAAAATGGATTAGAAATAGTTCACGCATGATTTTATTTTCCTTTAATGTTACCGACCGATCGAAAGAAATACAGGTGCGTTCGTGGGTCTAGAGATTGTGTCTATTTGCAATAATTGTGTTGAGAGCGCTAATATGGCTAGTTTACCATAGTTCTATACAACATAAGGGCGAGTATGGAACAAAAGTGGTGGATAAGTGTTACCGGTTCTGCTGAATATTTATTAGTATATAAATTTCATAATATGGCAGATTTTAAATTGCGGTATGCATTTGGCGGTTATCTACTGTACCTACCACTATTTTTCCTCAACAAATACCAACTACAGACCGTAGCAGGGAAAGGAAACCACAATGTTGGGGATATCTTTTTAATGTAATTTTTTGAACACAATACAACATGCAAGCATCAAAATGCTTTATGAAAATTAAGAAACAATTATATCTTTATCATTTTATATTTGGTACCTATTTTTGGTTATTTCGAAATTATTGAAGAAAACGACTCCTTTTAAAAAGACAAACAAAACTATAATAATAATATATTATGAAAAATTTCTTATAACATGTGGTGCGCGTGGGCTGGCCGTGGGGTAGGCTGGCCTATCGCTAGTCTGCACTAACCGCTAGAGTTAAAATATTACGTAAAGTTATTATAATTGCTTGATGCAGCAGCCCGCCGCGGCCCGCCCTCGCGCGCCGCTCGCTTACTACAAACACCGTATCACAATAAACGTATCTTGCCCGACGTATTTTACATTGCGTTACCGATATTTTTTGCGATGCACGTACATCCACCTACACATATACACACACGGTCACCTCGTATCTTTTGTATTAACGCACGCCGCGCAAGATACGCTTAGCATGTTTTGGCGCTAAATACACCTACGCGACCAACAGACCCGACCTCCCGACCCCGCCGACTTAGCTAAATACAGTATTACAGGGGCTATAAGACTCTAGTATAATAACAATTGAAGCGCAATCGAGATACGGTTAAAATGTAGTATTCGAAGAGTATATTCTTAAGGCGGCGTGTGCGCGCCGGGGGTCGAAGGTGCTGGCGTATGTACAGTCGATCCGCGGCGAAGACTGGGCGTCGTCCTAACAACGCTCATCTTACACGATCAAAGCAAAGATTATTAGAGATGTCACTTAAGGCTTCTAATACATCGCACAAAGAAGTATTCGGTCACTTATTATTCGACATTAGCAGGTGTGATCAAAGTTGGGATCAAACCTTCGTACGAGCTAAGACAGCGCAATTGTAATCGCGTAATAGCGCTCTAAGGACGACGCCCGAGGCGACGTCGAGCGGCGAGAGACGAGGTCTGAGGCCGCGCGACGCCGGGACTAGGCTCGTTAGGCCGAGGCCGAGGCCGATGCCCGCGGCCCGACGCGGCATTAGAGCCGCGAACCTGCCAGGCGACGGAACCGCGCGCCTCACACTACTAGGAGCGTCCTCTCCGGACTCTCTCGCCTAGCTACTCGGCCAGCGAGAATGCACGAAAAGAACACACAAAAGAATAATTAATTACAATAGAAAGGCATTTTATCAAGATTTGCGGCACACTGTTCTATAATCCTAGCTACACAATAACACTATTAATATTGCTATTTAACGAAGATAAAATACTTTGATATAATCGACACTATCGGTAATCCCACACCTGAGCGTATAGTACGGTATCACATGGCGGTTCCACGCGCGGCGGCGGGCCTAGGCCTCGCCAGCTCACTACACTATAAGGCCTGAGAGATCGAGCGCCCGCCCGCCTCAATTAGTTAACATTGGGGTGCGTCTCGACGTGCGCGCGGCAATTTCACATTCACACTTCTTCCACTTGCGGCATTCGCTGGACACAATTTAACAGCGTTCGCAATAGGACACTAGTTCTAATAGATACGATTCGAAGTAATCTAGCCTGTCTGATTTAAGAGGATCAGACAGATTCGGATGTTTAGGTCTGTAAACTGTTCTTGGTCGATACATGCTGTTACGTGGCTTGCCCTTTCTTCCCTCTATTGGAAAAGTAAAACTTGTTCGTAACTATAAAATACGGGAAAGGGAAACGTTTAGCAGGCTCAGCATATTAGTTATACAGAGCTTGTTACAAAGATTACTAGGTGTAATGTTTCAGATTAACTTTGTATTTTTTATATAAAGCAATTCGAGCCCAATCCGCGAGTATCTACTTAAACTAGACAGAATATTAACGTCACAAACTGAAGGTAATCTGTAAAACTATACCCAGCGCCTCCGTTTTGCCACGCCCAGTGAAGAGGCACCTGTAGGTCTATCTAAAATAAATAGATGTTGCGTGCTCGTCTCGAGTTCAGGGGGGCTCTAGAGGGGCCGCGCGCCGCGGTGCTTCCGGTGGGGGGCCGCCGCGCCCGCCGTCCACCACAGCGCCACGAGCGCCAGCGCCGTCGTCAAGTCGCGCCGCCGCCTTTGTCCACACAACGTTGGTCAGATTACAACACAGTTCGCAAAGTCGGAGGTGCGTATTCACTGCGAGAGAGTCAAGCGACTGCAGTTTACTTAAGCGTTGGGCGGCGCAATTAGTCCCTGATGATAGCGTAAGCTCGAGTCTTATCGTGAGTACGCACCTCAATAAAATGTCGACTAGGAATTGCTGGGAAAGGGTTTAAAATCAATCCTCTGTTGTAAGAGAGCTGAAAATCTACAGGAGATGTGTTCTATCGCTACTCACTAAGGTTTCTCTTAGGTTATATTGGTCAAATTGTAATGCAGATGAAATATGGATACGAAATATGAAAAAAGTAATTTTAATAACATGCTCCAAAGGCAACTTTGGATGGATTATGGACACGATGCTTGATGATTAAATAAATAAACATGCAACACAAAATGATATCTGAAAGAAAAGAAGCGCTTTGGGTCAAACTTCTCAATTTCCTACGCTGGTCATCAAACTAATGGTAGACCCTCGGTTGGGTGCACAAATATAATTTGGCCCCACGTTTGGGCGCCAAAACACTTAAGAGTCCCACGTTTGGGCACCAAATTCTATTCTGGGCCCATGTTTGAACACCAGTGTATCGCTTATAATATCAACCTAACAAAACTAATTGATGTTTTAGTCATATTACATTACTAATTGCCGTACTTGGTAAAACAAAATACTTTCAAGTTGCCTCTTAAGTTTAACCCAAAAGCGCCGTTGCAATAAAAACAAGTGTTAATAGAGCTGTATGAATAGATGAATAAGAAGAGTGAGGTGGTTACCGATGCACACAACACGCGATATTGCTCACCAAAGTAGCACACTGCCCGGCCTGCAACAAGCGAGACGGGGCTCAACACACACGGACATCACAAGCCGCATCCTAATATTAGCGAAGCTAGTTAGTAGGTAGTCACAAAAGATTGCCAAGTGCGAATACTCACATGAGATTATTCTGAACTAAGTTATTATGTAAACAATTATCGTGCTTTTTGAACATTTCCAGCGACCTACTTTGAGCCATTTGTGAGCCACACAGACAAAAATGAACAGAACTGAACGTTAGATGTAGGTCACCTTACTAGGCATGAGTGAAATCCTATAAATGGACTATGAGGGTTAAGATTTTTGAGCAACCTAAGAGGATTAAGGAGAGCTTTCGCCAGGGTACAAAAACTTGGCAATAAGTTTCAGTGAAAACTTTTTACGAAGGATCACGATTTGTTTGGTAGGGCAAACCTGGTACCCACTGGTGCATGCTCTCAATTACTTTGACGATTAAATGGTACCTAGCTACTCGAGTGAGTAGTGAAATGATAAAACCAAACAAAATTAAAGCAGTTCTTTTTAGTATAGCAAAATTATTGGAGAAGAAAATATGTATACGTAATATCTACTCATACGAGTATCTTCAGCAGTAAAGATTTCTGAGCAAAGCTGAACTGTAAATTAAGCAAAAAAATGTTACATAATGCAACTAATATTTTGCGCCGCTATAAGTTGATTGGCAGTTCAGTAAGCTAATATGAGAAATTAGACTTGGTACAAACTGTTTCAGTCTTGCATTGCGTTTCAGTTTCTACAGTTTCTCATTCGGTTTCTTACCATTCACTTGGAACCACAAAGGGCATTGTGCTGCAACCATGAACCGATTATATTTTTTTGGTACATTCAACATCATGTCAACATTTTCATATTCTTTCTAATGCATTAGACAGAACACACGTTATGTAACGGGTGTTGTCACGATTACTGTTTAGGTATGTGTCGGACTACCGATGTATTTTCTTCAAAGGATTTAAACCCATTTGCCAGTTGTGAATCCAAGTGAACTGGGTGTTCATTCCCTGGAGTACAGGGGCACAGACCTGGCATCCCGGACAATGTGCGGGTGCACAGTCTGCGGTAATGGCGAGCTGGGTGCCCCCGGCCGGAGCCCCCGGGGTGCCCCACTCGCCGCAGCACGCGCCCGCCTCCTCGCACTGGGGCTCCCAGCAGTCCACCTCGCCGAGCTGATGATGATCAGATGGGGTAGATTAATCAGTCGATATAGTGAATACAAACTCGAATATTTTATTCAACTTAGCACTATACATTGTGAGTTGGACGCTAAAATCTAATAACTTAGTATTGTCAGTTATAGCAAAGTGGACCATGTAATGAAGAAGAAATTGACGAAGAAACTACACATTTACAGATTGACGAAAGTAGTGCTTTCCAGGATCCTTGAGATCCCCAATGTGGTCTATCAGAAAAGGGCTCTTTTATGCATAACAGTACTACTATTATCCCATCGACAACACTAATTTTGGGCTGACAATCTCTAACCCGGAACCAACCCGGAATGTGTCTCACAAATAAACGTGGAATACAGTTACGTCGAGTTTAAGGTAAAAAAAGTTCTTATTTCAAACTTAAACTCAATGTAACTTTATGCCACGTGTAAAAAGGTTAATGGATATTTTAGAAGTGAAAAATTATTTAGTGTTGTTTATAAAAACGCAATTCCCTAAAACACTCCTCAAAGGCAGTTTAAATAGTCTGTGGGGGACAGTCTGTAGATTGAGAAGTGTTTTAGAAGAAATGTATTTTTGTAAATAAGACCGTTAACTTGCTATTCCATTTAATTTTAATTTCTAGAAGATTGTTACAGATAAGCCTGTTACAGAGATAAGCTCGCCTATGTACCCGTTCTTATTGCTTTGTTTTATGTGTAACATATTTCTTTCTTGTGTACAATAAAGTATAACATACATAGTTCTCGGATTCAAAAAGACTTCCTATTTGTTATGGAAACCTTTTGAAATTAACGGATTTCACGGTCGCGGTCAAACGCTGACAAACACGTCAGTGACGTCTAGCCTCGCGTTCAACCCAATTCAGTTAAAGCTCTTCTTGATAGAGCCCCCCCCCCCCTGTACTCACGAGGCATTCGCAGATCTGGCACTGGTAGAGCCAGCGCTCGCCGCTGCGGAATGTGACGTGGTGCATCTCCTGGTGGCGGCATTGGTACCGCGGGTCGCAATGCGGACAGCACGACGCCGGCGCCCGCTCCAGCGACGTGTCAGTGCTTTCCACCTGGAAAACATTAGCTCGTCAACTCAACGACTGCCTCGTTGGTGTCACGTCTGATTACAATGGGAGAGGTTGGTACGATTTCCACTGGGGGCTGCCGTACATTCGTACAAAAATGGCCTCAGTCTGGGTGATTTTCCATGTTTTGTACTTGGAATTTACTTTTTCATCAACATGCATTAGTCCCTGCAGGCACGCATGCTGGTCTCTGGTACTTTTAATCGTGCTCTCTATCCTTAGTAATACATTGTACGCCCATATTTAGTGCTGTTTACATAGGCTCCGAGCAAGTCGTCGTAACTACCAAAGAGCAACTCACGGGCATGGTAGCGTTATCCAGCGCGTCGCAGGTGCACGGTGTGCGCACGCAGTTCGCCACGCCGGCGACGCACGCGCAGACGCGGCAGCCGCCTGCTTCGGGCCACGTGGAGCCGTCCGTCATCGTCGTGCCCTGCCATGAACAGCCTGGAAAAAAAACAGACCAGAGAATGAAGTCATCGTCATCTTCAGCCCATCACACGGTGTGTTCTGAGACCCGGTTTTCGGACGTGCCCATTTTTGTTGCATAAACCGAAAGTCTTTATAATTTCAAATAATAGACAAGACCCGTGTGCCAAATATGTTTAGTTAAAAATATATAGGTATTTGAATATCGGCCCTTTCTTCCTGTGAAACAGCAAAATTATTCTAAAAATCAGTTCTAAGAACGACACTGTACGTCAGTATCCACTGCTGGACAATGGCCTCATTCTGCATGCGCCAGTCGGTTCTGCTCTACGCTGTTCTCCTCCAGGTCTTTCCTGCTGCCTTTATTATGTCGTCAGATCGTAGCGGAGCGGTAGAACGCCGGCTTCTCGTTCGGGAGGTCGTTGGTTCAAATTACGTACATTTGTGAAGTTATAGTAGCAATACCACTCGCTAACGGTAAAGGAAAACATCGTAAGGAAACCCTAGTCTCGGAGGTATTTACATACCTTAGCGCTTGCTACGTACAATGGGCAAACTATGAGGCTCAGTGTGGAAATCTCAGGTCTAACTAGAACTCGAAACACTACAGCACTAAAAAGTACTACCTACATATAATCACATCAAATTAGATTGTTCTCAGTGAAGACCTTTGCTACGTCACACGTACATTTTACAGCCTACCTAAGGTTAAAATAAATAGTAAATTAAACTAATCAAAAATACCGCCCCGGGACACGCCCGATCCAAAAGTTCCCATGACGCTAGCAGCGTTCCCCCGCTGCACCGCCAGGGAAATCCTCTGCATCAGGTATGCCCCGGAACTAGAACTAATATGTCGGCCCGCACTTTTATGTCCGGTCCACCAATCTCTATTTCACAGCAGCGACCCTTCTTGTGATATCGGTTTTTTTCGATTTAGCATAGTGATACTGGTGATGATGATGAATATACATACTCAGTTCGCAGGGTTGCTTGTTGCATTCACAGCGGAAGCCTCCGTCAGTGTTAATGCATGTCGCGGTGGAGTGACACGTGTGGATGCCCTCGGCACACTCGTCAATGTCTGAAATCAAAATCAAGGAAAATCAGGAATAGTATGGTGAGTAAAACTAAAAAACTATTTGAAGTTGCTCGTAGCCTTCTTCGTCAGTAACCTAAATATACTTTTCTTCTTCTTCGCGTACCGTCTTTTAAAGGTAGTTGGCAGCCAATTCTGTTATAGCCTCTTTCGTGGCTGACAAATAAAACGGAAAAGGAACTCCAGGCGAACCACTGTCGTGCGTTGTGTAAAAAGATCCGTGAGAAAAAATCATTTTTCATAATAAATAATATGATCCAAATCTAATCTATAAGAGGCAGAAGAGGCCAGAATCTCTACGATTTCCAGAGGCTAAACCGATAGTCAATCGTCGTAAAACTCAATAGAAAGTGGAATCAGTCCGCTAATAATCTTATATATAAAAATGAATTGCCGTTCGTTAGTCTCACTTAAACTCGAGAACAGCTGGGCCGATTTGGCTAATTGTTGTTTTTATATATTTGTGGAAGTCCAGGGAAGGTTTAAACGGTGAGAAGAAAAAAAACGGTTGACGTCGGTGATACGAAGTTCACGGGGTCATCTTCAAAATACACATCAAAATTACCACGCGAACGAAGTCGCGGGCAACAGCTAGTTTATTAGATAAACTTCCTTATGGTAATTACACCCGATACATATCGACTGCGGAAGTATCAATTGCTGTAAGGGACATTCTGCTCGAAAATTTGTGTTATATATAATTTTTCTTGGATTTTTTCCTCTATCGGATGGTGTTTTCGGATTTTTTATTATGTGGAAGGGACATTTCTTTACACATATCAAAAATCTGAAAACACCATCCGATAGAGGAAAAAAGATGAAGAAAAATTATATATACCTACTTATAGGGAAGAGCGGGTGATCGTGCTCTTCCACTATAAAAGGAAATTTCCCGCCAGGCAGATCGTATGCCTGGGGACGGCCTTTCCGACTGATATTCGTCGGACGTTATATTTATGGTATGTCATGTGAAACATTTTGCTTGCGCGATGCAGGAATGTTGGAGTTTATAGTGCGCGCGCAGAGTTGACATGTGCTCGCCACATCACTCCCCTTAAAGACCTTAGCTACGCAAAGCTAGGTCTGATAGGAATCGAAGTCTGGGCTCTAAAGCCTGTAAGTGACAGGAGTCGCTGAGTCAGTGAGTCGACTAGCAGTTGAGGGTGTTCGGCGGCTAACAGTCACTTCACCGGCGACAGTACCATGAGGACCGCGCATGTGGTAGGAACCGGTGAAGGCTGCTTGTACCACTGGCAACGTGCGCTGTTGCTGTGTGGCTGCCGGGCCGAGGGGTTGGGGGAGATCACCATCAGTACCAGTAGTCGGTGCGTTGACCGTAGTGGAACTGATGAGGTGAGAGGTAAGAGGATGCTGGTCTTGCTTTGAGACTGATTGTATGTGGGGTACTGCGAGAGCGAAGGAAGGTTGACAATGTTCTGTCGAGGGTCACCACTATAGGGAAGAGCGGGTGATCGTACTCTTTCACTATAAAGGGAAATTTCCCTCCAGGCAGATCGTATGCCTGGGGACGGCTGGTCAGACTGATGTTCGTCGGACCTTATATTTATGGTATGTCATGTGAAACATTTTGCTTGCGCGATGCAGGAATGTTGGAGTTTATAGTGCGCCCGCAGAGTTGACATGTGCTCGCCACATACTTAACACTAATTTTCGACCAGAATGTCCCTTACAGCAATTGATACTTCCGCGATAGATATATGATCACGAAATAGTTACCCTCGCAATGATCGTGCTGTGGATCCCTTCTGTATCCCTCTTTGCAAACGCAATAGTAGCTGCCGGGCGTATTCAGGCAGACCGACCGGTGTGGGCAGGGGGCGGCTCCAGGGTGCGCCGGGAGGGCACATTCGTCGACGTCCCTTTCGCAACGCGCGCCACCGAAGCCCGGTGGGCAAGCGCAGTGCTCTGGTGCAGAGCATACGCCGCCGTTAAGGCAGCCGCCCGTGCAGATTGCTGTAAGTAAGCATTGCTTGTGATCATTGTCAGAATTAACAATCGGTCCTCCCGAAACTTAAAGTCGGGGCACCTCTCATTGAATTGAGCTTTTCTATATAGAAAGATAGAAATATTTTCGTAGAATTAGGTTTCGGTTCCAATGTGACTGATTTACTATCAGTCATCGTTATTGAAACGTAATATATTTTTAGATAAGCAGGATTTTTCGTGATATTTCCCTCCATTCAGTCTCCATTCAAGAAGGATTAACGTGAAAAAAGAAAATAAATTGCTGAAATCCGCAGTCTTCTAAGCCCACTGACAGCAAAAAACCCCTTCCAAACAACTTTTAAAGCACAATTTTTCAATTTAAAAAATAGAAACAGTGAAAAACATTGCTCACGAGTGCAACTGTAGCCATCCCCGGCATATCCATCTCCGCAGCGGCAGGAGAAAGAGCCAGGTGTGTTTGTGCACTCAGCGGCCGCGTGGCAACCGTGAGAGTCATCCCTACATTCATCGACCTGAAATTAATACAACGTATCTTTAAAATCGGTCGGCTAATAGTAGATTGTTTACCAAGGGCGTAAACAAAATCTTTGCGTCGAGGTTGTGAAATTGAATCCAGAGCGAACTGAGTTCGCTCGGGCTTTAACTAAGAATCGCTGAAGGAGCAAAGGATTCAACACTACCGAGACCAAAAATGATTTGCGCCCGTGTAGAACACTCTGCTTTTCACTACCGTCTGAGAGGAATGAAATAAAAGATAACACTTACATACCACTCAAATGTAACTTCTGGCAGGAGGTTTTGAATTGCTTGTGTTGCCTGTTTTTAGGGTTCCGTACCCAAAGTGTAAAAACGGGACCCTATTACTCGCGCACGAAGGGTTCCGTACCATTATCTATACAACATTAGACACAAAGATAAAAAAAAACAGCAAAAAAATCACGTTTGTTGTATTGGAGCCCCCCTTAAATAATTATTTTATTTTGTTTTTAGTATTTGTTGTTATAGCGGCAACAGAAATACATAATCTGTAAAAATTTCAACTCTCTAGCTATCACGGTTCTTGAGATACAGCCTGGTGACAGACAGACGGACGGACGGACGGACGGACGGACGACAGCGAATTCTTAGTAATAGGATCCCGTTTTTACCCTTTGGGTACGGAACCCTAAAAAGCGCGCCAATGTTATTGATTTTTTGCATAGAAAAAAAACTTGCGTTCCAATTTCAAATATTTGACAATTAGGTACTTAAAAGTTTTGCAGCAAAGAGTTTGGTAGTTCAGTAAGTAGTTCCAAACTCGGTTTTAAAACTTATTGCTTGGGTTGGAACGTTGGAACGAAATAGATATAGGACGAATCTCAGAACACTTTTTGTGTTCTGAGGGACGAATCCTCAAAAGTGAAAGAGAAGTCCGACATAGCATAACATAAACTCACGCCTGTATTCCAGAGGGGTAGGCAGAGACCAGGGACTGCCACTTGCTACGATCCTGACAGATCACTTTCGCTTCCTCAACATTCATTAGTCGTTGCATGCACGCACGCAGAGAAGTCCGACTTTTTAGTAAATGAGTGAATTAGTATATAAATTCAAAATTGGATTTTGAGTCTATTTACTTAAAGGTACCTAGAGGTAAATAGATTCAAAACCCAATTTTGAGTCTATTTACTTTGATGCATCTTAGCTTGAATAACAATAGCGTGTTTTGGGTCCTAAATTTGGGCATCAAAATGCATCATTTCGAGCAGATGGAGTGAAAAAGGATTTTCCCACCGGCCCGTGGTACTCTTTAGATCTACTCAACCGAGCTCAATCAAAAGAAGATATCAAATATTCAACTTATCTGACAAAAAAAATACAGTCTCACCTCAACGCAGTTGAATTTGTCTCGTCTCTCATATCCCTCAAGACACTGGCAAACATAACTACCGACGACGTTGACGCATCTCGTGTTGGAGTGGCAGTAATGTCCCTCGAGACCACCAGCTTGCTGGCATTCGTCTACGTCTGGAAAAAGCGCTAAGATTGGTCATTCGGTATCACCGGTTCATCAGACTACATCAGTTCTTTAGCTAGAAATGTTTTCAAAGCTGCTTTTTCTGCAGGTTAATAAAATCTACGGAAAAGTCGAAGTAGGCCACTGAGAGTCTGTACCCAGCTTTGCATCCATCGTCCACATAGCGGCCATCCATCGTCCACATAGCGGTCACGATTCTCAGGAGTTAGGAAACGACTGATCAATTACATTTCTCAAGGGAAGATTCCTGTGTTTACAATATTGTCTGTGTTTTAATTTCTCATGGAATAAGTAAGTAATGACAGGTTATTGACTACAAAATAATGATTATTTATCAGTTCGAATTATGTTTTATCAACCACCGAGTTTCAAAAGGAACACTTAAAGAAGGTAACTCTTACCTTCGCACGTGAGGCCGTTGCCCTTGAAGCCCTGGTTGCATGTGCACGTGAACTTGGTGTTGAGATTCATACAGGTCGCGTTTTCATCGCAAGAGTGTCCCCTGCTGCAGTAGTCTACACCTGGAAAGATGCAATGCATATTGTACTTTTTGCTGTCTAACAATGGGCATTGTCCTCAATATAATATTCAGAATTAATTTTATTCATTTATTTCTTATATATTTGAGTTATACTTGGTTATACTAAAATATATCAAATATATAATTGTGATTTTCATTCGACCTTCGAACGTTTCGATTCACACGTGAAAAACGCTTAATATTTATGAGTCAAAAAGGAACGGTTTCTTTGGTTATTTTTTACAATGTCTTTCTTACCCAAGTAAAATAAAATTCATACCTACTAGGACTCCATAATCTGAGACTTTCTTATTTACGAAAAGTGAAGTATAAGTAGTGCCTCTCTTCGAGGCTCATTAAGTAAAACGCCGTATAATTATTAAGGTTTAAGTTTATGATTTACAAAAAGTTCTCGCTAAAACGCTTATAAATGTATTCACACATTCATTAATTACCTGACATGTCCAAAAAAACTCTTTTGTGGCTGCAACGACAAGACAATCAATTCTTCATAGTCAATTATTTATACGCGAATTTAGGGTCTGGAGAGTTATTTATATTGGAACTAAAGTGGAGATGTTACTTTATCTTCTATATCTATACTAATAATAAATCTGTAAGGGTCGGTCATGGAGTAAGTTAGTTTGTTTTCAGAGATATTGTGTTTATAGGCTCAATATATGATACTGAAACTAATTTCACGATTTTTAGAATTTTTTTCTGTATGTGTGTATGTATGTATGTTCCTCCATAACTCTTAAACCAATTATCCGAATTTGATGAAATTTGGTATAAAAACATATAGACATCTGGGACACAGGATAGGCTATTTAAATTCTAGCTCCAGTTATGATAAGACGTGGCCCCCATACAAATGCTTCGTAAAAATCGAAATGTACGCGAACGGAGTCGCGGGCACAGCTAGTAAATCATAATTTTATGGAGACCTATCTTAAGACCGCCGTAATTCTATGTTAGGGGTGTTTTTAAGCATAGTATTTTTTTTATAAATAGGTCCGTTTGATTTTAAATGCTGTAATAATATTCTCGATCGAATCGAGAAAGCCTTCGATTCGATCGAGACATGGAGAGTGCTCGAGTCTCTCCAGCGTTGCCGTATTGACTATCGGTATATCGAGGTGCTGAAGTGCTTGTACAACAGCGCCGCCATGTCGGTCCGAGTACAGGAGCAGAATTCGGAGGCAATTCCATTGAGAAGAGGCGTGAGACAGTGAGACATTATCTCTCCGAAACTGTTCACGAACGCACTGGAAGATGCCTTCAAGCTTCTGGAATGGCAGGGACGCGGCATCAATATCAATGGCGAGTACATCACGCACTTTCGATTTGCCGAAGATATAGTAGTCATGGCAGAAAAGATGGAAGACCTCGGCATAATGCTCGAAGACCTCAGTCGAGTTTCCCAACGTGTGGGCCTTAAAATGAACATGGACAAAACGAAGGTCATGTCGAACGCCCGTGTTGTGCCCACCCCAATAACATTGGGGAACTCGACTCTTGAAGTTGTAGACGAATACGTATACTTAGGACAAACAGTTGGACCGGCCTCCAGCTTCGTGAAAGAGGTCAATCGTCGAATCCAACTCGGCTGGGCAGCATTCGGGAAACTTAGAAAAGTCTTTTTGTCTAATATACCTCAATCGCTCAAGACAAAATTATACAACCAGTGTGTGTTACCAGTGATGACTCATGGCACTGAAACGTGGTCTCTCACGCAACAAGCTATGGAAAGGGCTATGCTCGGAATTTCGCTACGAGATCGAATCAGAAATGATGAGATCCATAGACGAACGAAAGTCGTCGACATAGCCCAGCGGATTAGTAAGTTGAAGTAGCAGTGGGCGGGGCACATAGCACGTAGAACTGATGGCCGATGGGGCCGAAAAGTTCTCGAATGGAGACCACATATCAGCAAGCGCAGCGTAGGACGACCAGCCACAAGATGGACAGATGACCTCATCCAAGGGGCAGGAAGGCGCTGGATGCAGGCCGCTTCCAACCGGTCTTTTTGGAAATCCATGGAGGAGGCCTATGTCCAGCAGTGGACTTCTTGTGGCTGAATGATGATGATGATGAATGATATTTAGAATACAAATTGGATTGTATTGAAACACGCTTGCAATTTCAATAAGCTTGGAAGTTTCTTAGCAACTCAGTCGCTGCCGTACTTCCGATGTAGTGACGTACTTCCGTTTCGTAGATGCAGATTCTTTTTTTATCGCTTTCTTGAATTAGCAAAAACAGCCTGAGTCGAAATTTTTAGCTAGGCTTTTAAAATTACTTATTTTGTCGGAAACAAAATACGTTTTTTAAGACAATGCTCATTACTGCCGGTGGGCGATGTCATAAATTTGGTGCTATTATGACTACTACCAACATCAAACATACAAGCTGTAATAACTTGCTAGCAGAGGCAGTCTCATTGTACTGCTTGATCCATCTTTTATTGGGTAATTCGATTAAACAAAACGTACTAAGTAGTCTACAGTGAAAGTAAATGTAGTCAAACATAATTTAAAAATGCCTACCTGGACAAAATTTGCAGCACTCTCCCGGTACTTTGAACTGATCACTTGGGTCGCAGGGTAACTGTGGACATTCTTTGTTGGGGTCTATTCGATTGCATTGCATAGAGCCATCGTGGCACACGCAAAATGCGCATTCCTTTGGCACGTAACGGTCTCCGTGCTCGTACAGTATTCCTTTAAGAAGACATCGCTCTGGAAATAGATAGAGAACACTTTATTGCACAACCAGGTGAAAGTTATTACAAATAGAAATATAATGTCATGCCTTTGTTACAAATTCATAGATGGCGTTAGGCGTTTTGAAATTGCTCAAGACAAATCGTATTTCTTGAGTTGGGGGTACTTGGTCAAAAAGCGGAAGTCAGTGAGATCATTTCAAACGCTAGTTGATCCTGCAGAATTCTCGGACGAAATATGGAGTAATTTACAGTTTTAAGTGTGAGCTGTGCATATTAGTGTCGGTATATCTACGGGACACGGGGTAAGTCATTCACTATACCTAGAATTGGTTGCGCTGCTCAATGAATAGTATTTCTTGTCCGCCGTTCAAACACCCACCCGATAAAGTTCTGGTTTCCTCTGTTGTTACAGCCTTTGGAAACGCCCTTTATTATTGGGAAGCGCATCCCCGTAAGAGACAAATAGATTTCGTACGTTCCCCTTGGACTGCCTGCCGGCCGTCAATTCCCCATTTCGCCGAGACGCGTCAATCAGAGGATCCATTTTCTCCTGCTCGCAGCTGAGCGGCTACTCACTCGGCGAGGCGATTTACTAAATTAAATTAATAAAGTGCATCGGGTGAAGATCGGTGCAATTTCTGCTTTCGCTGTATGATTTTTTTGTGTTTCATGTTTTTCTTTATAATCTTACGCTTCAGTTAGACACCCGCATAGTACATAAAGGTTCCTTTCATGTGTCACCTAAATACTGGATGAATTTTGTTTATACCATTTCCGTTTCCAGACTGCTCGTTTGGGCATTTGTAAACTCGGTTGAATTGGCTTGACCGTTGGCGTTGCTGCATCGTCTCCTCTAACTTAACTTAGTTACCTAAGTAACTTAATCCGCACCATTTCCGTTTCCGGTTCGGTTCATTTAGGATTCAGCATGTTTTCGAGCCAATTCAGTCATTTTATTAATGTTGTAAGATTTTTTCTCGCATAACTCCGGACTTCGGAAAAGTTCCGGTGGTATTATTTCCGTTTCCGGTTTATTTACTCTAGTTATTGTACGTTGACTTTACCACTTGTCACTATTGCTCTTAGGCGAGGAAGCTGCGGAGTAGCTTTGCTTATTTAGAGTGATCTTACGATTTTGGATCAAATATTCTGTGTATACCCTCATTCGCATTAATATAATCATATTTCCTTTTGCTAAGTTGTCGTTTTTCTTCCGCCCGGAACCCAGGTATAACAATGGCGCCCAACGGGTTAGGGTTATAAACGACAGCTTAAGCCGTTAGCTTAGTAAAACTGCATAATCTTAAATAAACCATCTAAGTTAATGCGTAATCACCACACCTGCGCATAAAATCTGCTCAAGGCACATTAATGAATTAATAATTGTAATTACTCTTGAGCGTATTGCGAATCCGCCCCCTTTTCTAACTTTTAGTTTTTTATTTTTCTTAATTTGTAAAGAAAATGGATCCCAACCTCCTTTTAAAAGATGAACTTGAGTTTGAATTGGCGTGCAGGGGTATTCATGATGTAAAGACGTGTGCTCCCATGAGGAAGATCCTCAAAGAAATTCTCTGTCAAGAAATAGCAGGAACTACGTCGATTCAATTAAAGCCCCCTCGCTCATGTATAGAGAATCCTCTAACTGAAATAGACATTTGTTCTAACAAAAGACGTTCCTTAGCTGTAGCACTGGAGGAAATAAAAGTCAATCCTGACCGCGCAAATCTGAAACGCATATGCTCACGCTTAGAACACCTTAATTCACGAATGAAACTAGTGCTTCCCACTGAAAGTGACCACATAATGCAACACACAGCTGTTTCTAAATCCATCCAGCAATTAGTAGATACTGTCAATTCCCTCCAAGATGTTGATGACATCGAAGGCAAAGAAGAAATCTCCGAGCATGATTTAGAAATTCTACATAAATCCTTGGGGGACGATGCGGTGAAAATTATTAGGAATCTTGAGTTAAGCACTAGCATTGTAGCTAAAGAATCTTCTTCTTCAGTACCCCTAAATGAACTAGCACCTCAAACGAGTTCGAGAGTATCAGTTGAGAACAGAGAAGATCACAGGCGAGGCAATATCTTCTTGGAAAACCCTAGACAACATGTCTTTTCTAGAACCTCCACACTGGATATAGAAAATACTAAAAGAAAATTGGTCCCAGTCAAAGACTGGGGTATCAAATTCAACGGAAGAGGTGGCATCAGCATTAATGCATTTTTAGAGCGCATAAATGAATTGAAAGATGCTAGAAATGCCGAAGATATTGATCTATATCGTTATGCGATCGATCTCTTTGAGGATGACGCACTAATCTGGTTTAGGGCAAATAGGGACAATGTTTCAAGTTGGAAAGAACTTGTAGACCTGCTCCTCCTAACCTTCCAAAAACCCTTTTACCAGGAGGAATTGTTGGAAGAAATTAGAAATCGTACTCAGGGAAGACAGGAGAGTGTATTAATTTACATTTCTATTATGCAAAATATGTTTAATCGCCTTCCATCTAAATTATTGGAACGCCAAAAACTGTCGATTCTTTTGAAGAACATTCAGCCATATTTTCAACAGGCAGTATGTCGAGAAAGCTTCAACTCCGTTGCAGAATTAACAACTGTCCTCAGAGTCCTGGAACATACAAAAATAAACTGCGAAAACTTCAAAGAGCCCACACACCAATCTCGGTCCCTAGAACCTGATCTAGCGTTCCAAGGAACTTGGTCCCAATCCATTAATATTGTTAATGATACTAACTACAAACAACACAATCAGGGCTCGGGTATCATGAAGTGTTGGAACTGTAGAAATACCGGCCACCGTTTCAGAGATTGTAATCTGCCACAGCAAAGGATGTTCTGTTACAAGTGTGGTCGCTTTGGCATAACTACCAGGGCATGTCCTTGCAACCAGGGAAACGGGAAAGCGGGAGACGTGTCTGCCAATCGCCTTCCGTAATCGTGCCTGACAATTTGGAGGAGTGGCAGAGTTGGTTGAAATTCATATCGGAATATTTTGCTGCCGGAGAGTTATGCAACATCGATATTAACGCCACAGACAAAAGATACTATGCCAAGATCGATATATTGGGTCAAAATTACGTAGGGTTACTGGATTCTGGTGCCACTACTTCGGTAGTATCCAATAATTTCGCTTCAAGGTTGTCAACAGGAAACATTCAGGTGCATAAAGCTCCATAAACGTAACCTGTCTACAGCAGATGGGACAAGTCATTTGGTTGATACAATCATATACTTACCTATTCAATTTGCAAACAGTTACAAAGTAGTATCATTTTATGTCTTAGATAAGCTAAGCCATGACATCGTTTTAGGCATGAATTTCTTCAGAGCTTTTAGTCTTAAAATAACACTGCAAGCTAGCAATGATCATGAAGAAATTTTTGAGGTGCAAGGGAAATGTAACATTTCCGTAGTGAAAGAGACTTGTCCCATAATTTCGCGAGATGAATTAACGGAAGACCAAGAACAAGAACTCGGAATTTTGATTAATCAAATGAGTGATGAAATAGGTCACGGGTTAGGTAGGACGCATCTAATTGAGCACAGAATTGACACAGGGGAGAACTTACCAGTGACTCTACGGCAGTACCCCTTTGCACCACCTATAATGAAAGAGCTCGAGCAAGAAATAGATGACATGTTGGAACAGGATGTCATAGAGCCGTCATATAGCTCATGGCGTGCTCCCGTATTATTGGTGAAGAAGCCTAATGGAAAGAACAGATTGTGTCTTGACAGCCGTCAGCTGAACAAATTGACAAAAAAAGACTCTTACCCTTTACCGAGAGTGGATTCCGTTCTTAACAGTCTGAAAAATACTCATTACCTTTCAACAATTGACTTAAAATCAGCCTTCTGGCAGATCCCTTTAGAGGAATCGAGCAAAGAAAAAACTGCATTTGGTCTGGCAGGAAAGGGACTTTACCAATTCAAGGTTATGCCGTTTGGATTGAACAACGCTTCACAAACTCAGCAACGTTTGATGGACCGGCTGTTTCCACCACAGTTTGAAGGAAAAATATTCACATATCTCGATGATATCGTTATTGTGAACAACGAATTTAAAGATCACATGGATACGCTAAACTGGGTTAAGGATCAACTAAAAATTGCGGGCTTAACCATAAACATGGATAAATGTATTTTTGCTCGATCGTCTTTGAAATATCTTGGTTATATTGTGGATAAAGATGGACTACGTACAGATCCGGAAAAAGTAAGCGCAATACTAAATTACCCCAGACCATCAACGTACACAGAACTCAAACGTTTCATCGGATTAGCCAGCTGGTACCGTCGCTTCGTCGAAAACTTTGCTATTGTAGCTGCACCACTACATGACTTAACAAAAGGAGGCAAAAAGACAAAACTAATAACGTGGAATGGGGAAGCCGAAAAAGCATTCATAGATTTGAAAACTGCCTTGACTTCAACACCGATACTTAGTGTGCCAGACTTTACCATGGAATTTTCTATCCAATGTGACGCCTCGAATAAAGGTGTAGGGGCAGTATTAATACAAACCCTTGACGGACTTGAGAAACCAATAGCTTACACTAGCCGCAAGTTAACAGATAGAGAATGCAATTACTCAGCATCAGAAAGGGAATTGTTAAGTGTACTCCATGGTGTGGACCAATTTAGGCCATACATCGAAGGAAGTCACTTCAAGGTTATTACTGATCATAGTGCGTTGCAATGGCTTCATCGGAATAAGGATCCACATGGTCGATTGGCCAGATGGGCAATGCGCCTCCAACAATTTGATTATGACATCATACACCGTAAAGGAACGGATAATATTGTTCCCGATGCATTATCAAGAGCCATACAAACTGAAGACATTGCAATATTGGACGTAAAACCTGAGGATAAAGATAGTTGGTATACAAGTATGGAAACCAAAGCGCTGGAGGAATCTGATAAAAAGGATTGGGAGATAAGCCAAGGTCAATTATGGAAATACTTGAAATTAAAACAATTCCCAGATGAGAAATGCAGCTGGAAGTTGGTGGTACCAGAGAAATTACGGGGAAAGGTTTTAGCAGAATGTCATGATCACCCAATATCCGGTCATCTGGGCGTGAAGAAGACCATAAACAGAGCTCGTCAACACTATTATTGGCCATCTCTCATTCAGGACATAAAAGGTTATGTAAGAAAATGTGAAACTTGTGCGAAGTACAAAGTTTCTCAACTTCCCCCTGTTGGCTTAATGGGCCATCATAAAGAAGTAACCGGACCTTTCCAAATAGTATCCATGGATCTGATGGGACCCTTTCCACGGTCGAAACATGGAAATACAATGCTATTGGTCATTTCCTGTTGGTTCAGCAAATTCAGCTTATTATTCCCTCTGAAGAATGGGAAAACATCCCATATAACAAAAATCTTAGAAGAAGACATATTTTTGCTTTATGGAACACCAAACGTGATTATATGCGACAATGGCAAACAGTTTGTCTCAAACCAGTTTAAGGATTTGGCAGCTTGCTATGGAGTAGAACTGTGGCACACGCCCTCTTATCACCCTCAAGCCAACCCAACTGAGCGAGTGAATAAAGTCATTGGCACTGCGATAGCCTCATACGTCCAGGATAATCATAAAGAGTGGGATAAGTATATCCCACATGTTGCCCACGCAATAAGAACAGCGGTTCACGAAGTCACGGGGAAAACACCATCTTACCTATTTTTTGGTCGAGAAACCTCCGTTCACGGAAAAAAATCGCAAGTCTTTCAGAGCAATAATCCTTTAATAATCAATAGAGACTTATATGAGCAGGCCTTAAAAACTCGTGAAGAAATTTTCGTAGATGTTAACACCAGACTCATAAAAGCGTATGAAATAAATAAAAAACGTTACGATATGCGACGTCGAGTCTGTGAATACAAGGTGGGTGAAGTCGTGTGGAAGCGAACTAAGAACTTATCCAATGCGGACAAACACTTTATGGCTAAACTTTCACCGAAATTCAATAAGGCTATCATTATAGAGAAGTTGTCGGCTGACGTTTATAAGCTAAAAAGTTTGAGGGGTAAAGATTTAGGCAAGTGGCACTCATCAGACCTTAAGCGTCTGGTATGAATCCAGGTTGGATTCCTTTGAGGAGAGGGGATATTGTCATGCCTTTGTTACAAATTCATAGATGGCGTTAGGCGTTTTGAAATTGCTCAAGACAAATCGTATTTCTTGAGTTGGGGGTACTTGGTCAAAAAGCGGAAGTCAGTGAGATCATTTCCAACGCTAGTTGATCCTGCAGAATTCTCGGACGAAATATGGAGTAATTTACAGTTTTAAGTGTGAGCTGTGCATATTAGTGTCGGTATATCTACGGGATTCGGGGTAAGTCATTCACTATACCTAGAATTGGTTGCGCTGCTCAATGAATAGTATTTCTTGTCCGCCGTTCAAACACCCACCCGATAAAGTTCTGGTTTCCTCTGTTGTTACAGCCTTTGGAAACGCCCTTTATTATTGGGAAGCGCATCCCCGTAAGAGACAAATAGATTTCGTACGTTCCCCTTGGACTGCCTGCCGGCCGTCAATTCCCCATTTCGCCGAGACGCGTCAATCAGAGGATCCATTTTCTCCTGCTCGCAGCTGAGCGGCTACTCACTCGGCGAGGCGATTTACTAAATTAAATTAATAAAGTGCATCGGGTGAAGATCGGTGCAATTTCTGCTTTCGCTGTATGATTTTTTTGTGTTTCATGTTTTTCTTTATAATCTTACGCTTCAGTTAGACACCCGCATAGTACATAAAGGTTCCTTTCATGTGTCACCTAAATACTGGATGAATTTTGTTTATACCATTTCCGTTTCCAGACTGCTCGTTTGGGCATTTGTAAACTCGGTTGAATTGGCTTGACCGTTGGCGTTGCTGCATCGTCTCCTCTAACTTAACTTAGTTACCTAAGTAACTTAATCCGCACCATTTCTGTTTCCGGTTCGGTTCATTTAGGATTCAGCATGTTTTCGAGCCAATTCAGTCATTTTATTAGTGTTGTAAGATTTTTTCTCGCATAACTCCGGACTTCGGAAAAGTTCCGGTGGTATTATTTCCGTTTCCGGTTTATTTACTCTAGTTATTGTACGTTGACTTTACCACTTGTCACTATTGCTCTTAGGCGAGGAAGCTGCGGAGTAGCTTTGCTTATTTAGAGTGATCTTACGATTTTGGATCAAATATTCTGTGTATACCCTCATTCGCATTAATATAATCATATTTCCTTTTGCTAAGTTGTCGTTTTTCTTCCGCCCGGAACCCAGGTATGACAGTACCAAAAACGGAAGTTAACAAAAGTAATGTGAAAGGCGTATATTTTTTTTAAGTAGCAGACTTAAGCTGTAGAATTGTAAAGGACCCGGTCAGGCCACCACCGCAATGGTTTGTATGTGTTCTTTTCAACGTCATAATCTAACAGGATGAAGAGATAATGGTATGGGTGGTAATTAATGAAAGCTAATATAATATATACGGAAGCTGACGAGAAATTTTCAAATGAACTACTTAACCATCAATGTTAAGTAAGTTCTACTTACTCAAACATGTGGGACAACATTCCCCTGGATTTAATACTGGATTTTTACACTCAACGTGGTCGCACTCAACTGGCCTGCACGTAATTTCTCCGTGCTGAAAAAAGAGGTCAAGCATTACCGTAAAATGCTACAGAATCCTCAGCTCTAACTTATTAAGGATAAGGATGAAAATCTTACCACGCAGGAGCAGCGATTGCAATCTTTCTGCCATGTGGCACCATCCGCGTGGACCGTTCCATTAGAGTAGCATGACTTCTGACAGTCGCACTGCTCTAACCTCGCTAGTCTTGCCTCTGTTCCTACCAACTGAGGAAAGAGATAGATGACATAAGATCTTTGTTGTCTTTGTAGGTACGACTAGGAATGAAGTATAAGGACAAAGCTAGACGTTCAAGCATAGCTAGGCATTAACTCGTTAATCCGTTAATTAACGAAGTTAACATTTTGACTACCTGATTACCTTTAAAGTTAACTTTAAAAAATGTTAACGGACTCGTTCACTTCCGTTAAATTTCCCCAAGGCTGTTAATCGTTAATCCACTGATGTGATGTTTTTTTTGCTAAGTACATATTGGCTAAAGGCTAGAAAACGATCTTCCCTTTCGTACAAGAACTTCAACATATTAATATTCATGAAGGGGAATATCCACATTATTCCAGATGATTAAATTACGCACTCCGAATTATTCACGTATTTTTACGGTCCCGTGGTCGACAAGGAAGTGATACACATAAATTAGGGATGCATTTTTTTTCTCGCCTACACCATAGTGTGGCGTATCGTTGGATTGGTCGTTTAAACATATTGTGGGTGTAGGTAGGTCATTTTATGATTTAGGGTTCTGTTTGCGAAATATTAAACTTTAAAGCAAAATTCTTTGTCGGAGCAGGGCGTGCCCTCCTCTCCTGGGTAAAGTTGATAGTAAAATCGTGAAAAAATTCTGGATAGTAGCACATATAATGAACTTACAAGGAAAACTATGACGGCTAAGTAGGCTTTACAAGTTAACGAGTAATAGGCGACGAACTTATAAAAGGAAAACTTCGTACGAAATTCATTGAATTACGTTGATGAAGTTCTTAGTTCTGTAAAGCAGATAAAACCTCCTCTTTCTACGAAACCCTACACTGCGCGTGGTCCGACACACACTTGGCCGTTTTTTTTCTAACCTGTTAATCCAGTACGCAAACCAGCAGTTTTTATTAGTAAATCACTAACGCAACGATATAAAGAATTTTTATTACATGTAAACGGATTAACGATTAACGTTAACTTGCTAAAAGATTTAACATCTTCCGAAATGTAACGCTTTAACGTTTCACGAAGTTAACTATTTTACTAACGGATTAGCTATCAACGAAGTTAACTAATTGATTAACGGTGCCCAGCTGTGCGTTCAAGTAATAGCTGATCAAAGTACACTGCAGTGGCAGTGCCTCCTGCTAGAGAACGATACTATTTAAAAGAAGTGCAGAACTTTGTTGAGTCTCTTCTCTCAGTAAATGTTTATGAAGTTTATTGAAGTGTTTTGTTTTTTTTCTATTGCTTATTGTTAAAAGACGAAAGTGCGTCGGTTTCCTCATCACGCCATGGTAATAAATACGTATCTATGGAATGAGGTAGGGGCAGTAATTGTGGCCAAGGATAGGTGCCACTATATTCTGCTGCTCACATTACCTTAAGTGAAAGGTCATGGATGTGCGCCGTGAGCTCCTGGACCGTGGCCTGCAGAAGGGAGAACTGTCCACAGGTAGGACACTCCGAGTCCAGCCCTGGACACTGCGCAAGGTACCCGTGCGGACCGCTGACCAGTTTCACGTCTTGAATTGTGCCCTGTAACCGAAAGTAGTAGTTGTGTAATTCTGTAACATAGATTTAACTTATTGATTTTTTTTGGTGCTCTTTGGACATTTGAGTTTTCGAATCTTTAAAACTCTACACCCGATTATGTTGGTCCGTCAATGATAAACATTTGTTCTGTATGATGGTGAGGTTAGGTGGTACATGAAGGTCAGATTCATGTATATATTTCGTAATAATGTAATGGACCTTATCCTTAATGTGACCTTGGTTAGCAGACTGAAAGGTGAGGTAGTTTAGCTAATGTACTTGGGTAACTGATACCGTAGCAGATGATCCCCGTGATATCAAGACAGCACATAAAAAAGATAGTAGACCGTCGGGTCGAATTAATTAAATAGGCTTTAGCAAGTAGGCTTTGGCAAGTGGCCAGATTACACAAAATGTAGTCACCTTAAACAAGGAATGCTTGCTGTTCCTCTGCCCCAGCCAGAGTGTGAGCTGCGGCTGCGTGAAGTTGCGGTCGGGCGGCGGGATGAGGCGGCGGTACAGCGGGTGGCAGTCCACCAGCAGCGTGGCCTGTGCACCCGACACCGCCAGCGCCAGTCGGTGCCACGCCCCGTCCGCCAGACGGAACGGGAACGTCTCCACTCGCGCCGTCGCCCCGCCCGCTGCCACGTAGTGCAGCCGCACCTCGTCTCGCCGCCCGCTCGACTGCACCTCCAGGTACCTGCACACCACCACTGTACCGATACTACCCCTCGGAATTCACCGCGTCGCCATTAACGATCTGTTCCGAGGTACACACAAACAAAGCAAACAACACAATTCATAGTTCGGACGGCACGCCGGACCGGCCGCGAGCGGACCTCGGCTCGCTCTACATCTCAATATCGCTCGGCCAAGATAGGGGACCATGTACCTCGGAACGAATTGCGTTCGACAGAATCGCTAGTCGATACACTAGTGTGTCCTTTCGAGTTGACATTTGCTACTAGAAAGATTTGGCGTGTCTCGCACGATGCGTCCGATCGGTAATGATTGCGTTGTGAGAGGTGCGTCGGTTTGCGCAGACGAGAGGTAAGGGCGCGGTTAACACCTCGTCGGACGCAGTACGAGAAGCACATTTCGGGATCCCATGTGACTTGGAATGCTGGCGAGCCCGGCGTCCTCGCGGCGCGACGCGACACACATCAACATCGAGACAGTGACAACAGAGACGGGGGACAGATACAGAACACAACACTTCAAGACACAGAACGAGCACAAACGAGGGGACGCATGCAAGCGGGTCACCGCCCGCACATACATACGGCCATGCAGTGACAGAGAGCGCAATGGGATCGAGGAGGACATTCCGAGGCACAGGACATTCCAAGATACATGATTCTCCCCTATTCGCGCGCGCGCATGCGCGGTGGCGGCATGCGCGCACGCGGCGATGTTGAGATCTAGAACTCACCGTCAGCTCGCCGCCGGCCACCGCCCCGCGCCGCCCGCCCTCGCCGCTCGCCGCGCACCTTCGCGCGACACGGGAAACATACAGACCATTTAGGTACATTTTAGCTCTAACATCAACATAAGTAGTTAGGAGCTCATTTGAAACAATGTGCTCAGAGTATGCCTACTCCGATAGACAAATATTTCTAAACATCTTCGAACTCTGTGGTTTAAAAGCAGAGATGCTCTCAACACGTATTTAATACAGCAGCTATACTCAGGTCAGCTCGCATGAGTGAGGAACTGAAATACCCTGGCGAACTAACCTGATTCTAACTTCGTCTTAAGAATTCGATTGACTGGCCGTTATCGCAGTAAGAATAGATCTGGTTTCAGTGTTGACTTTAGGACTAAGTGTGATTGTCATCATCACATAATTAATTAAAAACTCAGCTCGTGAGCGACCAAAATCTGATTAGTAGAATGTGCCTTCTTTGCTAGATCTACATCTGTGGTCCATGGTCAAACGTTCAGTAAACGTCCATCTGGACTGTGGTTAGGGCCATCGAGTTCTCCCATTCTGTGACGCACCTGTTGAACCCGTGCGAGAAGGACAGGATGGTCCCGGAGTTGGCGGGCTCCTGCCGCAGTGAGGCAAGGATGGTGAACTCGGGTGAGCGTCGCAGGAGCTCCGCGGCACGCTCGAACGCCGCACCCTCTACCTGCAGCGACCGCGAGTCCCCTGGAATGGACACGATTTTGGATTAGCTAAAGTATGAGCGGCGTTAGCATATCGTTAGAATCCTTGCCTCACATGCGAGAGATCGAGAGTTCGAATCTCGGCATGTCCCTATCACTTTGTATGTTACGTATTTTGAAGTAAAAATACCGCAAGGTATTCCTCTTCGTGAGGAAATTTGGCTTCGTATGGTATTTTTTGTGGATTAAGCCGACTAAACTGAGAGGATGGTGTAGATGCTCGACATGCCTACTCTATCTAAAAATATGTCCCAGGCGCATATTACGTGACATATTATGTGATAGGCCAATGTATTTATGGGAAAATATCTCGAGAATACCTGAAAATCTGAGTTTGAGGCAGATCCTGGTGCGGTTGACTGCAGACATATGTTGGAGATTAGTGCATCAAAAGTCACGCTATCGCTCTAACTCTGAGAGAAGATCCCCGTTCACAGCAGGAGATAGACTAAACTGTTTTAGAAGTGATCTCCTCTGACTCATGTTGAATTAATATCCAATTAATTCAACAGTAGTTAAATCAATATTTTTTATTGTACGAGTAATTATTGAGCGGTACAAAGGTCAAGGTCACCTGTACTTTTCTCGACCTTTCATACGGTGGTCCGGGGCCGTAAAGTCCGATACAATCAGTTGAGAGCCCGGTGCGATTGCATCACAAAATAGAAGCGAATAAAAGGTCGATGTAAGATTGTTGACCACGAATTTCCAAAGAAACCAGTGGGTTGGCCCCAAAACCCGCCGTAAGTGGAGAATCAATATATTTGGGCCGGGATCTTTTCCTCACTTTAAACAAACTATCCGGCTTTGTTGCCAAGAAAGAAAAATTATGTCTGAAAACGCACGCATTCAAATTCACCAGAGGTCGACGGTTATCTCGTATTAGTAAAACAAGTTTTTAAAACGTTGACATTAAAACATATTTCCTATTCCACTATTTTCTTGAGAACAATCTTGTACCTAACAGTACCTTTAAGCACGTACATGGGATGATTACGCTTAGACTTAGAAGGTAGGCCTTCTAGGACCCAGAAAGTGGCCAAGTGGTCGTGCCACGATCCGGTGAGGTCCTTGGCTGTAACGATCGCGCGGCGTTGGCGCACTGCCAGTGGAAACGTCCGAATTCATTCGCTACACAGCAACTAACGCGCTGCTAATGATTCATGCTCTCTTATGAAATAATTCGCTCTTTATTGTGCTTGTCGGGAAATGTTTCTGCGGTAATAGGTTATTCATTGCTTTTGGGAGAAATACCGGGGGCTTGATAAATGAGACCAGCGCTCGCTGCTGGGGTCTTTAAGACCTCGGGGTTTTGTTTAGAATCGAAATAACATACACTTCATAACTAAAACATTTCAAATCAACTTGAGTTAACGATAAAATTTTAAACAACTTACACAAAAAATTCAATTAGGTGTGGATTAGAATCTTATTTCTGGTTGGAAATCGGTACGAGGCAAATGTTTTCAATCTGTCGAAACGAAGGCCTTGCCAAATGTGAAGTATAGCGAGACACTGCAGTGTTCTTATAATACGACTGCATTGCAGATTATACCTTGTTTTGGCGAATTACTGGCTCGTTACCAGCTTGCTGCAATCCAGTCGTTTAATTAAGTTTTTACTAGACATAATAAATTAGGCAGAAATAGTTTCAAGCTCATGAGTTATTATGGAAAAATTTAAAATTAGTATGGTTTCTAATCCGGTCTAGTCTAGTCTGAAGCAGATGCAAGAGGATAGCTGACGATATATAATTGTGACATCACTAGACGAGGCATAGATGGATAAACGTATTGACACACCTGTTATAACATTCGAGACTGATGTTGTTGTAGTGGTACATTAAAACTATAGTCATTGTGTCATAGTAGAGAGAGAGAACACTTTATTGTACATAAAAATGGAAATTACACAGATATTTATTAACCATAGTATTCCAGCCCTGCGCACTCCACCAGCAAGTGGGCGGCAATTTCTTCCGCGTCCATTCAAGCTCTGCATAATGGACTGTCTGTAACACCCATGATGAAGAGATGTTAATTAAAGTGACCGTGACCTGTGAGAGCGCCTGTTATCAGGCGTAATTGCACCTTAGTAAGACACAGGAGGCACTGGGACAGGCGAGGGTTTTTGCCTGGCATTGCTGCTCTGGCTTGCCTGCAGACCGTGCGAGAGGTCCAGTCAGTGTTGTCCAGTCGAATGTTGATGAAGCGAAAGAGGTTTGTCGAGATCGTGGCAAGTGGAAAACCCCTCCGGGATACAGGCGTGAGGCTATGTATGTATATATTTACAGGATTACTCAACTCATCTAAACAAACCATGCAATAAATAAAGCATTGTAACAACAAACTGCCGTATCGGCCCCCCCGTGGTGACGACAAACCAAAAGTCCGGTCGGTGACAGGTTTTTCTGCCACGCTAACTCTGTATGAAGGGAGAGACACCCTCCGAACTTTGTCCGCCGTATTCATTCATCCAGGCGTCCGACGTCCCTAGACACACTAGTACTTCTATTTACAAAGTTGAAACTGAAGAGTATTCCCTCTCCGCATTTTAACACCACCATTTTTTTATAAAAACATTAACACGAAGGACGGTGTTTTATTTATACTAATTGTAAATTCAGCTGTTAACCCCGAATTCGTTCGTGTGAAAATTTTGATGTATATTTTCCGGGATAAAAAGTGACCGATGTGCTATTCCAGACTAAATTCTAAATCTGTACCAAATTTCATCCAAATCCGTTCGGCTGTTCCGGCGTGATTAAGTAAGATATACTATCTGTGTACAACAAATTATAATCGACTCTAGTATAAAAGTAAAAACCATACTTTATTTTCCTCTCAGATTGAAAGAAAACTGAAACAAACGAAAATAGCGAGATTCCCTGCCCGTCTGGTTAACAAGCCGGTTACGTAACCTCATCAGCATACGAAACCATCTAATCCACTTTAAGTGGATTTACTCGATCCGAGCTGAATAAGTTATTACAATCGGGCGATGAAATAGAGCGGTGTGTTTTTACAGATTGGGTTCGATAAACCGTGTTGCTATTCCAATATAGAAAACATGATAGTATCCGCGCTGCATGAGAAAGAATATGTAGAGTTAACGATTACACAAATATTGTTTTATATCTGTTGAGCCAGTCTGTCTAGCATGAAGCGCTTCTCTATTTACGTTATAATTTCACGCACGTTTCTAATAAATTGCAGTCAGACGTTTAGATTCGCGGATTCGCTAACAGGTTTTTTTAAAGAAACTAACATGTTCACAGTTGCAAGTCATACTACACTTATTAAAAATTATGAACGTTACAAATAATATTAAAAACTTCAAAAATGTTAGTAGCCATCATAGCGTTAATACTAAGAATAAACATATATTGTTATTTCCGTCATTTAACTTGCGAAAGTTAATACATTCTTTATGGGCACTGTATACGGTTCTACGATAAAATTCCTCAAGATATATTAGAGTTACCACCGACGCGGTTTAAAAATGTGTCAAGCATAATCTGTGCAAAAAGCCTATTGTAACATTAAGGATTATTTAGAAGACAAAGATGTTCGTTATTAAAACAATGTTAACGGGGACGATTGCGTCTAGTGTAGTTGAAAACTGTGTTAAATAAGTTAAAACGTGTTTTGAAAAGAATAAAAAGGAGTTTCTTTGTCAACTTCTTCTTCACACAATTTATTAATTCTGAAACTAACAGCTTTGACGTTAGTTTAGTAAACATTTTGTTTTTAAAGTCAATATTTTTTTCGAGTTTGAGGTTTAAAATAAAACTTAATTAAAGTGCCCATAATAGAGGTAGACAGAGTCTGTCGTGGATTTATAATGTACGTAGAGCTGTCGACTGTAAGGGCAGTTGACAGCTTTACATACATAATAAATGGTCGCAGAGATATGGACATCGACTTTTAACAGAATGTAAATTCTTTACGTTAAAATAGGGTTCCGATTAGTACAGATGCATCAACATCGGTAGAGCGCGTAAAGCGTAAATTTACTTAAAGTATATAAACAATTTTTCTTTTTTTTATGTAGCCTATATCGTCCCACTGCAGGGCACAGGCCTTCTCTCAGAGAGAGAGAGAGAGAGTATAGGCTTAATAACCACGCGTGACCACTACGGATTAGCAATTCCAAGCGCTGAGGTGGTGAACACCTCAGACACTCAGGTTTCCTCACGATGTTCTCCTTCATAGTTAGCGAGTCGTATTGCCACTATAACTTCACAAATGTACGCAACTTAGTAAACGAAATCATTGGTACCTACCGGGATTTGACCCCACAACCTACCGAATAAGAAGTCGGCGTTCTACCACTCCGCTACCACTGCTCCCACCCCCGGTTTCTCATACACTAACAAGCTGTTAATCTACTGTTAACAGCTGTCAGTGGTTTTTTTTAATCGACTTTCGTCAATTGACAGCTGTAGATTAACAGCGTGTTAGAGTACGGGAAACTGGGGGTTACACTCTGCAGCTCTTACGCTCTAAAACTTATATTGCTCACCGAATTCACCGAACAAAGGTTGTTGCCAAACACAAACTCCAGTTGGAGTGTCTCAGGAGTTGCGCATTTCAGAAATAACCCTTGTATTGCCCCAGACGATTCACATTACAAGAACCCCAAAAGTTATATTAAAAAGTGATTGTAAACCTGATGCCGCGGCCGGATAATAAATATTTCCCTCGTCTCTTCCTACGCTTTTGTCATGAACCCCCTTTTGGCCAAATTATTATTTAATATCAATTAGATAACGCCGCGGGATTTGCAAATGGTTACTCAACCAGTGTAAGAAAAACTTCCGCTTATTTTTAAAGTCTAAGATAGTTTTAAAGACGTAAAGACCATATTGCACTGGTTCTCTGACCCTTGCTAGTACGCGTGCCTCGAGGGTTGCCTGCCTGCCTCTCATCAAATTGCTTCATATTTCACTTGTCTAAAGCTAGAATAACACTGTAATCTTAGGGGTGAGAGAACCGTGACGGGCGAGATGCATTTTACAAACAATAATAAACGAATAATTTATCGACTTGAATTGCAACCCCTAGTTTCCTATTAAATTCTCTTCCGTGGAATTTATTGCTGTGTTTTTAGGGTTCCGTACACGAAGGGTGGCACTCTCTGTCTGTCTGTCTGTCTGTCTGTCTGTCTGTCTGTCTGTCTGTCTGTCCGTCCGTCCGTCTGTCCGTCCGTCCGTCCGTCCATCCGTTCGTCTGTTCGTCTGTTCGTCTGTTCGTCTGTTCGTCTGTCTGTCTGTCACCAGGCTGCATCTCATGAACCGTGATAGCTAGGCAGTTGAAATTTTCACAGATTATGTAATTCTGTTGCCACTATAATGACAAAGCCTAAAAACAAAATAAAATAAATATTTAAGGGGGCTCTCATACAACAAACATATTTTTTTGCCGGTTTTTGCTCGATATTTATAACGGCAACAGATAGACGCTTGAAACATTCACAGAATATTTAGTTTTATATTCGCTTCAAAAATAAATAATTAAATTAAAATAAAATAAATACTTAAAGCCCTCCCATACAACAAAAGAGATTTTTTGCCGGTTTTTTCTCGATCTTTGTGTCTAATGGTAATGGTACGGAACCCTTCGTGTGCGGGTTCGGCTCATACTTGGCCGGTTTTTTTTTGGTTCCACGTGACAAACTTACAGAATTAAATATAGATGAAGATATATAGAGAACACTTTATTGTACATGAAAATGGAAATTACACAGATATTTCTTAACCTAAGAGTACAGATGGCGGCCTTATCACTTAATGTGATCTCTTCCAGACAACCTTTTGATGGACTGGACTAATACATTGGAGAGGGAAGTAGATGGACAAACAAACAAAATGATAGTTATGAGGTATATTAATTATACATGCCTAAATAACCTTATAACAATAACCTTAATTATATTAAATTATCAACAGATACATACAAATAATTTACACAAATAAAAATAAAATCAATATTCTATACAAATGCATAAATTTATAAGTTAAGCCTACTTAACAGAATATACATATTGACAGGACATATCAAGTAAAACACAAATAACAACAGAACAATATTACAAATAATAGAAATAGTATTCCAGTAAATTAGCAAGATAGTACTCCTTCACCATAGCCTTAAAAATGGGCAGGAACTTGGCTTTTCGCTCCTCCACCGGTAAAGTACTCCATATTTGGACTGCCTGCACGGCGAAGGAGCGGCTGTAGAAAGTCAAAATGTATGATTTTAGTCATAATAGTTTTAATTAGTGGCAAACTCTGGTCACTGTCTACCCCTCCGGGATACAAGTAAGAGTTTATATATGTACGTTTGAAGTTTCAATTGAATATTGCCCTTATTGTATCATAATATTTATTTATCAAAGCTCTGTTATACTTATGTAACTATATACTACATAATCTGGGCCTGGGATTAATTATTAATGGGTACCGCAATGCTACATAAAGCCAATCAGGGCACTCAAATAGCCATTATCAACATGTGACTAGTGCAACGGAGTATTCACATAGCGACGTTCCTTAGACACAGAACGGAACCCCACAATGCGTGTCCAACACGCTCCTGGCCAGTTCTGTACTAAAATCACCGGCAAGCAATTTATTGCTCTCCGATGTTTTTGTTTAATCAAATACCCTGGTGTGTTAGCAATCTGTCGGTTAATATTTGCACTGGTTTGTGTCAACAGAGAGTATTGAATGAGCGCCCCGCGGCGCTCGTATTTATTGGACATCGTTTATGGGCTTCGGGCCCGCCCTAGAGTGGCGCTTTTGACGGCTTATTCCCGAAATCCCCACGGTTTGAGCTGAGGGGGCCGTGGGCTTTTGACGCAAACGTTGCAGGGCTCTTTGACTCTTGAAGTCGTGACTAGAGATGCGTTGGGGAGAATGTCCTCCAATGGCGGGACCTTACATAAGCAGCCTATATACGTCCCACTGTAGGGTACAGGCCTTCTCTCAGAAAGAGAGTATGGGCTTAATTACCACGCGTGCCCACAGCGGATTGGTGATTTCAAGCACTGAGGTATGTGAATATCTCAGACACTCAGGTTTCCTCATGATGTTTTCCTTCACCGTTAGTGAGTTAGTGAGTGGTATTGCTACTATAACTTCACAAATGTACATAACTTAGACAACAGTCATAGGTACATGCCCGCACTGGGACTTGAACCTGGGTCTCTCGCTTCCGAGTCATTGGAACATTGGTTCTACCGACTAGGCTACCACCGCCTTATATAAATTGAAAAATGATGTCTTCGTTCCATTGTTAAGAAATCTGTTAATTCATTCTCTTATTAAAATGAATAACGGTGTTATTTATAAAAAGTCGGTTCCACTAAAACACTCTTAAGTTGGCGTTAAAGCCGGTTTATGAAAGGAATACCCGTTATAAACTGCCTTACGAGCTTTAACTCCGTTTTAAGAGTATTTTAGTGGAATCGATGTGTTATAAATAAAACCGTAGATGTCTATGTAGTTTCATTATCAGATTTTTCTTCAAACAATCTACTTTTTTAAAACGGATATTACCGGAGTTTTCTGCAACACTCCGTTGACACCCCTCAGTTCCCTGATGTCAACATTTTCACGACTGATTTCACATTGCTGATGCAGTGATACCGCCGTCTAGTTGGCTCCATAGCGGTTCATTGGCGCGGGTGAACATCGCGGTTGACGGGGAATCCCTCAATCTGTTACGCCCACCGTGCACAGTCGACAGCCTGGGCCCTATTTCATAGAACTACAATTCGTGGTTTACTCTGACAATTCGATGCACATTGCAAAGTTGATTAACCCACAAATTAACAAGTAGGACGACTCGGCTACGGAATACAACCCATAGTGCTACTAGCGGACTCGACTAACGTTGTTTTGCCTTGGAATAGAATAAGCCTACGTACTATTCTCAGACCTACAAAATATACACAAAAAAATCATGAAAATCGATGAACTTCTTTCGGAGAAGTTTGATAGCAAACACTGTGACACGAGATTTTTATACATTAAATTGAAATAACGCAAAACCTGAAAAGCTGTGGTTTTCTGCGGTTGACTGGTGAAAAAAGGCTTGTCCGTTAAGTCCGCCGGATTGCCATTGTAATGTTTACTTTCGCAATAAACGTATTAATAATAATAATAATAATAAATTATCGGTAGGTAGATAATGAAGAAACAGATTTAAACCTCTTCCAAGTTTAAAATTGTCAATTTTATTTTTCAGTCTACTAAATTGATAAATTTTACGTTTTAGCTCAACGAAAATGTTTTTGTTGTTATTATTATTATTAATACGTTTATTGCACATAAGTAAAAAATACAATGGCAATGTGGCGGACTTAATGCTATAAGCATTTTCTAGCAGTCAACCACAGGTGGTGCAAGAAATTAACTGGTAGGCATACGAAATAGACGGATAAAATTATTATTGACTAGCTGTGCCCGCGACTCCGTTCGCGTACATTTCGATTTTTACGAAGCATTTGTAAGGGGGGCCACGTCTTATCATAACTGGATCTAGAATTTAAATAGCCTATCCTGTGTCCCAGATGTCTATATGTTTTTATACCAAATTTCATCAAATTCGGATAATTGGTTTAAGAGTTATGGAGGAACATACATACATACACACATACAGAAAAAAATTCTAAAAATCGTGAAATTAGTTTCAGTATCATATATTGAGCCTATAAACACAATATCTCTGAAAACAAACTAACTTACTCCATGACCGACCCTTACAGATTTATTATTAGTATAGATAGAAGATAATATAATAATAGATAATAGATATAGATTAGTATAGATACTGAAGAAACTGTACATTTGTACACAATTAGCTCCAGTCTGGCAAGCGGGACCATAGCAAAAAGACCACTATCTCCACGTTTGTGGTGTCCTTGCTCGGTCACCATAGCACAGGATATCCTAGTTTAGGGCCAGGACAGGTGCTTGTGTTGTATTGTTGAGTTATTATTATTATTTGCTTTAGGGTTTTTCTTTATTTCAGTTACTCGTTATACTTTGTAATAAGCGAGCATTAAATAGATATCAGAGACACAAGAAGCCATTTCTAGAGAGGCACTCGACAGAGTCTTGGCAAAGCAACACAATTTGCAACTGCCATCTACAGCCACAACTGACGAAAACACGGCAGACGCTTGTTCAGCTCCATGGCACGCTTGTTATAGAAACTGCATTGGTACCATAGTTGGGCGTTTATTACGAAAAACAGTCGCATTCATTGGCTATTGCGTTTAGTAAAGTACGTCTACCGTCTGCATACGTAAGCTTGACATTAACAAAAGTAGTTGATATTAACTTGACAACTCTGTGAGAGAAAAAGGGTATTGAAAAACAGACGGTGCGATGGGCGATTATTATTAATACAAAAATCGACCAAGTGCGTGACAGGTCACGCGATGTGTAGGGTTCCGCAGAAAGAGGGGTTTTTTTATCTGCTTTATGGAACTAACTACTTCATCAAAGTAATTTTCAATGGATTTTGTACGAAGTTTTCCTTTTATAACTTGGTGAACTATTACTTGTTAACTTGTAAAGCCTATTTAGCCGTGATAGTTTTCCTTTTAAGTATAAACATTCAGCGTAATGTGAAAAAATTAGTTATTTTTTACGTTTCTACAATCAGCCGTTTAGCCAAGAGAGGGAGGGTGGACGCCCTACTTGGACAAAAATGTGCTCTTTAAAGCTTAATATTTCACAAACGGAACCCTAAATCAAAAATTATCTTCCTACACCCACAATATTTTTAAACAACCACTCCAACGATACCCCACACTATGGTGTAGGCGATAAAAAATGGCGAAACTATAAGGACTCCTTGTCGAAAACGGAACCCTAAAAAGAGTCTTGACAAACGGACAGGATAAGGATCCCATATTTTTCCTTTTGAGGCACAGAACTCTAAAACCAACAACACTTACCTAAAGAAGCAACTTTTCTTTTCCACACAGACACGGCCTTACACATGGCCGTCAGTTTGTTATTGATTGATAGTTACAATTCGGTTGCTAAAACTCACCATATGTTTCTAGTTAGATTCACTGCACACGGTCTTTTACGCCCTATTAAATAGGCATTAGTGAGCTCCACTGTCATAAAATAAAAAGGACTAGATTCATGCACTGTACTATCGCTTTAACACTACGCACGCGTATCAAAACTTCTAGGCGTCAATAGAATTAAATAACACGTGACCCGACCGCGAAACTGTCATTATGAAAGCCATAGCAAAATGAACGTGCCTTGACAATAGCTATCGAATACAGTAGTTTGTTTAAAAAAGGCAATTTTCAAAATTATCTCGTCACAAACTCGAATCTATGAGAACCATTAGTAGCCAGCCAGAGCATGCGCGCCGCGGGTCCGCATGTCATTGTTCTGATAGATGGAGAGGCTGTATGAATTGATCGCGAATTTTTTTATACAAGATTTTTCAACTAATTTTTTTACGCCTGAACTTAAAAGTAATAGTCTAGATAGATGGCAACTTTAACTACTGATTACATTACCGCAGCGTTCAAACCACCCAGATTTCAGCGTGTTTAATGTACTAACAGAATCGAGGCCCAGTATCTTACCGCAATAGAGTGTTACAACACTATTCTGTTTATAATGTGCTCTGGCGATCCATTAAATCATGCTTTGATAAGGGTGCTTCAGTCTGACATGTTTGTGTAGTGACAAGTGACGTAACATGTTATGCATGCATTACGGCCCTTACGGGTCGTGTTGACGTGACACGTCTGCACAGAGCTTTATAACTATTACAGATTATTTATGTACTTTTCATGGAAATTATAAGGCGATAGTCTTGCCCCTTTGTGGAAAATTGGGACAGCATTGAGAATTTTGAGAAATCGTGTAAAATAAGTAGTATCCGCGATTTGGTGCACTGTATATTCAGGATATTGCTGAAAGGTCAGGTAGAACTTAAAAGGATTATTCAACTCCTCAATACAAACTATCATAAGACCAAGTCTGAAATATAAAAAAAAAACAGCTCTCCACACCGAGTTTTGGACTTTCTCGAGCAAATAATGTGTGAAACAACTATTGTATTATTTTTTTGTATTTCAAGGTAGATCCCATTATACCGGTTAGATCTATTTATGAGTAAAATTACCCCCTTAAGTGTTACAAGACTTTACTGAAACACCTTGTATAAATATTGGAGGGATGTACCTTATAACAAGAGTGAGTAATATTTTACGAGCGACTATATTTTCAGTTTGAGATTTTTGTACAGACTCTTATGGCCATGTGATCATTTTATTCATAGACTACTAAGTACGTCGGTTGTCGTAGGAATTGTACGGATTCATACTTTATTTCACGTGGCGTCAACTCCTCTAAAGGCCGTCGAATAATCATCGCTTCGCTGTTTACATGTGTAAAATATGAGAGTATGATTTTCGAAAACTTCTTCAATACTATGCGAGAAATACATAGTTTGCCTCCCAACTTGTTACCGTAAGGTACCCCTACCCTCGCAGCGCGACATCACAATGAAGATCTTCAACTAACGCCATATAACTTTATTTTACTAAAAAAGCAAGATGGAACTACACGTTTGCGCGACAAAAAAAAAAAATGTTTTTGCGATGCCGTGCAGCGGCGGCTGGGGCTCTACATTTATCTTCATCATAGTTAAATTTACGTATTACACATTCCATACCTAATACTTTCATATATGAAGCCAGCACAGCGTCATATTTGAGAACCTATCATAAAATAACCAGAAATAATTAAAAAGGATATATCATATTATAACGTTCGTTTGGGGCAGTAAGAACGGTTACATTTGGAGTAGTAAGAAATGTTTCTACTACAAAAAAACTGACAACATATGGGGGACCTGTTACCATCCTCTAACATTGACACCCAATCCATCCATCTAGGCGAGACAATATGGCGCTTGCCTTGATCCCCACGAATTAGGGCGACCACCCTTCGACAATTACGCCATATCGCGACACCAGACCTGATGTGTACGAGGGATTAAGCTATTGAATTACAAAGATAATGGGACGGTCACTAATCACTTTTAATGCGAAAGAAAGGCCATCCAAATTCAGGTTCGATTATAAACACAGTTTTTGGCGTACTAATGATTCGTCACGTCATTAGATTTGGATCTAATTTTGCTTACAAGCAAGTTGAAGGAGACTGCCGGATTACAGAAAAATATCTACGTCCGGTAGAGATCGCTATTACTATAGGAAGTAGGTACATTTCAGCTCGATCGAGCCACAGAGTTAAGCTAGCATGGTGCAAGTGAAACGTGACAAATGCAGTGCCCAAAGCCCCCTCGATTGGGCGCGCCCCCGGCCAGTTAATTACCGTATTGCGGATCACATGGTGGATTTCCGTAATTACGCGTGTCGGGCTTTGAATGACGAGCGCTGTGGGAATTTCGGGGATTAGAACCAATTTGCCAGTCTCCAACGAGTAGGTACGTGTTCAATGCAATGATCGCATTTTGTGCAATGAATTACGAATGGCCTGCATGTGACAGTGCGCTGTTACGTAAGCTTATATCGTTGCATATCATCTCATCCTACTATCGCAAGGGGTAAAATCATAAATGCGGAACCATAAAGGCAAGTTAGTTATTTAGACCTGAGATTTCGGCACTCTGCGGAATTGTACATTACATTGTACAAAATTCCAATGAAAAGATAGATATATACTTAACTCAGGAGATATCCTGACTTATATATCTATCGGGACTACGAGAAATCTTTATCTCTCCATTAACGTAACAAAATAAAGGGACCACAAGACACAAACCACGTTTACTAGGTATGGAAAGCTTATATATCCTTATTCTAAAACTCATATACTGAACTATTCACGAACATAAATTCCAATTCAATCCAAGATTACTTTCACCTGTACATTATCAAATTCACCAAATTGCAATGACCATTCAGACAACGTCCAGGAAAGTGAATGCATTCATAGCACAACGCTTATGGCACTGGGTTACTTAATTTTTTAAAATAAATAATAATTTACTTTTTTTCCATACAATCAGTAAAACGAGCATGATATGGCGAAATAATAAATCGTCCCTAAAAAGCTCTGCGCGTCTGTCAGCGTCACCCTAAACCAGCGATTCCTAAAGTGAGTTCCGGGGAAAAACCACTGGGGTTCCGCGAATCGATTATTTTGACTGTTAAATACTCACCTACAATATATATTTTGGATTATCGTAACGGGAATGAGACAATGCCTTCTGCGTACCTTCAGAAGATTGAAGTGAAGTCAAATGTTGCATTTGATATTTTGATATGGGGTTCCGCAAAATAAAAGAAGTTTGTTCATTTTCCGTAGACTTAAAAGTTTAGGAACCGCTGCCCTAAACAATCAATGGAGCACGTCGGCAGTTCCTCTCGACCGCATCGTCTTTTCAGTGCCAAATTGCAAATGTCGAAATGCGGGGGGAGCGACAATAGACTGCGACCCTTAGCGGACCCTCCACTCGGGACTTGCTCAGGACTTGCATGGAGAAAAAATTAATTTCGTTTCCTGAGGACATCCTCTGACTATGCACGTCGGAAGTACAATGATTGGTTCCGTTTGTGATTTGTAATGGATTGCAAGAGGCTCGACCGACCAAACGCAACAGGGTATTTGTCAAAAAATATATTTAGCGCTTATTCGTGAGGTCACGTTTTTTATGTAGCCTATATACGTCCCACTGAGGGGCACAGGTCTTCTCTTTAAGAGAGTACGGGCTTAATTACATGCTTGCCCACCGCGGATTGGCATTTTCAAGCGTTGAGTTATGTGAACACCTTAGGCACTCAGGTTTCATAAATAATAAAACAATAATAATTTATTCATTTATTTGCTTCTTACTAAGTATGTTACAGAGTAACAAGGTCACATTAAAAGAAAAACAAATCTCGATATAGATTTTTCTATACAACTACTAATCTATACAGAAACTGTTTTCAGCGGCCTAATCATGCGCACAAAATCCTGTCGGAATCCTGACGTTTGCGACAGCAATTGGGATGGCAACACGAAACTAATTACAGATGGCGCCACTGACATTTGCCCCGACAATGTTTGTTTTGTTTTATAGTGTTGCTTATTTTCGGATTGCTTGATGAAATGCTTTTCAGTAAAAAAGGGAAAGCTATAGTTTATACCAAAACTGAAAGAGCAATGTTTTGTATACCGCAAAAGGGATACAGACGGTAATACTAAGGTAACCGTAAAAATCTTTTCTAATCATTTCTTGCAGAAAGACCTTTAATGAAATACCTCTTTACTGGCTGGTTTATTGATCATAAAGTGTAAAATGTTATATTTACTAAAGAAAGTTACTCAGAAACATCAAAAATCGCTGTAAAATTATCCACACTATACATAGTGAGGATAAATTTACATAATTAGAAACTTTCTTATAAAATCATACTATTTCTACATTAACTCTCTTAATTTTATTCCAGTTTGGAAATGAAGCAGCTTTATGAGCATAAAATGAAGCTGCGGGACTACTACTTAAATGTTCTTATCAACAAAAACTAAATATTGTCCTATCAGAAGTATTGATATCTATTCAGATCTGCCAAGTTTAATGCTATGGGTAATTAAGTGCTGCTGCTTACCTATTTTGAGATAAGTACGGGCCTAGGTCCAAAGAAATGCGTGTTACAATGTATGACTATTTTATTAAATAAAACCTATGTTTACACGTTCCCAGGAAGATTGTTTTACTTCACTTGCAGCAATAATAGCTGGCTTTACATTTTTTTATTTTTTTTTTTTTTTTTAACATCATACAGGCACATACATTGCTTCTGGTCCCACACTAGGATACCCTGTGTCGTGGGAACTAGAAACAACGACATCACAAACATGTAAACATCCAAGACCTGGGGGTTTTTTTTTTATCCCCAGCCGGGATTCGAACCCGGGACCTCTCGGATGGTATGCAGATGCACTACCGCTGCGCCACGAGGCTTTACATTTGCGAAATGATAAGATTTACTTCCTCCAAATGGTTTAGGAGCCACAGTTTTTCTAGTGCAAACTGAGCAGTAAATGCGTAGGCACTGATTTTTTTGAAAAAAGACACCACACATATCGCTGGGGTCTATATAATTACAAATATTGTGCTTTTCCCATACAAATAGCCAAAAAACGGGACATCCTCCATTTTTTTTTTTGACAGTTGCAACCCCCATTATTGTGGAATTTTACAGTTAGGCGATTGGAATCGTTCAGGCTTTGGTGCGATAATATAGGAGCATTCTTTACGCCACACCCTGTATTGTGCACAGACTAATCTCTGGCGGCAGATCGATGTCTTTCACTTTCACTTTGATTGACTTTCACTGGATAAAACATATTTGTATCATTAATGATCAGAGCAAAACTTTTAGAACATAGTATAGCCTGTTATGATCCAAAGTGTCTGAGTAAACCAGCCTGGATCGTTGCCCTAGTCTAGTCTGGCCTAGCGGTAACATGCTTGACTATCAAAACAGAAGTCGTCGCTTTGATTCCGCTGGAGGCCACGCCGTGTTTGGTTTGTACAAATGGCCTCTGTCTGCGTATACTCGTATAAATAAATTTGAATAAATGTCTTCTTTCTCCTTCTTTCTATATTTCCTTTTACGTGCCTAAGCAGTCCTTGATTCCTTAGCGTAAGTTGTAAAATTGTATATTATTATTAAGTAGCTGACCCGACAGTCGTTGTCCTGTCAATTTATACAAAAAGATTTTCTAAAAAATATCTCACATAAAAAACCTTGTTCTGCAAATTACGAACACAACAAAAAAAGAGCCAAATCGGTCGAGTCGCTCTCAAGTGATGCTTTGATACAATGTGGCAAGTGATTTTAATTTACCTAGGAGAAATTATAGATATAAATAATTCCAGTCCAGGTAACATCCGTATCGCGCCAACCTATTACAATGATAAGGATGATTCAAGTGAAGATACCTGCCATAAAGTTGGCAGTAAACAAAGCTATTAGCGCATCGGAGGGCGTGGCACGAGCGGCGATTCAATTGCACACCCACTCTGAAGGGTTAGCGCCGTTTTTATTATTAACTTTTTCATTGTATTCCTGTTTGCTACTTTTTCTGTGCGATTTTACACTGTATTTACTTTAAACGGCTCATATTTTTGATATTCATGTAGCCATGAATGTGTCTCACTGGTGGGCAAAGGATTCCCTTTAGACTTCTAAATAACACAGAAAATATTTCTGTAATATCATAAAATTTAGTAAACTGGGTACTGACAATAAGTCTATTCACGTTACAACGTGACGAGGACGTGCGATAATATTGCAACGATATAAGCGAAATAATCCTTAAACGTACAATTCTACAATATGTACGGCTGCAAAAAAGCATGCGTCCGTCGGCCGACGCCGAGCTTCACCGGGTAGTCTCTAATGTTATAGTTTTAAGGATTATTTTAGGCTGATATCGTGGCGCCCGTATGCCGCCGGCACGTTGCTATGTGGATACACCTCTCTGTCATGCCATCTCTCTCCGCCACGAGCCACTTCTCCCTCCATTATGTCAAACACCCCAAATCCACGGTAACAACATTGTCCTCCTTTTGGCATGGATAAACAAGGCAACAAACAAACAGAACCTACCTTCAGCTGCAGCCATGTTACCATACCAATACTGCTGTAATGGGTTTCAGTGGAGTTGTATAAAATGGATTGCGCCGCGCCGGCCAGGCCCGTGTTTACGATCCATTAATGCGCGTGTATCACCCCCATGTTTTCAAAGACGTCTGTACTTATGGATTGTTAGAAAAATTCAATTACTCTTTTCGTTTCGTCCCAAAACTGCGTCATGTTATGTGCTTAAGGGTGCTGTTGTATTAAGAGACTCTTTTTTTGTTTTCCTTTTGCCAACCCAACCCAAAAGGCATAAACAAAAGCACCACTCATTCAATTGCGGATTAGCTTCACTTTCAGTCAAACAAGTAATGAGACTATTCGTCGAGCCGGTGTAGAATTGATTTGATCAATCAGCGAGTCAATCATTAAGTGACGCAACACCTTGCAGGGCGCGTTGCGGCTGTATGCCGAACGCGGAGCTCTCGCCCTACCGCGCCGTGTTATGTAGCAACTCCGTGTTATGAGTGATTCACCTTGAAGAGTGTAGGCGGCGCGTTGCAGCTGCACGCCCGGGCGCGCGCTCAGTCAATGAGTATCTCACCTTGTATGGTGAGTGAGTCAGTGAATCAGTCAGCGAGTCAGTCTGTGAGTGACTCACCTTGCAGGGTGTAGGACGGCGCGTTGCGGCTGCATGCCGGGCGCGGCGTTTAGTCAGTAAGTAACTCATCTTGCAGGGTGAGTAAGTCAGTAAATCAGTCAGCGAGTCAGTCATTGAGTGACTCACCTTGCAGGGTGTAGGCGGCGCGTTGCGGCTGCATGCCGGGCGCGGCGCTCACGCCCCACCGCGTCGTGTTGTGAAGCGACAACGCGCCCAGCAGATCTAACTCGGTGGCTGAAACAATGGAGACGAAATACCAATTAGTAAAAGATAAAATAAACCTAGGGACCAACTGTTCTTATTTACATTTAATCTACTATTAAGTACTATCTTACTATAAATTTTGGCTGTACGAGGAATCCCACGCCGTTTTAATTCCAATTTATTTATTTCATTAAATGTATAATATACAGTAAATATATTTTGTGGTTTTTTTATTTATAGATTGAAAAAAATATATTCTTAAAGTTTTCAGTAAAAAAAAATCGATCAAATATAAATATATGTTTACATGCAATAGCTGTTTATAAATTATATGCCTGTTTTCTGTATATTAATTAATATTTATTATCATCATCATCAGCCATTTAACGCCCACTGCAGGACATAGGCCTCCTCCGTGGTTTTCATAACCATGAGGGGTTTTGCCGTAATCGCCACGCTTGGTAGGCGGATTGGCGATCGCAGTATGCGGTTGGAATCTCAGGGAGACGCTGCTGCCTGTCCCCTGGCAATTCATTTCACGTGTAGTTACTTTCTCAACGTTCTTTGTCGAAACTATCTACGAATTCCAACGACTTCCCATTTATTTTCAGTACAAACGCCTAAGCGTGGATGTACTTGCTTCATTTAGGGTGAGTTCTACTAGGGTGATTGAAGATGTTTTGATCATTTACATCACAATAGAGACTGCATTATTAAGAATCTTCAAATTTGGATTCACTCCCCGAATCTAGAGGCTCATTCAACGCATTCTGTACCGCGAGATTATACTCCTAAGAAAAGATCAAATAAAAACAAAAATTCCGGGCCAAAGCGGAATTTGAACCAGTGGTGTCTCTAGCACACCATGCCAGAGCTCTTGCCAACTAAGCCCTTCGAACCACGCCTTGACTCTACAAAAGAGTGATGCAAGAAATCGTCCTCACTCACGAACAAATTTGAAATGTATCTCACAGAATACAATGGAATTCTTCTAACAGAATCGATTTGAAGATTGCATACAAAAGTTGCATTACATTCCAACGTTGTCTAGGAAAGTACGATATTTATCAAAATAATCAAAGTTTGATAGAAAGATATGCTTAATAGCATAAAGTTTGCCTTGTGGTGTTTTTTTATATGCAATAAATAAAATGAACAGTGATATTTCTGTTAACGCCGAATAAACTTACTTTGGTTTTGGTGTAGTGCTTACGAAAGTTTTAGTTCGAAAAGTGATATTTCTTTGTATTTATTCTTGTTCCTTGATAATAATTTTCTCGTTTTTTTGATAACAAGTATTTCAAAGCATGAAACACACCAACGCGGTAGCGGCTGAGGTGGCGGTCCATACATACTTATACGTACAGTAGTACTTATACGGACGTATCTGTGTACCGCCACCGACACCGCGTTGGTGTGTTTCATCCTTAATTGATCGTGCGAATAATAACAACAGTGCTACGTCAGTTGGTTGGTGGGGACAGTGCTCATAGAATTTTTTGCATGATCTTTTTTTAGGGTTCCGTGCCCGAAGGTTGCCAAACGGGACCCTATTACTAAGACTTCGCTGTCCGTCTGTCTATCTGTCTGTCTGTCACCAGGCTGCATCTCATTAACTATGATAGGTAGGCAGGAAATTTCCACAGATGATGTATTTCTATTGCCGCTATAACAACAAATACTAAAAACAGAATAAAATAAATATTTAACGGGCGCTCCCATACAACAAACGTAATTTTTTGCCGTTTTTTTTTGCTCGATGTTAATAAGGGCAACAGGTAGACGCTTGAAATATTCACAGAATATTTATTTCTATATTAGCTTTAAAAATAAATAATTAAATTAAAATAAAATAAATATTTAAAGGGGGCTTCCATGCACCAAACGTGATTTTTTGCCATTTTTTTCTTGATCTTTGTGTCTAATGTTGTGTAGACAATGATAGGGAAACCTTCGTGCGCGAGTCCGACTCGCACTTGGCCGGTTTTTTACAACGCTTTTAATGGCGTTGAGTAGCATCTGGCTTGTTTCATAGAACTATAATTCATGGTTTACTATGATAATTCGATGTACATTGCATAGTTGGTCAACCCACAGATTACCAGCAGGAACACTTGGCTGCGCATTGCAGATCGAATTGTCATAATAAAATATGAACTGTAGTTTTATGAAACAGGTCCCTGCTGCCATAATTTCACATTACGAGCCAACGTGGGATTCACGTTGAAAATCAACTAAAATATTGTGCTGCTATTTCAATCAATCAAATTAATCAGGAAGGCGCTGGATGCAGGCCGCTTCCTACCGGTATTTTCCATGAAGGAGGCCTATGTCCAGCAGTGGACTTCTTGTGGCTGGATGATGATGATGAAATTAATCAAAATATTTGCATTCAGAATGTTTGTATCTTGTTGGTATAATAAATGTCTCTCTTCTTCTTCTTCTTCAAAGTGTGGCTTATGAAACGTTACAAGTTGAACTGCGCACAAAAACTGCGACTTAATTAACGTTACAAGTTAAATTAGGTTTAAACTGGTTAAACTAGCTATTTTAGTTTGGTTTTAGGTGTTTAGTAAATAAAAGCAAATAAAATCGAGCCCAAGGCTGCGTGAAAAATCGAACTTTCTCGAACAGCCAAAAGTAAACGAAAGGATGATTGCGCACAAATATTTACGGGAATGACATAACATAATATTCTAGTGGCCTATATTTGGACAATCGATAGCTTGAAGAAACAGATGAACGGAAAGAAACGCGCTTGTATCGATCGCGACTCGCGCAAACGTCATGTGATGGCCGAGCTGAACAGATCTATTCAGTGAAATTGTGTATTACAAAAACTGATAAATGGAGAGTTAGAACTTTACATTGTAGAAATTGCTTATAGCAACAAGGCCGCCGATTGTACTCTGTTTCTTTGCATGTTTTTTATGTCATGTGCTCTGGTGTACAATAAAGAGTTTTCTTATCTTATATTATGTTACCCTTAGCCTCCTCTTATACAAAGAAATTTTTTTTCCTTTTCTAATCGTTTCGTCAGCCACAAATACGTAACGTACTTAGGCCTCGTCTTGGCTTACCACCAGTTTAATCATAGGCCGATTGCACACTTGTTATACTTGAAAATATACATATTTACAGTTGAAACAAAATTAGTGTTAATAACCTATGGAAATAAGATAAAAACGCTTGTCCTCCAAATAGCTCGCGCACACTTTGTTTTACAAAGTGTTAGTGCCCTGTCTATACTAAATACCGTCGTCAAGTCAAAGACATACTAGGCGTCCCACTTCCATTGCAAATAGTTCTCGTGTCTAAACAAAGTGTCTGTCGCACTCAACACTTCCTTTGCTGCGCCGTCAAAAGCGTTTCTCGCTACGGCGTAGACGGCTACGAATCTAGGCTACGGATGAGCTACGAGCCTACGCTCTCGTAGCGACGGGCCACCGACGCGCGTCGGTTGTCCTTGTTCCACGGACCGTATGAATTTACAATGTACTTTGTAGATAGAGTTGACAACTTAACCTTTACATTTTCATTGCAAAGTCACCCGTAACGTAAATGAGCAGAGTGCAAGCACGCAGAGGTCGCGTTCAATTTTACTTAGGTCTTAACATCAAAAATCAATTCACCTGTACGTCTTACGATAAGAATGGTCCAAATGTAAATGGCAACCTTTCTGTACGTGCCCAAGTTTCGTTGAAATGCTACTTTATGATGGCACTTTATTATTTTGTCTGTTTACAGTGGGGACTACGCCCACGCTGAGACTACTTAATGTGACTAAAAGTTGCATAACATCTTGTGCTTAACACCCGAAGTTTTTACAGTGAAAAGGTTTGGTGACTTGTCTTCAATAGGAGAGACCAGTTTCACAACTACAAAGTAACGTCTATTCGATCTCGTGGCTAAAACGTTGGGTGATGTGATCGTAAATTTAACTACCTACATAAATTAAATACTATTGTTAACTCCTATGCGGTGGCAGCCTAGTGGGTAGAACATACGAGTCGGAAGCGAGAGACCCAGGTTCAATTCCCAGTGCGGTCATGTACCTATGACTTTGTTTTCTAAGTTATGTACATTTGTGAAGTTATAATAGCAATATCACTCGCCAACTTTGAAGGAAAACATCGTGAGGAAACCTGAGTGTCTGAGCTATTCACATACCTAAGCGCTTGAAATCGCCAATCCGTGGTGGGCACGCGTAGTGATTAAGCCCATCCCTCCTGAGAGAAGGCATGTGACCTACAGTGGGACGTATATAGGCTGTCTAAGTATAAGTTGACTCCTATTAGGGATAACCAGTTGATGCAAATTATTTTATCCCAATAATTAATATCTTAGGTAATTTACGCTAATCCTTGTATACGTCTACACATACATGACTAAGAAGCCTCTGTACGTCGCACGGCATGGGCACAGGCGTTCTTCGAAAGAGAAGGAGAGAGAGTGTATGGGCTTAATCACCACACGTGCCCACAGTCTATTCTATTCGGCGATTTCAAACGCTAAGATATGTAATCATGTCGGACGGCCGGGTTTTCTCACGATGTTTTCCTTCACAGTTAGTGAGTGGTATTGCTACTAGAAATCCACAAATGTACGTAACATCGGAAACTAAGTCATTGGTGCCTTAAGTCGGGATTCAAACCCACAAACAAACCTCTCGAATCTGAAGCCAGCGTTCTAACGTTGCGCTATCACCAGATCAGTCTACTCTTAAATTCGTCAAAATAGAAAGCGATGCATGTAATAAATAACAAAGGTGTAAATGTTTCTATTCAGAAAGTTTCGTAACAGCTTCGGGCTATCGAGGTGTCTCATCGAACAGACAGGGGGATAAGACAAGGGACTTTCCTTTAGACGTAATGCTTCTTAAGGGGCAACTGCGCGCTAATTCAAACAAATAATTCGCATATACATACATATTGTATAAAACAAACTACTACAGCCACTATGTCACCGCCAAAGTAGAATACTATGTTTTTAATACCAGAAAATAGTCGGTAGACAGGCGCCGGGCTGTCGCCGACCCGTCTGTGCCTCCCTAAAACACAAACTTACCCCCCTTCCAGACGAAACTACGCCTTAGCTCTCACATAATATGGCGGGGTCTCAGTTGTACCGACGAAAGAGGAAGAAAAGTTTACGCCAACTATCAGCTGGGCTCGAAATCACTCTTCCCCCTGAGGTAATAAAGTTGGTTCTCAAACGCACTTTAGGAGGCGGAAGGAAAACTTTTTGCCAACTATAAACCCATCGTAGTATCGTATCGGTAACAGCAAGGAGAATGTTTTGAATTCATGAACTTCTCGTTTCACTATGCAGATAGATTTATTTCATTGTTTGTTGGTGAATGAATAATTTGCGCACTGATAGATAGTTTGCTAAGATCACTTACGATGTTAGGACCAACTTATCAAGCAGCGAACGAAAAAATTTGTGGTACCTGTGCTTATAATGAACGACGATGTGCCGCTAAAAGATTATACTAGTAACTTTGAGATGCATTTATATTGCACATATTGAATTTTAGTTTCATATGTTTTCTTGGAAACAGTGTTATGTATGTTATCTCCCCGGCAACATAAGAGAATACCAAATCAACATCCCGGTCGTACGGAATTCGTCATCGTAGCGCTGCCGACGATTCGCAGTCGGTCTCTAGGCATAGTATTTTCTATGCAAGATGATCGATCCATCAATTCCATCAAGTACTAAAATAACTTACACCCCCATTAAACTATTATTGATACAACTTTCCGAATGGCTGTCTTCAATCGATACCAATCAGTGGTTCCAATTTCCAACGGAGCGAATAGAATATACCGAAATGCTCAATTAATAACACGCACACACAGCGTCTTCGGGCCGTTTTATTTTCATAAGCACTAAATATCGCCGGCGAGCCTTAAAACAGTGGAATTACAGCCTGAGAGCCATAAAGCGTATTCTCCACGCGATCGTAAATCCTACAGTAGTATTTCAGCAACTATCCACACGTAAATTTTGCAGAGAGGTTTGAGAAAGGCAGTGTGCGAGTGGTAATTTTGGTAGGATGAAACCTTGTAAAATTACCGTTTAATGATACTTTCCTAAATTGCTTAAAATAATTTGCCATAGTTTAAGGCAAAACATTTTTCAAAAAAGACAATTCAAATAATCTTAGCACTTTTTTCTTAGCGGTGGTAGCCTAGTGGGTAGAACCTCGGACTCGGAAGTGGGAGACCCAGGTTCGATCCCCGGTGCGGGCATGTACCTATGACTTGGTTTTCTAAGTTATGTACATTTGTGAAGTTATAGTAGCAATACCACTCGCTAACGGTGAAGGAAAACATCGTGAGGAAACCTGAGTGTCTGAGCTATTCACGGTCCGCGGTGGGTATGCGTGGTGATTAAGCCCATACTCTCTCCCTGAGAGAGACTAGAGAGGCCTGTTCCCTACAGTGGGACGTATATAGGCTGCTTATGTATGTTATGTAGCACTTTTTTCTAAATTTCTTAATTGTTTATCACATATATCTGTCGACATAAAGAAGTGGCGTGATTTGAGAGAGGCTTATTTCCAGCAATGGTTTGGATAAAATACAACAACAAACCCTTCTCGCCAACGTTGCACAAAAGAAGATAAGAATATTCTTTATTTTACTCTAGAGTACATGTCATAAAAACATGTAAAGATGGTTGCTAAAAGCAATTTTTATTTATTTTAATTTGTTTATTTAGGTTTACTAACAACTTCTATAAATTGGTATTCGTTTACACAATTAAGTATACAAGCCAATTACAAGTAATCACTGCATGCAAAATTATAAGCTATATGATTCAAAAACGTCTTCTATATGGAACGCTGAATCAAAATAAAATTGTTTTCATATAGCACTACTTTTACAATAACCTAAATAATTCCTAACTTCCCGAGTCTCACAGTCACGACAAAATCCTCCATAGCTAATTTTATAAGCATGCATCTTAATTGCCACGCCTTAGAGGGCATCATGTATGATCTAATTAATGCAATATAATACCATCCAATGTGTACAATATGACTGCAATAAATAAATATGAATATGAATAAAATAGATTTATTTTCACAAGTCGAAAGTTGTTATCGCTACTTTGTGTGATGCAGCTTACGAATACTCGTGAATAAAATGTTTCCTTTTGCATCTTAACATAAAGCTTGGCATTTTCTTGGTGAGCTATAAAACTTCAGGCTTTTAAATCTGTCTGTCCAATAGCCTATGCAATGCACCAATAAAGTAGGCAATTTTAACTAGCTAAATGTTTACCCGACTGCGAAAGTAAAGAAGAGTTGTGTTTTTCCGCTTAAGTCTCTAGTAATAGTAATAATAGTTTAGTAATATATTTCTTTATGACCACCCACAGACCAAACGATTTTGGGTGGAATTTAACGATTTTTATAAATGACGACGTGAGTGTCATTGGCTATTTAAGGTCACGAAAAGCCTAAATGACGGACGTCACTTGTCAGAAAATGTTTGAATCTAGGCTTGCTGGATAACCAAAACATTTTTTTTTAAATTATTATATGTCGGTACAAGCCCCCTCGCACTTGACCAGTTTGTATTCTCTCCTATCTTCTGTAGGTTAACTTGTGTTGCTCTACTTTTGAAACCTATTTAAAACCCTTGAAACCTATTTAATTACAATATACTCCATGTCATTGAAAAACTCGGTATAACTCTTTATTTAAGTAACTTCGAGTTACTTACCCACTTAATAATGACGAATGGTATTTTAGTATTATCGAAATAATCTCTATTCCACTGGCACGCGACTGGAAGGCGAGAACCTAGAGCCTCCGGTAAGACGGCGGCCTGAAACTGCTCTTAATAGCATTCTAAATTTCTCCACGGTTTCTTCAAAACGGTAAAGTAAAGGCTTATTACACCGTCGGGAACGATTAAGGCGAAAATTTGCTCGATAAGGCGTCGGTCGTAAAGAAGCATTCTGATATAGAGCTTGGTAGAATTCTGTGGTTTTAAGGTGAACAAAGATACGTGTTGCTTGTACCATTTGTATATCTGCCTGCCAACTGGCTAATAGAATTTGGAATATGCAGACAGTCTTCTGATTGGCTAACCAGAAACCAATAGAAATAATGGGTGATCCCGATCCTTGCACAGATACTTACTGTGCAAAATAAAGTCAGCTTTAAGAAAAAGAAGATAGAAAAGTTTGTAGGATAGCTTTTTTTTCGATTTCTGACTTAGGTATCACCCGACCTTACCCGACTGCGGCGGAGCCCAAAAAAAGGGCCAATATAAATATTTGGCTCGTAGGTATGTACAGTTTGTGTGTATTTCCATGCATGTGATGTATTTTCCTGGTTACCATAGCACAACGTACCTAGTTTGGGACCAGAACAAGTGATCCTGTTGCGTGGAAGTTAAGTAAGTCGTGGCACGGCTCTATGTCACTGAATCAAACTCGGTTTATCTTCTATAAAGATAGGGAGCCGCGAAGCATAAGTTTCCTAAACCTACGTGATCAGCGCATTAGACCAGGGTTAACGAGGCGGGATAGTCCCGGTTTACCGCCTGTCAGTTTTGAGAAGGCGGCAATTAATTAGCACCGCCTCAATACAGCCCCGGCGAGGCGCGACCGCCATTCTGTTCGGTCATTTCCCTTTGTACAGCAAGACAGGCTGAATTGAATTAGGCTGAGGTAATTTGGGAAATTTTTGGGAAAAACTGATGATTATTAGTATTACATTGTCAGTTTAAGAACATCCTTGGGTATTGTTAGAACTCGTCTCGTACTCTAGATGACCTGGATTCCATTAACACGATGCAGTGCAGACGTTAAGTATTATTTTCTATCTGGAGATTTAATATTTGGGGAAAGTATTCCTTGAGTATCGAGGGGGTTCTTTTATCTTTAGATATCTAAAGGTAAAAAGAAAAGAAAAGGGTTTATAAAGTTTGTGTTAAGAAAACATTATTTACGTTTACTTACTACGTCGCGGGAAAAGTGATGAAATAGATAAATGGATAAACATACAAACGCACTCTGAAAAAATTACATTTTTTTTTTATTCAAGTCGTGTTAAAACTGTCACTGAAAGTCTTATTAGAGCTTAAAACGTATTGGCATAATTAACAAAAAAACGACTTCAAGACAAACATGCAGATTTTTATGACTTTCTCTTCCATCTCACGAATAGATTGACTGCCTCGTTGATCTATCGGTATCACGTTTGCCGGAGGTCGTGGCTTCGATTCCCACTGGGGGCCGACGTACATTTGCACAAATGGCCTCAGTACGGGTGTATTTCTTAATGACTCACTAATTAAGGTAATGAAATTTTACCTAATAAACAATCGCGATTAAACCCGTTTAATATATAACTATACGTATGGTTGTATTTCCATATTTGTAATATCCTTGCCTGGTTACTATAGGTCAGGTATTCTAGTTTCGGACCGGAAGTGATTGTGTTGTGTGGAAACGATTTATTTATTTAGGTGTTGACCAAATTTATCCACCCTGGAAATACGTCTTTTTTGACAATAAAAAAGGATAATTGAAGTTAAAAAAAAACCGGCCAAGTGCGAGTTGGACTCGCGCACGAAGGGTTCCGTACCATTATCTATACAACATTAGACAGAGATCGAATTTGAGAACAGCGCCATCTATAAAAACCAACAAGAAGCGTTTAACATTTTCATTTAACGACATGACATCGGCATTGTAAAGGTTACATAAATGGCCGCGAGATGGCGAGCGCTGTCTTTAGACAACGTTTATTGTTTGAGAGGCCCGTTTAAATATTTATTTTATTCTGTTTTTAGTATTTTTTGTTAAAGCGGCAAGAGAAATACATCATCTGTGAAAATTTCAACTGCCTATCTACCACGGTTCATGAGATACAACCTGGTGACAGACAGACAGACTGATAGAGAGACAGACAGACGAACAGTAAAGTCTTAGTAATAGGGTCTCGTTTGGCACCCTTCGAGTACGGAACTCTAAAAAAAATTGTATGAAGTTTTCCTTTTATAAGTTATTACTCGTTAAATTGTAATGCCTGCTCAGCCGTGATAGTTTTATATGTATATATGCTACTGAATTTTTAATTTTTTTCACGTTTCTACAATCAACCGTTTAGCCAGGAGAGGGGGGGATGTCCTACTTGGACAAAAATTTGCGCTTTAAAGCTTAATATTTCGCAAATGGAACCCTAAATTAAAAAAATGTCTTCCTACACCCACATTATTTTTAAACAATCAATTCAACGATACCTCACACTATGGTGTAGGCGAGAAAAAAAATTGCATCCCTAATTTAGGTGTAATTTTTTTCATATTTTACTCTACCGTTTTGTCGGCGTGATTAATATTGTGTCTTTGGCAAATTTCAGTTTCTCGCACTAGCCGTCTCTGAGCTAGGCCGCAGACAGACAGACAGCCAGACAGACAGAGGGACGGACATGGTGAAACTATAAGGGTTCCTTGTCGACTACGGCACCCTAAAAACGATGCATGGAATTATCGCTGAACATACATAAAAAATACATATACGGACGAATTGAGAACCTCCTTTTCTTTAAGACCCAATTTTTCAATTGTCAGGTAAAATTTAACTGGAGAATAAATTGCATGCTATCTATCACTGTCCAAATCATACGTCAATACAGTGACGACATCAGTTTCATTATCATTAAGTTTTATCTGACTATTGAGAAATCCGGTCTTAGTCTCGGTTAAAAACCAAAGCTGATTTGCGATTGGCAAAATTGGCATATTTGGCTCGGAAACAATGGTTGGTTCCGAGAATGACATATCCAACAATACCCAAAGAAGTATGAATGGAGAACTTGCACTAAAAAGTGTTTTATTTTAATCGGAGAGATCATGTTAAAAGATAAATAAAAGTGGATTTTTTTTCTGCACGACTAATACTTTTCATAATATAACCTGTCGAAAAGTCAATATAATCATGTGGTACAAAAATGCGCCATGCAAATCCGGCTCAAACTATATATTTTCATTGATTAATTTTTTATTTTTTCTTACTTTTTATATGATTTCTATAGTATAAAACCAATGTCACTCCAATGTAAGTTAGAGGCAAGTTCCCCATTGGTTAAATTACTGTACAAGTATGACGTCTAATCGGCAAGTGTAATCCGACGCCCTGTGAAATGGCGTGATCGCATAACACGACCAAATTATATTGGAGCCCAATGTCGGAACGATGGGGTTATATCAATTAATTGAAGTCCCGTTCGTAACTTGAGACACTTACCTTTGCCGGCACGTGGGCGAAACCTATCGTATGATCCCTTACATACCATGTCACACGATAACAGTTCATGTGACTATACGCATAAGGTTGACGGTGGTACGACCACTGTAGCGAATAATGCAGTGGCTACTGACCATATGGCGTTGATCTGTTGGTAATTTAAGGCTCGATTAGTCAATATTTATTCTGTAATTAGTTAGTTTAGGTTTTTTGTTCAAAACAATAGGGTAGAGCGGTGGAGCGGTGATAGCGCATCGGTAAAAGGCTGGCCTCACATTTGTGAGGTCACGAGTTCGATACCACGTACGAAGTAGCAATACCACTCGCTAACCGTGAAGGAAAACATAATGAGGAAATCTGAGTGTTTAGTCGCCAAGATCTGTTAAGTCCCCAATCTATAGTGATTAAGCCCATACTCTCTCTCTCTCTCTCTCTTTCTGAGAAAAAGCATGTACCCTGCAGTGGGACATTTGTAAGGACAATGGGATAAGATTCAGCCAACCCATAAACTGTTAATCAAGAAAAAATGTCGGATAAGAGGATACCAATAGTTCAACCAACGAACTAGTAACATTTGTTTCATTAGTTCTTCTTACACTACTTGCTTCTCTGGATATTACAACAAAAAACTAAATTAGAAAAATATAGTCAAGATTTAAAAATGGCCACACCTGGCCAAAAAGCCAAAAACCTTTTTTCCCTACTTCTATTCTGCGGAACTACCCACAAATAATAGCAAGACACCCTTGCAGAAGAAGGTTAATAAACTCAAAGCAATGAACTCAAATGATGGGGTAACGGTAGGTAAATAAGGTAAACCACTGGAGAAGGGTCGTAGCACGAAATACTTCAAACAAAAACAACAGAATGGCTACTTTGGATAAGAGCGCTGACTCACTCACTATATCAGGCCCGGCCGCGGACCGCATTTAAAAGGTTTATGGAACATTTAAAAAAATGTATAAGTACTTCTTACAATTTTGTGGTTATACATAGACTATGTGTAAATGAAAGAAAAATGGGATTCTTACCCCGATTACGTATCCCGTTTCGATTTATTAATCTTGTTAAAAAATTCCTTCTTAAAATTATGTCTATAACAACAACTAGTGCACTATGAAAGTTAAAAATGTACCTATGTATCCTATCCGATCATCTAACATAACCACTTCAAAAACATCCCCTGATCACTTTATAAACCAAAGTAAATATATTCATAATAAACATGACATAACCACGATAAGGCAGAAAATGGTTAGACATCAATTTAATTCCCTTTCTGACGAATGAAAGGAGTTTTCTTCTTGAAGATACCTATTCAATTTGGCCTCATAGCAGTGATAAACTTTTTATAGGGTTTCTATTTATAAGCATTTAAGGACGCGATTGTTGGAAGTCTAGGTTTGGCATATAATAAGTTATTGCCCATAAGTTTGTTTTGATTTCTGTTTCTGTGACTTTTATGTTCATCTTGCGGTGTCACGGAAATTCTGAAGACGTATAAATACAGAGATACTAGTTAATACTATTTCGAGTATTTTTCTTACGCTTTCACGCTACAGTCCACTGCGCTAAGCTACCTACGACCCAACAGCGTTCTTGGTGCTGAAGCATATTTTAAACTCATTTGATATATCTACTTGCATAACGTTCATACACTACAGTGTCACTATGAACAGTATCTATCTACCCCTTTTTTATATAAACTGCAAGTTGCCTTAAAAAAAAATTACAGAAAACGCAAACAAGAGCCGTACTTCTGTACTTACAATTTTTACTCAAGGAAGCTTAATCGAGCGATAATGGGTCACAAGAGGGCCAGTGCCCGTAACATATGTCAACCATGGGCCACGCGGCTTGCGTTTATTTGCTTATAATAACTAGCGTTTTTTGCTTCTCGATCGTTATACGCCGAGGTGGCTAGTAAACACATTTATTTGCAAATAAATATAAAAAAATAATTGTAAACAAACATGGTACAATGAGTTCTTAAAAGTAGTTGATACATGTCTACACCAGACGTTGGCACGCAAATGATGGCTGATGGCCTACTTAAATTAGTGGTTACATTGTATAAATGTAACAATTTTTTTACGGAGCCTCTTCTGTGTTTCACTCCTAGGTAAAGGCCTCCCTATCTCAGACCCAGGCGAAAAGGTTTATCTTACAAAAAAGGAAGTTAAACACGCCGAAACATCGACACAATTGAATTTCTATTAATAATAATAATAATAACTTCAACACAATACAATCACTCAACCTGGTCCCAAACTAGGATACCCTGTGCTATGGTAACCAGGCAAGGACGTTACAAACATGAAAGTACACCCAGACTGAGGCCATTTGTACAAATGTACGGCGGCCTCTAGTGGGAATCGAACCCACGACCTCTGTTTTGGTAGCTAACAGCTAAGCGCTTTAACGGCTAGACCGACGAGGTAGTAAGTAATTAAATGCAGTCAAACGACGCATTATACTGATCCTTTCTAGTTTCTGTAAAACCATTGTTGAAATGTTCTCCTGTTAAATGTGCAAAAATGTAATTACAGCGTTATCCGGAAGGATACACGAATTATATTCTTCTACATCGTAAAGGTTCATAAACAAAGTTTAATTACAGTTCGTTTCATAAACGAATTGAATTGAGCTAAGTTACATAAACAAACTTTCTTACAGAATCACCCAAATCGAATTACTTATGTATGGCTGACAAACTTAATCACCAAACATAATGCACTCAACACATTTCGCAATGGCCGGAAAAATACATAAGCACTCCTGAGATCAGCACAAAAAGCCCTTCTCAGCATCGTATGAGAGTGGCGTGATGGCCGACATATTTCCAGCTGGTCTCCATGCCGACGCGCTGATAACGTAACACTTGACGACTCGAGACAATGGAACCTTGAACTGTTTTATTCGATCGATGATTCGAGGAACGATGCCTCTGTTGTGCCGAATTTTTTTTCGCTACCTTTGTGAAAGTTTGCTGGTTGGATTACATAAGGCTGGCAAATAATATCAGAATTGCGCGACCTACCTTCTTTTTTAGAGTTCCGTAACCAAAGGTTGACCTATGGTCAATGGGATCTATTTTCCGAATAGTTAATAGATATTTTGACTGAACATATTATTATTATATTCTGATACAATTTTAATTAGCTACCTAACGTCTATTATTTTATTACACCTGTTATTTGTTGGGAAATCAGCTGTAATAACATAACATGTTATTTTGTCTAATGTCCCAACAAATAATAAAAAATAAAGGGTCCTCGTAAAACTAATATGTTTTGTTATTGCTCTATAATAAAAATGGTAAGACATAGAAGTTTCAAACTTGGTGTGATTATACTGCAGGGCCTATTACCTAACCACTAACAATGAAACCCAGTCTCGAACTGAATGAAAAAATAACAGTTAAACATTTAACAGGTCAAATCGCGGGTCTAATCGGTGGGTCCAATATTTAAAATACTACTGAAAGAAAATACATTTTTACGGCGAACCCTTGAGAGCGAGACCAACTCTTACTTGGCCGGTTTTATTGAATCACATAGCGCACGTGCAAATAGAGTCTCTGATTACGTCGTACCAATATAAACGATAGGATTCCCAACTACCCCAACGAAATTCCAGTTCCAAAAAACGAATTTTGATTTGTATTCAAGAACATGAATCCCTCTTAAAATTGTGTGCGGAAACAAAGATTGGCGGCATACCGATCTAACCTCGTTATACAATAAAGATTTTCACTTATCACAACTTCATTCATATTCATACTTCATCCCCTCAGCTAATGGAAACCACGGGGTTTTCCAACGTCAAACTTAATCCATTAGGGGAAGGATCTAGAGTTCTAAAAAGAAATAGAAGAATATCACTGGAGCAATGCGAAATTAGAATTCAAAATCTGGCGTGAAAAACAGGAATTTCCATTCTATATGGAGTGAATTTGTCGATGCGTAAGAACGAATAAAGATTAGAAATATTTCAAAAGCGTACCTTTACTTTTCCAGCTTTTTGCCTGAATTGCCATAGTTTGGAAAAGGAATGATATAACATGGTTTGTTAGAGTCAAAAAGAACCTTCTGTTACGAGAATTTAAAAAATAATTGTACAAATCAGGTTTCTGAATGAATAATGTCCCTAATAACTCAAGTAAACTTTTGTCTTATTACGAGTATATTTTGAGAAATCTGAAGAGACACTGATACGTAATTACTTAGTGCAATTTGAATGCCTCGGTTGATCTAGCGGTATTACGTCTGATTACCATGCCGGAGGTCGTGGGTTCAATTCCCAGTAGGGGGCGCAGCACATTTACACAAATGGCCTCAATCTGGACGTTTTTCCATGTTTGTGATGTACTTGCACAGGGTACCAAAGCACAGGGTATCCTAGCTTGGGACCAGGACAAGTGATTGTGTTGTGTCGAAGATAGTTATTTATTATTTATTTATTTATAATTCTCAATTCAGAAACTGGCGCTCTAGCGTGAATCTCTCTATGTAGGCTTTGTTTTTGTTGCCAACTGACAGCTGTTAATAGGAAATTAACACATTGTTACTGTACGAGAAACCGGGGTTAACATCACATTCCCAAGTCAGAAACCGGTAGCTACCGCCTTAAAGCCTGAACCTAAGGCTTTCCTCGAATCTCTATGTAAATCCAGCTTTAATTTCGTGGATATTATACATTCGGGATTGTGGAATATAAAGTCCGTTAATAAGGCACCGCGAGGGTGGCGGGAGGCGAACCGGTGGCCGGCAGGTGGCCGTCACGCGCCGGTGCCCGCCGCCCCGCCATGCCATACCGTACCTAGGTACCTTAGAGGCCAATTACACCCTCTGCGTTATGATGAGAAGCCAAACTTGAAGTAAAAACTCAAGATGTCGTCATCGTTGGTCGGTTAGAAAGCTTGACTACTATCACAGACGACTACGACAGATGTCATGGGTTCGATTCCCACTGGGGGCCGCCGTGCTTGATTTGTGTAAATGGCATCGGCCTGGGTGATGTCCTTGCGTGGTAATCACAGCACAGGGTATCCTAGTGATTGTGTTGTGTGGAAGTTATTATTATTATTTAAAGATAGTGTTAGAAGTATATAATACATTCAATGACCAAACAAACACATAGAAAGAAAAATTCCGCCTGTGGTAAACCGTGCCAGCGCATTTTTCTTTCTATGTGAAGTTTGTTTATCAACCCTTACACCTAACTCAGTGCCAGATTTAGCTTTCTTGATGCCCCAAGCAATCTAGACCTACTATGGTGCCCCAAGCAATACTTAATGTGCTTGTAGGCTGAACCGGACTGATGGGACACAGGATGAGAAGTCCATAAAAACATGATGACTAATTTTTAACGTCAATCAAGAACATAAAAAAGCTACGTCTCGCGTAAAGCATACCTCGGTTCAAAACACATTGTTGGAATTTTGTTGTGCTGGAATTAAACTATTTGGTTGAAACAATGGTTGCTACAAGGATTGGCGTCTTGAGTTGGATGGTGTTACTATAGGTAAGTAATTAATTACGGTCCTGACGACCTGGTTACGATGGCGGGGGGTCGCTGGATGCGGGCGGCACAAGACCGGGAAGCTTGGAAAACCACGAGGGAGGCCTATATCCTGCAGTGGGCGTCAAATGGCTGATGATGACGATGAAGTAATTACTTACTTATACTACTTGACCACATTTCTTAAGGATGATATACACCAACGCGGTGGCGGTGCAGGTGACGGTCTATACATACGTTCAAATGAATGAATGAATGCAGTACTGTATGGACCGCCACCATCACCGCGTTGGTGTGTTTCTTCCTTTAGCGTTTTTCAATGCATCTATTCCTTTCGGCGGACCAGGCTATCCATCCGTTCTTAAATTGAAGAAGCAAATATTTAAGTACGTGTATTATCCTGTCTTATTAGATTCCGCAAAAAGGACAAATACTTGAGATACCGCCATTTTCTGAAATAAGAGTTTCAGAAAGTGTCTGTAAGTCATTGGACTATCTGAGTTATGTATGACCGAACCAGAATAACTCCTCTGTCCTTTATTTACCCTTACTTCAGGATCAAGCATTCAGGTTAACCTATTCCAATTCAAATTACCCTGTATATTATGTATACCGCATCCGTCTGCATTTGCTGGCAATATGTCTACCGGATAATGTATTAGTGTGAATCTATTATGGCGCAAAAGTGTTAAAAATAAAGTAAGATATTGTGGGGATATCCAAGGATCTGTATAGGTAAAGTTACCAGCACTAGTCTTGGGATCCACCAATCCGAGTAACCACGAGGCGCAGGCGCATAGTTATTAGTCTGCGTCGGGGCTACGTAAAAAATGCTTCATTTCTGAACCAGGTAATTTACATTTCATCATTTAAAACAACGTTTGTTTTACCACTTACGATTTTTTTTCATATTTTTTTACTACTTTTTAGTGGTGTGATTTTAAAAATAACGCTTAAAACTTAATAAGTTCATATTAAGCAGAATGTATATAAATAATAGAACATTGATTAACCGGAAGCTGTGACATTGGAAGCACGCGTGAAAATATTTTTTGTATATAAAAAATATAAATCTGAGAAAATACTAAAAGATAATTAATTCACATGTTCTTGTTTCCTTCAACTGGACTTTTTAGGCTACAAATATTAATGAATTTTAGTAGCAATATTACCAGATGCGGTGAAGGAAAACATTGTGGGGAAACCAAGGTCTCAGGTGTTACAGAGTAACGTATTGCAGTGGGACAAAGGATCTTGACCATTAGCAGTATCGCTAAAATCTAAATAGTGTCACCAGTTTTCAATGTCCATAATTCATGTTTTCAATTATAAAAAATTGGGATTTTCTTATAAAACCATGACTTCTCCGTAATTCTAAATTAATAAAGTTATACAATAATTAATGCTTCCGGTTTAACGACCGCTGTCATCTTGATACAAATCTATTGATCCATTCACAGACCTGTTTAAATCTCAATCTGTGCATTCAATAATGTAGTGTTGCCATCAGACCGACCGCTGCTTTTCAAATCGAATGAATCGATACAGAGAAAAAATAGGTATATTTTAGCTGAAAAAAAAATAGCATAACATAACTTTTGTTATTTCGTTTGATAATACCTACTTCATTTGCATATTTCTTTATCCACCTGTTCATTTAGATTATTTGCGGTTTACTTTATATATTAGGTACTAACACTAGATAACAGATTCAACAGTGTGGACCTTCATCATCATCATCATCAGCCATTTAACGCCCACTGCAGGACATAGGCCTCCTTCGTGGTTTTCATAACCATGAGGGGTTTTGCCATAATCGCCACGCTTGGCAGGCGGGTTGGGGATTGCGGGGTTGCGGTTGAAATCTCAAGAAAACGCTGCTGCCCATCTCCTGGTAATTTATTTCCTTAGTCGCCTTCTACGACATCTACGGAAGGAAATGGAGTGACGCTATTCTTAATCCTGTGCCACACGGATCTGTGGATCTTGTGGACCTTAATTTGACCGAATCGCTCGGATGCTGATCTTTAAATAAACCTTTAAATTAACTAGGAAAGCGGTGGTTATGTATTAACAGAACGCTTGCATCACATTCCAAGGTGTTGGGTGCGAATCGGACATTGTATATGATTTTTTTATATACCTCACCTCACTCCATAAAAGCTAAGCATAGTGGCAGATTACACTCCTCAGTCTTTTGTACATTCTGCCGCAGCGTATGTGTGTGGTCCAACGTATGTAAAGCAACTAAAATGTTATGGTTTATCTACATAGACTGCATATTATATATTATTATGTAAAGGTGATATGAGGCATAATCACCGGGCTTTCTACTCGCATCACGTAAATCAATTATATTACATTTCAGTTATATTTTATGAAATGGTGACTGATAGAATCGAATTGATGATCGATATAAATTACATTTTGCAGCACTGAATGTCATCGTTCCTAATCTGTGCTACGTCCTGTCACCTATTTTTTTTTTAAAACGTTTATTGGCTATTGGGTCCTGTCACCTATCATTATAACCACAGAGAATATAATCATATGTGTTCTGTGATATAATCACCACGTTTTCAACGGTTTTGCGATGGTTTTCTTCATGATCAGAATGTATATTTCTTTATTAACTATTTCGCATGAAGTCAGAATGTATATTTCTTTATTAACTATTTCGCATGAATTTTAGTATTTCTGTGAGACAGTCTCAGTAAAATAAATGCCTGTAAATGAGTTAAGCTAGAGACTTCTTGTGTTTTGGTAAGTCTCCATGCAATACTATTACATCCTCGTCCGGAGAATTACTTTAATGTTAACAATAGTATTTTAAAATTGTAAGCCAATACTACAAATTAAGGTATTATTTCATTGTGGCATAACTTTGTTGCTAGCGATTCTAAGTGTCTTAATCACTTGATCTTTTTCCTTTAACCTAATAAAAAAAAAAAGTAAATTAAGCCACTGCAAGCTCACTAGAATTATGTAACGTCTAAATACTAGCTACTCAGTATCTAGTCGTTACACAATTCCAAAGGTTTATCCTTTACCAAGGTAGCAAGTTGGTTTCTTTATAACAAAAGTCGATAACGAGTTAATAACATTGATTTAGTTTAGAACCGATAGTTGATAATAGTTTTAAATTACTTTAAACTGATTGGACGTCGATATAGATCAAGTGAGTAATAGTAGGTACAGCGTATTAGTTACACAATAATATTTATGTTATTCAGCATCTTAACAAGATAATTTAAAAAATTATTGCTAACTTAATTTATTGTTAGTTCAGTATTGTCCATTCCGTAGAGTTGACTGGACCTTTGATAAAAATGCATCAAAGAGAAATGCTCAAGCATGTGACTATTATCTTCCAGGTAACCTCGGGTTATGGCATATAGATAGTGAAAGACGAATACAAATAGAGGTAGTCCCAACTTTTATATGTCCAACAGCAAATCACATTAAAGCTAGATGGTACCACCGTTAAGATGGTATTATGTACTGAGCTAACGAAGTTGGAGAAACAAGCCTTTGGAATAGAGACGTACTTAGCGACACTGTTATTTATACTTAGTATAAAATATTAACAGAACGTAAGGAACCTACCAGTATGCAGGTTATCCTAATACTCGTATTTATTCATACTCATAACGCCTTTCGCATTATAAACTGTATTACAGTTAACAACCAAAAAGAGAGATGCACTTACTGGAATGAAATACCAGAAGGAGATGTGTGTGCGATCCGGAATTAATTCATGCGTTCGCAGGAATAATATAGTGCTACGTTACACTATTTCCCATAATTAAGGACCATCCATACGTCATACGTCACACAAAAATATGACGTCTTATTTAAAAAATATTAATTAATAATTTTTTATTATTTATTTGAAAAAGTCAACAACGCCCATACACTAAATACCTACCGATAGCAAGAACGGTTCTACTTAATATCACTGTTTGCCTCTGGTTGGATTAGACTCATCCTTGACATAATGAACTTGGAGCGAGCCCGCGGTAATCCTGGAGTAAACAGCCTAGCGATAAGGGTCGCTTGATAAATTAGTAAGCGATGTACGAGTATTTAGCTCCTTTTGTAGTTGTTACGATCACTGTGGAATAGAGGAACTGTAAGTTAACAAAAATCGCTGCTTGGTCCCACTACTACTTGATCTTGAAATAGGATGCAGTTTAAGAGCGTATTCGTATACGTAGGTTGAATTCTTAAACGGTCAAAACTAGTTTTGACTGTTAAATTTAGTCAAAACTAGTTTTGACTGTAGAGATTGGTTAAAATAAGTTTTGACTGAAAATTATTAGTCAATAGTACTTATGACTGATGTTTTTCAGTCAGAACTAGTGTTAACTAAATCTTGTGGTCAAAACTGGTTTTGACTACAAAAGTGTTAGTCAAAACTAGTTTTGACTACAAGAGCTCGGTCAAAACTATTTTCGACTACAAATGTTTAGTCAAAATTTCTTTTGGCTATAAAATTATCAAATTAAATAATTCACGCTTATAACTACCCAGTAACAATCAAAATGAAACTAAAATTTATCAAATACAAAAATGTTAATGAGAAACTTACAAAAAAATGTTTTATAAAGTAGATACTGAAATATCAGTCAAAACCACTACTGACCAGAAGCTTTGGACAAAAGTACTTTTGACTGATTTTAGCAGTCAAAACTAGTTTTGACCGTTTAAGAGTTTTGACTGTAACATATACAAAGGCATTGTGGGACCATAAAACCAACCAAACAACTCTAAAATCGCAAAAATAAATCTAAGAAAAGCTGATCTATATAAAGTTGTAATAGTCATACACAACGAATGTATGTGACAGTTCATATTTTCTTGGAGGTCGTTATAATACAATAAAAGTTTGTATTGATGTGTAGAGTTCTACCTGTATAGGTAGGCAAGGAAAATTAGAATAGATTCTTCTTCTTTCCGTGCCTCTCCACTACTGGAGGTTGGCCGTCAGCTCCGCATATTCCTCTCTTCTTTTTGCCAAGCGAAATAGATCTTCGACTCTGGCAACTCCAGTCCATTCTTTTACGTAGCCATGATTCCCTTTTTCTCCGCGCCGCTTCCCGTCAATTTAGAGGAAGATTGAACACACCAGAAATAAAAATAACCAACAACCCGACTACTGACCATTAACAACTCAGCAGGTGGGACCAACAACTCGCGCAAATACGACAAATCGATTGAGATCTCATTTATCAAAATCTGACCATTGGTTAAAGAGTTAAGAAGGAACATAGAAACGGACATATTTACATACATATATAAGAGTCAAACACATTACCCACCTTTTGGGCTCCGCCTCAGTCGGGTAAAAGTACTTAAAAATTATTTTTTACACCCGAGACTTTTATAACTTTAGTATGAAACAGCTGATATTTTTTCGGAATTTTGAAGTTGCCTCCACATGAAATCCCTCAATTCTGGAAGATAGTGCAATTTTGTTACACCGTGTTTAGACAAACTTTCTGACAGTAACATTACGTACCTAAGCACTAGTAAGCAATTAGAAACATTGAAAAATGTTTCGTTCGCTAAGGTCCCGCTAACTACCCTTAACACTAAACTGTTCAAAGCAATACCTCCCCTTACGCGTATTCCCTAGGATATAAGAGTTATATGGTGACCCTGTGAACCCTCGAGTCGACGGGGTGTCGGCCTTGAACCCCTGAGTCTCGAATTCGTATCCTAGCGACGGGGACATTGATTGCATTAATTTTGGGGTTTAAGCTACGTAGCTTTACCTTCGTTACCCTTTACGTGACCGCCGGTGGTGCCAAAAAAGTAGCATTACTGGTGGTAGGCCTAGGCCATGACTAGTAACCACCCACAAAGACTTCCCCAACCGATTCATCGCCTTCTGGCGTGATTTCTGGTTACGCCATGTCTAACAGGGAAGCACGTAACATCTTATGTCTCATCTGCACTTACCATCAGGGGAAATAGAGGCGAAGTGTGAGCCTGTAATTCTAAAAATAGGGTGAGCCGTCATGATTGGCGACTTGGACAAGATTATAAGTAGGTAAGTAAGTATCACAGATTATCAAACCCGTATTAAGATAACATAAGAATATTCTTTATTCTAGAAATTTCTTCCAGACAAGCCTATGATGTAAAGTTGTTTAAGGAAAAGATAGACTGATTAAATACCGATGTTCCTGCGGATAGTATTTTTATGCCAACTCGAGGTTAACCTACTTATAACGACATCAGTAGCCTTGAAATCAGTCACGTGTAGACCATTGTAAGTTTTAAAGCTAATAATGCCTATAATCTACCAAATGAGTTTCGCTTTCAAGAACTGTCGTCTATTCCACGAAAGCACATGTCATAATGTCATGTTTGACTCTAGAGTACAATTCCCAGTGTTACGTGCCACATATTGATCTAATCAAAGATTCAGTGGTAATGGGCTGGTTGCCGTGAACCTGTATAACAGATAGATATATTTGTCAAAGTTTGTTACGCTTTCATATCACCTTTCATATTTAAACCATTAACTGTAGTTTATTAAATGCATAATGCAATGCACGTGCATTATAGAGTTTAAATTCCTACATCGCTTCTGTAAAGTTTCTTTCAGCGAGCATGAATAAGATTATTACTGATTATAAATTGCTGCTCTGGCTGTCTCTAGGCACGCCATCAGTCTGATGGAATCAAAAACTATGATTTTAAAAACCTATTTTGAGGCTAAAAATTCCACCTCTAAATAAGTTTTTAAAATTGTCCTCAGCACGGGTTAGTGCAACAAAAAGAATATAACTATGATTTTGTCTTGAGTTATATGTAACGGAAGATCGTCATGATGCTATTAGTTTATTTGGCTTTTAATGTGTCAGTAAATTTGCCTAAAACAATTAAATCAAAAGAATTTAATAATATTTAATGAAGTTACTAGACCGATCTGTATCATTTCGATCTATTCAGGGTGTTTCACAAAGGTCCAGTAAAACTTAAGGAGGTTATTCTACTAATCACTTAAGCGCATTCGCTAGAGCACATATAAAACACGTTACAAGGAACATGTGATATTCTTTCGATATTTCGGAGTTGGTCTCTTAATAAAAGTTGTATTAATCTATCTTCGAGTAGACCTCCAGAGACCTTCGTGAAACACACACCTAGTTACACCTAGTAAATCGACATGAAGTCAAGAACCTACTGAAAGTTGGGCTTCTGTTGTGTCTATTCCTCGGCTTCAAATGCCACCTGCGCCGTTAATCATAACCTTCCCCCTTTTAACGGGGCGTACCACCGCTTACAGTGTGAGTGACGGCTAAATGCGGCTAGACTCGCTGCTTAAACGCCATTTCGGGCCTGAATCTTTCATGAAGACATATACTGTAACTGTAACTAACTACCTACCTACATGTTTTGATGTAACCAACGCAGTCAAAATAATTAGGACATGTGTACTAGCCGTGTGTAGATCGCGAACGAATTCTTCGATTGTCAACGTTCAGCGTTCTCTCTCTCGCAATAAGCGTAACAGTTCAATTCATGTAATCAAATAGATAAATGTTCCATCCTATTTACTAGACATTATATTAATAATTCGCACGTGCAAATTCAGTTTTATTAAATGTTCATTCCGTTCATCATCTTAGAACTATAGTTGTTAGTCATTCATTTAACAAATCACTCACACAAACCTGAGCCGATGAGCTGAACGATAGTGAACGATAAAGCGAATGATGAATGAACTACTAGGAAGAAATCATCATCATCATTAGCCACTTGACGCCCACTGCAGGACATAGGCCTCCCTCATGGTTATCATAAGCATGAGGGGTTTTGCCATAATCGCCACGCTTGGCAGGCGGGTTGGCGATCGCAGTATGCTATTGAAATCTCAGGAAGACTGCTGCCCGTCTCCTGGTAATTTATTTCCTTAGTCGCCTTCTACGATATCCACGGAAGGAAATGGGGTCACGCTATTCTTAATCCGGCGCCACGCGGATAATTCTTAGGAAGAAATATTTACTAGGAAGAAATACTTTGAAGAAAAAGAACTAAATCTTTTTTTTTATTACGCGTTAACCCTTAGACGCACCTCTAGCCTATACCCGTACACAGCTTTGTATAACGTCGTTTCTGTTCCCGGAATGTCCCTATCCTTTTTCAGAAAATACTGTATTCTTACGTTAAGACATGGTTAAGACATATAGGTATGTGTTAATTTCCTTTTTTGTGTACAATGCAGTGTGCTCTATCTATCTTCCTATCTCTCTCATTCTCTCCCCTCCCCTCTCCCTCTCCGACTCTCCAACCGTGTTAATTTAACTCACAGCGTCAGCGTCTCGGCAGAGTTACGTACAGCGTATGTACACACGTAGCGAATCAATGTGTTTACATACGCACGTAGCGAATCAATGTATTGATTCGCTATGTGTGTACATACGCACGTAGCGAATCAATGTATTGGGCGAGGTGTGCTGTGTACACGTGGCACGGCCGTCTCCGGGCAACAACCGTGACACATTAGACCCCGTGGGGTTGCTCTATAGTCTTTCTAGAGCATCTGAAAACTCATTTGTTTTCTGTATATTATTGACGTTTTAGTTATAAAGAAGTTAAGTACCAACCAAATGACTAGTCGCACCCCCGGTTTCTCTTACACTGACAAGCTATTAATATACTCAGTCAGTTGTTTTTTTTATGTTCTTTGGGCCACTGACATTTGTTAACAGTTGACTAATAGATTGTGTTGTACAATAAATCGGGTGCGAGTTCAGAAACTAACATATCCTAGGTGATTGCTGGAGTTGTCATCATTATAAGCTGCTCGGTACCTAAGGGTTAGGCAGAGACCAGGGACTGCCACTTGCCACGATCCGGTCAGATCACTTGTTGAATGTTGAGAATGCATATTATAGGTGCACGTACTAGAATAATACCTAGGTACATGTAATAGATTAAGAAATAATTGTACGATGCACTGCAATAAGGCCGCCAATTGTACTGCATTTTTGTAAACATTTCATCTTTGCGCTTTTCCTGGTACAATAAAGGATATTCCTATCTTATCTTATCTTATTTACGAGTATTCCTTAATAAATAAATAAATAAATAAAAATAAAAAGCTCGCGATCAAAATCTTCCCCCCGCTTCTAGATCGCTTCACTTTGGTAGGCGTTAATTCGTTTTGAAACATCCAAACCGTCGACTGGCACTTCGTTTCTCTTCGATAAATCCAGGACACATCACCTGTCATCAAGTCGTAAACACGCCAAGACGAGCCTGCTTCTAATTTGTTTATCATATCAAGGCACCATGCCACCCGAGCCCACTTCTGAGCGTCGTTGAGGAATCACGCGAAGATGCACGTGTAGAATCTCGTGAAGGCTTCCAATCCTGACTCCAAATTCCGACCCAATCTGCAGTATGTGCTGAATCTCTTGATACGTAACGCGCCTATTGCCTTGGATTAAGTTTTTCACTGCTAGCACGTTTTCTTCCGTAACAGCCGTCAAAGGGCGACCACTTCTTTCTTCATCCCTCAAAGTTAGTTGGACGCGCTTGAATTCGTTAGTAGCCTTGGAAAGGCCTTCATCCATGAATGCCGTTTGAAGTCTATCGTACCATTCGTTCGGTTTCAGGTGGTGGCGATAAGGAACTTCATTTCGGGCTGTTTGGAGATACCCAGTGGTTCTCTGCTTGGACCCCTTCTCTTCACAGTATTAATTGGCGATATCGACGTTTGTTTCCAGCATCCAGTATTTAAAACAATTAAATCTCATACTGATGCAAAGCTGCTGATGCAAGTGGATTTACACTGTCTAGATAGGTAACTATTGTACACGTAACATGCTTGATCTTAATGCTACTAAGTGCTTCTTTATTTATTTTCCCCGTAAGATCACAAATGTGGAATTTCAATATCAATTAAAATAACACAACCTTAAAATATTCATTCACTTAAAGATCTCGGCGTTATTCATGATAAAAAATTGCTATTTGATCAGCATATTGAGTCCATTGTCAATAAAGACTCACGTAGTCTTGGCTTCGTGATGCGCAGTGTAAGAGAATTTCAAAAACCTAAAACGATCAAAATTTTATATTGTACATACGTCCGCAGTAATTTTGAATATGCCTCTGCAATTTGGATCCGCAATATGCTGTTCACACTAGTCGTATTGAGGGAATACAGAAGAAATTTTTGAAGTACTTAAATTACCGAATTAAATCACCTAGCAAACATGTGGCAAAATGCACTTACACCCACTTAATAAGCGTCGGGAGATAGCTGATATTATGTTTTTATTAAAAATAACACGTGACTGTCCAGATTTACTTTTTCCATTAAAGTTTTTAACACTGACTCTTCCGTTAAGTTTCAACCCAATTTTTTATTTACCAGTGGTCAGAACTAAATACATTCAGAATTCCTTTCTATGGCGGACTTGCAATCTATTTCACTCTTTGGCGAGGGAAGTCGATAATGACTTCTTCCATGATGCGTTGATGTCTCCTATCAAAATTGTTTTTCAATCCTTAAAATTAATTGTTTGTAAAATAATCGAATTGGTTATACCTATTATGTAACATTGTTTTTGTAGTTATGTGTGGAATCTTTTAATGACTGTCTGTATTTATCTCGGCTTTGTAATATTATATTGTTGAAGTCACTAGTTTTCCTAAATATTTAAAAATAAATAAACAAACATGCAACATGCGTGGACACTTTAGCGCCGTCCCACATCCAGGCCACCTCCAAAAGAGCCGGCGCTGCGGCATCAAGTGCAGAAGGCATCAAGCGGCGCAAGTACGGGACTCTAGCACAGAGTCACGTATTTGTGCCGTTTGGTGTCGAGACACTCGGACCAGGCCCGAGGCGCGACTGCTCTTCAAAGAACTATCGTCGCGCCTCATCGACACGACTAGGGACCCCAGGGCTGACTATTACCTCAGGCAGAGGATAACTCTCGCTATCCAACGAGGTAACGTAGCCAGCATACTGGGTACCCTCCCCGGAGGCGGCGATCTGGGCACGTTTTCTATATTTAGTTATTTTTAATAATAAATAGTGAATACTATTAATTTATGACTGTCAGGTAAATAAATATTGTAAATAAACAAAGTATATAAATAAATATTTTCTAAGTGGCCTGGTATATCTATTGATGGTAAGTAATTAACAATTTAGTATGATCTCAACGGAACCTTGAGACAAGTACCTGCTAAAACCGATTATGAAACCAATATAAAATCCTTTACTAAGCTTTGTCTTCTGAAAAACGTTGTGCAATTGCGGCTTACTGGAGTTTTTTCGAAGTTAAAAGAGCTTCAACCAGCCAATGAAATGAAGTCAACAGTCCGTTCGCTTGCTAAAACTAGCTAAGTAAACTTAGCTGAAACTCATTAGTACGTCCGTAGATAAAGACAAACTACGTTTTATTGAGGGAGTTTTATTTCCCCTCTCCAGTGAACTTTATTGACCTTTTTGAGCAGCAGGTAACCTACTACAATCTCAAACCAACTGTCGAGCAGTCTACAATATGTTTCGAGATTCATCATTCGTATAATTTAAAAAACCGGCCAAGAGCGAATCAGACTCGCGCACGAAGGGTTCCGTACCATTATCTATACAACATTTGAATATTTCAAGCGTCTACCCGTTGCCGTTATTAATATCGAGCAAAAAACGGCAAAAAAATCATACAACAAACGTGATTTTTTTGCCGTTTTTATTGCCGCCCCTTAAATATTTATTTTATTCCATTTGTATTTGTTGTTATAGCGCCAACAGAAATACATCATCTGTGAAGACTTCAACTGTCTAACTATCACGGTTCATGAGATACAGCCTGGTGACAGACGGACGGACGGACGGACGGACGGACAGCGGAGTCTTAGTAATAGGGTCCCTTACCCTTTAGGTACGGAACCCTAAAAACGTATGTCATCAATTTGGTGGGACGTCGCAACATAAGTACTTTTGGTAGCCCGGGATGAAAAATCATATGTAAATCCATAATGTACGGCACACGGAGAAACTACTATGAAAAGCAAAAAAACAAGACCGTCTTGACATGGTGACTTGACCAGTCTTGACGTGACTTAACGTTCCCTGTTATGTACCCGGGATGACATATAGGGATCCTAAAAATACCACATCCTTCTAAATCGGTTTAAGAATTTAGAAGTTACAGTGGACTAATAAAACGTGCAAGCAAACATACGAGTACATACATTCACCCTGAAAACATTACACTCTTTTTTGTTTAAACGGTCGTGTAAAAACTCAGAATAATGTTGCCGTTTACAGAGTGATGGGAAATTCGACCTATTCTTTGAAAGGAGTGAGAGTACCCTAAAATCCATCAAACGATGCCAGAGGTCCAAAATCGGTTGTGGAGTTATTCTCGTTTAAAGATTTTTTATCCCTGGCGCCAAAAAATACTATCCTTACAAAGATACACTTCTCTCATCATCTTAATAGCACTTTGAAAAGAACTGTGTAGAAAGTGAATGGAATGAAAAAAAAAATTTTCCAAAAATCTCTTAAAGTAGGAAAAAAGGGGTTTATATAGTCTGTAAGAATATTTTCACCTCACTAGCTCGTAAAAGCTCTGTTTATCATTCGAAATCTGCGTGGAAAATCGCACTTTATCCGCTAGCGTGGAAAGTGTTTTTAAAATTCGAATATTTTTATTCAATAAAGGTTTCGTACAATAAATTACATATATATAGAACCTCATTGGTTTCGTAATAGTTTATATTCTCTGCAGCCAGTCCATTGATGATTGAAATGCAAATACTTATTTCATGTCATGCGCCAGCCTCATTTAAAGAATCGCACTGGCCGGCAAGAAAATTTGATTTAAAAAAAAACTTTAAAATTTTCTTCTCTTTATTGAATTCACTTTACTTCCATTATTTTGGTTTGTTTTTTGATAAAATCGAAAGAAATCATAAAATATGAGCGAAGCTAGCAGCGACGAAGATATAAATTAACAGTAATTTAATATTTATTAAAACTGTTTTTCTTGCACCTAACATTTTCCTCGCTTTAGTGAGGTGAAAAGTTGTGTGTTGCGCTCGGCAGCAAAGTTATTTAGCGTCTCGTACCTTTGAAACCCTCGCTACGCTCAGGATTCTATATTTGAACCACTCGCTTCGCTCGTGGCTCAATCCTAGAATCCTTCGCTTGCTCAGGTTTCAATACAAGGTACTCGCGCCAAAAATTAACTTTGCAGCCTTGCATAACAAATAACTATTTCATGCTCGGAAAGCAGGTCTTAAGTTGCCAGAGGAGCCGGTTGAAAGTAGGTAATACTTTCCAGCCCTAGGAAGAATCGTTTCCAACTGACAGCTGTCAAAATTGTAAAAAAAATCTAGTTCTATTTTCACATTTCTGTTAAACCACGTTCCAACTTTCCATACAGCCACTCAATTACAGCGCGATGTAAAATTGAAAAGTTAAATATTAATTAAATAATTTTAAAAGATTTATTTTAAATTACTTTATTACAATTTACTTTCAACTTTTTCTTTAAAATAACATAGATTTGGGCAAAATATTTACCATTTTTTCAATGACGAAAAGAAAATAATGGCCAAATAGCTGGCCTCGGGTTAAAGTTACATTGTTAAAGTACATTGTTACCCTAGAAGTGAACCCTATTTAACTATTGAAAACCATATTAAAATTAATTGAAATAGTTGGTGGTACTCAAATCGTTCGAATTTCCGATCATCCCGTATAATACACCATAATATGGAAATCTCATACAACAATCATTCACATATGTCCGCTAAACGCCAGTCTTATAATTCAGCCCCTTGCCAAAGACACTGATCAATTTCGCAGACCTGCCACTGCGCATAAATAAAACATTGTCTCTCTTACAAAATTACCATACCGAAGGTGTTTAAGGACGTATCTCGAGTAAGAAACCGCTCCCGCCTGCTGGAAAAGTGGCGCGATAGAAAAAATATTCAGTTTTTATTATCGGGCGACATTGAATATGGTAAATGAGGCCTTGATTTATGAAACTGGCACGTAGACCGATGAATTATGTCAATGAGGGCAGACGCTACGTGAATGGAAATCATTCTTCAGGTTGAGGAGATAGTGACATGCTGACATGATGAGGTACCGAAAAAGAGTAGACAATAGTATATTTCATTACGAGTGCGGAAAGCCTGTCATTGCAAAGAGTTTCGACAAATGTCTACCCGAGCCGAGGCGCAGCCGAAAGTGAGGGTTGACAGTCGGAACAAGTTGCAATGACGGTTCCGCACGTGTAATGAACAACAATTTTTAATACAGTTGCGAAAAAATGAAGCAATTTAATAAAGAAAATTTTTCGAAAATGGCGCTAACCGTAAAAGAATATAAGCAGAGATTTTTTTTTCTTCACCCATTCTGGGTAGGCAAAGGGAACTATGCTCATACAGCCAAGTCTTCAGTAGAATTTTTTTAATGATATGAAATGAAAATTAAATTTAATGCGATGAAATGAAATTAAACCTAACCTAACTCATTGAATCAAATCATTAAAGTAGTAGTTTCTTTTTAGAAATATTTGCATGAATCATAAAAACATCTATGATTTTTTTTAGTAAAAACTTCGTGGTTGGTTTTTCCTTTTTAATAGACATTATTTTGACAGTTGGGAAAGAGAACGCACGAGTTCGGAAAAGGTAAAGAAAAAGCTCGAGTATTTAATAGCCCACATCCCGAACGCTATACGTCCCTGCAATACGCCACTTTTTGAGCAACTGTATTAAAATAGTATATTTCATTACAAGTGTGGAAAGGCTGTCATTGCAAAGAGTTCCGACAAATGTCTATCCGAGCCGAGGCGCAGCCGAAGGCAAGGGTTGACAGTCGGAACAAGTTGCAATGACGGTTCCGCACGTGTACTGAACGACTATTTTTAATACAGTTGCGAAAAAATGAAAAACTATTTGCTTTTTTCTCTTCTCTCCACGCAATTAATTCGTCGTACCTAGATATGTAGCGACTTTTTGACTTTTCCGGTAAAATGTTCTCCGAAGCATTTTGTGCAATTATACTGCGTTCCGGTGGTGATATTAAAAAAAAACTAGGATCGAAATTACTCATTTTGTGCAACAAACAACTCGCAAAGAAAATTTCTGAAAAATGGCGCCAACCGTAGAATATAAGCAGAGTTTTTTTTTTCTTCACCCATTCTGGTAGGCAAAGGGAACTATGCTCATACAGCCAAGTCTTCAGTAGAAGTTTTTTATTGATATGAAATGAAAATGAAATTTAATGAGATGAATAAATGAAATGAAACCTAACCAAAGTCATTCAATCAAATCATTAAATCTGATATTGAAACTAATTAGTAGCTTCTTTTTAGAAATATACGTATTTGCATGAATCATAAAAACTTCTATGAATTTTTTTAGTAAAAACTTCATGGTTGGTTTTTCTTTTTAATAGACATTATTTTGACAGTTGGGAAAGAGAACGCACGAGTTCGGGAAAGGTAAAAAAAAAGCACGAGTATGCCCACATCCCGAACGCTATACGTCCCTGCAATATGCCACTTTTTGAGCAACTGTATTAAAAAACATTTTTCAGTGATTAAACATTTCTTGCCCGTCTTTTTCCGGTATATGTCCTACCTCCTACTGCTGCTATATTTCCTTTCAGCAGTAGTCACTCACTAATGGTCAAACCATCAAATATTGTACAACTGAGCAACTCAACCTTTTTTTTGGAATAAACTATTATTATTAATCCTACGCGTATTTAGATAATCTAAACTATTCATACTAATTGCCTGTAACAGTTTATAAGCACAGAAGATGGAACTGAAAATCTGATATTCAAATACTGAAAGCAACCAACACAGATCGCGTCTATGGACACATCTCTACTAATATCATATTTTTTTGTTAGTACGTCCTTGCAATGAAGCAACTATTTGGCGTGATATATTGCATGAAGATAGATAGATAGTTAATGTAGAAGATCCAAGTTTCGCAGAGAGCTATGGAGAGGGTAATGGACATTGTGCGATCATATTGACGGTGTGCGATCATATCCGAAACATTACAACGGGCTAGCGACGTGCGGGCGCAACGATACCAACTAAAATAAATACTTTATGGTTAGAGACTATACCCGGCGCCTTTGTTTTGCACTTGACTTACAGTCTCTAACTTCATAAGTATTTAAGAACTATTTTAGATGGAAACCGTGCCTTCGAAAATCGCCGATGGCTCGTTGTAACGTGGATCGACAGTAAGGCGAAGACGTTGGCACGCTAATAACCAAGTCTAAGTGGAAATGGACAGGGCATTTGGTCAGGCGGCAGGACGGACGGTGAACTAACGACGGCTATAGAGTGGAAGCAGAGGTTAGGCCGTAAAAATAAATGAAAATAAAAGAGGTGAATAAAAGCTGCAGGTGTGTCGCAATGCGGCGTCTACCGAATATCTGTATCCACTGACCTCTTTCAACCTTCACCCTCTCATCTCGCATCACATACATACCGTAAACGGCACGCTTCTAGAACTGAATCGAGTTTTAGTTCTTATTCCAAGCACAGGAAGAGCTGTCATGAAAAACTTATTACGTTAAGTGTATGCTTTGGAAATTGGCCATTGAATTTTAATGACATAGATTTCGTGGAAGAGCGTTCTTGTTGCTCTATTCAAACTGGTGTTATTTATAAGAAGACAATTCCTTTAAAACACTCCTCAAATCCAGTTTAAACAGTCTGTGGTTACGTCCTTCCACATACTAAGATAAGATAAGAATAAACACACATGAGTACATAATATTTAACTTCGATTGAAGAGTGTTTTAAGAAAACTCGTTTTTATAAATAAGACTAATTTATATTAAAATATACTTTATAATCCTTGGGGACAACTACGGATTATTGAAAGCTCAGGTTTTAAGCGTTATCAGACGCCGAACGCTCGCCTGCAAGCCGAACTGTAATATTTCAGTTGAAGCCATAAATAAACAAACATTGTATCGCGAGTAATGTCAGAAAAGGGCGAATAGCTATTTTTTATAGCAGCAAATACCAATTTAAAAGGTTTACAAATAGCGAGGGGAGGAAAATATTAGGGGGTTGACTGACAATAGTTTCATATCAACGAGACATATTAGATAGATAGATAGATAGATAGACAGATAGATAGATAGAGAACACTTTATTGTACATAAAAAACCGGCCAAGTGCGAGTCGGCCTCGCGCACGAAGAGTACCGTGTCTTTACACAACGTTTGTTGTATGGGAGCCCCCCTTAAATATTTATTTTTGCTGTTTTTAGTATTTTATGTCACAGCGGCAACAGAAATACATCATCTATGAAAATTTCAACTGCCTAGCTATCACGGTTCATGAGATATAGCCTGGTGACAGACAGACGGACAGTAAAATCTTAGTAATAGGGTCTCGTTTGGAACCCTTCGGGTACGGAAGCCTAAAAAGTAAATTGAACAGATATTAGCATATATTGCATATTTTAGCTTTTTACTTTCTAACTTTTCTGTAGGCACCAAAAATGCTGCCAGAACTTGAACAGCTACCATAAAACCTGTTAAAGATCATAAATTAGGTTAACTTCACATACTAATGGATAGTACTAAAACGTCCGTAATTTTTCAGGAAAACAGTACTAAAACAGCAATTCCTTGTAAGGTTATTAACTCGATTATGTACCTTCTTTGGTACACTACTACTGGTACACAGTAGGTACACTCTACTGTATGTAATTCTTTGTAATGTCGTCAAATAAAGTTTATTCTGAGTCTTTTTCTCATTCAATTACTAAATAACGGAAAAGCAATAACAGATCCGAATAGGGATTATTATAGATACACAGAGCGCAAAAGGTACGTACCATTATTTCAGGTTCAATTCCAGTATGTACCAGTCGATAAGACATCAACTATTACTTAGTTACGTTACGACTTCGCAAGAAAAATGTAAATATTGATGTTCTATCGATTGTATAAGCAATTTCATATTTTAATAACATCAACTACGATTTCATTCTCATAATTAGTTCGTTCAGGTAATGATTATCCTAAATTTCTTATGCAGCTTATATTTTTGACATGTACGATAGAATGATAAATTTTAGTTTTTTTTTTCATTATTTAAAAATAAGTAATTTACTTTTCTCTTATAACTATTTAGCCGCTCTCGGAAACCTATTTGGTTTATCTTACCTCTTAGCGTCCATCCTTCTATTTTAGTTTTGTTTTTCGTTATGTTATATAACCTTAGATGACTGATCCCAACGTATCTTCTGAATCACAGTTACTTACTCAGTAGCATAATAGTAATGGAACTTACTAACTTAACAGTTCGTTATATAAACTAATTGACCTCAGTTGACAAAGCCGAATCTTGTGAATATCAGTTATTTATTCAGTAACAGAACAGAGCAAGAAGCCGATGACGACGAAGCGAGGGTGGCGCGGCACGCGACCTAAGCTCATGTCAGTCAGTTGCGCTTTTTAAAAACATTAGGGCGGGGCAACGAACCTTATGTTTCATCCCTTTAGGTATTTCCAGTGAAAAGGCGGGTTGGAGTTCGCAGGTTGAAAACCCGTAAGCTAATCAATTGCATTTGCAACTAATCCGTTGGAATAGGTAGCGATATATAAATCACACATTAGCTAAGGTATTAAGTAAGTATTTGATTCTCCAGACAATTTTTTTTTAAATTACTAAATCGCATTTACTGTGTCACTAGGTAGGTAGGTACATGTATTACTACAGCATAAATTTTTCGATATTTGAAAAGGTTGTACAACATGAGAAAACCTGAGTGTCTGAATTGTAGACATACCTCAGCGCTTGCAATCACCCATCCCTGGTGGGTATAGCATGGTGTTTATTAAGTCCATCAGAAATCAGAAATCAGAAATCAATAATTTATTTCAACGTAAAGAATTTACATTCTGTTTGCTGAATGTCAATGTACTATGTTACTATGTTAGCCGCTGCCTTCGGGCCGTATTTGTAGTGGAGAAAAAGGCAGCGGGAAAAAAAACTCCACTCTGACCATCTTTTCTCAAATCATCTTAAACTTATACATCAAAGCCTATATGATATGATTCCGTGATAGCCACTAATAACTTTAAAAGCCAAAATAACACTTCTTACAAAAGTAGGAAAAACAGTAATGCTGCGGCCAAACACACGAACAGCACCCGTTCACGAGCATAACGCAGGGGTCAGCCATCACCAGTCTCAACCATTTTAGAGGGAGATAGGTGACCCGGCCACCACGCCACCATTCGAATGACCTTTAGCAAACCTGCAGATTGAGTTCTTGTCAGCTATAAAATGTGTACTATAGTTATTAATGTGCAATCACGTCGTCAGTACACGTTTTTAAAATTAAATAAATTATAATATTAATAATTAAATAACAATGAAATCGCAGTGGAATTTGCTTACTACCAAGGGCTTATATCGTTCATATACTCGTCTATTCTATAATAGGCTTTTTTACATAGCGATTTTTTAATGAATGTTTTAAATTTATTTTCAGACAAGGATAGAACATGTTCTGGAATTCTGTTGTAAAAACGAACGCAATAGCCTACGAACGATGTATTTACCTTGGCTAAACGAAATTTAGAATAAGCAAGCTTATTTCTATTTCTAGTGTTTACGTTATGGACGTCCCTATTTAATTTGAACATTGTTATATTTTTACGGACATACATTATATTATCGAATATATATTGGCAAGCCAGTGTAAGAATTCCTATTTCTTTGAAACGCTCCCTTAGCGATTCCCTACTGCTTAAGTTGTAAATTGCTCTTACTGCTCTTTTTTGCAAAATAAATATGGTTTCTATATCTGCTGCCCGTCCCCATAATAACAGCCCATATGACATAATACTGTGAAAATAACTAAAATAGACCAGCCTCGCAGTCGATATATCTGTAAGTTGCCTAATTTTTCTAACTGCAAATGCAGCTGAACTCAACCTACCCGATAGTTTTTCAATATGCGGACCCCACTGCAGTTTTGAGTCTATTGTTATGCCTAAAAATAGTGTGGACTCTACCAGCTCTAATTTCTCACCAGATATTTTTAGACACGTGTCAACATTTTTAACATTGGGCAAGGAGAACTTGACACATTTTGTCTTTTTCGCATTTAACATCAAATTGTTCACCGTGAACCAGTTTAGAACTGTAGATAGAGCATTGTTTACATCGTCAACATTACCTAAACCTCTCTTTACTTTAAAAATTAAGGAAGTATCATCAGCAAACAGTACTATCTGCGATAGTTTTTCTACTAGGTAGGGCAAATCATTTACGTAAACCAAAAAAAGGAACGGTCCTAGTATAGAACCTTGAGGAACTCCTACTTTTACATTAGATCCTGAGGATTTAACTCTATTGATATCTACTTTTAGGGTTCTGTCTGTTAAGTAAGATCGAAGAAGAGCTAGCGATTTATTACTTAAACCATATCGGTGTAATTTTATAAGGAGCGTTTCGTGGTCGACGCAATCGAACGCCTTGGACAGGTCACAGAACACCCCGATGGCATCCTGCGCCTCCTCCCACGCATCAAAGATGTGCTTTATTAATGCTATGCCTGCGTCCGTCGTTGAGCGGCCCTTCGTAAATCCAAACTGTTTCTTATGAAATAGCTGATTCATACTAAAAATCATCGTTAATATCTGAATAACCATACCGTCTATTTGCTTAATTGTGTTAATTGTGCTATTATGTCATATTTGTAATGCAGTTTACTCTAATTCTGATCTCTAGGTACAACTTTGTAATGGTTTAATTTATCTGTAAAAGTTTTTTTTTTCACTATTAGCTGGTAGCATTTCTAGATACCAATGTATCAACCGCTAGTGAATAGGATATGCTGAAAACCAGCGCTGCTGCGCAGTTGTTTGCACACGCAGGATTAGGCTAAGCATAATTATTATGTTTATTGCACTATCATCATCAGCGAACTGCCACTGCTGGATACAGGCCTGTTCCCTATCATGCCATCTTTCTCATAGTATTGCATAGTGTAAATTCATTTAATTTATTTCGTGATATTTTTTTGCGTTAATATTCTCATCATTATTGCATTCTTTTTGTTGCACGAACCCGTGCTGACGATAAGTTTTTAATATTCCCATCATTTCCCAATTTCAATCATACTCTCTCTGTGAGATCGGTATTTAATTTGTCATTTTGATAAAAATAATTCTGCATAAAATGCATACTAGTTCGCCTACTCTCTCAGTTTGTCTTTTTGATGTTTGTGATGTCCTTGCCTGGTTTACACAGGGTTTCCCAGTTTGGGACCAGGATAGGTAATTGTGTTGTGTGGAAGTTGTTATTATTATTATTTATTCAGTGCATTCTCACAAGGCTAAATAAATCGAGATTAATCACGTTCTATGACTGTTTATTCGGAAGACTATTTTGACCCTTCTGCAATAAAAGCATATTTAAATCTATTTTAATATAATGCTCAAATTTAAGACGGGCCCAAAAACAGGAGATCTTACTTAGCTAAGGACTATCACTAAACTTACTGCAATTGAATCGGACTGCAAACAATTTATGATGCAGTGTACAGGGGGAAAATGCTAAGGATGGAAGCACTTGACCATTTGGTAGCCTGTATCGATCTCTAGACCTCGCTAAATACATTCATGTTTACGACAAAATAAATTCGTGAATGTTTATTGAGTGAGTAATAAAATCGATATTCCCGTATTTCTTTTTACGACAGAAAAATGCTTGGTTACTTTATGGAAGTATAATAGGTTCTCTTGCATGCAATATCAACTTAGGGAAGGACCACCGAAAATCTAAGAAAAAACTTACTTAAATGTTAATTTACTGTTAACTAAGTAAGAACCTCATTTTGTATTACCTTACTATCAGTTTAATTAATTAAATAACTTAATTAAAATTACTTCATTATGTGTTAGGACAGGACAGGTGAGGTGAGCAAAAATTGCCACTTACTATTTTCCATGCGACGGGTAATGCAAACGCGGACGACCCAAGGCATTGGCAAAGGTGGCTACGAACAGGGAGGAAGATACTTCTCAAGGACCTCATTTCTACTGCATTAATCCTACTTTCTTGTTTCTTTTGTCATACCCAAGTCTCGCTACCATACATAAGTGTAAGTTTTGGGACCAGCACTCCATTATGAGTAGCCAATCTAGCTCTTTTGGAGATTTTTTGTCCACTCACAAAGGAGTACAAGGCACCGTTTACACAATTTCCCGCTTTCACTGTTCTTTCTATATCACCTTCACACTTTCCATCCTGGTAGTGGCTCCCCAAACAGATAATTCTAACCTAACCTCTAATTCTTATCTTGTACTCAGTCATTTCATCATCTTTTTCTTTTCGAACACCATGAGTTTCGTCTTACTTACATTAATGTTCATTCCTTTCCTTTCAAATACCTCATCCATTACTGTTACTTGTGTCTGCAGGTCTTCAACGGACGACGCGAACGAAACCTGATCATCGGCGTACAACAAGCATTTGACCAGTAGCTCACCCATCCTTATCCCAAAGTCATTCTCTTTGAAATCAGTCAGGCAACTGTCCATGAATAAGTTGAACCACCACGGGGATGCGACACATCCTAGTCTCACACACCTGCGGATGCTAAACCAGTCAGTATACACCCCATTAATTCTAACGCAAGCACTGGAGTCTTCATAGAGAGACTTCATAGCTCGCAACAAGACGCTGTCCACCCAAGTTTATAGTTCTTTTCTGAAATAATGCGCGGAAAATAAAACTAAGTAGTACCTACCTAGGCAGAACTTTTTACTTTTCAAAATCAATGACGAACGACGAACACCAATATTTTTTCCCGCGTTAATGCGTTCATTTGTTTCTTTTCTTCAACAGCTTTCTATTTGCAAGCCATTTCAAAATTTCAATAACACCTTTGATAAGTTACCTCCTTGGTTGCCATGTTTCTATGTAAAAGATCGTTCCATTTTTAAATTACACGACAGATATGAGTGTACTATGTAATTCATTTGGCCGCTAAAACAAGACAAATATGGATTTTCATACAACACGCATGTATTTGGCCAGTACAGCAATTTCGATTTATCTCGAAGAAGGTAGTCAAAATAATGCTCAAATTTCCAAGGATTTTTGAGTCTGCTCATTTATAAAAACACGATTCTTTCAATTTAAAACACTCCTCAAATGCAGTTTAAACTACACTAAGGAGTGTTTAAGAGCAATCGTGTTTTTTATAAATAACACCGTAAGTATATGAAAGATAAAACAAACTCCAAAATTATTGCAATTTCATTTAAGCGACGCATCCTCTTTGCCCTTTCCTTTGCCGTATGCCACCGCTTGTATATAACTCGCAATTTTTGCAACAGATCATAGGCAGCCTATAAGCAGCCTATATACGTCCCACTGTAGGGCACAGGCCTTCTTTCAGAGAGAGAGTTGGGCTAAATCACCACGCGTGCCCACCGCGGATTGGCGATTTCAAGCGCTGAGGTATGTGAATAGCTCAGACACTTAGGTTTCCTCACGATGTTTTTCTTCACCGTTAGCGAGTAGTATTGCTACTATAACTTCACGAATGTACATAACTTTGGAAACAAAGTCATAGGTACATGCCCGCACTGGGAATCGAACCTGGGTCTCCCGCTTCCGGATCTCCTGCAACGGATGCATATATCTATCTATCTTTAAGCGAGTAGAGATGCGTTATTTCCTCTATTATTAAATTGTAAGGAACAGTTACGTGAACAAAACACACTAATGTATGTTAGCGGGGTCAACAACGGTCTCTGTTTATTGGAGAGAAGATAAGGCCGACTCGCAAACAACTCGGCTTGACAAACGTGCCCAGGGGGGAAATACCTTTACACCCTTCCCTGGGGGCAGACAACAGAGGCAGTAATATGTCAAGTAACAAGATATGAGTTTGACTGCATATTCGTGATGATATGTGCAATGTTGTGCATATCATTAGAAAAAATCACGTACAGATCACAGATTTGAAAAAAAAAACTGTTGTACAAATCTAACCCGATATCGATTCCGACAGTGACAAACGGTGACAGGAAGAAATGACAGCAGACGCTCGGAGGCCAGAATAAAGTTAATGAACCAAAGATGAACCTGATTCTTTCTTTTGAACTGTTTTATTTGTGCTGAAAATACTTTTATTTAAAGTTTTATTTAATCTTATTAAGGAAGAACTACAAGAAGGTTACCAAACAGCGCAGCAGTTTGTCGGCAATATTACCAATTGTGTGCATCGAAAACGTCTGTACTCGACAGTGTCTAAAATACAGGACTTTAATTTTTATCAGTGTTCATTCCAGAATCTCATTTCTTTAACGCACTACTCTTATAAAATATAATTCGGGATCCTTATAAACGTACTCCTTAGTCTACGTTTGTACAAAAATAGGCAACATTTTATTTGTGGAGGATACAATCAATTTTAGTGAGGATTACCGGATGAGTTGGTGTGAAAGCTAAGAGGCCTATGCCCAACATGGGTTCTGTTTATGGGTTAATTAGATAGACATATAGATGATCAATGTTTTCTATATCTAAAATTATTCCCTAAGATATATATTTTTGTGTTCTATTAATAGCAGTCCCTGACAGCATCGAGATCATGATCGGTTCGTACATCATTTGTGAGTTTGTTTTTAGTCATATGATTTAGACAAGTTAAGATCATAGGAAAATTTACTATAAAATGGATACAGCGGATTCTCTCCAAAAAAAGTAGGTACTTTATTAATAATATGATAAGAGCGAAGATTGCACGTGTTCACACCTTGAAGAGTTTCGTGTCGCGTCGACCGTTCTAAAGCTGTCAATAGTTCGATAGTTTTATTGTGTTTATTCTGTCTCAAAGGTAAACTTTCCCACGGTGAGATGGTTCCAAGAATAACACGAAATATTTTAGGACAATATCCGCAGAAACTATTTTTCTTTGTAAGTAACTCATTTCAGTTCAAAGAGACTAATAATAACTTTCACACAACACAATCACTTATCCAAGTCCTAAACTAGGATACCCTGTGCGTTGGTACTAAGGCAAATACATGACTGAGGCCATTTGTACAAATCAAACACGGAGGCCTCCAGCGGGAGTGGAACCCATGACCTCTGGTTTCGTAGTCAAGCGTGTTACAGCTAGCTTTACGAGGCAGTCACTCACCATAGCAGATAAGCAGCTAAACAAACTTCAATTGGGAAGAAAGCTTTAGAACCTGTATATTATGTATATTTAACATATCAATGCAAATTATCACCTACGATGAAATGATAATCCACGTATTTTAATCACCATGATATAATGTCCAAATTCGCAGATGTACGTAACTTTGAAAATAAACAATGTCATAGGTACATGTCCGCACTGAAAATCGAACCTGGGTCTCTCGCATCCGAGTCCATTGTTCTACCCACTGGGCTTTGTTTATTTTCAAAGTTACGTACATCTGCGAATTTGTAGTAGCAATACCACACGCTAGCTGTAAAGGAATTGTAAGGAAACCCCAGCTTGGTTGGCTCCGCACGCATTGACTTGTCTTTCCTGTGGGTTCGGCCGACTAAGCTGTCAGGATGGTAAAGGTGCTGGGCAAGCCTACTCCATCTAAAAAACAGTGTCCCAGGCACTGCAGCGTCCGAGTGTTCCCATTACCCATCCAGTGTGAGTGAAGGTGCCAGTGGACGCTGTATAAATCATCTCATTAGGTAGATGCAAAGGCCAAAGCTTTTTATAATGCCCAAAAAATAACTTTACTGCATGGACGTATTTCGGGTCTCAGTGACAGAGGACGTAGGATGTGACATAAAATTCTTCACATTTATTTTAGTCAATTGACGAATCATTAAAAAAATCACTCTTACAGGTACATCGCAAACCCAGCCCGTCTGCGCGGATTTTGTTCAAGTTCTACTTCTACCGGGCCTTGTACCACGTATTGTCATAATGTTACTCGGAATTCGCCACAGTATTTGCACTTGTAGCACCTGCTATGTTGACACTACACTATCTCCAATAGATTATTATACTTTACGAACAGATTTACTCGATAAGATATGCGCTTTGGTATTTTGCTAGCGGCCACAAGCTGCTTTATAATGCTTGTTGTAATGAGATAATGTTTAGGATTACTAGCGAGAGAGTACGTGATTGCCCGAGAGAATTGAAAACAAAAAGTGACTGATCTCATAACAGGAACGTACCTAGTAGGAAAGTCCATAATATTGGAGCAGTATTTTACTGCCACATGAACATTGCTAATGTTTTAGAAGCAGAACTCCCAAAGAGTTAAGGGTCCCATATAAATGCACTTTATGTGACCATCTATATTACAACGGGCGGGCGACGTGCAGGCGCAACGTTACAATCTAAAGTAATCCTTAAATACTCATCGGTTAAAGACTACAATATTAACGCAAAATAAAAACCGACTTCATCGACCAACACGGTACGTACATGTAGGTATTGTAGAAGTATAATTTGGAGAAGCATAACACGTAAGTTCTGTCCTCGAATTTGAGAGGTCATATTCGTTTTAATTATTGCTGTTTTTTTTTTAGTGCTGTAGTGTTTTGAAGTCGGTTTTTATTTAAAAAATATGTATTTTATGATTTTTTGTGAATATCACTACGACTTCACCAATTTGTGTTTTCCGAAAACAAATGCACTACATAATAAAACACCCAAATCATTATGTAAAATTTAAAGAGTTCCGTCGACTATGGGACCACTTGTGAAGTCTATCATAACAAACAAAAAAATAATTTCCAAATCTCCGAGTAATCGGGGAACATAAAATAGACTAAAAAATCACATATTTCGTGCCTCACACGACGATCGAGCATATTGGAAATGCATCGACGTCATGTGAAAAATGTCGTTCCGACTGTTTTGAAAAAGGTACAGGGCAAAGCCTTAACGCGATCGTCTTTGTTTTAGGCTCAAATTTTCGTTTCCAAAATATCGAGCGCCAAGATCAACAATTCTAAATATTTTTATATGTGCAATGAAATAATCTCTCTATAGTAAATATAGTTGGATGCACAAATAATAGACTATAAATAATTTTCGTCGCAGTAAAATCATAGAATAAACTGGCCACTGCAACTACTTAATGAGCTGATTTATACAGCGTCCAGTGGCATCTTCACTCACACTGGATGCCTGGGACATTGTTTTTATATGGAGTAGGCTTGCCCAGCACCTATACCATCCTGACAGCTTAGTCGGCCTAGACCACAGGAATGACAAGTCAATAAGTGTGGAGCCAACCAAGCTATGGGTTTCCTCACGATGTTTTCCTTCACAGTTAGCGTGTGTTATTGCTACTACAATTTCGCAGATATAGCTTTGAAATAGACGGCTTCCCTACAAAATGAATTTTGAATATACGGAGTCCCCACACCCCCGACTATTATTTTTATAGTTATTAGAAGATTTTTTTTCAAAACGTAGCATTTTCAAAAATAACTACTTTGTTGCTAAGTACTTACTCTTCGTAAAAGTATAGTGCAAACCACTTATTTTAAAAATCTCAAGATATTGTTTAAATATAACTGAAGAGGAATGGGACCGCCGTACTTGATTTGTACAAATGCCCTCAGTCTAGGTGTACTTCCACGTTACCTTGCCTGATTGCCATAACACAGCATATCCTAGTTTAGGACCAGGATAAGCGACTGGGTTGTGTAGTATTTATTGAATTATTTATTTAAATAAAGGCATCGTTTTTGCCATCACGTAGGTACAGTCAGCGATACTCAACGGTACGTATTGTCCGTTGTTATGTTCACTGTACAGTACAACTAACATAGCACATTTTTAACTAAAAGATAAATCCACTTGCTTCATAACATACTTCAGCTGAATAAGAACTTTATCAAAATGTATCCGAATACTTTCCGCGTGGCGCCGGATTAAGATTTCCGCGTGGCGCCGGATTAAGAATAGCGTCACTCCATTTCCTTCCGTGGATGTCTTAGAAGGCGACTAAGGAAATAAATTACTAGAAGACGGGCAGCAGCGTCTTCCTGAGATTCCAACCGCATACTGCGATCGCCAATCCGCCTGCCAAGCGTGGCGATTATGGCAAAACCCCTCGTGGTTATGAAAACCACGAAGGAGGCCTATGTCCTGCAGTAGGCGTCAAATGGCTGATGATGATGATCCGAATACAACATAAAACCAAATAAAAAGTACGCTTTACTTCAAAGAGAAACCGGGAATGCGTACGCGTCGAAAAAATTCAATGTGGCTCACGAACTTGTGTCTAAACTATGTTAGCTTTTATCCTATTGAGTCTCGTATTGGGGCTCCGGATGAACTTAGCAGTAAGGTAACAACATACACAAATACATACACAAACACAGCCTACATCCAAGAGCCTACTCCTCCGAAACGACTTCACCGATTTTTATGATTTTTTTTGTGTATATTTGGTAGGTCTGAGAATAGGTCATAGGCTAATTAATATGGCAAAACAACGTTTGCGGGGTCAGCTGGATATAAGATGTTCTGTTTTTCCCTCGTATGTGCGGAACTCTAAAAAGGTATTGATAAATACGAGGAAATAAGAGACATTTCCATTTGCCGTGTGAAGAGATGGTCTAGTTCGATAAAACAAGCAATTTCGCTTTTTGCAACGAAACTTTCCACGATTTCTGATAAGCTGACCCATTTCGGCTCGTAAATTTCACAAACGGGTGCAAGCTTTTTTATTTTCATATATTGTTCATGCTTCAACCGTACCTTTTTGTTGACTAACCTCCACACAACACAATCAGTTGTCCTGATCTCAAATTAGGACATCTGTGCAATGGTAACCAGTCAAGGACATGACAGGTATAACCAGACTAAGACCATTTGTGCAAATCAAGTGCGGCGGCTTTCAGTGGGAGTCAAACCCACGGCCCGAGGAAACTTTATTAGTGCAGAAAACCCATTTTTCGATTTAGGGATCCGTTTGCGAAATATCAAGCTTTAAAGAGCAATTTTTTGTTAGAGTAGGGCGTCCACCCCCTCTCCCGGCTAAACGGGTGATTGTAGAAACCTGAAAAATTTCAGGGCAGTAGCACATATAATGAAATTAAAAGGAAAACTATCACGGCTAATTAGGCTTTACCAGTTTGTTCTTTTATTTGTCACACATACATTTTACAGCTAAGTAGGTAGGTTAAACTAAATATTAAATTAAACTAATCAAATATACCGCCCCGGAACACGCCCGATCCAAAAGTTCCCATGACGCTAGCACCGGTCCCCCGCTGCACAAAATACAAAATTTAGCATTTAAAAAAACATGATTGTCTTAGACTAAGAGCAAGGGCGGACTTATTTAAAGAGAAATTTCTTCCGGCCAGTTTTCTTGTTAATGAGTAATAAAAAAACAGCTTATAACAGGGAAATTTCGTACACATTCCATTGAAAATTACTTTAATAAAGTAACTTTCAATGAAAAAAAAACCTCCTTCTACGGAACCCTACACTGAACCGAACCGACACGCATTTGGCCGGTTTTTTTATTTGGTGTCCCGAAACACCAAATACGCTATTAAAAAATCTCTTATTGGAGAGACCGTGTACATGTTGAAAGATAAAAACTTGATGAAATTTTCTCTACAAATTTGTATAGGTACCTACATACAAATTTCAAAGCCAGCCTTACGTTGATAAGAAGACCCATGTACTACATTAATATTTTGGAAAGAAAGAAATAGATTAAATACACCCTGTATGAAATACACTCTGTATTTATACGCACAAGATTTCTCTCAAAAAGAGAGAGAGACAAAAGAGACAGCGTATCCCGGCCCGGTTTTGCTCTGAGTATGTTCCTCAGATACTTGGATTTTCTCGCTATGTTTTCCTTGACGTTAATGAGTTTTACTGCTACCTACAACCTTAAAAACTAGCATAATTTACGAATATCGTCATAATTTTGCGTACAAATACATACCTTTAAAGTATTTTCAAAATCAATTTGGACCTCAAACTTTCATTAGGCGACGCGTTGATGTCTTTTAAAGGGTTTTAAAATTAAAATTTCACGACTCCGCTCGGGGCTTCATAAAAGGATGCTGATTTGTGTTCAAGAAACAAAATATCATTTTGTTATTTCTGTATTTAAATCCTAAAGAGGCATTTTATCAGGCCACGATGTGGCGTGATCAGGACCATTTTTTTCCCTTTCTGCATTATCGTTCTAATCTTGTTGATATTTTTCAAAGTTGCGACTGTAAATACTCGTAGCTTAGTAGCCTCTTGAGTACACAGGTTATGCTTGTACATGATAATCAATGGCGTGATGTGTGGTTTGATGCGATAAATGGAGTTGAGGCGCCAGTACTCACGAGGATGCAATGTCGACCGAGAGACCCTTATTGGGAAATCCCATTAAAAAATATATTATCGGTCTATCGATAACTTTATCTATAGGTACGTTTGACCAAGGTTAGGCATCTTGTTATTAGCAGTCAGACTGGATAAATTGCTGAATGCCGAAATACTTACACAAAACACCAAAACTATATATTAAATGAGATAAATGTCTCAATGTGTTACGGTCGCGATGCCAACTTTTATAGACCTTATAACTTTTTCATACTTCCGAATACTTTAAAGATTTTTTGGTAAAGATGCCTTGCAGTTAAAAGATACGGAAGGGCGTCTACTAGTCCCCAATTGAGTTCAGACATACTGGTACAACAGCTTATGTTGTCCAGTATATTTAGACCCCCGGCAGGTGCCAGGATGCGCTTGCATTCGCACTGAGACGTGATTGTTCCCTATTTGTACAGATGTGTCACTGCTATAGTGGTCTTATTAAAACACATTATACAACCTTTTGGCGACCTCTAGTTTTACTTTTTAAGGTACATATTGTAATATTACCTATACAACGTGCCATAGAAAAAAACCTGCAAACCATTTCATCTGTGTCAATAACTAAATCATTTCCAACAAACAAAAGATAAAAATTATCGATTACATTTATTCATACTATTTTGAAACTTGACGCGGTCAATTTGTATGAAAAATAAAAATTGGGAACTTTAAACTTTTACTTATTTGAAAAGGATTAACTAGCGATACTGAAGAAACTGTACCGAGGTCTTGAGCTAGGTATTTCAATAACACCTTCATCTGAAATTGCAAAGCCTCCATTTTTAAGGTTCATTGCGTAATAGTGTAATTATTTGTGATTAGCATCTTGCGTATTCGCTTGACCCTTTACAAGGACAAGGATTACTTTAAGAAAAAACAATAACCCAAATACCCACAAATCAATATCTGGCAATATACATTGCCTAGTACGAACGCAATAGGCCCATACAGAGAACTAAGTATACATTATGACATAACAGTAGTCGTTCGATCGGTAGTATGCGTAAGAATATCATTAAATCGTGCAGTCTTCTGAGAGCTTGAAAGCCTGCTTCAAAAAAAAAGTCTGCTTAAAAAGAGATGAGAATATTCTGACAAAAAAAATGTTCGATGAAAATAAATAGATGAGCAATGTTATAAGACTGCTTTTATAAATCCGAAGTACAGAGAGATGATCGATAGAAGTTCATTAATTCTGGTAAAGCATCGATTGATTTATCGATATTAAAACGTCTGATATTACGCAAGAAGCTATTCTCATGGCGTAAAAAATCGAAACGTCGCTCGTACTCGTAAAGGATAAATAGTTTGGCACAACCTCGGCTCGAGTTATCGTTAAAACGAGAAATACGTTCGTCCAATCAACCTGCGGTTGTTAATTTACGAGTACGTCAAACGGAAATATCGTGTGTGGCATTACACGAGGGTCGATTTCAATACAAATTGGAAATTTTGGAAAAACGTAAGCGCCCCTTTCTTGTCCAAGTGACAAGTTAATGACTGGCGCCGATTTTGGATAAGGTACACGCAACACTGGAGGTTGTCCACATCAGAAAAATTGAGAAAACTGCCGGTTAGGTAACAGCTGATTTCAGTTGGTAGCTAGGTAATGAACTCTACTCCAAAGAAGGAATAGCACGGTTTTTGCGTAGAGTTAATAGACACGTAATACCCCAATATTAAAGTACACCCCTCTGAAAATTCTACAACTCCAAGAAGAAAAATTATGTTACAAAATTTCACAGAACACCGGTCATCAAAAGTTTTCTTGAACCGGTCACATCCAATGCAGCTGACTGCTAGCTAGATTTAAGGGTTAAAGAACGGTTTCACGACATAAAATATAATAAGTAAGCCCATTCCATCGTCACCGGAAAGTTAATCCAGCAACACAAAAATCATGCTAAAATCGCCCCATTTTCCATTGCAGTCGGAGGCTAATCCCAGTGTCCATAAAAGGCAAAATTAACCCTAAGCAGTAAGTGATTGGGGTTCGTTTCGTACTCACCGGCCGAGGTCGTCAGCCACCACCAGCAGCAATAGATCGCGAGCGCCGCGGCGGGCATGTTTAGCGACGCATCACACGCGCGCTGCTGCCGGCCGCCCCGGCCCACTGATCGCTCTTCGCTGTGTTGCCAGCCGGGGGTGCCGTGGTTTGCTCGCCTACTGGCTGGGGTGGGTAGGTGCGGGGCGATTGTTCGATACGGGCGCGCGAGGGTGCCGGTTTTGACGAGAATGTTTTTTGGCATGTGTTCGTTTTCTAGTGGGTTTCCGAAAATATATATAAAAAGAGTAGAGTAGACAACAATGCAATTTTCTAAGTACCTACACCATTAATTGACAACCTTTGAATAGAGAGGATTGCAGGAAGAATATAGTCGTACGTTACATAGATTAAAACCATAGGTACAATTATAAGTTTAGGTTAAATAAATGTACTTTATTTAATTAGGTACGCTAGTATGCTAAACAGCACATCGACCGTTTAATTTTTGTTGCAAAGTAGCCGGTAACGTAGGTAAACAGTGTACACGCGTTTAAAGGTTGATCTTCTGTCAAATGTACCTTATTATGATTTTGTTTCATTTAAGTACTTTTTTAATAACTAGCTAAACGATATGTTGTGAACGAGTAAGGTGTTAATTAAAATACCTACTATTAATATGCAATTTCGTACAAAAACGAGAATTAAGTACGAATCTATGACAGCAAAAATACTAAACTGCCTCCAGCATCTAATAATCATCGAATCGAAGCAAGACGTACCTACGCTAGCAACACTGCACATCCGCCGCCGCGCCACCCGCCCCGCGATCGATGCTCGCGCCGCGCCGCACGCACCCCGCCGCGCCCCGCGCGCCCCACCCCGCGTTTCCCAAGTTTCCACTACTGGCCAGCGCGAAACGAGCGGAAACAACGCTGAAAGAAAAACCGCTGCTCTATGAAAAAAGCGCATAGCGCTCACTCGCTCTGCAGCTTTGCTCGTCTATCAGCAAAACACAATATTATGTCGGCGCCTGCCTCACTTGGTTATTCGTATTTGCACTTGATTTTTGCGTGGTGATGTGTATTGAGTCAAGGAGGATCCGCTCTGTTCTGTGAGAATCCGGGTTTGGTTATAATACATTTTAATATCATTTTAGAGATAGAATAACATTTTAGGTTAAAAGTATGTACCTAGCAATTTAAAGACGACTTGTTTATACGACTATTAGTAAAATTATAGCATTTATTTTAAAGATCCTAAGTTGTAGTAGGAAAGCTCTATTTTATTTAAAGTGACAAGTTTAAATCAGTCCTTTACAGACATTGCCTAGAGCCTTCGTTGGTTTTCTTGCATTTTATCTCCATTTATTTCGAAGAGACATGGGAAACGTTATAAAAAAACTCATAGATCGCCCTCGCTGGAAAAACGGTCTGGTGGCCGGAAAACTTAGCTACATTAGCACGAAAAGCGCTTCATTATCCGCTGTCGAGTTCCCGACTTCCCGAGAGCGCGCGCGCTTCGCGCCCCCCGTTTGCCCTGTTCGCCCCGGTTGCTCCGTTTTCCGGCGGTTAGCTGACCGGCCCTAATTGATTGGGGCTCATTTGGCGACGTTTGAGGTCACAGCCTTTGCGTAGTGTTTCTTACACTTCTGTTTTAATTATTACCACTGAGGCTGCACTGAACTAACATGATAGTGGTCGGCAAATGTATTGTCCATCGTTCATGTTCAGTAAAATAAATGTAGATGTTTGTTGACACCTTTTATACTTGATGAGTTTACACTTTTCTCACGAACGAAATGTGGCTTCTTCGAATCAATAATCGGTGAAGTGCATTGCCTGCCTATTTAGACCATGCTCGCTAGGTAGACCCAAATAGCCGACTACGCCTGTACTAACGTTACGAATTTTTTTTGTGTTGTCGTATGCATGGAATCGACTTGTTGCTGTCAATTTATGTGAAGGCGCACTATTTTATTTTATCTTGTTTAAAAAAAGTCCGGTTTTGGAAATGGAGGGGAGCATAATAGGCATTATTTTGTATAATTTGTATTTCAATTCAATTCTTAATTATGGCTACCCTAAGGATTCTGCCAAATAATTTGTATTGCAAAATAAAAAAAAAAAAAAACTGAGACACTGACAGCCCCACATTAATCTGGAGGTGACAGCCAGCGTGACCAGATTTAATAGAATTCTACCTTTCTAGTACATTTTTAAGAACTTTTGAACGTCACGGAAATCTAAATATTGTGCAACTTGAAATGAAATTATATTAGTGGTATTTATTTGTTTCCTTTACATAATATGAACCATAACATAACATAAACTCACGCCTGTATCCCAGAGGGGTAGGCAGAGACCAGGGAGTGCCACTTGCTACGATCCTGACAGATCACTTTCGCTTCCTCAACATTCATTAGTCGTTGCATGCACGCACGCCGGTTTCGGGTACTTTTTATCTTGCCCTTTGTTAATACATCCTCTATTTGGTCGAAGTATGTCCGTCTGGGTCGTCCCTTACCGGCCCTTCCATCCACATTCGCTCGATATATTTGTTTTGTCAATCTTTCTTCCTTCATCCTCTCCACATGTCCAAACCAACGCAACATTCCTTTCTCAATTCTTGTCACCACCTAAATAATCAATTTAACTTAATCTTTTTACCCAGTTGCGGCGGAGCCCAAAAAGGAAGGTTTGGCTCATCGTGTGTATATATTATGTAAGTATGACCGATTCTATGTTCCCTCAAAACTCCTTAACCAATGGTTTGATTTTGCAAACAAGATCTCAATCGGTTCGTTATGTTTGTAGGCGTCGTAGGCTACCTATATGAAAATATCATAAATCAAACAAAAAACCAACACTAAAAAGAAAAAAACCAAAAAAATCTAATAAAAAAGTAACCAACAACCCGACTGCTGAACATTAACTACCTACTAAGCAGGCGAGACCCAAATTCAACATTGTGTTTGACTCATTGCGTTGGTTCCGCCTGCTTAGTAGTTAATGTTCAGCAGTCGGGTTGTTGGTTATTTTTATTACAGTTTTTAGTTTGGTATAATGCTTTATTAATCCGCCCCGGGCAAAGAAAAACAAAAAAGACGGATCTCAGGCTGCACCTACTCAGAGAGCATTGTAGCTGCTGCAGGCCCGGATTTAGGGGAGGGCAGGCGGGGCTGCTGCCCTGGGGCCTCCACAAGGGAAGGGCCCCCATAATAGACTAATACGTACTATTATTAAACGCTAGTCTTTTATAAGTATAATGTCTGTTTTTTTTTTCAAATTTGCAAAAAAAAATCGGCGACAATTCATTTCAGTTTTTATTTTGTATTTTTTATTTGGAAATAATTAGGGGCCCCCGCTCCTTCGTTGCCCTAGGGCCTCCAGACCTCAAAATCCGGCCCTGAGCTGCTGGTATTCTGAACCACCCTGAGCGACGCCCGACATGCAATTTTGCAGTTCACAATTAAATAGTTCTTCTGTTACAGCCCACAACATCGACACCCTGTCCAATGAGTACTATCGGACAAAGTGTCGACATCATGGGCCAACAATTTAGTGAAAATACGACCAAGAAAAAAAACCAATTATAACCTGTAAAAAGATCTACGTCGGTTAATAGATTAACCAAGTTATGCATTAGATAAAAGGTTAATAATATTAACTAGGTTAGTATTACTTATAATTTACTTAATTATTACATATTACTTTAACTTCGCAGTGAAAAAATTGTTACACTCACATAAAAAACCTTACATAATTAAAAATACATACGACTAAAAACTAATTTCATCATCATCAGCCTATGATTGTCCACTGCTGGACATAGATTAATATCGAGCAAAAAACGGCAAAAAATCACGTTTGTTGTATGGGAAAAAACTGAAATATAAAAATATTTATAAATTTTAAATATTTATTTATTCCGTTTTTAGTATCTTTTGTTATAGCGGCAACAGAAATACATCATCCGTGAAAATTTCAACTGTCTAACCATCACGGTTCATGAGATACAGTCTGGTGATAGATAAACGGACGGACGGACGGCAGAATCTTAGTAACAGGGTCTTAGTAACAGGGACCCGATTTTTGGTAAAAAGGATATGGCAATTCGTTGTAGCTTCCATCTTTGAAATTACTGATATTTTTAAATGTCTTTTTGGGGGCCGGGATCGCCGAAATGTTTACTTCTGAAGGGAGCCGCGTCTTCAAAAAAGATTGCAAAACACTGATCTAAAGTAACTAGGTAACAAGGATGCAAATTGTTCAGTACCTAACCTATTACTTTTATCCTCTAATACTGATTAAGTTTTATTATAGGTATGTACCAAAGTTACCTCTTAATATAACCATTTTGCAATAATATATAACAGTTTTTTGTTTTGTCTTTCTTGATAAGATTAAGATAAACCTTACAATGCAATATACCTTAAGATATGTCGATTTATATTTTCATACTTTTTATTTAGCCTCACTGCAGGTCACGGGCCTTCTCTCAGAGAGAAGTATGGGCTTGTTAACTACGCGCAATTTCGAGCGCTGAAGTATGTAAACACCTCAGACACTCAGGTTTCCTCTCGCTGTTTTCCTTCCCCTTAAGCAAGTGATATTGCTACTACAATTTCACAGATGCACGTAACTTAGAAAACAGTCATTGCTAATTTTTCGTCTCTTAAAAAAATAAAAAATCTGTACTTATAAGTACAGATTTTTTATTTTGATATTTTTTCGGATTGTAATCCGCACAAATCTTTTTGGCGGTAACGTGAACATAGTCACAGATCGTTTGCGATGTGCTTACTGTCTTTACAGTGAATGTGTGAGTAATGGACTACTTTAGTAATTGACTAATCGTAATTTACTACGCATCACACTACGTCATTTACTCACACATACTCACATACACTGTAAAGATAGTAAGCGATGTGTAAACGATCTGTGACTATGTTCACGTTACCCCCAAAAAGATCGGTGCGTACTATACTTTCAAGCACCCTGACTATTAGAATTTTATGGAAACTATTACGTTATCTCCTACCTATATAATGGTCTATTTAAAGCAAAATAAAGAAATGTTAACTCCAAAAAATCGTTCATATTTTGTGCTTTATCTATACCTAAAATAACAACATGAACTTGGTAGATTTTAGATGCTTTTAGTAGATTTTCAAATAAAAAGTGGTCACCCTGATAGTGACATAATGTATTTGTAAACAACAAAATATTGGATTGTTGATGTGTCTTTTTGGAAAATTAAAAAGAAATAAAAAAATCATCTCAACTTTAAGTCCAATAGTAAACCACCAAAATGTTTCGTTGCTTGTGTGTGTTGCTTTTGATGACAGTTTGATTTATTTTTGTAGCCTTTATTTATTTGATTTTGTGTTTTTGTGCTGGCAAAAGTTTTCGTCGATCGTAAACATTTTCTCCAGACTCCCGACAAGCAGAGATGCGTGTTAAGCGAGGCTACTATGACCTATTCCTCAGTACCTGTGCCAAGAGCCCGTCCAACATCGCTGTAGTACAATACAATGAAGGGAGTTACGTTGGGTATACTTACTCCGAACTTTATGGCGTCTGCGAGTATATATCCCAGAACCTACAACAGCTTGATTGTGACAAGGGCATCGTGGGTATCCTATCCTTGAGGAACTGTATCATTCCCTGTGTGATTGCTGCGTAAGTACCTTTAATGCCTGGCACATAATTTGACCAAAAATATGAGTAGATGCTTAAGAGCCAACAGTTTTTAATTATTTCTAAATTTTAACAGAACTAAAGTACAAAGAATTCTAAGTCACATCCTGCATCCCCGCCAATGAAACCTGAAATACAACTATGGCTGTCAAAGTTATTTGGTCAAGTTATGTGATGGGCACTGTACTTCCTTCTTGAATTGCATCACCTCAATAAATTTTATAGTAAATGTAAAGCTAAGCTTAAAGGCATTAAGCCTAAGATTTAAACTGGCAAAGGTTTATAGACACTTTATGTGTACGGCATTGTATATGATTCATTAACACCCCTAAAGATACTTTGAGCTTATCAGAGATGTAGTTCAAATAATGTGTAAAGCACATGTTGTGCAAAAAAGGCTACTATAACATTAAATATTATTTAGATGACAGGTGTCTAGAATTAAACCAATTCAATTGACCAAATTTAAAAAGACTGACTATTGAGATTTTTTGGTCCATTTTTCCATGTCAATCTTTACGGTGTTTAAGATGAACACTTATTTTTAATTTAGCATTCATTAAATCACCGTTTCTAGACTACAATGAATAAAAAGTTTTTGATTTTGAATGTTATTCTAGTTTCACTTACTTCTAATTTTATCAAATACTTAGGTCTTACCAAGTGTTGCTCCAATCTACAAAAATGTGTTAAGGATGATAGTGATGAAGCCTGTGTCATCACTACCATCCTTAAAAAATTGGTAGAGCTTGCCTCAGGACAAAACCTAAAAAGTTTGCCTCAAAAACTTTAGGCAAGTTTGTTTAATTTGACTAAATTTCATGTATGTTGCATCTTTTTCCAGAGCTCACAAATGCAGCACAACATTCATGTTCTTAGACCCAATGCGGAATGCAGAGGCTGCAATAAACAACATAAAGATGAAAATTGTCATTGCAATTGGTGACGAAAGCACTGAACACTGTAAGGAGCTTTGCCACAAAAACCCAGAGAAAACCATCTGCCTTTTCAATTTGACAATCAGCTTCTATCACTTCACTTATCCCAGTAGCACCAAGCCTTACTACTTTGGTGAACATTCATTTATTACATCCACATCAGGCAGCACAGGGGAACCAAAACATATACATGTCCCAATACACTGCATTCAGCCCAACGTTGATGACCTAACAAAGATGTTTGAAATTAAATCCACTGATGTGATCTATTTTTCTACACCATTGACATTTGACCCTTCTATGATAGAGATTTTACTAGCATGCATGAATGGTGCGACCCTGCTCATTGCACCAGAGAGGCTCGACATTCTTTTCCCTGCCAACCCAAGATACTCTGTGACATTCTGGCAAACAACACCTTCTAAGTTTTTTCAACTGAACCAAGATATTCATAGAGCCCTTGGCCCTCACAGCACACTGAAAATTTTGGCTCTTGGAGGAGAGCCTTTATGTGGAGTAAGAAGACTAAAACACTTAAAAGACAAGAGTAATGCAACAAAAATTTTCGTCCTGTACGGCGTCACAGAGATGTCGTGCTGGGCGTGTGCCACGGAGCTAGATTTGGACAAGTTGGAAGGAGATAGAGAAATCCCACTTGGGCCGTGTTTGTCTGAGACGGAGCTTATTGTCCAACCGCATAATGGAGAAGGGAATATTGGCAGTATATTTTTGAGTAAGTGAAATCTCAGTTACTCACATAGGAGTTCCTAAAGACAATTCAGAAAAAAATATTTATTTTCTCCTCTCCATTTCAGAGAGTAAAACCCGAAAGTGCGTCGTTCTCAACCAGACCAAAGTCCCAGACAAGAAGGATAATTCCTTCAAGATGATCGACACAGGCGACTTGGCGGAAGTAAAAAATGGCACAGTCTACTACCGAGGCCGACGAGACGATGTGATCAAGAGATTCGGGCACAAAGTCAGTATGCCAATTATAGAATCCACAGTCATGATGTGCCCAAGAATCCAGGCATGTGCTTGCATTTGGCTACCAAAGCCCATGCTCCTGGTTGTTTACTATTCCTCCGAAACATTCAAGTGCCATGATCTGACAAACTTTCTCAAATGTAAGCTGGACAATAAGCACTGGCCTGACAAGATCGTAAGGGTCGCAAATCTACCAATGAACGCGCACGGAAAAGTATCGAAGAAAATGCTGGCAGACCTTTACGACAGTGAATTAAATCAAACATTCTCGGAAAATAGTTTCAAAGAGATATTCATGGCGGAACTGAAGGCAACACTCGACAGCGACATTTCCTATGAAGATATTAAAGACAAAGATTTCTTTTCTATCGGCGGCACCTCTTTTACAGCCATCACCATGTCCAATAGGATATCTCAGAACTGCCCTGCGTTCGGTAAACTTCTGCTTCCAAACTTGGTATCGCGACGGCAGACGATTGAGACGATCGTGCAGCACGCTCACAAGAGACTATGTAACAAAGAACATAAAATAAGCAAAAAGAAGAAGGCTAGACGAGGATCTACAAGCGAGAGCGCGGTACCGCTAGCAGAAGAGTCCGTGTTCAAAAGGAACACAAATACTCCAAGTGATCCAGCAGAGTTTGTAGTTCTCTGGACTTATGACACAGGAAAGTGTATCGACGCTTCGCCAACATTATTTGAGACTGAATTGTAAGTTCTACGGGATATTGCTGAAAAGTCCGGTAGAACTTAATGGGGTTAGCATGAACAACTTTAATTATGGAATAAACTCTGAAATCGCGAAAAAAATATATTATCAGCCGTGCACACATTCGCTAGAACAAATATCAAAATTTGGTATTAAACAGCTGATTTTATTTGTGTTGAAGAGTAAAATCAGTCCTGCGGAGTTGTTCTGCTACACCCTATATAAATAGAGAAATTATCTGTTTCATGTTTATCAGTCTATTGTTGCGTCAGCCGCTGCAATTTTAGATTCCACTACGTTGCCTTGAAGGACGGTACCACGATGTACGTTACCGCGAAAGTTCATAGTTGTGAAGTACGTTTACAGCGAACGTTCTCTGCAGCGACTTACGTTATAGCGAATGTACGATGCAGCGAAAGCCTTTACGAGAAACTGAAAGTAGACCTTTAGTTGATGAATTTGCTTAGGGTAGTCTTACAAAAATTATTAAATTGCGACGGTTAAATGATGTTTTTTTGTGCGTAGGCGTGTATGTATGTACGTATTATATGAGTGTATGTATGTATATATAAATATACTCATACATACATACATGCGTACGTACATACGTACGCTAATACATCACCATTGCGGCAACGTAGTGAAGTCGTAATTTTATTAATCAATGTTACTGATTCAGCTCATCGCCCGTTTCACAAACTCTTATGTTTTCCAGGAAAACCTACGTCACTGTGGGCAGCCACTCTGGGAAAATAGTATCATTCGACGCACTGACCGGAGCCTCTCATGGCGTGTTAACCATCTCCTCCCGGGTTGAAGCCTCGATTTATTGCTTTAGTCACAATGTCTCGTGGCCACGCGGGGTAGTCGGTGCCTACGACGGAACAATAGTCTGTTTCAACCTCGAACATTGCAGGGAAGTGTGGAGGATCAACATCAACTCCATGATAAAGAGCAAAGCGACCAGTTGTGGTGAATACCTGTATGTGGCGTCTTATGATGGGATGGTGCGGTGTATTAATATTTCCGTAAGTCTATTATGTAACAATAACAATAACTACCACACAACACAAGCAGTTGTCCTGGTCCCAAACTAGAATATACCCTTTACAAACTTGGGAATATTATGCCTAGACTAGAAAGAGGCTATTTGTACAAAATCAAAGTACGGCGGCCTCTAGTGGGAATCGAACATACTACCAAACGTTCTACCGCTAGACAAAGGAGGCAATCGAAGTTATTATTTAGCCCTTGATAACTTAGATACAGTACATAGTTTATTTTTCAAGAACCCAAAAAAATGGATTGGTTTCCCAGCTAAGTTCAGGTTCAGTTCTAAGCTCGGGGGTCAGTAATTTAACACCCTGTTATAATGTTAGTTTCACGTGAAATTCATCTCTTTCCAGACCGGCAAGATCAAGGAAACAATAAAACTGGCAGAGCAAGCGATATCAGCAGATCTTGTGTTGGCCAAGAACCGATACGTACTACTCGGAACACTGTCGGGCGTGTGTGCGAGCATACAGACGGACACTAACACTGTGGTGTGGCGCGGGACGCTTGGCAGCCCGGTATTCGCCAGTCCTGTGCTCTATGACGAAGACAAATATGTGGTTTTCGCTGAAGTCAGTGGCGAGATCCATTGCAGAACTGTGGAAAAGGGAATTAAGGTATACATGCCTGTCGGAATTCATTAGCAATGTTTTTTTTTCATTCGTTATTTTTGTAATTGTTACTCGAATTGAGGCGAAAAGACCGCCACTCAAATGGGTCTTTAGATATCAATGTACCTACTTACCGTAACGTGTTGAAACTTTTAAGACTAATAAATTTTAACTTCATTTTTTTTCCAGATTTGGAGATACCAAGGAGCCAAAGGCAACATATTCTCCTCTATACTCGTGAAAGAACTAAAAAAGAGAGTCTGGCAGATGGTGTTTGGATGCCACAACAACTACGTTTACAGCATTCAGATAAAGCACTTCCAGCCTTACTTGCATTGGACCGTAGGTCTACCGTCCCCGGTTTACTCCACTCCCTGTGCTTTCAAAGATGGCCTGATTTTAGCTGCTGCTAATAATGGATGCTTATGTGTAATCGACTCTACAAATGGAGCTGTAGTAGCCGAATACAACCTTCCTAATGAGACATTTTCAACACCTGCTGTGAAAGGAGATCACATCTTCATTGGATGTAGGAATGACAATTTCTATGCCTTAAAATTCACGCCTTAAACACTAGATCAGTTTTGCTCAATGTTAAATTATTTTATGTAGTAGTAAGTTATTAAATGGTTTATACTGAAGAGTTTATAGGAGTAAAACTTCACAAGTCTCCATATTATAATGTAGTTTTATTCATGATCTTACACAGTAAATACATACATATAACGAGCATTCAGAGCGAATTGTAGTACAAAATATGATATGGTTTAGCTGTTATCAAACAATACCAAAAATGGAATGCAGGCTTCAATGCAGACTTACACAGTACACAGCTACCACAGGCCAAACTTGTGCACATCACTCAGTTTGTATGCTTACATAATATTATAAAAGCAATCTAAATTACATAAAATTCCTTTAAATAAATTCTCAACTTTTGTTACTGTAAAAACGAAAAGATCACATCTTATTAGCTCTTACTGCATAAAAAACGGCTTTTAAAAATTGTCTAAGACAAACAATAAAATTGCAGTTTATATAATCAAATTGAGATATTATAAGCAGATACAGCACTGGCACTTTTACATCTTAGACAATTTCTAAAAAGTATTACTTACTTGGAATCTTGCACAAATACAATATATTCTAATGCCAATAGTAAATCTATGCTCATAAAAATTTTTACCCAAATAAACGCTAGTGAACATTTTCCTTTCATCATACATAATGCTAGAACAGTATGAACAAATATAGAAATAACAAGCAATTTACATAAAGTAGGTTATGTTTATTGTTCTTCTTCACCAAGCTCAACTTTTACTTTGGAAAAGTCAAAGTCTTCATCTGTGCCCCTCTTGTAGATTTTCAGCACATCTAAGCAAGTGGTCTCAAAATGCGTAGTGGCATCATAGGACTCTGAAATAAAAATCTGGCTCTGGCTGCCATCATCAATAGGCTCATAGTAATCCGAAACACTCACAAACTTCTGACGGATAATCCCCAGTAGGTCAAGACCCGGCTTAATCTCTGACTCAGGGTCATTGGTCTCTACAGTGGTGGACACCATGGCAATGAACCAGCCCTTCGCCGCCACCTGGTGAGTGTATGACACCACGGACACATAAATGTCAGAGTGCCTTCCAACTTGCTTCTGAGGAATGATAATCTGGGTAGACAAAGCATCTTTAGTGTTTGCAATTGGGTGATCTAGGAGGCAAATGCAGCGGATGACCTGGCCCTTCTTGCGGACCCTGTCGGGGACATAGCTGGGGTCACAGTACACCTGCTTACATTTGGCAATCTCGTTTCCGGAGCGCACTCCAACAACCTTTCCACCTTCCCCCAGGACAATTTCGTCAATAGGTTTATCTAGCATGTAAGTTCCACCATAAATAGCGGAGAGACGAGCAAAGCCCTGAGGCAGCTCTCCCAGGCCATACATGGGGTAGAGGTATGGAGACTTGCCATACCGTGCCAAAGAGTCAGAGTAGAGCTTGATGCGCTGAATTGTCTGGATAGCAGGCTGCTGCAAATAGTTGTCATTGAGGTAAAGGGCTAGAGCATGCCCAGTGAAGTCCTGGGTGTTCTTATCAAGACCAAACTTGTCGTACAGCGACTGCATGTTGGCGGTGCTAGGGTCGAAGTCCTTCCACGTCTTAGAATCCTCCTCCTGGAAGTCCTGAACGTAGATCAGAAAGTTGCGGAAACGCCTCTTTTCGAACATCCCCATTAGGTCCGAGGCTAAGGCCTCCTTTTGATCGACGGGGACCTTGGAGATCTTGCCGCCCTTGTAGACGTAACTACCTTCGCATGACTTGAACTCCAAGTATCGGGTGACGCCCGTATGGATAAGCAGTTTGACGAGCAGCCCGTTGGCCATCAGGAATTTGGGGATCAAGTCAACATTCCAGTCGCGGCCGCGGCCGTATGTTTCGTCCGGCGCCGGTGCGTTGAACTTGGCGAACAACTCTTCTAACGGGGTAATTGACGCAGACTCGCCGCCGTAATATTTGTTCCGATCAATGTGCAATACCTTCTTTCCGGAGACGGACAGCATCCCGCTCAAGATGCATTCCTTCAGGCCGGTGCCCAGGACGATTGCGTCGTATTCTTCATCCATTATGAATCACAGGTATGGAAAACTATACCCTTTCGCGACAAAACTCACCAACACCAACCGGGATGATAAAATGTCAAAATGTCGGAACAAATATGTCTGCCGCCGCCGCGATGACGTGACGGAACCATTACGTCTAAGAAACAAAATATTCTATGAACTTTCAGTCAGTTATGATTTTCTGTAAAATACGGAAAATTTACATAGTGACATATTCCAGATTTTCACAATAAAACATTTTTGGAAAATTCTACGTGTATTTCGATACATACAAAAAAGAGTAGTTTCTGAACGTAACTTTTTTTCTAATGTCGGCCAGCCTGTCAACTGACAAATGTAGTGTTGTGCTACAGGTGATAAATAAATCATCGCTTTCATTGAATAAAGTTCAATAGTAGAATCGAGTTATAATGCAAGCCATAGTAGAAATTAAAGAGTACAATCGACAGCAGATCAACCTTGACAATTTCGATGCGAAGTTATCTATAACGAAACTAAACAGAGTGCATGCGTGTAAAAGTTAATGTGTAAAAATATTTGGCTAAGAACTTTTGACTTTGTTAATTTCATGAATTACTTTGTTTATTTCGACCAAATAGGGGATAAAAGGCAAAGGGCAAGATAAAAAGTACCCGCAACCGGCGTGCGTGCATGCAACGACTAATGAATGTTGAAGAAGCGAAAGCGATCTGTCAAGATCGAAGCAAGTGGCAGTCCCTGGTCTCTGCCTACCCTTCTGGGATACAGGCGTGAGTTTATGTTATGTTATGGTATGAATTACAAAAATCTAATGCTTTTTCACAAAAAAACATGAATTGTGTTTCAATAACTAAAATAATCTAAAAACCTATTTGTAAAATTTCACATTCAGTTATTATATTATTTTTTGCCAATCTCTACGTCACGCCTTCTGTGAGAGAGATAAAGAGAGAGAGAGAGAGATAGAGTAGATATGGGCTTCATAACTACACGAACCCATCACGGATTGGCGAAATCAGGCGCTAACGCATGTAAATACTTCGGTCACCGCAGTTTCGAAGGGTTCACATTCAAAACCTGGAGTGTACCAATGGCTTTCTTTTCTAAGTTGCATGCATACATATTCGAAACTTATCTTGTCAAAAAGTTTTTGACCGATATTTAAAATTCATGCAGAATATACTTCTCAATAATATTCTTAAATTAATATTGATATCTGTATTGTAAAACATTTTGTAAAATCCAGTTTAAATTAAGACTATAAGAGTTAAAGTACAATTTATATCAGATTTTTATCAAACTTTGGGCACTAAAAAGGCAGTGAAACATTGTAGCCTCCATTCCAATAGAGATATAATTATATATTTTTGTAACAAAAAATATCTGTTTAATAAAACATAATGTTTTATTAAGCAGGTATTTACCCTATCTGCTTTAGCTATACCTACATAAGTGAAAAATGTTCCATAGGACAGATAAGTCCATACCCAATATTGTAAAACGAAAGATATTTATTACCTGTTCCTGTATTTTGTCCAAATAAATAAGAACTAAAAAGGGTACTTATTCAAATAACCAAAAATTGAGTGACATGGGTGAGAAAGAAACATTAGAGACATAACATGTAAAAGCACAACCCCGCACCACATGTAACAATTAGGTACATAGCTTGCAGCGTATGGGGGTCGACGCGCTTTCAACTGCACTTGTTGATTTTACACGACCTTTCTATAAAGTAAATACATAGATACAAGTCAAGTAACAAACACAATACATATATAATAAATAAGACACTTACAGCTAAAATAAAGTCAGTAGGTGCGTCTACTGGGCGTCGACCCACATCGGCTAATACAGTATAATTATGTAATTTTTTATTTTTAATGCTATTTTATAAATGATTTAAGCGTTGATTACATACTTAAAGATGCTCTTTTAGTGAGTCACATTTAGTTCACAACTTGCTTAGTAAACTGTGGATAACGCAGTGGACTACATGTTTATAAATCTTTCAACCTGTTTGTTTTTAGTAATATTTTAATATGTAGTTGTTTGTTGTCCCAAATAAATAAAATAAAAAATAAAAATAAAATAAAATAGCTAACTTTAAAAAAATCAAACACTGAAAAATAATCGATGTAGGTATGTACAAAATTTAGTAATTGAAAGGTTTGTCCATCTCTACTTGCCCTGTCAGCGGACTCTGCATGCATGAGCGACAGACAGGGCCGACTCGGGCCGAGTGTTCAGGCCAGCCACCTTCCGTGAGGCAGTCAAAGCAGTCTTGTTTGATGTTTTATTTCACGATGTTTTTGAGGAGCAATCTCGCGTATGTTCCGTGCGTAATGTTTGTATTCGCTCGGTGAAATGTTACAAATGCGGTTTAAATCTAACGAATCACCCATGGAGCAATTTATAGTTCAGTGTAGTGCTTTCCCTGGATAAAAAGAAAAAGTATGTGATGTGTAAAACGGTAGATTTATTGAAAGTCTTCAAACCATATGTTTGGTTTATTCTCGGCACACTTTTCGCCTTTTTCCATAATCATATTGTGAAACGGCACACAGTGAAACGACTGTTAATCTGCAGTTTTTAAATGAAAGGAAAACGAAGACTTACTGTTTCTCAGATGATCAAAAATGTCAGCAGAAGGAAGCGAGACTCCTTCGATTGTACCAAGTTTGCCGGGGGCACCGGAGCAGACGTACCTTTTCCCGAAAGCGAAAGGGCACTCGAGGTCCATAAGTCATGGCGGGACACCGATGCTGGCCGGAAACCTGGCGCCGGCGTCGGCGCGGCCTGCGCCGCTCAAGAGCGCACTGCGGGGCCACCAGCGAGCCTTCTCGCACGGGCAGATCGGCGAGGGCCCACGTGTGGGCTCTGGGCCCGGCCACAGTCGCACTGGCAGCCGCACCGACTTCATCCTGCCTCCTGGCCATCGCGACCAGCCCGCTGCGTCTACACAGCCACGCCTGAGCTCAGTACGCGCGCACCACTCGCGCCAGGAGTCCCGCTCCGACTCCATCTACACCCTGCGCCGTGACTCCGTCGTCGGGCCCTGGCGCAAGGCCTTCCTCTGGATGATGTGTCGCCCCACGCCCGCCGCCATTGACAACCGCAGCCTTATTGTGATCCCCAACCACTTGGTCCCTGACAAAACGCCTACCAAAGAACACCCCAATGGACTGAGATGCAACAACACAATCAGGACTACCAAATATACACTTTTATCATTTATCCCTAAGAACTTGTTTGAGCAGTTTCATAGAATTGCAAATATATACTTTATATTTATAGTGCTGTTAAACTGGGTACCGGCAATCAATGCATTTGGCAAGGAGGTGGCCATGCTTCCAGTGTTGTTTGTGCTTTGTGTAACAGCGGTGAAAGACTTGTTCGAGGACCGCAGAAGGCATCTCTCAGACAAAAGGATCAACAACTCTTTCTGCAGAGTCTACAAAAAGTGAGTTATATTTTCTGCTTATTATAATTTAATGTATTGGTAAACTTTAAAAACCTATCCTATTACTCAACAAGATCCTAGGTAAGTAATTGCACTATGAATCATCATCATCATTATCAGCCATTTGATGCCCACTGCAGGGCTTCCCGGTCTTGTGCCACCCACATCCAGCGACTCCCCGCCACTGTAACCAATGAGTGACGCACTGACATCTTAGCTGCAGCTGTTATGTATTAAAACATATGACAAATTAAGACAATATGTGCTGTCATGCCACAAGTAATAGACTAAGGTGTAATTTAGTGGCTTTATTCTGTCATCTACACACTTAACTTGTAGGCTTAGAAATGGACAAGGTCAGTTAACTATGAAGACTAAGAGATTCACATGTGGTGTGAGGTACTGGTTAGTGTTTGCATAACCAAAGTAAAAATTTTTTTGTCAATCCACTCGGCTATGAGTACAAAATAAGTACTGTTCACACCCCAGAGGTCATCAAACCTATTACGAATCTTGTTTCGAAAAGGGGGACCATAATCTGCTGTATTAGTACTAATATGCAGTGCAATATCGAGCCATTACCGCCGACTTAATGTAAGCGCCAAAAACTAAATTTTACAGGAGGTTTTTTTTAAATATTTTGATACAGAGATGACGTGTCGAGCTTAGATTTTTCATTTAGTAATAAAATAAAACTATTGACTTGTGATTGTTAAGAAAAATTAAAAAACATGTCATTTTAAGACTTTTTTGGCACTTTGCGATAGCACTTGCGATAAAAATTATCCGCTTAAAGTTTCGTCGCAAGTTTGTAGGTACCATTCAGTGGCTTTAAAATAGCTTTCTAAAGACTAAAATAGGGTAAGATAAGAAAATAAGATAAGGATAATTAATCTTTATTGTATTTCGGAAAGGAAAAAACATAAAATGTTATAGTTATTACAGTTTTTCCAAAATATTATGTGCCTAAATGGTTATACTGCCTCGAAATAAAATCAAACATTAGTAATAATTATTTATTTGAAATTCTTGTAATAAAACTGATATCAGCAATTAAACAAACTTAAACTAAGAATAATCTTTTAGAATTTCGCTAAAGAAAGCGCGACCTGAGAAAACGCGGAAAAAATTCTAAGAAAATGTCAGGTCACGCTTTCATTATCTTTATCCGAATCGTCTTCATCCGTTTCAGCCAATACATCTGGAACTTCTCCGTCATGTTTCATCTTTAAATATTCGTGCCTCTGACGTCCAACATGTTCAAATACTTATAAATCACAGTAACGATTTCGTTAAAACCTCGTCTACCCTGCGTTTCACCCCACAGTAACAGTATCCGCATCTATATAATACCACTCTCATAAATGTTTTTGTTTGTTGTTTTTGTTTATAGCAAACAACTCAGTAGTGATGTACTTTGTCGCTTGCGATAACAAGTGTGGTCGCTTACGTTGTCAAATAATGTTGTTTTGGTAACTTGCGATGAAATTATCTTTGTCGCTTACGTTGTTTTACAGGGAATAGTGTTATTTACGATAAAAGTCACACTTTCTAGAACATTAAATTGGTGTATTTTTGGGGGGAAAGTTCAGTGTAGCTTCGTCCGCCAGTGTTCAAAATTTCGTTTGCGATAAAAACCGCAAATTATGTAAAAATGTCGCTTACGATAAGTCAGCGGTCAGGGCTCGATATGAACATCCTGATATAAATGTTTTTGCAATCGTTTTTTTTTTTGCCTTCCGGAGTAGATATTGGTATTTCCCTAGGTTTACGTAAGTTTATTATTGTATTTAATCTTCTTGCAATACCCGTCGCCAGTCTCTTCAATACCAAAGGTGTGCTGGAAGAGAATGCTTCTTGCATTAAGCACGCCCTTATACACTTACAATGTAAGTAGTGCAATAAAGAATTAAAATAAATAAATAATAAAATAGATATTGCAACATCTGATATGGCCATTTAACAGTTGATTTCCTTTGTATCACTATTAATTTGCAGTCCTTGAATTGTAATTATCATCTTAGATCTTAGAACTATTCATGATTGAGGTCAATCAACAGGAAGCATAATTGTTTAGAACAATTGGAGCATGTCTTTCTTAATTTTTTTTATTCCCAGTCAAAATGACACATTATTGTCTAGCATTGATTTGCTTATGCACCTGCTTCCTGTTATAAAATAACATTTCCACATAATTAATTATTAAAACCCCTTTCCTTTTATTCATTTAATAACGAACTGTGGTCAAAATTTTGTAAAACAACTTCAAGCCCTCCGGCTCAGCAAATTAAATAAATTATTTAACAGCTTATAGCCGAGCAAATCATCTAAAATTCCATTATGGCACGAAAAGAAGTTCTTTCATTGTAATATGAGTAGTACAAATACAGTGATAAAAGAAAAAGCAGAAAGTCATTTTAGGGAGCTATGAACATTTGGTAAAGCCGATTTGCTTTCTTAAACAAGGCTTTAGTATTTAACAAACATTTCTCATAAAAAGCAATTTAAATGGGGAATTAAGTGACATTTAAGAAGTGATACAATGACTTGTACATCCAAAGTACCATCATGTAATATCCAGATCTACAGTAGATCATTTACTTCATCCAAGCCCTAACTAATGCAGTAATAGTCAAAGATGCCAGACTGCAATCAGTGCGGTCCAGTAAGTGGCAGGCATTCTTTGCCATTACTAAGGCCAACTTGTATCACTTCCTAACTGGGCCTTAAGTAGTGTTTTAAAACTGACTTCTTCATTCTTCATTTCATAGACAGTTATATTCAAATGGCTTCTTTTTAGTGATATTTTAGAGGTGATGCAAGTTGTCCTTAAGTAGTCACTGGCGTTTCTGGGGTTATAAAGGGGACCTAACCCCTGAAAAGCGATGCCTAATCCTACGGACACATCCTTAGAAAATGGGGGGCTGACGGTGACAATTCTGGGGTGGGCAATGCCCAACAAGCTCCCCGACTATCTACTCCAATGACTAGATACTTTATATGGAATGAAATCTTAAATAAATAATGGAGAATAACCTAAATTCGACTCTAACGCCCTTCACTTGGTGATTCACATTCGCGTATTTGCCGACGATTTAATACGAGACGCCCCTCGTATTTGTGTATTTGGAAAATATGAACCATCCATTGCCGGGTATCTGACGAATCTTTAGAACTGATTGTGTAAAGTATGCCTCCGAATAGTCAAGTGAAGCGCTAGCATTGTACATTGCAGGTTTTACAAAATCAGTGCTAAAAATCCGTCAGAAAACCCATCCATGGATGGGTCATATTTGCCAAATTAGAGAAGCTAAGTGAGGGACCGGCTTAATAGCTTGCGACACGGAATACCTATGAAACGTTACCAAAACAAGGGGTGGGCTTAGACAATTTTGAGCTGTGTGGGCCGTCTCCCCCCATCCCGATGGAATCCCAAAAAAATACCAAAGAATAAGCTCAATTACATTCTGAGAGCTTATGATACGAAAAATAACACGTTAACCACACGAGCACGCCGTTATCGGCACGCACACCTCGTTACGCTCTTTGATATCTACTATAGATATCTACCTACTACTACTTTCCCTAAAATGTATTTTACGCTGTACATTTGGTATGCCTGTATTGGATCAATGAATAGTTTCAGTCATTGACAGTCCACTGTACCCAGCAATGGATTAAATATGTATAAGTATTTTCTATCTTTTCTCTGTCAGCTGCTCTTTTATCTGCCAGCGACACTGAATTCGGACACTATTTGTGAATTCTAACTCTGTTAATACAATAGATATCTCAAAAATACTATTCAATGATCTGAGGTTTTTACTATGGTCATAGAGGAAAATGACGCCAAAAATGCCGATGCAGATTGCACATCATACATGTTCCTTCGATGATACACAGTAGCTTGAACCAGTACTACTATGGAGCATAAAAAAAAAATTACAAAATTTACGCGCACGCGCGGCACTCTTTCAAACTAAAATAATCCTTAACTTCCGAAGTTAGAAGTTGCAAAAAAAACCCCATTCGCTTGACGTACCCGTCGACCGCCCATCAGCCGCCCGTCGGCCGCACGTCGCCTAACGCTGGCATTTTAGTCTCGAAGTTTAAGAATATTTGAGGTTTATTTTAGTTTGTATCGTTACGCCCGCACATCACTGGCCCGTTGTAACGTAGATAGTCCTATTTTCGCGCTTTGCTATTGAAGTGCGGAACGGAACTTCTATTATACGTTTAATTCCATTTTCACTGTGAATACAACTCAAATGCCATATGTCTTAGTGTATTATTCAGGTGACAGTGGCGCGACGGGAGCTCATCCATGTTTCATTATTGTATGCTCTGCTCACATGTGTTTGTATCACGCGCAGTGTACGTGACCCCGAGTGGCCACAAGCATTTCTTTTAACGATAACCGCTTTTACTGCTACAGACCTACTCGCGAGAAAGATCTGTTTGATAATATCACCGATATCGTGGTCACATTTCGGATCGGCGCAAATGAGGACTCGTGTGAAATTTGCAATTCATCACCTTACTTATTCTTTTTATGGTGCCTCTCCGACAAGCGAAGGTTGGCAATCACCTTACTAAAGAACCTTAAAGCCCCAATGTCACTCCTGGTTTTGATGAATGTTTTGAATGTTGAATGTTGAATGCCTATTCTTCGTCCTGCACGGCACAGGCTTCTCTCAGAGGGAGAGTACGGGCTTAATCACCACGCGTTTCCACCGCGGATTGGCAATTCCAAGCGCAGAGGTGTGTGAACACCTCAGTCACTCAGGTTTCCTCACGATGTTTTCCGTCACGGTTAGCGAGTAGTATTGCTACCCATACTTTCCCGTAGGCTAAAAAGAGACAAGATTGTAAGCGCACACAAAATCCGAGTCTACGCCTGTCATCTTAGCCTGGCTAGTTTCCACTATACAGGAAATCTACATTCGACAAGCTCACAAGTGATTATAAAAACCTGCATCGGAATTTTGCACGCTGAGATAGCGGGAAAATGTTTAATTAGTTGGACTTCCCCCACGTATCATTAACCTTAAAGCCTTTTATTTTGTCGACATTTCCTGGTGGAGACCTTGGGCTAAACACGCCACATGTGGGTCTGATGGCCCATGTTCATGTCCTAATTGCTTATTTGACCTACATTTCGCTCGTCCTAAACGGACACATGGCCTAGGCCTGGATTCTCTTACCCCCAGTTTCTCGTACACTGACAGTCTGTTAATCTACTAGGGCCTAATTATGCGTAGCAAATCCTGGGCGATTCCAATCATCTAACTATCAAATTCCATACTAATTTGACAGTTAGACGATTGGAATCATAATATATATTACAGGTTTCAGTTGTTTTCTAACCGACTTTAAAAAAGAAGAAACTTCTCAACTCGTAGAATTTTTTCTTTCTTTTATGTAGGTTCCCCGATTACTCGAAGTTCCGAGGACCGAGTTGGAAAATTCTTTTTTTGTTTGAAAGGGTAGACAAGTGGTCTCAAAGTCATAAAGTCAGGATCTGATGATGGGATCCTGGAGAAATCGAAAGAACGCTTGAAATTTTAAATTTGAAAAATAAAAATTGTAGAATATATTTTGGAGTCGGTGCCCAAAATGTATGTGCTGGTCATGTAACTTGGCACTTGGAACTCCAGAAGGTCTGGAGTAAGAGGACGGTGCTGTCCGACATAGCTCGTATGTTTGATCCGAAGAGTGGATCAGTCCTGTGATCTTCTCGGCCAAGTGTCTTCTGCAGCAGCTCTGGATTCTGGGCGTCTCGTGGGACGAGCCGCTCATCGAGCCTCCATTGGACACCAGGCTTCGATGTAGGAAGTAAACTGAGTTGCTTGCCTCGTCGGATTTTGCTGCCGGGCAAATATCAGGCAAGTCTACATGGCTTTTGCGATGCTTCCGAGCGGGGGTACGCTGCGGCAGTGTATCTATGTACGGTTGATTCCGAGGGCCAGGGCAACGTCGTTTTACTCTTGCCAAAGAGCAAGGTTGCTTCAATTAGAACTCGTCTGACCATACCTAAACACTGGAGTTGAGCGGAGCTCATCTATTATCCAGATTTTTGAGCCACGTCTCTCGTGAGTTGGCCGCCACCGTTGACATCCGGGGGTGTCTTTGCATGGTCAGACCTGACAGTCAAGTTGCGCCGACATGGTAAGCCGCAGCGCCACACAATTTAGAAATCTTCCGTGGGAAACCGGGTTTCCCAGATACAGAATATTCAGTCTCCAGAACTCCAGGGATTCATTGAAGTCGGTTTCTCTTATTTTTTTTTATTTTGTATGCCTGTTGGCCAACCGGCCACCAGTAGGTTAAGGCTGGGTACTCCGACATTACCCCTAAATTATGTGTTTTAAAATACAGTTTACTCTCTAATGGTTAGTATTTAAAATCTGAAAAAAAAAACTTTTTAATGTCCTATCTATGGCCGACGGTTATTATTTTTATGATTTTTTAAAACTTAATAGCATAAAAAAATCCCAAACATGTGTCTAAATTGTCACTAGATATGGTTTTTGATTGGCTCAACTAGATTGAGCTGTGGTGAGTTTTCGATAATAAAAAATAGCCCATTGACGCCTAGACGGTTTGACGCGTGCGTGCGCGTAGACTTGAAGTGGTAATGAAAAGAAATCGACTCGTTTGTGCAGTTGTCATTCTACTACAATGCATTGACTAAGTCTAGGTTCTGATTGGTTAAGAATACTAGAAAAGGCGCCACTGTCTCTCTCAGAATTTTACAAATAGTATTCCTCGACTTATTGACTTAACTCGTTTATTTTCAAGCATATGTCCTGTGTAAATATTTATTTCTACGTGTACAAGAAAGTATGAAGTAAAGTAGGAGGATATATTATAAAACGTGTAAAAAATTAAGTGAATCCGCTACAATTCGAGGAGATTCGCCCAAGTGTCTCTAAGTTTTAGAAACTTAATTAAAGTTAGTATTCCTCGGACATGTTTGACCTCGAACTTTGCTGGCATTTCCATCGCTACAAAATAAGAAAAGGCTGAAGGCAATAAAGACAAGAAATGTGTTCTCTAATTCCTTAGGCGGCCTTTAGGGCGACCCTGTGTTAACGATGTCCTCACCCTGCCACAGCCAGTAATCCGCGTCAGATCGTCGGTCCAATGAGCTGGTGGCCGTATTTCGCTGCGTTTAGCAGTTCGTGGTCTCCACTCGAGAATCTTTACACCACAACAGCTATTGCTTTTTTGACAGATAAGACTTCCGCTGCCAACTTGATAATCTTGTAGGCTATGTCGATCACCTTAGCTCTTTAACGAATATCTATGTAAGTACGAAAGAAGAATATTGACTTGGCTCTGCCGTATAATATTTCCGTGTAATATGTAGCCATCGCGTTTGAATGATATCTAAGGCGTGGAACTAATATTGGGCCTCGTTTCTAATACGTATTTTATTTCCGCACACAGATTTATGAGTTAAAAGATACATAATCAAGGCGCTTATTCTGGAGGTGCCGATGCACATTTTCTGGTGGCTGTTGTTTATAAACGTGAAAATTGGTTTCTAGCGCAGGGTTCCTTACCTGCCGGCAATCGCAACTCACCAAGTATTCTATGTCCTAGTGTGCGGTGCCTAGGCAATCAAATACAAGGCCACTAATGCTGTATACTTTACAATTTCGGCTACGAAACCTAAAACACAACAATTGTATTGATTGGAGCCAATGATTTGAATTGATCGATTTCAATGACGAACGGGTGATTTGACCTTCGAGGTTGACGCTTCAAGACGCTCCCCCTTCAAATTAAATTATTATCAATCGCCTTCCTGGCTTCTGGGAATCGAGTACGTAAGTAAATACATATTTGTGTAACACTCAACTTTTCGCTTTCGAAGAAATTCGGCGTATGTAGTCAACTTCTGAAGTAGGCACACTACCAACCCAACCCTATTGAGTAAATAATATTTGGAATATTTGTGTGTGCATGTGAACAACTGTGCATAAGGTTGGCTCGACTACGCGTAGCCTTGGAAATTTTGCAGTAAACTAGGTAGCATCACGATAGATAAGTACCATATATAATGTTGTTTGTAATGGGATGTCTTTCTGCCAGCCATAAATATTGCTCACTATATCTAGTTTGATAAAATTTGGTACAAAAATTCATAGTTTTGATATCTTTTTTTTTCAAAAGCTAAGTTTTCCTAAACAAAAATGTATTTAAAATAACCGTAATTCAAGTCTTAGACCACATTTATCAAAAGTAGGTATACAATTTATTTTTACAATCACAAAAAAAAGTATTGTGCGAGCGAGATAGCATTCCAGACGTAACAGCAGCCTTAAATCAGCCAAATAATCTTAAAGGAGTTAACTCTCACTGAATCTTTCAAGAACAAACGCCGCTAGATAGCCTTCCTATAGAGTTTTAAGGGCGTTACATACGACGAATATGTTTTCATATTTTGGTATCTGTCCATTGAATTGTATGGCGAGCTATATTGTATCTTAACATAAAATATTATCGTATATCGTTGCCTTGTGTGACGCCCTTAAAAGAGAACCACTTTACGTATCTATCTACAACTAGTGTGACTTGCGTGAATACAGTACATAATCAGCGAAAGCATTTCAATCACTACGGTACTTTACGAGTTAATCTTCTAATATAATAAAGTCCCGTAACACTCTGACGTTTGTTATCGAACTCCTAAACGGCTTCACGGATTTTTATGGTTTTTTTGTATATGGTATTTATGAGAATAGGTCATAGGCTAATTAATTTAGCAAAACAACGTTTGCCGAGTCAGCTAGTTAATTCATAAATTCTTCATCTCAGCAACGATATAATTTTGGTATGCAATTAAGCGTTCTCTATCATAATTAGAAAATAAACCTTCCGAAAAAAAAAACGTAGCTGACATACAATTAAGTGAAATGAAATTATTTATTTCAGACCGAGTACCATATCGAGGTTCATCAAAATAATAAATTTTCCACAGATTTTTTTTTTACTCCACAGGGCGTCCCACGGCTATGCCACCTGGAGGGAAAGTACCTTGAATATTGTAGATGGAACATTTTACTGAAAGAAGACATTATTTTAATTTAAACTGAATTCATAGATCTTTAAATAATTACATGTTTGAACCGGGAATCGAACCCGCTACACGCTACTGTAGCTTTATCATACCGATCGAAAGGATTCATCACAAAGATGATTTTTTGCTAAATAACATAGTGTCAGAAATAAAAGGCAGACCATGAATTTTAACATTTGATGTGAAATTTTATTCATTCAGAAAAATTAAAAGCTGACATTGCCGTAAGGACTTACAACTGACATTATAATTTTAAAGTACCTATTACTAATGAATCAGTACCCACTTAAGGAGTACGCATCATTTCTCTATTATAATTTAAGTGCATGATAAAGAGATACGTAATTAGTAAGTAGGTATGCAATAAACCGGGTTTTTGTCCAATCAAGTTTCTGCCGTATCCTGAATCTGCCGAAAGACGCTTAAATGATTTTGTGATTATAAAGAAATAATTCGAAAATATGTTCCATTTTCAAACTTTTATTCGTTTGTTTCTGTGATTTTAATTTTAGGATTTTTGCATTGTATTGTGCATTTGTTACATAACCATGGCGTATCAAAATAATTTCGATTTAATGAAAGCATATCTACTTTTTGAACCACAAAAACATAACATTAGCCTTACAATGGTACCGCGAAAGATATCCTGATAGAAATACACCATCTCGATTTATTATGAAACGGTCGGTGGATAATCTGATAAATTTGGGACGTTTCGATCATCGCTCACCACAACCGCGGCACCAAATGACAAACACTGAGTATGAACTCGACATTTTGATATACTTTGAGGCAAATCCTGAAAGTTCAGTGAGGGAAGGTGAAGAAGAAATCGGAATTTCGAAAAGCAAAAAACACCGTGTACTGAAAAAATACAAATTCAAAAGTTACAGTTAAAAGTTACTATACAACGGCCGGGTGATTCTGAAAGACGACTTATTTTCTGCCATGAAATCGAGAGGCTCAGCCTAGAGGATCAGTATTTTCTGAATAATATTATCTGGTCAGACGAGACAAACTTTAGCAATATTGGTGTGTACAACCGACACAATAATCGCAGTTGGTCCAGGGAGAATCCCTTACGTATCCGCGAGACTAATAATCAAGTGCGTTTTTCGTTCAACTGTTGGTGTGGGATTGTAAAAAACCGGGTCCTCTTAGTACATTTTTACGAAGGGCATGTGAATACGGAAAGGTATTTAAAAATACTTGAGATTTTAAGAAATGAGATAAATTATCTTCCGGTTGCAGAACGACGAAACCTTAATTTTCAACAAGATGGGGCTCCGGCTCATAACAGTTACAGAACTAGGGACTGTCTCAATGAACATTTTCTTCCCTGGATCGGGACAATGGACCAATAAGATGGCAGCCGAGATCCCCAGATGTAACCCCGTTAGATTTTTTTATGGAGTTATGTAAAAAAATTAGTTTACAAGAACCATTATGAAAGTGTCCACGAGCTACAAGCAGAACTTAGACGTATTATTCTAAATATCCACCACAACATAATCAAAAGCAAAGCGAAATAATCAAAAGAGTGCGACTTTGTATTCAACAGAATGGGACTCATTTTGAGCATTTGATAAATTAAATTGGTTAATTTTGAATTAAAAATGTTAAAATTCATGGTCTTCCTTTAATTTCTGACACTATGGTATTTAGCAAAAAATAATCCTTGTGATGAATCCTTTCGATCGGCATGATAAAGCTACAGGCTAATTTTTTTCTCGTGTAGTGGGTTCGATACCCGGTTCAAACATGTAAGTAATTATTTAAAAATCTATGAATTCAGTTTAAATTGTTTTTAAATTTAAATAATGTCTTCTTTACTACATCTACAATACTCAAGGTACTTTCCCTCCACGCGGCATAGCCGTGGCATGCCGTGTGTAATTGTTGTAATCTATTTTGATCATAAATCCTGTATTAGTCTTTTCTTTCTCCAATTATATTGTTATAATAACTTAATTAAAATGTCAACTAACAAGAAATAGTGAAATATTAAAATATATTTAATGACAAATAATAAAAACATGACAATTTATGAATAATTCCACACAAATTCCTCCGCGTTTATAGACATGTCTGCAGTAAGTAAAATATAAGAAAACCGCCATCCCGAGGTTCTAGGTCACTGGATGAAATTTCACCCAGTGCGCCAGGATAGCGCTATCTATCTTGTCAGCAATGACCGGCAATGATTAGTAATAATGATAATAATTTCCACACACAGAGAGATAAGGAAAGCTAACCCCAGCCACCCCCAGCTTCGGTCACACATAGCGACTAAAGCTGGGAAAAGAGCGAGAGAGAGAATAACTTCCACATAAACACAGTCACTGCTCCAGCCTTTCTATTTATTCTGTAACTGTCCACTGTATTGCGTTAAATAGGGTAATCATTTTGACGTTTCCGAAGTGTAAAAATATGAGGTGTACTATGTATTTGACAGTTCGGAGTATTAACCTACTCAGACGAGTCCATACAGTGGAGAAGTTACCATACGGTGGTCCCAAACTAGGTTAGGTCCCACCCAGGCCAGAGGCCTAATTATGCGAACCAAATCATGTCGGAACACTGACGTTTGCGATAGCAATTAGTATGGAATTTGACAGACGATTGGAATCGTTCAGAATTTGGTCAGCGTAATATTAGGAGCAGGCATCACAGACATGGAAATACACTCAGACTGAGGCCAATTATTTTAATGCCTACTTTGTTTTTCCTGGATTTGTGGCTGTAACTGCTTTCATAAAATGTAGAGACTATCTGTATTCAATTCAATTTTGTAGTGATGACTTCCCTGAGGATTCTGCCAACGGCTGAGTTACGAAAACGTAGCACCACTGGGAATGACGATACAAGTTTTTTTTTTTAAATATATAAACTCTGTCGAGCTGTTTACCTGTAACAAAAGACATACACAATATACATTTCGATAGGTGTTAGTCGGTACAATAACAAAAACTACAATCGAATTTTGATAATTCTACATTATGAACATAAAACTTAAGCAAATGAAGAGAGAACCAACGGAAGTACGCAGCGGAGATTGGCGGGAAGGGGAAGATTCAATGGAAGATAACTGTACAATTAGGAACTGTATTTTTTAGAATCGAAAAGCATGTGATCTGTGGTTCCTTCGCCCAGACCGCATTCGCACAAGGAATGGTCCCTGACCCGGATTTTGGCCAAAAAGACAGGGGTTGAAGCATGCCCCAAGCGGAGGCGACATATTGTCGAGGTGACTCTCCTGCTAGCATCTCGAAATTTGAAAAACCATGGGCGTGTCGGTATGAAGTCCTGGATATTCCCATATTGGGTGACTATCTCTTTTATCCTTCTCGTGTGTTTGACACGACTCACGATAAAGCTGCTACTTGATTTCTACTTACCTAGTGTGGTTTTACAGTGACGCTTACCGTCCGCGCGGGTGGCAAGTGCGGCCTGTAAGCCATATTGGCATCAGCGCGGGCCCAGCGTTTTACTATGTAACGATCCAAGACACACGAAGCTCGTGGCCCGCGACGCTTACCAATTGCGCTGGCGAAAGCGGCATTGTAAAACCACACTTATTTTCCTGAAACAACAACAACTCTACAAAATGTTAAACGCAATGTTTTCCTTTAATCAGAATTTTTAGTTAGTATCTTTCCCTAAACGGCCACTTTTCTGTTTGTCCATTTTCCTAGAACAGCGATTCCTAAAGTGGGTTCCATGGAATTCTGCGAAGCATTTGTCACTGAATCGCTGGATTATGTTCACTTTGAAATTATTTCTCAGATACACTATTAATTTGGTTTATTAATGTAATAGGACAGTGGCAGTACCTTCTTGAAAGTTGAAGTGATCTTGAATTTGATGTGTTCAAATGGATTCTGTTAAATAAACTAAGTTTATTAGTGTGCTATAACATTAATAAACCTATATTGAACAAGGATACAGGAAATACATACCATACTATAAAAGAGGTACCTATTGTACCTACCAAATACCTATTAAAACTTTAAATCACCACATAGTGCCGTCCATCCATCACATCAATCGCGTGAACTCTTGCGTATTTTACGCAACCTTGGTCTGGTGGAAATCGATAAATTGCCAAGGTGTGTGCCCACTGATACAAATCCATTACGGAGTGGTGATTACCGGAGGCATTAATATTCGATGAGGGGTGTCTCAGTCTGCTTCTGCCCCTGTCATTTAGTAAAAGTACAAAAGCTTGCTTTGGCTAACAACCTTTTCGTCCATGGACAACATTGTGGGAAAAATGAGTAAATGTCATTTAGGCTTAAATCTGTGGGTGCCGCTGTAAAATTAGGTAGTTATCTAAGTTACTGCTAATAAACACTTTTTTCTTTATTACTTACAGATAACATACGTCTGTATATATGCTAAGTTACAATCTTTACAGATTTTTACAATTTATAAACCTCTTAAACTTACACTACACACTCACCTGACCTATCAAAAAGAGTTTTTAATCCTGCGCAGAAATATCCCCTAAGACACCTGTGGATTACGCTTTATGTAACAAAATGTCTTGCTAAATAAGCCCGCGATGGGTAACCGTTCCATATTTTCATAGTCAATGCTATGTGCGCTTGCAAAGTGGGTCACCCTGGTCAAGGTTTACGGAGCAGCCTAATGCTGAGGACTGGACGTTATCATTTGCTCCACTTTTGTACAGAACTACATTACATTGACTAAAATCTCAGTGTTAACGTCTTCTCTTTTGTTGAAAGGATGTTTTGTGCACAATCTTATTGCAAGAGAAAAGCACAAACATTTTCGTAAAGACACGCGACGACGCGGCATCATAATAATGTTTGAATTTCTTCGTAAATTTATGACAAACAAACCACTTAACTGTGAACAGTTTCTTTGTAAAGAAAATAATTCTTCAGTTAAATTAGTAGGTAATTTACAAGCAAGAAACCAGGAAACGATTTGCTTCAATGGTTTCACTTTCACCTTAATTGCACCAAAATAAAATATTACTACCGAAATAAAGTATTCGACCCTTTGGTGAGAATTAATTTATTTTGGCATGAATTTGATATTTTTTGGTAAACGCAATTCGGTGAGTATTTATTTGTTTCGGTACGAATTCATAAGTTTTGGTCCACCCAATTTCGTGAGAATTTATGATTTTGTTGCGAATTACATCTTTTTAAACAATTTGGTAAGAATCTGTTTAATTTTGTGAGGAATTTGATATTTTTGGTCGTCAATAGTTTATATTCTTTTTGTGGCACTAACCCGTGCTAAGGACAATTTTAAAAACCTATTTAGAAGCTAAAAATTCCACCCATGCCGGGACTTGAACCTGCGACCTCTGGCTAACCGTGCTAGCGCGTCAATAGTTTGGTTAATTTTTGGTGAGCCCTTTTTAGACTTCGTTTGCCTGTCTCGTGTGAAAATGATTTGATTCTAAAGACAACAAAACATTAATGCTGTTGAGGGTTTATGTTGACTAAATCCTACATTTCATTTCTAAACAAGGCGTGCTCGTCACCAAATTGCGACTTGTTAACAGCATTGGATAGCTCCACTGTCAGCTTATCAGAGATTTGTGCATAATATAATATTATTCATTGTTCATTCTCATCCCGCTAACAGACTTCACTAATAAGCTCGATTAATCGACACATTAGAAATCTTGCTTGACAGATAAGGCATGGCCGAGAACTTGAGTATCATGATATTGGTTTTATGTACTAAAAGTCATCGGCTCTATTGTAGTTTAAAGTACGAATTTTACATAAGTTTATATAAGATGGTGCAGCGGGGAAGCGCTGCTAGGCGTCGTGGGATCTTTTGGGTCGGGTGTGTCCGGGCGGTATTTTTATTAATTTAGTAATGTTAGTTTTATGTTCTGTGTTTGTTGTGCCGCTTCTTTGACGAAGGTTTCTGTGTAAGTTCCGATTTTGTGTTGTTTTTTTTTTTTCTAAATAAATGACATCATTTTTTTTTTTCAAGATCACATTATCTAAAGACGGTTCTCGTGTTATTTTCTTCTGGTGATTGCTGTTTAGAATATTGTGCGCAGACTGTAAATTGGAGCGTAACTCTTTGCAAATAGGAGCTTCCTATAGCTACCTTCCTCTTGTGCCATCACTAATCAATACCGCTTGGACGTTGGGAGAATCCAACGCTATTAACAACAATAAATCAACGGTTGTCAACAAATTAAAGTTCAAACTCATTAGTCGGTCGCTAGTCTAATTTGACGTAAAAGTAGCTGTGTGTTTTTTGTCAGCATGTGTTAGAATAAAACTATTTGCGATCTAACTACCGCCTAGCCTGTTGCTCGGTTGTGTTTCATAAAACTATATTAAACCTCTCTTGGGTATTTAGAGCGAAATTGGGTTTCGGGAAACATTTAAGTTCAATGCTAGTTGGAACAATTTATTTTGTCAGTAAAATAGTTTTATTAAATATTTTATTAATACAAGATTCTACGTGAAAAGTCACTTTTCAAATTATAATAAAAAATGACGATTAAAATAATGAACTTCAAACTCACACAATGCAGACGGCAATATTATATGAGCGAGAGTATGACTTTGTTTTCTAAGTTATGTACATTTGTGAAATTATAGTAGCAATACTACTCGTTAACGGTGAAGGAAAACATCGTTTTCTCATAAGGAAAGAAAACATAGTTTTCCATAAACACGGAAACCTGAGTGTCTGAGCTGTTCACATACCTCAGCGCTTGAAATCGCCAATCCGCGGTGGTGATTAAACCCACACTCTCTCTCTGAGAGAAGGGCGATGCCCTACAGTGGGACGTATATAGGCCGCTTATGAAATCTTGCGCTCATTTCATTGCTATACAGAATACGGGGCCGTTTTTGAGAGTGATTTTTGTAGGAAGAAATACTTCTATGGTTTTTTATGCGTAGGGACAGGCTGCTTTCGCGCTAAACGGTAGAGCCCCTGGCCAGTAATTGAATTAAAGTTATTTCTACACCTCAAGGAGTCATAGTGCAATCACATAGTCACATCACATGTCATGTCATGTTTAGGATTCCATACCCGAGGGTGCCAACGGGATTAATATGCCTACGTGTCTTTCTGCCTGTCTTCCTTTATCTATATCAAGTTCGTTTTTGCGAGAATCCAGCGAACAGGTGACCTTACCTACTTAGGTATGTTATAAACCCTGCCTACGAATATGCTTTTCTCATGTTCTAGTTAACCAAGTTACTCCCCACGATTCTAGTGACCGGTTGAAAGTGGGTCATGTGGCTGCGACATTGAGAGCCGAGCAAATTCAAGGAAACTTATTTACTTAACTGAGATTTGAACATAAATACTGTCGGCCACAGTCGTCTTTGTAATATTCTGCCACTGGTGATGACATCGTATTCGTTAGCAAAATTTGAAGGCGGCGTTTTGTCCATGATAATCCTATACAAAAAGAACACTAGATTAAAAAAAATGGGAAGTTTAAGAATATATTTTATACCAAAAATACATGGTTTGAGCGGCTTATGGCTCGACTGATGAAAACCGTGATTATCTACAAAAAAATGTCATCATCATCAGCCATTTGACGCCCACTGCAAGACATAGGCCTCCCTCATGGATTTCTAACCATGAAGGGTTTTGCCATAATCGCCACGCTTGGCGGGTTGGCGATAGCAGCATGCGATTGGAATCTCAGGAAGACGCTGCTGCCCGTCTCCTGGTAATTGATTTCCTGAGTCGCCTTCTACGACATCCACGGAAGAAAAAGGAATGACGCTATTCTTAATCCGACGCCACACGGAATGTGCAAAAAAATTCAAAAAAATGTACTATTACCTATAAATAAACCAATAGTATCATAGTTTATCAAGACGAAAAGAACATTGGCTATTACAAATTCACCCTGTAGATTGGTACGCTCTCGGTCAATAACGAAGTCAACGATAACGATATCTTTGAGGTGTGTCTCTTTGGCTTGTTTGTCATCGGTTGTACTAGTTCTGGATTAGGTCATGATTGAGATCTTTTAACCCGGCTGCGAAGCAATGCGGAGCAATTTTTTTTTAAAGCCCTTTGTATGTATGTTCCGTTATGTATGACCACCCAAATTAAAGTCAAATTAAAGGTATAGCGACGCCACCAGTAGCAATGAGGCACGTATAACGAAAAAGCAAAATGGCGCACGTCAACTGTCAAATTCATTCTTTAAGTACTATTTTCTTTAATTTTGGTGGTTTTTCGTAATTAATAAATCATAGCCGAGATCAATCAAGCCAATAACAGCATACCAAAAAGTTCATCATCATTCAGCCACAAGAAGTCCACTGCTGGACATAGGCCTCCTCCATGGATTTCCAAAAAGGCCAGCGTCTTCCTGCCACTTGGATGAGGTCATCTGTCCATCTTGTGGCTTGTCGTCCTACGCTGCGCTTGCCGATATGTGGTCTCCATTCGAGAACTTTTCAGCCCCATCGGCCATCAGTTCTGCGTGCTGCCCCGCCCACTGCCACTTCAACTTACTAATCCGCTGGGCTATGTCGACGACTTTCGTTCGTCTACGGATCTCATCATTTCTGATTCGATCTCGTAGAGAAATTCCGAGCATAGCCCTTTCCGTAGCTCGTTGCGTGACCTTGAGGCCCATAGTGATACCAAAAAGTTGTAGAAATCAAAAAATAATCTGAACCAATTTTATTTCACATAATTTATGTGTGAAACAGGTTTGTATGTATGTTGTTTACTTAAGGCCACGTTGAGGCCAAACGGCTGGACCGATTTCGACAACTAAGATATCTAATTTAAGTCTACTAACGACGCGAGTGTCTCTCGCTATGTGACACACGACGAAAGAGAAATGACGGACGTCAGGCTGTTGTTTAATTAAACATATTGTTAGTAAAGAGAGTGACTAAAAAGCTTCAAATAAAAAATAAACCAGACTGTTGAAAAGTCTAGTTACGGTTTCATACCTTAAAAGAGAAAACGGAACCATTAAACCCCGACATTTCGAAAAATAAAAATCTGAGATAAAAGTCATTGAACAAAAGTTGTTGCCATACACAAAATCTTACTAGGGTGTTTAAAAGGGCCGGAGGCGTAATTAAAACGTAATTAGTAATAGAAAACTGGAAACATTGGCGACTGAATCACCGTCACTCGGATAACAAGAACGGTTTGTTCACACCACAGAAACCAAACTTCAATAGATATCATATATTTCGAGATGGTGATGTAATTGCAACGCATCACCACGCATGGCCCTCGAACAAAACCACGTAAACTTTTAATATGTTGGCATGACAGTCAAGGAGCTGGGCGTACGATTTAATGGCTATTACATCATGATAAATTGTTAACTTTAACTATGGCCTCTGGTAACACACCTTGCGTTTGTACAGATTTTGTAAAGATCAATCGATAGAAGTATATAGCCTTGATTGATCGAACCTGAAGAGCTGATTTGAAAATTGCCAAGAATAATATCCTGTAAAACCATCAATCAAATTTATGTTATTGGTTAAAATCACCAACAGAGGACGCGATAACAAGAGGAAATCGTTGGCTTTTGCATTTACGTAATGAGATTATTTATACAGCGTCCAATGGCACCTCCACTTACACTAAATGGGCGAAGGGACCACTCGGACGCTGCAGTGCCTGGGACATTGTTTTAGATAGCTTGCCCGGCACCTATACCATCCTGACAGCCTAGTCGCCCTAACCCACAGGAAAAACAAGTCAATGCGTGCGGAGCCAACCAAGCCGCGGGTTTCCTCACGATGTTTTCCTTCGTGGTATTGCTACTACATTTCGCAGATTTACGTAACTTTGAAAATAAACAAAGTCATAGGTACATGCCCGCACTGGGAATCGAACCTGACTCTTTCGCTTGCGAGTCCATTGTTCTACCCACTGAGATACAACCGCAGGCGAAGAAAAGACAATATTATAATAATAAAACAGCCTATAGTTTTCCTTACAGTAAAAGTGGTTCGTTTCACGAGTGGAAGATCCTATTTTCGAATGTAGTTCATAGGGATTTCGTTACATCCTATATCAGGAATGTGTTATGGTCAGCACATACATACTCACTACCTATAAAGGTATGACTTTTTTGCCACTTCTCTCGATACATATAAATACTTACTACTGCTAAAAGTATTGCTTTTTAGGCACTTCACTCGATATGGGTATTTGTTGAACAAATACAAAAAGCTAATGATGTGCTTGAACAAGCTACAAAAAAGTTTGCTAACTAATCTTTAAACTAACCTTTAAATTGCAGTATCGAAAGGTGCTTTTAGAAAACCAGACGGCTCTGTTCTTGTAAGGCTAGATCCGGAGGCAAGAACATAATGCACACACACACATACCTACACACCCTTTACACACCCTAACGGTACATATATGTATATATATGTGTATATATTATGTGTGTATATATATATATATATATATACATACACACGTGTGTATGTATGTATATGTTTGCGTAAGTGTATTGTATGTATTCTTATTATAAACATTATATTCATTAATATTTAATAAGTAGTAGTATGTAGTATATGTATATTGTAAATCGTTTATTCTAGGTACAAATTTATATTGTAGGTTTGTTACCTTTCTCTTACATGTACGTTTGGTTTTTAGTTTTTTTTTTTTGGGTAGTGGCTAAAAATGAGCGCTGCCAAGATCACTCCGTTGACTTGGTTGCATAATGCTGAGCCTCGACCCTTTGTTTTAATATGTCAATAAATGCTTTCTATTTCTATTTTCTCTTTCTACAATTTTTTATCAATTTATAAGTCGAATTTTCTGCTAACTGATAAGGTTTGTTTGGGTTCCGTAGTCGAAAAAGTCCGTCCGTCCGTCCGTCTGTCTGTTTGTCCATGGCCTAGCTTAAAGACGATTAGTACGAAAAAGCTGAAATTATTAATAGTCATACATTATTGATCACGCCGACAAAAAGTAGAATTTTTTTTTAGGGTCCCCCCTACACCTAAATATTAGGGATGCATTTTTTTTTCTCGCCTACACCATAGAGTGGGGTATTTTTGGATTGGTCGTTTAAAAATATTGTGGGTGTAGGAAGATTTTATTTAGGGTTCCGTTTTTGAAATATTAAGCTTTAAAGTGCAAATTTTTGCCCGAGTAGGGCGTCCCCCCTATAAAATGACGTTAATGAACTTGTTAGTTCTGTAAAGCAGATAATAAAACCCCCTCTTTCTACGGAACCCTATACTACGCGTGTCCCGACACGCACTTGGTCGGTGATTTAATTGTGTGGAAGTTATTATTATTATTATTATAAAGGTATTGCTTTTAGGCACTTCACTCGATATGGGTTTTTGTCACTGACATCTTACCAAACCATAAAAAATTTATTAAACAAGTTACAAAAAAGTTTGCTGATCAATCTAAAATATAGCCAGCTGATGAGCAGCTATCTGTTCGTGCCACTCGCCGTAGAAACTACTGGAGTTTGGGGTACCCAGGGGAAAGTTTTTGTTAAGGAGATAGGGCGTCGCTCGTCTCAGGAACCGTGGCTTTGACTACCGCTCAGGGGCATTTTTGATGCAAAGGATATCCCTCGCTTTGCAGCGCGGTAACGCTGCCAGTGGCATGGGTACCTATGGGTCGGATATGTCCCGGGGCGGTTTATTTTATTGACTGTACTGTACGGTGTGTGTGTGTGTGTGTGTGTTATTTTTTTTGTTTCCTTTATACTTATTTTATTTTTTATATTTTTTACATTGTGGACGAAACTCTTCGTGAATGCTTACGTATATTTTGTCGTTTGTTAAAGTTGCTATGTTGGTTATATAGAATTTAAAAAAAAATGTTTGTTTATTAAGTATTTTATGTATTTTCGCTATGCAACAATAAAGTATTGTGATCTTATTTACAATATTTAATCAATTTATAGGACATCACAAACAAGGAAATTCTCCCAGACTTTGCCCTTTGTCCAAATCAAATACGGCGGCCCTAAGTGGAAATCGAATTCACGCCCTCTGTTTTGGTAGACAAGCGTGTCAACCGCTAGACCAACGAGGCAGTTATAACAAAGTTAGTGTCAGTCAACTGTGAGACGTGGAGTTCTCACGGCCCTCGCAAACAAAGCAAGCTAAACGTTAATGTTTGAATCTACCAAAACGTTTGCTGAGTAAGGTGAAACTTAAGCGCTTGCAGACGATGCGTGTGCAGTCACATATCACACATAGCCAATAGATTTGGTAAGGCAGAACATACAATGTACAGGTTTGTCAATAGCTTTGCTTGTAAAAGGAACTCTTGGTATTCAGAGTGTTATCTTATCGAACCTTGTCACATTATCGTGCATGCAAAAATTACCTTCACAGTAACAATTATTCTGAATTCAAATGAATATGCTATACGCTAGGCAAACAAGTAAACGTGGTTAAAAGAATCATGAAACTCGTATGTTAGCCTTAACCTTGAAAAGAACAATTAAAAACCATTGTCATGGTGGCTCGATCGGGTCCTTTAGAATTCTAGAGATTAATCCATCTACGCCTTGATTTCATACTAAGTGTGTTGGTATTGGTAATATTATAGTTCCCATAATACGCGGCAGTAAACACCAGAGTTGGCGTGGAAAATCCCCTTGTAAGCCATGACCTGACCATATCCACTTACAATTTTATTAGGTCTCGCGAACTAAAGTACCAATAAACTGGTTAACCGTATTCCGACTAGCGATGAACGCGGGCGTGGCGCTAAATCTAGAAAAGCAATAAAGCAAGGTAGCATTCTCAAGGTTGGCATACTGCCCAGCAGCTTTCAAACTTACGACCTAATATGCGAAATTGGGTAAACTCGTTTGATTTAGAACTGTGTAATTGAACTGATGTTAAATTTTGTATTGTGAAGCTATTTCAACCTCGTAAAGTAACCAGCCAGCTCTTATCGCGTGCGACATAAATGCTGGGATTGTGTAAAAAGTGTCTGACCTTACAGGCAGTACTGATTTTTTACTATTCCGTTTGAAAAGGCCCTGTGTTTCATCATCATCATCAGCCATTCGACGCCCACTGCAGGACAGGCCTCCTTCGTGGTTTTCATAACCATGAGGGGTTTTGCCATAATCGCCACGCTCGGCAGGCGGGTTGGCGATCGCAGTATGCGGTTGGAATCACAGGAAGACGCTGCTGCCCGTCTCCTGGTAATTGATTTCCTTAGTCGCCTTCTACGACATCCACGGAAGGAAATGGAGTGACGCTATTCTTAATCCGGCGCCACACGGACTCACCCTGTGTTTATACGTACTTAATTTTCCAATTTTGCCAGACAAAAGCGAACACTTTGCCAAGAAGCTTACCAATGAAAACGACATCGCCGTTATTTCTGCATTCTTCGCTGCTACTGTTACAATGTTCAAAGAAATTACGTCATTTCATGGTCCATAAAGTCCTTTGTATTTTCAATGTATCGCCCTCGGCCTAAGCTAAAGCAACATTTGCAGGGAACAGTAACAAACTATCTAACTTGTTTATTGAAGACATGAGCAGAGCAACCACTCCTATGTAACGTACGTAGGTAGATCAGAAATAGCAGTTTGCACCTTGCCATTCTTTTTATTCCTTTCTGGGTTATTTACCTATTTGGGTATGTGGTGTAGAGGTAAAGCATAAAATATTCACAAGTCTAAGTGCTACTGTGTAACCTTTCCCATTTATGGTAATCCCAGCAAAGCAGGATCAGATAGGACCACATTAAAACTGTTTGAAGATAATTTTGAAGCGTAAAGTCGGCACTGGAGGTGAGGCGCAATCACAGAATCTAAATTGGAACTAAATATTTTTTTCGAATTTATGGAAATCTCATACCTGTTATTATTTTATAATTTTTTATATGTAATTTTTATGAACAAACTGTTATCAAAATACTCACAATTGTCTTATTCTATTAATAGTTTCTGATTCTAACCAATAGTAGAGTAAAATGGCAAAAAATAGATTGATTTAAGCATAACTGTAGTTAGGTACTTACTCTAACCTCTGTCAGTTTCAAATGTCCGAAAGAGACCAGCGTTATGAAAATAGCAGTCGGGTTGTTACCAATATTAAAAACAATTATTTTCTCATAACGAGTATGTTCTACTTTTGCTTAGTTTAACCCGTCTCTAAGCGCCACATGCGGCAGTCAGCCACATTTTCTGAAGGCCGTTGTACCCGTCCGCTTCAGACGGAACGGAACGTGTCGTCGTGCGTGTTTGAGGGAAGCCGCACATGTTGCATGTTGCTGAAGTGGGACAACTAATTGCGATGTTGTCATTGACCGTGAGTGAAGCAACCTTATCCTTCGCAAAAAGTCGCTGCCTCGGCAGAATTCTGACATCTGCCTCGAAAACGTGCAATGCCGCGTTTACTTCGCTCCGCACGAAAGTGGTAGCCCACTCGGATCCTCGTAGACTCTTCGCTCTCTGCCTCGCGAGCTCACCCGAGTGTGTCGGTTACGTATGACCATTGTTGCTCCGGTTTTCGACAATAAAAATGTTGTTATAGTTTGACGTGTAAACGTGGACGAATGTGGATGAATGTTGTTATAGTTTGTTCTTTTGCGGGTCCGCGGAGTGACGTGATGGAGATAAGCGGCCTTATCGAGCTGTGTACAAGACGGGCGTGGTTCATTATTGGTACATTGCGTAGGTACCTATTTGTGCTCTGCAAGAGGTGGAAACTAAACGGTTTTGATTTGTGTTGGTTAGGTATGGGGTTCCAATAAAAAATACAAACTTTTGACCTCGGGCGACGCCATCTTGAACTGAATGTGCCATTTTTTTTTTAATAATTCTTCAATCGTTGACGAAAAAAGTGCTTAAGAATAAATAACTTGGTCTGTCTGGAAGAGATCGCTTTTAGCGATAAGACCGCCAATAGTATACGGCAAAACTTAGGCATGTAAGCCTTTTAATGTATTTTGTTTTCTGGTGTGTACAATAAAGTGTTCTAATCTAATCTTCGTAGACTTGTTTATTTTGTAGGTCTTTTCCACGTATACAATTACAAGCTGCGGAATGTAAATATACAAATTATGAGTTTCAAAAGGATTCAATAACAATTAACTTAGAACTATCAAAAAAAGTCTTTTGAAAGACAAAAAGTAGACACTAATAATACATCTTCCTTCGTGATACCATAATTAGATTCAATTACAACGAAAAACTTTTGCAAAGCGAAGGCCTTTAAATGTATAAAGGTTGGACTTAGAATGTTGGAGTTGAACAGAATATAGTACTGGTTGGACTATATTCTGAAGTACTAAAGAGCATTCAGGGCCTAGCGTGACGTTGATAAGTGTTGTGTGTAACCGATAACACCTCACCTTTCGTGTTCATACCTACGGTCGGTAGCATGCTGACATTGTACACAGCTTGCAAAAGCTTTAAACTTCACCAGCCAATTCGCAAATAATAATAATAACAACTTCCACATAACACAATCACTTGTTCTGGTCCCAAACTAGGATACCTTGTGCTATGGTATCTAGGCAAGGACACCACGAACATGTAAATACACCCCGACTGACGCCATTTGTACAAACCATGTACGGCGGGCTCCAGTGGGAATCGACCCCACGACCTCTGGTTTAGTAGTCAAGCGTGTTAACCGCTAGAAAAACGAGGCAGTCCGAGAAATAGCTTCCGCCTTGCTCACGTACCTTAACAAAGTTAACAAGCCATCTTTAAAAGTAGCCGGTAAGTGTTGCGTTTCTATTAGTGAATTGCCGATATTTCCTCGTGTTCGGTAACTATAAGCATGGAAGTGAACGCTAATTGTGTGCCGACTCTGTTAATTGCCACTAATTCATCTGCAGGCTGCTAATGATTTGACATTCACTGTTAAACGCCGTCCTTACATGCAGGCTCTGACTGGTTTTTATAGTCTTGCAAATGTACTGTCGGCAATAGTTGTCACTACAACCTACAACGGTACTAATGTTGTAACACAAAATTTGGGCGATACGGTCTAATTGTGTATTCGTTTTTACAATCAGCTGACGATTGCATGTCACAGAATACAAGAAGCCTTTAGAAGGTGCTAAATTATACGTAAATAATATGATCGTTCGACGTTTGTCACGCTCTACATGCTGATGAAACGGGTGGTCAATAAAACAATGCAGGTAGCTTTTACGCAGGGTTTTACTTCACAAGTTACAGATATTAATTGTGGGCGTGTGGTTATAAGCGCGAGCCAAAACAGTATGAGGGCTGCAAGCCCGAGTAAATCTCTTAGATAAAAACGTCGCTAACATAAAAAACAGTTCCACAGCCACACAGATGCTCGCCTAGCGCCCTTAGAGTGAGAGAGATAGATGCTAATGACATCGGCAATAGGTAGGTACCTACTCATTCAATGTGATGAAGTTATAATACAATGGGTATACTATCGTTACTGTTTACCATAATTGCCAGTATGTGATGATTTAAAGTAGGTGTTTGTAAGAGAAACCTGTAACGCTACAATATTATATTTCTACTAATTGGCGTTTATATTTACGGCGTTTGTAGCCAAAGTAGAATAGATCACAATAATCGTGCTACCGAACGTAGAGTATTCCGCTTTTGCTTTTGAGGGTTCCGTAGTCCACGCGAAACTGTCGTTTGTAGATGCGTGAAAAAAATTCAGGCCGAGAAAACATTCACAGGTATGTAGGCAAATTAACGAGTGATAGTCGACCGAATTATAAAAGGAAAACTTTGTACAATTTATATTAAAAATAACTTTGATGACGTAGTTAAACCGTGAACATATTAATATGTTCATAATATAAATTAAAAAACCCCTCCTTCTATTTCAGCATATTTTGACAGTATTTTGGCATATTTTTACAACCCTACACTAAGCGTGGCTCGACACGCATTTGGCCAGTTTTTTTATTTATTAGCTTGGCTGCCTTTTAGTTATATCCAGAGAATCAAATCAATGGTCTAATTTTAATTGTTGACCCAGATAGGCCAGATCTGCATCTTTTCTGGAGTGGAGAGGGAAGCAGACGGAAATAACCATCGATTTGTTTGTTTAACCGCGCCATGGTTTTCAAGTACTGTTTTGACTGGCACAAAACAAAAACTACGTTGATTTAATCAAATTTATGATGATACCTACTGTGTTGAGAAGGATTTGATATGGTATTGTTCACTCTCACAGCGAAGTCGTTCTTAGAACCTAATTGTTATGGGTTTAGTCACGATTTCTTAATACTGGCCCATATAGATGTTATTATAAACCGTGTTCTGTTTATTTAAAACAAGAATGAAACCACTGGCTTATTATTTTACATCTATACGTCTATTAGGGACCATTATGCCTTACTTAGCAAAGAAAGAAGTCATTGAGTGGTTGTTTGCATAGGATATCCATCGTCATGTGGTTTGAGTAACATACTTTGCTGTATACCTACATTGTCAACTAGCAGAGCTGTCCCGGCGAACTCGTACCGCCACAGAATCCGTTTATAATTTAATCTAATCTAATTTTAATTTAATTTAATTTTTCATATATTATGTTCATTATATTCTTTTTGTTGCACTAACCCGTGCTGAGGACAATTTAAAAACCTAGTTGACACGGTTAGCGAGAGGTCGCGGGTTCAAGTCCCGGCATGGGTGGATTTTTTAGCCTCTAAATAGGTTTTTATATTATGTTCATCAAAACTTTTCACGGTTTACATTAATGTTTTTACAAACTCATTCAGTTTTATGGCGTAAACATAAACATGCAAAAAGAAACATGATTGCAATATGCGTGCTGAAAGCCTGAGGCCTGTTTCATAAAGCTACAAACTAAAAAAGAAACGTTAGAAATACATCGAGCTAATATGTGTGGAAGGTGCAGTAAGGTTCGTCCCAGGCGGACACATTTCGACCAAATAGGGTATAGGTATTATATAAAAAGTACCCGAAACCGGCGTATGCATGCAAATGTTGATGAAGCGAAAGAGGTTTGTCAGAATCGCGTGGGGCAAACCCAGGTTTCTGCCTTCCCCACCGGGATACAGGCGTGAGTTTATGTATGTGTGTATAGCGAAACTTCTGCCGACTTGCCGACATTTTTTTACCTGGATGCTCGAAGTTATAAGTATATAGGTAAGTACTCAAAGTTATGTTTAAATACAATAAAAAAAATTGTTCCCTGGTGTAGAGTCGTTAAATCCACCTGTATGTAAGTGCCAACAATGGTAACTGTAGCAAATTCAAACCATAATATTTTATGGTGTTTGCCTGTTTATATGGCTCCATCTTACACAAGCTCCATCTTATTACAACGTTATTTTATTTGGGCAAATGTACTTTAGAAAAATATTGTATTTATCAGAGCTATTGAAATTGAAACTTTGCCAACTGGCCAAGCGGAATGGGTTGGCTTGGCTTACATCGTATTTTATTTTATTGAATTTCATTTCTGAGTCCCTTCCTCTATCTATAGTTTGTATTGAAGTTCTACTTAGTAAATCACAAAGTAGTAAATCATAATAATTATCCTTAGTAAATCATAATAATTATCCTACCTACTTTACGATTTTGGTTTTTTTTTTCTGAGAGAATATAAGTTTACTGAAAAAGACTATGAAGACAGACGGACGAACGACGGATAGACAGGAGGCTTCCATCGTCCCGTTGGCACCCTTCGGGTACGGACAATAAAATAAATTTTGGTGGATCTACTCAAGTTAAAGATAGAGACCACTTTATTGCACAACCAGGAGAAAGAACCGCCACCTGAGACAATTTTTGCTAGTTTTTGACCCCCTCCCTATATAAGAAAAATAAGAGTAGTCCGACCCCCTCCCCCATGTTGAATATTTATTACGTAAGAATGTAAAGGAAAAAATTAACGCGTATCGGTCGCCATAGAAATGCGCATCCGAACTCGGCGCAGTCGCGGTTGCCCGTGCTTTTCTAAAGAATAATTTCGACCCCCCCCCCCCCCTCCTTAATCGTCTTACGTAATAAATGAATGGTCCCTTATTTGTACAGTTGTGTCATGTGAAATGGTTGAGTCCATTTAATATAAAATTTATGTAATCCATCACTATCTTATCAGTCCACAGATCGATGTTAAAACCCCAGTTTCAAGAATCAGATACGAACTGGACGGTGTTTAAAAGTCGCTTTGTGGTGTCTGTTCAAACGTGCTGTACGAGGTCAATGTCGTTGATAAATCGATGCAGTGGGCAGTATGCTATGATTTGTCACTGTACCTTGGAGTGGGAGTATAGAAGGTTTGAAGTTTTACGGTCAAGTGCGAGTCGGACTCGCCCACCGAGGGTTCTGTACATATAAATAGTTTAGGAATCAAGTCTCGCAGTTTTTCAAGGCTTTTCCCGAACTTCAAAGACTATTTTTATATGATTTAATTACAAATGTACGGTCACAAGGGAATAAAAATTTATATGGTACTTTCCGTTGACCTAAAACTATGAAATTTGGCAATTAATATCGTCGTATACTACAAGTACGGGGAAAATCTCAAAACTGTATATTTTTATTTAAATCATAGAAAAACAGTCTTTGAAGTTCGGGAAAAGCTCGGAAAAACTGCGAGACTCGATTCCTGAACTATTTATAATATGTTTGTAGCTACAAATTTGTACGGATCCCTCGGTAGGCGAGTCCGACTCGCACTGTCCGGTTTTTTTTATAAATAAGACCGTTAAACTGTAAATTTACTGTTTCGTCTAACTCCAACACGCGACAAATTAAATTTCAAATTCCTTTAACACGCATACAACATTTTAGAAAAAGATATGCTCCTTAAAATTTACAATACTTTGTTTGGCATCGGCATACGATGACGCCTATGGCACTTTCGCTGTGGCACTTTCGTAAGCGCTTCTCTCTTACAAAACTGGCAAAAAAATCGCTGCGTCCAACGCATTCATCTTGCATGCGACTAGTTACCATGGTCCACAGTTAATGTGAATCATTTTTCTATAATCAAGTGGGACTTCTAATAACTCCTAAACTACGTATTTTGTAATCATAAACGGCACGACTTCACGCCCAGATCACCAAACAGTATAAATCGCACTGAGCCCCGACCGCTGGTCGTGTACTATCGTGACCACGACCTACTCTTGGGATTCACTAGCGAAGTGGGGACTCCAAAGTAATTGTTATTGCTTTTTGTTTGTGCTCGATTGTGTCAATAAAAGTGTGACTAGGAGATGCTAGGAGGAGCTAATGTGTTGCTTTCGTATGTCAATACTGTCTGCCCTATTGTGTGCGTGACACCTTCCGCGTTTAAAGCTTGTCACAGACGGGCTCTACTATAGTATAGGGCGACTTCAATACGATATCCAAACGCCCACACAGGCGGAGTGGACAGCACATCGTTCTATGCACTATACTATGTTACGTTCGGGCGTCTATGCAATAAAAATGTAATGTTGGCCTGCTATCGACTGTACGCCTAGAAATCGTTCCCTGCATTATATTTGTACATAAGTATAGTTGCCTCTAAAAGTTGCGAGAGAATTAGATAAGTATAAGTTGCTATAGTCGTTGCTACGGATATTGGTAGTTGCGTGTGTTTATTTTAGTTATTCTCCATTGGATGTTGCGTCTAATACAATTTAGGGATCTTAACTTCTAAGATAGTTAAATCTATCTTTTTGCCTTTTAAAGCTACGTCCATTCGGTGCGAAAGGCAGTAACAAAATGTTATACAATATTGTCAATATTTACATGTTTATATTATTAGGTAATCAATTGGATAGCAAAATTAAATCTCTTCAGTAAATCCCTTTATGTGTTTTGACAAAATATTTACTTTTACTTTTACCTGAGTGTGATAAAGCTTATTTTCCTAATTAACTCTTGAAAATCGAGGTGTTTTTTGAGTTTTACGCCTCTCTCTCACTCTGTCTCCTAAAATCTTTAATGATATTACTTTCGTTGTTATTTTATATGAAATGAGGGCCTGATGATGACAAGATCTCCAGTGTCTCAAACACAGTTGCAACTGGAAACCTAAAATTTGAGATAATATACCCGGGGATGATAAGGGTTGTGTCGGGTTTTGAAAATTCTCCATTTGAATCGTGTGATTTTAAAACAACACATGTCCTTTCATTACAACTTGCCAGGACTAAAACAGCAATATTTTAGCATATTATGTTAATTTCTATATGAATAAACTACTTTTTTTTTCTAATGTAAATAAATGGTTTGGTGTAAATAATTTACAAAAAAAAAATATGGACAAGTGTTATTTTAAAAACACATGTGACTTGTGTTGTTTTAAAATCACACGATTCATTTAGGTTCTTTTGGGATATAGGATAATATTTATGCTCGAGCCATTATTTTATAGTGATTTCCATTACTTTTAAGAGCATTTGAATGGCTCTCTTTACTGTTGTTACGTGGATCTAATGTTGTTTTGTTTATGTAATAGCCCGTGTTAGAACGTTATAGTCTACCCATAATAACGTAAGCAATAAATTGTCTCATTGAAAACCGTCGCGTCGTGGGTTAACAAACCATTTGACCTGAAACTCAATCACACCCGATTCTCCGCACCAAAATAATAAGTAGTATGTTTTGGTTTTATGTGGTCTTTCAAAGTTTTGTTTCCTTCAATTTGCATAAAATCCAACACTTGAAAACTACTCAAGATCTTCTATTCCCAATTTTTTTCCTGACTGAAATATAAATAAATATTCCGTTAAAACCCCTTCTGTGTAAAAAATTACGTATTCTGGTTTCGGCTTCAGTTTCATCCTACTCGTTCTATCAACATATCAAGGTTGTCCACATCCTCGTTCAGTTATATATTCTGCTTTAAGTCTGCTCGTACTGCACCTGTATAGTTTTCAAGCATTGGATTTTCAATCTATGCTCATGGTGCTTAGTGAGCACTTGGCGAAGTGTTCAATACTGGTATGAAATGCACCAGGTAACCTAAACCCTGACTTCGCGGCTATTCGAATCAACACTATACGGGATCAATTCAGCAAATCACTTAAAGCTCATGAGAGTCTCTCAATTATAATTCATTGCGTATGCGCTCAACAAGTTCAACCTTCCAAAGTCTTCCGGAATCCCCGAAGAACCGATGAAATTGGACAACTAATCAAATATTGAACACTTTACGAGCGAAGAAACTGCTCGGTAAATTGACTCCAAACCATCAGTCCCGTGTTTAAATGCAATCTAATAAAACCGAAATGAACCTACGATCAAGGTTACAGGGGCAGTTACGATTTACAACGTGGCTTAGTAAGAGAATCAAAGGTTTAAATCAGGTATAAACCCCCCAGTAAGAAAATTGAAAATTGAGACCTCTATTAGCTTGGTCTTATTACAAGCGTTCTTGTCAAACTCATTACTTAAATCATCACTAAAACTACATTGTGCTCGTAGATTTCACAGTTTGACAGGTCACTTCGCTTAGCCCAAACAATCCAACGGCCTTGTAACGTGTCGCTTACCTGTCTAAAAGCAAAACAAAATGGACACGCATGGTGTGACAGAGCTGAAACATAATCATTCTTGGCTTGTATCCAAGTTTGCATGGATTGGAATTCCAAAAGGAAGGATACACGCCGTAGATTCACACTTGCCGATCTCATAGTCCAATAAAGATTTCCAGTTTCTTAGACTGTATTAACTATACCAGTAGCTGAACATACTTTTTAGAGTTCCGTATCCGAAGGGTGCTAACGGGACCCTAATACTAAATATCTTATGCCAATGAGGTGATAACGATCTTGACACTATATTTAAGAACTTATGTACCCGATTTTACATTACTTTACTAATGTAAAGCTCCACAAAGCATCTGTCCTGAAGGTCCATTATACAGCTGTCAGGACCTCTAGGACGTCTCCCAGTTACGCCTATTTCCCAATTAGCCGTTTGAAATCCAAAAAAGAAATGCAATAGTTTCTTTAAGGCTGATAAAAGTGTTCCGAGGTTTTGCTAGATAATAAAATTACGATAATTTTAGATATAATATATTTTTGTTTTGCTGAACTGAGTAAAAACGTATAAACTAAGTGTAGGTAATTACCAAAAATATGTCTTGAATGTCCGTAAATTTATTATGTAAATAATTAATTAATCATTTTATTATGGTAATTAACTTTTATTAGCAAAAATCTCAGACCAAATTTATCAAAAGTATGCAATTTTTTTTTACAATACTTATAGCACGTACGAGCGAGATGGGTGACAGAATTAAAATAGCCTTAATAGTCGGGTATTGTTCTCATTTGGACGAGACTACTCGGTCAGTCTAAACCAGTATGGTCTCATACGTATCACACAGTAGCTGCAATTTTGTGTAATAACCTTACCGGTAAGTATAGTGTTCTAATTTTACTCAATGTACAAATTCACTTTGTTCTCTTAGCTTCTACGATTAGACGCCGATTCATCATAAAGGCGAGAGAGAACAGGTATATCTTTATTCGTTCTAATTTCAGTATGCACCAGATATTTGACATTGGCAGAGGATTGTGAAAACATTCTTGATACGTGATACCGTTTCGAAAATATTTCTAATCGTACCTACTAAACTTTCATGTGTGTACGTGGCGATAGCAACTTACATTATTTACCTATTAAAAAAAACAGTAATTAAAATCGTTGGTGCAAATTAGTTTTGAGTATTTTAGTAAATGACTGACAGTTTAAATAATTATCCACTGATTGTCGAACGACGCACAGTGGTCCCGATTAATTAAAACATGGACATTGATGCTAGAGCCACGATTTTTTTTTTGTAGGTTGATACTAAGATGACTAATAAGACAAAAAATAATTATTTCCCTACCATGCCTACTTTCAGTAAAAAAAAATAAAACTTTTTTTTTTGTATGGAAGAAAATACGTTTCCGCTAATTTCTCAAAATCGTGAAGGGATGTCGAGATGGCGTTCACACACATTAGAGTTTAAGTGATTCTGAGTATTTTATGTGAAGATAGCTTTGACTTATCTCTGCGTACTTTGGAGTTATTGCAGGTCGAAAAATCGTGTTCTGTAATACTAAATTTGTCCTAACTGTAAAATTAAACGTTAACTTAAATGCTTACAATATTTGCAAATTTAAATTTAACAATAGTTTCTGAGATTAGTGCGAACAAATACAAAACTACGCGGTGTGAAACATATTTTATAAAGAGTTGTAGACTACTCTATTACGAAAAAAAAACGTTTCCTTTGGAAATTTCTGTTTCCTCTGAAGGTAATACATTGCTTAAGACCAACGAACTGGCTTCAGGGAATAATTTGTTTCTGCGACTGAACAAAATTTGATTTTATATGACTGATGTAGGGATCTTCTTCTTCTTCTTCGGTTCTTTAACTCCTAGGGGAGCATAGGGCCTCAACCACAGATTTCCACTTCTGACGCTGATTTGCGGCAGCTTCCAGCTGAGGCCAGCTCATGCCGATCGACTTGGCCTCCTTGGCTATGGACCTTTTCAAAGTGTTCCTTGGTCGCCCCCTTTTTCGGCTGCCCAAGGGAGTATCCTATCAAAAGCTTCTCGAAACGAAAAGAACTTGTTATCCTCCAGAGGCAGATATAACTGTAACCGAATCTGGAGTCAAAATACGACTACAATCACTACTAGATTTGACTATTAACAGGATTTTGAAGCTAATTCAGCTTGATTCTGCAGCCACAAAGTCACTTAAATTTACAAGTAAATGGGGATTTGATGGGTCATCTTCTCAAAGTAACTATAAACAAAAGTCACAGTCTGACATTGAAATTGACGATTCTTCAGTCTTTATGATTAGTTTGGTTCCGCTTCGTTTGGTTGAAGATAGTGATACTATCTTATGGCAGAATCCTGCACCATCTTCGACAAATTTCTGTCGTCGAAAGAAACAATTGATTTGATCAATTTGAAAAGTGCTGCTATAAATGAAGAAATCTGCAATCTTACATCGACAGTTGTAAAGAAACTGGAGATACGTCATGAATTGTATATGACAATGATTGATGGGAAAATTTCGACTGTAGTTTCTAATACTTCTTCTGCAGCGGTTTGTAATATTTGCAGTACACCACCGAGTAAAATGAATGACTTGGACTTTGTTTCCAAACAACCCATCAGAGATGGCATGTACAAATACGGTTTGTCCTCGCTTCACATGTGGATAAGATGCATGGAATGTGTTTTACATATTTCCTATAACTTAGATTTCAAAAAATGGTCAGCTCGTAATGATGACAAATTGTTGAAACAGGCTAAAAAACAATTGACTCAAGAAGAATTCCGGAGAAGAACTGGTTTGTTGATCGATATAGTTAAACAAGGATTTGGCACCACCAACGACGGTAATACAGCACGAAGGTTTTTCACGAACTTTGAAATATCTGCTGAAATAACTGGTATTCATCCTGATTTGATCAAAAGATTTGCAGTTATTTTACAAACTATTTCCTCTGGGCAATTGATTAACACCAGCCTTCTTAGAGAATATTGCAGAGAAACAGCAATACTTTATATCAACTTATACCCATGGTATTTCATGCCGTCAAGTGTCCATAAGCTGTTGCTTCATGGTGCAGATATTTGTGAGAGTTACTCATTCATTCCCATAGGCATGCTTTCCGAAGAAGCATCCGAAGCCCGTAATAAAGATTTCCGGAACGTTCGACGAGCACACACAAGGAAAATCGGTAGGGTTCAAACAAATTTGGACATAATCCACAACTTTTGTGGATTATGTCAGATCCCTTCATCAGCCATATTAAACCGAACTTTGTTCGGTCGCAGAAACAGTTATTCCCTGAAGCCAGTGCGTTAATCTTAAGCAATGAATTACCTTCAGAGGAAACAGAAATTTCCCAAGAAAACGTTGACCCAAATATTTTGTATTTTTTTTTATTTTGTACTTGTTCGCAATAATCTCAGAAACTATTGTTAAATTTAAATTTGCAAATATTGTAAGCATTTAAGTTAACGTTTAATTTTACAGTTAGGACAAATTTAGTATTACAGAACACGATTTTTCGACCTGCAATAACTCCAAAGTACGCAGAGATAAGTCAAAGCTATCTTCACATAAAATACTCAGAATCACTTAAACTCTAATGTGTGTGAACGCCATCTCGACATCCCTTCACGATTTTGAGAAATTAGCGGAAACGTATTTTCTTCCATACAAAAAAAAAAGTTTTATTTTTTTTTACTGAAAGTAGGCATGGTAGGGAAATAATTATTTTTTGTCTTATTAGTCATCTTAGTATCAACCTACAAAAAAAAAATCGTGGCTCTAGCATCAATGTCCATGTTTTAATTAATCGGGACCACTGTGCGACGACGCAAGTTCTGGTGGAATGATCCTCTATCTGGCACGCAAAAAAATTCAAACAATTGTCCACCCCGCGCGTAGCGGATGAGAGCTTTATGGCATGTCTCTTTGTCTATTTCTCATGGGCGAGATTGGCTTTATACTTTACACCGGGGCAGATCTTTTTCTTTTTCTTCTTTCAGTCTCCCGTACTGGAGGTGGGCCATTAGCTCTGCATATTCCTCTCTTCTCTTTGTCCATTCTCTCATGTTAGATCAATAGCTCAAATGTTAAAATAACAGGAGAAGCTTCAACCATATTTCACAGGCAGGCAATTTAACGTTTTGGAAAATGTGGATTATTTACCGTAGTCGGCATAATTGCTCCATTGCCATTTAAGGTCACGATCACAAAGTAATGTCAAGATCTTGTACCTGCGCATTTTATTTATGCAATCGTATCCATGGTAAACGGATCGTGGCATACCGCGAAACTCGCTGCAGGATCTCAAACACCTGAAGGTCACACCGCGTCCGGTTTGCGACACGATTCTATTCATGACACAATGGAAACCCGGGGGAATAGACCCGTTAACAGGTTTTGCATTAGAATAAAAAAGTTATTTAGTAACAGAAGACTCCGTAAAAGTGTACGAAAGTAGAGTAAAACTACTATAATATGATCAAGCAGGCTGTCCCACCGAGTTCCACGGGTTTCAATCATTATTATCATTGCGTTACGTAGTTTAAAAGCTAAAGCAGTTGGGAACGTTCAATAAGCATGCGTTGCTTTGGCTTAGAAAATTCACGAAAATATATTCGGCCTGTACGTAGCTTTGTGATGTATGAGGTTTAATGTTCCTCTGTGCGTTTCTCTCTCGTGTTTCTTGCTCCATCGGTCTCTGTAACCTCGTTTGCAACGCTCGATACTTCCTGGTTATTTCTGGTTACCTAGTACTTTTGTCCTCTTTTTTATGTGTCCTAAAAAACGTGTTGCTAAAAAAAGTATATTGGTATTATTTACTAATAGATACTATATACAAACTCATATTGAGGAGTCCGGACATGATAAAATTGGCTCTATTCTTTGTCGAAAGTCACGGAAATTATTGAAAGAAAGCCTTCGTTCACGCTAAAAAGTGGAGTCCAAAGAGAAGATAAATTCTCTTTCGGATTATGCAAATCTTTAACGATATACGAGTACGTGCGGGGCAAGCTAACTCCATCTAATAATGTTAAAGCCATAACATTTTAAATTAAATTTTAATCAAACACTAAGCGTTATTGGCCATAAAAGTAACACAAAATAATAACCGTAATGACCTTGCAAAGCCTGCAGACCTACAGTTTGTTTGACAAGGCTCCATTACACTGATGAATGATACGGAACCTGATTTGACCTATACAGATATTGCCTTCCTATATCAGCTAGAGGTATAAGCTATCTATGCTGCCATCTGATGAAAGATGCTGTAAGCAATTTCTATTGAATACCCCGATGTGGGTCAATTGTTTTCAAAAGAAATCTCTATGATGGTCGGGCCTAATTGTTCATCTCTCTATGTCATCATGTCACGAGCGATCCTTCTTTCAACTACTCGCGTAGAATACAAACTCATTATTTATACTGTAAGAGTTTGCGCAGATACTTTGTCCATAAACAACCAGAAGTCTAAGTATGCTATCAAAAATACTTAGATCTTAAGGCTGGCTTCTTCGACATTTTACTCTCTAATGGTTAGTATTTAAAATCTGAAATATTTATATATATATAACATTATTATATTACTTTTCAATGTCCGTCTAGGGCCTTCGGTCATTATTTTTATGATTGTTAGGGTTCCGTAGTCGACAAGGAACCGTTATAGTATCGCCATTTCCTTCTGACTGTCTGTCTGTCTGTCTGTCTGTCTGTCTATCTGTCTGTCCGTATGTCCGTCCGTCCGTCCGTCTGTCCGTCCATCCGTGTTCGGTATCGTTGGATTGGTCCTTTAAAAATGTTGTGGACGTAGAAAGAAAATTTGTTGATTTAGGGTTTGGAAATTATTAAGCTTTAAAACGCAAATTGTTGTCCGAATCCCTATAAAATTACGTTGATGAAGTTGTAAGTTCTCTAAAGCTGACAAAACCCCCTCTTTCTAGGGAACCCTACACTACGCGTGGCCCGACACGCACTTGGTCGGTTTTTAAATTTTATTGCATAAAAAAAATCGCGAACATGAGTCTAATTTATAACTCGAATTCGTTTGTTTCTCGCTCCCAGTCGCTGGTTCTGATAGTCAGAAGAGGATTTCTGACTTTCTAGTAACGGGCCAAGATAGTATCCATTTTATTGCCTCGTTCTTTCGGTGGTTAATGCTGTTATTTTAAAATTTCTATAACTAAAATTGGAGGATATGGTTGTCCAGTGGATAACAGTTGACCAGAAATTTATCGTTGAGTGAAATCAATGACTACTGTTTGAGTTTATTACCAAATATCATGCCGAAGTGCTTCTGGGTTTATTTACGCTGCCTCTGCGCATGCGACGGGCGGACTCGGTAAAAGAAAGTGTTCCGTTAGCAACAAACATGACTTCATTTGGCTTACTGTGGCAATGGCGCTCTACCACATCCGCGACGAAATTGAGATGTTTAGCTTGATAGTAAATAAATAGCTATGTTGAAGCTACATCCTGCAACTCTCTGTCCTTGGCATTAATAATTAATGCCAAAAGAATAATAACAGAGTGGCAGAGATAGCTAAGCTAAAGTAAAAAACCGGACAAGTGCGAGTCGAACTTGCGCACGAAGGGTTCCATACCATTATCTATACAACATCAGACAAATATCGAATTTGAGAACAGCGCCTTCGTAATTATTACCTTCTTGACGTCACCGGTTGACCAAGAGATTCTTGGAAACACTACGATGATTTCGGGTAAGGCTAACGCCTATCTGCTCCTATATTACGCGCACCAAATCCTGCACGATTCCAACCGTCGAACTGTGAAATTGTATACGAATTGCTATCGCAAACGGCAGGATCTCGACAGGGTTTGGTGCGCGTAATTTAGGTATTAAATCTACAAGCTAAGCAAAAATAGGACAGGTTTTTTGCCTTTTCCATGCGATTTTTGCTTTTCTGCATAAGGACTATCAATCAGTTGAAATTAGCAGTCGAATAATATATCTGGTTACTCTCTGGTGATAGAAAAGATAAACCCTTAAACAAACAGATTGTATTAAATTAAATCTGGTGATAGAAAAGAAAAATCACAATAGTTAAACAAAATATCCTCAACCCGTAATCTTATCACATTCGATTCGCTAACAAATTCTGTGAATCCAATTTACGAATCGCCTATCGCCGTCATGATATAACAGGCAAACGTTTGCTTTGTATTTGCATTGGCTATATCAACACCTAAACAGCTTAAAGCACCTAATAAAGACTGACCTCAGAAGAACAACTTCGGTGTCTAAGTATCCAAAGAACCCAGTGCATAGAAAATATTGAAATGGGCCTTTTAATTATAACGTAGGTATTTATAGTGACTTGAACTCTACTCATCTGTTGGTCTCGAGTCTTCCTCACCTCCGGAATCCTCCACAAATTCACCTCATTATTTCATTAGCATTTGATATAAATTTTAATAAACTATGAGTTTACATTGACATATAAGCTGTTCAGACAGGTCAGGTCAGACTCAGGCTAATGGAATCTCAGTGCTCGCCAGCGTCTAAGGTTGGTTGGGACCCATGGTTGAGACATTAGGGGCCATGGGATGGACTGAAGTTGTATTTATGGTGACATGGCGCCACCTGGAAGAAGTCTATGGCCAGCGGTAGACTTGGTTCGGGCTTGGTTGGTTTGGGCTGGATAAAAAGATAAATAGAGCTGTTGGTTTTTCTGTTAGGTTATTATGTAGCTCGGGCACTCATCAATATTTCCCACTAAACTGACTGAGCGCGCGAAGGAACTTGTCGTTAGAAAGCCATTAAATCTGCGATTGACGTCGATGACGAATGATTGACGCACCCTCCGCAAAACGTGCGCTTTCAACAATTGTAGGCGTTACTCGTGATTTCGAACCATAAGTTTTGTCGGAAACTGAGGGATTTATGACGAAAGCCTTCCGTAAAAATCTGTTTCTTCAAGATGAAAGCAGAGATCGCGAAAAATCACACAAAGCAAATTGTGCTGACTGAATCTATTTACCGGATCATATCGGAAATTGGATCAGATCGGATCGATAATACAGTATCGACGCATGTCTATACGAATATATGTTTGATATTTTCGACATGAAGAAAGAAAGAAAATATATTTATTTACGAACACAATACTAAAAACATGCATACAAAAAGAAAGAGAAAGGATTAACAACAATGAAACAAAATTCGAACAATAAGAAAAAAACAAAAACAACATGCGTAAAAATAAGAAATAAACCAATAGTAATAACCATTTCCATAGTACCAGCTATTGGTTTTCAGTATTGAGTCCCTAAGTGGACTCGACTCAGCATGTGATGCGGGTATGTTACCTACCCACAACTCTAACACGAAATGCGTGTAAGTATAATACCAGCTTTTACAGTTAATATCACATCAACCTTTACACACGTGGACTGTGCTATTTTTGCAACTAAAATGCATTAATTTAATTTGGTTTGCGAAGCAGCAATTTCGTTGAGTCTGATTTGTATGCCTGAAAATTGTCCCAATAACAATTATTCACGAGTCCCACTCAAGCACACAATCCTTTTGGTTATGTGACAAATACTCTAATGATATGACAACAGGACATGCGATGTAAGAATTTGGTGGACTTAATTGCTCATCAAATATGATTCACACTGTGTTCTAAGCCAACTATCCAACTATGCTATGAAACGGTTGGTAATTTATACATATAAATCAGGATGATATTGTAAAAAAAAGTGGAAGCGTGGAAAAGGGTCAAATAATTTCTTAACTCATTTTCCAATGTCACCAAAGGTGTGTTCTGCGTAAACAGAGTTCGGATGCCGCTGATAAATAAATATTTGTTTAAAAAAATTAAAACTCACTTTCGTCGGTAATGCACTACATACGATAGAAAGTCATATTTGCTTTCCAAAGTTTCATGTGAGCTTGTGTGTTTCATGTGTTTTCTCTGCATTGGGGTGCAGAGAAAATCCTGGTTGCAGCATCAGTTCGTGGTAAGGATAATGATTAGCTATCAAAATCAAACTTATATACGAAGTTTCGTAACCGTTGCTACTATCGTTAAGGAATTCACTCGTGAGGAGAAAACCCTGGCTGCAGTATTAGGTATTCCTAAAATTTTAGTGTATTGTCATAAGAACTGAACCTTTTGAACAATTATGCAAAATTTTTAAGTCGGTAAGTTTACAGGAAGTGTTACTAAGGTATGCAAAATTTGAACTAACCCCATACACCGTGAAGTTAGAAGCGTGTAAAAACCAGTGTTATGAATCACATAGTATTGATTTGAAAGAAATGTGACTGTGAAAGCTATCATGCACTTGCAAACACTTACACAAACAATTTGTTCTGGTATCAACGTGTAAAACTGTGTTATGAAATGACTTACTTATGGTACCTATGTATGTTTAGCCTAAAGTATGTATTTTCGTCTACTATAATATTGAAATCGCTCTCAAACGTATTGAAAGTACAGTTAGAATCATTAAACATGCATCGAACGTATATTAGGCTTTTTTTGTGGCTTGTTTTTCAGACGAATAAAAAAAAAAAACGAAACATGTGATCTAGCGGTATTAGCCGAGTCCACTTTTTTATTTAACGCTTATTAGCACGCCGATACACACCGATACATTAATCATTTTTGTCCCTAATCACGAGGCTTTCGGAGTTTGTCCAAAACAAATATACTCGTCGGCTAAATGAATTCAGCAACATTGATGGTCCACATTAAATTTTAGTTGCAAAGTTGCATGTAGGCTGTAACACATCTGAATCGAGTTCATGCACATAAAAGCCGATAAGCTGTCGACTGCACGTATAACGAATTAACAACTCACGGCCATCTCTAAGTCCGCTTCAATCTACCTCAAAAGGTCTCAATCACTAATCGTAATGATGAATGCTTTGTCGCTATATAGAGGACAGCTTCGGCGTCGCGCCGTTTGAAATTTATTGACGATCACATCACTTACTTATAGGTTTGCACAAAAGGTTTTCTGGAGTTATACTGCAGGCTGACTTGCACCATTTCTTAAATGTTACTTGGGTGGCCATTTCAATTCAGTTTTGTATGAAAAATATTATTTAAATGCTACGTAGTCAGACTAATTGTTAAGCCACATTTAAGAAAGTGGTTGCACTAATTAGTATCTTTAACCGTGGTAGAGCCACTGAGGAACTAGTATGGTGCCCTCTTCAGAGTCCTCTCTAGAGAGTTGAAATCAGGCAGTGGAGGACTGCGCACATGTTGTGCTACGTCTCTCTTCAATAAGTGTTTTGTAAGTTAGGTCCGGATTGACTGGGCCATGGGTCTAAATCGTACAGTTTCTCCGTCTTCGTCGAATGCGCAACTAGACATCGAAACTTCTTTATGGTCTGTCCTCCCGCCTAACCAGATGTGCTGCCTATCAATCTCCACTTTACCTTCGTAATTTGTAAATGGAAGCCTTCCACCTTGGCCCTTTGTAGAATTACGACGGACTTAAAAAAAGGCGGTCACAGAGTGTCGGTGGCCGAGATCTAGCCATCGTTAGGTGGAACACGCCACCTGCTCGACGCGTCGATGGTGGCTGGAATCCAGTGGACGAGATTGGCAGGGGGCGGTAGTTGGTGTGACGGGAACAGAGTCATGCTCAGCAGTGGGCTTCGTTCATGGCCAGGTCCCCATTTCATAGAACTACAATTCATGGATAATGTACATTGAATAGCCACAGATAAAACCACAGATTACCAAGTAGTATGACTAATAAATTATGAATTGTAGTTATACGAAACGCGGCTCTGGATGGATTCTTCTTATTCGTCATAAAACTTAAAATTCTCCCAAAGTTTGTTAAATCCAATTCTCCAAAAGTTCGTTAAATCCTGGATCTGTCTGAGTGTGTCGTCACTTTTTAGGGTTCTGTACCCAAAGGGTGCCAAACACGACCCTATTACTAAGACTTCATTGTCCGTCTGTCTGTCTGTCCGTCTGTCTGTCTGTCTGTCTGTCTGTTTGTCTGTCTGTCACCAGGCTGTATCTCATGAACCGTGATAGCTAGGCAGTTGCAATTTGCACAGATAATGTATTTCTGTTGCCGCTGTAACAACAAATACTAAAAACAGAATAAATAAATATTTAAGGGATCGGAAGAATCCCATACAACAAACGTAATTTTTTTGCCGTTTTTTGCTCGATATTAATAACGGCAACATGTAGACGCTTGAAATATTCACAGAATATTTAGTTCTATATTCGCTTCAAAAATAAATAATTAAATTAAAACTATTTTATTTTTTATTTTATTTTATAATGGTACGGAACCCTTCGTGCGCGAGTCCGACTCGCACTTGGCCGGTTTTTGTTTAAATACGTAAATTAAACCATTTATTTTTGTGTCTGTAAAACATTTTCTGTTTGTTGTTTGGTTCTTTCGTCCGTCGTAACTTGATGGCGCTGTGCAAGTCAGTGTCAGCCGGTCGATTGGGCATAAATCCGCGCTTTTCCGCTACATTGCGGTCCGACGGCGAAAGATAGCGTCATCGTGAGATGTAGCCCCCTGCGTACAAATGACTAGCACTCGATAATATGTACTGGTGTAGTGAAGATTGAGGTCGTTTTCACTTGCTGTGCGTATAAAACATGTTAGCTCTCTTTTATTATCTTTCTAACATTTTTGGCATGATATGTATTGACTTTGGTGTAAATAGCTTCTTAGCGTGGACGAGAACTAGCTTAACAACATAGAGTTCTTTTGAATACATTTTAGGTAATAATAATAATAATAGTCGAAGAAAGCAGTTAAATTGTGTTTTATAACCGCCTCGGCGCAAATAGAAAAATTAAGTGAAGCAACATTTTTAAATAAGCATCATGACAAGGTGACGCCGGGCATTTATCGTGGAAAAACCCCTGTTCCACCGGTTACTGTCACCACTATCGATGAATTCTTACCGTGGCATTGATTCTAAAAGCACACGGTATATTCTTACCTTCTCTAGCTTGGGGGTCTCATACAAAAATAGAAAAACGGCAAACCGAAGAGTTTTTTAAATCGGGTGCTCTAATATAATTATCCAAAGCGGTTTACGAACAGCACTGAAGCAGGTGAGCGGTTGGACCTTCACATTGCCTGGTCTAAGTGGTCAACCTCACCGCTGACGTAACAATGACACACATTAATCGCTACACAATAAGCGTCTCTATTCCCTCGCGATAAGGCGGCAGAGTAAGGTAATTTTTTGTCGGCTCCACCTAAATTCCGCGCGGCTGATCTTGAGTGAAAGTGTTGTTGAAATTATGCACACTGAAAGATTCCATGTGTGAGACATGCCGCAGTTATTTCTAGTCCCCTGTAGGGTTGACATGACAGGCTTTTGTTTCCCCTTTCAGTCTTGTGTCTCTTTCTAGCCTAAGTAACTTTGCCTTAACGGTCTCTCTTTTTAAAGTAGACAAAATTAGTATCGAATTGCTTGTTTACTTCACGCAAGGTCCTCAATAATAACTTGATCATTTCGTGTGACTTAATTGTTATTTACGGCAGTTACAAGATAAACTCGGTAAGCTGATATTGCTCTGCAGCTTTATTCGGACTAAGGTTAGACTTATTACTTAATTATTATATTACCTTTTAAAATTCTCATTTGTGACAAATGTCGCTGAGCAAACAAGGGTTCAGCAAATACCAGTGCAAAAGGGAAGAGGCCGGCAATCTTTCTGTGCGTAACAATGGGATAAAATACATATTGAACATATATATGAAAACAAAACATAAATATAAAAATAATTTAAGTTAAAAAAGGCATGATACTAGATCGGGAGCTTTTGTTCATTTCTATTTGACGTACTCGTTGCACTTCGGCTATGACAGTTAACAGCTTGTATATGAAGGCAGAGTTTGTGGTAATTTTATAATTCATACATTATATTTCCATGCTCATCAGAACACTGCTGCATAGTTTAATTTTTTTTAAAGTCGAGAAGTAGGCCAGTTTTTTACATGTATATATTGGTAGACTAATATAGTACAGAGTTTCTGAGGATGTCGTCAGGGCGAATGATTTATGTTATGTATGGTCTAGATAAGGTTATGGGTCTCATTAAAACCAAAGGCAGGTAATTGTGTTAGAAACTTTGTTTCTCTTTGTGTAATAAAAGTTAATCTCCCTGCATCATCACCTTCTAATACCATCACAATTTTATCTAACGGAGATATTTTTGATTGCGAATCATATGAAGTATATCTTTCACACCTTCTTATTGATTAAATAATTCACGTCGGTTCTGTGAAATTAGAATTGTTTTACGATTCTGTTGATGAAAAAATAATAGCAATGTGTAATTAACGTTGGTCTAATAACAGCTAAAGAGCGATGAAAGTGAAATTAAAAGTTCTCATGATCGCACAAAAATTACATATTATATTTTATTTACTTCGTGAAAGAGGTCAATCGTCGAATCCAACTCTGCTGGGCAGCATTCGGGAAACTTAGAAAAGTCTTTTCGTCTAATATACCTCAATCGCTCAAGACAAAATTATACAACCAGTGTGTGTTACCAGTGATGACTTATGGCACTGAAACGTGGTCTCTCACTATGGGCCTCATAAGAAGGCTCAAGGTCACGCAACGAGCTATGGAAAGGGCTATGCTCGGAATTTCTCTACGAGATCGAATCAGAAATGATAAGATCCATAGACGAACGAAAGTCGTCGACATAGCCCAGCGGATTAGTAAGTTGAAGTGGCAGTGGGCGGGGCACACAGCACGCAGAACTGATGGCCGATGGGGCCGAAAAGTTCTCGAATGGAGACCACATATCGGCAAGCGCAGCGTAGGACGACCAGCCACAAGATGGACAGATGACCTCATCCAAGTGGCAGGAAGACGCTGAATGCAGGCCGCTTCCAACCGGTTTTTTTGGAAATCCATGGAGGAGGCCTATGTCCAGCAGTGGACTTCTTGTGGCTGAATGATGATGATGATATTTTTTATGGTTAGATATAAAGCAGTAGGCTGCTTTTTTTCAAATAGGTAAATCCTAATATATGTCGTTAAATCAATAACAGAATGAACCGTGCATATTACCTACATACGCTATCTGATTGTCATGAAAGGCATTCACAGCAAACCCACTGTATAACTTAATCAAGCGGTATTGTCTTACTCCGATCTAGGGTCTTATTATGCGCACCAAATCCTGAGCGATTCCAATCGTCTAACTGTCAAATTAGTATGGAATTTAACAGTTAGACGATTAGAGTCGCTCAGGATTTGGTGCGTGTGATGTAGGTGTCATGCCGAGGCAATTATTTATTTTAGTATATTTTCCACCTCTCCTTTAGCCACCTTGCATCATTCCATCCGCCATCTTCAACTTGGTCTGTCGCATCGTCGGTGTCCATTTTGTGTGAGACCCAGGCTCCTATATTACGCGCACCAAAACCTGAACGGTTCCAATCGTCTAACTGTCAAATTAGTATGGAATTTGACAGTTAGACGATTGGAATCGCTCAGGATTTGGTGTGCATAATTAGGCCTCTGAGCCAATGGCCAGTCCAGTTCTACTTATATTTGGGCCCTATTTAATAGAGCTACAATTCATCGTTTGCTATGACAGTTCGATGAACATTGCGAGGTCGATTAACCCCACAGAATAACAAGTAGGAAGACTCAGCAGTGTACCTATATCGAATTGTAATACATTTTAGTTCTATGAAACGCGGCCCTGGCGGTAACCTTCCCAACATCTGCAATTTTCGTTTTGGAACACAGCTTTTTCTGATCACTGTGTCTCCACGCCTAGAATGCAACGTCGAGTCAAATGTTTGGTGGAAAGCTATTGCGTTACATCAGAAGATGTAATTTTCCATGAACATTTTAGCGCTGAAACGCACTAACATCGCCATATTCAGATCACGTAAGATGATTCACATACCGTCCTATTGTTTGATGGCTTTATATGGGGAATTACTTGAGTTTCGCAGTCTTTACGTCAGTCTTTTGATGAGCTCTCTCTACAAATAATAGAGACTCTTAACGCGCGTTGTTTAGGTGTGATTCTTGTATGAAATAGTACTGACGCTGATAGCTATAAAGGATAGTCGTAAATACACAAGAAAATGTAATAATATTATAATCACGAGAAGGTACGTTTTACGGCTCTCGGTAGGTAACAAGCTCTATAAATCATGTTAACGACACATGCTTTGCTTGATATTATTAATCATCGGGACCTTGAAATTATTCATCAGTTCACGGGCAAACGGGACAATTGCACTATTGTATGAACAAACAGTCGCGATCTGATAAATTGATGTCAATTGTGCACTGTGGCTAGTCTACACATATGTCTGAAGTTAAAGAAATGGGTAGCTATCATACGTACTTAGGAAAATGTGTTACTACTCGAAAATACATGAAATATGTAATGTACGTCCACTTCTGAGATAGCAATAAGTAGCCTATGCCACTGCAGGACACAAGTCTTGCCTTATAGAGAATGAGAAAGGCTCCCGCGTGCTATCGCGTATTGACGATTTCAAAATTTTTTGAACAAAATGACCAATTAATAATTTCAGCTCTACACAGTTAGCAAATACTTAAACGTAACCAGGTTGTATCCAGATAGACAGGTAATCTTCTAGCTAGACTAGGCCAGACTACAGGATATTCTCGACCGTGTTTCGAGCCGAGACGTGTCGCAATGTTGTTTGTTTCAGCGTCTTTACTGACCACCCTATTGTAGTTGTTGGCTAACACTAGTGAGGTTGGGATCGGTCTGGGCACAGAACTGGGTAGAACTACCAGGCTTTTTTGGCACAATCAGTATGATGGTATAAGTCCTAATAATATTATAAATTTGAAAGTTTGTGAAGATGTTTGGATGTTTGTTACGCAATAACGGCTGAATGGATTTAGATTAAATTAGGTATGGAGATAATTTGAATCCCGTGGAAGGACATATCAAAAATTACTCATTCCATGCGGACGAAGTCGCGGGCAAAAGCTAGTGTATAATAAATAATGGTTGAACACTGTCTCCTGGAATACAGGTGTACACCTAGTGTAGGAGATAGAGTAAATTTTCTGTATTACATCACAACCACCACAATAATTGTAAACTCTGGATGTACTTAATTGTTTTTCTGTATTATTAACTTTGATGTGTTGAGAAATAAATATTTCATTTCCTTGAACACCGACGACCTACGACGAAGACAAAAAACCCTATACGAAAATATGTCAATATGGAGCACCCTTACCCCCGACACTAAATAGAAAACAAATATAGGGCCCCACTCACAGCTTACAGGAAAATCTCAACGAAAATCTTATGTCTTCGAATTTCACGGGAAACTGAATAGTACTGAAATCTTTCCACTTGCCGACTCGCACTTGGCAGGTTTTCGATAAAAGCATCTTAACACGTGGTCGGTTTCTAAGCTGAATTACGGCACTTTTGAACACATTTGTCGAGTGTTGCACGAAAGTTTCTTCATAAGTTCCTCATTGTAGTCCAGGAAGACAGACACTGTTTCTATTTATTGTGGACGTTCTGTACCTTTCCTCGGGGGACACTTTAGTTAATTGGTCACGTCGACTCGCTTTCTAAATACTTATTGCTTAATCAATAAGTAAGCCAACAATGAGCCATTAAGCTGAACGTTTAATGACAAAAAAGATACAACTGAAATCCGATTCTCTTGTCTTGACGCCAAAAATATTACACACGAATCTCATTATATTCAATTAGCGTACCTACTGTACATACACGCGGTAGCACGCGATTCTTTACACTAAAAATTAAAAACCAATACATGGTTATTTCTAAAAATGCGCAATCTCCAAAACGTGTCGGTTGGAGTTTGTAATTTACAACTAATATTGTTCTACAACTTTTAAAAAAAATTCCATTTTCTAAAAAAAGGAAGATATTTTAGGTTTTTTTTGCTTGAGAATGGCGCTGTTTCATAGATAATGCTTGAAACCATAATTATATTATTATTATTTATTTTATTTTATTTTATTTTTACATTTGGAGATCTTACAGCTTACAGTAGTAAAATACAGTAAGTAAATTAATGACACAAAAAAGCCATGGATTAGTCTCACAGTTAGCACTAAATTTAAAAGAGGGTTCTAATTTTGGTTAGGTTAATTGTTGCTTCTTCAATGTTTAAATTATTAACACTTTAAATTGATACAGAGCTAGATGATGTTACATGCAGATCGAGAAAAAATCTTGTATTTCTTACAGAGATCTCAATACAGGATTGTTCACAGCCTCAACGAAGTTGTCCACAAAGTGTTTGATTAATTCGTTGCGTTTCGTACTAAACAAGTCTACGCTATTGCTTATTGAATTAAATAGGTTACATGCTCGGATCAGAAAGGAGTTTTGCCTATAGTTGGTCCTCGCGCGGGGAACATACAATCTTAGGGATCTACGTGTATCAGAAGAGTAGGGGACTACCAATCTTATATTGGCTAGTAAGTCCGCTGAGTCTACATACCCATTTGCAATTTTGAAAAGGTATACGATGTCGCTTATCGTACGTCTAATTTCTAAAGGAAGTATGTGATGTCTAATGCAGCGCCCGTTGTAGTTGCTGTCACATGCCTTGGTTTTAAATTGTAAGTACCTTAGAAACCGTCTTTGAATCGATTCTATCCTGTTTACGTATATGTGTTAAATAGAATGGACATTCTTCTTTTAACATTGCTAGAGCGCTGATTTACATTGGTAAAGCGCTGACTTACATTGGTAGAGCGGTAAAGCGCAAATTAATAAAACTACATAAACCCTTATATTCGCGAAATTAAGATCTGAGAAAAAACTAATACAACAAAAGTTGTTGCCAAATACCAAATCTAATTGAGGTTTCTCAAGAATTGCGCATTTTATAAATAACCATGTATATGTCCGATAAGAACGGTCTTAAATTTATCTCGCCATCGATAAAGAAGTCATGAAATTGTGAACGCTCCTAAAACCACCTGGTGACGCGATGACGCTCCGCCCAGCGAACTACTAGCCTCAGGATGAGTGTGATTGGCTTTGAATCGAAGGTGTAAAACCAACCCTGATGGAATATTACGTTTTGTGAGCCCTAGAATCTGATGATGATATCGCCATCGACCAGAACCCAAGAGTCTTTGTGCTACTGCGAAATGTTAACCCCTACAGGGCTAACATTTCCGTTCAAATTTTTTGACCAATGCTGTCTTTGTTATGAAGTTTAACTTGAGGGTCAAAAGGAGCAATGATTAATTTTTATTTGAAACTAGCTGTGCCTGCAATTTCCTTCGCGTTGGATTAGAATATGAAGTGCCCTTACTATAGAATAGATTCTCAATGTAATACAGTGATTTGTCATTTAAATCTACATACATAGATAAACTCACGCCTGTATCCCAGAGGGGTAGGTAGAGACCAGGGACTGCTACTTGCCGCGATCCTGACAGATCACTTTCGCTTCATCGACATTTATTAGTCGTTGCATGGATGCACGCCGGTTTCGGGTACTTTTTATCTTGCCCTTTGCAAATTCATCCCCTATTTGGTCGAAGTACGTCCGCCTGGGATAGTTTCACCGGTAAGTCAGTTTATTTATAACCCGAAAAAGAGAAACTATTTCGTACAGCGTCCCGCACCCAAATGTCCGTTATGGGTAGTGTGTACACTGGCTTTTTCATCATAACCTGGTTAATTGTCCCGTCATTGTGGAAAAACCATTATTCAATGAACTCACAGCTTATGGTGAGTTTCTTACACCCCCCCCCCATTGACTTAAGCGTGGTATTATGTAGCCTAAATGGGAATCTGAGCCATAATCATGGTAAGTTTTATTTAATTCCGTTCAGTGGTTTTTGCGTGATGCGCACAAAAAATAGAGTGAGACAGACATAATCAGACAGATTAATTATATGTATAGATTAATTTCTTTTATGCCATTCAAATCTGCTGTGCTGATAATAATTAAAGGTCTCTACTAAACCAATTGAGTTTGGAGTACTAGTAAAGTCAGAAATCGCAAAAAAAAAACTAATCCTAAATTACCCTGTATATTTTATTTTATTTATTGCTTTACACATTACCTATTCACAGTCTAATTTAGAATCAATTATTTTTGAAAACTTGTTAAAATCGCCGAAACTGTCAATCCGTGCGATAGCGAACCAGTATCATTGTTATCGCGTAGCGGATCGCTTTCATCGAAGTTAACCATGATTCAACTTTTGCTTTTGCATTTCATTTATACAATAACTCTACAATACACGCCGTTAGGAGTGAGCGTTCCAAAGACGTACCGTTTAAAAAGACCGTTTTACTGCCAAGAACGCACAGACCGTTTTTCAAATTCAGCAAAAGCAGTCTCCCTAAACTTGTCTAACTATAAGACGGAACGGCGGCGGCGGCGCGCGCACGTTCGACACGACAAAACATGGCATTGAGTAGAAGCAGTCTAGTCCCTAAACTAGTCTAACAACGAGACGGAGAGCGGCGCCGGCGTGCGTGCGTCGAACGAGACGAAACACTGCATTCAGATAAAGTAGTCTAAAATAATGAAATATGAACCTTATCTCTATACAATAAAGACGGAAATTGCACCAAAGCGAAACCAGTCACTAAAAGACCGTTTTTAAGACTAGTTTTTCTATCTGGAGAACGGGTTTTGTCTCGTCATTGAAAAGTACAGTGACGACCCACCCCTACACGCCGTAATACACAAACAGTTGCTGCCCACATAAGAACTTAGAAACACCTTCGTGGTTGTGTTAAGCTCGGTATCATTTTTAAAACAAGGAAAACTACTCTACTCTAGTCGCGAGATTCTTGCCAGCTGGGCGTTTCCTGTGGCGCTATTTAATTCATTTGAAGTTTCTAGATATCGAAACACGCTTTTTCTCCAATTGGAAAGTGTCTGTGAATCTGTACAATACCTGCCAACTGTCTGATAATTGTTATCTCTGCTTTCGTTTAACTCCAACGGCTTGAGCGAATCGTGACGCTACTTCAGCTGTAGGGTCTGCTTTTGCCATGCGTGCGCTATTGTTAATCGTTTAGGAACGACTGCTTAAACTTTGAACTCTACCTTACCCCGTAAAGGGCTGTTTCCGGGCAAGGCGGGAAGAATACAGGTGGATTAAGGCTGTAACGGATTGGGGCGGCCGAGAATCAGTCGCGATCAGCAGCAACAGCTTGTTGTGCTTTAAAAGTCGGCAGACGGACCGTGGATGCGGATGGCGGGAGACCGCGAAAGAAGACATAATGCGGAAAAGGCTAGATGTGGCCTGATGATGATGGGGGGGCGGTCATTTATTACAAAAGACGATTTGGAGAGGGGGGCGGGTGCGGTCTGGACAAGTCGAGGAATAAATTTCATGTAAATGGCAAATTCTAATTGACGTATGTCAGGAATTGCGGATTTTTTAGTTAACCCTGCATTTTTATGTTGTCTGTCGAAGGTATACACCCCTTGGCTAAGGTGTAAACTTTTCTGCTAAGGTGTGTGCGAGCCTTTTAGCTAAGGTGGCTCACATTTCTCGTATTGTATCAATGATTTGCAAAGTCCTCGATTCAAGCGGTCAACCTATACCTGTTGCTTGCTCACGAATATCGTGCGTCCGAAGTGGCTCAAAGCCCAGCTTTCCGCCATCCGATAACATCGCCCGTTGTTGTTTTCATTTTAAAACCGTGCTTGAAGCTGAGATAAGTCGATTTGCGATGTTTATTACTAAGGCAGGTTTTGAGTTGACTTGATAGACTTGGTACAGTCGGCCTTTACATTTTTGTTGCTATGTGACAAGTGTACGAAAGTGATATACATGCATCAGCGAACAGCTGCTTGTGTATTAATTAATAATAATAATAATGTCGAGCGTAAAGTAAGCGTAACCAGTGATCTTTTATCTCCTTTGCTAATATTGAAACGAGTATGTGGTATAGGAGGGTATAATTTCATCAAACATTTTAAACGATCACACAAAAATACGATTTTCGTCTGCAATAAAGTATTTTAGGCAAAACTAGTGGTAGGCAGAAAACTCAAAATAATCAGCGGAAAGTTCCAAATTGTTTAGCTCTCAAATTGTTGTATTACAATTAAATTAATTAATTTAAGATATATAAGATCAGATAAAAAAGTTTTTTTTTTCATTTGATTGATTTTCGAATTAAAACTTAAGCATGTAAGCACTAAGTAAGTGCTCGTAAGCACTACTACACATTAATAACTTAATTCCGGATTCGCGATTAATAATCATGATTGATTTATTTGCTGACCCCGTTTTGTTGACCAACATTTATTTAGTTGTTTTATTTCCATACCATATGTGGTCCATTTATTCATTCTGCTAATCAACTTTTCATTTGATATCAATGTTATCCTTTTAATTATGTTGTTAAAAATCGTGCATAAAGGCCTTAGTGATTAGGCTAAGGTAATGTTTGCTTGCGGTGTTTATAGTAGAGTTTGACCTAACTAGCTCGGCTTAGGACTTGGCGAAAGAAATAGACGGTGGTTTTTTAGAGTTCCGTACCCGAAAGGCACTAACCCTATTACTATGCCTACCACATCTGTCTGTCTGAACTATAAAGGGCTTTGTCATGAAACGCAATAGGTAGCTAAATAAAATTCTTGAATTTAAGCTACTATTGAGCGGATTTGTCGACAAATGATAAACAATACGAAAAAAACAACATTATTATTGTTGTTGTTTTTGGGAAGTCGTGTAAAAAATAAAGGTATCTATCCCAATACTAGAAATATTTTTATTTTTGCTCTATTGCAAAAGCCCTATAATTAAACCAAGTCTCAAACTTGGTGTAATTATAGGGCAGTACATGTAACAGCAAGTATTATTAATACGGAACCCCTGTGCAAAAGTCCGCTCTTGGCCGAGTTTTCGGGTTCTTTGTTTGTCGATAGTAGGATTAGTTTATCGTAGGATACGATTACTTGCATAAAAGTGGCATTAAAATAAATTACAAACGATACATGGTCATAACAACCAGTAGAGCGATTGCTCTCTTTCAGTTCTGAAGCCACAACAATATCAGCTGTATTTTGAACGTTCTTATCGCACGCCAAGTAAGGAATTGCGTGCCAATGCTCAGTTTTACATTAAGCATTTCAGAGCTAAAGTACGCAATAGGCTTTATTTGTACAAGTGCTACCTGAACTAGGTGTATGTTATTGCCCCCATTTCCACTCAGAACGTGTGTTCCCTACATGGTAGGTTTAAAATTAATAGCCACGTTGGATTGCGTCCATTCCATTTTAATTTGTTTCTTTTAATGTTTTTTTTTGCCATAAGAGCTAGTAAATACATGTGAGCCAAAGACAACGTAACCTTTTTACTGTTATGAAACTCTGCGGAATCATGATGATTATTCGACGTTTTGCTTTTGCATTTATTGCCAACATTATCTCTTACAGTTTTACTCTAAAGTGTTATCGCTGGTAATATTAAAGCTATAAAACGATATCGTTTATTAGTGGCAGGTATCTGATGTGGTTGGGATTTTATGAGCCTCTGTAAAATGAATGACAAATTAAGTTAATCCTTCAATTAGTTAATGGAAGTCATCCGAATAATGAAACCAGAGTGCCATTCAGTGACTGGCAAAAACTGCCAGGGACACGTTTCATAAAACTGCAATTCACCGCGTAGCCGATTAAAACAATTAGTTTTTCTACTTGTCAATCTGTGGGTTAATCGACTATGCAATGTATATCGAATTATTGCAGTAGGTAAACTATGAATTTTAGTCGCATGAAATAGGGCTCTGGGCCCTGTTTCGTAGAGCTATAATTAGCCATAAACTAACAATAGTAATTTACGTCCAATTTAGCCTGACGATTGGTCGGTTGGGTGAAAATTACTGACATTTGTAAGTTTAAAACTAATTGTAGGTCTATAAAACTGGATCCAGCATACCCTAGAATGTACTCAGATATTACTAAAAGATATTGTGGCTTAAAAACCAGAATATGGGTTTATGATGCTATTATCTACATTATGGGGAGTGCTTCTTTCCATTCTAAAACATGATTGATGACAATGAACGTATTCCTACAAGCTCTACGAATGTGTCTACTGCTCAATCGAGCCTGCCTTTTGACTGTAACATTTAATCGAGAACTTATCCATTACCAGTTAACAGTAGATTCAGTCTAGCCGACAGTACCGTAGTTAATAACTAATAATTATGTGATTCTCCCGGTTACGATGGCTGGGAGTCGCTGAATGCGGGCGGCACAAGACCGGGAATCTTGGAAAACCATGAGAGAGGCTTTTATGTGCGGCAGTGGGCGTCAAATGGCTGATGACGATGATATTATGATTCTCAATTCTCATACGACCAATGGCAATCAATGATGATGGCTGGATGTATTCCAGAGGAATACACAGAGACCGGGGTTTGCCACTTGTCACGATCCTGACTAACCTCTTTCGCTTCGTAGTCGTTGCATGCATGCATGTTTTAGGAACCTTTTTTCCATTTATTCATTCATTCGTTGTGTCAACCAATGGTAAACTATAATATCGACCCCAGACTCCGCGGACAAGTAAAGCGATTAACGCGGAACAGACACACACAAAATAAATCTAATCGCGATTAGACCCGGTTCGAACAAAGACACAAGAACAAAACTCTAACCACTTCCCGTCTCCTTTCCACAGATCAGTCGACCGATACGTGCAAGTGAAATGGCACGAGGTCCGCGTCGGCGACCTAGTACACCTGTCCAACAACGAAGCGGTGCCAGCTGACATGGTGCTGCTGCACTCGGCCAATCCGCTGGGGATCTGCTACTTGGACACGTGCAACCTGGACGGGGAGACCAATCTCAAGCAAAGGCATGTCGCCGCTGGATTTAGGGATAAGGTAATTTTTGGTGGTCAAAAAAACCTCTACACGACAATATGAATATTCGTGTATAGCGCGGAGGCATGGCAGCTGCGAAAACAAGACCTCTGTAAAATTGTTGCGTTTGAAGTGTGCTGTTGGAGAAGGCTTCTGAGAAGTCTTCGAACCCGAACCTTCGAACGGTAAATTTAAAAAATTACCCCTGTCCGTCGAGGCTTTTTTTCTCAGGCATGGAAGCGATCAAGTTGAAATCAGTATCAAATACCTTTAAGCTCCAACGGTCTCTTAAAAGTGTAAAACAGTCTAGCTATCAAAATATATATTATGTCACGGTCTATGTCACATTTTGAATACCAGTAAATTCACTGTCAAAACCTAAAATAATGGAGTTTGCCAAAAAGCAAGGACTTACAGCATATTTAAGGGAAAATTACGATTATAAACTTACTCGTACCTTTGCAGTTGGGATCCTAAGGATATATTATTATTTTACGCTCTGAGACGCTTCTTGACACCTGGCGCTGACTGAAACCCAGCGCTGAGGGCTCACACCCTCAGCACAAGCCTGAGTTAGATGCCTTTTGCAGCTGAGCAGCAGCAGACACACACAACGCGGCATTTTTTTTGTTTGTTAGCGTTGTATGTAATTTCATTATAACTTTGTGTGTTTTACAATAACATTGCAAATATCGTCTTCTTCATTTTTAACTGCAAAATTAAGTTTGTAATCGTTTGTTCGGAACCCTCAGGGCACTAGTCCTATTCGGACTTGTAATTTTTCCACTACATTTCAACCAGGTACTTGCCTTGTCAATTTAGCGCTTAATCGGACTTTTTTACAGCTTCAAGGGACTGTAGACCTGAATATATGGTTTCAACTCGATCGTCTTGACAGACAGACAGACAGACGGACGGACAACAAAGTGATCCTATAAGGGTTCCGTTTTTTTCTTTTTGAGGTACGGAACCCTTAAACACTATTTTTTAAGTCGCATAAGTTTTCACCAATCACATTGGACAATTTTTATGTTGAACTGTTCTGATATCGTTGTTCAAAATGGGTAGGTAATGTGATGAGCCGAAATGTGAAATGTCTGTGAAGAATATCAGCATAATAATATGCATCTTAATAAAATTTATCAACATGGTAACAGAAACCAGTCTACTGGACGCAAACAACACACCTATTCAATAAGATATCTTATAAAGATTGATTGACATCGTTTACGTACCTCGGTACCTAGTCAATGCAATGGATATACGCTTGTAATTAAAGCACACTGTGGTTATCCGTAAGTTAAAACAGTTAAAATCTCCGGCAATGCAAAAAGCGACCATGAAAACATCTATTTCCGTTTCGATTGGGTTATCTGGGATTACCTGAAATTGCCAATAGTGTACTAGAAAAAATCTGTTTAGAATCACAAATAAAACTAATCCCCAATTGAATTTTGATAGACTAATGATAAAGTCTCAACTTCTTAAGTAGCCACGGACCAAGTTCAAGAAACTGGCATCTATTTTCTTTGTTCAAGTTTATATTTTTAATATAAAAGTTGCTTTGCTACAATCTTACAAGCAACTCTTATCTAAGTTGCTATAGGTAGATACAATGAGATTTCGCTTACTGCGATTATCTTCAAGCAGCGGGTTGTGGGAAACTTTCTCCCTATCAACTTGTGCTCATAATTTAGGATTTTGCTCAAAAAAAGCAATCATTACTGTTTTTCGTCGTCTATAGTAAAGCCAGTTCTTACAGTGTTTCTACATCAATTCACAAGGTAATAGTCGATTCACCTTGTATTGTTTCACCATTATGTAAAGCTCCCACGATGTTCGCTAAGTGGGTTAAGTAAACATATAATGTCGTGACAAGAACTACGTCTCAGTCAACTGGAAAATACTTTCGTATGGAAATCGAAAGTAAATATTGAGTTCTTGTTTCGGTTCTAGATTTTCCTATCGAATTCTTAGCTCAGTCTAAGGTGCTCCACGTCAGTATTCATCCCGTTCCTAGAGTTTAAAGACTATTTGTTTGACAGATGCGGACTCGACCACTGCCGACAGACTTTATTTTTTCTTGCTTATTCGACAATTCGGGTTCACAAAAAGTCGGCAGCAGCCGAGTTAGTGATTTCCAAATATCGATGTCGGCATCTCGGCTGAATTTCCATGGACAAGTTCTCGAGCTTGCACCTACCAAAAATCATCCTTGTAAATTGGAACAAAACATTTTTAGAAGTCACAGTCAATCAGGAATCACTTTTTGTTCTTTATGCTTGAAGTAACATAGCGTTCTAATTTTTTTATTGTTAAAAAGGATATAAGGATTAGATTGGTGATTGCACACGTTTGTGCCCGAGTGGTGAATAGCACCTTGTTTAACCTTCTTTTCTTTGTTTCAGCACCTAGAGTTTAAACCGAGCAAATTCAAAAGTTCAGTAGAAGTCGAGAGGCCCTCGACAAAGATCTACAGATTCACAGGCATGCTCGCCCACCCTGACGGCATCAGGGTGCCGCTCACATCCGACAATCTCATCCTGAGAGAGTGCACGATAAAGAACACAGACTTCGTCGAAGGCATCGTGGTCTACGCGGGCCACGAGACGAAAGCCATGCTAAACAATGGCGGCCCTAGATATAAATGCACCAAGCTGGAGAGGAAAATGAACACAGATATAATCTGGTGTGTCCTAGTGCTTTTGTTCCTCTGCTGCTCCGGTGCGGTCGGATGCAAGATTTGGCTGGACAACTACAGCATAACCAACCTACCCCCCTTCATTCCCACCTCCAACAGTCCCGCGTACGAGGGCCTCCTAATATTCTGGACATACATAATCGTCCTGCAAGTCATGATACCCGTCTCCCTCTACGTCACGATAGAAATGACAAAGCTGCTCCAAGTGTACCACATACACCAGGACGTCGAAATGTACGACCCCCAGACGAACACACGGACGGAATGTCGAGCGTTGAACATAACCGAAGAACTTGGACAGATAAACTACCTGTTCAGTGATAAGACGGGGACGTTAACGGAGAACAAGATGGTGTTTAGACGGTGCGCCGTTGGCGGTGTGGACTACGACCATCCGAATGGGCCGCCTGCCGAACCTTCGACGGAGCTCCCGCCGATAGTGACGCCTGTAACCGCTGTGTCGCCAAACAGAAGATTGTTGCAGCATCTCCAAGATAACAATGAGGCTCTGCATACGCAGAAGGTAAGATCCTGAAGGTTACTTTATTAATGAATTTTGAAATAGGCTCTTTATCATCACCATAAAGGTCCCGCTGCACTGCAGTATACCTCATAGAGTATAGGCTCCTATCCTCTCAATGTTGTCCTTCTGAACTCACGTGCTCTTAGTGGACATTTTTCAGTAGCCGCCGTGTGGCACCCAGATTATTTATTCCAATAGCGACGAAACTACTGTGCTTCCTTAGACACAATAATGACATCGCCACTCAGATACGCCATTCGTTCATATAACAGTTTAAATTTTAACTGATTGATCCAACCTCAGGGTGGGTTAGTTTACTTAATGAACGTCAAAGTTTTTAGTTTCAGAATTACCTAATAGAGGAAACTCCAAACAAAGAAACTCCACATTATTGCTTTCAAAAAAGTTTTATAACAGTCTTTTCAGCTTAAAAGTTATTCCTCATGAATGTTTTGAACTTTCGACACAATCGTCCTCTAAAAACCCGTTAAAATTATTCTACAGTTTAATACCAGACATCTTTGTCTTCTAATAATCCTTAATTTTATATTACGCTTTCTCGCATAGAGTGCGCTTAACACATTTCTTTAACCGCAACGGTATCTTGAGGAATTTTGTTGTAGAACCTGCTACCAGTGACCTATACAGGTGTACAAACTTTCGCAACACAATGGAGAATTTGCACAAAAAAATGTTTCAATATAATCGGAGAAGCCATGTTAAAAGATAAATCAAATCAAATCATTTATTTACAAAAAAGCTACCCACCTTATGTTAAGTCTATTTGAAAAAAGATTGCCACTAAATACTCCTAGTTGCTTACTGGTGTTCTTCGCACTAGGCGGACCTGTTTCGCGAGAACTATTACACAAAAAGATTGCCATGAAATGTGAATCGAGCGATGGCGGATAAGTTGTAACCTCCTAAGTCCCAAGCTTTTTAAACGCAATATGTACAAAACGCCGGAATTCCTGCATAAAGAACAAAATGGCGATAGTCACTGAGTCCTGGCTATCGCGAAAGTGGATTTAGCATTATGACCCACCATCCTTTGTGTAGAACAAAATATAATTTGTTTGTTTATGACAACATTTCTAAACGGAAGTAGTTATTTTGCTTCAATAATAATTTATCCTGGTCTCACCGACCTTGAGCATAGAGCTTCAAGTCGCCATTTTTTTTTGTTCGGCCACAAACCAGTGACAATGGCGGCGCGTCGTGAAGGAGGTGAGTAAATCCAAGAATATCTATTGGAAATATTGCGATATTCATTAAATGAACTGTTATTTTCTACTCTGTAACAGACACGAAATGTTTTGGTGTATTATTTTTTTTAAACAGGCCGCAGAAACAAAATAATTTTGATGTAACTGAATTTGTTCTTTATAAAGTGTGTTCGGCCTGGACACATTAAACTCGCTGCCATAATTTGTTCTTTGTTAAGTTACCTCGGTCTGCTTTCATTAAGTTGGCAACGAAAATTTGTTCTTTTTGAAGTTTGTTCGGTCTGTATAGATTAAATTTGCTACTATAATCTAAAAATCACTTTCGGTTTTTTTAACATGGCAGCGGCATGGTATGGTCATCTTTTACTTAGTCGGTATCTGTAGTACCTGATTTGATTACTGATAAAAAGTCTTCGTGATTTTCCTTTTGATTTTATATCTACTATTTTATTAACTGGCTCTTTATTGTATTATTTTTTGGCACTGCAAGATACTCAAATATCTCAGTTTTTGAATGACTCTGAAATAGAAGATACCGATGACGATGAGAGTCCTACTTATCTAGAGCCTATCGTAGACGAGGATTATGAGCACAGAGATAACACTGACGAGGATCTCACTGGCCCTGAGTCTACTAGCTCTGAAGATGAAGGTGGTGGCACTTTTACCAGTGATCAGAGTGTACCAGCTCGTAGGAGTCGACTACGGGTGCGTGGTGGAATACACAGTCGTAATACAAGGCGCTCTCGTACTGGTGTTCGTACTCGTGGAGGCGCTCGAACCATCAATTAACATTGTCATACACCTTGGAAAAGGGCATGTTTTCGAAAAGAATTACCTGTGCTGCAACAACCAGCATATAAACCTTCCGAGCCCAAAACATTGATGAAAGACTACTTTCATGAATACATTGATGATAATTTACTGAAATTAATAGTCACCAAAAGTAATCAGACCGCGGTTGAAAAAACTGGTAAAAGCTTGAATTTAACCCTGCGTGAGTGCAAAGCTTTCTTCGGCATAACTATGCTTATGTCATGTATAGGATATCCACAAATACGCATGTACTGGAGCGAGAAATATGCTGTGCCAATTATAATGCGAACCATGACGCGTGATCGGTACTTCTTGCTACGAAATTCATTGAAGTTCGTATACGATAATGATTTCTCAGCTGAGACCCTCCACCAGTACTCCAGTACACCAGTACCCTCTGCAGCGTTCAGGCAACATGGAGCTCTCCATTTACCTAAAATGGGAACTACACAACATCGTTGCAGACAGAAGGGCTGTCAAATGAAAACAACTGTATACTGTAATAAGTGCGAATTACCGCTGTGCATTACTCCGAAAAGGAACTGCTTTTTGGATTTTCATTCTCTTTGAATTCACAGTTCCTTTTCGGTTTATTAACTATGTAGACCAACTAGTGTTAAGGATAATCTGAAAGTTTAATTTCAAAAGCTTGTATAGACCTCAGAGCTATTTTCCAATGTTGTTGAGTTATTATTTTTTGTTAGTTTTATAAGGTCCAACACTGCCGATACATTTTGAGACTGATGTGTGAATTTATGTATGTCAAAGAATAAATAATAGTTTATTCGTTTAGAAATGTAAAGAATACCGTTATTACTCGTGACGATAGCAAAGCTATTTCCTATTTTTGATGTTCAAAATAATTTAAGGATAAAAAGTATTAATACTTATAAATAAAAAATATTTTGCCAACCGAAACCGTTATTTTTCTATTGCTTTGTTAGGATTCAATTTGTAACCTTTGAGACCGACTGTACTTTTAAAAGAACAAATATTTTAATATTTTTTTTTTGTTGAAATCTCATCGTTCCAAAATTATGAATAATGTTAGTTCTAGCAAAAATATTATGGGGAAGTTTATTGTAGCTAAAATCAGTGCTGAATGTTCAGGACTCACAGACGTTATTTGTTTAGTTCTTTTTAAAGAACATTCGGTAATAATGATATCTTCCCTGTTACATTACCCAGGACTCAACAACAACAGCCATTTTGTTCTATAGGAAGAATGCAGGGACTTAGGAGGGTAAAATGAACAATACAGTTATAATTAATTAAAGCATGCTTAATTTGATCTGTGTGAGTAGCTGTGTGTTTGTGTGTGTGTGTGTGTGTGTGTGTGTGTGTGTGTGTGTGTGTGTGTGTGTGTGTGTGTGTGTGTTTGAGTGTGTGCGTGTGTTTGAGTGTGTGTGTGTACTCATGGGCATACGTGCGGGGGCATTAAACTGTGCATTTCAGGATTTGCGCTGTTTCACGATAACTGAGTGACCTGAAGTGTTGACGAACAATAGAACTGGCCTGCTTGACAGTACAGTTCTTTATTTCACATGAACATGCGCTATACAAATCGGACTCAAACTACGACGTCACCACTTGCACGTAACACCTTATAATGTATGATGAAGCGTTTATCAATATTCGAGTTATCTCGTAAAATAATGTTTTTATGCATCAACACTCTTTTTAGAAAACGTTTAGAATTTATTTATAATGTAGAAAAAATTAAATCTAATAGTTTTGTTTATTATTAGAGTAACTAAGTGCCGAAATGTCTTAAAACAACATTTCTTAAGCTAATTTTAAGCAAAGGGTAACTCACCTCACAGATAAACCTAAACAGGTTTGAGTGAGGCTCTGCTGTATTAAATATGTACTTTGTGAAATTTCTTGAATAAATAACTATAAAAAACAAATTGTTTTTTGCGTCTTTGAGACCCCGAAAAACACGAAAAAAATATTGAATTTTTTTATGCCTTCTATGGTATAAAAGCAATAATGCAATTTCGATCCAAGATTGACGCAAGTTCCCCACCATCCGTGTTTCCAGGTCCGTGAGTTCCTTCTTCTTCTGGCACTATGCAACACGGTGGTGGTAAGCCAGCCGCACGTGGACGCGCTGCACATGAGCGGCTCGCTGCACGACTCGTGCGTCTGCGACACGTGTCCGCAGCGGCGGCGGAACGGCGGCCACGCCACTGACAAGTTAGTCTCTCTCCCTCTCTCTATCTTGTGATATTCTAGCGTGGCAGGCTGACTCTTTAGCGCGTCAAGCTCTCTCTTTCTGTCCTGGAGTGGCTCGCTGCACGACTCGTGCGTTTGCGACACGTGCCTGCAGCGGTGACGAGTCGCCGGCCACGCCGCTGACAAGTTAGTCTCTCGCTCTCTCTCTCTTTCTAGTGACATTCTAGGGCCGCAGGCTGACTCTCTCCTGGAGCGGCGTGCGTTTGGACCGGAAACTTTGCGGCCTTATTCTGCTATCCATCTCGCTTTCACGCTCTCTCTCTTTAGCGCGTCAAGCTCTCTCTCCTGGCGCGGCTCGCTGCACGACTCGTGCGTCTGCGACAGGTGCCCGCGGCGACGACGGGACCGGCGGCCACGCCACTGTCTAGTTCCTCTCTCTCCCTCTCTATTGACGTTCTATGTGGACTTACTCTACTGTACATGTCTCTCTCTCTCGACATTCTAGCTCCGTCGCAAGCTCTCTCTTACTCCTGCAGCAGTGTGCTTTTAGCGCAGGCGGCTCTAACTTTTTTGTATTTTTCTCCCTGTCTCTCTCTCTCTCTCCCCCCCCCCTCTCCCTTTCTCTTCCTGTAGTGACATTCTAGTGTTCTCTCTCTCTCTAGCATGACAAGCTCTCTTTCTCTCCTGGAGTGGCTCACTGCACGACTCGCTCTTTGTCTCTCTTTCTCCTTCTAGTGACACGCTACACTAGCGTCGCACGACTCTCTCCTGGAGCGGCTTGCGTTTGGAGTAGGTGCTTTCCGCAGCGACGCGATTCGACTGCAGCGAAAACTTTGTTTCCTTGTTCTACTAGCCATCTCTCTCTATCTCCCTAGCGCGACAAGCTCTGTCTTTCTCTCCGGGAGCGGCTCGCTGCAAAACTCGTGCGTCTGCGATACGTGTCCGCAGCCATGGCACGATAAGTGGTCGTGGTCTTGCTCTACTGCCGATCTCCCTAGGGACACTCATTTTGACGAATAAATTTTTATTTTTCTTTTCTTTTCAGTCTAGAGCCACAAGCCGACACTATATCTCTCTGCCCTGGCGCAATGTAACACGGAGGTACTGAGCAAGACTCATAGAAACGAACTGCGCACTAGAGAATGACTGACATATGATGTCATGATGGTTTTGAGTTTGTGAAAAAACCCCTTCGCTGTCCTACTATTCTGTCGTAATAAATTCCTCTTATCACCCAGGCACTATGCAATCTACACAAATAAGTAACGTGACACCGTACTCACTTTTATCTCGATTTCCACAGATACGCGAGGCTGACCGAGTCGCGATCAACGACCCCGTCGCCCCCGCCCACCACCTCCTCTCCTCTGCGGCTGAAGATTCCCAACCTTGGCATTCTGAAGTTCGGACACGATAATACGAGCGAAACCAGCACTAATACTGAGCCCACTGTTAGTTTTTTTAAATCTCTATCAAATGTACCCGAAACCGGCGTGCGCGCATGCAACGACTAATGAATGTTGATGAAACGAAAGAGGTCTGTTAGGGTCGTGGCAATTGGCAAACCCTGGTCTCTGCCTACGCGTCCGGGATAGAGGCGTGAGTTTATGTAATGTAATGAATGTCTATTAATAACGAGTTAGAGCGCTGTACAGCGTGGTACCGGATGCCTTATCAATTTGATGGCTGGACAGTATTTCAAAGTGTTTGTTTGTACCCGGACGGTAGCTGATTGAGGTGGAATATAATGTAATATTTTATGTTGTGTGCGCACATATATATTTTTATGATTGTTCTATATTCGATAAAGATAAAGAGCGCAAAAATGTGCTGAGAGGAATCCACTGCTGTAGGTAGATATAATGTATTTTAAAAGTCAAATGCGAATGGCCGGTTGCGGGATGTTCCCACTGGAGACCGCCGTCATTTATTTAGGAACACCAACTAATACACTAGCAACAAAATGTATGTTTACATTACTGGTATGCCTCCCTGTTGTGGGCATCCACAACATTTGCAGAGATATAAGTCATAATTCGTATACAAACATAAAATGTAGTAACGAAAGCAATATAGTGGGGAAACCTGAGTGCCTGAGGTGTTCACATACCTCAGCGCTTGAAATCGCCAATCCGCGGTGGACACGCGCGCCCATACTCTCACCCTGAAAGAAGACAGCGCTTCAGTGGGACATATATAGGCTGCATTATTAAGCACTATACTCCTTTTAATAATTTTCCAACCTGTTGAGTGTTGAGTTCTCTTTAATAAGTTGCATTTTTTTTTCACGTTAGACAATAGTAAGCGCCTCTCGCTTTTACACTACCTGCTGTCTAGTCAGAAATGTTCCATAGGGCAGAGTCCATACCCAATATAATGAGGAAATAAAATTTTTGCATGCATCAGGCACAGATAATAAAATATTTATTATTTGTGCCTGTAATCAAAATCATAATCATTTGACGCCCACTACAGGACATAGGTCTCCCTCATAGTTTTCATAACCATGAGGGGTTTTGCCATAATCGCCACGCTTGGCAGGCGGGTTGGCGATCGCAGTATGCGGTTGGAATTTCAGGAAGACGCTGCTGCCCGTCTCCTGGTAATTTATTTCCTTAGTCGCCTTCTACGACATCCACGGGAGGAAATGGAGTGACGCTATTCTTAATCCGGCGCCACACGAAAGCCTGTAGCCCGGAAGCCAGCTTGTGCCTGTATTTTCTTCAAATAAATAAAATTAAGTCAACTTGATCTCCCAGATCGTCCGCTACGAAGCTGAGAGCCCAGACGAGCTCGCGTTGGCTGAGGCGGCCCTGAGCTACGGATACGAACTGCGCTCGCGCTCGCCCGAAGAGGTAAGATAAGATAAGCGTTCATCATAATGTGTAATGTGTTGCTTTTAGTAATAAGGCCGTCAATTTATGAAATTTTTGTTAATTTAATTTATGTGTACAATAAAGAATATTCTATCTATTTAACATTATGATCATAGCCAGTGATCGAAAGAAGCATGTTTCTAAAATATTGTTGTATTAGAAACTGGATGGAAACCCATTGGATTCTGTACCTAACACCTCCCGACCCGCAAAATCTTCAGTCTGCACCGTGATTGCGGAATCACGGTGCTGAAGTATCGAGAATTTATAATTTTTTTTTAATAAATCATTGTAAAATTAAAGTGCCTGTGATACTTGCATATTAGCACAACGTATGATTCGTTTTGCACTAATCTATCTATACTAATAATAAATCTGTAAGGGTCGGTCATAGAGTAGGTTAGTTTGTTTTCAGAGATATTGTGTTTATAGGCTCAATATATGATACTGAAACTAATTTCACGATTTTTAGAATTTTTTTCTGTATGTGTGTATGTATGTATGTTCCTCCATAACTCTTAAACCAATTATCCGAATTTGATGAAATTTGGTATAAAAACATATAGACATCTGGGACACAGGATAGGCTATTTAAATTCTAGCTCCAGTTATGATAAGACGTGGCCCCCATACAAATGCTGCTTCGTAAAAATCGAAATGTACGCGAACGGAGTCGCGGGCACAGCTAGTAATATATGAGAACGTGCGAGCAATACCGATGCCAGACGTAACTGTAGCCTTAAGACTGTTCTTACATGGAGCATGCTGTCTCGCTCGCACAATTTTAAACTGAGTATGATTTTGATAATTGAGCGTTTGATAGCTAATAAAGTTGCGACTATTCAAGGCTTATGTTTCTTATCTTGTAGTGAGTTTTGGATTGAAATAAAATTAAATTTCTGAAACAACTTTTCTTTATTGGAAACTACGTATAGGAAAACAATAATATAATTAAAATTACCGTAATTTAATTATGTCACAGACCACATTTATCAAAAGCATACTAATTTTATACAATCACTACATTGTGCGAGCGAGACAGCACGCTCGACGTAAGAAGCCTATGCTTAAGATGTTGTCTTCGCCCCAGGTGGAGGTGGGCGTGCGCGGCGTGCTGTCGCAGTGGCGCGTGCTGCGCGTGCAGCAGTTCGACAGCGCCCGCAAGTGCATGAGCGTCGCGCTACGCGGCCCGGGACAACAGGTGCGTGGCCCCTATCGCCCTTCACTTACCGTTATCCCCCTTGGACATACTTACCCTTACCCCCCGTAGGCTTACTTACCCTTACTCCCCGTGGTCTTACCTACCCTTACTCCCCGTGGTCTTACCTACCCTTACTCCCATGGTCTTATTTACCCTTTTTCAGCTTGGTCATACTTACCCTCACTCCCCTTGGCCTTACCTACATTGCAAATTTAAATTAAAATAGTAGTTCAACCTCCGGGGTTGCCTCGGAGCACACGAACGGAATAGACAGACACGATCCAACGAAATGGAGAACTTGCACAAAATAATGTCATAAAGAAATAAAAAATAATATTTATATGGAGCGTTTTTATACCACGTGACTAGAATGACTTTTCGTCAGGTAATACTTGAAAAGTATTAGTCGCAGAGAAAAAAATTAAGCACGGTCATTTAACTTTTAACATGGCCTCTCCAATAAGATTAAGACATTTTTTGTGCATGTTCTCTGTAGCACACACTTGTAGTTTAGTGGACTGTATTTGTAGGGGCTGATGATGAATTAAAACCGATATTTACTATTTTTAAGCTATATTATAAAATCAAACAAACCGCCTGCGGGAGCGGCAAGGCACGAACTCCATTTACATTGTAACTATTGTAAATTTTACAATAGTGACAACATGAACAATGTTGCCACAATAAAAGTACGGTAAAATAATCTATGTCGCGAACCTTCTCCATTTGTATTCTGCATTCACTCCAGTAACGACCTGGCAAACGTTACGTGCATTAAGTAAGTAAAATGATCGCTCAGACATGATTGGATCATGTGTGAGTGATCACATCGCTCGCAGGATCGGGTCGGCAGTCTCCCCATGTAGTTGAAAGAATGAACGTACTGTAGGAAAAACACTTGTGGGTAGATACCTAAAGTGTATGAGGGTAGATACAAATACACCGTCGTATAGTCCGCACAAATCTTTTTGGCGGTAATGTGAACATAGTCACAGATCGTTTGCACATCGCTTACTGTATGTACAGTGTATGTGTGAGTAATTGACGTAGTGTGATGCGTAGTGATGTGCAAAGTAAACAATATTTAATCGATTAATAAATTCCGATTAGATGCAAGAACAATAGACTGATAATTATAATAGAGAGATTTAGGGTATTTATTTATTTATACTTTTATTGCACTTAAAAAAATCGTATAATGCGGCGGACTTAATGCCATAAGCACGTTAATTAATATAATGTTAACACAATTTCGTTTTGTTCATTAAACATCTGAAAAAAAAGTTTATTTTATAGGCTGCCATGAGTATACGAGCTTACAGATTGATATAGTACCTACCTGTTATAGGGTCAAACTAATTTAAATACAAGGGATGGCAGAGGTTCTACTGAATAAATATCTCGTTTCGTACTTTCGTTCCTTTCAACGATCTATCTCTTCAAGCACTTGACGACGATTGTGACGTGTGATAAGATTTTTTTCAAAAGTGGTACATCCCTAGTGACCCCCCCGCGCAGTAGCTCCAATTTGACACCTAAAATTAGTCACTGCGCAGGAATTGACGAACTTTACTCAACCGTCAAAAAGATTTACGCGGATTATACGCACACCGGCAAGCCGGACTTTTAGTATCAGTCGATCATTGGATAGGGAGCCGGTCGGTCGTGTCAGGAGTTCGCGTAAGCGAGCCAGTGAATGTTAAACTAACTAGCGAATATACAATCAGGGGTCCTAGCAAGAACACATTCTTGGTTTACAACTATTATTTCATTTTGATACAATTTCTCCTTTGATTTGGATTAGGTGAAGGAGGGTCCATCTATCACACGAGATGACGAGGAGGTGAGTCTAATAAGAGCGTGATGCGTTAATGCTTAAGTGCACCAGAATACTTTTGGTGGACGATTTGCTAGTTAATTGTTAGACGTTTATTTTGATCCTGTACTGAATCATATTGAAGTAATTAATTAAGTTGTTATTTTATAATTCTAACGTCATTTCATTCAGCTTTGGTCTATAATATGTTAACAAACCGTTGATAGAAATCGTTAAATTACGGGAAGCAATAATGTAATTTATACTGTACACTCGTCCTAGGTCATACGTTCATCTCATTAATTCAAGAAATATCAACCCTTATCATCAATTTCTTGACTTTACCCCCAGACCAAAGCTGAATAAAACGAAATATAGCGAAATATTTGAAATGTACGTTGTTAGCCCTTTCTAGGTAGTTATTGGTCATACCAGTCATACATTAATTTCGTTTAGATATTCCCCGTTGTGTACACCTTCCATGCAAGAATGCCCATGTATTTTATGTACCTTCGTAAGACTGAGGGACTGCTGGATTGTCTCTTAGCTCCCTCATAGATCATCCTCTACCTGAAAGTATCTAATGGCATTCCATGCAACAGTAAAATCTGTAATAATCTGTCTAAATTCTCTTCTTCCATGAAAGTAATTTATATTTTATCTACCTTCGTAACACTCAGTGACTTTGTCTCTTACCTCATAAAGGAATGCAAAAGTAAATCCATGTTTTATATTAAAACTATCCCTGTATCACTGTAAGACCTTAGCTCCCTCACTGACCATACTCAATCTTAAAATCTCTTCTTCCACGAAAGTAATTTACTCATTTATATTCGTGTAGTGCTTAAGAAAGTTTTAGTAATTTGTAGTCTCAATTTCAACACTTACCACGCAGTAACAATCCCTGTAATTCGATCAATAAAACCACTTCTCCCCCAACAGGTCATCCTGTACGCGAAAGGCGCCGACTCGACGATCTTCGGCGCGCTAACCCCGCTCCGGGCTGGCACGCCCGAGGCGGCCGCTCTGGCGAGGACCCAGCAGCTGGTCACCGAGTACTCGCGCGCGGGTCTCCGTACGCTGGTCATGGCTAAGCGGACGCTCACCCTGACGGCTTGGGAGGAGTGGCTCGCTGCGCACGCGCGCGCTGCGGAGCCCGGGGACGGTATGTTGAGGTCTCTATGGATGTGGTAATTCTTGTGGCTGATGTGAGTTAATGTGCTATCACACATCTAGCATTCCATCGGTCGTGGATCTGGCACGACTATGTCAGTCCCGACAGGTTTTAATTTTATGAAAATTGCAACCTATGACGGTTCAAAAGGTACAGCTCTTGATAGTAAAGGACTTGACACCCGGCAGCTATAATGTAAAGATGTGTATTAGCACGATACATCTCAATGAGATGAGATGATCTCATTACATCTTTCTGTAGAATTCGTCAAGAGACCACACACGACAGCTATAATGTATATTTTTACATCTTCGTATCTTAAGACACAGAGCGATACGAAAATATCCATGTATATCTTAGCAGCTGGAAAGTGAGACGTATATCAATGGAATAAAGGGAAAGATTACCAGTTGTGTGTGTGATACTTTAATATAATTTAAAGCTGTACATCCCGGGATGTAATGTACATTAATATCCATTAAATCTGCCGTGTGTGAAGCGCTTAAGACAGATGGCATGCGCTTAGTAATAGGGTCCTGCTAGTACCCTCCAAGATAGCAGAAACTAGGAGGTTTGATACAACTATGAGAACTCTGAGAAGCTACACTCTTTAGTAGATAATTTCTTCTTCTTTCAGTGTCTCTCTGCTATTGGAGTTTTCTTCTCCACTTTGAGAGAGCAATGTGAAACAGATTTTTAGAATTATGTCAACCTAGTAGTACTACAAAGTAAATTAGCTTTGCAATAAATCATCGTCTCACAATCAGGCCGCGACCGGCGGATACGCGAGTCCCTCAACCGGCTCGAGAGCTCCCTGACCCTCGTTGGGGCGACGGGCGTCGAAGACCGGCTCCAGGAGAACGTGCCCCACACCATCCGGGCACTGCTGGACGCCGGGATCGTCGTCTGGGTTCTGACCGGGGATAAGCCGGAGACGGCGATCAATATCGCGTACTCGGCGGCGCTGTTCTCGCAGCAGGATCGGCTGCTGCATCTCATGTCGAGGGATAAGGTGGGGTACGAGAGGTTGCACTCTAGGATAATCGTGGTATTGGTGATTTACATGTGAACTTCTCGGCTTTGTATTGGAGTTCAAAACTAATGATATGACTATGCTGTGTCAAGACGAGGCATTGGTCGAGACGAACTTTAGGACACAGACATTTTGATAAATTTGACACCAAAAGTTTAACTGATATTCGTAGAAGTTTTGCCCGCTACGGTAATATGGCCCTACGTTAATGTTAATTAGTGTTATGTTAATTAAAGTGACAAATGATTCTTCAGGTGCTTTCTTTAATTAACCGTGATATATTTACTTTTAATGGCGTAAACTTACATTTGTTTAGGTAAACGCATATACTCAACACTGTAGATAGGCACATCCAATTCGATCCGATAGATCCGAGCATTATTTATTCACTTTGACGATGTCGTTTTATATCGTGTCCATCAGTCTGAAAACAAACCAAGCCAAGCAAAACTTCATCCTCTTGAAAATTTGATGGACGGACGGACAGACAGACAGTGGAGGCAGAATAATAGAGTCCCGGTTGGCACGCTTCGGGTACGGAACCCAAAAAATGAGCACAATTAATTGAATTTCATTCCAAATCGTTTCCACAGGACCACGCAGAAATAACGATCAAGACCTACCTAGAATCCATAATCGACGAAGGCAGCCGCTCTCTCGTTGTCGACGGTCGAACGCTGACGTACATATTGGACAGGCGATCCGGTCTGGTCGCGCCTTTCCTGTCGCTCGCCCGGCGCTGCTCCGCTGTGCTGTGTTGTCGCGCTACGCCGCTGCAGAAGGCTTATATTGTTAAGGTGAGCTCCCTTGTCTATGGATTTGGTAGAAACAGTAGGGTCGGCCGGCCCCGGGGCCGAAAAGTCATCGAATGGAGACCACATACCGGCAAGCGCAGCGTAGGACGACCAGCCACAAGATGGACAGAAGACCTCATCCAAGTGGCAGCAAGACGCTGGATGCGAGCCGCTTCCGACCGGTCTTTTTGGAACTCCATAGAGGCGGCCTATGTCCAACAGTGGACTTCTTGTGGCCGAATGATGAGTTTGGTCAATGGGTGGTAGTGTTCTATGGAACGCTGATGTACATATTGGACAGGCGATCCGGTCTGGTCGCGCCTTTCCTGTCGCTCGCCCGTCGCTACTCCGCTGTGCTATTGTTAAGGCTTATATTGTTAAGGTGAGCTCGTCAGTCTATTATTATGTGGAAACAGTATGGTCAATGGGTGGTAGAGTTCGATGGAACCCTGACGTACCTATTGGACAGGGATCCAGTCTGGTCGCGTCTTTAATGTCGCTTTCCCGTCAGTACTCCGTAGTGCTGTGTTGTCGGGCTACGCCGCTGCAAAAGACTTATATTGTTAAGGTGAGCTCGCCAGTCTATTAATTTGGTGGAAACAGTAGGGTCAATGGGTGGTAGTGGTTGATGGAACGCTGATATAATTATTGGACAGATGATCTGGCCTGGTCGCGCCTTTCCTGTTCCTCGCTCGTCGGTGCTCTGCCGTACTGTGTTGTCGCACCACGCCGCTACAGATGGCTTGCTGGTATATTGTTAATGTGAGCTTGTTAGTGTACGAAGTTGGTATAAGACATTGAGGTCACTGTCGATGGAACGATGTTGGACCTACATATTGATAGTTTTCCGCCATACAGTGTTGACGCGCTACGATACCGCATAAAGCGTATATTGTTAATGTGAGCTCACTTTTCTATGAAGTTGGTAGGTACAGTATGAACAGTGCTAAGTATTATACAAAGCCAAAATGTACCACCAAGTTTTTATCAACTTCTAACGCCCCATTTTAATGTTTACATCACAAACATGTCTCAATTGTTGGAGTGCCGCGCTTATCAAGATATAGCCAGAGATCCATCTACCCATTCATCTAATGTCATCTGAAAAGACCTTTTTACTCAGTCTAACAAGCCATTGGACGTCCTAGGTTGTAATTGTTGATTTGTGCACCCACTTTTTACGAACTCAATAGCTCCTTAGTCCCTGGCCATATGTGACCTAAACTCTACCACGCCAGCCTGTTTTCATAATGACAAATTCACACTCTGACTGTGTTTGTTCGCAGGCAGTGAAAGAAGAGCTCGGAGTGACGACGTTGGCGATCGGAGACGGCGCCAACGACGTCTCCATGATCCAGACTGCAGACGTCGGTATTGGTAAGGAAACGCTCAAAAGCTTAGATTAGCAGTCGCCTAGTATTTTTGAAGTGAAAACTTCTTTAGACTCGTTGCATTTTTTCTGAACATGAAAGCTCTGCTTGGTGACGCTGAATTGGGTCTACTTCTATCGTGCTCCTGTAAGCTAACACCCTCTTTTTATTGTTTCAAGGGCTACTAAGGTCATACTACAAGGGCGTTGTGTGAAAGCTACTATTATATCTTTTGTTTGATTATTAGCAATTTAACACTCAGTTCATAATTTGTAGGTACTAGTTGTACTCTTGAAAGAGAAAAAAGTTGCATGTGAACCTGCTAACTATTAAACACATACTAGTTAAAAACTTCGTACGAAATAGTTAGACTGGATATCTGTAATATTGTCGCAGCTGGGTTATGTCGGGTGCGATCCGTGATAATAAAAGAGGGTATCCAAGGGCACGGTATATTTATAATGTAATGGAAAGGCACCTGAGAACAATAAAATAGAAAAGCTTAACTACGGTCTAAAACATAAATATAAAAATACAATGAGGAGTTGAAGGGAAGAACACTTACATTAATTTTATTAATGTGCCTTTTGAATATTATTAATTTCGTAGATAAGGATACAGGATACGCAGGATAAGGTAACAGACGTGTTATAATAAAATTTGATAATAAAGATAGGATCTTGTTTACGTCCACTTAGTTCGGAGGCTGAGGAATATCTCCCTAAATACGTCCGAACACTGCGGCACATGTCATAAAATAGTTAAATTTGGAATAGTAGATGGCCGAAAATGATAAAAAAAAGCAACGAGGCGATTACCTCGTTACAATATGTGGTGAATTAGTTAAAATCTAAGACAAAGGTTTGGACATAAAATTTACGTTATAAAAGCCGCACTGTTACTACGTCGTAGTAAGAAAGTAGGAAATCTAACCTAATAATATGAACGCGTCTTTTCAAACTATCAATCTCACGAAATCGATGTTATTTCGTAGTGTCGTTCTCTCTAATTCTCCCTTCGCTTGCAGGTCTCTCGGGCCAGGAAGGGCGGCAAGCGGTAATGGCCTCTGACTTCGCGCTCTCAAGGTTCAAATTCGTGGAGCGGTTGCTCTTGGTGCACGGACACTGGAGCTACGACCGACTGGCCCGGATGATCGTCTACTTTTTTGTTAAAAACGCTGTAAGTTACAAATACTAAATATTATTTATTATTAGCATAGCATAATAATCAGCCTATATGCGTCCCACTGTAGGGCACAGGCCTTCTCTCAAGGAGAGAGTATGGGCTTAATCACCAAGCGCGCCCACCGCGGATTGGCGATTTCAAGCGCTGAGGTATGTGAATAGCTCAGACACTCAGGTTTCCTCACGATGTTTTCCTTCACCGTTAGCGTGTGGTATTGCTACTATATCTTCACAATGTACATAACTTAGAAAACCAAGTCATAGGTACATGCCCGCACTTGGGATCGAACCTGGGTCTCTCGCTTCCGAGTCCGATATTCTACCCACTAGGCTACCAACGCTCTTTATTATTAGACTAGATTAGATTAGTACTCTTTATTACACACCATACATTATAAAGATTATTATTATTTATTTAGGTACGAAAAAATTATAACAAGTTTGTAGGGACCACCAAAATTTATTGCACTTCAGCAATACGTTTTCCAGTGGCCTCCGAACTAGGCGACCGGACCGCTAGAAATGATGGAACCTGTTTCATAAAACTACAATTGGTTTACTGTGACAATTCGATGTACATTGCCGATGAACAAGTACGAAGACTAATTGTACTCATCGACTACGCAATGTACATATAATTGTCATAATAAATTATTAATTTTAGCTTTGTGAAACGCGGCCCTGAATTGTTTCGCGGCCGTAATAGGTAGCGGATTGATAGATAGATAGATAAATAAATAATTTATTTCCACAGGACACACACGTATATAATGCATTACAAATAAATTCACAAAGTAACAGCACAGAGTAAACATAGACAAAAACAGAAGCATGAATTGTAGTGTTGTATTAAGTGTTGAAAATTATACAAAAATAGCTCGACATTTTATGCGGTACTTATTAGTAAGATAAGAATGAATTAATAAGTACTTATTAGTAAGATAAGAATGAATTAATAAGTAGTTATTAGTAAGATAAGAATTAATTAATAAGCACTTATTAGTAAAATAAGAATGAATTAAACGTGACAACGTGGATGTGGCAAATTAAATGCAAATGGGTTCCGACTCAGCATGTGCTGAGAGTTTAAAAAGAAAACTCCAGCGCTGGTATTCTGCCGATACCTAATGTGAACGGCGTGCAGAGCCCAAAGGAGTGAGGCTGGTAAACTGGTGGAGAAAAGGGATTAATTAATTAATTCAGTAAACAAGAGTCAGGCTAGTCTATTTTTATAAATTATATTAATATATATTAAATTGTAGCTATATATATTAGTAATGTAAGTTAATTTTGGCTATAGTTTTGGATAAAATATATATCTAATACATAAAAGATTCGTACTGAACTCCTCCGAAACGGCTTCACCGATTTTTATGATTTTTTTTGTGTAGGTCTGAGAATAGGTCGTAGGCTAATTAATATGGCATAAAAACGTTTGCCGAGTCAGCTAGTGTATATATATGTATATAGTTTACGTGTATCATATTCAAACAGTAACAGCACATGGATGGGTCGCCGTCTATGCCTAACGCTAGTGGCATTTTTCCGAGCGGTTCCGTGCTTCGCAAGGCACGTTAAGCTGTTGGTGCCGGCTGCCGTCGATAGATGGCAGTCGTTAAGCCAAGTCAGAGGCCTTAGGGCGGCTTGACAACTTCTGACAGTAGACGAACCACTAGTCTACAAGCCTCCACCAATCCGGACTTGGCCCCCGTGGTGGAGTATGGCCTATACCTTCCTCAGGGAAGAGACCCGTGCCCCTCGGTGGGGACATAATGGGTTGATGATGATATTCAAACAGATTAAGTAAGACGAAAATAAATCAACCCTGTAAAAACTTTGCATACCCAAAGTCACAGTTGATTGGTGAACCTATAAGAAAGGTTGAGGTTTGCCAGGATAGTGGTAAGTGGCATACTTTGGTATCTGCTTAACCCCCGGGATCATCCGGGGTAAATAAACAACAACCACACAACACAATCAACGACAACACTCCCCTGCCTCATTGGTCTAGCCGTTGTGTGGCATTTATTTGTTATTGGAATCCTTTGCATATTGTTTGCGGACAAAGATTACGATTCTATGTCTTCGTTGTTAGAGCGCTCTTAGAGCTAGCCAATCACTAGTGGTCGTGGGTAGCAAGTAGAATACCAAGGATTATAGGTCGTGGGTTCCATTCCCACTGGAGGCTGCCTGTACAAATGACCGCGGTCTGGGTGTATTTTCATGTTTGTGAAGTCCTTGCCTGGTTGCCTTAGCACAGGTGCCCTGGTTTGGGACCAGCAAACGTGATTGTGCTCTGTGTAAGTTATTAGTCGTATAATCACGCAAATGTGAGATGGCATTGGTGATTAGGTTTTGGTTTGGTGTTATAACCTCCTCAGTCCTGACCTTGAAAATAACAATGGTTTTCAATTGTTATTTTTAAGGTCAGTACTGAGGAGGATATAGCAGTTTTACTTTGCCCCCAGACGTTCGTGTTCCTAGTGTTCTGGTTCCAGTTCTTCAACGGTTTCTCCTCCTCCGTGATGATCGACCAGCTCCAACTTATGGCGTACAATCTTGTGTTCACCGCGTGCCCGCCTTTTATACTGGGTAAGATAAGATTGGTGTATTTTCTACCATATTGAAATGAAACTAAATGAAAAAACTTAATTGAAAACGGTTACAAGAAAATATGGTTACTGGCTCCCAAACTAGCTCCTTATTGAAATAAGTTTATATAATCTCATCTTTCCATGCACTACCTTTCGCCAGACCTCAGGCTTGTTGGAAGAGAATTCTTCTTGCATTAAGCACGCCCTTGTGCATCAACATTGTAGAATGGTGCAATAAAGTATTAAAATGAAAACGACTGCCCTGCTGACCCTAAGCCTTTGGGGTTAACCATCTATCGCGTTGTGTTCTGAGTTCTGACTAATTAATACTGTCCAACATTATGAATCAAGAATATTTGTTGTGAGCTTAGACATAGGTTACACAGTTAGCAGTACTAGGTGCTATTTAAAATAAAATCACCAAATCTTACTTTAACAGGTGTACTCACATTCATCCATCCTTCACATAATATGAAAAGAACATTTCCTGAAAAAAAAATTGCTAACGATTTAAAAAAAATGCTCCACCCAAAGGCAGCGGCTAGCATCGTACACTGATAGTTGATTGTACATTGACATTCGACCGAAATAATGTAAATTCTTTACGTTGAATTAATTTTTACATTTCTAATTCATTTCTGCTAATTCATCATATCATATAGGCTTTGATGTATAAGTTTAAGATGATTTGAGAAAAGATGGTCAGAGTGGAGTTTTTTTTTTTCCCGCTGCCTTTTTCTCCACTACAAATACGGCCCGAAGGCAGCGGCTAACATAGTAACATAGTACATTGACATTCAGCAAACAGAATGTAAATTCTTTACGTTGAAATAAATTATTGATTTCTGATTTCTTCGACGCGCTTCTACTCTGCGTCACTATGAGCTGACCCTAAGCCTTCCCCCCCAGGCGTGTACGACCGCGTGGCGCCGGCCTCGCTTCTACTGGAGAGGCCGGGCCTCTACTCGGCCTCGCGGCGCGGCCTCGTGTACCGCGCGCACACCTACTGGCTGGTGTTGGCCGAGTCCGTCTACATCAGCGTGGCGATATTCTTCACGAACGCCGCCGCCTTCTGGGACTCCACCGCCGACCTGCACTTGTTCGGAGTCAGCTGCATGACGTGCTGCCTCGTCGTCATGGTCGCCTACTGCGCCATCGAGACCAGGAGCTGGGTGAGTGTGCGGAGAGAGAGAGAGAGAGAAAGGGAGTGACGAACGAGGCCGCTACACTGACATAGGGGAGAGAGTCGGCCTGCGGCGCCAGAATGACATAAGCTACAAAGAATCAGTTATGCGCTAGGATGTCGCGAGAGAGAGAGAGTCGGCCTGCGGCGCTAGAATGTCATAAGATACACAGAATCAGTTGATGCAGTAATATATCGTGAAAGAGAGAGAGAGAGAGAGTCGGTTTGCGGCGCTTGAATGTCACAGGAGAGAGACAGTCGGCCTAGGGCGCTAGAACGTCACAGTAAAAAAGAGAATCGATCTGCGGCGCTGGAATTTCACAAATTAGCGCCGTACCATTTTTATGGAGAGCACTACTTCTTCCGCCTGCGATGTCAGAATATCTTAAGATAGACTGAGAGCGAAAACCTAATAAAAAACAATCACGCTCTTTACCTGACCTTACCCCAATTATTTTACACTTTCCCCTCTCGCGAATAAGGTTCGTATCACCACATCAAGGTTCGGCTGGAAGAGATTTCTATTGAAATAGCTCGCCATGTTCTTATTTTGTAATTTTTGTGTTTTATGTAACGTAAAACGGGGTAATTAGAAACTGGAGTATGAATAGAAACAAAAAACCCGACAAGTGCGAGTTGGACTCGCCCACCGAGGGTTCCGTACCAATTTCTAGGTACTTATTATATTACAAGTAGTTTAGGAGTCGAGTCTCACAGTTTTTTCCGAGCTTTTCCCGTACTTCAAAGACAATTTTTTTAATTCTTACATTACAAATATATAGTTTTCAGATTTTTCTCTGTACTTGTAGTATAAGACGATATTACTTGCCAAATTTCGTAGCTCTAGGTCAACGGAAAGTAACCTATATATTTTGATTCCCTTGAGTGTCGAAATATACGTTTGTTGCGGCATAAACGGCCGTAGGTATCTTTTTGTAGTTTACTTAGAAGTTTGGCTTTGTAAAAGCTTCAAGGGACTGTAGACCTGAGTATATGGTTTTAATATTAACTCGATATCTCCACGCGTTTCTGAGATAAAAGGTTTTAACAGACTGACTGACTGACTGACAGACAGACGGACGGACAACAAGGTGATCCTATAAGGGTCCCATTTTTTCTATTGAGATACGGAACCCTAAAAAGTGGAAAATGCGTTTTGACACCGATTTCCTACTAAGCTTGCAACTACAGCTATGTTTATTGTCAGACATCTTGATCAAGTCCTGAGACGTCGCTGAACTGAACTTACAACTATAGCGGTGACAAAAAAACCTTTTCCCATGGTTTTTTGTTTCTATTCATCCTCCAGTTTCTAGTCACCCCGTTTCACTGTATGCATTTTACGTGTGCATTGAAGTATAAAGTACCCTTCTCCCGTCCAGACGATAATCCACGTGTTGGCGCTGGTCGGTTCCATCGGGTCGTTCTTCGTCCTAACACTACTGTACCAGTCGGTGTGCGTGGTTTGCATGGGCGCGCCTTCCACGTTTCTCACGCTGCTTAACACACTGCCGCACCCCGTGTACTGGCTCACCATAGTCCTGACTTCGGTCATCGCGCTGGGGCCCAGGTGAGTGTTAAAACAAAGGCGTTAAAACCACACAGAAATATATAAAATCAATAAACATTATAAGTACATACACTGATACCTCCACGGAACAACAAAAATCAATACAAACACGAACACACACACACACACACACACACACACACACACACACACACACACACACACACACACACACACACACACACTCCAATAACATTGAGGAACTCGACTCTCGAAGTTGTAGACGAATACGTATACTAGGACGGCCCAACTTCGTGAAAGAGGTCAATCGTCGAATCCAACTCGGCTGGGCAGCATTCGGGAAACTTAGAAAAGTTTTTTCGTCCAATATACCTCAATCGCTCAAGACAAAGTTGACTTATTGCACTGAAACGTGGTCTCTCACTATGAGCCTCATAAGAAAGCTCAAGGTCACGCAACGAGCTATGGAAAGGGCTATGCTCGGAATTTCTCTACGAGATCGAATCAAGAATGTTGATATCCGTAGACGAACGAAAGTCGTCGACATAGCCCAGCGGATTAGTAAGTTGAAATGGCAGTGGGCGGGGCACATAGCACACAGAACTGATGGCCGATGGGGCCGAAAAGTTGTCGAATGGAGACCAAATATCGGTAAGCGCAGCGTAGGACGACCCGCCACAAGATGGCAGATGACCTCATCCAAGTGGCAGGAAGACGCTGGATGCAAGCCGCTTCCAACCGTGCGATTTACTTCATTCAATATCCTTTAAAAACGAGTCGCAAGCCCTATCACTTTCAATGACAGGTCGTGTCAAATAAATGCAGTCTGAAGTTCGTCAGCACAGCACCTTTCAAATGTCAAATTGAAAGGGATCGCGATAGATTCGAAAGATAGACAATTAGGCCCCTGACGTATCCTGTCGGGCGACAGGTTGGCGTGGCACGCGGTCCGCAACACGCTGTTCCCGCCGGCGCTGGGCCGCGCCGTGCTGGCGCGCCGCACCCGCCCGCGCACGCGCCTGCCTTACGCCGCGCACTACCACACCACCACCGCCTCCGCGCACGTTTATCGGTGAGTCACACCCGAGTCTCTCTCTCTCTCTCTCTCTCTCTCTCTTTCTTTTTTTCTCTCTCTTAGCACGGACTTCCAATTCCTGGCGTACAATCCTACTAATATTATAAATGTGAAAGTTTGTGAAGATGTTCGGATGTTTGATACTCAATCACGCAATAACGGCTGAACGGATTTAGATTAAATTTGGTACGGATATAGTTTGAGTCCCGGGGAAAGACATTGGATACTTTTCATCCCGGAAATTACAAGAATATAACTAAAAATGTGTTTCACTCGAGCTCACAGCGCGATCGAAGTCTCTTTCTTAGCAGACCTGCAAATTCTTGAGGCATGTTTAATAGAATTACAATTCATGGTTTACTGTGACTGTTCGATGTACATTGTAAAGTTGATTAACCCACAGATTAACAGGTAGACTCGGCTACGCAACGTTCCTCGAATTGACATGATAAACTACGATTTGTAGCTTTAGATTTTAGATTCGGGCCTGTTTGCTTAGCATGCGCGTTTTGACTCTCTCTCGACATCGAGTGAGAGACTTAGAAGTACTTGCCATGTCGAAAGTGTGAGCGTGGTAGCAGAGACACGAGATAGTCAATAGAGTGCGGTCTTGTCTACCAAAAAGTAGTTATTGCCATATTAAATAAAAGTGTTGTATTTTTGTCTGTCAACCATGTAAAAATTGTTACCGGTTTTTACCGACAGCGGAACTTCACTAGAAACTTATAAATTTCGTTTCGTTCCTACGCAAGCAACTAATCAAAACCATTCATTTCTATGCGATTTTTTTAATGAACACGCTTTACAATAGGAGTAAAAAACGCATTACTGTTATTTTCTGTGGTTTTCTTGTTTTCTTTTTGGTTGGACTAGGTTCTTTTAAAATAATAAATAGTTCTATGCACTAAGTATGGAAAAAATTAAGAAACGAACATCAAAAATAAAGTATAATACTGCAAGAACAAAAAGAAAATTAACAAAATATGTATTTTAGGTCGAATTCTATGGTCTCGAAGCCTTGTCTTCACCTCCGTGGATACCAGACATGTCTCGGTCGTATATGTCAAAATTAGTGTCTAACTCGACCGAAATCATGTCGGCAGTGCCGCCATGTTACCGGTTGTAGACAAGTCTCGGTCGTCTCCATCTCGGTCGCGGTCGCCATGCTAACGTCGAGACATCTCGGGCTCGACAGATAAATTGACATTTTTGCATAGAGAAGGGCGTTTCTCGAGCGTGGCATGCTAAGCGTACTGGTATACAATAAACAATATTCTCCGCGCACTTCTATAGGTGAGTCACACCCGACTGTCTCTCGCACCTCAAACACCCTGTTTCACGCTTTGGACCTACCCCTGTCTATGCTCACTTCAATGAAGAAAAAACTCATTGTCAGTGAATCTTGAAGTCTGAAGGGAGAGTCCACATAAGAGTTTCTGAGAACAGGAGAGTGAATGCCCCTATTAACACAGCGACAATTCAGCAAGACAAGATTTGTGACAGACAGCTACCATATGAACTCTTACATGCAGGACGTGGTCGGCCTTTGCAATTATTACTTCTACCACATTGTAATAAAGTTCCTTTCAATCGCCAACTTCTCCCCTCAGATCGACTGACGAGGACGCCTACCAGAAGACGAACGTCACAGCGATCACGTGACAATGACGGGCCGCTCGCCTCTCTTCCGAAGGGCTCCTATTCGCGACCTCACTCGCGACGATCTCCGGTCTACTCCGTACGAGCGTCGCCACGATCTCCGGTCTACTCCGTACAAACGTCGCCACGATCGACGGTCTACACCGTACGAGCGTCGCCACGAAGCGTGCGGTTTGACAGCGGTATGCTATGATAAGAGGCCCAATGGTGCCTACTTGCGAGTGCACTCGCGACGAGCTATGTTCGACTCCTTACGGGAACCGACAAGAATCGTGCGATGTGCTAGCGCCACGCCGGCGAGTTTCTATTAGTGAATGCACTTGTGTAGATCTCTGCAATTATTTGCCCGCAAATTGTGCTGATGAGAGTTCTACAGAGGGATTACGGTATACGGGGCCAAAGGTGCTACGCTGTGTGACTGTGAACGGATCACCGGTGTTTATTACCTCGAACCGATTCAACTCAGGCTGTGATCTGTTAGAACTATTGTGTATTAAAACGTATAGTTATTTTATGTGCTTTTTTACTAAATGAATTATAAAAATGCGGGACCAACGCGATGTGACGTGCGGTACGTTGTAGTCGGTTTGTCTTGGGCGCTGAACTGTTTGCTTAGTTAAAGAATATTGACTGACCTATAGACTCAAACTGAACTGCATACTTTAAATCTGTGTAAAAAAGTAATGAAATAAAAATCAAGATATTTTAACTTTCCCATTCTTTTTCTATTCATCGAAGTTTGTACAAGTGTGAAAAAGCCATCGTTATTTTAAAGGAAAACCTTCGTTTGTAGAATCAGGATTTCTGTAAACACGATAGCTAGTTCATACATTTGCGGTTTTGATATATATTTTTTTTAAGAAATGAAATTTGAACCTAGTTCTTTCTATAGTAAAAAACGTATAGCAATACAGTAGCTATAATATTGTGTCACGCCCGAGTGCAAAGAACGAACGCTGGTAGATCTGCCAATACTTATTAATTATTATTATAAGGCTTCGGTAAACGAACCATATGTATATAAGCTTTGCTAGGGACAGAAACTGATATGACTTAAGTTTTTGTCCATTCTCAAACGTGTTAAAATCTCTGGACGATTCGTTTACTGGAAACGGCCAATAGATGTAGTTGATACACCGAGTAAAGGATGAAACACACCAACGTGGTGGAGGTGGCGGTGGCGGTCCGTACAGACGTCCATATAAATACTACTGCAGTGAATGTCGTATGTATAGACCCCTCACCGCGTTGGTGTGTTTCAACCTTTAGGTGTTTTGACAATCGTAAGGCTGAGTGCATACTTGCCTACCACTAGCTTTGTATCTGACCAGTGCACTTGCAACACAAAAAAATGTTCAAAAATGTTCAGCCCAAACTAAAATACCCACATGTTCGTATTCACATTGTAGTTTGTACAGAACAATCTCGTAAAAAGTATTTGCCTATTTCTTACCTTCTAACTGCCCTTATGAAAAAAATCTAACTGATCAGAGACTGTCTGATCTAATTGATCGGAGACTGTTTGGGACCTGCATCACAATACTACAATTCAGTTTATTATGACAATTCGATGGAATTGCGTAGTCGTGCCTTCCTACTTGTTAAGCTGTGGGTTGACCGACGTAGCAATGTACATCGATTGTCATTTTAAACCATGAATTGTAGTTCTATGAAAGGCTCCTGGAGACCCTTTGACAATCCAGTGCGACTTGAAACTTAATGCGCTCAGCCTTACTGTGTCTTACCCCCGCGGCACGATACAGCCACAAACGTTTTTATTAAGCGATAGCGTATTTAATTATTATTTCTCAACATGCTTCGAAATTTGAGCATTATTTTGACGACCTTCTTTGAGATAAATCGAAATTGCTGTACTGGCCAAACACATGCGAGCAGCGGCCGGAAAAAGTTGTGGGAAAATCCATATCAGTCGTGTTTTAGAGGCCAAATAAATTACACAGCAAACTCGTATTTGTAGTGTAATAAATGGAAAGATCTTTTACTCCGAAACATGGCAACCAAGGAGGTAACTTATCAAAGGTTTTATTTAAATCTCGAACTGGCTTGCAAAAAGCTGTTTGTTGAAAAAAAAAACAAATGAACACTAACGCGGAAAAAATTATTGTTGTTCGTTATTGATTTTGAAGACTAAAAAGTTCTGCCTAGGTACTACTTAGTTTTAATTTCCGCGCATTATTTGAGTAAAATACTAGATATACAAGCCTTGGCCACGACTAGGCATTGATGGACTTCGTAGGTGTGCCTCGGCCCAGATTTACACGTTCGTCCATCAATGCCTCTTTTACTGGTCGTTGCAATAATGTAATATTTGACTATTAATTGTCATAATCTAATTCCTGGTGTACAATTTTACATACAAGAAATAATATTCATCTATCTATCGTGAAATAAAGCAGGATGGCACTACTCGATAGGACAAAAAAACGTTTATCGCAGTTCCGCGCCGCAGAGGTTGGTTGTATATTTTATACGAGAGCAGAGTATGTAGAGGCTTAGAGCCACGTCAGAGCCAATGACGTCGGTCGGTGGTATTCTTGGGTCAGTATTTGATATCGCCCTAGAGCACGTATGTTCATTTATTTTGACATTAGGTACACGGTTTCACATTGCATTATGCTTAATACTTTTGGTTTTGGCCAGTAATGTTACAACGAACGTTGACGCGAATCCGTGAGATTTCCAATATTGTGACTGTTTAATAATACTTACTGTTGTTGATGGATTAATTGGGATAACTTCACGTTTTTTTATATTATTTTTGTTGCACTAACCCGTGCTGAGGACAATTTTAAAAACCTATTTGGAGGCTAAAAATTCCACCCATGCCGGGACTTGAACCCGCGACCTCTGGCTAACCGTGCCAGCGCTCTCCTAACTGAGCTAATGGACAAGTGCAGGCATCAGCGAAATTTCGAGCCTCTTTTTGATGTAAATTACTTCGGCCAGATGTCGCTGCCTGTACGTGATACAGATAAGTTTGTAAAGACGCTCGAAATTTCGCTGATGCCTGCACTTGTCCATTAGCTCAGTTGGGGAGCGCTGGCACGGTTAGCCAGAGGTCGCGGGTTCAAGTCCCGGCGTGGGTGGAATTTTTAGCCTCTAAATAGGTTTTTAAATTACTTATTATTTGTTATTTTGCGGGGGCAACTGAGATTATGTTTTTGGCCAAAATCTTGAACCAATTTTATAAGCGGATAATCAACTCAAACTGTTAGTAAAACTGTGTTAGGGCTGATGCCGTCGAATTACCAAGTATTCTCCTACATGTTTATTTGTTGAGTTTGTTAATTTTATATGTATTCGGAACATGCGATCGGTACGTGTCGTATGAATGTGATGTTTGTTGGCTTCCCATAAGTTACGTTCAGACACAGATGGTTCCGCGGCTGGTGTTGCCAGGGCCAAAAATGCAAAAGCCATACTGTGCGCCATAGAAAGCCGCACAATGTGACATAAAAGCTGGATACATCCTTTTTGAGAATGAATTAAGAATATTCAAAATATTAATGAAGTGCGCCGCAGTTATGGATCTCTTACCGCAGCCCTTAAAAAAAGCCGGACTAGCAAATATGTATACTGAGATGATCGCAAAAATCCAAACATGCCCGGATAAATTCGGACGCCTGGCAACCCCATTCACGACGCGCCGCGCTAATCGGTATCGTTTGAGTAGCTTGGTTCATATGTTAAATAAATAGTTATACTGATAGCCAGCTTACGTTTATTAAACCAAATAACGGCTTGAGTAACCAATAACGCTGTTAGCGCTAGTGGGCGCCTAGGCGCAAGTCGTTTATATTGAAGCGGACGCGTGGCGTGTTGTATAAACATCTGTCTGAAAACACATGTAGACTGTAATGTTCGTGTTCAATAATTGAGGTTCCTCACTATAAGCACTAGTGTAAATTGCGCTGGGAAATAAATAGAAGTTAATTACGGAAAGTCAGGCTGGCTTGCTCCAAACATTTCTACTTTAACCATGGTCAACATAACACTACCGGCTCCTCTACTCTTCACTTTGTGGCGACTTTGTCCGACACTACGGGGTGACTTTGAATTCGTTCACCGTATTTTGAGGAAATGTTCTTTTCATTGCGAAAAACAGTATTATTAATTATTTATCAGTAATGGTACAACATATTTGTAAATATTCGTGATTTCCGACCTTTGTCTCCAAACTGTGAAGATTCCAAATTCGACGTGGTAGGAGGTACCGTAATGTTGAAAACTGTTTTCTATTATGTTAAATGCTTAAGAGTCTTACGTCCGATATGCGTAAACAATTAAAAAACATTTGAGTTGGCCGGCGCCGACCATAAGACACCCAAAACATAGTTTTTTGGATGTTTATTACTTATTATCCTGATATTGTTTGCGTGCGCTTAAATGAATAATTTTGGGTCACAAAAGTATTATTTTTTTTACTTGTAATTTTTTAAAATCTAGCCACATAATGTTTTTAAATCATGGTTAAAATGTCCCCTTAAAATATGGTGAACGAATTCAAAGTCACCCTGTAGATAGGTGAAGTATTTTTGCATGCCCGACAGGGTCACAAGTCACAAAGCTCTATTTTTAATGTAAGACCTTTATATACTTGTGGAAAGTACCATAAATTGAAATGGAAGTGACGACTCATTCGCTGTAGAGCTTGGGACAATGTTTTACGTCCCTCAAGACTAATAACCAGTGTCAAATAAGCCGCCCTTGGTATATATAGGCGATGTATTTTCTTCTTTCGACGCTACAGAACGCTGATTGATACAAATCTACTTAATAAGATCCGCACTTGTCTGCACGTAACTTTGAAAAAGTTCCAGCTTCTTTTTTGTTACCTAGCCGATACACCATCTGCTAAGTGAGGGCCCTCGACCTTTAGCAGCCTTGTCTAAGAATTCCATGGCTTAGGCTTTACAAAAGCCATATTACTCACCATAGGAAATACACTAGACGTTATCTACCACATACACACTAACAAAATTATCTATCTTAGATGAAATAATCAATAGTTTCTAATGTACTCTTCTGTAATGAATTCCAATCGCGCTTTGAACAGAGTCGTGAAGTGCCTCTTCATTATAAATCTAGTGTATTTTCTATACGTAACACTATAATAACTTAGATGATTCCTAAAAGATTCTACTATTTTTAATAACGTTTCTAGTTCAATATACATAATAGACGAAATTATATATTTCTTGAATAACTGTTATTAGATGTACAGTAGGCTATTTTTATATAATAAAGTAAAAATCTTTGTTTAAATAACTTGTATGTTCTAAGACTGTTGTTTATTTTAGAGCTTTTAATTTGTTCGCCTGTAACAATTCATTGGGGTGCCGTGACGTGAAGCGTGTATTTTCCAGTCATTATTATGGAGATTGTGAATGTAGAACATATATTGATGGATATTAGCAATATCCTCATATAGGTGTATTCGAAAATGGGGGTACTACTCGTCAATGAACTACGAACAACTTCTACTTTGTGGATACGTGAAAAATTCAAATGGCATTAAAATGTATGGAAAAAATGATCTTTTTAGGGTTCCGTAACTCAAAGGGAAAAACGGAACACTTATAGGATCACTTTGTTGTCCTTCCGTCCGTCTGTCTGTCAAGACCCTTTATCTCAGGAACGCGTGGAGGTATCGAGTTGAAAATAAAACCATATAACTAGCCAAGTCTACAGTCCCTTGAAGCTGTGAAAAAATCCGAACTTCTAAGTTAACGTTAACGTGCGCGAGTCCGTCTCGCACTTGGCCAGTTTTTTTTTGCGATTTTAGTTTTCCCCAAAGCTCGTACGGATCAGTGGAAATCCTCAATTTCGGATATATGGGGATTTTGGTACACCCTGATTAATTTTATTTGAACTTCTTGCCATAATTTCGAATCGAGAAATAGTAAGAAAAAAAATGTACAACTTACCTACAATATTGATTCTGATAACAATATTAGCATCGATATAATTATAAAAATTGCCTTTCGTGTGGCACCTCATTCAACCATTGAATAGGGGTTTTTTTAACTAAGCCATTTCTGATATGTTCCATTCACATTTGGGCCGTGTTTCATAATGCTACAGTTAGAAATAAACTTACAATTTAATTTTAGCTCAACCTAGCCTCATGATTGGTCGACTGGGTGAACGAAAATGGCTGACATTGTAAGTTTATTTCAGCCAGGGCCCTGAAGTAACGTACACTCCGTAACAAATCTCTAGGTTTAAACAAACCATTTTTTTAAATACCATCAGTCGAGTAATATAATATGGTTTGGGTACCTATTTAAAGAATCAATAAGATGAATAAAAGATCTAGGACTATTTTACAAGGAAAAGATATAACCACAGATTAAACAAACGGCCTCTGAGTGTTTATATAAAAAAGGCCGTTAACATATTTCCGTATTTTAAAAATTTCGTCCAGTTTTATTTGCATATAGTGAAATGTGTGTGGAGTATAGTTTCTCTAAGCATTTAACAAGTCACCGGACTGCTTTTGCAACCTAGTCTTTACCTCATCGAAATTTTGAATAACTTCTTATTAAAATTGTTATTCTGTTTTTTGTTAATTCTTTGAGAATGGATCTTCCGTATTCGAAAGAAACGAGTTTTGTATGTTTAAGCAAGGTTATTTCTAAAAGGCACAATTCCAAAAGTTCTACGACTTTTAATGCTTAAAAAGTTATTCTTCTATAAGTCAGTAAAGCGCGAATTTAATCAACTTTATTTAAAGCCCTAATATTTCAAAAAATATCAATCAGAAAAAACTCAAAAGAACTGTTGTTGCCAAACAAAAACTGTAATTAGTGTCTTAGGAATTGCGCATTTTAGAAATATTGATTAGAACAAAGTAGGAAAGTTTTGGTGACCACATACAGCAACAGAGTTAAAAGGGTCTTGACTCACGGTCGTGTAACGTTAACCTACATTGACGCGGTCGACCAATGGCGCTTTTTGTTCGTAAGTCACGGACAAATATATGTAATGTGTATGTTTGACGCTTCTTAAAATGTTCTTTATAATATTAGTTTCTATTAGGAAATGCATTTGTCGAAATCCCGCGACCAACTAAATTAGTCCGATGACTAGAAAATACATGTTTTTATGTGTGTTGTTTTATAATAATAACAAAATATTTAATTTATTAAACAGATCTTGTTTTATTTTTCATCCCTTTTGGCGACACGTTTACACAAGCTTGATTCTATAAGGTACATTTATAGAAAAACTATGCCGAAGTGTGCTTAAACGTCGATGATGTAGACAACGAATTTTTAAATGTTGCGTTTTAAAAATACACAAAACAATGAAAAAAAAAACAATAACACTAAGTACTTAAAATTGAAAATAAATTTGCAAACAAAACATTTTTGTATTAAATTATGAATATACATAACATGTATTCGATAACAAAATAAGAGGTAAGATAGCAACTTACAACTGTAAAGAATCAATTACAATACTTTTTAGACAACAAAAAAGCGATTCTCACCAGGAATTTACTTTTGGTTCCCTTTACAGTGAAAGTGCTATTTTAGTAGGAAACGTAAAAAAATTGGGAATTTCTATTTAAACCACTATAAGCGCCTTTTTTCTATTGTAAATATTATTAAGAACCTAGAACTATTTAGGTACATGTCCCAAATGGTTAAATAATACCCTTTAAAACATTATTAGTTCGTGCCAAATCGATTGAGATAAACGGACATTGGCCTCAGAAATGAGCCCAGTGCAGTGTTAAAAAAGGTTAACTTAAAAATACTCAATTTAAATGTGATAACAATGTATAAATATTGATATTATTCCCACTTCTAAGTCAGCTCATATGTTTTGTTTTATTGTTTCTTAAAGAATATTGTCTTTGGTCCTATAAACATCCCAAAATCTTACTTACTTCGTGAAAAATGTGTTAAATTATATCTTTCAATTTACGGTAACTAACGCAGCATTTCATTATACAATAGTTTTATATAACAAAAAAAAATTGTAAGCAGTGTAATCTTCATATTGAGCTTTTGCAAATTCATCCCTAAAAAATATGAAACGCGTGTTACCCTCAGATCTGAGGTGTTACCTCAGTTTGTTCTAAAAGAATCGTGACGATGACAGCCAGAGATGCGTCACCTTTTTTGGCCAGTCCACCATTTGGTTTTCATTCGTGTTCGGATAGCGCTTGCGTGTGTACGTCTCGGGTAATTCGTTTTCGTTGAATTTATACTGTTAAATTTATTATATCGTTGAGTTTTTGTTGTTATATTAGTTTTACTGTGACGATCGTTGCAGACCGACATGGGTTCGGGAGAACCTAATAAAAGACCCGGTCCTTCAACTTGCCGTGGAAAGAGACGTCGCTGACCCATAATAAATGTAGCAAGTACGTACAAATAGTTAAAAATCCAACGATGTAGCCTTTCCATTTCATTTGACCGTGTGGTATTTATTTTCTTAAACAATATTCCTTCAGAAATATATTACCTACTATAATAATATATTTTAGTCATTTATTTACAGGCCTATCTTCTGGAGCACCTTTAACGTGGCCAGTAAAAAAAAGAAAACCTACCACTTTATAGAAATTCCCATAAAGTACCAGAACAGGGAATAAGTAATAAAAGAAAGAAGTCTATTATTGACAAGTTAGACGATTTTGATGAATCGGCTATAAGAGCAAAAGTGCATCAGTTTTTTCTTGCAGGAGAATCACCGACTTTAGACAACATTTTGCTTAGTGTAAATCAAGATGACCAGTTGCCAAACCTGAGCAAAACTTTTCTGTGGCGTACCAGATAATTGGGAGAAATACAAAACCTAAGAAACGAGGGTCATCAATTTTTTTATCTAGATGAAACATGGATTAACGCAGGTCATACTGTGGAAAAGGTATGGGAAGATACCACAATTTAAGCTTCTCGTCAAACACGGTCGGAAGGCTACTCTACGGGGTACAAGTCCCGGCATGGGTGGAATTTATAGCCTCTAAATATGTTTTTTTTTAAATAGTAAAGTTATTATACATTTATTTCAATCTTTATAAAATAAATAAGTACAATAAATAATTACATAATTATAAATAAATAAAGTCCGACGTATAAAATGTGCCTATATATAGTAGGTTTGTAACCCCTGGTTAAACTACCGAAAGGTAATTTTTTTCATTGACCGTTTTTCTCAATCAATTTGGCACGAACTATAGGAGTAGACATTCACTGTTACATTCAGAGAATTAATAATATACAACAAAGTTTAACAATCTATCAATTATTTATAAAGAAGTTTATAAAATTAAAGTAAAACCTACCAATATCTCAAAGGGCAGCATAGCAGTAATCCTTATAAAATATACACTATGAATTTTGGGTGGTTTCAAAGGCATATCAAAATGAACGTGCCTTAAGGGGGTCCAGGGAGTAAAACAAAACGTTGCTATTACAATTTATCAGGCGCTAATTCCTCAATTCAATCGTAATGGCCGGACTTTTTTCCAATGTATTTAGTAGTTAAGACTATTGAACGAGAAAGAAGCAAATTCGTAGCAATTATTGGTACTACGCAGGTTAAGAAACACATTCCTTTAATGGTAATGCTTTTTGACTAGCCATATAAATGGCTGGTCAAAAAAACCTGACGTCTGTCTGAAAAATCTGACAGCACACGCTGAGCACTATAGCTTTTGCTACCAACTCTCTTTCTCAACTCGAAACAAGATTTTTTTTTTATTTGATTTCTATACTAAAAAATAAGCCTAAATAGGTGGCATTTTTTCAACTACTAATTACATAACCGCGGCTTTCGAACCACCCAGATTTCAGCGTGTATATCTTCCATCCTTTTTTATGTTTCTATAGAAGGTCGGTGGTATTTATAAAAACACGATTCCTCTAAAATCCTCCTCAAACGCAGTTCAAGTAGTCTGTGGTAAAGGGAAAGACCAACTTAAAGTGCATTTGAAGATTGTTTAAAGGAATCGTGTTTTTATAAAAAGGCTGGGTGGGTTTAGAACACGCAATACAGCCCCAGATTACAATAAATACGTATCGTTATTTTTATACACCTAAAGATGTATATTGCATTTTGAGCAAAGTCCTATGTACGGCTACGGCACAGCTTAGCTTGCAGCTATTACTGTCTAATCCATCACAATCACATAAATCCATTACATGGAATGTGTTACATGCTAAAAAGTACCGAAGCGATTAGAACAGGTCATTGAATAATGTACATAATATAAACTAATGTCTCAGTTTATTTGTCTTCGTATTTGTTGCCTTCTTTAAAAACAAAGATTTCTTGTTATTTTCCCTTTTACCGATTTAACTAAAATTTTGCAATTCATGGCATTAAACTAAAATGCGTCGTAGAAACTATCGTAGGTACCTATTAGATATAAATCTCGATTTTTTTTTCCAATAGCAATTACATAATATCAACATATTTATGAAAACATACATTACTGCTGAGGTCTTTGCCCTGGAGAGTATTTTTGACAATACTCACAACCAATCAGCATTCGACAAACTGACCGTCAAAATCGTACTCACTAAATAATAATTAAAATATCTTTGTTTTTGTCTCCCTAAATAAAATCACAGCACGAATTTCAATATGGCGTTGACGACGTCCATGGATGGTTCGTTGACGAGGACTATGTCGAACTTTGTCAAATAGTTCTGAAGATTGCTCTCCGAGTGTCCAAGGAACCCTATTTTGATGACAACATCGCAGTGTTCCATTCCCTCAGCCATACCGGCGTCTCCTGAGGGCAAACGAATTTGTTTAGTATCATAGAGCATCCAGCCATTTGTATCTTCAAGTTCCTTATCCATTTGTGTCTCCAAGTTTTTACAGGACCACAAACAAATTCGCTCTCGCTAAAAATCAGTGCTGTAGGCCATAAACCTCAAGGCAATTACTGCCTGAGGCCGTTTCACCGCCGCATAGACATAGCTCGTGTCCCCTATTCGTTGTGTTCTGCCGTGTTTACTTTTTTTCTATCTCTTACATATTGTATACGAAATTGTAAAATGGAAAAGTAAAGGAGTAAATATCCGTTAAAATTCAGTTTTATTATCTTTGAGGCCTATGTTCTGCAGTGGGCGTCAAATGGCTGATGATGATGATGATGATGATGATCTTGTATACGTCTATGTGGCGATTTTCTAATTATTGATTTCCCTCCGGAACATTCATTGTAGGCGAACTTACCAATATTATCGCCCATCAGTATAACGTTGCTTCGCTCCTTCACCATCTCGTAGTACTCCGTATTTTTGATGGCAGCTTCGTTCTTATTGTACGTGTGTATCACCTCGCCGTTGATCCCGACGATCTTGTCATTTTCGTCCATCGCCAGGAAGTTTGACACCACCTGGGAAAGTTTAAAATAGAACAAAATATAATACAACGGTATAATTTATAAAAACACGATTCCCTTAGAACACTCTTTAGTCTTTCCATTGTACCATTGTAAAGTCTATATCACAGACTATTTATACGGCGTTTGTGGAGTGTTATAATGAAACGTGTTTTTATAAATAACACGGCAAATATATAATTCAATTTTAATTACAGGATGCAAACAAACTTTGGTCAGAGATCTCACTTATGGCTAGGTCCTAGGTTATATAACAAAATACCAGAGGATATAAAGGAATGTCTACAAAAGGGTAATAAGAAACATAAATCTTGGATTTGTGACATGGATATTACAGATGCGCAAAATCTAGTAATGGATATTATTTCGTAACTGCATGATATTTGTATATGTTTGATCTATTATTATTTTATTCTCTATCGTATGTATTGATAATAGTTGTCTATTCTGTAGTGTATACAGGGCGTCCCAAAGTTATGGGCCATGAAGGGAAAGTACCTTAAATATCGTAGATAGGGTATTTTGCTGAAAGAAGACTTTATGTTATTTTTAAAAGTTAGTAATTCTGCATTCAAAGATTTTCTAAAAATTACTTGCCTTGTCTGGGAATCGAACCGACTTAAATGTAAAAAAAAACACCCCTAATTTTATGATGCCAATCGAAAGAATGGCCAAAAAATAATAACTCTTCTTAAATAACATAGTATTTTAAAAGAAAGGAACAGCGTGAAATTAATCATTTTAATCAAATTAAAAACATACATGAAACTGCCGTAGTCAATTAAGTGGGTATTTTTTTGTAAATTAATTAATTAAATGCTCAAAATGTGATCCCTCTTGTCTTACGCAAATCGCCAATCTTTTAATGAGTCCGCTGCCTGTTGATTTTCTTATCTTTTTATGGTGAATACTCGATATGATATGGCACAATCCTGTTTGTAACTCGCCCACGTTCTCATATCGCTCTTTGTATAGCACGTATATCTTCACGTATCCCCAAAAGAAGAAATCTAATGGTGTAAGGTCCGGGGATCTGGCCGACCATCTAATCGGTCCATTCGTACCAATCCAAGTAGGAAAACATTCATTTAGAAAATCTGCTGCTCTCCGACTATTATGAGCCGGAGCTCCATCTTGTTGGAAAATTAAGTTTTCTCGCTCCGCAGCGGAAAGATTTCTTATCTCATCTCTTACAATTTGAAGTATTTCTAAATACTTTTCTGTGTTCAAGGTTCCATGGTAAAAATGAATGAAGAAAACCCGGTTTTTTAAAACTCCGCACCAACAGTTGAATGAAAAACGCACTTGGTTATTCGTTTCAGGGATTCGTAGGGGATTTTCTTTAGACCAAATACGATTATTGTGGCGGTTATACATACCGTTATTGCTAAAGTTAGATTCATCTGTCCAAATAATATTATCCAAAAAATTTGGATTTTCGAGCAAGCGTGCCTGGATATCAAGACAGAAATTTTTTCTCCTTTCTGTATCGCCTGGAAGTAATTTTTGAACCAATCGTCCTTCAACATAACTCTTGAAACCGTGTTTTTTTAATACACGATGTATTTTACTTTTTGAAACTCCAATTTCATTTTCTCCTTCTCTCACCGATGTTTTCGGAAAAGCCGAAAAGTAAATTAAAATATCAAGTTCTTCGTCGTTGATCGTATGGTTTTCTTGCTGTGGTTCTCTTGAGCGTTTATCGAAACGTCCCAGAGTTTTCAAATTATTCACAAGCCTTTTCAAAACCTTACGAGACGGTGTTTGTCTGTCAGGATATTTTACGCTATACCTACCAGCGCAAACTTCGAGAGATATCTTTATCGTTCAAAAAATATGCTTCCATTAGATCAAAACTTACTTGATATGCCATGTCCGCAATAAATTAACACAATAACACGTGTGTAAGTGAATTAAAACTAAACAGATAAATATCGGAAAAGCAAATTCTTGCACAGACTGTTCCATTTTCAAATTTAAGAACAACAAGCAAACAATTGCATAGACTGTTCCATTTTCAAATTTAAGAACAACATTTAAAAATTTGTCTTCTTTTTAAAATATCTTAAATGCATTCTTGAATGCATTCAAACAAACGCTCTCATAAATTGTTACATTTTCAAATTTAACAAGAACATTATTTTTGTTTTAAATTTGGCTTGTGTCTAGCTTACCAAGGACGTATTGAAATACTAAATTTTATCATTTTATCTACACTTCCACTTATAATAAGGAAAACTATGCTATAAAGTATTTTATGAAGTGGGTACTTATTTACGAATAATCAATGCTATCTATGGAATGATAATATCGCTACTTTTCGAACGTCGTCGTCGGCAATAAAAAACTTTCTTGAAATTTAACTCAAACATTTTACGTTGTTCCTTTCTTTTAAAATACTATGTTACTTAAGAAGAGTTATTAGTTTTTGGCCATTATTTCGATTGGCATCATAAAAGTAGGGGTGTCTTTTTTTTTATTTAAGTCGGTTCGATTCCCAGACAAGGCAAGTATTTTTTAGAAAATCCTTGAATGCAGAATTACTAACTTTTAAAAATAACATAAAGTCTTCTTTCAGCAAAATACCCTATCTACGATATTTAAGGTACTTTCCCTTCATGGCCCATAACTTTGGGACGCCCTGTAGGTATATGTATATATTATGTAAGTTTATGATGTCTAATCTATGTTATGTGAGAGCCAGTCCGCACGGCGCGTTGCGTCGTCGCAACGCAAATATTTTGACGCATAGCCGGCCACACAGGCGCTGCGCCATCGCAGCGTTACTACGGCGCAGTCTTAACGTTCCGTCGGCGCAGCGGCGACGCACAGTGGCGGCAAGCATTTTGTAAAAAAAATCGCAGTCAGTCTATAGGTTAGCATGGATTGGAAAAGACGTCTAGCATTGCTCCTATTACTACGTCACCGCCGAAATCGACGCAAGCAACTGAGCGCTGCCGCTCCGATGTCGCAATGAGTACACCCCCTCCCGCTTCGTCTCGGGGGCTGCTGTCCGTCATGTGTGTCACGCGTCATCAACGCAACGGTAGCGCTGCGTCGACGCAACGCTGACGCAACGCGCCGTGTGGATCGGCACTAATGTAGATTAATGTGTTTCAAAGATTGTTTAGCACTGCCACTTCAGCACGGGCTTGCCTAGTGAAGTGGTCAGGCACATACTGCATTCTAAAACATTTACTTTGTGAAGAAATAAATAAAATAAATTGCCATTAGTCGTTACACTAAGCAGAGTTTGATGTTTTTCAACTTAATTCCGGAATCGCTTACTAGAATTTTTATCGGAAGAGTCCGAACAGGTTTATTGTACAATAAATAAGTCAAATGACCGAATATCATTGAGCGAACATAATCGTAGTAGCGGCATCGGTAGAACGATGGCCTCACATCCGAGAGGTCGTGACTTTGTTATGACTTTGTTTTCTGAGTTACGTTGTACATTTGTGAATTCGAAGTAGCCATACTCGCTAACGATGAAGAAAAACATCGTATGGCAACCCGAGTGCCGGAGGAGTCCACATACCAGCGCTTGAAATAGCCAATCCGCGGTGGGCGCGCATATTGTCTGAGAGAAGGCCTGTGCCCTGCAATGGGCCTCATACTAAATAATAAATGACTGACCGACAGAAATAGTCACAAAAATCCGGATTATCTATGAAGTTACTGAACCCGCTTGGTATCTAAAATCAGTTTAGTACTCAGATTATGGAGATTACGGGTAAGAAACCGAGTCCAGTTTCACGGCGTTAAGATTGAAATTGGGGGCTCGGCTAAGAAGATGGTACATAGTACAGACAGCCTTGTCTCTTCCATCTCGTAACACAAAGCACACACACTCTATTTGTTTATGTAAATATGATTATGGGTCATGAAGGTCCCCTCCTGGATACAGGCGTGAGTTTATGTTTATGTTGTAAATATGATTTTTCATACCTTGACATGGGGTAGCAGGAACCCCGCCTCCGTCATCGCCGCGACGACAGACTCCCCGAGGCCCGCCGAGAACACGAGGACGGGAACCTTGTGTGACTCGCTCCACATTATCAGGTCTCGGACGCCTATCCTAAGGGTTATAGTAGAGATTAAAGCGACATCATAATTTTATAATTTTTTACATAATTTTGTTATTCTATGTTATTCCTGCATGCCAGTTTTATTGCAAATTTTATCATTATTTCCTTTTCATAACTTATAATTGTGCTGTGCGCATAAGTTTAGGGTTATGGGCTAGATCAAGGTAAATTGTTTCTTTGTCTTTCTTGTGTAATATTGTCTGTAACCTGTTTTGTGTGCCAAATAAAAAAAAATAAAAAAACAAGTATTTTGATTTGATTTGATGTTTTATCAGTTACGACTGGCATAATCTAACATTTATTTGTGACTAGATGACCCCGTGAACTTCGTATCACCGACGTCAACCGTTTTTTTTTTCTCACCGTTTAAACCTTCCCTGGACTTCCACAAATATATAAAAACAACAATTAGCCAAATCGGCCCAGCCGTTCTCGAGTTTTAGTGAGACTAACGAACAGCAATTCATTTTTATATATAAGATTGTAAAAAAATATTACTTCAAATTACTGGCCCTTTATAAACAGTTTTGTTTTCCTATACTTGGTTTTGGATAAAGAAAACTGGTATTACACATTATTAATTTTAGTATCAGACTTTCTTAATCAAAAACTAGGTATAGGATAACAAAAACATATCTTAATAAAAATGTCCAAAATGTTACTATGTAGCAAAGCATCATAACCGCATTTATCAAAAGTATACAATTTTTTTACAATAGTTAATAATGTTAGAATGTGCGGGCGAGACGGCTTGCCAGGCGTAGAAGCAGGGCACCCAGTGGGCTAACTAGCGCCACCAATGAAAAAAATCATATCTTCTTTTGCAGATTGTATTTGCAAAAAGTGAGCACACACTGACTTTTAGGTACTACGACAAATAACCTAGGATCACGAACCTGCGACTAGATAGCACGGCCATGGGACCTAGAAATCACGATTAACATGATTGAGACACACACTTTTTGCAAATTCGATCTGTAAAAAAGATATGATTTTTTTTTCTCGATGGCGCTAGACTCAGTGGGGCCCCTTAAGGGAAAAACTTAAGGTATTTTTGGAACAAATAAACATTTTTTCACTTTCATTTCATTTACATAGCTCCTAAATCGCCAATAGGCGCTATTGGATCAAAGGAGGTTTTTCCTCTACCCGGCCCGGCACCACCAGGGCCAGGGGCGCTATTACGAAGTTCTCTACTGTATCATGTACTATAATATTTATTGATGGCCATCTGGAATCTTATCATACAGGTAACAACAGATGTATTCGGTTTAAGATGATTTGAGAAAAGAAGGTCAGAGTGGAGTATTTTTACAGCTGCCTTTTTTCCACTACAACTACGGCCCGAAGGCAGTGGCTTACATTGTGCAATGTAAATTCTTTACGTTGAAATAACATTTTTGATTTGTTTTGATTTGATATGGAGTTGTCCGATATACCCTACTCCGAACTGTCCAATACATACATATTTTGACACTTTACAATCGTCAAAATGATTAACCCAATACAGTGGACTTTTACGTAGTAGGAGGGCAGATAAAGAAAAAATTTATGAATATGTCTAGTACGTTTTTACGCTGACGGGCGACGGGCGATGACGGGCCAGTAGTAAATTGCTCTAATCAAAGGATGGCTAGTCAAAATGCCTGCTTTTTTTAACTGCGAATTCAAAAAAAAATAACCCTGCATATTCCAAATAAAATGACCACTTTAACTGTTGTTGTTACTGCTTTTGGTAACTTTACTCTAAAAATAGCATGCCGGGCGGTTCAGAGTACCAGCATATAGCTGGTATTAGGTGGGCGCTGTTAGCAGGTACAACATGAGCTCCTTTGTGTTTTCCATCGCCCGGAAGATTCATTAAGCATTAAATAAATAGGTTGTTTGTTGGCAATCTATGTTTGCATAATATTTGGACTAAGTGTAATAAATATCAAGATGAACATTGCATTGTATCGCACCTTCGGTAGTAAAAAGCGACTTATTAACTGAATCTGATGGGAGTCTTTATCCCACCAGATAGAGGAGTGTTTTAAGGCATTTCTGCATACTTACCTCATTTTACCGTTTTTTGTAAGTTGTGCCCTTGTACTACCGAAGGTGCGGTATGTGTCACCCCAAGTGTCAAGGCAGAGGGCATAAGGAAGTGTTAAATAGTACAAAATAATCATTGTTACGATAAAGACGAGATTAGAATATCAATTGCAGGAAATGCAACAAGGTGGCTATCACAGGCCTTTAAGGTCTATCCACATTACAACGGGCCGAGGACGTGGCGGGAACGATAATTAAAATTGAAATTTAAAATTATTTCACTATCGCAAAAAATACAAAAGCAACTTAAAATAAACTAAGTGAATTTACACTGCAATAAAAAGGATATACTCAGCTTAGAGTAGCGCTCTAGGCACCACTTTTTTAAAATTATTCGTACACGGTTGCTGCCTCACTACAATGCGGCCATAGCAGCTTTGCGGTGCGTTCCCCACTGGTGACCTGAGATCCCAAACCGAGCGGTTACTGGTCGAGGGTCTAAAAGGACGAGTGATCGGCGTAGCCGGCATAATATTATGAACAACTTATTTTAAAGTTGCACCTTATCCGCTAACAGACAAATTCATTTATATAATAGTAGATTGTTAACCAAGGGCTGTATGACATCAATTGCATACGAGGTTTTTAGCGCCCGAGCGCAGCGAGGGCGCTTATTAGCCCGAGTATGCAATTGACGGTTGGCGGTGGCGCCATTTTCCAAAAAAATTCTTTATTAAATTGCTTCATTTTTTCGCAACTGTATTAAAAATAGTTGTTCAGTACACGTGCGGAACCGTCATTGCAACTTGTTCCGACTGTCAACCCTCACCTTCGGCTGCGCCTCGGCTCGGGAAATAAATTATTTTCATTTCAATTTGCATCCTTGCGCCTCCATGTCCCCAGCCCGTCCTAATGTGGATAGACCTTTAAGTACATTTACTATAACCACTTAGTAATTGCCTAATCAGTTTTTATAAGTAGACAAATTGATACTTAGAAGTCAAGCAGCACTCTTGATGTCAAAATTTATTAAAGTAGCTTTATTTCCTTTAGTATTTGACCTAATGAACTAAATGTGTCTATCGATTTGAATACCAGTAGAAATTACGTTAAAAGAAACTCTATTTCAATCTTTGTTTTGAAACGCCTAAAACGCTATTCATCATAGACATGACGTCACACAGATAGTAACTATGTAAGCCTATTGTCACTTGTAGTCTTTTCACTGTGTCACGAAATTAATACAGTTTATCTATTCGCCATCTTAATGTAAAAAAATTAAGACTAAAGATAATTATTTACAAACCTGAAGCACTCTTTAATTTTTTGGGCGACCTCTGTCAGTTCTCGCCTTGGAAACTGAATGTCTCTGAAATAATATGTAAGGTATAGATCAATGAATTGAATACAACATCCACAACACAATCGATTCACTGTCTCAAACCAGGACTGAGGTGTTATTGTTATGGTGACACATATGGAAATATATCATAGGAATACAACCATTGGAAGAAACTAATAAAAGTGTAATATTCTATACACCTACTATGTAAAATAGTACTCAATATAAAGATGTTCTTATGCAAACAAAAGATTTACTACTTACTAGTAGAAGTTATACATTTTTGAAAAGTACAATTACAAAAGTGAAAAATTTTCCCGTTTCTAAGTACTTTCACTTAAAAAATCAACTGAGCAAGTCTTTCCTAGAGTAGGAGCTGTGACACTGCTATTGATCTAGGCTAATCCAAACTTTCTATCCATTGGAACATTATTTATCAAACCTAATTATGGTAATAGTACATTTTCAAGTTTCTAAATTTCTTATCAAATTCTTTCACCAATATTTAGAATACACTGGTTGGACATAGGCTATTATTATCAGTGAAACTCATGCAGGCACAGCTAGTATTGACCCAAAGTTTTATGACTGCTATCACTTACTTGAGCAACTTGTGAGCTGCGACATACCAGTCAACCATATGTTTGGTCTTCTCCTCCGTTGACATGACGGGGTCAGCCTCTATTGGCTTGTAGATGGCAGACAGGCGGTTGTCCTCGTCTTTGTAGTGTTGGGGAATAGATGGACACTCACGAAACATACCTGGAGTCAACAATTTTAACTTATTCAAATTACTAACGATTAGCAGTGTCTAAACGCTACTTAGTTTGGGACTGTTTTATTCATTTGCTAGAGCAGTTATGCATAAAAATTTTGTAAAATGAGAAAGTTAAATTTTTACACTCTGCTTTATACTTTTAGGTTCTCTCAGAAGGATATCTATGTACTGTAGTGCTAATGAAAGTTTCTATTCAAAGATAAATGCAAACTTGGTTTCTTTTTCAGTGTATTCTTTCAGAACTTTTGCGAAACCATAAGTGTTCATGGTCTAAAAGTGAGCAGGTGTACACAACGTTTATTTATCTCCTTCGAAAGTATTGTTACAAAGTATAGGTACTTACCAAAACTAGTGAGCACCATGGACCCATTGTCCAACTTATGCCTTGTGAGTGTATGGTCAAAGTCAGTGACAATCTGCAAGTTGTTGCTGCCACCTCTGATGATCTTGTTAATCTTTTCTAGGAGCTCATCACGATTCCTTAAGTGAACATTTGACTTTCCCAGCTCAGGGATCTCGTCAGCATTCGAAATTAACTTCATTTCTAACCTAAAAATACGATTCAGTAGTCTAAATAAGGGTTTTAGTCGGGACATCTGGATTGAATTAGTTTTTGAGTGATCTAGATGGAGGTGCAATATTGTTAGAAGGTTACAGAACGCGCCAAGGGCACAACATTTCAAAATAGAATACCTACCTGCTTTGGGTGGGTTAATGCGTCGGAATTGGTGGAGAATGTAAGGGTCTCGAAGGGAAACACGTGTAGGAATCTACAAAGGGTGGAAACACAGAAAACTAATGAAAATTAGTGAAATTCTATTATGAAAAAAAAAGATCCCTCCGACTTCGTATTTCGAAAAACAGAGACTTCACAGACCGACTGGCTGGACTGACTGCTACGATAGTGTTGCTAGCCCACCAAGTTCTGAATCTAGGAAGGACGACGACTGCTTGAATATTTTTTTTTATAATACTTAGGGGTTAAAGTATGAAATTGCCGTTTTATTGCAATAGGTTCTTTGAATTGACATAGAATCTTCATGGTTTGAGGTTTTCGAATGAAACTTTTTTCAAATGGTTTCTATGATGTTCTTTTTTTAAAAAATGTGAAACATTTGAATATCGACTTTCAATTGTTTTTGTTATTCAATTTAGACAAGAAAGATGGATACTGCGAAAATTCGAGTGATTTTTGAATACGAGTTCCGACGCGGAACTAACGCGGCAGAAACAGCCCGCAATATCAATGCTGCGTTTGGAGAGGGGTCTACTAATGAACGCACCGTGCGATTTTGGTAGACCGCCCACACAGGTGAATAACGATGAATTAAGAGAGATAGTGGAAGCTGACCCTAGTCAAACTACCCATGAATTAGCGGCATGGTTTAACGTTACCTTACCCACAATATTGACTCACTTGCGTCAAATCAATAAAATAAAAAAATACGAAAAATTAGTGCCTCATAATCACTCGAATTTTCGCAGTATCCATCTTTCTTGTCTAAATTGAATAACAAAAACAATTGAAAGTCGATATTCAAATGTTTCACATTTTTTAAAAAAAGAACATCTTAGAAACCATTTGAAAAAAGTTTCATTCGAAAACCTCAAACCATGAAGATTCTATGTTAATTCAAAGAACCTATTGCAATAAAACGGCAATTTCATACTTTAACCCCTAATATTTTTACGATCTTTACTTTTAAGAAAATGTTTACGACCTTTAGCCGTATGTACTTTCAATGATTTAATTTATTTTTAAGAAAAAAATCTCTTGGATTAAAACATTTTGTCTATGTTCTATCAGTAGTAATCTAACTTCACATAGAAGGAAAAAGTCCTGATCAAAGCGGCATTCAAACCTATGCATATTATACAAAAAACAGCGCCAGCACCTTGTAGACCAGTTTGTTTGACCTAACTTTATATCTTAAACCATAACAGATAGACCTTCGAAATTTTCGCAAAATATGTATAAATCACAAATACAGAATAAGAAGGTCGCAATTAGTATGATAGTGCTCTCTCTATCGTGTATGTATTTTTTTATGAAGCCTATGTTCGTCTTACTGTAGGGCACGGGCCTTCTCTCAGAGAGAGAGAGAGAGAGTATGGGCTTAATCACCACCCGTGCCAAGCGCGGATTGACAATTTCAAGCGCTGAGGTATTTGAACACCTCAGACACCCGGGTTTCCTTACGATGTTTTCCTTCATGGTTAGCGAGTGATATTGCTACAATACTAGGAAACCCGCGGCTGGGTTGGCTCCGCACGTATTGAATTGTCTTTCCTGTGGGCTAGGCCGACTAAGCTGTCAAGATGGTATTACAGGTGCTGGGCAAGAATACTCTATCTAAAAAACCATGTCCCAGGCACTGCAGCGTCCGAGTGTTCCCTTCACCCATATAGTGTGAGTGAAGGTGCCACTGAACGCTGTATAAATCATCTCATTGCATAGATGCAAAGGGTAAAGTTTGCTAGTATAACTTCACAAATTTACGTAGCTTAGAAAACAATGTTATTGTTAAACTATACATACATACAAGGTATGTATGTATGTATATATGTATATTTTAACAATAAATAATAAAAGCCAGTATTTTTTTATATTTATGGTGTAAATAAGGCTCATTTTGTCTTACGTAAGGATCAGCCCTTCTATCACGTAACTGTTCACTCCATCGGGTTACGTAACCTATTTGACGATTCCAAAGTGTCAAAATATGTATGTCCGGAGTACTATGTTAAATTGGAGAACTTCATACAATGGAGGACTTACGTAGTAGCGCCCCAGAAAGTGGTTAAAAATAAATAAACTGAAAGCGTGAATCGCGCTTAAAATTCATGGTGTCTCACTCGAAATAATTTATCAATTATATGTGATCTAATCTGCGGCCATCGTCGCAGCCGTCTTCTGATCACATGATTATTTACATTATTATCTAACATGGGGGGGGAGTGGCTCTGCAATGAAGTTATATTTTTCACATTATGCAGTTAAACAGTTTTTTGTCTGAAAAGTGGCGCACTAGCAACCCTGACAGAAACGTCAATGCGACATTCAGTGCGTTGCGTTCACAAAATATATTTTTTTGGCAGCGTTCTAAACTTTTTTTATACTAATCTTCACATTACATAATTATCTGTGCATCTCACCCTCACTTCACTACCTACTCGATAATGTATGTAACGTCTTAAGCCATCTGAATAAAATCGTATGCGTCGCATAACTCGGTCAAATCTTAACCGATTTCAACAATGCTTTTTTTGTTCGAATATTCACGGATTTTGGTGAAGGTCTGATGAAGACTTTCAGAGATGGAGAACCGAACTCTTCAATGGACAGCAGTAAATAAGGCCTCATGGGGCCCATCCTTTAATATCCTGTGTTCTGTGGTAATATCCGTATGTTTCATAAAATGGCGTAAAGGTAGTCCAAAGTTAATTTGGTGAAGACTTTCGGAGATGGAAATTGAGAACATCAAATTTTAAAGCAACGAATTAAGTAGGGTAAATTATGGTTATAAGGGACTTGTTTATTTTTTTCCCGCTCCCCCACTAAAACTTGAAAAATAAAAATTTTTAAATAAAAAATAAAAACCGACTTCGAAACACTACAGCACTAAAAAGTTTGAAATAATTTAAATAATTGTAGAAGTATAATTTGTAGCCCAGTTTCATGACCAGCACATATATTTGGGCACCGACTCCAAATTATACTTCTACAATACCTACATGTATACATACTTCTAATTATTTAAATTATTTCTAACTTTTTAGTGCTGTAGTGTTTCGAAGTAGGTTTTTATTTTTTATTTAAATGCACACCCCATAATGCGTGCCCAAGGGACACCAATTATTAGGGTGTGCATTATTTCCCGTACGTTATCGGGTCGCGCAATATCGGTACGGACCGATAACGCACGCACGATTTTGTACGACCAATAATTGGCGTCCATGTCGGTGTCCCGTTCACATATGTTTAGCGCATTTTACTTGACATGAAATCCGCTGTTGCGCTTAGGATTCGTTTAGAAATGTATTCCATAATCTAGCTTGTTTTTGACATTCATTCATTCAATTCAAAAAACCGAATGTAATTTCTGAACTTCGAAAAGGGTGACGCACAAAGTAATAAATAATAAATCCCTATTGATGGGTACCTATTCTTCTTCAAGGTGATTGACGGCTTTAGCTCAGCTGGGACTCGAAATGAAAGACGCGTTTTTCAGTATGAGAAACAGATCACTTGTGGGTGCCGGCGTGTCAGCCATTACAACTGATCGCAATCATCATCATCATTATCATCAGCCATTTGACGCACACTGCAGGACGTAGGCCTCTATCGTGGTTTTCAAAACCATGAAGGGTTTTGTCATAATCGCCATGCTTGGCAGGCGGGTTGGCGATCGCAGTATATGGCTGGAATCTCAGGAAGACGCTGCTGCCCGTCTTCTGGTAATTTATTTCCTTAGTCGCCTTCTACGACATCCACGGAAGGAAATGGAGTGACGCTATTCTTAATCCGGCGCCACACTGATCGCAATGCCTAAATTAAAATGCCCGAAACCAAGTTTCGTTGCCTACGCCTTCATCCCGGCGCCGCCATCCTTTCTGTAGCCGGTTCCCGTGCCGAATCTATCAATGGAGAGATAAGCCAGGTTCATGAACCTACATGTAGCAGCGGCTGAGTTGTCTGTGAAGTTTCGAACGTGAACAATATAAGGATAGTTTCTCGTGCCGTAATTCTTCACCAGTCTGTCACGAGCGCTCTGGTTGATGCCTGTCATACTTTCTTATTCATTAATTCTGCTAATGAACTCGTCCATATCCTTACATACGAGCCAGATAACAATTCATTTGAGTAGCTATTGTATTACTTTGCTCACAAGCTACTCTTCTGATGTTGACGGAAATCAGAAACTTATCTGAAAATAATAATTTAGATTCTCTTTGTTAAGTGTCCAGGTACAATGAGAGCCACTGCCCTATGGTCGAGTTGTGGAGAATAAGGCAGAAAAAAAACGCCAATCTTTTCTCAAATCATACCTATTACATTTAAAACATAAATTGGCATGAGTACAAGATCCCATCATGAGTGCAATCAACAACTTGCAATGCCAAAACATTAGTTACCTACTATTACTACTACATTTGTAAAGAAACCATGGTAATAGTATTTTATACCCTAAGAAAGAAACTAGACTATTCAATAAAGTACAGTGTAATTTAACTACCCTAGAATAACACAGAGTTTTTCTTTCAACCATTTAGGTACTGATCCATGGAGGTGAGAGCTTACTGGTCAGGCATGAAGCCGAGTATAGATTAGCTTAGATTTCGTCTGAAATTTTGTAAGTTTATAAGATATTTTAACCTAAACATAAAAGTAGTGTACGGTCAGAACAACTTCATCCGCATCGCTTTTAACTTGTAAAGCCTACTTAGCCGTGATAGTTTTCCTTTTAAGTTTATTATTGTGTGCTACTATTTTACATTTTTTCGCGTTTCTAACCCTGTATCCGGGAGATGGGGCGCCCAACTCGAACCAAAATATGAGCTTCAAAGCTAAATATTTAATTTTCGAAAACGAATCCCTAAATCGAAAAGTTGTTTTCCCACATTTCCATTGTATGTGAGTGTGTGTAGCCTGTGTAGGCGAGAAATTAAGATTAATTACATTGGGCATTTTTTACGATAGCTTTCATGCATGTAAATGTATTTAAAGGTTTTTTGAGACTGTACCGTTGTGCCAGCACGTCACCGGCACCGCATTTTGATCACAGATTGTTATATGGATAATCCTTTACGGAACGCTCTCGTTCAAGATGGACCACCACGAGCCTTAGCAGTCACACGAACGTTAGTCTGAGAACTTGTCTCCAATCATAATCCGATTGATATTGTTTGTCTTACGCTTACTTATCTCTCAGCTTACGTATAAAAATACTAACTTTAAAATACCTAGGTAATCTGCTGCGTAAACAGAAACATGTCTGACAATTATTTTATATTTATTTTGAACGCAGCTTTGAAAATAAGTAAATCAAAATAGCTTCTGTAAACGACGCACCATTCTGTCAAGTGATTTTCTTGTCTATGGTTGGACACGGATTATTGCCCCGTACCAATAGTGTACAGCCAATAATCCGTGTACATTATCGGGGTGTGCGTTATTGCCTCCCTCAATTACGACAGCTCTCCGTCAATGAAATTAAGATAAGAAAAATGTTGCAGTACAATGTGGAGATAGCACACACTTTTTCAATTTTCCAGCTGACCTTCGAGCCACAGCTAAGTCAGACCTTGATAAGGCATGGAAAACCGAGTGGGCTTCATACCGTCAAGCTAAATCAACCCAATATGGGAATATTCGACTTCATACCGGCACGCCCATGGTTTTTCCAATTTCGAGATGCTAACAGGAGAGTCACCTCGACAATATGTCGCCTCCGCTTGGGGCATGCTTCAACCCGTCTTTTTGGCACAAATCCGGGTCAGGGACCATTCCTTGTGCGAATGCGGTCTGAGCGAGGAAACTGCAGATCACATCTTTTTCGAATGTACAAAATACAATTCCTCATTGTACGGTTATCTTCTAAAGGGAACATCCAAGCTTGCATTATCATTCACAGAGGTAGTACTTTTTCGTAACTCAGACGTTGGCAGAATGTTATAGAAAAATTTTATAGTAGGTGTTTTACTGCCTCAAATATTATTTGTCATTGTTATGAGCTTTTACGCCGGCCCTAGAACTTGACTTATGTGCTTTAGCCCGCCGAACATAGAATTAATCAATTTGGAAACCTAATAATATAATAATTACCTTTTCCCGTTCAGTTGTGGCCGACAGAAGGCGCCACTATCGTGCTGATAGCCATGGGGCTCCATCATGTTCAATGGCGTCACCAATAAAAAATATATATCATCTCATACAAATCAATTTCGCAAAAAATGGATTACAAATATCTCAATCATGTTGATGATGAATCATCTTCTTCATGATTTCATTGATGATTTTTGGGAAACGGAGAACACAGTTTTAAGGACGGAACTACGTATTGATGACAAAAACGGCCGTTCATGGCGGAAGTATTATCCAGTCCTACATTTTGGCCTTAGGTTCTAACACAATTAACAAAATAATTACCTAATTGATATGATATGTTAATGTATGATAATAATATGATAGAGATTTGTAAACCACTTTTGGCAAAAACTTAGGCCCTTTGCATCTACGTAATGAGATGATTTATACAGCGTCCAGTGGCACCTTCACTCACACTAGATGGTAGTGATTATATTCTCTGTGCTAGATGGGTTAATGTAGCACTCGGACGCTGCAGTGCCTGAGTGAGACATTGTGTTTTATAGATGGAGTAGGCTTGCCCAGCACCTTGGCAAAAGTCGTAGAATACCTAGGTATATAATATTGTTCCGTACAGCGATCCCTATGGAGATTTTTCAACATCAACACTATAAAGATATGGCGGTCGATAGGGAATTATTTAAGTGACTGTTCAGTATCCTTCACCGTAAATCTTAATAATGGCTGGTTTACATTTGCTATTTTTTTATACTTTTTTAGCACGCTTTTTTAGACCATACTAAAAAAGCATGCATTTAGCAAATGTAAATACGCTTTCCTTTTTAGCAGGCAAACAAATCTGACTGATGGTCAGATTTTTTATCCATGATCTGTGCTTTAAAAAAAAAGCAACAAAAATGGCGTCACAAGTAAAATGGACACGCGATTTAACAATTAAACTAATAAACGAATATGAAAAACATGAGTGCCTGTGGGATTCCTACAGTGAAAGCTACAAAAACAAAATTCTAAGAGACAATGCGCATGCAGAAATTGAAAAAACTTTAATCTTTTAAGTATCCTGTTTTTCAGGCGTTCAGCCAATAACTGTGATATTATTTCAACAGCTTGCAAAATTATTAGAGATTCCATATTTTCGTCTTGCAATGCGAGTGCTTTCTTCGCATTTTCTATCTAGGCTGGTTTACATTTGCTAAATTTCCGTGCTATTTAAGCATTGATTTTTAAGCATGCTAAATAAAAGAGTGCTAAAAAAAGACGCCGATTTACATTTGCTATTCTTTTTTATCATAAAAGATAGAAAATGCGAAGAAAGCAATCGCATTGCAAGACGAAAATATGGAATCTCTAATAATTTTGCAAGCTGTTGAAATAATATCACAGTTATTGGCTGAACGCCTGAAAAACAGGATACTTAAAAGATTAAAGTTTTTTCAATTTCTGCATACGCATTGTCTCTTAGAATTTTGTTTTTGTAGCTTTCACTGTAGGAATCCCACAGGCACTCATGTTTTTCATATTCGTTTATTAGTTTAATTGTTAAAACGCGTGTCCATTTTACTTGTGACGCCATTTTTGTTGCTTTTTTTTTTAAAGCACAGATCATGGATAAAAAATCTGACCATCAGTCAGATTTTTTTGCCTGCTAAAAAGGAAAGCGTATTTACATTTGCTAAATGCATGCTTTTTTAGTATGGTCTAAAAAAGCGTGCTAAAAAAGTATAAAAAAATAGCAAATGTAAATCGGCGTCTTTTTTTAGCACTCTTTTATTTAGCATGCTTAAAAATCAATGCTTAAATAGCACGGAAATTTAGCAAATGTAAACCAGCCTTCAGAGAAATTAAATCAAGCAAACTAAATAAACACTCATATACAGGGTGTCCCAAAAATCAACGTCAAGCCGAAAATGGTTGATAGGCCAGGTGGTGAGAGTTATCAGAAAAATAATAAAAAAAATCTAAGTTAAGTACTTTTCAAATTATTGACATAAATGTTTTTTTTTGAGAAAATTGACAACTTGTGATGATCTTTTAAGTACTGTGACTACAAATCTTTACTTTTCATAAAAAAAAAATTTGTGGTGTAATCCTCAATAACCCTTCTGTTAACTACAGTCTAAAATTAAAACACATCTGCCTCAGTTTTAAAGAAAATATCACTTTTTTGCCCCACCATGTAGTAAAAATTATTACATCGCCCAACTTTAACTGACTGTACTGAAAAAAAAATGTACTAGGCTATTTCGGCAAGTGACTTTAAAAGTTGGCGTATTTAGTCAGGATTCCAAAAAGGTATAATACTAGCTAGATTATTTATTAAATAAGAAAAAAAAAAACATTTTTCGAAAGAAACCCGTTATTAAGCTAATTCTTTTTACTCAGAAAAAATGCTTTTATTGCACGTTAGGCTTTCTCTAAGTCCCTAATTTTCAGGTAAAAGTTTGAGTGAGATGGATAGTGACCTTTTTAGTCAAGTGTGAGCGAGACAGATAGATACGCCACTTTTACCAAGATGAGTGAGACGGATAGATACGCCACTTAGGCCAGTGTGAGTGAAACGGATAGTGACGCCATCTTGGCCAAATAGTGACCCACAGGCAGACCTTTAAAACGTTATAAAATATAGCGCTATTAAATGTTATGTAACGTTTAAATCATTTCGTTCTGTTATTTTAGCGCTATTATATCGTTATGATAACAAAACTCTACGAGAAACATAACGAAATCATAACTAAATCATTAACAGTGTAATAACGTTATTAATAAAGTTATTGCGCTGTTGCCGCTCCGCTCTACCGGGAGGGCGTGGCGTGGCGGACGAACGTGTCCGGCGGCGTTGCCGCACTGAACGTGGCGGGGAATCGCCCGGAGCAAGCAACGAAAGTACTTACAGACAATAATACTCGTAAATAACACAAACAAGTTCGCGCGTTCCTCTCTATCCAAGCGCACAGTGTATTATGGGAGCCATGTTTCGGACGTCTGCAGGCTTATTACAAAAACTGATACAAATCATCATTTAAATTGTTAGAGTAGAACTCCCGTGCAGCAACAGTTAAGGAAAAAATAAAGTTAATTTACCAAATTTTAGGTACTTACAGCTAAGAAAATTTCTGCACTGAGAACAAAACGAAATACTATTTAATTGCTTAGGCAGGTTGAAAGCACTTTAATGATTCACCTTTCAGAGCTTTAACGAATCGCGCAACTTGCTTAGAACAAGAGATATTAATTTAATTTAATTTTTGGTTATCATTTATTTTCTAAGTAACTCCACCAAAGTGGGAAAAGTTATATAGATGAAAATTAAGATCTTTTATTACTGTATCCACTATAAAAAACCCAAATACCATTCTCGTGGAGTCTAGATACTATAGCCTTTTTTAGTTATATCCGGATTTTTTGTCGTCAGGGTTGTCAGTCTTGCTTTCGAATAATAAAATTATCCGGGTATGTTTTTTTACGAAGGTTATTATAGATAGAGTTACAAAATGAAACTGAATTACATAGTATAAATGGCGGTCTTATTGCTAAAAATTTCTACAAAGCAAGCTTTCGAAGGAGAGAAATTATAGTCAAAGGGTGATCTTTGAGATCAAAATGGGTGCCAAGTTTTTCTCCAAATGCCATATTATAAACTCAAGCGATCTTTGCTCCTTAGCGCCCTCGCCCACGGCGACTTTTTGTAGCGATGCAGTAGCGATGCTGTCGCGTGTTCGCATCGATACAGTCGCGTTGCGATCGCTAGCTGTGTGTCCTCGCCCACTGTAAACACGATTCAGTCGCGATGCAAACGCGATACCGTCGCGCTTCTGTCGCGATGCAAATGCGATTCAGTAACGGTACAAAAATGCTTGCGATCGCTACAGTTGCAAGATAGACTCCGTTAGACCGATGGACAACAGCACTCTCGATCTGTCTGTGTTGCACTACTCACGCGTCACCCTTCCTCCGTTCTCCTCCCGATGTCGTCCAACACGGATATGCGTTTGCATCGATACAGTCGCGATGCTGTACCGCATTAGTAGCGCATCGGCATCGCTTCTGTAGCGCGTTGGAAATGCGACTAAAGCGCGTTCGTAGCGATGCAGTTGCGTAAACGCGCGACAGCATCACTACAAAAAGTCGCCGTGGGCGAGGGGCCTTAAACATCAAGTTTCAACAAAATTTAATTTAACCGTCTTAGAATCTTACAAACAACTGAAAAACTCGCCAATTTATATTTAGAAGCAAAGATCGCTTGAAGATTTGTAATAATCATTTGGCATTTTGAGAAAAAACTTGACACTCATTTTCTTCAGCCTACGACTTTTACATTTATGTTTCTGATGAGATATAATATACTGAAATCAATGTAAATTCATTCCAGTGATTTGTTATGTGTGGCATGGGAATGGGTCTACCCTCTTAAGGTATTTTCCTAAAACCCCATGTCGATACATATAGCGTTGAGGAACGGTGGTGCGGGTGAGGGTTAAGATGTGGAGAATGACTCAGAAGTCAGAACAAAAGCGGCTCATTGATGCTAGAAAAAAAGAAATTAAAAATCAAGTAAGGGTAAAATTGGGTTTACTAGTAGATGTTGTTCGTCCTAATTCTGGCACGACTAATGACGGAAACACCACGCGAATTATCTGACAAAAACCGACAAACTTTTTCCGAAATTTTGGATCTCGAAAAATGGCTGCTTGATGACTTGTTATTTTAAGTGTTTTATCTAGTGGCTTACCAATAGATTATCAAAAATTTGGCGAGTTTTGTAAACAAGAACAGGCCTCGGAATCAAGAAACAAATACAGTAGAACGTCGATTATCCGAACGTCGGTCATCCGAACGACCGCTTAACCGAACTAGCTACCAACCTCAAGGTCCGTTTCTCCCCACTACTTGTGCCAACACAGAGGTTCAACAATGGATGAATGTCAACGATTGAGATAATCTGGGATAGTGAAATGGTAGACCTCGTGACTGATGCCTCTAGTAATTGATGAACTAGTGAGGCAGATCATGAAGAAGAAAACATTCGAAGCATTTGCATGCTTAGAGATACTCAAAAAGTGCGTGACCTTGCTGCGCTAGGTTTTTTGTATAAGCGGGTGAGCTTGCTTTGACCACCGAAGATTAAAGATTTTTTCAGACGTTGATTGTACCTATTATATTATTAAAAATAGGTTTTCTTGGTAAATAGGTAAATTATATTCTTTTTGTTGCACTAACCCGTGCTGAGGACAATTTTAAAAACAGAAGCCTTTTTTTTCTACTTTGTACGTAATGCAGAGAGGTTTGTACAGAGGCTCGAAATTTCGCCGATGCTTGTACTTGCCCACTAGCTCAGTTGGGAGAGCGCTGGCACGGTTAGCCAGAGGTCGCGGGTTCAAGTCCCAGCATGGGTGGAATTTTTAGCCTCTAAATAGGTTTTTAAAGTAGGCAAATAAAAGAACATAGTTCGATTATCCGAATAAATCGGTTTTCCGAACACCCATGTCCCCCAATTAGTTCGGATAATCGACGTTCTACTGTATTGGAATGGAAGGAAGTGATCGCGAGCATCATTATAGAAAAATGGATCGCTTAAAAACAGTGACAAATCTGTTTCATAGGGCTTTGGAATCTTCAGATCGTTTGATCTCAAATGGACGGCTAACCAAAAGACAAAATAAACAGTTGAAGATACCATTACCTGCAGCCGCAATAAAATTATTAAAATCTGTAGCTGTCCCAGATTTTAACCAAGATAATCCACCGAGATAGAAAACTTTGATTTTACAGTATCTTCAGTACTCCGCGTAGAAGACGATTGAAGAAGAAGAGAAGATTGCATTATTTTGGTTTAACTAATAATATGGTTGCTAACATCTTGCATTTCTAGTACGTCAACTTTTCTATATAACTCATGGTATCAAGATGAAGCTTTATAACACTAAGTATGTACTTATTTTTTTCCAAATTGTATTCATATTATATTTTTTTGGGTGGTTGGCGTGGTATGTAACCCTTGGTACGCGAGTCCGACTCGCACTTGACCGGTATTTCTACATCCGGATATCCGGATATTTGTGACAACCCTTATAAGAAACAAATAATTTACTATTACTCATAGACTCCACGAAAGTGGGATGTGGGTTTTTTATAATGGATAGAATAATAAGAGATCTAAATTTTCATCTATATAACTTTTCCCACTTTGGTGGAATAATTGAGAAAATAAATTAAAACTAAAAATTTTCAAATAATTATATCTATGGTTCTAAGCAATTTGCGACTATCGTTAATACTGTGAAAGTTAAAGCTTTTAAGGTAGGTACTTATAAGCGTAGATTTTTTTTTTTACTTTAACCGGATAAATTTTTCAGAAAGAGCCACGAAGATTAGTGGCATAGTCTCAGTGGCGCCCTCTATATTTTTTTCAATGTCGTGGAGCACGATGAAACCTAGCTAGATCGATAGAGGACAAAAAAGTAAACAAGAAATTATTAAAGTCACCATGTCCTAAAGTGGCACGTTTAGGAGTTATTGAGCTTTGAAGTTTGTATGGAATTTCCACTAACTGAGTTTCATCACTGAATTTGTCACTTGATATGAGTTTTCTCGGGGATTCAAACCTACTTTGATGTTTTTTAAAGTCTGGGTAGCTATGTCTAGTAGGTACCTACCTACTTATATACATATATACATGAAATTATAGTATTATTCATGCATCCAATTCGTTCAATTCGATTAAAATTCAAAACATGTCAATATAAAACCTACAGTTTAATTAATATAGATAGGTTTAGGTGGTAGGTTAGGTTAGGTAGGCCTATAAATAATGTAGATAGGTACATATCGCTAGAAACTTAAACCGCTGCTGTGTGTAAAACCATGTTCAACCATGTTTTTAACATAAATACGTAGTAGGTAGGCAATATCCAATAATTAGGTAGGTACCTTCATCTTCAGTTGGGCAAAGAAAGAACCCTGAAGTGACGTTGTCAAGATTGATTTATATTTGGAAAGTAAGTACCTTATTTGTTTCGTTTTCTTTTCATTTTCCAAAATTCAATCAAAGCATTTTGGTGACTTAGTAACTGGTTTATTGTTTGAAAAATGGCAGATTTATCTCGACAATGTTTTTTTTGTAATCGAAGTCTCGTAAGTGGACCTCGCCGAAATGGACATGTGCGAATTTGTTCAAATCTGCTTACAGAAGAGTATTTAACTGCCCATCAAAGTGTAGTTATTTTCTATCAAGAAAATAACTGCAATCGCCAGGTTAGTTTAGTATTAGCAATGTTTAATTTTTAGTCAATTATAAGGTACAGACAACGGTATAAACTTGAAGAACGAGTGCAAAGGTGAAAGTGATCAGCTCAACGTGCTCTTGACTGTACATACACCAGCCCCCCGAGACAAAATGAAAACGCTTGCTAGCGTAGTAATGGTCAAAAAATTGTTTCAAAATTGTGATCTATTTTATTAACATCCTTCTTTTTAACCCAATATAAACTATTTTTATGTCTTTGTAGATGACTTCGGGAGATAGAATTTGCAGACCATGTTTAACACGTGCTGATCGGTTCTACGAATCGTACATAAGAGCTCAAGAACGAGAAGAAGCTGCAATCCACGAAGTGATAGTACCGATCGTGAATATTGAACCAGAAGAACAACCGCAATATGATCCTCTACGGCTTACACCTGAAATAGAAGATGTACATCAGCTTGATCCAAACGAGGTACCCGGTCTTATAGTTGATGACAACCCTGAGGAAGAAAACCCTGAAGTGCTGCAAATCCCTGGAGCACAGGAAGACCTGGAAAACCCTGAAGTACTCGTCAACGCCGAAGTACCAACAATGGAAGTAGCCGGTTTCAAACGAGTTTCGCATAATTCAACTTACTGTATTATAGCAGGTTGCACTAGTATAAGACAGAATTTAAAACGGATTCATCAAACTATAAGATCTCATATACTTACCAATCAAAATCTTTACATACCACGCGGAGATAGAGTTTGTACTGAGCATTTACAGTCAGGTCTCCTGTGGAACGATAATTTTGAGACATTGTGTCGTGCAACCCACTTAACTTTCAACTCTGCACAGGTAAGTGATTTGGTGAATATGCTGAAGAACAAGACTGTATATTTAGATTTTGAAAGATTAGAGACCATCGACGATATCGTCTTCTGTTTTTATATTGGATATAATAAAAATATATTTTCCCTTATTTTAGAGGAAACGAATGAGCTATCCGAACAGTTTAAGAGACCAAAAATCACACGAACGGTTGTCTTCTATATTCAGGATGACCCGACAGCACTTCGGATTCATCATGAATAAAGCAAGACGGTGTTTAGCTAGTCAGTTTGTCCCAAATCATCTGGGTTTTGATCATATCTACAGTTCTGAGCGTGCCACTACATATAGAGAGGGTCTCCGTGACAGGATTTTAAGAGTTCCACAGATAATGTTTAATTCTGAGAGGCGAGAGTTGATAAGTATCTGCGATGGGACTTATTTTTACGTCCAAAAGAGTAGTAACTATCTCTTTCAGAGACGGTCATACAGCTTTCATAAGCACAGAAACCTATTAAAGGTTTTTTTAATCGTAAGTCCCGACGGATACATTATCGAAACTTATGGGCCTTTTGAAGCGAATAAATCCGACGCTTCTATCATTATTGATATACTGAGAGAAAGAGATGACAATCCGTTCCATTATTTTTTTGAACAAAATGATATATTTATAGTAGACAGGGGCTTCCGCGACTCGATGGATGCCTTCGGTGAGGCCGGCTATAAAGCTTATATGCCGCAGACGAAAGAAAGAAACGAACGGCAGCTTTCTACTGAAAAAGCAAACGCTTCAAGAGAAATTACTCATTGTCGCTGGGTAGTAGGACAAGCTAACGGGCGTCTTAAAACACAATTCAAACAATTGCGGGCACAGCATTCCAACATAACCGTGCCTCATCTTTACGATGAGGTCCGGATCACCTGCGCATTAATAAATGCGTTTGGAGAGCGTATAATCGATCATCGCCTCACGGACGACATAGTTAACGAAATTATACTAAGACAAAACTCGCCGAACCTTCTGGGCAACTTCGTCATCGATCATAATTTGAATCTGCGCAGAGCTGCTTTTCAAGCAATAGACGCAGACAATATCGGTTTCGATGATTTTCCTATACTTTCATTTGATGGGCTTTTACTCATTTCACTGGGCCCGTACCAAATCAAGCAAGCAAAAAGCTATTACGCGGTGCATAGAAAAATCAACGGAACCTTCAGGATTGAAGTATACGCAGACCTGGTTACTGACCTCGTTACCGATCTCGCACAGTATGGACTTGTAGTTGGTGAACCGTGGATAGCAAGGGCCCGTATACAACCCCGGCACCACAATAACAGGGTTTATTTCGTTTATGTACTGCTTGATAACTTGTTGACAGGCAGGAACAGAATAGTCGGTTATTATTGTAACTGTCTGGTGGGCAAACGCACACTTGCCTGTTGCTCCCATGAAATGTGTGTCATCTGGTACATGGCATGGGCTCGACACCAAGATGGTCCGATCTCATCTCCAGCGGAGTTTTTGGACGATGTTATTTTTACTGATGATGATGAATGATGATTTTACTGATGACTTTATGGGACCTCAGGATGCCGATGTTTTTCAGGGGTCTGTTTTATAGGCGGCTATTCAATGATTCCCTTCATTTGGGTATGTTATTGGGTATGAAGATGAAATAATAGTCGCAGACAGATACCTGCAGCGATAAAATCCAATCTTTTAGAGTCTCTTGTTGAGCAAATGAATGCATGACAAATTCAACGCAACCAAAACACAGGCGTATTTTTTTATTTATTTTTTGTTATACAATTTCGTTAACTATGTCGTCCTTGAGGCGATGATCGATTATACTTCTTGGCCTCTGATTGAGCTGTTTCGCAGCCTGTAAAGATCAATTCCCCGATATTTTTATTTCCCTGTATTTTAGTTCCAATCGCGTTATTCCCCGATTCTTTTTTTTCCCTGTCGTTTTTTGGACAGCTGCTTAATTACCGAATCGCTTTAGTTTCTAGCCCTTTTATTCACTAGACGCATCTTTACCCGTTCGTTTTTTGGCTAATCGACTGAGTTCCATACATTTCTTTACCCGTAGCTCAAGACCCCAATTTTCTTCTCAAGGCATAATAAGTGGAGGGCCATATATCATGAACAAGATCCTAGCAAATGTCACTCTGACAGGTGCCAGTTTGACATTTGTCAGTTTCCAGATGTCAGTTTGACACCTGGACAGTTTGATAAAACACCGGAAACCCATCGTATTTGGGCTCGTCCGATTCATCTCGATAAGATCTTTATAGTCAGGGTCTTATGATGGAAATGATGACCTGACGATGGAGCTGTTAGGTGGTCAATGGAACTCTGTGATAAAACACCGGAAACCCATCGTATTTTGGCTCGTTAGATTCGTCTCGATAAGATCTCGATATCTATATCTGATCGCCTTTGAATTCTTGTCATGGAGTTGAGTTTTGGTGCTGCCGACTCGGCAGCACCAAAACGGCCCAAACCACAGTTATGAAGCTGGGCATCCTTAACAACGTTATGCGATATTTCAAACTGTACGACCACTATGTAGCATTGCAGCCACCTTTGGGGTGGGCTAGCTAAGTAACTCTCTATCTCTTCAAACAGCTCAGAAAATCCTATGTGACTCTCGGACAGAATGACATCTTACAGGGACCCGTTGTTTACTTCGGTAACGGAACCTGACAAGAAGTTCTAGCTTCGCTCCAAATTCTCTGGTGATTGCTTTAGTTTTGAATGGTGTACAACACACGCTTGTGATCTTAATTCAAGCTAGCTAAAACAAAATAAGCTTGCACGTGGACACATCCAAGTTCCTTGACGGTCTGTTCTGCTTTTTGCCTAATTGTATATTGTAATTAGTCTAGCAGCTAAGTGTAATTTGTAATTAAAATAAAGAAATATCTTGTGAATTTTCCTTTAAATACACTATTTTATTTATTTACCTGATAGGATTGATGAAAAGCAGATTTATAACTCTGGTAAAAGCTCCCGTAATACCCTCGCATTGTAAGCATCCTCGCTACGCTCGGGTGCCTTAATATACGGTATCTATAATAAACTGGGTGTTTTTTCTACGGCTTATTTAGCAATTTAGTCAAGAATCGGCAACGAGTCACAGGTGCCAAGCATATAGTCCAGTATTTAGTGAAAAATGATTCAAAAGTTAAGTTTTATAGAAATCTCATACAAACTTCAAAGCTCAATAACTCCTAAACGTGCCACTTTAGGACATGGTGACCTTAATAATTTCTTGTTTACTTTTTTGTCCTCTATCGATCTAGCTAGGTTTCATCATGCTCCACGATATTGAAAAAAATATAGAGGGCGCCACTATGAACTATGCCAGGCCCCATACAAAAATCTTCGTTGCTCTTTCAACAATGTTTTTTCTTTAACTAGGCTCATTTGACCCACGGGAGTTCTACTCTAGTGTTTGTTATGATGATTTGTATCAGTTTTTGTAATAAGCCTGCAGACGTCCGAAAAATGGCTCCCATAATACACTGTGAAGCGTTACCAGCTAAACTTTTGTATTGAAAAAGTGTAAGTAGTTCGTATAAATTATATAATAGTGTAAATACATCGTTCCTTTGGTTTACATGTTTATACCTATTTGATTCTGCGCAAAAGACGTGTCGGTGTAAATAACCTCTAACCTACTTGGCAATACTTGAAGAATGGGAAGAAAAAGGAATAATGCTGTATTCAGGCATGTGGAATTGCTGGAATGTGGCAAAAAATCAAAGTGTAAGGTGGAGAATAAATTGTGGAAAGATTTTACATGTAAATTCTTCGTATTTATTTCATATAATACGATGTTCTAAATTCAATTTACTTTATCCTCTAGCGGATAAAAACGTCTTTTGCACTTGGATATCGAATAGCAAAAATACTCTTTCCGAGATTGGGGGATGAAGAAAAATTACTTAACCAATTTCTAAGTAGTTTAAGATTTTTCTGTTGGAGGAAAACTGGAATGATCTTTGTATATTACCCGCTCGTGCACCCAGATCCACAAGGGAGGGAGGGATACTCACATAACCACGCGCGATGCGTGAAAAAGATAGACTATAATGATGGCGGAATGTGTGTGAAAGAGATGCCATATAACGTTATGTTAAGTTACGTTAACGCTATTATAGCGCTATTTATAAAGTTAAGTCGGGCATAGCGCTATTCGACCAATATACAAGTATCGCAACGGTTTATGAGCGCTGTCCTTGAATGCGCGGTGGCTATTTTGTGTCTTTTCTCGCGATTTTGAACTTTGTGCGTAAGCAATAACTTGCGCGAACATCTTCGCCACTTTTGGCGAGCGCTCATAATTCGTTGCGCGACCTGTAATAACGTTATACCCCGTATAACGTTTTGAAATTATAACGTTTTAGGAAGCTTTTCATAGCGCTATGACGCATAGCGTTAGGAGCATAATAACGGTATTTCAAGGTCTGCCCACAGGCACAATAATAATATGTTACTGCAGCAGTACGTTACGCTCCTTCGTTTACTGCGCATCTTTCTGTATTCGTGTTGATTTCGTGCTTACAACTTACGGCTTTGTGTATTGGACTCGATTGCCTTGTGAATTGGATTTGTTATCTGACCGTTTCTGACGACTCTGGCTTTCTTCTGGACTATACTGGTCACGTGATTGTAAAGTGTGACTACCACCATGCCATCTCGGTACACTGTTGAAGAGTATGCAAACATGCACCTCATTTATGGGGAATGCAGATGCAATGCAAGTGCTGCAGCTAGACTTTATCGAGAGAGATATCCAAACGCTGAGCGTTATCCGGATCATCGAGTGTTTGTGAATGTTCACCGGTCACTCTTAGAGGGTCGATTTCCAAATCAAATGGCTAGTGAGGGAAGACCCCTCATACCCTACGAGAACACAGTTCTACAAGAAGTCGCACAAGATCGAAGTACCTCAGTACGTGAAATTCAATTGAGGACAGGAGTGTCTAAAAGTACCGTTCACCGAATTTTAAAGAAAAACGAGCTCCACCCGTACCACGTACAACGAGTACAATGTCTTTTACCTCGTGATTACCCTGAAAGAGTTACATTTTGTCAAACGATGTTGCAAAAGCACAGGGAAGATCCGCGATTCTTGGACAAAATAATATGGTCCGATGAATCAACGTTCAAAAAGGATGGTTACATCATTACATGAACCTCCACAATTTACATGAGTGGCATGTGGAAAATCCACATTTGATGCGAGAAGACAGATCGCAGTATCGCTTTAAAGTGAACATGTGGACCGGCATTGTAAATGGGAAAATTGTTTCATGTATAATAGACATTTGTTATGTTTTGAGTATTGTGCCGTTAAATAAAAGTTTTTATCTATCTATCTATCTTTCTTTAAAAAAAACTGTGATACCGGTGACTAATTAATTTATTAGCAAAATTCATATCATATAACCTATTTGGTCAAAAATGGGACCCCTAAAATTAAAATATACAAATCGTTAACTAAGCTTTAGTTACAACATAAACATCAGCTACAGCTTTTAGCTCTAGTAGCGATCAATCGATAGATTAGCTTACTCGCAGTTGACATTTGACAGTTTTTCCGTACAACTTAAGCATTATGTTTACTGTGGGTAGGCTGACCTATCAACAGATCGAGTATAGGAAAATTTCTTAAATCGAGTTTGATACAGCTATAATAATATTATTATTATTCGTCTCATTTCATTCTTACTCGTCACATGGTGCTATCGGACGCTTTCACATATGACGAGAACTGCAAGACATTTTTTTCATATAACGGCTGGCCAAGGCCGCAATCAATAAATCGGCTCATCCATACGCGTCCACCGCTGAACATAGGCTTCCCCCAAGGCACGCCACTTCTTTCTGTCCTCGGCCATTCTCATCCAGCCGCTGGCAGCGATCTGTCTCAGAGCGTCGGTCCAGCGAGCTGGTAGACGCCCTAGCGCCGCGTTTGCAGGTTTGTGGTCTCCACTCGAGAACCTTTGCACCCCATAGACCATCGGTTCTTCGGCACACGTGACCAGCCCACTGCCACTTCAGCTTGCTAATCTTATAGGATATTTCAGTCGCCGAGGTGTTGCGACGTTACGTTTAACGTTCAGCGTGAAACCATCCTTCACAGGTTTAGAACCGAGCTCGAAATAAATGTCAAGTGCTCAGTGAATGAGAATAAACGAGAAACAAATAATAACTTCATGTCCGAAGAAAAAAGTTGATGTACGTTAAAATAAGTACGCACAAGAATGGAACAAAATTAGAATAGAAATTCATTATTATGCATAATGTATGGGCAAAAACAGTGACGCCTAAAGGTACTCATTGACATATTTTAAAGCTGGCGCCAGACACAGCTTCACAGATCAGGAGATTTTCATACAAATTATGTTGTGTTGTCTAACCAGATTCATGTCAGTGGTTCAAACTTTGAACACATGCTCATTTACTAGTGCCAAAACATCGCGAATTAGTAGGTATTTGCGTATTTGAAACTATGCCTGGCGCCGGCATAACATGAACTAAAGGAAATATAACTTAGAAAGCTAGTTTAAAACATAATGACGCATGTTTCAGCAAATCGGACCGCTCTCCCCATATAGGTACATTTTTATATTACACATCCAATATATAATCCAATAAATAAATGTTTTTTATACTGGACAGGCTAATGCATCCGTCTACACCTTTGAATTGTGACCCTCGCTCTAAAACTTTCGCTGCTGACAAAAAGTGAGCCGATCCTCTGTTGCGTGTCTCAATCCATATTTTTTCTTGTGATGTGTTGTGCAGTTACAATATCTTTCTTGTTCAATTTATGTATAACTAACTTTATTTTGGCAGTGAACCAGTGACTTGGAAACGAACAAACTTATTTTTTGCAATGTCATCCAAGACTCGCGTAGCATGCTAGACACTATTCGCTAAATTCAGTCGCAGCGAGCAGTACACTGGGCCTAGATTATGTTTATCCATTGTACAATGACAATTGCATAAACGTCTCGATTTAATTTCATTGCCGTTAAAACTTAATATAAACCATATTCACAAAATTTCCTAGTCCCAATATGTCTTATTCGCAAAACCTCCTAGACCTTGAGATAATGAGATAAAAACAAACTAGCTAGGCTTACCCCCAGTTTCTCGTACAATAACACGCTGGTAATCTACTGTTAACAACTGTCAACTGACTAAAGTGCATACAAAAAAAAACCACTGACAGCTGTTAACAGTAGATTAACAGCTTGTTAGTGTACGAGAAACCGGGGGTTAGTTTCACATAATTTTTTTACAACGCCTGGCATAGAAACTTTGTTTTGAGTTAAATGTATGAACATTTTGACAGGCCTTCCTTCAATTGGTCTGTACACAGCATTACGTGTCCCGATTTTACGAATAGGACATTCTGCGCTTAAACCAGCAAGTGCCTTCGTTCGTACTCATGGTTGGTCTGAACGCAGCATTACGTGCCCCGATTCACAGCTGTGGACAGTAGCGCGCCTTGGTCCGAGGGTGGATGCTAGGATCAGTCATCGCTGAGTCGGCGCTTTTTCTTCTTCATTTTGTTCATTTTCTTCTCTAGTCTAATGTCCTCGAGATCCTCCATTATACCTGGGGGTAGAGAGATGCGCTGTGAGGTGAACTATTTCTAATTTGCATGGACATTGTTCGACTGACTAGCTCTTGGTACGAATGACAAATAAATCTGGCAGGGATTAGATCCGTTTACAAAATTGAAGCTTATGTGGATCCGAATTGGTTAACAGGATATAAAAAATCCATTTGTGATTAATGCGGTACATAAAAGAATGAATAATAATATATAGAACACGCGCATACGAGTATTTTTAATGAGGAAATTGCCTACCGAAATTATATCATAAATTGCGAAAAATTTTTTAAGCTTCAAACTATTACAATAACGCGAGTACCGTATTAAACTATATTTAATCTCATCCAGCTTTAGTGTACATGTAAACATACCGTCGATAGAAATTGTTAAAATACGGGAAGTAATAATGTCTATCAAGTTGTTCGCTTGTCATTCGTCATTCAGGTCATTCATAGATCTCATTAATATCAATCCCAATTACAAAAAATGTATACACTCAAATCAAAGCTACTTGAAACTAAATATACGTAAGACAGTTCACACAAATAATAATAATAATAAAAAAAAAAAAAACAAATAAACAAAATAAAAACACTTTCCCCTGGAAAGTGACTCACCGATTTTCTTACTGACGAACTCTTCGTGCATTTGGCGGCTGAAACTCGACTCCATGCTGGGATCGTCTTCGTCGTCGACGTCCCGGTACCTGCAAACGGACACCCGACGTTAATAGACTGGAAGGCTATATATAATATTGTTCATATACGATCAGTCCGGCCCGTTATTGCATTCTGAGCCGAAACGCGGACACTGTAGAGGGACGGTGTAGGCTAGTCCACCGAATCAAAGTCGGTCAGCGTCCTATGGATCACATCAGAAATTCACAAAAGGACTAAGGCGCCTATAAGATTGGCACAAGGTCCTGACATTTGCGACAAAATGGCTAACTTTGTCTTCCATTCACCAACGGGATTTCTATTCTGTGAACGTGTCATTATTCAAACGGGACATTTTGCGAAAATTCACCGTTTTACAGTATCGGGACATTTGGCGAAAATCACACCTTTTATAGAAGGAAACTTTTGCAAACGGGAAAAGTAACGAAGTTTTTATAAAAAAATTACCGTTTTACAGACGGGGCGTTTTACGAAAAGCACACCGCTTTACAGAAGGGGAATTGTGCAAACGGGACCTTTTGCGAAAAGCATACCGTTTTGAACATAGAACATTCTGAGATAAGCACACTGCTTTACAGACGGGGCGTTTTGCGAACGGGACATTTTGCGAATACCACACAATTTTACATACGGGACTTTTTGCGAAAAGCATACCGTTTTACAGACGGGAATATTTGTGAAAAGCACACTGTATTACATAAAGGGCGTTTTGCGAACGGGACACTACGAATTCCAAACCGTTTATCACCGCGCGCAGACTTAGCTGGCGAGTTCAGGTTCCGCCGATGTCTGATATAGATCAAATCAGGCCCTCGTCACTCCATACAAAATATATTATGAACGTACTTTGTGCCAACAATGAAACAAATAATATAATCCTGCTAAAACAAAAGGCATTAACTCCGCAGTGAATCACGTAGATGTATCATGATTTAAAATTAAGTCCGGTTATATGGGAAATCTAATGTTGGTAATGTTGGTATTACGTATTTTTTAAATGGCCGGTAATTTTGTTCGTTTGTTGTTTTTGTGTGGCATTATTTTATTTATTTTAACTTTAGCAATAGGTGTAGTGCGTGAAAAGTGATTAAACAAGAAATATGGGAGGAAAAGCATTGAGGAAATGTGAAATTTGTGGCATTAGAAGAGTCAGAAATTAATGTACGTCTGGCATATTCTTAGCCAGATATCCACTGGAGCCAAACAGGTAAAATTAGCAAGTTTATCATAATAAATGTACGCAAATTTTGATATTTATTTAATGCGCTTGGATAAAACAACTGAATTATTTAGAACAATTTACGATTTTGACAAATTTAAATTAACGCCGGTTGTAGTGCGGTACCCATGTGGTAGGTACATTTTTTTATCGATATTTTGGACGATTGATTTCTGCCAGATATTTGTACATGCTGTCTAAAATTGATCACAACTACTTAATTTTAAACGTCGAACACCACACAGCAAGAACAGAAATGATTTATGTTGTTTTATTTTGCTCAAAGCATTCAGTTTTGTTTTATATTTTTAAAAATACATTGTACCGCTTTGTTTTGTATTCTAGATGCCGCTTATGGGTTAAAGCGACGGGCAATGAGGATTTGCATGGTGGAGCTGTAATAGCCACCGTTATATGACGGAGAGAATGATTGCCTTAATTGTAAAAAAATTTATTCGAAGACAATGTCAAATATATAATTTAGATTTCATAAAGGCAGAAGAAATTAACGCGAACGCAAATAAAATTTCGCAAGCTCAAAGTACCTACAGCAAAATAGTAAACAGGTGATACAAACGTTCCTTGACATTATTATTATTAGCAGTACCTATACCATATTTATTTGGGGCTGAGACAAAGTTTGACAAACTTTTCAGTACTCTTTAGACTATTTTCATTGTCGAAAAATGTTATATCGGTTTTTACACTAAGAAATTAGTAAATTAGATTTAATACTTTATAAAAAAAATACGTATACAACATTATCAGACAGTATCATTTTAAAAGTATTAAAAAGTTTCATTTTGTCTCAGCCTCAAATAAATATGGTATAGATAACATATTTTTTGACTTATTGTTTTGTTTGTTGCACACTCCAAAGATCTGAAATTCGACCAAAGTGCAAAGTTTTGATAGCGACGTGACGCATTGGTGACATTAAGTTTTCTACACTTGATGCTAAATAAATGATTTGATTTAAAAAATGCCTTTCTAATTGAATCGTGTGATTTTAAAACGACACATGTCCATTCATTACAACTTTGCAGGAAATAGAAAAAACTGTTTTATTCAAGTACTAATATCTACAACAGCAATATTTTAGCATATTATATTGATTTCTTTATGAATAAACTACAATTTTTTTTTCTAATGTAAGTCAATAGGTAGGTGTAAATAATTTAATAAAAAAAAAATGGGCAAGTGTTATTTTAAAAACACATGTGACTTGTGTTGTTTTAAAATCACACGATTCAATTATGAAAGTAAGCGATAATCCATTCACACCATGTCATACTCGAAATAATTGAGTTGACCTACTGTGTTGGGATTTATCGCCTACTTTAATTTCCAAAGCATGAAATTTTTTTTATCGATATCGATATGTGATAAGTAGTCAATCACTAATGTTTTGCAATTTCATTCTCATGTTGGTATTATACTATTTTTTGTTAGGTTGGTACAAACTACGTTCATAATTTTGAAAACGTGTTGTTAGCAAGTGCCGACTCTTATAACGTAGTGATTACATACTCTTTGGATCAAATCTGACAATATACAGAAACATGTTACTCACTTAGATTTATCGTAGCCGAATATCTCCTTGATGTGTTTGGAATAATCTAGGTCTTCGTCGCGGTCGTCGATGAAATCATCCATTTCAGAGTCGTACTCTGAATCAGACTCCATTCGCCGACCTGGAACATTTGTTTATTATAGTTAGAAGATACTTAATAAATATACACAGTCGACTTTGAATAACGTATTAGTTAGCTAAACGTTGCTCAAAATTCAACAATCAATTTACTAGAAAGTCGCGACTTTTGACGTTGCAGCGCGCTAAAAGGAGCAACTCGGGGCGTCACGCTACCTGCGCAGTTTGATTCTCGATTAGCGCATGAAATCGCCCAACTATGACACATATGTGCCAATTAGGACCATAGGGAAGATTAAAAATCAAAGCAACTTACGTTTCATCATCTGCTTCTTCTTATCCTCCATTTTCCTTCGGACATCCCCCGGGGGGTACTTCGACGCGCCGCCAGACTTGCCTTGCCCGTTCCTCAGGGAACTAACCGCCTTATCAAAATCGAAAGCCTCTATCTTCGGTTTAGCTGGAGGCGCCTGACTCTTCGGCACAGGTTTCTGGTCAGGTCTACCTTTAGGAGGTACACCCTTGCTTGGTTCTGGCAACCTTTTCCCATTCTCCGGTCTTGGCCCGTCAGGCCTGTCTCTCGACTGGAGTTTTGGCACTGGTTTACCCTGTGAGCTGTGTCCGTTCATGGATGATCCACTTTTGTTTGGATAAGGCCTTTTCTCATTTGAGTTTTTATCTATCCTGAACGTGTTTTGACTCTTGAGATCGATGTTCTTTTTGATGTCTTGTTCTTTGCTCGGCTTGGGTCTGTCTCCAGAGCTCTTAGCTCTTGTAGACGATTCTAGTTGCATTTTAGTTTTTTCGAGCTTCTCTCTGTCTTTGTTCAACCTCTGTATGTCCCTTTCGATGCGTTCGCGTTCGGCCTTGAGTTTCTCTAATCTTTCCTGGTCTTGTCTCTCTTTGTCTAATTTATCCTTGTCTACCTTGGGTCTTTCTCTGTCTTTCTGCACTCTTTCTCTGTCTCTGTCGGACACCCTTTCCTTGTCCCTAGGGGAGGGTTTGGGACTGTCGTTTCTTGTTGTTTTCGGACTGTCGTTTCTTGTTGTTTTCGGACTGTCGTTTCTTGTTGTTTTCGGACTGTCGTTTCTCACCTTTGGGCTGTCGTTTCGTGTCGCGGCAGCGTTCCGCTCACTTATTTTCGGTATCCTACCGAATCCAATGGGCTGGTTTCGCTCCTTTTCTGGCGGGCGTTCCTCCTTCTGTTGTTCTCTGGGTGGAACTGGAAAACGTTTGTGAATTTAACAAAAATCCCTGCGTTAACAACCTTTACATATACATTATACAACCTAACCTAACCTACTTGTACAGGGTCAATGAAACTTTGGTGCAAATCACTTAAGTTACAACAAATTACCTCAATTGCCTCATTGATCTAGCGGTAATCCACTCGACTACCAAAACAGACGTTCGATTCCCGCTGGAGCCCGTCTTATTAGAATAGAACAAATTGCCTTTTGGTTTATTAACGTTTTTTCTAGTACCGTCCTTGTCTGGTTGCCATAGCACATGGTAAGATATGATAGGAATATTCTTTATTGTACCAGGAAAAACACAAACATAAAACATTGTGAACAGGACAAGTCATTGTGTTGTGTGTGAGGAAGATGCACCTAACATAGGTTTGTGGAAAACTGCAATTTCCTGTAGAAATACTCACCCTTCCTTCCGCTTCCCTTCGCCTCGGCGTCCAGCCTCTCCTGCCTCCTAAGTCGGCGAGCCATCTCCTCTTCGTACTCTCTCTTCTGTTTCTTGGTCATCAGACGCTCCGGCTCGCCCTCGGATGTTCTAACCACCTTCGAATTGAAACGAATACTTACTTAACATTCTAGTACGAGAACTAGCCTTAAATTAGAAGTGGTTATTGTGCAGACCGCGTTTGATTAAATTAGATTTGAACTCTTTATTGTATACAACAGAAAAACCATCAACAAACAATCAATTTAGCATGACAAAACAATCGAAATAAATTAAATGTCCGATTTCCGTGATATTTTATAAAGGGACCCATTTAAAGACTCTTAAAAAATAATGGAAATTACTTTAAAAAGGTTTAACATAAATTTCCTACTTTAGACTATTATAAAAAACCATCTGACTACAAAATAATTTCCGTCACTCTAAATTAGTTTAATAGCTTTAAAATCCATGGTATCCACTATAAAATATAACTTTCAATCTTTTATTTTTTACTTTTATATGGTGTAACGGTTGTGATCTGTTTTGTACACAAAATAAAATAAAATAAATCTCTTTATAAATAACAAGAGAAAGTGGCCTGAATGACTTGTTTAGTGTGTATCCGTAAGAAATTGATGAAAGACGGTGCGTCAGACCAACTAGCACTAGGCCGTTGTTTTTCTCTTTGTTGTCTATTTTTAGTTGTACATAAATGTTATTGATCCCAATTCACCTTCTTGGCGTCAACTTCTAGAGGCTCAGCCTTCTTCTGTTCCGCCAGTTTGAGCAGCTGGTTGAAGTCCATGGGCGGCGGGGCCGGCTTGCGGAACTTGGGCTTGTCGGGCTTCCTCTCGTGTTGCGGCGCCGGCGGTGGGCTCGGCTCTCTGTTCGAGCCTGTGGGTACGCAATTATAAGATTGGCAAGCTGAATTGGCAGTGGGCTGGTCAAATATGCCGAAGAACCGACGGCCGATGGGGTGCAAAGGTTCTCGAGTGGTGACCATGAACTGTCAAACGCAACGTAGGACCCATAGATTACTATCTATATTACTGAAATAGATGGTTCACTCTTATTTTTTTATTTTTTCGCAGTATCCATCTTTCTTGTCTAAATTGAATAACAAAAACAATTGAAAGTCGATATTCAAATGTTTCACATTTTTTAAAAAAAAGAACATCATAGAAACCATTTGAAAAAAGTTTCATTCGAAAACCTCAAACCATGAAGATTCTATGTCAATTCAAAGAACCTATTGCAATAAAACGGCAATTTCATACTTTAACCCCTAATATATCTATTGTTTGTATATGGATTTGAGAAAGGAATTTTGCGTTGGTTTGGGGATATGGAGCTGCATTTTCTACCAGCGTTGTCAATGGTAATAAAGAACTAATAGACCTCATTTTCATGGTTTTAAATTTAACAAGGTTAAATAAGCCTTTTGGTACTTTGGAAATGCTGTATTAATACTTTTAGATATAAATTCACGGCCTTATTTATAAAAACCACGATATTCCTTAAAAAGCTGATTAATATAGACTGTGGAGGAGATTTTACGAGGAAAAGTCGTAACCACAGGTTAAATAAACAGCCTCTTAGGATTGCTTTAGAGAAATCGTGTTTTTATAAACAAGGCCGTAAGACTTAAATTGACGCAACATAAAACATCAGAAACATAAATTCACTTAAATATCACAATTATCAAATTGACAGCTACACGCTGCACTAAGGGGCTTTTTGGCGATTTGGACGGACGAAATTAGGTTTCCTAAATCTTGACCCAGGTATAAAAAAACGAGTACCGCTTATCGTTGAATAGATGTACAACAATGGACGACCCTTCCCGCCAACCCTATGTTAGCGCTAGCCAAGTAGCATCAGTCGGAACTTATCGTCTCTTTGAGTGCACGTTTAGTTTCTCGGCGTTCTATTTTACCCTTAATTTATTTTAATGGTACTGTATTATGTTTAATAATATTGGATTAGTATTGGATAAATAAAGATATCCAAAGCTGGTTAGAAGAAAAAGATATCTCGTTCCGAGAAAAAATGGTCAAATGACAATTAATGGAGTTGGTATGGCCCGTAAAAGAAAAGTATATGGAATATGTGCGTGACAAAATGGCACAAAACAAAAATATACAAGTGCTTAGATTGCCCCCATATCATTGTGAATTAAATCCGATAGAAATGATATGGGGGCAAGTAAAAGGCCATGTTGCTGCCAAAAATAAAACTTTTAAAATGGCCGAACTAAAGGTCCTGTTAGATGAGATGAGGAAATAAGTAAAATTACTCCAGCAGCATGGCAACGTTGTGTTGAACACGTAATTAAAGAAGAGAAGGAAATGGCCGAATTGGATGGTGTAACGGATAGTGTCATTGATGAATTTATAATTCAAGTCTCCGGAGATACAAATTCATCATCCTCTTCGGCCAGTGACAGTGATGATTAGTGTGAACATATAAATAAAAATATATACAAAGAACTTTGTTTCATTGCAATATTTGCAGTAGGTCCCAATCTCCTCATTTTCATAGTCGCTTCCATAGGTACATAATATAATAAAGTTGAAGAGTTTGTATGTTTTTTTGCTTAAACGTGCTTAATTCTATTAGAGAAATCATGCGGCACGGCTCGCGTGGATGTATGTTACATGTGTGTCATATTTCATTCAAATCGGTTAAGCCTTTCACTATAAAATCATAAACATAAATAAACTTTTTATATTAGTAGGAATAACAATTATTATTTGTATGAAAATGATTTCTAGAAAAGGTTGTTAACATCTGCCTTTTAGGTGTAGACAAGTCGTTGCCTAGCAACGGTTTGTTTATCGCTATTCGTTATCGAATTTGGTATAGGTTAGATTCTATTGTTTTTGTAGCTGTCAAAACGGGCTTATATTTTGACGACTTTAAGTTATGTTATGAACACCATAATAAAATTACCATCATCCCCAGTGGCGGTCTTGCGTCTCCTCTTGTGGGGCACTGGATCGTCGACATGCAGAAGGGCTTGCTTCACCCTCTCCTTAGTGCTGTCCAGGTCTTTCTTACTCTTAGTGCCTAAAATAAAAAATATAAGTAGCTACAAAAACCATAGTGATAAGTAATCAACTCTGATACATTAAACTTCTAATAATAATAGAATCGCGAAAAATGTTCATAAAAGGCTTAGTTATTACATTTAGAAATGAGCCTGAAGCATGAAGACACATTGTCTTCAAATCAAGAACTTGCTTCAAATTGGTACTTTCTGTGAAGTAGTAAAACAGGAATTAACTAATTAGGTAATAATTAGCAAGGCAGATGATTAGAATGGCAATGTGTCATGCATGATGCATACACACCTGATGTCAAAAAGGAATGATGAGAAAGCTGAAGAAAACAGAGTAATAGAGAACACTTATTCTATAAACAGATATTTGTTAAGGTAATACCTACTACAGTTTGACCTACTGACCTGATGTAGGAAACTTAGGCTCATCAGGGACTTTACTGTACTTGTCCATCATTTTCTTATAAATAGCAGCCGCTTCCTGCGACTCGTAACCATAGTCATCTTGGTCAGCCAATTCTCCTTCCCTAGTCACTGCAGTATGCTCTCTGTCAATCGCATCATCCAGGACAGATTTATTGGCCGACTTAAAGACTTTTAGCGACTTTTGAATCTTTCGCATCGCTTTAGGGTCACGCATGGCAAGTAGCTCGTCCCGTTTTCTCAATGCTTCAAGTTTCTTATTCTGTTCCTCTTCCTCTTTCTTCGCCAAGAACTTCTGGATGTTGGAGGAGAGCTTGTCCTTTGACTTTTGCTCCTTCTTGGGTGGGTCGAACCGAGCTTTGTAGTAGACATTCTCCTGGAAAAGTGAAGACTAGGCTCATATAATGCTTTATGCTTTTCTGAATTCAGAGAAAGAATGACACTCAAAATCTTCATTCGCTCTTATGCCACACGCAACAAGAGTAATGAGCTGTGTGGTGCCGGATTAAGAATAGCATCACTCCATTTAATTCCGTGGATGTTGTAGAAGGCGGCTAAGGAAATACATTAACAGGAGATGGGCAGCAGCATCTTCCTTAGATTCCAACCAAATACTGTGATCACCAACCCGCCTGCCAAGTGTGGCAAAACCCTTCATGGTTTGTAAAACCATGAGGGAGGCCTATGTCCTGCAGTGGGCGTCAAATGGCTGATGATGATGATGATGAATAAGCTGTGACTCTTGTTGAATGTGGCTACCGTCACTATAATCAGTATGGTCACAATGATTTGGTCCTACAAATTGGTCTTTACGAACTGCTATGTGTGGTTTGAGAGCCAGTTTCATTAACTTTCTAAGTGTGAAGTCGGCCAAGGAAATAGGTAAGTAAATAAAATTGTCAAGGATCCTTGACAAATGGGCTGAAATTATGGTTTGGACTAACTCTAGCTTGTGAAGATTTTACTTTTAGGTAATTCTGTTTGACTAGCTCATTTGTTGTATTGACCACTGTAGATTATTTATGCGACCAGTGGCCACAACCAATGCATAAGGCATAAGCCCCGTCGGGCCAGTCCGATAGTGACGGAAAACATAATCTAAATAAAATTTTATAATACGTACAGCCACAATATTCATTTGTGTTGTTTGTCCACAAAAGCAAGCACAAATTGATGAAGAAGTCCCGCTGCCTCCTAAGTATGGAGCGACAGCTAAAGCACAACAACAAAATCTGAAATATGTAAATATGAACTCACAGATGATTTTTGTTGTTGATTCTTCTGAGCAGCCAGTAAGGTCTCCCGAAACTCCATTTTATGTATAGTTGAAACAGCAAATTCAGATATATGCTAGGGAAAAGCTGACATAGTACACTTTTAACAAATTAATCACGAATAAAAGAAAAATACGTGTCCGAATTCACCACGAAATACAATCCCACCATTTTCTCGAAACGTACTGAATTGAATGAATGAATGAATTGAAATAGGTATGTCACAAACCGGAAGTGGGGTTTAAAATGTGTTCTGTGGTTTAAATACACAGGGAACTTTTTTGTGGCAATACCCATGGGCAATACACTACATGGGAAAATTAATATGCAGAAGCCTTTTTTGAAGCCTCTTTTGAAGATTTTTTTAAGAAGATTTGAAGTGATTTAACAGGCTGATTTCGTTAAATCTTTACTATGCCAGTGTGCATTGCTTCCTTAGCAAAATTTCGTTTACTATATGGAGCAAAATCAATCAGGCGGTAGTAGAATTGGTTTTGAACAAGCTAGCAACACTTATTTTTGACGTTTAATTTCTACTGTACTATTGTCTCTTTCCTTTCCTATTCTTTTGAAGTTGACGTTCAAGACAAAAATATGGTTGGTGTTCATTTTAGTGATTTATCCATAAAATTCTTCATAATCTTACTGAATAATTGTGTTTGATTTAGTGCTACGTGTGTTTTATGTGATATTCGATATGTCTTTAGCCATATTTGCGTTCATTAGTATATTATTTTACGTCAAACATAACCTTCGATATTCGTTCTGCAGGCCACCTCAAAAAAGAAGACCAGGAAGTTGAGAGGACACGTGAGCCACGGTCATGGACGTATCGGTGAGTTAACTATGCTCCGCTGTCTGTTAACTTGTGAAAATCCCCGACAAATAGTATCAAAACAATCCTAACCTCTAAACCGCGTCTTTCACTTGTTGTTTAGCCTGTAGTTTGGCGTATGTGGTGATGAAGGATTTATTGTGTGTTTCCAGGCAAGCACCGTAAGCACCCTGGTGGTCGCGGTAACGCCGGTGGTGAGCACCACCACAGAATCAACATGGACAAATACCATCCTGGTTACTTTGGCAAGGTAAGTTACCTTCATTGGTTGTAAAAATGTTACAGACAATCACAATTCAGACTTCTGAACCCAAATGCAACATTATCAACTCCCAAGTTCATGTATAGATGGTGGCCAAGGCCAACCAAATATTTTTTTGGCAAATTAAGATGGATGTATAGTCCTAACAAAACTCCAACATAGATAATTTTTATATTATGTTTCATTCAGTTTTTGGGTGTGAACATTTACTTCCCAAAGGCGTGTCTCCTGCTGAAAAACATAACACAAAATATTCCATTTTCTTTGCGCAAAACATTGTCTGCTAGGGGAGGCAAAATAAAAAGTCAATTTGGAGCATTGAAAACTGATTGTTTTGTGTAATATTTCATGATAAAAACGAGCAGGAGACCTGGCTTTACCCAAACGTGTTTCTTAAACAATATCAAAGTCAAGAAATTGATAATATTTCTTGAATTAATTAATGAAATATAACTTGATGAGCAAACAAGTTGACAAAAAATAATATTTCTTGTACTTTAACTATTTCTATCTCTGGTTTGTTTACATGCTGACTGAAATGAAAAAGCAATGTAACGATCTCCAAGTTTCTCAGGTCGATCTAAACCGGTTTGATAGTACATGCAAACTGACTTGCAAACTGAACTGCAAACATCTATGTAAACCGGGTTGAATCCTAGTTACAAACTGCAATTAATGACACAGTCGATGTGATCCTGCAGTGGCACGGTTTTCGTTGTCTTTAACGACTCGGCGCACCTAGGCGTGGGCGGGCTGCGGCATCGCGGTTTGCAGCGATTTGGCACTATCGTTCGGTTTGACGACGTAAACCGTGTCGCCGCGGTCCGCACGACTCGCGCGCCCGCTGACGCTGAATCGGTTTGATGATGACACCCGAATTATGAATGTAAATTTAACTTATATGTTTCGTTTCGTTTTCGGTGGAGACCGAAAGAACGAATTATAATTTAAAATAATCTTTGTCTAATCCTAGAATTTCATACTTCTTTTTCATAGCCTTGAGGGAGGTAAAATAAAAAACAATATTCTCACATGTATTTTTATTGAAATCAAGAAACATTAAATAATTTGTTGGTACTGAAAGTAATTTACAATTAAAAAATAAAATAAAAGTTTTTGTTACACTTCTTATAAAATTGCTGAAATTGAATTCAAACGCTCTTTTATTTTAATTATCTTTTAACTCGCTTAGTTACATATAATATCTGTTGGTATCTAAGCAATAAAACAGTCTACACTTACTTACCGAAACAAAACACACACTCGCTGCACTTGCTCAACTACAACTCGGATTGATTGAAGACGACGCGAAACAAGGACCAAAGTGCAAACCGTATCGCCCCGCGCGGGGCCGCGCCTTCCGCAGCCCGCAACCCTCGCGATGCAACGAGCGTGAGCGGGAGAGAGTCAGCGATATCAACAAACCGCTCGCTCGGCGTGCACTCGACTCAGTCGTTCAGATCGGTTTGTCGTCGGCCCAAACCGGTTTGAACTGAGTTGCTAGACCGAGTCGTTACAATGCTAAAATGTAATCTGTTAATGTAATCTTTGTGTACAATAAAGAATATTCTATCTATCTATCTATACTTTCTCGAAATTCGGCTGTTATACTATGTTCTGTGGATTGGAAACCGCATTAATTGTACTTTTTTTGGGTTTAATACCATTAAGACCATTGTTTACTGCTGTATTATATACATTTATTTTATAAAGGGACTGAATGACTATTTTCCTCTGGCAATTAGTTGCCCAGTCCCTTTCTTTAACTAACAGTATTATAGAACATTTCCTTTCTCCATTCCAGATCGGCATGAGGAACTACCACTTGCGCAGGAACAAGGAATTCTGCCCTGTGCTGAACCTTGATAAGCTATGGACGCTGGTCTCCGAGCAGGCTCGCCTGAAGTATGCCAATGCCACTGATGGCAAAGTACCCGTCATCAACATTGTCAAGGCTGTAAGTTTCATATAAATCTTAATATGTATTTACCCGGTCTAGTCAACTTCAGCTCTTGTAGGCTATGTGACAAGTGTCTGCCACTTCCTCCTTTGTGAATAAATAAAGCTCCTTTTCTAGTGGAACTTTAAGCTGTTGTGGCGAGCACATGTCAACTCTATAAACTCCAACATTCCTGCATCGCGCAAGCAAAATGTTTCACATGACATACCCTAAATATAGCGTCCAATGAGCATCAGTCGGACCGGCCGTCCCCAGGCATACGATCTGCCTGGCGGGAAATTTCCCTTTATATAGTGGAAGAGCATGATCACCCGCTCTTCCCTATAGTGGTCACCCTCGACAGAACAATGTCAACTTTCCTTTGCTTTCGCAGCGCCCCACATGCAATCAGTCTCAAAGCAAGGCCAGCATTGTAAAGTACATACTTGTACATAATCATTGTCTTCCCTCTCACCTCATCAGTTCCACTACAGTCAATGCACCGACTACTGGTACTGATGTTGATCTCCCCCAAACCCCAAAGCCACATAGCAACAGCGTACATTGCCAGTGGTACAGCAGCCTTCACCGGTTCCTACCACATGTACTGTCGCCGGTGAAGTGACTGTTAGCCGCCGAACACCCTCAACCGCTAGTCGACTCAGTGACTCAGCGCTTCCTGGCACTTGCAGGCTTTAGAGGACAGATTTGACCTAGCTATGCGTAGCTACGGTCTTGAAGGGGAGTGATGTGGCGAGCACATGTCAACTCTGCGCGACATAAACTCTGTGCTGCACTATAAACTCTAACATTACTGCATCGCGCAAGCAAAATGTTTCACATGACATACCCTAAATATAGCGTCCGACGAACATCAGTCGGACCGGCCGGCCGTCCTCAGGCATATGATCTGCCTGGCGGGAAATCCCCCTTTATAGTGGAAGAGCACGATCACCCGCTCTTCCCTATACTGTCGAGCATTAAGTTTTTGAAAGTTTTTATTTTTCGACTTTCGCAAAGTGATCCATGATCCATGATACTTGTCAAGATAGAAGGTAATAAAAGTTTACAGTCTTGGCCTTATTTATAAAAACACGATTCCTCCAAAGCACTCCTAAGAGGCAGTTTATTTTATCTGTGGTTACGACTTTTCCTTGTAAAATCTCTACCTCAGACTATTTTAATCTGTGTTTTATGAAGAATGTTCATGTTTTTGGTTCAAGGAGTTGTGTACTTAAAACACTCTTCAAATGCAGTTTAAATGGTAAAAGGAAAGCATACCACAGATATTTGTATATAAACTGCATTTCAAGAGTGTTTTAGAAGAATTGTTTGCAAGAATCTTCACTTCATCAACCCACTAATAAAGATATAAAAAAAAACCTATGTTAGGCTCCAACTGCTGGAGTTACCATCACCAATCACAATCGATCTGGGGGCAAGAAGGCACTAGAGAAGATGCTTGGGGCAAGAAGGCACCAGAAAAGATGCTTGGGGCAAGGGGCTTGGCTTCAATTTCGTAGAAATACAATTTAGATTACTATGATAATTCATTGTACATTGCATAGCGGATTAACCCAAAGATCAACAAGTAGGAAGACTAATTGGCCACATAATGTACATTAAACTGTCAAAATAAGCTATGACATGCAGTCAGGGGCCAATTATGTGCACCAAATCCTGTCATTTGCGATAGCAATTGGAATGTAATTTGACAGACCATTGGGATTATTCAGGATTTGGTACGCGTAATAGGGGGGCTGGACTCCTGGACTTCCCTACCTAAATATATCCAACCCAATATTGAGAATAGCCCTGTCCTTTAGATAATAATAGCCCAGTCCTTTAACATTTTTTCTTGTTTACTCTTCAGGGCTACTACAAGCTCCTTGGCAAAGGCAAGCTGCCCAAACAGCCAGTGATTGTCAAGGCTAAGTTCTTCTCCAAGACTGCTGAGGAAAAGATAAAGTCAGTTGGTGGTGTGTGCGTCCTGTCTGCGTAATTTAAGTCTACAAATAAAAAAGTATAAAACTCACTTTATTTTTCTTTTACCTCTTACAAATAAATCTGGCATGTAGATTTGGAAAAAAAAGTTGTTTAAATAAATCTCAGCTTATAATTAAACAACTTTTTTTCCGAATCTAGACTACACACTTGACTACCAAAAACTAGAGGTGGGTTTTGCTGTTGGAGACTGCCATACTTGATTTGTACAGTCTGAGTGTATGTTGTGATGTCCTTGCCTCGTTACCACAGCATAGAGTAACCTAGTCATTCATCGCATTGTGTGTGAAAGTTACCTGTATTATTAGTGAGTCATGGATGTATTGAGTTGAGCCATCAGCATCACAGATTCTGGAGTCAAACTACTTCATGGTAGCAGGTTCATGACATGCCAGAATGTCATTATGTATTTAAAAACCGACCAAGTGCCAGTCAGACTCGCGCACGTAGGGTTCCGTACCATTGTCTTTACAACATTAGAAAAAACACGTTTGTTGTATGGGAACCCCTTTAAATATTTATTTTATTCTGTTTTTAGTATTCGTTGTTATAGCGGCAACAGAAATACATCATGTCATTGTGTGAAAATTTCAACTACCTAGCTATCACGGTTCATGAGATACAGTCCAGTGACAGACAGACGGACAGTGAAGTCTTAGTGATACCCCCGTTTGGCACCCTTCGGGTACGGAACCCTAAAAACAGAGTCCTCAGTAAAATGGGGGTCAGAGAAGATAAAAATATGAACGGCTTTGATCTGATTAGTGCTTCTCATCATGCACATAGGTAAGCTTTCTAGTTACTGTAGGTGCCAACTAATTGTTAGTTCAGGGGTTGTAATTTGTATTTGTTGTATTGCCAAGCACGCGCCGAGGCCCGTTGAATAACAGGCGCAAGATCTTGGGATCTCTGTTTCTGTTTCATAAGGCTACAATCATTGTGAATAATTTTCGCCCAACATGGTTGTGCGAAAATTACTTACATTGTAAGTTATTAGGCGGATCTATACAAACCGAGCAGCTTCAGCGCATTTGCCGTGCGAAGCAGTTCGGTCTGTGTGGTGGCTGCGTTTGCCTCGGATTGTATGGTCCCGCGAATAGGATGTTAGGTATATATAAGTGGCGGTAGCGGAGCGGTAGAACGCTGGCTTCTCATTCAGGAGGTCGCGGGTTCGAATCCCGGCATGTACCGATAACTTTGTTTCTAAGTTATGTACATTTGTGAAGTTATAGTAGCAATAACACTCGCTAACGGTGAAAACTTCGTGAGGAAACCCTAGTGTCTGAGGTATTTGCATAACTCAGCACTTGCTACATGCAATGGCCCAACTATGAGGATTGAGTGCGGAAATCTCCTGTCGAACTAGAACACATTGTTATATTTAATAGCATATCCAAAAGGTACCTATAGGTTTTGAAATAAAAGTGCGAGATTCTTGGCATAGATAAGTTTGCATTGTACTTATACTTAGGACTGTTTATATTTGATTAATTAATTGAAAAATAATTATTTCTTACTATTAAATCCCAATCTGCTAATAGGCAGTATCATAATTTGATTACAACAGTAACATGATAATGAGAATATTTTAGCATAAAAGATGTTTTCTTAACTAAGGCGTTACCTTACTGGGACATATAAATTAAATCTTGCTGACTACAAGAGGTCTGGTACCAGACCTTTTCTATTGCAATTTTCTCAAACATAAAACTAAAATAATTGCTCACCAGAAAGCCTAAACTACCTAATTTTAATTTTAGCATGCACACAAGCTAGAGTATTTAATTGTATCAAAACAAAGACTTGCAGAAAGTTCTGATACACACAAATGCTCTAGCCTGTATGCACCTTTTACGTGTAAATAGTAACAGTATGTGTTTGAGTTATTTGTTGCTGTGGGGGTGGTTGAGTCTGGGTTTGAACTGCCTCCTGAGGTCTAGGCTGTTTTGCCTTCTTTCTGGCCGCATCACTCTCGGCATAATACATACCAAGACGTGTCTTTATAGCAGCCAAAGCTGCCCCATTGATCTCATCGTGAAAAATGTTAGCATATCTCCACTGCTTGACAGTTGGTCCTCTCTTTTTCTCCTTTTTGACTTTCTTTTTTGATTCCCTTGGAAGTATTAATTCTGTTTCCTGAGAGATCTCAGTGGTTTGCAAAGGAGTCATAGTCATGGTGATGCCTTGTTGAGGCTCACTCTTTGTCTGTAGTAGGATGTAAGCAGTGGTTGGTTGTGCAGGCCTCGTTGCTGAAGTAGATTGGAGAAGTATTGGTGCATTCTGGGTCTGATAGTAATTACCAGGTGCAGTTGCTGTGGCTAGTGATGTTTGGTACTGATTTGGGAAGTAGTTTTCAGCTATATTGACAATAGGATATGGTGCAATAGGTGCATAACTAGCCTCCTGTTGAGTTACTTGTGCCTGCATTGGCTGCATGGTTTCTGTCTGCAACGAAACTTCTAGATTCCTCTTAGATTTTGGCATTGTTGCAGTTATGTTGTCTGGGTCAAAGGTTTTAATGTAATCTTTCCACATTTTGGAGATGTTTATTTCTAGCCCAGCAATCTTGTCAAGTCTTATGAAGTCTTTGAGGCGGTGTGTGTGCACCACAGAGTAAATGTGGTTCTTGATTTGATCCACAACTCCTACTGGCAGTCGAACCTCTCCAGATCTCCTGTGGCTGTTCTTTCCACGATTGTCACTTGGGAACATGATGCCATCGTCCATTTTCTTGCACAGAACTCTGACTTTTCGTTCAGTGATAGCATGGATGTTTTTGAAAGCTGTCTGACAAATCTGAGTCTCCCTGCCTTTCACTCTGACAAAATATTCAAAGGTGCAGGTTCGGCGACTGCTTGACTTCACTCTTTTCCTTTTAACATCTACTTGCCTCATTAGACCAAATAAATAGGCATTTTGTTCATCATGGCTCTTCATAGAGTAAAACCCTTGAAAAGTTTTGAGCCTTATATCCTGTGGAACTCTCTCGTAACATTTTCTTCGGCAATTGCAATCTGGCCCTGGCTCCTTTGCAGGCACAACCTTGCCGTTTGCATTGATATACTCGAGACCAGCTATTCGCAACCGCTTTTGCTTCTGTTTGTGCCATTCTGAAAGGTTAATTATCATATACTTAGTTAAATTTTGTTTCCCTTTTGGCAACAAAACAAGTAGATTACATATAGAGGTAGGTATATAAAAAAACAAAGCATAGCATGGGTAGCGGAGCCAATGAACCAAAAATCAAATTTTTGTCAAGACTGGAATAATTTCAAGCAAACTTTACTGAAACTCTCGTTTTAGTATATTTGAAATAAAGACTTACGTATCAAGAAAGTAGTAAGAGTCACAAAATGTATCGAAGAGGAAACGGTCCTAAGCGATATTGAGATACTTTCGTGAGATAAATCGAGCTAGAGTATTGCATGCATTCCAGGTATAAAGATCACAAGCATACCTTCGGGATTTCGTGTTCGTTTCTTTACAACTTTCCCGTTTTTAGTAAGTTTTATTTTTCGGTCATTGCTTGAGACATCCGCCATTTTAGTATCGGAAACAAAAATGTCACTATGATCTGTGAAAAATGTTAGTTAACCCGTTAACCGACAGAAGAGGATATGTACACAGATTAATATAGAGACTGTCAACTTTGTTTCTTCCGTGGAATATAACATTCATTTCATTCAATCAATAGGCCCGTCGTAGCCACAAAAGTTTACAAACCAAACGTGCTGCAGATTACAAACGTTGCAGGGAAAACTTGAGACGTATGACGATATAATATTATATTATTTTGCATATCGTCGGTTCAAAGGTAAAACTCACTAATTGACATTTTGACACAAAATGAGAAATTGATAGTTTTATTTCTTTAAAGAGAAAATCTACTACAAGAAAAAAACTAATAATAAGACTGTAACGGTCTTATTTATAAAAACTCGATTTCTTAAAACCCTTCAAAAACGCTGATTAAAATAGTCTGTGCAGGAATTTTTACAAGGAAAAGATGTAGCCATATTAGATGAATAGGGTCTTAGAAGAATCGTGTTTTTATAATTAAGGCCGTAAGTGTACGGTAATACGTGTCAAAATAATATGCAGTGAATAACTCTTACTCTGCTTTGTTTTTGGTAGGTAGCGTGTTCGGTTCGGATACGGGAACACTCGGCTCGCTCACCCGCCCTGTCAGCTTGTAAACAGTGACGCGACGCGTCGCGGTGACGATGACGTGCGATGCGAAACAGTGACAGGCATAGCAATCATCGATACAAATATCTCATGTTTACTAAAGTAACCAGTTTGAAAAACACTACTTTGTCGTGTGACAAAACTGAACCGTTACATGCCACGTAACCAGTTATTGTAAATAGTTACGTGAAATAACGACCACGCCTAGTCGTCGGTCGTCGTCATAGATAAGTATATTTTACTGTCGTCGTTGATGAATGAGAGGTGTCGGTTGGAAACTTGGAAGTTTCTAATAAAAACACGAAAAGGTGATTAAAATTTGATTTGCCGAAGTAGAAAATCTATAGCTAGTGCTACGAGATTACCCATGTAAGTAATACTTACTGCAGTTGTTTATAGTGATACGATACTTTTCTAAAGAATTTAATTCACCTAAATTCCATTGTGCTATTTTATAGTTTTCATATACTACCTAGGTACGATCCGTCAGTGTATATTGTACAATGTAATCGTCATTAGTTTACTGGTTTCTTTTAGAAAAATGACTTTTCAATCGCCAATGCCTAGTCGGGAATTTCTTTGGGACATCTTTCGAAGGTAAGTAACCATGATGCAATGTGTGGTTATCAGTCAATCAGTCATTGAGTGACTAATGTTTGTTTATTATCCCTATATTTTTTAGAGTGGACAAAGACCGGAGTGGTTACATTTCAGCGGACGAACTTCAACAGGCTCTGTCTAATGGGACTTGGAATCCATTTAACCCTGAAACTGTTCGACTAATGATAGGTGAGATTTTTATTAAAGCAGTTTGCTGTAAATGAGCCCTTAAGGGGAATAGATTAATCAAACTGACAGTAGTTAATATTTAATTAACAAACATAATCTACTTAGATGCATTTTCATAAATTTCAACTTTTTTTAAAAGAAACAATGTTTTAAAATTCTTATAAAAACACAATTGAGCTGTGATTTGGATACAGCTTAATCTAATAAACTTACCTTTCCTTTTATCTTTCAGGTATGTTTGACAAGCAAAACCGAGGCTCCATAACATTTGAGGACTTTGGTGCACTTTGGAAATACGTTACAGATTGGCAGAATTGCTTCCGCTCCTTTGACAGAGACAATTCTGGCAACATTGACAAGGACGAGCTGAAAAATGCTTTGACAGCATTTGGATATAGATTGTCCGATAATGTTGTTACAGTTATGGTACACAAGTTTGATAGATTTGGCCGAGGAACAATTTTGTTTGATGACTTCATACAATGCTGTGTCACTTTATATGTAAGTACTTTTATTTATATTCATACACTCCCTGTATTTTAATTCAACCATGTAGGTACAGGCGGTTTCAGAATATTGACTAGATTTAATTTACTGAATCCCAAGCTAGAATTGCAAATTATTATTAGGTCTAGTTTGACTGGAGATTTCACTTAGCCTCATTGTTGGACGATTGTACGTAGCAAACGCTAAGGTATCTAAATACCTCAGACACTAGAGTTTCCTCATGATGTTTTTCTTCACTGTTAACGAGTGGTATTACTACTACAACTTCGTAAATGTATGTAACTTAGAAAACAAAGTCATTGGTACATGCTAGGATTCAAACCCACATTATTATTAGTAATATAAACAGGTCCAACCGCGATTATTTATTAGGTAAAATTTTATAAATTACCGCAATTAGACCTGTTTAATATTGTAGTGTAGTGAGTGACGTAACAACGTCTATCTCATAGCGCGTTTATTGGGAGACTGCCTAGCGAAAAACAATATGCATCTTACCCTACACTTCACCTCCGCCCTTAATAACTACTCACCCTTAAAACATTCAACTTAAAAACTAATTTTCAATTTGAGTTTCACTGGGACAGGTGCATACGTAAGTTAGTTAACACAACTTATCTCAAGGTAGGTAGTGAATTCTTATTTACATACTGAAATTTTTTACTTCAAAACTACAATATAATGCAAATTATAGTACATTTTATAACAAGCGAAAGAACTTTAAATCTGGCTGGCGATGGCCAAGCCACTAAAAATAAAAACAAAGCCTTACAATCAAATTACATCGTCAATGCCATAACGACGTGGTGGAACCCGATTTTCACGGATAGGATAACGGCGTTCACCAACGGCGGCGGCGCCGACGCATGCGCTGGCGCAGCCGGGGACTCCGGGGGACCAGTGCACGCGCCCGGCTGCACATCGCGACACCCGCGCTCCCCCGCAGTGCCATTAATATTTCATATTTATCTCTCGCTTCTTGTGTGCAATAAAGAATTATCTTATCTTGAATTTTTCCGTAAAACATTGTTATTTTTATTTCTTCCAGACCTTAACATCAGCATTTCGCCAGTTTGACACAGACCAGGATGGTGTCATCACTATTCATTATGAACAATTCCTGTCCATGGTCTTTGGATTGAAGGTATAATTTCAGCGAATTAGACGCTTTTACGGTATTATTCTATCCGACTCCTTGGAAGTATTTTTTTTTATTGTTAATGTTATAAAAAAAAAATTCATAGATTTTTGTTGTATTTTATTGAAATGATACAGAAAAGCATGTATTAATTTCAGTTATTGGTTCTTTTTAGATAGGTAGAATAAAATATTTACTTATAAAACATTTACAACTGCACAAATGTGGAACAGCAATGCAGATTAATTAGTTGTAAGAAATTATTTTCCATTACATAATTACAACTTTTGTACCTAATGATATTTTTGTATTGTGTAAAACTAAAGTTAGTATATTTTTTTGCATTGTCGTATGGAGTATTTATTAATATTTTCAGTCTCACTTTGCGGTATTAGGTACTTCTACTAACAAAAAACACTAAATTGATCAAGCATGCAACGCCCGGCACAACTTGACCAAATGACTGACTGTCACTACGCACTGATGTATTTCGAGTCCCACTGACGATGGATGTATGATGATACTTAAGTCAAATTAACAAAAAAAAATACTCGTAAGTTTCCATCGCAGTTTTTGATCTAGTATGTGCTGGGCATTATACCAGCTATTCCCGAGTGTTTGTGTACTAACTCGATTTTTTTCCTTTTGTCTAGTGTTGGCCGTAAGCGAAGCAGACCCAGATCTTTACATTTTTTTGTACCAACGAAATTGTCACAATCAGCATAAATGTTGTTAATTTTATGTTATACAGGGTGGGGGAAAATTGGTCTATTCCTTGAAAGAAGCGATGCAATGGTAGAGCCAATTTGCATCAAATTGTGTGACTGAAGATTATTGAGTTTCCGCCCAAAACTTATCTTAAAAAAACACTCGTCGTTCTAGCAGAACTTTTAAGAGCTGAAGAGTAAAGGACTGTCTTAGAAATAAAGGCTACCTTTCAATAAATAAGTTAAATTCCATCGCCCATTCTATACTGACGCCCAACCCAAAAGATACGTATTCTGGATACCAAAAACTACTTTATCCTTAAAAATTTGTTAAAAAATATTTATTTTTAATGTTTATAACTTATTGAAACCATCAGTCATACATAACATGTCATACTCCCTGGCAGACAAACTAATCCAATCGTAATTTTAACTTTCAACAAATAGTTGTTCATTAATTTTGCATAATTTGTGCAACCTTAAAAAAACCGGCCAAGTGCAAGTCGGACTCGCGCACCGAGGGGCGGAACATTTTATAAATAGTAGTTCAGAAATCGAGTCTCGCAGTTTTTCCGAGCTTTTCCCGAAGCTCAAAGACTATTTTGTAATGATTTAATAACAAAGGTATAATTTTCCCTTTATTTGTAGTATAAGTCGATATTACTTGCCAAATTTCATAGTTGTAAGTCAACGGGAAGTACCCTATATATTTTGATTCCCTTGAGTATCGAAATATACGTTTTTTGCGGCATAAACGGCCGTATCTTTATTTCACCTTAACTTTGATTTTTTTCACACCTTTAAGGACTAGACCTAAGTAATAGGGGTTAAAGTATGAAATTGCCGTTTTATTGCAATAGGTTCTTTGAATTGACATAGAATCTTCATGGTTTGAGGTTTTCGAATGAAACTTTTTTCAAATGGTTTCTATGATGTTCTTTTTTTAAAAAATGTGAAACATTTGAATCGACTTTCAATTGTTTTTGTTATTCAATTTAGACAAGAAAGATGGATACTGCAAAAATTCGAGTGATTATGAGGCACCCATTTTTCGTATTTTTTCATTTTATTGATTTGACGCAAGTGAGTCAATATTGTGGGTAAGGTAACGTTAAACCATGCCGCTAATTCCTGGGTAGTTTGACTAGGGTCGGCTTCCACTATCTCTCTTAATTCATCGTTATTCACCTGTGTGGGCGGTCTTCCTCGTGGCTCGTTCTTTAAGTCGAAATTTCCATCACGAAAGCGTTTAAACCAAAATCGCACGGTGCGTTCATTAGTAGACCCCTCTCCAAACGCAGCATTGATATTGCGGGCTGTTTCTGCCGCGTTAGTTCCGCGTCGGAACTCGTATTCAAAAATCACTCGAATTTTCGCAGTATCCATCTTTCTTGTCTAAATTGAATAACAAAAACAATTGAAAGTCGATATTCAAATGTTTCACATTTTTTAAAAAAAGAACATCATAGAAACCATTTGAAAAAAGTTTCATTCGAAAACCTCAAACCATGAAGATTCTATGTCAATTCAAAGAACCTATTGCAATAAAACGGCAATTTCATACTTTAACCCCTAATATATGGTTTTAATTTCAACTCGATACCCCCCCACGCGTTCCCGAGATAAAGGGTATTGACATACGGACAGACGGCCGGCCAACAAATTGATCTAATAAGGGTTTGATCTAATAAGGGTTTCGTTTTTCCTTTTGAGGTACGGAACCCTAAAAAGGAACTGTTACAACAACATTACAAGTACATACATCATGATTTAAAGTTGTAATGCTGAGGAGCATACTCCCCAGCAAACCCAAATCAAAAATAACTGTTCCGTGCACCTCTTGAGCATAAAATAAGCTTGAAACAAGTACTGACACTTCGATGTACATTGCAAAGTTGTTTAAACCATGGATTAGCAATAGACTGCTACGCAATGTACGACGTATTGTAATAATACACTCCCAAAAACCAGAAGCCTTTAACTTCGTGAATAACAACATAAATAATCTTCACACAATGAATGTGAGTTAACCCCCGTCAAAATTATAATTTCATGATGTACCTACTTTTAAGTTACAATGTTTTTACGCTTGCACTTTATTTGTTGAAAGTTAAAATTACGATTGGATTACTTTTCTGCTGGGGAGTATGACATAGTTTAACCCGTAATTTACTATTTTGAAACAATGTTTTGTTACTAAAATAAAAATCAATTTAAATCCGATGCCAGCGCCTAGCGCTAGGCTTGTTAGAGATCCCGATATTTAAAAACTGCGCGGTTAAATTTCAAATAAATTTTCTGAAATTAGAATCTCCAAGAAAAAAGCTTATAAATTTTGTAAACAAAATTAAAGATAAAAATTAAAAGTTTCTTAGGTTTTGTTTGGTGTACGATACTAGATGCACTTCTGCAAAAATATGGGAAGAAAGTGCGACATTCAAACTATATCTCAAAGCCGTTGATTTTCCAAGCAATATTTGTAATAATGCAGAGAATACGTGGGTTTAGTGAACTAACCCCCGTTTCTCGTACTCTAGCAATCTGTTTATTTATTGTTAACAGCAGTCTTTTTCGAAAAAAAAAAGAAAAATACTATGCTGTTATGGCAGCGATCAAAATCCTGAATTTAAATGTACCTACTATGATACACAAATAAATGCTTTATGGTTTTATAATTTACATACAGTAGATAAACAGATACATAGTGTACGAGAAACGGGGGGGGGGGGGGGTTAATTTTAAGGAAAGGTAATTTAATAAGATAAGTAGAGACCGGGTTATATACATTTGCATATTTAGCTCCTTTTTAGCGCTAGTTGCATGTTTTTAGTAAAATTTTTGAAAACATGCCTATTTACGCTCTATCTCGATCTCGTTCCGAAGAAATGAAAATACGAAGAAAATTTGTCTTATATTATGAATACGTCGTTGTCAAAGCTATTCCCGAGTAAACGTTTGTTTCAAAATATACTGAACCCTTAAGCGGAAGTTATAATGGAGTTTCTCGCACGCGAGCGGGAATAATCGTATGCGATTATCCCATGGCAAAACTCGCCATTGGATTCTCGCCTCCGGTTGTTTACATTTTCACAACTCGATTCTCGAATGCGAGTATCACAGGCGAGACTTACTTCTCTCAATGGCGAATAAAACTGTGTTGTCACTGTCTTGTCGTTTCAAACATAAAAAAAAATCAACTAGGTATTTATTCTTTAACTTTGTCGGCGTGATAAATATGTATACACATACCAAATTACAGCTTCTAGTACCACCGGTCTTTGCGCTAGGCCGCGGACGGACAGACAGACGGACATGGCGAAACTAAAAGGGTTCCTTGTCGGACTACGGAGCCCTAAAAATTGGCCCTTAGTCGTATGCCTACATTTGTAAACGCAATTATATAAATTAAATTCACAAATATTCATATTTAATTTTTGTAACTGATATTTTCACAAATTTATACGATTGATTGTGTATAATAATAGCTTTTTAAACTAAACACATTTAAAAGTACGACATTTTCATTACTTTTTTTTTTTGCATAATTTAGCAATTTTTCATGCACATTCTGGGCTTTTTATGTAGCTTTTTATATATATCCGGTCTCTAGTAATAAGTAACTACTTCTTTCTAAGACCGGATTTTTTCAATAGTCAGGTAAAACTTAACTGGAGAATAAAACTGATGTTGTCACTGTCTTGTCGTAAGATTTAGACAGTGATAGCATGCAATTTATTCTCTAGTTAAGTTTTATCGGATATTGAAAAATTGGCCCTAAGGTGTCTTTTTTTTTGCTAAGCATTTATTACCTTGATGTAAACTTTACTAATGTTAATGTTATGTAAATAATTTTATGTATGGTGGGTGTTTAAGTAATTGTATGGCTTGTATGATGTCATACATAAAGCAAATTGATGTAAGACGTCCCGCAATTTTGCTCATTTCGGCCAAATTTTTTTAGATGCTGTTCTAGAATGAGATTTTTGTTAAAGGTGGTTATTGATTTAGAATCTCTGTAGCTTATGAATTAAATATTATGTGTTATTGAGATAACGCAAAAACCGCTTCTTCGAAATCGATAATTAATGGAAGGGCCATTAAAAATTAAGTTTATACATTCGTAATCCGTGAACTTTTGTTCACTTAAAGAAACGGGTTTTCAGGTTTTGCGTCATTTCTTAATACGTCGTATAAAATGGATTGTTGTGAAATTTATGACACTTTAGTAGCTACATAACTACAGATACTATTGTAACCAATGTACAAGGGAATTTATAATCTTGTCATAGACTTTAATGAAAATTACGAATATACCAAGCCGTATACAACAAACGCACTCTTTCAGGCTTACTTTATTAAAACAAACTATTTCAAACTTATTACAAAAAGTGTTTTCATTCCTATTCCATTTGTAATTTTGCGCAGTCTTATCTGTATCTTTATATCTTGGCATAAAATTTTATTCATTGGTAGTGCTTCTATGACAGTGTTACATACTGCAATAAAATTACGGCTACGTTCAGCTACGTAAAATAAATATTATTAAATATTTTTTTATCGATTTGTCTCTAATATGAACTGTATACTTACACAGGCTGCTAACGTACTAAAAGTGCTTCAATCAACAATAAGAGTTTCAAGCAGCTCAAAACAAACGCGAAAAATGATTGGATTTATTAAAACTTATTCGACTTTATCATTTTTGATCCGCCACGCCCCGATCTTGTATTTGAGCCAGATGAGTCCTAGATCTGCACCCATTTGGATCCAGGAAACTATGGGCGTGACCTTGGACCCTTCTATCTCTGTCCATCTGACTGGAATCTCCGATATTGGAATGTTCAGCTTTTGCGCTATGTAGAGTAGCTCTACATCGAACGCCCTGTAAATAAATAGGACACGTCAAAGGACAGGTTGCCGACCGAGTGAACTAAAATGGCTACTCTAATGCTACTCGCTCGTATCGTGTACGCTGTACGCCAGAGTATCTCAGTACTAAGATAGTACACTCTGATGGAAACGGCCAAGTTGTGTGTACGATACGATACGAGTAAAATAGGTCGCTCTGTCTGAGCGTACGAAGATCGTTCAAACGCGGCATAATGTCAGTAAAAACATGAAATAATTAATATAATTATTATTGTTGCCTATTTTATGTTTTATTTGATAAACTTGGAATTTTGTCGGAAGATTCCGTGCGACCAGGTTTAATGGTCTATTGTTTTAACATAAATACTTTTCATTCATTCTGGTTCACAGTTGCAAACCCCTCCGTGAAACAGGCGAGAGTTTATCTACAAAGGGTTATTGAAATATAGCTAAATCTGAAGATAATCACTTTCAATAAAAATAAATGCGATTTTTATATCCTGGCTTGTTGGAAGTAGTTCAATGGGCACTGTCCTAAGAAAAGTTCTGTATTTTTTTTTCTAGAAAATACTTTTTTATGAAAATTATTATTTTCACGTGTTTTAGCGATAAGTTGACAAGGTCATCACGAAATACACTTACCATCTATTGACATGGAGGTTCTGGAAGCACACATCGGCGGCTTTCCGTGTGAAAAGCTTAAATCCACATTGCGTGTCCTTGATACCTTTCACGGTGAACAGCCACACGAGGAAATGGAAACCGTACATCAAAATATTCCTGAAAAACCAAACGAAAATTGAGTTTATGACTTGTTGACGGCCTTGTTGGTCTAGAGAGGTTAACACAGTTAACTTCCAAAACAGGTCATGGGTTCGATTTCCACTGGACGCCACCGTACTTGATTTGTACAAATGGCTTTAGTCTGGGTGTATTTCCATGTTTGGTTACCATAACACAGGGTATCCTAGTTTGGGACCAGGATAAGTGATTGTTGAGTGGAATTTATTTATTTTTGTAATCCTACTGTTCGCGATTTTGTTTTGATGCTATAAAGGTATTTTAAAATACATTTTCTCTCTAATGGTATTTCAAATAAAAAATATTAAAATCACTTTCCTATCTACGGGCGGTCGGTCATAATTTTTATTATTTTTAACTTTATAGCATTAAAAAAAAATCGCGAACATGAGTCTAAATTATCAGTATGGTTATATCTGAGCTGTACTGAGTTTTGGATAAAAAAAAAAATATACCGAAATGACTATCACTGAATGTGTTAGTGACGTTGCATTGGTCGTCAAATTCTATTATTAGGATTTGTATTTCTGTAATTTAAAAAATGCCTACTTTTCCCCCAAATATTCGCTCGCACAGCGCAATCGGTGCGCTCGGAGAACCCAGCCTTAAATAAGTCCCGAAAATTCGCGAAATTTGAAAAAATCCTTTCTCATGCATGCAATGTGATTTGTAGGAGTGGAGATTGCTTTAAGACAGTCAGCACGATCGACATTTATGAATACTGTTACCTAAATATGCTCCTTGTAGCCAATGACTCCTGTTCAAGGTGAGCTCTTGATCCTATAACGATGGCCTTGCTATTGGCGATCTTGTCTGATTCTGTATAAGGATCACTTTGCAAAGTCTCCTTTAAACTGAACTCCAGCTTAGAGAGGTCTTCAAATTTGGATGCGCCGTCGGCGTCGGCGAATAGTATAGTGGCGCCTCTCGAACTTTGGATGCCCTGAACAGAATAAAATTACCTTTAGGCTGGGTTTGCACATTCCAATTAAATCATTATTCAATGGATTGCTCTGAGTTGATTAATGTTCAGTTCAGTCCATTTTAATAATAAATGATCCATGCCACTTGTGAATTTTGGTCAGTCAGTCCTTGTGCATTGCAACTCAGAAGCATTGTGCCTGGGTGATCTGGTTTCATAGGGCAGTTGATTTAATTTATTTACATTTGTGAGGGAATTTTAAAAACCTATTTAGAGGCTAATATTTAGTCACTGTATGTACTTAATACAGACAAGTTTTTAAAGAGGTTCGAAATTTCGCTGATGTCTGCCACTTGCCCATTAGCTCAGTTGGGAGAGCGCTGGCATGGTTAGCCAGAGGTCACGGGTTCAAGTCCCGGCATGGGTGGAATTTTTAGCCTCTAAATAGGTTTTTAACATTGTCCTTAGCACAGATTAGTGCAACAAATAATATAATTTGTGAGGGAATCTCAGTGACTGAGGTGGTCATATACCTTAGCACTAGAATCACTGATCCAAGGTGGGCACGCTTGGTGATTGAGCCTGTACTTTCTCTTTGAGGCTTGTGCCCTGTTATGATTTACCACATGAGTCACATGTTAAGTTTGGTGAACAGTTTTTCAATACAGTAGGTACATGAGATGCGGGTTGGAATGAACCTTTGGCTACTTTTGAATTCTAATACTCATGAATGAGCAGAACATTGTTCACACTAAAAAAGTACGAGTCACTCGCGCACTGAAGAGTCGTACTCGGCAATTCGCCATAACACATGCTGTGAAACCTACGATTCAAGAGAAAAAGCCATTTATAGATCAGACCAATAGACTGAATTTGTAGGCATATTAATGGCTTCTTTTAACTCCCTTCAGTTGCAAAAACTTTAAAAAAACACCGATATAGTTAGCAAATTATTAAACATGTTATAAACTTACCAATCTTACAGCACCTCCCTTCCCTCGGTTCTTAACCAGATTCAGACATTTCACTTTCTCTGTTCCATATTTCTGTGAATATGAGTGAGCTACCTCAACAGTTTTATCACGACTACCGTCGCTCACTACAATGATCTCATAAGTGAATTTTGGGTGCTCTTTCTGTCTATTTTCCAAATATTCCAATGCCTCGTTAAGCATTGGTGGCACTGAAAAGTTACAAAGATTGTGTGTAATGGAGCAGTGTGAGCTATCACAACGAAATAATGTGAAGGAAAACTTTTTAGGAAGATAAGTTATATTCTTTTTGTTGCACTAATCCGTGCTGAGGACAATTTTAAAAACCTATTGAGAGGCTAAAAGTTCCACTCATGCTGGGACTTGAAGTCACAACCTCTGGCATGATTAGCCAGAGGTAGCGGGTTCAAGTCCTGATATGGGTGGAATTTTTAGTCTCTAAATAGGTTTTTAGGAAGAATGGTGTAAATAAGGGTGAACAAATTGTTTTCATTCATGCGTCCGATTCCTGTCGGTGCAGCATTCTCCTTGTACTCTGATCATAGGCCAGTTGTTCATTCACAGCCTGGTACATCACAGAATCACCTCTATTATAATGTATGATTCAATTTGAATTGTCAACTTTTTTATAACTGCCAAGGGCCTACTCTACCAACAAGATAAAACACATGCATAAACCTACTTTATCTATAAAATATTAGGATATTCTACCTTTTGTATCTTCATTTATTGTCAGCAGCACAAGGGTTATTTTAAGTAAAATTTATGAATGTATAAACATAATATTACAATAATGTAATTGCACCTAATAGGCTGAATAGGCACACTCACAAATTATATTTGTGCCAGCTTTTAGAAAGTTATTTTATTTGTTGTAGCTTCTACCCATGCCCTTGTCTGTGTGGAGTTCAGAATTGGGTCCAGATTTGTATTGATACTACACATTCACAAAGGTACTTAACTTAAAAAAATTGTGATTGATACATGCTGGGATTGGAACCCATAAGCACTAGCTAGAATAAAGTATCTGTGTTAGAAACTATCTGTGTATGTAGATGGTGCCTGATGCTTAAATACCAACCAAACTTTAAATAAATTCAGTCCAACCTACTCACATCTCTCTTCTTCATTGTAGGCTGGTACAACAATACTCAAACTGACGGCGAATTCCTCAGACAAACTAGGGAACTTTATCTTCTGCTTTGTTGTGGGATCTTCATAACTTTCTTCGTCCTTAAAGCGTTCTACTACAGGATAGGGATCCGTAATAAACCGTAAAACGATGGACAGCTGAAACGAAAAACAGTTCAGATTGTAAGAAAACCATGATATGGACAATGAAACGCTCATTAGAGACGTTATAGATTAGAAACGTTAATTCTAAATGTATCATGAAGAATTTATTTTTATGGCTGTATCACATATTGTGAGGATTTAAAAAAGTTGTAATGCCTGAAACATAAAAATCAAAGTTGTTCAGCTTACCAAAATTAGAGCCACGATACCAAACGCAATGGCGTATAAAATCAGCGTTAAAAACGTAGATAGTAACTCCATGATTTACCGTTTAAATCAGCATTGTAATAGACAGACTTTCAAGTATAGAACTTGTTTTATTTAGTAATTTTGCTTCCAAAGTTCCAAGTATAATGTGTGTGTGTGACGAACTTCAACTTTTCAATTCCACCATAGAGTAGGTAAAATAAGTATGAATTCCACAAAAGTGACAGTTGTCAGTTGACAGCCGGTTGACAACGTGACACTCGCCCTCAGCCCTCAGATTAATGAATACATCACCACAGAGTCGACACCACAGACCAGAGTGGTCAAGTAACCTTCTGGCAACACTGAATACAAAGGATTGAGCACTATGAAAAGCGTTCTATAGAAAACTAAACTCTTCATTATGTCAAATAAAACAAAATAAAATCGTACTATGAGTAAGCAGACTAGAGAAAAGCGTCCAGAGCGAGAGCCACAAACTGGAGAAGTGTGTCTCACTCACACAGTTGCCATCATTAAATAAAACATCGCTTTGGTAAACTGAAAAAATTGGGAAATGTAGGGCTAAAACAAATATCATCATGAAATTTTGCCATTTTCCTTACAGAATATTATAGTAGATAACATTTTAAATTGTAGTTTTGTTTTGAAATCCTTTACAAAGCGTATTTTGTAAATTATTATTTTTTATTTATAACACATATGACATCCCTGATGATTGAATATGGCATATCAGCATATTGTTGTTTGCTTCCTCAATTTCCTGAAATACATATAAAATGGTGAAAGTGTGCTGTGTGAAGGGTTGTAAAAGTGAGAGCTTTGCTAACTGTTGGATCTCGTTTTACCGGTGAGACCGAAACTTTGTTTTAGCATCTAAAATGATACATTTTCATTTTATGTGGAATACTATGACCATGATGTTGTAAAATGTAGGCCATGTGTTTGATTACCTAATGCTCTCTTTTCAGTTTTCCTAAAAACGAAAGCTTACGATCAAAATGGATGGATGCTCTAGCAGGCTCCAGTTCGACAGCATGTTGTAAATTCTATGCATTTAAATAAGTTATTTCTTTGTGTTTATTTTTAGATTAAAACGAATTTTGTGACTTGATTTTGGCTTTCATTTCATAATGTTAAAACGTCGTTGAATAAAAAAAACAATGCGAGTTTTTTCATTACAGTTCTTCAGTCAATGAATATACCACTACTGTGTCGCCCATTATGGAAGTAACTAACTGCCCAAGCTACTCCTAAAGAGAGAACTTCGCTCGTTCCTTCCGGCTTCCGTTATGTTTGGACCCGTTTTTATTGACAACAAGGTCACCCTACTTAGAAAGAGATGGCATTCTCTAGTTCGAGCCTCCTTGTCAGGACATTTTTTTGTCTGAGTACTCAATCCTGTTTGATTATTACATCCGTGAATAGAATATACTACCTCTATGACAATAGATGAATTCTAACCGATACTCTATGATCCTTAGCAAGAACCTACCTAATGTGTTCATACTCTCGCACACTAATCTTCAATGTGAGAAAAGGAGACAAAGTTATGTTGTCAGTACGCCAATTACCAGCTTGTTACAACCGTACCTGTCAATTTTGTTATTTTTGTGGCGATAGCAAATCGTCGGCTAAAGTCGCAACCCTCTTAACTCCGTTGAACCAAACTTTACAGGGGGCACAAAAAACTTCACCACGGAAATATTATGTATGAAGGCTTGCTCTGATTTTGACTTTTATCGCCTAAAACATATCAATCAGATTATAATAGTAAAATAAATGGAAACTCTCATTAAATATGGAGGTACGAGTTTTGCCTATAAAAATAGTAAAGTAAAAAAGTTTTATGTGATTTGCTACAAGAAAATGCAATATACATATTTTTTTAGGTTACAAACATTTTATAAAATTTTAAACAAAACAGCCTCCTCTGGCAAAATCATCGGTAACAATGTTTACTTATTCAACATTATAAATAGTTATTCTTAAACCAGAGCTTGCCTCTCGGTCTGATCCCGAAAATGAGGATTCCCGAGCTACATTGATACGCCACTATACTGAAGACTTGCCAGAAGTCAGCCTGGACGAAATCGGGATTGCTCTTAAACAGCTTAAAATGGAAAAGCCCTTGGGGAGGACGGTATTACCATCGAGCTCCTGCAGTCTGGCGGTAAACCTGTAATGAAAGAGCTCCGGAACATCTTTAATGCTGTCCTCTTAGATGGTAGAACTCCGGAGGCGCACAGTGAGAGTGTTGTCGTGTTGTTCTTCAAAACCGGTGATAAAACCCTACTGAAGAACTACCGACACGGAGTACCGACGTCGGAAGTTCTCTGTCGGAGAACGTCCGACAGAGATCCAAAATCACCGACATAGACCACCAAATCAACATGATGAAGTGGCAGTGGGCCGGCCATATCACCCGAAAAACTGATAACAGATGGGGTAGACGAGTTCTTGGGTGGAGACCGCGGATCAGTAAACGTAGTGTAGTGTATAGATTCGGTGGAGCGATGATCTTCGCAAGGCGGCTGGCAAGAGCTGGATGAGAGTAGCCGAGGATCGTGCTCAATGGCGTACAATAGGAGAGGCCTATGTCCAGCAGTGAACAAGCGTATGCTGGTGATGATGATGATGATCCATAAACGTAGCCTAGTATTCCCAGATTTAACTTCTTATAATGTAGGCTCTTCGAAGTTTGAAAAAAACATCATAAACTAAATCACATAAACATATAAAAGAATTTTAAATAATTGAAACCAAATTAACTACTTTAACTCTCCTCCTTCATTAGCTTTCGTTTGAGCACTATTTACTAAAATAAATCTGACTTTTAGGGTTTTATTCGGAAGATTTATTCATAAGGAATAGCATCATAAAATGCAAGGTCCATGACCTCGTTTAACTACTGTAAATGTTCAAATTTGCATTTGTTAATGTTTAGTCTCTCGACCTCTTCTTGTTTTGTGTCGTTTAATACTTCAGTTGCATTTACTCGTTTAAACGGCAGTTGGGGGTTTGAAACATTTTCATGCTGCATATTTTCACGATTCATATTAACAGTTGCGATTGTAAGAATACTTGCTGAGGATCTGTCCATATCCATGTCATCTTCTGTTCTATTATGGATGTCGCACTCTTTTTGTAAGGACGTGCTGAGCTTGTTAGCAATGCATCGTCAAGTTCTCTTTGGTGGTAGTAAAATTGTTTTCGGGTGAAGTGATGTCTTTTTTGGTCCAGTTTCAGAATTTTCCTTTGTAGGAGTAGATGTGAGAACGTCGATGCTATCTAAATTGACAATCAAGACCGTCAACTGCTTGTTATTGTGCAACACCATACGTTAAGGATCAATGAAGGAGACAGATTTTAAAACGATCTCATGATTGATTTTGGGTGTGTCTTCAACGTTATGTTTTGCGCATTCACGTTTAGGATCAAAGTTAATATCAGCTTCGAAAGTAATCTGCGTAGAGTAAGGTGTGTACGAACTTGTCTCAAATGAGAGTTCTAGCAAACTAATAACGTTCCAATTCTGAGGAATGTCTGGTGTCATCAAATTTTCAAAAGCTGCTGGTTCTGATAAATTAATTTCATCCCAATTCTGAGCAGTGTCCGGTGGCATACAGATGGCGATGTAGGTACTACCTGATTTGAAATAGAAACCCCCTGTCCAGGTCAATTGTTTTCGTCTGTTACTAAAATTAGCGATCCATCGCATTGGCTAACTTCGTAATTAAAACATTTTCTGCTTCACCATCTTCCGTCAAATATTGGTCTAATTTCTGAATTCTTGCTTTTTTTGGTGATCCATCTTCGACTTGTTATACTAGAAAACCACGATAAATATTTGCAGAGAAAAACACGTAAAATTCAGTTCATTCAGTCATGCCTAAAAAATCAAACAAGCAAACCTGGTAAATCCACGGCACGAGGGCAAGAGAGCTTTTCAATCATTAAAGCCAACAAAACAACGATGAACGTTGTAAAACACTATTATTGATAAAACAAAGAATTAATCCTGCATTTACCTGATGTTAGCATCACATTTCCTTCGGAAATTTTGGACCTAACAGCAGAAAAAAATCACTTGCAGTCAAATTGCCATCTTAAACAGTACTGAGCGGGGGGAAATAACTTACATTACCTATACCTTCACTGACCATTTTCTCACTATTTTCTATGGCAATTAAACTATTTTGAGTGATAAAACTACCCATAGTTTTCTTATTGTTGGTCATATGCGAAGAGCAGCCCGAGTCCACGATCCAGTCATCCGTCGCGGTGAAGCCTGAGCATAGCAGTGTCTGCAGTTCTCCATTTTCAGCTTTCTTTGTCTTCAAATTTTCTTTCTTGTTGTTCTTTAACTTGAAGCATTGCGACCGCAGATGACCTTTTTTCTTGCAGAAATTGCATGTGACATTTCTCTTTGAATTAACAGCCAATGCAGTATTATCGTTAGATGTGGATGCACTTCTCCGGAATTCCTCTTGAAGGAGCCGGGTTCGGACAAGCTCGCTCGATAGTTTTGAGGTTAGGCATGCGGTTTCCAAGCCTGATACTAATGCATCGTACTCGGTCGGTAGCCCAATAAGCATGATTTCAGCCACCTCAGCATCTTCTGTGTGCCGTCCTATGTCTACTGATATATTCAGTCATGTTGCTGAAATTTGTATAATCAATTTTGTGTAACGTTCTGAGTAAGACTACACGTCTATGAAGCCCTCTATCCTCGAATATGGTGCTCAGCTTATCCCACGCCTCTTTCGACGTTTTTGCAGAATACACATGCTGGTAAAGCGCGGGTTTGATGGATAAGCAAAGCCGAGCAAGTGCTTTTTGATCTTTGGCCACGTCATTGTCTAGACCAAGGATGCATTGCTATAATCCTTCCAGCGTTAAAGCCATTCGCATGGCAAACTTCCACGTTAAGTGGAAGTTAGACACACCTTCCAATTTGTCAATTTGGATATTATTCGCGATGATCCTCTCATTGTTGCTTACTGGCATGTTCTGTGTGTTGTTATTAGATGATTGTCCATCACCATTGGTCATGATTAAGCGAAATGTGGTGTGTGAAGCTGAGAGGTTATTTGAGACGCGTGGTAGGTATGTAGGTACGACTTACGATTTCCTTTTCCAACTGGGGACAAAACCTGTGAAATCTAGCAGAGCAGTTACAGCAGTCAGTGTACGGCTCAAGGATCGCAGTCTAGGCTTCAGGATTATTGGTTAAAATTAAAATGCACTCGGATGATGAGCAAACGTTGTATTGCGGTTGACAGCAGACAGGGAAAAAAAAATGTTGCAAGTACAAACCTAAAAATGTGCAGTGAAACCAATATTTTAGGGATACCATTATTAAATCTTATTTCTAACAAACTGTACCAACCTTGTGGCAAAATGAACTCGCTCACTTTCTACCAACTGGTAACTTCTTTTACATTCGACAGAACGTCAACCTTTACACACGTGCCCTCTAGTCAGTTACGTGAGTATGATATTTTAGTATGTTTTGGATATATTTGTTCCATGACTCTCTTTATCAATGTCTGAAAATTCATAAAAAAATTTAGTTGTGAAAAACAATATTTTAATGTCACTGTTACTATGAACGTAAGTGCCCCTGGTTTCATTGATCTTGTCACATCTGTTTTTTTAATATATGAAAGGAACGGCATATCTATGAGTTACGCTACTGCTACTGAAAACTGAAAATTGCTACCTTTAAATCATGGGGTGGTAAATCTATGGGTGGTAGTGACTGCTGTAGCAGTAGTGACTCTAGGAACATTTTCTTAAATATTTTGCGATTCTCGGGTTGAAACTTTCCAAGAGCTTCTAATACGAAATAATGGAAAAAATGTATTATTTGTGTGTTATAAATTATGTTAAACAAGCTGCTGAGTAATAGCAAGTAATAGTAGCTAATTGCGGTAATGACAGATTTGTTATTTACCTTGCCTGAAGAATGTGTCTAACAGTCTGACTCTCGGAACTAAGACGGAGTTTACACGTTCAGTCTGGCGTCAGTTCAGTCCGTGACCTTGATCAAGCTCGGATTGACGCCAGACTGATGTAGCTAGGCGAGGTATTACACGGTCACTCAAGACTGATGGATTTTGCATCAGCCCGAACGAACACCAATACGACAGCACCAAGCACAGACCTTTATCTGTGATTTAAAAAAAAACCTGTGTTGCAATAATAATAGCTACGGCAATGAAAAAACGCCATAAGAGGATATGGCGTAAACATAATGGTTGTTAAAAAGAGAATCCTCCTCCATGCTGCCTCAAGATTACAGTATGCTGCCTAAAGTGCCTGAGTGTTGACCTAGCATTGACTGGCGTTGACTGATGCGGGACTGATAACACATTCAGACGATGAGTCTGCCGTCAGTCTAACCGTGACTGACAAAATTTATCAAAATATTCGAATATCTGTCAGTCTGGTCCATCAATCCATTGAATAGACAATCAGTCTGCCGTCAGTCTAACCAGACTGATGGAATTGACTGACGCCAGACTGAACGTGTAAACTGGTTATATTCTCTTTGGTGTAAACTCCACTACCCACTTTTGCGCACAGAACACATAGGTACTCGCTGGACGAATGGCAGCTCGCCGAACCACAGAGTACCTATTTCGTTTAGTGCGTCTTATGCGTTCCGTTCATCACAATTCGTTTAATTTTGTATGATGATTTCGGTACTGACAGATTTTTATCGCATACCAAGTTACATCCAAAATAACGTTGTTATGATGTATAAATATTGTGTTGAAAGTATGTTTCGGTATCTTTAATGTATGCTTCTTGTGTTTACATTAATATAAATTAGATTTGCAAAGTATTTTTATTTAAACACTGCTTGAAAGTAAAAAAAATCAATTTGTTACACTTTCTTCCACAAAATGGCTTTTTTGTCTAGGTAGTTTACGGTAAATTGATGCTATGAAATTGACAGTATCATACTGTAACTCTGTTAACTGCTAACTCACTAAAAAGCGTGTTATCAGAGAAATAAGTTACGTGTTTTTTGCCCCTTCAAATAAATAGCCAGTAGCGCGTTCGACGTACAGCATAGGTACGTACCTACCTAAAGCCGGGCTTGCTCTTGGATTCCGTAGAACACCGACGAAGCCTTGCTATTGCTTGCTAAATAATTTGTTAAAATACAAAAATTAAAATATATAAATTTTTTTACATTTCTCAGTTATTTCTTAACGAAATCTTTTTAAAACTTATATAATGTAGATCAAAATTGGCTCGCTCTCTAATATACAGTATGTTTCAACGACTATCATACAATAAATTGCGAATTAGTCATTCGAAAAAAAAAAATTGGTAGGTACCTACATTTTTCCTCTTTAATAATTATCATAAAGATGCCGAGAAAGAGGCGATTAAGTACTGTCTAGATAGGAGATCATATAGGTAGGTGATTAAGGGCGACTTGCACCACTTTCTTACATGCGGCTTATGCAGCATTTAACTAAGATTCTTCATACAAATAGTAGATTGTACAACAAGTGCATAAAACGCACCATTTTACTCGAGACGTTTATCCATCCGAGCGAGCTTGCGAGCGAGGATAGATATAAAGTCGAGTGTAAAATGGGTTTTATGGACGAGTTGTACACTCTACTTTTCACTTCGATTGCGAGGAAATGAAACAGCAACATGTAAATATAGTAAATGCTAATTTAATTAAAATTGAAAGTTACATTAGAGCAATGAGAAATATTTAAAGTAATAGAATACGAACGAAACGAAATAAAATAAAGAGGTTGTTGTATGAAGTTAAAGATGTTCGTGTGGCTGTTGCAGCGATTGCCTTGGTCTTCGACGAAGATTTTACTTTATGCTCTAGAGCATAAAAAGCGACTTTATGTCGCCTACGCACGACATAAAGACGAACTTTTAGAGCATGAGAAGTGAAAAGTAGATTTAAGTGGCGACATGAGTGAGATTTAAGAAGTCGTGCGAATCGGCCTTAGAAAAAGATAGTGCTTAAAATTAATGGGATAACAAAGGACGGAATAATATGGCGAAACTATAAAGTTCCTTGTTGACCACGGAACCCATAAAAAAAGTACTTAGGAGTTGGAAATCAAACTTTTATTTATAACTAAAAGAACAGCCCATTTAATAAAAATACTTACAGATTGTAGTTCCGTCATAAACTGTTCTACCTATTTATTTTATTTTTATTTAGGTACATAAATATTGTCACATAAAAGTAAAATTAAAAACTAAGTGTTACTATCAAACCTCTTCTAGCATTCTACTTCTGATGAACCAAAAACATCTCAAAGGGCTAAGTTAATTTCTAACTGTCAATCAGACGCCACTTTAATATTTAGTGGCCAGTTATAATTAAAAACCTATGCAAAAAGTTTTATTAATCCACTTTGAAATCTGATTCCCCTAATTATTGTTTTGAGCAGTATATGTGAAGTCACGAGTAAACGAAGGTTTCCACCAACACAGGCTTGACCTAGCGTGGCGCCCACAGTAAACTGTCTGTGTATGTAACCATTTTTATTACATAACTTTTTACTTTTACTCTAAACATATTTTTGATAAATAATTAGTAAGTATCGATTAATATAATTTCATTATAAGCTGAAAAACAAAGTTTCTTAAAATAAACTCTTAGAAGTCGAAATAGTGTTCGATGAAGAATTCACGTGATAAAGCCTGTCACACACGAGACGGTCCAGATGTAGCGAAGAACTCAACAACCCACCCAGTACCAGAATTACTCTCTCTAGTTTTGTAGACGATCTTAATATAATTCGACTCATACTCAAAATCAGCTGGATCCTCATCACACAAGGTGTTCAAAACTTTCCCCTCCCTGTCAACTAGCTGTACATAGTTGTAGTCACACACGGGTCCTAGATCGAATGCCAGGAAATAAAGAGTCACTGCCGTCCCCGGCGGAGTCTCCAGCTCCCATTCACACGTCGATATTTTACGATACGTTTCTGGGTACATAGGACTGGTCACTTTTCCAAGTACATTGTGCAGTTTGCCACCACAACCTCGTCCCTTGTCCGTGGTCACGTAGTTCAAGTCAAAAGTCAATTGGGCTCTTTCCTCGCCTATATTGTGGAACAGCATGTACCTCCCTGTCGAGAACAACGCCACATTGTCCTCGGACGATGAAGCGAACCTCGAAAGTTTGCTAGACGCTGTAGTGTTGCCATCGAAAACGTCTAGGTAGGCGTTAAAATCTGAAGACCAATAGTTTTCATTTATTTCTATGAAATAGACGGAAATAGTATGATTCTCAGGTGCAGTTATGAGAGTGAAGCATTCACTGGAAGAATTGTCTCCGTCAAAGAGCGAAAAGACTCGAATTCTACCTTGCACCTCAGTGTAGTTGCTTGGACAGAAGTTAGAGTAGCTCACTTCGATATCAAAGCCTCTGTGTTTGCTTGAATCCGGGGACGTCTGCACATTGATCTGAATGTCATTTGTTGTATATAAGTCAATGACCTTCTTATTGCCACAAAAAACGTACTGCTGTGGGGCTTTTAGCGCACTAATCCTCGATCTTCCTTGATCTTCTCTTAAGAAATCACCTTCCAAATGTAATTCGAAAGATGGTCCTACCGTAGCAATAGAGTCTTCAGAATAGCTTGAAATTACCAATCTACTTTTCTCGCACCTATTGCGGTCTATTTCGGCTTCTTCCAAGTCAAGACTGTTTATTCTGATATGGGTTCCGTAATAATCGTTGAGTGAAGTGAACGTGTAGACACAGTGTAAGCCCGGAGGTATAGCTCCCCTGTCGTATCCCGGTGACTTCAAATGCTGTACATCAGCGCGCACTGTATAACTTTCCCGACCGCATAAGGACTCACGAACCGTCAGTGTAGCCTCAAAACCAGTGCTTTCTATTTCACCATCTGTTGATAGTCTCAGACTCAAGAGGTTTAGAGAAGATACAAGTTTAGGCGGTAAAGTGTGACCACAGTAGGTCCCTATAACAAGACTGTCAGGGTTCAGGCCATCTCTGACTTCTACTAAGTCGCATTTGCACTTGCTATAGCCCAAAGCTGTTTGATTGACGTCTCTGCAAGGAGATATGTGGAAAGATGTGAATTCAATTTCTATGACCCTACCCGCAGCAGTTTTGATATTCCATTGGCAGTCTAAAAATCTGTCGTAAGTAATGTTATGGCCGATCAATGGAGATTTTATTGTACGAGTAGTTGTTGATGTCATGTCAATCGTCCCACCGCATCCAACAGATTCATCGTATGTGAATAATATTTTCACTTTAAAACCACTGTAATTCAAAGCATAATCGCTGACAAATTGTATCAGCATTTTATTTCCGGTGCTTCTTACCGTCGTAGTTGCAGAAATATGACCGTACAATAATGCGATCCGATTTTCTTCGTCGATTTTCAGTCCGTTGAATACAGATACAAAATCGGTATTAGAAGTGTGTTCCAAATCAATGAAAATGAACTGTGCGACCACAACTTTGTTTGGAGGCGCTTCAATAAACCACGTGCAATTCTGATCAGTATCATATTCTTTATCTCCATCCATATCACCTGATGAAATAATCGTAGGCTCACTAATTTGACGGCCACAATTGTACACTTGATATGATATTTTATATCCTCTTCTCTGCAAATATGAGTCTGATTGAAAAGATATTGTAACTTGATCTTTATATATTTCTGGCTCTGTTGGTTTTTCCTTACCACAATATATTTGATCATAGCTGTCTTGGGCATGTTGTACTCCGACTATAGTCAAATTATCATTATTGCACCGTGGGTAAGGCCCTTCTAACTCGAAATCTACAAATTTAATAATTATACTTTTATCAGGAGCGTTGATCTCATAGACACATTGCTTTTTTGGGGAATACGTGAAAGGATATCCATCACTGATCAGAAACTTTTCTTCATCTGTAGCAATTAGTTTGCCTCCGCATATTGGAGTCCATATGGCTTTAAAACCATCCATATTAATGTCGCCATCGGTTCGTAAAACGACTTTCATTTTATTGTTTGTAGAGTTGTACACTGGTGGTATTTCCCGCCCACACAGTCTAACCATCTCAACATAGTCACTCTCTACCCAATCGTAAATTATTACAACGTCTTTAGTGCAATTTGGCATTTTTTCAATAACAAAGCGGTCAATAAACGATAGGGACACTCGGTTGCCCACATCGGCGAGTATTTCCCAAACGCACTCTTCATTTTTATAATAATGTTTCGGAAAATTAGGCGTCATAAACATGTTTCGATACTCTGTTAAGAGACCGCCACATTCTGTGTTCACAGTATTTACAATTAGTTTTAAATTACTGCTGTGATGTTTTGTATGGAATTCAACGTAAATATTTCTATAATCCATTGTGACATTGCGTTGAGAAATTCTGTCTTTACAATAATTGAAAAGGGGTGAAGACATGCTTTGAAAGTCTCCTCGAATTATCTGTACGAATTCTTGGTTACAGTCTAATCTAAAGTCTCCTATTAACTGAAACTGCACTCTTTCATCATAGGGAATAGTTACAGTCCAAGCGCAATCCAGTGGAATACCAGTAAAATTACCTGGAATGTCTAGGATGTCAATAGGTGACTTCCCAACTCGAATAATTCCACCACAGGGCTGGGATCTCCACTTTAAATTAAAATCAAGCTGCAATGAATTTTTAATGTATTTGACAATGACACTAGTCGTTGGTAATCTTAAAGTCACATTTGATATACTGCAGAACTTCTTAATTAATGTTAATCCATCGGATACTTTTAACGAAAGTTCTGAGTCACCATAGTAGCAACGGGTTCTATTAATCTGCGAATGGATTGATGCTGTGATCAAGAGCGTATTGCGATCTCGTTGGTTTTCTAAGCTGTTGCTTTCGATAGTCCATTCACAATAGGCAGATAAAAGGTATAGATTAGGTGACGACACTTCCCCAGAAATGCCCGCAAGAGTACCACCACACAACGCAGGTTGGTTTGTCGTGAATTTAGCCTTGAAGCGTTTTTCTGATGCATCTGTCAATGATGTACTCCATAAGTATATACCCATCATAAAACCAGTAGACTCATATATATTACCCGAAGTAATATTTATACGCGACCTGAAGTTTACGTCATTGTACACTCCGATCCTATTACGATCAACGCCAAATTCAATAATTTCTAAACGAATTCTTCTTGATTTATTTGGAGCAGTAATAATCCATTGACAAAAAGGTGAATGGAGTGAATAAGTAGGTGTCATTATGAAGCCTTCAGACTCTTTAATATTTCCTCCGCACAATTTCCGCGTCGTGTTAAAAGTGAACCGAAAACCTTTGTAATTTTCATGCGGCGACCATTCGCTTACCTTTCCTATGTGTAATTTTATAGTAACTTCGTTCATATTGCTTTGAAATACTTTTCCAGTTTCTTTTTGGTCTCCATCATCGCAGAAAGTCTTAAGAATTACTTGGGTTTCATTTACTTTTAACGTTTCTTCAATTGTTATTTTATTACCACACTTCGCTACTGATGGTGGTAAGCTTATGTCCTGTACCATAATGTTGTATATTTGATTAGCTGATCCCATGAGTTTCCATTCACAAACAGAACCAATTGGTAAAACCGGCGTATTGGGATATCCTGGGGACTGGATTTCTCCATAGTTACTTATTATGGTGCCTCCACAAGTGTCGATTGATATATTCGCCTTGAATCCGTTGCGAGGCTCTGCTAGCTGAGTCATGTATTTGATATAAAGGGTGTTACTACTAGTCTTGATGGTTCCGGGCTTGGATTTACAGTATCGTCCTTTGAGAGCAGAATATTCCGAAAAGCCATCGCGGATTTCTATGCCTTCTTGTACACACTCTACAGATGTATCTAAATCAAATCTCTCTATGAAATCGATCCTCATAATCTCACCTGGCGGTGCTGTAAATTGCCAAACGCACTCTGTATAAGGTGTAGGAATAGACGGATAATTTGGTGAACTGATTACTTCCCAAGTATGGTCGACTGCTAATAATGACGTTCCCCCACATTCTATGTTTTTCTCTTCGTAACGCAACCTAAAGTTTTGGAATTTAGTAGTATGGATTGTGTATGAAACGAATAAAGTGTTACTGGAGGTTGTTATTCCTTTACGTTTTTCGTTGTCGTAGCCGCAGTATCTCCCGGTTTCTAATAAAGGAGATTCGACAGATTCGCCATTGCGCAACACCACAGAGTTAGTGCAGCTATCACCTGTATTGGTGATATTGAAATGCTCGAATTCAAGACTTATCGTGCGTCCAGGTCGTACTTTTAGAGACCACTCGCATTTCATTCCCGATATAGTTTGTAACGAGCCTTTCGCGTCCGACCAAGAAGGTGATACTACGCCAGATGTGCCAGATAGGTGACCGCCACAATTTGATTCGACATGAGCCAAGAAACCTTTATTTACTATAGAAACATCCGATATAAATTCAACTTTCAAGTAACTACTGGAAACCAAGATAGAGTCTAAGTATTTCGATGTACAAATGGGGCCTTCGATTTTTTTCCAATCTTCCACGCCAGTATCGGACGAGTAAAGATTTATGTAGTCGGCAAAGCAGTTCTTGTGTTCTTCTAAAACAATGTCATCTAGCGTGAATGTTAAATGTCGTCCTTGGCTGGCTCGGAACAGCCACTCACAGTGTCTGTTAATGTCGTAGGGCTGGGGATAGTTTGGAGACTTGACTGTGACTCTTTGGCCGACTTCCACCTTCTGAGTAGTGTTACCGCCGCAATTTACCCTGTCTTCATCAGAATCAATGGTTTGAATTGTGTCTGTTGTGGACCATCGCAAAGAAAATAAAGATCCAGGATTAGTGTCATCAAGCCTCAGTTTTAAATAAACTACATTTGAGGAGCTGCGATAACTTTCTACATCTCCAGAGCGCACTACACCACATAGTTGTTTCAAAGGCGATGCTTCGTCGTTGTACCCATCATAAATAGTCAAATAGTTGTAGCAAATTGAACCTGCCACAGGAATCTCTAGACGTTTAATAAATATAACGATCCGTTCAGGGTGATTACTTGAGATTCTCCAAGTGTATTCACCAGAACCTTGGTATCGGTGGGGATACAATGGTGAGGCGATCTCCCCACTCGATATTCCTGTAATGTCGTTACCATGTATGAACCCATAGTGTAAGAGGAAGCCAGATCTAGTTTGCGTATTGTCACTGTGAAACTTTATAAACATTTTGGAAGCCACAGTCGTATTTGTCGGTATTTCATTACCACAATAGACGCCTAATATACGACCAGCTCCATCGTTTTCCCGAATTTCTAAATAGTCTTCATTACAGTTATCAGAATATCCTAAGTCCAATTTCTCAAACATTATGTACACTCTGTTACCAGGTGCGGTGCTCAACGTCCATTCACAGTCGGAATATGCAGGGTACGACAACGGATAGTTTGGTGACGCGATAGTACCTTCTTCTGATGTAAGTGTACCTCCGCAAGCCGAATCTACATTCGTGTATGCGGCCTGGAACTGTCCGGCAATGGGGCCGCTGTAGGAGCCAAACTGAACTGTGATAGCATTGCCGCGACTAACAATTGTCGGGGGTGCCTTGCGTCCACAATATTCATCAATCAAGGGCGCACTCGCATCATTTCCATCTAAAACACGCAAAAACGAAGAAGGGCATGCTCTGTTTGTCACAATATCATAATTTTTCGGCAAAGACAAATGTGTTACTGTTAATGACACCTTTTGACTAAGCTCTGGAGCCACTATAGTCCAAGTACAGTTGGTACTAGATTGTACGCCGTCACTTGATAGTATATCTGGGCGGCCATAGGTGTGCGCTTTTAATACTCCACCACAAATGGCGCTAAAGTTAGCTTTAAACCCTTTAGCTGTTCCAGAACTATCTGTTACAAACTGTATAGTAATAGAATTTGACTTGCTTATGTATTTAGAAGTCTTGGAAGCGGGACATATGATTTGGGTGTAGTTATCAAACATATTTGCACCATCGTATATTCTAATGACATCGCCACAAGATTGATCGTCAGACCAATATAAGTCAAAGTCAATAATGTTAAATTGGATTCTATTGTGTTCCGGGACAGTTACGTACCAATCGCATTCTAGGTTATTATCATAGTTTTGCGGATAATGACGAGAAGTAATAATGCCGGAACGCGCTTGTATCATGCCACCACAGCCGGTTCGAGACGAATCGTATCTCGCGTTAAAATTAACATCTCGCAAGTCGGAATGTTTTACAAACCTAAGAAGCATAAAGTTAGTGGTTGAAACTGCGGTGGACACACCCCTGTGGCAAATTTTTGTAAGTAATGGCGCAGTGTCATCTTGGCCCCCGTAGACTTCGATAGCATCGCTGGTACAATTGAGTGAGTCCATCATATAGACGTTGGTAAAAGTGATGGAGACAGCGGTTCCTGGTTTTGTTTGAATTAACCATTCACACTCTATCGGTGACGTAGAGGTTATTAACTTTCCTAATGAGATAGTACCATAAGGTCTCTGCAGGTGACCTCCACAGCCTTGTCGCACCCACTCCAAGCGAAAACCAGTTTTTGGGGAGTAAGCGTTAGTTACAAACACGATTTCCAGAGAATTACTCTTGCTGCTAAATTTTGGAGGAAGTATGGATCCACAATATTTAGTTGGATTACTGCTTTGAGATGGTTCCTTAAGTTGCAAATAATCTACAGCGCAATCTGCAAGCCACGGGTAGCGAATTGTAGGCAAACTAATGTGTTCTAGATCAAAATAGGATCCACGGTACGGCATGAAACCTGATTGAAAACTTGGTCGATAGGCTATGTTGAAAGCTTTGAATATGTCCATATGATTAAATGTGACGTTTATAGTATTGCCAACGGGAACATTAATAGTCCATTTGCAGCGTAAGTTCCGTGCATAGTCGTTGGGATAATCAGGACTCTCAATGACGCCGTTTATACCCGTAATATTGGTCTCACACAACGTATGGTACATAAGCATAAATCCTTTACCACTTATTGCAAAGTCTGACCGGAATTTTATGAAAGCATAGTTGGTTGTGGTTTCGATGTTAACAGTTTGAATAGTCATGGAACAGAATCTGCCCAAGCTTCGTGCATTGTTATCGCGGCCATCGTAAATTTCGACATAGTCATCAGTACAAGCTGTTGTTCTTTCTAGATCTAAATCATTGAAGTTTATTCTTAAGCGAGATCCGTGACTAGTTACAATTTTGTAGAAACATTCAGCGTTTTCATGATAATTGAGTGGGTAATTAGGAGAGGATATTGTCCCCGTGGATGCGGATAATGTTCCACCACATCCGGTGATAGTTCCATCCCATTCAAGTTGAAATCCGAGACCAGCCAAGTAAAAGTCTGAATGAAAACGCAGAAATAATGAGTGTCCCATCGAAGTTATGTACCTCGGAATAGTTGAGCCACAATAGGAGCCTATCAATGGCGCATTAATCGAAGCACCATTTCGTATTTCTAAATAATCTCCTAGAGTACATTTAAAATTATATTGCGGCTTTTCTAGATCAAATTGAGATATGTTGAGTTTAATTTGCTGACCGACAGGCACCGTGATCACCCATGAGCAGTCACGGTTGGGCGAGTAACGATTCGGCCACCCTGGAGAATTTATGCCCCCATGGGTTCTAAAATAATTCCCTCCGCAGTGTGTATTATCGTCCAGGAATGTATATGACATAGAAAAACCAGTAAGTCGTAAGCTTTGGTCAGATACAAAGCTGACTTTGAGCCTGTTGGTCGGAGTGGTTAAAGTAGGTGGTGTGTTATGACCACAGAATCTCGGCAATGTTTCTTCTTTACCAGCATCATCAATTTCAGTAAGCTCCAAATAATCATTGCATGGAGGGCCTTCTAAATCGAATCTGTTCCATGTAATTCTGATATGTTGTCCTTCAGGAGCGACCAAGAGCCATGTGCAATTTTGATTATCTTCGTACTTGGTGGTGGATCCCGAGGGCATATTGATGAGCCCAATAGTGTCTTTATATATGCCTCCACACTTTGTGTTGATCGAGGTGTAGTTGGCGTAGAACCCGGCCCCAGATACAGTCATGTCCGAGGTGAATTTTAGGTACATATAGTTGTGCGTTGAAGTTTGTATAGGAGGTGTCTCTGCCCCACAATAAGTTCCCATCTTGGGGGCCTTTTGGTCAAACCCATCTCGGATTTCCACATTATCGTATTTGCAATTAAAGTAATTATTATCTTCAATGTCAAAATCTTGAAAGACTAATTGAATTGCTTTACCAGGTGATGTTTTGATGATGTATTCACAAGCTTTATTCGCCGTGTAGTTGAATGGATAGCCAGGCGATTTGATTATCCCACTATCACCTTCGATAATTTGCTGACAAACTGACTCATAAGTAATTCTGAAGCCATCAGACGACGAACTGTGGTCACTTTTGAATTTGAAGAACAGTGTATTTGAGGACGAGACATACGTTTTAACGTATGTGGTACCACAGAATCTGCCAACCAGCTTTGAATCTGCTGACGGCCCGTCGTATATTTTGAGATAGTCGTATTTGCACTTAAAAGATGACTCCAGTTTGAACGATTTGATATTAATGCGAATTCTAATATCGCGGGGCATTTTGATTTCGTACTCGCATATAATGTTATTTAAATATTTGCCGTCGTAATTTGGGGATGAGAACTCTCCTCTTTCTGCGGTGAAGAGACCGCCGCACCCTGGTGTACCGGGAACGGTAGCGTATGATATTTGAAAACCTTTTCCAGAGCCGGTTGCATCGGAGTGGAAATGGACCAGCATAATTGATCCAGATGACTGTATGGGGGCGGGATAGGTAGAATTACAGTACTTGTTAATGAGTGGGTCAGAGGTACTCGAGCCATCGTATAAAGCTAAGTAGTCGAAGCTGCAATTGTTATGTGCTTCGATATCAAGCTCGTAGAAGTGGAGTTGTATACGTTTGCCGAACGCTGCAGCAATTTTCCAATAACAGTCACGGTTAGGTGGATACTTCCCGGGGGAACCTGGCGAGCTAATACGACCGTGATCTACGGTGCCCAGTGCGCCTCCACAGACAGGATTTACTGTAGTCCAATGCAGTGCGAAGCCGCTCTTGGCTACACTGTGGTCTGAGCGGAACCAAAAGTACATGAAATTGTGACTGGATATTATATTACCCCCTTTTGGTAGTGTGACTCCACAAAATCTACCTATAAGCTGAGTCGCTGAGCTGCGACCATCGTGGATTTGTAAGAAATCAAACTGGCATTCTGGGTTAAATTCTATGTCGAACTTACTAAATGTTACATTGATAACTTTATCCGGCGTGGTCATAATGACCCAAGCGCATCTAACATTATGGTTATAAGAGGAATTAGTAAGAGGATACACGATACTACCTTCCTGAGCTTCTAGGACGCCCCCGCAAGTTTTCGCTGGCGTTTGGCAGAAGTCTCCCGTGAACTGTGCGGTGCATTCACACCGGTATCCTCGAGATTTGGTGTCGTCTTCCTTGCACAGACCACCGTTACGACAGGGGTTGCTTGAGCAAGAGTTGACTTGTACATCGCAGTGGGCTCCACCATAACCCTTCGCACAGATGCAAGTATAGCCACCAGCTAGCGGATGGCACCGGCCGTGGATGCCGCAAGGGTGATTCAAGCAGCTTTCAGTAGAGTTGTCTGTAGAGACGTAGCACCCGTTAAGGCCAATACCGTCTCCGTGCATTCCTTCTGGGCAAATACATTGAGCGATTTGTCCACCAAGTCCAGGGTTGTCGATGCACTGCGCAGAGGGGTGACAGCCACCGCCGTTGATGCTGCAGGAGCCCCGGAACGTGCATGAGGTGCCATCGCCCACGTAACCGGGCGGGCAGGGGCCACATACACGGGAGCCGATGGTGTTGTGACAGCTGACCGTGGGACTGGTGCTGCACCCTCCGTTGATCGTCTTTTGACATTCGTCTATATCTGAGCACGTGTAGCCATCTCCTTCGTAGCCAGTGGGGCAGGGGCCGCAGCGGAATGATCCTGGCAAGTTGACACACGATACTTTAGGATTTACCGAGCAGTGCGGTCCGCGGCTGGACTCGCACTCGTTGACGTCTGTCGTGCAAGCAACGCTGGTGCCGTTGTTCGTCCAGCCGGGCTCGCAGAGGCACTTAATGCCTTCTCCCGTGGTAACTGGTATGCAAATGCCGTGGCCACACATTTCATAGTCTCCCCCGGAGCAGTCTTTGGCTTTTCGCGTGCAGTGTATTCCGAACCAGCCTGACTTGCAAAGGCACTCGTAGGAGCCTGGCTTGTTCATACAATTACCTCCATTTTGGCAGCCGAGGTCCGTGCCGGCGAAGTTGCGGCATTCGTTGACGTCGATGTCACAATTCTTGCCTTCCCAGCTGGGTGGGCAGAGGCAGTGGTAGTCGCTGATGAGGCTGAGACAAGTCCCTCCATGCTCGCATGGCCTCGTGATGCATTTGTCCTTTTCACCGTCCCTAGTTCGCCTCCGGAGGTTGTTGAGCGTCGAAGTCATGCGATTAATTTTCATCTGCACGTAAGTCAGATTTTGAGTACCGATTTCTTGTTCAAGTACACTGATGTTGTATTCCAGCCTGGATACCCTTTGTACGACACTGTCGAAATCTTGACTGCTGATATCCTGATTACTGGAATCACCACTGGAAGGTACGTAGCCCGGGCTAGGCCGAGTAGTGTTTATCCTAAGAATGTTAATATCCCCAATAAACACAGCTGATTGGGGCCCATTAGGTCGGATGTAAATGTTTTTCCCGTAGGCTGATTCCAGTATGAGATCGCCATCTGAAGTTAAGACTTTGGGCCTGTCCTCGTAAATTTCACAATCCAAATGTATGAGACTGAGAGTTACTAAAAACAGTTGCAGGAATAGTCTGGACATTGTCCATAGATCGCGCGGCCGGCGTGGCGGACGCATTCAAACTATTTAACATTAAAATCCCTGCCTCAAGGTGATATCCTGAGGGGCGTATTAAAACGCCCCAAAATGGTTTCGGATATCTCTATTCGATATTTTTGGTACGAAAGGGGCCATGTGCTTATTGCATCGATAAACAGGGTCCATTGAACAGCGGCCTTATCGGTAGGTATTTTATAGTCAGCACCTACATATTGAGCTTTCCACATGGCGAATGGGAATTCGTTAGCAATAACTTGAGGGAAATAGTCAAGCGTGTTAACCGCTAGACCAACGAGGCAATCAAGATTGATTGCTTTACACAACCAACAACTTCATCAAAGTAATTTTCAATCGAGTTTGTACGAAATTTTCGTTTTGTAAGTTGATCGACTATCAGCCCTTTCACGCCCACTGTAGGACATAGGTCTCGATAAAAGTTGTTCGTACTGATGAGTAGAAAGTACCCTGAGTCGGGCGTTACTTTACAAATCAACACCTTGTATGTGCTACTGTCCTGATTTTTTTCACTTTTTTACAAACAGCCGTTTATCTGCGAGAGGGGTACACTCAACTCTAACAAAAAACCGGCCAAGTGCGCGTCAGCGCGTGAAGGGTGCCAAACGGGACCCTATTACTAAGACTGCACTGTCCGTCTGCCTGTCTGTCTGTCTGTATTTCTGTTGCCGCTATAACAACAAATACTAAAAACAGAATAAAATAAATATTTAAAGGGGGAGCCCCCATACCCCATACGTAATTTTTTTGCCGTTTTTTGCTCTGTATTAATAACGGAAACAGGTAGACGCTTGAAATATTCACAGATTATTTAGATCTATATTCGCTTATAAAAACAAATAATTAAATAAAAATAAAAATCAACAAACGTGGTTTTTTGCCATTTTTCTCGATCTTTGTGTCTAATGTTGTATAGATAATGGTGCGGAACCCTTCGTGCGCGAGTCCGACTCGCACATGGCCAGTTTTTTTACGTATTAGGTATCAATATTTGGATGTTGGTAAATTTGGGTTTGAGGTTTGACAAATTCATGAAGACGTAATTTATTTTCAAACATTCCGTTTTTTTCTTGATTACGTGTTGTTTCCCGTGTTCTCTTGTGATTTCAAAAATTTTGGCTAGTTTTTCGAGTCCACATGGGTATGCAACCTGTCAGAGTTTTCTATAGTTTAAATAAAAGATCTGTTTCCTTTTGTTTTGATAACAGAGTTTTTTATTGACATACATTTCATTAGAACTTTCGATTTATGGCCGACACAGACGTCGGCGTTAATATATGCGATGGCGAAGTTTTCCAATCGCATCCGTTTAGTTGAGACTTCATTAATACTTCAGAAAGGCCTATGCATAAGAAGCTTAAACATTAAATGCTAGCACCTGAAACTCCTTCATTTTTGAGATATTAATTGAAAATCCAAAATTTCTTATTTTTTTATGTAAATACCTAAGTAAGATTTTGACAATATTACGTTTCGGAACGGATGCCGCGTTTCGTTTCGCGTGTTAGGTGAACTTACTTCTGTCGATATTTTATTGCCTTACCCAAACTTTATTAATATTGAATATTGGTTTTAAGGATTATAAATACATTATTTGTTCCGTGTGGCGTCGGATTAAGAATAGCGTCACTCCATTTCCTTCCGTGGATGTCGTAGAAGGCGACTAAGGAAATCAATTACCAGGAAACGGGCAGCAGCGTCTTCCTGAGATTCTAACCGCATACTGCGATCGCCAACCCGCCTGCCAAGCGCGGCGATTATGGCAAAACCCCTTATGGTTATGAAAACCATTATTATTAAATGATGAAATACATTATTATTAAAATTTTTATCGTACCAGAAAAAATTGTCCGGCCTAATACTAGTTAAATAGTATTCTATTGTAGCCAACCCACAGCTCGAATTAAATTATAAAATGGTTCATCATCATCATCATTCAGCCACAAGAAGTCCACTGCTGGACAAAGGCCTCCTCCATGGATTTCCAAAATGACCGGTTGGAAGCGGCTTGCATCCAGCGTCTTCCTGCCACTTGGATGAGGTCATCTGTCCGTCTGGTGGCTGGTCGTCTTACGCTGTGCTTGCCGATGAGGTCTCCATTCGAGAACTTTTCGGCCCCATCGGCCATCAGTTCTGCGTGCTATGTGCCTCGCCCACTGCCAGTTCAACTTAGGTAGGTACTAATCTGCTCGGCTATGTCGACGACTTTTGTTCGTCTACGGATCTCATAATTTCTGATTCGATCTCGTATAGAAATACCGAGCATGGCCCTTTCAATAGCTCGTTGCATGACCTTGAGCTTTCTTATGAGGCCCATAGTGAGAGACTGGTAACACTGGTTGCATAATTTTGTCTTGAGCGATTGAGGTACGAAAAGACTCTTTTCAGTCCCGAATGCTGCCCAGCCGAGTGGGATTCGACGATTGACCTCTTTCACGAACTTGGACGGGCCTAGTTGGACTGTTTGTCCTAAGTAGACGTATTCGTATACAACTTCATGAGTCGAGTTCCCCAATGTTATTGGGGTGGGCACAACACGGGCGTTCGACATCACCTTCGTTTTTTCCATGTTCATCTTAAAGCCCACCCGTTGGGAAACTCGACAGAGGTCCTCGAGCATTATGCCGAGGTCTTCCATCGTTACTGCCATGAACTACTATATCGTCGGCAAATCGAAGGTGAGTGATGTACCTCGCCATTGATATTGATGCCGCGTCCCTGCCATTCCAGAAGCTTAAAAGCATCTTCCAGCCCGTTCGTAAACAGTTTCGGAGAGATAAAGTCTCCCTGTCTCACGCCCCTTTTCAATAGAAATCTGCTCCTGTACTCATCCAAGTGGCAGGAAGGCGCTGGATGCAGGCCGCTTCCAACCGGTCTTTTTGGAAATCCATGGAGGAGGCCTATGCCCAGCAGTGGACCTCTTGTGGCTGAATGATGATGATGATGATGATGACTCAGACCGACATGGTGGCGTTGTTGTACAAGCACTTCAGCACTTCGATATACCGATAGTCAATACGGCAACGCTGGAGAGACTCGAGCACTGCCCATGTCTCGATCGAATCGAAGGCTTTCTCATAGTCCACAAACGCTAAGCATAATGGGAAATTATACTCCTCAGTCAGTCAATGGTTATAATGTCGTAATTAAATTATAAAAATTTGAATGAAAGTTATAGTTATAGTAACAATACCACTCGCTAACCGTGAAGGAAAACATCGTGAGGAAACCTGAGTGTCTGAGCTATTCACATACCTCAGCGCTTGAAATCGCCAATCCACGGTGGGCATGCGGGGTGATTAAGCCCATACTCTTTCTCTGAGAGAAGGCCTGTGCCCTACAGTGAATAAGTCCTAATGTATGTGATAATGTATTATCATAGTGTATTTTTACAAAATTTAAGCGACCTATTTGGAAAATGCTTTTTTTTGTTTGAAAGGGACTTTACAGGTTGTCCCATAGTCATCAAGTCAGGATCTGATGATGGGATCCCGGAGAAATCGAGGGAACTTTTAAAATTTTAAAGGCACACTTGAAGCGATGTGGGTGTTTTTTACAGTGACTAGTGTATTTGGTTTCTGAAAATACAATTTGGCGGAGACGTGGTGATATTCACAAAAAATTCGCGAAATTTTATTTTTAAATAAAAAATAAAAACCGACTTCAAAACACTACAGCACTAAAAACACAAAAATAACTTAAACAAACGTGACCTTTAAATTCGATGTAGGTATTAAACACTGCGTTTTGAAGTCGGTTTTTGTTTAAAACAAAATTAAATGTGGAAAAACTACGAAAAATTTACTCAACTCTTAAAAACAAAGAGACGTTATTGGATTTTCTCAATTTTTATTAGGTACAGAAAACTTCTCATATTTTTATAGCTTTTCAAGTCTTCTGAGTATTGTTATTGATTGAAGTGAGTGTTAATTTGGTTTAGAAGTTCATTATGCCAGACATGACTGAAATCCAAGAGCTGTCACTCTGCTTCAAGAGCGTCGAAATATGGAATATGTAGGAACTACGTATGGGATTTCTACTCAGTGCCTATCCGCCTGAGAGTAAATACTCAATCAATAACAACACTCATAAGATTTGAAGTTTTCTGTAATAAGAAACCTATTCTCTAGTAATTCCGTGGAAATCTATAACTGGCCTTACTCTAAGTACCTACCTTTGTATGTAATATTTTGTCTAGTTTCGCTGTTGATTTCCCTATCAAAAAATAAAAATAAAAAAATAAATAAAATCTTTAAAAAAAAAATTACCGTACCTAAACCTAAATTAGGGATGCAATTTTTTTCTCGCCTTCTCCAAAGTGGGGTATCGTTGGATTGATCCTTTAAAAATATTGTGAGTGTAGGAAGATCATTTTTTGATTTTTTATTCTTGAAACAGATTCAGGGCTCTGTTTGCAATAATATTAAGCTTTAAAGCGCAAATGTTTGTTTGAGTAGATATGAAAGCGTCAAGTTACGGAAAATGACACGGTCGAATGAAAAATAAAAAAATTATGAGAATTTTAAACTTTTATTCTGATTTGAGTTTTTATTATGATAATCAAGAAAATGTTTTTAGGATTCGCGTTATTTGAATAACACATTGTATACGTCCTACTGCAGGGCACAGGCCTCTCAAATAGAGAACATAGCCATAATCACGCATTGTGCCCGCAGCGGAATGGCAATTTGAAGCACTGCCAATAAAATTAATTATAGTAGTTTTACTCACATAATTCAGCAGTCCCTTGACGTAGATGTATCTTTTATCGAAGCCATCCAACTCGTATTTTCATTTAAATGTTGTATCTGAAAATAAGGCAGTATATTTAAGTAAAAATGAAATCTTAAAACATGGTAGGTAATTAAAGATGTAGCGAGAATATTTACCTCTTATTTGAAGATTAGCTCGGAAGAATGAAACACATGGTATATTTCCAACAGGTACAAAAGTTTAATTTGTTACGTATTTCGACAGTTCTTAAACTTATGGCTTTATTAATAGTTGCCTTAACATAATTTTCGGCTCATGTCACGATACAATACCAAAATGCAATCACTTAGATAATGAAAAACAGTAAGGGCATTGTTAAAAATATTTTTCGAAGCGTATCTGACGATAAATCTATGTTGACTCCTTTATCTTTAGTAATTGAGTCCTTAGTCGAACGCACAATTTTGTTAACTGAGGACCCAAACGCACTATTTTGTTGACTAGGGACTCAAACGCAATAGAGTGAGTTGACACTGACCTAGTAACACATGCGGAGTGTCACTCTCATACCTTTTCACATGCGGAAACAAAACGTACGTTTGAGCGTAGTCTGCAAACAAATATTATTTATACTCTCTATATCCATGTCCCTTATTACTACGTACTTAGTTCAATATTTACAAACTTATGTCAAAGTAATTTACAGTTAGTCTTAACAATGAATAAACACTTATTCTTATTATTTTACGGAGGCACAAACAGTTAATGAGCACCAAATGACAGTGGATATTTTCATATTGTAACTATACTCTAGGTAGCCTTCTGATTTCTTGGCGACCGGGCTCTGTTTCATAAAGCTAGAATAAGAAATAAATTTACAAACAAGCCTCACGAATCGTCAGTAATTTTGCGCTCAAACGACCAACCGTGAGTCACGATTGGTAAACGACCATGAAAATGACCGTGAAAATGACTTATCTAATTGTAGCATTATAAAACGGGGCTCTGATTGTGGCGGCCCAGCGTCGCCAGAGACGCGTCGCACCGTTCTCTACGGATTTGTATATAAGCTTTCCTATTTAAGCAGCGCGACACGGTCGCAATGGTTCATGCCGGTGCTATCCGACTCTGGCGCTGCCGTGTCGCAGGAGTTGGGTTGCGACTGCCTAGATTGAAAGGCCACAATAACGCGTTAAAGATCAAGTTATTAGGCTATTTTTAACATCTTTAGTTACATTCAGACACAGATGATTATGTACTAGACGCGTGACGCGTTCTCTGCACCGCGTCTGCGCCGCGTTTTAAGTCGCGCAGGTGCTCCTCTCTTTACCTTCGCGTAGACTCGCTCAAAAATAATCAGGCACCAAAAAACATTATAATTACGCAGGAGAGTCGTCGTCATATCTGTGTTTGAACGCACCTTTTCAGCTAACAATATGACCGTTAGCAAAAGCATTAACGTGTCTTAAATTTTAATCACTCATAAAATTTACGAGTTAAATGCAAAAGCAAAACTAGATATGTGCTGTTTTTATCAGTATAAATGTAAAATAGATACACAATGTGAAACCAAGTCTTGGAAAGTTACGAATTTTTTTAAAGCTGTCATCGAAAATTTTCCTATAACCTAATATTTGCGGATTATTTACGGGCCCTTCAAATTCAATGTTAAGCTTATCTAAATCCGGGTTTCACGCTCGTGTTTTTCATCACACATTATACAAAACAATCCGTTTTCATTGCATTTATTTTTTTACTGCAACGAAAAGGAACCCGAAACCGCAAGCAGTCATGGAGCTACTGATGCATGTTGATGAAGCGAAATAGGACTGGCAGGATCGTGGCAAGTGGAAAGCCCTGGTCTCTGCCTTCCCCTCCAAGTTACAGGCGCGAGTTGAAGTATGTATGCATGTATGTAGCAACGTTACGCATGAAAAAAGGATTAATTTTTGTTATATCCTTTATTAGGTGGCGTGGCTTTAGTAACACTGTACCAACCTTGTGGCAAAATGAACTCGCTCACTTTCTACCAACTGGTAACTTCTTTTACATTCGACAGAACGTCAACCTTTACACACGTGCCCTCTAGTCAGTTACGTGAGTATGATATTTTAGTATGTTTTGGATATATTTGTTCCATGACTCTCTTTATCAATGTCTGAAAGAAAATTCATAAAAAAATTTAGTTGTGAAAAACAATATTTTAATGTCACTGTTACTATGAACGTAAGTGCCCCTGGTTTCATTGATCTTGTCACATCTGTTTTTTTAATATATGAAAGGAACGGCATATCTATGAGTTACGCTTCTGCTACTGAAAACTGAAAATTGCTACCTTTAAATCATGGGGTGGTAAATCTATGGGTGGTAGTGACTGCTGTAGCAGTAGTGACTCTAGGAACATTTTCTTAAATATTTTGCGATTCTCGGGTTGAAACTTTCCAAGAGCTTCTAATACGAAATAATGGAAAAAATGTATTATTTGTGTGTTATAAATTATGTTAAACAAGCTGCTGAGTAACAGCAAGTAATAGTAGCTAATTGCGGTAATGACAGATTTGTTCAATTCAATATTTACCTTGCCTGAAGAATGTGTCTGACAGTCTGACTCTCGGAACTAAGACGGAGTTTACACGTTCAGTCTGGCGTCAGTTCAGTCCGTGACCTTGATCAAGCTCGGATTGACGCCAGACTGATGTAGCTAGGCGAGGTATTACACGGTGACTCAAGATTGATGGATTTTGCATCAGCCCGAACGAACACCAATACGACAGCACCAAGCACAGACCTTTATCTGTGATTTAAAAAAAAACCTGTGTTGCAATAATAATAGCTACGGCAATGAAAAAACGCCATAAGAGGATATGGCGTAAACATAATGGTTGTTAAAAAGAGAATCCTCCTCCATGCTGCCTCAAGATTACAGTATGCTGCCTAAAGTGCCTGAGTGTTGACCTAGCATTGACTGGCGATGACTGATGCGGGACTGATAACACATTCAGACGATGAGTCTGCCGTCAGTCTAACCGTGACTGACAAAATTTATCAAAATATTCGAATATCCGTCAGTCTGGTCCATCAATCCATTGAATAGACAATCAGTCTGCCGTCAGTCTAACCAGACTGATGGAATTGACTGACGCCAGACTGAACGTGTAAACTGGTTATATTCTCTTTGGTGTAAACTCCACTACCCACTTTTGCGCACAGAACACATAGGTACTCGCTGGACGAATGGCAGCTCGCCGAACCACAGAGTACCTATTTCGTTTAGTGCGTCTTATGCGTTCCGTTCATCACAATTCGTTTAATTTTGTATGATGATTTCGGTACTGACAGATTTTTATCGCATACCAAGTTATACATCCAAAATAACGTTGTTATGATGTATAAATATTGTGTTGAAAGTATGTTTCGGTATCTTTAATGTATGCTTCTTGTGTTTACATTAATATAAATTAGATTTGCAAAGTATTTTTATTTAAACACTGCTTGAAAGTAAAAAAAATCAATTTGTTACACTCTTTCTTCCACAAAATGGCTTTTTTGTCTAGGTAGTTTACGGTAAATTGATGCTATGAAATTGACAGTATCATACTGTAACTCTGTTAACTGCTAACTCACTAAAAAGCGTGTTATCAGAGAAATAAGTTACGTGTTTTTTGCCCCTTCAAATAAATAGCCAGTAGCGCGTTCGACGTACAGCATAGGTACGTACCTACCTAAAGCCGGGCTCGCTCTTGGATTCGGTAGAACACCGACGAAGCCTTGCTATTGCTTGCTAAATAATTTGTTAAAATACAAAAATTAAAATATATACATCTTTTTACATTTCTCAGTTATTTCTTAACGAAATCTTTTTAAAACTTATATAATGTAGATCAAAATTGGCTCGCTCTCTAATATACAGTATGTTTCAACGACTATCATACAATAAATTGCGAATTAGTCATTCGAAAAAAAAAATTGGTAGGTAGCTACATTTTTCCTCTTTAATAATTATCATAAAGATGCCGAGAAAGAGGCGATTAAGTACTGTCTAGATAGGAGATCATATAGGTAGGTGATTAAGGGCGACTTGCACCACTTTCTTACATGCGGCTTATGCAGCATTTAACTAAGATTCTTCATACAAAAGTAGATTTAAGTGGCGACATGAGTGAGATTTAAGAAGTCGTGCGAATCGGCCTTAGAAAAAGATAGTGCTTAAAATTAATGGGATAACAAAGGACGGAATAATATGGCGAAACTATAAAGTTCCTTGTTGACCACGGAACCCATAAAAAAAGTACTTAGGAGTTGGAAATTAAACTTTTATTTATAACTAAAAGAACAGCCCATTTAATAAAAATACTTACAGATTGTAGTTCCGTCATAAACTGTTCTACCTACTTATTTTATTTTTATTTAGGTACATAAATATTGTCACATAAAAGTAAAATTAAAAACTAAGTGTTACTATCAAACCTCTTCTAGCATTCTACTTCTGATGAACCAAAAACATTTTTTTTTTTTTTTTTTTTATTTGGACTGCCCCGTGCTTGTAGGGTGCACAGGGATTTTGCCAGATCTCAAAGGACTAAGTTAATTTCTAACTGTCAATCAGACGCCACTTTAATATTTAGTGGCCAGTTATAATTAAAAACCTATGCAAAAAGTTTTATTAATCCACTTTGAAATCTGATTCCCCTAATTATTGTTTTGAGCAGTATATGTGAAGTCACGAGTAAACGAAGGTTTCCACCAACACAGGCTTGACCTAGCGTGGCGCCCACAGTAAACTGTCTGTGTATGTAACCATTTTTTATTACATAACTTTTTACTTTTACTCTAAACATATTTTTGATAAATAATTAGTAAGTATCGATTAATATAATTTCATTATAAGCTGAAAAACAAAGTTTCTTAAAATAAACTCTTAGAAGTCGAAATAGTGTTCGATGAAGAATTCACGTGATAAAGCCTGTCACACACGAGACGGTCCAGATGTAGCGAAGAACTCAACAATCCACCCAGTACCAGAATTACTCTCTCTAGTTTTGTAGACGATCTTAATATAATTCGACTCATACTCAAAATCAGCTGGATCCTCATCACACAAGGTGTTCAAAACTTTCCCCTCCCTGTCAACTAGCTGTACATAGTTGTAGTCACACACGGGTCCTAGATCGAATGCCAGGAAATAAAGAGTCACTGCCGTCCCCGGCGGAGTCTCCAGCTCCCATTCACACGTCGATATTTTACGATACGTTTCTGGGTACATAGGACTGGTCACTTTTCCAAGTACATTGTGCAGTTTGCCACCACAACCTCGTCCCTTGTCCGTGGTCACGTAGTTCAAGTCAAAAGTCAATTGGGCTCTTTCCTCGCCTATATTGTGGAACAGCATGTACCTCCCTGTCGAGAACAACGCCACATTGTCCTCGGACGATGAAGCGAACCTCGAAAGTTTGCTAGACGCTGTAGTGTTGCCATCGAAAACGTCTAGGTAGGCGTTAAAATCTGAAGACCAATAGTTTTCATTTATTTCTATGAAATAGACGGAAATAGTATGGTTCTCAGGTGCAGTTATGAGAGTGAAGCATTCACTGGAAGAATTGTCTCCGTCAAAGAGCGAAAAGACTCGAATTCTACCTTGCACCTCAGTGTAGTTGCTTGGACAGAAGTTAGAGTAGCTCACTTCGATATCAAAGCCTCTGTGTTTGCTTGAATCCGGGGACGTCTGCACATTGATCTGAATGTCATTTGTTGTATATAAGTCAATGACCTTCTTATTGCCACAAAAAACATACTGCTGTGGGGCTTTTAGCGCACTAATCCTCGATCTTCCTTGATCTTCTCTTAAGAAATCACCTTCCAAATGTAATTCGAAAGATGGTCCTACCGTAGCAATAGAGTTTTCAGAATAGCTTGAAATTACCAATCTACTTTTCTCGCACATATTGCGGTCTATTTCGGCTTCTTCCAAGTCAAGACTGTTTATTCTGATATGGGTTCCGTAATAATCGTTGAGTGAAGTGAACGTGTAGACACAGTGTAAGCCCGGAGGTATAGCTCCCCTGTCGTATCCCGGTGACTTCAAATGCTGTACATCAGCGCGCACTGTATAACTTTCCCGACCGCATAAGGACTCACGAACCGTCAGTGTAGCCTCAAAACCAGTGCTTTCTATTTCACCATCTGTTGATAGTCTCAGACTCAAGAGGTTTAGAGAAGATACAAGTTTAGGCGGTAAAGTGTGACCACAGTAGGTCCCTATAACAAGACTGTCAGGGTTCAGGCCATCTCTGACTTCTACTAAGTCGCATTTGCACTTGCTATAGCCCAAAGCTGTTTGATTGACGTCTCTGCAAGGAGATATGTGGAAAGATGTGAATTCAATTTCTATGACCCTACCCGCAGCAGTTTTGATATTCCATTGGCAGTCTAAAAATCTGTCGTAAGTAATGTTATGGCCGATCAATGGAGATTTTATTGTACGAGTAGTTGTTGATGTCATGTCAATCGTCCCACCGCATCCAACAGATTCATCGTATGTGAATAATATTTTCACTTTAAAACCACTGTAATTCAAAGCAAAATCGCTGACAAATTGTATCAGCATTTTATTTCCGGTGCTTCTTACCGTCGTAGTTGCAGAAATATGACCGTACAATAATGCGATCCGATTTTCTTCGTCGATTTTCAGTCCGTTGAATACAGATACAAAATCGGTATTAGAAGTGTGTTCCAAATCAATGAAAATGAACTGTGCGACCACAACTTTGTTTGGAGGCGCTTCAATAAACCACGTGCAATTCTGATCAGTATCATATTCTTTATCTCCATCCATATCACCTGATGAAATAATCGTAGGCTCACTAATTTGACGGCCACAATTGTACACTTGATATGATATTTTATATCCTCTTCTCTGCAAATATGAGTCTGATTGAAAAGATATTGTAACTTGATCTTTATATATTTCTGGCTCTGTTGGTTTTTCCTTACCACAATATATTTGGTCATAGCTGTCTTGGGCATGTTGTACTCCGACTATAGTCAAATTATCATTATTGCACCGTGGGTAAGGCCCTTCTAACTCGAAATCTACAAATTTAATAATTATACTTTTATCAGGAGCGTTGATCTCATAGACACATTGCTTTTTTGGGGAATACGTGAAAGGATATCCATCACTGATCAGAAACTTTTCTTCATCTGTAGCAATTAGTTTGCCTCCGCATATTGGAGTCCATATGGCTTTAAAACCATCCATATTAATGTCGCCATCGGTTCGTAAAACGACTTTCATTTTATTGTTTGTAGAGTTGTACACTGGTGGTATTTCCCGCCCACACAGTCTAACCATCTCAACATAGTCACTCTCTACCCAATCGTAAATTATTACAACGTCTTTAGTGCAATTTGGCGTTTTTTCAATAACAAAGCGGTCAATAAACGATAGGGACACTCGGTTGCCCACATCGGCGAGTATTTCCCAAACGCATTCTTCATTTTTATAATAATGTTTCGGAAAATTAGGCGTCATAAACATGTTTCGATACTCTGTTAAGAGACCGCCACATTCTGTGTTCACAGTATTTACAATTAGTTTTAAATTACTGCTGTGATGTTTTGTATGGAATTCAACGTAAATATTTCTATAATCCATTGTGACATTGCGTTGAGAAATTCTGTCTTTACAATAATTGAAAAGGGGTGAAGACATGCTTTGAAAGTCTCCTCGAATTATCTGTACGAATTCTTGGTTACAGTCTAATCTAAAGTCTCCTATTAACTGAAACTGCACTCTTTCATCATAGGGAATAGTTACAGTCCAAGCGCAATCCAGTGGAATACCAGTAAAATTACCTGGAATGTCTAGGATGTCAATAGGTGACTTCCCAACTCGAATAATTCCACCACAGGGCTGGGATCTCCACTTTAAATTAAAATCAAGCTGCAATGAATTTTTAATGTATTTGACAATGACACTAGTCGTTGGTAATCTTAAAGTCACATTTGATATACTGCAGAACATCTTAATTAATGTTAATCCATCGGATACTTTTAACGAAAGTTCTGAGTCACCATAGTAGCAACGGGTTCTATTAATCTGCGAATGGATTGATGCTGTGATCAAGAGCGTATTGCGATCTCGTTGGTTTTCTAAGCTGTTGCTTTCGATAGTCCATTCACAATAGGCAGATAAAAGGTCTAGATTAGGTGACGACACTTCCCCAGAAATGCCCGCAAGAGTACCACCACACAACGCAGGTTGGTTTGTCGTGAATTTAGCCTTGAAGCGTTTTTCTGATGCATCTGTCAATGATGTACTCCATAAGTATATACCCATCATAAAACCAGTAGACTCATATATATTACCCGAAGTAATATTTATACGCGACCTGAAGTTTACGTCATTGTACACTCCGATCCTATTACGATCAACGCCAAATTCAATAATTTCTAAACGAATTCTTCTTGATTTATTTGGAGCAGTAATAATCCATTGACAAAAAGGTGAATGGAGTGAATAAGTAGGTGTCATTATGAAGCCTTCAGACTCTTTAATATTTCCTCCGCACAATTTCCGCGTCGTGTTAAAAGTGAACCGAAAACCTTTGTAATTTTCATGCGGCGACCATTCGCTTACCTTTCCTATGTGTAATTTTATAGTAACTTCGTTCATATTGCTTTGAAATACTTTTCCAGTTTCTTTTTGGTCTCCATCATCGCAGAAAGTCTTAAGAATTACTTGGGTTTCATTTACTTTTAACGTTTCTTCAATTGTTATTTTATTACCACACTTCGCTACTGATGGTGGTAAGCTTATGTCCTGTACCATAATGTTGTATATTTGATTAGCTGATCCCATGAGTTTCCATTCACAAACAGAACCAATTGGTAAAACCGGCGTATTGGGATATCCTGGGGACTGGATTTCTCCATAGTTACTTATTATGGTGCCTCCACAAGTGTCGATTGATATATTCGCCTTGAATCCGTTGCGAGGCTCTGCTAGCTGAGTCATGTATTTGATATAAAGGGTGTTACTACTAGTCTTGATGGTTCCGGGCTTGGATTTACAGTATCGTCCTTTGAGAGCAGAATATTCCGAAAAGCCATCGCGGATTTCTATGCCTTCTTGTACACACTCTACAGATGTATCTAAATCAAATCTCTCTATGAAATCGATCCTCATAATCTCACCTGGCGGTGCTGTAAATTGCCAAACGCACTCTGTATAAGGTGTAGGAATAGACGGATAATTTGGTGAACTGATTACTTCCCAAGTATGGTCGACTGCTAATAATGACGTTCCCCCACATTCTATGTTTTTCTCTTCGTAACGCAACCTAAAGTTTTGGAATTTAGTAGTATGGATTGTGCATGAAACGAATAAAGTGTTACTGGAGGTTGTTATTCCTTTACGTTTTTCGTTGTCGTAGCCGCAGTATCTCCCGGTTTCTAATAAAGGAGATTCGACAGATTCGCCATTGCGCAACACCACAGAGTTAGTGCAGCTATCACCTGTATTGGTGATATTGAAATGCTCGAATTCAAGACTTATCGTGCGTCCAGGTCGTACTTTTAGAGACCACTCGCATTTCATTCCCAATATAGTTTGTAACGAGCCTTTCGCGTCCGACCAAGAAGGTGATACTACGCCAGATGTGCCAGATAGGTGACCGCCACAATTTGATTCGACATGAGCCAAGAAACCTTTATTTACTATAGAAACATCCGATATAAATTCAACTTTCAAGTAACTACTGGAAACCAAGATAGAGTCTAAGTATTTCGATGTACAAATGGGGCCTTCGATTTTTTTCCAATCTTCCACGCCAGTATCGGACGAGTAAAGATTTATGTAGTCGGCAAAGCAGTTCTTGTGTTCTTCTAAAACAATGTCATCTAGCGTGAATGTTAAATGTCGTCCTTGGCTGGCTCGGAACAGCCACTCACAGTGTCTGTTAATGTCGTAGGGCTGGGGATAGTTTGGAGACTTGACTGTGACTCTTTGGCCGACTTCCACCTTCTGAGTAGTGTTACCGCCGCAATTTACCCTGTCTTCATCAGAATCAATGGTTTGAATTGTGTCTGTTGTGGACCATCGCAAAGAAAATAAAGATCCAGGATTAGTGTCATCAAGCCTCAGTTTTAAATAAACTACATTTGAGGAGCTGCGATAACTTTCTACATCTCCAGAGCGCACTACACCACATAGTTGTTTCAAAGGCGATGCTTCGTCGTTGTACCCATCATAAATAGTCAAATAGTTGTAGCAAATTGAACCTGCCACAGGAATCTCTAGACGTTTAATAAATATAACGATCCGTTCAGGGTGATTACTTGAGATTCTCCAAGTGTATTCACCAGAACCTTGGTATCGGTGGGGATACAATGGTGAGGCGATCTCCCCACTCGATATTCCTGTAATGTCGTTACCATGTATGAACCCATAGTGTAAGAGGAAGCCAGATCTAGTTTGCGTATTGTCACTGTGAAACTTTATAAACATTTTGGAAGCCACAGTCGTATTTGTCGGTATTTCATTACCACAATAGACGCCTAATATACGACCAGCTCCATCGTTTTCCCGAATTTCTAAATAGTCTTCATTACAGTTATCAGAATATCCTAAGTCCAATTTCTCAAACATTATGTACACTCTGTTACCAGGTGCGGTGCTCAACGTCCATTCACAGTCGGAATATGCAGGGTACGACAACGGATAGTTTGGTGACGCGATAGTACCTTCTTCTGATGTAAGTGTACCTCCGCAAGCCGAATCTACATTCGTGTATGCGGCCTGGAACTGTCCGGCAATGGGGCCGCTGTAGGAGCCAAACTGAACTGTGATAGCATTGCCGCGACTAACAATTGTCGGGGGTGCCTTGCGTCCACAATATTCATCAATCAAGGGCGCACTCGCATCATTTCCATCTAAAACACGCAAAAACGAAGAAGGGCATGCTCTGTTTGTCACAATATCATAATTTTTCGGCAAAGACAAATGTGTTACTGTTAATGACACCTTTTGACTAAGCTCTGGAGCCACTATAGTCCAAGTACAGTTGGTACTAGATTGTACGCCGTCACTTGATAGTATATCTGGGCGGCCATAGGTGTGCGCTTTTAATACTCCACCACAAATGGCGCTAAAGTTAGCTTTAAACCCTTTAGCTGTTCCAGAACTATCTGTTACAAACTGTATAGTAATAGAATTTGACTTGCTTATGTATTTAGAAGTCTTGGAAGCGGGACATATGATTTGGGTGTAGTTATCAAACATATTTGCACCATCGTATATTCTAATGACATCGCCACAAGATTGATCGTCAGACCAATATAAGTCAAAGTCAATAATGTTAAATTGGATTCTATTGTGTTCCGGGACAGTTACGTACCAATCGCATTCTAGGTTATTATCATAGTTTTGCGGATAATGACGAGAAGTAATAATGCCGGAACGCGCTTGTATCATGCCACCACAGCCGGTTCGAGACGAATCGTATCTCGCGTTAAAATTAACATCTCGCAAGTCGGAATGTTTTACAAACCTAAGAAGCATAAAGTTAGTGGTTGAAACTGCGGTGGACACACCCCTGTGGCAAATTTTTGTAAGTAATGGCGCAGTGTCATCTTGGCCCCCGTAGACTTCGATAGCATCGCTGGTACAATTGAGTGAGTCCATCATATAGACGTTGGTAAAAGTGATGGAGACAGCGGTTCCTGGTTTTGTTTGAATTAACCATTCACACTCTATCGGTGACGTAGAGGTTATTAACTTTCCCAATGAGATAGTACCATAAGGTCTCTGCAGGTGACCTCCACAGCCTTGTCGCACCCACTCCAAGCGAAAACCAGTTTTTGGGGAGTAAGCGTTAGTTACAAACACGATTTCCAGAGAATTACTCTTGCTGCTAAATTTTGGAGGAAGTATGGATCCACAATATTTAGTTGGATTACTGCTTTGAGATGGTTCCTTAAGTTGCAAATAATCTACAGCGCAATCTGCAAGCCACGGGTAGCGAATTGTAGGCAAACTAATGTGTTCTAGATCAAAATAGGATCCACGGTACGGCATGAAAACTGATTGAAAACTTGGTCGATAGGCTATGTTGAAAGCTTTGAATATGTCCATATGATTAAATGTGACGTTTATAGTATTGCCAACGGGAACATTAATAGTCCATTTGCAGCGTAAGTTCCGTGTATAGTCGTTGGGATAATCAGGACTCTCAATGACGCCGTTTATACCCGTAATATTGGTCTCACACAACGTATGGTACATAAGCATAAATCCTTTACCACTTATATCAAAGTCTGACCGGAATTTTATGAAAGCATAGTTGGTTGTGGTTTCGATGTTAACAGTTTGAATAGTCATGGAACAGAATCTGCCCAAGCTTCGTGCATTGTTATCGCGGCCATCGTAAATTTCGACATAGTCATCAGTACAAGCTGTTGTTCTTTCTAGATCTAAATCATTGAAGTTTATTCTTAAGCGAGATCCGTGACTAGTTACAATTTTGTAGAAACATTCAGCGTTTTCATGATAATTGAGTGGGTAATTAGGAGAGGATATTGTCCCCGTGGATGCGGATAATGTTCCACCACATCCGGTGATAGTTCCATCCCATTCAAGTTGAAATCCGAGACCAGCCAAGTAAAAGTCTGAATGAAAACGCAGAAATAATGAGTGTCCCATCGAAGTTATGTACCTCGGAATAGTTGAGCCACAATAGGAGCCTATCAATGGCGCGTTAATCGAAGCACCATTTCGTATTTCTAAATAATCTCCTAGAGTACATTTAAAATGATATTGCGGCTTTTCTAGATCAAATTGAGATATGTTGAGTTTAATTTGCTGACCGACAGGCACCGTGATCACCCATGAGCAGTCACGGTTGGGCGAGTAACGATTCGGCCACCCTGGAGAATTTATGCCCCCATGGGTTCTAAAATAATTCCCTCCGCAGTGTGTATTATCGTCCAGGAATGTATATGACATAGAAAAACCAGTAAGTCGTAAGCTTTGGTCAGATACAAAGCTGACTTTGAGCCTGTTGGTCGGAGTGGTTAAAGTAGGTGGTGTGTTATGACCACAGAATCTCGGCAATGTTTCTTCTTTACCAGCATCATCAATTTCAGTAAGCTCCAAATAATCATTGCATGGAGGGCCTTCTAAATCGAATCTGTTCCATGTAATTCTGATATGTTGTCCTTCAGGAGCGACCAAGAGCCATGTGCAATTTTGATTATCTTCGTACTTGGTGGTGGATCCCGAGGGCATATTGATGAGCCCAATAGTGTCTTTATATATGCCTCCACACTTTGTGTTGATCGAGGTGTAGTTGGCGTAGAACCCGGCCCCAGATACAGTCATGTCCGAGGTGAATTTTAGGTACATATAGTTGTGCGTTGAAGTTTGTATAGGAGGTGTCTCTGCCCCACAATAAGTTCCCATCTTGGGGGCCTTTTGGTCAAACCCATCTCGGATTTCCACATTATCGTATTTGCAATTAAAGTAATTATTATCTTCAATGTCAAAATCTTGAAAGACTAATTGAATTGCTTTACCAGGTGATGTTTTGATGATGTATTCACAAGCTTTGTTCGCCGTGTAGTTGAATGGATAGCCAGGCGATTTGATTATCCCACTATCACCTTCGATAATTTGCTGACAAACTGACTCATAAGTAATTCTGAAGCCATCAGACGACGAACTGTGGTCACTTTTGAATTTGAAGAACAGTGTATTTGAGGACGAGACATACGTTTTAACGTATGTGGTACCACAGAATCTGCCAACCAGCTTTGAATCTGCTGACGGCCCGTCGTATATTTTGAGATAGTCGTATTTGCACTTAAAAGATGACTCCAGTTTGAACGATTTGATATTAATGCGAATTCTAATATCGCGGGGCATTTTGATTTCGTACTCGCATATAATGTTATTTAAATATTTGCCGTCGTAATTTGGGGATGAGAACTCTCCTCTTTCTGCGGTGAAGAGACCGCCGCACCCTGGTGTACCGGGAACGGTAGCGTATGATATTTGAAAACCTTTTCCAGAGCCGGTTGCATCGGAGTGGAAATGGACCAGCATAATTGATCCAGATGACTGTATGGGGGCGGGATAGGTAGAATTACAGTACTTGTTAATGAGTGGGTCAGAGGTACTCGAGCCATCGTATAAAGCTAAGTAGTCGAAGCTGCAATTGTTATGTGCTTCGATATCAAGCTCGTAGAAGTGGAGTTGTATACGTTTGCCGAACGCTGCAGCAATTTTCCAATAACAGTCACGGTTAGGTGGATACTTCCCGGGGGAACCTGGCGAGCTAATACGACCGTGATCTACGGTGCCCAGTGCGCCTCCACAGACAGGATTTACTGTAGTCCAATGCAGTGCGAAGCCGCTCTTGGCTACACTGTGGTCTGAGCGGAACCAAAAGTACATGAAATTGTGACTGGATATTATATTACCCCCTTTTGGTAGTGTGACTCCACAAAATCTACCTATAAGCTGAGTCGCTGAGCTGCGACCATCGTGGATTTGTAAGAAATCAAACTGGCATTCTGGGTTAAATTCTATGTCGAACTTACTAAATGTTACATTGATAACTTTATCCGGCGTGGTCATAATGACCCAAGCGCATCTAACATTATGGTTATAAGAGGAATTAGTAAGAGGATACACGATACTACCTTCCTGAGCTTCTAGGACGCCCCCGCAAGTTTTCGCTGGCGTTTGGCAGAAGTCTCCCGTGAACTGTGCGGTGCATTCACACCGGTATCCTCGAGATTTGGTGTCGTCTTCCTTGCACAGACCACCGTTACGACAGGGGTTGCTTGAGCAAGAGTTGACTTGTACATCGCAGTGGGCTCCACCATAACCCTTCGCACAGATGCAAGTATAGCCGCCAGCTAGCGGATGGCACCGGCCGTGGATGCCGCAAGGGTGATTCAAGCAGCTTTCAGTAGAGTTGTCTGTAGAGACGTAGCACCCGTTAAGGCCAATACCGTCTCCGTGCATTCCTTCTGGGCAAATACATTGAGCGATTTGTCCACCAAGTCCAGGGTTGTCGATGCACTGCGCAGAGGGGTGACAGCCACCGCCGTTGATGCTGCAGGAGCCCCGGAACGTGCATGAGGTGCCATCGCCCACGTAACCGGGCGGGCAGGGGCCACATACACGGGAGCCGATGGTGTTGTGACAGCTGACCGTGGGACTGGTGCTGCACCCTCCGTTGATCGTCTTTTGACATTCGTCTATATCTGAGCACGTGTAGCCATCTCCTTCGTAGCCAGTGGGGCAGGGGCCGCAGCGGAATGATCCTGGCAAGTTGACACACGATACTTTAGGATTTACCGAGCAGTGCGGTCCGCGGCTGGACTCGCACTCGTTGACGTCTGTCGTGCAAGCGACGCTGGTGCCGTTGTTCGTCCAGCCGGGCTCGCAGAGGCACTTAATGCCTTCTCCCGTGGTAACTGGTATGCAAATGCCGTGGCCACACATTTCATAGTCTCCCCCGGAGCAGTCTTTGGCTTTTCGCGTGCAGTGTATTCCGAACCAGCCTGACTTGCAAAGGCACTCGTAGGAGCCTGGCTTGTTCATACAATTACCTCCATTTTGGCAGCCAAGGTCCGTGCCGGCGAAGTTGCGGCATTCGTTGACGTCGATGTCACAATTCTTGCCTTCCCAGCTGGGTGGGCAGAGGCAGTGGTAGTCGCTGATGAGGCTGAGACAAGTCCCTCCATGCTCGCATGGCCTCGTGATGCATTTGTCCTTTTCACCGTCCCTAGTTCGCCTCCGGAGGTCGTTGAGCGTCGAAGTCATGCGATTAATTTTCATCTGCACGTAAGTCAGATTTTGAGTACCGATTTCTTGTTCAAGTACACTGATGTTGTATTCCAGCCTGGATACCCTTTGTACGACACTGTCGAAATCTTGACTGCTGATATCCTGATTACTGGAATCACCACTGGAAGGTACGTAGCCCGGGCTAGGCCGAGTAGTGTTTATCCTAAGAATGTTAATATCCCCAATAAACACAGCTGATTGGGGCCCATTAGGTCGGATGTAAATGTTTTTCCCGTAGGCTGATTCCAGTATGAGATCGCCATCTGAAGTTAAGACTTTGGGCCTGTCCTCGTAAATTTCACAATCCAAATGTATGAGACTGAGAGTTACTAAAAACAGTTGCAGGAATAGTCTGGACATTGTCCATAGATCGCGCGGCCGGCGTGGCGGACGCATTCAAACTATTTAACATTAAAATCCCTGCCTCAATGTGATATCCTGAGGGGCGTATTAAAACGCCCCAAAATGGTTTCGGATATCTCTATTCGATATTTTTGGTACGAAAGGGGCCATGTGCTTATTGCATCGATAAACAGGGTCCATTGAACAGCGGCCTTATCGGTAGGTATTTTATAGTCAGCACCTACATATTGAGCTTTCCACATGGCGAATGGGAATTCGTTAGCAATAACTTGAGGGAAATAGTCAAGCGTGTTAACCGCTAGACCAACGCGGCAATCAAGATTGATTGCTTTACACAACCAACAACTTCATCAAAGTAGTTTTCAATCGAGTTTGTACGAAATTTTCGTTTTGTAAGTTGATCGACTATCAGCCCTTTCACGCCCACTGTAGGACATAGGTCTCGATAAAAGTTGTTCGTACTGATGAGTAGAAAGTACCCTGAGTCGGGCGTTACTTTACAAATCAACACCTTGCATGTGCTACTGTCCTGATTTTTTTCACTTTTTTACAAACAGCCGTTTATCTGCGAGAGGGGTACACTCAACTCTAACAAAAAACCGGCCAAGTGCGCGTCAGCGCGTGAAGGGTGCCAAACGGGACCCTATTACTAAGACTGCACTGTCCGTCTGCCTGTCTGTCTGTCTGTATTTCTGTTGCCGCTATAACAACAAATACTAAAAACAGAATAAAATAAATATTTAAAGGGGGAGCCCCTATAACCCATACGTAATTTTTTTGCCGTTTTTTGCTCTGTATTAATAACGGAAACAGGTAGACGCTTGAAATATTCACAGATTATTTAGATCTATATTCGCTTATAAAAACAAATAATTAAATAAAAATAAAAATCAACAAACGTGGTTTTTCGCCATTTTTCTCGATCTTTGTGTCTAATGTTGTATAGATAATGGTGCGGAACCCTTCGTGCGCGAGTCCGACTCGCACATGGCCAGTTTTTTTACGTATTAGGTATCAATATTTGGATGTTGGTAAATTTGGGTTTGAGGTTTGACAAATTCATGAAGACGTAATTTATTTTCAAACATTCCGTTTTTTTCTTGATTACGTGTTGTTTCCCGTGTTCTCTTGTGATTTCAAAAATTTTGGCTAGTTTTTCGAGTCCACATGGGTATGCAACCTGTCAGAGTTTTCTATAGTTTAAATAAAAGATCTGTTTCCTTTTGTTTTGATAACAGAGTTTTTATTGACATACATTTCATTACAACCTTCGATTTATGGCCGACACAGACGTCGGCGTTAATATATGCAATGGCGAAGTTTTCCAATCGCATCCGTTTAGTTGAGACTTCATTAATACTTCAGAAAGGCCTATGCATAAGAAGCTTAAACATTAAATGCTAGCACCTGAAACTCCTTCATTTTTGAGATATTAATTGAAAATCCAAAATTTCTTATTTTTTTATGTAAATACCTAAGTAAGATTTTGACAATATTTCGGTTCGGAACGGATGCCGCGTTTCGTTTCGCGTGTTAGGTGAACTTACTTCTGTCGATACTTTATTGCCTTACCCAAACTTTATTAATATTGAATATTGGTTTTAAGGATTATAAATACATTATTTGTTCCGTGTGGCGTCGGATTAAGAATAGCGTCACTCCATTTCCTTCCGTGGATGTCGTAGAAGGCGACTAAGGAAATCAATTACCAGGAAACGGGCAGCAGCGTCTTCCTGAGATTCTAACCGCATACTGCGATCGCCAACCCGCCTGCCAAGCGCGGCGATTATGGCAAAACCCCTTATGGTTATGAAAACCATTATTATTAAATGATGAAATACATTATTATTAAAATTTTTATCGTACCAGAAAAAATTGTCCGGCCTAATACTAGGTAAATAGTATTCTATTGTAGCCAACCCACAGCTCGAATTAAATTATAAAATGGTTCATCATCATCATCATTCAGCCACAAGAAGTCCACTGCTGGACAAAGGCCTCCTCCATGGATTTCCAAAATGACCGGTTGGAAGCGGCTTGCATCCAGCGTCTTCCTGCCACTTGGATGAGGTCATCTGTCCGTCTGGTGGCTGGTCGTCCTACGCTGCGCTTGCCGATATGAGGTCTCCATTCGAGAACTTTTCGGCCCCATCGGCCATCAGTTCTGCGTGCTATGTGCCTCGCCCACTGCCAGTTCAACTTAGGTAGGTACTAATCTGCAATCTGCTCGGCTATGTCGACGACTTTTGTTCGTCTACGGATCTCATAATTTCTGATTCGATCTCGTATAGAAATAACGTTGAAGCAGCCTCTTTCTCAACGGAACGCCTCCAGGTAGTACGTGGGCGGCCCGGCCGTCTCTTGCATTGGAACGAGTTAGAAGTTGCCGCACAAGACCGCGAGAAATGGAGATCCCTTCTACGAGCCCTATGTCCCTGATAAGGGATAAGAGGAAATCATCATAGAAATACCGAGCATGGCCCTTTCAATAGCTCGTTGCATGACCTTGAGCTTTCTTATGAGGCCCATAGTGAGAGACTGGTAACACTGGTTGCATAATTTTGTCTTGAGCGATTGAGGTACGAAAAGACTCTTTTCAGTCCCGAATGCTGCCCAGCCGAGTGGGATTCGACGATTGACCTCTTTCACGAACTTGGACGGGCCTAGTTGGACTGTTTGTCCTAAGTAGACGTATTCGTATACAACTTCATGAGTCGAGTTCCCCAATGTTATTGGGGTGGGCACAACCGAATGTTCCCACTAGTTCCATTGGTTAGTTCCATGATGGAACAGGTGAGAACTTTTCTTCACGGGCGTTCGACATCACCTTCGTTTTTTCCATGTTCATCTTAAAGCCCACCCGTTGGGAAACTCGACAGAGGTCCTCGAGCATTATGCCGAGGTCTTCCATCGTTACTGCCATGAACTACTATATCGTCGGCAAATCGAAGGTGAGTGATGTACCTCGCCATTGATATTGATGCCGCGTCCCTGCCATTCCAGAAGCTTAAAAGCATCTTCCAGCCCGTTCGTAAACAGTTTCGGAGAGATAAAGTCTCCCTGTCTCACGCCCCTTTTCAATAGAAATCTGCTCCTGTACTCATCCAAGTGGCAGGAAGGCGCTGGATGCAGGCCGCTTCCAACCGGTCTTTTTGGAAATCCATGGAGGAGGCCTATGCCCAGCAGTGGATCTCTTGTGGCTGAATGATGATGATGATGATGATGACTCAGACCGACATGGTGGCGTTGTTGTACAAGCACTTCAGCACTTCGATATACCGATAGTCAATACGGCAACGCTGGAGAGACTCGAGCACTGCCCATGTCTCGATCGAATCGAAGGCTTTCTCATAGTCCACAAACGCTAAGCATAATGGGAAATTATACTCCTCAGTCAGTCAATGGTTATAATGTCGTAATTAAATTATAAAAATTTTAATGAAAGTTATAGTTATAGTAACAATACCACTCGCTAACCGTGAAGGAAAATATCGTGAGGAAACCTGAGTGTCTGAGCTATTCACATACCTCAGCGCTTGAAATCGCCAATCCACGGTGGGCATGCGGGGTGATTAAGCCCATACTCTTTCTCTGAGAGAAGGCCTGTGCCCTACAGTGAATAAGTCCTAATGTATGTGATAATGTATTATCATAGTGTATTTTTACAAAATTTAAGCGACCTATTTGGAAAATGCTTTTTTTTGTTTGAAAGGGACTTTACAGGTTGTCCCATAGTCATCAAGTCAGGATCTGATGATGGGATCCCGGAGAAATCGAGGGAACTTTTAAAATTTTAAAGGCACACTTGAAGCGATGTGGGTGTTTTTTACAGTGACTAGTGTATTTGGTTTCTGAAAATACAATTTGGTGGAGACGTGGTGATATTCACAAAAAATTCGCGAAATTTTATTTTTAAATAAAAAATAAAAACCGACTTCAAAACACTACAGCACTAAAAACACAAAAATAACTTAAACAAACGTGACCTTTAAATTCGATGTAGGTATTAAACACTGCGTTTTGAAGTCGGTTTTTGTTTAAAACAAAATTAAATGTGGAAAAACTACGAAAAATTTACTCAACTCTTAAAAACAAAGAGACGTTATTGGATTTTCTCAATTTTTATTAGGTACAGAAAACTTCTCATATTTTTATAGCTTTTCAAGTCTTCTGAGTATTGTTATTGATTGAAGTGAGTGTTAATTTGGTTTAGAAGTTCATTATGCCAGACATGACTGAAATCCAAGAGCTGTCACTCTGCTTCAAGAGCGTCGAAATATGGAATATGTAGGAACTACGTATGGGATTTCTACTCAGTGCCTATCCGCCTGAGAGTAAATACCTCAGAACACAAAAAGAAGGAGAAGTGCCATATGGGCGTGGCACTGTCGCTCAACGTTAGCCCGGTTGGGCTAACCTCGGCGAAACTTTTAAATATGGCCGTCAATCGCCTCGCGCCCGCTATCGCCGTAACATATGTGAAAAATGCCTGATTACCTACAGAAATTGCAGTGATACATGCTATTCAAATAACAGTGCAGTGTGTTTTCACCGGTAAGCCTATTTTACTCACTATATCCATCTTTAAACTACGAAAAATCATAATTATAATAATTTTCCTGTGCAATATGCATTCCAGTACTAAGAACATAAATGAGACGTAGGTATTTATATCGTCGGGTTTACTCCACTGCTGTTTTTATGTAGAATTTTCGTGGAGGTTTTCTAACATGGAAAAGCAAGCCCGCAATGGACCGTCTCGCGAAACTGACTATTGTTCTATGCGATGAATTGCGATGTTTCGTGTAGCCTTGGGTAACTCAGGAGCCAGATATGATAGGACACACATCTCCCTTGCCGTCAAGCGTCAACTGTGTCCCAGTTATATCCCAGAGATGTCAACTATATCTGGCTCCCTTACTATACTCTCAACTCAGTACGGTAGACATCTAGCTCCTGCTACTTTATCCAGCTCACACACAGTGCGCGAGAGCGAGACCGAGATCGGCTGAAATCGGATGCGTTCGGCAGCATTTCTCGTCGCAGTAATAAACGAGACGAGAAAGGTGTCACCAGACTCCTACAAATGTATTGACTTGGTGATCTTTTTGATCGCTATTGGTACGGATGGCTTGTTCGGTCAACATCGGGCATTTGGTCGCAGTACTCGTACTAAAAAGATGAACGGTAAAGACAATAATCATATAAACTTACAGTTCACTTAATTAATGAGAAAACCTATATAAAGTGTCAAAAGTTAATTAATAGATATACATTTTGATTCTGGTTTGAACTCCTCTTATTGGAATAGACTGATAGTATAAAAAAGAGCGCGACAGCTGGATAAAGTAGGAAACAGATAAACTAGACTTACTCACCACTTGTGTCTTACAGCTCTTGTATCCAAACACACTCACTCGATTGTATGTCGTATGAGCTAGGATACAAGTGGTGAGCCAGATATAATACAGATATAGTGTGTCCCGGTGAGCAAAGATATGGGATATAACAACTCCCTCTAAGGACACACTTTGCGCAAGTCTAGTTTCGTGGTACGGCCGCATGTATTTGCCGTGAACTGTCAAAGTCACAGTAGGTGTCAGCGGGAGTCATAGTGATGGGGTAGTTGCTTTCTTACCAGACTGATTAAGTATCGATACTTCGTCGCATTTACACTCGTTCGTCCAAACTTCCAAAATTACTAGAACCAATTATATTGTACGACTAGGTAGCTATTGTCCGCGACTCCGTCCGCGTGGACTTCAGTTGCTAAGGAAGCTTCTACTTTAGTGGCAGATTTTGTCGTAATATAAACAGGCTTAGTTTTCACCACGTAGGTATTTCAAAAAGTTTTTAATAAAGATTTAATTTCAGGTTTCCCAAAGACCCTAATAGGAAGGATAAATGGATTGAAACTAAAGGGAGATTGCTTAACTGGCTTCCTCTCAAATCAAATACCTGTTGCTCCATCCATTTTACGGAGAAATGTTTCCAGATGCTAAAGAGTGGAAAAAATATTAACGTGGGCAGGTCCTGCTTTGAAAATACCAGTAATAAGGAGTTCCATAAATGTTGAGGTACCAATATACCTAAAATTACGGCATAATTATATTTTACATGGTGTGGAATATTCGATTGTTACTTTATTCTGATTCTCTATTTCAGGTGACAATGGACGCAACGACGCATAACTCTCCAAAAGAAAGTGTTTCTAAAGAAACAAGTCAGGTGATGTGGTTATGGTACTAAATAATATTGTTATACTCTTTTATGAGCCTAAAATTCTATTAATTTAAAATAAAGTAAATGAAGTGTTTTCAATAATTTAATAATTTATTTACTATTTTAGATCCGTATTAGAAAGTTTCGGATATTGTTACTGTTGAAATGTTTTTAATAATTTCATAATTTATTTACTATTTTAGATCCCCTTGGAAGTAACGGATATTTTTTTGTCGAAAAATGCTGCGAATGTCAAAGACCCCTGTAAATAATTGTCAGACATAGAGGAATGTCCATTTGATTGAACACATAATTTATCGGTCATATAGCGCCGCCACAGACTAGAAAATCGAAAAATCATATGAACAAAGTTGAAAATATAACATCGAGTTTTCAAAAGTCGTAAACCAAAGTTGTTGTAAACGACTTACTTTAATTGACGTGTTTCAGGAATTGTGTTAACTTAAAAATGGCCCTGTATAAATAAAAAAATATTAGATTTTTTACAAATGCATACTTTTTGTATTTTAGATACAGCAACGAGTTGCCGAAGGCCCAGAAACTGGTAGATTTATGTCGATTGAAGAAAAACCTCGAAAAAAGAAATCACGCAAAACATTGAACAATGTCAACAAGTGACAAGTTCTAAATAAATATTTACCTTTTAAGGGAACAGTAAAATATTCATTGCAGGATCTCAGTCGGATGATGATGTTATCTTTTTAATGTAAATGTGTTTCGAAAGTTTCTTTAAGTTTATGTTTCACAAGTTTCTTTTGGCCAGTTTCTGAATTGAGAATTTCGCTAAGTAAATGGTTAACTGTAGTACTGTCTCTTCGAATTTTTCACAAAAGAGCGTGACAGAACGTTACTTATGTTTTTACTTAGTGAAATTCTTAATTCAGAAACCGGCCCTTTGAGTTCTTACTACCTAATGTATTTTTCACAAGTTAATAAAAATATTATTTATGTGATATTATTGAGAATGTTTTTTATGTACCCATCACAGTTGTCACCCACCAAGGCAGTGAAAATTTTAATCCAAACTCAGAAACATCTACAGTCACTGCTCATTAATTCACGAGTTAAAATAAGTAGTTCTAGATTTTTTAAGGTGTGCGCTATACAAAAACGCGCATAAGGTGAAGGCAAGGCGCAGGCATCTTGCCGCTTCAAACAAAAATTACGCAGGCGATATGTTTTGAATTATATTCAAGCGGCGCGGCACAGCCAACGTCGTTTCGTCGCCTTGCATACCTATATTTTGTAGGTAACTCAGCGAATGTTCTCTAAACTTTGTCATTTAGAATAATAAATTGTATGATTAGAATTTACGATGAAACGGAATTCACGAATTATACGATAGGTAGGTATGAACAAAACTGACATATTTAGGAATTAACACATTGGTAGGCAAAGCCTGTAAAAATAAAAACTTAGGCAGCCTTTTGCAAAGGATTACTACAACGAAATAAAGTAGTTACAGACTACGCAACGTAGAGAAATAATTAGTTACTATTTAGGTATAGATGGCAAGAAAAAAATCGACATAATGTACAAAAAGTTTTTTTACGATGTACGATTTTTTTTAAGTATAATCGATAATGTACTTTTTCGTCCCCATCACTAATGTTGTGCTGCTCTTCTCATTGGCTGTTTCATTTGTGTAAACAGCGAATAGTGAGCCGGTTGTTTATGTTGTAATCAAATAGAGATTATCAAATCAGAAATCAGAAATCAATAATTTATTTCAACGTAAAGAATTTACATTCTGTTTGCTGAATGTCAATGTACTATGTTACTATGTTAGCCGCTGCCTTCGGGCCGTATTTGTAGTGGAGAAAAAGGCAGCGGGAAAAAAAACTCCACTCTGACCATCTTTTCTCAAATCATCTTAAACTTATACATCAAAGCCTATATGATATGATTCCGTGATAGCCACTAATAACTTTAAAAGCCAAAATAACACTTCTTACAAAAGTAGGAAAAACAGTAATGCTGCGGCCAGACACACGAACAGCACCCGTTCACGAGCATAACGCAGGGGTCAGCCATCACCAGTCTCAACCATTTTAGAGGGAGATAGGTGACCCGGCCACCACGCCACCATTCGAATGACCTTTAGCAAACCTGCAGATTGAGTTCTTGTCAGCTATAAAATGTGTACTATAGTTATTAATGTGCAATCACGTCGTCAGTACACGTTTTTAAAATTAAATAAATTATAATATTAATAATTAAATAACAATGAAATCGCAGTGGAATTTGCTTACTACCAAGGGCTTATATCGTTCATATACTCGTCTATTCTATAATAGGCTTTTTTACATAGCGATTTTTTAATGAATGTTTTAAATTTATTTTCAGACAAGGATAGAACATGTTCTGGAATTCTGTTGTAAAAACGAACGCAATAGCCTACGAACGATGTATTTACCTTGGCTAAACGAAATTTAGAATAAGCAAGCTTATTTCTATTTCTAGTGTTTACGTTATGGACGTCCCTATTTAATTTGAACATTGTTATATTTTTACGGACATACATTATATTATCGAATATATATTGGCAAGCCAGTGTAAGAATTCCTATTTCTTTGAAACGCTCCCTTAGCGATTCCTTACTGCTTAAGTTGTAAATTGCTCTTACTGCTCTTTTTTGCAAAATAAATATTGTTTCTATATCTGCTGCCCGTCCCCATAATAACAGCCCATATGACATAATACTGTGAAAATAACTAAAATAGACCAGCCTCGCAGTCGATATATCTGTAAGTTGCCTAATTTTTCTAACTGCAAATGCAGCTGAACTCAACCTACCCGATAGTTTTTCAATATGCGGACCCCATTGCAGTTTTGAGTCTATTGTTATGCCTAAAAATAGTGTGGACTCTACCAGCTCTAATTTCTCACCAGATATTTTTAGACACGTGTCAACATTTTTAACATTGGGCAAGGAGAACTTGACACATTTTGTCTTTTTCGCATTTAACATCAAATTGTTCACCGTGAACCAGTTTAGAACTGTAGATAGAGCATTGTTTACATCGTCAACATTACCTAAACCTCTCTTTACTTTAAAAATTAAGGAAGTATCATCAGCAAACAGTACTATCTGCGATAGTTTTTCTACTAGGTAGGGCAAATCATTTACGTAAACCAAAAAAAGGAACGGTCCTAGTATAGAACCTTGAGGAACTCCTACTTTTACATTAGATCCTGAGGATTTAACTCTATTGATATCTACTTTTAGGGTTCTGTCTGTTAAGTAAGATCGAAGAAGAGCTAGCGATTTATTACTTAAACCATATCGGTGTAATTTTATAAGGAGCGTTTCGTGGTCGACGCAATCGAACGCCTTTGACAGGTCACAGAACACCCCGATGGCATCCTGCGCCTCCTCCCACGCATCAAAGATGTGCTTTATTAATGCTATGCCTGCGTCCGTCGTTGAGCGGCCCTTCGTAAATCCAAACTGTTTCTTATGAAATAGCTGATTCATACTAAAATGAGTCTGCAATTGATGCAAAATTACTTTCTCAAAAACTTTACTTAGGACCGGCAATATTGCTATTGGTCTGAAATTATTGGGATCTTCACTATCGCCAGATTTAAATAAGGGTACTATTTTACTTAACTTTAATAGATTAGGAAAGGTTCCCTGGTCAATGCATTTATTGAAAATTGTAGCAAGGTAAGGTGCTAGAATATGGATAACCGTGGATATAAGTTTAACCGATAATCCCCACAAATCTTCGGTTTTTTTTAAGTTTAACTCTTTAAATATTTTGACAATAGCAAAGGGACTTATATGGGTGAATTGGAAGTCAGCTTTGCATGTATTTATACTTTCCAGAAGTAAAGTTTCGGCTGATTGAGGGGAAGAATTTAAGCTAGCCGTTATTTTGAGGGGTATGTTTTTAAAGAAATTTTCAAATATTTCTGCTATGTCTTCCCTTGAATTGACTAAATTCCCTTCTACCTTTAAAGCAAATATCTGGTCCCTAGGTCTCGTTTTGCCTGTCTCTTTGCTAATTACTTGCCAGACTGTTTTGATTTTATTAGTTGACGCCATAATTTGTTTACTTATGCTAATGGATTTGGCTGCTAAACAAGTTTGCCTAAACGTTTTTGAATATTTTTTAACATACTCTCTGAACGTCGGATCGTGATTAAATTGTTTCTCTTCATACAATTCATAAAGCCTTTTCCTACTTCTATGTAAACCTGGCGTTGCCCATTCTGAAAAACCGCGATTTAACCCTTTAACGCACACCCTAACTTTTTTTCAAATTCAGGATATTTTCAAGTGCTTGTGTATTGAAAGTTACTATTTTTAACAACATGTACTGAAATTTTTACCAAAAACCTGTTATTGGTAGAGAAAATTGAGAAAAACTACTGGTCAGTATACTGACCACCGACCGTTTCACATTAGTAACTATCTTTATGTAATCACTGGCCTGTAAAGTGGCCACTTCTAAAAAGCTGGATTTTTGCTGTAAATGACATCATAAAATAAAACTGTCGTATATTTCATAATCAGTCTTTAATTGCTCTCAAAAAATTAATATAATTAGCGCGTCCTTTCAAACAAAATATTTTGATTTCTTCACTTCAACTTTTCTAAATAATCATTGTAATGCAGTTGAATCAAATACCTACATATTATAAAATTATTGTTAAACGTTTTTTTTGTTGTCTTGAAGTGTGAAAAGGAACAAAACATTCAACGCATAAGGCGACATTACACGAAACGCATTCATAAACACTGCGTTTCGGTTTTGATGCTGTACTGCAATACCTGGGTACATCTACGCAAACTTTTCTTTGCAGATTTGATCAGTCTATGATCACCATTTTCGTCTTCTTGTACAGGATACGACCTTTTGGTTTCTCCTATAAGCTCATTAGCTAATTTACTCCGAAAAAGTATATGTGTCATTGGTTTTGTTCCACTAGGGTGAACCTTTCTCCATGTGTCCTTATAAATTATGTAGGAGTTCACGATAGCAGCTTCTATCAAATAAAACCAGATCTTCATCCACCACCGCCGTGACTTCCATGAAATATTATATGAAGCCAAGTGCTGATCCTCGACTATAGGTGGCGATGGATGCAACGGTGCTATTGGGGGTGACGTTGAAAGTGGTGATGGAGGTTCTGTTGGAGGAATTGGCTGATTGCTCATTGAGGATTCCGAAGAAGGTGGTGCTTGATGACTACGTGTGCTACGCGGCCTTTGAACAATTCTTTACAAATGTTCCAATTGAAACTACGGCTCCTTTAGACTCGTCTCCTGATCTTGCTGCAAGTTTATTAAAAGACAATGTCCCCTCGTGCGATTACGAGTTTTCGTTCGACTTCATTAATCCCCATAGCGTAATTAAAGCGTTTAAACTATTAAATCTTAAAAAAACGGAAGATTTGTGGGGAATGTCGGTAATCATAGTTAGTTCAGTAATAGATGTCCTCGCTTCTCATTTAGCAAAAATTTTTAACAAATGTGTAGGTGAGGGTACATTCCCTGACCTAATGAAATACAGTAGGCTCGTTCCGTTGTTTAAAAGTGGCGATAGACACGATCCCACAAATTTCAGACCAGTCTCGATCCTACCCGTATTGAGCAAAATATTCGAAAAGATTGTTTTAGTTCAACTACTTACGCACTTTAATAATTATCAACTTCTCCATAACCAGCAGTTCGGCTTCACGCAGGGACGGTCGACGACGGACGCTGGTGTCTTGCTAGTTAAACATATTTATAGTGCATGGGAGGATCGTAGGAATGCTATAGGTGTTTTTTGTGACTTGTCAAAGGCATTTGATTGCGTGGACCACGAGACACTTTTGCTAAAACTAGAGCATTACGGAGTAAAGGGGAAGGGGAAAGGGGGTTTACAACTGATGAGATCTTATCTAAAAGGAAGGGTTCAAAAAGCGGACATAAATCGTATAAAATCCACAGGTTCACAAATAAAAATGGGAGTACCACAGGGATCAATTTTGGGGCCGTTCCTTTTCCTTGTATACGTAAATGATTTGCCGTTTATGGTACAAAACATGTCCGAGATAGTATTATTTGCAGATGACACGTCACTTATTTTTAAAATTAAGAGACAAGAAAATAATCTTGACGATGCAAATGATGCTCTCTCGCGTTTGTTGGATTGGTTCACGGCAAATAATCTGCTTCTAAATTCCAAAAAGACAAAATGTATAAAGTTTACCTTACCAAACGTAAGATTAGTTGAAAACAACATTGTACTCGGAAAAGAAAAACTAGAATTTGTAGAAGATACCGTTTTTCTAGGCATCACAATCGATTCAAAATTGCAATGGGGTCCTCATATTGTAAAACTAGCACACAGGCTTAGTTCTGCAGCATATGCAGTCAAAAGAATTAGAGAGCTCACTGACGTTGCAACTGCTAGGCTTGTTTATTTTAGTTACTTCCATAGTATTATGTCCTACGGCATACTACTGTGGGGTCGGGCAGCAGACATTGAGACGATCTTCATCTTACAGAAGAGAGCCATCCGATTTATTTACAAGTTAGGTAGTAGGGATTCGCTAAGAGATTTCTTCAAAGAAACCAACATCTTAACAGTTGCATGTCAATACATTTATGAAAATATTATGTACGTTAGAAAAAATATCAAAGACTTCGAAAATGTTGGTGGCCACCATAATGTTAATACTAGAAATAAACATAAATTGTCATTTCCACTATTTAGACTTGCAAAAGTTAACACATCCTTTATGGGGCACTGTATAAGGTTCTACAACAAAATTCCTCAAGATATATTAGAGTTACCTCCAACGCGATTTAAAAAATGTGTTAAGCACATTCTGTGCAAAAAGGCTTACTATAACATCAAGGATTATTTAGAAGACAAAGATGTTTGGCATTAAACAGTAGATTAATATTATTTAAAGGACGATTGTGACTAGTGTTCAACACATTCATGACTAATATTTTAAGTTGAAAACTCTGTTAATTAAGTTAAAACGTGTTTTGAAAAGAATAAATGTGGAGTTTCTTTGTTAGCTTCTTCTCCACATAATCCATTAATTGTGAAACTAACAACTTTGACGTTCATTAAGTAAACATTCTGTTTTTACAATGAATAAAAATATTTGAATTGAATTGAATTGAATTGCTAAGGCTACTTGTATTAGAAACACCATCGTCGAAACCGTCATCAGCATCGTAACCGCCACCAATGTCAGGCCTGGTCATCAGTAATACCCATGAGTTCTGCCCATTCATCTTCATTCATCGTCTCCAGATCTTGATCACTCAATATGTTCCTAAAAAAACGAAAAAAAAAATTAAAATAAAAAACCTGCGGCCTAATATTACGTACCTACAATTCTACCTTATCATACAATAGAGAAAATCCAAAACCAGCACGATACTAGGTTATAACTACCCAACCTGCATACTTATTCATATTAATTTATGACACCCTAAAAAAAGACTATTTACTTTATGAAAATAATGATAGTTTATATGCATTCATTAAAATATACAATAATGAGACCATTTCAAAGTCACGTATAAATTTTTAGGTTAAGTTTTTTGTACACACCGGCCTGGTCTTGATTGCTAAAATAACATGTATTATTTTACGTTACTCGATCCTAAAGTACACAATACTAAAGTATATAATATAATACACTCATTTTACTCACTTTTTGCGCGAAGACATGATTTTCTATTACACTGCATTCGAAAACATGTGACCTCTGCCAGCAATCACTGCAAATATCTGTGCGTGTGCGCGCAGTGGCCAGTTTACAGGCCACCGTAAAAAAAGGCGCAAATTTTTAAATGCTTGCGATCTTTTTGAGTGCTGGCTAATTAAAAGGCCAGCGTGCTTTAATGGGAGTAGGGCATGAACATAAGATTCAACTTCAGTATAAATGTCTTCTAATTATCGACCTTATAGTGACTAGCCAGTTTACTGGCCACTTTGTATGGGTCGTCCTATAAAGGGTTAACCCTGTAATTTTTTTTACGTTAAATATCTGTTCAAATTGTTTTGATATGGTCGAAAACAGCACTTCATATAATGTATTCGGATCAGTGCTATCAAAATTTAATGAATCTAACTGTGTGCCTAATTTTCTTTTAAATAATTCAATTTTTTTTTCTGTTATTGGTCTACAAATTACTTCATTACAAGGTTCTTCTAGTACTGACGGTAGAACTGCCCATAACCCGCTATGATCGGACTGTAAATTATGTATGACCTTTTTTTCTATAAATTGACAATTACAAAAAACGTTATCTATGCAAGTGGCGCTAGTAGCTGTTGTCCTAGTGGGTTCAGTAAATAAATAATGTAAATTAAATGACCTGAACAGACTAGTGAGTTTAGTTCTCAGTGAACTATCAACTAACAAATCTATATTGAAGTCACCACATACTACTATGCTCTTATTGCTAGTAAATAGGCGTTTTAAGGCGTCTTCCATAACTAATTCAAATTCATTATAATTCGATTCTGGCGGCCTATAAACACACATAACTATGTACCTATCCAATTCCACACACGAGATCTCAATTAAGCGTTCAACAGATAGACTGACAATGTCTTTTCTTTCTTTCATTTTTAAACTACTTTTTACAAATATCATTGAACCTCCTCTTATTGCGTGCTGTCGGTTAAAAGTACTTACTGCTAAATAGTCTTTTAAAGTGAAAGACATTTCAGGTTGTTTCAGCCAGTGCTCTGTTAAACACAAAATATCTACATTAAAATCCTTTAAAAATAGTTCAATTAAATTGACTTTGCCGGAAAAACCCTGTATGTTTTGTGCAACTAAATTTAGACCTAACTTAGGGTTTTCCTTTGTCTGCGATGGCCGTTTAAATCCATCGATTCTGTGTTTGAGCCCGCTCCTAAATTATTACTAATACTAGTAACACGGTTGTCGTTTTCATTGGTTTGTGTTATAATTCCTATAACAACTGAGTCAAAAATATTATAAGCCAATAGACTGGCTAACTTACGTCGACTGTTTTTAGAGAGGTACACAGTATCTCTCGTCATGAAGTAATTCTTAACAAACTTGTTAATGTCAAAAAACAATACGTCACTATGACGACATGTCAGATGATGGATATGCATATTCAGGCTATGTATGTCGCTGTTATCCTTTCCAGAAAGTGATTGGGAATAAGGAAAAGCGCAAAAAAATAGCTTTCCCGTCTCTGATTGGACATCCTTAGCCTGAGCATACAAGTCGAATACATTGTTAATGTCCGTTTTTTTGACGCCTCGGCTATTACCTACTAATAATATATAGGTAGTATCCCTTTCAAGCGGTTTTTTGAATAAGTCTTGCACAATGTCAGTAAAACTCGCGTGGGGATGACATTCATTCAGGACATTCTGTGTAAGCCTATCGTTTAACAAGGGACCTAGGCCTACACCTATTTTATCTGAATAGATGATTGTTTTTCTTTTTACTGTGCAAGTGGGCCTTGAGAGGGCGCAAACACTGGTCAGACTGGTGTTGATGTGGGTCACTTCAGGCATGCTCGCAGGTGGGCAGGATGCAGGTGGCGTGTCTTCCTCAGTAGAACCGAGCAGTTGGGTGATGTGTGATGCTGACGCAGGCGGTTGATGATCACGTGGTGTCTTGCACGAAGTACACATTGCTGGCATTTTGTTTGTCAGCGACTCAAACCTGTCCATATTATAATTTCCTATTGCCGTTAATTCTGCTGCATACTCATTCATTTCTTCTTGTGCCTCGGTGAACTGCCCACTCAAGTCATGTAGTGAATGCTCTAGGCTGTGTATATGAGAGTGTAAGTCTTTTATTTTTGCCTCATAGTCACTAGAGCATACTGCATATTCCATTGCGCTGCTCAATAAGTCTTTTTGTAAGCTAACATTAATTTTTTTCACACCCATGTACTTGACAATCTCTGTATTATTTTTCAACGCTTTGTTTATGCGTTTAATGTGCCTCTTTGTTCGAATATAGCGCTTTATTCTGTTAGCTCCTTGTATGGGCACTAAAGACTGAGAAGATTTGGCCGGTACAAGAAGATTACTTGAGGAATTGTCACTTATCAGTTCGTTATACATGGATAATATATTTTCACTTTCTCTGTCGAGATTTTGTTGCCGTAGCACTTGAAGTTCTTTGTGCGCGTCGGAAAGCTGGTGTTCCAGTAGCTTTATGCGCTGAAGGGCTACTTCGTGGGTGTCCCGACATTGGTCGTATTTGTGAACAATCCTTTGTAGTTCGTCTCGCTGCCCTCGTAAGTCTTCGCAGATGATGTCCAGTTCCGCAAGATCATTCTTAAGCTGTGTGTTTTTCTCCACTATTCGTTCAACCTCCAATTCGCTCTCCTCTCGCTCCTCTAGCAGCTGCTGGCATTGCTGCTTGGACGCTTGAAGTTCCAGTAGCGCTGTCTTCAAGCGCTGCTCGCTATCGCGCGCGGTGTTCTTACGCGTCATCATTGTAATGCGATTACTGAAATGTAACCGGGGAAAAACGTCAGTATTTCTAAAGAAACACACAGCAAATGCCTATGCTACAGTTGTGGAATATTTGACTTGTGAAACTCTTTTAGTTATACGTACTTTAAATTTACTCAATATTTATAACTTTGATGTTTTTTCCAAAGAGAGGGTTGAATAAGATTAGTGCCTAATCTTCAAATTTAACCACTAACGGGTATTTAAATTTGTTCTACTAGTTCTATTATGTTCGATTTAGGTATAAAGAGACGAAAAACACACTGAAATATTCAATAAATGTCCCGTAAAAACAATATACTACCCTTAAAATGTTCGTTTGTATCCAATGTTTACAACCGGTAACGGTTGTTTGTCGCCGCTCAGCTGTTGCGTTGAACAAGTTATCTACTTAGGTAAACACTTGAATAACACTCGTTCGTCACTTATTTAACATTTAACACTATTATTACTTAAGTTTTACTGGGTTTTACTAATCGGAGGACAATGTAGCTGTGTGAGTAAGTGGCGACATCGGTTTTCTAGCAAACGGGCCATTATAACACTTCTCCTTATTTTTGTGTTCTGAGGTAAATACTCAATCAATAACAACACTCATAAGATTTGAAGTTTTCTGTAACTAAAAAGACAAGAAAATTCAATGTTGTCACTTTGCTTTTAGGGTTCCGTAGTCAACAAGGAACCCTTACAGTTTCGCAATGTCCGCATATCCGTCCGTCTATCTGTCTGTCCGCGGTCTAGCTCAAAGACGAACGAACATACATATTAATTACACAGACAAATCTTTAAAAAAAAAATTACCGTACCTACACCTAAATTAGGGATGCAATTTTTTTCTCGCCTTCTCCAAAGTGGGGTATCGTTGGATTGATCCTTTAAAAATATTGTGAGTGTAGGAAGATCATTTTTTGATTTTTTATTCTTGAAACAGATTCAGGGCTCTGTTTGCAATAATATTAAGCTTTAAAGCGCAAATGTTTGTTTGAGTAGATATGAAAGCGTCAAGTTACGGAACATGACACGGTCGAATGAAAAATAAAAAAATTATGAGAATTTTAAACTTTTATTCTGATTTGAGTTTTTATTATGATAATCAAGAAAAAGTTTTTAGGATTCGCGTTATTTGAATAACACATTGTATACGTCCTACTGCAGGGCACAGGCCTCTCAAATAGAGAACATAGCCATAATCACGCATTGTGCCCGCAGCGGAATGGCAATTTGAAGCACTGCCAATAAAATTAATTATAGTAGTTTTACTCACATAATTCAGCAGTCCCTTGACGTAGATGTATCTTTTATCGAAGCCATCCAACTCGTATTTTCATTTAAATGTTGTATCTGAAAATAAGGCAGTATATTTAAGTAAAAATGAAATCTTAAAACATGGTAGGTAATTAAAGATGTAGCGAGAATATTTACCTCTTATTTGAAGATTAGCTCGGAAGAATGAAACACATGGTATATTTCCAACAGGTACAAAAGTTTAATTTGTTACGTATTTCGACAGTTCTTAAACTTATGGCTTTATTAATAGTTGCCTTAACATAATTTTCGGCTCATGTCACGATACAACACCAAAATGCAATCACTTAGATAATGAAAAACAGTAAGGGCATTGTTAAAAATATTTTTCGAAGCGTATCTGACGAGAAATCTATGTTGACTCCTTTATCCTTAGTAATTGACTCCTTAGTCGAACGCACAATTTTGTTAACTGAGGACCCAAACGCACTATTTTGTTGACTAGGGACTCAAACGCAATAGAGTGAGTTGACACTGACCTAGTAACACATGCAGAGTGTCACTCTCATACCTTTTCACATGCGGAAACAAAACGTACGTTTGAGCGTAGTCTGCAAACAAATATTATTTATACTCTCTATATCCATGTCCCTTATTACTACGTACTTAGTTCAATATTTACAAACTTATGTCAAAGTAATTTACAGTTAGTCTTAACAATGAATAAACACTTATTCTTATTATTTTACGGAGGCACAAACAGTTAATTAGCACCAAATGACAGTGGATATTTTCATATTGTAACTATACTCTAGGAAGCCTTCTGATTTCTTGGCGACCGGGCTCTGTTTCATAAAGCTAGAATAAGAAATAAATTTACAAACAAGCCTCACGAATCGTCAGTAATTTTGCGCTCAAACGACCAACCGTGAGTCACGATTGGTAAACGACCATGAAAATGACCGTGAAAATGACTTATCTAATTGTAGCATTATAAAACGGGGCTCTGATTGTGGCGGCCCAGCGTCGCCAGAGACGCGTCGCACCGTTCTCTACGGATTTGTATATAAGCTTTCCTATTTAAGCAGCGCGACACGGTCGCAATGGTTCATGCCGGTGCTATCCGACTCTGGCGCTGCCGTGTCGCAGGAGTTGGGTTGCGACTGCCTAGATTGAAAGGCCACATTAACGCGTTAAAGATCAAGTTATTAGGCTATTTTTAACATCTTTAGTTACATTCAGACACAGATGATTATGTACTAGACGCGTGACGCGTTCTCTGCACCGCGTCTGCGCCGCGTTTTAAGTCGCGCAGGTGCTCCTCTCTTTACCTTCGCGTAGACTCGCTCAAAAATAATCAGGCACCAAAAAACATTATAATTACGCAGGAGAGTCGTCGTCATATCTGTGTTTGAACGCACCTTTTCAGCTAACAATATGACCGTTAGCAAAAGCATTAACGTGTCTTACATTTTAATCACTCATAAAATTTAAGAGTTAAATGCAAAAGTAAAACTAGATATGTGCTGTTTTTATCAGTATAAATGTAAAATAGATACACAATGTGAAACCAAGTCTTGGAAAGTTACGAATTTTTTTAAAGCTGTCATCGGAAATTTTCCTATAACCTAATATTTGCGGATTATTTACGGGCCCTTCAAATTCAATGTTAAGCTTATCTAAATCCGGGTTGCACGCTCGTGTTTTTCATCACACATTATACAAAACAATCCGTTTTCATTGCATTTATTTTTTTACTGCAACGAAAAGGAACCCGAAACCGCAAGCAGTCATGGAGCTACTGATGCATGTTGATGAAGCGAAATAGGACTGGCAGGATCGTGGCAAGTGGAAAGCCCTGGTCTCTGCCTTCCCCTCCAAGTTACAGGCGCGAGTTGAAGTATGTATGTATGTAGCAACGTTACGCATGAAAAAAGGATTAATTTTTGTTATATCCTTTACTAGCTGTGCCCGCGACTCCGTTCGCGTACATTTCGATTTTTACGAAGCAGCATTTGTATGGGGGCCACGTGTTATCATAACTGGAGCTAGAATTTAAATAGCCTATCCTGTGTCCCAGATGTCTATATGTTTTTATACCAAATTTCATCAAATTCGGATAATTGGTTTAAGAGTTATGGAGGAACATACATACATACACACATACAGAAAAAAATTCTAAAAATCGTGAAATTAGTTTCAGTATCATATATTGAGCCTATAAACACAATATCTCTGAAAACAAACTAACTTACTCCATGACCGACCCTTACAGATTTATTATTAGTATAGAATAGATTAGGTGGCGTGGCTTTAGTAACACTGTAAAGCACAACAAAACGGTAAACTGTAATGTTATGACACATTCAGCTTTTATGATTGCAATTAATACCATGTAATTAGATTGCGCTATTGCGGACTAGAATGTAATAAAAAATATAATGATTTTGGATATTACCTTTAAAACCATAATTCAACTGCACATTTTATTGGATTATTAACAAAAGGATAGCAACCTAAATGAAATTGGCACAAAAAATTGTACTTACATAATTAAGTATTATACTTATCTAGTTTACACTTACTTGTACATAATTATGTACAGTGAAAGGCACTATTTAGTTAGTCATACTCTGAGTAACATGTACGTACTGAATTTGTGCTCGCACGCATAAACGCGTCAAGTCTCTGAGGCGTCAAACTCCTGTCAAATCTTCATTTCAACTACTTCTAGTTATACCATGTTATACACACCGATTTTTTATATTTTCATATAAAAGACCCCCTAAAGTGGTGATCTAACAAAACAAAAAACCTAGTCACCATGGCGGTCAGTGCTTAACATTTAGATGCAATGTTTGTGCTGCCTGTCGAGAATAGGCTCTACGGAATTGATTTATTTCTCAAATTATAGTTATTTTATCTCACGATGGCGGTTAGGCAAATCTTTATTATTCCTATAGTTTTCGAGTTCAAAATCACTCGCCCTCGTGAGACAAAAAGATGGTATGATAATTCATGAATAATGTAGCAATACCACTCGCTAACAGTGAAAGAAAACGTTGTGCGGCAATGCTGCGCACACGGCCCAAACAAGGCCAACGAAACCAGCTAAAGAATGTAAACAATCTGACCGTTACTAAGTTACATTGCGATAGCCAGCTATTGATTTATCTGTCCTTATCCCTCGTTCGCAATAATGTTGTCAGTCGGTCGATGACCGCTGTGGTTGCCTGATTCATGGTACAGGGAAGGTGGCACTTTGTGAACAACGAAGAAGTTAATTTCCACTGCCCATAATCTTCATAAAATCAAGTGTACCTATTGTAGTATTCACAATTCACTTCACTAGTTAGTATAACATTCACTGGCTCGCACACTCCCGATACGACCATCTGGCTCCCGGTCCAATGATCGACTGACTGACACTGACCTCATACTCTTCAAGTATCTACCCACATACACTACTTTTTCATTTACAGAGGACGTATTTTACATCGGACTCTACTGACGAATCATCTTCATCTAATACAGACAACGACAATTCGAATAGGAAGTAAAAAGTTTGTTTACATTGTTTATCTGGTTTCGTTGGCCTTACTTTACCTACATGCATGAGGCTAAGCGTGGAAACATCACGTCTTATGTTATTCGAAATCTCGTTTATAATCTTGATAGAGTACGCGATCTCGCTTTCTAACCGAGCAATACTACTATACGCAATTATACGGGAACGGCACATAGTTTGACGCCGAACTAAGCTAGCCTGGCCTTTAGTCGTAAAATATTAGCAAAGTGATCACGGGGGGGGGGGAGATCGGACACGGTTCGACTTCGAACTAAGTACACCAGGTTAAAAAGTCTTGAAAGACTAGCGGAGTAGAAGTACGACCAGGGACCGGCTTCAGTGTTGATAGAGTTGCGGACGTATCACGGTCTCCGGCCCCGCCGTCGGACATAGTTCGACGTCGAACTGAGCTAGACTGGCGTTTAGTCGTAAGAGTGTTATTCAGCGCCACCGTCAGACATAGTTCAACTTTGAACTAAGCTAGTCTGACCATCGAGCTAAGCCAGTCTGACCGTCGAGCTAAGCCAGTCTGACCTTCAGTCGTAGTAGATTAGCGGAGTGATCACGGGGACGTCGGCGAGCGCGTGGCGGGGGTATCCAGCGCCGCCGTCAGACATAGTCCAACTCCGAACTAAGCTAGTCTGACCGTCGAGCTAAACCAATTTGACCTTCAGTCGTAAGAGATTAGCGTAGCGATCACGGGGAGGGCGGCGAGGGCGTGGGCGGCGGCGCGCGGTGGGCGCCGGCGTCGGACTCGCCGGCGTCGGTGGAGCACGGCGTGGGCGGCGGCGGGCGGTTGCAGCTGCGGTAGTGGCGGTAGGCGCGCCGCCGGCCCGCCGGGCTGCCGCCGGCCGTGGCCGGGCTCGGCGGCGGGTTCAGCGTGGGCCGCGGGTAGCGCCCGCACACGCTCTCCGACGTGCTGCGGCCCGGCGGGGGAAAGATACTCGTTAAAATAATAAAATCTCAACATAAAAAAGAATCTGCTTCGTCGGTCTGATATCACGTCTGATGTCATGCTGGTGGTTATAGTTTTGGTTTCCACTGGGGGCCGCCGTACATTTGTACAATGGCCTCAGTCTGGGTATATTTCTATGTTCATGATGGTCACCATAGCACAGGGTATCCTAGTTTGGGACCAGGACAAGTGATAGTGTTGTGTGGAAGTTACAATAATAATATACAGCTAAAAAGTCTTAGGACGTGCATGGCTGTGCAGCCACAACGCTGCAACGGACAACGGTGCTGCCGTCATGGGATCCTTTGGGACTAATATCATAAGACATAAGTCTTACACGGAGTCGGTGCAGGAAGCGCCTGAGGGGTGAGCGCGGGTAGAGGCGGTGTCCGGCCGCGGTACAAGCGGGCCCACGTCAGCAGCTCCGTCTCAGTGTTTACACAACCAGATTACTACCATATTTGGCAGAAACACACAAATGACTTACTCAGCGCCGGACGGACGAGCTCTTTCCGGTTTGCCTCGGGTCGCCTTTGCCCGGCCGTGTCACGCTGCCAGCAGCGCAGATCCGCCCAGACTACGTTCACAATACTTACTAGAGATAAGTGGGTGACACAATTGTTGAAGGTACAAGGAGTGCGCTCTATGGCAGTAATCCCACCTAAACCTCTATCTAGCATAATCTGAGGACTAAGCAAACTACTTACACAGAGGTGCAGGAAGCGCCTGTCGAGTGCGCTCGCCGGACGGCTCACGCGCATAGCGGCGGCGTTCGGCCGCGGAGGGGTATCTACACTCTCAGGCTACTATCGTAGTTAGTTCTAGTTAGACCTGAGATTTTCGCACTTAGCCTCATAGTTGGGCCATCGTACGCAGCGAGCGCTAAGGCATGTAAATACCTCAGACAGTAGGGTTTTCTTTAGATGTTTTCCTTCACCGTTAGCGAGCGGTATTGCTACTACAACGTCACAAATGTACGCAACTCGGTATATGCCAGGATTCGAACCGACCGAACGAGCGGCCGGCGTTCTAGCGCTCCGCGACCGCCGCTCTAGGCTAGTATCTTAATCGGCAGGAACAAACAGAGGACTCACACGGAGTCGGTGCAGGAGGCGCCGGAGGGGCGGGCGCGCTCGCCGGAGGGCTTGCGCGGGTAGAGGCGGTGGCCGGCGGCGGCGCGGTGGCGCGCGGCGCGGCGGCGTGCGGCGTGCCGGCAGCGGCGCAGGCCGGCCCACGCCAGCAGCGCGGCCGCCACCGCGCCCGCCACCGCGCCGCACGCCGCGAACGCGCTCGAGTGCCGCGCCGGCGGCGGCGGCTAAGGGTCGACCTTTTTATTTAAAAAAAGCGGCCTAGTGCGAGTCGGACTCGGGCGCGGAGAGTTCCGTACCATTATCTATACAACATTTGAATATTTCAAGCGTCTACCTGTTGCCGGTATTAATACCGAGCACAAAACGGCAAAAAATTCACGTTTGTTGTATGGGAGCCCCATTAAATACATATTTTATTCTGTTATTAGTATTTGTTGGCAACAGAAATACATCATCTGTGAAAATTTCAACTGTCTAACTATCACGGTTCATGAGATACAGCCTGATGACAGACAGACGGACGGACGGACGGACGGACGGACGGACGGACGGAAGGACAGTGGAGTCTTAGTAATAGGGTCCCCTACCCTTTGGGTACGGAACCGTAAAAAGGACGAGGTTCTCAATTAGTTGGAATCTTATTTTTTATGTATGTTCCCCGACTACTCGAAGACGCCCGGACCGATTTCAAAAATTCTTTTTTATTTGACAGTGTAGAATTCACAGGTGGTTCCCATGGTCAACAAGTTAGGATTCTGATGATGGCATCCAAGAGAAATCGAGGGAACTCTTTTAATTTTAAAGGTGCACAAAAGATAATGAAAAAAAATTTGTAATAAAAAATAAAAATAGACTTCAATGCACTACAGCACTAATAACACAAAAATAATTTGAACGAATATAACCTTTAAATTCGAAGTCAGTTCGTACATAAAGGTAATGTAAAAGTATAATTTGGAGAAGTATAACATGTCCGTACCTACTTCGAATTTAAAGGTCATATGCGTTCAAATTATTTCTGTGTTTTTAGTGCCGTAGTGTTTATAAAGTATGTTTTTATTTACAAAAAATATTTCCCGATTTTTTGTAAATATACAAATCACAGTAAAAAACACCCAGAACGTTTCAAGTGCGCCTTTGAAATTTAAAGAGTGATCTCGATTTCTGCAGGATCTTCAGATCCTGGCTTGATTACCATGGGACCTGTGAAGTCAAAACTAAAAAAAAAAAAAGAATTTTCCAAATCGGTCCAGGCATCTTCGAGTGATCGGGGAACATAGACAAAAAAAAGAAGAAAAAATATTCCGACGAACACAGAACATCCTCCTTTTGTCGGTTAAAACTACCTGTAATCAATTAATGTGACAAAGCCAATAGGTTTCTCTCATAACTGCGTGTGTTTATGTGTATGTTGTGTGTGTTTGAGAGTGTGATTAGTTGAGTAGAACCTGTCGAGCCTGATGTTTGAAGAAGACCGTGCAAAATGAGATTAGATCTGTTTCAGAGAAACGATTCACGAACAATTCAACAAACTACTAAACTATATAAACCTATTTAGAGGCTAAAAATTCCACCCATGCCGGGACTTGAACCCGCGACCTCTGGCTAACCTTGCCAGCGTTCTCCCAACTGAGCTAATGGGTAAGTGGAGGCATCGGCGAAATTTCGAGCCCCTTTACAAACTTTCTCTGTATTACGTACAGGCAGCGACATCTGGCCGAAGCAATTTACATCACTTGCAGCCCCGAGTAACCCACTTTGCAGTTAGGTTTTACATCGGAATGATATCTCTGTACCTACATGCACTTACCCATTAGCTCAGTTGGGAGAACGCTGGCACGGTTAGCAAAACAAAACGTTTTGAAGTGAACGACGAGCGCCGATGTCATTCGGGAAGACGATCGGTATTGCGACTCTCAAACTTAGACAAGTCGCTATCTCGATCCGGTCATAATGCCAATCAATACCTTTGAAAGGGATCGCGATAGCTTCGAAAGATAGACAATGAAGAACTAAAAATGTTTCAATAAAATCGGAGAAACCATATTAAAATATAAATAAATGTAGTAATTTTTTTTCTGTACGACTAATACTTTTCGAACAGTCAATATCGGGCTCAAACTGCACGTAACGCCTTGTAATATATGAAGCGTTTACAATATTTTAGTTATCTCGTGAAATAATGTTTTTTTGCACGTACACCCTCATAAGAATACGTTCAGAATTAAATTAAAAAACTAAATCTAATAAGATTTTTTTTATTAGAGTAACTTTATTTTTCGCACTCCGAAAACCCCGAAAAAAGAAATTATTGTTTTACTTTTAAATTTTTCCTAAGTTTTTTTTTATAATTTATATGGTATATTTTTATGGTATGTTTTTATGGCTGCCGTCGATAGATGGCAGTCGTTAAGCCAAGTCAAAGGCCTTAGGGCGGCTTGACAACTTCTGACAGTAGACGAGCCACTAGTCTACAAGCCTCCACCAATCCGGACTTGGCCCCCGTGGTGGAGTATGGCCTATACCTTCCTCAGGGAAGAGACCCGTGCCCCTCGGTGGGGACATAATGGGTTGATGATGATGGTATAAAAGCAATGTCACTTCTATCATAATTATACGAAGTGCTTCGCTCGAAGAGATTAGTAACACGAAATAAACTGAATATGTAGTAACACCACTCATGCACGTTAGACGCAAGTTCCCCTTCAGGCCCCTGGTCCATCGACCGCGTAGCGACCCACCTGGTCGGTGGGCGCGAGGTCGCTGCAGGCGTGGGGCGCCTCGTCGGAGCCGTCCTGGCAGTGGCGCAGGCCGTCGCACAGCAGCCGCGGCGAGAGGCAGAGGCGCTCGTCGCATCTGAAACGTGATGGCTGGGCCCTTATTATGAAGCAGCGATACGTTCGAAGGGGTCGACAACGTCGCGCTTGAGCCCGACAGTTCAATCGAATCTAGTGACAATTACGGTTTTTCTTAGGGTTCGTACCCGAAGGGTGCCACACGGGACCCTATTACTAAGACTTCACTGTCCGTCTGTCTGTCTGTCACCAGGCTGTATCTCATGAACCGTGATAGTTAGGCAGTTGAAATTTTCACAGATGATGATGCATTTCTAGCGTTCATTACTCAGTGGCAGGAAATTTCGAAACTATTAAAAAAACTGGAAGTGCGAGTCGGACTCGCGCACGAAGGGTTCCGTACCACTAACTATACTCGTACAACATAAGACACAAAGATCGAGAAAAAACGGGATAAAAATCTCGTTTGTTGTATGGGAGCACCCCATAAATATTTATTATATTTTAATTTAATTATTTATTTTTGAAGCGAATATAGAACTAAATATTTTGTGAATATTTCAAACGTCTACCTGTTCCCGTTATTAATATCGAGCAAAAAACACGTTTGTTGTATGGGAGCCCCACTTAAATATTTATTTTATTCTGTATTTAGTATTTGTTGTTATAGCGGCAACAGCAGTACATCACCTGTAAAAAATTTCAACCGTCCAGCTATCACGGTTCATGAGATACAGCCTGGGGAGAGTCAAACAGACAGACGGACAGTGAAGTCTCAGTAATAGGGTCCCTTACCCTTTGGGTACGGAACTCAAAAAAGGTGTGCCGTTCGAAAACTGACCTAAAGGCGTCCGGCAAGGGCGCCAGCGCACACAGCGCACCGTTGGGACACGCCCCCAGCGACTCGGCGCACGCGCCGTCCGCGCAGCGCACCCCGCTCGGGCACACGCCGCACTCCTGCGGGCAGAAACTTCTGCGTCTCAACCTGCCGTCTCGGACAAACGACAACTTTAGCGACGAGCCACTACGAAGGAGTACACTACCCACACTTAAGTCTGTTCTTTCGTGATGTTCTTACACGCCGTCTCGCCCGCACGATTTAACATTTTTAATTATGAGTAAACTTTTGATAAATTTGGTATGAGGGTTTCGTGCATAATTAAATTACGGACATTTCAAATATATTTGTGTTTTCCTGTACGTTGTTTTTAATAAAGAAAAGTTGTCTCCGAAATTATTAATATTGTAATCAAATTTTCTTAATCAAAAACTAGATACAGGATAAGGAAAATTAATATGTCTTGAACGTCCGCAATTTTATTACCTATCAAACCCTCAGATCAAATTTATCAAAAGTATATTAATTTTATTACAATCATAATCAAAGATAGCACGTTCGACGTAACAACAGCCTTAAAAGCAAACATGTCGATGGCATCCTCGCGTGTCCGAAGAAAGCGACCTTCCCTAATCCCTGGCGTGTGCTCTAAGGTGGCCGGAACATCCGAACCCCGTTTTAAAGATTCGGTCGCATTCAGCGCGGTAGAGCTGAGTATAGGTGTAGGAGGGCTTCCATCTTATTTCCCTCGCTTGCCGTTTTGCTTCTAGAACTCGAAGTCGTATATTTATTTCTGCCAGCCGGCCAGGCCAGGCTCAGTTGTAAGGTGACCTCTATGGATGCGGAACAAAGGCGAGGACGGCGAGTAGACGAGCACCTTAGGTGCGGACAATTTTAAAGGCAACTCACGTGCGGCGACTCGTCGGAGCCGTCGGCGCAGTCGATCTGACCGTCGCAGCGCCAGGCGGCGGGCACGCAGCGCGCGCGCGGGCGGGCGAGCGCGCAGGCGAAGTGCGCGGGGGGGCACGCGGGGGGCGGCGCGGGGCACGCGCGGCAGCCGCACTCGCCGCCCGCCAGGCACGCGCCCGGGCCGCCGCCGCACGTCAGCCCGCCGAAGCACGGGTGCGAACGGTCCACCTGCCGAGCGGACGTCGGTGTGGGTTTACAGAAAGAAAGAAAGAACCCATTTATTTACACTGCCACAAAAGCACACACATAAAAAACAAAAAAATCTATACATAAGCCTATGTAAGTCCCACTGTAGGGCACAGGCCTTTTCTAAGCCTATGTAAGTCCCACTGTAGGGCACAGGCCTTTTCTCAGGGAGGGAGTATGGGCTTAATCACCACGCGTGCCCACCGCGGATTGGCGATTTCGAGCGCTGCTATATGTAAATAGCTCGGACACTCAGGTTTCCTCACGATGTTTTCCTTCATCGTAACAAGAATAAAACAAAAAACAATAATGTAACAAAGATGAGGACATTGCCTCCGTGGCAATAAAAGAGGGTCACCAACTCAGCAGCGACGTTTACCGTCCGCGCGTGTGGTAAGCGTGGCCTGTAAGCCATATTGCCATCAGCGCGGGCCCAGCGTTTTACTATGTAAAGATACAAGATCCTTTTGCCACACACACGTTTTTATGTTTTAATGTTATTATTGTAATGTCACTAATAGATAGGTACTTACTGTACCGTATAATGTGTCAAGTTGTTATGTTTCCATGATTTATGTACCTATGCTTCAATCTTGTCAATGTTTACACTGTGCCGTTACTTCGTGACTTATGTAATGCTTTTTGTATGTGTGTGTGTCTTGTGGAAATAAATCAGTTATCTATCTATCCAGCTTCGTTCGTGACCCGCGAATCTTACCAACCGCGCTGGCGAAAGCGGCACTTATTATTTTGTTCAACTTTTGTTTACGTTTATCGTGAAAGACAACAGATTACAGGAGTGCTATAGAGGAATCGTGTTTTCAGGGTTCCGTTATCGACAAGGAACCCTTATAGTTTCACCATGTCCGTCCGTCTGTCTGTCTGTCCATCTGTCCACGGCTTAGCACAGAGACTATAAGCACTAGAGTGCTGAAATTTGGCATAGATATACATATTTATTACGCTGACAAAACGATAGAAAAAATGTAGAAAAACATTCTTGGGATACCTCCCCTACACCTAAATTAGGAATGCATTTTTTCTCGCCTACGCCATAGTGTAGGGCATCGTTGGATTGGTCGTTTAACCATATTATGGGTGTAGTAAGACCATTTTTCGATTTCGAGTTCCGTTTGCAAAATATTAATTCGTCCTCCCCCCCCCCACTCTCCCGGCTAAGCGGTTGATTGTAGAAAGAGAATTCAAGGCAGTAGCACATTTAATGAGCTTAAACGTACGTAATAGGCGACCAAGTTATAAAAAGAAAATTTTAAAAATCCATTGAAACCTACTTTTATGAAGTTGTTAGTTTTGCAAAGCAGATAAAAACATCCCTCTACACCCTACACAGCGCGTGGTCCACACGGACTCGGCCGGTTTTTATAAAGAACACCGCAAATATTTTATACAACAGTGGTTTTGAAAGTTATCGGGGTTAACATAGGAGGGTCGAAGCTCAAACATCAATTATCACGGGCACTGAGTGAAACCCAGCACAATACTGAGTCAGATGCCCTTTGTGGCAACTTTGACACACCACAGGATGCACTTTGACGCTCTGACTTTGCTTTGTCCTATCTTGTATTTACGTGACTTGTTACTTGTTATGCCTCGTCCGTGTGGCGCAGGATTAAGAAAAGCGTCACTCCATTACCTTCCGTGGATGTCGTAGAAGGCGACTAAGGAGATAAATTTCCAGAAGACGGGCAGCAGCGTCTTCCTGAGCTTGGAAAACCATGAGGCTTATGTCCTGTAGTGGGCGTCAAATGGCTGATGATGATGATGTTGTTATACATTTTCTTTCTTGTGATCATCATCATCATCATCGTCAGCCATTTGACGCCCACTGCAGCACATAGGCCTCCTTCGTGGTTTTCATGACCATGAGGGGTTTTGCCATAATCGCCACGCTCGGCAGGCGGGTTGGCGATCGCAGTGTGCGGTTGGAATGTCAGGAAGACGCTGCTGCCCGTCTCCTGTTAATTAGTTCCAATAAATATGTTTGTTTCTTTCAAGTCATCAGCCAGTGTGTCGTCACCTTGTTGACGGCGAGCAGCGCTAGCGGGCGCGCGACGTGCGGCGTGGAGGCGGCGGCCACGTCGCGGCGGCCCGCCGGCACGCGCTGCAGCGCGCCGCCGCCGCCCGCCCAGTACACGGCGCCCGCGTACGTCGCCAGCGCGCCCGCCCACCCGCCCTGCCAGATCACGCGCCTGGAACCGGGGCAACTGACATCACACCCGGGCCTTGAGTGCGAACAACGCACAAGTAGATAGAGAGAACAGTTTATTGTACAGGAAAAAGGAGATCACGCAGATAATTCCCGTCGTACATTCACCGCACGTACGTGGCCCGTGCGAATGCCAGATCACGCGCCTGGAACCGGGACAACTGACATCACGCCCGGGCTTTGAGTGTAATAAACGCATTATTGTTACATGGATAGAGAACAGCGCGTTACTTTGCGGAAATCCATAATAGCATTAAAATGTGAAAATTACTCAGTTAAATTCCGCCAAAATTCCACAAGCACCATGCGGTTAGTCAATGCACCGCCCTCCCTCCCACTTTTTCAAGCAGAAGCAAGACACAAACACACCACCACCGACACCAATACCGCAGCCCCGAGTAACCCACTTTGCAGTTAGGTTTTGAGATCGGAATGATATCGCTGTACCGATGTAAAAACCTAACTGCAAAGTGGCTTACGCGGGGTTGCAAGTGATGTAAATTGCTTCGGCCAGATGTCGCTACCTGTACGTAATACAGAGAAGTTTGTAAAGAGGCTCGAAATTTCACTGATGCCTGCACTTGCCCATTAGCTCAGTTGGGAGAGCGCTGGCACGGTTAGCCAGAGGTTCATGTCCCGGCATGGGTGGAATTTCTAGCTTCTAAATAGGTTTTCAGAAAGAGAACACTTTATTGTACACACAAAAGGAAATTACACGGATAGATACAATGGAAATTTCTTTTCTCGTTTCTCGTACGCGTGCTCGCAGCGGATTGGCGATTTCAAGCACTGAAGTACGTGCCTCAGATACTCAGGTTTCCTTCTGATGTTCTGCGTGTTTATATATGGAGTTTTTGCGTTACTTACTTGTTACTGCCATCGATATCCACGGCGTGTATCTGCCTGTTCACAGCCCAGTACACAACCCCCGAGGCTTGGTCCACGGTGAGGGCGGTCGCGTTGGCGGCGCGCGATAGTTCCTTGCGCGATGTGCCGTCGACGTTGGCGCGCATAATGCCGCCGATACCGACGTCGTTCCAGATGAGAAGCCTGCAGGGGAAAGTAGGGCGTATTTCTTGGTGTGTAAGGCTTCGTGTTGCTTGTAATTTGTGACCGGTAGACACATTGGCGTTCTCGGAATAGTTTATTCTATCCTGTATTAACTTACGCGGCAAGGTACCAGTAACAATAGATTTTGACAGAGATGAGTTTATTGGTCAGCGCTGACCACAGGCGTACCTTTTAGTCTGATGCAGCGCCAAATGGCGCGGCGCCATTCCCTCGTCGCGCGCCACCACGCCGGCGTTGGACGTGTTGTCGATGGACGTGGCGTTTATCGCGTCGCTGTCCAGACACGTCCAGTAGAGGGCTCGCCCCAACACGTCCAGCACCATGTGGTAAGGCTTGCTGAGGCCCGTCACCACGGGGGTCGATTCGGAAGTGGAGCTGGCGGAGTAGGAGATCGGGACCCGCCGGATGGACTTAGAGTCTTCATCCATCCAGTAGAGGAGTCTAGGTGGGGGGTGCGAATACGGTTATTGATGTTGGCCGTGGATTGAATCTATACGTAAAACAATCAATTGACCTAAGCAAACTAGGATACCGTGTGGTTTGGAAACCAAACAAGGACGGTAAATTTGATACTTGGCAAAGTAATAACAATAATTTATCAATTTCAATAAGTGCTAGATTTTTTGAACTTTAACTTTCGTAAGCATTACCCATTATACTACAGTACTATATACCAAATAAAAACCATTTAACTTTACTTTTAATTTTTACAAACACAGAAAAACTATAAAACTACGATATTTACAATCTTTGATTTATCTGGCGTGCATCCTTGTCCTGTAGGAGGCGTCATTTGTTTTTGCGTGCAACTCTAGCGTTAGGGTATGCAGGCCTGCCCTTGGGAACGCACATAATTCCTTCTCCCTTTTATTGTATCCGTTCTTCTTCTATCACAGCGAGATTTTCCCTCGCAAGTTAGTCTAGTCTAAACATGTAGGTTGCACTTTTATTAGACTTTTTAGTTATAGAAACTACGTTTATACTTCTCTTGTACTTGTCGATACGAACAACCTATGTAAGAGGGCAACTTCAAAGTCGCAAAAGAAATGAGACGTTCCATACATTTTTTGAAGTACGGTACAGTTGATTCTTTTCTCTCTTTTACTGTTGTCTCCAAAGTATAAAAGGATTACAGAAATATGCGATGAAACTTAAGAAGGTTATTCAATACAAACAAGTTTTACCAAGAGACAAACTCTGCAATCGCGAAAATAATATAATATTGTTTTATCTTTTAATAAATAAAAATCTCGTGTCACAGTGTTTGTTATCGAACTTTTATGATTTTTTTTGTTTATATTTGGTAGGTCTGAGAATAGATCGTAGACTAATCAATATGGCAAAACAACATTTGGCAGGTCAGCTAGTAAATATATAAAGTGTTTTCAAACATTTGCATTCAGGAATCACAATATGGTATCGAACAGCTGATATTTTAGTGGCGATTTCAGAGTTCATCTTTGAGTTTCAGTCTTGAGAACTTTCTGAAACATGCTGCAGGTGAGGAAAATCGGTTTCCGGGAAGATACGGAGATTACACCCTGTAGATTATCATGCTTACTTGTTCAACGGATCGTATTCGATAGCTTTGACGTTTCTCAGTCCCGACAGCGGAATAAAGGCATCGGTGCACTCTCCGCTCGCCACCATGATCCGCCCGATAGCGTTCTTTTGAGCGAATAGGAGGAATTCTTCTGGCTCTGTTAAGAATTATAAATAACGATTTAAAAAGCACAGAAATAAGTGAGTGTCTACTAGTCTCAGTTTTGGGAAATAAATAACTTAATTAACAACACAATCACTTGTCCTGGTCCCAAACTACGATACCCTGTGCCTTGGTAACCAGGCAAGGACATCACAAACATGGAAATACACCCAGACTGAGGCGATTTGTACAAATGAACGGTGTCCCCCAGTGGGAATCGAAGCCACGACCTCCGGCATGGTGATCAAACGTGACACCGCTGAACCAACGAGGCAGTCAAACAGAGCGCAAAGCTGAGTCTAGGCCTCTTTTCCACACCGCCAGGTCAGGTGGTCCTTGCGTAGAGTAGCAGCCTATATACGCCTTCTCTTAGAGAGAGAATGCGCCCGGTCACCGGTCACGCGTGCCACCTGCAAATTGGCGATTTCAAGCGCCGAGGTTTTTGAACACCTCAGTACGTCTGAGTAACACGTGCTTTCTGTCTGTGTCTGTGTCTATGTGACACGTAAACATAGAGTGGCAAGGATGAACTAATTGATCTTTAATATCGCTCGTGGCTCAATCCTAGAATCCTTCGCTTGCTCAGGTTTCAATACAAGGTACTCGCGCCAAAAATTAACTTTGCAGCCTTGCATAACAAATGACTATTTCTTGTATTTTAAATCTGTTCCGGCATTGTCTTTCACGCGGGCATCTCACTTATTGAATTAATATCCTAACTATAGTGGTGTAATTTCTTATATTACGATCTCCAAGGTCAACCAAGTAACTTAACACAGTCTCTTCTACTGGACTCTTTTGCCATCTGACCCGACCACGTGGCTTGTGGACGCTATTACTTCACCGAAGTATTTTAACTGAGAAATTTGTATTGCTTAGTAAACATTTTAAGTAAAAAATATAAACCAACTTCAAAACACTACAGTATAATTTGTAGTCGGCGCCCAATATATGCTGGTCATTATTACACATCTACATGTATACATACTCCTAATTGAAAGGTATTCTTTTAAATTATTTGTACCTTTTTAGTGTAGTGTTTTGAAGTCGGTTATTATTATTATTTTATTTTTCAATTTTTTGGTAGGAGCGGGAAAAAAATAAACAAGTCCCTTATAACCATAATTTACCCTGCTTAATTCGTTGTTTTAAAAATTTTAAGTTCTCCATTTCCATCTCCGAAAGTCTTCACCAGAACATCACCAAATTACCTTGGGACTACTTTTACGCTATTTTATGAAACATACGGATATTAAAAGATGGGCCCCATTAGGTCTTATTTACTGCTGTCCATTGAAATAGTCTTCATGAGATCTTCACCAAATTTAAATGGGACCAATAGGACGTTATAGCTATTCAAACACAAAAAGAATTGTCGAAACCGGTAAAGATTTTACGGAATTATGCGAGAACATAGGAAAAAAAAACGCGTCAAATTGATAACTTTCTCTTTTTTTAAAGTCGGTTAAAAATGATTAATTACCCGAACAAGTCAAGTTATCCGCGTTCAGTCTATGGTGCGTGGGGCAAGCGCATCTGTAGTCAGTATTGCCGTCCACCGCGGGTAGCGCCAGGCACAGGTGCGCGCAACCTCCGTTGTCGACCGCGCACTGGTTGCCACCGGCGTTGCGCGACTTGTGGTAGACCTTCAAGTCGGAGATGAAGTCGAGGCGTTTGTGGATCCTCCGGCGACCGGAGCCGTCGGTTTTCTTTGCCACCTCGACGTCGCCTAGAAATAATATTCGGTTGTTTCGGTGACGCATTGACTGCTGAGCGGAAAGTTGTCTATCTCTTGGTGGGCGAAAAAGTGTCGAGAGATTGTTCCGTATTGTTCATAAATATCAAATATAGGTAATTAGGAGAAAATGTTGTATCATTAAAAAAAATCGCTTTCAACACATTTGATAGAGTAGTTATGTAACTAGTCACACGACACGAAAAAAAAGAACTAGCCGCGCGGCGTGGACTGGCGTCAATAAGTAAGGTTCGGTGACCTCGCTGGTTGGGAGAAGACTATAGAGGCGGACTCCGACTTCGCTGGCTTGTCCAATTTACTGAATTTATATTACAAACGCATCCGGCATAACAGCAATATGCTCACCGGTGGTCCAATCGCCCCAATAAAAAAGTTGCTTCAGTTAGGCGTAGCCTGGCTGCGCACTTCTTCGGTAACGAGTCGTCTACAATGTGATAGGCTTGGTTTTTTTGTTAGTTATATCGGTTAGATTTGACTGTTTTGCATAGGTTAATCGAGTATTTGTTTTTAATATTGCAAATGCATAATCTTGGTATGTTCAGAACGACTACAATGACGCTACAAGTGAAAACCTTTTAATGACTTTGCTACTGTAATGTACAATGTACCAATTCAATTCAATTCAAATATTTTTATTCATTATAAAAACAGAATGTTTACTTAATGAACGTCAACCCTTGTATATTGTTCTTTCTTGTCAATGGTTTACGCTATGTTGGGCGGCTCGATTGCCGCTCAGTAGATGGCGCGGCCGTCGTAGTCGACGGCGACTCGACGAGAATATAATTCATAGCAATATCTCTGCTTACTGGTGGTCCATTCGCCTCAATACAATCAGTCCTGGGGAGCGCCATAGCGTACGGCATGGTTATAACGTAGCCGAGTATCCTTGTCGGGCCACCGCTGTCCATGCGGGCGAACTCTACGGCTGACGGCTCTATCACCATCCAGTAGATAGCGCGGCGGTCGTAGTCGACGGCGACTCGAACCACCGAGTCGACGAGAATATCATTCACAGCAATATCTCTGCTTACCGTTGGTCCAATCGCCCCAATACACCTTGTCTTCGTAGAGCGCCATGGCGTAGGGCATGGGTATATCGTCGCCGAGTATCCTCGTCCTTCCGCCGCCGTCCAGGCGGGCGAACTCGATGGCGGGCGGCTCGATGGCCGCCCAGTAGATGGCGCGGCGGTCGTAGTCGACGGCGAGGGCGTTGACTCGCCCCACCGAGTCGACGAGGACGGAAGGGGACGAGCCGTCCATTGCGGCGCGCTTGATCGACTTAAAGCCGAGGTCCGACCAATACATGAAGCTGCGGCGGGGAAGAGATGGGAGGTTAGCCTTTGTCATCAATTTAAATTAATTATGCACGTAATTCCTGGTGTACATACAATAAAGAATTCTATCTATCTATCTATCTATTTAGTCTATGCATAGAGGCCACTGATGGGTAGAAATGTGTAGTTTGATCAACGATATAAAGTTTAAGTGGTAAGTTTAGACGAGAGTAGAACATGTGGAGTGGATGGATTTTGGGCATTATATTATTGATTGGCTGAAATCCGCGAATATTTTTATAGTAAGGTACATCAAGTTTACCTAATAAACAATCGCGATTAGACCCGTTAATGTTCGAGTATATCTATGAAATCGGTTATCTGTTCAATGCAAGAGGTGACCAGCTGACCAGCCCACAATGATGGTGGTCGCTGGATGAGGATGGTGAAACGATATTCGGCTGTCTCAGGGGAGGTCAATGTCTAGAAGTAGATAAATGCAGGCTTACGGTTAATGTAGTGTTCGGTAACAATAAAGCTTACAAAAACACTGAAACTGTCACGTCACAATATCAGCTTGCAACAAGCGCACACGTCCTTACCCCGCGGCGGTCGGTTTACGAATGGCTTGCCCCCGCTGCCAAGACGACCGAGTTCTAGATAGAAGCATAAACGCTAACCGCAGTTTGGAGACGACTGAAAATCAGCGTTGCAACTGATCTTCTAAACTGAGCTAAACAACACTAAGCTGAGTTGAGCCCATTTTGGAGACTCAATACTTAAAATTTCCGACACATTTCTACTCGTATTGTTATTGTTTGTTTGTTTCCTTGGTATACTTTTGATGTTACTCACATTTTACACGATATAGTTTTCTGTCAAATGTAGTATTTTGATGTGTGATAATTATTATGTCGAGTATTGTGTCGTCCGTGAGATCCGCAGAAGAACCCGAGTTACTGATATAGCTCGGAGAATTGCTGAGTTGAAGGGGCAGTGGGCGGGGCACATAGCTCGGAGAACTGATGGCCGTTGCGGCGAAAAAGTTCTGACCTGGCGACCGCGGACCGGACGACGCAGCGTGGGAAGGCCGTCCACCAGATGGTCTGACGACCTGGTTACGGTGGCGGGGAGTCACTGGATGCGAGCGGTACAACACCGGGAAGCTTGGAAAACCATGAGGGAGTCCTATGTCCTCCAGTGGGCATCAAAGGGCTAACGATGATGATGATTGTGTCGTCAAATAAAGGTATTTTCTTTTTCGTCTTTCTACAGATAGGTTCAGATTAGATCCAGTGGAACACTCTTACCCCTTTTTGGGATCCAAAGCGATGCCCTTGGGTTTCTTCAAGCCCTCCCAAATGAGGGTACGACGGCTGGATCCGTCGAGGCGCGCCACCTCAATGCGCTGCGTCGTCGTGTCCGTCCAATAGATGTTCTGCCCGGACCAGTCTATCGCCAAGCCTGAGATGGACACAGGAATAGGAGTAAGTTTTTTAAGAACACATGGGGGCAGGTCTCTTAAATGCATTGTTGTTCAACAGTGATTACTGGTACGGCAATGGTAGTTTCATTGACACTATTGACAGTCTACCAACCAATCGCATTCCAATGGTATCATCATCAGCAGTTCCTGTTGTTCCTCATCAGGTACATAGGGCTCTTAAAACAGACTTCCATCATAAGCAGCCTGTATACGTCCGACTATAGGGCACAGGCCTGCTCTCAGAGAGAGAGAGAGAGAGAGAGTCGAGACTCAGCGTCTCGCGCGATTCGATCTCCTTCGCGAGAGATGCCTATTAATTTGCGCGGGCTCGACCGAATTGGAATGACATTGTACTGTATTACTATTGCTTAATTGACTACGAAATAGCGTCAAATGACAGCCATTTTCGTCACTCTATTGGACAACGATGCGTTTATTAGACTTTAGAGGCCATGGGTCTATTTATTCTACCTATTTTTCTGAGAATTGTACTGCTAGTGTTGTGAGGTGAGGGGAAGATAAAATGCAGCTTATACGAGCAGTATATCAAGATTTCTCATCGGCAAGTTGGAAAAAAAAACTCAAATCTTTTTTTGACAAGTGTTATATCGGGAACAATTTACTATTAGCATAGAAAGTCAATGAACCTTTGGTTGGAGTTTTGCAGTGAGCTAATAATAATTGTAATATTTTATCTATTGAAAAAATAATAAATAGCTTCCTCACAACACAATCACTTGCCCTAGTCCCATACTTGGATGCCTCCCTCGTGGTTTTCATAACCATGAGGGGTTTTGCCATAATCGCCACGCTCGGCAGGCGGGTTGGCGATCGCAGTATGCGGTTGGAATGTCTGGAAGACGCTGCTGCCCGTCTCCTGGTAATTGATTTCCTTAGTCGCCTTTTACGACATCCACGGAAGGAAATGGATTCAATTTTTCAATAGTAAGATGAAACTTAACTGGAGAATAAAATTAATGTTGTCACTGTATTGTCGTATGATTTATACAGTGGATTACATCCAGACAATAAAAATACTGTCAAATTATTTGCTTAATTAATTAAGTACAGACGATTTCGAAAATTTTCGATAAAGCTAGCAAGAACCTTTTATTGCGAATAAAGCAAAACTCCTTAGTTACGAAATACTACGAAAGGCGAAACCCCTACGAATAAAAACCCCTGAAGAGGTCTTAATTAAAAAAGTTATATTTACCTTTCCGTCACAAGGTTGTCTGGAAGAAATTGCTGTTAGCAATAAGGCCGCCCATTGTACTTTTTCATTGTAACTTTCATATTTTATGTCTCGCTTCTTGTGTGCAATAAAGAATATTCTTATCTTATCTTACCTTCAACAACTCCACTCAGATCCAACAACTTTTCCATGTTCGATTCGTTTATCGAACAGCGGTTTATAGTTTTCGTTTTACTATCGGACCAGTACAACTTGGACCCGGAAACGTCCACAGCTAAAGCACTGAAACAGACAAACAAATTATTAGAACGATATAGTGGTTACTATACCACACAAAGTGTGTCAAACTGGATCTCATATTAAACCAACCCAGTCCGTACGTCCGGCCTTTTGTCAAGGGTTTTTAGGGTTCCGTAGTCCGACAAGGAACCCTTATAGTTTCGCCATGTCCGTCTGTCTGTCTGTCCGTCCGCGGCCTAGCGCAAAGACCGGTGGTACTTGAAAGCTGTAATTTGGTGTGTGTATACATATTTATCACGCCGACAAAGTCAAACAATAAAATGTTGGATTTTTTTTACTGTACCTCCTCGAACATGAAAAGTGGGGACGATTTTTTTCTCGTCTACCACATCATGTGGGGTATCGTTGGATTGGTCGTTGAAAAATATTGTGGGTGTAGGCGTAGACCATTTTTCGATTTAGGGTTCCGTTTGCGAAATATTAAGCTTTAAAGCGCAAATTTTTGCCCGAGTAGGGTGTCCCCCCCCTCTCCCGGCTAAACGGTTGATTGTAGAAACGGGAAAAAATTCAGGGTAGTGGTGTGCTTATAATGAACTTGAAAGGAAAAGTATCACGGCTAAGTAGGCTTTACAAGTTAACGTGTAATAGGCAACCAACTTATAAAAGTAAAATTTCGTACAAAATCCATTGAAAACGACTTCGATGAAGTTGTTAGTTCTGTAAAGCAAAAAAAAACCACTTTTCTACGGAACCCTACATTGGACGTGGCCCGAAACGCCCTTGGCCGGTTTTTTTAATGCACATAATTGAAAAAGGTCACTTCGGAAGCGATTTGCACAAATAATCATAATTTTTACACAAGACAACCACTTGTCTTGGTCCCAAACTAGGATACCCCGTGCTAATTTGCACAAATATAATAATTTCCACACAAGACAACCACTTGTCTTGGTCCCAAACTAGGATACCCCGTGCTATGGTAACCAGACAAGGATATTACAAACATGGAAATACACCCACACTCGGGCCACGTGTGTACAAATTAAGTGCGGCGTTTCCAGTGTTCCAGTGGGAATCGAACCCACGACGACTGTTTTGCTAGTCAAGTTTATTTACAGCTAGACCAACGGGGCGGTCAAAAGTAGTCCGACTCGCACTTGGCCGGTTTCACTTAATCTTCACATTTACTTAAATGAAAGCATTGAAGTGATCGATCTTTAGTGACTTACCTAACTTCCTTCAATTCCTTTAGCGGTAGAATTGCGTCGTTGTTCTCGTTTTTTATACTGATTCTGCCGATGGCGTTCTTTCGACTGTAGACTAGGAAGGCCTCTGGTTCTACGCAGGTTCTCCTGTCGCTTATTAGCTCTAGACCTGCGAAGACAATGGTTACTTAAATAGATAGACAGACAACACTTCATATGTAAATGTACAGCTGTCGAGTGTACAGTCGATTAGAGTAATCAGTCAGGTTAAGAGCGACTTTGAAACAAAAATGTAAAGGTTGACATGCCGTTGACTGTACATAAAAATTTAAATCACACAGATATTTCTTAAAGTAAGACATAGTCGTGCGGGCTGTTGAAGCGTAGGTACGAGCAGCCGCCGTTGCCGACGCAGATATTTATATATATATTTATTAGGCCTGTAATGGGAAGTACCGACGTGCTGACCAACCTAAAGGGCAGGCGCAGACACAGTCGTGCGGCCTGTTGAAGCAGAGATGCGAGCAGCCGCCGTTGCCGTCGGCTTAGCGTTTGCAGCCGGAGGGCCGAGCCGTATAACCTTCAGACCCATCATAATCGCCATAGCCCAGCCAAACGTGGGTCATTTTGTAAGTAGAACCTGTGTGATCACATTTTCCCTAGAGGTAACGGAGGGTCCGGGATAGGCGCCTTCTACTGCCTGCTACCAAGTGCATTATTGTGTGTGATAGATCCCATTCAATACTTAGAAGGCCCGTACCCCACAGTGGGAAGTACAGACGTGCTAACTAACCTAAGGGGCAGGCGCAGACGTAGTCGTGGGGCCTGTTGAAGCAGAGATGCGAGCAGCCGCCGTTGGTGTCGGCGCAGCGGTTGAGGCCGGTGGGTTCGCCGAGTCGGATCGCCTTCACACCCATCATGCTCGCCATTTGCTCCACAACTTGCTGCCTGTCTGCACCTGTAGGGTAAAAATGTAAAGATTTCTAACAATCGGTGCTGTATTAAAAATGAACATTGAGAATGTTTGAGAGCTTTAACTCTTTATTGCTCAAAGGTAAATGTCATCTCAGAGAGATGGCCTTGTATGGATTATCACCACGCGTGCCCACTGCGCCTTGGCGATTTCAAGCGCTAAGGAACGTGACCACCTCGATCGCTCAGATTTTCTTACAAAGTGATTCGGATCGTCTTCACCATTCTATTGAAACTCTTTATGTAGTTTCAAGTTAGTAAAATGCTTATGTTGACGAGCGTACCTGTAACTTTATTGATACGATCCAAGGTTCGCCGTTGCATATCTGTCCAGTAGAGGTGGTCACCCAGCATCGTGAGGCCGAAGATGTGCAGGATATCGCTGTTGTGGAGTTCCCGCCTTTCGGTGCCGTCCATATTCGCCACCTGGGAGAAATTAATAATTAATTTCTACACATCATAATCACTTGTCCTGGTCCCAAAATAGGATACCCAGTGCTAACCTTGGTAACCAGGCAAGGACATCACAATAATGGTAATACATTTGAGCAAATCAAATCAAGGCCGCCGTAGGCCTCCGGCGGGAATCGAATCCACGACCTCTGGTTTGTTATTCTAACGGCAAGCAGGTTTTACAGATCAGCCATAAAGCGCTGATCCAGACTCGCGCGCTTTATCTTGGGCTGCAACGTCTGAGTGGTCAGTATCAAGTATAACGAATTTGCCACTAGACGCCGTATGAATCATGCAGCATAATGGCTCATCATAATGATTGACATAATGATTTACTCACCTCAATCTTGTGCGTCCGGCCGTCGCCCCAGTAGATCTTATTGTTGACGGTGTCCAAAGCGATGCCATTGGGCCAGGCCAATTTCTCCGACACCAGCAGCACCCGCCCGCTGCCGTCCAGGCTCGCGCGCTCAATCTTGGGCTTCTTCTCGTTCCAGTCGGACCAGAACATGAGGCCAGCGGTGGGATGGAGGGCTATGGCGCGCGGCTCGTACAGCTCGTCGTGGATAATTACCTGGGGGTAGTTGAGGACAGAATGTGACTTTTAATGCTTAGTCAGAACACACATAGTGTAGTGTTTTCCCACCTAAAAATACAATCTTGGAATTAGTCCCTGTATTAGCGAAGAATACAAATTTGAACGCAAGAATCCCGCAAGAATTCAGCTCCCGCGAAGCTAACTTACATAGTTTTGGAAAAATAGTCATCCAAAGTTTACGTCCCATATTAAGTAAAATAAAGAAAAAAAATCTAGAGAGATGTAAATACATGTCAGACTACTTGGCTGTGACAGTTTTTTTTAAGACGTGCTACTGTTCTGATTTTTTTCACGTTTCTACAAACAACCGTTTAGCCAGGTGTGGGGAAAGGACGCTTTACTCTAACTGAACTTTGCGCTTTAAAGCTTAATATTTCACAAACGGCCTGAACTATGGGATAGACGAGAAAAAATGTACAGCTGACTTCTCGTAAGAAAATGTCGTAACATGTGTTTTCTCACCTTCTTATAGGATCCGTCGAGCCTGGCAACACTGATCGTGTCCGACATGGGGTCGGTCCAGTAGATATTCCGCGCTAGGCTGTCGACTGCAATGCTCTCTGGGACTCCAGTGATGGCGTTATGTATGATCTTCATTTGTTCGCTGCCGTCCAAACGCGCACGGGATATGCTTTTTGACTGTGAAGAATTTTATTCTAAATATTTTATGTTGTTCGCAAAGTACATGGGACAGGTGTAATATTTTGTTGCTACCAGTAATAAAGCATGTGGTTGTCGGGAATTAAGGTAGTTACATTTAAATAACAATCCATCGCCTACAGACTCGGTTACATGAGTAATAACTATTGTTCTGCATGCATTTTATTAGTGTAATAAAATACTTAGTAAGCACAGCTTGCGTTATAAGTAGTGTTAAGTGAATAAGAGACAGTATCCGTAAGGATTGGTTGTACCAATCTTATCTATTAGTAATGTAGGTAACTTTTTTCAGAGAAGAACACAATCAGTTACATGGACAACCATAGCTATTTAACTTGTCAGCCGATCAACTTTAACAACTTTGTTTCTTACTCGCCCATAGTATAACTAAAAAGATAGATCGTATATAAAGGTTAATGTGCTGTCAACGCTACAAGCAGAACATTCATTAATCAAAGAATTCCCCTGGCAGTGCAGCGGGGGAACGCTGCTAGCGTCATGGGAACTTTTGGATCGGGTGTGTCCCGGGGCGGTATTTTTGATTAATTTAGTTACCTACTTAGTATTTTTGCTGAACCCTATGAACAAGTTATTTGTCTTCTAATCTACAAAAACAAAAGTCACACTAATCCTACTTTAATTTAAATTTGCAACCCGTGTTTTTTTTTGTAGTGAACATTAATTAAATTATTAAGTTCAAATTAATTTCTAAAAACAACAATGCAACAAACAAATTTCTGTAACTTTAAACGGCACAGCAACATTATTAATATTCTTGTTACAGAAATTGTCAAATCTTAAGAGGTAGAAGCTCACATTCTCAAACAAAACCTACCATATTATCAGCCCAGTAAAGAAACTCGGTTTTGGGGTCGAAATCTACAGCGATCGCTCTCTTGACGTCCTTCAGAGGTATCGTGTAAGGCGTGAAATCCGGCGAGTCTAGCGATATCTTCGATATCACGGACCGCTGCGCGACAAGCAAGAGCGACTGGGGGTTGCTATGGCAAGTGGTGTTGCTGCCTTCACGCAGTTTAACGCCAGTAGGGCAGGCGCAGATGTAGCCTGGAAAACAACTTAGTCTTGAGCAATAGTACATTGTTATCCTAGGGGTGAAAGTAACTTATTTACGATTTATTTAGTCCCTCGACCTATCGCTTCGGGACTAAATAAGTTTTTAACCCGAGGTAAACACTGTGCTATTCATTACGAATATAAGGAAAGTAAAAATAAAAAACCGGACAAGTGCGAGTCAGATTCGCGCACGAAGGGTTCCGTACCATTATCTATACAACATTAGACACAAAGATCGAGAAACACCGGCAAAAAATCACGTTTGTTGTATGGGAGCACCCCCTTAAATATTTATTTTATTTTCATTATTTATTTTTGAAGCGAATATAGAACTAAATCATCATCATCATCATCATCATCATCATCAGCCTATGATTGTCCACTGCTGGACATAGGCCTCTCCTATTGCACGCCACTGAGACCGGTCCTCGGCTACTCTCATCCAACTCTTACCAGCCGCCCTGCGAAGATCATCGCTCCACCGAGTCTGAGGACGTCCTACACTACGTTTACCGATCCACGTTCTCCACTCAAGAACTCGTCTACCCCATCGATTATCAGTTCTTCGGATGATATGGCCGGCCCACTGCCACTTCAGCATCGTCGTCGGTGACTTTTGTTCTCTGTCGGATCACCTCGTTTCGAATTCGATCTTTCAGAGAAACCCCGAGCATAGCCCTTTCTATAGCACGCTGTGCGACTTTAAATTTGTGGACCAGCCCCACCGTGAGTGTCCACGTTTCGGCACCGTATGTCATGACGGGTAGGACGCACTGATTGAAAACTTTCGTCTTGAGACTCTGTGGGATTGGCGATGTGAGGACTCGACGTAGTTCCCCATACGCTGCCCAGCCCAGCTGTATTCTTCTATTGGCCTCTTTCTCGAAGTTGTTTTTACCTAACTGCATGGTTTGCCCGAGGTAAACATTCTAAATGTTCTCTGAATATTTCAAGCGTCTACCTGTTGCCGTTATTCATCCTCATCATCAGTCATTTCACGCCCACTGCAGGACATAGGCCTCCTTCGTGGTTTTCATAACCATGAGCGATTTTGCCATAATCGCCACGCTTGGCAGGCGGGTTGGCGATCGCAGTAAGTATGCGGTTGGAATCTCAGGAAGACGCTGCTGCCCGTCTCCTGGTAATTGATTTCCTTAGTCGCCTTCTACGACATCCACGGTAGTGAATGGAGTGACGCTATTCTTAATCCGGCACCACACGGAAGTTGTTATAATCGAGCAGAAAACAGCAAAAAAATAACGTGCAAAAAATTTGAGCCCCCGTTTAATAATAATTTTATTCTGTTTTTAGTATTTGTTGCTATAGCAGCAACAGAAACACATCATCTGTGAGAATTTCAACTGCCTAGCTATCACGGTTCATGAGATACAGATAGACAGACAGACAGATGGACAGTGAAGTCTTAGTAATAGGGTCCTAATTGGCACCCTTCGGATATGGAACCCTAACTGAAGATGACCGAGGGCAAATTCAAGAATTTTCAATAATGAAAACCAGGATTTGGTGATATATATCACGAAATATACTTTTATTTTCAATCGATAAATCAATCAGCCTGTACTCGTCCACTGCTGGACATTGGCCTCCTCCAAGGCACACCTCTTCCTTCTGTCCTCGGCCATCCTCACCCAGCCACTGTCAACAATCTGCCTCTGATAATTGGTCCAGTAAGCTGGTGGGCATCCTACGCTACATTTGTCAGTTCGTGGTCTGTAGTTGATACATATAATTCAGAAACAAGAATATTTCTGCCATAATGTATAAACACTTCTTCTCAGTGCCAATAGATGGCGCTGTTCACGTTAATATGATTTCCTAAGGGAAAAGTAAGACTTCATAACTAACCTGGGGCCAAAGGCGACAGCAGGCAGAGATGCGAGCACCCTCCGTTGTTAAGTTTGCATGGGTAATCGCCCACTGGAATAATTTGACGACTCGCATCGTAGACCTTTATGTCCACCGGTACTGGGTCTGACTTGATCAGGTCTTTGATAGGTCCATTCGTGGTCATGTCCCACATGTGGATTGTCCTGGAAGAAACACATAGCCAATGTATTATATGGCAGAATTTAAACCTACAAGCTCTCACATGTGAGCCAAGGATTCTACCGATGCCCTAGCACCATGTTTAGCTCACTCCGGACCCACCATACCCCTAGCCATACCCCTGAGGGTAGCGTGGGACGGAACCATACCACCGTCTGACTGTAGTCTGACCTAATTATTTCATAAACTCTTACAACTCTTGCCAGATTGGTAATGCGAGAAGTTTATAATGTAATCATACCCAACTCATCTATGCCTGTCTTCTTTCATGAGATCCCATCCAGTCTCCGCTTTCACAATGATGTCGGCCCACAGGGCCATTGGTCTGCCCACCCAACTCATGAAGCGGATAAACTTACCAAGTTTTCCAGTCTGTCCAGTACAACCTGTCATTGAACAAGGTCAGTGCATATGGGTACACTAAGCCTGCTTTGACAATGCTCTTTCTGTTCTCTCCATTAAAGTCAATCATGGCAACAAACTGCAGCTTGGCATCTATCCAGTAGATGAGATTGTTTGTATAGTCTATAGTGATGCCATTCGGCCAGAAGATATCGTCTTTGACAATGACCTTGCGTGTCAATGGGTTTCCGTCCATCCCAGCTCTTTCTATCTTAGGTACCTCACCCCAGTCTGTCCAGAACATCAATCTGGAAATGTAAAAGACAGTAATAGTTATTTGTTATGCAAGGCAGCAAAGTTAATTTTTTGCGCGAGTACCTTGTATTGAAACCTGAGCAAGCAAAGGATTCTAGGATTGAGCCACGAGCGAAGCGAGTGGTTCAAATATAGAATCCTGAGCGTAGCGAGGGTTTCAAAGGTACGAGACGCTAAATAACTTTGCTGCCGAGCGCAACACACAACTTTTCACCTCACTAAAGCGAGGAAAATGTTAGGTGCAAGAAAAACAGTTTTAATAAATATTAAATTACTGTTAATTTATATCTTCGTCGCTGCTAGCTTCGCTCATATTTTATGATTTCTTTCGATTTTATCAAAAAACAAACCAAAATAATGGAAGTAAAGTGAATTCAATAAAGAGAAGAAAATTTTAAAGTTTTTTTTTTAAATCAAATTTTCTTGCCGGCCAGTGCGATTCTTTAAATGAGGCTGGCGCATGACATGAAATAAATATTTGCATTTCAATCATCAATGGACTGGCTGCAGAGAATATAAACTATTACGAAACCAATGAGGTTCTATATATATGTAATTTATTGTACGAAACCTTTATTGAATAAAAATATTCGAATTTTATAAAAAAAAACTTTCCACGCTAGCGGATAAAGTGCGATTTTCCACGCAGATTTCGAATGATAAACAGAGCTTTTACGAGCTAGTGAGGTGAAAAGTAAATTAAAAGCTTTCTCAAGATGTCACAGAATTATTATCCACTCACCCTTTCATAGGCACAATGGCGATAGCTCTAGCTAAGTCCACTTCAGACCAAAATAATACTTTTCTATACTTATTATCTATGCTTATCACTTCAATGCGGTTTGTTTCACCATCTGTCCAGTAGATATTATCTGTAAACCAGTCTATCGCAATGCCGGTCGGAGTTATAAGGCCCTCTGACACTATTCTCATCTGAAAGACAAAAGGCATGAAATAAAATGTGTGATAATCAATTCTACACAGTCCTTATTAGTAACTGCAACTTAATACTAATTTGACAAGGCTATCCAGAAATGGTTTAAAGTCCCAAGATAAGTTTAGATTTTAAACTAAAAAAGGCTTTCATTTTAAAGCTTCAAATCTCTCACCTTCTCTCCAGCACTGGAACCATTGTACTTTGCACATTGTATCAGCTCAGCAGTCTGATCTGACCAACAGACCAAGTTCTTTTTGTGCAGAAAGTCCACAGCTGACCCCTGTTCCAATCCTTTAATTATTGAAGCTACTTTGGCAGGTTTTGATATATTTGCCACACGTATATCCGAAGCGGTCGAGTACAATAACATGGGATTAGTGGCTAAGGAATAATAACCTGAAAGTAAAGGCAAAACTTTAAGAATACTACCTCAATTGTATAAAGTATATGGTAGAAGCACAACTAACCTTTCAACTGCAGAAACATCAGCAAACAAAACACATTGAGAGCATTTTGTATAACTTTGTCTGCGTGAATTATCCTTCGGCGTCTCATAATGAAAACAAATGAAGCTCAAGTGGTCAGCCCGCCGTGTTTATTTTAGACGCCTTCACCGCTGACACAAACAATCACTAACAAATAAGGCACAGGTTGGAAATAACTTGTTACATTGGCAACGATTGATAACTGTATTGTTGCATCAATCTCATAAAATAGAGGTCACTTTATTGTACTATTGAACCTATTATTTATTTTATTCCAAGAATAACAAAGCCAGATAGAAAGTCACAATCCGACATTTTCACAGAACACTTGCAGAACACAGACATTTCTGTCTGTGTACTGCTGTGCTGTGTACCGCAACCACAGACTAACTTCACATAAATGATTGTGAATAGGAGAACCTCATACATAATATATAAGTTACTCGATTAATGAATATCTCATATTAATGAATACATCTGAGAATGATCTGAGATGAATATTAATCTGAGGAGGGGGACCCTCAGATTAATGAATATACCTTCGTAGCTACGCTTACACTAGTGATTATGATCATCCTCTCTAGAAAAGCTTTAATTCGGTAAGTGACCGAAACCTAGAGATGGGTCACGGAAAATTCCAATGGAAGGATTTCGGGGAACTGTCCCAAAATGGAAATATTCCCGGGAAAAAAAAGTACTGTTTCTATTGAATAAAGGTAGTGCCTCCACAGCCGGCTAGGTGGCCCATACTAAAAAATGAAAAACACCAATGCGACATACGACATTTACTGCAGTAGTGTTTATATAGACGTTTGTATGTGTGTCTCATCCTCAGGGTCAGATCGGACCAATAAAAGAAAGCCGTACTCACCTCAGATTTTAAAAGACTTTCCCAGTGATTTTAAATACCTAGATGTCTATGTAGCGCTAAAAATGACCCCCGTTCAATTGTGTCAGTCAATTGGAGTGAGTTCAGTATTACCCGGCAAATATGTAGGTACCTGCCACCGTGAGACCGCCTTCTTGCCAGATAAGTAATTTCGTATAAGTAATAACATCAATTTTATTAGCCACGGTGTTTCTATGTGGCAGTAGCACTTTCAAACAATGAAGGTTTTAATTGCCTATGATACAGGTTTCCTAGTGTAGGCAATTATTGATTTATGTTAGTTGTACTGCTGTATTTTTGGAACAGCAGAATTATATTATACACAGCAGAATTACCAGACCCACAGTCAGTGATGACCTTTCATGGTGAAGACAGCCACCATGGGAGGGAAGTTTGCTTCCGCCGCGCACCTTATGAAGCACCTTACCTCCCTACTTAAGGCTGCTCTTACGTGAAGTATACTGACTCCACGCCAAGCCCGTCCCCCGAAGCCTGGTCGAGTCCACGGCCACCACAAACTGAAGAGACACACCTAGTTATGTCTAACTAGCGTTTGCCCTCACGTTCAATTGTGGGAAGGCTGGCGGGGCTTGTCAATTGTGTTACCAAACTTACCAATCGGAGAGAGTTTTGCATTACCCGGCAAAATTTCTATGCACCTGCCACCGTCAGACCGCCATCTTGAGACGTACATTTATAGATATTTCGACGGGTTACATCAATGGTTTGTCATTTTTGTAGTTTACAACCAATCATCAGTTACGCTGTTACTTACATCGCCCAATCAACGTTCACTTCGTCAAAGACTAATCAACAGAATGGGGCCGTTTTTAACCGACTTCAAAAAAGGACGAGGATCTTAATTCGACGCGTACACATTTTTAGGGTTCCGTATCCCAAGTGTGCCAAATAGGGTCCCGCCCTATTACTAAGACTTCACTGTCCGTCTGTCTGTCTGTCACCAGGCTGTATCTCATGAACCGTGGTACCTAGGCAGTTGAAATTTTCACAGATGATGTATTTCTGTTACCGCTATAACAACAAATACTATAAACAGAATATAATAAATATTTAAGGGGGGCTCCTATACAACAAACGTTGTCTAAAGACAGCGCTCGCCATCTAGCGGCCATCTATGTAACCTTCACAGCGCCGATGTAATGTCGTTAAATGTCAATGTTAAACGCTTCTTGTAGGTTTCTATAGATGGCGCTGTTCTCAAATTACATCATTGTCTAATGTTGTATAGATAATGGTACGGAACCCTTTGTGCGCGAGTCCGACTCGCACTTGGCCGTTTTGTTATTTTTTTGGCTATGTTCTTGCATAACTCCTTCAAATCTTAACCGATTTCGACAATTTTTTTTTTCAAATAGATATAATATAACATCCCATTAGTCCCATTTTAATTTAGTTAAGGCTGTTCTTACGTGGAGCATGCTGTCTCACTCGCACAATTTAACATTTTTAATTATTGTAATAAAATGAGTAAGCAAATGAGTTGATAAATGTGGTCTGAGGGGTTTACGCATAATTAAACTACGGACATTTTAAATACATTTTTGTTTTCTTACACGTAGTTTTTAAGTAAAGAAAAGTTGTTTCCAAAATTAATAATTTTGGAATCAAATTTTCTCAATTAAAAACTTACTACAAAGAATGAAAATATGCCTTGAATATCCGAAATTTAATCATCCATCAAACCCGCAGAGCACATTCATCAAAGTATACTAATTTTATTACAGTAACTAAAATGTTAAATTGTGCGAGCGAGACAGCTTGCTCCACAGTCTTAAGATCTGATGAAGACTTCAAGAGATGGAGAACGGAACTCTTCAATAGATAGCAGTAGATAGCGGAACTCTTCAATAGATAACAGTAAATAAGGCCTAATGCGGCCCATACTTTAGTACCTAATATGCATATGTTTCGTAAGATATAGCGTAAAAGTAGTCTCAGGGTAATTTGGTGATGTTCTGGTGAATACTTTAGGAGATGGAAATTGAGGACTTAAATTTTAAAGCAAAGAATTAGTAACGGTAAATTATGGTTATAAGGGACTTGATTTTATTCTCCCGCTCCCCCACTAAAAATAGAAATATTAAAAGAAAATATAAAAAATACCGACTTCAATATACTAGGTACAGCACTAAAAAATTAAAAATAATTTACAAAAATATATGTAGGTACCTACTTCTAACTTAAAGGTATTCTTTTAAATTATTTCTAACTTTTTAGTGCTGTAGTGTTTTAAAGTCAGTTTAAAAGTAATACGAAATAAAAAGCAGATACTAAGTACTTATTTTAATACTATGTGGCGTTAGGTGCCACGACCACTCGGCTAGCTAGGGGTTTTAGTGGGTTTGTTTTGATTAAAGAGTTTGTGTGCATAGGAAAAAGTGTTTAATGTCACAAACACGATAGGTACACAGGTTTACTGACACGGATTAGTTGAAATAAAGGCACTAAACAATCAAACTATTAGCAGAGCGCACGTTGCGCATGAGTTGCACTTAATAGCGTTAACGACTGACTGAGGGGTGAGGTGAGTAGCGACGCGGAGGTTTACCCCGTGTCACCCTTAGAGGACGCATCCCATTAGTGTTGCTCGCTATAACTACCTATATGTTAACAAGTCAAATATGGTAAAATTAAAAATTTTGACAATAGGAAAACACAAAAACATTGTATCTAAGTAGGTACTTACATTGTTTTTTTTTATAGATACCTACTTTTGTAATCACAAACCGAATTCCACACGAATGATGTTGCGGGTACTGCTAGGTTAGGTTAGGTTAGGTTATACCTAGGTAGTATATAAGTGTAACATGCTGGCTACAGAGAAAGTCAATATGATTCCAATCTGAGTTTCCGACTTCGTGTTTTCCTAGTAGATTGGGCACTTGTGCCGCCGGCGCCGCCCACAGTGAGTCGCAAGGATCCATGACACGGTTACCGCGTCCTACTAATATAACTACGGGAGCTGTCGTACGACTCGTACGTGACAGGTCGTATTCTGGCGGTGTGGTGCTTCCGTACGCCGCTAAGTTTAGCGTCTTTTTTCCGAAATCGAACTTCAAGAGGCGCTTAGAATAGTAAGCCACAGCCCGCGTCGAAGAGCCGGCCGGGAATGATCTATAAACCATCTGAAATGTTTCCTCAGGTATACCTACTACCAATGTTATAAGAGTCCAAGATGTACAAGAAGTTTTTTGACAAAGTGAACAGTATATCACTCTTCCCCGCCATCTGGCATCAGGGGCCTAATTATGCGCACTAAATCCTGAGTGATTCCAATCGTCTAACTGTCAAATTCAATACAGATTTGACAGTTAGACGATTGGAGTCGCTCAGGATTTTGTTTCGAAGTGTTTCGTCCCGTAGTGTTTTTAAGTTGGTTTATATTTTTATTAAAAACAAATTTATTTCACGATTTTTTTGCCAACTTGTACGGATGAGAAGTTATCGAGAAAATTCTCTGAGCGTGAAAATTTGCGAGAAGTACTTCTATAAAATGTACTGTACTGTGACAATAGGCCAAGAAAGCGGTCAGCCAGTTTTGACAATGTTTCTCGTGTAATTAAAGTAAACCTATTGCAAGTATGTACGTAAGCTACTAGTTTTAAATTTTTTGTAATAGGCTGAAGGAGGTTTTTAGGGCAAAGTAGAGTGGAAAATCTATAAATTCAGAAAAAATAAAAGTAAGTAGGTACTTTTTTCTACGGGTTGTAAAGAACCGATCACAAAAATTTAATTAAGGAACGTTTGTCATTTGTTTAGCTAGTTATTAATACTTAGATACAAATGAAAATATCACCAAAATAGGATACAGTAATTCAACGCCGGAAAGTAATGTCGAATAATGATGCCATTTTCGCCGCTACCCTCATTCAAAATGATTAATTCCTCGAACGGCCTTCATAGGCTTTATGGCCCTTTCAATATATTACTTAGCTCGTTAATTAATTTCAAAGGGGAGTCACACTATACTGTACTGTTCATTATACCATTTTCAAAAGGTGCTTTTCAGACCAAGTATTTTTATTCCTTTGAATGTGTATTGAAAAACCAGCTAAGTGCATCTCAGGCCATGCGCAGTATAGGGTTCCGTAGAATTGCATCCCTAATTTAGGTGCAGGGTGGTACCAAAACAAAAAACTTCTACCGTTTTGTCGGAGTATTAAATATGTATATCTATACCAAATTTCAGCTTTCTAATACTTATCGTCTCTGTGCTAAGCCGCGGACAGACAGACGGACGTCATAATAACTATAAGGGTTCCTTGTCGACTACGGAACCCTAAAAATTCGATTTCAATGACGAAAGACTGGACTTCACTTTACCAGCCGAACAAACAGTTTTTGCCTTCTTTGTGGTACGTTTCCCGGTAGCTCTTTATTAACTTCGAAAAGAGTTCATAATCAATGGCATTGTAAACCAAACAGCCCTTATATTATGTTCATCGTATGTACGTTATACCTTCTATACATCGTAAGTATGACTTATACCTAGCTTTTTACTCATGACTAACAAATACACCACGATATTTATCTCATCATCATCATCGTTCAGCCACAAGAAGTCTACTGCTCAACATAGGCCTCATCCATGGATATCCAACAACACCGGTTGGAAGCGGCTTGCATCCAGCGTCTTCCTGCCACTTGGATGAGGTCGTCTGTCCATCTTGTGGGTGGTCGTCCTACGCTACGCTTGCCGATTTGTGGTCTCCATTCGAGAACTTTTCGGCCCCATCGGCCATCAGTTCTGCGTGCTATGTGCCCCGCCCACTGCCACTTCAACTTACTAATCCGCTGGGCTATGTCGACGACTCGTTCGTCTACGGATCTCATAATTTCTGATTCGATCTTATAGAAAAATTCCGAGCATAGCCCTTTCCATAGCTCGTTGTGTGACCTTGAGCTTTCTTATGAGGCCCATAGTGAGAGATCACGTTTCAGTGCCATAAGTCGTCACTGGTAACAAACACTGGTTGTATAATTTTGTCTTGAGCGATTGAGGTATAATAGACAATAGTTATTTGTTATGCAAGGCTGCAAAGTTAATTTTTGGTGCGAGTACCTTGTATTGAAACCTGAGCAAGCGAAGGATTCTAGGATTGAGCCACGAGCGAAGCGAGTGGTTCAAATATAGAATCCTGAGCGTAGCGAGGGTTTCAAAGGTACGAGACGCTAAATAACTTTGCTGCCGAGCGCAACACACAACTTTTCACCTCACTAAAGCGAGGAAAATGTTAGGTGCAAGAAAAACAGTTTTAATAAATATTAAATTACTGTTAATTTATATCTTCGTCGCTGCTAGCTTCGCTCATATTTTATGATTTCTTTCGATTTTATCAAAAAACAAACCAAAATAATGGAAGTAAAGTGAATTCAATAAAGAGAAGATAATTTTAAAGTTTTTTTTTAAAATCAAATTTTCTTGCCGGCCAGTGCGATTCTTTAAATGAGGCTGGCGCATGACATGAAATAAGTGGTATTTGCATTTCAATCATCAATGGACTGGCTGCAGAGAATATAAACTATTACGAAACCAATGAGGTTCTATATATATGTAATTTATTGTACGAAACCTTTATTGAATAAAAATATTCGAATTTTAAAAACACTTTCCACGCTAGCGGATAAAGTGCGATTTTCCACGCAGATTTCGAATGATAAACAGAGCTTTTACGAGCTAGTGAGGTGAAAAAAGACTTTTCTAAGTTTCCCGAATGCTGCCCAGCCGAGTTGGATTCGTCGATTGACCTCTTTCACGAAGTTGGACCGGCCTGGTTGGACTGTTTGTTCTAAGTAGACGTATTCGTCTACATCTTCGAGAGTCGAGTTCCCCAAAATTATTGGGGTGGGCATAACACGGGAGTTCGACGTGACTTTCGTTTTGTCCATGTTCATTTTAAGGCCCACCCGTTGGGAAACTCGACTGAGGTCTTCGAGTATTATGCCGAAGACCTCAGTCGTCGGCAAATCTAAAGTGAGTTGAGTGACGATATTTATCTACTTACCTATAAAAACATTCCCAATATCTAAACTTTCCCTTTCCCGAACGCCATAAGTTCAACTCTTATATTAAGACCTACCTGTATTACGTACGTATACTATTGAATAAAGCGCCCTCCAGAATTATATTTACCTACCTACTTGTAGGTAGCTACTTACACGATATTGTTCGATAACTTATCGCCAAAGCACAAAAACACCGGCCAGGTGCAAGTCGGACTTGCGCACGAAGGGTTCCGTACCATTATCTATACAACATTAGACACAAATATCGAGAAAAATCGGCTAATAATCACGTTTGTTGTATGGGAGCCCCCCTTAAATGCTTATTTTATTTTAATTATTTATTTTTGAAGCGAATATTTCAAGCGTCTACCGGTTGCCGTTATTAATATCGAGCAAAAAACGGCAAAAAATTACGTTTTTTGTATGGGAAAAACGTAATTTTAAATATTAATTTTATTCGGTTTTTAGTATTTGTTGCTAAAGCAGCAACAATACATCATGTGTGAAAATTTTAACTGTCTAGCTATCACGGTTCATGAGATACAGCCTGGTGACAGACATACAGACAGACGGACAGACAGACAGACGGACAGTGAAGTCTTAGTAACAAGGTCTCGTTTGGCACCCTTCGGGTACGGAACCCTAAAAATGTACTCCAAGTACTTATAAGGTAGCACCCTCCTAGACCGGCTTTGGCCCAAGTCGTTTGTAAATAGAGTCAAAGTGATATTTCGTGTCCCCGTTATAAAGTTTGTAAGTAAGCGAGCAATAATAAAAAGGGGGAACATTTTTTCGGTATAGGAACGTGCTTAGCATGCAGATCGGCTAAGGTTGGCGAAAACGGTGACCGCTCTGTGGGTGAGACTAGGATTGCGAGTCGTACTGGTGTAAATTGAATGTAAAAAATACACATTTTTGCTAAATAACTAATACAAATTACATGGGTAACCCTTAAATAAACATTAGAACAACATTGCTGATCATTAACTACTAAGCGGGACCAACATCATAGGTACCTCGCAAAGAGTTACATTACATTATTGAATTTGGCTCCTACCTGCTTAGAAGTTAATGCTCAGCTGTGTGGTTGGGTTATCTATATTTTATTTCAGTTTTTTGTTTTTGCCTTTTCTTACTGCTGTTCGATACCTAAGTATATGCTGAATTTATATAAGCAAGAAGACGATCTTGGTTAAGGATTTATGATGGAACATAGAATCGGACATACATACGTACGAGAATACTTACGTGCCAAACCCATTACCCTCCTTTCGGGCTCCGCTGCAATCAGGTAAAAAAACTAAGACAAATATATTATGTGGTGGTACGGGAGGAGGGTTTTTTTATTGATATTGGGATTTTATTTGCATTAATTATAATCTGCGTTATACAACTAACAACTTCAGCAAACTATTTTTCAATGGGAATTGTACGAAGTTATTCTTTTATAAGTTGTTTGACTATCACTCGTTTACTTATCCCGTCGAACGATGGGCCCCCCAGACTAGAATTTGCTCGAAGTGTCGCGCCATTTTGCAAAACTAAAAAGATTTTCGCATGCCCTCCGAAATTTAGGTTATTTTGTTAAAATAATGTAATTATATGTTACGATTCATATATCACTGTTTTCCTTATGTAATTTCCTATCTTTTTATGAAGGTTTCGTATGGTATAAAAACTTACATGTCCCAGTTTCACCGCGATTTAGTTTTGTTTTTCACATTTTTTGTTTGCGCACATTCACTTATACACATATTGCCCATTTTGTAATTCACTTTAGCTAAAACTTGCACTGTAAGTTTGATGACCATAATGTAAACTACCGATCACAGTGATAATCACAAGTTCAAATGCAATACTCGATCCGTAAACAACATTTCTCCGCGACAAAACAAAACAAAAGACGCGTGCCATTTTGTTCGCGGCCCGTGACTGAGAATCTGTACCGTTGCCAAAAAAAATTAAAATCAACGTTATAGGAAATTGGTTTTCTACTGGGATTCATTTATCATCACTTTTTATATTGAAATTATGAATCGCTGCAAACTATTCACTGTTTCTAAAAGTTATTTTTTTATTGAATAAAGAAATGTAAATTTATTACGTAGTATGAAAGATGACGACCAAAACCATGCATCATAGTTATATGACAAATATGTCTGAAAACATATGACGCTTTCATGCCTAGACAACTGAATCGATTGTATAGAGATAAATGGGTGATGTGTACTGGGCGAGGTTTTTATATCAAGTCTGATACTGAATGGCGTGTCATTTCCTTGAGTAAGAATATGTACATTAGGTACGGTGGGCCAAAGTTACAGATACCCCATGGCAGCTCTTACCACGCGCGGCATAAAGGCGTCAATTTAACAAAAAGGGGTATCCTAACGTGTGGCCCACTGTACTAATATGATTGAACGCTCAGAGGTCAATTCAGCGAACTCTTGTTTAAAAATTTCTGGTGCAGGATTTTAAAAGAAAAAAACAACGGGCATAGAAAAAAACAACACAAATTTTTATTCAATTTATCACGTAAAAATAATAATAATGAAAATATATACACATATATAATGAACATACAGCAAATTAATCCACCAACACCTTGTTTATTGACATAATTGTAGTTTGTGTAGTATATTAACAAAATATTAAGTTACTTTGTGCAGTATATTATAATTTTTATAACGAAAAATGTAAACTTTATTTCAACGTAAAGAATTTAAGGTACATATTCTGTTTTTATTAGAATAAGTATTAAAGTAAAAACATTGTCACATTTTGAGCGGAAGTCTGGTTACCCATAATACAGAGTATTCTAGTTTGGGGACCAGGCACTGTAATGCACACTTTTTATGACAATAAAGTTTTTTGTATTGTATTGTATTTGTACGTAGATTTTAAAAAATTTGCACTAAAAAATTAAAAATAACCTAGAAACATTTGCCGAACCAACCGAAATACAATAATAGTCCAGAACCAAGTAGGCACCAAATGAAAAGCCCCAGTCACAAAGGCTGTAAATTTGTGTATGGGTTGGATTAGTCATATGAAAACGAGGATTACTTTTTAAAAACAAACAGACATATTTACAACAACTTCCTGATGCTATTTACAAAAAACACATAGATTTTAAAAAGTTTACACAAAAAAAGCCAAACCAACCGAAGTACAATAATAGTCGTGAACCGAGTAGGCACGAGATGATGGTTTCAATGTTCCTGCGGCTTTTTTCGAATCTATGGTCGTCTTCGCGTACCTATTAGTCTCCCGGACGATATGCTCAATGATGTCGTTACTCCAGATGTCAGTAAAAGCATCATAAGGCATATCGTAGTCCTTGATTGGCCCAGGAGTAGGGCCCGAGAATATCTCAGGAACACCCCTGAACAAATCAAAGTCCTCTTCCCACGAATAACTAGTAGACACGCCAAGAAGACGGTCAGCTTCGTCATCCATTCCCTCCTCGACAGCTTCTATTATATTGCGAATAGGCTCTTCTAATTCTTCGTCACTGTCAGGTATGCCCCTCTCTACTCCGAGTCGTGCTAAAGCAGCGGATTCTATACCGGCTTCGTCGAACTCGTCGTCGAAGTCGCTATCGAATGCGCTGCCTTCGCTGTCCTCACGACTAGTATTTATTCGACCAGAACCCGTCATTCCCGACACTGACGGATGAATGTCTTGAGCAGAGTCATCGTTGGGTCTGCTCGTAGTATTGCTAGGATTCTGCGTGGGAACACTAACAATACCCGGAACATCGACAACGATTGCATCCGCAGAAGTACTCGGCGTGAGGGGCTTAGACGAGGTGCAGACCTGAGCTTGGTTTAGGTCTTGGATCCACCGCTCCAAGTGCCAGGGAGTAGCTTCCAGAGCTTCCTCGGCCTCTTCGTCGTCGAGATCCATCGCCTCGACTATCTCGACGACGGCTTCGGGGCTGCAAACAAAGACATAATTGTAGACTAAAACCTATAACGATTCATCTGTCACAAGTAATAAAAAGGTATAAAAACAACAACACTAAACATTATTTTATGCACTTTCGCAAGAAGTAGCAGAAGGATAAAACACACATTTTTCCTTCGATATGTTCGCATGAGCAAACCCATCGCTAATTTTAGATGCCCTTTATTTCTGATGTTTGTTTCCTTACAAGATTTTCCTTCGTCTCTATGATAATGATAAATTCTATGATAAAACTGCAAAAAAATACTCACAAACTGGGCTCGTTCAGCTTCAACGTACCCCCTGGCGTTTGGTGGATACCAATAGCCTTTATTGGCTCTGTCACACGAAAAGAGCCCCCTGGTGTTTGCTGCACACAGAGGGCTTTAGGAGAGCTGAAAATAGAAAACGGTATAATTATAGTTTTAACAACAACTAAAATTAAGTAGTGTTTAGTAATAAAAGAAAGTAGAACAGCCTCGAAAAAGAAAAAAAAGCTCAAAGGTAATGAAAGACATCTTGTTGCCTCAAAGATATGAATTCATTTGGAATAGTCGGCATTTAGTGGTTTTACTTTTTTTTTCAAGTTGAGTTATTTTTAAATTCTTCGTTTTTATACATAATTTTGATTTAAAAATTAAACTACTGAGCCGTTTTCAATAAAAATCTCTACGGAAGTAATCTGAAAGTATATCCTTTCAAACATAAAAAGAATTTTCCAAATTGGTTCAGTTAAGTTGGTTAAAAAGTATGCTCATATTAAACTCACGAAGGTCTTGGCGGGGATGGCTCCCTGGCCTCACGAATTGGGCCTTCTAGGACCAGGCCCATTAGCAGTGCCCGTCGGGCAGTGGAGGGCCGCTGATTCCCGGGCGTAGGCGTCGCTGACCGCGATCGCGACCTTTGTCTCAGCACACTCAATCTAAAAATTAAAAAATAAATACAAAATTAAAATAGTTGAAAAACATTGTTTGAACTTGAAATCGGTGAGGTGCACGAAGAAAAAATATCTGACCAAAAGTGATGGCAATGAGCAGCACTACACAATTCCGAACAAAAAAAATTTCGAAAAAAACATTGTTTAGACGTATATCTCGAAATCGGTGAGGTGCACGAGAAAAAATTATCTGACCAAAAGTGATGGCAATGAGCAGCACTACACGATTCCGAACAAAAAAAAAATGTCGAAAAAATATTTTCACAAAAAATTTTAGTCTTTTTTCATAATTTTTTTTTTTCGAAACGGGCCCCTTATCTACACCTCTACCAGCCTAGCTTTTTCTTTCCTTGGCGCCCCCATATCTACGCCCCAACCTAAACGAGTCAAAAAAATTCGTTTGCTAACGCTACTTTTGGCACACGGCACCGGCTTTTTCTCTTTCGAGTGATATAAAACTTTACTAGCTGTGTAAAATCATGAAGTATTTGTCGTAATCAGTTCCTAAATAAACAATAGTCAATCTAATAAGTATTGCTAATCACAAATGGAATCACAATGGATAAAAAATAACACAATCCGCGTGGTGAAACGCCGACAATTTGGGTACTTCAAAACTTCGTTGATTTTCTACTAATTGTTTTACCACTTTTTGCAATAATATTACTTTTAGCACCTTCTACATGTCATACTCAGTAATTCTATATAATAATCTTATTGGAATACTCACCGTTTCCTTCGGGAATTCATTTTTTGCCACAGCACTCGGCACAAAAAAATCTGCGAAATCCATTATGGCGGACTGACCCGACTCAAGTTTTAGTTTTAGATAATTTTTTATTTTTCGTTCCGAATTAGGGCTTGTTAATGACATTGAGCATAGATTATAAACCAAAGGAACTAAATTAGTTACAATCTATGTGGCCTCTGGTCCAAAACGGAATTAATTCGTCGACCAATAGGAGAGAATTCTCGTGGACACCCGTGTGTCCATGAGACGCGTTCGGAGAAAATTTGTTCCGGACACCCGGGGGTCCGTAAAGCGCGCTACGGGTTATAAAGCCTAGCTGTGATGGTTCTCCTTTTTAACCGACTTTTAAAAGGAGGTTTTCAATTCGACGCGTATATTCCGTCTTATTTTGGCTATGTTCTCGCATAACTCCGTCAAATCTTAACCGATTTTGAAAATTATTTTTTCGTTCGAATAAATATACCTAACGTCAAGTTGGTTCCATTTTAATTTGGTAAAGATATGACGAAGACTTTCAGAGATGGAGAACGGAGCTCTTCGTTGAACAGCATGTAAATAAGGTGAGAAATAAGGCCTAATGGGGCCCATCCTTTGGTAATATGCTATATTTCATAAGATAAAGCGTAAAAGTAGTCTCACGGTAATTTAGTAATGTTCTGGTGAAGACTTTCAGAGATGAAAATTATCGAAGAAACTTAACACCTTACAGCGTAATTTTTTTTAAATGTTTGAAAAATATACCTATATGATATTCTAAATAGTAATTAAGAATTAGGAAAAATACAAATAAAAATCTAAAAGTATGAATAAATTAGTTATTTTAGGAAATAATTTTGTTCCAAATATGGAATCCGCTGTACTCGGGTAAATATTTATGTGTTCCAAATCTGGAACTTCATGCAGTGCAGGAGTTGTTATGAATAACAAAAATTCAATGAGTAAAATTTTGACGAATATTTGTATTTAATTAGTTGAAATAGTTTTATAAGAAAAATATTTCTTACGTGTTTTTTCCATAAACACGTTGATAATCTATATGGAATTTTGTTTTTTTCCTATTTATCTCGATAAAACCAATAAATATCTTGTCACAAAGAACTGCGAATTGTCAATGTCACAGAATTATCGACCCGAATGATTTGGCTGATAGCCGCTTCGGCCGAGATAGAGGTAAAATGTTAAAATTTTAATGCAAAAAATTAAGTAAGGTAAATTATGGTTAAAAGGGACTCGATTTCTTTTTTTCCCGCTGCCCCACTTAAAATTGACAAATTTTAGATAAAAAAACCGACTCCAAAACACTTCAGCACTAAAAAGTTAGAAATAATTTAAAAGTATACCTTTAAATTAGATGTATACATGTAGGTATTGTAAAAGTATAATCAGCACATATATATTTTGGACACCGACTCCAAATTATACTTCTACAATACCTACATGTACATACTTTTAATTATTTCAAACTTTTTAGTTGTGTTGTATATTGAAGTCGGTTTTAACTTTTTTTTTAACTTCATTACATGTGCTACTGCTTTGAAACGTTACTACAATTTGCTGATTAGCCAGGAAAAGGGGAGACGGACAAGGGAAAAACGAACCCCTGAATCCAAAAACTGTGTCGCTTAACCTACATTATTTTTAAACAATTCAATGATATGCTACACTACGGAGTAGACACGTAAAAAACTTGTTCGTAATTTAGGTGTAGAGGTTTTTTTATTTTTTTTTTTTGGATTTTATCTTTAATTTATGCCAAATATGATATATTTATGTATTTCTAGTATTAATTGTCTCCGAACTAAGGCGTGGACAAAGAGTCAGACTGATTGACGGACCGACGGACGGATGGTTCTTAGCTGACTACGGAAACCGAAAAACGAAAAAAAAAATCAAATAAGTTGAGGGACAAGGAGTCGCAATATTACGACTTATCGAAAGATTCTAACTACGTACCATAGATATAATATCACGTCATAAAAATATGTTTTCTTTCATTCAGCTTAGGAACCTTAGCGGGAGTCTGACTATTTACTTATACTTGGCCAACCGGCCAGTATTATTATTTTTTATACTATAGAGTCTACGCCATAATTACACCATGTTTGAAACATACATATTTTAAAATACAAATATTTTAGCCAGAGATTATTATTTTTTCCATAAACTTTTAAAATAATTTATTTTTTTATTTTTATTTCAGCAGCTTTTTTCCTTAACACAGTTACTGATAGAGGGTGGTAGTGACTTTTAATTTCATAACTATAAAGCGATGGATTTACTCATTTTAATACTACCATAATGGAGAACGAGAGTTGACCGAAAAGACGATATATCATATTTAAATAGTCTCGACTATATCTGGGTTTTGTGTTGCCCGAGTCGACACCTAAGCCTTTGAACTACTTAGGTTTCATTTGTTGGGCGGCTTTACCGACAATTGGACCCCAATGACTATCGCCTGTCCGCCAAAATAACGGCTAGTTTTAAATTTAAATGACAATCAGCAGTGCTACTTTATTTATCAGCGTTAATTACTGTGATGTGACGGTTTGTACCGCGACCCCGCAACCAGGAAGTGCATCCACAATCGCCACTTCCGCCCTATTATTATTTTAATAGCCACTATGTGAAACATTTCAGGTGGGACACACTGAGAGATGATCTTTCATTCAAGCTAAACCTTGCTTTGTCAACGCACTTTAAAAATAATGGTAAGACCATAATTTTGAACCATTACATGAATAATGCTACTTCGAACCGTAAAAAACCTGCAATAAAATTAACTACCATTGACCACCTTTCATAAAATACAAAGTAATTTGCCTCGCTACGCATTGGTTTTGCGTTATTTCAATAATACACTTATTTCAATAATACAATGATTTGACAATAAAGAAAAAAATTATAATTGCGAAAAGCTACTCTAAGACATTTCCATGTTCTAGCGCACGGTCGAACACGACTCACGGCGTGTTATTGTGCGAGAAGTAGGTGTGTGTGTGTGTGTGTGCGTGCGTGCGTGCGTGCGTGCGTGCGTGCGTGCGTGCGTGCGTGCGTGCGTGCGTGCGTGTGTGTGTGTGTGTGTGCGCGAGTTGCGGGGCGCGAACGCTCCATTTCAGATTTTTATTTAGCAATGCTTTACCTTAATAAACTTACCTTAAAAATATTCATAACAGCTTGAAACAGGTGGATTCCACTACAAATGTCCAAATTATAAGAGAAAGTGGCCTCAAAATGTGTTGCTTAATATTGACAAAATCTATCATTGTGACAGCTCAGTTATATTGCGTCAACTCTTCATTTTAAAGTTAGTAGAAGAAAATTTAAAATTAAGTGTAGGAAGTTACTATCCGTAAAATTATATTATATCCCGAAATAGTGTCTTCTAATCTGCGTTCTAATAGGGCGGAGCCCACTGATCTGGGGTTGGCTTGGGCATGGCGCGGACATCATTCTGTTTTATTCAAATACCGTACCAAACACACGGTCATAAGCTCATTATTTGAACATACTCATCGGCCTTTCGTCGGACGTGCTGCACCTGCACGCCATTTCAGAGCCCACGCTCGATTACAGTCAGTGCTAGTTGTGGTTCTAGGTCAGTTCGCAGTCAGTTCCTTCGCTCCACGCCTTTTAATAGTCATGCATGCACCAGGTCCGTGCCATGCCACATCAGTGGTCTTACGTAACAAATTATGCCTCAAAATTTGAAGTAATTCAGAGAAAGACAATCCGGATTTGCACTCTGACAACTGCTCTCTGTGTGTCACGGGGCCGCTCGCTCAATTTCGCTCATTTCGTGATTATTGTCAGGATAATGACTCGCGCGGCCAACGGCGGCCATTTTAATTCGCTCGGTTAATTAAAACCGTGCGGCTTTTTCGAATCATTGGAAATTGGTTACAATTAATTCCGCCTGAAGATTTTCGCGGTGGGCGGACAAAAGGTTTACCTATACGGTGTTCTCGAGTCCGGGGTTGGCGGGAAGTTCAATAAAAGCTGTATTATTGGTAAAACTCCTTGTTATGAGTTGATTTTAATGAGGGCTTTTCAAAGCATCATTAAAAAAAATATACAGTACCGCAAGTTACCGATAGATGGTGCTGGCGTCACCATAATATGTCAAAATTTACATGACATCACTGTACCTTCTCTGTGGTTTCTGTCACGTTGCTTGTTGAGGCTCAAAGGGACTAGTATCCAGAGCCGTTAAACCTATTAAAAAAAAAAACGTTGCTTGTTGTTTCGTTGACAAGAGGAGAGATGTTTAGATTATCACAGATGAATAACGATGTACAACATTTAAAACGTATGATGACATTTGTTCTCCTCGTAGCGCCATCTAGTTTTTTTAATGAAACTCAACTGAAAGCTGTCATTGAAAAGCCTTCTTTTTACAGGCAGAAGTGTAGAGAGACTATGCAGTAAAATGAGATAGATACCGAAGCCAAGAAAAGATGAAATAAAATAAAAATATCGCTCATCCGGGGTCGCAACGACGAAACTGCACTTTTGAAAAATGGGCTACCTAAGTATTGGTAAAATGCTCTTAAAGGGAAGTTAAATACGAAGTAACATCGTCACAATTGATTTTTTATTAATTGCAGCCAAATGACGCATTTTGCATCGTATACTGATGCGATGCAAAATTTTAGTTTCTGTAAAACAATCGTCGAAATGTTGACTATAAAACTTACAAAAATATTTATACCTTGGGACTACTTTTACGCTATTTTATGAAATCCGTAATTTTACTAACGAATGTGCCCCATTAGGCCGTATTTACAGCTGTCCATTGAAAAGTTCCGTTGTCCATATCTGAAAGTCTTCATCAGGTCTTCACCAAATTAAAACCAATGGGACGTTATATCTATTTGACGGAGTTATGAAGGAACATAGCCAAAAAAATATATATATATATATATGTACGCGTCAAATTGATAACCTCCTCCTTTTTTGAAGTCGGTTAAAAAAATGTAATTACATTATTGTTATCCCGGATAAGCGATATGATTCCCCCAGCATGGGTAGCACGATGGCGCGAATCGCGCATTTTCAGGCGCTAAAATGACGCTGTTACCAGCTTTTTTTGTTTGTACTTCGGCTAATGGACAGCAGTGGACAGTAGATTAACATATTATTTCTATTGTACGTGAAACAGGGGACTAGTGTGGAATAGTAAGAGCTATGACGTATTTTGGTTTGCGAGAACAGGTTCCAGATTTGGTCGCTAAGCCAGAGAAAACTTATAAATAAGGGATGTATTAGCAAAGGGCAAGATAAAAAGTTCCCGTAACCGACGTGCATGCAACGACTAATGAATGTTGAGGAAGCGAAAATGATGTGTCAGGATCGTGGCAAGTGGCAGTCCATGGTCTCTGCCTACCCCTCTGGGGTACACGCGCGAGTTTATGTATTTATGTATGTAATTTACAAATGAATCTCTGAAGTAAGAAAGGTAAAATACGGATCTGCGGCATTCGTTCTAATGAAGCCTCCGTATTTGACTACCCTGTGATCGGAAAGACCTCGGATAAAAGTTTAGACTTAACTTCTCCTTTCAAAGAAGTCTCCAGTAAATCTGGTCCGATATCAAAGCGAAAGTTTCCGCTTATCTGCGCGGCGATCGTGTTGCGCGAGTTACGGAATCATATCTCGAAATTGTGCTCGCGTAACTGGGTTTTCGACTGGTATATGATTGGATTGGAGCTCTGGTGGAAGTGTATAAAGACTCCTGGTACCTGATCGGTTTTTTTCACAAAGAGCATGTGTCGCAGTCACCACTTGATATCTCTATATTTTTTGGTCGGAGATAAACAATCGCTTTAAAAGCGGGGAGTGTAAACGCCGGGATCACTCACGTGACTCGCGTGACAGTTTTGTTATCGAACTCCTCCGAAACGGCTCTACCGATTTTTATGAATTTTTTTGTGTATAATTGGTAGGTCTGAGAAAAAGTCGTAGGCTAATTTAATATGGCAAAACAACTTTTGCCGAGTCAGCTAGTGTATGTAAGTAAAATTATATACCGGCCATGTACTAGCTATACTTGCGTTCCGTACCACTCCATAACATTCAGACGTATCCAGAGAAATGTTTTTAGTATTTGTCGTTTTTACAACAGAATTCCAGAACATATTCTATCCTTGTCTGAAAATAAATTTAAAACATTCATTAAAAAATCGCTATGTAAAAAAGCCTATTATAGAATAGACGAGTATATGAACGATATAAGCCCTTGGTAGTAAGCCAATTCCACTGCGATTTCATTTTTATTTAATTATTAATAATATAATTCATTTAGTTTTAAAGACGTGTACTGACGACGTGATTGCACATTAATAACTATAGCACACATTTTATAGCTGACAAGAACTCAATCTGCAGGTTTGCTAAAGGTCATTCGAATGGTGGCGTGGTGGCCGGGTCACCTATCTCCCTCTAAAATGGTTGAGACTGGTGATGGCTGACCCCTGCGTTATGCTCGTGAACGGGTGCTGTTCGTGTGGCCGCAGCATTAATGTTTTTCCTACTTTTGTAAGATGTGTTATTTTGGCTTTTAAAGTTATTGGTGGCTATCACGGAATCATATCATATAGACTTTGATGTATAAGTTTAAGATGATTTTAGAAAAGATGGTCAGAGTGGAGTTTTTTTTCCCGCTGCCTTTTTCTCACTACAAATACGGCCCGAAGGCAGCGGCTAACATAGTAACATAGTACATTGACATTCAGCAAACAGAATGTGAATTCTTTACGTTGAAATAAATTATTGATTTCTGATTTCTGATAGCGGCAACAGAAATACATCATCTGTGACAAATTCAACTGTCTAAGTATCACGGTTCATGAGATACTGGATGGTGACAGACGGACGGACGGACGGACAGTAGAGTCTTAGTAATAGGGTCCCTTACCCTTTGGGTACGCAAACCTAAAAACGTAATCGTAATTATAATGAATAGTTTGTACAGGTTATGTTTTACAGACTGTTACTGATAGTAGCTTTTTGGCAAACTGTGTCTGCGTCTGTGTTTAGTTCAAAAACTGTGACTGACTGCTTACCCGTTAGGCATGAGGTGTCATATTAGGCTTGGGTGGGCGTTACGTAGTCGTAGCTGCTACGGGCTCTGTCTACGGCATAGCACGTGTAGCAAAATTATATCTTCTTTTATTATATATAAGTCTTTGCAGGAATATTGTTCTTTTTGCGGATATGCTATGTCCTAAGTTCTTGGTCCTAGAGTCTAGGCTGTGTAGGTTTTGAAATGGCCATTACCATTAGTAAAATTTACAACCGTTTTGCTTTCGTTTTGTAAAAAAAAATTATAAGTACTAAAAGACTGACTGCTAGAAAGTCAAACAATGTCCAGATGCGTCCGTTGAATTGTGAAACTCGGCAGGCAGAACTTTTTATTCCATTGCTTGTAAATTTGTTAGGTAAACTGGAGGCATTTTTAAGACTTTTAGCAGTGGGTTTTTCTATTTCTAAAATAAGTATATTTATTTGAAGCTTTTTCGTTTAATTTTCCTTGTCTGTGAAAGGAAAAGAGGGTTTTTACTAAGAATAGGGGCTGACGCCTACAATTTCGTTATTTTTTGTCTTGTCATTATAGCTAGTAACACTTGCGTCATTAGTACCTCTCATTTGTCAAAATCGGTCTAGCCGTTTGGCATCTGCGTATTCATAAGGAAACATACATACATACTTACCTATTATGATAATTTTTCACATACATGTGAAAAACTTAACCTTCCTTTGCTTTCGCAGTTGCCCAACTGCGCAGCGGTAGAGCGACGGCCTCACATTCAGGAGGTGGTGGGTTTGAATCCCGGCATGCACCAATGACTTACGTAGGTACATGAAGACTTACATATGAAGTTGTAGTAACAATGCCATTCGCTAACTGTAAAGAAAAACATCGTGAGGACGCCTGAGTGTCTGAGGTTCGACCTCAGCGTTCGAAATTGCCAAAAGGATGGGCACGCGTGGTAATTAAGCACATACTCTCTCTCTCTCTGACAGTCCTGCGCTCTACAGTGATACGTATATAGGCAACATAAAAAAGAGGCGGTAAAGTTTATACTAAGTTATCATCACTTCAGAAGTCGCGGGCATAAACTGGTGTCACTATTAAGGTGAATAGTGAAGAAACGTGTGTATCGAAAGCGTGTTGGATCAGCGACACTTTTCGCTTCGCTACTCGGTTCAATATTCACTCAAGGCGATAAAACGTCTCATGTTGTTTATTCTAGACAAAGCAATGTCCTATTCACAGTGCCCTCCACTGAATCAGATTCAATTAAGTATAAGGCAGAGCGCAGACTAGAGTCACGACAGTTTTAAGACAGTCTTGTCTCACATAGACAAGTCTGCCTTTAAATTAGAAAGAAACGGTTGTGTCTACAACGCGCCGCACACCACTGAAGTATGCCCAGTGGGGGGGAGTGGTTGCAGGACGGCGGCGCAGCAGAGAAACAACAGGAACGGTTGATCACACTTTAATTAGTGCATAGTTACGTCGGTGAAGGCATGTGGCGTGATGGTGCTATTTGCCTATCACCCCTCCCCTGAAAAGGTAGGGATCCCCTCCCCTGAAAAGATTATTCATAAAATAATTTTAACCTATTCTTATGCACTAAATAGTCCTTATTGTCTTTATCTATTCTTACATTAGTTCCGGCAATTTCTTTTATTCTAAATGGTCCTAAATACAGTTCATCTAATTTACTGCTATTTTCATTCTTAATTAAAATTAAATCTCACACTTTAAATTTTAGAACATTGGCTGTTTTATCATAACAAATTTTTCTCTTAGTCTTATTTATTATTAAATTATTTCTAGCATCTACATGTTTTTTGCAGTCGAAATTTTAATTCAAATGGGTAATTATCGTATACATACAGTGGTTCAACTTTATCTACAAGATTACTAGGGATATTACATGGTTTACCAAACACTAGTTCAAATGGTGAATACTTTGTGCTGGTATTTACGGATGTATTATAAGCAAAACACCAATATTGAATCCATGTACCCCAGTTTGATGAATCGTTTTTTGTTTGAATTCGTAAATAACTACCAAGATGTTTATGCCAATTTTCTAATGACCCTATGCTTTCATGGTGGTAAGGCGTTGAGTTTAGCTTCTCAACATTCAACAGTTTACAAACTTCATTCAAGGTGGAATTCATGAATTCTGTACCACAATCCGTAGCTATAGTTTTTGGTATCCCATATCTTAAAACAAAATTTTCCACAAATGCTTTGGCTACAGTCTGAGAATCTTTTCTAGCTAAAGCATAAGCCTCCACAAATTTTGTTAATTCACACTGTAATGTTAAAATATATTTATTTCCTGCCAAGTCTACATCTAAAGGACCTACAATATCTAAGTACATTTTTTCAAAAGATGTTGAAGCTTTGGTTGTTATGACCATATTGTCTCGAACTTGCCTTGTATTGAACTTTTGTTTCTGACAGTCCTTATAACGTCTGACGAAATCTTCTACGTCTTTACGCATATTTTGCCAATAGAACTTCTTTTGAATACCACTCAACATCCTAGTGATACCTGCATGCCCGCTAGTGGCTAACAAGTGATAATCATTTAGAATTATTCTAATCATATCACGATCGGTTACTTTCGTTTTTCCTTGTATTATAAATAATCGCGGTAAATTACTTTCTTTACTCTGTTGGTAATTACGTATTAACGTTCCTACATTTGATTTATTAAGCTCATTTTTAACTATTACCAACTCCACTATCCCTAAACTCCTACATAGATCTACCAGGTCTCGTAACGATACGTATAAGCGTGCCTTCGTCAATAGAGAATCCTGATTCAAATAAACCGTAGAGTCCATAATAAGTACATTATTCGCGGGTCCGGACCGCCTTGATTCCAACGTTAGTTTCGATAATTCTCTATATACTTTACTCGAGCAAATAATCAATTCCGTGTCTCCTTGTGTCCCTTTGGTTATGTCAACTACTTTAGGCTGGCCGGGCACTAAAGGTGACAACCCTATATCGCGGGGAACGTTTGTCGTGTCAGTCTGTGTATTCGGTGAGCGACTCATAGAACGAGTAACTACACCTATAAAATTCGAACTTAAGGATTTTAGTTTGTCTGAAGTTATTATGATCCTTGATAAGGCATCTGCAGTTACGTTTTCAGAGCAAGACGAAACTGTTTTGTCTACAATATGACGCACACCCTTGTTTGTCATACCAATTCTTTAGTATCAAAATGGACTTCACCAAAACTGCTGTTATAAGCGTCCTGGTGACACGTAATTGCAAAACGGCGCATTCGTAAATATTGGGTGCACCCCATAAGTAAAAGACTGATAAAAGGACGATTTTATTTACTGTACAGTAAACTAAGGTCACCGTCAAGACTTCACAAAACTGTAATACACGTAAAAATATTAAATATATAGATTAATAGATAAAGAAACTAGTTAAAAAACAGGAATAAAAAATATTTAAATAGCTTTCTTTTGAATTTAAGTAATAATAATAAAAGTTTAGTTGGTTTGGGGCCGATTTTACCGGGATTGCCTGGTCTTGGCCAGGGTGGGTATTGACCTCTTACTGGGTAAGGGGTTAATTTCGTACCCGGTCTGAGAGTCGCACGGGTTTGGTGGGGTCGGCCCGAAGCTCACTCACGTTTAGCGGGAAGCTTACGATAAGTATCCTATCAGTTTAAAAAGTTGAACCTGTTATTGGCCTTACTTATTACACATTGCTTTAGATTATGAAACTCTGTAAGGCTGTTGGTGTTTTGTATAAAAATAGAATAATAAAAAAAGTCTTCCTGCCGTTTGGATGAGCTGCGCTTGCCGATATGTGGTCTCCATTCGAGAACTGGATGCAAGCCGCTTCCAACCGGTCTTTTTGGAAATCCATGAAGGAGGCCTATGTCCAGCAGTGGACTTCTTGTGGCTGAATGATGATGATGATGATGAAAAAAAAGTATCATTAAAAATACGCAAAGTACGTATTTTTGCTGAAGACATGTTATAGAGGTTGAACATATTATGATGCAGAGGCGCGTACTTTCCTAAATTAGTCCTACAGGGACTTTTATCTGTATCTGTGACAGTACTTTTTCAACTAAGACAAGTATTGTATAAAAGCTAATTTTATTCTATTTGTGTTTTGGTAACCTCTGCCGACAGTAATTGATATTTTTAAGGTTAAGCAGATTATAATATTATGCCTTTGACCTGTATTTGCATAAAAATTATGATATTATTATAAAACAGACATAATTATACTTTAATATAAGTTTTTAACAATGCTTTTTCATGGCTGTTCACAAATTATAAGATTTTTTTGACGAAAAGAAAAAAAAATCCTAAAAATGCCTAAAAATCTTCTTTTTTGTAAAAGTAATTGGAAAATACCGGTTCCAAGTATTGCAATCGGTTCACATCACTATGGAGTACGTCATCGCTACAGTTTTGTAACTGTTGTGCACGCACGGATACATATTGTAACTTGCCGTTACACACGCCGCGCCGCCCGCCTAGTATAGCCGGGCATTGCTCCATGTTCCATAGTGTGGAAGCGCCTGCCTATACTCCTGCCAAGCCGCGAGCCGGCCCCCACGACCCCTGAGAAGTTTCGTCTGAAGTGTGCGCGTCTTCATTATTTTTGTGAAGCAATGTCTTAAAACTGTCGTGACTCTAGTCTGCGCTCTGCCTTAAGGTTGTTGAAGGTTTTTTGTTGATTCCATGCGTGAATTCATAAACACCATACGGTGCTGAGGCTTGAATAATGGTCATCACCACTTGTTTTGTAGTCATCACCATTAGCGTCTACGTCAGGTCACTCAAGGGTTTTCTATTTTGGAAAATAAAAAACTAAATCCAATTGTACTTTGTACCTATAATTAAAAACGTGTTATGTAATGTTGCGGCATTTGCCTGCCTCTCGCATGTAGAAACACGGAATCGTTTGCGCGCACCGCGATACAAATTGCACGGTTAGTATCCACGTCAATGCACGGCAAACTAATCATCGAACAAGCATTTAGCTTGCGTGTGGCATATAATGCTCGATTCCCGAAATAGCTGGATTGGAGTCTCTACTCTTATGTTAGACGAGGTTTTTCGAATCGTCAGAGTAAAGAACTATTCATAGTATAAAGGGGCGGCGATGTGCGGGCGCAATGATACAAACTGAAAAAACCCTAATATACTTTTTGTTTGGAGAGTACAAGTTAGAAATGCCGAGCGCCGGCTGACGGGCAGCCGACAAGAACGTCACGGGAACGGGCTTTTTTTACTTGTCTCTGACTTCGTAGGTAAGTGTTATCTTAGATTGAAATCGTGCCATCGCACATCGCCAGCTCGTTGTAACATAGACTAGGCAGTTTCTTTGAGCAATTTGTATTGTCAATTTCAGTGCATCCATATTCTGGACCCTAATTCACAAAATTTATGGTTTACTATCAGAATTTGATGTACACTGCATTGCTGACTAACTTACAGACGAACAAGTAGAAAGACACAGCTATGCATGTACATTGAAATATCATACCAATCATACTGAACTGTGAATTGTATTTTTATTAAACGCGGTCCTGCATGATTTTATTGCATCACAAGAAGATAATTTAATGCTAGGAAGGGTTTCACAATACAGCAATATGCTTCTACTAAGCACCTATGTTAACATGTCTTCATATTTTTTTATTTCTTCATAAGTTCAATTCCAGCGATTTTCATAACTAACGATTCACTCACAGGCTCCAAAGCATCCGGAGTGGAAGCCCAGATTTCCTGCAACTAATTACGAAAATTCGAGCGTACACCTGCAGTGAGGCGGTTAAACGGAAACGCTAATTAACTCATTGTTATTCCCTTATAACCCAAATTGTTACAGCCCCAGAGAACTCCGGCGCAATTTAAACGACCGCCCGTGTTTAAACTATGAACGGTTTGAAAGATCAATGTTTTTTTTTTCGGGTTATTTGGTGCATTTCCTTTGTCCATTCTCTTTTGAGTGCTCCCTTGTGTTTATTTGAGTTGGATTTTTCAGTAATTGCTGGTAGGAGAGTAGCGGTGTACATAAACATTTACATACAGGCACATACATTGCTTCTGGCCCCACACTAGGATCTTCCTCGAATGACGTACCGACTGAGACCAGCATAGATATTATGACGATGCTAGTCGCGCGTTTAAGCGCGCTCATGTGAAAACAGTCGCGACTTCCCAGTAGGTACATTCAAGTTCTAACATTTTAGTGCCACAAAACGCGGGACTCGGGCCGTCATACTACCTGATGATGAAGATGATGATGATGTCCTTCACAACGATTCCGTCGACGGCAACAATCCGACAAGTACCCATCTCAGACCCGAGCGTGCGCTCGGACATATTGTGGCGAATTTGCCGACTTTTCTCAATGCAGTTGACCGCTAGAGTTATACCTAGTGTAATTGTAAGAGGGCTGAGGTCGAGTTTTCCGAAACTGGTGTTTAGCGTCGAGCTCTTGAAGACGCCCTTGTTCAAAGGCTATGGTGCCTGAGCTAAGCTTTTGCTGTGCTTAATTGCATAGTTGTTCAATACAGCGATAGTAACACAGCAATTGTTATTTGTATAACCTGCGCGAATTAAATATGCAGGTCGCGCGAACGCGACGCGACGTGTCGAACTAGTCGCACTGATTATGCTATTCGAAAGCGATTGGTTGGTTAGTAGATCACAGTGCCAATAAAACTACCATCGCCGCGTTAATATCACTCTACTGGACAACTATGAATTGAGTAGATTCGAGCCACAGGGCCGCGTTATGTCAAACTGCAATGCATTGTTTATACTAAAATTATTAAGTGCAATAAGGACCGGTTTCTGAATTGAGAATTTCACTAAGTACGAGAAACCACACACTTAAATGTTTATGGCAAAAGAACCTGGAATTTCAGCCTCCCCCATATCCTTAACAAACTCCCAAACGAGGGGGAGGGGGACGTACTGCCTACCCCTAATGTGAGGGGGGTCTCATTTCCCATATTAATATTATTAATATTTTCTATATATTTCTTCTGCATGCCTGTACTTTTGTTTGTTTGTTACATTTTATCGCACAAAATACAAAAATTAGCACATAAAAAACATGACTGTCTAAGACTATGAGCAATAATATAAGTGTGAGTACGATTATGTACAGTTTATTTATCATTCATCTTTAATATAGAGCAACATCTGGAAGCACCATAATCTCATATTTCAGCTTCCAGAGCTAAATTAATTTGTGTAACTTTTTTTCTGAAATAAAACGTTTAAATTTGAATTTTTTTTCGTACCCAGCAATCTCTTAATGTGTTGAGAAGGGTACAAAAATTAAAAAAAACCGGCCAAGTGCAAGTCGGACTCGCGCACGAAGGGCTCCGTACCATTATCTATACTACATCATTAGACAAAGATTGAATTTGAGAACAGCGCCATCTATGGAAACCAACAAGAAGCGTTTAACATTGACAATTGGGTACTTGACAAAATATCAAATGAGTTACTTTTAAAACGGAATTTTGTATGAAAATACTTGCTTATGACGTCATATTTCAGAGCACTCTATTTATGTTTAATCTATTTAAAAATTGTAATAACTAGTAATTGACTAAAAGAGATACATTTTCCGAGATATTTTGTAATTTTTGTTTTAATCGAGCATATGAAATAATTTATTGTTGATCGTGTCAAATACCGTATTAACGACATGACGTCGGCGCTGTAAAGGTTACACAGATGGCCTCTAGATGGAGAGCGCTGTTTGTTGTATGGGAGCCCCCCTTAAATCTTTATTTTATTCTGATTTTAGTATTTGTTGTTATAGCGGCAACAGAAATACATCATTTGTGAAAATTTCAACTGCCTAGCTATTAGGGTTTATGAGATAAAGCCTGGTGACAGACAGACAGACAGACGGACAGACACACAGGCAGACAGACGGACAGTGAAGTATTAGTAATAGGATCCCGTTTGGCAACATTTGGGTAAGGAACCCTAAAAACAACTGACAACTATTAATGGTAGATTAGCAGATTGTTAGTTTACGGGAAACCGTTGGTCCGTCTTCCTACTTGTTAATCTGTAGGTTAATCGGCTGTGAAGTATGTCGAATTGGAATATTAAACCACAGAACCAATTTGTTCTGTGTATTAAACCATAACTTGTGGATCGATTAATACTACTAAGATTGACACACTGCAATATATCTACACTAATATTATAAATGGAATGGGTTTTATGCGACGGATGTTATGGCGGGTTTTATGGCGGAGGTGGCGGGACGATCTCACTATCTCATTCTTATATTAGGGGTTGTCAAATGTTTCACATTTTTTAAAAAAAGAACATCATAGAAACCATTTGAAAAAAGTTTCATTCGAAAACCTCAAACCATGAAGATTCTATGGCAATTTCATACTTTAACCCCTATTATTACTTAGTTTTAACTTCATTTAAGTCTTCATTTAGTATAAAGTTTCGTGTCAAAAGCACAATATGTTTTGAGTAGTATTGAAGTCTGTTGACCTTGAAAATGTTTTTCGGAGGAGCACTGCTATCCTAAACCACAGGTTTTACACTTTTTCAGGGAGCAATAAGGTCGAAAGGAGTGATAAGGTCACTGTAAAGTGTTCCTTGAATAAATTATCTTTTATCTTATCTTTATCTTCTTTCCCGGCTGGAAGATGACAGCTCAAGAGAGAGAGGAGTAGAAGATCATGGGGGAGGCCTTTGCCCAACTGTGGGACACAAACATGGATAACAAAAAAAAAAAAATTATAAAGAGAAAAAGTTTATAAGCTTATATTAGGCTTGCAAGTTTTTTTTGTTGGGGTTAATCCAAAACAAATTATGCAATTTAAAAAAATCTTTCACCAGTAGAATGAAGAATGGACCTTCATGTACATTGTTCATTATTCATTACGCGAACGAAGTTGCGGGCACTGCTAGGTGTACTAGAGAATTGACATCGCATGCTACCGTAATTCTTGTAATTAATAATTTCTATGCTGCACGGCAAAATATGTAGTACAATCTTTTGCTGCACATTTAACAAATAAGTAATTTTGAATTTGTGACTGAAACTGTGAAATATTGGACGTTCCAAGTCAAAATCTAGGTCAGTTTTGAGAAAAAATAGACAAAATAACTTAGTTTTTTTCAAATATGTTCCTAAACTAACAGAGTTTATATATTATTCTAAAACCTAGTACTAAACCTAATGCATTGAATTGGCTTCATTTTTAAATATTATAGTAGCCCTTTTGTGCTTTACACACTTTTTGAACCGCGTTTCTGGCAAGCTTTATTTATTTTTACATTTGGAGATCTTACAGTTCATAGTAACAAAATACAGTAAGTAAAATAATGCACAAAAAAGCTGTGGGTTAGTCTCACAGTTAGCACTAAATTTATATCTTCAGGGATCTTATTGCAGAAACGTATACAATGCCCCATAAAGGATGTATTAACCTTTGCCAGCCTAAATGTTGAGAACGAAAGAATGTTTATTTCTAGTATTAACATTGTGTTGGCTACCTATAGTTTTAGGATTACTGATATTTTTCCATAATATTCTCATAGGTATACTGACTAGCAACTGTCAGGATGTTACTTTCTTTAAATAAATCTCTTAACCTACTGCCTAGCTTATAAATGAATCTGATTGTTCTCTTTTGCAACTCTCGATGTCTGTGGCCCGACCCCACAGTAGTATGCAATAGGACATAATATTATAGAACTAACTAAAATAAACAAGCCTAGCAGTTGCGACATCAGTAAATTCGCGGATTCTTTTGACTCCATATGCTGCAGAACTAAGCCTATATTATAATTTGTCTATATGAGGACCCCATTGAAGCTTTGCATCAATTGTGATACGCAGAAATACAGTTTCATCTACAAGGTCTACTTTGTCATTCCCCAATATAACGTTGCTTTCAACTATTTTGACATTTGGTAGAGTAAACTTTATACGTTTTGCCTATTGTGAATTTAACAATAACTTATTAGAAGTGAACCAGTTTATTACCTAAGAGATTAGAACACTTTATTGTACACACCAGAAAACAAAATACATTAAAAGGCTTACTTCAATGTCTTAGTTTTGCCATATACAATTGGCGGTCTTATCGCTAAATTATTATTTGTATTGTCAAGGTCATTTTTTGACTCTTAATTTAAAAAATAAGTGATGTATCATCTGCAAATAATAATATCTGTGACATGTTTTGAACCATGAACGGCAAATACTTTGCATACACGAGAAAAAGGAACGGCCCTAAAATAGATCCTGTATAAAACCTAGGAAATAAGTAAATCCGACACATTGGTGCTGGGTTTTGACAAAGAGATGTTTTAAATCATCTAAACTGTTCTTTTAGAACTCCCGGTAAAGATTTTCAAAGGTAAAGCCTTTAAGGCCTCCAGGGAGTCCACAATGGATCCCCTTAAGTGACAGTGCTAAAGCTCAGCAGACAATGACTTCGCGTTTCCTGTCAGAATAAAAACATAGAATATATTCATCACAGATGGATGTCCCAAGAATTACTACAGATGTAAGCCTTTAAAACTGGTTCAACAGCGAAAACAACTTTTATTTTAAAACTCAAAACTCGTACGAATATACTGTTATGATCTCAAGGCAAATAACTTGACCAACAACCCGCGCGGTTGGGATGGCTAATATAAATAGCCATTAAAAATATAACTTGTAAAAATAAACCAAGTCTCGCAATTCAGTTCTTCTACCGTAAAAAGTTGTGAGATCCACGTAATACCAAGTCGGCTTATTTATTCAATTTGATTAAGTCGCAGTTTCTGTGCTACTTGGAATAAAAAAAATTGATTTGAGTTATTTTTAAGGTCATAATCTAACAGGTCCTTGCAAACCTCAATCGTTAAACGAACGCGTAGAATAACAAAGCTGTAAAACAGACTTAAAAAAGGGACAGTAAAATGTGACGACGCTTTGCAATATCGAGTTAACGCTACAGAAAGGTAGATCCGTGCTACCCACGCAACAAAATGGCCACTAAGACTTACGTACTTATTATTATTAGTATCTATTTTTCAATCTATCCATGAAAGTTAGAATTTACTGCTAGGCATAAGCCTCATACCTATACGCCAACCCCTTCAAAACTACCATACCAGCAACTGGCCGAGGGAGTATTATAGAAACTTATTTCTCCCTCGGCCAGCATGCAAACAAATTTTTGTAACTATAAATAAATTAGATAATGATATTTTGGTATATTACATGATATTTTATTATGCCGACAGCTGAAATGAGCGCAAAAATAATCATTGTAAAAAAGTGTCATACGTACCTGAGATCTAAACCGTTTTAAGTATAAAAATAATAGCAAAAGAAATTTTTCGAATCTACAGCCTGGAACCTAGGGTAATAAGATACCATTGTTGCAAAGAAGCCAATCTGAACCTGGCTCTTGGCCCTAGATTTCAAGCTGTAAAAAAGCTAAAAAGCTTGTTAGAACCTTTAGGTACTCTTCTGCATTTATCTACTTGTTGACGAAGGCCAACTCATTTAATAACCAGCCGAGAGTTAACGCCACGACAGCGTCTAACGAGATCAAGGTATTTGTATAGGACGCTTAAATTAACGCTAATCCCGTAACGTCGTTATTCCAGCTAATATAAATTAAATTTCGCGCCATGTTTGCGTGCAAAACAACGTCTGCAAATCGCTGCTAAGTCGGACGTGATCTGTTATAATGCGAAGTAGTCTTTTATTATTAACTCGTGTTAAAATTCCGACTATTTTAATTAAACTCGCTACTACTCGCTTTTGCGATTCGTGACTGACTGGCTATACAGGGTTGCCTCAAAACGTCGCAATTCATGAAATGGTCTGTCAATTACAACTTTGGTACTACAAATTTTTTTGTAAAAAAAATGTTGTTCTAAAAATCTTACATTTAAAAAATATATAGTTCGCTTTTACGCTAAAATATATGTGTTGAATAAATTTGACATATTTTTTCCATGTATGAAATTGATTTACAGGAGTCTGTGATATTGGTAGAGCATGCAAAGCGCGAATTTAATAAAATTATGTAAGCCATAATATTTCGAAAAATGTTTAAATCGGAGACAAATGCTCTTTTAGCAAAACTGTAGTAAAACAGAGACTGTGTTGTTTCAGGAATTACGCACTTTGAGTTGACTTTGAGGTAATCGTGTAGTTTGGCAAATGCTTTATTATTTAAAAATAAACTTTTGATTCTGGTAAAGCATAAATTAAAAAGATGCGTAGAAACAGAAATCACCTTTTTACCCGACTGCGGCGGAGCCTAAAAGGAAAGTGATGTATTTGGCTGGTACGTATACATACGTATTTAAGTATGTCCGATTCTATATCCCCACATAAATGCTTAACCAATGGTCAGATTTTCACAAAGACCTAAGTGTGCTCAAAGAGGAAACGGAACGAGTTACGCTTCATGTAATGATACCCTAAGCAGAGCAGTGAACAACCAGCCTTAACAACACAAACTCGCTAACAAATAACTCTGCATTCTTTCCTCTCTACTCTCCAAAGGGTGAGGAATTCAAAATGAACATTTCAAAGAAACTTTCTGTTCAAATGATGAACAGTGCTGAAGTGTTTTTACCCAGTACCGTGCAGCCTTTGTTTATCGACCCAGCAATAGAGACTGGGCTAAAGTAGTTTGCTTCCGGAGAGGTACTGTCAGTCAACTAATGCTGAGTACTTAGTCGCGTGCAAGGTCTTCGTTTTAAACTCTCTTGTATGTTTTGGTACACTCGACAGCACATCAACCTCTACATCAGTGCACTCTTTGGTCTTGACTTATTTGACTCCGGTATCAGCGGTATCACGACTGATTACCATGCCGGAGGTAGTGAGTTCGATTCTCACTGAGGGCCGCCGTACATTTGTACATAATATGGCCTCAGTCTGGGTGTATTTTCATAGCACAGGCTATCCCAGCTTGGGACCAGGACAGAAAAGTGATTGTGTTCAAATTAAATATTAAAAAAAATCTTAATTTTATTGCATTTCTTTACCTGACCGTGGTGGAGACCAAAAGGAGCATGCCCGATTTTATTTTCCCTCATAACTTCTTAACCAATTGTCAGATTTTCACAAATAATATCTCAATCTATTCCACACAATTGCGCGGGTATCAAAAGCTATATGATCCGATAGAAAAAGAAAAAAAAGCTTTTAAAAAGCATACTTAATGAAAGGTAAAATGGAAGCATATTTCTATCCAAGGCTCTTAGAACCAACAATAGTATCATATTGCGGAGAGAAGCTTAGTTTTCTCCCAAGGCCGCATAAAACCTGAAAGAAAAAGTGTGGGATAAGACGAGACAATTGCATGGAAATTAGAATAATATTTTTAAGTTGAAAACGAGACTATTTTGCGCACTTTTATCAGCTACACATCTATGTAACCACTTATGTAACTGACGAAATAAGTTTGACGTCAAAATGTAGAAAATCTGTTTTAACCTTTTGTCGCTTGGATTTGAAACTTTGCAAGTGTATGTAATTCGGATGGCACAATAATAATTCGGTATTATCGAGCTAATCTGATGATGGAGGCAAGTGTGATAGTTGAAATCTTCAAGTCCCTCTCTAATAAGCCATCTACTCCTAGTCTATCAATTTCTGTTGTTAAACTTTGAAAGCAGCAACAATAATTAGGTATGTAGTTCAAGGGGTACTGGTTCGAGGGTGCTATTTTAATTGAGCCTATTTATTAGCTGATACCAAATTATTGTATGAGCGTGCACTTGCAAAGATGTGAGTGGCAAAGAAGAGAAGGACTGTTATGAGCAGTTTGAAACTGGATACCTAGGCGTGGAGCACACTGAAAGGCACGTGGGCGCGGAAAAGACGCGATGCGTTACATAGAGTTCGCGTCCTCGCCCCGTCTTATCTGTGTAGGCTATGCCCCATCGCTCCTGAGCATTTTGTACGAAAGTAAATTGAAAAGACGTCACATCTTTTCCGCGCCCTCGTCCCACGTCCTTTCTATGTGCTCCACGCCCTTTGCAACCCACATTTGTATGACAGACATAAATTGTCACTTACATACATTATAGGTCTTTGCGTCCGTTATGCACGAACTAAGCCGTGCCTAAGAGTTTCGATTACATTTATATGTCAAGCAAATAAAAAATTGGTACTAAACTACACACGAGAACAATGAATTCGGGTGTCTTAAAGAAACCTAAATCTAAATCTCGGAAACTAAGAATGCTAGCTTAATAAAAAAGCAACAAAAATGGCGTCGCAAGTAAAATGGACACGCAATTTAACAATTAAACTAATAAACGAATATGAAAAACATGAGTGCCTGTGGGATTCCTACAGTGAAAGCTACAAAAACAAAATTCTAAGAGACAATGTGTGTGAAAATAAGAAAGAAATTGAAAAAAATTTATACGCATTTTATATCTTTTGTGATGAAAAAAGTATAGCAAATGTAAATTGGCGACTTTTTTAGGACTCTTTTATTTAACGTGTTTAAAAATCAATGCTTAAATAGCACGGAAATTATAGCAAATGTAAACTAGCCCTACAAATTAGAAACAAAAGCAAAAACAAATGCAGTAATTTCGTAGTTCCATCATCGAAAGTCCCCTTTTTTAAATTTGATTTTACAATAACTAAGAAGTTTTAATACCTTCATTTAAGGAGTATTTAATTGTCTATCAAACACAATTCTAACATTATTAGTTTCCGAGATTTTCAGGTATCTTTAAGTGACCCGGATTCATTCCTTTCGGCCGTTTTCGCAACCAAGATTCGTAACCAGTTGCGAAAGAAGAAGAAAAAGTCCTTGTTCGCAACCAGTTGCTCTTGAATGTAAATTTAAAAAATCGAGGTAAGTACCTGCTCGACTTTGACCAATAGAGAGAATATTTAGGGCGACTGTTACTACACTTTTATGTGTTGCTGCGACACGGCGGCAGCGGGTGTAATCTGGACAGTTTTTACGAGCCTTTTAACTAATGCCTAGTCGGATGCAGGTATAAATTAAGTGCACAATAGTTGCCCCTGATTTACATAAAGCGCGGGGCTTTGTCCCGAAATTGCTGTCAAATTAATTTAATAACAACGTGTACGGTGGATTTATTTTAAGCCCAAGCGAACAATACGGTCGCTCGCGCGATTAAAATAGCGGACTGAGAGTTTGTTTTTGAGAGGTAATAGTATGAAAATGGTTAGTTTTCGAAGTCAACCGCGGGCAAAAGTAAGTTCGCTTTGGTCACTCTGCGCTTTCACTAGAATTATTTTGTTAATTTGGTTGTTTGGAGATTATATAGACTTAATAATGTCCAAGTTTGAGGACTTTAATATTTTTGTCGGTTAATGCAGCACATTTTGCCTATACGTACTTGTGATAGGTACTTATGTTTGGGATTCCACTAATAAATGTCATAATACGGAATAAATATACATACATACATCCTGACAGCTTCATTCGGCTAATCACGTCAATACGTGCGGAGCCAACTAAAACGTGGGTTTTCTCACGATGTCAGGATGGTATAGGTGCTGAGTGCAAGGCAAGCCTACTCCATCTAAAATACAATGACCCAGGCAGGCACTGCAGCGTCCGAGTGGTCCCTTCACCCTTCTAGTGTGAGTGAAGGTGCCTTTGGACGTTATAAATTATCTTATAGGGAAGAGCGGGTGATCGTGCTCTTCCACTATAAAGGGAAATTTCCCGCCAGGCAGATCGTATGCCTGGGGACGGCCGGTCCGACTAATGTTCGTAGGACGTTATATTTATGGTATGTCATATGAAACATTTTGCTTGCGCGATGTAGGAATGTTGGAGTTTATAGTGCGCGCGCAGAGTTGACATGTGCTCGCCACAATCTCATTACGTAGATGCAAAGGCCTAATTTTATGTTTTATGCATACATAAACTCATGTGTGTATTTCGAAGGGGGAGCTGGAGGTAAGGATCATGGCAAGTAGCAATACTTGCCACGATCCTGTGAAACTTAATCAACATTAATTTTATTAGTCCCTGCATGCACGCCCGTTAACTTTTTATCTTGCTCTTCGTGGTCGACATGCGAACTGATTGAATCAGTAATTTTCAATTCGTAATATTTAAAACTCTAAGGTTTGCTTCTGGTCGGATTTAATATGTAAACTGTACCGACAGGACGCCCGTTAACGAGACCGCTGTAACGCAAATTCGAAAAACGATATGTGCGGTTTAATATTATAATTACAGCCCCGCAACTCGAGCCCTCTTCCTCCTCCTGAGCTTCCTTCTATTTTACAACAACCAGATTTTTCCTCAAAATAACAGGTTGTACCACTACCTAATTGAAACCGGAATTGTGAACTAAAACAACCAAAATCGCGATAGTTTAATTACAGCTCCGTTACACGAGAATAATTAAAACCGGCAGGGAGGGAAACAGCAAACTTATAACAAAGAAAAATTGCAAAATCAGTTTACCCCTGAAGTGTCCTGGGATGTTATTAGTAGAGAGAATAGAGACGGGACTTAATGAAGCCGTAGAGTCCCGGGGAGCGAAGACGCTCCTTCAATTAACAACTCTACCTCCATTATCCTGCGAAACGCGCGTTACCGGCTATTACTGGCTAGAACCGGATCTAGCCGGCATAATCTGGACAAATGAGACGCGAAAGATGACATCGACCATGTTAATTGGGGAATAGAATTAAGTGAGGTGTCGACTTGCGCGGGACTTAAGCGTATTATGATTCTGCACTTTAAAGTCATTTTCGATTCTATTGTCAGTTTTTAGATAAGCCCATCTATTAGGTAATGAAATTGATTGGTCGTATTGGTCCATAAAAAAACCTAATTTTCACGTGCTGATGTCCGCGCTTAAAGGACATATTTAGCTACTATTGGTTTTATTAGCGATATATAACTATTTTTAATATATATTCCTTACTTAGTAAGTAAGCAAACCTTAGATAACTTTGTAGTCACCTTTCTGTCCAAGCGACAGGTAAACTATCTTGTGCCTCTTGTGTTGATATTTTGTGCCTCTCCACTAGTAGAATGTTGGCCGTCATCTCATCAGATACATAGTTATATATATATATATATATATATATATATATATATTAAATGGGTCTAATCGGGATTATTTATTAGGTTAAATTTAATTAGGTACCTTAGATTCCTGACGTTTCGGCCACGTTGCATCTGCCGTGGTCACGGATAGACTAAAGTGGCGAGTCGTATACATCATCATCATATAATAAGCAGTGTATACCCAGTTATTTCTGAGCTTAAACTGAGCAGTTCCTGAAAGACCTCAAATTGAGCTCTATTATAGTTTGTGTTTAATATTGAGGAAGGCCATGTAAAGGAACAAAGTCGCTTTATCCTAAATCGCATGAAGGTTCTATGTGATAGATTTTGTACGATAACCGAAAATAAGAAATATTTTTTTTATCTTTCGGTCTTGTGACCGCTGCTAGTCATTTTGAGAATATTGCGGTAAATTGCAAATGGTTTAATTGTTATTAAATCTAATTATGGCATCATGAAGTTACTCTTCACGTTATAAGTTTCAACGGGATTCGTTATCAATGAATTGATAATTTAGCAAAATTGTAAAAAGCACACCACCCTTGGTTAGCTGGAAGAAAATACTTTTTAGTATTAAGCTCACCTTTGTAAAAAATTATTTAGAAGAAGAAGAAGAAAGGCTTTTATTGGGACCAATTAATCACAAGAAAAAAAGGTATAACAAGTAACATAAACAAGTAAAAAGGAAAAACAAGTCACATAAATACAACATAATACAAGACAAAGTCAGAGCGTCAGAGTGCATCCTGTGGTGTGTCAAAGTTGCCACAAAGGGCATCGGACTCAGCATTGTGCTGAGAGTGTGAGCTCTCAGGGCTGGTTTTCAGTCAGTGCCTGCGGTAATTGACGCCAAACGAATGCAAATAAGACTAATTTCTTGTGCAATAAAGAATTTTCAAATCAAATCACAACATGGTACTAAGAAAATGACGTAGATTTTTTTAGATATTTATCAATTAATTTCAATTAAATGCATCCTTTTAAAACAAGCAACGCGCACTATGTTTCAACTTCTTATGATACAATAACTTGCGATTTATTTGCGCTGTAGTAAAAAAGGGTCAAGCGTGCCAGGGTATCACAAATGGTTTTCATTTATCATAAAACCACCGAAAAATTACTCTTGTCTTTGAAAAGATTTTGTCCCATATGTTCGATGCGTATGGTGGCTGGTGCCTGTTTAGGTCAGCGGCTGAGCCTCACTATTCAGCGGGGCAATGCTGTCAGCCTTCTAGACGGCAACGATCTGGGCTCAATTCTTTACCCTTATATCTTCCTAGTTTTATTTAACACTTCGTAAACGAACGAAAGTCGTCGACATAGCCCAGCGGATTGGTAAGTTGAGGTGGCAGTGGGCGGGGCACATAGCTTGCAGAAATGATGGCCGATGGGGCAGAAACGTTCTCGAATGGAGACCACATATCGGCAAGCGCAGCGTAGGACGACCAGCCACAAGATGGACAGATGACCTCATCCAAGTGGCAGGAAGACGCTGGATGCAAGTCGCTTCTAACCGGTCTTTTTGCAAATCCGTGGAGGAGGCCTATGTCCAGCAGTGGAATTCTTGTGGCTGAATGATAATGATGATGATGATTTAACACTGCTTATTCTAACCATACATTAAATTATTATTAACAAGCTGTTGCTCGCGACTTCGTTCGCGTGATAATTTTGATGTGTATTTTCCTGGGATAAAAAATAGCCTATAATCCAGACTATAATCTATTTCTCATTTCATCCGGATCCGTTGAGCCGTTTTTGCGTGAAAGAGTAACAAACATCCATCCATACATACAAACTTTCGGGTCTATAATATTAGTAAGGAAGTACTTGCCAAAAAAAAATTAAAAAAATTAAATCTGCTAAAATTACGAGCTTACGAAGCATGAACCTTTACTCATGCTACGGGCACTGATCCTAAACGCGAAACTGTTTCAAGTTTCATAAGGCACTCGATTTAATGCGATGTACGTTGTACACGTATGCGAAAAATTATTTTCTTCACGAAGAAATTTTCATCCCGTTTTCATTTTAGGTAAAAGGATATGATACAGCCTATTGCACAGTTTTAAGTTTATTAAAATTGCGCTTCTTCCTTCCCTATCTTGGGACGTATAACATCGAGGGGAATCCTTATGAACGTTCAGCAATGTTAGATGGATGTAATCATTTCACGTGTAATACGCTATTAAGGCTCGATATAACTATATATATTGTGAGATAGGTTTCTGGGCAATATAGTCTAGTTGTATATTAATTAATTTTATTAAAGAATTAGTTGGCTGAATTTGCTCGCTGCCGAAAATTTATAAAATTTTCTTATAAAGGGTGCAAATGTAAGACTCTCACTCTCTCACACACACACACACACACATACACACACACGCACACAGACACAATCACAGACACACACACACACACACACACACACACACAAAACACGCACGCACGCACGCAAGCACGCACGCACATACATAACTCACAGATATTCCATGTAATATTTTTAATGCTAGGTTACGTTTATTCTAATTAATAATTGTATATTTGTGGAAGAGGGGCGCCCTCCTGACATAGGTAGGTATTTCTTTACTTACTATGAGGGTTCAGCCCCTGTATTTTATTTGTGAAATTTATAATGAAATAAACAATTAATTTTTTTTGTGTAAAAAAATAAGGCCGTAAGGGGATATAATTATGAGGTTCTCTATCGTCACCGATGAAAACCAACATAACCGTTCGTTTTGCAAAAAGTGGTTTACGAATCTCCCAAACATGAATCTCCCACGACAGAGAACGTACTACTTTGCTATCAATTGCTACGGTGTTTTCGGTCGTGCTTGTGGTGATTCTATCTAGTCCGTCCCAAACCAGACCTTTCTGGTTACTACACTCTGATTGAGGAACCCTGAGTGTCTGAGGTATTCAAATATCTCTTAGCGCTTGAAATTTCTATTACCCGTAATCTCACTAACAGAGAAAATATTGTTTTTATTTAATTGATTTTCGTCCACCTGTCCTGAACAGCGGTGGTAGCCTAGTGGGTAGAACCTCGGACTCGGAAGTGGGAGACCCAGGTTAGATCCCCGGTGCGGGCATATACCTATGACTTGGTTTTCTAAGTTGTGTACGTTTGTGAAGGTATAGTAGCAATACCACTCGCTAACGGTGATCGTGAGGAAACCTGAGTATCTGAGCTATTCACATACCTCAGCGCTACAAATCGCCAATTGGGCACGCGTGGTGATTAAGCCCATACTCTCTCCATGAGAGAAGGCTTGTGCCTTACAGTGGGACTTATGTCCACCTGTCTAGGCCAATACAGCTTACGTGGCCTGCCCAATTCCACTTCACCATATAAATGCGGAACAAGTGAAATAAATTTAATTTTATTTCATTTCAATTCCACTCCAACTTAGCGGTCGCAGCACCAACATAGACAATCTTGGCTTTGGATCGCAGTGTTGTGTTTCGGATTTTGCCAATGAAAATAAAAAGAAAAACCGGCCAAGTGCGAGTCGGACTGGCGCACGAAGGGTTCCGTACCAACATTAGACAACATTAGACACAAAAATCGAGAAAGAACGGTACAAATACACGTTTGTTGTATAGGAGCCCTCCTTAAATATTTATTATGTTTTAATTTAATTTAATTTTTGTAGCGAATATGGAGCTAAATATTCTGTAAATATTTCAAGTGAATATTGTGGCCTTTATTAATATCGAGCAAAGAAACCAAAAGTGAGTGTTTTGGCCAGTTTTGAGCAAACCCGGTGTTTATTTCTATGCGGTCCCCTAACTACTAATCTAGCTAAAAACTTAACTCTCTTGTTTGACTGCTGCTTTACTTAAAAGTTGCCGAGCTGGGTAAATATCTGATTAATTAGAAAGTGTTCTCCAATTATAAGTTGCACTCTAATATTTTTTATGATTTAATTACAAATGTATAGTTTTCAGATTCTTCCCTGTATTTGTAGTGTACGACAATAATTATATTACTTGCCAAATTTCATAATTTATGGTCAACAAAGAGTCATGACAGACAGGTGGACGGAAGGACGGAGGGACGGACGGACGGATGGACAATAAAGTGATCCTATAAGGGTTCCATTTTTCCTTTTGAGGTTTGGAGCCCTAAAAATGTGTAACTTTAATAATATCCACTTAGGTGGATAGGCTGGTGGTTAGGAATTGCTAGATAATAGAATTACGGAATTATTAGATAGATAGAATATTCTTTATTGTAAACAGAGATTACATAACAGAAATTCAATATATCGCAGTACAATTGGCGGCCTTATTACTACAAGCATTTTCTTCCAGGCAACCATTGACAGAGACAAGAGAAAAGTTAGAGACGAGTAGTCGGTGCAATTAAGGAACACGAGTTGAAAAGTATATAAACTTACTTAAACCATACATAAATATTTAAACAAATAGACATACATACATACATACTAATAATCAAATTATATATGGGGAGAAGAGGAAATAATATAATATATCTACGTAATATTGGATAGATTATCTATTCTATAAACAGGTAATATTCTTTCACTCTGCTTTTAAAGACCGCTGTTGGAGGGGACTGTCTCATTGCTAATGGCAATTCATTCCACAGTCGGACGGCTGTGGCTGAAAAGGAGTTACTGATGAACTTCGTCGAGTGAGTAGGTATTTTCAGCAACAGATTTTGAGCTGATCGGAACGTGCGACTGTGGGAATCATTTAGAAAAGCAAAGCGTTTTTTGAGATAAATAGGAGTGGTTGGATTGAACAGCACGGAGTAGAGGTGTGACACAATGTGAGCATTTCTACGGAGGCGGATACGGAGCCACTTGAGCTTAGTACGATATTCAGATATGTGGTCATATTTTCGAAAACCGAATATAAACCGTATAGCGAAGTTCTGGAGGCGCTCAAGCTTACTTAATTGCTCTTGTGTAATGTCAAGATAGCTAGCATCAGCATAGTCGAGGATAGGGAGTATAAGAGATTGTGCGTGCGCAATTCTGGTTGGAGTTGGCAGGAAGTTCCGTAACCTCGTCAAGGAGGCCCCCGAAGCGAACATTTTTCGGCTCACCTCGGCTAGCTTGTGCCACCCAAGACAAGCACCTGTTGATCACAATCCCCGAGTTCTTCACCTTCTCACTAAACGGGATATGGACATTGTCAAATTGGACATGAGGCAGTTGTTGCCAGTCAACCAACAAGTATTATACAGTATATATTTTTGTTTTCCTAGTCACACTGGGGGCTGCCGTAAATTTGTACAAATGACCTCAGTCTAGGTGTATTTGCATGTTTATGACGTTCTTGCCTGGCTATCATAGCACAGGGTATCCAAGTTTGGGACCAGAACAAGTGTATGTGTTGAGCGGAAGTTATTAATTTATGTGTTAAAGAAAATTTGTTACCTACCATAATATTAGTATACATACATAAACAGCCTATATACGTCCCACTATAGGACATAGGAATATATATTTCAGGTTATGAAAAATAAAAGACATCAAATATGTTTTCTTCTGGTTTCGTTTGTGCAACACTCTATGGTTCCCTTAACAAATGATACGGAATAAAAATTAAAGGTAGGTAGTTAAATATTCAACATAATCTTGGTAGAAAGTAAAACGCTATCCTGATATACATACACTATTTTGAGATCACACCAGTAAATCTACTACAACCTTACCCCTCGTTTTAAATCTAACATATTAGTATATTAGTAGCAAATTTTCTCAATGAAACTAAGTACAGGATAGCAAAATGGATCGATTGCTAGACGTGTGACGGCAGCCTTAATACTGCTAGCAACTTCTTGAATAAGGAAATGATTCTTGACTCAAGTTAAAGTCCTCTTATCAGGCAAGTAAGGGCCCGTACACAAAACTGCGATGCGACGTCGCATCGTAAAAATCTGCGAGCTCGCGCGACGCATCGCAAGAACTTGCGAAGTGATTCGCATCGGCATTCATAATAGTAGTAATAAGTGGATGAACCCAAAATCTTCTTTGTTTCTTTCGCCTGTATCTTCTTAGCGATAACAGATGTGAGCACTTCTTTTTACGATTCATGTCACGACCTAGTTTACAAAATACGTTCAGTACGGTTGACGGTCGTCGAAGGAATGGTCACCCGAATCGTGGAAGATGCCTTGCCGCACGAAATCGCACAGCTGCAATTCGTGTCGCAGGGTTCTGCGTTGCTAATTTGCATCGCGCCGATTCGCAGTTTTGTGTACGGAGTCAAAACAAGGATTTCTCCGAACTTCATTCTCGTAAAATCGACGCATAAATTACCCTTGTAAGCTAGACATTTTAGGACTGATTGCCATTACTTGCCATTGAATCGCCTAGAGTTTTTGTTTGTTTTTTTTTTCTCCGAGGTAACTTTTTGTTTCCAAGAACTTTATTTAATTTTTCGTAAACAAATATTTTCACCAGTTGTTTGCCGGGAAAAATATTCACTATAGGGGTAGATAATTGGATTCTATTTTCTCTTACAAAAGGTAGACTTTCGCAGGATGTAATATAACCCCTTGCTCAGTTTCATCGAAATCTATGCAACGGTTTAAGGACAACAGACAAACAAACAGAGTCAAGAATTTAAATAGTATTTATGTAGAAACTAGCTGTCGTCCACGACTTCCACGACAAAAAGTAGCGTACGTGCTATTCCTGACTATAATAGTCTCTGTGCCAAATATCATCCGGATCCGTTCAGCCGTTCTGGCGTGATTCAGTGACAAACATCCATACATCTAAACATTCGCATTTATAATACTAATAGAAAGATAGTGTCCATTTGGATACAGCGAGAAGTAGTAGTGTTATAGAGGTAATGAAATTTGCTATTATCCTGGCGCAGCGTGAAGCCATAAGTTAACGAGTAAATCACAAGGACATAGTTTAAACAGCCCAAGACTCCACAGAGGATGCGCCCCCATAACTCAGACTAAGGTACTGCAGCGACACTATCCCGCTTTTGAGAGCTTCTTTATTAAGATAAGCTCAGGAACTACAGCGAGTGTACGCCTTAATGCAAGTGTGTCGGCACAAAATTAATTTGAGAGAAGCACCTCTCAGCTGGCGATTGTGTCGAAACTGGACACCAATGGGCGTTTGCACAATGGACGATAAAGATTTTTTTTTTGTTAAATATATCTTTTTATTAAATGCAGCTTTTTAGTAAATATATTTTTTCCAATTATTTACTAAAGTTAAGTTCTGTCAGTTTCTTAATTTAGTTTCAGTATCACTTAATTAGCATTACTTTTCCTCTCTTTCATTTGCATCATACCGACAGGGACGGCTGATGTGTCAGCCTCTTAAAGCTAACCATTATTTTTGTTTACGAACTAAAACTTCCGTAAGCACAACACACTATTAACTTAATTCCAGAATTGCTTCCTTAATTTTTTGTCCAAAGAGTCTGTCCATACAGGTGAGTAACATAACATAAACTCACGCCTGTATCCCGGAGGAGTAGGCAGAGACCAGGGTCTGCCACTTGCCATGATCCTGACAGATCACTTTCTTAGTCGGTGCATACGCACGCCGGTTTCGGGTACTTTTTATCTCCTTTGCTAATACATCCCTAACTTGGTCGGAGTATATCCACCAGGGACGTGCCTTACGGGCCCTCCCACCTACATTCGCTCGACAAATTACAAGTAAGTAATTCGGGTATTAAGTTAATAGTCTTCTTGTTGTTATTACTCTGTGGAGTCGGGCCAATGCGTCGCTTGCCTCCGGAGGGCCGTTGTCGCTGCGACTTCATTACGCGGAATTACATCGCCTTGGCACATTGCAGGACTTCAGACGCCTTAGAAGGCTTTAACAAGGTGGGGTGTATGAATAATTTCATAACAAATACAGTGCTGATATGATTTCGATAGCAGAAAAGGACAGGACAGGAAAAGAAATGAAAAAAAAACTGGAAAAGTGTGAGTCGTACTCGCCTACCAAGGGCTCCGTACAAATTGGTAGGTACTTACATATTATAAATAGTTCAGGAATCGAGTCTCGCAGTTTTTCCGAGCTTGACCCGAACTTCCAAGACAATATTTTGTATGATTTAATTACAAATGTACAGTTTTCACATTTTTCTCTGTACTTGTACTATAAGACAGTAATACATACTAAATTTCATAGTTCTAGGTCAACAGAAAGTACCGAGATATAAGTTTTTGCGGCATAAACGGCATCTTTTTTTAAGTTAATTTAGAAGTTTGTTTTTTTCGCAGCCATAAGAGACTGTAGACTTAAGTATATGGTTTAAATTTCAACTCGATACCTCCCCGCGTTCCCGAGATAAAGGGTCTTGACAGATAGACGGATGGACAAACGGACGGACGGACGAACCACAAAGTGATACTTTAAGGGTTCCGTTTTTTTCCTTTTGAGGCACGGAACCCTAAAAACACGTTTGATATTATTTTTCTTTTTAGGGTTACGTACCCGAAGGGTGCCAATCAGGACCCTATTACTAAGACTTCACTGTCCGTCTGTCTGTTTGTCTGTCTGTCTCTGTCTATCTGTCTGTCTGTCTGCCTGTCTGCCTGTCTGCCTGTCTGCCTGTCTGCCTGTCTATCTGTCCTTCTGTCTGTCACTAAGATGTATCTCATGCACCGTGATAGCTAGGCAGTTGAAATGTTTATGTACTTCTGTTGCCCCTATAACAACAAATACTAAAAACAGAATAAAATAAATATTTAAAGGGGGCTCCGCTACAACAAGCGTAATTTCTTTGCCGTCTTTTGCTCGATATTAATAACGGCAAAAGGCAGATGCTTGAAATATTCACAGAATATTTAGTTCTATATTAGGTAGCTTCAAAAATAAATAATGAAATTAAAATAAAATAAATATTTAAGGGGTGCTCCCACACAACAAACGTGATTTTTTGCCGTTTTTCCTCGAACTTTGTGTCTAATGTTGTATAGATAATGGTACGGTACCCTTCGTGCGGGAATCCGACTCGCACTTGGCCGGTTTTTTTTATTTTTCTGCGCGATAGTCTAGCGGTTGACTAGCTTAACTACCAAAACAGGTCGTGGGTTCGATTCCCACTAGAGGTCGCACTTGATTTGTACAAATTGCCTCAGTCTGGGTGTATTTCCACGATTGTGATGTCCTTGCCTGGGTACCAATAGCACAGGTTATCCTACCTTGAGGTCAGGAAAAGTGTTTTTGTTGTGTGAAAGTTATTATTATTATTTTAATAATTAATTATTATCATCATCGAAACAAATTTTTCATTTTATTATTTATCAAAGTCAATCGTGGTCCTGTTCAATTACTAATTGTTATTTTCCCCGCTGAATCAATTGCTAGCTAATTTCGGAACAAAAATTATAAATTCATATTGACGTTACTTAAAATTCACAATCAAACACCAAAGTGAACTAAGCAAAAGGACAGCTCCGCGCTAAATAAGTTACGGAGAAGTTGTTTCAAATAAGTATGGCTTGTATCACTGTAAGTTCTGTAAAGTTACGCATAGGGTATACTCTGTTTTACTCGAAAGACAAAACTAATCAAATTTAAAATTAATGTAATTTAATTCATTGTAGCTAATTTAATTTAATACCAAGGTAATGTCTTGAATTTATGAATAATATATATAATGAATTAAATAAATGTAATGAATTTTTTATGCAAACTATTTAAGTTGTGTAAAGAAAACTAATCTTAATGCATGAAAACGTTACTATAAATGATTGTAAATGTAATATTTGGGGAATAAAGGCTAATTTGAATTTGAATTTGAATGAGATGATTTATACAGGCACCTTCACTCACACTAGATAGGTGAAGGGACTCGGACGCTGCAGCGCCTGGGACATTATTTTTTAGATGGAGTAGGCTTGCCCAGCACCTATACCATCCTGACAGCTTAGTCGGCCTAGCCCACAGGACAGACAAGTCAATAAGTGGGGAGCCAACTAAGCCGCGGGTTTCCTCACGATGTTTTCCTTCACGATTAGCGTGTGGTATTGCTACTACAAATTCGCAGATGTACGTAACTTTGAAAATAAACAAAGTCATACGTACATGCCCGCACTGGGAATCGAACCTGGGTCTCCGTACACATACATACATATATACATACATACATACATACATACATGCATACATACATTCATACATACATACATACATACATACATACATACATACATACATACATACATACATACATGCATACATACATACATACATACATACATACATACATACATACATACATACATACATACATACATACATACATACATACATACATACATACATACATACATTACCCCCCTGCGGGTTCTGCCGCAGTCGGGTACCAATAAGTTAGAAATAACGGTGGTAGCGTTCGCTAGAACGCTTGCTTCGCGCACTCGGGATGTCGCGCGTTCGACATGCACAAATAACTTTGTCTTCTGAGTGACTTAATTGTGAATTTGTACCATCAACTCAACTCGCCAACTATGAAGGAAAATATCTTGAGGAAATCCATGGTAACAATGTAACTGATCGGTGCCAGGTGGTTTTTGGACGCCCATCTTTCTCCTTCCTGGAGGTTCCTACAAGAGCCTGTGCCTGGTTGGATGTAGGTCGACCTACGGAGCGTGTGGCCTAGCCCACCCCACTTTCTAGCCAGGATTTCTGCATTAACGCATCGCCAGTCTCTAATTCATTTGAAGGGTACAGGCCTGAAAATTCGTGAAATCCATCTGAGGCATTTATTTATAAACACCTGCAGCTTGCTGGCCAGATCTTTCTAGACGAACCAAGTTTCGCATCCGTACAGAAATGGCTTGACACTTTATTAATTTTTAGGTTCGGAAAAACAAGCACTCTGTTTAGTCCTTCGGTCTGAATTTGTTCAATGGTCAAACTCAATACTTAATGAACTCGTTTCTCTTCTATAAACTAAGTTCTTGAGAACTTTCTCTGAATTTTCAGCCGGAATTATGAGTGTTTCACCGTACTTCGTACTTCGAATGCTATCAAAGTCGTGAAATCCAACTACGCCGTTCAACTTACAATGATGAATACACTTACTTAAGTTCTTGAAACTTTGGGAGTAGGTACTAACTTAGTCTATTCCAGATGAGTTCTAAATCTGATGTGCCTTATATATAATATATTTTTTATTTGGCCGAGTTTGTGTCCCACTGCTTAGCTAAGGCCTCCCCCATGATCCTCTACTTCTCTCTGTCCTGAGCCATCCTCTTCCATACGGGTATTTTTATATTCATAAAATAGATGCCATTATAGAACGAGTAGGATAAAGATAAAGCTTACATAAAGATAAAGCACTTTGCAACTCAGACAGACACAAACTGACATCATAAGCATAGTAATATTTTTGTTCGTTTATTACCCGTTTGGACTTTTCCTGCACGTAACCTTGAAAACTTTTCGAATATAATTTCTTCAACTTCTAGCTTCAGCCCTAGGGTTGCGGAGTCAGTGCCTACAGTCCGCCAGTTGGCGCTGGTCTTCTCAATATTGTGTACCAGGGGGTAGAGATTCTGGTTCGCACTTCTACAAAAGTCGCTACAAGCTATGAACCTTGAAGCGATAAACCCTTTGGAGGGGGACGCGGCGACTGCTGAGTTCCTAATTACTAAGCAAGCGGCGGCGGTACCTAGCAAAACATTTTGAATTTGGGTCCCGCCAGGTTAGCAATTAATTCGTTCACCGTATTTTTGTTCTTTTCCTTGTTAAAAACAGTATTGTTCATGATTTATCAGTAATGGTATAACATATTTGTAAATATTCGTGATTTCCGACATTTGGCTTCAAACTGAATCCAAATTCGAAGTGGTAGGAAGTACCGTAACGTTGAAAAATGTTTTCTAATATGTTAAATGCTTAAGAGTCTAGCGTCCGATATGCGTAAACAATTTGTTTTAAATCATGGTTCGAATGACGAGTGGCAAGATTAACGGAAATTAATTCAATAACAATACTTCTAAATTACTCCTCTTAGAAAGTTTATTTAATCTGTGCTTACATCTTTTGCTTGTAAAATCTCCTCCACAGACTATTGTAAGCGGCGTTTATCGAGTATTTTAGAGAATCGAATTTTTATAGGTAAGGCCTCAAATATTTAGCGCTGTCTAGAGAGTGGGAATGCGGACTGATAGGTAGCCTATGTCACACCCGCAATTATGGCAAATCAATGAGATCAAGTGAGATATTTAAATCTGCAGAGTTATGAGGGAACAGAATCGGACATACTTACATACATGCAACGCAATGTCCATCGGCGCCCGTCCTTTGCAATCTGGTTATTATATATATTATTTCTGTGGATGAAATTTACCGAAGCTGACATTTTACTCTATTTATGACACTCGCCAATTCCAGAATAAAATTCGCTTGCACGTTCCATAAAGGTGTATCACAATTTCGACATCAGTGCTCGCTTTTTCGTTTACCTACGTGTCACGCAGTTACAACAAAAAGTAAATAATATTTTGGACTATTCCTTACTTTAAATTTACTATTGAGATGCAATACGCGCTGCATGGAGAGTGGTTGCTTAAATATTCGAGTGATTCGGGTTCGATCCGAAGCGTATTCACAAACCCATGAGTTGTTTTTCTCTAAGTTACATACATACATATACTGCCTCGTTGGTCAAGCGGTATCCGTCTGATTATCATGCCGAAGGTCTTGGGTTCGATTCTCACTCGGGGCTGCCGTATATTTTTATACATGTTTGGGTGTATTTCCATGTTTGTGATGTCCTTGCCAGGTTATCATAGAACCCCTACTCCCCTTGGGACCAGGCCAAGTGATTTTGTTGTGTGGAAGTTATTTATTTATTTATGTGAAGTTATAGTAGCAATGCCAATCGCCAAGAACAGTATCTGCATCAGCGCGTTCATGTGTCCTTTGCGAAATATACCTTATGGGGACGCCGGTGACGTGACGTCACAGGCCTAGGTCTTCCAAGGTACTAAATGTACCAATATACGGCAACGGCCCACTTTGAGAACATACAGTAGAACTATTTTGAATGAAAGTACTACTAAGTCAAGGTCGGGTATACAATTACTTCAAAATAGGGGTATCTACTAAATATAGAAAAATATAGGCTAAATAAATAACTCCACACGTCCTGGTCCCAAACTAGGCTGGCTGAAATAATCTCACAGCCTTCCTACGTTCAGTAGGTAACCCAACTATGAGACTAAGTGTGGATATCACAAGTCTAACTAACTAGGTTGCTTATACTACCAACTTTGCGGCGCCCTATAATATGGGCGGGAAAGGACGGTTTCCCATAATTAGTTATACCTGAGATTTCCGCACTTAGTTGGGCTATTGCACGTAGCAAAGCTGTGAGCTTACTCCAGCCAGCCTATCTCTTCAGAAAGCCAGCAGTGCTCTGCTCCTATATTGCGCGCACCAAATGCTGAACGATTCCAAACGTCTAACTGTCGAATTAGTATGGAATTAGACAGTTAGAATATTGGAATCGTTCAGGATTTGTTGCAGATAATTAAACCTCTGATGTAACTGCAGGCCTCCCGAAGGGATCCCAGCTTCCCAATAATGACGGTCCGTTGCTTTTGCTTTTGTGTAGAGGACGAAGGAGGTAAGATTGACGAAACAAACATGTCGAGCGAATTTGGGTGGAAGGGCCGGTAAGGCGGACATACTTCGACGAAATAGGGGATGTATTAGCAAAGGGCAAGATAAAAAGTACTCGAAACGGCTAATGAATGTTGAGGAAGCGATGAGGATCGTGGCAAGTGGCAGTCCCTGGTCTCTGCCTACCCCTCTGGGATACGTGCGTGAGTTTATGTACGTATGTATGCTTTTGCACGCTCACAGTGAATGGTCACGTGGGCGGATGTTTTATCTTCTTTGAGGCATCCCCGGCAAGGCGAGCGGTCGGCTAGTCCCATGTTGTGGACATGTTTAATCCGCCACAGCTTTGCGCAGATCACCTACGTTTCAAGATTGTCGTAACGCCTCCCTGGTTTGTTTGCATTTTGTTTCTGTTTTCCAAAGTTCAGCATGCTGGTTTTCTGTACGCGACCTCAACCATTTCCTAAACTGGTTGTATGGTAGTGGGAGCAGGGATTCGGATCCTTCCGCTGTAGTTTCAGAGCCTCATCTAGCGAATACATACGCCACATAGAAAAAGGCCCAAGGAGCCGCTATGACCCTTTATCCACTGCAGGGTGACATACTCGTATTTGTTTGTTGACAGTTTTACTAACTCATGGTGACACTCTAGTATCAGGCTGTTGTTCGTAAGATTGCGGTTGAGTGCTTGTAAGACTGAGGCGTTATAAGAGATTATGTGTATTGAAATATTATCTTTCATATTTCTTGCAGCACCATAACTGCTCGTTATATCGATGCATTCTGCCCGAAAAATTGTCTTCAGGGTACCAAGTTTAGTTCATTGGAGAAGGCTCCTGCGCCTGTTCCTGTTTTGGTTTTGGAGCCGTCCGTGCATACTCTGAATTCGTGTATATTCGATGTTTCCTCGTATAGTTGTACCTTGTATTTTTTGTCAAAAGTATATCCTCTCGCACACCGCTTCCATCATTGGCTGGTCTGAAACAGCGGCTGACAAGATTTGTGTGTGCGCAAAATAGCTGTTTTATTTCCATAGTCCGGGGTTGTCCAGAGCCCTAGGGCAGCGTTCTGAGGTTCAACAAGGCTTCCAGAGTGGCAGTCAATGTTATCTTCAAGCACTCACTTACAGGTTTTACAGTTTCACATTGGACGACAATGATAACGACACGGAGTGACGTTATTCTTAATCCGGCGCCACACGGAATACGTTCATGCATTTATAACTTTGTAACTTGTATGGAAAAATTTTGGTCCAATGAGAAACCGTGCCATCAGAAGTAATGAGTTTAATTCAGACGCGACGTAAGTACTAGAAGAGCGTAGACAGCACTAAAATGAACGTAATACAAATAGCAATTTGTAGCGAGGGCTGCCATTTCTAGGCCATCAAAGCACTCTTTCAGTGTTTGCAATTTCAATAACTGGCTAGAGTCTAAGCTGGGGTGACGATGGAGCATTGGCGTAGATTGGAATTTGGTTTTGGGGGGCATTGTACCGTTTCAATTATTTTAGGTTCAACCCTAAGCTTTCACATCCACAAAATATATCAAGGTTAATTATATCTGAAAAGAACAAAGTCCAAAATATTTTGTCAAAACGTATTTTTATAGAAAAACAAGACTTTCGGTATCTACTTTGCAAAAACTATCCATTCTCTATTAACTTAATTCGTTATTCGCTTACTTGTAACTTTGTTGGAAGAGTACGACCAGGTTTCGCACTAATTTGCAGGGCTTCAGCATGGTGAGTAGAGACGGAGCTCACGCCGGCAACTCTTGTGTCTAGAATTGTGTTAATCATCATCATCATCAGCCATTTGACGCCCACTGCAGGACATAGGCCTCCTTCGTGGTTTTCATAACCATGAGGGGTTTTGCCATAATCGCCACGCTTGGCAGGCGTGTTGGCGATCGCAGTATGCGGTTGGAATCTCAGGAAGATGCTGCTGCCTGTCTCCTGGTAATTGATTTCCTTAGTCGCCTTCGACGACATCCACGGAAAGAAATATGTTAATAATGCTTACGAAAATTTAATTTCGAATATACTCCTACCTAATTTCTATTAACTGTCAGCAAAAGTTCCATCTCATATTCACCCGATTCCATAAATTTACCGGTTCGACGTACAGCTGCTGATACGAGTTCGAAAATGTAAATAATTTTGCTTTGACGACCCTCTGAATGCAGGTATGGATGTTTTCGTCTCGAGCTAAATGTCAATAAAATAGATACGTGTGTAATATTACCAGTACAGTCGACAGCATGACATCCTTTGCATCCGTGCATCCGTGCACTGTACTCAGCTAAGTTACGGGTGACTTTGACAGCTAAAATAGAAACGGTTAAGATAAGATAAGAATATTTTTTATTGCAACCTTTAAACCTGAGTGTCTAAGCTATTCACATACTTCAGCGCTTGAAATCGTCATCGCTTCTTTATTGCAAACAAGAAACTAGAGACATAAATAAAGGTTAATGTGCTGTCAACTGCCTAATATCAGACGCATAACACGTACAATATTCAGGCTGAAGGATAGTAAAACACTGCTAAGTCACTCGTAGGAGTCGTAGAAAGGGTCCAGCAACTTGATTCTAAAACTCCGCCGCTATAAAAAGAGATTCAAATTCGCAGCTTAAATCTTCCCGAGCAGAATATTTTACTACTCGCTAATTACACGCTACCAAATGGATCTAAACGATTTTAAGCCTGCCACACACAAGCTTGGTCGCGGTTGTTGCCACGGCCCATAAAGCACACAACACGTCAAGGCCGCGCTTTATAAAACTCCAATTCGTTGTGTATTATGACAATGTCCCAAGCACTGCAGCGTCCTTCACCCATCTAGTGTGGGTGAAGGTGCCAATAGACGCTGTATAGTGTATAAATCATCTCATTACGTAGATGCAGAGGCCAAAGTTTATTCATGTGATTAATTCGGGGTTATCTGCCTTGCGAAACTACAACTTTTACCAAAACCCGTGAAATAATTAATCAGTAGGTAGGTAAATTCTTCATTTATTTTTTACAGCGGTGGTAGCCTAGTGGGTAGAACATTGGACTCGGAAGCGGGAGATCCAGGTTCGATTCCCAGTGCGGGCATGTACCTATGACTTTGTTTTCTAAGTTATGTACATTTGTGAAGTTATAGTAGCAACACCACTCGCTAACGGGGAAGGAAAACATCGTGAGGAAACCTGAGTGTCAGAGCTATTCACATACACATACACACATACACACACACACACACACACAGCGCTTGTAATCGCCAATCCGCGGTTGGCGCGGTGATTAAGTCCATGCTCTCTCTCTGAGAGAAGGCTTGTGCCCTACAGTGGGACGTATATCAGCTGCTTATGAGGTAAATTATTTTCTTAAAAATGCGCTTCCATAAAGCAGTGACATTAAATTATCAGTCGGACTCCCACTGAGATTGCGAGCTCCTTTGAGAGCCGCCGAGGGCAGAACAATGCGTTAATCTGCTCAGTATTCTAAAACGGCATTATCTTGGAGAGTAACAATGTCCTAACTAAACGGCTTAACCGGACCTTTTGTAGCCGAATCTTTTTATCTGTGAAAGTGAAATACGACTATCTCATTGTAATCTCTTTGAATAATATCGGATTAACAGGCGCTCTGTTACTGATCCCTTCTACTTTTGCCCAATCCCTTTTAGCGCGAAAACAAAATGTGAAGAGTTTATTAATTTATTCGCGATCGTTTTGTTCAATTCTCTGCTACTTTGTCACAGTTCTAATAACCCTTGCGGTAGTACTTTTTGAATTTCAAGTAAGAAATATGCATGCTTACGTGGCAGAAACAAAGCAAGTATTTTTTTGGCAATAGACGGCCTATTTTCGCTCCCGTGTCACGTAGTTAACCAGCCCCCTATTATCAATTGAACTAAGCAGAATTACACTGTTGTCTTTTAAAGTAATTAAGTGTTTTCACAAGTCGGGGTTTCAGGCTACTAATTAATTTAGCAGTCGGGTTTTCAGCCTACTAATTAATTTATTTCAGGCCGCTCATCAAACATACCTGATCAAGATCAAGCGTGTTACACGCTTGACTACAAAGACAGAGGTCGTGGATTCAATGGGGATTGTTAATTTTTTTTATATTGTCGTTTAGTGAAAACCATTTCGAGGAATAGGGTTACTGATCACTTCTATCGATTTATTTAAGTAAAATAATGACGGATTATTAGTATTTATCGCAAAAACTGTATAACCTTCATTTGCACTTCAATGACGTCACTATCGTCATCATTCGGCCTAGATCCATTGCCATAGAATAAAAAAAACTTAAACAACTGTCAACTTGACAGTAGAGGTGAGTATTTACGTATTTAAGCACAGATTACTTACTGTTTATGCATGAAAAACGCAACATAATGCCATCAATGACGTCATCCTTACCAAACTCTTAGAATTTTTAAATAATTAATAAAAAAAATATGGTAGCAAAAATTTTAAAAATATTCAATTTGGTATCTTAAATTAGTCTATATTTTCGATATCTGGAATAAAAAATAGGGGTAAAAAAAATTAACAATCCCCATTCCCGCTGGTAGCAGCCGTGCTTAATTTGTGTTTGTTTTGTTTATGATGTCCTCGCCTGGTTACCATAGCACAGGCCAAGCAAGTGATTGTGTTGTGTAGAAGTAATTATTACTTTTATAATAAGCAAAGACCATTAGTTTGTGATTTGCTCGAGACTAGATAAAACCATCATGCTTTTAGCGTCTCCGTAAATATTTTCAATTGAGTTGACCTTCTTTTCGTAATATTCGCTGTGTTTATATTGTAATTCTACCCTGCTTCTACCCTTTTTGTCTCCGCTTAAATTAAAATTCATCCGTTTGCAGCCCTTGTTCTTATTACATTCTACTTATTTGATTACATTTTCATGTCATATCGAAAGATAACAAGACTTATTGCCTGACGTTTGCGAGCAATAGAAGCAACCTGTATTATTGATGTAGATTATTGTAGTTTATACTTGTTTCTTACAAAGTGTTTAGACATTTAAGGACGTGTATTTTTATTGTATTGTAAATATAATTTGGATATTGTATTGCAAAGAGAACGAGATGAGGTACGACGTCAGAAATATAAAGTAATAAGATATTCCGTGTGGCGCCGGATTAAGAATTGCGTCACTCCATTCCCTTTCGTGGATGTCGTAGAAGGCGACTAAGGAAATCAATTACCAGGAGACGGGCTGCAGCGTCTTCTTGAGATTCCAGCCGCATACTGAGATCGCCAACCCGCGTGCCAAGCGTGGCGATCATGGCAAAACCCCTCATGGTTATGAAAACCACGAAGGAGGCCTATGTCCTGCAGTGGGCGTCAAATGGCTGATGGTGATGATGATGAAGATAAAAAGTGTAGATGTATCTACTAGTTTAGAATATATGTAGCACAGTTACGAAAACGGGGGGCGGGCATTGACCGTGTTATGTATCAAGTCAAGCAAGATTATATGAAAAATATGTGAATTTCGGAGTTTTGCTTTGCTAAGACCCGTTCCTTCAGTATTGGTAAATTAAACCAATACGCTGCTCTAAGTACCGTTTTTAGTTAGTTAGTTTTAATTCTGCCCGGCATACTGCCGCCGTTTGTGCCAAAAGCAAGTATTTAAAATATCTACCATGACAATTGTTTTAGTTTTTATACCTACGTAACATTTAATATACATTGTTATAAAAAACAAGAGCATAGCTGCCATCAAACTGTGTGCAGTTTGGCAGAAATAAAATGCCTGTATTTTTTATATCAATAAAACAAAATCAAGAGTATGAACAAACAAACGGATGAACTGACGAACTGACAGGCTGAGGAATAAACGAACGAATGATAAAGTGGGTGGTACCTATTGTGCTTGTGTAAGTAAAGAAAGTAAATTACCTAATTCGGCAAACAATTACAAATATAGCAATAAGAGATGAAACTTCACTCATCCCCGGTTTCTAACTTTTTTTGCCAAGCTTAACCTTTACAATATTTACTCTGTGCCCCGTTCTAATGCAACGAAATATGAAGAGCTCTCGCGCTAACTGTTACGACAATCGTAATACACAGTTTCAGTGCTGGCGAGAGCTTAGAGCGTTCGCGACGTGACATTTCAGTGGCAGTCCTTACTAACGAGGCCTTGTTCACAATAAGCTACTCAACGGCTCTATTTATTTGAACCACGCAGATTTAAATTCATAAAATTAGTTGACCTGATATACTTTTGGGATCGTTTTGTGAAATACCATAGAAAAAAAGCATGTTTAGCGGTTTCCCAATTTTCCGGGTGATTTTTCCACTTTTTGTAATCCTCCAAACATTTTCGGATTAACAGAACATGGAACGTTCTTTCGTTTCGGTTTGAAAAATTTTGATATTTTGAATAAAAGTGGCTAAATATTTTCACTAATTTATTATTAACTTAATTCCGGATGTAGTCACTTGATTTTTGGTATTAGTTCGAAAATTAATAAATTTAATATATGGAGCGAATGTGGATGGAGAAGCCGTTAAATGGAGGTGGATTGCTTAATACTAAACAGGCTGAGGCGAGAGTGTCCAAGCACACGTGGTTGTTTGACACATAGCTTGTTGAACTGGGCGGAGCGTGGACTCAATCAATCTAATCTCATTTGATCAATTACTACCACATTGCTACTTTCTTGTTTCTCTTTCTTCACGTAACTTTGTTTACATCTAAATGGTGGTTATCACCTGTGAACTGTCTGCATTCTATCTAATTTAGTTCTAATTGTAAAGAAATTTACTTAGTATGTCCTAATTTTTCTATGTATTTAACCTTGTAATAGCTGTTAGTCTACCTAGAATCTAAAATAAATACATATATTTTGAACAAATACGGGATGTATTCGTAAGCAGTCTATATACGTCCCACTATAGGGCACAGGCCTTGTCTCAGAGAGAGACTAATAGAGGAGATTCTGTTAATAGAGGATGTATTAAATACTAAATATTACGTCGCACGCCATGATTTCGTTAAAATTATGGTTTACTCTAGTCCACTTCCCCTCTAATTTGTATCGTTCGGTTTCGGCTGTAAATGCGCTTCCTCCCTTGCTTACGTAAACACATTGGTATATGCACGTTCTTTTATGCATTTAAATCGTCTAATCGTACCGAAACGAAACAGTACATTTGCGGAAGAAATTTGGACAAGTGAATAGGGCGCGGTAATTCCCTTACTCGGTTCTAACCGAGTACCTAAACGTATCCATGTTTTTTGGGAATCCTTGAAAATGCGTTTCGCAAAATCGACAAAATTTCTAGAAAAAAGGTAAAAAACTAAATACATACTGCTGACGTAATCACCATCCAGACCCCCCTATCCCCCATGTCATCAAAAGTAAGCAAAGCGAAGACTCCCGCGCCCCCTGTTATGCTTACGTAATACTTAAATGCCCCCTACCAATAAAGTAAATCCCAAAATACCTTACAGATCGAATAACTGATAATTTCTTGTGAATTAAAAAAACAACCGGCCAAGTGCTTATCGGGCCACCCACAGTGTAGGGTTCTGTGAAAAGAGGGGTTTTACCTGCTTTACAGAACTAACAACTTCATCAAAAATAAAATATTTAACATAATGTGTTTAAGTACTTCATAATAATAAAAATAGGTAATAAACTTACCTATTTTTATTATTATTATCATTATTTGTTTGGGAAACTTGCAGCTTACATTATAAATGGACAGAGACTTAGACTAACTACACATAAGCTGAGAATAAGTTTCCGCATATAGTATCTTGTTGGTATAATAAATGTCTTTCTTCTTCTTCTTCTTCTTCTTAACTAAGTGGCAAACATGTGCAAGTGAATGAAAAATTTAAAGTAAGTTTACATCACACTTACTCACTACAATACCGAGGGCGCGTCGTTGAATGTTCACAAATTGGAAAAAGAAAGTTAACCACTGCCATTAGACCAAATTAAATAACTAGGTATCTCCAGGGAGAATACTTCTTGTTCACGCATCAGAAAGGGAACCGAAATGATGTTTGAGGATCTCATGCCTTACTGTGGCTATGTTTGAATTAAATACATCAATGTCTAAACTATCACTTAAAGAGTTAAATAGATTACTCGCTCGTACAAAGAAGCTATTTTGTCTATAGTTAGTCTTCGCAACGGGAACGTGCAATCTCATTGATCTCCGCGAACTGGACCTTGCAGGCACAACAATTTGAATATTAGCTAGTAACTCAGGGCTATCTATGGAACCATTGGCTATTTGAAGGAGATAGATGAGATCGGCTACACTCCTACTCATTGAAGTTTTTCTTTTTCAACTTGTAAAGCCTACTTAGCAGTGGTAGTTTCCATTTAAGTTCATTATATGAGCTACTGCACAATTTTTTTTCACGTTTCTACAATCAACTGTTTAAAAGAGAGAGAGGGGGATGGGGGACGCCCTACTACTGTAAGCGCAAATTCGCAAACATTTCTCTGAATTGATAAATGGTTTTCCTACGTTCACAATATTCTTGACCTCAAGTATTTCCACTAGACGCTTTGTAAATATTTTTTTTATTCTTAAAACTGTTTATACATCATGGTGTTACAGATTACCATCTCGTGCCAGTTACTCATCTCGTGAGAATTTTTAGGGTTTCGTAGTCAATAAGGAACCCGTATAGTTTCGCCATGTCGTCCGTCCGTCTATCTGTCTGTCTGTCTCTGTCCGTCGACGGCTTAGCACAGGCACAACAAGTACTATTGAAGTTTGGCATATTTTATATACATATTGATCACGCCAACAAAGCGGTAGACAAAAAGGTAGATATCAAAGAATTTTTTTTTGTTTACCTCCCCTGCATCTAAATTAGTGATGCACATTTTTTCTCGCCTACACCATAGTGTGGGGTATCGTTGGATGGGTCGTTCGAACGTAATACTTATGTTCTATTTTAGGGCATAAGCCTTCTATCAGAGAGAGAGAGAGAGGGGATGGACTAGTACTCTTTGTAGATTGGCGATTGATTGGCGCTGAGGTGGGCAAAAATCTCAGGTTACCTCACATTGCTTTCCCTCACCTTTAGCGAGTACTGCCACTACAAACTTACAAAATGTACGTTACTTCGAAAACAAAGTTATGGGTACGTGATTCGAACCAATATATTGGCCTAATTCGATTCAATGTGATTCGGACCAATATATTTCCAAATAGACGCCCTTTCAAGAATGTTGTTCAGTATCCGTATGAAAATAGTTTTGAACTGAATTGGCGGCGACAGATGTCCGACGGTCTTTATGCAGGCTTCAAGGGTAATTTAAAACTTTATGGGTTGTTTTTAATAACGGATTACCTTCATATTACTACGAGTATGTTTATGCGCAATGCAATAGAGTCTATGTTAGAGATTTTAATATTATTAGCTTAATTCCGGATTCACTTACTAAATTTAAATAATAGTCGTCCAGACGAATGCATACGGACAATCCGTATGCATTCGTCCGAACGAATGCATACGAATTGTCCGCGCGTCATCGCAATTACACCTTTTAATCGCACTTTAACAAAATTTATGCAGTTAATTTGTTTCTTTCTGATCATTCTAGTTTTAATTGCCGACATTTTACCCATGGTTGAAAATAACTTTCGTTTTTTTTACAACTTTTAATTAGCTTTTTAGTTTGTGACGAGACCAAATAGTAAAACCGACTCTTATGGACTCTTTGTCTTGTCGTGGCAACCCTTTTAACCCTTAACGTACTAAAATAAGAGCCAGTTCGAAGGTACGCAAACATTAATTGTACAACGACAAAAATGACAAGTAACTTCAATTTAATGTCATACCATATTGTAGCAAGATGTTAAATTTGCTTTTCTGTGTATTTTCTGTCAAATAAAGATAATTATTATTATTATTATTATTATTATTAATTGTACAACGATGAAAACTTTTTTTAATTTTTCAAATGGCTTCCACTTTATGGCTTCACTTTGAGAGACCTGGGGCGTGTTTCATAGAACTACAATTAATTACTATGACAATTCGATGTACATTTCACATTCGATTAACTCCTGAACTGCCCTCGCGGAATGGAACGTATAGGTGGCCCGTACTAAGTTGGACACAGATCTGTGTCGCGGCAGACGAGTGGTTAACCCACAGATTAAGAAGTAGACTCTGCTATGCAATGTACATCAAATTGCCATAATAAACTACGAAATCTAGTCTTATGAAATTCGGACCAGATCACGGTTCTGTGCCTTACAACTCCATGGAGCCACCCTTAAACACGTAAATAGAGGTCCAGAAACGCTAAGCATGAGTCTTAATTTAAAAGGACAATAGCCCGTCATGAAAATTCCTGCTTTTGACACTCGCAATAACGGTTGGACCCATTCGACCGTCCATTCGTAGTTTCAATTCGGACACATTTAATTTTATCTCCCACTGTGCCTAGGCTATTTAACTAATGTGTAATTTTCGCGAGTGCCCAGGGCAGAATTAAATTCCACTTTTCGACCGAAGAAACGTTGTTTCTGAAAAGTTGCGCGCTAATTTCCTTGGAGATTATTCTTGTTATTTTGTAACTTAGTGTTCTCGTTACTTGTCAATATATGGAAATTAGGAAATTATATGGTAAAAGTCTCGAGACTGAAATGGAAATGGGCGGGACACCTGGCGAGGCAGAAGGACGGCAAGTGAACTAGGGCAATCACAGTGTGGTGGCCAAGAACAGGGCCTCGATTCTGTTAGTGTATTGTAGTACAATGACAGATACATGGTCGAGACGTGTTTCTTCATACCATTGGCGCCTAGAAGGCTTGACACGTGTGCGCGCACAGGCCCGAAGCGGCAATGAAATTAAATCGGCGCGTTCATGCAGCTGTGATTGTACCACAATGCATTAGCAGAATCTAGGCCCAGGACGAAGGTCAGTGGGCGGACCAGCGGCCCGATGGTCGGATGATGTCGTTGAGTCGCCGGAGGGTCCATGGATGAGGATGGCAAAGGACCGTGAGAGATGGCATTTGGAGGAAAAGGTCTATACCCAACAGTGGGTAGCGGTGGTCTTGTAACGGACCTGCCTGTGTAGCATACTCTCAACGTATAATTAAGACTGAAAGGTGGGGAATATTTAAGAAATGACGAGTTAGTTAAATAAATTTAACTTATATCCAAAGAATAACAAGCGGTCGGAGCCGGCACCGAAAATCTTTTTCTACCCGCTCGTAGATGCGGGTATTCGCGCAGAAGTTACTTTTTTTCCCGGACAGAGCGGCGCCAATAAAAGATCACGCCACCCGACTAAAACCAATAAGGATGATACTTATTTATGAACCCGTACTATTGTTTCAAGTGTCAGGTCGACTGGTGAAATCTGAGTGAAATCGTATAAAAAGGCCGAGGGCCAAACGCGCGGGGCGATTCCAGACTAGAGAATTGAACAGTAAATACATTCGTTACGCTCGTAGGGAAATTCGCCATTTTCAGCGAATTTATTAGCATTAGGGAGTTTCGTTTGCATTTAAATTCGAAAATAGGAGAGTGGCTTTGGATTTGTTACCTAACATCATCTGTGGGCATCGCGTCCCAGACTATCAGCTCTGGTGTGAAGTTTCAGGTTTAGAGTTGCTCTCGAAGCTAGGGAGTTGATTTGAAAGTAAAAGTGTTAAGGTTAGAAACGGTTTTCGGTTCCTGAATCTTTCGTACATTTAGCTAGAAGTTTTCCGCGTAAAATAGGGTTTTCAGCCTTAGTAATTAGGGTAGCTTCCGCGAAATAAAATGTGAACTAATCCTTTTTCTCCACAGTACTACGTTTATGGGAAATAAATTTGTACAAAAGTGAACTCTCGGTGGCAAAGGTATGCTAAGGATAGTCCGTGTGTCCAGCCTTTGTCAAATAACCAAGGCTCGGTGAGGCCACACGAGGTTATTCGTATCATGCTTGCGTCATAGCTTTCAGAGTTTTGTCCGAATTTAATTCTACTTATTACTTTAACTTAATTCCACTAGCTAGTGGTAATTGAGTTTCAGTACACAAACGTGTGAATTTAGAGCGAATTCACTTGGGAGCCTTAAGAAGTTTAAATTAATGGACTAAGGAACCCAAAATCTAGCTCTGCTTACTATGCTACGGCTGAATCTGAGTCTGCTTGGGTCGAAAGGTTTAAAGAATCCCTTCACCGGAGGCGTTCCCAATTTAATTTAAAAAAAAAAAATTATTATTATAATATTAATTTTGAATTGAGATAATTAGAGATTAATTATCTTGTTTGGAGATTGGGTTAAACGCTTCTTGTGAATGCGGTGTTAGATCTTCTTCCGTTAGCATTCGTGGTGTAGCAATTTTCCCCCTGCTTACCCTGAGTGACAGACGATTCTAGCCCTCTGGCACTTTGCACCCATAACATATTTATGTATTATATTTCGTATATTCTTACCTTGCGGGTGGTTACCGAACCCATAAAACTACCCGCGCATACACATCCTAGGCTACACACTCTGGCCGGCCAGAAAGTCTGAAAGCTAACTGTGTCAAGTTACAGAGTGATTTGAAACAGTCTGGGTTTCCGGAGTTAGGGAGGATAGAAGTAGGAAATAGCTGTGACTAGGGAGACACCATAGGCACTCACACATATACACGATTAAATGTAAATGGGGTTTGCTTTGCTGAAACAATTGATGGGTGGTTAAATTAGCTTACGGGGTTGGGAAGAATTAGGCAGGCTCCCCCTTTTCTTTCAGGGTATCCAGTTGTATGATGAGCGTAAGTATTTCCCCGATTCCCCACCTTAGCAATGCGGTCATTAAGTAGGACAATAAATAGCGATTTAATTCCGTACCAAAAATAAGTAATCAAGTAGCTTTATTTTCCAATTTTGACAGCAATATTATTTTGTAACGTCCTGTGCAAAGGTCTAACATTAAATTCCGTTAAAATAAATAAGCTCTGACAAAATTCTATAAACTAATTAAGTAAAAGCTAAAGTAGACAACCAAATTTTAATTAATCAGAAGTGCCAAATGTGTTAGATGTTTATTGCTCCATTCTTATTATGAACAGTGAAATTTGTTGTATATAAATGAAATATATTCAGTAAGCTAACTTTTATTCTCAAAATACTAAAATTGTCTCTTAACTATCTATTACCTTACTATTCTAGCCTTTTAATCCAACTATTAAAAGTGACTCCTAATTATCTAGTACTTTACTATTTTCGTTTACGGAACTTTTCAAACATAAATCAATGAAACGTTTAGCTACTTGCTCTAATTTCTTCCGCTGCTTAGGTTGCTACGGCATCTTATTAATGAAAACGTAGTGGTTCGAGTCCTGTTGGACGTTAGAAACTATGATACCATGTTGGCGTTGACTTGTAAACGAAGATCTAATAAGTAAGGCTGTAAGTTCGTGCCTTGTTTACTTACATTAAAATTAACTACTGAACTTTGATTTCTCGCCTATCGAAAACTTTGATTTGGCAGGTCTGAAAATGGCATCAAATTATTATTAATATAAAACCTAGTTGTAATAAAACCTAATCTACATCGACATTATCTTTTAAAACCTTGATTAACAACCTACGTATTACTGATTATCTTTTTACGCACCTACCTTCAATATTTTGCGCCGCATCTCGCTTACGTGAATCTATCCTTATAGCGTTGAGGTTGAGTGCCGTTTTATATTGAGAGTTTAACAATTTATCGAGCAATGGAAATGAGTATGCTATAGGGCAAAGGATCCGATAAATAAAATAGTCTTTATTGACATTATGACAAAAACCGTTATGGAATGTTGTGGTTGTTAGATTTTAAGGCGTAAACCTTTTTAATTTGAATAATATTTAAACTTGCTTATCTCTTTACTTCAATAATATTTTGTGCTCTGCCTTGTTTGATCTTATGGTATTTGGGATACTTGCTGCTTGGAGCTCTAATAGACTTCGTCGGTTCAGTCCATTGTTGTGACGTCTTGAATAGACTTTTTCCAACATACACGTCCGGGTTACATACTTTTAGTAGAGTTATCTCCTAGGTATTTGATACCGTTGAGTTTTGTGTATAATGGCTGGACCATACGAAAGTTATCTACCTATTCAGAGTTTCAAGGAATAATTTCCTTTCATTGGATCAAACAATCTAGAATTGTTTATTTTTAAACATTTGTGCTATTGCTGCTATTAATGCTTGCAATCTTTAGTGAGGCTGACCACTTCTACACAATGAGCGTTATTCGCTAGTTGCTAAAACTTCGTTTGACCAGTCATCCATTATATCCAGGCTTCCGGATTGAATTTTCTCCGATGTACCATGCCTTTGATATCACAACCCTATACTATTCTACGACCTGATGACTGGTCATACGTTGAAAGCACCTTTTATAAATCTTCCTACGGTCAGTTTTCACTGAATTGTCTGCATTTGGCAAACGCAATTGAAATGTTATGTATATCCATGAATCTAGTTATAGATAAAACTATGTACAGTGGGACAATGATGAGCATACGGTGTGAAAGACCCAGCCTTTGGTTGGAGAACTGAGTTTCTTTTAGTCCGGATCCCGTCTCTGAGTCAAGTACTTTTAACTGGATTTGTGTTAGTTAACTTTCACTTTATCTATATATTATAAATACTTTAAATTTAAACTTCATTCTGCACTAACTGCGCTTTATGCTTATAATTTTTATTTACCTTTGCTTCAATCAAATTACTAGCGGACATTAGTGACGAAAATCTGCTGAAAATTATAATAATATTATTATCAATAATATTGTTATAATGAACTACTTCTTTTATCTGTTCTTACACAATGTTCCATACTGGTTTAACCTGTTTCATATTCTACTTTAAATAGCAAACTTATTCAACACTTAAACATTAAAAATTGTAATTTTCATTCTTGTTAGGGCTTTACTTAACCTTTTCAATATAGGACGGAATAAACTCAACCTCTCTACTTAACCTTGATATCAAACCGAGTTAACTCGACCTTTAATTTCAATTTAAAGAAAATTAACTAGATCTTTATTTGTTAATTATATACTTTTGCGCTCGAACATTTGCTTTCAATCTCAGATACCTTAAAAGGGCTAGGGTTACGTATACGATCACAATGCAGGGTTCTACCAAATAAAACTAGACGATCACAGTTGGCCATTAGAGTGTTCTGCATCATAGTACATTTTATCGTCTCGTCGGGGTTTTAATTATTATTTTAAATTAAGGGGGTGGGGTGTTACAATGGTGTTGCCGTGACCATGATATTTTAATACGAGATTGAGTAGTTTATTTATGTTTTATTATGCAGAATATTCTTATTTAGTTTAATTATTGTTGGCTTTATGCCACAATTTGTTGTTCGTGAAATGGAAAAGGTAGAAACATTGAGATTGGCAGCGAATGTACGTGTTCAAATTGTAAAACAAAATTAGATTAATTACTTAGGATTTAAAAAAAAAAAAAAAGCAAATAAAAACCAATAAACTTTGATTTAAACTAAAACATTTATAAATATGTAGTACGTAGGAAAACGTAGTTATAAGAGCGAAAACAAGTAATACATAATTCAAAATTTATTTATTCGGTCCTTACTTGGTATTCCACTTAAGACAAGATTTAAAATCAGTCTAAATTTAGTTCCGCGTTAAACAAAATATCTAATAGGATGAGATTAGTTTTAAAAGTTATCAATCATTATATCTAAATAAATTAACAGGTAAATATTAAGTAAATTATAACAAAAGTATTATGTGTGGGGGGTTGCCCTTATCATGACTTTGTCAATTTCGTTCTATTTCTATTGCCTAAGCTTTGACCTAAGGTTATATCGGATTTAGGTAGCTAATTTAAATCAAATAGTTCAATTTAGTATCTACCTAAAGGTTTTATACTCGGGGGGTTGCCGAGCGACTCAAACTTTACCTAAAAGGATACCTATCATTCTGAGTACCTGTGTTACCTACTTTATTTACAAGATTTTTCAAAAAGCGTTAAATATACTTCGTTAAGTTTTAATGGTATCGCTTTTGAAGTATTGTCTGACAAACGGGAATAGAACCATTAAATTCAATTCATAATTTTATTACATTAAGTAATCGCGTAAATTAATGGTAAAATAAACGTAGGTCGAATTAATAAATTCCTCATTTTTTGGAGTCAATTTAAAATTAAATAAAAATAAGTTTGGATATGAACCGTATGAAGATAACAATTTAACTATCGGAAAGTTATGTAGGTACGACTAAACCTGCACTTCCTTCGCGTAGCAATCAGGTCAATACATCAGACATATTGACGATTGTAGGGTTGAAAAGGGTCATGGTACATGCACTAGATGGCGCTTTTATACGGCTTTTATATCGTCTATATTTTATAATATGAGCTGAAAAAAAAAATAGTTATGTAGTACTGTTAAAATTAGTATGAGTTAAATTATCATTTCAAATTTACATAATCTAAAAAAAAAATATATTTAATATGTAATTTAATTTTGAATCAACATTGGGAATAATAATAATGAGCTATGTAGTTTACAGAAAATAATTTAACTAAGTGATTTACAACACAATACGCTCCAAACTAAGTTGAGGGGATTTAATATTGACGAGATGAAAACGGGGAAATAAGGTTGTATCGTATACTACTGGTGGTCACCCATTCATAGACTGCTAGTGGACGTTGTTGCTTGAACACAGTACTCAGTAGGATGCAGTTGGTCGAGAGGTAGCACTACGCACGGATCATAGGAATTGAATGAAAATTGAGTTAACATTTAATTAACTTGTTATTATTAGTAATCGAGAATATTTCATTTCAACGGGAAGAAAAAAAAAATGTAAAAACTAAATAAAAAAAATTACATTAATTAACCAAAGTTCTTCTTTATGGGGGGGTTGTTAACAATATTTCTACGATTTTAAATCTACTTAAGGAATATTTTCGGTTTAATACTTTAATAAAACTTGTTCTGCATATTAATTAACATTTGTTATTGAGAGAGATCATTATTATTTTAATTTGTTGATAATTATAATTAATTTTCAAAATATTTTCATGCTGGGGATTGATATAAATTTTTACATTCGGTATAATATTCCATTTCGCGGAAACTAGCTTTTCATTTGGGGGGTTGCAATAAAACTTAATATAAAAATTAACAAAAGTTTTCTCGATGGGGGGTTGCTATCACAGTATTATTAAGAATCTAGCATTGCGTAATTAGGTAGTCTTCGTATAGCGGTTGCGTAAATAAATTCATTCATTATAATGATTCATTTAGAGTTCGGATTTCTTCAATTTGCTAAAGTTTCGTTGATTTAAAAGGATTTCCTATATTTTATTCACGACAATTCGTAAATTTCGTAATAAATATAATAGACTAATTTATTAAATAATAAACTAAAAAAAAAAAACATAAACCTTTGTTTTATTTTAATTCTTAGCGTACTTATAGTAAAAAACAAAATAAAAAAATTAATAAATAAACACTTCGTTTTATTTAACCATCCGCGTACAGTAAACGATAAAAGTAGATAATTGAACATTCTCATTAAGCCAAACTTTTGATTTTAATTTATGTAAATTTTATTTTTAATAAAATACGGAAGCATATCAATCTAATCGGGATTTAAAGTTGATTATTTAATTTTCGTCGTTGACTGTACTTCTTAAACCAGGTAATTAAAACGGTTTTGAAAGGTAATAAGGTATTGGTTTTGAGAGGTAACCGCATGTTAAACTATAAGTTAATTAAGGGTATTTTACTTTAATTTTAAATTCTATCACAATCCATTCCAAAACGGTTATTGAGATAAGTACTTCCGACTACTTTCTATAAATAATATTCAGTATTGCCTATAAAATAAATTAAACTCGCTAGGTTACAACAAAATAAAATAAATCCACGGTTATCGCTGTTCGCTAAATCTTTAGATCTTCGTTGTAAAATTGAACAAATAGTAATAAAACTAAGTGTGCAGAAGGGTATGATTGATTTGAGTCGATGAGAGATGATTGAAGTATGGCGTGCAAAAGAAGAGTGTGAAAGTGGGGAATGATTGGGAGGCCTAAGGTATGGCGAAGTGTTAAACGTAGATAGCCTGTCGTAGTACGGTCCCATGCCGACATACACGCACCTCAAAAGGGTTCAAATACCGTTTTCCTTTGCTGGATGCAAAGCATCATTTAGTCTAAATAGTATCATTTGGTATTTGGAACCTTCACTCTACACGGGAATTAAACACTGCACATTCTCCAAATATAATTATATTTGAAATGGAAAGGTTAGAAATAATGACTGTTTGGTTATTAGATCGGTGGACTTGGAAAGCTTGCTGATTGTTAGTATCGGAATTTCGTAGACGGAAATTACGTTTTAGGGTGCGTCCTCTCTCACACGAAAGCCGTGCCTGACGTTGGGGCAGCCAAAGGACGTAATTTATACCGGATTGACTTTCGGTAACTCTGCCTCACAACCAGGGTCGTTGATTACGGAGTTTTGACTGACAGGCCATTCATGGATGCTGAGATAATTAATTCAGGCTGCGTTATCTAAACTTTGTAACTGAAAAATATCTGAAGTATTTGGTTTAAATACACACACACCATGACAGACATGTGGGACAATATTACAACAGGTATATTAGAAGAAGATAGGGGCCATTGTGAGAGCTATCACAGGTACCATGTCCTTGTTTGTATAAAATTTGTATTCGTCGGTTCTTCTACAAATTTTGGGGGTTGATTGTAACGGACCTGCCTGTGTAGCATACTCTCAACGTATAATTAAGACTGAAAGGTGGGGAATATTTAAGAAATGACGAGTTAGTTAAATAAATTTAACTTATATCCAAAGAATAACAAGCGGTCGGAGCCGGCACCGAAAATCTTTTTCTACCCGCTCGTAGATGCGGGTATTCGCGCAGAAGTTACTTTTTTTCCCGGACAGAGCGGCGCCAATAAAAGATCACGCCACCCGACTAAAACCAATAAGGATGATACTTATTTATGAACCCGTACTATTGTTTCAAGTGTCAGGTCGACTGGTTAAATCTGAGTGAAATCGTATAAAAAGGCCGAGGGCCAAACGCGCGGGGCGATTCCAGACTAGAGAATTGAACAGTAAATACATTCGTTACGCTCGTAGGGAAATTCGCCATTTTCAGCGAATTTATTAGCATTAGGGAGTTTCGTTTGCATTTAAATTCGAAAATAGGAGAGTGGCTTTGGATTTGTTACCTAACATCATCTGTGGGCATCGCGTCCCAGACTATCAGCTCTGGTGTGAAGTTTCAGGTTTAGAGTTGCTCTCGAAGCTAGGGAGTTGATTTGAAAGTAAAAGTGTTAAGGTTAGAAACGGTTTTCGGTTCCTGAATCTTTCGTACATTTAGCTAGAAGTTTTCCGCGTAAAATAGGGTTTTCAGCCTTAGTAATTAGGGTAGCTTCCGCGAAATAAAATGTGAACTAATCCTTTTTCTCCACAGTACTACGTTTATGGGAAATAAATTTGTACAAAAGTGAACTCTCGGTGGCAAAGGTATGCTAAGGATAGTCCGTGTGTCCAGCCTTTGTCAAATAACCAAGGCTCGGTGAGGCCACACGAGGTTATTCGTATCATGCTTGCGTCATAGCTTTCAGAGTTTTGTCCGAATTTAATTCTACTTATTACTTTAACTTAATTCCACTAGCTAGTGGTAATTGAGTTTCAGTACACAAACGTGTGAATTTAGAGCGAATTCACTTGGGAGCCTTAAGAAGTTTAAATTAATGGACTAAGGAACCCAAAATCTAGCTCTGCTTACTATGCTACGGCTGAATCTGAGTCTGCTTGGGTCGAAAGGTTTAAAGAATCCCTTCACCGGAGGCGTTCCCAATTTAATTTAAAAAAAAAAAAATTATTATTATAATATTAATTTTGAATTGAGATAATTAGAGATTAATTATCTTGTTTGGAGATTGGGTTAAACGCTTCTTGTGAATGCGGTGTTAGATCTTCTTCCGTTAGCATTCGTGGTGTAGCAATTTTCCCCCTGCTTACCCTGAGTGACAGACGATTCTAGCCCTCTGGCACTTTGCACCCATAACATATTTATGTATTATATTTCGTATATTCTTACCTTGCGGGTGGTTACCGAACCCATAAAACTACCCGCGCATACACATCCTAGGCTACACACTCTGGCCGGCCAGAAAGTCTGAAAGCTAACTGTGTCAAGTTACAGAGTGATTTGAAACAGTCTGGGTTTCCGGAGTTAGGGAGGATAGAAGTAGGAAATAGCTGTGACTAGGGAGACACCATAGGCACTCACACATATACACGATTAAATGTAAATGGGGTTTGCTTTGCTGAAACAATTGATGGGTGGTTAAATTAGCTTACGGGGTTGGGAAGAATTAGGCAGGCTCCCCCTTTTCTTTCAGGGTATCCAGTTGTATGATGAGCGTAAGTATTTCCCCGATTCCCCACCTTAGCAATGCGGTCATTAAGTAGGACAATAAATAGCGATTTAATTCCGTACCAAAAATAAGTAATCAAGTAGCTTTATTTTCCAATTTTGACAGCAATATTATTTTGTAACGTCCTGTGCAAAGGTCTAACATTAAATTCCGTTAAAATAAATAAGCTCTGACAAAATTCTATAAACTAATTAAGTAAAAGCTAAAGTAGACAACCAAATTTTAATTAATCAGAAGTGCCAAATGTGTTAGATGTTTATTGCTCCATTCTTATTATGAACAGTGAAATTTGTTGTATATAAATGAAATATATTCAGTAAGCTAACTTTTATTCTCAAAATACTAAAATTGTCTCTTAACTATCTATTACCTTACTATTCTAGCCTTTTAATCCAACTATTAAAAGTGACTCCTAATTATCTAGTACTTTACTATTTTCGTTTACGGAACTTTTCAAACATAAATCAATGAAACGTTTAGCTACTTGCTCTAATTTCTTCCGCTGCTTAGGTTGCTACGGCATCTTATTAATGAAAACGTAGTGGTTCGAGTCCTGTTGGACGTTAGAAACTATGATACCATGTTGGCGTTGACTTGTAAACGAAGATCTAATAAGTAAGGCTGTAAGTTCGTGCCTTGTTTACTTACATTAAAATTAACTACTGAACTTTGATTTCTCGCCTATCGAAAACTTTGATTTGGCAGGTCTGAAAATGGCATCAAATTATTATTAATATAAAACCTAGTTGTAATAAAACCTAATCTACATCGACATTATCTTTTAAAACCTTGATTAACAACCTACGTATTACTGATTATCTTTTTACGCACCTACCTTCAATATTTTGCGCCGCATCTCGCTTACGTGAATCTATCCTTATAGCGTTGAGGTTGAGTGCCGTTTTATATTGAGAGTTTAACAATTTATCGAGCAATGGAAATGAGTATGCTATAGGGCAAAGGATCCGATAAATAAAATAGTCTTTATTGACATTATGACAAAAACCGTTATGGAATGTTGTGGTTGTTAGATTTTAAGGCGTAAACCTTTTTAATTTGAATAATATTTAAACTTGCTTATCTCTTTACTTCAATAATATTTTGTGCTCTGCCTTGTTTGATCTTATGGTATTTGGGATACTTGCTGCTTGGAGCTCTAATAGACTTCGTCGGTTCAGTCCATTGTTGTGACGTCTTGAATAGACTTTTTCCAACATACACGTCCGGGTTACATACTTTTAGTAGAGTTATCTCCTAGGTATTTGATACCGTTGAGTTTTGTGTATAATGGCTGGACCATACGAAAGTTATCTACCTATTCAGAGTTTCAAGGAATAATTTCCTTTCATTGGATCAAACAATCTAGAATTGTTTATTTTTAAACATTTGTGCTATTGCTGCTATTAATGCTTGCAATCTTTAGTGAGGCTGACCACTTCTACACAATGAGCGTTATTCGCTAGTTGCTAAAACTTCGTTTGACCAGTCATCCATTATATCCAGGCTTCCGGATTGAATTTTCTCCGATGTACCATGCCTTTGATATCACAACCCTATACTATTCTACGACCTGATGACTGGTCATACGTTGAAAGCACCTTTTATAAATCTTCCTACGGTCAGTTTTCACTGAATTGTCTGCATTTGGCAAACGCAATTGAAATGTTATGTATATCCATGAATCTAGTTATAGATAAAACTATGTACAGTGGGACAATGATGAGCATACGGTGTGAAAGACCCAGCCTTTGGTTGGAGAACTGAGTTTCTTTTAGTCCGGATCCCGTCTCTGAGTCAAGTACTTTTAACTGGATTTGTGTTAGTTAACTTTCACTTTATCTATATATTATAAATACTTTAAATTTAAACTTCATTCTGCACTAACTGCGCTTTATGCTTATAATTTTTATTTACCTTTGCTTCAATCAAATTACTAGCGGACATTAGTGACGAAAATCTGCTGAAAATTATAATAATATTATTATCAATAATATTGTTATAATGAACTACTTCTTTTATCTGTTCTTACACAATGTTCCATACTGGTTTAACCTGTTTCATATTCTACTTTAAATAGCAAACTTATTCAACACTTAAACATTAAAAATTCTAATTTTCATTCTTGTTAGGGCTTTACTTAACCTTTTCAATATAGGACGGAATAAACTCAACCTCTCTACTTAACCTTGATATCAAACCGAGTTAACTCGACCTTTAATTTCAATTTAAAGAAAATTAACTAGATCTTTATTTGTTAATTATATACTTTTGCGCTCGAACATTTGCTTTCAATCTCAGATACCTTAAAAGGGCTAGGGTTACGTATACGATCACAATGCAGGGTTCTACCAAATAAAACTAGACGATCACAGTTGGCCATTAGAGTGTTCTGCATCATAGTACATTTTATCGTCTCGTCGGGGTTTTAATTATTATTTTAAATTAAGGGGGTGGGGTGTTACAGTCTGATGATGATGATGATAAGAGTACGCTTAAAACACCTGTTAATTTATGTAATAGATTTTTTTACCATCTTGTTGTAAACTTTTGTATCTCCCTAGATAAGGCTAAGGGCCAGTTTCTGAATTGAGAATTTCACTAAGTAAATAGTTAAATGTAGTGCTGTCTTTTCGAATTTCTCAGAAAAGAGCGTGACAGAACGTTACTTAAGTATTTGCTTAGTAAATTTCTCAATTCAGAAACCGGCCCTAAGTTTAATACTTAAATGATACGTAATTTTACGAGTTTCATGACCAGGACATATACTTCGGACACCGACTACAAATTATACTTCTACAATACCTACATGTATACACACTTCTAATTTAAAGGTATTATTTTAAATTATTTCTAACGTTTTAGTGCTGTAGTGTTTTGAAGTCGGTTTTTATTTTTAATTTAAATTCCTTTTTATGTACAATAAAGTGGCCTCTATCTATGTATATCTAACAGTAAAGGTATATGAAAAATGATTAAAGTCGGCTTTCATTTTTTATTTAAAAATTTCTATTTCTAAATTTTTTGTGGGGGAGCGGGTGAAAAATAAACAAGTCCCTTATAACCAAAATTACCCTACTTAATTCGTTGCTTTAAAATTTGAAGTTCTCAATTTCCATCTCCGAAAGTCTTCACCAGAACATCACCAAATTACCTTGGGCCTTTTACGCTATTTTATGAAACATACGGATGTTGCTAAGGGATGGGTCCCATTAAGACTTATTTAATGCTGTCCATTGAAGAGTTCCGTTTTCCATCTCTGAAAGTCTTCATCAGATCTTAACCAAATTAAAATGGGACCAATGGGACATTATTACTATCCGAAAAAAAAAGAATTGTCGAAATCGGTTAATATTTGACGGAGTTATACGAGAACATAGCCAAAAAAGAAAAAAACATACGACTCGAATTGATAACCTCCTCCTTTTTTGAAGTCGGTTAAAAATGTTAATCTAAGGGCAGGTTTCCGAATTGAAAATTTCACTGAGTAAATACTTAAGTAACGTTCTGTCTGCGCTTTTCTGAGAAATTTGAAGAGACATCACTACAGTTAACCCTTTACTTATCGAAATTCTCAATTCAGAAACTGGCCATAAGAGTACTGATGGCGGTCTTATCACTAAAAGTGATCTCTTCCTTTGGTTCTTTGGATAGACTGGACTAATGCATTAGAAAAGGAAGTAGATGCACAAACATGCAAAATGATAATTTCAGAGGTATGTGAATTATACATGCTTAAATAACAGAGTAATTACTTGTATTAAAATACATCTTATTTTTTGTTGATAATCATCAACAGATACATACAAATAATTTACACAATTGTTCTGTGGTATTACAAAATTATATAAGTTATGTCGCAAATATATAAACTAGAATTTAAAGATTTTAATTAAGGTTTCATAAGGGCTAACTAGCGCCGCCAATGAAAAAAAAATTACATCTTCGTTTGTATCCATTTTTACAAAAACGTGAACGACAGAAATTTCTGTATAAGTGATAGCTATTTTTAGAACCTACAACTAAGAACCTAGGGCCAAGAACCTAGTCCACAATTTCATTTACGCCAAAAAAGGCCGTTCTCGCCAAAACAGAAATTGTAGCCTAGATTCTTGAACCTAATTTCTAAGCTGTAGGTTCTGAAAATTGCTGTTACCAACACAGAAGAAGATGTGATTTCTTGTTCATTGGCGGCGGTAGTTAGCTCTTATTAAAGCCTTAAGGACTAAATTTGAATAGACATTATGTATTATATTCATTTTTTGTTGAACCCGCGACCTCTGGCTAACCGTGCCAGTGCTCTCCCAACTGAGCTAATGGGCAAGTGCAGGCATCAGTGAAATTTCAAGCTTCTTTACAAACTTCTCTGTATTACGTACAGGCAGCGACATCTGGCCGAAGTAATTTACATCATTAGTTCAGTTGGGAGAGCGCTGGCACGGTTAGCCAGAGGTTGCGGATTCAAGTCCTGGCATGGGTTGAATTTTTAGCCTCTAAATAGGTTTTTTTTAGACATTATGTAGTTTTTATGTCAATTTTGTCCAAAACGGTCTAGATCTTAATTGAATAGGACAGCTATGTATAACTTATACAGATCATTTTCACTTGGACTTAACGCTGTATGTAACTGTAAGTACCTATTTATTATTCCATTCCACAGATGCTCGAACTGAAATGACATAATAATAATTAGAATCTATCACCGTCAACGTCACAGCTAATTGATTAATTGCGTCTGCAAAGTATTTCTAGACACTTCGATATCTGCTACTATTAAACTTTGTTGTTCATATCACAAACAGACAAACCATCAAAATTTGTCGTTCTATGAAAGGCAATGAAAGGCGAGTATTAATTACCTACTCTATTTTGCACATGAACAACTTACACGAGCGTTAAAACTATAGGAACAGGATAGGAATCATCAACATCAGCCATTTGACGCCCACTGCAGGACATAGGCCTCCTTCATGGTTTTCATAACTATGAGGCGTTTTACCATAATCGCCACGCTTGGCAGGCGGGTTGGCGATCGCAGTATGCGCTTGGAATATCAGGAAGACGCTGCTGCCCGTCTCCTGGAAATTGAATTCCTTAGTCGCCTTCTACGACATCCACGGAAGGAAATGGAGTGACGCTATTCTTAATCCGCCGCCACACGGATAGGAATATGCGTACTTAATTGTATCGAGTGTAATTAACGCCTTTCCTGATACCAACGTGTTATCTCCATCGTTACGAAAATTTTTTCCAAAGGAAGAAAAATAACCTCCACATAACACAATCACTTTTCCTGGTCCGAAACTAGGATACCCTGTGCTATATTTGGGTAACCAGGCAAGGACATCACCAACATGGAAACACCCAGACTGAGGTCATCTGTATAAATTCAGTACAACGGCCTCCAGTGGGAATCGACCCCACAACCTCCGCTTTGGTAGTCAAACGTATTAACCGCTAGAGCAACGAGGTCATCAAAAGGCAGCCGTTGACGTCTGAGAAATCAACGGCTTAGGAGATATTGAGGTTCAAGTCGCGCTTTTTTGCGTATCTACATAGGTTTTTGTGCAGAGATGCAGGCAGCGACTGCCATAAAAACTCTGAAAGTGACGCGTTCACTGCGTGCTAACATTTTAGATATTTTAATGACCCAAAAAGTTGAATTCCCAGCAAAATATTGTTGATAAAGTAGTTTGTTTTTGTGTCTAATATGTTTAACTTTCGGGTCGAGAGTTAGTGTTCGTGTTAGTGTTAACACCTTGTACTCGTAGGTAGAGAATAGGTAGAAGCCAAGCGTCAACTTATGAGTTAATTGAATGAGCAAACAACTCGATTAACATTAATGTTTCGATTTTTTTAAACGATTTGTTCTGGAGGATAGCTGAACAAAATAAGGTTCTTAATATTATGCTTTAAAAGTAATGTCGAAATAAACTAATTAACTAATTAGCCGTTAAGGCGCTTAGCTATCAAAACAGAGGTCGTGGGTTTGATTCCTACTGGGGGCAGCCGTACATTTGTACAAATGGCCTTAGTCTGGGTGTATTTTCATGTTTGTGACGTCCTGGCCTGGCTACCATAGCCCAGGTTTCCAGCTCAGGTCCCAGTTTGGGACCAGATCAAGTGATTGTATCATGTGGAAGTTATTATTATTATTTGGCCACACCGCATTATAGACGAGACGAGTCGGAACGAAACCCTCGACCTCTGAGTCAGCGTAAATTAGCGTTACACCGCTAGACTTACTAGAAAATCGAATAGGTATAATAGAATCGTATTTCATTCAATAAAATTGTCAAATAAAACAATCTATCTGAGTTACTCAGTATGTTAAACCCCGCTTTCACTCGGCGCATCGTATTGAATCCGATTTTAATTCGCCTGGCATGGCTATAAAAAATCCTCTACTGGGCACGACAGATGCAATATAGGGCAAGATTTCATAGAATGGCAGAAGATTTGATGCGATTCAATTCAGTTCAACTCAAAGAGGCTGTACGTACACAGTGTGATAGAAACAAGACATTATTGCTTGTTTATACATTGTTTACACCTTGTTAGCGTCACCTTTGCACCTTAATAGAACCAGTGTGTAAAGGCTGGGGTTCGCGAGACGATAACTGTCAAGTGTTAGATCAAGCTTTGTGTTTGAAGAAAAGCTTGATCATTAATTGAAGAATACGGTCAACCACGTACGTTAAAATAGTGATTGTCAAGAGAATTTGATCGTCCCGGAGGCACTTTATTTAGCGCTTATTACGCTAATAAAACCAGGATAAAAGATAATTTGCAAGCAGGATAATGTCTCACCAAAAGACAAAGTAGCAATGAAAATAAAAAAAAAAATCTAGAGCGGGTGACAAAATTTAAAATTTTTATTTAAAAATTATAAGACAGAATGAAACAAATACCAAAAAAATTAGGTAAAGAGGTTTACACCGTTACACATTTCTCTTTCTGCTGTCATTCCAACTGGCTACGGATAGGGGACCCTAAAATGCGCAGGTGTTAAATAGTTTCATTCACATTATTGTTAGTCTAGTAACCAATCGCATTTCAATAGTATAACCGGTGCAAATTAACTCGGTGCCTCGCGTGAATCGGTCTTCTTCGCCAGAGATGCCTATTTAATTTGCGCGGTTTTATACAACGTGTTGATTTGTAAAGTAAAGCCCGCCTCAGGGTACTTTCTACATTTCGAACAACTTTTACTATCGGGTCGACCTCGAAATCGCGAAATAAAAAGCGGTGCCACACTAAAATTCGGTACCCGCTAAACAAAATGTACGGGAACAGCAGTTTTTTTTAAAGATTTTATAGCTGGTCCCATAGTAAAAGTTGTTCGTATGGATGAGTAGTACCCTGAGTCGCGCGTTACTTTACAAATCAACACCTTGTAAAGTTGGAATGACATTGTACTGCTATTGCTCAGTAGACTACCAAATAGGGACAAATAACAGTTATTGATGTGCTTTTATCATTCTATTGAAAAACTATGTGTATATTAGACTTTAGTGGCTGCACCTATATTACGCGCACCAAATCTAGAATGATTCCAATTGTCTAAATATGAAATTCACTAATTGCTATCGCAAACGTCAAGATTCTTACACGAATTGGTGATAAGCCCCAGGCCAGGCATTGCTCATTAGGGGTCACGGTGAGTATCTGGTGGAGACCGTTTCTTACATTGCGGACTTAGTAATTAGCCTAGTTATCTAGGCTAATTACCTAAATGAGCAAGTGATATTTCACAGTCAGATCAAAAATAGACACCAAAAACTTGTAACTCATGCATTTGACTCGTTTGCGGACAGTGAAGAAGACAACAAAGGTAGCTAGGGTGCGTTATTATGCTGAGTTATTTACTCACTGATGGTCCGGCGTGCGCAGATGCAGCGACTAATAAATGTTGATGAAGCGACAGACGTCTGTCAAGATCGTCTCTGTGTCTCTGCCTACGCCTCCGGGACAGAGGCGTGAGTTTTTTTAATGTACTGTAATTATTATCTAAAACGTTGTCTGTACGAACATGATTCACCTCGACGCAATGTAGGTGTACAATTTATCATCCCGCCATTATTCATGCGAGTAGCAGATAGATAAATTTGTGCTGTGTACGAATATGAAGGACAGATAACGGGAGAAAAAAAATAATCCGACAATGTGCGCGGGCAGGTATTGAGTTGAGTTCCGTAGTAATCAGAAATAAAAAATGTATTTCAACGTAAATAATTTACATTCTATTTGTTGAATGTCAAGGTAAAAAGTTAGCCGCTGTCTTAAGCTTCGGTCACACACAGCGACTAATCGCTGCAAATGCCTACTCGCCACGAGTATTCGCTGTGAGTGACAGGTTATTCGCTGCGAATAGATTCACTCGCCGCGACTAGAATTGAGCATGTTCAATTTTCGCTGCGAATGCGCACTGAGAGTCGAAATTCTCGTGTAGAACTCGTTGGGTGTGACAAGCGGGCAGCGAATTGTCGCTGCGACTGTTATTTATTACACAGTTTATTGGTGGCTATGTAAAGCGGATAATAAGGGTCTCAATCCAATGCCGATTTCATGAATTCTTGATCCACTTATTATAACCATGCGTGCCCACCGCGGTTCTCTGTCAGCCTAACCCTAAAACTGCAAACGAAAGCATACAAGGACCAGAGTAAACACGAGACGAGACGAGGTAACAAATCGCGACACTTTACGCGTCGCACAACTTAAACCTCCTCCAAGGAAATGGAATCCTAGATAATGTTGCCATCCGTCAACGCTTAATGCGTTATTATATTGTCCTTTTCGGAAAAACTGAGAACGCTCGTACGTTACTTAGCGCGTCGAGCCTGTTGGAAAACAGCTGCTTGACTGAGTTAACTGGCCAGTATTTTTGCGATGTCACCGACCTTCATGGTGCCTAATGGTATGCCCCTTGCTCAGTTAAGCCTGAAAATAGGTAAAAAAATATATGCCATGATTGATTTTCAAATTGAAAGGACATCTAATGTTTTTAGAGTTCCGTATACACTTTCTTGTCCGTCCGTCCGTCTGTCCGTCAAGACCCGACACGCACTTGTCCGATTTTTTATTTGTGGCCATATTTCCAGTAGTAGTAGTATATATGAATTAAATCATCATCAACCCATTATGTCCCCACCGAGGGGCACGGGTCTCTTCCCTGAGGAAGGTATAGGCCATACTCCACCACGGGGGCCAAGTCCGGATTGGTGGAGGCTTGTAGACTAGTGGCTCGTCTACTGTCAGAAGTTGTCAAGCCGCCCTAAGGCCTCTGACTTGGCTTAACGACTGCCATCTATCGACAGCAGCCGGCACCAACAGCTTAACGTGCCTTGCGGAGCACGGAACCGCTCAGAAAAATGCCACTAGCTTTAGGCATAGACGGCGACCCATCCATGCACTGAACGCGCCCTGTGTTGCTTAACCTTTGTGATCGTTTAAGATCACTCAGGCAGCCGGGGCTACGAGCGATTAAATAAAGATAAAAGTAAAATTAAAAAAAGACAAGCCCCGCCCGCCTTCCCACAATTGACCGTAGGGTAATTTTTAGAGTTACGTACCCGAAGGATGCCAAACGGGACCTTATTACTAAGACTTCACTGTCCGTCTGTCTGTCTGTCTGTCCGTCTGTCCGTCTGTCTGTCTGTCTGTCTGTAACCAGGCAGTATCTCATGAACCGTGATAGCTAGGCAGTTGAAATTTTCATAGATGATGTATTTCTGTTGTCGCTATAACAGCAAATACTAAAAACGGAATAAACAAAATATTTAAGGGGCCGCACTTAGCCGTTTTTTTAGCGCTAGTTAGACATCTATGTTTTCAACTATCACGTGTTGTAATTCACCCGGGCGATCTCTCGTGACCATAGGCCGATTTTTTTTTTAAATACGGCCTTTAAATTAGATAAGAAGATTTTATTTGGAGAATTGTACGTGAAGTGAAGTGTTTGTGAAGTTTTAGTAGCACTACCACTCGCTAACGGTGAGGGAAAACAAAACCTGAGTGTCTGAGATGTTCACATACCTCAGCGCTTGAAATTGCCAATCCGCGGTGGGCCCTGGCGGTAATTAAGCCCATACTCGCTCTCTGAGAGAAGGCCTGTGCCCTACACATATAAAGAGCGAGCCGCCTACAAATTGCTGTTGCAATTTGGTGACAATTAGATGTAAGAATCGTGCATGTAAACTGATTAAATAAACAAATAAAATACAGTTGGAGATGTATAGACTGCATTACGTTCTTATTGTACGTATATTGTTCATGCATAATTTTGTAAAAATGTTTGCACATTTAAAAACAGTGGTGAACCGAGTCAGTATCTAACTTTTTTCAAGATTTTCTTAGCGGAATGGCTGTTATTATCTTAGCTCTAGTGATGTTAAGAAATGTCATGATTACGGTCAAGCTGGCCGGTCGCTGATGTGTCTCGCCTAGATTGTATGCCCTTATTTATAAAGATCATTTTGGTGAATTACGCGGAAATATTTTATCCCTGTAATGTCCACTTGATGTTGCGGAGTTTAGCCATTTTTGTGGTAAAGACAGGTCAGTTCTGACTTTACGACTTTTTGTAAAATATAATAGGACTTCTAGATCCCAAGTTTGAGTGTTAGATTAAACATACATAGGTACATACTTATCGTTCACTAATATTAATATGAATATAAAACTGTTTTATGAAGGTATGTAGGTTTGTGAGTCTTTTACTGTATATAGGCTCAGTGATTGAGCTAAAAGCAGTTCTACGCGCGCATCCCAGCGTACGGACGTGCTATCTTATCGCGAGTGTACCTCTCGCTACGATAGGCCGAAATGGCTTCGGATGTTTTGAAGTGTGCAAATTGCAATATAGTAATTAATGAATTGCTTGCATTTGTGAAAAACAAAATTGATGTGATTGATGAAGTGGCCCTTTCCCAGATTTGTATGAGCGCGTTCTCTTCCGATGAGATACTATGTGCTAAAAAGCTTCTATTCGATTCGATACCTACCTCCATCGTATGAAGATTCGTAAGCGAGAAGGAAAGTCAGCTCGTGACATGGAAGATATCGTTACGTTGTTTAAGGAGACTAAGCCTGAGTACGTACCTATATTCGTCGCCCGGGATTTACAAAAATTGCCACCAATTACCTTTGATCATGTAGACGTTACTCGGTTATTAAAAGATCAGTTAAGGATGCAGCATGAAATCAAGAGTATAAAAGAGCAATATGTTACTGTCGAGGAATTTAATTATTTGAAAAATGACCTCGAAAATTTAAAACAAGTGTCCGTAGTAAACGTTTTTGAGCGGAATGTAAATACAAGGAGAGGGGCCCAGTTTCAAGAAAGATATGATAGTGGGCCTATGGGAATGGATACCTACTCTCTAATCGAGGGAAATACTCGATCTCGCGAAAAATTGTCGCATAGTTTTGACCTAAAATCGACTTCCTTGCGCAAAACCAGTACAGAATCCATTTCTACAAGCAAAACCGAGGGTACTGTCGAAACAACCGGGCATAACTTGAGCCGCGAATGTGCCATTTCTACGGCGAATGTGTCTGCGTGCTCAAAACCCGCTATGTGTACTACCGAGAACCCGATTGTTGACGGGCGTGCGCCTTCGACCGCGAATGTTACAGAGCAATCAAAACCGCCTATGTGTGACTTGAATGCAAATAGTTCGAACGTAAACAATGTCAGCGGCAATCAGCTGTCGATCGATAGTCGTAAGACTATAGCGGAGATTGTTGCTGAGCCTGGCCTTTGGAAGCCTGTTCTTCAGTCCGAGGAATGGATAACTGTACAAAGAAATAAGTTGAGGAACAGAATGCTTGGAGCAAAGGGAAAAGCGGCAACGGAACCGGATGGAAAATTCAAAGCGGCGGATAGGAAAATTCCCTTATTTGTCTCCAATATTGATAAGCAATCATCTGAGAGCGATATCAAAGGGCACATTTTCGACAAAACCCAGTTGGATGTTTCCATAAAGAAAATTAACATGAAGTCAGAGAAAAACTACGATGCATACAAAATTTTTGTACCGAGCTCAAAACTTGATGTCTTTCTGGATGAAAATTTCTGGCCAAATGGTATCCTGTTCCGACGATTTATTGAATATAAGCGGATTAAGGAAACTGATTCGAAAAAATGAGTACACCTATATTTACACATACTTAATGGATAGTGACGCCGAATACAAACACCTAGTAAAGATGATCAGTTTTAACTGTAAATCAGTCCATAGATCTATAGAATGCGTAAAGAACTTATGCAAAGCTGGGGACATTATAGCCCTCCAGGAAACTTGGTTATTACCCCATGATATTCCGGTACTTGGAGATATCGATCAAGACTTCAGTTTTACAGGAAAATCTGCGGTAGACACGTCATCGGGTGTTCTCAGAGGGCGACCGTACGGTGGAGTAGCCCTACTGTGGCGGAAAAGTGTTTTCCCGCTAGTTGCAGTGTTAGCATGTAATAGTGACCGTTTATGCGCCATCAAAATATGCACGAATGTTTCTTCTATTCTGGTTTTCTCAATATACATGCCGACAGACTCCTCAGTCAATCTGACAGAATTCACGGAGTGTATGAGTGAGATAAACGCTGTTGTCGAGGCCAATGATTGTGAATCTGTGTTTGTGCTGGGTGATTTTAATGCGCACCCCGGTGAGCTATTCTGCAATGAACTGGTAAGCTTTTGCTCTGACTTTAATTGGCGTTGTGCGGACATGGAGTTGTTAGGCAATGATACGTACACTTTTGTTAGTGATGCCCACGCATGTAAGAGATGGCTAGATCACTGTATAGTGTCTGATGTAGCATGGTCAACCATTAGTGGTGTTAAAGTACTATACGATGTATATTGGTCAGACCATTTTCCCTTGGAAATAACTTTTAATTTAGACATACTCAAACCAAAGATTAGTATGTGTTCAAAGTTAAAAAATAAGATACTATGGGGAGAACGTGACTCGTTACAAATAAGTAAATTTAGTGAGTATTGTCAACAACATCTCAGAAATGTAGATTTTCCATCCGAACTGTCAAATTGCTGTGATGGTATGTGTCAAAACGTGTCACATAGATTAATTATAGATAAACTGTACGATAATATTGTTGAGATACTAAGTAGCGCAGCGGTCCTTAGTTATAATGCGAAAACTAATCGTAAACATCGGTATATAACTGGCTGGAATAAGCATATAGCGCATATGCACCGGGAGGCTCGACTGGCGTTTCAGCAATGGGTACAACATGGTAAGCCTTCGTCAGGTTGTTATTACAAAAACATGTGTGAAACTCGAAAGGCTTTTAAATCTAAATTGAGATGGTGCCAGGATAATCAACAGCAGATAAAGATGGATATTTTGGCTAACCATCATGCAAATAAAGATTTTAAAATGTTTTGGAAGGAAACCAACAAACTGAACCCAAAACCGAGTATCCCGGTGAGCATCGACGGCAGTAGTGATTCTAACCGAATTGCGAATATCTTTAGAGAACACTTTAAGGTTCAGCCGGATCCGGGAGTGGGTCCGGGGGAGGCGGGGTCGACGCCCTGCACTGAAAGTGGTAAAAACTTCAAGGTTTCGGTGAATATTACAGCTAAACGTATCTCTTCTATTATCGCAAAAATGAGGCGTGGTAAATCACCAGGACACGATTCACTAAATATTGAGCATTTGCGGTATGCGGGCGTCCATCTTCCCAGGGTATTAGCCATGCTGTGTAATTTTTGCATTAGACACTCCCATTTACCAACAGAGCTAATGAAAACAATAGTTGTGCCCATAGTTAAAAACAAGACTGGCGATTCATCGGACAAGACTAACTACAGACCGATATCCCTAGCTACCATTATAGCGAAAGTGTTAGATCGCGTACTTGACGAATATCTCGGTAAGCATTTAAACCTACATGATGGTCAATATGGCTTTCGTCCTGGTATGTCGACTGAAACCGCGGTACTCTGCCTAAAACAGACAGTCAGCTACTACACTGGGAGGAAGACGCCCGTATTCGCGTGCTTCCTAGATCTTTCGAAGGCTTTCGACCTCGTCTCTTACGACCTGCTCTGGAAAAAGCTCTCTGAAGAGACTGACTTACCTCCGGAGCTGGTTGATATTTTTCGGACATGGTACAAAAACCAGACGAATGTTGTGCGATGGGTTGACAGCCATTCCGACATGTATAGGTTGGAGTGCGGGGTGAGGCAGGGGGGGCTCACCTCACCCAAGCTCTTCAACCTGTACATGAACCGGCTGATTGTGGGACTCAGTAGCTCGGGAGTAGGCTGCTCCATTGATGGTACTCCCATAAATAACATCAGCTACGCTGATGATATGGTGCTGCTGTGTCCTACAGTCAGTGGCCTGAATAAAATGCTCAAGATTTGTGAAGAGTATGCGGTGGCCCATGGTCTCAGGTACAATGCTACAAAAAGCGAAATTATGGTTTTTAAGGCGGGAAAAAAGACCTACGACATACCATCTGTTCTGCTTTGTGGCGATCCCCTTGCCAAAGTTAGCAAATTTAAGTACCTGGGTCACTGGGTCACCGATGAATTGTCTGATGATGTGGATATTGAGAGGGAGCGTAGGGCGCTGTCGGTGAGGTGCAATATGTTGGCCCGCAGATTTGCTCGCTGTACGGGGGAGGTAAAGATAACCTTATTTAAGGCCTTTTGCCAATCCTTTTACACTTGCAGTCTGTGGACCAGCTATACGCGGAAAGCCTACAGCGCCCTGCGTGTCCAATATAACAACGCCTTCAGGTTGCTGCTGGGGCTGCCTCGATACTGTAGTGCATCGGGGATGTTTGCCGACGCGCGAACGGATGATTTCCACGCAATAATCCGCAAACGCATAGCATCCCTGATGTGCAGGGTGAGGGTCAGTACCAGCAGCCTCCTGAGGGTGTTGGCTGATCGGATGGATAGCCCCATACAGCGCCACTGGGTGTCAATGCACCTTATGCTGACAAGCAGTGGGGCTGGCTGGGACTAGGCCTTTCAACTTGCGTGGTGTAATAATAATATGTACATTGTAAATTGTTTACTAACATAGCATAAGTCAAATTGTTACTAACACTATATGGGCTTTGCCTGAAATAAATAAATAATAATAATAATAATAATAATAAAAATTGTGTATTAGCCGGAATTAGGTCTAAACTGAAAATCACCCTTTTACACCTGTTGATCTGTGTAATCGAAAACAATAAAATATACGTGTGTTTGAATTACCTGTAATACATAAAAAAAGCTGTATTCAAACAGCCACGTACCTACGAGCCAAGCCATCGAATATTCCTTCAATACTTGCGCCGTCGAAAGAAAAGAAGGTAAAGAGCCATGTGAACTATTAAAAATGCATAAGGACAAAGTGAAGGACGAATAATAAATGTAAGCAGGAAAACGATAATAATTTCCATTACGAAAATGAAATTTTCGTTGAGGCCGCCCGGTCGGCGGTCAACCCTAAATCGACTTAAAGAAAACATCAAGAAAACAAAGCGGCAAGAGAGAATGGACTGAATGTCAGATACCTTTTCTACTGGGAAAGCCCACTTTTCTCTTTCGCCTCATTGAAAATTCCACTCTGTGTCGTCTAAGATACGGTCCAAAGCGGCGGTTGTATCGCAAGTCTCCTGTCCAGTATCGCGGACAAAGGAACAATGGGCGACCCGGATATTTTGAGACGGGGACTAGTTCGGTACAGTGTGTTTTAAATGGAAATACATCCGGCTTATTTTTTGTGTGTGCCAGGAAAGAGTGTGTCATTGTTACACAGACCATGCAAACTAATAAACCCGACACAAGGGAGAGTGGCCCCGCCTCGTGATTTAAGGCTCCTTAACCCGTAAATCGGGGCTAATGCAACATAGCTAAATTATGCTATATTACTTAGTTGGACCGACTACCCATAGTGGTTGTCTGAAAGAAATTACTTTTAGTAATCATCATCATCATCATCATCAGCCATTCGACGCCCACTGCAGGACACAGGCCTCCTTCGTGGTTTTCATAACCATGAGGGGTTTTGCCATAATCGCCACGCTTGGCAGGCGATACGGTTGGAATCTCAGGAAGACGCTGCTGCCCGTCTCCTGGTAATTGATTTCCTTAGTCGCCTTCTACGACATCCACGTAAGGAAATGAAGTGACGCTATTCTTAATCCGGCGCCACACTTTTAGTAATAAAGCCGCCAATTTTACTACACTATATTATTGTTTACGTTATGTAATTCCTGGTGTAAGTACATACAATAAAGAATATTCTGTATAATAATATTGTACATATAAGAATATTCCTTGGGGGAGGCCTATGTTCAGCAGTGCACGAATAAGGCCTAATTAATTGATTGAAGAATATTCTAGCATGCAGTAGAACACGGGTGTAACGACTTTCATGTGACTTCGGTGATATTTTGCTGTGACGATTTTTGTTCGATAGTAAGCATTGTATCACTCGTTGACCGTGATGGAAAACATCACGAAGAAACTAAAGCGTCTGAGGCGTTTAGATACGAGCACCTCGGCGCTTAAATTTGTCAATACGCGTGCGAGAGAAGGCCTCTGCCCTGTAAACGACGCATCTGAAATGAAATATGAAAAAAATGTTTACTTGTTCCGAAAAAATTCCGGACAAAAGGATGTAGCCCTAGTTTCCACACTAGGATATAGGCTGCACAAAAAAATAAGCATAGTGAATACGAGCCAATCATACTTTGCATAAATTACTATCAATGCCCGCGACTACTCTCGTGTCAACGGATTAGCCTACAGGCTATGTCCACCCTGAAGGTCCATTCAAAATTCAAGTCCAATATAAAAGTATAAAGAATTTTTGAAATCGGATAAGTACTTTCGGAGATTGCCGCCTGCATCAAACTTTTCCTCTTTGTAATATTAGTATAATTATATGGTATACTGCATTAATTTTGGCGCGTGCTCATCAGATATAGGACCACGGGGTCGTTAGGAATGCATAGCTGGCTTTATACTCTAACGAATTTGGCTTTAAGATCGTTTTTTTATGTAGCCTATATCCGTGTGGCGCCGGATTAAGAATAGCGTCACTCCATTTCCTTCCGTGGATGTCGTAGAAGGCGACTAAGGAATTCAATTACCCGGAGACGGGCAGCAGCGTCTTCCTGAGATTCCAACCGCATACTGCGATCGCCAACCCACCTGCCAAGCGTGGCGATTATGGCAAAACTCATGGTTATGAAAACCATGAAGGAGGCCCATGTCCTGCAGTGGGCGTCAAAAGGCTGATGATGATGAAATCCGTCCCACTGCAGGGCATGGGTCTTCTGTCAGACAGAGACGGGCTCAAGCGTTTGTGCATTTTTAAATACATTTTTTTACTTTTTTAACAGCAGATAAAACTTAGCACGGGCCAAATCCAAGTGCTTCAATTACTAATACTTTAGAACTAGTTGCGTAATTATTATTATCTATGGACATACATAGAGCTATCACAGATTTTAGTCTAGCTTTTGATATGTTCTTGTAATTTAACTTACTTTTTCTATCGGGTGTTAAAATACTGACGGTCTATTAAAGTACTCGACTCTATCTATAATTTTTTGCTGGGAAATCAATGAATTTTTTATGTTAATAAAATAAAATAAAATGTTAGCGCGTAATTGAGTAAGGAAACCCGACTATCTGAACTATTCACTTACATGAGCGCTTGAAATCGCCAATCCGCGGTGGGCACGCGCTAAGCCCATACTCTCTCCCTGAGAGAAGGCCTGTGCCCTACAGTGGGTCGTATATAGGCTGCTTATGTAGTGCGTAATTGACACGTAACTTTTAGTGTCCTTGTGGCATGGGGGTTAGCGATGTTCTGAATGAATTGATTTTTGAAAGAATGCTTGTTAATTTCGATAAAGTTTTTTGGGAAGAAATGTATTTACCAAGGAAACTGTATGCAAAACAGTGCGACTTCAAACTTCAATATCTCCGAACCTGTCGATTTCCATTATAAGGCGATGCGAGTACTTTGTTACGTCTTTTTAGACGCCCGAATTGTACAGCGAGTTTGTGTACCACGTGACTAGAATTACTGTTCAATAGAACAAAAGTATTAATTGCTTATGATTAATTGTAGAGAAAAATCTTCTAGACCATTAAATTTATCTATTTATTTTTTGACATGTCGTTTTCAATGACATCAAATATTTATTTGTTATACAAGAGTGCAAAGTTGCTTTTAAACCGATTGCTCAATTTTGGTGACCGAGCAAGCGAAGGATTCTAAAATTGAAAGATTAAAAAATGATAATCCTGAGCGTTGGCGAGGAAATCAAAAGACCATGAGGTGAAAAATCTTTGGACTCGAGTGCAACACGTAACTTTTCATCCCACCTCAGCGAGGAACTGACTAAATGCAAAAAAAACACAAAGGAGGTTCTGAGTCTGAGTTTTTAACAAATTAAAAAAAAGTTGTATGATAAATTCGGCACCATGGAGGTAGAAGTAAATAACTTTTTCACCTCACTAGCTCGTAAAAGCTCTGTTTATCATTCGAAATCTGCGTGGAAAATCGCACTTTATCCGCTAGCGTGGAAAGTGTTTTTAAAATTCGAATATTTTTATTCAATAAAGGTTTCGTACAATAAATTACATATATATATAGAACCTCATTGGTTTCGTAATAGTTTATATTCTCTGCAGCCAGTCCATTGATGATTGAAATGCAATTACATATTTCATGTCATGCGCCAGCCTCATTTAAAGAATCGCTCGTAGCCCCGGCTGCCTGAGTGATCTTAAACGATCACGAAGGTTAAGCAACACAGGGCGCGTTCAGTGCATGGATGGGTCGCCGTCTATGCCTAACGCTAGTGGCATTTTTCCGAGCGATTCCGTGCTTCGCAAGGCACGTTAAGCTGTTGGTGCCGGCTGCCGTCGATAGATGGCAGTCGTTAAGCCAAGTCAGAGGCCTTAGGGCGGCTTGACAACTTCTGACAGTAGACGAGCCACTAGTCTACAAGCCTCCACCAATCCGGACTTGGCCCCCGTGGTGGAGTATGGCCTATACCTTCCTCAGGGAAGAGACCCGTGCCCCTCGGTGGGGACATAATGGGTTGATAATGACTGGCCGGCAAGAAAATTTGATTTAAAAAAAAAACTTTAAAATTTTCTTCTCTTTATTGAATTAACTTTACTTCCATTATTTTGGTTTGTTTTTTGATAAAATCGAAAGAAATCATAAAATATGAGCGAAGCTAGCAGCGACGAAGATATAAATTAACAGTAATTTAATATTTATTAAAACTGTTTTTCTTGCACCTAACATTTTCCTCGCTTTAGTGAGGTGAAAAGTTGTGTGTTGCGCTCGGCAGCAAAGTTATTTAGCGTCTCGTACCTTTGAAACCCTCGCTACGCTCAGGATTCTATATTTGAACCACTCGCTTCGCTCGTGGCTCAATCCTAGAATCCTTCGCTTGCTCAGGTTTCAATACAAGGTACTCGCGCCAAAAATTAACTTTGCAGCCTTGCATAACAAATAACTATTTCACCTCACTAGCTCGTAAAAGCTCTGTTTATCATTCGAAATCTGCGTGGAAAATCGCACTTTATCCGCTAGCGTGGAAAGTGTTTTTAAAATTCGAATATTTTTATTCAATAAAGGTTTCGTACAATAAATTACCTATATATAGAACCTCATTGGTTTCGTAATAGTTTATATTCTCTGCAGCCAGTCCATTGATGATTGAAATGCAAATACTTATTTCATGTCATGCGCCAGCCTCATTTAAAGAATCGCACTGGCCGGCAAGAAAATTTGATTTAAAAAAAAACTTTAAAATTTTCTTCTCTTTATCGAATTCACTTTACTTCCATTATTTTGGTTTGTTTTTTGATAAAATCGAAAGAAATCATAAAATATGAGCGAAGCTAGCAGCGACGAAGATATAAATTAACAGTAATTTAATATTTATTAAAACTGTTTTTCTTGCACCTAACATTTTCCTCGCTTTAGTGAGGTGAAAAGTTGTGTGTTGCGCTCGGCAGCAAAGTTATTTAGCGTCTCGTACCTTTGAAACCCTCGCTACGCTCAGGATTCTATATTTGAACCACTCGCTTCGCTCGTGGCTCAATCCTAGAATCCTTCGCTTGCTCAGGGGCCCGAGTCGCATTTTGCAGTTAGCCACGACCTACTATTACAATTCAAATCTCACTGGTAGGCTACTGGCGGAATCTGAGCTAGTCTCGTCACGTTTAGGTCGACAGAAATTCAATATTACAAGTGCGCCAATGGTAGGTCAGTAGCTACCATCAAGTAAATGGGATTGACAGCTAGTGCGGCATTTTTTGAAAGGACTCTCGAATCGGCATCGATTTTTTCGACCGCGATTCGATTAGTCTCGATCAAAAAACAGTGGTTTTCTTGCTTTTTAATCTGGAATTTCTGTGAATTAAACTGAAAAGAACGTTAACAGTAGTTTCGTTTCTAAAAAAGCTTAAAGTCTTTATTTATTTATTGGTTTGTCAAAATTATGGCTGTATGTAATAAAACTATGCTACTATGGCAAGTAAAAAAAATATTTGCTGTCACTTGTCTTACGTCTTGACACTGACAGCGAAAAAAGTTTCTGTTCAAAGTTAAAACGTTAAATTGTTTCAGAATAACCGGCTGATTGCTATAAGACTAAGAAAGTTCTTACATTCTTATCCTTATTTCATCCACAAGGTATGTACCTATTGATTTTCATGCGATTGTTAGGTAAGCTTGGTGTTGAAGCATCGAAACGATCGGTTTTGTAGTTCTCAATTACCTATATTTAGTTTAATCATAATACTAATATTTACAGATGGTGAGCGTAGAGCAGCTCGAAGCCCTTATTGGGTTCTTTGAAAACAAGCCAGAGCTAGCTCTTGGGCGTTTCAATCGCTCAACGGAGGGGCGCAGTCTGGCGGGAAGGAGCCAATGTCCTCAACAGCCTCTCGTCAGATTACGCCTGGAAAGAGCCGGGGGGGTTGGCGTATGGTGAGCACAAATTACTTCATAAAGTTTGAAGATTGAAGGCAGTGACTAACAAAAAACTTGGCTTTTGCTTCTACGTAATGTCATGATTTATAAAGCGTCCAGTGACACTATCACACTCAATAAATGAGTATCACTAAGGATCACTCGGACGCTTCAGTGCCTGGGACATTGTTTGTCATGAGGAAACCCACGGCTTGGTTGGCTTGCCTTTACTGTGGGCTAGGCCGACTAAACTGTCAGGATGGTATAGATGCTGGGCAAGTCTACTCCATCTAAAACCAACAAAAAGCTTGAGATGCTGGGCAAGTCTACTCCATCTAAAACCAACAAAAAGCCTGTGATAATCCATTGAAATTGAAACTAATTAATACTCCTGGCTAATACTTTCCTTAAGAAATTGCAAAAAGTGTCTGTACAATCTCTATCAAGTTAAAAGTGATTTTAAGGACCCATGGCCGTGGACCTAAGGCCAAAAACCTAGGACTAGACAGCATTAGTGTACAATCTCTATCAAGTTAAAAGTGATTTTAAGGACCCATGGCCGTGGACCTAAGGCCAAAAACCTAGGACTAGACAGCATTAGTGGCCGTTTTTGGCATAAATGCTATCTAGTCCTACGTTCATGATTCTAGGTTATTTGTCGTGGGTCCTAAAAGTCACTGTTAACATGATTGAGAGATCGCATTTTTAGTATATTTTATTGGTGTCTATGAGAAGATATTTCCAAATACAAATATAATTTATTTCAGAGCTTAATACAGGCAACGGTGTGTGTGGTTAATTATGAACATAAATAAAAAATAACAAAGGTTATGTACTTATTGAAGTTACTTATTGGAGCTATGAGTAAGAGTATATTCATACATAGCCAAACACATTACCATGCTTTTAGGCTCTGTCACAGATGAGTAATTAAAAACAACATTAAACATTTAAGTATATGCATTTATTATTCCTATTTCAGAGACCAAAGAGAGCAATCACCCCTTCAAGGCGCGCCGTCCGCTCCGCCGACGCAGCGACGTCGTCGACGAAATACAGAAGGTAATTAGTAATCTTATTTATACAGGGTGTGTCAAAATTCATATAATATATATATATATATACACTAAAACTAGGGGGTTGTACTTGTGAATACGAATAATTTACTGTGAGTTACTTTAGTGTGGACCATTTATATGGGGACTTTGTTACACCCAATAAAATAATTAATTGCATTTACACTTTTTTTCACAGAATCACTCCTGCCACCCACGGCCTTGGAAAATGCAGATGCACGGCTCGCTGAGCTAGAGCCTGCAAATGCAGAGGCGACCATAGAGCATGCGCAAGCCTCAAATAGGCTAGCGGCTGCCATCCAACAGCTTGCTGCTGCTACTGCTGAGGGGTCCCTGCATCAAGCCCGACCCATCAGCCAACTTGCTGAGGCGTCTTCGGAGCAAGCACAAGCCAGCAGTCCACTAACTGTTGCCATTGAGTCGGTTACAGGGACTCAGCGAGCTGTCTTCAGAAGAAGGGACGGGGCATCACCTGCAAATGTTTTAATTATTAATTTGATAGTTGATAATTTCATACATGACCGTGATTTAATTTTATAATTGACTTATTGTTAATACTCTTTTATTAAAATAAAATGTTTAAGATTCAATAGGTTTTTTAATTATTAAAGTTATTTTTGAGACCTCAAAAACTCAAAAAAATATCTGGTTTTTCTGTCGTTTGTGGAACTTTTATATTGTGGCCAACTTAGTTTAGAGGCTAGATTGCACATCACTATTCATCGTCAATAAGTACTTCAAATCTTAAATTATAATATAATTGGAGATTTGAATTATCCATTGATTGAAGCAACACCAGTAGTAAATACTTGTATTCTTGCCTGAATTTGCCACTGATCTTCCGCAGCTTGTTCTTCTGGGTGTCAGGGGTTGTGGTAAGGGTGTACCGGTCTGGATTGCAATGTTGTGCAGCACACAGCACGCATTTACAATTTTCCCAGCCTATCTAGGAGTGTCTGATAGGTCACGGTCGCAAAAAATGACAGGGCTATCTGCAAAGGATAAAGATTATGTAAGTACATATTTTAAAAGTGTACATTTCAAAAGTGTAAGTACCTACCTACGTAAAGTTAACGGTCTTATAAACAAATACTAAAATATGTTTCAAGAGCTCTACAACAACCCAACACACTAGACACACAATTGTTTTTCTAGCATCTAGCTACCTACAATAGAACGTGACATTCACTAATTTCATTAATTATCTGTGGATGTGTCAGAAACTTTTTATATTTTGTTTCAATTACAGAGACGTTAAAGTCTCACATCAATTTCTTGGGTTCAATCCAACAAAACTATGAAAATATATTTTATCTTCGTCATGTGTCCATCGAAATACATGGCGAGCGATATTGTATATTAAAATAGTAACTTCGTCGTGTGTGACGCCCTAAGCTTATTACGAACTAAAATCGAGACTTCACTTTAGAGGTACCTAATGATTTAGTTGGGTACGTTAAAACTACCTACAAGTCATTTAGTGGCATCGATTGTCTGTAAATAAGACTGCGGATTTTGAAGCCGATTAAATTATTACATACCTTGATAATGACGACAATCCCATCACGTTTCCGCTCTTTAGGGATAAGCGGCACCAAACCACGTCTTTCTTCAACTGAAAGGTTTTAACCAATTCGGCGTCTGGTATCGAAAATGGGGTTCACCGACTTTCTAAGTAGGGCTCGAGCCCTACGTCTCTCAACTTTCTTCTTCGCGGCTACGATCCCCCCAAAATGCCAGCTGGAGAATACGCCAGCGCATTTCGCCACGGACAGTCGTAAAAGGTCTTAACATGACGAAAGAGAAGAAAATGAATGTTCACTTTTGAACAATCACCTAACAACTACACCCTAAAAAGGTGTATTTGTTTAATGGCGCTTCAATTGTAACAAATCAGTGTTTCGATTATTTTAAAGAGTCCGTCGAAACGTCAAATAAGGACTAGACTACCGTTATAATGTCAATGATGTTACCATAGATAAGTTAATAAGGATGAGACTTCCTATTTGTACAATGGGACGTCAGTGATAGCTCCAGTGACACGCCATCGAGAGGTGTTTGTGTACGCGACTAGAAATAGTGTCAAAAAACAGCAGTGATTGTTACACTTTCGTTCTATTAAAAAATGAGACTTGAGCCCCAGGTTTCAATACAAGGTACTCGCGCCAAAAATTAACTTTGCAGCCTTGCATAACAAATAACTATAATATTGTTTTGAATTTACAAACTTAGTGCACACGATGTTCTTAATTAAATTTACTTTATCCTGTAGCGGAGAAAAACGGCTTTTGCGTTCAGATATCGAAGAGCAAAAATACTCTTTCCGAGATGGGGGGAAGAAAACAATATTTTTTGTCACCTATACATTGTTAGGGGCCACAAAATTTGAGTTTTCGAAGATTGCATTTTATCTGTAGAGTAACTATTGTGTCTCTGTATTCTATAGCAGGTTGTTCCGTACCAGTAGGTATCATTTTATCACCCTTTCATTTGCTTTTATGAGCGTCGTAATGATAATATAATAGGGTCGTAGAAATAATACACGGGTTGGTCACGGGTGGTTCTCTTGGGGTTAGCCAGAGGTATCCCGCACGAAACAGTCACTAATGTTCGGTATTAATAATTATAGAACGTTTTTTAAGCCGGCTAATAATTTACAATCAAATAGCTCGCTAGCGATGAAGGAAAACATCATGAAGGAGGTTGAAATAGCTCAGCGCTTGAAATTGCCTTGAAAAAACATATGCTTGTTTGGAAGAAATAATTTTTAGTATCAAGGCCGCCAATTATTGTACTGTACTTTATTATTATTCAACTCTCAAATGTAATTCCGTGTCCATACAATAAATAATATTCTTCTACCTATTCTATTTGACGACTGCCTTGTTGGTCTAGCGGTATCACGCCTGATTACCACGCCGGAGGTCGTGGGTTCGATTCCCACAGGGGGCCGCCGTACATTTGTACAAATGGCCTCAGTCTGGGTGTATTTCCATGTTTGTAACGTCCTTGCCTGGTTACCATAGCACATGGTATCCTAGTTTGGGACCAGGACAAGTGATTTTGTTGTGTGGGAGTTGTAATTTAATTATTTTTATTTTATCTATCTATCTATTGAATGAATGAATAAATCTATAACCTTTAATTGCCAAGAACAAAAGATATAATACACTTATATACTTACGGTATACTTAGGCAGTTCCTATTTACTTTCTAACTGGTAATTAAGCTTAAATACTAGACCTTAACCTCTCTGTCTCTGAGAGCATTCCTGTGTCATGCAGGCTTGTATCAAATCGATGTTTAAAGTAAATTTTGCCAAAGCTTAGCGAATTACAGTGGGTGGCTACCGTGGAGATGAAGGAAAGTCCATGGAAATTGTACTGTAGATACATATTATTACATAAACTCACGCCTGTATCCCAGAGGGGTAGGCAGAGACCAGGGACTGCCACTTGCCACGTTCCTGACTGATCACTGTCAGGATCGTCTTACTATATTGGTGGCTTTTTAAATAAAAAGAAATACTTAAAATTGTAATTAAACTTTGGAATACGTCCGATGATAGCAACGCGACTGTCGAATGGTTTGCGCTTATAAACTATGCATATCCCAGGTTTTTTGAATTGAGGGCCCCGGTGGTATTGCGCCACTATCTCCACGAGTCATCATTGATGTCACGTACAGTCTGTTCATCCTTACTTGTCCAATTTAGTAAACAATATTCTAACCACAAAATTGACATTTGATGCCGAAACTAGATATTTTCTTGCAAGTTCGTGCACTTTGTTCATAAACATAGCAGCGTGTTAATCCAAAATGGTATCCCAGGTTACTTCATTTAGGGGAATATGGCAGTTTTCGACTAAAAAGTAATACCTTGCGGGTAGAATCTTGTTTACTAAATTGGACAAGTAAGGATGAATAGACTATAGGTATAAAACAAGCGCATAAATATTTTTATTTGATGTGACAATTGTTTTTTTTTAAAACTCTGCCTGCAAATACCTGCAAACTGAATTCTTCAGATTATAAATTTCAGTGAGTTCCAAAGAATACTGTTACTTATTCTTTCTTGATTACTCTTCTGCTGGAGAAACGAACCCTTCGTAATTCCTAGAAGTAATTTTAATCTTTCCCGTGGCTGTGTAATTTAGTTCCTTCTTTCTACAAAACAATCTACGCTTTCAGTTTCAATGAAATCTTCATAAATTGTGTGCGGAGGCGCTCCGAGTCGGATCGGATGAATCGAAATGAATTGTGTAACAAAACCGTAGTGTGGATGGATCACTCATTAAATACTACAGAAATACAGGTCCAGCAAAGGTGCTACTGGTCGTCACCACGAAGTATTCACACCTAAAATAATAGTAGGTAATGACAGTTCAACCATTTAACCACACTTTGAACTACCAACTACAAGTTATAGGTTAACGGTTGTAATAAGTTAATTGGAAATGACTCTTCTGATCCTCACGATTCAGGCTAGGTCTAGTGTGGGGAACATTGCAGTCTGTACTTCAGAATCGAGTACCTTTGTAATGAACAACGTCTACCAACATCTCTTACATCTGATTGTACATGTACGTATGTACTGATTGTTGTAAACGGCAAAACTTAGACATGTAAGCCTTCTAATATCTTTTGTTTTCTGGTGTGTACAGTAGAGTTCTAATCTAATTTGTTAATCTACTGTCAATTAGGCAAAGCACAGTAAAAATTAAATTGACAGCTGTTAACAATACATACAGAGATTGTTAGTATACGAAAAACAGGGGGAGCAAATGTGGGGAAGATCCAAGACACCCATGACATGTCCATATTATATATTAAAAAATATATAAATCTGTGATCAAACTCATATACTTAAAGCTGTTCCTTTTACCCAATTAGAGTATGCCAAACGCATACTCTAATTGGGTGTCTCAGGAATTGCGCATTTTAGAACTAACCGTGTATAAGAAACGGCCAATCAGGATTTATTCAGAAAGTGTACTCATATTAGATAGATAAAGAAGACTTTATAGTACACCAATAGTATTTTAACATAGATTTTCATGGATCTAAATTATAGATTAGAAAATGTTTTAAGCATACTCAGTGCAAAAAAAGCCTATTATAACATTAAGTATTATTTAGAAGACAAATATGTCTGGTATTTAAATAATATTAACGGGGACGATTGTATCTATTGTAGTTTAACTTTAAGTAGAAAACTCTGTTAATTAAGCAAACCTGACTTAAAAAGAATAGATGTGGAGTTTCTTTGTTAGCTTCTTCTCCGCATAACCTATTATTTGTGAAACTAACAGCTTTGACGTTAATTAAGTTTTGTGTTTATAGTGAATAAAATTTTTGACTTTGACATAATTATTGAAATTAAAACTAATTTCTTCAAATACCTCAACATACATGTTATCTTAATAACATGTAAAGTTTGAGAACGCACTTATAGTAAAAATTAACAATAATTGAACAAAAACAAAACAAACACACAGTTGTTAGAACCATGACCCAAGAAACATGGAAAACGTTCGTTCAAAAGGTTCCCGACTCTTATGTCGCCGATTCCCGTAGTTAGTACGACCGTCAGAAGCGTGTCTGACTGACTGAAATTAATGTAGTTGGCTTCTCAAAGTTGTCATTCTACAGCGAAGAGAGCTACTAAGATTTTACACTCCCCCCGATGGCTGCCAATCCTTCTAATATTATTATGGTAATGCAGCCAATTTCAATAAAAGCCTTCCTCGTCTAAAAAGACATTCTCCTTTTAGACGGCATAAATCTAAGAGACATGTGCCTCGTTACACACGACACGGGTTCCGATTTGTGGCTCATATCCTTTCACGCGAAATTTTCTTCATTTCAAATTTACAGACAAATCGGATAGCCATGTATGAATTTATTAGCCGCTTGGTTTCCCATTCCCTCTTCGGGGACAATATTGGAGTTGCGAGTTAGCTATTTGAATATCAATGAGGTGTACACAGTACACACGAGAGCACATCATTCTTCATATTTTTGTTGTAAAGTTGTTCGTTGTATTGGGTTGTAATATTTACATAATAAAGAGTATTCTTTATTGTATACTGGAAAAAATGTTTCAGAAACAGCATGACGTAAGATAAAATACAATTGGCAGCCTTATAGCTAATAGCAATTTCTTCCAGGGAACCTCATGTTGGAGAATTTGCCGAAGGAGAAATAGATACGCGAGTCGGTGCAAGTATGAATATTAATAGACATAATGTACGTAATAATAATTATAAAATTACATATATAATACTTGAAAACTATAGAAAAATACAAGTACTTACATAAATAGTGGCTTATAGCAAGCAAATGTGTGATCTGGACAACAAAAAGGTGATATACCTACATGTATATGACCAGAATGAAGGATATTCTTTTTATTTTTTGTTTTATTATTCCCTAGTCGCTCTGAACTTGGTAAGTTACTGCAAAACGTCGGAACGGAACGTCGCATTATTTTTTGATTATTTCACTTTGGAGTAATTTTTAGATGATAACATGAAACTTACATATTATGTCATTGTCCATCATAAATAAATATCCTTCCGAACTGACCCATTCAAGTTACCGCAGTATCCATTGACGTCCATTTCGGAACGGCTATAATATCATAGACGCGAATACGCACGAATAGTTACCTACGTGAGCCGTGAGGGATTTGTAGTGCGTTCCGATTTGCCCATGATCGCTCATCGTAGTCATCGATCGCAAATCGGAACGCACGGCTAGTAACGAAGTCAGTTCAGCGCCATCTACATAGTTCTTGGGAACTACTTTTTTTTCTTAATAGTCAAAAAGAAATCCTCCCATTGAAATAATAAATATAACTTACAGCAAAATTTCTTAATTAGAGAGAAGGAATTCTTTTGCTCTGGTTTTAAATATAGCGGGAGATGGGGAGCGTCGTATCGAAACCGGCAGGACATTTCACAGCCGGGCGGCCCATACAGTAACTGAGCTACTATCCTATGACTTGGTGTCTTCAGCGTCAGTCTGTGGTCGGACCGTCGTGCCCGGCTGTGGGAGTCACTGAGGAAGCTAAAGCGCTCTTTAAGATAAAGGGGAGTAGCTGGATTGAACAGCACTCAGTATAGCAGCGAAAGGATGTGGGCATTCCTGCGGAGGCGGATGGGGAGCCACTTGAGCTTAGCGCGATAACGCGTGGTCATATTTGCGTAAGCCAAATATAAACCTGCTAGCAAAGTTTTGGAGGCGTTCAAGTTTATTAAGTTGCTCTTCGGTCAAGTGTAGATAGCTGGCATCGTCATAGTCGAGGATGGGTAGCAACAGAGATTGCGCAAGCGCAATCTTGGTTGAAGTTGGTAGGAAATTCCGTAACTTTCTCAGAGAAGCCGCCGAAGCGAATATTTTCCGGCTCACTTCCGCCAGCTGCGGTGCCTGTTCATGTACCTGTCCATGATAGTCCCCAAGTTTTTCACCTTCTCACTCTATGGTATTAAGAACTTATCATAAAGAATATTATCAAGAACAAATCTAGATTGGTTCTCAGGAATATAATATGATCTACTTTATATTAATATTCTAGCAGTCAAAAAACCGGACAAGTGCTAGTCGGACTAAGCCCACCCAGGGGTTCCGTACAAATTTGTAGTCTCGCAGTTTTTTCAAGCTTTTCCCGAACTTCAGAGACTAGTTTTTTTTATAATTTAATTACAAATGTATAGTTTCAGATTTTTCCCTGTACTTGTACTATATGACGATATTACTTGTAAAATTTCATAGTTCTAGGGCAACAGAAAGAACCCTATAGATTTGGATACCCTTTTGACATAACATAACATAACATAAACTCACGCCTGTATCCCAGAGGGGTAGGCAGAGACCAGGGAGTGCCACTTGCTACGATCCTGACAGATCACTTTCGCTTCCTCAACATTCATTAGTCGTTGCATGCACGCACGCCGGTTTCGGGTACTTTTTATCTTGCCCTTTGTTAATACATCCTCTATTTGGTCGAAGTATGTCCGTCTGGGTCGTCCCTTACCGGCCCTTCCATCCACATTCGCTCGATATATTTGTTTTGTCAATTTTTCTTCCTTCATCCTCTCCACATGTCCAAACCAACGCAACATTCCTTTCTCAATTCTTGTCACTACATCCTCTTTCAGTCCACAACGTTCTCTAATCACACTATTGCGTATCCTATCATTCAAAGTAACGCCAGAAATACTTCTCAAGGACCTCATTTCTACTGCATTAATCCTACTTTCTTGCTTCTTTTGCCATACCCAAGTCTCGCTAGCATACATAAGTGTTGGGACTAGCACTCCATTATGGATAGCCAATCTAGCTCTTTTGGAGATGTTTTGGCCACTCACAAAGGATACCCTTTTGAGTGTCGAAATATACGTTTTTGCAGCGTAAACGGCCTTAATTTAACTTAGAAGTTTGATTTTTTTTACAGCTTTAAGGCTCTGTAGATCTCAGTATATGGTTTTAATTCCAACTTCATGCCTCCACGCGTTCCCGAGATAAAGGGTCTTGACAGACAGATGGACGGACGGACCGACGAACGGACAACAAAGTGATCCTATAAGGGTTCTGGTTTTCCTTTTTGTGGTACGGAATCCTAAAAATGTAAAAAGGAAATAGTGAATGAGTTCCAGATTAATCCCAAGTAATTAACTATATTGCCTTTTCCCATTCCGAGGATTAAGGGCTCCGAGTGAGTAGGTACTTATTTATTTGCAATGAAGTCCATTTATTTTGTGTACGTCACATTTCTGTATTAAGGCGGGCCCAATTATTATATACCTAAAGGAAAACATTCTAAAATCATACATGGGACAACAGAAACCAAGTTTACAAAGATTTTCAGTGCGAATCCAGAGTGTGCATGTAAATCCACTTATTTTAATTAAAAATATTTCAATTACATACAAAATTTCTACGAACACAACACTGAGCACCAAGCATGGAAAGTTGCAGAGTGATTGGAGCGACTATGCGGTCTTCAATCGCTGTTACTGTACAGACACCATTTGTTACAGTTGAGAACCTACTTTAAAGAGACTTTCATCATCATCAGCCATTTGACGCCCACTGCAGAATATGGTCCTCCTTCGTGGTTTTCATAACCATGAGGGGTTTTGCCATAATCGCCACGCTTGGCAGGCGGGTTGGCGATCGCAGTATGCGGTTGGAATCTCAGGAAGACGCTGCTGCCCGTCTCCTGGTAATTGATTTCCTTAGTCGCCTTCTACGGCATCCACGGAAGGAAATGGAGTGACGTTATTCTTAATCCGGCGCCACACGGAATGAAAGAAACTTTATTAAAGCGGAATATCAAAGACTCGATCTTCACTTCGTTAAATATTCGCATTTACATATTATTCAAGAATATTTTTAGTAAAAGTCTATAAAGCAGCAGCACCCTCAGTTCTCTTTGTAGAATTCCTACATATAATAATAACTAACTTATCTAGTACTGCACTCTTTACGTCATAATTGTTTGAATTGGGCTGCCATCCATAAGCAGCTTACAAAGTATAATTTAAGAAGTGAATTCTTCTTAAGGCGCTTTTCGCATTTCTTCGACTCGATCGTTGAAACTAAAGTTTTCACTAACGTTTATGTAATTTAAACTTTTCTAGACGCGTTTTTTCTGACTAGTGAATTTAGCCTGATTATGCGCACCAAATCCTTTCGGAATCCTGACGTTGGCGAGAGCAATTTGTGTGGAATTTGACAGTTAGACGATTGGAATCGTTCAGGATTTGGTGCGCGTAGTATAGGGGCAGGTCGGTCAGTGATGCTGAATAGTGTAAACTTGGCTCCACTTGTTATGTAAATTTAAAAATCAGTTCAGACGCATATAGGCTACATAAAAAAAGTACTATAGGGAGAAATAATTAAATTTAGGTAGATAAACCATTTATATACATTCTCACACATACATAAAACGTGTACAAACTAAAAATAAAAGAAAAAAAACGAAACAGACACAGCAACAAGACACAGATAAGGCGCATAATACTTTTTGTGTTTTAAACAGTGACATGGAGTATACCAGTTAACATTTTGAAAATCCCTCCCTTGGAAAATTATGTTGCACATTTATATCATCTTAAGGATTCATCAAAGTTTATCGTACGATATCTTTACCCTGACATTTCAATCACAATATAATGATATTTGAACCCCAAAATAGTAAATATCACTAAATCATTCAATTTCTATAAAAGGAATGAATCCGAAATCGGTAAATTACGGGACATTGAAACATTTACTATTGACGTATCACATGATTCATTAAGGTTTTCATTCTTTCCTTTTGCGGAAAACCATTAAAGCGTTCAGACTTCATTGTTAACTTTTGGTGGGAGGGACAGTACCTTAAAATAAAAAATAAAAACCAACTTCGAAACACTACAGCACTAAAAAGTTAGAAATAATTAGAAGTAGAAGTATTTATACATGTAGGTATTGTAGAAGTATAATTTGGAGCCGGTGCCCAAAATATATGTGGTAGTCTTGAAACTGGGCACCGACTACAAATTATACTTCTACAATACCTACATGTATAAATACTTTTACTTCTAATTATTTAAATTATTTCTAACTTTTTAGTGCTGTAGTGTTTCGAAGTCGGTTTTTATTTTTTATTTAAAAATTTTTATTTTTAAATTTTTAGTGGGGGAGCGGGAGAAAAATAAATAAGTCCCTTATAACCATAATTTACCCTACTTAATTCGTTGCTTTAAAATTTGATGTTCTAAATTTCCATCTCCGAAAGTCTTCACCAGCATCACCAAATTAACTTGGGACTACTTTTACGCTATTTTATTAAACATACGGATATGACTAGATAAAGGATAGGCCCCAATAGGGCTTATTTACTGCTGTCCATTGAAGAGTTCCGTTCTCCATCTCTGAAAGTCTCCATCAGATCTTAACCAAATTAAAATAGAACCAATGGGACGTTATACCTGTTTGAACAAAAAAAGAATTGTCGAAATCGGTTAAGGATTGACGGAGCTATAGAGGAACATAGCCAAATAAAAAAATATACGCGTCGAATTTATAACCTCCTCCTTTTTTGAAGTCGGTTAAAAAAGCCGGCGAAATAGACTGTTAGGTGCAAATGTAATGAGATTCGACTCCAGCGTATTTGAAATTGGACATTTGATTATGTCTTTGTCTCACAACATGCTCTGTTTCTATAAATGAAAAATATTTCACAGCAACAAAGACCAACGTTGGTACAAAACAGTTAAAATTCAACAAAGTTTTTTTAAGGTTATACCTAGAAAGGAATTCGCTGTCAAACGATTTTATACAGGGCGCTGCCGAAAGGTCCGGTGAAACTATGGAATTTCGACGATTTTTGTTTTGAAATTTTACTTAACAATACAAAGCACTTTTATTATGAGATTATTTTTTGCTAGAAACGAGTTACTTTAACAGTGGTCCTATAAAATTTGGTCTAGATCTGCTGTTGAGATTCAACGAACTCTTCTTTTGGGTACAATTTTTTCATGAAGTCGGTTTATTTTAATAAAAAAGTTTTATCATTTAGCTGGAGTGAAAATACGCAACCTTTGGCACAATTTTCCCTAATAAAGTCCCGAGCGCTGCAGGTCAAAGGGGCACCCTATAAAATGAACGTTCATGGGAGGACCGCGCGCGGCATAGGTAGGTAGGTATTTTACTCAGCGCGTGCTGCTGCATAAAAAGCTTTTACTGCATCGCGCGCGGTTTCAATATTTGCATTCCATTTCTGGTTACAATTTGCTGGCTCCAGACCGTCAGGGCCCGTTTCAAAGAACATGGTCTACATTCATGGTTTATTATGACAATTCGATGTACATTGCAAGGCTTATAGCCCACGTAAGAACACTAATCGAATCGAATACCTAGTCATAAGAAACTATACATTGTAGTTTTATGAAACTCGAACCTGGTATTTGAGATTATACATGGAGTGCATTGAACGACACGAGTATTCAAATATAAGTACATGTTGGAAACTGGATATGCAGCGTGGGTTGCCTACCAGCTGCTCAAAAATTTAATGATCTGAAGCCAAAAGCTAGGCTTGTGTGATAATGTAGAAATTAGTGAATTGTGTGAGACCAGCTGTATATGAAAAAAAAGGATGGGCTTAACCATAGCTCAATCATAAGAATGGTGACCAGAAATTTATCTATCTAGCTCATGAATAAAGTCCACTGCTGGGCATAGTCCTGTGCGTGAAAGGAAAGCCCTTACGCCAACTTCCTGAATCACCTGTTAAGCTCTTCCATTGCCTTCCGCGACTTTCAATCAATCAACCCACTTACTTTATACTTTATTGCACACGAAAAATTACATGAATAAAACAAAACATCTACAGAATTAAAAAGTGTACATGGCGAGCTTATTTCAGCAGAAATCTCTTCCAGCCAACCCTTGATGTGGTAATACGAACATTATAAACAAGGGAGGAAAGTGTACAATAATTATTACGTACTATATGTTAACCCAATACTGGATATAGGCCCTCAAGGCACGTCACTTCTTTCTGTTCGCGGCAATACTCGTCAAGCCGCTGTCAGCAATTTGCCTCCGATCGTCGGTCCAGCGAGCTGGTGGGCCACCTACGATGCGTTTAGCAGGTCATGTTCTCCACTCAAGAAAGTTTGCTCCCTATCCACCAACGTTTCCTTGACATTTGCGGCTGCAGCAATTAAAAGTTTAAGTTGAATGGTAATTAATGGTACATAACTTCACGGTCTAAAGGGTACCCCTCTACAATTTCAGCGAGTACGTATCCGTCGGTACAAAGGCAATTCTTGGCAGGTTCCTTAACGGGCGCGCAGTTTTTTATCGTGCCTACATTGGGATTGTTTTAGTTTGAAATGTTCTCCAAATAGCTATTTCAGCGGCTGATTTTCTGTCGATTGGAGTTCTTTATTTGGTTTTGTACGGATAAGGCAATTTGAGGTCATGTTGTTGAAATAGTGATTTGAGCAATGATTTTGACATTATATCCATCAAACATTCCGGGATTTCAAGAAATTTGTATATGGCAGTATAGTCGATTGATTATTTAGTATATCATCTGTGTAACATCACCTTATTTACGATGTTGCCTTTATTTACATAGAAATGTTTTGCCTACACGTAATTATACCTTTTTACAACACTATTGTACAACGTTCTGTACGTGTGCTGTTGGTGTGCCTAATTAATAAAATAAAAAATAAAATGAGGTTTAGTTTTATAAAAAACTGAAATAAAAAATAACCAACAACCCGACAGCTGAGCATTAACTACTAAGCAGACGGGACCAATCTAGAATCCTCGCAATGAGTTACATAAATGAATATGGGTCCCGCCTGCTTAGTAGTTATTGCTCAGCAGTCGGGTTGTTGGTTATTTTTTATTTCAGTTTTTTTTTGGTTTTTCAGAGATTCATCAAAAACATTCATTGTCAAATTCTGACATTTTAGAGAAACAAAACGCGTGACTTGTGCCTTCATGAGCTCTCCCATACTAAAGTTACAACATCATACATTATACATTATTTTATGTCAGGTGCTCTAGTGCACGGCAAAGAATATTCTTATCTTATCTGACATCATTATGTTGTTCAACTTTATTAACAATTTTTAGAAGAAATTGCTATAAGCAACAAGGCTGCCTTTATTGTACCTCTTCTTTTGTAACGAAGAATATTCTTATCTTATCTTATTTCGTGAATAATATTCTAGGGCCCGACCGTCCAACCTTGAGCGTAGGCTACAAAGAGGCATCGTCTGCTCTTCTCCGCAGCTACAGGTGGGGTCTATACCGATCTTCCACCAACACATCAGGTCGGCGCATATATTCTGCGAAGTTCGTTACCTATTGATTTGAGTCCAATATCTTCGGAGTAGATTAGCACTCTTGAATTCGGATTAGTCACTATATCTTTATTGGGTGCTTCGGAGTTGCTGTAAGTACCAATCCGACCACCTTTTCGACAGTCTCTTCTTGCTGTAGGGCTTTGAAAGCATTAATTGTAAATGGTCTACTTAATTTAAAGATTTTTGTGGATTCGAAAACCATGCCCCACGACCATGCATTACTGACCATTGTCTGCTGTGGTCCACAAAAAGAGGCATTCGGAAAGTTCGCGAAGCGGACGAGGAAGTAACGAAGTGGATTATTGGCCTCTCTTTCATATTGTGACTTGTTGTATATCAAACGCAATAGTACATTACTGCAGCGGCCAGCAAAAGAGGCACACACACGTAAGTCCATCAATGCCTAGGTGTGGCCAAGGCCTGTATAATATTTTTTTCAAATAATGCGCGGAAATTGAAACTATGTAGTACCTAGACAGAACTTTTTACTTTTCAAAATCAAAACAACAATATTTTTTCCCGTGTTAAAGTTTTCATTTGCTTTTTTTTGCAATAAACAGCTTTCTATTTGCAAGTCGGTTCGAAATTTAAATAAAACCTCGTTACCTCCTTGGTCACTATGCTTTGGAGTAAAAGATCGTTCCATTTTTAAATTACTCGACAGATATGCGTTTACTTTTTAATTTATTTGGCCACTATAACATGACGGATATGGATTTTCATACAACTTTTGCCGGCCGTTGCTCGCATCTATTTGGCCAGTACAACAATTTCGATTTATCTCAAAGAAGGTTGTCAAAATAATGCTCAAATTTCCAAGCATGTTTGAGAAAAATAAATAAAGAAGGAAACCATTTATTCAAATAACACAGTAGCCTTTGAATTTGTCTGCCAACGGTCAACACCTGACGATAAACCGGTCTCACGCGATTCCTTTTTCGGCCACGGAATATTTTTCAACGAAAACATCTGGCAACGATGTCAGTAATCCACTAACAGTTAGTTACAGTTTATGCTATTTAAATTATGCCTTGCCTCTAAAATTATTTGGTTGGCACCCTTGTTCTACAGGATCCCCATTTAACCAAAACTAGCCAAATAGTAACAAAAAACGAGTTTATTATTTTAAAAACCTATTTGTCCTCAACACGGGTTAGTTCAACAAAAATAATATAATCGAGTGATATTTCCGTGTGGCGCCGGATTAAGAATAGCGTCACTCCATTTCCTTCCGTGGATGTCGTAGAAGGCGACTAAGGAAATAAATTACGAGGAGACGGGCAGTAGCGTCTTCCTGAGATTCCAACTGCATACTGCGATTGCCAACCCGCCTGCCAAGCGTGGCGATTATGGCAAAACCCTCATGGTTATGAAAACCACGAGGGAGGCCTGTGCCCTGCAGTGGGCGTCAAGTGGCCGATGATGATGATGATGAGAGTAAAATATTATCATTTGGTTCGGAGGTCCACAGGGATCTAATGCACCAAATAGAGCTTACGCGAACGAAATAGCGTTAAGTTTAGAGCCTCCGCCATCATTTATCAAATATGGAAGAGAGCAGGCGCCGTGTGGCGCGCGACCGCATTAGCCACGCCCAACCGAAGTTTTTAATGAGCTCCCACGGGATCCTTTCTCTATTACATCGTTCAAAAGGGAGATACAGAAGCTTCGCGGTACGGCCAGATATTCTATGATACTATGACTCGCACTGCCGGAGAGCAAAGGCCTTCGCTCCGGAGGCAAAAGTGGTTCTGCCCTCCAAGTACGCAACTGTCTACAGGGTTATTCATGTGTGTGTTTCCGAATTGTCAAAATATGTATGTATATGACAGTCTGGAGTAGGTTAAATCGGACGAGTCCACACGGTAGTTGCAGTCACACACAGATGATTACTCGACGCGCTGTGTACCTGCTCCTTCATCATAACACTTATATTTGCATAAAAATGATATAAATAGGAGACTGTAGTTTGAAGTTGTACGGAGGGAGAAGAGATAATTAATTTCTATCGAGAAAGTCGTATAAAAATGCGTTTTTGTTCTTTACAGGTGCTCCGGTCCTACAGAGAATGCACAAGAGTTTATACAGAGAAGAAAACTGCAATACATGGGTCACACAATGAGAAGCAATAAATACTATCTCCTCCAATTGATCCTCCAGGGAAAATACAAGGCCGTAGAAGACCTGGCGAAGAATTCACCAGCTATAAATTTGGATGAATGGTTTCAGAGCCGCCACATTACGGGTCCGAGCTCACGCAAGAGATCTTTAAGGGTCGCCGTCGACAGATACGTCGTGGAGGACATCATCATCATCCTCATCATCATCATCATCATCAATATAGATATGCTGATACTTTAGATTTTTCAACTCAGTTTTAAACTATAATAAGTGAGTAGTATTTAAAACTGTACGAAAATCCTTTTAATGTATTTTGTTTTCTGGTGTGTACAATAAAGTGTTCTAATCTAATCTAAAATTATCCTTCGCCCGGTACCTGAGTCTTAATACCTATACTTGAGATGTTTTCACTCTATCGGTACACAATGGACCTTCTACAGATTCATGGTATATTTAAAATTGTAGTGATCATCCTGCTCTTAGTTGGAACCACATAATTAATACTCGTGCCTCGTTTCGCTGAAAATATGAATTGAATGAATAAAGAGGTAGTTTTAATTTTTTGGAGTACTATACAGGGCGTCCTACGACTATCCGTCAGGAAGTGCATCTTAAATATTGTAATAGCCAATTTTGCTTCACTGAGACATTTGTTTCGTTTCGCAATTTTTCTATTATCACGATACTAAAGAGGAATAAATTCTGTGTTATTTATTCTTTCGATCGGAAATATAAAAGCACAGCATGTTTTCTTTTACATTTGGTTGGTTCGATTCCCAGTTGAGGCTAGCAGTGAAAAGGGACTGAAAACTAAACTTTGTGTACCTTCGTGTTTACTTTGCGTTTCTGTGATAATTGAAATAAATGTCTTCTTTCTATTTTTCTAAACTATAAATATTTTAAAAAGAAAATAATATATTTAAAACGCAAAATATTCTATCTACAATTTTAAGGTACCTACTTTCCCTTAAAGACTCAGGTTCAGTATTTGCCACAGGTTTATTGCCCGCAACACTGTTTTTCAGCAATGGCCGGGTCCAGTGGTTTAGCGCCTGATAGAACATTTTATCGAGACAGGTAAAGGGTATAATAACAGTTGTAGCAATAAAATACAATCCAATATGACTCAATGTAATTCAGTGCAATGTAATGAAATAACAAAGAGAATATGACCATCTGTGTTCGAGAAGTAAGTATAGTATATTTCATTACGAGTGCGGAAAGCCTGTCATTGCAAAGAGTTCCGACAAATGTCTACCCGAGTCGAGGCGCAGCCGAATTTAATAAAGAAAATTTTTGGAAAATGGCACCAACCGTAAAAGAAGATTTTTTTTTTCTTCACCCATTCTGGGTAGGCAAAGGGAACTATATGCCCGTACAGCAAAGTCTTCAGTAGAATTTTTTTATTGATATGAAATGAAAATTGAAATGAAACCTAACCGAACTCATTGAATCAAATCATTAAATCTGATATTGAAACAAATTAGTTGCTTCTTTTTAGAAATATTTGCATGAATAATAAAAACTTCTATGATTTTTTTTAGTAAAAACTTCGTGGTTGGTTTTTTTTTTAATAGACATTATTTTGACAGTTGGGAAAGAGAACGCACGAGTTCAAAAAAGGCAAAGAGTATGTAGGTAATAGTAATAGCCCACATCCCGAACGCTATAGGTAATATGTCCCAGCAATACGCCACTTTTTGAGCAACTCTATTGAAAACATTTGTTTAACAAAAACTTCGCGTTCCAGAATAACGCCGCAGCTTTTGTTAGTTTAATTTTATGTCCCGACCCTTTTTCGTATGTATAGCCAGCGAATATGTTTTTCTTTTTGCATAAAATATAAAACATGCATTCAGTTTTTAAATTACCTGTCTGGTCCGGGGGTTGCTAACAAGGTTGTTTATGTGTCTGAGGCTTAATAAATGGGTGTTGTGTGCGCCCGCTGAGGTGGCAACTTCATTTAGGAACTGTGCATCTTTAGCTACTTATGGTCGCTTCTTATACACGATCAGGCAGGCGAATGATTGATTTACTCCTAATTTTAAATATTTTTTATTGACAAAAAAATCCTTACTAATATTATAAACGCGAAAGTTTGTATGTATGGATGGATGTTTGTTACTCTTCCATGCATAAACGGCTGAATGGATTCGGATGAAATTTTGAACAGAGATTGATTATAGTCTGGATTAGTATATAGGCTATTTTTTAGTTTGTATGTATGGATGGATGTTTGTTACTCTTCCATGCAAAAGCGGCTGAATGGATCCGGATGAAATTTTGAACAGAGATCGATTATAGTCTGGATTAGCATATAGGCTATTTTTTATCCCGGAAAAATACACATCAAAATTACCACCCAAACGAAGTTGCGGGCAACAGCTAGTATTAAATACTTAACATTTATTTACTGTCTTGTATTCCTGGGGTAAATATACTTTAGGTAGGATTTATAACATAGGTTACTTGCATCCGTTAAAACTTACGACAGTGAATTTATTATAAAGAAATAATTAGCTTTTTACTTACCTATGTGGAGATGTACCATACTATTTAAACACACACTTTGATAATAGAGTTTGTTAGCCAGGAATTCAGTAGTAGGATGAACGAAAACAGAGACACAGTAAAATGCTGAAATTTCAACACTGTCATTCCTGAAGTTCCTAACACTCCTGATTCTTTAACATTAGCTTCTTTAAAAGGATACAGCCATTCCGAACCCAAATTAGGATACATTGTGCTATGTTAACCACGACGAGCCTCGGTAGCTCCTATCTGGAATGTGAAACATTAAAAATATCCGCATAGGATACCCTGTGCCAGGGAAACCAGATAAGGACATCATAAACATGGAAAGATACCCAGACAGCCGTCTGCCGTTCCCAGTGGGAATCAAACTCACGACTAGTCCAACGAGGCAACAAAAATAAACCAAAACTCGTGCCATCCCGCTCTCATCCACTACGTAAGAGCAGGTAGCCTAAAAAAAGATACGGCCGTTTATGCCTCGAAAAAACATATATTTCGTCCATGAAAGGAATCAACATTTTTTTCCGTTGACCTAGAACTATAAAATTTGAAAAGTTATATGGTCTTATGCAAGTAAGCTTAAATAGTATCATTGACACACTTACACTTCTTTATTTTCTATTACTGTAAGTAAGCATGTTCGTTTCCTTCATTTCCTTCCGTGGATGTCGTGGAAGGCGACTAAGGAAATCAATTACCAGGAGAAGGGCAGCAGTGTCTTCCTGAGATTCCAACCGCATCCTGCGATCGCCAAATCGCCTGCCAAGCGTGGCGATTATGGCAAAACCCTTCATGGTTAGGAAAACCATGAGAGAGGCCTATGTCCTGCGGTGGGCGTACATAAATATCGTAGTGCGTAGTACGTAATAATCTGTGGTTACGATTTTTGATAGATAGATAGATAGATAGATAAAACATTTATTTGCATCTGCGTACACACACATATACAAAAATTTTCCCCTTACCGCAGACTATTTAAACTGCTTCTGAAGGAATCATGTTTTTTAAATAACACCGTAAGTTTATAAATTGAGCCTGTTGGCGTTTCAAAATTAATATGAATAAAATAAATAATAATAATAATAATAACTTCCATACAAAACAATCACTTGACCTAGTCCCAACTTGGATACCCTGTGCTATGGTAACCAACCAAGGACGTCACAAACATGAAAATATACCCAGACTGAGGCGATTTGTACAACAGCAGCCCCCAGTAGGAATCGAGCCCACGACCTCTTTTTTGGTAGCTAAGCGCCTTAACGGCGCGATGAAACCGATAAACACCATTTCGCTTGTATTATATTGCAGAGGAGTGTGCTGTACGTGGCAGATAAGAAATGACAATTTAATTACTGCAATTGCAAGCCTAACATATACAGAGCCCACCACGCCGGCCGCCATTACCATCATAATTATGACATTTTAATTCCGGCGGTTCGCCGTTAAAGTACCGATGGTGAAACTCCGAGGTGCGAACAGTTATGTATTAAAGTAATTAGAAAACTTCGTCCGCGCCCGCATTTTCCACCCAGTAAAGATACCCCTGCCTACTAAACAACTTTACAAAATCACCCGACAAATGTTAATACACCCCCTTAATACACTGAACTTCCTCCACGAATATGACCTTTTGGAGCAGCCGGGTTATAACGACTTGGCGACGAGACGGTTCAATTGCAAAAACGCGTAAGCTACCGAGTGATTCAATTTGACTTTTAGCCCCTTCGCGTTAAGGTGGCGTTTTCACCGTGGGACAGGAGGGGAAGAAAAGTAAAGCCATTCATTAGATTGTAGTCACAATCACGGTCGGGTGACGTGGCTCGTGTTTGAAAACACGCTTACGCCTGTCAGCGTGTTTCGCGAGATTCAGCGGATCCTCCGCAATTTATTGCGGCGGCCTTCGTCCTCATTGGGGTGAGAATATGCTCATGGTTGGGCAGTCGAGCTGTGTCAAGCCTACGTACTTCACGGTACGCTTGAAGGAGCGATTAATTGTCCTTCAAGTGGAATACTTCACTTGCTGAGTGGACGTATTTGTTTGCTAAACTTACTTTACTTGATTAATTCAAAATAGTTTATAATGTACAATGCAGCCTATATAGGTCCCAGTGTAAGGCACAGGCCTCTAAGAGAGGAGTATGGACATAACTAACCACGCGTCAACAACTCAGGCGCACAGGTATCCTTACGATGTTTTCCGTCGACGTTAGCGAGTGGTATTGCTACTACAAATTTACAAATGTATGTAACTTAGAAAACAAAGTCATTGGTATGTAACTTAGAAAACAAAGACACACCGGGTTTCGAGCCTATGACCCCTTAAATGTGGGGCAAGCGTTCTACTGATCGCGCTGCCACCGCTTAAAATACATTTTTTTTGGTAACCGTCTCACTGCAGAGCACAGGCCTTCTCTCAGAGAGAGTGAAAGTATGGGGCTTAACTACCACGCGTGCCAGTTGCCGGTTTAGATAAGTACACACATCATCATCATCATCAGCAGCCATTTGACGCCCACTGCAGGACATAGGCCTCCCTCATGGTTTTTAACCATGAAGGGTTTTGCCATAATCGCCTAATCTAATTTGCTTAATACTCTGCATAATATACCATATTTTATGATGGTTTTCTATGATGTCCAGCCTGCTAGGTTATTATTTTATCGCAGTATTTTAAAGCTACATACATGCTGTCCCCAGTTGGGGCGTTGATTCAGGGGGCGGCGAGCTCTGAATGCAGTCTGGACGGCTAATATGACGCGGATGATGTTCGCAAATAGTCGAGTTTTATGAGGAGAGAATTGAGCTCGGATTCTTTCATGCGTTTTTTTCTACATGAAAGGCTTTGCTAAGTTTTTATTGAAAACGCTGAAGAGGAGATTTTTTAGAGTGGTGTTCCGACTCCACATATTAAAATAGCTCTGAAAAATTTAAAAAATTTTAACACATGCATTCAGTATTCATTTGGTACTGGGTTTCATAACATAACATAAACTTATGCCTGTATCCCTGAGGGGTAGCTAGAGACCAGAGTCTGCCACTTCACAATCCTCACAGATCTCTTTCTCTTTATCTACATCCATTGTTCGTTGCATGCTCGCACTTTACTTACTGCATCGGGTAGTTTTTTTATCACGCCCTTTGCTAATATATCCTGCGTAGTATACTACGTAGCTGATTAAACAAAGTCATTGATAAAGCGGAATCGAACCTAGGGCCTCTTAGATGTGAGGCAAGCGTTCTAATTACGCACTGTACAGGTAACGCAGGTACCTAATTACCAGGAAGAAATCAGGAACACAATGAGAATGTTCGTGCGGTAGGTCTCAGATGATGGACCATCTTTCATTGTGCCGTGCGTTCCCTGCACTCAGGGAGACCTAACGATGGCAAGTGCCGCAGCTATATAATAGACTTTATCTACACTAATGTTGTAACATTCTACTTATGTTTTCAATACTTGACTTATAATTACTACTGTTATAGCGCAGACAACAAAACACTCAATTTAAGCAATTTCACATGATGGTATAATATTCACATCGATATCGTAAAATCTCATTATAACATCAATAAAACGCGACCAACTTGATTGCAGGGCCAATCAGGTTGGTCGCGTTTTATTGAAGCGCAGCTGCGCTCTCATTGGTTAAATTTTAATGGCGGCAAAATCACTGTGATTATACACGTACGCGTGAATTTAATTTTTAATTGCATTAGTGAAGATAAAGTAGTGTATGCAACTGCATATAACACGGGTATTAAAACACTCGTTACTATTATGAAACTCGCTGCGCTCGTTTCATAAACTCACACTCGTGTTTTAATACCCTTCATTATATGACAGTTGCATAAACTACTATTAATAAAATTTGTTTGCCATCGACACGCTAAGAAGAAGATGAATGAGAATCCTAATTTTATACAAATTATTCGTAGGGCAAGCTTCGTGGGGCGATGACGGGACGAGGATGCGACTCGTTGATGCGCGAGTTCGAGTCGTTGTGGGCTATGTCCCATTATGATGATGATGATGATGGTGATGATGATAATGGGACGTAGCCCTAGTTATTCTTAAATATTGCTTACCAAATTTTATATACAGGATTTTTCATAGCACAGGTATGGGAAGCACGCATCGAAAATGTCTGTAATCTTAATCTAATGTTTTAGAATATCATAAGAAGATGCAAAATTGGATTTTTGACTAAAGATCATTATTGAATGCCTCGTTGGCCTAGCGGTATCACGTCTGATTACTATGCCGGAGTAATTAGGGGATGTATACCAATAAGGGATGTATTAGCAAAGGGCAAGATAAAAAGTACCCGAAACCGGCGTGCGTGCATGCAACGACTAATGAATGTTGAGGAAGCGAAAGTGATCTGTCAGGATCGTAACAAGTGGCAGCCCCTGGTCTCTGCTAACCCTCTGGGATACAGGCGTGAGTTTATGTTATGTTATGTTTATGAATCGAAAATTGTATAATCGAGATTATTATTAATAAACTGTGATAGCTAATGTTTTTATTATTTTATGTTATTGTAAATTAATTATATTTTGTCTCTTATTATATAATTATTTTATAAAGTGGATCTGTGTTATCTGAATAAACAAATTAAATTATAATTATTATAGCTTAGACTAAAAAAAGTCGACTATTTTCATCTGCTGCTGGAGTGCTAAATGTAGGATGAGATCTGCGTATTGTCTCGTTTTAGTAATAGTTAAATCGGAACCAGAAGCCCTGTACTTACAAAAATCGCTTAAACTCAGTTGTATCTTAACTAAAAAGTACGTCCGTCTAAAAAATCGCGAAAATAGAACCCAAGTTTCCAACTCGTTCTAAATTCTGTACAAGCAGAGGCATTCGTTCTCGCCCAAACATTCTAATCATTCTAATGATTGTAAAAGAAATATGATTTTTGCTTTTCATGATTTCGGTTTTAGAAACAAAATTACGGATATTTTGATGTACTTGTTTTTTTTTCATACAGAAGTTCGTTATTTGCTATACCAATTTTCTTTTAACAAAAAGCTAGTTAAGTATAAGTCTAAAATGTCCGTAATTTTTTTCACTAGCTAATAAAATTACGGACATTGACTGCCTCGGTGGACTAGCCGTTAAGGCCCTTAACAAGACATAGGTCGTGGGTTCGATTCCCACAGGGGGCCGCCGTACATTTGTACAAATGTCCTCAGTCTGGGTGTATTTCCATGTTTGTGATGTCCTTCCTTCGTTACCATAGTATAGGGTATCCTAGTTTAGGACCAGGACAAGTGATTGTGTTGTGTGGAAGTTATTTACATTGAATTTTTAAACTCTTTAATAATAAATAAATGTATATATACGCGTATATAAGCAGCCTATATATGTCCCACTCTAGGGCACAGGCCTTCTCTCAGGGAGAGGGTATGGGCTTAATCACCACGCGAGCCCACCGCGGATTGGCGATTTCAAGCGCTGAGGTATGTGAATAGCTCAGACACTCAGGTTTCCTCACGATGTTTTCCTTCACAGTTAGCGAGTAGTATTGCTACTATAACTTCACAAATGTACATAACTTAGAAAACCAAGTCATAGGTACATGCCCGCACTGGGGATCGAACCTGGGTCTCCCACTTCCGAGTCCGAGGTTCTACCCACTAGGCTACCACCGCTCTAAATGTTTACTTTCGGTCTTATTTTTTGCAAGATGTCTTAAAACACTTCTCAGATGCAGTTTAAATAGTCTGTGGTAAAGGGAAACACGAAACCACAGATTCAATAAACCACCTCGTTAGTTAGTTCTTTTGACCGTTAGTTCCTTTGTAAAGAAATATGGCATAAGAAGTATATAATTTTGCGGCCAAGTGTATTCATATAAAACTAATTGAATTGAAAATCCTTTATTGCACAATAAAAAGCTAATTGTACATAGGCGAGCTTAATACTAATAAGTATTTTCTTCCAGCTAACCTTTGGTGATGGGGATAATGGTACGTGGTCATACAAAATTACCCATTGTTCTTTGCGCGATTCTTGTAGACGCGATGATTTGGCGCGAGACGATTCGCGGCGAATTCACCCCTTCTGGATAAGGCCTTAAATTCTTAATTGAAGCGCAGTTCGGATGTTGAGAGAGCAAATCGACAGCCCATCTTCACTTTGGCTCGCACGACAACAATACGCTAAAAAAAAAACAGGCCCGCCTGAACTCTCCGAATACCGTTCGCACTCCAATCCTTTTACCCGAGCGGTAATGTGATTTAACTAAATCAGCCAATTTCAATAAGTGCCAGACGCCCGGAGGAACAAACGTACATTTATTCTGTCGGCGATAAATCCCCGGGACGAGCGAGACGCGGCCCGATTGATATCGTAAATATTCCCCGCCCACGACGTGCGAGATGTTTTGGGTGTTAGCTAACGGCTTAGAAGAGCTGGGGCAAAGGCCTGACGAACCTGGGTCCTTTCAGATGCTACTCGTGGAAAATTGAGGACCGGAGAACTGGTGTTGATCTCAATGGAGAGGCCGTTTTTGAAGATAAATAATCGTGATAAGATTTTTTCTCTACGTATTACTTTAATAAAAACCGGCCAAGTGCGAGTTGGACTCGCGCACGAAGGGTGCCGCAACATTATCTATACAACATTTGAATATTTCGAGCGTTTACCTGTTGCTGCTATTAATATTGACCAAACACCGCAAAAAAATCATGTTTGTTGTATGGGAGCCCCCCCCTTAAATACCTATTTATTTTATTCTGTTTTTAGTATTTCTTGTTGTAGCGGCAACAGAAACACAACATCTGTGAAAATTTCAACATTCTACCTATCACTGTTCATGAGATACAGCCTGGTGACAGACGGACGGACGGACGGATGGACAGCGGAGTCCCTTAACCTTTGGGTACGGAACCCTAAACAACAGTGTCGATAGTAAAAGTCCATCCATATTACAACGGGCTCTCGAATTCTTTCTCGAATTTGTATTGTATTCTCTAACTGCGTGAGTTTTTTAGGATTATTTTGGTTTGTATCGGCACCTGGCCACTGTATCGCGGATACACCTTAAAATGATGCAAGAAAACCAAGGTTGAGGACATAACGACCTGTCTAGGGAAGGTGTAGCCGGTAGATAACCGACGTACTCCCTTCAACGACGGCCCGATCCAGTGGTATTAACATAAACGCTTCCGACATCGAAAGGGACTTGGTTAAGGTGAAGGTAACAAGGGGCTCTCTTAGGAGATAAGACACTTTGAAGGTGAATTAAAAAGGTGAAAGCCAACAGGGTCAAGGCAAAGGAGAGAGGGGAGAGAAGACAGCTACAGGCAATTGTGTCGTCAATGCATACAAGAGTTACTATTGGAGAAACAAAGAAATCACGAAAAAAATATCAGTTTATTATTCAACGTAATAATATTTGTAAGTCATCTTTCACAGATGCAAATGCCTTCGATGGTCGAGTCAAAGTAGATATTCTGCTGCTAATAAATGTGACTCAAAGTCAATATTTCACTACCAATAAATGTGAAAGTTTCATATACTTAGTAGTAATATGGGTACTTTCATGAATCGTGATACACGTGATATTGCGTGTTGTATCATCGATTTAATTTTTTTTATTGGATCCGGTCGTAGTTTGTAGAAATGTATTTGGCCTTTAGATTCTCTTATGAGCATTTAATAATTATAATAATAATATAATAATAACTTCCACAAAACCCAATCACTTGACCTGCTTCCAAACTATGATACCCTGCGCTGTGATAAACAGACAAGGACATCCAAACATGAAAATACACTCAGAGTGAGGCCATTTGTACAAATGCACAGCGCCCACAGTGGGAATCGAACCCACGACCTCTGTCTTGGTAGCTAAGCGCCTTAACGGCTAGACCAACGAGGCATTCAATTATTGTTAATTACTAGTTTTAATAATAAAATTGTTAATATCTATACAAAGTAAGTACTTTTGATGTCGAAGAACTCAAAGTAAAACTTGTCAAGGTGTCACTCTCGGAAGCAGAAACCACGTTTTTACACGCGCCATTGAAAGGGTATGTAATGGAAAACAGGGATTATTTTTCTTTGCCCCTGCGTGTAATATGAGTAGCGATGACCCCGGAAAATTGGATCCGTAACGTGATATTTCGCGGCACGAATGGAAAAAATGAGATGGAAATTAATGTTTATTTTAATGGAAGATGTCAATTCAAGAGCAAGTGCGAAAACGTAGGTCTTCATCCAGCTACACGGGATTTCGTTAAATTATTGTTCATTCCAACCTCGATAATATTGCTATTGTGTTCCGACCTCTTTGGTATTTTTCTATCTTTTTATCCACTGTCCGCCTGTCTGTCTGTCACCGGCTGTATCTATGTAAGCCAGGGCCTCGATTCTGTTAGTGCATTGTAGTATAATGACAGGTACACTGTCGGGTCACGTGACTTTTTTTTCGTACCATTGACGCCTAGAAGGCTTGATGGGTGTGCCCGCGTAGACTTAAAGCAGCCATGAAATGAAAACCGCCATGTTCATGCAGTTGTCATGTTACTACAATGCATTAACAGAATCTAGGCCCTGGTCTCCTGCTCGTGTTTTATCATGAAACATTACACAAAACAATCGGTTTTCAATGCTCCAAATTAACTTTTTATTTTAATTCCCCTAGCAACGAAAATGTTTCGCGCAAAGAAAACGGAATGTTATGTGTAATGTTTTTTAGCAGGAGACACGCCGTTATGAATCTTGATAGCCAGGTAGTTTCACAGATGATGTATTTCTCCTGCCGCTATAAAAACAAATAAAATAAATATTTAAGGGGGGCTCCCATACAACAAACAAGATTTTTTTGCCCTTTTTTGCTCCATATTAATGTTACGGAACCATTCGTGAGGCCGAATCGCACTTGGCCAGTTTGACAAACGTGATTTTTTTGCGTTTTTTGCTCGATATTAATAACGGCAACAGGTACACGCTTTAAATATTCGAATGGTGTATAGATAATAGTACGGAACCCTTCGTGCGCGAGTCCGACTCGCAATTGATTGGTTTTTAATTTACTGCTATACTTTTTTTTCACAGACCTCAGCGCCCGTAATTGACAATCCGCGGTGGGCACGTGTGGTAATTAAGCTCATACTCTCTCTCTCTGAGAGAAGGCCTGTGCCCTGCAATAGGATGTATTCAGGCTGCATAAAAAATATGCTTTTACCACTTTGAACTGAGATTCATACATTCGAACCAAACGTATGATATTGTTTATCGTAATGTAAAAAACGTCATCTATAAGATTGATAGATAAATAAATAGACGAATTATACATTTGCATTTACACACACACACACACACACACACACACACACACACACACACACACACACACACACACACACACACACACACACACACACACACACACACACACAATATTAAGAAAACAAGATTATACAGTAGCAAGAAAAACAAACAACACATAAAAAACACAATGAAAAATATTTCAAAAAGAGACATTATTACAAAGAAACATTAACATATTTTGATACACAACAATGTCTTTTACAGGGAGAGTATGGGTGTGGCAAATGCGAAAGAGATATTTATTTATTTTGTTTGTTGACAAAACCGACAGCATAAGTTAATAAATATAATGGTAGCTAACGATACAATATTCACTGCGAAGAAACCCAGCATTTTTACCCGACTGCGGCGGAGCCCAAAAGGGTGTGTGTTTGGCTCGTGTATATGTCCGATTCTATGTTCCCTTATAACTCCTTAACGAATAGTCAGATTTTGACAAATAATATCGCAATCGATTCGTCGTGTTGGCGCGAGTGGTATAGGCTATATTAATTCAGCATAAATCGAACAAAAATAAAAGAAAATGCTAAAAAGAGAAAGATAAAAAACTGAAATAAAAAATAACCAACAACCCGACTTCTGAGCATTAAATACTAAGCAGGCGAGACCCAAATCAACAATGTATCTAGATTAGCCCCGTGTGTAATGCTCGGCAGTTGGGTTCTTGGTTGTTTTTTATTTCAGTGTTATTTGTAGATTACGATTCAAGTTAAAATTACGTTTGCGTCTAGTCAACGAAGGCTCCTTACACAAAACCGCGAATCGGCGCGATGCGAATTCGCAACGCAGAGAACTGCGACACAAATTGCTGCGATGGGATTTCGTGCGGCAAGGCATCTCCCTTCCACGATTCGGGTGACCATTCCTTCGACGACCGTCAACCGTACTGAACGTATTTTGTAAACTAGGTCGTGACATGAATCGTAAAAAGAAGTGCTAACTTCTGTTATTGCTAAGAAGATGCAGGCAAAAGAAACAGAGATGTTTTTGGGTTCCTCCACTTATCACCATTATCATAAATGCCGATGCGAATCACTTCGCAAGTTCTTGCGACGTCGCATCGCAGTTTTGTGCACGGGCTCTTACCTCAACTAGAGATTCAATCAGCCGTATTATTTTTCGCGAGTCCCGATGTAGCCTTCAATTATTCCGAATGGAGGATGTTTGTACAACTTTAGTCATGAAATATGGAGGTTTCGGTTACTTTATTTTGATTGGCAAGTCGGTTCACGCACTCAATTAATCACTATCACGATCTAAGGACGCTCGGACAGCGAGATCTATTTTAGCTACTCGTATCGTGAACCCCGGCGATATTCGTACAAAAATTGGCGTTTTCATGAGAGTGTACTAAGATTGCCGGTGTATACGACACAATAGTATTCGAGGAGTCATTTTAGCTCACTGGTTCCGCTCCAGATGGACTGAGCTTTCCGAGCACTTATAGGATCCTCTTAGATTGGGGTAGTCTGTGTCTCAGCTTGGGCTTAGTCGGCATAATTCACAAGAAAGACAATGTCAATACGTGCCGAGCCAACTAGTCGCGAGTTACCTCACGACGCTTCCCTTAACAGTTAGCGAGATAAGATAAGATAAGATAAGAATATTCTTTATTGTACCAGGAAAAACACAGCATAAAATATTTACAAAGATACGGTACAATTGGCGGCCTTATTGCGAGTGGTATTGTTACTAAAACAGATGTACGTAACTTAGAAAATCTAAGTCGTAAGTACATGCCGGGGTTGTAAGACGGTTGTTACATCATCGGTGATGCTGATACTCTCCCACTTTTTAACGCTTCTCATCACTTCATTCAAGGCAAAGCTAGCGATGAATGCCACGAAATGGATTCAATGGAACGTCATAAATTCATACACTAGCGTAAAACATGTATAGACGGAGAGAGGACTACGAAAAACATGAAGGAGGTAAATAATGAAATTAATGAAAGATTCTAAGCTTTCAGACTAGCCCTACAGCCTCGACATATTGTAATTAAACCACAAAAATAAAGCGCGTTCATTTGCTGCTGAAATATTAGAATAGAATACAATATTCTTTATTGTTTACGAAAAGATTGGAATTTTATACTTCCTAAGGAAAAATGACTCGAGGAGAAAAATAAGTAGAGACATTCTGTTAATTTATTTATTCATTATCTACAAAGAAGGGTCCTGTTAACGAAGGTCAGAACAATTTCTTTTTTTAAACGTTTATGAAAAACAATAATAAAAAACACACACACAATATATACCTCCCATCCGCTGAAACCAACAAAGTTCATCTGAGGATTGGGTTGTTTGGATATTCGCAATTAGACTCATGAAACATGATGTTGGTACTGGTGCTATGTCCGGCAGATAGCTTGAACCAAAAACCGGGCAGTTGCGATGAGCTTGCGATGTACATGTAAGAGCAGATCTGCAATCTTTGGTTGTGTAGAAAAAGTTATGCGTAGAAAAAAGAAATAAGGAGATCAAGAAAAGGTACACGTACATTACATTATATAAGCTCCCGCCTGTATTCCAAAAACGGAGGGCTCTGTCTACCAAAGTGGTAAGTGCCAAACCTTTGTCGCTACCAGGGTTGGCTGCTGCCTACAATCCTGATAACTTTTCCCTAGCTACTCGCGGGAGCATGACGAAGTTGAACAATCGCCGCTTCTCACGTTGGATGTCATGGGTGGGAGGATGGAAAGCGGACACACATTATCAAAAAAGTGACTTTACAAAACCTTCTATAAGTTTTTACTTGCCCTAAGTCGTGAAGTAAGTTAGGTAAAGAAATTACTCAGGCCCTAGTGTCTGAGGCGTTTTTCTTTGAGGCTTGCCCAGTACAATCTCATTGTTGGCCTAATCTGTGGGAAGGATTCTTATTGTATTTTTAGACAAATTAATCAAGTAATTTATTCTGATATTTAAATTTACAATAACATAATTATTCATCGTTACGGGCCCTCCTCTACCCACTGCTGGGTATAGACCTTTTCCCTATCACGAAATCTTTCGCGGTCTCTCGCCATCCACATTCACATGCCTTCTGTCAACTGGACCACATAACATTAGTAACATTAAATGTAATTAACATTAATTTTAACCTTTTAGTTGTAAAATCAGTCGTAACTTCTTTGCGTAGTTTGCACGTATGAAACAGTTAATATGATGTCAACTGTGCTATGATTTGCGGGGCTGTAATGATACATCCGTGTGGCGCCGGATTAAGAATAGCGTCACTCCATTTCCTCCCGTGGATATCGTAGAAGGTGACTAAGGAAATAAATTACCAAGAGACGGGCAGCAGCGTCTTCCTGAGATTCCAACCGCATACTGCGATCGCCAACCCGCCTGCCAAGCGTGGCGATTCTGGCAAAACCCCTCATGGTTATGAAAACCACGAGGGAGGCCTGTGTGCTGCAGTGGGCGTCAAAGGGCTGATGATGATGATGATGTAATGATACACATAAATAAATTTGGGCCTGCATCCCGCAGGAGTGGGCAGAGCCCAGGGTTTTTCACTTGCCACGAACCTGACAAACCTCATCAACATTCAAGCGCTGCAAGCACGCTCGGCGGTTTCGAAACAAAAGATTTAAATTTCAAAACTTTCTTGTAACAAAATCGCTGGCTGTTCGCCCTAAAGCGGCCTTTAATTTTGTCGCATACTCGTCCCATGGAATGCCACCCGAAGGCCAAGCCAAGACTGAAGAGAGATGTCTTAATGAGGAAGGGTAAATTAAGGCATAGCGGTAGTTGGCAAACGTTCCCCTCGCTGTTTTATCTGCGTCTTACAGGTCCTTCAGTAAGAACTCGACTCAGCCTTTTTGTGAGCGCATAGTCCCTTGTAGTATTTTATGTCGAATAATTTTATCCACATCATATAAAAAATCCCCGTGTTACTAGACTGAAATAAAAATAGTATAGAATGTTTAGTTTTGTAGATAAACACAACTAAACGTCCTCTTGATCATAAATTATAGTAGCTTTTTGGGTGCTTTTGAAACCTTTCGAAATACAATATGCAGCCAGCGATCGGTAGGTACAAGATGTTACCTAGTAGTGCCGCTTAAATCTTTTTACGCTTGTATTTTATGAGGCTGTAAAATTCTGTCACCAAAGAAAAATCAAGAGAAGAAAATGCGAAATATGGCGCGTAACCCTCCAGTATCGCTGAACAAAATAATAATATTTACGTACTCGTCGTACTCGGGTATTCAAATTCACCGCCTTCGAGGATGCCAATTTATCTCTCGCGTCTAAAGAAATAACAAAATAAATTGTAATTCGCCGAATAAGAGGATGGCTTACAACATTTACCTGTACGTACACGTTAGCGCCGTCGCAGTTTACGTAAATGATATAACTTCTTCCACATGACACAATCACTTGTCCTATAGTTGTCGAAATATAAGAAGCCCGTTTTGACAGCTACACAAAAATGCATTTTACTTTGGATTTACTAAAACAAATACATAAAAAGACACATTCTCTGGCATATTATTTAACGCTCGAAAGAAAAAACAGATTTTGTAACCCGAAAAGTTAGCCATAATTTAGATTTTTAATGTTTTTGATCTCAAACTAGGTTAGATTTTATGGTTTTGTGGCTGTCCAAACGGGCTTCTTATATTTTGACGACTTTAGAACAGATACTGAAATAACTGTCGTGGAAATAAAAATTAGTGAAAAGTACCTATTTGTAATTCTCTACTGACTTTCCCTTGACTCTTTTTATAGTGAGACTAAATAGGCGGGTGCTTAATTCTGAAACAATGGCACTTAAGTGCTGCGTAGTGAACCGTGTTCCCATGTCTCACTTTCCAGAGTAAAATTGAGCTTCAGTAAACGCGCAGACAAAAGAGCACATCCCACGAGTATCAATGTGGATATGGAGGATTTTTCCAGAGCGGGAAAATAAATGCTAACACTCCATTACGGCGTCACATGACGCCAACACAAGAGCGGCCAGTTATAAATCATAAAGCGTAACATGGAAAGCCTTTTCGCGAATGTAGCACTTCTATGGAGCATTAAAATCTTAGTCAGAGCTCGTGGAAGATAACTTAATGAGGGTCGACAAATTAGCGAGAGTCCGTTGTCGGAAAACATTTCGCTGGGGCACCGCTCGCTGTAGATTAAACAGTCTAGAACGGCCGCGTATTTTGTTCCGGAGCTCGGCCGGAAAGGCAAATACGGTATTTGACACGATCAACAATTAATTATTTGATATGCTCGATTAAAACAAAAATTACAAAATATCTTGGAAAATCTATCTCTTTTAGTCAATTACTAGTTATTACAATTTTTAGATAGAGTGCTCCGAAATGTGACGTCATACGCAAGTATTTTCATACAAAATTCCGTGTTAAAAGTAAGTCATTTCATATTTTGTCAAATACCCAATTGGAGACTGCAAATAACAAAGAGTCTAAAAATAACGAGACCCAGGTTCGGTGTCCAGTGCGGGCACGTACCTATGACTTGGTTTTGTAAGTTATGTACATTTGTGAAGTCATACTAGCGATACCACTCGCTGACTGTGAAGGAAAACATCGTGAGGAAACCAGCTGTCTGAGCTATTCACATACCTTAGCGCTTGAAATCGCCAATCCGCGGTGGGCATGCGTGATGATTAAGCCCATACTCTCTCCCTGAGAGAAGGCCTGTGCCCTACAGCTGCCCTATAAGCTGCTTTATAACAAAGACTAAATAATTATGCTGTGGATTCATTCATTAGTTTACTGAAAATCCAAAAGAAATTATCTCATTCTGTTTCACAATGGTTCGACTTAGCTCTATTTTAATTAGAGTTTTTTTATGCAGTCCCGCTATCTCTTTGACTTCGAGTTCTGATCTTTTCCAACTCTAATGTGTAGAAAGCTTCCCCTCAAATTGCTTTCTATGCAGCTATAGAGCTGTATAACAAGTTTGCGAAAAACGGAACATGAAGTTTTAATATTCTTACTTTAGCGCTTGAAATTATCTATTCGCAGTGAGCACGCGACACTTGTACTGTACCCTGCAGTGGGTTGCTTATAGAATATCTATCCTTTTGTGGCATTCCATTCATTTAACACTTAGTTATACATTTAACGGGTCCAATTGCGATACAATCACGACTCGATCCGTTAAATGTATTACTAATAATATACGAGCACCGAAAATAACAAAAAAATACAATTTTGCACTCATGTTAGTCGATCTGCCCATTGAAAGTATCATTTCTATGGCTATGTCCACCCCAGGAGGCTATTCTGCATGAAGTTGGAGACAATTATAAATAAAAGAGGCATTGAAAGCCTTAGAGGACAGTTACAAAGGAGAAAAGCTTGATCTTTAGATATATATAATTTTATACGTTCTCGTTTTCGTTATTCGCGGATTTTATTTGACTTTTCTTAAGCTAACGATTCTGTTGAAATTAGGTTTGTGGTTTTGTTGAGAGGTCTATACTTGGAAGACTTATATGCACTTGATGCTAACCCTACCACATTTGTTTATTCAATAAATTATCAGAATAACAAACCAACTTTTTTTTAAAACGTCACAGTATTTTCTTGCTGTAAAACTACTAAGGATACGCAATTCTACTACATTTAAACGTGCCTCAGCTTAGTTGGTTTCGTTAAGCGTAAAAAGTTTTGATAGGTACAGTCAATGACGGGTCTGCACGAAAAGACCTTACCGTGAGATGCAGTGTTAGTCTGTGCTAATCTGTACTCTATACGAATATACGAGAGCGTTGGTAGCCTACTGGGTAGAACATTAGACTCGGAAGCGAGAGACAAAGGTTCGATTCCCAGTGCGGGAATGTACCTATGACTTTGTTTTCTAAGTTATGTACATCAGTGAAGTTATAGTAGCAATACCATCGCTAACTGTGAAGGAAAACATCGCGAGGAAACCTGAGTGTCTGAGCTATTCATATTCATACCTCAGCGCTTGAAATCACCAATCCGCGGTGGGCCCGCGTCGTGATTAAGCCCATACTCTCTCTCTGAGAGAAGGTCTGTGCCCTACAGTGGTACGTATCTAGGCTGCTTATGATACGAATATTATAAAGAGGAAAGTTCGTATGTTAAAGTTTGTTACTTGTAAGTTTAGGGGTAATCTCAGAAAGTACTTAACCGATTTCAACAGTACTTAGAATGAACCTTTAGGGTGGATATAGTCATCATCATCATCAACCCATTATGTCCCCACCGAGGGGCACGGGCCTCTTCCCTGAGGAAGGTATAGGCCATACTCCACCACGGGGGCCAAGTCCGGATTGGTGGAGGCTTGTAGACTAGTGGCTCGTCTACTGTCAGAAGTTGTCAAGCCGCCCTAAGGCCTCTGACTTGGCTTAACGACTGCCATCTATCGACATAGATATAAGGTAGGCTAATCCGTTTACCGCCGGAACGTAGTCGCGGGCATTGTTAGTATTGAATAGAAAGGATAACTTTAAATTTCGCTACGGGATCACAGCGCTTTGGAATAAACTTGAATAACTTATCTTACACAGCAATTCTGATTCTGATTGGTTGTCACATTCATGCCTTAATGGAGTAGATAATGAATAAAACCACATCGATGTTATTCATAAAAACACGATTCCTTAAAATAAATAATAAATAAATAAATAACTGCCACGCGATAATAACTACGGTAACCAGGCGAGGACGTCACAATTGAGGGCATTTGTACAAATGCACGGCGGCCCCCTGTTTTTGTAGCTAAACGCCTTAACGGCTAGACCAACGAGGCCGTCACTCACAGGCAAAACGAACACTCAAACGAAGAACTTCAGAGGAAACAACGATTCACAAAAAAGCCATCCAGGTACTAAATAATAATAAGATAATAATTTCCGTACTCGTGACTGCGATGTACCGATCACGTACGTCACAGTCACGAGTTTCGATGGCACAAATACACGCAGTGTCTCCAGAAGCGATAGCGCTATTATTGCGGTCTTTAATAATTTAACTGAACTATCGCTTATACTGTGAGTTCGAAAATAGCTCGAGTACCACCACTTTGTGTACCTATCAACGTCGATCTAGAATAGTCTCTGTCTAGCTGAAGTGACACGACCTATCTTGTTTGCGACTTTGTCGCTCAATAGCGCCTTCTATACGTGTGAGTGAAAAGGAAACGTCAGAGATGTAGTGGATACACTGTAATGCCAGACCTTTGATATAGTAAAATGATATAAGTAGTTTAGCTCCGCTGTCATAAGAAGAAAGTACCTCGTACTTAGTTTCGAGTAAATTAAATTTTAGTGAAGAGTGATGCCTGAAGCACTTCGGATAACCGGATTCTGAGTCACCGATTATGTTTATTTCACATTTATACCACAAAAATAAAATCAGATAATTTAATGTGCTAAATAACGCTATTAATTTATCGGCAGCATACTCTTTCTAGCTTCATGCTGCTTGCATAAGATATTACTCATTTTAAAAACTAGATAAATAGATATGTGGACAAAACTTTATGTATAATTATGCAAAAGCGTATTTACGCGTCTACTTAATTTTTTTTTATGTTTTCAATACATTTATTAGGTAAAAAAAACTTTGTGAGAAACTGAAATTGGAGACCAATCATATTTTTTAAATTGATACCCTTAGGATTTAGTAGGATACCTACAAAACCTGCTTAGAACTATATTTACAAGCCTAACACATGCCACGATGGTAGCACGATATCTTGCGTTGTCTTGTTGTAGTTTGTCTTGTCTTGTTTTGTTTTGTCTTGTTGTTGTTGTGTTGTTGTTGCATTGTTGTTGGACGGTTCATAAAATTCATGAACCTCAAGTAAAGGAACCCTAAAGGCTTAATAAGGGATTAAATACCAAGTGGGTCCAACGCGGATTGGTGATTTTAGGCCCTTAAGTAAGTAAGATCTTAAACTTTACTGTTATAAATGTAACTAATGATGAGTTATAACGTACCCACCCGTGTAGCATCTTGAGACCTATACTATTAGAAAGCTCTTTCAAAATATATTTTTTTGTTGTAGTGTTTTGTTTTGTAAATAAATTACCCACTTTTCTTTATAATAACTGTTACACAACCAGTGACTTAGTTTGTCAGTTATATACAAGTGAGGCTAATTTTTATCAAGTTAAGCTTCATAACTTTACAGTTATAAAAGTAAAGTAAATAATTTTCAACTCGCGACAGCACGTTGTGCTACTAGATTCCGTTTACTGAATTCTTAATGAACGTGTCACATTCGTGTCGCATTACTTTGATCAGAGGAAATGTGACAAGACCGGGCGAATAGAAAGGATGGAGGTACGTAATAGATTTTTTTGTGACAGACATATCTATACTCGAGAGCAAAGAATCCGGGTCCCTTAAAGATTACTGAAAATGTCGGAAACTGATAATGTTAGCATAACGAAATGTATTTGTGTTTAATATACAATTAAATGCTCCTTTATTAGTAGACCCCTCTCCAAACGCAGCATTGATATTGCGGGCTGTTTCTGCCGCGTTAGTTCCGCGTCGGAACTCGTATTCAAAAATCACTCGAATTTTCGCAGTATCCATCTTTCTTGTCTAAATTGAATAACAAAAACAATTGAAAGTCGATATTCAAATGTTTCACATTTTTTAAAAAAAGAACATCATAGAAACCATTTGAAAAAAGTTTCATTCGAAAACCTCAAACTATGAAGATTCTATGTCAATTCAAAGAACCTATTGCAATAAAACGGCAATTTCGTACTTTAACCCCTATTATTTCATATAATAACAAACAGATTTACCACAATTTGTTACGTTTCAACTGATTACAGTAATTTTATAATTTACTCTAATATTTCATTTTGTTATTTCACAAGAAATCTGGCTCGTTGTGCAAAGTTGGCTATGAAAAGTTAATTGAATAATAATCAAGCCAACAACATAAACAATTCTGGGTTCAGCCTCAGGTGTTTGAATGCTGGGCCAGGGGTGGCGAACTAACATCTTCGTGCCAGTTTTTGCCAAAGAAATGTACCTATATTGACACTACTACGTGTCAAAATACTATCTTACGATTTTTTAGTACTTTTCAATGTCTTGCGATGCATGAGCATCGTAATATATTAGACGGGCCTAACCGCGATTATTTATCCATGACCACGGCAGCTGCAACGTTGCCGAAACGTCGGGAATCAAAGGTAATCAAATTTTACCTAATAAATAATCGCGGTTAGACCCGTCTAATATATTGCGATTTTTTTCACCATGCCTTACAGCAGCGGATCAAACTGTTTATTTTAGTTGCAGTAGAGAACATGAGATGGAGTAGAGAGTCAATAAGAAGAAGCCAATCATGTCGAGTACAGTCGACAGCAGGTGAACTGTTACATTTTTGTTGCAAAGTCATCGTTAACGGATAACAGTGGACATACGTAAAGGTTGATGTGCTGTCAACTGTACTTACTTCTTCATCCTTCAACTCATAACGTACCTAAAAATGTTTCTTACCATGGTAAATTATATTTATGAATATACTAAATATTCAGGTACACTAGTGACTAAACTATTACACTTTTAGATAAGTAGCCTATAAACGTCCCACTGTAGGGCACAGGCCTGCTCTCAGGGAGAGAGTATGGGCTTAATCACCACGCGTGCCCACCGCGGATTGGCGATTACAAGCGCTGAGGTATGTGAACAGCTCAAACACTCAGGTTTCCTCACGATGTTTTCGTGTAGCGATTGGTTTTGCTTCTACAACTTCACAAATATACATAACTTAGAAAACAGTCACAGGTATATGCCCGCACTGGGAATAGAACCTTTGTCTCTCGCTTCCGAGTCCAATGTCCTTCTCAGTAGGCTACCACCGCTTGCTCGCCCACCACAATTGTTCCCATGATAAATAATTGTGAATTATTTTAAGTAATGGCACGCGTTCCATAAGTTCGTCATCTCTGCCCAGGAGTCTACTCTGCATCGAATTACGTTTGGACGCGAGAAATTTAGCTATATGTTTTGACCCGTTTTCACCGTATGTCATTTGCGATGTTTTTGTTGTTCATTCTCTTACGAAAAGAGCAGAAAAGACACTGCAAAAAGAAAAGAACAGAAAGAAAACTAAATACACAACAGACAAAACGTATAAATAAAACAGGACAATAGATGTAGCCTGTGGTGTATCTAAGTTGCCACAAAAGGCAGCTAACTCAGCGTTGGGCTGAGGAAGTGATCATTCAGCGCTGATTTTTAGTCAGTGCCTACAGTAACCCATAATTGTACTACGGAGACCGTGCCGTGGTGCAACAGGTTTTGTAAGCAACAGTGTTGATATTTTAATGCCTGTCACAAACTTTACCTCATATGTAGAGTAGGGGCCATGAATTTAAGACAGGTTAAATATTTAATTAAGTACGCCAACTAAAGAACTGTAATTAGCGCGGTGTGATTCTTCAAACATTTATTCACCAACCCGTTAATGTATTTACTTATTACAAAATTACGTTAATTTATAATGAATCAGAAAAGGAAAATAATAAGAGTATCAGGGAACATAGAATCAGCGGTCTACTGTAAAATTCAGTGTTTAAAGTTGGGTAAAAAAATTATAATTTTTATTTTTAAATAACCTACTAGCTTTTTAGGGTTCAGTAGTGGACAAGGAACTCTTATAGATTTTCACCACGTCCATCCGTTTATCTGTCTGTCCGTCCGCGGTTTAGCACAGAGACGGTAAGTAATAGAGGGCTAAAATTTGGCTTAGATGTACATATTTATAACGCCGACAAAACGGTAGAATAAAACCTAGAAAAAAAGTTTTTTAGGATACCTTCCTTACACCTAAATTAGGGATGCAATTCTTTTTCCTCGCCTACACCATAGTGTGGGATATCGTTGGATTGGTCATTGAAAAATATTGTGGGTGTAGGAAGACCAAATTGTTATTTAGGGTTCCGTTTGTGAAATATTAAGCTTTAAAGCGCAAATTTTTGTCTGAGTAGAGCGTTTCCCCCCTCTCCCGGCTAAACAGTTGATTGCAAAAACGTGAGAAAATTCAGGTTAGTACCACATATAATGAACTTAAAAGGAAATTTATCACGGCTAAGTAGGCTTTACTAGTTAACGAGTAATAGGCAACCAACTTATAAACGTCAAATTTCGTTCAAAATTCATTGAAAATGACTTCGATGAAGTTGTTAGTTCTGTAAAACAGATATTTTTATTTTCAATTCCACCCTGTATTTCCTCTTTTTTTATTCTCACCTACGGCGGCCTTGACATAGTAGACCTAAGATTTCCGCAATTAGCCTCATAGTCGGGCAATTGTACGCAGCATGTAAATACATCAAACACTAGGGTATTGCTACCTACTACAACTTCACGAATGTACGTAACTTAGAGAACAAAGTCATTGGTACATGCCGGGATCCGAATCCACGACCTCCCGAATGTGAGGCCGGCGTTCTACCGCTGCGGTACCATCGCTCTCTCACACCGGCACTGAAGAAAGAAAGAAAGAAAGAAGACATTTATTTAAATTTTCACAGAAACTCAATAATGATGACTGATGGCTGTGGCTTGTCTGTCACTACTAGATAGATCGAGGCAGTTAAATATTTATTGCATTCAAGAATACAGAGAATAAATTATCTGAAATTAAACTTGCAATGTCTGAAGAACTTTTCGTTTAGTTTTTAGGAAGGCAGAGAATGAAAGTACACCTAAAAAAATAACATCATCATCATCAGCCATTTGACGCCCATGTAGTACATAAGCCTCCCTCATGCTTTTCCAAGCTTCCCGGTCTTGTGCCGCCCGCATCCATTGACTCCAGGTCGTCAGACTATCTGGTGGTGGGCCTGCCCACGCTGCGTCGTCCGATCCGCGGTCGCCAGGTCAGAACTTTTCCCCCCCAACGGCACCAACGGCTATCTATGTGCACCGCCTACTGCCACTTCAACTGAGCAATTCTTCTAGCTATGTTAGTAAAATAGTAAATAAATAACATATTTGTAGGAATTCTGTTTGGTTTTAAAAAGGCGCGTTAAAATTATTCATATCATATGCCACATTGCCATTGTATTTTTTACTTATGTGCAATAAACGTATTAATAATAATAATATTGTTCAATATGTTTTAAGGATTCTGTAGCCAGCCAACCGGTAAAGCCAGTGAAATGTCACGTGGTATGTCGAGCTACAGTTCGAAATATATCGCATTTGCATTGAGCGTGAGTGCAAGAGAGGTTGCTTCCGGGGCGCGGGGATGGTCGACACTGGCTCGACTTTGCGACCGACAAATGTGTATGAATTAAAACAGTTTCTGTCCAAAGCACCACAAACTGCCATGTAATGAACTTTACATGATTGTTAAATAAGGTGTCCATTTCAAAATGTAAATCGAACTTTTGGAGAAACGATTACTCTAACTTACTTAGTATTTTAAAATTTCAGTCCTTAATTATAAATAAATAGCAAAATCGTCCGTGTGGCGGTGGATTGAGAATAGCGTCACTTCATTTCCTTCCGTGGACGTCGTAAAAGGCGACTAAGGAAATATCAATTACCAGGAGACGGGCAGCAGCGTCTTCCTGAGATTCCAACCGCATACTGCGATCGCCAACCCGTCTGTCGAGCGTGGCGATTATGGCAAAACCTCTCATGGTTAGGAAAACCAAAACCACAAGGGAGGCCTATGTCCTGCAGTGGGCGTCAAATGGCTGATGATGAAATAGTAAATAACTTCCACACAATACAATCACTTGTCCTAGTCCCAAACTGGGATACCCTGTGTATAGACAAGGACATCACAAGCACGAAAATATACCCAGACTGAGGCCATTTCTGCGGCAGCCCCTAGTGAGAATAGAACCCAGGGCCTTCAGCATAGACGGATACCGCTAGACCAACGAGGCAAAAAATTTACAGATTTTAGATCCTTATTTTAAAACCATGGACATTGGACTGGTATATCCACGTCACAACGGGCCACCGACATGCGGGCGCAACGATACAAACTAAAATGTAGTCCTTAACTAATTACGACTAAAACACTAGTGTAAAAAAAGTCCGTCCCAGCCGGGCTGAATACCTTTGAAACTAAAAACGTAGAATATAAAATGTGTTATATATATATATATTCTTTTACAGTAGTACGTTAACTGTAAATCTATCAAATATAACCTTTTGGCAATTTAGAACAGTCAGTTTTAATCCTAGGCCTGGCTATGCTGACGCTAAGTCGCACCAACCTGCGTTCGACCCGAATAAGTACCCTATAATCCACATTTCGATATGAACATATACTATACTTCCAGTAAACGCAAGATCGCACAGAATATTGTTACAAAGTCGCGAACGAACTCCGGCCGACAAAAAAATATGAACAGAGGCCTTGCGCCTTAATTCGGTTAGTTAATTGAGGTGCAGTGACAGACTTATATTAAATTACTTATAAATTAACAAATTAAACAATTTTTAATAAAATAATATTAAAAACTATGACACAATTTGAACTTCATAATTTTGAACGTATTTTGATTCTGATTGATAAATTTTATTATTCTACTACTGACTATTACTGACGGGTACCGGCAGAATATGAGCGCTGGAGGTCGTCTTGGACGGAGCTCTTTCACATTTACCACAATTACGTTGGCCACTGCCGTACCGTGTATGGCCAATTTCCAGTGTTTTTTTGCTTCTTTTTTGTATGTTATTGTTTTGTTATATTCTTTCTTCGTATTATGACTTTTAGATGGATTTGTATTGCTTTGCTTTGTATACGTGTGTGTGTGTCTTATGTGAATAAATTATTTATCTATCTAACTATTTGAATGACAAGGAACTGTACAAAAAACTTTTATGCCACTTTAACTATGTGTGGTTGTAACTTTTAATATATTTGTTGACCCAAATTAATTAAAAATCAACGTTACATTCAATATATCGGACCTTATATTGCATGTTATACTATAAGCAATAAAAATATTTGTGTGCACTTCAGCAGAATTTAAAGAACATAAATATATCTCATATGTCCACCTAAATTCGTCAAATAAACCATTTGTATTTATTTGTATTGTATTGATGTATTCACAGTCAGATCATATGAAATCTTGTTTCATTCTATTGACGCCTAGAATGTTGTATTCGTATGCGCGCGAAAACTTGAAGCGGCAATGTAATGGAGTTGACTCATCATGCAATTAACAGAATCCAAGCCCTGTTTGCTAAGTACACAGACCATAGAGCCTTATGGTCTTATTTACAAAAGCACGATTCCTTAAAACACTCCTCAGTGTCAGTTTAAATAGTCTGCAAGGAGAAAGACGTATTCATAGATTATTTAAACTGCATCTGCGGAGTGTTTTAGAGAAATTGTATTTTTATAAATAAGACTCTTAGTCTATGGGTGAAAGGATTGGAATTTTAGTTACATTTATACCCCTGTGTTCAATTACACTAGGCAGAGTAGGCAGTTGGGCGCACATTATAGTGTATTGGTAGAACCATTGTAATACCGCTTATACTAAGAAGAATATTCCCTCAAAATAAGATAAGATAAGAATACTCTTTATTGTAAACCAGAACACACGACATAAAAACATGAAAAGGTACAGAGTAAAATTGGCCGCAAAATGTTGCTAACGATTTTAAAACCACTCTGTAGCTTAGTATAATATGGGCCAAAATGACCTTCTGTCAAGCACAAAGCTGCTGTCTGCATGTAGCAGCGTAATGTATTTACGAGTGTGGATTTACTACTGACTGTCAAGTAGGCCGCTTGAAATATTGCCAGGAACTGCGGAGGTGTTCGGCAAATTGAAAGAAAGAAAGAAAAATATATTTATTTGACGATACAATACTCAAAAATATGAAATCACACAACAAAATTCCAGTTGGCCTAATATCTACGTTTTGTAGATCGCCCTTGTCTCACGAGTCGAGGGTAATTAATTTACAAAAGAGTTTGTCATGCCACGTAGTGGCTAAAGCCACTGAAATTTGATAGACAGATAGAGAACGCTAACAAGGAAATTACACAGATATTTCTTAACCCAAGAGTACAAACAATAAAAGTGATCTCTTCCAGACAACCTTAGGTCCATGTCTGTGGCTAGAGTGGATATGACAGTATTATTTATCTGTTTATCCATGGGTAGCATGTCTCCAGTGAATAAGATAGATAGATAGATAGAATATTCTTTATTATACACAGAGATTACATTAACAGAAATTCAATAAATCGCAGTAAAATTCGCGGCCTTATTACTACAAGCAATTTCTTCCAGGCAATCATATCATCATCAACCCATCATGTCCCCACCGAGGGGCACGGGTCTCTTCCTGAGGAAGGTATAGGCCATACTCCAAAGAAATTAGAGACGGGTAGTCGGTGCAATTCAGAGATACGAGTCGAAAAGTATATAAGAATTATTAACGTGAGAATATGATGTATCGTGTGCAAAAGGGAGTTACCTATCTATAGGTATCCTCTTCACCAAAAATACCTTATTAATATTGTACAAACAAGAAGGAAACTACACCGGTATCAAAGGCAAGTTTCCTAAATGCATTTTGATATCTGGTGTGCAACATGGATAAAAAATAGTCTGACACCTGATCGAGACAGCCCGATCCCAGGCTCTCCACAGTCTCTGAGTGGTCATTAGCTAATCTGCCTGCTATATTGGTCTACCAAGATCGTTGACTGCCAAAAGCGAGGTCGTGGGTTCGACTCCCACTAGGGCCGTAATTGATGGACAATGGATTGGACAAATGGCCTCAGTCTGGGTGTATTTTCACGTTTGTGATGTGCTTGTACTCTAGTTTGGGATCAGGACAAGTGAATGTGTTGTGTGGCAGCTAACATAATTAAAGTAAGTAATAATATTATCATCATCAGCCATTTGACGCCCACTGCAGGACATAGGCCTCCTTCGTGGTTTTTATAAATATGAGGGGTTTTGCCATAATATAAGTAGGTAATAACCTACACCAATCCAATTTAGGTGAAATGGTCACTAAATAATGTATTTGTACAACGCTGAATGTAAATGACTTCTCCCCAAAATGTTATAAATTCGCAATTTAGTTCTTCAGAAATTTTCTTGTTTTCAGAGGCGTTCATTTCAACTAACACACAATGTTTTGAAGCGTTAACTTGGAACAATTGAAATTTGCATTTGAAAGCTTATTTCGTTATATTAAAAGTTGGATTTTTGCGATAACAATTTTCGGTGAGAACAAATGCTCATAGATACTTAATGAGATTCGAATATTAAAATCTTTGCCATATTTATTTTCACGGAGACATTCTTAAGACGTTTCTGATCCTTTAAAGAAACTTTTACAGTAGAGTCGAAACGAAGAGGGGCCTATTTTCAGAACACTAACATAACATTACATTAAAGAAAAACGGCCCAAGTTTAAGAAATAGGCCTGTCTTCTATTCACCAAATAATCAAATGTCGTTTATTCCTATGCGAACATACGGCCGCCTAGAAGCCACACCCAAAAGAAGTTTTACTAAAAAAAGTGAAAAGTTGTCGATTGGGTCCCTCTTCGTTTCACCTCTTATTGTCTCTCATCTGGTTTCTTTTAGACTGGCATTAATACACGCTAAAGTTTTCATCTATCTCACTAAAGTTTACAAGAAACTATCAGAAGAGGCCAAAATAAACTTCTGTTTTCTGTATGAATAATATGAGCACAAAAATGTATGTCATTCTAACCATTCGTTTACGTAAATACTTTTTCATTTTTTCCGACTATTTTTGTGTTTTGTGTTATTTGAATAATACGGAGAGGGAGAGAGTGAGAGAGAAAAGAGATCGTGAACATTTAATAAGCTTGCCGGAAACCTGGTTAAAAATTAAAGCCAATTCAATGCATGAGTGCTAGGTTGTAGAATACTTATTGGAAGTCTGTTAATTAATAATCAAAATTGAAAAGACTTAGGTCTTATTAAAATTTATAAAAAACACGATTCCTTAAAACGACGGTTAAAATAGTCTGTGGTGGAGAATTTATAAGGAAAAGTCGTAATCACAGATTACAGATTAAATAAACTGTCTCTTAGGAGTGCTTTAGAGGAATAGTGTTTTTATAAATAAGGCCGTAAGTTTGGAGTTTGGTTGTCCATTCATTCTCCCAAACTACTAGATATTGAAATGGATACCTATGTGTCCAACTTGTAGCGTTAAGTAAGCCGTAGTTTCTGCGAATAAAACATTTTGACTTTGACTTTCTAAATATTTACTTTTGAGTGTAACTTAAATAAGGTAACTTATGTCATCCAGCATGACATGTGTATGCATACCAAAAATTTATAACGAATTTGTAACCCTTAAGTTCACTCATCCTTAAAGTTAAGTTGTAGTTTAACCTTTTGCTAGTTAATACAATTTTAAGAACAAAACCTGTTGTTTTAGTTCATCTAATATATAAAAGGCGAGAATCCGACACACTCACTCATCAACGCACAGCCCAAACCGTTGGACTTAGAAAGCTGAAATTATGCACAGAGAGTCCTTCAATGATGAAGAAGAGAAATAACTTTAGAAAATTCAAACCCTGAAGGGGTGAAAAGGGATGTCCAAACTTATATGCGGTTAGATTTATACGAAACTGGGTACAAATGTACGCCTACATAAGTGATGAGACAAAAATTAAACGGTTTTTCAAAATTCAATCCCTAAGAGGGTGCTAAAAAGGGGTGCCAAAGTTTCTAAAGAGAGTAAGATATTTGTGGTTGGATTTTCAAGAAACATAATACAAATTTACTTCAGTCAAATGAAACAGTCTGGGTGTATTTCCATGTTTGTGATGCCCTGGTTACCATAGCATAGGATATCCTAGTTTGGGACCAGGTCAAGTGATTGTGTTGTGTGAACGTTATTATTGTTATTAACGAAATAAGTATTTCTCAATTTAAAAAATTAAGCCCCTAAGTGGGTGAAAACGGATGCCAAAGTTTATACAAGGAGAAAAATATTTGTGATCGGATTTTCTTGAAACTTAATACAAATGTACTCCAATAAAATGTATGAAACACGTATTTCTCAATATATCAAAATTCAACGCGTAAGAGGGTAATAACGGGTGCCATAGTTTGGGGGCGGGGTCGGATTGTCTTGAAACTTAATACACATAATATTTATGAAACAAGTATTTCATAGTTTATAAAATTTCAACCGCTAAAAGGACGAAAAGGGGTAAGGATCAAAATTTTTAAAGTAAAATAGTTTAAGTAAAATATTTATGGTTACATTTATACGAAACTTCGTATAAAGATACGTCAATGCTATTGAGGAAACCTGAATTTTGCAAAATTAGTCCACTAAGGGGGTGAAAAGGGTCGCCAAATTTGATGCGGGGAGTAAAATATGAAGGTTCGGATTTTCTTGAAAATTAGTACAAATGCAAGTCAATAGAACTTGAAGAAACACATATTTCGCTGTAATTGAAAGTTCTACCCCTATGAGGGAGTAATAGAGATGTCAGAAGTAAACATTCTGTGGTCAAAAGAGGGCTATGTCACCTGGGATGATCTTCTAAAGATTCAAACAATATCATACACTTCCAATGACAAGTAATCTGTAGAATTCTAAAGGACCCGATCAAGAAACCATAACAATGGTTTTAAATTTTTCTTTTCAAGGTCATAAACTAATCTAAGTCATAAGTCACAGGGACTGAATTTGAAAACAACAGGAATTCATCTTAGGGGGGACTGCTTCTCGCATGGCCAGTTTTACGTTTTAAAAACCTATTTAGAGGCTAAAAATTCCACCCATGCCGGGACTTGAACCCGCGAAATCTGGCTCACCGTGCCAGCGCTCTCCCAACTGAGCTAATGGACAAGCATTGATTAAATTTCGAGCCTCTTTGCAATCTTCTCTGTATTACGTACCTACAGGCAGCGACATCTGACCGAAGCAATTTACTTCACTTGCAGCCCCGAGTTACCCACTTTGCAGTTAGGTTTTAACATCGGAATGATACTCGTATCGCTGTACCTATATGATTATATTCTTTTTGATGCACTAACCCGTGCTAAGGACAATTTTAAAAACCTATTTAGAGGCAAACAATTCCACCCATGCCGGGACTTGAACCCGCGACCTCTGGCTCACCGTGCCAGAACTCTCCCAACTGAGATAACCGGAGCACGGGTTAGTGCAACAAAAAGAATATAAGTTTTACGTTGCCTGGTCTAGGGTGAGCTCTCCTATTAGCCTGTTCATGTTAGCACCAAAGTCAAAATCAAAATCAAATTTTTTTATTCAAAGTAGCACAGAAACTGCGACTTAATGAACGTTACAAGTCAAACTAGGTGTCCATTTCAAAATCTAGATCATTTTGGATAAAAAATTGGACAAAAAAACTCCAAACTTAGTCTTTTCAAGTCCTTAATTTAGGATTTATATAAATGTTTTAAAACTCATGCATTGAACTGGCTTTAATTCCAGACATCATTATCATCTAAATAATCTTTAATGTTATAGTAGCTTTTTTGGCACAAAGTGTGCTTCACACATTTTTTGAACCGCGTTTCTGGGAAGCTTATTATATCCTCAGGGATCTTATTGTAGAAACGTATACAATGCCCCATAAAGGATGTATTAACCTTTGCCAGCCTAAATTTTGGGAACGAAAGTTTATGTCTATTTCTAGTATTTACATTGTGTTGGCTACCTACAGTTTTAAACTCACTGATATTTTTCCTAACGTACATAATATTTTCATAGATATACTGACTAGCAACTGTTAGGATGTTAGTTTCTTTAAAGAAATCTCTTAACGAATCTCTATTGCCTAGCTTATATATGAATCTGAGCGCTCTCTTATGCAGGACGAAGATGGTCTCAATGTCTGCTGCCCGACCCTACAGTAGTTATACCATAGGACATAAAACTATGGAAGTAACTAAAATAGACAAGCCTAGCAGATGCGACATCAGTTAGTTCCCGAAGAACGTGTAAAGTAATATAAAAAGAGGTGGTGGTATAAATATAACTCAATATTTTAAACATAAAGTGAAGGCAAAACACGTATTTATAGCCCCAGTTTTCGGGTGTTACGGTATTATCGTTTAAAAAAAGTTTAAACTCGACTAAAGCTAGGCAAAATAAATGAAAACACTATTTATTGTATTATTTATCTAGTTACTTATTTTAGAACCACTCTTATCAACTAAAGTCCACGCGGATAAAGTCGCGGGCAAAAGCTAGTATAATACACTTCTCTGTACCTACTCTACATCTTATTTATATCTGTTTGTATAAATGTTTAACTGTACTTTTATCTGTTTCTTCACCTTCTAATAAAATAAATAGGCGTGTAGACGCGCCGGAAGCGTGGAATTAAACACACTATAATTCACGTAAAACGCAGAGTGAAACGAGACGCAATCCTTCATAAAGCTTATTGCTCAGCCGCGGCACGACGAGAAAATGTGGATGTACTTTAAAACGTTTCTAAAAGGCAATGCGCAACAGCTGAACCAAATCGCGGGCCGCAGCTCTAATGGATATAATGGAAAATGTCGACTATTGGGTCCATTTGGCTCACACACGCTCGCATTTTATGCACGTAGCTAACGCGATGCTAGAATTAGTTGAATCATTATTTAAATTCTGCAATTAAGTCGGCTATAACCGCATTCCATGTACGTAGCGAAAGGGATGCTAGAATTAGTTGAATCATTATTTCAATTTTGCAACGAAGCCTGATTACATTATTGCAAAGGCAGCGAAATAGGCAATTGCAGATCGAGTATGAGTTTGAAGGCCGAGCCGAAGGCGAGAACTTCAATAATACGAGACAGGCAATTTCTATTAATAAATTTTCTTTTGACTTTGCTGAAAGCAAGTTTTCCATCGCTAATTTAGCTTCCGATCTTAAATCTGGTGGAGTGCAGTCAATGTTCATTTCATTTTCACTTTCAGAATCATCGGAACTCATTTTAATTATTTTATTAACAAAATAAGAACGAACTCCGCTTTACCGTCAATTTTTATTTTTATTTTACAGTTTGTGCCGAAAGGTAAACGCATCTGTGGCTATACAGCCACGAGAACGCAATGTGTACGATAAACGAAAGAGTTCTAAATTCAAACAGTACACCGTTTCATACAACATTGCCGGCGCGCTCTTCGTTCCAAATTCAAAGAACGCGCCGGGAAGTGATTTTGGTTTTCAGTCTACGTAAATATGATACTTCGCGTGTTATTTTGTTTTATGCTTTATGTTTAAGAAAAAATAATACTCCACTACAAAAAACACATAGCACAGAGGAAAAAACACACAGTCACTATGTGACGTTTAGCAGTTGTAAAAGGAAAAAATAAAAACCAACTTCAGAATACAATAATATTTAGGAATCGGGGCCCAAAATTATGTGCTGGTCCTGCAACTCGGCACCGACTGCAAACTATTATGGTATTCTGAAGTCCTTTTTGTAGTTCACGATCAGGCTTATTTAGAAGAAGAAGAAATTAATAGTAGATTGTTAACCAAGGGCTGTATGACATCAATTGCATACGAGGTTTTTGGCGCCCGAGCGCAGCGAGGGCGCTAATTAGCCCGAGTATGCAATTGATGCTTACACTCGAGGTAAACACTCTGCTTTACATATCGATTGTGAGGTAAGTAAAAACAAAAAAGCAGGACTTTTGAGAAGGAACTCCAAAACACGAAAAAAATTTACTTTCGCGCCTAGCTAGTCGACTGACTTTTTTACTCTTCACGATTATATGGCACGCAAGCGCGTCAAATCGTCACAACACTTCACAAGAAAGAAAAAGCATACCATTCATTTGTTGCTGGCCATTAAAGAGTTCCTTAAAAAATAGCAACAAATTAACAGTTAGCTTATGAAAAAAAAGAAAAGTGTTTGGGTAACCTTTTGAAAGAGCGTTTTCAATCAATCAGTCCGCAGTCTGCTGGACATAGGCCTCCCCCAAGGCATGCCACTTCTTTATTTCCTCGACCCTGCCGCTGTTCACAATCTGCCCCAAATGAATGAATTAATTAATTATACTTTATTGTACACGAAACATTGGATAGGACATTACATGACAAATAAGATGAACAAGGGCAAGCTTATCGATCGATCGTAGATCCAGCGAGCTGATGGGAGTCCAACGCTTTGTTCGCCATTTCGGGGTCTCCAGAAGAGATTATTTGTACCCCGTCGACTATCGGTTCTTCGGCAGATTTCTGTAAGAATCATAAAGTACATGAAAATTAAAAGATGTCAGAAAAGTCCGTTGCTTGTTTTATTTGATATCCAAATGAATAGAATATATAAAGTCAAAGTCAAAAATTTTATTCACCATAAAAACCAAACGTTTACTTAATTAACGTCAAAGCTGTTAGTTTCACAATTAATAGATAATGCGGAGAAGAAGCTAAAATAGAAACTCCACATTTATTCTTTTCTTCTTTTCAAAACAGGTTTGCTTAACTAACAGACTTTTTATTTAAAGTTACACTACACTAGTACAATCATCCCCGTTAACATTATTTAAATACCAGACATCTTTGTCTTTCAACTAATTCTTAATGTTTGGACAGAGTTTTTTTGCACAGAGTATGCTTAACACATTTCTTAAATCGCGTCGGTGGTAGCTCTAATATATTTTGAGGAATTTTTTTGTAGAACCGTATACAGTGCCCCATAAAGGATGTATTAACTTTTGCAAGTCTGAAACGTGGAAATGACAATTAATGTTTATTCCTATTAATAATATTTTATTATTTAATATTTTAGAAATTGCTGATATTTTTTCTAACATACATTATATTTTCAGAAATGTATTGACTGGACATATTTTGTGAAATATCATAAGTGTTCATTATTTTACAAAATTTGCGACTGAAAGTCAATGCTTATGTATGCGTACCAGACGCACAAGCTTTAGAACAACTTAGCTTTACAAAATTGTTAGCTCCCACATATGCGGGTCAAATGCAGTCGACGCAATTTGGTGAGTAGCAAACTGAAATCGCTGTAATGGAATCGAACTCGAGCTCCATTGAGTGCACCCACCGCCGAGCTACAGGATTGAGGGTGGGCGGGTCGCCGCCCTAATCATGTAACCTATACGATCACCTCTATGATCTGTAAGCGCTGAGCTCATAAATTGATGTCTCAATTTATCGGTCGATCACTTTTGGAGCGTTTTTCCACTGTCCGGAATCCCAGCCCTTAGAGAGAGGCGTCTCAAACAATGCGAAACATACTCTAAAAATAAAAAATCTTGTAAATTTTTTAAATTTTGTTTTGTTTATTTCTAGAAATCAACGGCGTTACATTCAATAAGTACTTAAAAGTTAATCAGATACAAGGCCAATTATAGATTTCTACTTTTATACTGTGTGAGTTAAAGAGCAAGTTGGACGCAATTAAAAATATTTGTTATAAGTTATTTTGTTGTAAGTGGTTTTTTTTTTATTATACAAACGCCATTCTGGTAAATGATGTTTTCCTTTACAAAACTTTACCAGTACCTACTTGAAGCCGGCGTGCGTGCAATGCATGCAAAGACCAATAAATGTTTATGGCTCGACAGGATCGTCGCACCCTGGTCTCTGCCTACCCCTCTGGCGTACAGGCGTCAGGTTATGCATGTAATTTAGACAATACGTCAAATGCCCAAATATTTTGAGGGAAGCCATTTCCGAACTACGGACACCAAATGGTGTTCAACATACAGTGGTGCTTGAATAAACTCAAATAAATGATAATAAATTAACAAAAACCTATATATGCCCATAAAAGTCTCAGGTTGTCTGGAAGAGATCGCTTTTAGCGATAAGACCGAGAATTGTATACGGCAAAACTTAGACATGTAAGCCTTTTAATGTATTTTGTTTTCTGGTGTGTACAATAAAGTGTTCTAATCTAATCTAATCTAAAAAGTCCATCAAAATTGCTTATAAAAATATACACGATGCAAGTTAGGGATGAAATTATAAAATGTTTTCACTAGTAAAACAGGGTCCGCTAGATCTAGCACAATAAAAGCTATATTTTTGCTACAATTTCTGAGTTGCGACGATGGCTGGCATCCGCTATTTTAGCTTCAGACACCATTTGGCGATTTTAAACGGTTGTAATTTATAAATGTATGGAGCGATTGGACCGCTAATATTTCGTTAATATTAACGTTTTCACGTCATAAAACGGGCGTTGGACGTTCAAATTCTTTCTACTACAAAATTTTGTCTGATTTTAGTCTTCATTTGTGATGCAATAAGTTTTCGGTGGTAAAAAAATGCTAAGTATTTGTTCTATTTACTATTCTGAGGTAGTAGACATTGAACCTTGAATATCACTATTAAAAATGCAATTCTATAAGGGTGGAGCAGTGGTGGTAGCGGAGCGGTAGAACGCGGGCCTCACATTCGGGAGGGCGTGGGTTCGAATCCCGGCATGTACAAATGGCGTTTTCTAAGTTACATACATTTGTGAAGTTATAGTAGCAATACCATTCGCTAAATATAGAGGAAAACATCGTGAGGAAACGTGAGTGTCTGAGGTGTTCACATACCTCAGCACTTGAAATTGTCAATCCGCGGTGGGCGTGCGTGATAATTAAGTCCATAGTCTCTCTTTGAGAGAAGGTAGTGGGACGTATATGGGAGTGCACCGGACACTGTAAAGCGCTGTTCATAAGACGATTTGGAGAAGGGGTACGAAATTGACTTACATACTTTTGCTAGTGGTTCAAACAAGTTTTTTTTACGTGTAGGTGATCGAGGTCATGAAGGCGTTAAGTTAACGTACGACCCCTTCAGCTCCTAATAATGATATCCGAACATACAACTCGGCTCGTCAAGTATAGAAATTGTATGAAACATTAAACCAACCGGAATTTTAATTGCTTATTGGAAGAGGTTTATTTATTGTCGGCACTGAAGAAACGGGTTTTAAAATGAAAATTAAAGTGTTTTATTCATTATAGAAAATGCGACCCAATAAACGTCAACAATAAACATAGTTGGATATAAGACCGGTCGCTGACTATGGGCCTCATAAGAACGCTCAAGGACGCCTAACGAGCAATGGAGAGAGTTATGTTAGGAGTTTCACAGTGTGATCGATTCAGGAATGAGGAGATCCGCAGAAGAACCCGAGTTACTGATATGGCTCGAACAATTGCTCGGTTGAAGTGGCAGTGAGCGGGGCACATAGCTTGGAGAACTGATGGCCGTTGTAGGAAGGCCCCCCACCAGATTACAGTGGCGGGGAGTCGCTGGATGCGGGTGGCACAAGACCTGAGCTTGAAAAACCATGAGGGAGGCCTATGTCCCGCAGTGGGTGTCAAATGCTCAAATGTCTTATGATGATGATAATAAACATAGGTGTAAATTTCAAGCAAAAAAAAATAATTTTAAGAGTTTGCGGTACAGTGATAATACGTTGTAGGTTTTGGCTGACTTTTGATCACTCAATCAAATTTTTAGATTAGATTAGAAAATTCTTTATTGCACAATAAGCATATTTGTACAAAGGCGAGCTTAATACTAATGAGCATTTTCTTCCAGCTAAACTTTTGCACACGTTTAAGCGAATCCATGGATGCGGAGATATTCCTACTTACCTCAGTAACATGTTTTTCCCATGACAGATTATTTTGCATGTGGAGACCCAAGTTTTTTACCTCCCTGCAGTACGGTAAGGGCATGCCAGTATAACAGACCGGCGGCAAGGTATCCCTATTGATCTTCGATAGCAGAGCCCTACTGCCCAGGATAATTACTTGCGTCCTGCCTGGGTTGACCAGAAGATACTGCTCAGTCCAAGCACTTATTGAGATCAAATCCATGTTCATTTTCTGCACTGTGACTGGAAGAAGTTCCTGCTTAAACGGCAAGTAGAGTTGGCCATCGTCTGCGTACAGGTGATAGGAACCGAAGTTAACTACGGAGACAAGGGTATTAAGAAAAATAGAAAAAAGTAATGGGGAAAGCACTCCTCCTGCTTACAGCACTCCTGCTAAACACCAGCAGTGACGCCACACCAATCGGAGAGAACGTCATCCGCACGAATGCGCTGATATTTTGAGGGAAGGGAGAATGGCAAGAAGGATTTTGTGGTCTACACAATTAAATGCTTTACTAAAATTTATCAGGGCAGAGCAATTATAATCATATTTTAATAAAATATAATAAAATTAAAATAAAACATAATCAGCATTCCGCCTTTACGACACAGCGGCAAAAAATTATATCGCGCACTCGCGTAGCGCTAGTTTGCTTTACGTAGGGAAATAAAATTAGATGCCACTAGTCGACAGGACGATAAAAACTTTTTTAAACAGTAATCATCACACACGCCCTTCTTGTAAATATTCACCCGAACATTTTGCCAAGAACAAGTTACAGGAACCCATCAACAAGCTCGTATATCACACTGATTCGCCGACCGTAAAACACCTAGCAGACCATAAAAAGTAAAGTATCCAGGGAGCATAATAGGTATTTGCATAAAAAATGTTGCCCGCCCGCCCCGTTGAAGTGCGAAGATGAATAACGAGGAGCCGGGATAAACTTCTCGCCAGTTATTATTATAGTTGTCGATCAGAATCGGGAGGCCGTGCCTGAGCTTTGCCGTGCCCGACAATGTCCCTAAATTATCCCAGAAGCGACCTAACCTAACAATTTATATTCAGACCGGGGGCCTTTTTATTCGGAACTATGGAAACTGAATCAGATAGTTCAGAAAGATCCTGCTGAGTTTTGAAAGGTTGTTCTTCTTATCAATATGTTTTAGGGTTCCGTGTCTCAATTTGAGAATAAAAAATGGAATAATAAAAAAAATCCTGTCCCGTGAAAGTTAGATAGATAGTTAGATAGAGAACACTTTATTGCACAACCAGGTGAAAGATACCTATTACAAATAGTTTCTTATATCTAAGTAGTGGTATACAATTGGCGGTCTTATCGCTTAAAATCAAAATCAAAATCAAAAATTTTTTATTCAAAGTAGCACAGAAACTGCGACTTAATGAACGTTACAAGTTAAACTAGGTGTTCATTTTAAAATCTAGATAATTTTGGAGAAAAAATGGACAAAAAAACTCCAAACTTAGTCTTTTCAAGTCCTTAATTTACAGGATTGTTCTAAAACTCATGCATTGAACTGGCTTTAATTCCAGACATCATTGTCATCTAAATAATCTTTAATGTTATAGTAGCTTTTTTGGCACAAAGTGTGCTTCACATATTTTTTGAACTGCGTTTCTGGCAAGCTTATTATATCCTCAGGGATCTTATTGTAGAAACGTATACAATACCCCATAAAGGATGTATTAACCTTTGCCAGCCTAAATTTTGGGAACGAAAGTTTATGTCTATTTCTAGTATTTACATTGTGTTGGCTACCTACAGTTTTAAACTCACTGATTGCTAAGAGCGATCTCTTCCAGACAACCATGCATAATTTTAGCGAGACTTTTAAATAAATAACTTAAGTATAAACTTTTTAAAACATTTAGGAATTTACCTTTACAGTTAGAACGTAGTTCAGGTTCTTTCCGAAAATTCGCGGTTCCGTAAAAAAACTTGTTTGAGTAAACAACCATCTACAATTCTACAACACATAAGAAAGTCGGTTTTGTTAAATAAATTACATTTTATGCGGCCTGCCACTAAAACCGCTATGAAACAGCCCCTGATCTTTATAGTCTATGTAAACTTTTTGGATTATGAGAAATATTTTAATTTGAAATAGCAATCGCATCATTTGTCTCTAAATTTTCTTCATAAATAACTTAGTGACATTTATAAATACCACCGTTGAGAGTTCGTTTGCAAATTATCGGCATAGCGTTCCACATAGCTGCACCAAAACAAACAAATTAAATTGTTTGTGTCCACTAAAGTGGAACACAGATTTGGGTTCGGAGTTTCCTCTGTTTTTCATATCGGAATGAACATGGCGGAATCGGATAAATAGAGGAAACGAGATGTTTCTAGCTGCTCTAGTAGCTTAAATAAACCAGATTTATAAATATGTAGTGTTTTTATATTAATGTGTCTTTACGTAAGTGGCCTCTACTGCGTGCGTCAAGGTGAGATTTATATTAAGGTACTAGCTGACATGGCAAACGTTGTTTTGCCATATTAATTAGCCTACGACCCATTCTCAGACCTACCAAATATACGCAAAACATTTCATAAAAATCGGTGAAGCCGTTTGGGAGGAGTTCGATAACAAACACGGTGACACGAGATTTTTATATATTAGATTCTAGTTAACGTATTTTGTCAGGCAGGGCCGGACTTTTTAGTCAATCAAGAAATTATCTATAACTCTTAGGCACCGCTGAAATCGTCCGAGACGGACGCAAAGGCCTATGATGAGATTCTATTTAATTACAAAAATAACTACAAATAATCACCACACGTGCCACCCATAGTATATTCAAAAAGATTTTGAAAATCTATTTAGAGGCTAAACATTTCACGTATGTCGGAACTTGAATCCACGACCTCTGGCTGAGCTATTTGGCAAGTATAGGCATCGGCGAAATTTCGAACCTCTTTAGCCTCTAAAATAGGTTTTTAAAATTTTCCTTAGCACGGGATACTGCAACAAAGAATATAATCAAAAAGATTTGTTATTTCATTTTGCTGCATTTATTTACAAATGTTTGTAATATTTAATTCAGATCCAGGAGTCAATATAAAATTTCACGACGCGACAGGCCTATCGATATACGAGATATCTCTGTCAGTTGAACAAGCTTAAGCCCGGATAGTAATAGCGATTGCCCCAAAAATACGCAACCGTTACCTTCTGGTTGAACAATTCGTATGCGGCCAAGCACAGTATAGACCTACCCTAAGCACAGAGGAAGATACTTTACTTTTCCCTCTAATTTTGTATGCTACGCCGTTTCGTCGCATTTATTTTTCTTCTTCGCGGTCTAATTTTCTTTGTTGTCTCAGTCATTTCCTAACCAAATTTCGTGGAATGAGGTCCACGGCTGAAATGAAATTCGTATTCGGGGTGAATTGGACAGATCGCAGCCCAGGCCGAGAGCCCGCCGATTCTTAATTTGGTATGAGCACTTTTTTCACTGCTACGCCGTACGAATACAGAACTTCCTAGACAAACGATTGAGAGAACAGAAACGGCCGACGTGGAATCAATCAAACATACAACGCGACCGTACTATAAAAATGATTATACTGAGCCCACGTACACAGGAAGGGTACGAATAAGCAACCCTTTTGTAGAGTACTGCCCCTATTGTCGGGACCCACCGCTTAGGGTATCTTTAGACGGACAGATGAACCATTATACATCATGTTATTGTACGAGACATCAATAAGACGGATGGCGCGGCCACTACATGAATATTTCAGGAGGCGCATTAGGACACGGAAAAATAAATATGGCTGACTTTGCTGGCCGCATTTGTATATAAATCGTGATGCGGCCACGCGTGTTTCGCCTACGGAATGGTCCGGGTTCCGTTGTAGAGTTATTTATCAGGAGGTCTACTCGAGACACCCATAAACCCCTCGTTTGCTTCGCCTGACGGGCTTAACCCGCATAATTTGGGGCCTGTTCTGTAATTTTTTCTCTCGTCACTTTCTGTTTGTCTCTTTGGGTTCGGATAATGAGTAGAGGCCTTCTTCAGGAGTATGGTCATAGCTCACTGACTGAATTACAGCTTTTGAATTTTTATGAAAGCAGTAGGTAGGTACTCTGGGGCCTTGAGAAGTGCGCGGTCGCGTGATAGGGCTTCATTAATTGGGCGAACCGGGCCGTTATAATGTATTCGCGATCTTCAAGATGAAAATATTCCGTGCCGCGCGCAGATTTTTACATAACCGGTGGAAGGAAGCGGTAATTCTTTTTTGCGAGGCCTTTCTTAGGTAATTACTGGGTAGAATGGGGTTGTTGAAAACTCGACGCTTCTGATACTTTCATATATTTTTTTAGGGTTCCGTACCTAAAGGGTAACGGACCCTATTACTAAGACTCCGCTGTCCGTCCGTCCGCCCGTCCGTCTGCCACCAGGCTGTATGACATGAACCGTGATAGTTAGACAGTTGAAATTTTCACAGATGATGTATTTCTGTTGCCGCTATAACAACAAATACTAAAAACAGAATAAAATAAATATTTAAGGGGGGCTCCCGAACAAGAAACGTGATTTTTTGCCTTTTTTGCTCGATATTAATAACGGCGACAGATGGACGCCTGAAATATTCTAATATCGTATAGATAATGGTGTGGAACCCTTCATGCGCGAGTCCGACTCGCACTTCGCTGGTTTTTTTTTATCCTATGCTATCGAGATTTATTCATCGACTCTGGTACGTTACATTTTTCTCAAAACAACGTGTTGCACCACAGGATGAATTCTGTCGCTCTGACTTTGCCTTGTATTACGAGTATGTTGTATTTTTGTGACTTGTTTTTCCTTTGTACTTGTTTATGTTACTTGTTATGCCTTTTTTTCTTGTGATGTGTTAATTTGTCCCAATAAATGTCTTTCTTTCTTTCTAAAGTATCAGTGCAACCATTCTATCCACAGTCAACTTTTCTGGGTAGACGCGCCAGTACCTGAGTAGAAGTATCTGTAGCTGGCGACAGACAAAAGGTCGAACTTCCTAACCCGAAACTTCGTATTTCATAAACACAACCAAAGCGTCTTTCCGAAGTCCCGTAAAAAGCAAATACTGTCCCCGCAAAACAGCAGCGAACAAGCGCAAATTGCAGCACCTAAACTAAACGGCCGTGCGGATATCTTATTGTGTTAGGTGGGTATTTACCTGATACGGCACAATAACTCTTGTCCACATCCGCAGTGGGAAAGCGAGAGGTGTTTGATATAAATTCTGCCGACGACGCTAGCTGGGGACCGGGCGCCGATAAGGTTCGCCCGCGTATTGCCAAACCTGGGCAAGGAACGGGCTCTATTTAGTAGAAGGTTTTTGAAGCGCTTGGACAAAGAAACTATGGGCAGGGGCTCAAGTCTCATTTTTTAATAGAACGAAAGTGTAACAATCACTGCTGTTTTTTGACACTATTTCTAGTCGCGTACAAAAAACGCCTCTCGATGGCGTGTCACTGGAGCTATCACTGACGTCCCATTGTACAAATAGGAAGTCTCATCCTTATAACTTATCTATGGTAACATCATTGACATTATAACGGGTAGTCTAGTCCTTATTTGACGTTTCGACGGACTCTTTGAAATAATCGAAACGCTGATTTGTTACAATTGAAGCGCCATTGAACAAATACACCTTTTAGGGTGTAGTTGTTAGGTGATTGTTCAAAAGTGAACATACATTTTCTTCTCTTTCGTCATGTTAAGACCTTTTACGACTGTCCGTGGCGAAATGCGCTGGCGTATTCTCCAGCTGGCATTTTGGGGGGATCGTAGCCGCGAAGAAGAAAGTTGAGAGACGTAGGGCTCGAGCCCTACTTAGAAAGTCGGTGACCCCCATTTTCGATACCAGACGCCGAATTGGTTAAGACCTTTCAGTTGAAGAAAGACGTGGTTTGGTGCCGCTTATCCCTAAAGAGCGGAAACGTGATGGGATTGCCGTCATTATCAAGGTATGTAATAATTTAATCGGCTTCAAAATCCGCAGTCTTATTTACAGACAATCGATGCCACTAAATGACTTGTAGGTAGTTTTAACGTACCCAACTAAATCATTAGGTACCTCTAAAGTGAAGTCTCGATTTTAGTTCGTAATAAGCTTAGGGCGTCACATACGACGAAGTTACTATTTTAATATACAATATCGCTCGCCATGTATTTCGATAGACACATGACGAAGATAAAATATATTTTCATAGTTTTGTTGGATTGAACCCAAGAAATTGATGTGAGACTTTAACGTCTCTGTAATTGAAACAAAATATAAAAGTTTCTGACACATCCACAGATAATTAATGAAATTAGTGAATGTCACGTTCTATTGTAGGTAGCTAGATGCTAGAAAAACAATTGTGTGTCTAGTGTGTTGGGTTGTTGTAGAGCTCTTGAAACACATTTTAGTATTTGTTTATAAGACCGTTAACTTTACGTAGGTAGGTACACTTTTGAAATGTACACTTTTAAAATATGTACTTACATAATCTTTATCCTTTGCAGATAGCCCTGTCATTTTTTGCGACCGTGACCTATCAGACACTCCTAGATAGGCTGGGAAAATTGTAAATGCGTGCTGTGTGCTGCACAACATTGCAATCCAGACCGGTACACCCTTACCACAACCCCTGACACCCAGAAGAACAAGCTGCGGAAGATCAGTGGCAAATTCAGGCAAGAATACAAGTATTTACTACTGGTGTTGCTTCAATCAATGGATAATTCAAATCTCCAATTATATTATAATTTAAGATTTGAAGTACTTATTGACGATGAATGGTGATGTGCAATCTAGCCTCTAAACTAAGTTGGCCACAATATAAAAGTTCCACAAACGACAGAAAAACCAGATATTTTTTTGAGTTTTTGAGGTCTCAAAAATAACTTTAATAATTAAAAAACCTATTGAATCTTAAACATTTTATTTTAATAAAAGAGTATTAACAATAAGTCAATTATAAAATTAAATCACGGTCATGTATGAAATTATCAACTATCAAATTAATAATTAAAACATTTGCAGGTGATGCCCCGTCCCTTCTTCTGAAGACAGCTCGCTGAGTCCCTGTAACCGACTCAATGGCAACAGTTAGTAGACTGCTGGCTTGTGCTTGCTCCGAAGACGCCTCAGCAAGTTGGCTGATGGGTCGGGCTTGATGCAGGGACCCCTCAGCAGTAGCAGCAGCAAGCTGTTGGATGGCAGCCGCTAGCCTATTTGAGGCTTGCGCATGCTCTATGGTCGCCTCTGCATTTGCAGGCTCTAGCTCAGCGAGCCGTGCATCTGCATTTTCCAAGGCCGTGGGTGGCAGGAGTGATTCTGTGAAAAAAAGTGTAAATGCAATTAATTATTTTATTGGGTGTAACAAAGTCCCCATATAAATGGTCCACACTAAAGTAACTCACAGTAAATTATTCGTATTCACAAGTACAACCCCCTAGTTTTAGTGTATATATATATTATATGAATTTTGACACACCCTGTATAAATAAGATTATTAATTACCTTCTGTATTTCGTCGACGACGTCGCTGCGTCGGCGGAGCGGACGGCGCGCCTTGAAGGGGTGATTGCTCTCTTTGGTCTCTGAAATGGGAATAATAAATGCATATACTTAAATGTTTCATCATCAACCCATTATGTCCCCACCGAGGGGCACGGGTCTCTTCCCTGAGGAAGGTATAGGCCATACTCCACCACGGGGGCCAAGTCCGGATTGGTGGAGGCTTGTAGACTAGTGGCTCGTCTACTGTCAGAAGTTGTCAAGCCGCCCTAAGGCCTCTGACTTGGCGTAACGACTGCCATCTATCGACGGCAGCCGGCACCAACAGCTTAGCGTGCCTTGCGAAGCACGGAACCGCTCGGAAAAATGCCACTAGCGTTAGGCATAGACGGCGACCCATCCATGCACTGAACGCGCCCTGTGTTGCTTAACCTTCGTGATCGTTTAAGATCACTCAGGCAGCCGGGGCTACGAGCGATTCTTAAATGTTTAATGTTGTTTTTAATTACTCATCTGTGGCAGAGCCTAAAAGCATGGTAATGTGTTTGGCTATGTATGAATATACTCTTACTCATAGCTCCAATAAGTAACTTCAATAAGTACATAACCTTTGTTATTTTTTATTTATGTTCATAATTAACCACACACACCGTTGCCTGTATTAAGCTCTGAAATAAATTATATTTGTATTTGGAAATATCTTCTCATAGACACCAATAAAATATACTAAGGGGCTCCAGGAGGTAATACTAGCACCACGGAGGAAAAACAATCATATCTTTTTTACAGATTGAATTTGTAAAAATGCGATCTCTCAATCATGTTAACAGTGACTTTTAGGACGACAAATAACCTAGAATCATGAACGTAGGACTAGATAGCATTTATGCCAAAAACGGCCACTAATGCTGTCTAGTCCTAGGTTTTTGGCCTTAGGTCCACGGCCATGGGTCCTTAAAATCACTTTTAACTTGATAGAGATTGTACACTAATGCTGTCTAGTCCTAGGTTTTTGGCCTTAGGTCCACGGCCATGGGTCCTTAAAATCACTTTTAACTCGATAGAGATTGTACATACACTTTTTGCAATTTCTTAAGGAAAGTATTAGCCAGGAGTATTAATTAGTTTCAATTTCAATGGATTATCACAGGCTTTTTGTTGGTTTTAGATGGAGTAGACTTGCCCAGCATCTATACCATCCTGACAGTTTAGTCGGCCTAGCCCACAGTAAAGGCAAGCCAACCAAGCCGAGGGTTTCCTCATGACAAACAATGTCCCAGGCACTGAAGCCTAGTGATACTCATCTATTGAGTGTGATAGTGTCACTGGACGCTTTATAAATCATGACATTACGTAGAAGCAAAAGCCAAGTTTTTTGTTAGTCACTGCCTTCAATCTTTATGAGAAAAAACTTTATGAAGTAATTTGTGCTCACCATACGCCAACCCCCCCGGCTCTTTCCAGGCGTAATCTGACGAGAGGCTGTTGAGGACATTGGCTCCTTCCCGCCACATGCGCTTAGCCAGACTGCGCCCCTCCGTTGAGCGATTGAAACGCCCAAGAGCCAGCTCTGGCTTGTTTTCAAAGAACCCAATAAGGGCTTCGAGCTGCTCTACGCTCACCATCTGTAAATATTAGTATTATGATTAAACTAAATATAGGTAATTGAGAACTACAAAACCGATCGTTTCGATGCTTCAACACCAAGCTTACCTAACAATCGCATGAAAATCAATAGGTACATACCTTGTGGATGAAATAAGGATAAGAATGTAAGAACTTTCTTAGTCTTATAGCAATCAGCCGGTTATTCTGAAACAATTTAACGTTTTAACTTTGAACAGAAAATTTTTTCGCTGTCAGTGTCAAGACGTAAGACAAGTGACAGCAATTTTTTTTTTTACTTGCCATAGTAGCATAGTCTTATTACATACAGCCATAATTTTGACTTAAACCAATAAATAAATAAAGACTTTAAGCTTTTTTAGAAACGAAACTACTGTTAACGTTCTTTTCAGTTTAATTCACAGAAATTCCAGATAAAAAAGCAAGAAAACCACTGTTTTATGATCGAGACTAATCGAATCGCGGTCGAAAAAATCGATGCCGATTCGAGAGTCCTTTCAAAAAATGCCGCACTAGCTGTCAATCCCTTTTACTTGATGGTAGCTACTGACCTACCGTTGGCGCACTTGTAATATTGAATTTCTATCGACCTAAACGTGACGAGACTAGCTCAGATTCCGCCAGTAGCCTACCAGTGAGATTTGAATTGTAATAGTAGGTCGTGGCTAACTGCAAAATGCGACTCGGGCCCCAGTTCTAGACATTAAATTCTTGTTGGAGTTTGAATATTTGGTAGCGTAGAACATATTTTTTTGTTTATTATGCGAACCAAGTTGAATTAGTAAAAAAATTCTAACGCGCTTGTTGATAATAGCAGAAAATATATTTTTTTCAGTTAAGTATAAGTTTTCTATCTATCTATAATTTGGATTTTTGTTGGTCGATGTTCTCTTTAGGATTCCGTACCCAAAAGATACGAAATGGGACCCTTTTACTAAGTCTTCACTGTCCGACTGTCTGTCTGTCTGTCTTTCTGTTACCAGGCTGTATCTCATGAACCGTGATAGCTAAGCAGTTGAAATTTTCTCAGATCATGTAGTTCTGTCGCTGCTATAATAACAAATACTAAAAACAGAATAAAATTAATATTTGAGGGGGCTCCCATATAGTAAACGTTGTCTAAAGACAGCGCTCGCCATCTAGCGGCCATCTATGTAAACTTCACAGCGCCGATGTCATGTCGTTAAATGTCAATGTTAAACGCTTCTTGTTGGTTTCTTTAGATAGCGCTGATTACAAATAAGCATAGCATAATCAGCCTATATGCGTCCCACTGTAGGGCACAGGCCTTCTCTCAAGGAGAGATATACAAATGATATTCTTTTATTATAATCGTTGATATATACATTGAATTTGTTATGTTTTAATTTTGTGTTATTAATCATTGTTTTCGTTTTCTATTTCTCATCGTATTTTTACTTCGGTTCAATGTTTGTATGTTGCTTTTTTTTACTTGTCGTGTTGTAACAATAAATGTTTTCTCGTTCTTTTCTTTCACTGTTGTACCCATGTGTAAAGCCACTGAAATACCGCTCGTTTTCAGCGCCCTTCTTGCGACACCCAAACAGCGTTGTGCAAACACGCGATAGGGTCTAAACCTAAATTTCCTTAAGTGCGGGCTAACGAGTGTTGCCGCCGCTAAACATCCACCCTGGCTTACGGCTCGCCGACATGCGAGCAAACTGTTTATATTATTAGACCGTTTGCTAACTTTCAATTGTATTCGCTGAATGCCGGGGCCGTGTCCACAAGGCGTGGATGAGTATTTCAGTGCTAAGATATTTGCTTTGTTGTTAGAAACTTAGAGCTATACTTAGGTCTTTAAAAACCTATTTAGAGGCTCACCCATGCCCAATACGGTTCGGAATAGTTTCGAAATCTCCTGTCACTGAGTTATGAATGCTAGAAATGCATGGCTTTTTGCTAGCCCAATGACGTCATATCATATCTTGAGATACAGATTTGTGGACATCGCGCTACTTAGCATTATTCTTACAAGAGTTTCACCTTAGTGATACTCTTCAAGAGGGTGGGGGGCAAAATTAAGCTAAATTTTAATTACGTCATTGATGGTCGCTCCCTATGAGTACCTACCAATTAATGACAACTCGTCGCAGAGTTGATTAAAAATGCGTAGAGGTTCATGTGCTGTTGTGTGTACTTAACTAACTTCCTCTTTGACTATTGTTGTCAGTATAATTGTGAGGTTTTCTTTTTTAAGTCTTTATTTTCGTATAGAAAACGCCTCTGGTGTACAGTTTCATAATTATATATCTATGTGAGATATTTCTAACCATATTGTACAATTGTATGTTTTCTTTCAATGAATAAGATACTAACATATTGTAAAAAAAAATGTGTAGACAAAACCTGGGATTATAACTTGTATTATTGAGAATAAATCATTGAGCTTAATAATAACGGGGTTGGAAACTTGCATTTAGGACTCACGCATTTTGCACAAAATCGGCTTTTATGGATTTGGCTTCACAGGCTCTCAATTCTGGATTTGCAGAATGGTGAACGTAGGCCTAAACACCCATTTATTAGCCTTAAGATTAAGCGCTTGAGTGGCTCAGATTACTTGAAGTTTAAAGGTAATTTTACGGCACTGTTTGCTATAAAACTACACAATTAGGTTAACAATTATGACCGAATTATGTAGAGCTGAAATATTCGACTTACCCTTGCCAACTTACAATTGTATTTGATCCATAATGTACGATGTCTTGAATGGGGTTGGGAGTGTTGGACAGGCAGGCTGATGGGATATATACGTCGAAAGGGCCCTTATTATGAAGCAGCGATACGTTCGGAAGGTTCGTCAACGTCGCGCTTGAGCCCGACAATTCACTCGAATCTAGCGACAATTACGGTTCGGAATAGTTTCAAAATCTCCTGCCACTGAGTAATGAATGCTAGAAATGCATGGCTCTTTGCTAGCCCAATGACGTCACATCATATCTTGAGATACAGAGATTTGTGAACATCGCGCTACTTCCGATAATGTCGCATTTTTCATAATAAGGGCCCGATGGAGAGTGCCTTTTATTAGAGATGCATATTTATACAATTCGGTTAGGCTTGCTTAGCGTTATGCACTTATGTCGCAGTGATTAGATTAGATTAGAACACTTTATTGTTTATTTATTATATGACTTTATTATATGTCTAAGATTTGCTGTACACAATTGGCGGTTTTAAGTGTTACAGTGAAACCTTATAACTAGTCATTTACGTAAAATACCATACTACAATTACGCATCTGTTTTGCGTTTTAAAACTCCTGTATTCAACTACATAGCGGCATTGAATTCAATAGGAAACGGTGAAATCTAAACTACATAGCGGCATTGAATTAAATAGGGAACGGTGAAATCTAATATACTATACTATACATACACACAATCGATTTATACATGAGATGTTGGAATTGGCATGGGTGGAATTTTTAGCCTCTAAATAGGTTATTATTATTATTCAGGTTTATCCAATGCCAATAAATTTTGCAACATTGCAAAAATACTGAACGCAATAATGTCTATCGAGTTGTTTGCTCGACCCAGGTTCATTAATTCATGAAATATCAACCTCTCTGTACAATTTCATATCATTTCAAAACCCAGCAAAACAAACCCAGGGTAAAGCTGAATTAATAGTATCAATTTATAATCGATATTTATTGTGTCAATTTAACTTCTTGGCGCCCGGCAGCTCGCAGGTGTTTTTCATATTGTTCTTATAACTTCATGGACTGATGTGCCCATCAATTATGTCCGAGGTTTAATGGTAAGGTGATTTGTCTGTGTGTTTGCTTTCTAAATTTTATTAGATACAATGATTGAAAGGTGACACGAATACTATCTAATATATAAAAGGCGAGCGTCCGACACACCCACTCATCAACGCCCAGCCCAAACCGTTGGACACAGAAAGCTGTAATTTTGCACAGGGAGTTCTTTAACAATGGAGATAAGAGATAAGAACGGATTGAAAAAAAAAAAATCGACCCCTAAAGGGGTTGTATGTGGTCAGATAACTAATGCGACGCAAATTCTACGGTTTTTCAAAATTCAATCCCTGAAAGGGTGCCAAAGTAGGTACGGGAAGTAACATTTTTGTGGTGTGATTTTCTGGAAACTTATAAGAGATGTACTTCAATAAAATTAATAAAACACTTATTTCTCACTTTTTTAATATTCAACCCTTAAGACTGTGAAAAGGGGTTCCAAAGGTTGTACACGGAGTAAAATATTTGAGGTTGGATTTTTTATACTTAAAACAAATTTAATACAATGAAATTAATCAAACACTTACTTTTCAATTTTTCTAAATTAAACCCGTAAGGGGGTGAAAAAGGGTGCCAAAGTTTGTACAGGAAGTAAAATATTTCTGTCCGGATTTTCTTGAAACCTAGAACAATTAATGAACTTCGTTAAAATTAATGAAACACTTATTTCTCAGTTTTGTAAAAAACCCTTAAGAGGGTAAAAAGGGGTGCCAAAGTTTGTATAAAAAGTACAATATTTGTTGTCGAATTTTCTCAAAAAATAGAACAAATATACTTCAATAAAACTTGCCAAATAGTTATTTCTCAGTTTTTTTTTATTCAACCCTTAAGAGGGTAAAAAAGGGTGCCAAATTTTGTACAAGGAAAAGAAAATATATGTGGTTCGATTTTTTTAAACTAAAAAAAATGTACTTTAATAAAATTAATGAAACGTGTAATACTGTACTAATAGTATTTTTAATGACTTGCGATGCTCATGCATAGTAATATATTAAACGTGTCTAACTTCGATTATTTATTAGGTAAAATTTTGTTACCTTCGGGAATCAAAGGTAACTAAATTTAACCTAATAAATAATAGCGGTTCGGCCCGTTTAATATATTACTTTATTATTGTTTTTATTGCGTGTGTGTGTAAATGCAAATAAATAATTCATCTATCTGTCTAATATGTAAAGAGGTTGTACTATAAATACAATCGAAGAGCATAAAGTGATTTTATCTACACTCATATCATAATCTTCAAATTAAGAATTCAAAGGTAAACACATATTGACAGGCTTTAAACAATAGATAACTTTAAAGAAAATGAAAAAAAAAGTGTAATATAAAGTTACATTAAAGGTCAGATTTTTCACTTTATGTTACAGTTATTTTTTTTAAAGTGTTGCTGTGATCACGGAACAAAACTGTCAAAAGTTGACTCTATAAAAAACCTAATTTCATTTTCGTGGTACCAAAAGTGCAACTAAAAATACCTAAAATTGCGCGCGCAAAACTGAGTGCAGACGATTGAATGTCAAGATACTTTTGTCGAAATTGCGCCATTTTCTTTAAAAAATAACCGTAGATTTATGTATAGTACAAAGCTTGTCAAACGTGTTTTCCTTTGATTCCTTTCTTTGAAGATTAAGACATGAGTGTAGATAAAGTAGTGTATGAGACTGCACATAACTTGGTATTAAAACACTCGCGAATGCTATTAAAAAACTCGCCAATGCTCGTTTTTTAAAATCTCGCTCGTGTTTTAATAACCCTCATTATGTGACAGTCACGTAAACTACTATTAAGCATACAGTGATTGCAAAACACGTTGTTATAATTAAAATTTAAAACTCGACGGAAGCTATGTATATAAAGATGTATGAAAATTGACACACAATTTTTTTGTAATATTTATCTCATATGCGCTAAAAGTATTAACTTATTTAAAACCACTCTTATCAACTGAAGTCCGCGCGGACGAAGTCGCGGGCAATCTATGTAGCGCTTACTATAGTATTCGTCAGATATTGAATAATAAAAATCGGCCAAGTGCGAGTCGGACTCGCGTACGAGGGGTTCCGTAACACTATCTATACAACATTTGAATATTTCAAGCGTTTACATGCCGTTATTAATATCGAGCAAAAACTGGCAAAAACCATTCACCAAGGTTGTATGGGAGCCCCACTTCAATATTTGTTTTAGTCTGTTTTTTGTATTTTTTGTTATGGCGGCAACAGAAAAACATCATCTGTTAAAATTTCAACTCTGTAGCTGTCACGGTTCATGAGATACAGCCCGTTGACAGACAGACGGATAGTGGAGTCTTTGTAATAGGGTACGGTACGGAACCCTAAAAATTAACAGCGAAATACGAAACTTCAAGAAACATAAATAAAGCTAGCGTAAGCTGTTTAGTGTTTATGGGGAATCGTAATTTTTTACGGCATTGTACCTATTACGGGATCGGAAACGGCTCCGTGCCCATTCCTATTGGTATTTGATGTGGCTGTAATTCACTTATATTAATTTCTAATGTCATTAATGTTATTTGAGGAATTTTGTTAACACAATTGGCCATGCTACTTATTTTTGTTATAGGTTTTTTATAATTTATTTCGAAAATATGGACCATTTTGAGAAACTAATTTCGTTATTTTTGAATAATTTTATTCATTATTTCTATCTTTTATATTTTTCTAAAATTTTGTGGTGTGTTACGTCAGCAGAGTATGTTAATCATAATTAATCATACTACAGAGTATGTTAAGCATGGATGTTGATTAAAGAGATAGTCTTTGCCTACATAAAAAAAACAAATGTCATTAACGTCAGTTGATTTGGTCGGCCCATGGATGTAATCATCCATGTTCGGCTAACCATGTATTCTTTGGGCTAACCTCAAAATAAAACCGGAAAACGACACTCTGTGAAATCGACACTTGAACACGTTGACATTTCGTTTTTCTTTTTTGTAAGGCAAAGGATACTCAAACTGCCTTTGCTCATACAAAAGTCATTTAAGGTCAAAGCTTTTTATTGAATATCTTAAAAAATAAAGACTTATTACAAATCTGATTAACAGAAATTCTCAAAATTCTCGAAATGGTTTTGAGATTTCCGTTCATATTTAAAATGTAGCATGGCCAATTACGTCGAATGGATAATAAAATAATACAGGCGGATAATAAAATATAGTTATTCCTTACCTTTATGAAAACAGAGTTTCCTACTCATCAATACATTCTTGTATGCGTACTAGATAGAGCGAAGCGGTAGAGGACCGGCCTCACATTTGGGAGATCGTGGGTTCGAATCCCGGCATCCCATGTTTGCACTAGTGACTTTATTTTCTTAGTTACGTATATTTGTGAAGTTATAGTAGCAATACCACTCGCTGACGGTAAAGGAAAACATCTTGAGAAAACCTGAAAAATCAGTGTCAGACGTGTTCACATACCTCAGCACTTGAAATTGCCAATCCACGGTGGGCTGGGCACGTGTGGTACCTATCTGAGTAGTTAAAAAAAATGTCCCTTACTGTGTTTATTTTTGGGACACCGAAAGTGTTCAGCATTTTTTTTTCTACATAAACCTGTGAGGAGAAAGAACCAGATTGGCTTACGTGAAGAAGAACAACACGACATCATGTGTAGTACTCAGCGCACTTTTCAGCACTGCCGTGTCTGTCATCTTTGAGCCAACCGCCATTGCGCGGGATGATGGAATGAGACCAGTGCTAGAAAAACATCGATGTAACATTCTTATTAGAGAGCGGCTCAAGCGGTGGTCGGTAAAACGCTTGCCTTACATTCAGGGCGTAGTGGGTTCGACCTCGGAATATAACTAATGACTTTGTTCTTTAAGTTATGTGCATTTGTGAATTTTTAGTAGCAACACTACGTACTCACTAAAGGAAATTATCGTAAGGAAACCTGAGGGCCTCATACCTTAGGTCTTCTGTCGTGCGTCATAAAAATTACAATTTACACGATTGACGTATTTGGCACACACTTTTTAGGGTTCCGTACACGAGGGGTGCCAAACGGGAGCCTATTAATAAGACTTCACTGTCCATCTGTCTGTCTGTCACCAGGCCGTATCTCATGAACCGTAATAGCTAGGCAGTTGAAAGTTTCACAGATGATGTATTTCTATGGCTGCTATAACAAAATATACTAAAAACAGAATAAAATAAATGTTTATGGGAGCCCCCTTACAAAAAACGTGATTTTTTTCCGTTTTTCTCGGTCTTTATGTGTAATATTGTATAGACAACGGTACAGAACCCTTAGTGCGCGATTCCGACTCGCAATTGGCCGGTTTTTGGAAATATGATCTGCCAAAGAAGATTTTTTTAAATTTCTTGCGCTACTGATTATGCCGGCCGCCTTAAGTCAAAGGGCAAGGTTGTTTCAGGAACAAACACGCAAAGTCGAGAAGTAGGTACCGCTGGAGGCTCCGCTCGTCAAGCCTTTGATCTCGCGGGGCATAGTGTCTAATAATTCTGTGACACTAGGTCATGGCTACTTTTGAGAGCTTCGTTCCCTCCGCTCTTACTTCGGAAAGTTACGTTTCCTTGTGAATTGGCGATATGCCATCAGCCAGTTTTCATTTTGAGTAGTTCTAGTTCGACTGGAGATTTCCGCACTTAGGGCCGGTTTCTGAAATGAGAATTTTACTAAGTAAATACTTAAGTGAAGCTCTGTTACGCGCTTCTCTGAGAAATTCTTAGAGGCAGCACTAAAGTTAACTATATACTTAGCGAAATTCTCAATTCAGAAATTGGCGCTTAGCCTCATAGTTGGGTAAATACATCAGACACGAGAGTTCCTCACGATGTTTTCCTTCACCGTTAGCGAGTGGTATTTCCACTATAACTTCACAAAAGTATGTAAGTTAGAAAGCCAAGTCATTGGTACATTGGATTCGAACTCACGACCTCCCGAATGAGAAGCCGGTGTTCTACCGCTCCGCTGCTGCCGCGGATCATTTTGAAGAGTTTAGAAAAAAATAAATAATAGGGGTTAAAGTATGAAATTGCCGTTTTATTGCAATAGGTTCTTTGAATTGACATAGAATCTTCATGGTTTGAGGTTTTCGAATGAAACCATTTGAAAAAAGTCTGATGACAAAGGTCGTGGGTACGATACAGACTGGAGGCCGCCGCCGTTCATTTTCGCACATGGCCCCAGTCTGTTTGTGATGTCCTTGCTTCGTTACCAGGGTATCCAAGTATGGGACCAGTACAAGTGATTGTGTTGAAGTTATTATTATTCGTCTCATTGCAGAGCAGTAATAGTAATTTCCACACAACACAATCACTTGTCCTGGTCCCAAACTAGGATACCCGGTTTTATAACTGACCTATAAGCGTTCGTTGACTACGGAATCCTAATAAGGGTTCCTTGTTGACTACGTAACGCTAACATAAGCAGCCTATACACATCCCACTGTGGAGCACAGGCCTTTTCTCAGGGAGAGAGTATGGGCTTAATCACCACGCGTGCCCACCGCGGATCGGCGATTTCAAGCGCTGAGGTATGTGAATACCTCAGACACTCAGGTTTACTCACGATGTTTTCCTTCACAGTTAGCGAGTTGTGTCGCTACTATAACTTCACAAATGTACATAACTTACTAAACCAAGTGATAGGTACATGCCCGCACTGGGAATCGAACCTGGGTCTCTCGCTTCTGAGTCCAATGTTTTATCCACTACGCTACCACCGCTTAGAAGTACCCCAATTAATGTTGAATGTTGATGAAGCGGAAGAAGTCTGTCAGGATCGAGGCAAGCGGAAAACTCTGTTGTCTGTCTACCCCACCAGGATACAGGCGTGAGTTGCTGTAAGTATACTGCAAAAATTTTCGGTGGTTTCAAAGACATAGTTTAATGACCGTGCCTGACAATAGCTATCGAATACGCTAGTTTGTTTTTTTTAAACACACGTTTCAGGATAAAATTACTTGGTTTTTTGTCGGAAGAGTCTGACCAGGTTTCAGAGACGAGCAACCGACGACGCGAGCTCTGTCTCTGCTCTCCATGATTAAGCTCTGCGAATCAGAGCGAAAAACAAAAAAACCAAGTAAGTTTATCCGGTGTTAAGCTAGTAATGTGTGGTGCTTACGAAAGATTTAATTCGAAATATTCACAAATATCTCGACACAAACTCGAATCTATTAGAGTCATTAGTAGCCATCCAGAGCGGTGCGTGCGTGCCGCGTGTCCGCGGGTCATTGTTCTGTTAGACGGCGAGTCGGTACTAATTGTTGGCGCATTTTTGAGGGCTCTGTAGCCAAAGGGTAAGGGACCCTATTACTGAGACTCCGCGGTCCGTCCATCCGTTCATTTGTCACCAGGCTGTATCTCGTGAACCGTGATAGTTAGGTAGTTCAAATTTTCACAGATGATGTATATCTGTTGCAGCTATAACAACAAATACAGAATAAAATAAATATTTAAGGGGTGCTCCCATGAAATAAACGTGATTTTTTGCCGTTTTTTGCTCGATATTAATAAAGGCAACAGTTAGACGCTTGAAATATTGAAATTGACGGAACTCGTCGTGCGCGACTCCGACTCGCAATTGGCCGGTGTTTTTGACATGATTTCTCAACTCGAAACATGATTTCTCAACAATGTTTTATTATTTAGGTCTATACTTGAAAGTAATAGTCTAAATAGATAGGTACCATTTTTAATTACTAATTACATAACGACGGCTTTCGACCCGCCCAGAAATGAGCGTGTATATGGTACGAAGGTAGATATGGTTGAGAAGTGTTAGGTCGGTTATTGAAGGAGCGGTAGCACTGAAGCCCAGAAGTGTTGAGTTGCCCCAAAAATATTTACCCCCAGTTTCTCGTACACACACACTGTTAACAGCTGTCAATTGACCAAAGCGCTTACAAAAAAAGACCACTGACAGCTATTAACAGTAGACTATCAGCTTGTTAGTGTACGAGAAACCGGGGGTTAGTCAAATATTTGGACCAAACTATTTTCAGCTTAAAGGACAGGGTCAGCAATGGTGCCAGAGAAATCAGGAATCAAAAATTTCTTTCAAAGTAAAGAATTTACATTCTGTTTGCTGAATGTCAACACACAATGGTAGCCGCTGCCTTCAGGCCGTATATCGAGGGCTGCGTGCTCAAACCCGGTAAGTCGAGTTAAGGTCAAAATCGAGTTAACCCACTGGTCGTAATGTACTCTTCGCGCTCTTTCTGGAGGTAAAACCCGTTATTTCATAGCGGTCCTGGATCGTTTTTTGTCAAATTAGAAAACCCAATAAAAAGAACAAATCAACAAAATAATCTGTACTAAAATCCTTTATGTCATGTTAAGGTAGGCGGTAAAAGCAAAACATGAAATGCATTTTGGACTATACTCATTTATGTGTAGTTATAGTTATGTAGCTCATAATGTTTTGGTCATTTTAAATTTAAAATTTCTGCCAATAACATAACAATAATCGTTAACTGATTTTGCCACTAAGTAATTTGGTGTTTTATGTAAATATGACTTAGTGGTAAAATCCCTATAAACGCATTACTCTCTTTTACCCGAAAAGTAAAGCAATATTTTCTTGCTTTCATTTAGAGCTACAACCCAGTAAACCACATTGACATCATAGAACAAAAGTTCCTCGAAAGCGGCCATTCTCATATGGAAGTAGATTCCATGCACGCCAGCATTGAAAACGCATCTAGAAACGTATCGGTAAACAGTGCGTCGGATTGGAAAAATATTTTCAAAATGGCCAGAAAGAAAAGAGTTAAGACTGTCAATGGTGAAAAACACAGTGTAGAACCGTACAAAGTTAGCAAATTCCAGTATGATGAGATGCTCGATCTGAAAACACTTGCTCAGCAGCTAATAAAAAACAGAGACAAAGATAATTTTAATGAAAAAGTCAATTGGATGAAGCTAAAAAGACTGAGGTATGTGAAGGGCGAGAAAAATAAAGTTTTTTTCAATTACGACTTGTCCGACGAGTTCAGATTTATACAGGTATACGAAATTGTAAAGAGTCATAGGACCAAAACCAGAAGAAACGCCCATCATCATCATCAGCCTATGCTTGTCCACTGCTGGACATAGGCCTCTCCTCTTACACGCCACTGAGCACGGTCCTCGGCTATTCTCATCCAGCTCTTGCCAGCCGCCCTGCGAAGATCATCGCTCCACCGAGTCTGAGGACGTCCTATACTACGTTTACCGATCCGCGGTCTCCACTCAAGAACTCGTCTACCCCATCGGTTATCAGTTCTTCGGATGATATGGCCGGCCCACTGCCACTTCAGCATGCTAATTCGGTGGGCTATGTCGGTGACTTTGGTTCTCTGTCGGATCACCTCGTTTCGATTTTGATCTTTAAGAGAAACCCCGAGCATAGCCCTTTCCATAGCACGCTGAGCGACTTTAAATTTGTGGACCAGCCCCACCGTGAGTGTCCACGTTTCGGCACCATATGTCATGACGGGTAGGACGCACTGATTGAAGACTTTCGTCTTGAGACTCTGTGGGATTGGCGATGTGAAGACTCGACGTAGTTTCCCATACGATGCCCAGCCCAATTGGCCTCTTTCTCGAAGTTATTTTTACCCAACTGCATGGTTTGCCCGAGGTAAACATACTCCTTAACAACTTCGAGAATACTGCCTTGAACTGCAATTGGCTCCGGACTGACGTGCTCATTGAACATAACCTTGGTTTTAACCAAGTTCATCCGGAGATCAATGCGTTGGGAAGAATCAGCCAGGCCACTCAGCATATGTTGTAGATCTTGCAGCGTTTCCGCCATAATGACGATGTCGTCTGCAAATCGCAAGTGTGAAAGGTACTCACCGTTTATGTTAATGCCGTACCCCTTCCAGTCCAGTGTCTTGAACATATCCTCCAATGCATTTGAGAACAGTTTGGGGGAAATAACATCCCCTTGTCTCACACCACGATGTATGGAGATAGGCTCAGACTGCCGGTTCTGGATTTGGACGGCCATAGTAGCGGCGTTGTACAGATCTTTCAACACTTGGATGTATCGCCAGTCGACTTGGCATCGCTGCAAAGATTCCAGAACAGACCAGGTCTCGACCGAGTCAAAGGCCTTTTCATAGTCCACAAACGCTAAGCACAGGGGCCGATTATACTCTTCGGTCTTCTGTATAATCTGCCGCACTGTATGAATGTGGTCTATGGTGCCGTAACCCGATCGAAAGCCGGCCTGCTCAGGTGGCTGAAACTCATCAAGTCTTCTCGCAAGACGGTTCGCGATGACTCTTGAAAACAGCTTGTAGACATGGCTCAAGAGTGAAATAGGTCGGTAGTTCTTCAGGAGGGTTTTATCGCCCTTTTTGAAGAACAACACGACAACACTCTTACTCCACGCCTCCGGAGTTCTGCCATCAAAGAGGACAGCATTAAATATGTTCCGGAGCTCCTTCATTACAGGTTTACCGCCCGACTTCAGGAGTTCAGTTGTAATACCGTCCTCTCCAGGAGCTTTTCCATTTTTAAGCTGTCTAAGAGCCATCGCGATTTCGTCCAGGCTGACTTCTGGTGGCGTGTCAATGTAGCTCTGGAATCCTCATTTTCGGGATCAGGCCGAGATGCGTGCGCAGCGTATAACTGGCCGTAGAAGTTTTCAACTTCCGAAAGAACCTCTGGTATGGAAGAAACTACTACTCCATCTGTGGTGGTCAACTTCGTCAGATGGCTTCTCCCAAGAGATTGGACAAACACTTTAAGAAACGCCCACCTTCCTGAAAATGATCAGGAATATTTCCAAGACATACCACGACTGTATAATGAGCCACTGCTCATAACGGAAGCAAAAAAAAAAAGATTTTACAACAATGTGCAGGAAAGGAATTATCCCCAAAGAACTGCATCTCTGGATCGAGATAGTTTCTACGAAAATCGTGGAAGATTCCGATTAGAATGCCTATTTTTAACTTTTCTTTTTGCATTATTTTCTTAATAAAACCCATAAATATTAAAATAGCGTTTTTATTTCATAGGTAAAATCCAGTAAGTGGGTGGCTTTTGTTCTATTTTCAAGAAAATAAGTGCTTAGGAGACCTCAGTATCAACTATGTTATAATGTATTACAGTCTCAGATACATTGACCGTCTATGTGAAACTTCACTGAGGTCGTAGGATTTCATGGTAAAATTTTACGACAGTCTGAAAATTTAACCTCGATTATCTCAGTTTCATGTTTTGGGTACTTACCGGGTTTGAGCACGCAGCCCTCGAATGTAGTGGAGAAAAAGGCGGCAGGAAAATAAATCCATTCTGACCATCATTTCTGAAATCGTCCTAAACGTTTAATACATCTGTTGCTGCATACATACATAATATGTGATAAGGTTACATGATTGCCAGTAGAATAATAAGAATTTATTGCCTCTTATGAACTTTTCCGATGTGGGCTGGGATTCCCTCCGCGCTGATATTCTGTTCGCTACGGAACAATATTACAGACATTCTACACGTATTCGGCCACTTGAGATCACATTTTCTTAGGAAACGCTAGGCTGCACTTAGGTCCGATTATATACACCTTCTTGCGCAATTCTCGGGTGTGCTTTCTGCTTGTAAATTGTTAAGAGTCATGTTACGTCTAGCATTTCTCCTTGGTCACAAATTGTAGCACTTAAAATAATTATACAACAAATAGTATGTAGTATATTCTGAGGCTTTTCTAGATTTTGGTCATTTTTTGTCAAAAATTTAACTAAAATGAATGACATTAAATACGAAATTTGTCCAAAGTATAAAAAAGCCCGCTGCCGCCATTTTTCGCACTACTATTTATTGTTGTGTTGTAAGAGTGTTTAAGGTTTATTGTTGTTAACTGTTAAAAGATTTTAAAAAAGCAATATAGACACAACATTACAATCAACTTATTACAGGGTATTTGTCAAACTATAACGCCAAATATATATATATACATGACAGACTTTGAAGCAACTAACATAATAACTAAAATATCTAAAACGAAAATCTAAGACCATTCATCAATTTTAGTTTGTTTTTTTTTTGCGCCCGCTGTTCGCCGGCCAGTTGTAATGTGGATAGTGGATAGAAATTAAACCGCACTAACTCTAACTTAACGTACGTGCACTCTACTCTACGCTACCAGTGACTTTGCAACAATTAGCTAATGTTTTGCAGAATTCTTATTTTAATGTAAGGATTGTTAAAAAAAAAACTTTTAGTTTACGACTATTTGTGTTATCGTGCAATTCGAGTACTCTGTGGTTAAAAAAAATCTAAAATGTGTGACCGGTGTGACCGTTTTTACGAAAAGTCGAATAAGTCGCAAGTTATTGTATGGTATGTACATTAAGAAAATCACGAATTATTTGTTTCATTTTAAATCACAAAACACACAACACCACTGCCCTTTTTATGTAACATTATTAATAATATAATATACAGCTGAAGCTTCCGCGTGGCGCCGGACCTTCCGTGTGGCGCCGGATTAAGAATAGCGTCACTCCATTTCTTGCCGTGGATGTCGTAGAAGGCGACTAAGGAAATCAATTACTAGGAGACAGGCAGCAGCGTCTTCCTGAGATTCCAACTGCATACTGCGATCGCCAACCCGCCTGCCAAACGTGGCGATTGTGGCAAAACCCTTCATGGTTAGGAAAACCACGAAGGAGGCCTATGTCCTGCAGTGGGCGTCGAATGGCTGTTGATGATGATGTACATTTACTAACTGTATCCAGGACAAATAAGGATTATTTATTTTGCTTACGATATAAGTACGTAATTTTCTTAGTATATTGTTATACCATCATCATTATCATCAGCCAATTTGACGCCTACTGCAGGACAGGCCTCCCTCATGGTTTTCCAAGCTTCCCGGTGTTGTGCCACCCGCATCCAGCGACTCTCCGCCACCGTAACCAGGTCGACACACTATATTTTTTCAAAATTCTCAGTGAATTGTTATTGGATTCTTTTAAACTAAGAACGGAATATCATAACCAAATTCAATAATCACTCAAAAGTTTGCAATTTGCCGTATTATCCACTAAACCGGTCACGAGAATTAACAAACAAAATCGTAATATTATATCGCACCTTTAGGCGATTTAAGTCAAGTGAAAAGTGTTCCCGTGCCTGGCTACGAGATGAAAGCGGAACTATCTGCCCCTAAAATAATAACCTAGTTCCGTGGTCACATGTTGCAGTAATACGGCGGAGTTCCGGCGGCGGAGGCGGCGCGGGCGATCGTAAAAAATAAGAAAGACCCCGCAAAAGTCCGCTATTAGGCGCTGCGGCTGCGCGGAATTATACCTATTTGTCGATGAAATATCGCGCCGGGCCCAGTCAAGGTGGGGGCGCAATGTGGGCTCGCGCACAGTGATAAGTGAAGGGGCGCTTGAGACTGAACTGAAGGGTAAACCCCTAGTATGATTATGTAGGGTGTTTGTTTAAATGTGCCACTTCTGAAACAAAGCAAGTTGTAAAACTTGACAAAATCGATTACTTGTATCAAATTTTACTTTTGAATTTTTGGCAAATCAATTTCGTTTTCAATTCTTTCTTGTTGATGATTATAGTGCAGTTTCTATACTAGTATAAAAATAAATAATAAAAACTACCCAATTGAACGTCGGACTTCCGCTAACGGTCCCAATTAACGAAGGAAAACACATTTTTGTTGAGTACACTACATCATCTGCTACTACTTTAGTCATGGCCGAGCTTGATTGGTTATTTGCGTTTGCCTGTTTTGCTGCTGAGTGCGCTGTGCAACGCTTTTGCAGCCGCTGAAGTCCTAGGTGGGTGCCGTATGGACCAGTGTGCTGGTTGCAAAAGCGTTGCATAGCGCGCTCAGGCGCGAGACACACAGATGGGACGTGGGGCGAGGGCGCGGTAAGATGTATAGAGTCACAGACCACAGTCCTTGCTCTGCGATTGCTATTAGGCTGTGAATCTATACAGCTTACCGCGCCCTCGCCCCACGTCCCATCTGTGTGTCTCGCACCTTAGGTTCTCCCAGTGCCCTACAGCGGGACGATTATTGAGCGCTGTGGTGAACATCTCAGACACTCAGGTTCCTTCACTATTAGCGAATGGTATCGCTTTTGAAAATACACAATTGTATATAACTTAAGAAGACAAAGTCACTGGTATTTGCCGGTATAGAACTCAATACTTCTCGAATGTGTTCGTTCTACCGATGAGCTTATACCACCGCTTCACTCTACGTTTACTCTACGACTTCTATTTTTACTCACCTAATTCTCAGGTTGGTACCTAAGTAGGTACTATCTCTTAAGGGGCGGAATCTCCTTCGTTACTTAACATTTTACGTTTTGTTGCCAAGTAATAGACAATTGAATGCTGTTTATTACATAAGGATCGGTTTTTATGTGTTACTTTGGCGAATGGGCGCGCTGAGGCCGCGTTTTACGACACTTTTTAGCGAATGCCCGCACTTAGACAATATAGGAAAGGATTTTAGTGCCAATTTACTTGTCGATACTTTTTTTTGGTGAGAATTTCCGATTTTGTTCGTTGGCTGAACGCATTGTGACTGCGATAGAATTACCTGGGCAGTACAATGATTTTGTGCCCAAATGGGATAAAGGCTTTAACCCTAGACACCTAACCTTTGTTGTTTTGGTAACTAATCTTGGCCACAAATTTTGGTCACAATCTATTGATGTACCTACGAGTATTAGTTGTCGATAAAATAATTAAATAGTAAAATGTCAGAATTTTTACACTTCCTCCAGATACTACAAATTCCTACACAATCCCTCATCTAGTTGATACTCCTCGCAGCTTAGCTTGAGGACTTCCCCACGAATTGACAACCCTGATTAAGGAGTCTGCTCTATTACTAACAATAGGAGGTCTGTATTCTACTCGAGATGCAATGGAAAATGTAGGAGTAGGTTGCCGTTGACGAGGGAAGTAGTTTATGTGTTAGTGCACCCATCTGTTACCATTTATATCCAAGAACAATCGAATCGATCTTGATAGTGGTTTGCGTTGAAATCGATCAGTTTATTAGTGGAGTTTGCTTCGAGACTTTTGTGTAGTACCTATATAAACTATCACAGAAGCAAACATTGGCTTATAATATGATCATATTATAATAAAGTCATGCATGAATTTGTGTGTTGCAACATTATGTTCATATTAGTTGTGTCCGGCGTTATGTGTGGTGTTAGCGGCGTGCGTACGCGCAACGACTAATGAATGTTGCGCAAGCGAAAGCCATCTGTCAGGATCGTGGCGAGTGGCAGTCCCTGGTCTCTGCCTATTCCTCTGGGATACAGGCGTGAGTTTATGTATGTGTATTTGTATGTATGTAATAATTGCGACATCTATAGTAATGTGCGTTTCATGATTTTTTATCACTTTTCAGCAATAAGCACGAGCTGGTCAAGCACTTACTACATTCAAAAACTTAATACTTTTTGAAGACATAAATACATTTTGTTTATTGAGAATAGGTACCTATGTAGTTAGTTTAAAGTAATAGTTTCTTATTACCTACCTCATAAGATGTTTACGTTTTAACTTTGTTTGCCTGAAGGGCATCTTGCGCCAAGTCACTGGATAAGTAAGTAAATAAATAAATACTTATCCAGGAATAAACTAATAAACACCTGATTGACAGGGTTGTCAGTCATACAATGTATATATGGATAGCTGTGCAAATGTAATGGTTCATGACGTTTTTGGACTTATTGATTGGGTAGAGCTTACCCATGGGTAAACAGATACAAGTAGATAGTGCTGTCCGATAGGATCACATTTCAGCGGTTTTCCGAGTCTGAATCAGCGTTCTCTAGCCGTCATATAATGTTTATAAGAAACATTATAGCCCACAAAAGAAATATACGCCGCACGCTAATAGTACATTACGATACTAGTGCGAAAAGTAGGAAATTCGCAACGAGTGGCGATAAATTAAAACACGACCGAAGGGAGTGTTTTATATCGACACGAGTTACGAATTACCTATTCGCACGTGTATCGTACAACGTTTTATAGTACATATGGCCCTTTGAAGTTTCGACATAGGTAATGTAGCACCATATGTACTATAAAGATATTAACCGGTAATTTGTAATTTGTCTACTTTTAGTGCCGCTAAGAAGAGGGCGCGTACTGCCAGGATAGGGGAAAAAATCAAGTAAAACGTTCTTGGGAAAAATACATGGAGATACAGGTGCGTGTCGCGCATAGTAACGAAATAATTTGAAAAACAAAATCTCCTGAGTCTCTGAGACCGACGTTAGGTGGTTAAATGTTAAAGATGTTTTCCTTCGTCACTAACCGTAAAGGAAAACATCTTGAGGAAACCTGAGATGTTAACATACCTCAGCGCTTGAAATTGCCAATCCGCGGTGGACACGCGCGGCAATTAAGCCCATTTTCTCTCTCTGATAGAAGGCTTGTGTGTATATAGGCAGCATTTTTTAGTATGAACAGCACTAGTTTACTAATAACTCATCAAACCCAATTCTCGAGGGAATGCAGAGAGGTTTGCGCTCCCACGAGTGTTGGGGCGCCAAATAATTTGTTGAATTTCTCGTACAGCTGCAACAATGTCTGTTTTACGCTTTTTACTATAGTAGCTGTGGCAGTGAGTGAATGCATACGACATCAACTAGTATACCTGCAATCTGAAATAATTTTCTATTTAAGTGAAAAACTGATAACTGTTTGCCAATTTAACACGAATAAATTACGGCTATAATCTAAGTGGGATCTAAGTTATTTATTTCTCATTTACAGCTCCATTTGTTTACAAATAATAATATGTCAAGTGAATGTGGCTGGAAGGGCCGGTAAAGGACGCCCCAGGAGGCAAATAGTACCTCAAGGATAAAAAAACTGACCAAGTGCGAGTCGGACTCGCGCACGAAGGGATTATCTGTACAACATTAGACAAAGATCGAGACAAGATAGATTAGGTACATTGAGAACAGCGCCATCTATAGAAACCAACAAGAAGCGTTTAACTTTGACATTTAACGACATGACATCAGTGCTGTGAAAGTTACAAAGATGGCCGCTAGATGGCGAGCGCTGTCTTTAGACAAAGTTTGTTGTATGGGAGCTCCCTTTAAATATTTATTTTATTCTGTTTTCAGTATTTTTTGTCATAGCGGCAACAGAAATATAATCATCGGTAACAATTTCAACTGTCTAACTGTCGCGGTTCATGAGATACAGCCTGGTGACAGACAAAAAGAGAGACAGACAAACGGACAGTGGAGTAATAGGGTCCCTTACCCCTTTGGGGAACTCCAAAAAGTACCTCAAAGTGGCGGGCATGCTTGTAACAACATCAATGTTGATGAAGCGAAAGATCGTGGTAAGTAAAAAACCTTTGTCGCTGCCTACCTCTCCAGGATACAGGCATGAGTTAATGCAATATAGTGTGCAATGTAATGTTTAAACTGTTAATCTGAATTTCTTCCTCTTCGTGAAGAAGACCTGTTTTAGTAAGACTAGTTTCGTTCTATAAAAACAATAGAAATTTATTTGAAAACAATTTATACTGTAGGTATTTTTCTAAGCTCTTAAACCTACTACATTCAGAGTTAATACTTGACTGATAGCCTAGACAAAAACAGTGAAGTTATATTTCTCTAGTCGACTTTAATATTATGCAAACAAGCTATTGCCAGCTAATTGCTAATTACACTTGATCTGAAGCCTAGACTGGATTCTAATATCAGCCTCAGACTTCAACAGAAGAAACCGATTAAAGAGAAATATATTTTCGTGCCTCGTACCCGAAAGGTCGTGGGTTCAAATCTTAGCGTGTACTTCCAGTTACCTGGCTTTGTTTTCTAAAATTACGTAAATTAGCGAATTTTTGTTCATTTATTTATTTCTAAAATTTTACTTATTCAGGATAACATAACATAAACTCACGCCTGTATCCCAGAGGGGTAGGCAGAGACCAGGGACTGCCACTTGCTACGATCCTGACAGATCACTTTCGCTTTCTCAACAATCATTAGTCGTTGCATGCACGCACGCCGGTTTCGGGTACTTTCTATCTTGCCCTTTGCTAATACATCCCCTGTTTGGTTGAAGTATGTCCGTCTGGGTCGTCCCTTACCAAAACAATAGTGAAGGACACACACAAAAACAAGAATAATTAAACAATTATAAACAACACACACTATAATAATAACAAAATAATAATAACTTCCACACAACGCAACCACTTGTCCTGGTCCTAAACTATGCTATGGCAACCAGGCAAGGACATCACAAACGTGGAAATACACCCAGACTGAGGCCATTTGAACATAATTATGTACGGCGGGCCCCCCACTAGGAATATCTTGGCAGTAAGCTCCTTAACGGCTAGTCTAACGAGGCAGTCAAAACACTACTTTGAGCACTTATTAATAGCACAAATTAAAACGTGTAGTCTTTGTAATTAAGAGTAATACGAGTAAGAGTATTTTTCTTTTAATCCATGTGCCTACTTGTTGGTCTTAGGGTCGATTTCTGAATTGAGAATTTCAAAGTAACGTTCTGTTACGCTCTTTTCTGAGAAATTAAAATGCTCGAAGGGCCAGTTTCTGAATTGACAAATTCTCAATAGTATATCATCATCATTCATCATTCAGCCACAAGAAGTCCACTGCTGGACATAGGCCTCCTCCATGGATTTCCAAAAAGACCGGTTGGAAGAGTGGTCTTCCTGCCTCTTGGATGAGGTCATCTGTCCATCTTTAGGCTGGTCGTCCGACGCTACGCTTGCCGATATGTGGTCTCCATTCGAGAACTTTTCGGCCCCATCGGTCATCAGCCACTATATTACGCGCACCAAATCCGGAGCGATTCCAATCGTCTAACTGTCAAACTAGTATGGAATTTATATTCTTTTTGTTGCACTAACCGGTGCTGAGGACAATTTGGAATTTGACAGTTAGACGATTGGAATCGCTCAGGATTTGGGTGCGCATAATTAGGCCACAGTTCTGCGTGCTATGTGCCCCTGCCCACTGCCACTTCAGCATACTAATCCGCTGGGCTATGTCGACGACTTTCGTTCGTCTACGGATCTCATCATTTCTGACTCGATCTCATAGAGAAATTCCGAGCATAGCCCTTGCCATAGCTCGTTGCGTGACCTTGAGCCTTCTTATGAGGCCCATAGTGAGAGACCACGGTTCAGTGCCATAAGTCGTCACTGGTAACACACTGGTTGTATAATTTTCTCTTGAGTGATTAAGGTATATTGGACGAAAATACTTTTCTAAGTTACCTGAATGGTGCCCAGCTGAGTTGAATTCGACGATTGACCTCTTTCACGAAGTCGGACCGGCCTAGTTGGACTGTTTGTCCTAAGTAGACGTATTCGTCTACAACTTCAAGAGTCGAGTTCTCCAATGTTATTGGGGTGGGCACAACACGGGCGTTCGACATGACCTTCGTTTTGTCCATGTTCATTTTAAAGCCCACACGTTGGGAAACTCGACTGAGGTCTTCGAGCATTATGCCGAGGAATCGTTTCTGCCATGACTACTATATCGTCGGCAAATCGAAGGTGAGTGATGTACTCGCCATTGATATTGATGCCGCGTCCCTGCCATTCTAGAAGCTTGAAGGCATCTTCCAGTCTGTTCGTGAACGTGGGTCCTCAAAATCACTGTTAACATGATTGAGAGATTGTACCAACAGTTTTTTTCAAATTTGATCTGTAAAAAAAGACATGATTTTTTTTCCTCGGTGGCGCTAGTGTTACGCCTTGGACCCTTGCTAAGGACAATTCACGTCTAACTTCCAGTTGATTATGTCCGACCATACCCAAGATGGTCCATTCCGTGCCCATTCCGTGTGGCGCCGGATTAAGAATAGCATTCCACTTCCTCCATTTCCTCCCGTGGATGTCGTAGAAGGGGACTAAGGAAATAAATTACCAGGGGACGGGCAGCAGCGTCTTCCTGAGATTCCAACCGCATACTGCGATCGCCAACCCACCTGCCAAGCGTGGCGATTATGGCAAAACCCCTCATGGTTATGAAAACCATGAGGGAGGCCTGTGTCCTGCAGTGGACGTCAAGGGGCTGATGATGATGATAATGATACCCAAGATGAATAAAGTCGGATAAATCAATAGGTACAACGGATAAATACCATACAATTTCAAATACAAGAGTCTAATAAACTTATTCTGTATTTGTTCTAACATAAGCCTATATTTAGCCCCATGTGGACCTAGATGACTACATTACATTCTAGACGTCTTCTTATTGTGGCGTCATGCAGGGCCCGAACAGCATTAATGTTTGTAAACTCCCGTTATTGGTGCATAATAAATCCAAGGTTACGAAATGATTTTTTACAAACAATAACAATGTGCGCTTTGAAGTTCAGGTCCAAGCTAAAGTTAACGTCCAGATCTCTCACCTCTCACCGGGACACTATCGACAAAGTAAAGGTGATGAAGCGGTCTTCGTGCTCGGTTAAACGAGATGGCTTGACACTTCGCTACATTGAAGGAAAGCCGGTTTTCGTGACTCCATTTTACCACCCTATCGATATCGTCCTGCAGCTCGATACAGTTAGAGTAATTTTAAATTTTGCGGACTAGCTGTAGGTCGTCTGCAAAAAACAAACAAGTTGAATCGCGCACAACTTCCAATTTGAAGTAACAACACCACTCGCTAAACGTGATGGATAACATAAGCAGCCTATATACGTTCCACTGTAGGACACAGGCCTTCTCTCAGGGAGAGAGTATGGGCTTAATCACCACGCGTGCCCACCGCGGATTGGCGATTTCAAGCGCTGAGGTATGGGAATAGCTCAGACACTCAGGTTTCCTCACGATGTTTTCCTTCACCGTTAGCGAGTGGTATTGCTACTATAACTTCACAAATGTACATAACTTAGAAAACCAAGTCATAGGTACATGCCCGCACTGGGGATCGAACCTGGGTCTCTCGCTTCCGAGTCCGATGTTCTACCCACTAGGCTGCCATCGCCGCGTGATGCATAACATCGTGCCGAAATCTGAGGGTCTGAAGTGTTCACATACCTCAGCGCTTAAATTGCCTATCCGTGGTGGGCTCGCCTAGCATTTAAGCCCATACTCAGTCTCTCTGAGAGAAGGCCCGTATTGCAGTGGTGGGACGTATATTATATGGTATTAAAGAAATTGATAACGATATTTTTTGGAGTCAAACGGAAATCGATATACTCTCTCTCTCTCTCTCTGAGAGAAAGTCTGTGCCCTATAGTTGGATAAATATAGGCTTCCTTTGTTTCTAACAGTTGTAGTAGAATTTTAGGTTTTTTTTTTAATTAGGACAGGTTGACACTTGACCCCAGTCACGCCTAGTGATAAAAGCAGACGGGGTGTAAGATTTTACGTGTTTACCCGTTATATGCCGGTTGACTCTAGTTTTAAAGACACCCAGGGCCCTTATTATGAAGCAGCGGTATGTTCGAAAGGGTCGTCAACGCCGCGCTTGAGTCCGACAATACTCGAATCTAGCGAAAAATACGGTTCTTTTTTGTATAGTTTTGAAATTTGTTGCCACCGACCCTTCTAAACATATCGCTGCTTCATAATAAGGGCCCAGGTCATATGTCTCTGGAAAAATAGACTACGGCAAGGCGTTTCACATCGTTTAGCGAATTGCTTGGTGCGAATTCGCGGAATTTCCACGACAAATGCGTGCATATGAGCCAGCCGTCTGGTTGTCCGATGGAAGAAAGGGGATGTAGGTATAAGTTTATGTGTCCCTATGCACACTCTCCAAAATACATCTTTGTCGAAGACGGAAAGGCGAGCGACCTTACGACGGTGCTCCAGTAACCTTGCCTTCGTCAATTCCTCATCTCCAATCACCTTGATAGCTCGGCACTTAATCGCGTCCAAAGCCACAAGTTGGTACTTGGCTGAACCATCCCAGAGGTGGCTGCAGTACTAAATGCATGACCTGACCTGTGCTTGGTACAGGTCCAAAAGCTGGCTTGGCGTGAAGTACTGTCTTACGTGTAAATTATGTAATACCATGGGCAAAAGTTTGGAAATAAAATATTGCTAGTGTAGTAACACTCATAGACATTTCATACTCATGTCAAAAACTGGAATCCCCTTTAAAAATAAAATCGTTCCCGGCTGAATCTCACTCCGTTGTGATCCCCATAAAAATGTTACTTCCGCTTTCATTTCATTCGGAACAGGGCACCGACACCATTACATGCGAGAATGACTCTTAAACCGGCTGATAAACGGTCTATATTACATTGGTAAGTATGATTTTTATTTCAGGGTAGCATCCGATTTCGCTAGAATAGCAAAGTGGCACTGTTTAGTTTCTTTTATTCAAACCAGCGAATGGGGATTTGTAATAGTTATTTTTTCAGCGAATATCCACAGAGGTATTTGGCGTATTCGAGTATGACGTTCAAATTGGAATCGCATTCTTTTGAGTCTATGAAGACTATGAATATGAATTCAACGTCCACATTTTTTACTTTTACTAGCGACTATCCAGCGATCGCAAAAAGAGCATTTTATGGGGGTCAATAACGACATGATGATGATATTTCATGAAAAATCTGTCGGTAATTATAATTTTTACCTAAAGACTTTGATATTCGTATGAGACGGCTTGGACCAAAGTGAAGTGAAGTAAAATACATACATAAATATATACCTAAACTCACGCCTGTATCCCATAGGGGTAGGCAGAGACCAGGAACTGCCACTTGCCACGATCCTGACAGATCACTTTCGCTTCCTCAACATTCATTACACGCACGCCGGTTTCGGGTACTTTTTATCTTGCCCTTTGCTAATACATCCCCTATTTGGTCGAAGTATATCCGCCTGGGATATACTTCGACCAAATAGTTGTTAAAAACGTAGTTGTTAAAAACGTATTTTTGACAAATAAAAAAAAAAAAACTAGACAAACACTACAATGGCATTGGCGTATTGGTGTATGGCATTTAAACGGAAATTCGTCGATTTTTTCTCTCTGCGTACTTTCGAACAATGAATAGGTTCAAATGGTTTAAAAACAGAATTGGCGCACTAATGGTTCGATGGCTGATAGGTTCAAATGGTTTGAAAACAAACTCAGTGCACCCTATTTCCACGCGGTGGTGGCTCGGAGGAAGGGCGCCCCGCCCGCTGTAACAAAGAGCAGGCACGTGGAGGTGAGGATGGGTGCCTACACTTTGTTACGCAAGGGCGCAGGAGCTGCACAACCCGCAGTGCCGGAGCAGTTGCAGAAGTAAATTACGGTCAACGTTGCAGTTGCCGAAGTCACGGATAAACTGAAGTAGCGAATACTCTTGGTCACCCTTCCAAAGCAGACGCGCCATCTAGTACTGACTACTTGGCTAGCCACCTCCAGCCAGGTTATTTAACATTTTCTTCAATCACACGGCTGAATCCAATTAAAGGGCTAAAGGTCGAGCCCTTTAATTGGATGCCACCGCCTAATGAAGGTCTTAGGCAGTTAATTCGACAGCTAAACCAGTTGGCGGCGACATATTAAAGGTGCAACGAAATCACCATTTTGCATCAATTACATAAAAATAAATAACCTTTACTATGGGGATGGCAATATTTTTCGTCTAATTTTATGATAAAACTTCGAAGTTCACTCTAAAGTTACCACAAGCAGCATTAATAATTAGGTATAATAATGATACTTTATTAATTTATTTCATTCTTAGCTAAATAGGCACAGATTACGCCTAAAATAATAATACAAAACATATTGATGCATTCAAGTGTATTATTATTTTTATCGTGATTTCTACGTTTTTTTTTTTCGGTAATAGTAAATCCACTATTTTTGGATGTATATGAGGATTTCGTTAACGTGAAGGAAAACATCGTGACGAAACCTAAGAGTCTGAGCTATTCACGCACCTCAGAACTTGAAATCGTCAATCCGCGGTGGGCACGCGTGGTGATTAAGCCCGTACTCTCTCCCTGAGAGAAGGCCTGTGCCCTACAGTGGGACGTATATAGGCTGTTTATGTTAATAATAATAAAAATAACTTACATACCTACTATAGGATCACTTGCCCTGATCCCAAACTAATCCAAACTAGGCCATGTGTTAAGGTAACCAAACAAGGACATCACAAACATGGAACATACACCCAGACTGAACCATTTGTAAGAATCGAGTACGGCTGCCTCTGTGGGAATCGACCTCTGTTTTGGTAGTCAAGCGGGTTAACCGCTGGACCAACGAGCATTATTATTACACCCTGTAGGTAGAGACAACAGCAGAAAGTGTGGTTCATTCTGTACCACCGGACTAATTAAAACAAATTCGCACAAACTTTCCAGCCATTTAATTTTAAGCAGCAACAGCAATAAGCGGCGAAGTAAACAAAACTAATCTATCGTTAGCATGTCACTATACACTTCGAAAGCACTAAACTGAGCAAACTAAACATTATAACACTACTTTATAGAACACGGTGTCATTTCCCTTGGCGGCCATATCGGAGTAGGGCTTACGACCGTCCGCCCCAGCCAGACCTTCCTTCCCCCGCTGAAAACTACGAAAAATTCCCGTCTCCAGGTGCAAAATGTCATCTTGTCAGGGGTCAAAGCGAGTTGGTCACAATACGCGTCATACAGGATCCCTTTCTCCCGCACTGGGTAGTAATTTGCACCTGTACTATATTATGTGAGAAATTTCGTGCACGATTTTACGGGAATGAGGGGTTAACATCGCCTTTGCTTTTTGGCCAGGTTGCGTTTACTGATGTGTCACCTAAAGGTCGCACTTGTGGAAAGATATCGATATCTTTGTCGTGCTCATACGTGTTAAGTGATTTAGGCACCGTATGCAAAACTGTGAATCGGCGCGATGCGAATTCGCAACCCAGAAAACTGCGGCACGAATTGCTGCGATGCGATTTCGTGCGGCAAGGCGTCTCCCTACCACGATTCGGGTGACCATTCCTTCCTTCCATTAACGTATTTTGTAAACTGGGTCGTGACATGGATCGTAAAACGAAGAGCTCACTTCTGTTATTAATAAAAAGATACAGGAAAAAGAAATAGGAAGATTTTGGGTTCATCGATTTATCACTATTATGAACGCCGATGCCAATCAGTTCGCAAGTTCTTGCGATGCGTCGCGCGAGCTCGCAGATTTTTACGATGCGACGTCGCATCGCAGTTTTGTGTACGGACCCTTAAGTACGCAACATTAAACCGATAGGATACGCAATAGTTTGATTAGAGAACATTGTGGACTGAAAAATGGTGTGGTGACTAGAGTTGAGAAAGGAATGTAACGTTGGTTTGGACATATGGAAATGATGCGGGAAGAAAGATTGACGAAAGAAGTATATCGAGTGAATGTGGGTGGAAGGGCCAGTAAGGGACGTCCCAGGTGGACATAATTCAACCAAATAGGGGATATAACAGCAAAACGCAAGAGAAAAGTACCCGTAACTGGCGTGCATGCACGCAACGACTAATGAATGTTAATGAAGCGAAAAAGATCTGTCAAGGTCATCATGGCAAGCGGCAGACCCTGGTCTCCGCTTACCGCTCCGGGAGACAGTGTGAGTTTACGTTAGGTTAAATTGAACCAGCGGCCATGAAACATATCATCATCATACACGATATTATGATGACATGCACAAATAGGAGGATCGAATGGCAAATTACAAAATTTGAGCCCAAACGAAAGGAATTGCGTTTCTGGATCAAAGAATGTGAGACGACGATTAAATTATTTAATGGGAATATTGAAATATGAACATTTTATTATGCGGATTCCTTGTAATATCGAATGCCTTTAGAAGTTTTAATTGCATTGTTGCGGTATTATGACCTTACTTGGATGTCAGCTTAGTCCAAATCCGGCCAATCTTATTATCTTTCTCTAAAATTCAAAGTTGTTGACCGTGTTTTACGCTTATTTTTTATTTATTTAACGCACCATAATATAAGGCGTCAACGTAGACAGTAAAATGACGTTTGCGATTTTACCAGTTTAAAAAAAGTACAAACTTAAGTTCATTAATTTTTTGTTAAATTGAATGACTCCTCAACTCATATTAGATCTCCATACAATTATGAAAATAAATAATAATAACTAAAAGGATTTTAGCCGTAAAACACCACGCAAGAAATATATTTATGTTGAATTATGCTTTAAGCAGTTTATATCGGAGGTTTTAATATAATGTGTATTTTAGAATTTACAAAAAAGTTCCTATTTCAATGACGTAAAGTTATAGTTATCCACGTTATCTAAAAAAAAAACCAAATTTTCTGCTCTCACTTTGTTGCGTCTTGTTTTTTTCCTGTAACCGAAAGAAAACTGATCGTTAATAAATTTGATATAAAAAATCCTGTCAGTTATGCCAGATGAGTTCAAAGCAGGATTTTTTCTTAAAGAAAACAATTTGCTTCTGCATAACATTACAGATATGATGGTTATATTATAATAAGTTACAAGACCTTGCTTCTGGTCAAACAAAGTAAATGGTTCATGCCGGGATTCAAACCCACGACCTTCCGAATGTGTGGCCGGCATTCTACCGCTGCGCTACCACGCTCGAGCCCTATAGGCCTCGAGATATATAGGTTTTGATATTATTGAGTGAAAAATGAGTCATCGGTTAATTGCGTCCATTCGTCTACCTATAAGATTGAATTTTTACGCTAGAGTTTTAAAACCTTAAATATCTATTCAATTTTAATATTAATTTGATATTAACGTTAAATTGGGAGCTCTAAGAAATGGTGAAATGGTCTTGGTAGACGGATGGACAGTCGGATGGACCACAAATGACTCGTGTAGGATTCCGTTCCGATTCCCTAACAAAGAACCTTCAAAGCATAACTGTTTGTAACCTTTCCTACCGACCAGGCCCCGTTTCGTAAAACTATAATTCATAGTTTGTAATAATAATAATAACTTCCATACAACACAATCACTTGACCTGGTCCCAAACTAGGATACCCTGAGCTATGGTAACCAGGCAAGGGCGTCACAAACATGAAAACACACCCAGACTGAGTCCATTTGTATAAATGTACGGCGGCTCCCAGTAGGAATCGAACCCACAACTGCGATTATGACAATTTGATATAGGTACATTAGGTACCGGATTAGCCTCTTCAGACCCTGCAGATCCTGTGCATTCACATGGTGACACGAACTTAAGAACCGGGGAACCTTGCTTTATGAACATTAAGAAAATATTGTATTTCAGGGTTCCATGTCATCGTGTGAGGACACGGCGTCTCAGGAGGCTAAACGGCTAGGCAAGATAAATCGAATTGTAATAAACTTTGATTTGTAGTTTTATGAAACGGGGCCCAGCCAGCCTTTTCTGGCATGTTTACATCGGACGTTTCCGTGTTAATCACTCGGAGATTAACATTTTCCTATGGTCTCATCGTGGCGCCCACGCGGTCAACGAGTGACTCAGGCGCGCGCCGCGTGATCTCATCTTTTACTCTATATTTGGGGGAAGGACCGCTATAAAGAGTTGCTTTATCAACCTGCGTTTGGAGTTCGTTCTGATAAAATTAACAAGGAAAATAATTAGTTGATAATTTTAAAACGCGATATCGAAATAACGCAAAACCTGCAGTTCTTTTAGATTTGAAAAAATACAGTAAATACAAATAGTCTACACCACAGCCTTTATATCCGTGCAGTCTACGTCTGAGTGCCATGCGATTCCTACTGGGGCCCGCCGAGCACTTGTACACATGGTCTGAATCTGGGTGTATTTATATGTGACGTCCTTGCCTGGTTATCATAGCACAGGGTATCTTAGTTTGGGATTGTGTTGTGTGGAAGTTATTATTATTATTACGTCACGGTCGTGTATGCAACTCAGAAGTTCTATGGACTGTAAAGTCGACAGGACATCAATATTTACACCTGTGCAGTGTACTCTCTTACATTACGTGTGACTTTGGAATTACTGTACTATATTATGAGCTGCTCGAACAAACTTCACGGAAACCCATAGTTCCTACAGAAATCTGCAGTCTGTTCTCATTGAATCCAGCCCATAAATCCGCGAATCGATAGACCTCCCACACATGTAAACAAACAGCCCGGCAAAAAGAATGAGCAACCCGACAAATAGAATCCATTTTTCCTGCGATCCAATTTACAGTGCGGCTTCGTCTAGCTAAGACAGAGGGCTTAAATTATTTACTTCGCGTCGCGAGTCAGTGATTCGACCGCTGTAAAAGTAAATCAGTAGGTGAACTAGCTAAAGACTTACGGTCTAATAAATAAAAAAAATATTTCACGAAAACAGCCCTCAGTGAGACTTATGTCGGTCTAAAGACAGATCTTAACTAAATTTTGATTTATAAGGTCAAATCTTCTCATTAGTCAAGCTTTAAGCCCTCCGCAACTAAAGTCTTGTTAAACGTATCTGTTAATGTACCTACCTTTGGCAGTGTATTTAATCTGTTGTATGCACTGTGCACCACATTGAGTGAATGAATGGCAAACACAAAAAGCTATTTCTCAGTGTTGCCAGATGAGGCAATTATGGTGGCCAAAAATGGCAATTGCACACTTTTCTTCGACTTAGGAGGAGCATTTCCGATATTTTCCATCTTGTTTTAAGTTCCTTCGATTCAACTTAAAAAAAACCTCACAAAACTTCGTCAATTCTTATTTATAAATTCACAACAACGAAACGTTTCTGACACAACCACAGACTACATAAGAATGAATGAAACGTGCAATAGGACATTAAAAAAATAACAGCTTTTTAGCTCGAACTTTTTGTAAATTATAAAAAGTTAAAACGCCCACTGAATTTAAATATTGTCAGTAAGACAATTAAAGAGACTCTGAGAGAGGCATTACTTCATTTTTTCTAAATAAATAAGTTACCATTATACATGGGGCAGGTGCAATCGTAAACATATATAAAAAATCCTTTTTTCGCAGAAGTAGCTGTTGTATTAGTAACTCTTTTGCTCATGATGACAATTTACTAAGTTCATTTTACTTCAATCCGACGGAACACGAAACAGTATACGCGGCTCTGTTCACACGTATTTGCCAAAATCGTATTCATATTAAATTTTCGACGGAACTGCCATCCTTGGCAGTCTGGGGCTTTGATTCTCGGTCGATCGATAAAGTTGCAAGAAACATCCGCGTTACAATTTTATTTGGACTTTCTGAATGTCGGAGAGTGGATCTCTCTAGATCGGATAGCTAGAATTACATTTTGACGTAATTTTATCATCATCATCATCATCAGCCATTTGACGCCCACTGCAGGACATAGGCCTCCATCGTGGTTTTTAACCATGAAGGAGACGTAACCACGACGTAATTATATATGAGGAAAAATTATAGTTGTCGAGATTTTTAAGATTATGAATCTTTTATTATGACAATTCGAGGTGCATTGATTAGCCGAGTCTACTTGTTAATCTGTGAATTAATCGACTTTGCAATGTACATCGAAATGTAATAATGAGCCATGAATAATAGTTCTATGAAACAGGCCCCTGGCATCGACCGTTCAATTTAATTTGTACTTTTTTGAACATCGGATAATATAATAGGTTGCATTATGTTATCCGTCCCAATGTAGGGCACAGGCCCTCTCAGAGAAAGAGTATGGGAGTAATCACAACGCGTGCCCACCGCGGAATGCCAATTTCAAGAGCTACGGTACCTCAGACACTCAGGTTTCCACACGATGTTTTCCTTTACAGTTAGCGAGTGGTATTGCTACTATAACTTCACATATGTACGTAACTGGGAAAACAGTTCGAATCCCGGCATGTATCAAGTCATTGTACATGCCGGGATTCGAACCCAAGACTTCACGAATGCGAAGCCGGTGTTCTATCGCTTCGCTACTACTGCTCGTATTGGTGGTAGCCAATATCGGATAAACTGCAACAAAAATGAACGCTTTTAAGCTTAATATTTTACGAACGGATCCCTGAATCGAAAAATGCTTTTTCTGCACCTACAATAATTATAAACGAGTAATTTAACGATATCCCACACTATGGTAAAATACATTTCATCCCTAATTTAGGTACTTATTTGGGAGTAATATAAAAAAACTTTTTTTAATTTTATTCTACCGATTCGTCAGCGTGATTCATGTGTAAGTAATGCCAAATTTCGGTTTTTTAGTACTAATCTTCTTTGGGCTAAGTCGTAGGTAGACAGACAGACAAACGGACGGACATGGCATGGAAACCTAAAAAAGAAAAACCGGCCAAGTGCGAGTCGGACTCGCGCACGAAGGGTGCCATACTATTATCTATACAACATTAGACAAAGATCGAGACAAGATAGAACAGCGCCAACAATAAGCGTTTAACATTGACATTTAACGACATGACATCGACGCTGTGAAGGTTAAATAGATGGCCGCTAGATGGCGCGAGCGCTGTCTTTAGACATTTGTTGTTATAGCGGCAATCAGACAGACAGATAGACAAACGGACAGTGGAGTCTCAGTAATAGGCTCCCTTACCCCTTTGGGTACGGAACCTTAAAAAGAAACCAAAAACAATCAAGTGCAGTGATAAGATGGATACACGCATTCGCTTTAAGCGGCTAGTGTAGTTAGCAATCAATCAAACAATAATAATAATATTTATTTTGCCACAACCAATGTTAAGAATACCGCTGTGAACAGTCACGTCCTACTCCGAGGCACACGATAACCTAAGACCCCACCGCGGAGCACACCGCCCTGAATCAAAGCCTCAGTATCGAGAGTGTCGCCGATATACTCAATACTTTATTCGCATCTATTCGAGTGCCGGTGCGCGCCCCACACGGAAGCGTGTCAAATAAATATAGGTTGAAATATAGCCGGCTGCCAGCTCTATAAACGTGCCAGCATGAATTTTTGTTTACTTAGCGCCGTGCTCGTCTTTTGTTTTTCGGGATGGACCTCCGCCGTGCTGTATAGACGTGACTCGGACAATGTTTTGAAGCCTGGTTTGTGTGTTTTTTTTTGTGTTGGGTGCCAGTGTTTTTATTTTTTGTGCCAGACCAGTATTTGTATCTATCATAATTTTTGGCAGAATACAAAAAGTTTAGTCGAAAGACTTGTTTTGGGAATTCTTGGGAAGACTGATGCTCAAGTATTTATTTACTGAAACTCTAAATTCAGAAACCGGGAACAATAGGTACTGAACACAACTTAAATTTATTTCGAGTAATTTTGACGTTGTCACCAAATAAATGTTGTCAGTATCGACGGGTAGACCCCATTTTCCATGGATTTTGCACCCTGTATAATAAATTGAATACTCATCGCTATGGACTCAGATAAAACCACGAATAATTAAATATTTCGAAAAGATCCACTATATTGGACACTCCACATAAAATGTGAAAAAATATGATCTACCACAACTCATCACTTAATAAATACAATACGCCCGTTTTGTTAACAAAAGCTCTACATTTCAGTGCAAACCTCTTTACCCACTAGCCCACACGACCCCTGGCGCTCGTAATGTCACGAACTATCGACATTCAGACAACAAGTACATTCGAGTGCCCTACACCCCGAGCGGCCGTGGCATTATCACCACTCGGTATTCAGCCAGATTCCAATAATAGTGCCTCACGTACCAGGTGTCTCGTTTGAACACAACGTACTCGTACGTATAATCTGTCCTAGATGTACTTTGAAATCCTACCTTGAAGAAGTCTGGGGCATTAATAGTAAAACAGGTAATTTAAGAAAAGGCCCTGCTTGAAAAAGGAAGCTGATTGCACACTGATGTATAATGTGCTATGTGCAATCATATTTATGACCTTTGTAATTCACTTAAATTTGTTTTAGAAATAGAAATGAATACGGCTGGACCGATTTTGACAAATGAGATATTAAAAGACTAGTGAAAGATACTAAAGACTTGAGTGTAAAAAAAACCGGCCAAGTGCGAGTCGGACTCACGCACGAAGCGTTCCGTACCATTATCTATACAACATTTGAATATTTCAAGCGTCTACCTGTTGCCGTTATTAATATCGAGCAAAAAAACGGCAAACAATCACGTTTGTTGTATGGGAGCCCCCCTTAAATATTTATTTTATTCTGTTTTTAGTATTTGTTGTTATAGCGGTACTAACAGAAATACATCATCTGTGAAAATTTCAACTGTCTGACTATCACAGTTCATGAGATACAGCCTGGTGACAGACAGACGGACGAACGGACGGACAGCCGATTCTTAGTAATAATATTTCAACTGTCTAACTATCACAGTTCATGAGATACAGCCTGGTGATAGACAGACGGACGGACGGACGGACAGCCGATTCTTAGTAATAGGGTACCCTTACCCTTTGGGTACGGAACCCTAAAAATATATGAGAATAACATACCGACATCAGCTGTCGCATTATTAATATTTCTTCATCTTCTTGTGGTGCCTCTCTCTCTCTTCCGACTAGCGAAGGTTGGCAGTGAGCTCCGCATATTTGTCTCTGTCTCTCGCAAGGCGGAAGAGCTCGGTGGCACTTGCGATTGCAGGCTCGTAGGTTTGTCACTCAGGATTTATTTTTCTCACCTACGCGACTCTTGCTTGCGATTTTTCCCATCATTATGGGTTGTAGGAAACCATTTCCCCACATTGTCAATTAAAACCCACCAAACTTAGCCAGTTGATGATGTCAGATGACCTCTACGAAGTGGCAGGAAGACGCTGAATGCAAGCCGCTTCCAACTGGTCTTTTTGGAAATCCATCGAGGAGGCCTATGTCCAGCAGTGGACTTCTTGTGGCTGAATGATGATGATGATGAAACTCAGCCACATGAAATTCAACGAGAAATCTCGCCTGCTTAGGTTTTAAATTCAATTAACTCGTTAGAAACTTTATAGCAGTCGGGTTTTTTGTTTTGTAATTAGTGTTTTTATCTGCTACTTACAAACTTCCCCATTGCTACTTAACTTTTTGTTAACAAGGTTATTGCGTATTAATATTGAGCTTTGGTGAAAGTTTATTTATTTTGCTAAACGATAAGTGGACACCGAAAGGACACGCCGCCCGGCATGATCTAATTTGAATTCAATAACACTGTCTCACTTTTAAATGTTCGAAACATGAAGCAGGTACAGTAGACCTGTTTGTTCGATACTAGTACTTATGTCGCGTGCGATAAAGGCCATGGGGCAAAAGCCGACGGGATTGAGGTCATGTTTATTATTTAATTTAGCGTCCACCTTTATAAGGTAAACGCATAAGAGAATTTCAATTATGTAGATATAAGAGTAGGTATTTACTTGTGGTATTTACGTAGTACTCGTAGAATCATTGTCATTGAGATAATAGCAATCCTATTTAACTATCCGGGACATGCTCTACCCGTATGCCAGCTTTTATTAATATTTGAAAGAAAATAAAAAAAGACAAATCGTAACAAATTAACTCACCACAAGAAAAAAGACATCTCATTAATTGTTACAAATAAAGAAAAAAAAAACTCACAGAAATACCAAATATAAAAGGAAAAAGTCAGAGCATCTTGTGGTATGTCAAAGTTGCTACGAAAGGACATTTGACTCGGCATATTACGCTAACAGCTCTCTCGATTTACATGATATTTTGGGATACAGATGCATTATACCCTGAGCCTCGATTTTGTCATGCTTTCTGGTACAATGACAATTGTCGGAAAGCGGTGGCAGCGCGGTCGGTAAACCGGTGGCAGTGTAGAACGCATGCCATTCAGGACGTCGTGGGCTCGAACCCCGGCGACTGTACCGATGACTTAGTTTTCTAAGTTACGTATGTACATTTTTGAATTTGTAGTACTTGTAGTAAAACACTCGCTAACGGTAAAGGAAACCTGAGTATCTGAGATGTTCACATACCACAGCGCTTCAAATCGCTAATCCGCGCTGGGCACACGTGGTGATTGAGCCCGTACTCCCTCTCTGAGAGTAGGCCTTACCCTAAAGTCGGACGTATATAGGCTGCAGCGTCAACATAGCCGAGACCCTGGCTAATAACATAAAAACTCTTTTCATTCAAATCCCACGCGAACGAAATCTCCTCCATACCTAGTTTACAATAAGTGTGATAAGATTACTTAACCCACTCAACTCCTAACCTATTTTTCAGTCTCGGTACTGAGGGCCCATTCTATATTCTCCCACTTTGTGACTGCACGTAAGTGGCTGCCGAGAAGTGGCCGAAGTGGCCTTGTATGGCGCGCCACGGTCACCTCTCAAGTGCCCGGAATAAGGTGCGGCGGTTGCATAAGAGTAGCATTTGACCGGTGCAGTGCACTAAGATAAATCACCCTTTTACGGCGCGACCTCGGTTCTAGCGTGCATTTATAGTGGTGACAGTGAAGAGAACGAATTTCACTTGAGCGTACGATACAGTTTGGCTTCAGTGTAGGATTGTAAACGTTCGCCCTGGATTCACTGTGTTAAGGTCCGTCCCTATATTACGCGCGCCAATTCCTGAACAATTCCAGTAGTGTAACTGTCAAATTCCATATAAACTGCTATTGCAAACGTCAGGATTCCGACAGGTGGTGGTTGGTGCGCCGATTAGGCTCCTGGGCCTCGATTCTGTTAATGCATTGTAGTAACATGACAACTGCATGAACATGGCGGTTTTCATTTCATGGCTGCTTTAAGTCTACGCGGGCACACCCATCAAACCTTCTAGGCGTCAATGGTACGAAAAAACACGTCACGTGACCCGACAGTGTACCTGTCATTATACTACAATGCACTAACAGAATCGAGGCCCTGATCAGGGTTCGCTGGGATTCATGGATCTTAAGACGGCTCTACCCTTTTGCACCTCTCTTATTATTGACAAATGTGTTTGAGCAGGTGCTATATAAAAAAAGGACAAGTCCGAGTCGAACTCGCCCACTGAGGGTTCCGTACAAATTTGTAGTCTCGAAGTTTTTCCGAGCTTTTTCTGAACTTAGAATTCAATGAAAAAACGAAATCTAATATGTTTTTTTATTATAAGAGTAACTTGACTTTTCGCATTTTTCGGGATCTTATTATTAAATTTTTCTAGAGTGATTTTATGTCATTAAGGTTGACGCAAGTTCCCCATTATTTACAGGTTGAAAGTGTATCGGTATTAACATTTCAAATAATTAATTACAGAACCTACCCTACATTTTTTGCGAATTTGTTTGTATATTGTGGTCTTTGAGTGGACGAGAATCGAGAATACAATACAATACAAATAAACTTTATTTCTCCATCCACAAACAAGGTACAAAAGAGGTGGTACAATATGGCCCAATTTGAAGTAATTTGTGGAAAGACTGGTTCCTAAACTAGATCAGAGATCTGTATCTTAGGATGCCAGGCCTCCCAAAAACTAGGACAGCAAAGTATGAAACATACTGTAGACACTAAGTCAGCCCAAATCAAAAAATCGACGGAGAATAGTTCATGCAAAAGCGGGTTGTCGAAAGCTGCGTCTATTTCTTTATTTTGACCTTTTATAATAGATAACATGCACAACATTACTTTTATGGTGGGTAATAAGTTTTTTATGTGTTATTTTTTTGTTTTCATATTTCAATCTAGCCTAGGGCTAGAACTTAAAGCGTAAAAGCATGATACCCTACTATATATTTAATATAATATTATAAATGTGAAAGTTTGTGAAGATGTTTGAATGTTTGTTACTCAATCACGCAATAACGGCTGAACGGATTTAGATGAAATTTGTATGGAGACTTAAACAGAGTCCTGGAAAAGGATATAAGATACGTTTCATCCCGGAAAATACTCATTCCACGCGAGCAAAGTGGCGGGCAAAAGCTAGTATTTATACATTTTAAAAATCAGTCACATATTAATTTATTTATTTTACTCATTTAATATTTTAGTATATTTTTTGGAAATTGTGTTTAGATACGATGAAAAAAAAGGGGAAAAAAACCGGCCAAGTGCGTGGCGCGCAATGTAGGGTTCCGTAGAAAAAAGATTTTTTATCTGCCTTATACTAGAACTAATAACTTCATCGAAGTCATTTTCAATGGATTTTGTACGAAATTTTACTTTTATAACTTAGTTGCCTATTACTCATTAACTAGTAAAGCCTACTTAGCCGTGATGCATTTCCTTTTAAGTTAATTATATGTGCTACTATCCTGAATTTTTTCACTTTTCTAACATCGACCGTTTAACTAGAAGAGGGAGGGGGATGCCCTGCTCGGAAAAAAAAATGCGCTTTAAAGTTTAATATTTCGCAAATGGAGCCCTAAATAAACAAGTGGTCTTCCTACATCTACAATATTTTTCAACAACCAATCCAACGATGCCCCACATGATGGGGTAGACGAGAAAAAAAAACATCCCCACTTTTCATGCTAAGGGAGGTACAGTAGAAAAAAAACACAGTTTTGTTAGTACTATATTATGTCACTGGAGTTAAGTATAGTAAGAATTTGATTAAAATTTAAAATGTAACTAAAACAAACCCTCAACGGTAAGCGCCAACTAATCATAATGTCAAACTTTCTCCTGGTTACCACCGCACAGATTTACGTCTAGTGAGGTAACCAACGCAAACCATGCTTGTAATGTTTTTCTTTTTAATAAAACATTTCATAGTTTTTGTATTATATGTATGCTAAAATTGGCCGTTTTTAGCGGAGAACGATTAAACTCCTATGTTATTGACTCTAGGTTCGCTAGACTGTAGATTTTCAAAACAGCTATCACAGTTTTTGTGATTTATGATGTTCAGTTTCTGCGAAAGGAAAGATAGATAGAGAACGCTTTATTGTACATAAAAAAAGGAAATTACAGAGATATTTGTTAACTAACCCGTCACCCCTTAAGCCTATATTACACTCTTTCTCTGTAAGGGAGCCGTTCCTGGAATCCTTGTTCAACTGATGGAATCTCAAAATATTAAAACCCGTGCTAACTTACTATCTACCAACTACCTGAAAAGACCCGTTCTTTATAGCCTCGACGTCACAGCTGAAGGCAGCAAATATCACCGTCCCAAGAAGTTATTACCTTCCAAACGTCACTAGACAAAAAACTCCCGCATTCGCGGAGCCGAAAATCACTTACGAACATTTTAGGCAATCTGTGATATTTTTTCTTTCTTTGACTTGGTCTGTCACTTGGACTAAGCAAATTCGTCCCACGTTCTCCTACATACTATTAAAGTTAACCTTTCAGTGATAGAACACTGACAGCTTAGGTTTATAAGGTGTTGTAGGCGCCGCAAACGTTTCAGTGTATATTGGAACTCTTTTATTGAACAATAAAAAATCATTTGTACATAGGCGAGCTCAGTACTAATAGATGTATAGATAGATACTCGTAATTATCAATCTGAGTTTGTCTTATTTGAGCTTGTTTTAGAGTTTAAACGCAGTACGGTAAATTTTCATGCGTATTTTTTACCACGAGTGTGAACTTAAGTATAATAGCTAGATGGTTAGTCAGGCACTTAGTAAAATTACGTCCGGCCCGAGGCTCTTATTTTTATTCGTTCGCGACATTGACTATAGTTGCTGATCCGCGTAATGGGGACAAGTTTGCGGCAGACACTTAGGAGAAAAAATATTTTCATTCCTGAGGCGTTTGAGGTCCGAGGTGGCTGGGTGCCATACATTACTGTATGGCTCTATATGCCTCACATGTTCTCTTCAGGATTGTTTTGTTTTATCTCTGTTTTGTTGACGTTCGTGTCTTTTGTTTGTGTACCTTTTGTTTACTTTGTGTTTCTGTGACAATTTAAATAAATATCCTCTTTCTTTCTTTCTTTTCTTTCTTTCTTTCTTTCTTGTCTTCGGACTTTCCCATACTCCACTATGGTCGAGTTCGTTCAAACAGAAGTTGTCCGTGGGGCAAGTTTTCTATGGGACCAGTTACTAACCGAGCCCATTCTTTCTGTTACAGATTTATTACCTGTCTCGTCCACAGTACTTCCCCTGCCCTACTACTCTATCTACGGGTACGAGAAGAAATTGCTCAGAGGCCGGGACAAAAAACTGCCACAGGGGAGGGTAACTTTAGTCACTAGTACGTCCAGGGGATGATAATAAAAAGTATGTAAGAGCTGCTTCCGTTATTTTCCCGCTACTAAAGGTAGACTTCCGTGCATCGCGGCCGATCGCAGCGGCGCGCGACTGATCGCACGTGCGGCTGATGCGGCAAACTACCGAAAGATATAAAAAAATCAGATTCACTTCCAAAATTTAAGTTCCGATTAAGATGCCACATCAAAGATAAATATAAAATTTAGAATTTAAGCGTTTGTTACAATCTAATAAGTGAAATTGGTATGAGGTGTTTCACGTTCACGTTTATATTTCATTAGATTATAGTCCTGGTTTTCTCATTTTAAGTGAATGAAATGTAATTCGTTCTTATGGGAAATAAATACTCAAAACCAAAAACCAATAGTCATTGTATGAAAATGTATGGCGCTGTTTCCAAAGCCTGCGACGGACGCGTGCGGCAGACGAGAAAAACGGCGCCACACATTTTCATACAATAAGTATTGTCGCATCAGCCGCGCGCGTCAGTCGCACGCGATCTATCGCGCGCGGCTGCGATCGGCCACGATGAACGGAAATCTACCTTAATAAGAAGGTATTCGTTTTCTATTGTTATAATAATAGAATTTCTAATATTTTTACCTTAGTCCTAGAATTAAAATAATAAGCTATATTCTCAATGGAATAAAATGTTTCTCGTTGTATTTTATCTTTTACTACATATTTCGCTGCTGGTTTAAATTACCCATTAAGCTAAGTGGAATATTTTATTGTTTAAAATACGCGGTCGACAGCATGTCAACCAGTTTATATTATATTATGTTCTAAAGTTTCCCGCAACGTAGAGAAGATTAAGTACTAATTCTATTATTTATAATTTTTTATTAAAATTGATGTCGACTGTATTTGAAGAGATCGTGTAGGGAATTAAGGCATAATATGTAAAATTAGCTCAACTCAATGGTTTCAGAAATCAGAGGCGTGCTAAAATACTTCCTTCCCTTCCAATAATTGTATCCGCTGCTGATCGAGTATTAGCAATTTTTGCGACCAAATTCTAATGTAAGGTTTTTATGGTCTAGTTAACACAATGAACAAATTTGAAGACATTTTGGAAGAATGCATTGTAGTTAACATGTATGTATATGTACTTATTGATTTGTAAAACGATTGAGGGTTAATTCTACTACAGTGCTAAGCAACTGTTGCTCAACAAACTTTTCTTAGGCAATTCGCGAAAAAAGAAAAACATTTTCGCTTAATTTTTTTTTGTTGAAAGTGCAAATATGCGTATATCCATGTTTCCATACCACAACAGTTGCAAACTTCACGCAAGCGAAACTGCGGCGATTGGTTGGTAGATTTTAAATTAAACTTTTGCTTGTTTTTCTGAATACAGAATGTATTTGCACGACTGTTTTTTTGTGCCTTTTCCCATCGCACATAAGTTTGTTGCAATTACGTGTGTAATATTTAATTGAAAGATATAAAGGTTTTTCACTTTCTTTCACTACCACATGCTCTGAGACTGCAACAGTCATATCGAAATCCTCTTATTGCTTTTGTACACAGAACTCGCTTTTAGTGTAGATGAAGCTAAATATTCGCAACGTCCGTTAAAACGTTTGTGCATCTAGAAGTAGCATTAATGAACAGTGGGGAACTTGCTAACACAAATGTTTTGGTCTCATTGGAGAGGCCATGTTCCAAGACAAATTATTGCGGCTAAGATTGTCCTCTACGACTAATAATTTTCATAATCAAATTTTACTCGTATAAGTAATTCTAGTCACGTGGTGTAAAAACCCTCCATACAAATCGAACGTAAGCTGTGACGTCAACTAAGCGACTGATGCCTTAATATAATTTATGAACCATTTATCAATGCTCTTGTGTGCTTGGTGCGAGCCATCGTCTTTTCCCTATTCGCAAAAGGTGCCTGAGAACACAAGACCCCTGTAAAATTGATGCGTTTCATATGTGGTGTTGGAGAAGGTTTTTGAAAATGCCTTGAACAGCAAAAAGAACCAAAGAGTCTGTCATCTTAGAACTCTTCAACAAAAACGTCTATCTACGTTTAGCGAAAATACCATTGGTTTTTTCGGACACATCAAATGCGTTTTCTCAGGCACAGTTTAGAAAGGATGATCACCGGCCAGGTGGATAGGAAACGTTCCAGAGGCAGGGAACCGATAAGATGGTCGGATGCCATACAAGTGGTAGCGGATGGCAGCACATACCAGGCGGTACACATAGCGGAAAATAGTACGCCGTGGAAACGAGCGACCCAAGATCGGTATAAGAGCAACCTCTTTGGAATAAAAAAATATCACTCCAAATTAAATATCAGGCAAGTTCCCCATTGAAACAGCCTTCACTTTGGTCGATTAATACGAGTGCTGGGTTCGTGACAGTCGCGTTTTAGTAGGCATTCAACATAAATATCAGGTAACGTCGAAAATTTGAAATCTGTTTTAAATTTTAAAAGAAGTATAATTTTATTGGAATTCGTGATAATAATAAAACAATAATTTTTGTTGCAGTTATGTTGAGTAAAGCTGTAACATAGGTTTACTACATAACCTATTATTCAAATAATACAGCCCTGCATAATATACAAGACTTCATTTAAAAGCTGTTTTTCGTCCTTAGCCTTTGAATCTTTTAGGATTAGGGGATCTATATAAATACGATTCCTTAAGTCTTAAGGAATCGTATTTTTTTTTCTTCTTCTTCTTCTTCAATGTCTTAAGGCTTAAGACATTGAAGAAGAAGAAGAAGAAAAAAAGAAGAAAGACATTTATTATAGAAACAAGATACATCACAGAAACAAAATAAGAAGATAAGTAACATAAAGACATTGCTTAGAGTCACTTTAAATAGTCTGTGCCAAAGGGAAAGATCTAACCACAGATTATTTAAACTGTCTCTGAGGAGTGTTTTAGAGGAACTATTTTTATAAACAACACCTTTTATTTGTAAATTTAAAAGATCGGGGCCTTAGACATAACTATAAAGAGACTAATCCAAACAAAAGGTTCGGTCTATCTCTTAGTCCGGTACAGTCAACCGCATGTTAAACTTTAAACTCGTTTCTACTCAGTTGTATGTTCAGGAGAGTTTGGAATAAATATGCTAATAAATATGTTGAATAGCTTTTCACTGTATACTCAGATACACGACGAGATAACACATTTAGATAAATCGGACTTTATGTCGCTCACATTAAGAACTGTCTTGTAGTGGTTAAAGGTTATAATAATAACTTCCACACAACCCAATCATTGTCCTGCTCCCAAACTAGGATACTCTGTACAATGGTAACCAGGCAAGGACATCACAAACATGGAAATATACCCATACTGAGGCATTTGTACAAATGTACGGCGGGTTAGTGGATTCCCAGTGGGAATCGAACTCACTACCTCCGGCGTGTTAATGAGACGTGATACCGCTAGACCATCGAGGCAGTGTTTATTAAGAACTTACGCACGATTATGGAAAAAAGGCGCTCAGAGAAAAGGTCAGCCTTCACTGTACAGAGCAGATCGAGTCCTTAACCGACTTAGTTATATCAAAATAATCAAAATTGAGAACTTTCTCTGTCACACAAAAAGGTGCGGTGAAAAAATAAGAACTGACTTCAAAACACTAAGGGACTAAAAACGCAGAAAAAATTTAAACAGAAAATTGACCATTTAAATTATTTCTATGATTTTAGTGCCGTTGAAGTTCGACGCCGATTTCAAGTTTGTGTTAAAGAAAATACGTACATAGACGAAGTTACGTTCCGGGCGGCTCTGTAATGATAATGTAAGGGTCGATGTGCTGCCAACTGTACATGGCGGCTAAGTTCGGTTATACCAGCCATCAGTATGGAATATAAAAATAATGTACTTGAGGGATTTAGCTAAGCCAATGATGGATCGAGGGACATGTCGCTGAGACGGGGCGGGGGGCCGCGCGGGCCGCAGGGGAGTCCATTAGACGGTTAAGGTATTCTGTGAAGTAGATATGGAGGTTCAGGTTGTTTTTTGGAGGAATTGCGGGCTCAATTTTAATTCCTTCGTCTCTGGCTAAAATGTCGTCTAAGCAGAGGCCTAATTATGCGCACCAAATCCTGTCAGAATCCTGATGTTTGCGATAGAAATTAGTATGAAATTTAACAGCTAGACGATAGGAAACGTTCATGATTTGATTTTGAAAAGTTTATACCAATTTAAAGTTTTGAGCAACTTTGTTGATTCCCCCGCATACATCATCATCATCATCAGCCATTTGACGCCCACTGCAGGGCATAGGCCGCCCTCATGGTTTTCCGAACCATGAAGGGTTTTGCCATAATCACCACGCTTGGCAGGCGGGTTGGCGAACGCAGTATGCGGTTGGAATCTCAGGAAGACGCTGCGGCCCGTCTCCTGGAAATGTTTTTCCTTAGTCGCCATCCACGGGAAGAAATGGAGTGACGCTATTCTTAATCCGGCGCCACACGGAATCCTCCACATTACTCTATGCAATTAATTTTCGTATACCCCGCAAGCAACAGAGAAGCTGTTGCCGAAAATATTTCTTCTTGATCCCTCAATGTAGAAAGCGAGATCTCGTTACGCGAGGAATAGTTTTTTGGGACGATCCTGTGAATTATATAATTCTAAACTAAGTGATGTTGATATATATTTCATACATTTTTAAGTAACTTTAAGACAAATGTCCAAGATAAAATTCATAACATCTCACCTGATGGATAAATTGCCTTCAGCTGTATCATCATCAGCCATTTGACGCCCACTGCAGGACATAGGCCTCCTACGTGGTTTTCATAACCATGAGGAGTTTTGCCATAATCGCCACGCTCGGCAGGCGGGTTGGCGATCGCAGTATGCGGTTGGAATCTCAGGAAGACGCTGCTGCCCGTCTCCTGGTAATTGATTTCCTTAGTCGCCTTCTACGACATCCACGGAAGGAAATGGAGTGACGCTATTCTTACTCCGGCGCCACACGGAAGCTTTAGCTGTATATTAGGGGTTAAAGTATGAAATTGCCGTTTTATTGCAATAGGTTCTTTGAATTGACATAGATTCTTCATGGTTTGAGGTTTTCGAATGAAACTTTTTTCAAATGGTTTCTATGATGTTCTTTTTTTAAAAAATGTGAAACATTTGAATATCGACTTTCAATTGTTTTTGTTATTCAATTTAGACAAGAAAGATGGATACTGCGAAAATTCGATTGATTATGAGGCACCCATTTTTCGTATTTTTTTATTTTATTGATTTGACGCAAGTGAGTCAATATTGTGGGTAAAGTAACGTTAAACCATGCCGCTAATTCCTGGGTAGTTTGACTAGGGTCGGCTTCCACTATCTCTCTTAATTAATCGTTATTCACCTGTGTGGGCGGTCTTCCTCGTGGCTCGTTCTTTAAGTCGAAATTTCCATCACGAAAGCGTTTAAACCAAAATCGCACGGTGCGTTCATTAGTAGACCCCTCTCCAAACGCAGCATTGATATTGCGGGCTGTTTCTGCCGCGTTAGTTCCGCGTCGGAACTCGTATTCAAAAATCACTCGAATTTTCGCAGTATCCATCTTTCTTGTCTAAATTGAATAACAAAAACAATTGAAAGTCGATATTCAAATGTTTCACATTTTTTAAAAAAAGAACATCATAGAAACCATTTGAAAAAAGTTTCATTCGAAAACCTCAAACCATGAAGATTCTATGTCAATTCAAAGAACCTATTGCAATAAAACGGCAATTTCATACTTTAACCCCTATTATTATATTATTAATAATGTTACATAAAAAGGGCAGTGGTGTTGTGTGTTTTGTGATTTAAAATGAAACAAATAATTCGTGATATTAATTAGAATAATCTGAGCAATTTCATCGGAGTGTTTTTTGTTTTTTTTTGTTACCGGGGTAACAGGTTAACAGGTTATTTAAAATAATTTGCACGGATATTTAATAATAATAATAATTTACTCGTTTATTTTTCGTTCATTCAAATTCCGCTTTAATTGTGCACTAACATAATCTCGTTTAACCTTAGAAAATACTAGGTTATTTAAAGAAAAGTATTTATAGTAGAGGCAGACATTTATTACAATAATTGATCTTTTAACATGGCCTCCAGACATAAAATTCTGATTTTTTAGAGTAACTATTGACTGTAAATTCGATGGCCCAGCAGACTCTACAGTTTTGTTGCAAGGTCACCCGTATTACGACTGCGTAAAGGGCACACATGTGATACCGCCGTCTGTCGTCTGCAACTCAATTGAACCTCCTTTAATCAACCTCAACCTTGCTAGAATAATTAAGGTCGTTTCAATTCGATGAACTAGACTCAACGAGAGGTTTGATTTCTTGTGAAGCCCTGAACCACTTGGTAATCAGAATACAGTGTAAATACTAGTTCCTCTGTACACAGTCTGATTGGATATTCGATACATTACTAGAAGGGGGTTATTCTGCCGCTATTTGAAACTAATTGGATTTCATGTCCATTTGACCTTGGTCCAACAGTGGATGTAAAGCTTTATGTAAAGCGGATGGATTGGACTGGTTCCACATATAATGGGTACAAAATGTCAGCTAATTAAATAACCAAGAAAAAAAAACAAATTAATTATTCGAAGTAAACCTTTCGTAAGCACTACATATTATTAAATTAATACCGGATAAACTTACTTGCTTTTTGTGGCGCCGGATTAAGGACAGTGGAGTGATCCATTTCCTTCCGTGGGTGTCGTAGAAGGCGACTAAGGAAATTAATTACCAGGGGACGGGCAGCAGCGTCTTCCTCAGATTCCAACCACATACTGAGATCCCCCACCCGCCTGCCAAGCGTGACGATTATGGCAAAACCCTTCATGGTTATGAAAACCACGAAGGAGGCCTATGTCCTGCAGTGGGCGTCAAACGGCTGGTGATGATGATGATGAAACTTACTTGATTTTGGTCGGAAGAGTCCGGGATAAAAAATAGCCTATATGCTAATCCAGACTATAATTTATCTCTGTGCAAACTTTCATCCGGATCCGTTCAGCCGTTTTTGCGTGAAAGAGTAACAAACATACATCTATATATACAAACTTTCGCGTTTATAATATTAGTAAGGATAAAGTGTTCTCTATCTCTATCTATCTATCTATTCGTATTTTATTATGAGAATTGGATGTATATGGTGGGGCCAATTAATACAATTAGCCTTCCTATTTGTTAATCTGTGAATTAATCAGCTACGCAATGCACATCGAATTGTCACAGTAAACCATGGTTAGTTCTTTAAAATAGGGACAGCAAATATACCAAATATGGTCGGCAAAGGATTCCATTTTAGTCAGCGTAATTTATTTTAACATACTGTACTGAATTCATGCCACGATTTATTTATTTTATACCACACTAGATTGTTACTTTGAATGACAGGAAATGAAATAGGGTGAATTAGAGAATGTTGTTGACTGAAAGATGACAAAGTGAGTTAAAGTTAGAAACGAATGTTGTTGGTTTGGGCATATTGCGAGCACGAAATATGAAAGATTGACAAAAAGAATACGTATATCGAGTGAATGTGGGTGAATGGGACGGTAAGAGTTGGCTCAGGCGGACATAAATAAAAAATAAATAAATCGGACTTTATTCATCACTCAATTTTAAATACAGAAGTTTTATACAAATACATGTGTACATAAGTATACTGCGAAATAGGGGAGGTATTAGCTAAGGTTAAGCTAAAAAGTAAGTTATAACGAGAGTTGTATTGCTACTATAACTTCACTATTGCACGTAACATAGAAAATAAAGTCATTGGTACATGACGGGATTCGAACCCACGACCTTCCGAATGTGAGACCACCACTGACCCTATGTGAGTATGTATGAACTAAATTGTTTTGGAATTTCTACGCTTTTTATGCATCGAAAGCTATCGCAGACACAAAAGCCCGTCATCGACCTCTCATTACTCTCATGATTCTGTTCTGCCTTGGGCAGCGGCAGGTAAATCCAGAAAATTCTGCAATATACAAAGTTACGGCGCCGGAGGTAAAATAGCCTGGAACAAAAGTAATTTATTCTAAAACGCGTACCGGGGGAGATGCATGAAAAACGTCGCTGAGGCGCGAAGCGGCGTAAGTTATTTTACACCCCATCAGGCTGGGGCCATTCAGCTAACGAGACGACAGCCAAATGCGATGTGAATTAATTATTACTGTAGTGAAACCAGTGAAAATACTTAGGATGCTCACCGTAATTTTCTCGTATACTAACAATCTGTTAGTGGTTTTTATACGACATATCGCCTGTGATCTTGTAAAATATCCTATCTCTTGTCAACTTTACAGGACGGACAAAAATATATTTTAAATTCTATAGTCAAAGATGATTGGAGTTGAATGAAGTCAATTTGCGTGCGAATTTTCAAACATCGTTATGTTAAAATGTAACAAAATCAGATAAGAGTTATTGCCAGATCACAGTCGATACGCCGATCAAAAAAGGGATGCGTTAGCGAAGGGCAAAATAAAACATACCAGGAACCGTCGAGCGTTCGTATAAAGCGACTACTGATTGTAATAACATGAACAGCGAAAACGGTTTGTCAGGATCATGGCAAGAAGCAAACCCTGGTTTCTGTCTATCCCTCCGGCATACAGTGGTGAGTTTCTCTAAGTGTCATCATCATCATTAGCCCTTTGATGCCCACTGCAGGACATAGGCCTCCTTCGTGGTTTTCAATGAGGGGTTTTGCCATAATCGCCACGTTTGGCCGGCGGGTTGGCGATCGCCGTATGCGGTTGGAATCTCAGGAAGACGCTGCTGCCCGTCTCCTGGTAGTGTATTTCCTTAGTCGCCTTCTACGACATCCACGGAAGGAAATGAAGTGACGCTATTCTTAATCCGGCGCCACACGGAACGTGTCCTCTCTAAGTGTGTATTCATGAAAAAGGCGAATTGTTAGTACAGTCGTCGACAGCACACGTATCTTTACACATAAACACTCACTCATTTACGTTACGTTGCAAGTGAGATATAAGGGTTGACGTGCTGGCGTACCAATTTTGACAAATTCCTTGTTTACCTTGCACAAAAACAAACACGACTATATTTTGCAAATCAGTCCGCATCTTTTCGGCCTCAGCGATGTTGTCAACCCAGCATGCTGGTGATGGATGAGACGAAGTTTATTTTAGGCTGCTGAATATTTATAAGGTGTTAACTCAAATTAAACACTAAGGTAATCGATGTATTCTTTAATTAGCATTCAAAGTAACCGAAGTCTATGTTTACTTTTTAGATAGAAAAGTTGTAAGTCAAAGACGTTGCCCATATTAATTTAAACGATGCGGTATTATAATAAACGTTTTGTAATGAGAAACACTTTTCAATCAAGAATATTTATTCAATCCCAATAAAGGCATCTTATCGGTGGCTTTGAAAGAAAATGGAAAAGCGCTCCATCATTCTCCTCGAAGGGAGAACTTAAAACAACGTTGCTCTAACGAAATGAAGTGGTCTACAAGTTTATCAGGGAGCCGATTGCCTCAGACACTCGGTAATCAATCAAAAATTTGGCCAAGTCATGAATAATTCGCGGCAACTTCGACTGACTTGGACTCGGAGTGCAAGCGCGAACAGTGGAGAAACTGTAAGAGCATCCACTACCTCGGAGTAGTTTTCTTCTCTTTCTTCTTGAAATTTCAAAAAATTGCCTGCTTTACTTCCTCCTACTTAAATTTTTGAGACACTCCAACACTAAACTTTGTGCTTTGAAAATTATTTTGTTTATTAACAAATGTAAGGTTGCAAAGAAAAGTGGTTGTTAATGACAAACTCTAACCGATATGTTTCAAGAATTGTGCATTTTAGAAATAAACCTCCACAATCACGGTGAATACAAAAGATTACACATCTTGAGAGATTTATATGACCATCAAAGACTTAGTGAAGAAAGATTATGAAGTGCCCCTACTGTGCCTGAGTCAACGTTTCTGGGGGGAAACAAGAGTGAATTTTGATAAATAGCCGCCTGATAGGAGATAGCGGCAAAGTTGAGTCTTAACATCAGCTTGTTTGTTGCGTACGAGCGTTCTACTGATGCAATACGAGCGGTGGTAGTGGATTTGAATGTATCAATGACTTTGTGCCCCAAGTTAATATATAGTGTACCAGATAGACGATTTCAGGGCTTAGGTATGTAATTAGTGGTACCAACATCACTCGCTAACGTTGAAGAAATACCTAAAAGTATCTGTAGTACATACGTACCTGTCCGTGTGGTACCGGATTAAGAACAGCGTCACTTCATTTCCTTCCGTGGATGTTGTAGAAGGCGACTAAGGAAATGAATTAACAGGAGACGGGCAGCAGCGCCTTCCTGAGATTCCAACGGCATACTGCGATCGCCAACCCGCCTGCCAAGCGTGGCGATTATGGCAAACCCCTTCATGGTTATGAAAACTACTAAGGAGGCCTGTGTCCTGCAGTGGGCGTGAAATGGCTGATGATGATACATACATGCCCTGAAATCGTCTATCCGCGTGCGCACGTGTGGTGATTAAGACCATAGGTACTGAGCCCTATACATTCTATGAATGCGGGTATTTGAACGCTTGCTATTTAGCCGCTAGTGCGTTTTAGCCAATCGCGATCAGCACTGTAGAACTGGGCCCTTATTATGAAGCAGCGATGTTTTTGGAAGGGTCGTCAACGTCGCGCTTGAGCACGACAATTCACTCGAATCTAGCGACAAATACGGTTCATTTTTTGAATAGTTTCAAAATTTCCTGCCAAGAAAGGGATTTCGTGTTCAATGGATTCGAGTGAATTGTCGGGCTCAAGCGCGATGTTGACGACCCTTCCGAACATATCGCTGCTTCATAATAAGGGCCCTGTCATTATGAGGTTTAGGAGGGCTTGCGCGTTGTTTACCTTGCTTGAAGTTATAAGGCACGCTTCAGATCAACCCAATAAAAATAACAAATCTAATAAGTTATCTAAGCGGTGATAGCGCAGCGGTAAATCGCCGGCCACGGAGGTCGTGGGTTCGAATCCCTACTTGTGCTTTGTTTTCTAACATAACGTAGGCAGCCTATACACGTCACATTATAGGGAACAGGCCTTCTCTCAAGTAGAGAGTATGGGCTTAATCACCACGCGTGCCCACCGCGGATTGGAGATTTCAAGCGCTGAGGTATGTGAATAGCTCAGACACTCAGGTTTCCTCACGATGTTATCTTTCACAGTTAGCGAGTGGTATTGCTACTATAACTTCACAAATGTACATACATGCCCAGACTGGGAATCGAACCTGAGTCTCTCGCTCCCGAGTCCAATGTTCTACCTACTAGACTACCACTGCTCACATTTGATAATTATAATTCACTCGAAATTTCGCTAATGCTTGCACTTGCCCATTAGCTCAGTTGGGAGAGCGCTGGTACGGTTAGCCAGAGGTAGCGGGTTCAAGTCTCGGCATGGGTGGAATGTTTAGCCTCTAAATAGGTTTTTTTAAATTGTCCTCTGCACGGGATAGTGCAACAAAAAGAATATAATTATGTGAGACTCACAAAGTACAGTGTTGGGATAGATGATCATCTACTAATACATACATACATACATAAACTCAGGCCCGTATCCCAGAGGAGTACGCAGAGACCAGGGACTGCCACTTGCCACGATCCTGACAGATAACTTTCGCTTCCTCGCTTCCTTCGCTTCTTGTGTGGCGATTATGGCAAAACCCGTCATGGTTATGAAAACCATAAGGGAGGCCTATGTTCTGCATCGGGCGTCAAAGGGCTGATGATGATGATGATTATCATAAATATACCTATCAACCAATCAATCAGCCCGTACTTATAAACTGCTGGGCATAAGCCTCCCCCAAGGCACTTATAGTCTATTCATCCTTACTTGTCCAATTTAGTAAACAAGATTCTACCCGCAAAGTATGACTTTTTAGTCGAAAATTGCCATATTCCCATGAATGAAGTAATCTGGGACACCATTTTGGATAACACACTGCTATGTTTATAAACAAAGTGCACGACCTTGCAAGAAAATATCTAGTTTCGGCATCAAATGTCAATTTTGAGGTTAGAATATTGTTTACTAAATTGGACAAGTAAGGATGAACAGACTGTAGTTCTGTCCTCGGCCATCCTCATCCTGCCACTGCCCGCAAACTGCCTGAGATCGTCGGTCCAGTGAGTTAGTGGACGTTCTACACAATATATATATGTCCACTAACTCACTGGACCGACGATCTGAGTCAGTTTGCGGGTTGATATAACCCCTATTATATACATATATAATAGGGGTTAAAGTATGAAATTGCCGTTTTATTGCAGTAGGTTCTTTGAATTGACATAGAATCTTCATGGTTTGAGGTTTTCGAATGAAACTTTTTTCAAATGGTTTCTATGATGTTCTTTTTTTAAAAAATGTGAAACATTTGAATATCGACTTTCAATTGTTTTTGTTATTCAATTTAGACAAGAAAGATGGATACTGCGAAAATTCGAGTGATTTTTGAATACGAGTTCCGACGCGGAACTAACGCGGCAGAAACAGCCCGCAATATCAATGCTGCGTTTGGAGAGGGGTCTACTAATGAACGCACCGTGCGATTTTGGTTTAAACGCTTTCGTGATGGACGACTTAAAGAACGAGCCACGAGGAAGACCGCCCACACAGGTGAATAACGATGAATTAAGAGAGATAGTGAAAGCCGACCCTAGTCAAACTACCCAGGAATTAGCGACATGGTTTAACGTTACCTTATCCACAATATTGACTCACTTGCGTCAAATCAATAAAATAAAAAATTACGAAAAATGGGTGCCTCATAATCACTCGAATTTTCGCAGTATCCATCTTTCTTGTCTAAATTGAATAACAAAAACAATTGAAAGTCGATATTTAAATGTTTCACATTTTTTAAAAAAAGAACATCATAGAAACCATTTGAAAAAAGTTTCATTCGAAAACCTGAAACCATGAAGATTCTATGTCAATTCAAAGAACTTATTGCAATAAAACGGCAATTTCATACTTTAACCCCTAATATATACCCGCAAACTGCCTCAGATCGTATATATATTTATATATATATATATATATATATAGTCATCATCATCCGCCATCTGACGCACACTGCAGGACACAGGCCTCCCTCATGGTTTTCCTAGCCATGAGGGGTGGATGTCGTAGAAGGCAAGCGTTTTCCTGAGATTCCAGCCGCATACTGCGATCGCCAACACGCCTGCCAAGCGTGGCGATTATGGCAATATATATATCTACAAGTATTTAATTTTGATGACGGTTAGTTCGGAGCAAAAAAAAACCGGCAAAGTGCGAGTCGGACTCGCGCACGAAGGGTTCCGTACCATTATCTATACAACATTTGAATATTTTAAGCGTCTACCTGTTGCCGTTATTAATATCGAGCAAAAAACGGCAAAATTTCACGTTTCTGGTATGGGAGCCCCCCTTAAATATTTATTTTATTCTGTTTTTAGCATTTGTTGTTATAGCAGCAACAGAAATACATCATAATGTAAAAATTTCAACTGTATAACTATCACGGTTCATGAGATACAGCCCGGTGACAGACGGACGGAAGGACAGCGGAGTCCTAGTAATAGGGTACCCTTTGGGTACGGAACCCTAAAAACGATACTTAATAACTGTCCTTGTTGATATTCTCAAATACATCTCTCCATATTTATGCGTAGCTGCTCGGTACCAATTTGTTTGCCTAGCTTTTGCTTAGCATATCACCCGGAGCCGCATTCCAACTGTGTACTAATATGAGCATGCGACCTTCGTTCCTGCGTCCAACCGAAGCAGAGGAAAGCCCATTCAACGGCCCTTGCAATAGAGTTGATTCCAGCTCACGCCAAAGAAGATAGTTAAGACGGATCGTGTGTCTAAGGTATTCTATGCTCGCTTCACCCTCTTCCTCGTGTTTGCATTCTTGCTACTTGGCAAACAAACGCTCTTACTTTGCGTCCCGCCACTTTGCGATATGTACCTACAGAAGTATTGTCTTCAGCGCCTTTGAGCCCCTAGACTAGGTTTCTAGTTGACTTCTTCTAAGTTTGTTTTGGAAGTGCCGCTTCGCCCGCTTGTAGACGCAATAAGTCTTTCTTAAGGTGTTTTCCGACAACTTTAATTGTTTTATACTGTTTTAATTCTTCTTCTTAGCGTGTCGATGGCAACAGTTACGGCCCAGAACTTTGCAACGCTGACTGCGTTATCAGTTGCAATTATTAGGTCCTCCTGAGTGCAGGTGTTAGAGAACCCGATGAAAGTTAATAAAAATATAATGAAATAATATTAAAAAATATGTAAATATACTCAATATTGTACACATTAAAGTAAGTTGGTAAGTTGTGATTTGTATAATTTGTCAAATTGTTTATTGATAGCTGCATAAGTTTTGTTGATAATATTTGCTTTTTTTTTTTGTTTATTTTTTTTATTTTTTTTTATTTATTTATTTTATTTATTTTATTTATTTTATTTATTATATTTATTTTATTTCTTTTATTTATTTTATTTATTTTATTTATTTTATTTATTTTATTTATTTTATTTATTTTATTTATTTTATTTATTTTATTTATTTTATTTATTTTATTTATTTTATTTAATTTATTTATTTTATTTATTTAAACTAGTGACACAGACGGTCATTAAAAGTTTCCACAGATAACTCCAACGAACAGTGTCACATTGGTATAACTAAATCGGTTATTTTACAGACAATTAATGTTAAGGATTGAAAAACAATTTTGATAGGAGACTCTCACCGCAGTTATTCCATCATGGAGTCAGTCAATATCGACTTCGCTCGCCGAAGAGTTAAATAGATTGCAAGTTCGCCATATAAAGGAACTTACCGAACTTTTTGGGTTTTCGTGGCTAACGGAACCCTATTATTAAGCCTACGCTAACTTTCCGTCCGTCCATTTGTTTTACATATAAAAGACTGTATCTATTGAAACCTGACAGATACTCAGTGGAATAATAAAAAAAATACAAAACGTTAAAAATAAAGAGATTTCCAAGAAACGTACTTTTTAAGCTTTTCTGTTTTCGCCCTTCAAAAATGCCGTTAATATAGTGAAAACTATCTATAGTGTCACATTATTAAAGTATCCCGACCTGAATAAAGGAAAATAATTATACATTTTAGTAAGAAATCTGGATTTAGGTGTCCGCATGTCCAAATCGTACGTGGCCGTTTTTATTTAAAATCGTTAAATTAAGTCACTGTTTAATATTTATAAATACTTGCGAGGTGGGATTATAATTGCCACTGAAGAATGTGCCAAACGGTCAGAATCAAAAAGGTTCAAATTGAGTTTATAAACATACTAGAAGTTCTTTGGTGGTGAAAATCGCGAACAGTCTTTAACAGGACAATACTGTCATGTCCTTGCTAAAAGGGTTAGCCTTTTCACGGAATACTTCAGCTTTTCATATAATGTGGAAGTATTATAATGGTCGGGAACTTTCTGGGATTGCTACGTAGTGTAGCGCGAAAGGGAAATTGTCATTGGTTTTTTTATAACACCAACAGTCTTATTTATAAAAAAAAAACTTCTGTAAAACATTTTTTTTCATTTTTGCAGTATATACCTAGTATATTTAATTACGAGTGCGGAAAGCCTGTCATTGCAAAGAGTTCCGACAAATGTCTAGTTGACGGTCGGAACAAGTTTTTATATTAATAAATTTTTAATACAGTTGCGAAAAAATTAAGTAATTTAATAAAGAATTTTTTTGGAAAACGGCCCCAACCGTAAAAGAATATGTATAAGCAGAGATTTTTTTTCTTCACCCATTATGGTTAGGCAAAAGGAACTAAGCCCATATAGCCAAGTCTTCAGTAGAATTTTTTTATTGATATGAAATGAAAAAGAAATTTAATGAGATGAAATTAAATGAAACCTAACCTAACTCATTGAATCAAATCATTAAATCTGGTATGGAAACAAATTACTAGCTTCTTTTTAGAAATATTTGCATGAATCATAAAAACTTCTATAAATTTTTTTTAGTAAAAACTTCCTGGTTGGTTTTTTCTTTTTAATAGACATTATTTTGACAGTTGGGAAAGAGAACGCACGAGTTCGGAAAAAGTAAAGAAAAAGCTCGAGTATGTAATAGCCCACATCCCGAACGTTATACGTCCCTGCAATACGCCACTTTTTGAGCAACTGTATTAAAAAAATATTTTTGTTACCTAAAATTACTCCGCTTAAGCATAAACAAACAATATCAGGATGAAAAGTAATAAAAATCCAAAAAAAACTATGTTTTGACCGTGTTTTAGTAGGCGCCAGCCAACTTAATTATTTTTAGGGTTCCGTACCCAAAGGGTAAGGGATAACAAAAAATATTAAAAATGGAATAAAATACATATTTAAGTGGGGCTCCAATACAACAAACGTGATTTTTTCTCGATGTTAATAACGGCAACAGATAGATGCTTCAAATATTTAAATGTTGCATAGACACGGAACGGAATGAAATAGCATGCCTTGCGACCCGACCGTGAATCTGTCAAATTTATTGCCGTTTTTTTGCTCAATATTAACGAAACAAAAAGTTGTACATTCCCTAAAAATATTTTTTTTAAATAAAATAAATATTGAAAGGGGGGGGGGGGGTTTCCATAAAAATACTTGATTTTTTTTGGCGTGTTTTGCTCGATATTAATAACGGCAACAGGCAGAAACTTGAACTTGTCAAATGTTGAATAGATAATGGTACGTTACCCTTCGTGCGCAAGTCTGACTTGCACTTGGCCGAGTTTTTTAACTGTTTACGCATATCGGACGTCAGAAGCATTTAACATATTAGAAAGCACTAAAAAACACTCCGGATTTGGATTCACAGTTTGGAGTCAAAGGTCCAAAATTACAAATATTTACAAATATGTTTTATCATTACTGATAAATCATTAATAATAGGTGCTGTTTTTTACAATGAAAAAAACATTGCCTTAAAATGCGGTCAACGGATTCGAAGTTACTCTGTAGATCTAATCATGAATAAATCTACTTTATAAGAATATATAGGACAGCCCAATAATTACTTCCAAAAATAACTAACATTGTTTGGCATTTTATTCATGGTATTTCTGAGACTAATTTATTATTGTCAATTGTCTTATAAAGCAGGCTCATGAAATAACCTTTGCTTTGATCAAGCGAAGTAACCTTAGGCTCACGTATAGATGGTTAGTCCCCTCCGAGTTGATCAATGGACTTTTACAAAATTCTGCCCGCAGCGGATATGTTTTTGGTCAACTGACCGTTCGCTGTGTTGTTATGTATTTAGCTTTCTGATTGTTCAGTACACTCAACAGATGACCAACTTTTACATTTGGTCCTTGAACCTTGGTAGTAATTTAGTTAGAGATTGTTAGGGTTACTAGCGAACGCCTTGTTGGTGTATTAATTTGGCATTTTTGTTCAGACGTTTCATTCCAAGTAAAAGATGCAAAAAAACAAATGAAAGAAAAGTTAATGATCTAATTTACCTTTTACCACATGTATTTTTTTAAGCCTTGCTACAATCTTTCCAACCCTTCTTTCAGTGTGTCTAATATTAGAATTGGATCTGTAAGCAAATAACTCCAAAATTGACTTCAATGATTCATTTGGACAAAACTTTGGGTTTGTCTGCTCCGAAACAATAAACATTGCTCATATTTCAATTCTATTGCGAAGTATCGGTGTAAGATATTTACTACAGAAGGTGGACTAAAGTAGTAAAATTTACACGTAGTGTTCTTATAAATTCTTTGTAATTCGGTGTTTGACACGATCAACAATAAATTATTTCATATGCTCGATTAAAACAAAAATTACAAAATATCTCGAAATGTATCTCTTTTAGTCAATTACTAGTTATTAATATCTTTAATCTATTTTTAAATAGATTAAAGATAAAAAGAGTGCTCTGAAATGTGACGTCATAAGCCAGTATTTTATACAAAATTCCGTTTTAAAAGTAACTCATTTGATATTTTGTCAAATACACAATTCTTAAAATTAGGTATACAAACGTCAGTTACATAGTGGCTGGGTTTGTGTAACTTAAATATTAACACGTTTATTACATTACAGGCTCTATAATATAATTTACCAATATGTAAGATGTTGAACCAGAAGTAATTTCTGTATCAAGTATTACTTGCTGGTCTGCCATTTTTGACAAAGTCTCAAGAAAGTGTATCCCATCAGTACGGAATAACTTTGATAAAGTAGTCCTACTATTTCTTATTATTGCTATATTACACACAACATTTATACGAAAAGTAAATTGTAAACTAATATACATATGTAGGTATATGAGGATTTTGTTACACCTTGTATGGTAGGTATTTCAGAAAGGTCCGATGAAATTTAAAAGGATTATTCAACTCATCAATAATGTTTGCTCATTCATGTACATATGAATTGACTTTTATTTGTGACTTTTTTTAATACTAACTACATGGCCCTTATGAAAAATGCAACATTATCGAAAGGGACGTGAACGTCGCGCTTCAGCCCGATAATTCACTCGAATCTAGCGACAAATACGGTTCTTTTTTTGAATCATCATGAACCCATTATGTCCCCACCGAGGGGCACGGGTCTCTTCCCTGAGGAAGGTATAGGCCATACTCCACCACGGGGGCCAAATCCGGATTGGTGGAGGCTTGTAGACTAGTGGCTCGTCTACTGTCAGAAGTTGTCTAGCCACCCTAAGGCCTCTGACTTGGCTTAACGACTGCCATCTATCGACGGCAGCCGGCCCCAACAGCTTAACGTGCCTTGCGAAGCACGGAACCGCTCGGAAAAATATCACTAGCGTTAGGCATAGACGGCGACCCATCTATGCACTGAACGCGCCCAGTGTTGCTTAACCTTCGTGATCGTTTAAGATCACTCAGGCAGCCGGGGCTACGAGCGATTCTTTCTTTGAATAGCTATTACTATTCAACTAAAATATTCAGCTATGGAAACTATTAACAAAAAGGACCGTTTTTGTCGCTAGATTGGAGTGAATTGTCGGGCTCAATCGCGACCCTTCCGATAATGTCGCAGCTTCATAATAAGGGCTCAGGTTAACACTTGACTCTAGTCACGCCTGATCATAAATGAAGACGGGTTTAACATGTTACCTACGTGCTTACATTTAAATTTAGGTTAAATCTAGTTTTGAAGATGCTCAGGTTAAATGTCTCTGGGAAAACAGAAAAGGCAACGCAATTTTAACTTGTTGTTCCTTTGTATTTATGTTACTTGTTATGCCTTTTATTTCTTGTGATGTGTTAATTTCTAAATACTTTAAACGACTAAATAAAACAGAAACTGCGCACACTAATAAAGTCCCCAAGATAGAAGCCTAGCCTAGTTTGGGGACTGCTGGTAAACGCAAATACATTTTATGTAATACCCTCCAATGACTATTTATAAGCGACCTTAATTTGTATTATGTTTTTGGAAATAAATAATTTACTTACTTTACTTACTTACTTATTTGTCCTAATAAATCTCTATGTATCTTTCTTTCTAGGAGCACTCGCTAAGGGCAAGGGAGTGCGAATCCCAGTAATGTACTATTGAAATTGAAATTGAACTCAGGTAAGTATCACACATAAGTATTTAGTATGAATATTGATCTCTTAGTTAACTTTCTGATCTTAAATATAACAAGGTCCAAATGCCTCGAAAGTTTTGACGCATACCGATTTATTTGTGTAGCCTACCTTGTGGAGCCAACCAAACAAGTAACGTGAATTTATGGATAGTAAAACCCAAATTTATCTTTACACATTCTTAATTAGGTATATTACCAGGGTGTTGACAACTCTGCACAATGGACTGAATGAAGGTGTGGTAAATGAATAATTGATTTACTTCTTTCTCTGGCCGTCTTTCTCCGCCTTCCTTTACGGTGCTAAATTTTAGGTACAGTTTCTGTTAAAATACGAGAAAAAATTTAATGAAATTGGTTTTTTGTAACCTAAAAGCTATGACGTTAGTGTTGTTACCTTTTTGTTAACCGACTGCGGCGAAAGCGAAGATGTTGACAAATTTTAATAAGGTCTCAATCAAGAACCATCCTTGGTCTCAATCGATTCGTCGCATTTGCGTGAGTATCGTAGGCTATATGAAAGCAGCATAAATTGAACAGAAACATGAAAAACCACTAAAAAGAAAAAAATAAAAAGTGAAATAAAAATAATCGATAGCGCAAAATCAATAACGCAACTGCTGAGTATTAACTAATAAGCAAGCTGGACCCAAATTCTAAATTGCGATGTACCTAGGTTGTCCCTTCCTGTTTAGTAGTTGATGCTCAGCAGTCGGGGTGTTGGTTATTTGTTATTTCAGCCTCTTGTAAATATCTTCAATGCAAAGAAAAACCCATGTCACCAAAAAGCAATACATCAAGTTACAAAAACAACACGCGAAAAAATGCAAAATCTAAACTCCCACCCCTGTAAGATCGCTAACGTCCGTATTGGGACTCTGACCATACGCGATACAATGACTGATGACGAACCAGAGAGGCTCTACCAACAATAGCGGATATTCCATGGAGCGCTCGCGCGCCTCACGAGTGCTGACCGGTGGAATATTCTCACCGCCGCGTGACACGTCTGTCAACGTCATTCGCACGTCTTTGCTGCTACGAATTTCTTTCACCAAATTAATTATATCCTGCTAAATCTTCCAGATCGTTACTTGTACTTAATTTCATTTATTTGTCAGAAAAACGCTCGAATACAGAAATTGTTTATTTGTTTCGTTGTTGAGGAGGAAACACATCTCCCTCGCACTTGAAACGCTCGGAGAGGTGATCTGCGTAATGCAGTGACTATTTCGACAGGCCACTGCTCAAATGATGAAACAAACCGACAGTCCGCTATGCCGAGAAATATCTGTGTGTGTGTAGCTCAAACGCCGAGCAACGCGGCTAGCCTTGCCTCTAGCTCCAATGTACTTATGTGAAAAAGCCCATTTGTCCTGGAATCCCTGTAAGGGTCTACATTTCCTATATTCAATAAGGCGGAGTAACACGTTTAGGAAGACTTGGATATGGGTTGGACCTTTCACTCCACAGAAGTCCCTTGTGCATTACAAGTGTACCGTCCGGGCCAAGTTTTATTTGTCGCCAGATTATTCAAAAATAAACCTCATGGTGATACAAATAGAGTTTATATCGAGTGTCGAGGTTACTTTGGTATTTTGACAACCACATAGGACGGCTGAGAGTGTCTACTACTGATTTTAGAATTAACAGTGGCGCAATACGATGGGTTTCCGAGCCAGTGACAGTGTCAGACCAACAGTATTTCATTACTGAAAAGATCTTCTTTTATAATTATGATCTTATAAATCCCAATAACTGTGATGGACATTTTTATAACTTGGGTTCAATAAAATAGAACTTTCATCGATTCCGCTAAGAACAGCAGTTTTCGGTAAAAATGCCATCCAGTCCTAAGATCTTAGCCCTAGGTTCTAAAAATAGCCATATTTTAGGTTCAAGTGGTGGCTGAAATTGATTGGACGGGCTACGTAAGCCGTATGGGCCCAGACCCTAAGTAGGCAAAAATTGCCACCGACTGGGCTTTATGCGACTGTTAGTTGGTTAGTTAGACCTGAAATTTTCGCACTTAGCCTCATAGTAGCAAAGCTGTGAGTTTACTCCAGCCTATCTCTTTCCAGAAAGCCAGCAGTCACGCTCTAATGTCACTGCAGGCCTCATGGAGGGATCCTAGCTTCCGAATGATGGAGGTCCGTTGCTTTTCCACGCCTTCACAGTGAATGGTCACGTAGGCGGGTGTTTCCTCTTCTTTGAGGCATCCCCGGCAAAGCGGGTGGTAGGTTAGTCCCATGTTGTGGAAATATCTATTCAGTGAGCAGTGGCCTGTTAGTATTGCCACAGCTTTGCGCAGATTATCGCTTCTCAGACGCAGCAGGCTACGACGGGTATCGCAAACGTGGCCCACCCAAGCTGAGATGGCAGGACGTCCTCACTACCTTTCTACCGAGTTGGCCAAAAGTGGCCATGAACAGGAACGAGTGGAGAACTAAAGAGGAGGCGTTTGCCCAGCAGTCGGACACAGTTGGGGCACAAAAATGGTTTAACAACTCCATACAATAATTTTGAAAACAAGCGCCTAGTTTCCAATGCGGAATATGAATCTGAAGCTTGAATAACGTTATGCTAATGTTTTAAAATTATTAAAACCAATCACTTAAAATGCAGAGCCCAAGTGAGGTCAAATAGCTTAGATGACTTTAGCACAAAATTTTTCTTGCCATATTTAAATTGAATGAAATTAATAAATTCTTGACCTGTCAGACCAAAGATATCATGGCTACGCAACTTACGACAGTAGTTTGAACTATCAGTTCCGCGTAGGTATTAGCAGCCTCGAGAAGCAAGATAGCCAAATTGTTTTCGAACCTCCGGTAGGGGACGGCACATAGAGTAGAAGATTAAACTCGAAAACGAATAAGTCAAACTTATTGATTTAAATCCAGAGTATGGGCTTGGTCGTTTCGCCTTCAATATGAAGTACGGCAAAGGTCGTAATGTAAGAGGGTGATGTGATATTTAAATCGGAATAGAATTTTCCATCACAATACCTTTCGAGTGCTCCGCGTACTCTCCGTTTGCCCGGCGTAGAATAGATGTTGCAATTGTAGGTAGCGTTATTTGGATCGTATTTAGATATCGTAGAAACATGTACCTATTATACTACCCCGGACGGTCGCATAGTGGCGACTTCTTGTATCAATTTCAAGTTTTTTCTCAATATATTTATTTCGAGAAAACGCAGACACAGATAATGAACATTTTGTATTTTAAAATATTGGATACGGACTTATGTGTTCTAAGGAACAAGGCCCACTTCAGGTCACTGAGACAGCGAAGTAAGTAAGTATACTGCCACCAAACCAAATCCTCACCACGTCAAAAAAACAATAACAATTTGCTTCTACAAAAAAAATTCAATACCCTCACCAACTGATATAAATTTGTACTACGTAGCTTTTGCAAAAAATTCCAAATACCTAATAAAACATAAATTTACGAAAACATCCGTATTTTATCTACTTTAGTGAGGATTATTAAGAAACAAATTACATTTAAAATTGAGCAACTTTTCTTCTATTTATTTCTTTTTGCATAAACATTAGACAAAATCTAAGATAAGATAAGAATATTCTTTATTGTACACACCAAAAAACAAAAACAGAAACAATAGGTACAAAAGAATAGGTACAATTGGTGGCCTTGTTGCTTATAGCAATTATGTTTTTAAGTTGTTAAGTCTCACTCTTAACACTGTCCAGTTTTCTTTGGACATATAATATTATAACTCCAAAAGAAAACTATTTAACTACTGTTAATAATAAATCTAATATATAAATAAATACCTCGTGTCACAGTGTTTGTTATCGAAGTCCTCCGAAACGGCTTCACCGACTTTTTTGAATTTTTTTGTGTATATTTGGTAGATCTTAGAATAGGTCGTAGGCTAATTGATATGGTAAAACAAAGTTTGCCGAGTCAGCTAGTATTTTTTATAATTTCTTCAGGTACCACTACAAATTATCGGTCTTTCGAAAGCAGAACACGCAAAGTACTCGGTATTTACGTGTCGACGGAGTAAATTTAAAACAATCGCAGTTAAGTATGCAAATTAAATCATTAACATATTTGTTGTCATAGTACGTCTGAATGACTTAGTCGTAAGAGTGACGGGATGGTTAGCTACAAGCGCGAGTTTGATTCCCGAATGTTTGAAAGTTCGGTGCGAATTCTGTATGTTCGATTTACCTTATTTCTGAATTGAACATTTGACTAAGTAAATACAGCATTAACGGCATTACCGTGAAGGAAAACGTCGTGAGAAAACCTGAGTGTCTCAGATGTTCAAATAGAAAAGGGCTGTTTTTAGGGTTTTCCCGGAAATTATTCGATTTTTTCTCGCCTTTTAAACCTTCCCTAGACCTCCACGAACATTTCAAGACTAAGATAAGATAAATCCGTTCAGCCGTTCTCGAGTTTTAGTGAGACTAACGAACAGAAATTAATTTATATATATATTTTTATTTATTTATTTATTTATTTATTTATCCACTTACATCTATCTTTACAGGCTGCGCCTAATACGACAGAGTAGTTCCAGAGTACTACCTACAGAGAAGTACTACATACATTCATAAACTCACGCTTGTACCCCGGAGGGAGACAGAGACCATAGCTAATTTTATTCCTAGTTAGGGTCACAAAGTATACCAACTGTGACCTTTGTGAATTCGCTCAGCGTACACGAAAACAAGTCGATAGTTTCCGCGACCTGGTTTAGAAGCTGCAGTGCGCGCGTCAGAGGAGCCTTGCCGAGCAGGTTGGTGCGCGCGCGCGGGACGGCCAGCAGCCGCGGCCGCCGCCGCCGCCCCGCGTAGTCGTCCGGCACGCACATACTTACGCGCTTCAGCAACTCTGGATTACAGATTCTACCATTTATTAATTTAAATAAATAAGAAGCTAAGGCTAGCTCCCTCCTAACTCTCAGTTCATAATACCCCACCATCCCGAGAATAAATAACGTGGGGTACATCAGTGGGTAGAAAGGATACACCCCATATTGCCTAAAATATAAATACCTAACAAACTTGTTCTGAATACGCTCCACCATGAGACTATATTTAATTTCATGGGGAGCCCAGATAACTGCATTACCTTCTAATTGGCTCCTTACTAACGCGTTATAAAGTGCGATTATCGCCTTCATATTCGTGAACCCGTGAACCCTTCGGAGTACAAATCCCAAGTTCCTAAAGGCTTTCTTGCAGATAATGTTAATATGCCCACTAAAAGAGATGTCATTTTTAAATCTGACCCCAAGATCCCGCACTTCAGTCACTCTCTTCATGGGGACGGCGTCCACCTGATATTCGTGCTGGAGAGGATTCCGTGCCCTGGAGAAGGAGATTAACTGACACTTGGAAGTGTTGAACTGTAGATTGTTCTCTCTGCTCCATTCCACCACTCTCGCGATATCGCCCTGCAGCCGTTCACAATCAGATACGCTCGCTACCTTTCCCGCTAACTTGAGATCGTCGGCGAACAACAGGCAGTCAGCATCCCTGACTACATTCGGTAGGTCGTTGATCATTATTATGAACTCCAGCGGACCCAGATTACTGCCTTGACTCACGCCTGACCTCGTATAATAAGGAGACGACCTACAGCCGTCATACTCGACGTACTGCTGCCTATCGCACATATAACTGGCGAAAAAACGTAGTAAATGCGGGTTGCATCCGACTGCCGCTAACTTTTTAAGCAAGATGTCGTTGTCGACTAGGTCGAATGCCTTTTTAAAGTCAAAGTAGGCGGTGTCTACCTGCCCTGCCGCATCTACCACAGGCACCACTGTCGCCATCAGATTCAGGAGGTTACTGGTCGTACTGCGAGCTGGTCTGAAGCCATGTTGCGCGTCCGAGAGTTGTGCATTGACCTGTTGAAGTATGCTCTTCTGGATTGCCGATTCAAAAACCTTTGCGAGCGTGGATAAAATCGCTACTGGTCTATACCCCTCCACACTAGACCCGGCGGCACCTTTAGGAACTGGAACAACCTTGGTTGTTTTCCACCGTTCCGGAAAAACCGAGTTCTCTAAACAGACGTTGTAAATGTGAAGCAGCGGCTCGGTGAGTACCATACGGCAGTCTCTAATGATGAAGGCTGGGATGCCGTCCGGCCCTGCCGAGCGTTTCGGCTTGAGTCGCGTCAATGCCTGCTTCACCTCTGTTCCCTGGAGCTTCGTTAGATGAATCCGCGCCGCCGCATTGTTCCCGCCCGCCTCTTTTACCGCTTCATCAACGTCAAGTTTTGGTTTTACCGGATTGTACACAGAATAAAAATATTCAGCGAACTCTTTCGCGCTCTCGGCTGCCGTTAAAACCTTATCATTAACGAGAATTTTGTGTTTACTACTCCCCCCCCTTTTTGACTTAATGTAATTCCAAAACGATTTCGGATCCTCCACTAAATTACTCTGTACACGATTACGATAATGTTCGTGTGCGAAAGATATCATACTTTTAACTTTAGTCCTATACCTAGCAAAAACATCATAGTCATACCTAGAACCGCTCGCCTTATATTGCCTATGTAAGTTAGCCTTAACTTTTATGTCGCGAATTATCTCAGCCGTGTACCATTCTGGATAAAAGTATCCGGAATTTACACGCTTTCGCTTTTTTCTGGGAACGCAGTCATCAATAATTTTATTCAAGATGTTATAAAAATATTTCAAAGACGTTTCTATATCCTGTAAGTCATACAATGGATTCCAATCCACCGCCGATAACGATGAGTATAGCTTTTGAAAGTCAGCTTTAAAAAAGTTCCAATCTAGTCTGCAATCTTCTGATGTTTCGTTGCTGTCACCTGTGTACGTGTACGGCCGTCCACTTACACCGACGGCGGCGGCGGCGGCGGCGCGTGCGCCCGCGCGCGCCCGCACACCGACCCGCAGCGGCGGATGGTACTCGTCCACCGGCACCAGCGGCTCCTCCGCCTCGCACACAACCACCTGCATTCCATTTGACACAAGAACCAGGTCCAACTGTCTCCCATTGCAATTTTCGACCTTGTTACACTGAGCGAATCCACAAAAACTTAAAAAACATTCGTAGTAGTTAACTACATTAATAGAACACGAAAATAAATTAAAGTCTCCTATCACTATTAATTCTTTGTACCTTAATGAAAGCTGTTCTATAATTTTAAATAACACCAAGTAATCACATTCGTTACTATTTGGTGGTATGTAGGCAACACAAACTGTAAACATAAATCTTTGCTTTAGATATACGCTAGCACAAACTATTTCAAACACACACTCGTCTATGTTTATATTGTTAGGTATTGTAACACGGCGCAACTCAAACCGCGGTGTGGCCACGAAAAGTACTCCGCCTTGTTTCCGCCCGTCCGCTCTGTCACATCGAAGTATTGAAAAACCGGGTGGTATTATTTCTGCGTCTTGGATCGAATCATTACATCCTGTCTCCGTTACAGCAAATAAATCAGCGCTTGACGACCCCAAGATAGAGTGAACATTATCTAGTTTCGTCCGAAGACCTCGTGCATTTTGGTAATACAGCTCCAATTGTTTAATCTTTTTGGTATGTTTTAATGTTGGACTGTCTACGAAACCACACCCATTCACAAAATTCAGCATTAATCGGCCATATTTTGGGCTGGCATAGCTCCTCATAAAAACTTTCCGGAACTCCTATAATAAAAGATTCATAGTCTCTCTCTGTTTTATGCTTAATTTTATCAATTTTAACAGGAGTATCGGACCCTATAATGTTCTTTAAATAAGATTCCAATGTTTCCACCGAAGTTCCCTTTCTTATGCGCCATACATGCAAATGTTTTTTCCTCTCTACCGCTTCAATCCCAAGCAAACTTGTACTTCCTCCCCTTTTTACTTCCTTGATTGGGAATCGCTCCTTCCTCCTTTTTACTAATGTCCATTCATTTCCTTCTTCCACATCAAGATCCACCTGGTTGAGCGGCCTTTCCGCTTGAAATGTATTTGGTGTAGTACTATGTGATGGCCTAGCAACATTAGTGTCACTTTTTGTGGCCCCATCCTTTACTTCAATTTCTATAGCCGAGTCTTTAGGCATTCCTTTTTTTTCTATCGTTGTTATCACTGATGCTTGTTGTTGTTGGACAACTTTAGCAAATGTTACCTTAGGTATCTTGGGTGTATCGGACCGCTTGAGGCATTCCTCAAGCTGTTTATTTTTCACAAGCAGTGTGTTTACTTGTTGTTCCAGCGATTCGGCCCTGTTGGCTTTTTCTCGAACTACCCTCATATCTTCTTTCAGTACGGCCAACTCACTCTCCGTGCGGGCTAAAATATGCAGAATCTCTGAGAAAACTCCTGCCTGTGTCTCTAACTGCGATTTAATTTCCGCCCTGAATTCTCTCATCTCTTCCAGAAAAGCTCCTTCACCTTCCATTGTTGATACGTCGCACGAAGTCATTCGATTCCCGCGATACAAATTGACGTTGTTCCTAGGCGTATATATAGCATTACCTAGAAATGCGCATTACCTGAAACAAATCAATCAGAGTTTACAAAATTTTTTTAAGACTTGATTGTTTTGTTCAATTTTTCGATTTTGCAAAAATGGTTTTCCTTCACTCACCCAATATTTCGAAACGACCAATTCAACATTACTTCATATTGAGCAGACAAGAACAAGAAATAATCCCTAATTCAGGTGTAGGTGAGCTACACTAAACAAATATTTTATTCTATCTTTATGTCAGTTATGTCGTCTTCATTCATGTCTATATTTATATTTTTCTATTATTTCCATTTTATTTTATTAATTTTTACGGGCCATTTGTCAGTAATTTGCCAGTCGGTTAACCGGACTGCGAATGTAAAGAAGAGTTGAGTTTTCTAGCTAATTTCGTTTATTTATTTGGTGTACAAATCACCTCGTAACTATCACATATGACTTTTTAATACTTTCTTATATATTCTAAAACTTACAAAACATTTAACAGAACATAAAAATATAAATTAATAATTATAAGTAAAAAAAATAAATAATAATACATCCACAATTGTTTCGTCCAAAGTAATTAAATCAAGATGTCGAGAACGGGAAATATATATAAGTATACATATACACACACAAGAATACGAAAGATAAATTAACTGTCAAACAAACCGCCCCGAGACATACTCGAGCCAAAGAGTATGAGTATGAGTATATCTTCATTCATTGTCGTATATTGGTATACACAAACGCAGTATAGTTGATTCATTATTTAGTTATACTTATCATCTTTGTAACGTCAGCTCATTTACGATGTAAGCTTAATTTTTATACAAATGGTGTGCTCATCTATAAGTGGGTCTAAATACACGTAATTATATATTTTTGGAACACTATTGTACTATATTTTGTATGTATGCTGTTGGTGTGCCTAATTAAATAAAATAAAAATGTAATAAATATCAAATTTCAGTTTTCTCGTACTAAGCTTGACAAACAGACAGACAGACGGGACGGACGGACGGATGGACGGGTGGATGAATAGACTATAGCGAACGAATACAGGCACTACCCGTAGCCAGTCTCTTCAAAACCAAAGGTTTGCTGGAAGAGAATGCTTCTTGCATTAAGCACGCCCTTTTACATTTACAATGTAATTTAGTGTAGAAAAAGAATTAAAATAAATAAATAAGGTGAAACTATAAGGGTTCCTTATTGACTGCGGAACTCTAAAAAACGTCAGACAGAACACAGGAATGACTGCAAAAGGAATAGCAGGAATGCCTTTCAGCGTCCAGCTAGCGGCTGTAGCGCTGGCAACTTTATTTTATTCACAACATTGTGAACATAACTCTAACATTCCGTTACATACAAAGTAGGAAATGTCTCGAATATGGAACGTTTTTACTTTTAATTTTTGTAGCTGTGTAATTTTGTTTTTTCGCTTTCCTCTTTGCTTTGGTGCAGGTAGCCGAAAGTAGCTGTCAGGTCTGTGAGGCTAACCCCCGACTTCACGTATGCTAACAATTGTTTTTTTTTTTCTATGGACCAATTTGATGGCCCAATGTTAGGCCAACTGACAGCTATTAACAGTAGATTAGCATATTGTTAGTGTACGAAAAACCGAAGGAAAGTGTAAAAATATAATAGTAGTTTATGTGACTGTCACATAATGAGGGTTATTAAAACACGAGCGAGATTTAAAAAAAGTCTCAATCTACCTTGAAATACCTTATTATTATTTATAGATATTTATTATAGTCACAAATAATGAAAATCCATGAGTATCAAGAACAAGTCAGTTATTGTAAAAGTCTCCATGTACGAGTCTCCATTCAAATCCAAATACTTACAACCCTTTGGCAGCGCTGCTTTGTTGCTGCCTACTTTTGCCGTATCGATGTCAAATGAATTTCGCCATCGTCGTAGTGAAATGGTTTGCCAATGGATAGCCGAGGACAGAAAGAAGTGGCGTAACCTGTGGGAAGTCTTCGTCCAGTAGAGGATAAACGTACACTGATGGACCGGAGGCGAAGAAAATATAACCTTTATTAAGGGAGCACAATTTCCGCCATGTACCAAACATTTGCAAACTGATCTCCATTGTTCAGTCAAAGATATGCTAACAGGCGCGCCTCCTAAACGTAACCTGTTTGTCCTACCTGTGCCTGTGACGTCAGTGCCTTTGACACGCACGTGCCTATTTCACCAGACGAGAAGACATAAAAGGTCCACTCTCGTTAATTATTTTGTTTCTTAAAGGGACACCTTTGACAAAGCTGGATAAGAGCGACAATGTATTTACACTATAGTCACAAAAAAAACAGAATTTTTTTCTAGCGTTTTAGAGGTTTCCAAAAATATTAAAAGTAAATTTTTCCATTAAATTTTTGACGTTTTGTAATAGGTCTAGACACGTAAAAAGGTTATTTAACGAGATGACTGAAATATTAATAACTGCTTCATACATGATAACTAATTGGTTACGTCACAGTTTGCGCCTGTTGAGTACGGAGCGTCTTTGTACCATGTGAGCAGAAGTACTTTTCTACAGTTAGTATTTATAGCACTATTAATAATCTTTACCCATGGCCTACTCAATGACGTAACTATATTTTTAGCGTACTGTCCGTTAAAAAAACAAATAAACAAATAAAACTTTGTCAAAATCGGTCAAGTCGTTTGGCCTCTGCATGGTCATAGAGAAACAATTAATCCCAGCTGATGCTTTTTTGTAGTGACTCTCGCACGTTTTATTTGACATCTCATTTATTCAAGTTGGTCAAGCCGTTTGGCCTCTGCCTACTTTTAATTGCTTTTGCAGTCGGGTAAAAAGGAAAACATTAATATAAGCACAGAGGAAAATGTAAGATTTGCCTTTGGTTTCATATCCAATAAAAAAAATCAATATTTATGGTGCAAATACACATTCCAGAAACGCAACCAATATTATCATAAATGTACTACCTACTTTTACTAGCATTGTGGGTACCTATGAGCAAAATGCTGATTATACTTTATGCAAAAGATATTTTGACGAATAAAACGGCGTGAGGGTGACATTGTAGAACAAATTGAACGAACAACAAATACGTTTTATCCCGTGATAACACTCATTCACTAATTAGCTCACGGTCACGGTATGATTTTTTTCGCTTGGATACTAATTTAAAGTTGACCCGTAGTAGAAAGCACCCAAGAACCGGAAATAGGAAAGAATGTGTTCAAAAAGATTTGAGGAATATTAGCAACAAAATATCTAGTAGAAGGAGGCCAGATACATTTAAAAAGATGATTATTGAAGTGGCAAAGACCCACAAAGGGTTGGATTGCAGTGGTAAAGAAAGTAAGTCAAGGTAAGTCATATGGATCATCTCATCATCATCATTCAGCCAAAAGAAGACCACTGCTGGACATAGGTCTTCTCCATGGATTACCAAAAAGACCGGTTCGAAGCGGCTTGCATAAAGCGACATATGGACCATCTAAATATTCTTATTTTGTGCCGATTACGTATTCCATTCTGTCAGCAGCCAGCTACACTTGAGTTAAAATTGTTTCTCTTTTTTATCGGGCGTGACATCCAACCAGTCAGTGATTCAATGCGCAAAAGGTTGCTTATAAAAAAAGGCAGAACCTGTTTTTTTTTACTGAAAACATCTTTTTGGCCAGCTATTTTGGTGGTAATTTTTCGTCTTTATTTTATTAATGACTTTGCAGGTATCGCAAATTCGAACATGTAAACACCGCCATGAGAAAATATTGCCAGAATGCAAGCATAATAATTCTGCCATTCGATGAATATCCGAAACAGTTTACACGGACTGAAAAAAAAATTTGGAGAAAATACAGGCACAGATAATAAATATTTTATGTTTTACAATATTGGGTATGGCTTTATCTACCCTATGAATCATTTCTCACTTATAGTTCAGGCAAATAGTTTAAGAGCGGGAGGCGCTTACATGCAAAAAAAAGCAACTTACTACCTAGGTACAGGTAACTCAACAGGTTAGAAAATTACATGTAAATAAACGTGTCTTTTTTTGTAAACGCGGACTCATTTTCCATAATATGTAGATATCCGAATGCCAGTTCATTCGTTAAGTGGCCGCTTCTTCTTATTCAGGGTTAGCTCAAAAATGCGGAATTTCAACGAATTAAAATCTCAGCTAAAAAAATAGCAACAATAGTTTACATTAATTGTTCAATATATCAATCAAGGCGAGGGGAGAGGTAATACTTATTTACACTCACAGGCCCTTATTAAAATTTGCAAAATTAGCAGATCCGTGTTTATGATAATATAATTATACGCAATACACCTGCGTCCCATCTTTCCAGTGGCTTAATTTCTGATCCCAAGATTGTCTTTCTAATCGTAGCGCTGGGAGGAAGGGGAGTTAAGTGGTACATACATTACTTTTACTGTGGTCATACACCCCAATTACAAAAAAAGTGTTCACATTTCTTCACCTCTTGTGTCCTCAATATATTCAATTTATGTTTGTCTGTACTTATATAAATATTCAGTTTTTTCTATACACGCTGCTGTTAAGAGTAAATTTATTTCTTATTCTATTTAGTTTCGTTTCCTTTTTTTATCATATATTTGGCAATGTTATCATATATTATCATTTGAGTCCGCCCGAATAATAAAAGAATATATATATTCTTTTATTAAGGTCAATAGACACCCGGGCCAAGACCAGGCAATCCCGGTGATATCGGCCACAAACCAACACACACACACATATATATATATATATATATATACGTTACTGGGACCTGTTACTGGGTGAGGGGTTAATTTCGTACCCGGTCTGAGACTCGCACGGGTTTGGTGAGGTCGGCCCGAAGCTCACTCACGTTTAGCGCTAAGCTTACAATAAGTATCCTATCAGTTTAAATAGTTGAACCTATTATTGGCCTTACTTATTAGACATTACTTTAAGTTATGAAAGTCTGTAACGCTGTTGGTTTTTTGAATAAAATAAAAATAAAAATCAATATAATATGGAACGAGCATTTTTTATGTGGTATTTAAAACCATGTGCATTGAATATAATGGACAATCTTCACGTCGGACGTCACGAGCGTGTGAAGTGCCAAGTTAGGGCTAAAATCAACAGTTTATTGCAGTCGTAAGTTTGGTAGGATCTAAATACGAGATAATGTGTATCATACCTAACGGATTCTGTCAGGCACAGCAAAAGCCTGATATCAGTTCTCCATTCGAGAACTTTTCGGCCCCATCGGCCATCAGTTCTGCGTGCTATGTGCCCCGCCCACTGCCACTTCAACTTACTAATCCGCTGGGCTATGTCGACGACTTTCGTTCGTCTACGGATCTCATCATTTCTGATTCGATCTCGTAGAGAAATTCCGAGCATAGCCCTTTCCATAGCTCGTTGCGTGACCTTGAGCCTTCTTATGAGGCCCATAGTGAGAGACCACGTTTCAGTGCCATAAGTCATCACTGGTAACACACACTGGTTGTATAATTTTGTCTTGAGCGATTGAGGTATATTAGACGAAAAGACTTTTCTAAGTTTCCCGAAAGCTGCCCAGCCGAGTTGGATTCGACGATTGACCTCTTTCACGAAGTTGGACCGGCCTAGTTGGATTGTTTGTCCTAAGTAGACGTATTCGTCTACAACTTCGAGAGTCGTGTTCCCCAATGTTATTGGGGTGGGCACAACACGAGCGTTCGACATGACCTTCGTTTTGTCCATGTTCATTTTAAGGCCCACACGTTGGGAAACTCGACTGAGGTCGTCGAGCATTATGCCGAGGTCTTCCATCGTTTCTGCCATGACTACTATATCGTCGGCAAATCGAAGGTGCGTGATGTACTCGCCATTGATATTGATGCCGCGTCCATGCCATTCCAGAAGCTTGAAGGCATCTTCCAGTGCGTTCGTGAACAGTTTCGGAGAGATAAAGTCTCCCTGTCTCACGCCTCTTCTCAATGGAATTGCCTCCGAATTCTGCTCCTGTACTCGGACCGACATGGTGGCGCTGTTGTACAAGCACTTCAGCACCTCGATATACCGATAGTCAATACGGCAACGCTGGAGAGACTCGAGCACTGCCCATGTCTCGATCGAATCGAAGGCTTTCTCATAGTCCACAAACGCTAAGCAGAATGGCAAATTATACTCCTCAGTCTTCTGTATAATTTGCCGCAGCGTGTGGATGTGGTCTATGGTACTAAAGCCCTTTCGGAAACCGGCTTGTTCGGGAGGCTGGAAGTCATCAAACCTGCGTTAATACAAACTCGCATTAATAGCATGTAAAAAAAGATAATGAAACACTTGCGATACGGTTTTTTTTATTTTATTCATCTGTAGTCCGTGTCCGTGTGGCGCCGGATTAAGAATAGCGTCACTCCATTTCATTCCGTGGATGTTGTAGAAGGCGACTAAGGAAAAAAAATACTAGGTGACGGGCAGCAGCGTCTTCCTGAGATTCCAGCCGCATACTGCGATCGCCAACCCGCTTGCCAAGCGTGGCGATTATGGCAAAACCCTTCATGGTTAGGGAAAACCACGAGGGAGGCCTGTGTCCCGCAGTGGGCGTAAAAATGACTGATGATGATGATGATGATCTGCAGACTGCAGCCGCTCGAAGTTGAGAGTAAGTGCCCAAAATTACGTTTGGTCCTATGAAAATATATTTATGAGAACACCGATATTTCGAAAAATGTAAGAAAAAAATTGTCGAGCAAAAGTTGTTTTGAAACAGAAATTTTAATGAACATGTCTTAGGAGGGGCGCTACACATAGTTGGTATTGATTAATAAATAAAACTTCAATTACAAGTTAAATCGTGGGTTCTCAAATGTAAATAATATAAACACGATTGAATAAAGCATACATTTTAAATTAATGCAAGAAATCATAAATAAATCAGTGATTTGATCGATATTCTGTCACACGTTTAGCTTGAGCGCCAATTTCTCTATTTTCGATAATGAGACCGCCGAAACATTGAAGATTCATTTGGATTGCCAGTTCTTTATCCCGAATTAATGATCAGATATACTCCTATATTACGCGCACCAAAGCGTGAACGATTCCAATCGTCTGTCAAATTAGTATGGAATTTGACAGACAATTGGAGTCGCTCGGGATTTGATGCGCGTAATTAGGCCCCAGCTCGTTACTCGTTGCGTAATATTGCACTGTCACCGACCTTACATGCGGATGACAGACTAACTTCAGCTCAATCAAATGCCAGCATTATTTTAATGGACTTACATAATACTTAAGAACAGTGTAAGTTACAAACACGGGATTCTCGGCAATTCACTAAAAGCGGACAATAGTTTGCCTATGTAGTTACGGTGTTATAAAAAACACAATTCCTTAACATAACATAAGCAGCGTATAAACGTCCCACTGTAGGGCACAGGCCTTCTCATCGCGTTTTGATTTCAAGTGCTGAGGTATGCGAATAGCTCAGACACTCAGGTATCCTCACGATGTTTTCGTTTCCTAAAAACACTCCAAAAACGCCAAGCAAATAGTCTGTGATAGAGACTTTACAAGGGATAGACTTTACCACAGACTATTTGTACTGCGTTTATGGATTGTTTTAAGGATTGTTTGTAACAGCGTTAATTTTCGTATTAAAACTTTCATAAGCACCATTATCGAGTCCTGAGCCCTGCACCCCGCAGCAAAGGCCGATTGCCAAGTTTTTGATGAATAAATTATGAAAAATATATTTAAACCACTTTCTAATAAAATATACACTTTTCTAATTACATAAAAGTATGATTAACTTAGGAATTAATCAATCAAGACCGTTGGCCCCCACACTAGACGGTAATCTGTATAGTAAGGACCTGGTTGTGCTGAATATTTTCTACCCTAGAACTTATGTAAAATTACATCTAAGCGCATTAGAATCTAAGTAGTCTGTAAGTTAAGTGAAACACATCTTTCTTATTGGTAATAAATGGTTATTGATTGATTCATTCATTCAGTACACATTGTTGACCTGATTGGACTATTCCGACCAAAATTCGAGTAAGTAATTCCATAATTAAGTTGATAACACTGCTAGTGATTAGTTAAGCCCAAAAGCGTGGGCGCTTTTCAGCATCGTTCAATTAACTTCGTGGATATGCTCAATTTAGATTTGCGCTTTATTTTAAATTATAAAGCACGCCTATCGGCTTAGTCATTGAACATTAACGACAAAAACATATATTCCATTTTTTTACATACATACATATATAAACTCACGCCTGTATCCCAGAGGGGTAGGCAGAGACCAGGGACTGCCACTTGCCACAGATCACTTTCGCTTCTTTTACATTCATTAGTCGTTCCATGCACGGACGCCGGTTTCGGGTACTTTTTATCTTGCCCTTGGCATGCCCTATTTGGTCGAAGTACGTCCACCTGGGTCGTCCCTTACCGGCTCTCCAACCGCATTCACCCACATTTTTTTAACTTATTATTATTTGTTATCCGATTTCCAAGCGAATGCAGTCTCGAGCACAGCACGTTGAGAATAAAACGAAAATCGGTGAAGCAATTCCTTCCGCGCACAATCTTTCGCAACTAAATATTTATTATCAGCAAGAATTGACAAACTTCGGGAGCGATTTCCGAAGGCCCGCCCCAGGCTTTTAGTGGTTCTTTATTTAAATGACGCCATAAAGAAGAATCGTTCGCCTAATATCAGAACATCTGCTGCCGGGGAGCAAAAAAAAGTTACGCAGCGAATTTTTATGTGGACACGGCCATTTCTGATGTTTAGTAGGAAAATTGTTTTGATGTCACTTGTTGTTCGCGTCGCAGATTGTAAAGTTTACTTTTATGTCTCTTGTTATTCGGTACGTAGATAAAGGGAAAGTGATGTCTATTTTCTTCTTTTTTATCGTTCATCATCTTCATCATCAGCCATTTGACGCCCACTGCAGGGCATAGGCCTCCTTCGTGGTTTTCATGACCATGAGGGTGTTTGCCATAATCGCCACGCTTGGCAGGCGGGTTGGCGATCGCAGTATGCGGTTGGAATCTCAGGAAGACGCTGCTGCCCGTCTCCTGGTAATTTATTTCCTTAGTCGCCTTCTATGACATCCACGGAAGGAAATGGAGTGACGCTATTCTTAATCCGGCGCCACACGGAAGTGGAGGTTTTTAAGGTTATCGAGTCTTTATTATGGTATTGTCTACGCGAATGTTTCGCCCCAAGTGGCGCGCATGGCCGCCTTCAGAGCTCATGCAAAGATCTATTTCTTGAAATCCCATAGCATAATACGGCAGGCTATTCCGGTTCTTTTACTGTGACAGCGGTGCGTCTGTGGAACGCGCTACCGCTATACATTCGTCAGGCATCGTCAGTCAGCGTCTGTGGAACGCGCTACCGCTATACATTCGTCAGGCATCGTTAGTCAGCGTTTTTACGAGTAGAGTTCAGGAACACTATCTTCGTCTTCAGAAAAATTATGATTAATTTCATCCGTATGTATGTAAATATAATTATGTCTGTATCGCTCTATAATTATGTGTGTACTATTTTTATTACCATTATTTATTTTATTATCTTTATATATATGTATCATTATAATTATTCTATTATGTTAGTATATTGTTTAATTTGAAAACTAATTACATAAGTACATTAAAAATATCATTACACCCTCATCCTTTCCAAGTCACCTGTTGAATGGCTAGAATAGAATGCTATTTAGTATTAGGCCCGCCATTTGTAAATTTTTTCTGTTACAATAAAGAAGTTTAAAGAATTATAATAACTTTTAGTTCTCAAATTTGAAAAACGAGGGGTTGTTATAAGTTCGACGCCCTTCTGTGTGTAACTGTGGGATGGTAGCTCCCAAACGAATGCACCGATTTCTATCGTTTTTTTTTCATTGAAAGCTAGTTTAATTGGGAAAGTTTTAATAATATAAAACAGAGTTTTAATAATATTAAAACTTTCCCAATTAAACTAGCTTTCAATGAATAAAAACGAATAAGTCTGTTTCATATAAAACGGATATGGATATTGACCGAGCCACTTTATTCGAGACATCGAGACATTTTTAGGGGTTCTTAGTCGCGATTTTATACAGTTTGTGCTGTTTAATTAACATTTAATGCATTTATAGCTAAAGTTTGTCACGTCTCTTCGGAAACATTCGACAGCAGTGCTCGCATGCCCTGGAAACCGGATTTTCCTTCACCACAACAACGCCCTGGTTCACTCCGCCAGATGCACAGTCGAAAATTTGACTACAGCAGGTGTAGAGATTTTCCATCATTCGGCGCATGGCACGTGAAACTTTGCGACGTTTATTCCCAAAACCAATGAGAATTTCGAGGTTTTCGGTTTATGAACACTAAAGGTAGAGTGACTAAATTCGTCAACTGCTTCTTTCAGTGGTTCCACTGAACTCTTTCTTTATTATTATTATTAAAAAAATATCATCACCATCATCAGCCATTTGAAGCCCACTGCAGGACATAGGCCTCCTTCGTGGTTTTCATAACCATGGGGGGTTTTGCCATAATCGCCACGCTTGGCAGGCGGGTTGGCGATCGCAGTATGCGGTTGGAATATCAGGAAGACGCTGCTGCCCGTCTCCTTTTAATTGATTTCCTTAGTCGTCTTCTACGACATCTACGGAAGGAAGTGGAGTGACGCTATTCTTAATCCGGCGCCACACGGAATAAAATATATTGTACCAGAAAAAAATGTACAATTGACGGGCTTCAAACTAAATAGTATATTCTATTCTAGCAAACCTGACCTGAAGTCGACCCGATAGTAAAAGTCGTTCGTGTTAAGTAGAAAGTACCCTGAGTCGTGCGTTTCTTTACAAATCAACACGTTGCATAATAAATAATTTTGTAAATACAATTTTTTACGACTTGAGTTTTCATTTTTCTTAATTGGCTACAAATGTCTTGTGTAATTATAGCATAAGTATAATACCCAAATAGTCAATGCATTTGTTTTAGGCATGTTTCTTTCAATTAATTTGGACATGTCGGAAAGCTCAAAACCGTGACGACGTCAGTACCCAGCGTTCGACGCCGTTTGTGATTCAGTTTTTGTCAATCTATTTTTTGTCTTAATGGCTCATGCTGAAAATCAGCGCCGACCAGTGTTGCATGCATCTCCACCGGCATATTGCTGAGCATAGGTCCAGTTGCCAAAAAAAAATTAAGATAAGAAGATAACTAACATAAAAATATTCTTTGTACTTTGTGTTTTTAAAATAACACTTGCCCATTTTTTTTTTATTAAATTATTTACACCTACCTATTGATTTACATTAGAAAAAAAATTGTAGTTTATTCATACAGAAATCAATATAATATGCTAAAATATTGCTGTTGTAGATATTAGTATTTGAATAAAACAGTTTTTTCTATTTCTTGCAAAGTTGTAATGAAAGGACATGTGTCGTTTTAAAATCACACGATTCATTTATGTATAAACTATGTTTTTGGCAATAAATGTAGTTCACTTGCACTTTCACTTTCACCCACCCAAATTTGCCGTCAGCGAACTTACTCAACGATTCCATGCTGCCTCTGGGCCAGAACCCATACGCGGACCCTAAAATAGATTGGCTCTACTGTTATTAATGTGTAGCGCCCCTAGTTTCGGCCGCAGTTGGACATGTAATATCAAAAGTTTGCGCGGCCAATATGGTCTCCCGGGCGCGCCACGCCACAGCTAGGTAAACAGTCGAAGGTCGGCGGGAGAAGCTGCTATCATGACACGTTCATTTACTATATATCTTTACAGCCCATGAAAGATTAGATAAAATATTACCTTTACTGTACACCAGCAAAAAACAAACATAAAATATTTACCAAGAAACAATACAATTGGCAACCTTATTGCCAAAGTCAATTTTGTTCAGACAATCGACGATGAAGACTTGCTGAAGGAAAAGACCGACGGGTATCTGCGCAAATATACGTACTAAAAAAGGAAAGAAAAACGCCCATTGTTGGGCATAGGCCTCTTTCTGTATCTCTGCCAATCTCGTCCATTATGCACACCAAATCCTGAGCAATTCCAATCGTCAAATTCCATACTAATTTAACAGCTAGACGATTGGAATCGTTCAGGATTTGATGGATTTTGATTTTCAAAAGTATTTATTTGACGTAATTGTTCACAAGTATAAAAATCATATATCGGCAAGCGCAGCGCAGGACGACCAGCCACAAGATGGACAGATGACTTCATCCAAGTGGCAGGAAGGCGCTGGATACAAGCCGCTTCCAACCGGTCTTTTTGGAAATTCATGGAGGAGGCCTATGTCCAGCAGTGGACTTCTTGTGGCTGAATGATGATGATGATAAAAATCAAAACAAAGTCATGGTATACATTGATACATTGTCTTATAATAGAAACCATTATCAGGCTAGAGCACCTATTGAAACTGATTGCATAGAAAGGAAACTTTTACAACAATTTGGCTAAGTACTTGCATTGATGTTAACTTTGAGGAGGTCACATTTATTGCTATAATATATTCACAAGTACACTAATAAAGAGGCAGTTCTCGGCCACCACTTTGTGACACTCGTTCATATACTATTGCAATAAAATTGATATAGCAAATATGCCCTTGCATTTATTTAAGGGCCCTCGCCCACGGCGACTTTTTGTAGCGATGCAGTAGCGATGCTGTCGCGCGTTCGCATCGATACAGTCGCGATGCCGGCGCTAGTTGTGTGCCCTCGCCCATCGTAAACACGATTCAGTCGCGATGCAAACGCGACACCGTCGCGCTTCTGTCGCGATGCAAATGCGATTCGGTAACGGAACCAAAATGCCTGCGATCGCTACAGTTGCAAGATGGACTCCGTTGGACCGATGGACAACAGCACTCTCGATCTCTCTGTGTTGCACTACTCATGCGCCACCCTTCCTCCGTTCTCCTCTCGATGTCTTCCGATACGCTCGCGTGTTAGCATCGATACAGTCGCGATGCTGTAGCGCGTTAGTAGCGCGTTGGCATCGCTTCTGCAGCGCGTTGCAAATGCGACTAAAGCGCGTTCGTAGCGATGTTGTTGCGCGTTTACGAAACGCGCGACAGCATCACTACAAAAAGTCGCCGTAGGCGAGGGGCCTAAACAGAACGTCAGAGCCCCAGACTTCATGGCTTTGACGATTCGATGTACGTTGCGTAGCCGATTAACTCACAAATTAACAACAAGGAAGACTAATTGCACCAATTGGCCAACTGAACATAAAAGAACGTGTAATAAATAATAAAACATTTTTTTTGTGAGACCTATGAAATTCCAAAAAAAAGATCGGCTGCAATCATACATTCGCTGGAATAAGTATCAAAAGTATTACAAATTTTTTTACATACTTTATTGGCGATTTCAGATGAACGTTAACGATGTTAACGAAAGTTTGAAACCATACTGGCCTTTCTGCAACACGCAGTCTAGTTATTCTGTAACTTGTCACTTAGTTTCCAGGCCAGGGAGCGTCGTTAATAAAAGATACAACTTTCTCTAACTAGCGGGGGATTACACGGCTTTTAGTATTTGATAACGGTCCGCGGTGTTATGAAAGAAAGTTTAAGAACTGTCACCGGGTCAGCTGGGGCACACAAGCGGTAATATGACGAATGTGATACAAGATAACTGACGGAGAATGGTCTTTTACTAGAAAACCAGCTTACGTTGTACGACGACGGTGCGAGTAAAAAGATTTGAAGTAAAAAGTGTAGGCATTGTAGAAGTATAATTTGAATGTAGGTATTGTAGGAGAGCGCTGACATGGTTAGCCAGAGGTCGCGGGAGTAAGTACCGGCATGGGTGGAATTTTTTACCTCTAAATAGGTTTTTATTATTGATATTGTTAACAAATCCTTTTAAGGTTCATAATATAGATAGCTCCCTATGATACAATAAAATGCGATTTTATGAGTCTTCGTAAGAGCGGTCGCGCAGGCCCTAGTGTTTTAATTCAATTGCCGCTTTAGCCGCCGATATCTGTCAGTAGTTAGATATTATTTTGTCTCAACAGAATAAGCGGATTTGAACAGAAACAATATTACCTTTGGTTTTCAACTTTACTATCATAAAGCCACCGAGGCGTCGCTCGCTCATCGCTCATACTTACTTGCTTCTACCCTGCTATCACTATCGGGCATAGGACAATATAAAAGATCTCCACTTGCTTCGGTCCTGAAGACTGTCTAACAAGAAAATCTGTCTGAAGAAATTTGGAGAATTCAACGATATTGATTTTGGAGGACCCCACGCAACTTCAAAATTTGACACTAATAAACGAGTAAATACTTAAATTTTACCCCTCCATCCATCAACACCGACTGCATAGCGCACAGTTTTGCCTCTACTGCCGACATTTTTAAATGGAGATTTACTGATAGACGCAAAACTGAACGAAATAGAGTAAAAATATTAGCACGCCTCGATGCAAACGTAGTTCCATTTCCACAGTCTTCGGACCGATCTCGTCTGCATAAATTGAAATCTTTCCGACTGCACTTTTCCACCAACTTTTGCATTTCACTCGAATCAATCTAAAGTGACCTCTATGGGGTGGTATTACAAGTTATTAGTGCCACAATTTGCGGTACACAATTTCGCGTGGTATGTGGTTGAATGAACAGTTGTAGATTGTACCCGGCTAAGCTTCTTTCGTCCCAAAGAAAAGTCGTTCGGGTGGCAAATGACCAAGTGTTTTCATTGGGATACTAAATAGACGCTTCCGTGGGAATTCTTTTCGATAGTTTAGTATCTCTTTTAGCTTGTTGGAAAATTTACGTGTTTGTTGCCATTTAGTTACCTTATTTCCTTCTAAAACTATTACACAGCTTATACTGTGCAGAATTTCGAGATTTGGTACAAAAATGAGAAATAATGGTTAACATTGAAAATTTCTTTAAATTCTTACATATCTAGGTCTTAATAAGTAATTAGTAAGTATATTTAATATTCTACCAGTAAGTTGCAATACCTGTTAATGTTTCGTCATAACTTAGGTTAGCTGGTAGATAATGCCAAGTAGCATTAAGCTCGCGTATGTGCAAATTGTGTGTTTAAGTGCAATAAAGGATTTCAATAATAATAATAATAAAGTCCAAAGTTTGTATTATGGATTTAATTTAAAAAAATCTGACGAATTACATATCCCTTATGAAATTAATTCACCAAACTGAATGGCTTCGCTATTTGGATTGACAGTCCAGGTCAGGTCAATAAGGCATTTGTTATGAACTACGTACTAGAGGAGGCATTCCAGCAAACTTTGTGACGCAAGAGGTGCAGCCAATACTTTTTAGTGAAGTTTAATGAAGTATAGACTATGTGTTTTTTTTTATTTCATGGGTAGAACCCATGGCAATGGCCCACAATGGCAAATTAAAAAAAATGCAAGTAAAAATAAAGTGGTTTTGTACGTTGTCTTCTCTAGAACCTAGACACCTAGTTTTTCTTGTAACCTTCAATAAGTCACAGTTTCTGTGTTACTTTGAATATTTTTTTTTTGACTTTGACTTGACTTAGAGAACGTAGTATCATCATCATCATCAGCCATTTGATGCCCACTGCAGGACATAGGCCTCCTTCGTGGTTGTTATAACAATGAGGGGTTTTGCCATAATCGTCACGCTTGGCAGGCGGGTTGGCGATCGCAGTATGCGGTTGGAATCTCAGGAATACGCTGCTGCCCGTTTCCAAGTAATTGATTTCCTTAGTCGCCTTCTGCGACATCCACGGAAGAAAATGGAACGTAGTATATAATCCGTCATTTCTAAATTGAGAAATTAACTAAGTAAATACTTAGGTAACGTTCTGTCACGCTATTTTTTAAGAAATTCGGAGAGGCATCACTACAGTTAACTATTTACTTAGCGAAATTCTCAGTTCAGAAACTGGCCCTAGGTCAGGTTATGAAAACCTCTCACGTTACCAAAACTCCGTTCTAGAAAACTCTCAGCAATTTTCAGCCAAGCCAGACAGTCCCCCAATACGGACCGCAGCGTATAGTGTCCGAGCTCTTATCAGCGTCGGTACAATCGCGACCACCCTTAAGTGGTTATTGAATAGCTCCCGGCGACCTTTTTGGATTAAGGATCGGAATGGATCGGCGTAACGTCCGCCATTGTAGTCGCGTACCAATGACGAAGTGTTTTAAGGGCAGTGCCGACTCGAGCTCTTGATGTACAAATAGGGTGGGTTCCATCTAGTTTGTACGTGTTTTTATTGTTTGCTCTATTTATTGTCAAATCAAATCAAATCAAAGAACATCCTTTTATATAACCTGTTATTTATATGCTCACTCTGTAATTTACTTAGTAAGAAGCAAATATATGAATAACGTATTAAGTATTAAAGTATTGTTACATCGTATGTCTAGGTTGCGTAAGCACTACTTGACATAGCAACGCTTTAATTTTTAACATGTAACTTTCATCACGCAAAAGCGTGTCTCGAATACTTTATTTGCTAAAAATGTATGTATTTGCACCTAATAAATAGTACAAAAAAACAGAAAAGTGAATACAAGGTAACACAAGTGCCGCTGCTGAAGCGGCGGCTAAACTCAAGATAAGGAAATATAGCCAGCTTATGCTTCATTATTTGTTCGTCCCACTGGCTGTGGAAACGATGGGAGTATGGGGGGATGAGGGAAGAGTTTTCGTAAGGGAAATCGGTCGGCGCTTGAGAAGTCGTGGGTATGACCATCGTTCCGGGGCATACCTGATGCAGAGGATTTCCCTGGCGGTGCAGCGGGGGAACGCTGCTAGCGTTATGGGAACTTTTGGATCAGGCGTGTCCCGGGGCGGTATATTTAATTAGTTTAATTTAATATTTAGTTTACTCCTTAGTTACAAAATGTATGTGTAAAAAAAAAAAAAAAAGTGAACACAAGTGAATTCTAAGGTATTTTGTTTTCTGGTATGTAAAATAAAGTGTTCTAATCTAATTTATCGCCTATCTACGGCTTAGTGAAATATAAAAATACAAAGTATTTCATGTAAAACGATTGAGAGGCTCTAAAATAATTAAAAGGAAAAACACATTAAATGAAAAAAAATCGTTTTATACTTAGATCAATTAATAAATCAATCACTTAGCTAGCTTATGCTAACAGTTGTATCACAACGAAATGCAATACGTCAGAGATAATAACTTAGTAAAAGTTTTAGTTAGAAATAGCATTAAAGTTATTGAAACTTCAGAGCAAATCGTAAAGTAAGCATATTTTGGCTAAATTAATAAATAATGTGATAATACGATGTTGTGTGTCCATGCTTTAGACCACAACTTAGTACTTATAATAATAGTATTACTTATATACCGTGTAATGGTTGTGATCTCTCTTGTACACAAAATAAATAAAATAATAAATGCACTTAAGGGGATTCAGTGGGCTAACCAGCGCGCCAAGAATGAAAAAAAAAATCTTCTTTTACTGATCGTATTTGCAAAAAGTGTCTGTACAATCTCTCAATCATGTTAACAGTGATTTTTAGGATACACGACAAAGAACCTAGGATCACGAACCTGGGACAAGATAGCATTTATGCCATAAACGGCCGTTTTTGGCGCTAATGCTATCTCGTCCTAGGTTTTTTGCCTTAGGTTCATGGCCATGGGTCCTAAAAATCATTATTAACATAATTGAAAGATTGTATAGGCACTTTTAGCAAATTCGATCTGTAAAAATAGATACGTTATTTTTTTCCTCGGTGGCGCTAGTGATGCTCCCTGGAGCCCCTTAACGCAAGTTGGCTAAATTAGCGTCGAGGGTAGACGGGCAGAACTGCTGTCACAGGCCGCCATCACTGTCAATCAAAAACTTTAAAGGAGAATAATCAATTTACTAAAGGAGTTAGTCTATTTTTGCGTCTTCTTGCGCATTGATGAAACCAACGGTAAACTATGACAAATTAGCTCTGGATTATGCAGGAAAAATATTATGAAAATATTAGATGGGAGTTTCGAGAAATCTTAATTTTGAGCCCATGTTTTGAGGTTATGACAACTTTGGTGGTTCGGTGTTATTTTGGGTTGGCATTGGCACCTAGTCAGTTTGAATTATAAACATAGGTCATTATTAGGTAGGTATGGTTAGTTAGTGCTAAGTAATAATTCTGTATAAAATACAAAATATATATGACTATATCGCTGCAAAAAGTCGCAGTGTTTAAGGAGCCTAATGGGGGATAAAGAGATAATTTCTGATAAATAAGACAATTGAGACAAGACTATCCTAAGCCCACAATGGCGGTTTATTTTAGTTATTTATTCCACATATTATTCATACATCATTATCAGCATCATTTCAGCCATTGGACGTCCACTGCTGGACAAAAGCCTCCCCCAACGATTTCCAGAAGGGCCGGTTGGATTGTTCATACACATGGTCATTTTAACAATAAACTACACTAATTAAACAGTATAAAATCCACGGGAATCAATTTGCAAAAATAAAAGCGTAATAAAACCGCTCGTTTGAATTCCCGTCAAAAACTCCCCGTTTGCAATTTGCACTTTCGCATTTTATATATGTACACGATTTGCGATTTTTGCAATAATGTAATCTAATCTGTGTTTGTAATTTGTATTGACTGACTTAAGTTTTTAGTTATACAATAAATACAGATATTTTTTAATTATTACTTTTAAACCCCTGATTCTTTTAATTTATCAAATAGAACTATGAAATCATTCTTCAAAAGAAACATTTTGAGGTATAAATGCTTAAAGCGCAACATAGACTGTTTTTGATCATTCTCCTTTGTATAACATTTACACATAATATTTATTTACAAGTAGATACTTTAAAATATGTCTTCGTGTATATTAAACGGCTAATTAAATATGTACAATATTTCCGCATAATACTCACTTCCAAGTACGTTTAAAAATATCTTCTAGATTATAAGACTGAGAAATTAAAGTATGGTGAAAAAAACGACGAATTTAAATTTGTCTGCCGTCAAATTGTGGTGTAAAAGTCCAGTAATGTATTAAAGAGGTAAGTGAGCACGTTTATAGGATTACACAAACAGAATAAAACATAAGAAAATCTAATTTAATCCTCGTCTAGCACACAAGGAAAATGTCTGCCGCTTAGAAAAATTGTGGAATTAATATAAGTAAAAAATAATCTTTGTGAGGTACTGCCCTAAGAACGGTTAATCTGGGGATTTACTTGAAATTCCTTTTTGTTGTGTTTGGAGTAGTCGCCTTAAGAAAGTAGTCTAAGTTGAAAGCTTTGTAGGCTCACTGCCTATAACGTTTTTTCCGTTCCTTCTTCAGACCCATTGTCCTGGTCCAGAATTTGTTGATATCGGTAAGGTCTTATGTCGATACAGAGTAGGTAATAGGTATTCGATCTATATTAAGTAGACTTATAACAGTGAGACGCATCTAACAGGTTAATACATAATTATTGCTTACTAGAGGAAAAAAAATCAGCCAATTGCGTGTCGGGCCACGCGCAGTGTAGGGTTCCGCAGATGGTTTTTTGATTGTTTTACGTAACTAAAGACTTTATCAAAGTAATGTTTAATGGAATTTGTACTAAATGTTTCTTCCTGTACACTATGACAATTCGACAATTCAAAGTCGATCAACTCACACATTGACAAGTAAGGAAAATCGGCTACGCAATGTACATCAGATTGTCACAATAAACTGTGAATTGTAGTTTTATGAGACAGGCCCCTGGTTGTCCACATTTTATGCCGCAGGTTGTAATTTTGGTATAAATTAACTGATATATTTTTTCGAGGATCAAAGTTTTCCCCATTGCAAAAGTTGTTCTTATAGCCGAGTAGAACCCTCCAGTTGGACGTATAGGGGGAATGTGTTACACCCTGTATAAGGTATTCAGCAGTAAAGTAAGAACATAACAGTGTAATTACTAAGCTAGCTATTTTGTCATCAAATTAAAACTAAAAAAATCCTTTCTTGTTCCACGCAAAACATAATTTCCGATTCACAACCGTTTCCGCATGTGTATTTGAGTTTAAAAATAATTAATTATGATACTTACTTATATAACAATATTTTCAAATAATGTTTTAATTTTTTCTAATACATATTTTACAATTTTTTTTTTTAAGACATGACATTTTGGATGGGACCGCGGTCACCAGGTCAGAACTTTTCCGCCCCAACGACCATCTGGGCCTCGATTCTGTTAGTGTATTGTAGTACAATGACAGATACACTGTCGGGTCACGTGACGTGTTTTTTCATACCATTGACGCCTACAAGGTTTGATACGCGTGCCCGCGTAGACTTAAAGCAGCCATGAAATGAAATCGCCATGTTCATGCAGTTGTCATGATGCTACAATGCATTAACAGAATCTAGGCGCAGTTCTCCGAGCTATGTGCTCCGCCCACTCACACTCAACTCAGCAATTCTTCGAGCTATATCAGTAACTAAGAATCAAAACTGGTTAAGATTGCATGCTTATAATATTATAATTTTGTTTACTTATGGGACCACCAGGTCTATTTTTGTATACATATACTTTTTATTTTTTCCTGTTTGACTGTTTGTGTCCTAAATAAACTAAAATAAAAATAAAATAAACTCGGGATCTTCTGCGGATCGATTTGATCACGCAGTGAAACTTATAACATAGCTCTCTCTATTGCTCGTTGCATCGGTCGAAGGCTCGACCTTGAGCCTTCTTATCGAGCCCATAGACAGCGACGAGGTCTCACATCCATAAGTCATCACTGGCAACACACATTTGTCTTAAGACACTGAGCTATTTTGGTGATTACTCTGAGATTAACATAGATAGATAGATAGATAGAATATTCTTTATTGTATGTACACCAGGAATTACATATGAGAATTTAACAATAATATAGTACAGTACAATTGACAACCATTGTGACAACATAATGTAATATTTTACTATATAATTGCATGCTATCTTTGCATATTTTTTTGTAATTTGTATGCTACAAGGCAAAATATGGAACACTATTTTTTTCTGCTGTACATAACATCTCTACATAACATCATCATCATCATCATGAGCCACTTGACGCCCACTGCAGGACATAGGCCTCCTTCGTGATTTTCATAACCATGAGGGGTTTTGCCATAATCGCCACGCTTGGCAGGCGGGTTGGCGATCGCAGTATGCGGTTGGAATCTCAGGAAGACGCTGCTGCCCGTCTCCTGGTAATTGATTTCCTTAGTCGCCTTCTACGACATCCACGGAAGGAAATGTTGTAACACTATTCACCGACTCCACACGAAACGAACGACACACACATCTGTTCTATATATACGTATTTAACAATTTTTTTTTGTAACCTGAGTGTACCACAGAGGTACAACTTCAGAGTTTGAAATTGCGAATCCGCGGTGGGCACGCGTGGTAATTATGCCCATACTCTCTCTGAGAGAAGGCCTGTGGCCTGCAGTAGGACGTTTAGGCTACTTAAAAAAATATATATATTTTTTAAATTTATGGAACCCTCCCCGAGTCACATTATCTTTACAGATTATTTTATAAATAAATCACGTAGAGAAAGTTTTCGGTGGATTTACGACAGGTGAACACAAAAAGGATAAGTGCGAGTCGGACTCGCCCATGTAGGGTTCCGTACCATTATTTATACAAAATTAGACAGAAAGATCGAGAAAAAACCGCAAAAATACAAATTTGTAGTATGTATATTGCCTCCCTTAAATATTTATTTTAGTTTACTTATTTATTTTTGAAGCGAATATAGAACTAAATATTCTGTGAATATTTCAAGCGTTGGCTTTATTAATATCGAGCAAAAAACGGCAAAAAAATTACGTTTGTTATATGTAAGCCCCCCTTAAATATTTGTTTTATTCTGTTTTTTGTATTTGATGTTATAGCGGCAATAGCAATACATCATCTGTGAAAATTTTAACTGCTCAGCTAGCACGGTTCATAAGATACGGCCTGGTGACAGATAGACAGACCGACGAACAGTGAATTCTATATAATTCTGAATAACTACAACATTATTTCGTAAAGAATTTAGGCCGCAGTGAACCGTGGTTATACAGAGAGTGTATGGAAGCACCAAAGTGTTCCACCTTATTAATTTCAACGACTTAGGTACCTAGAGCTCTCGGTACCTAATATCTGAGACTTTGGAAGTACCTACTGGTGAAAAGAGTTTGTCTTCAATCATTGTTAAATTCTTGCTTGTTGCCAATAAGGTATTATGTACAGTCCTTAACGTAAGTGATTACAGTGTAAATCACTTTTGTGTCGCGAAATCAAGATGTTTGTAAAACTTACCGACGAAGATAAAATTACATTGTTCTTTTACAGAAAATAATTTTCTATACACAGTATTTTTAGATACTTTAAGTTATTTTTAGATACTCAGATAGCATTTTTGACGTGAAGATTGAAAAAAAAAAACTTGAAACTCGTGTTTCTTGTACCTATAGGAACCCACATTATGTTTTTCTTATATCTTTTATTTAGTTATCATTACTTGGGAAAATTTGTCATAACAACACATGTATTATTTTAAAAAATCATCTATCCGATACGGTTCTAGGTTTGAAAGCCTTTTATTAAAAGAAAAAAGAAACAACTTCAGAATACAATAATAATTTGGAGTCAGTGCCCAATGTTTATGTGCTGGTCATTCAGCTCGGCACTGACAGTAAATGATTATTTTCATTAGAAAAAAATATTTAATGATCTTTTGTGAAGACACTGGGAGTACAGTGATCACATATTTTATTAAACACTAGCTGTGCCCGCGACTCCGTTCGCGTACATTTCGATTTTTACGAAGCAGCATTTGTATGGGGGCCACGTCTTATCATAACTGGAGCTAGAATTTAAATAGCCTATCCTGTGTCCCAGATGTCTATATGTTTGTATACCAAATTTCATCAAATTCGGATAATTGGTTTAAGAGTTATGGAGGAACATACATACATACATACACACATACAGAAAAAAATTCTAAAAATCGTGAAATTAGTTTCAGTATCATATCATATGAGCCTATAAACACAATATCTCTGAAAACAAACTAACTTACTCCATGACCGACCCTTACAGATTTATTATTAGTATAGATAGAAGATAGAAGAAGATTATTATTATTATATATTATTAGTATAGAATAGATATAGATACACCAACTAGGTACTAACGGACTGCTCCCATCAGGCCTAATTTGCTGTTGTCCATACGGTCCATAGAAGAGTTCTGTTCTCCATCTCCGAAAGTCTTAATCAGATCTTCACCAAATTAAAATGAGACCATTCAGACGTTACACCAAAGTAACGTCTTTGGTGTAACACCCATTCAAACCATAAAAAGAATTGTCAAAATCGGTTAAGATTTCACGAATATATGAGAGAACCAAGAGAACATAGCAAAAAAAAAAATAAGCGTCGAGTTGAGAACCTCCTTCTGGTTTCAAGTCGGTTAAAAGGCCCTTTAAACTGGCAGACAGCATAGCCTTAGTAATGGGACCCCATTGGCATCCTTCGGTTACGCAACCCTACAAACAGTCCTCATTTTTCCACATGTAGGTTAGAAACCCATGTAAACATTTCGCAGATTTCCTTGCTATCTCCAGTGTGACAGAACTACTTTGTTCCGGTGGTCGAGCCCGGGCGTATTGTGTTGGGATCCGAGCATTATGTGCGGATAAACCTACCCGGTGTCTACCGGATCGCACCGGTTTGCTTTAGTTTGTAGCAGTTCTCTCCGGTCCTCGCTGGGTTCCGTCGAGAATGCATAGAGGATCGTCGTTGTCAGAAAATGTTGTTAAAATTTTGTATGCTGACAGCAAACTGCTTTTGTACTATTGGTTGCAATGTTGTTTTTATTGTCATCTGTAGAATTGTAAAGGACCCGATCGGGCCACCATACATTGTTCTTTTCAAGGTCACAATCTAATAGGTAAGACAAGTTTTGTCTTCTTTTTGTATCTTTGTATAAGCATAATCGTCCGACCACGTAGCAAGCTTCCTTCGTTGAGTATCCTTACTTTGGCAAGCTTAGCAATACGATAACTTTGTAAATACGAATATTGATGGTCACATTATTCATTAAGCGAGGCGGTAGTTTTATATTATCTTTGTGCTAGATGGATGAAATGCCCGGCATATAACATGAACAAATATTGGCAGTCAGTTTGAGTTTGCTCTGCACACGTAAGTATACGTTCAATTGTTTGTTAATTTGACTAAACTAAAGTCTGAAGCTTTCAACGTTAAATCCCCCGTCCCCTCACCAATGAGACCCGAAATACATCCATGCGAATTCAAAGCCATTTGTTCAAGTTATTTGTCGGGATTAATACCTATTTTTAGCCATGAAAGCTGTTGTTAACAGAGTCATAGTTCCACAGAAAGATCCAACGTTTTCAGTGCGGTAGCCGGGGTCACTTGCTAAAACCGCATGCAAAGAAAACATGTCTCGGCGAGGGTTATAACTCTGTAACTACGACTCGTGTGCAATTCATTTATATATCATTGAAGTAGAGCGATGTAACCATTACTCAGATCTTCTTGACTCGTGCCGCTAGATGGCGCCAGTGCCGCGTAACATATTGCGCAGTTTGAGCTAAAAATTAACGCTTATGCGCTTATTTATAACGTTCACCTTAAGCCACTGGCCGTGTTACCCGGCACAGCCTCACCAGCTTTTTTTTGGATCGAAAGAAATTGTGGGTTGCTTGTCTTAATTGACACTTTATAACATTGCGGGTAAATAAAATAGTCCTAGTTAAAGATGAACCTTCGGGAACATCTGTTAGGTGTCCTTTGATATTAACGCATTCAGGATTAACCCAATCCCATGATATGATGGACGAGAAGAGCGACTGAAAGTGTATTTTATTAGCAACGCATTAATAGCCCTTATTGTTTGCTGGATTTGTCGATGTTGATTAATGACCATTTCGGCAAACAAACTCATTTGTTCGGGTTTCGTAAATACACAAGATTATAGAGATAAAGGACATACTTTCGGCTGAAAGATGAATAGAGTGGAGTAAATAACACTTTATGGTACAAGGAAAAAGGAAAATACAAAAACATATTCTTATTCGTAGAGTAAAGGGCCGGTTTCTGAATTGAGAAATTCACTAGATAAATACTTAAGTAACGTTCTGACACACTGTTTTCTGAGAAATTCGAAGAGACAGCACTACACTTAACTATTTACTTAGTGAAATTCTCAATTCAGAAACTGGTCCTAAGCGGTCTTGTCACTAAAACCTAAGCTACATAGACCTAAGAATTGGAGTAAAATAAGCACTTTAAGTAAGTTGTAATGTAAGCTCGGAAGGTCATGGACTCGAATCCCGGCATGTACCCGGCATGGACATGAAATTGTTTCTAAGTTACGTACATTTTTGAAGTTGTAGTAGAAATACCACTCGCTAACGGTGATGGGAAAAATCGTGAGGAAACCTGGGTGTCTGAGGTGTTCACATACCTCAGCGCTTGAAATTGCCAATACGCGGTGGGCACGCGTGGTAATTAAGCCCATAGGTACTTTCTCTCTGAAAAAAGGCATGTGCCCTTCAATAGGACGTAAATTGACTAAATAAATAAAAAAGTAAGTTGCAACAAAAATGTAATTAAAAACTATTATTAAAAATTCGTACCATTATCTATACAACATTTGAATATTTCAAGTGTCTACCTGTTGCCGTTATTAATATCGAGCAAATAACGGCAGAAAAATGACGTTCATAGTATGGAAGCCCCCCTTTAATATTTATTTTATTCTGTTTTTGTATTTGTTGTTATTGCGGCAACAGAAACACATCATCTGTGAATATTTCAAAGTTCTAACTATTACGGTTCATAAGATACAGCCTGGTGACAGAGGGACAGACAGCGGAGCCTTAGTAATACCCTTTGGGTAGGAAACCCTAAAAAAACACTTTTTTCCAATTTTCATGTTCTTGTGATGTGAGAAAATTATCTGAGACGTTAACAATCAAATAGTGAATAAAACGTTACCATCAAAATGAAATATTCCTATTACTACCAATTGCATCACTTATTTGATTTTCCTTCAATGAACCATTTTAATAGAACCTGCCCGCCATTTCCATTGTATCTATTGCAACTTATGGATTGATATGGCTGGTAGACCGCGTTTGAGTATTAATCTGTTTGAGTCTAAGGTCACTAAAGCTACGCGCTGTTTAAGCTTATAACTTACACACAAAAAGTAAAAAAATAAATAAAATAACATTATTGAAATTAAGTTGATGATACAATTTTATTTGCAAAAAAGACTTTAATTATGGGTTAACAAAAATATACTTTAACGTTAAAACATCTTGTTAAATGTCCGTTAAGTAAATGTCAAGCCAAGCCTTTCATTATCTTAGGACTTGTCTTTCTCCAATTTCAAAAGCATTTACTAAATAACCGGCCGTGAACAACAAACAATTTACACTTCGGCCGTTGGAGGAAACGAAAACAATTTGTCTAATTTTTCCCTTTTTAATTGGAAGCAGATTGCGACGTACCGTCTCCGCCGCAGAAATGTTTCGGACAGTTGATCGTTAATGAGCCGTAGAGTTTAACCGGTTGAGAAACGGGCAATCCTAAGGCCCTGGCCACACCGAAGGGACGTCGGGCTAGAGCGCGGAAAAGACGCGACGCGTTGCATAGAGTTCGCGCCCTCGCACCATCTCTTCTGTGTGGCCTTCGCCCCGTCCGTTTGTATGAAAGTGAACTGGAAGGACGATGCGTCTTTTCCGCGTCCTTGCCCCATGTTCTTTCTGTGTGTCTCAGGCCTAACGGCAGTTTAGTTTGCCTACCTAATTAATGCAAGGTATCGATTCCAAGTTTGAATCTCGATTTTTTTGTATGTTTAGTAGACTGTTGTGTGGTTGGCAGCTGATTAAACTTTGCATTTTTTTTGCTAAGTCACACTGTAAGTGTAGTCCAGCTAATATTAATTGATCTTTCAGAGTAGCTTACTTACTGAGTTTCATAGTAATAAAATCGAAGATTATGTATAATACTGCGGCAGACGGAGCCAACGGACTGGCGGTCAAGATCCGGCAGTTTTTGGTAAACCAACACTCCGATAGTCGGACAATGTGGTCGAGTCAGCAGAGGGCCCGTGGATGTGGATGGCTCGACACCGCAAAAAATGGCGTACCCAGCGTACGTACGACAATGATGATTATGCAATAAACACACATACATTACATAAGCTCACGTCTGTCCCCCGGACGGGTAGGCCATAAAGACCAGGGTTCGCGACTTGTTATGAATGTGAGTAAATAACAAACAATTAAATATTGTCAAATCACTTTAGCTCCCTGTTTCCTGGTATGAAATCGATGTATTGTAAAAACCTATTTAGAGGCTAAAAGTTCCACCCATGCCGGGACTTGAACCCGCGACCTCTGGCTAAACGCGCTCTCCTAACTGAGCTAATGGACAAGTGCAGGCATCGGCGAAATTTCGAGCCTCTTTACAAACTTCCCGTATTACGTACAGGGTTCAAGTCCCGGCATGGGTGGAATTTTTCCTCCTGTGTCCTCAGCACGGGTTAGTGCAACAAAAAGAATGTAATCGATGAATTGGCTTAAAAATTGTCGATGTTAGATTTGGAAATTTATCATCATCAGCCCACCTCTGTCCGTTTTGGGTATAAGCCTTTTCACCATCCCGGGACCAGTGTCATCTTTCGCGGTCTGCTCTCGCCATTTCCATCCACTGACCAACGGACTGTTGGTCCCACTGACCGCCGTCCGGTCGCCACTCCGTTTGTTCCACGTAATACTTAGACTAATTTATGATTCATACATTGAGAAAAGACCTGCGAATTTAGAAATCGTGAGCGGTGGTAGCCTAGTGGGTAGAACATTGGACTCGGAAGCGAGAGACCCAGGTTGGATTCCCAGTGCGTCCATGTACCTATGACATGGTTTTCTAAGTTATGTACATTTGTGGAGTTATAGTAGCAATACCACTGCCTAACCGTGAAGGAAAAACATCGTAAAGAAACCTGAGAGTCTGAGCTATTCACATACCTCAGCGCTTGAAATCGCCAATCCGCGGTGGGCACGTGTGGTGATTAAGCCCATACTCTGTCTCTGAGAGAAGGCATATGCCCTACAGTGGGACGTATATGGGCTGCTTATGTATATGGTGTAGGTATACTTCCTAATAAAGAAGCCTTTATATTTTATTTATTGGTAAAGAAGCTGTAAATATTTTAAAACACACGAAACATTGACGGAATTTGTTTCACCATACTGCACATTCATTCACCGCAGCACAGTTTGTAACTCGACGAAGATATAAGGGATTAGACAAAATTTAACAGCCGAACATTCAAAGTTAAAAACATATATATTTTTTTATCAACATGATTATATTTTTCATGTAGATAGACACAAATGTTACCCTAATAACTCATAATAGGTCATCGGTTACAGTTGGACGTATATAGGCTGCTTATGATGTAATGTCAACTGTTTATAATTTACACGACATAAAACGGCCCTTGACTTAGTCAAGGCCACTTCGACAGAGACAACATTGCAGCTGATACACAATTGTAAGATATTCAAAACTGTGTAATTAAACGTCCAAAGAAACTGGATAATCCACACACTACGAAGCCTGCAACAATAATCGTCAAAACCTCCCGCAGCTACGAGTGCGACGGCAAGATTTAAACTTAATGCCTAACATTCACAAAGATTACCTGAGCCGGAATGCACTCGCTTTTGCGCTTACAAAGATGGTATTAGTGCCGGTATTTTGCAGGCGCTCATTTCACAGTGACCTCAGTCCGACATTCACACAACACCTTCTAGAAAATTGGGCAAGGTTATTGAAACTATGGAGAAGCTTCATGGAACCAAAACTTTTGTAAGCACTACACATTATTAACTTAATTCCGGAATCGCTTACTTGAATTTTTGTCGGAAGGGTCGGTATTTTGCAGGCGCTCATTTCACAGTGACCTCAGTCCGACATTCACACAACACCTTCTAGAAAATTGGGCAAGGTTATTGAAACTATGGAGAAGCTTCTTGGAACCAAAACTTTTGTAAGCACTACACATTATTAACTTAATTCCGGAATCGCTTACTTGAATTTTTGTCGGAAGGGTCGGTATTTTGCAGGCGCTCATTTCACAGTGACCTCAGTCCGACATTCACACAACACCTTCTAGAAAATTGGGCAAGGTTATTGAAACTATGGAGAAGCATTTTGGAACCAAAACTTTTGTAAGCACTACACATTATTAACTTAATTCCGGAATCGCTTACTTGAATTTTTGTCGGAAGGGTCGGTATTTTGCAGGCGCTCATTTCACAGTGACCTCAGTCCGACATTCACACAACACCTTCTAGAAAATTGGGCAAGGTTATTGAAACTATGGAGAAGCATTTTGGAACCAAAACTTTTGTAAGCACTACACATTATTAACTTAATTCCGGAATCGCTTACTTGAATTTTTGTCGGAAGGGTCGGTATTTTGCAGGCGCTCATTTCACTCACAGTGACCTCAGTCCGACATTCACACAACACCTTCTAGAAAATTGGGCAAGGTTATTGAAACTATGGAGAAGCATTTTGGAACCAAAACTTTTGTAAGCACTACACATTATTAACTTAATTCCGGAATCGCTTACTTGAATTTTTGTCGGAATGGTCGGTATTTTGCAGGCGCTCATTTCACAGTGACCTCAGTCCGACATTCACACAACACCTTCTAGAAAATTGGGCAAGGTTATTGAAACTATGGAGAAGCTTTTTGGAATTAAAACTTTTGTAAGCACTACATATTATTAACTTAGTAGGTAGAATAGACTTTGAGGTTGGCCGTGGACAGACAGACGGAAGGACATGACGAAACTATCCTTGTCGACTACGGAACCCTAAAAACAATGTTTTTAAATTTCAAAGTGGATTTTTTATTCCAATTTGAAATCTTATTCCTCTAATTGTTTTGAGAAGTACAGTAATAATTACCCTGTACTGTAGTAATTAACAAAGAACGACGCAAAAGTAAGATGCACCCCAAGCGAGATCGAGTGAGCAAAGCGAGACTACTTTACCAAGAATCTCGAAACGATTGAACACGTAGCCTGTTGCGTCTAGAGTCTGTGTAAAATAGTGGTAGTTTTGACAGGCTACTGCTCACGAAATAGACACTTCGACTCTATGGAACTAACTGACAGCCCGCTTTGCTGGGGATGCCTCGAAGAAGAGGAAACACTCGCCCACGTGACCATTCACTATGAGAGCGTGGAAAAGCAACGGACCGCCAGCTTCGGGAAACTAGGATCCCCTCTAGTGCCTAATTGTGCCCACCACAAATTCGTATGGAATTTAACAGTTAGACAATTGGATCGCTCAGGATTTGGTGTGCGTAATATAAGGGAAGGAGGCCCGCAGTGACATCAGAGCACTGCTGTCTTTCTCAAAACAAACATGCTAGCTGGAGTAATTTCATAGCGTTGCTGAGTACAATAGCCGAACTATGAGGCTAAGTATGGAAATCTAAGGTTTAATTACTAACTAGCACCCAGCATAGGAGTTTCGTTGCTGTATCTCCCTTAGACAGCGCCACGGCCTAGCTCGAGATTATTGTCGCATCACGGAGGCGATGCGTTGCGCTTTGCACTCGCTAGTCTCGACGTTCCAACTGCCTCTATTGCCGGGATTACATAGCTTTGATGAGGTACTCTGAGCGAGTTAAAAGGTGTGGAAAGACTTCAAACGGGGGCTGCTGTTAAAAATGCGTAAATAGTGAGCATCGTTTATCGCGGCTTGCGCTATCTGACGGCACTATATATTTGTTCATCCGTGGGTAAGCTCCATCTAGCGAATAAATCCATAAACGTCACCATGAAATTGTCAGAGCTGTCATATACATTACAATACATCGATACATTAAACTTGGCCATTCGTGTTCGCGTATTTGCTGACAATTTGTAATACAATGAATGTTTGAAAAAAACAGTGCAAGAGATTCGACAGACAACCCGGCGATAAGTGGTTGATATTTACCAAATACGAGAGGCCAAGTAAGGCGCCGACTTAAAACGTATGAAATGTACTTGCATATTAGGTATGGCATCACCACTTCACCAGACATGCTTTGCTCTTTGTTAGATAGGTAGGCGGTTGTACTACATTAAAGTAGGCCTACTACCAGTAACGATAATCATCAGGCAACACGATTACGACTCCACCTGTGGCCGGTTACATAGAACTACAATTGTACGCAATGTAAAACTTTTCATAAAACTAAACTTTGGCCTTTGCATCTACGAAATGAGATGATTTATATAGCGTCCAGTGGCACCTTCAATCACATTAGATAAGTGAACCACTCGGACGCTGCAGTGCCTGGGACATTATTTTATTTTAGATGGAGTAGACTTGTACCATCCTGACAGCTTAGTCGGCCTAACCCGCAGGAAAGACGAGTCAATAGGTGCGGAGCCAACCGAGCCGCGGAACAAATCGAATTGACATAACAAACTACGAATTGTATTTTTATGAAACTCAGCCCTAGGGTCACGAGTAAGTAACGAGGGTAAACAAATAGACGTGACTAGTTTCGACATAAATCATAAATCTATTAAAGTTTTTTAGATTTGTTAAGATTTTTATATGCTTGTAATGTTATGACAAACAGCAATAATTATACTCTTTTTGTTGCACTAACCCGTGCCGAGGACAATTTTAACAAACTATTTAGAGGCTAAAAATTCTACCCATGCCGGGACCTGAACCCGCGACTTCCGGCTAACCGTGCCAGGGCTCTCCCAATGAGCTAATGGGCAAGTGCAAGCATTGGAGAAATTTCGAGCCTCTTTACAAACTTCTCTGCATTACGTACAGGCAGCGACATCTGGCCGAAGCAATTTACATCACTTGCAGCCCCGAGTGGTACGTTAGCCAGAGGTCACGGGTTCAAGTCCCGGGATGGGTGGAATTTTTAGCCTCTAAATAGGTTTTTAAAACAGCAATAATACAAAAAAATCACGAGTCACGAATTGGTCACGTGGTGTACTGGGGTTACAAATTTTGACGCAGATCCTAAAGTTTGAAAAGAAAAGCTATGGGAAAACATTTAACTAGGACCACTGCTATGGAGAGCCAGGTGTTGATCATATGCTAGGAAGAAAATCTGGTGTAACGTATAGTATAAGGCTGTGTTCCGCCAAGTGTATGCCGCACTGGTGTACCGCGGTCACAAGTTGGTGGTTGTGGGTGTTGCTTTGGAAGAACGACAAGTTTTTAATAAACACTATAGTTTTTTAGAAGAAATATAATCTTGTACTGCGTTCTTATCCGTAGATTCTATAGGTTTTAAAATAAGCAGTACCTACTATCATTGAGATTTTTGGGTATCTTTTTCTTCATTGGTTGCGCCGTAAATACCTTTTGTACGATTTCCTTAGTTGATTGTTTTAATAGATATCCATTAAATCAATCAACTTAGTAAATAGCAGCGAACGAAAAAAAAATCGTGTATCTCCGAAATTTCCTTATTTTGTCAGTGAACCTTGAAAATGAAGAGTTTGCGAAACGCTGGTATAATGGCCGGGGCCAGGCCCGGACCTAGGGCAGCTCGATATTACGGGCGGCTGATCGCGGAAAAAATGCTAAATTGCGAGTCGCGACTCTCACGAGGAATCATTCAAATTATAAGGACGAAAAACAAGATGATGCGTATAATGGACTAACATACAGAAAATTATGGAATATGTTCGAATATGCCACGGTCTCTCAGGCCATCGAATTGTCATAGTAAACCACGAATTGTAGTTCTGTGAAACAGGTCCCTGGTCTGTAACTAGTAACTTACTCATTCCACTGGGGAATAAGCACTTCTTGCTGTAATACAGGTGTCAAACCTAATAAAGCAACGGAAGCTAATGTACCTAACTATTTGATTTACAAACTAGTTTTAAGTGAAATTGCACCAAAACTGTAGTTTCTGGAAAATTAATTATTCTGTAAATGTTTTGTTTTATTCATGTGATTTTATGTGTGCAATATACGTGCAGTCAGGATGAGCACAAATTTTTATAAATATTTTGAACCTGTGTACAAATAATTTTAATTGTGCAAATAAATATTTTTTCACGCAAAGTTCAAGTCATTTGGTCAAGTTACTTGACGAGTGTTATATCTTTATTAAAATAAAAAGTACCTGAAATCAGCGCGCGTTCATGCAACGGCTAATGAATGTTGGCGATGCTGCTGTCAGGATCGTGGCAAGTGGCAGGCTCTGATCTCTGCCCACCCCTCCGGGTAACAGGCGTAAGTTTACGTTATGTTGTTACTTTTTACTAAACCTCATTAAAGTGTTTTTATAGTACTTTGTTTAATCTAGCTATAAATTTGGGTTGGGAGGTATATTGCTAATTTTATATTATTACATTCACAAATTAACTCCTAAACCGTCAATCGTCATACTTTACCCTAATAGTACACCATTCCCTCTGAAGACCCATTCAGCGGACATGGATAGTCGACAATAAATATCATTGGACGTTTCTCGATTTAATTGACAGGGGACCGGGATTTGTGGCCCTCACCTTTCACCGGTCCATGGTGGACCCCAATAATTCTTGCGGTCTCAATTCATGACTCCCCAAAATCGCCGGCCGTAGTTTATAAAAATGCCATGAATATTTTCGTTCACTTCCATTGAGCTGTACGTGTAGCATGAAACTTTAGGACCATGTTAATAAAGCACTATGTTATACTTTATTGTACACAAGAAAGAAATATGTTACACATAAAACAAAGCAATAAGAACGGGTACATAGCACTCTCACCTCTGAGATTTCAATTTGAATTTATTAGCCTTTCCACAAGCAGGTTTTTTTTATGTAGGTCATATACGTCCCACTGCAGGGCACAGACCTTCTCTCAGGCTTAATTACCACGCGAGCCCACCGTGAATTAGAAATTTCAAGCTCTGAGGTATGTGAACAGCTCAGAAAATCAGGTTTCCTCACGATGTTTTCCTTTATAGTTAGCCAGTGGTGTAAAAGCAATCTTACTCGGTAACCCTAGGCTGTTGTCTGTTCTAATATAACATCGAAACCAGAAGAAGTGAGCCAAAATTCCAATGAAACAGTTTGGGAAAGTGCTCTTATGAAGTTGTTAACGGGCTACCAGGTGCGAACAAGGCTATCAGTGACAAACTGGCCAAGTGCGAGTCGGTTTCGTACCATTATTTCATACATTTGTATATTTGAAGCGTCTACCTGTTGCCGTTATTAATATCGAGAAAAAACGGCAAAATATTACGTTTGTTGTATGGGACTTAAATATTTATATTAATGTGCTTTTGGCATTTTTTGTTATAGTGGCAACAGAAATACATCATCTGTGTACATTTCAACTGTCTAACTATCACAGTTCATGAGATACAGCCTGGTGACAGACGGTCGGACGGACAGACGGACAGCGGAGTATTAGTAATAGGGTCGTTAGTAATGATTATTTTCACGGTGTTCCTTTCTTTTAAAATACTATGTTACTTGAGAAGAGTTATCAGTTTTTGGCCATTCTTTCGATTGGCATCAAAAAGGTAGGGGTGTTTTTTTTTACATTTAAGTCGGTTCGATTCCCAGACGAGGCAAGTAATTTTTAGAAAATGTTTAAATGCAGAATTACAAATTTTTAAAAATAACATAAAGCCTTCTTTTAGCAAAATACTCTATCTACGATATTTAAGGTACTTTCCCTTCAAGGCCCATAATTTTGGGACGCCCTGTATATATTGGAGTCAGTGTCCAAAATTTACCTATGTGCTGGTCTTGTAACTTGGCACCGGCTCCAAACTATATTTCTACGGTACCTACATCGAATTTACAGGTCATATTCGTTTAAATTATTTCTCTGTTTCTAGTGCTGTAGTGTATTTAAGTCGGTTTTTACTTTTTTTATTTATTAATTAATCACTTCATAGTTTTTCTTTTCTTACATAAGCAGCCTATATACGTGCCACTGTATGGCACAGGCCTTCTCTCAGAGAGAGAGAGAGAGAGAGAGAGAGAGAGAGAGAGAGAGAGAGAGAGAGAGAGTATGGGCTTAATCACCACGCGTGCCCACCGCGGATTGGCGATTTCAAGCGTTGAGGTATTAGAATAGCTCAGACGCTCGGGTTTCCTCACGATGTTTTCCTTTACAGTTAGCGAAAGGAATTGCTACTAAAACTTCACAAATGTATATAACTTAGAAAAAAAGTCATGGTACATGCCCGCACGGGGAATCGAACCTGGGTCTCTTACTTCTGAGTCCAATGTCCCACTAGGCCATCACCGCTGTTGAAATAAATGAATACAATACAACACAATTATATCAAGCAGTGAGATCAATTAAGAACCTAGGAATAAAAAATTACAAGATGGACGTACTCGTAGTTTGTTCCGTATCTGGTCGATTTTTGTCAACTGGTTGCTGAAATTCAGGGAAAGTGTGTCTTTTCTTGTTTCCTAGTAAAAGAAATAATTTCTAATTACACCTTACTTGTGGAAATTCAATTAATACAATAATTCCATATCACACAGCTTGCGAAATTTCATTATTCTAAAACCCGCCATCAGTTTCATTCATTCATCAATGAATTCTATCAAACTTCTGCAGTTCACTCAGTTACACCCGATAAGTCAGGAAAAATACGGTATAGTTACCGATTTTCTGCTGAAAATTAATTTAGTTTCATAAAACCATCGCGCGAAATTCCGGTGGCATTACTGCTATACAATTGCCACGGAGAGTATTGGTCAGGACGTAATGAAAACATACTAAGTCGCTTAAGTTTATTTTAGTTGGAAGGTTCCTTTAACGTCGTCGCTGGAGTTAAATGCGGCGCTTCGCCAATGGAACGGTCCATTGGCGGTCTTTACACTCTGCGACCCTAACGTCTGAGACGCCGTCTGACTAGCACAATCAAATATTTTTAATTATGGTAAAAAATAGCACAATTTTGATAAATAATTGTCTAAGGCTTTAATAAAATTACGAACATTTAAGACAAATTTTGTTACAGTAGTTTTTTATTGAACGATGAACGTTGCTTTTACGTTGTTGCTGGAATATCGTTAAATGCGGCGTTCTACCAATCGATTGGCGGAGGATGATCTTTACGCTCTGGGATACTGACAATAAGGTTACCTACATCTGGGCTGCCGTCATCTTCGCACATTCTAATATTGTTAAAAAAATGCATAATTTTGATTAATGTGTCTGGGATAGGCCCCGTATGGGACTAGAAAATAAAAATTCGGACATTTAAGACACATTTTTGTTAGCCTCGTTTACTGAACGATGAACGTAATGGAACGTTCCATTCGGATGGTAATGAAACAAAAGAAGCGGGGTGGAGCTGTGTGTTATTATTACACGGGCGTTTGTTTAACGTGAAACGTCTATAAGCAAGCGTTAATTTTTAGCTTTAACTGCGCAATGTCTTACGTAACACTGGCGCCATCTAGCGAATCAAAAGGATCTGACTAATGGCTACTTTGTTCTACTTAACGACACATAAATGAATTACACACGACAAGCAGTTATAGAGTTACAGCCCTCGCCGAGGCGGCACGTTATCGTTGCAAGCGTTTTTAACAAGTGACCCCCTAGTACCGAACTGAAAAACGTTTCACGTAAAAAAATAGTCAGCCTCTCGTTGAATACAGTTTTGAACATAAATGATTTAGAGCCCGTTTCTTTACTCGTAGTATAGTCGTGAGGTATAAACGTAACCGTTGACCGCCACAGTTAATGTTCGGGCAATATTGTGGCGATTGCTCCGCTGCTGTTATGCAGCCGTTTAAATGCTGATGGCTGGCCAACGATATACTAACACTATGCGCGTTTTTATTCATATTCAGCCACCATTTAATTTTTTTTCTGCTGTCGAAGTTCAAATCGAATCATCATCATCATCATTCAGCCACAAGAAGTCCACTGCTGGACATAGGCCTCCTCCATGGATTTCCAAAAAGACCGGTTGGAAGCGGCCTGCATCCAGCGTCTTCCTGCCACTTGAATGACGTCATCTGTCCATCTTGTGGCTGGTCGTCCCACGCTGCGCTTGCCGATATGTGGTCTCCATTCGAGAACTTTTCGGCCCCATCGGCCATCAGTTCTGCGTGCTATGTGCCCCGCCCACTGCCACTTCAACTTACTAATCCGCTGGGCTATGTCGACGACTTTCGTTCGTCTACGGATCTCATCATTTCTGATTCGATCTCGTAGAGAAATTCCGAGCATAGCCCTTTCCATAGCTCGTTGCGTGACCTTGAGCCTTCTTATGAGGCCCATAGTGAGAGACCACGTTTCAGTGCCATAAGTCATCACTGGTAACACACACTGGTTGTATAATTTTGTCTTGAGCGATTGAGGTATATTAGACGAAAAGACTTTTCTAAGTTTCCCGAAAGCTGCCCAGCCGAGTTGGATTCGACGATTGACCTCTTTCACGAAGTTAGACCGGCCTAGTTGGATTGTTTGTCCTAAGTAGACGTATTCGTCTACAACTTCGAGAGTCGTGTTCCCCAATGTTATTGGGGTGGGCACAACACGAGCGTTCGACATGACCTTCGTTTTGTCCATGTTCATTTTAAGGCCCACACGTTGGGAAACTCGACTGAGGTCGTCGAGCATTATGCCGAGGTCTTCCATCGTTTCTGCCATGACTACTATATCGTCGGCAAATCGAAGGTGCGTGATGTACTCGCCATTGATATTGATGCCGCGTCCCTGCCATTCATTCGAATGTGTAAATAAAAATGTTTACAATACTGGCCAGTGTTAATAGTTAGTTGGAAAAAAATAGAATCAAATAAAAAAGCAAATATGGATCTATGCGAGTTTGAATGTTTCAGTGAGTCAGCTGCCTTTTTGGCAACTTAGATACACCACAGGCTACATCTATGGTCCTGTTTTATTTATTCGTTTTGTCTGTTGTGTATTTAGTTTTCTTTCTGCTGTTGTGCATATTATGTTACTTGTCTGCTTATTTTGTTTCTGTGATGTTGGTATAAATGTCTTTCTTCTTCTTCATAATAGATAACTGTATACGTTAAATTGAATAACAGGAAATTTAAAGCCAATTAGTTCTTCTTTTGCCGATCTGTCAGTATATAGGTAACGCCGATCTCTGTTGTTTTAAGCTGACTTCGAAAACGAAGGATTTTTTCAATTCTTTCGATTGGTACCATTATTTGGGAAAATCTGAATGAAAATAAGAGGGAATTTTTCAATTAATTAGGCTTGTTCGAAACAATGCTATGTGGTGCGAAACAGCGGTGGTAGCCTAGTGGATAGAACATTGGACTCGGAAGCGAGAGACCCAGGTTCGATTCCCAGTGCGGGTATGTACCTATGACTTTGTTTTCTAAGTTATGTACATTTGTGAAGTTTTAGTAGCAATACCTTTCGCTAACCGTGAAGGAAAACATCGAGAGGAAACCTGAGTGTCTGAGCTATTCACATACCTCAGCGCTTGAAACCGCCAATCCGCGGTGGGCACGCATGGTGATTAAGCCCTTACTCTGTCTCTGAGAGAAGGCCTGTGCCCAACAGTAGGACGTATATAGGCATCTTATGTATATAGTGTAAGTAATATATATTTCCGAACAAAGACGCTATTTATTAATAATTAATAATATTTTATTTATTGGTAAAGAAGCAGTAAACATTTTAAAACACACGAAACTTTGACGGCATTTGTATTCATTGATCGTAGTACAGTGTGTAACTCGACATAATTTTCAAAAAGATATAAGGGATTAGACAAAATTTAACAGCCAAACATATTCGAAGTACAAAATAATTATAATGTTTTAATCAACATGAATACTTTTTTCATATACATAGAGACAAATGTTACCTTAGGGTAACATTAGGGTAACAGGGGTTATCAGTAACTGATAATATGCGAGCGCTGTCTACAAAGTTTGTTGTATGGGAGCCCTCCTTAAATATTTATTTTATTTAATTTACATTAATTTAACCTTTTGTATTTTTTGCTTTTTACTGGCCAATCTACTATAATAACACAGTAAAGCCCCAATTGGCTACAATCCTCTCGTCTCCTCAACCATCACTGGCCATTAAAATTCAAATGCAAACTTAAAACTTTGCAAGGCAAACACGTAAAGCCTAAATCATCATCATCATCAACCCATTATGTCCCCACCGAGGGGCACGGGTCTCTTCCCTGAGGAAGGTATAGGCCATACTCCACCACGGGGGCCAAGTCCGGATTGGTGGAGGCTTGTAGACTAGTGGCTCGTCTACTGTCAGAAGTTGTAAAGCCGCCCTAAGGTCTCTGACTTGGCTTAACGACTGCCATCTATCGACGGCAGCCGGCACCAACAGCTTAACGTGCCTTGCGAAGCACGGAACCGCTCGGAAAAATGCCACTAGCGTTAGGCATAGACGGCGACCCATCCATGCATAATGTTTTAATCAACATGAATACTTTTTTCATATACATAGAGACAAATGTTACCTTAGGGTAACATTAGGGTAACAGGGGTTATTAGTAACTGATAATATGCGAGCGCTGTCTTTAGACAAAGTTTGTTGTATGGGAGCCCTCCTTAAATATTTATTTTATTTAACTTACATTAATTTAACCTTTTGTATTTTTTGCTTTTTACTGGCCAATCTACTATAATAACACAGTAAAGCCCCAATTGGCTACAATCCTCTCGTCTCCTCAACCATCACTGGCCATTAAAATTCAAATGCAGACTTAAAACTTTGCAAGGCAAACACGTAAAGCCTAAATCATCATCATCATCAACCCATTATGTCCCCACCGAGGGGCACGGGTCTCTTCCCTGAGGAAGGTATAGGCCATACTCCACCACGGGGGCCAAGTCCGGATTGGTGGAGGCTTGTAGACTAGTGGCTCGTCTACTGTCAGAAGTTGTAAAGCCGCCCTAAGGTCTCTGACTTGGCTTAACGACTGCCGTCTATCGACGGCAGCCGGCACCAACAGCTTAACGTGCCTTGCGAAGCACGGAACCGCTCGGAAAAATGCCACTAGCGTTAGGCATAGACGGCGACCCATCCATGCATAATGTTTTAATCAACATGAATACTTTTTTCATATACATAGAGACAAATGTTACCTTAGGGTAACATTAGGGTAACAGGGGTTATTAGTAACTGATAATATGCGAGCGCTGTCTTTAGACAAAGTTTGTTGTATGGGAGCCCTCCTTAAATATTTATTTTATTTAACTTACATTAATTTAACCTTTTGTATTTTTTGCTTTTTACTGGCCAATCTACTATAATAACACAGTAAAGCCCCAATTGGCTACAATCCTCTCGTCTCCTCAACCATCACTAGCCATTAAAATTCAAATGCAAACTTAAAACTTCGCAAGGCAAACACGTAAAGCCTAAATACGCCACGTTAAATCCCTCTAAATTCGCGAGCTTATTTAGCGGTACACATTTAGAAAGGTTCACCACCTGAACCTATTTGTATGCAATTACTATTCGCTTCATTACGTTCTTAAATAGCTCGGGTAATGTTTATTGCGCGGCTACTCTAAAAAGACCTCCAGGGATTAGTGAGAGTGCCCCCTTTGTTGTGGCTCTGGAGACGTAGTGGGGAGGCGCGGAAGGTCTCTTTAAACTAGGCAAAATTTATATTTGGAGTTATTTTGTTAAATAGGGGCTGATTATGGCTGGACGGGAGGGCTAACACGTTTCGCGGAAACGCGGCGCTGCCAGACGGAGTTCCGTTTGCCGTGAAACGGAAAATTTGGTTTGGCTAGGTGCGAGTAAATCATAATTTAAAACTTCAATAACTAAAGCCGGGTTTTTACGGTCTTAGTATGCTCAGACCGTGCGCGTACAGTTTTAGTTGATTGTGACGACGCACACTGATCGTCGTCATACATAAGCCAATCCGCGGCGGGTGCGCGTGGCGATATAGCCCTTGCTCTCTTCCTGAGAGAAGGCCTGTGCCCTACAGTGGGATGTACATAGGCTGCTTATTATGGCCGTCGTCATAATCAACTAAAACTGTACGCACACGGTCAGAGCATACTGAGACCGTCAAAACCCGGCTTTAGTTATTGAAGTTTTAAATTATGATTTACTCGCACCTAGCGTTTATGTTTTTTTTTAGTTTAGTTTAGCACCTATGTTTTTAAATTAAGAGAATTACCTAGCAATGAAAATAAAGTAGGGTTTAATGAATGGGCCACTGCGGGCATCCGAAAAAGTAGAAACACACTGTATGCATTGTATGAGAAAAAAACATACACATATGACCACAGTTTTATAGAGTATGTTAAACTATATTCTAAATTATTCAGGGCCGTCTGCCACAAAGCTAAATGCGAACATATAAAGAAACAAATCCTCCAGTCTTCAAATAAATCTAAAACAATCTGGACTATTATAAATAGGGAAACTGGTAAAGCCAAATCAGGAGATCGCGAATTTTCTCTAAAGATAGATGATAAAGTAATAACATCAAATGAGGACATTGCTGCGGCCTTTGAACAATTCTTTACAAATGTTCCAATTGAAACTACGGCTCCTTTAGACTCGTCTCCTGATCTTGCTGCAAGTTTATTAAAAGACAATGTCCCCTCGTGCGATTACGAGTTTTCGTTCGACTTCATTAATCCCCATAGCGTAATTAAAGCGTTTAAACTATTAAATCTTAAAAAAACGGAAGATTTGTGGGGAATGTCAGTAATCATAGTTAGTTCAGTAATAGATGTCCTTGCTTCTCATTTAGCAAAAATTTTTAACAAATGTGTAGGTGAGGGTACATTCCTTGACCTAATGAAATACAGTAGGCTCGTTCCGTTGTTTAAAAGTGGCGATAGGCATGATCCCACAAATTTCAGACCAGTCTCGATCCTACCCCTATTGAGCAAAATATTCGAAAACATTGTTTTAGTTCAACTACTTACGCACTTTAATAATTATCAACTTCTCCATAACCAGCAGTTCGGCTTCACGCAGGGACGGTCGACGACGGACGCTGGTGTCTTGCTAGTTAAACATATTTATAGTGCATGGGAGGATCGTAGGGATGCTATAGGTGTTTTTTGTGACTTGTCAAAGGCATTTGATTGCGTGGACCACGAAACACTTTTGCTAAAACTAGAGCATTACGGAGTAAAGGGGAATGGTTTAGAACTGATGAGATCTTATCTAAAAGGAAGGGTTCAAAAAGCGGATATAAATCGTATAAAATCCACAGGTTCACAAATAAAAATGGGAGTAATCAAATTTGGAGCCGTTCCTTTTCCTTGTATACGTAAATGATTTGCCGTTTATGGTACAAAGCATGTCCGAGATAGTATTATTTGCAGATGACACGTCACTTATTTTTTAAATTAAGAGGCAAGAAAATAATCTTGACGATGCAAATGATGCTCTCTCGCGTGTGTTGGATTGGTTCACGGCAAATAATCTGCTTCTAAATTCCAAAAAGACAAAATGTATAAAGTTTAACTTACCAAACGTAAGATTAGTTGAAAACAACATTGTACTCGGAAAAGAAAAACTAGAATTTGTAGAAGATACCGTTTTTCTAGGCATCACAATCGATTCAAAATTGCAATGGGGTCCTCATATTGTAAAACTAGCACACAGGCTTAGTTCTGCAGCATATGCAGTCAAAAGAATTAGAGAGCTCACTGACGTTGCAACTGCTAGGCTTGTTTATTTTAGTTACTTCCATAGTATTATGTCCTACGGCATACTACTGTGGGGTCGGGCAGCAGACATTGAGACGATCTTTATCTTACAGAAGAGAGCCATCCGATTTATTTACAAGTTAGGTAGTAGGGATTCGCTAAGAGATTTCTTCAAAGAAACCAACATCTTAACAGTTGCATGTCAATACATTTATGAAAATATTATGTACGTTAGAAAAAATATCAAAGACTTCGAAAATGTTGGTGGCCACCATAAAGTTAATACTAGAAATTAACATAAATTGTCATTTCCACTATTTAGACTTGCAAAAGTTAACACATCCTTTATGGGGCACTGTATAAGGTTCTACAACAAAATTCCTCAAGATATATTAGAGTTACCTCCAACGCGATTTAAAAAATGTGTTAAGCACATTCTTTGCAAAAAGGCTTACTATAACATCAAGGATTATTTAGAAGACAAAGATGTTTGGCATTAAACAGTAGATTAATATTATTTAAAGGACGATTGTGACTAGTGTTCAACACATTCATGACTAATATTTTAAGTTGAAAACTCTGTTAATTAAGTTAAAACGTGTTTTGAAAAGAATAAATGTGGAGTTTCTTTGTTAGCTTCTTCTCCACATAATCCATTAATTGTGAAACTAACAACTTTGACGTTCATTAAGTAAACATTCTGTTTTTACAATGAATAAAAATATTTGAATTGAATTGAATTGAAATTGAATAGCCAAACCAAATTTTCTGCAACGCCAGAGACAAGCAACCGACGACGCGAGCTCCGTCTCTACTCACCATGATTAGGTAAGCTCTGCGAATCAGAGCGAAACCTGGTCGCACTCTTCCGACAAAAAAAGCAAGTAAGTGAATCCGGAATTAGGTTAATAATGTGTTGTGCTTACGAAAGTTTTAGTTCGAAAATAGTAACTCCAGTTTTAACTTCGTATTCTTAGGCGTAAGGCTAAGGAAAGACGTGGGACGAGGTCATAAGAAAGATGCGGCTTCCATTCAATTCACTTTTGTACAAAATATACCTACTGAAGCGATGGGACATGGCCAACGCGGATAAGACGGGGCGAGGACGCGAACTCTTTGCAACGCGTCGGGGTTTTTCCACGCCCTCGTCACACATCCTTACTGTGTGCTCCAGGCCTTACGAATAATGGTGACTTTACTGATGCTAGGTATAATTAGGCCTCAATACTTACCTAAAATATTATCTCTTTCGCGACACACACTTCCGGATGTTCGCATAAGCTGGCAACCTTTTTAGGGTTCCGTACCTCAAAAGTAAAAAACGGAACCCTTATAGGATGACTTCGTTGTCCGTCCGTCCATCTTTCTATCAAGACCCTTAATCTCGAGAAGGTGTGGAAGTATCGAGTTGAAACCAAAACCGGTGGCGGTGGCGGTGGCGGTGGTGGAGGTGGCGATCTATTCGAACGTAAATGTCGTATGTATGGACCGCCACCGCCACCGCGTTGGTGTATTTAAACCTTAAAAGTAACTACAATTGTGGGGCCGCAAAAACGAGGAATTTAATATCTGTAAAAATCAAAGGTGCACATACAATAATGCATAGCTTCAGATGAAAGACGAAAGGCATTCCAAGCGGCATTATAATGGACGTAAATGAAATACGATATTGAAATTCCTGTGCTGCCAGAAAAGTTGGCTTGCATATTTGATTGAGCTCCTAAACATTTTCTAGGATTTATAGTATTGTAGGGCAGAGCGGGTGATCGTGCTCTTTCGCTACAAAGAGAAATTTCTCGCCAGGCAGATCGTATGTCGGACGTTATATTTATGGTATGTCATGTGAAACATTTTGCTTGCGCGATGCAGGAATGTTGGAGTTTATCACACCCCTTCAAGACCGTAGCTACGCATAGCTAGGTCTGATAGGAATCGAAGTCTGTGCTCTAAAGCCTGCAAGTGCCAGGAGGCGCTGAGTCAGTGAGTCAATTCTGGCTCAAGCTTCTCTGCTATGCTCAAATAATATCTGAACTTATAGCTGACATCATTTCAATCTATAACAGCTTCGTCACTTGTATCTTTCCCCTTTGCTAATCCTTTATTTTTTATGTTAGACATTCGGAGCTTAGGACTGCAACATGATATCGCAATACGATGTACACAATTTTACTAGATAAATAATAAAATATTATCTGCACTTTTATATTGACTGATACAACGTCTGATTACAGCATCGGAGGTCATGGGTTCGATTGCCGCTGTATATTTGCACAAATGGCCTTAGTCTGATTTTATTTTCATGTTTGTGATGTCCTTGCCTGGTGACCATAGCACAGGGTATCCTAGTTTGGGACCAGGACCAGTGACGATGTTGTGTGAAAGTTATTATCAAGGCGCATAGAGTGCGCCAGGCCAAGTTCTCGGCCGGCCCGCGCTGTGCATATATTTGCATGAAGCAATTCTAGCACTTTTCGACCTCCTCTATCTTTGAAACCAGTTATGTCACATGACTAAAAATGGCGAAGGGTTAAGGTTACCAAATTGAAAGATTATTCTATGCTTCCAGCTACTGTAGCTTAGAAGATGTGGGGATCCAAAATTACAAATTCTCTGACTCACTCACTGATGGATCATCTGGTCTAGAGATTTAAAATTAAAAAAATAAACAGTGTTTATTGAGTAAGCAACGGAAAAAATCGAAATTCATGAAAAATATACGCTGACTGTGTTACACAGGGTCATAATTTGAGGGGAAATACCTAATCCGTTGTAAATAGAGAAAATGTTTATTAGAAGACCCATCCTAATTAATAAAGTTATGCATATTTACATTCACAGATTTTGAAAAAATCGTACTATCAGCAAAAAAATCAAAATAACTATTTTTACTTTCATAGCGAAAACAGATCATATTTATAACGTTATTAGCACTTTAATAGACATATTAAGACCAATAAAAAATAACGAGAATAGTTTAAAAAACTTAAAAGTCTTAACAAAAAGCCATAAAACCCCACCAAAATATAAATGTACAAAAAGAAATTCTGGCCAACTTCTCGTCCCAAAAAATAATTCAGGTATAAAATTGGCAAGTTCCTTGTCTTATAGGAATTAGCAGTGTTATAATAAATAAGGAAACTTTGTGTAACTTTTAAATCTACAGATCATGCCTGGCAAGTTTTCATTGTAAAATTATTCACCATCTTCTAAAGACTTGCCAAGTTTTAGCTGTGGATTTAAAAGTTACACAATTTTTCCTTATTTATTATTTCACTGCTAATTCCGCGAAACTAAGGAACTTGGCAAGTTCTTAATATTTAAAGTATTTTTTGGGACGAGAAGTTGGTCAGCTTTTTTTACATTTATGTTTCGGTGTGATTATTATATACACAATAGAAAACAATTAATTAGGCATAGCATACATTAGGCGCAATATTTAAGGATTGCATAAACAAAAACACCGGTCAAGTGCGAGTTGGACTCGTGCACCAAGGGTCCATATTATAAATAGTTCAGGAATCGAGTCGCGTAGTTTTTTCAGAGCTTTTCCCAAACTTCATAGATTTTTTATGATTTAATTACAAATGTATAGTTTTCAGATTTTTTCCTGTATTTGTAATATAAAATCATATTACTAGCCCTTGAGTGTCGAAATATACGTTTTTTGCGGCATAAACGGCCGTATCTTTCTTTACGTGAACTTAAAAGTTTAATTTTTTCAGCTTCACGGGACTGTAAACTTGAGTATATGGTTTTAATTTCAACTCCACACCTCCACGCACTCCCAAGATAAAGGGTCTTGCTTGACTGAAAGACAGACCTTCGAACGGACGGACGGACAACAAAGTGATCCTACAAGGGTTCCTTTCCTTTTGAGGTACGGAACCCTAAAATATCCTTAAATATCTCATACAATCCAATCCATAATTTTCGCCCACTATTCAACCTACACCTCCCCCAGGGCCACTTTGATGGATCATATTCCTGGAATTATATCTTGAGTTATTTTACAGGATATTTTTTTTCGTTTTGCTATCCTTAACGTTTGTAATATATGCTTTGCCTGCTTGATTATAAAAATAAAATAAAGTTGAAGTAAAAATTGATTTATTAATAAACATTGTTAACAAGCAGACAGTAAAGTATACTGTGGTCCCCACGCTGGGTCAAACCTGTATTGTGGTGGCCTTCTATAGGTTCACAATAAAGAATGTCGCATGTTTATGTTTATGGAAAGGGCAGATAAATAATTTCTTATATCTTTAACGAACTTTATCTTAGGTGCTTGCACACATTTTGAATTTGAGACATGCCAAATTTACATAGACGCTAAAGAAATTCAGTGAATATCCAACTGGTGCAAAGGACTATGGAGTGAGCTAAGCATCTAATATGATAAACTGCAAAACGCCAATATTTGGCAAAACACCAAAGTTGAACATATAGGCACACGAATTACAAAGCCAAACTGAAGGTAGCATTATAGGTTAGTTGAGAATACGAACAGAACGGTATACTAAGGCAGCCACTAAACGGTGGCCAAGAACAGACTCTAAAATACATAGTTGTTCAATAGAGTTGTTATTAGTACGGTAACGCGTGCCCACCTACTACTACTAAGACAGTGAAAATATTTTTTTTTGCCCAAACTGCTTTGAAAACTTAAAATCATCAAACATGGAGTTATCACTAGTTGACCAGTGGCCACAGATATACTGATCGATGTTTACTCGTTGGATATTTCTCTGCTACGCTGTAAGAAGTCGCAGGTAAATCTATAAATCCTTAAATAACTTTCAAGAAGCCTACTTTGGACACACCTCACCGCTCGATTTTTCTTTCACCTCTCCTCATACATTTTAAATAAAAATTACACCAGCAAGTGAAGGAGACACCGAGAGCCTGTTACCGAAGAAGTGAAATGCACAGAAAGATACACTTGATTTACTGAAAGAGAGAGTGTGTGAGAGAGACAGAGAGGGTAGAGACAGAGAGGGGAGGTGAAAGTCAGATGCTGTCAACGTCTATTTGGATAATAGCCATTTTGAAAATGAAAAGGTATGTATCTATCTTAGGTGGTTGTACGCTTAAAGAATAGTAACCATTGACTCTAAGGTAGGAATTATTTATCTGAAGGAGAATCATACAATTTTGAAGAAAAAAATATATAATAAAATTATCCACTTATCACACTCTTCGTTTTTCGTTTCTGCCCCTGTAAATCTAGAAAGATTATTCCAGTTTTATCGTTTTTGTAGCCAGCAATGATATGAACAGTATCTACTCGTTTGAATATTTCATCTCAATCACATCTACATCCCTTGTAAATTGTACAAATAATGACTTAGAAAGTTTGAGTACTCAACAACCAAAACTATATTCATCAAATTGTTTTTGATAATCAATAATCCCTCCGGATGTCATATATTTGTAAGAACATTTTCCACCAGAACAACAAAAAAATACATTTTTTTGTCCAATTACCTATTATGTTTCAGCATAAAAGTTCGCCAGTGGTGTTTTTGAAACTTTAAAAGAAGCAAACTTACTTTCTTTTTCTTAAGAACCGCTTCAGGGCGTGGAAGCAATTTCTGGCACCCAATTAGATCAAGCCAAGCTTCCGCGTCTGCCTACACCGCCGGTTACCCAGTAGCATTCAGCCATTACTCCGAGAAATGCCAATTTAAACTTGTAACGAGGTTTACCGTGAGCGCCGCGGAACGAAATTAAAAAGTCCGCAGAAGCGACGACGGCCGCCCGAATGGCTACACCGTCCACGGTCCGCTAGAATGTAGCGCTGGGCCTTAGATTGCTGGAGGAGAATGTTTGAGACATTGCCGAGGTAGTAAAGTTAGACAAATTTTTAGACACGAAGTCCGGTGTTATTGTAAGATTCTCGAAATTCTTACATGTGACCGACATCGCCAAAAGAAACATTATAGGAGAGTGTTGGAGACATTACTAAAGTAGAGAAATCGGAAAAATTTTAAGACACAAAGTCAGTTCTGTTTGTAAGATAGGTACTCGAAATAATTCAACAAACATGCTACAAACATTACAGGAGAATGTTGAAGAAAAATTCGAATTACCCTGTGGATAGGTGAAATGATCGCCAATCGCTGCAGTACCGGAATTAAGCCTATTTAGAGGCTAAAAATTCCACCCATGCCGGGACTTGAACCTTCTAAATAGGTTTTTAAAATTGTCCTCAGCACGGGTTAGTGCAACAAAAAGAATAATATGAAGGTGGAACGTCAAAAGTAAAATAATTTTTTTATCGTTATCTGAGCTACAAGCTGAAGATTCACAATACAGGGTAATTTTGAAATGGTTACCTAGTTATATTTTGAGATAATATTCTTTTCACTGTGAAAAACATTATTAATGATTTATCGGTAATGGTATAATAAATTTGTAAATATTCGTGATTTTCGACCTTTTACTCGAATTTGTAAATCCAAATTCAAAGTCCTAGGAAGTACCACATTGAAAAATGTTTTCTAATGTATTATCACAAAATAAGATCATTAACTATATTCGTTATTTAGCTACATGACAATCTAAGCGTAGTTGCACACTAAGGATAAAACAATGATGATTTTCGCATGTACATTGACCTTACGTCTCAAAATTAATCCAATTTTGAATTTGCTAAAATGGACAAAATCGGATTAATTTTGACATACAAAGTCAGTTTGATTTTAAAATTTGTTCAAAATATATACGAGTCGTAACAACTTTTTTTGAGACGCTGCTTCTGTAACGCCAGTTTAAGAAGATATAATGTTCTCTATCTATCTATAGTACGTTTTCACGGTTTTAGCTGAAGAGAATTTGATGTAAAACTCTTTCACTCAATAACCTATACCTATCTTTAGACAGAAAAGTTTATGATAAATAAATAATGACACTCAATATGTGTATGTGTTCATGTCAACTTATAATGAGGGACTTGTTCAGAATATATTGGCTGAGCCTTTGTCGGCCTCAGCTAAATTATTATTCTATTTTAGGCTAGGAGAGTAAATTTGTTTTTGATCTAATGTTCCTTATCTAAAGTTAAGTTATTTTTGTTATGTATATAGTTAATTAGGATATAACTTCATAACGGGTACGATGGAACTGTCATCGTCACCTTGTGACAAAAGTTCCCAAAATAAAATAGATTAAAACAAAAAACTTATAATGACAGGTTGCTCTAAAACTAACGCCCGACCCAAAACCTATGCATACTGGACTAGAAAAAAACTACTTTATTTATACAATTTAAGTCTGTGTAAATTCGATATTTATATATCAAACTAGCCGACCCGGCAAACGTTGTTTTGCCATATTAATAGACTAAAACCTGTTCTCAGACCAGCCAAATATATACAAAAAATTCATTAAAATCGGTTAAGCCGTTTCGATAACCGAGTTAGATGACAAACACTGTGACACCAGATTTTAATATATTAGATAAAATATCGCAAATGTTAACACGCAATAGACACGTAGTTTCAGTGTTCTTATGGCCCGATGCGTAAGTATAAACCAGCGCTACGTTTGTTTTTGAGAAAACAATGTTTTGTTTATTTTGAACTCACTGCGCGTTGGGATTTCGAAGGAATTCGCATTTTAAAATTTATAAAAGATTCCTAGGGAAGAAACATTATGTTTGCGATGCAAAATATGATGTGCATCTGGTGCACTTCTTTAAAAATTATGAAGAAGAAGCGACTTTGAACCTCAATAATAAATACTTAATATTACGAAGTAGAGACCACAAGTGCCAAAAAAAAAACATTTTCATACATTCTATAACCGATAGTGCACGTCAGCCTTTCAACGGTGGCACTCCTAATGCAATATATGTTCATTTTTAGGGTTCCGTACCTAAAGGGTAAAGACCCTATTACTAAGACTCCTGTCCGTCCGTCCGTCTGTGCGTCTCTCACTAGGCTGTATATCATGAATCGTGATAGTTAGACAGTTGAAATTTTCGCAGATGATATATTCTGTTGCCGCGCAGTAACAAAAAATACTAAAAACAGAGTAAAATAAATATTAAAGGGGGGCTTCCATACAACAAACGTGATTATTTTTGCCGTTTTTTGCTCGATATTAATAACGGCAACAGGTAGAAACGCTTGAAATGTTGAAATGTTGTATAGATAATGGTACGAAACCCTACGTGCGCGATCCGACTCGCACTTGGCCGGTTTTTAACGTAGCCTCTATTTGTCCCACTATAGAGCATAGGCCTTCTCACAGAGAGAGAGAGAGAGAGAGAGAGAGTACGGGTTCGTGCCCATCGCGGATGGTTAATTCAAAGCGCAGTCTTTTTGCACTTGTATTGTAGTCTCCAACTTCGTAATTATTTAGGGTTTATTTCGTTTTGTATCGTTGCGCCCACACGTCACCACCAGTTGTAATGTGGACCTTAAACGACTGACAAACCATTGACTTCGACGGAAACTTTTATTACATTGCCGCCAGCTTGCCAACTTGTAGCGGTTGTGTCATCAAAGTCAGTGGTCTGACTATAGTTTCTTGGTCTCTTCTACACTAACAGTTTGTTTCGATGTTTAGCTGTTCAGTTTTTTTGCTTGTGATATTGTTGGGCATAATTATGTTCCTACATAGGTAGGAATGTGCACACGCTCAATAATCATCGATTTGTAGTTAAAAATCGATGATTAGGTGTTGAGCGTGTGCACATTCAAATCAGTACAGAGGAAGCCTTTAAAGCGTCACCGTGTTTCTTTCTACAAACTCCTTTTGAAGCCAAAATAACTTTTTCGCATACATCCGACAAATCAAGTCCCAGAAACGACAACACTTTTCAGCGTCTGTTGCACCGCTGAATTGTCTCAAAGCTCGCCTACCGAGTCGTTGAGCGCTAAACCGGCTTTTCATCGTCGTCATCATCATCAACCCATTATGTCCCCACCGAGGGGCACGGGTCTCTTCCCTGAGGAAGGTATAGGCCATACTCCACCACGGGGGCCAAGTCCGGATTGGTGGAGGCTTGTAGACTAGTGACTCGTCTACTGTCAGAAGTTGTCAAGCCGCCCTAAGGCCTCTGACTTGGCTTAACGACTGCCATCTATCGACGGCAGCCGGCACCAACAGCGTAACGTGCCTTGCGAAGCACGGAACCGCTCGGAAAAATGCCACTAGCGTTAGGCATAGACGGCGACCCATCCATGCACTGAACGCGCCCAGTGTTGCTTAACCTTCGTGATCGTTTAAGATCACTCAGGCAGCCGGGGCTACGAGCGACCCTACCGAGTCGTTGAGCGCTAAACCGGCCTAACTTTCATCTTCACTTTGTTGCCCACCTTTCTCCCGGCAATTTTCATCGTCGTCATGGAGCTATCAAAAGGGCTTACACTTACAGGCGGGTAAGGCGAGTTCATCATTAGTCATACAAACATAGACTCACGCCAGTATCCCTGAGGGGTGGGCAGAGACCAGGGTCCGCCACTTGCCACGATCATGACAGATCTCTTTCGCTTCATCAACATTAATTGGTCGTTGCATGCACGCACTTTTTAACTTGCCCTTTGCTAAAACATCCCCTATTAGGTCGAAGTATGTCCCAAACTAGGATACCGGATAACCGGCGAGGACATCACAAACATGGAAAAGATGTACCCGAAAGTTCTTATTTTTTGTGTAGTTCATAAGTTTGTCATTCAAACACACATAAAGGGATAAACGTATTACAATGGCATGCAGGTAGACCAAGTCTAACACAATAATTACACCAGATAGTAGGCACCTTATATGACATATAATTTTAGTATTTTATAAATGATGTCCAGCCGAACATACTTCGACCTAATACGGGATGTTTTAACAAAGGGCAAGTTAAAAAGTACTCGAAACCGGCGTGCGTGCACGCAACAACTAATTATTATTGATGAAGCGAATATGATCTGTCAGGATCGTGGCAAGTGGCAGTCCCTGGTCTCTGCCTACCCCTCTGGGATACAGGCGTGAGTTTATGTATGTATGTATGTGCACCTGCTCGTGTATGATAGTTTTTAAAAGTAGCTTTTTATATATTTATGGTAAAAATTTACAATTAATACGCTTGAGATATGGTCTTTATAATCAAGGTCATTTTAGTAATTTTTGATTTAAAATGTACCTAATGTATAAAAATCTCGTATCACTGTGTTTGTCGTCGAACTTCTCCAAAACGATCTCATCGATCTTTATGAATTTTTTTGTGTATATTTATTAGGTTTGAGAATAGATCGTAGGCTAATTAATATGGCACAATATCGTTTGACGAGTCAGCTAGTATTTATATGCTACTTACTTTATCATTCGAGAACTTACATTGCATTATTTTATGCTTATTAAACTTAATTCCACTTCCGAAGTACCCTGTGATAAACCTTCCTCTTTGCGAGGAAGTGGGTGTCGCATTCCGACGACGTGTCAGATTGTATCTGACGAGAAATTTCGCCCGGTTTTTTGTTCGTCGCAGCGCATTCCGCTTTGCGAAAGTAGATCCCATTTTCTTGGGTCTCATTTTAGGGTTCTATAAATGAAAACGAAAAAACGGAACCTTTATAGGAAAACTCTGTCTGTCCTTAAAGAAACACTTTTTCTCAAGAACAGGCCATATCATCCCACCAAAAGACAAATGCAAAAGATAGTTTGGAACTAGGACAAGTGATTGCTCTGTATAGAAGTTATTTATTATCACGAGTATTATTTAAAAAAAGCTATATTTCATTAAAAAAAAATGACGGCAATATTCAGTTTAACTCGTGTATAGTCGACAGCATATCAACATTCAGGTACAACGTGCACTCTAATCAGTTACGTTACGGGCGACTTTGCAACTGAAATATAAAGGTTGACGTACTGTCGACTGCACTAGAACTTGTACGATTTTACCAGTTTACTCCAACTTGTTGGGTATCGCTTCGTTAAGGTTTTGATTCCGCATTAAGTTTATACCAGGTAAGTTGAAAAATCTGAAACCATGTCCAAATCAAAACTGCAGTTCTATTGTAAAAACAGAATGACATTTTAAGATAAGTTCCATCAGAGATTATAACGACAATAACAATCAAGGAACCATCAACAAATTATCAAGCATTTCGATAAACCTCTCTTGGTTAAGACTCTTGCCTATAGTACCTATTCGATAAGCAGGTACTTAAAACTTATCTGAGTAGAACTTTTAGTGCAAAGCTCCTACCCAGAAGGTAATAAAACTCTTAAACTAAGCGGCGCGTAATAAAACGGCTTATTACGGATTATCACATGAAAACTTAATAAAAACGTAATAAAATATGCATAAGAGCAAGTTAGCCGCCTAATAAACCATTTCGAGCAATTTAATATTCAATAACTGCTTTATCTAAAACTGTTGGGGGCTAAGGGTATCTGGGAGCTTTAAACTGCGGCCCGTGGTACTAGCGGGTTGTTCCTGTTACCTACAACGTTTCAAATTCGAAAAATTGAAGTAAAGCAACACCTGAAATAGTTTCTACTTCCAATAGAATAGAGTTTCTGTATTAGCTTCTTCTCCGCATAACCTATTAATTGTGAAATTAACAAATTTGATGTTCATTAAGCAAACATTTTGTTTTTGTAACGAGTAAAAATACCGTTTCATAAAACGGTACATTTATGTGAAAAATTTAAAATAAATCGAGTTGAGAATTTCAAAACTTGCTTATTCAATTCAATTCAAATATTTTTACTCGTTACAAAAACAAAATGTTTATTTAATGAACGTCAAATTTGTTAGTTCATATTTCTTCATATATGAAATTGGATGAAAAATTAACAAATTGAGAATTTGAACCTTTTTTTATTATAAGTGGTTTAATAATTAAAAATCGAAGTGGTTTAGTTATCATTTAATATAACATGTTGTATGACAGCTTAGTTCTACTTTTAGATCCCTTCTGCTGCATTTTGATTGAGAGTAAATAGTTAATATAATTTAATAGTTAATTTAATTTTATTTGGCTATATTTGGTTGGTCATCTACCGATTTTTGAATTAAAGCTTTCGTATGCACTACACATTATGAACTTAATTCCGGATTCACTTACTTGGTATTTTGTCGGAAGAGTCCGTCCAGGTTTCACCCTGATGCCGTGGCTACATTAACGGGAAATGGCATTAATTATCGCATTGTTGGGCGTTGAACGTTAGTGTGGCCAGCTCAACGCCGTAATTTTATAAACGCCGTTGTCAATGACGTTAAACGTTTGGCGATAGCTAGGGTGGCGGTCTCTTTCGACACATCAAAAGGATTATGGCGTTTCTTGCTGCATTGATGTAGCTGCACTTGGGGTTTGACATCTGTATGCGGCTCTCGTACGTAGCATCTTAGAGACGAACACAGTGGTATGGAATCCACATGAAAAGAAATATACTCTTATGCTGGAACAAGTCCAAAAGAGATTTCTTAGATTCCTTTACAAAAATAATCAGGGATATTTTCCATTCTTATATCCGACTCTATTCCTACAGGGGCACCTAGGCTATAATTCGCTTGAGCTCAGGAGATCAATGGCCTTGGCAAAATTCACTCTTAATATAGTCAGGAATAAAATCGATTGCGTCGATCTTGTAGAAAGGATGGTCAAACTCCATGTGCCTGACAGGTACCTCAGGGCACGGCAGCACCGGCTACTATGTGTGCCGCGCGCGCGCACCAACCTACTTCGGTTCTCGCCCGTCGCGCGTGCTCTGCAGCTGCTCAGCTCCCTGCTCGCGGCAGCCCCACACTGCGACTTGTTTGTGGATGGGATAAAAGATTTGATGTATGAATGTAAGATAATGTTAGAGAGATCGTTGTGAGAGGTTGTCTCTAGTTCTGTAACGATTTGGTGTCCACTGTAAAGTTACAAGAACTTTGTAAATAAATAAATAAATAAATCTGTCATTCGAGAAGGTGTAGAGTTGATTTTATTTTGTTTTTTATCTGTGGCGTAGAGTTAGGGGGTTCTTTGTTGTTTTCTCTTATCTTTGTTTACGACGCTGTTGTCTTTTTTTAATGCAGTACATGTAATACAACATTGGCGTCACTTATAAAATACAAAAAAGCAGCAGCTTCGAAGTCCACCTTTGCTTTCTAATCCAAATAAATTCTTTGACATTATATTTCATACGACGTCCATGTTGAATTCAGGATTTAGGAATAGGAATTAGTTGAATTCAAAATTCAGGAGTTAGGATTTTTTGAAATTTGACGCCATAATTATTGCCATTGAACACCAGTGTAGGCAACAGATTTATCAAGGCAATAAACGCGTCTGCATTCGGATTCACTTACTTGCTTGTCTCTGACTGAGCAAGTAAGTGAATCCGGAATTAAGTTACCAATCCACCTATTTCTTTATTTTATGATATATATTTTTTATTTTACTCGTTACTCAAAGGAACATGACGTTAAACTCACAATTTTTACAACCTAAGCCCAACAGTGGGTGTCTTTTATGGGCCCAATAACTACATAGATGGTCAGGCAGAGGGCGTATTTTTTAAGCTTTTCCACTTTGGTTTCGGGATGTAGATTTGTATAGGTCAATTTTTCATCTTTTCTCTCAGGCGATGTGTTTATAATATTATTTTCTATGTGTATTTTCTCGATATAAGAAGTTGCCCATGTTCTGTTGCAGACTACAATCTGCCATATTGCCGAAATAACTTCCACACGATAACTTCTACACAACAAAATCACTTGCCCTGGTCCCAAAAACCCATGGAAATACACCTAGACTAAGACCATTTGTACAAATGTACGGCGGCCCTCAGTGGGAATCGAACCCACAAACTCCGGCATGGTAATCAGACGTGATATTTATAATTCAAAAGTATGCAAGGATGGATATTTATAATTCAATCACGCCAGGGTGCGGTAGTAGCCTAGTGGGTAGAAAATTGGACTCGGAAGGAAGAGACCTAGGTTCGATTCCCACAGCGGGCATGTACCTATGACTTCGTTTTCTAAGTTATGTACATTTGTGAAGTTTTAGTAGCAATACCACTCGCTAACTGTGAAGGAAAACATCGTGAGGAAACCTTAGTGTTTGAGCTACTTACATACCTCAGCGCTTGAAGTCGCCAATCTGCGGTGGGCACGCGTGGTGATTAAGCCCATACTCTCTTTCTCTCAGAGAAGGCATGTGCCCTACAGTGGGACGTATATAGGCTGCTATTGGATTGTGGGCGATTAAAACAGGATTATTAAATTACACTTGGATTTATTAGAGAGAGTAGTTTTTGCACAGTCAGACATTACAAGGCAGCCGAATTAAGAGAGCATGAAGATAACGACAGAAAAGCACCTAGCGGCGGTCTTTAACACTAACATGACAGTTTAAACTGGTAGGTTTATACCACTATTCTAACACCTGCCCTTAAACTAAACAGTTTAAAAATTTACTCTATCTTCATTCCTAGATTTGAAATACAATTAAAATGTTTTTCTCTACACAAAGGTTTAGTTAAAACATCTGCTGGCATGTTTTCAGTACACAAGTATTCTTTTTCTTTAACAATTTGACGAACAAAATGATGTCTTATGTCTATGTGTTTACTTCTACTGTGATGAACTTGACTATTACACAATTTCTGGGCTGACTGATTGTCATTAAACAGAGTCACAGGCAAAAGAATACCTAAACATTCATTGATAAAACTTCGAAGAAACTTAGCCTCCTTTGCACCCTCACATAAAGCCATATACTCGGCTTCTGTACTAGACAGAGCGACTGTCTTTTGTTTATGGCTTTCCCATGAAATTGCTGCATTCCCTATTTTAAATACATAGCCTGTATACGAGCGTCTATCGAGTTGATCTGACGCCCAGTCTGCATCTACATAACCTGTAATAGTCAATGGACATGTTTCATAAACAATACAATAATCAACAGTCCCTTTTAAATAGCGTAAAATTCGTTTTGCTGTTTTCCAATGTATTTCTGAATTACAATTGTTAAATTGACTCAAAAGACTTGCACTATAGGCAATGTCCGGTCTTGTACAGACCGCTATATACATAATACAGCCTAACATGCTTCTATATTGAGAGTGTACATCATTAAGATCTCCCTTTACTAACTTTACTCCATTTTCCAAAGGTGTTTGCATTGGCTTGCTGTCCGCCATATTGAATTTTTCCAATACTTTCTGTATGTAACTTTTCTGATCAAGAATAATCTTTCCTCGTTCTTGTCTTAAACGCATACCCAATATATGGGTGGCTTTACCAAGATCCTTTATCTCAAACAGCTTCATCAGTTCCTCCTTTAGTTGTCTCTTAGCTGGGGTATTCTTGCTGATCAATAGAATGTCATCAACATAGAGGGCTAATATTATGAGGCCATTGTGGTCTGATTTTATGTACACACAGGGCTCACTGAGTGATTTTCTGAACTGTAGATCAAGGAGAGCTTTATCTATCTTGTCATACCAAGCCTTCGAGGCTTGTTTCAGCCCATATATTGCTTTCTTTAATTTAAATACAAGGTTTTCTTTACCTTTTATTTTATATCCGTCTGGCTGTTCCATATACACTTCTTCATGTAAGTCTCCATTCAGGAACGCTGTCTTTACGTCCATATGATCGACTTGCATCTCCATACTAGCTGCAATTGCAAGTAAGGTGCGTATAGTGGAATATCTCACCACAGGTGAGTATGTTTCTTTGTAATCTATCCCATACTTTTGAGTGAAGCCCTTGGCTACAAGGCGTGCTTTATGACGAAGTAATTGGCCATCTGCACCATATTTCTTCTTGAAAACCCACTTACATTTCACTGCTTTCTTTCCCGCAGGTAGTGGTGTCAAGGTCCACGCTTTATTTATCTCAAAAGAATCATACTCATCTTTGATAGCGGCCTTCCAGTGTTCACTCTCCAATCCAGACAATGCTTCTTGTATTGTCTGTGGCTCGTCATCACAGCTCAATGCCGCTGCTGCCACAGCTGCGCCTTCGCTGACATCTTCATAGTCATTCGATGATGCATCTGAAGACATATCAGGAGTCCACGTAACATCTGAAGAATGTTCATTTACTTCAGAACTTGTGTCTGAAATCGTAACTGTTTCAAGAGATTCCACATAATTTTCAGCAACATTGTCAGTTGCGTTTACATTGCTTTCTCTACTATCAGCCTGTAGCTCGACATAGCAATTATTGTCGTCACAACTGTGACTTGTTTCACAAATGGTATTAAGATCTTTGTACATTCTATTTTCCAGAAATTGTACATCTCTAGACTTAATGCATTTCAATGGATTACTTGGATCTACTAGGCGATATCCTTTTGATTCTGTACAATAACCAATGAAAACATACCGCTGACTCTTCGCATCTAATTTCTTTCTTTTTTCATTTGGTACCATTGCGTAAGCGATACAGCCAAATATTCTCAAATTAGATAAGTCAATCTTGCTACCTGTCCAAATCTCCTCTGGTGTGGTGTCTCTCAATGCCTTGTTTGGTGCCTTGTTTCTAATATAAATCGCAGTATTGACTGCCTCCGCCCAGAATCTCCGGTCCATTCCGGCATCCTGCAGCATGCACCGTGCTCCTTCCATTATAGTTCGGTTTGCTCTCTCTGCCACGCCATTCTTGCTTCAGTAGCTCCATACTTTTCCTGTTCAGGTGACCAAGTCTACGGTGCCACGTCTCTTGAGATGGTCCAGCCTCACACATATACGCAGCCTCCGCCTCTGGATCTCTGGTAGGCTGTGTTACAGTCAGTGGACTCACAGCTTCCGACGGACCCGCAGATACCAGCTGACTCACGTCTGTAGGTTGTAGACTTTCAATGTCAAGTTGATAAACACCATTCAACCTCGTAGCACTGGCGATCACAGTCCCTTGGTAGGATACAGTGTATTTATCACTGTCAAAATGCACTTCCATGCCTTTCGCGGTCATTTTGCTGACCGAAAGTAAGTTGGTTGACAAGCCAGGCACAAATATAACCTCACTTATTTTTGTAAGTTCTTCATGACCTTTCAACAACAATTGCACGTCACCGTGTCCATTACTGTATATCTGTTGATTGTTCGCAACAGTCACTAACCGCGGCGTGTCCGCAACATAGTTTTTCAACAAATTTTTGTTATTTGTCATGTGGCAAGTCGCGCCTGAATCGACATACCATGCGCTCGAGTTTATGTCGACAGCCAAGGCTGTCAATAACGTTCCGTTCCATGCCTTTTCAGCCTTTTTCGCACTTTTATTTTGTTTCGTTGGACACATTTTTGCCGTATGGCCGGGTTTTTTACAGATGAAACACTTGAATTGTTTATTTGTACTTTTAGAAAAGTTATTAGATTGTTTATTTGTCAACAACACACTTTCTTCACTTTTATCGAAGTCTCTGCGCAAATTTTGTTGCAAAAGTTTACTTTTCACTACCTCACTACACAGTTTAATATTGGAGTTTTCTAGGGCCATGATGAGTGGGTCATAGTCCGAAGGCAGGCCGCTTAACATTAATACAGCTAAAAAGTCATCATCCAATGGTGCGTTTATATCACGCAACTGTTGGTCCAAATCACTGATTTTCATTAAGTAAGCGTCCATTTCACTAAACTGTTCAAGTTTTAATCCAAACAACGTACGCAAAAGTCCAAGCCGTCTACACAATCCTCGATCCTCGTAGGCTTTCTTCAGGTTTGCCCACGCTTCAAAACCGGTGTCTGCGTTCCTGACATGGGAGAACGCCGCTGGTTGCACCATCAAACAGATCTTAGCGAGCACTTTCTGTTGTTTTCGCAAGTCAGTGACCTTTGGTAACCCAGACGTTGTTTCTTCGACGCAGTCCCATAGGTCCTCGTGGATGAGGTACATGCGCATCAGGAATTTCCAGTTACCGTAGTTAGCGATGCCACTCAGCTTCTCGAAATTGAATGACATGCCTCCAGATACAGAAGCAGTTGTCGAAGAACTCGTAGACATGCCGGCACCTGCGCCGGCGACATCGTTTCCGCTCGGTTGATTTGCGTTCGCCATGTTTTACGTTTAAATCGCAAAATCTTTTTGAAATTTTATAACACGAAGAGTCCTGGGCCCATAACCTATTGGATTGTGGGCGATTAAAACAGGATTATTAAATTACACTTGGATTTATTAGAGAGAGTAGTTTTTGCACAGTCAGACATTACAAGGCAGCCGAATTAAGAGAGCATGAAGATAACGACAGAAAAGCACCTAGCGGCGGTCTTTAACACTAACATGACAGTTTAAACTGGTAGGTTTATACCACTATTCTAACAGCTGCTTATAATGAATCACGCCAGAAACGCTGAAGTTCTGGATAAAAGTTGACAGATTATAGTCCACAGTGACTAAACATATTTCTTTCGTGAATCTTTCTTCCTTCATCCTCTCCATATGTCCAAAATAAGCGCAACATTCATATATCAATTCTAGCATTATTTATAATAATAATAGTAGAAACATTAGGTTCAACAGGAGTAAGCCAGGTCGGCTTAGCCGGGAACAAGCCTCGGTTAGTTCCCAGCTCACGTGCCGGCTCTGTCTTACCGTCTGGATTGTTTCGTAACGTAACATAGTGTAGCTGCAGCGTCCTGGAGTTTGTTTTTGAGCTGGCGCGCCAGAACGAACTTATTCAAACGTCTTTAGTGCTACGTTTAGACGTTAGCCGAGTTTGCAGAGAATTGGTGTGAACACTTCCTTCTTCCCGTCAGTTTTTACAACGTTTCATTAGTTTTTAAGATTCTGTTTCGGGAATTCGTGACTTATTTTTTTGTCAGCAGCAAAATTGAAAGTAAAAAAGACGAAATGCAAAGTTTAGATCTTGAAAATGTATTTGCTACCTTTTACCATATGTTTACTAAAGCCCTTATGAAAGCCTGATTTGGTTTATGAAATCAGGCAAAAAATAGCAAGTATGGATAATATGCTACGTGTTATTATAGCGTGATAAAAAGTCTGGTTGAACGTTACATATGTGACTTTAACTAAGAAACATAAATAAATTATTATTGGTGTACACACCAATAATAATTTGCCCATAGTACATAAAGTTCGTATTGAAGAGTAGCACCCCCAATTATCCTATATACATGGGGTTTTTTTACACATTGTATGAGACAGCAGAAGTAGAAGGCAAGGAGTGGAAGAAGCTAAGTGTAAATACGTATGAGGTAATGGACCAAGGTAAGTTTTCTAGTGTTATTTTAATGGAAGAGAAACGAACTGTGAAGCAGTATTTTGCTACCTAAGGTTGAATTAGTATTATGCTCTTTTTCCAACCTACGCTGGTACTAAATAAAATAATAATGCAGCCTATCTACAACCCACCGTAAGGCACAGGCCTAATCTCTCTAAGAGAGAGTTTGGGCTTAATTGCCACGTGTGCCCACTGCGGTTTGGCAATTTCAAGCGCTGAGGTATGTGAACACCTCAGACACTCAGATTTTCTCACGAGGTCTCCCTTCACCGTAAGCGAGTGGTATTGGTCCTAAAACTTCACAAATGTACGTAACTTAGAAAACAAAGTCATACATGTCGAGATTAGAACCCACTACCTCCTGAATGTAATCTCAGAACGAATCCGCGTTCTACCGCTCCGCTACCACCGCTGGTACTGAATACATTGATTACATTTATCCTCTACGTTTATATAGGCAACATAAGCAGCCTATATAGGTCCCACTATAGGGCACAGGCCTTCTCTCAGGAAGAGAGTATAGGCAACGAAACCTACTAAACACTATCCGAATTACAACGGGCCGACGCCATGCGGAAAAATTGAAATTTTCACAGATGATGTATTTCTGTTGTCGCTGTAGTAAAAAATACTAAAAACAAAATAAAATAAATATTTATGAGGGGGTCATCGTTTTCTGCTCGATATTAATGATGGCAACAGGTAGACGCTTGAAATATTCAAATGTTGCATAGATAATGGTACGGAACTCTTCCTGCACGAGTCTGACCCGCACTTGGCCGGTTTTTAGAATTCCGCAGTGGAATTCTACGGGACCCTTATAGTTTCGCTATGTCCGTCCGTCTGTCTGTCTGTCTGTCCGTCCATGGCTTAGCACAGAGACGGTAAGTAATAGAGAGCTGAAATTTGGCTTAGATGTACATATTTATAACGCCGTCAAAACGGTAGAATAAAGGCTCGAAAAAAAAAAGATTTTTAGTGTACCTCCCCTATATCTCAATTAGGGATGCAATTTTTTTTCTCGTCTACACCATAGTTTGGGATATCGTTAGCTTGGTCGTTGAAAAATATTGTGGATGTAGGAAGACCATTTTTTTATTTACGGTTCCGTTTGAAAAATATTAAGCTTTAAAGCGCAAATTTTGTCCGAGTAGGGCGTCCCAAAAAACTACCTACTTGATTAAGTGTTTCCATTGAAGAAGAAGAAGACGCATAAAAACATTATTTTACGAGATAACTCAAGTTTTGATAAAAACTTCATGTTGTGTTATAAGATGCTTTGTGACGTCACAGCTTGCGCCCGGTTTGCAGGGAGCATTTTTGTACCACGTGACTAGAATTACTTTTCGACAGTTTATATCGAGAAAAATATTAGTTGCAGGTAAAAACTTTTATCTGGAACGCTTTCTTCACTTTAACTTGGTTATTCTCATTTTAGCATCTAAGAAGAAAAACTGTGATGAAATTTTAATAATGAAACACCTAAGTATCATCTGATAATAATAGTTTTTAAAACCTATATGGAGGCGAAAAAACAAAAAATCAAAATGAAAATCAATTCCACCCATGCCGGAACTTGAACTCGCGACCTCTGGCTAACCGTGCCAGCGCTCTCCCAACTGAGCTAATGAGCAAGTGCAGGCATCGGTGAAATTTCGAACCTCTTTACAAAATTTTCTGTATTACGTACAATAATAATAATAGTTATTTATTTCAGGCATAGGCACCCTAGTACAAATCCATTTTTTTTTATTTACAAATAACTAAAAACAGATGAAAGTCAAAATAATATAACTCAGCGCGTGAAATAGCTAATATGCGCTAGGCACACTTTGTGATTGATTAGGTGGGACGATTCCCATACAAATTATTTCTAAATTTAAAAAAAAAAAATACATAATTATACACTGGAATTATGTCTGTCTGCATTTACTATGATTTTTGTTTGCGCCAATATATATTTCCTTGAATAAAACGGTAGTTTAATAGGTTAAATTAGATCGATAATGTTTGTATGAACTACATTGTCTAACTTATTTAAACTATAAAACCACAGCTTTTTTTATAAAACTGTATATTGCCGCAAATGAAAATCTTGATTAATGCTAAAAGACATAATTCCAGTGCATAATTATGTAATTTTTTTTTAAAATTTGGAAATCATTATTTGTATGGGAAACGTCCTAGCTTAAGACCACACTCTCTTTGAGAAAAGGCCTGCGGTGGGGCGTGGGGCGTTAGGCTGTAAGTGTAAGTGTAGCCTCTCAAATGAGACCATTTTTTTTTTTGTTAATTAGCCTATTGCTTTACTGACTTCCTGCAGTCATGGAGATGCCATATACCAACATACTAGATGTCATATTTGTAGCTTACTGTAGTACGCAGAATTTTCATCGAACATCGATCGAGATAGGAAAAGAAGATGACACCCAATTCTCTCGAACCAAAGAGTTGTGTGTTATTTGCGCTTCAAATTGTCATACCTCGGTGGGTATGGGCTCATTACTATACATTAACAAAAGGTCCCGTTTGGACCCTTTAGGTAAAGAACCCTGAATATCTACATATTTGGAATTTAAGGTAGACAATAGTTATTTGTTATGCAAGGCTGCAAAGTTAATTTTTGGCGCGAGTACCTTGTATTGAAACCTGAGCAAGCGAAGGATTCTAGGATTGAGCCACGAGCGAAGCGAGTGGTTCAAATATAGAATCCTGAGCGTAGCGAGGGTTTCAAAGGTACGAGACGCTAAATAACTTTGCTGCCGAGCGCAACACACAACTTTTCACCTCACTAAAGCGAGGAAAATGTTAGGTGCAAGAAAAACAGTTTTAATAATTATTATTTGCATTTCAATCATCAATGGACTGGCTGCAGAGAATATAAACTATTACGAAACCAATGAGGTTCTATATATATGTAATTTATTGTACGAAACCTTTATTGAATAAAAATATTCGAATTTTAAAAACACTTTCCACGCTAGCGGATAAAGTGCGATTTTCAACGCAGATTTCGAATGATAAACAGAGCTTTTACGAGCTAGTGAGGTGAAAAAAACTTTTTTCTGCTTGGGGAGGCGCCACTAGTTAAAAAATGTGTAGTTCATTTGCTGGTTAGTTAGTTTTTTATTATAAAAGATTTATTAACAACATTCACAAAAAGTTAGGCCCTTGTAGGTAGCAATCGCTGAGGTATGTGTGTTCACATACCTCAGCGATTGCTACCTACTTTTAAATACTCGGGTTAGCTCACGATGCTTTCCTTTACGATGATAATATTATAGCTACTACAAATATACGTAGATCGTTCTGTATGCAAAGTAATAGTTACCTAATAAAACTAAATTTTAACGGATATTTACTCGTTTACTTTTCCATTTTACAATTTTCCAACGTTTTGGTACTTTTGCAAGTGCCGTGGTCTCGGTAGACTGAGGTGACAGGCGTCTTTTTGAAAGCATTAACTATTAAAAATTATCAAGTTGCGTTCCAAAAATATTTTTTTAAATAGTTTACCTGCTGTCGAGTATTAAAATATTTAATCCATTTTCTAGGAAGCGCAAAGGGTGCTTTCATTGTCCCCGTTTTTCCCGGATATTGTTCTTTCACCTGAGTCTCTTCCCGAACACCATACTTTTTTTGTCCATAATACATACCCGTACGTAATGTATCGTAATTTTACGTACATAATGACACTTTACGTATGTAATGTATCGTAATGTTACGTACATAACGATACTTCACGTACGTAATATACCGTAATGTATACATTATTGTAGGTCCTCATAATAATTTAGCTATTTTGCCCATAACTTGTTCTGTGCAATTCTGTTTGAAAGATAGTTTGTATTCGGGTCGACTTTACCCTCTCTTTCTCTCAAAGAAGGCATATGCCCTACAGAAGGACCTACATAAGCCATTGGAATTCCTAAAATTGTGCATTACCGATACGTTCTTGTAATAAAGCTTACAAGCTGTTACAACAGACGCGCTGTATCGTCGGCAGCGCATCAACGTTTACATTTCAATCGCAAAGTCGCCTGTAACGTAACTAAGTAGAGTGCATGGATGATGTGTTGCTGACTGTACTCTCAGATTCCAGGTTCTAGGCATAAGGGATGCAAGATGGAGGCGCGGTACGTGAGTCGCATGCTGCGGCGAGCCTGATGCCTGCAATTGTTAACAACAGGTATTCGGGATTTATCGCTCGAGTTTTGTTGCGACATAAAATGTTTCGTGCTTTCTCGGGGATTAAAACGTCTTTTGGTGTACGCTGTGAGAGAGCGAAGCTTTTTTTGTGAAATTGAGAAATTCGTTATTTGATGCCAGAGCTATAAATGGTATACTTAACTTACGCCTATATAGGCGATACCCCAGAGGGGTAGGCTTCAGAGGATTAGATTCCTGACAGATCGCTTTCGCTTCCGTGTGCATGCACGCACACCGGTTTCGGGTAGTTTTTAGCTTCCCCTTTGCTAATACATCCCCTATTTGGTCGAAGTAGGTCCGCCTGGGATGTCACTTACCAGCCCTTCCACCCATTCACTGGATATATTTGTTTCGTCAATCCTACTCCATCGTCTCCACATGTCCAAACCAACGCAACATTCCTTTCTCAATTCTAGTCACTACATCCTCTTTCAGTCCAAATCGTTCTCTAATCAAACTACTGCGTATCACTGTCATGCAAAGTAACACCAGACATACTTCTCAAGGACCTCATTTCCACTGCATTAATCCTACTTGCACTTAATTGCTTAAATGCTCTCTGAAAAGATGTAACGTCACAACTTTAGACATAGCACCTAGAAGACAAAAATCCTGTTCCCCCGGTTATTATCCTCATAACGTTGCAAAACGGATTTGGGATTCGGTATTCCGAATACCTACTTCAATCAATCAGTCCATACTCGTCCACTGCTGCATATAGGCCTTCCCCGAGGCACGCCACTTCCTTAGACAAAAATCCCATTCTCCCGGTTATTATCCTCATAACGTTGCAAAACGGATTTGGGATTCGGTATTCCGAATACCTACTTCAATCAATCAGTCCATACTCGTCCACTGCTGGATATAGGCCTTCACCGAGGCACGCCACTTCCTTAGACAAAAATCCCATTCTCCCGGTTATTATCCTCATAACGTTGCAAAACGGATTTGGGATTCGGTATTCCGAATACCTACTTCAATCAATCAGTCCATACTCGTCCACTGCTGGATATAGGCCTTCCCCGAGGCACGCCACTTCCTTCTGTGCTCGGCTCTCCTTATCCAACCACTGCCAGCAATCTGCCTCAGGTCGTCTGTCCAGCGAGCTGGTGGTCGTCCTACGCTGAGTTTGCCAGATCAATTCAATTCAATTCAAATATTTTTATTCATTGTAAAAACAGAATGTTTACTTAATGAACGTCAAAGTTGTTAGTTTCACAATTAATGGATTATGTGTAGAAGAAGCTAACAAAGAAACTCCACATTTATTCATGGTCTCCACTCGAGGACCTTCGCACCCCATCGATTATCGGTTCTTCGCAGAGCCGGATTTTGAGGTCTGGAGGCCCTAGGGCAACGAAGGAGCGGAGGCCCCTAATTATTCCCAAATAAAAAATACGAAACAAAGACTACAGTGAATAGGACGATTTTTTTTTTAAATTTGAAAAACAAACAGACGGAAGCTTTAGTTTATTGATTTATTCGTTTTGTTGTCGGATGTATTTTTATTATATCAGGTTAGTTTAGATTAGAACTCTTTAGATTAGAGCACTTGTGTTCGGCATGATTGTTTTTGGTTATTATTATTATTTTTGTGTTCTCGTTTCTCTCTATAAATTTGTTTTATTTTTATGTCATGGTCATTTGTGTTACAATGGAAATAAATGCTTTTCACTTTCACTTTTACTTTATTGCAGACAACAACAAAAATAGATTATTATTACTAGACTTCTTTATGTAGCCCGAATATGTGCCACTGCTGGGCAAACGCCTCCCTTTTAGCTCTCCACTCCTCTCTGTTTGTGGCCACCTCCAGCCAACCTAGTAGATAGGTCGTGAGGTCGTCACGCCTTCTCCATTATATTGTACAATTTTAATGCATCGTTAAAAAAAATCACATTGCGAAGTGGCATGATTTATATTAGAGCAATTAAATTTTTGGTGAAAAAAGGTGAAGTCTACGAAAAGATTTATTTTAATTAATGAAAAACCAATATATTTAATAATCCCTGTTGATTTTAATCTAAGCTAACACAAAAACTGACTTATAAAGCCTATAAGAACTTAAACTTAACATTTAAATAACGCTTTCGCTGATTATTTAAATATTGTATACCAATTGATCGTAAACTTTGTGACAAGAGTTTCATTTTGGTTCATCGTCATCATCATCTTCATCAGCCGACCTCTGCCCACTGCTGGGTGTAGGCCTTTTCCCCATAACGCCATCTTTATAAATTTGGTACTCTATCTACTGGTCTTAGGCCTAGCATGGCTAATAATCATCATCATCATCAACCCATTATGTCCCCACCGAGGGGCACGGGTCTCTTCCCTGAGGAAGGTATAGGCCATACTCCACCACGGGGGCCAAGTCCGGATTGGTGGAGGCTTGTAGACTAGTGGCTTGTCTACTGTCAGAAGTTGTCAAGCCGCCCTAAGGCCTCTGACTTGGCTTAACGACTGCCATCTATCGACGGCAGCCGGCACCAACAGCTTAACGTGGCTAATAATAATGTTTCAAAATTATAAGACTTTCTTAATGAATATTTCTGCAACAGAGGGCTGGATATTAATGTTCATTACCATAACAGCCAAAAGTAATAACGCTAATTTGTGAAATAAAGTGGAGTAAATGATCTGTCAAAATCGCTCTTAGGGTGAAAAATAAATGCAATATTAATGTGAATTGCTTATTTACTATTCCACTCTTAGAAAGGGAAAATTCTTTGCCGAGTATAAATATTTTTTTTGCTTTGCGAACGTGAGTTTAATAATTAGTGGAGTCCGCGGTATTTGTAGGCATTAATTACGCAGAAAATACTTTGCCATGCAGAAATATTGTCTTACTATGCGAATATCTAGTACGAGTTTAGAGTTAGTGGAGTCCACGGTATTGCTAGACATTAACTATGATAGACATGAAACTGAAATGGGTCCACAATAAAAATAAAAACTTGCGACTTAAGCTGCATTTACAGTCAGAAAATTAAGCAAACCACAGATTGTAGTTTTTTACGGCCACACATACATACACAACACTAAGGAAATCAATTACCAGGAGATGAGCAGCAACGTCTTCCTGAGATTCCAACCACATACTGCGATCGCCAACCCGCCTGCCAAGCGTGGCGATTATGGCAAAACCTCTCATGGTTATGAAAACCACGAAGGAGGCCTATGTCCTGCAGTGGGCGTCAAATGGCTGATGATGATGATACACAACACGAAGACAGCTTATATTTTAACTTAACATTCACCAAATAGAGAGTAAATTCTTTAAGTTACTTGTTTTTATCTTTTATATAGCCTTGTGTCTCACTGCTGGACAAATGCCTACTACATTTGAGTCCAGAGTATTTTGGAAACCTCCTGCTTTCCGAAATGCTATACCTACTCTCTACTTGCTACGTTGAAATAAATCAATAAAGTAATGAATTTCATAATAATTATAAAAATAATAATTATTCAAGCATTTATTCAAAATCTTACAGAGTTTTTAAGACATCTTAAGTAAGTCGGCGCCGCCAGGGGCACTTGTTAAAACTCCACTATCAAAACGCAAGTGAAAAATCTCACAAAAGACATTTAATGAAATTTGCATAAGCCCTAGGGCAAACAACAAAGCCTCTGGAGACGCACTGTGCATCACAACTGGGCCTCTACTCTAGTCTAGTCCTGCATAATTTCACTGCCGAACGAGAGAATGTCTATCCCAGAAAGTGGGCCGAACGGGAAAGTTAATTCATCCTTTATATGGCACTATATAAGGTTCTACAACATGATTCCTAAAGATATATTAGACTTTTCATATATTGGTTGTTAAACCAATTTCACTTACTTTTATTAACTTACTTTTACCTACTTTTTTACTTTTATTAATGTGCAGTGCTTACGAAAGTTTAAATTGTAAAATATATTAGACTTACCTACGACGCGGTTTAAAATTATGTTAAGCTCACTCGGTTCAAGAAAATCGTATAATAACAGCAAGGGTTATTTAGAAGATTTTTGGTATTGAACAGTAAATAAGAGTTAATGACCAGTGTCCAGTATTCAACACATTCATAGTTAATAATTTTTACGTTGAAAACTCTGTTAATTAAGTCAAAAATTTATAATAAATGTGGAATTATTACTGTTAGATTCTTCTCCACAATCTGTTAATTCTGAAAGTAACAAGATTGGCGTTCATTAGCAAACATTTTGTTTTAATAATAAGATTTCCTCACGATGTTTTCCTTCACAGTTAGCGAATGATATTGCTACTTTAACTTAACAAATGTACGTAACTTAGAAAACAAAGTCATTGGTAATGCCGGGATTCGAACCCACGACCTCCCGAATGAGAAGTCGGTGTTCTACCGCTCCGCTACCACCGCTAATTTAAATTGTCAATACAAACAACTTTTACTACAAACGTAACATAAACTCATGCTTGCATCCCGGAGGGGTAGCCAGAGACCAGGGAGACCTGCCACGATCCTGACAGATCTCTTTCCTTTCATCAACATTCATTATTCGTTGCATGCACGCACGCCGGTTTCGGGTATATTTTTCTATTGTACTTTTACTATGGGAAAAATTTAAAAATCATCTTCATATAAAAATTAATTGGTGTTCGTTAATCTCGCTAAATCTCAAGAAAGGCTGGGCCGATTTCCTTTTTTTATATTTGCTGAAGTCCGGGAAGGTTTTAACGGTGAGAACGAAGAAAAAAGAATGTGATACGAAGTTCATGGAGTCATCTAGTCGCTAAAAAATATTAACTGACCGAACATTTTTATGCCGCAGATGGTAACTTTAGTATGATATTTTTTTTCGCAATTTCAAAAGTTCCCCAATTTTGGATGGATGTGGGGATTTTGTTACACTTTATATACATAAACTCACTTTTGACACCCGGAAAGATAGCCAGATACCAACAAATTAACCACTGCACATGTTGACCTAGGTCATAGACCAAGGGTCTAGACCTATATTTAATGGTTACACCTTAATGTAAAAAAGGTTTCAGGGCCAATTTTTACATAATTCAATCAGTTTTGATGTATTTTAGTGTTTTTATTAGTATAAATAGTATGCATTTAAGCAACAAACAGCAAAAAAATTGGTTGGAGCTCATGGGACAAGGTTATTTTCAACGGGCAATTAATTTGAAAAACGCCCAGCTACGTTGAAAAATACCTTTGATCTTCAGTAGGACCTCTGTGCATTCCAACTGTTGCCCCGAGCTGTACAGCAGAAAAAGGAAAAAGAAAAAGTAAATTTTAAAAAGGGAACGAAAAAAATACGCGGAATGGAGGTTGCGACAAACGGGGGATGCAATCAACATCTCATTAGTGGTACTCCTTAATTCTTCGTGTCCCTGAGGGCAACTTTGTGTGATTACTTCGATAAACCGTTTATGGTGGAGTACTCGCTTTTCTTGGCTCCCTGGATATTTCAGTTTGTCTGTACCCTGTTTAGATACTGTCGGTGATTGATTGAGTTAGTAGATATGCTTTTGGGTGAACATTGATTTGACCTTAATGGAAAACTAGTTTTCGTATATCTTGCGCATGACATACTGCGAGGAAGATTTATGAATGTAACCGCTGGTTACGTACCGTCGACAGCACATAAGTAGCGTATGAAGCGTGTAAGTTAATATACGTCAATGCACTCTACGAGTTACGATACGAGTGACTTTACAACTAAAACGTAAAGCTTGATGTGCTGACCATGATAATCTCACTACGTACATTGATTTACATTTAAGGCCGAATTCTCCGAGCGCACGGATTTGTATGGGACTAATTATTGCCCTGCGCGAGCGAATATTACAGAAATAAAAATCCTGTTAATAGAATTTTGACGACCAACGCCACTAACACTTTCAGTGATATTCGTTTTGGTATATTTTTAACCGACTTTAAAAAAGGAGGGGGTTATCAATTCGACGCGTCAACAACATCACCAAATTAACTTGGGACTACTTTTACGCTATTTTATGAAACATACGGATATTACAAAAGGATCGGCCCCATTAGGCCTTATTTACTGCTCTCCAAGAGTTCCGTTCTCTATCTCTGAAAGTCTTCATCAGTTCTACAGCAAATTAAAATGGGACCAATTGGATGTTATATCTATTCGAACAAAAAAGAATTCTCAAAATCAGTTAAGATGTTCTGGTGAAGACTTTCGGAGATGGAAATTGAGAACATGAAATTTCAAAGAAACGAATTAAGTAGGGTAAATTATGGTTGTAAGGGACTTGTCTATATTCCTACCGCTCCCCCATTAAAAATTGAAATCTAAAAAAATTAAATAAGAAATAAAAACCGACTTCGAGACACTACAGCACTAAAAAGTTAGAAATAATTTAAATAATTAGAAGTATGAAAAATGAAAAATGAAAAAAACTTTATTTAGAAAAAGGTTAAAAAAGTGGTTACTGGCTCCCAAACTAGGATTCCCTGTGCTATGGGTAGCCAATTATGTATGTAGGTATTGGAGAAGTATAATTTGTAGTCAGTACCCAGTTTCATGACCAGCCCATCTATTTTGGGCACCGACTCCAAATTATTCTTCTACAATATCTACATGTATACATACTTCTAATTATTAAAATTATTTCTAACTTTTTAGTGCTGTAGTGTCTCGAAGTCGGTTTTTTTAATTATCCAAATCTCGGTACAGCTTAAATAAAACCATATCTAGTGATAGTTTAGACGGTTTACTAATGTATTGCCAAAAATCGTTTCCCAAAGTATTACTTCCCAAACTATTTTCCGCAAATTATCACTTGGCAAAAAAACATTTCTCAAAACAACTTAAAGCAAATAAACAGTTAGCAAAAGTTATTATGGCAAGTTATTGTTTACCAAATAAATACTTGGTCAAAATTCATTTTACCAAGCATTATTCAGTCAAAAGTATAATTTGACCAAATGAATAAAATGCGAAATGTAAACTAGAACAAAAATTTTTTTGTTTGACTCAAAACTAAGTTTTTTAGTGAAATATTTTTTTTCGCTTTTATATAAAAAAAAAAGAACTAACACCCGAAGTTTCAGGATGGAGCGTCGCTGCGCTCCGCTCCATCCTGGAACTTTGAACCTATTTTTGCTTATGTGTACTGACCTAACAACCAAATTTTAAACACACTTTTTACACCAAATTGCTTTCGTAAGTTTTTTTTAAATCAGAATATAATACTACAAATAAATGTATCTTAAGCTTAAATTTTTAAATTACTTGTATTTATGCCTAATAGTATTTAACCACATGAACAAAATGCGAAATATAAATTTAATCAAACAATTATTTGCTATATAACACTTGCCAAAATAAAACGTTAGCATAATAAACGTTTGTCTTAATAAAACTTGACGCAGTAAAATTATGCGAAATGATAATTTGACCAAATGAATAAAATGCGAAATGAAAACTTGCTAAAGTTTCATTTGGGAAATGAAACTGATGCCATAAGTTTATTGGGAAGTAAAATTTGGCGAAAAATACTTTGGCTAAACGGCGGTATCCCAGTTTAGACTCTTGTTCCCGGTTTTTTTGATACTATAAAGTTTAAAAAATCATAAAAATAATGACCGAAGACCCTATATAGAGCATTGAAAATAATATACATTTTTTTCAGATTTTTACTACTAACCATTAGAGAGTAAAATGTATTTTAAAACACCTGATTTAAGGGTAATTTCGGAGAACCCAGCCTTAAACTGAGCCGCTGCGGCTCCCTTGTCAAACAAAAAAGCCGGAACTGTCAAGATGGTGCTTTCCTTTCTTATTATGACACAATCACCTGAAATTTCGTACCATCTTCTCGTTCTTGTATGGACGTATTTATACTGCGTATAGACCGCGAACGCAGCAATCATTTCTTTATTTCATACTTCTGCAGTGTCGACCACTATGTATACCTGGGATAAACAGTCCAGTTAGGTAAGTCCAACTTCGAGAAAGAGGTCACTTGTCGAATCCAACTCGGATGGGCAGCGTTCGGGAAACTAAAACACATTTTCGCGTCCAAAATACCTCAGTGTCTCAAGACAAAGGTGTATAACCAATATGTGTTGCCAGTGATGACTTATGGATGTAAGACAGTGCCCTTATGAAAAATGCGACATTATGACGTCATTGGGCTAACAAAGAGACATGCATTTCTAGCGTTTATTACCCAATGGCAGGAAACTTCAAAACTATTCAAAAAAAGTACCGTATTTATAGAGCGACGTTGACGACCCTTCCGAAAATATCGCTGCTACATAATAAGAGCCCCTGGTCGCTGACTATGGGCCTCATAAGAATGCTCAAGGTTACCCAACGAGCAATAGAGAGAGCTATGTCAGGAGTTTCACTGCGTGATCGAATCAGGAATGAGAAGATCCGCAGAAGAACCCGTGTTACTGATATAGCTCAAAGAATTGCTCAGTTGAAGTGGCAATGGGCGGGGCACGTAGCTCGGAGAACTGATGGCCGTTGGGGCGAAAAAGTTCTGACCTGGTGACCGCGGACCAGACGACGCAGCGTGGGAAGGCCCCCCACCAGATGGTATGATGACCTGGTTACGGTGGCGGGGAGTTGCTAGATGCGGGCGGTACAAGACCGGGAAGCTTGGAAGGCCTATGTCCTGCAGTGGGCGTCCAATGGCTGACGATGATGATGATACTGATTACGTGTAGCTTTGCAATAAATTATAAAAGTCTACCTGTTGTCAACTGTACGTAGTGTGACAAGCAGCTTTGCTTGCCAAAGAACGTATTAGATAGGAAGAATTTTACAGTTTATTGTAAAGACATCCTTAACGTGACTTACTTAGAGTGCACGCATATAATGGTTGATGTGCTGTCGACTGTACAATACATTAAACTTTTGACTGTCTCATAACCCTCCGCCCTCAGACGTGGCTTTAAACCACTCATTTAACTTTCGGACTCTTCGTTAACTTTTATTAAGTTATTCAAAAATTCTCAATTGAAAATTATACGCTCCGCTTCTTGGCTGAAGGGGTGGGTGCGAATGACGTTCGCAAGATGAGAACGAAGATTGGTGACTTACGAAACGTTATATTTTAAAGAAGACAAAAGTATACATTGCATAAACAGTTTTTTTTGTATAGGCTATAAATGTCTCACTGCAGGACACGGTGGGACACATACAGTCTCACTGTGTCCTGTAGTATAAATGACCACCCCACCGCGGACTGACAATTTCAAGCGCTGAGGTATGTGAACACCTCAGCAACTTAGTTTTCCTCACGATGTTTTCCTTCCGTTAACGAATGGTATTGCTACCATAAAGTGGTAACGCTGCGGCAGAATGCCCGTCTCACATTCGGGAGGTCGTGGGATCGAATCCCAGCATGTACCAATAAATTTCTTTTCTAAGTTACGTACATTTGTGAAATTACAGTAGCAATATATCTCTTCTTCTTTCGTGTCGAAAGCGTCGACTCCTCCTCAGGCATCTGGCTTCCAAAATCGCGCCACTGCAATTGCGCTGGGTGAAGCCTGCATGAGCCGGTGTCTCTCGGTCGAGCCGCAACTTCGTTTGAACGTGGTTATGCATCGGATGGCAGTCATCCATCATTCGCTTATCTCTACCGTTCTATGGCAGCGGCATCTTCTCTGCGGATTGCTGGTGGTGTTATTCCGGCAAGCAAGTGCAGCTTCGCGGTCTGAGTCGGCCTCAAGCAGCCCGTGATAAGACGGCAGGTGTTGTTCAGAGCCACGTTGAATGAGCCAGTATGCGCAGAATTACTCCAGACAGGGCTAGCGCACTCCGCGGCCGAGGAGCTGAGTGCCAAGGCAGTGGTTCGTAAGACATGGGCATCTCAAGCTTCCCGTCATGCTTCTTAGTAGGTTATTATGAGCACTGATTTTCATCTTAGTATTAAGGAAATGTTGGTTAAACGTCAGGGCCCGGTCCAAAGAATGCCAAGATATTTTGGGGTGGCTGTATTTGTCCTCCCCATTCAACGTTCAGATTATGATTCAGTTGGCTGTTTTTTAGGTGATACGCATTCAGCTGGATTTTACCGGGGTTTGGTTTGAGTTGGTTATCACTGTAGTACTTCGATAACAATTTTAAAGCCTCTGCCAATCCTACCTCTACAGCTTCAAAGGAAAGCGAATGTGACGAATGTTAAGCAGGATGGGTTGGTCATTTGCGTAAATATTAAACAACATTGGAGCCATTACGCTGCTCTGCGGCAAGCCGTTTTTCTGCCGTCACCATCTGCTGTCTTTTCCTTAGAAGGACCCATAGAACCTGCAATTGCTGAGCAATTTCTGTAATAGCAGTGTAAGGTGGTAGTCTTTGGTAGTACTGTAGATCTTTGATAGAAGTGTACGGTGGCTGACAGTATCGTAGGCTGCAGTGAGAAAGCCACTTCAGTCATTAAGCCGTTTTCGTATTCATCCTCTGTTGAGTCAGTGTGAGGGCTTAGTTTGTGCAGGTTTCGCCAAGACGCTTACCAGCTTGTTGGCTGATCAGGTTTCTCTTAAGGGTGGTGGTGATTCTGTTGAGGATAAGTCTCTCAAACATCTTGAATAGGAGGGGTATTGGACAGAAGCTCTTAGAGTTCTCGGGTGCTTTACCGTATTTCTAGAGTACCACTACGTGAGATTTCGCCCACGTCTTTGGGATGTGGTTTCTATCCACACAATTGTTGAAACAAGCCAGTAACCATTTTCTTACATTCTTACCTAATTTCCTGATCTGCTCAGTGCAGATATCGTCAACAACGGCAGCCTTCCCATCCTTTAGCTTATTCAGGGCCGTTTGCAGCTCAGCTTCCGAGAGAGATTCTCGTCTTCAGGCAAACTAGTATACTATGTGCTATGGTAACCAGGCAAGGACATCTCAACCATGGAAATACACTATCACAGCAGTCATGATCAGAAATACACTATATCTCGGTTTAAGCTAAGGTCCCTTGTTTATAAGCCACAGGTCCCCAAACTGCGTTACCACCGCTCGGCACTCTCTCCCCAGCGCGCAACTGTCGCGGAGTTAATTTGTACTAAACAGCATAATCAATCGGGAAATTCAGAAACGAGTCATGAATTATTCGTGAACAACAGGCCCCGGAAACTTTTCTTTCTGCCCGACAACCCGTCTCGGTGGGGGAGCCATGCTGCGGGCGAAACGGCTGCTCGACCATTCCGGGATTTGGCTGGATTAGTGAAGGACGTCACTAAGTTGTTTGCGGAATTATTTCGTCAAAGGAATTGCGGATTTGGTTGCGGACGCTCGAGTTAAAGCTGTATTTCGATGTAGTTTTGTGGCGATAATGAAAAATACTCAGAAAAATACAAGAGTTACTTTTTTCAAGCTGGGAAATACAAAGTTGCTATAAAAATTTTATCGTGTAAATCTATGTTGACATGACAACAAATATAACTGTTTTATGTACCAAAAATTGTAGAATATCAATCCTTCTAATATGATATAGCCAACACAGTAAGCTGTGTATTAAAAACTATAAGATTATATTATTCGTTTTTCGATAATACTAATATAACGCTAATTAATGTTGATGAAACGAAAGAGATCTGTCGGGATCGTGGCAAGTGGCAGACCCTAATTTACCTACCAACCCCTCCGGGATACAGGCGTGAGCGTATGGCGTTCTTCAAGTACAGAGCCTAAAAAGCTAATAACGGAATTGAAAATTGGATACAGAATTTGTTTGGTCCATTGAAAGGCTTCGTATTGGCCGGTAAATTCACAATAAAATCAATTTTCATTCTTCTCCGGTAGCTTGAGGCAGCCACTCCCTTAAAACGTTTCAGAAACTGTATTGAATAAACTTTAATTTAATGGACTACGGGCGCGGAAGTTGCCGAATTTATATTCTTATTCAGTTTTTAATTAATTAACTGTTGTTTGCACGTTGGTAGGGCCACATTTCTTGTGAAAACATAAGTTTCGAGATATTGTAACAAGATCGCTTGCGTTAATAATAATGATAATATATTTTTCTTCTATCTAACGCCACCTTTATTATCATCGTCAGCAAACAGCCCAAGGATTAAATGGGTCAATGAAATGTCAGTCGAAGTAGTGGTCAAAGATGGCAAACGACCGAAAATCTTGGTCTAAAAGGCGGGAGGAATTTGCCCGGCAGTGAGACACCCAAGTTATGGAAGCTACATAAAAAAAACATGTTAATGATTTTTTGTACCCCTGATATGTCTTACAGCAGGGCAAAGGCACTTTAGACTTCACAACTCTGCTTTAGACTTCACAACTAGCCAACTCCTGCCTCCCAGGTAAATATTTGGTCAAATCGTCACACCATCTCCGCCTCGATCTTCCACGGCGTCAATGAAATAAATCAATTAATTTCGTTGCCTAATTTAATTACAGATTTGTCAGAGTCATGGCAAGTGGTAAGCCCTGGTTTCTACCTACCCCTCGGGGTGTAGGCGTTAGTTTATATTTATATGTAAACTAAGTTAAACCCAAATATAGAACCTTATAAATTCCTCAATAAATAAACTCACTAACTTACCTAATAAATGTAGCTAAAATTTCTTGAACATGAAACTCACCAATTTGAGTAAAGAGGATTCCAAAACGCAAACAAAATCAAAAGGCAGTTTCTTTACATAATAACATTACAAATTAACATACGCCGTACCGTTTAAAAACGTTTTAAACAGCCCCACAGAAATTCTAGTATCAACCCGTGTCAGTTCGTAGATTTTTAACAATTTTATTGCCAACTGAAATAGTTTTAACTTTCATTGAAATAGACCAACATCAGTATTGGCTGATTCAATCTTCTAAAGAGGCTAGCTAAACCAGACTGGAGCGAACTAAAATACTCTTGTTATAAGTTGGAACCTCTTAATACATTGTGATAAAGTAGAGTTTCCGTTACTTCTAGCGGAAAAGTTAAGATGGTGTACGTTGAGTCCCTTGGTAAATCTTAACGGCTTTCTTCCCAGGTTATTTTGCTTTTCTGGATATCACCGTTTCAGTCTCGTAGCTACGTAGAGTGCATGCATATAAAGCATATAATGATTGTCGGTTATTGTTATAGTTATATAGCAGATCGAAGCCTCTTAAACCATTTCGTATTGTATGAAGCGAGTCGTATTTAGATATTTGAGCCCTTAGAAACAAAGAGCTTTTTTTTAAGGAGAGTGCGTTTCCGCACCTCTGGTTGATTGATTGAATGATTAGATTCCAGAAAAAAAAACAATAAAATTTACCTAAAATTAAACACATTATGTCATCTTTATTCAATTGCTTCTATCTTTTATAACTATATCATTTCAAATACTTCGTTATCGCCCCTCTCCTTAAATTATAAGAGCGCAACGCCAACAAATTTCAACGCAGTTTGGCATAATTTCTAGTCAAAATATACATGTTAAGGTTTTAAACCATCACTCACCCTAGATGGGTGACGGGACTACTCGGACGCCGCAGTGCCTGGGACATTGTTTTTTAGATGGAGTAGGCTTGCCCAGCACCTATACCATCCTGACAGCGTAGTCGGCTTAGCCCACAGGAAAGACAAGTCAATACGTGCGAAGCCAACCAAGCCGCGGGTTCCCTCGGGATGACACACACACACACACACACACACACACACACACACACACACACACACACACACACACACACACACACACACACACACACACACACACACACACAAAATGTTCTTAATTCTACATAACTATGCATAACTTTTAATTTACGTTAATTTTTAATAAGCTTAGCAATGTCAAAAGGTAGAGCGGGGTATCTGTAACACAGGTTTCGACTTAGTACAGAGCCCCATTTACGTGTTTAATCTATAACCTCTGCTTATTGAATAAAGATTTTATTTTATTTCTTTTTATAATGATCAGCAGTCGGGATGTCGGTTATTTTTTTATTTAGTCTTTAGGGCTCCGTACCTAAAGGTTAAGGGATCCTATTACTCTTAGACTCCGCTGTCCGTCCATCCGTCTGTGACCAGGCTGTATCTCATGAACCGTCGTAGTTAGATAGTTGATATTTTCACACATGATGTATTTCTGTTGCCGCTATAACAACAAATACTAAACACAGAATAAAATAAATATTTAACTCCCATACAACAAACGTGATTTTTTGCCGTTTTTTGCCGCGCGCGCGCACCAACCTGCTGCGGGACGCGCCGCTCGTGCGCGCGCTGCGCACGCTCAACGGGGTGGCTGCCGCAACAGATGTGTTTACATGCTCACTGAACGAATTCATAGGGGCCACTATGTGCATATTATGTCACTAGTAAAGTAATTATATAATCGTAAAATGTTTGCTTCGCTGTCGTATTAGGTTAGTCCGCAGCTGTTAGCAGTGGATTATAATAAATAAATATTAATAACGGCGACAGGTAGACGCTTGAGATATTTAAATGTTGTATACATAATGGTACCGAACCCGTCGTGCGCGAGTCCAACTCGCACTTGGCTGGTTTTTTTATTTTAGATTTTTGTCTTTTTATTGATTTTTATTGGATTTGGGCTGATTATGGCCTATCACGCTCGTGCAAAGAAGACTGATCGGATGAGATATTATCAAAATCTGACCACTGGTTAAGGAGTTATATATGATACATACATACTTACGAGATTAACACATTAACCTCCTTTTGGGCTCCGCCGCAGTCGGGTTCCTAATTAATACAGAACGCTAAAAATATTAAGATTGTACCGAAGTCTGACATCACTACAAAAAATCTAGACCACTTATCGATCGCAACAAAAAACACCCAAACAATGACCAGCGCGTACCGATTTAACTTCCTACTAATTCTTTGCCATTCATCTGCACGGTAACAATGGCAAACGGCTGAATTCACGCAAATGACCTCGCGAGCGCCTTTCAAAGAAAGCTTTGTGTATTACAAATCGGAGGGCATATAGCCCGCTTTGTAGGGCCAAGGAAAGAGTTTTGTCGGCTCATTTGCTGGGCGTTGCAAGAATAGAAATACAATTTTGGTATAAATTTTCATGTCTTAGTTTTAAAAACCTATTTAGAGGCTAAAAATTCCATCCATGCCTCATTATCCTCAGGACGGGTTAGTGCAACAAAAAGAATACAAACACAAGTACAGTTGTTCAATAGAATGATATCAGCAACATAGTAGCTGTTATTTTCCTTTATTTCGAAGTCTGCTATGCAAAAATAGCTGCACAATGTCGTATCAATGGTACAAGCCACGCAAATTAAATAGGGATCTCTCGCGAAGAAGATCGAATCGCGCGAGGAGTTAAGTTGCCTGGGTTACCGACGACATAGTAAAAATACAGAAATAATTAAAATAAACATGACATTTAGTTAAGAAATACCTTTACTCCTTTAATGTAGCAATATTGTACCAGTAGCTGTATTTTGAAATCGGTGGCAAGCTGCATGGCCAGTATATAATTGCTAATAATGAAATTTTTTGGCATCGACGCCAAAGCGTGCTAATACAACACCTAAATTTTTGGGTACTTAGAATATAAGGCCATGTTATTAACTATACACGAGCAGCACCTAGCTTTGATTAATAATAGTATGTTCATTTACATTATTTGTCTGTTTTAGTGGTTTGAAGCTACGCGCGCACTTTTGGCTCTTTCTGAACAGTGAACAAAGCTGAACTATTACGCTTGGGTCAGTGGCGCTAAAACGGGTAAACTCGGCTTCAGTCGTCATAAAAGTACATAATTTTAGATTTTAGACATCACCTTTTTGAAGTTGTTTTTTTTATTAGAACATCAAATAAGTTTAAACTTCTGTCGTGTGTCGTAAAGTTTTTTTTATCTAACAAATATCAACTTTCGTGGTCCCATTGTAGGATAAGATAAGATGAGAATAATCTTTATTAGGATCATTTATTATGCTATAGACACCGACAAAGCGTAACATGAACATGAAAATTACCTAAACTGAACTACAATCAACATACGGTGCCTCTCTGTGTCGTTCATGTTCCACCCAAAACGTTAGCAAAAATATATTTCAGAGATCTCCTCCTTTTTAGGGTTCCGTACCTCAAAAGCAAAAACGGAATCCTTATAGGATTTCTTTTTTGTCCGTTCGTCCGTCCGTCCATCTGTCAAGACCCTTTATTTCCGCAATGCGTGGAGGTATTGAGTTGAAATTAAAACCACTCAGGTCTGGTCAAACCCTTGAAGCTGTGAAAAAATCAAACTTCTGAGTTAACGTAACGTTACGGCCGTTTATGCCACAAAAAAACGCAAATTTCGACACTCATGGGAATCGAAATTTATAGGGCACTATCCGGTGACCTAGAACTATGTTTAGCAAGTAATATTGTCTTATACTACAAATACAACGAAAAATCTGAAAATTATACATTGTAAATAAATCAATCGTCTTTAATGTTGGGGAAAAGCTCGGAAAAAAACTGCGGGAACCTACCTACAAAGTATGGAACCCTCGGTGCGCGAGTCCGACTCGCACATGACCGGTTTTTTAATGTGAAATAGGTAATATTGATTTTGTTCGCATAACATGTCTCTATTTCCCCATTTCTAACTCTATTTGTAAAGCCTATTATATTTAATTCGGATAATAACGTATCGATTGACATGTCATTCATAAAAATCGGAGGACTAGTTTAGGCGCTACGGTGGAACATCCGTAAATACAGACTGACATATAAGTACAATACTAAAATTATTCTTTTGTTTCTGACGTCGTAGGGTAAAAAGCTCTTTAGAAAACGTAACCCTGTAAAACAAACTAAAATTAATTTGGAAACATAATTTTGCCAAATGACTCGGGGCGAACTTGCCAGACTTGTTGCTGGAGGAATTTAGTGATTTAGCTAGCAATAATCGTAAGAACGTTCATATTATATGAGATTCTTTTATAATTAAGGTACTACAAAGTTAATGTTACAACTAACGTTTTGAAGATTTTCGATAACGTAAATTAATTACATCTGTGTATTATATCATTCTTGCAATAAAGTATTAGGCCAGAAATCCATCTTAATAAACCGCTCACGTGGCAGTGGGCGGGGCACATAGCTCGGAAAACTGATGGCCGTTGGGGCGAAAGAGTTCTGACCTGGCAACCGCGGAACGGACGACGCAACGTGGGCAGGACCGCCACCAGAGATGGTCTGCCAACCTAACGTACGGTGGCGGGGAGACGCTGGATGCTGACGGAACAAGACCGGGGCCTAGATTCTGTTAATGCATTGTAGTAACATGACAACTGCATGAACATGGCGATTTCATTTCATGGCTGCTTTAAGTCTACGCGGGCACACGTATCAAACCTTCTAGGCGTCAATGGTATGAAAAAACACGTCACGTGACCCGACAGTGTACCTGTCATTATACTACAATGCTCTAACAGAATAGAGGCCCGGGACGCTTGGAAAACCACGAGGGAGGCCTATGGGCGGTAACCAGTGGACGTAAAATGGCTGATGATAATGAAACTGCAGGTTGTTCTTAAGGCTCTTTTAATTCTGGCATAAACTCTGTAGCCTGCAAAAATAATATGAGTGGTAAGAGAATTTTATTAACACACCATAAGTTAAGGCAGACAGCAGAATAATAGCGAAACAGATGTAATGTTAAATTATGCAATCACTGAGACGAATTCCATACAGCAGCAATTTCAAGCCAGACATAAATTTCACTCCGAGCCATGCATAGCTACATGCGAAAATTTGAACACCGTCTATTTTCGTGTTTCGCAGGCGAAAATAGCTTTAATTGCGTCCACTAAAAGCCGCACTATCTAAGCGTGTGCCATAGGAGCAGCCTTGTAGATAGCATCGCATTTTCGGGCCAGTTTCCTCTGCAACGTGCCCACGGAAATGAACGCGATATCCAGACTGAATCTCGTCTCTCGCATCAATGTACTATCGATGTCAAATGTGAATCGCGATTGATCCGCGTCCTTTGGTAGACTGGAAATGGGCCGATGTAACACAAATAGAGAGCTTTGTTAAAAGCTTGTCAGACGCTCGAACTGGCTATTTTAGTTGGCAAAAGTGATAAGTCTTCATGTTCGGAGTCTTGGAATTAAAAGACATAGAAACGCAACATTCTTAATTTTCTTCTTCAATACTTTTGTAGAATCTGACGCGTTAAGATCTTTCACGTTTCCCTATCAGTGAAAAATAAGAGCAATTCTATCCAAGTAAGATTTTTCGTCTTTGCAACTTTGGAGAGTTATTTTGTTTGACACAATTGCAGACCTTCATTCTCTCAGAGCGAGAGAGAGAATATTGACTTAATCACCACAGATTTCATGCGTTGAGGTCCTATGTGAATACTTCAGACACTTACGGTCTTATTTATAAAATAACGATTCCACTAAAACAGCTCTCAGTTAGACTTACGGCGGTCTTAGGACCGGTCTTAACTAAAAATTGATATATAAAGTGTTATCTCCAATTTATTTCCAATATAAACCCTCCATAACCCAAAGTCCCGAATAAATGCCGGATAAGATATCAGAGCCACAGACATCAGTGGTGAGAGCACAGATTAAACTGCCAAACTCGCTTGTTATCATGTCAGAGAAACTTTGCGGTTGTCTTTTATTTTACAATTTTGTTTCCTGCAATCGAGGATCTATTCGTAAATAATATTCTGTTCATAAAAACGAGCTATGCCAAGAAATAATATGAATCTAAGAACAAAACGTCAATCAACTATTGATTGTCTCATTGTTGCAGAAAAAAACCGTTATTATGACATATCTACAAGTTAATAATTCATCTAAGATTGCATTTTCTTTGCTTTAGCGCGAACTTTTAATAAATCAAAATATACAGCTATGAGCATTCCTTCATGGGTGAGGTTTTCAGCGGCCCCGCTTGGTTCACTGCCTAAATATTAAAATAACATGCAGAAAAAAATACCACACATGGATTAAGTGTTGACCGACCTGGAGAGCATGTAAGTTTTTAGAAAAGCCTACTAAAACACACTGAAAAAACTGTAGCAGGCCTCAACGCTGATATTGCGTGACGCGGCCCTCTCCAGAATCTAACATACAATGGTAAATTGGTTAAAAAGTAAAAAAGTTAAAAAAAAAATTAGATAAGTCCAGTTTCTTATTTTAATTAGTTTTATTTTTGTTATGTTATGAATAAAGTTTTAATAAAGCACAAAAAAAAGTAAGCCATAATTTTACGATTAAATTATGTTCCCGTGTTACAGATTAGTTAATAGTACCTATTAATTAAAATCTACATAAAATTAGACAATAGTATTGTAAAAAAACAGGTTTTCTGAGTGTCCCGGACCTACGCCTGATTGCAGTGGTACTTATGGACCACGCTGCACATAATTGGGTGTTTGACGAAATATCAAATGAGTCACTTTTAAAACTGAATTTTGTATGAAAATACTGGCTTATGACGTAGGGTAAAGGTGAGTGAACGACGTCTAATATCAACGGTCATTCACCCTTCTGGAATGCTATATAAATTCGATATTTGACACGGTCAACAATAAATTATTTCATATGCTCGATTAAAACAAGAATTACAAAATATCTCGGAAAATGTATCTCTTTTAGTCAATTAATAGTTATTAGAATTTTTAAATAGATTAAACATAAAATAATTTATTGAAATAATTTATTGTTGACCGTGTCAAATATCGAATTTACATAGCATTCCAGAAGGGTGAATGACTGTTGATATTAGACGTCGTTCACTCACCTTTAACCTAAGAAAGCATGGCCACGCTGCATTAAAGAGTTCATGTTTTTTTGGGGTACAGTATGCGATTCCCCGGATTTGGTCCAGGGTGGTTTCTGAATTCTGCGCACAGTAACCGAAAAAAAAATATACTCATGTAGGTACAGCGATATCAGTCCGATGTAAAAAACCTAACTGCAAAGTGGGTTACTCGGGGCGGCAAGTGATGTAAATTGCTTCTGCCAGATGTCGCTGCCTGTACGTAATACAGAGAAGTTTGTAAAGAGGCTCGAAATTTCACTGATGCCTGCACTTGCCCATTAGCTCAGTTAGAAGAGCGCTGGCACAGTAAGCCAGAGGTCGCGGGTTCAAGTCCAGGCATGGGTGGAATTTTTATCCTCTAAATAGGTTTTTAAAATTGTCCTCAGCACGGGTTAGTGCAACAAAAAAAAAGAATATAATCAATTGACAGCGGTTCACAGCAGATTAAGAGATTGTTACTGTACGAGAAACCGGAGCTAAATAACTTAGTATTTTTTTCCAATACAAACTTAATCCACTACACACCACTTTTCACGATGGAGGTACAGTCGAGAGGTCTTTCAGGAACGTGGCAAGTGGCAAACCCTGGTCTCTGCCTATCCCTCTGGGATACAGGCGTGAGTTTTTGTAATGCAATGTAGGTACAGTCGACCTTTTACTATATTATGGTTGCAAAGTTGCCCGTTTCGCCGCTGAGTAGAGTGCAAGGATTCAAAGGATCAAGTGCTGTCGACTGTACACCTACGTTGGTGGGATTTAAAGGATTACTTGTGTCCACATTTTCACCGAAGCGAGTTTAAAATTTTTGCAAGTAAAACACTCGTGTGTATGAAGAAATAAGAGATATGCAAAACCGACGTGCGCGCATGCAACGACTAATAAAGAAGTGATAATGTCAGGTCGCTGCTGGTATTTTCATTGTAAAATATGGAAAGGAATACACGTAATTTCACAGCAGTTACATTCAGTTACAGTTACAGTTACATTCAGCTGCAGTTACACAGCAGGTTTGTGGCGGAAATATAAAGATACGATTGTCAATATTCATGATGACAAATCGCGCGCGCGCACCAACCTACTTCGGTTCTCGCCCGTCGCGCGTGCTCTGCAGCTGGTCAGCTCCCTGCTCGCGGCAGCCCCACACTGCGATTTGTTTGTGGATGGGATAAAAGATTTGATGTATGAATGTAAGATAATGTTAGAGAGATCGTTGTGAGAGGTTGTCTCTAGTTCTGTAACGATTTGGTGTCCACTGTAAAGTTACAAGAACTTTGTAAATAAATAAATAAATAATTCTAAATTCCTAAAAAATAGTTGTTTTGGTTACCACGTGCGTGGCAGAGGTCAAATGGATATTAGTTACCCTACATCTAGGTAACTGCTAGTGAGCTGAAATACTATCGATATATAGGGTTATCTAATATATAACAATCTCGTGTCACAATGTTTTCTATCGAACTCCTCCGAACCGTCTTCACAGATTATTATGAACTTTTTTTTTTGTGTATATTTGGTAGGTCTAATTAATATGGCAAAACAACGTTTGCCGAGTCAGCCAGCAATATATATTATATTTTATAGCTATATTTTATAAATATATAATTAGGGTTAATAAGCCCATGCTCTTTCTCCGAGAGTAGGCCTGTGTCCAGCAGTGGTACGTATATAGGCTACATAAAAAATAAAAGAAAATGTAAGAGGTAAGGTATGATAAAATTTATTTATAAAGGAGAATGATCAAAAACAGTCTATGTTGCGCTTTAAGCATCTATACCTCAAAATGTTTCTTTTGAAAAATGATTTCATAGTTCTATTTGATAACTTAAAAGAATCAGGGGTTAACTAAAAAACTTCAGTCAGTCAATACAGATTACAAACACAGATTAGATTACATTATTGCAAAAATCGCAAATCGTGTACATACATAAAATGCGAAAGTGCAAACTGCATACGGGGAGTTTTTGACGGGAATTCAAACGAGTTGTTTTATTACGCTTTTATTTTTACAAATTGATTCCAATGGATTTTATACTGTTTAATTAGTGTAGTTTATTGTTAAAATGACCATTTGTATAAACAATCCAATCGGCTCTTCTGGAAATCGTTGGGGGAGGCTTTTGTTCAGCAGTGGACGTCCAATGGCTGAAATGATGATAATGATAATGTATGAACAATATGTGGAATAAATAACTAAAATAAACCGCCATTGTGAGCTTAGGATAGTCTTGTCTCAATTGTGCGCAGGACCTAAGACTGTTTGTGCTTATTTATCAGAAATTATCTCTTTGTTCCCCATTAGGCTCCTTAAACACTGCGACTTTTTGCAGCGATATAGTCATATATATTTTGTATTTTATACAGAATGATTAGCACTAACTAACCATACCTACCTAATAATGATCTATGTTTATAATTCAAACTGACTAGGTGCCAATGCCAACCCAAAATAACACCAAACCACCAAAGTTGTCATAACTTCAAAACATGGGCTCAAAATTAAGATTTCTTGAAACTCCCATCTAATACATTCATAATATTTTCCCTGCATAATCCAGAGCTAATGCGCAAGAAGACGCAAAAATAGGCTAACTCCTATAGTAAATTGATCATTCTCCTAACAATTAATTTTTTAACATAGGTAAGAGTAAACACATAGCCTAAACTAGGAATAAACCAGTATTTTAGGCTTTGAATTAGATTTTATGATAAGATAATTTGTCAAACATGTTTAAATGACACGCTGGAGTGTGTTCCCCGTCTTATAAAAATTTAATTCTGTAGGATTTTGCATTTTCGTAAAGAGCAGCAGCGTGTTTTCATCTTCCTCTTCCAGATTTTTTGTGGACAGAAGACCACGTCTATCTATTGATAAAGCTGTAATTACACAGTAAATATTAACAATAAAAACTCACGGGATGTTGAGTCCAAATTGTGGGCAGAATATTGAATGTTTGATAACTTTGCCCTTCGTGAAAGTTTCGTGTAAAAGGCGACATCTCCGGCAAAACTTTTAAGCTGGGTCTATATTATTATCAGACGTAATAATAAAACCCTGTTCAAGCTTTTCATGTAAACCACGCCTGTATATCAAGTATACAGGGGTGGTGTACATGGACAGGGTGCTTAGGAAAGGACCGGTAATCTTAGTTTTTATATTCGACTAAGCGAATACAAGATATAATTTTTATTGCAATAGCTAATCATCATCATCAGCCATTTGACGCCCACTGCAGGACATAGGCCTCCTTCGTGGTTTTAATAACCATGACGGGTTTTGCCACGCCACGCTTGGCAGGCGGGTTGGCGATCGCAGTATGCTGTTGGAATCTCAGGAAGACGCTGCCAGTCTCCTGGTAATTGATTTTCTTAGTCGCCTTCTACGACATCCACGGAAGGAAATGGAGTGACGCTATAAAAATAATTTTAATTTTAGAATTTTTTGATCTCACTAACATTCTTAGTTTTATTATTGCATGAAATCTTACTAACAACCTATGGATAGTGATATCTGAAATAAAGTGATACAATACAATACTATGAAGCTGTTAAGTAGTTTTTATTCCTGCCAAAGCCATATTAAATAACATAAAACATTGATTAATTGAATTATTTTACTGAAATAAAGTTTATTAAATGATTTAATTTATCGAATAATCATCATCATCATTCAGCCACAAGAAGTCCACTGCTGGACATAGGCCTCCTCCATGGATTTCCAAAAAGACCGGTTGGAAGCGGCCTGCATCCAGCGTCTTCCTGCCACTTGAATGACGTCATCTGTCCATCTTGTGGCTGGTCGTCCCACGCTGCGCTTGCCGATATGTGGTCTCCATTCGAGAACTTTTCGGCCCCATCGGCCATCAGTTCTGCGTGCTATGTGCCCCGCCCACTGCCACTTTAACTTACTAATCCGCTGGGCTATGTCGACGACTTTCGTTCGTCTACGGATCTCATCATTTCTGATTCGATCTCGTAGAGAAATTCCGAGCATAGCCCTTTCCATAGCTCGTTGCGTGACCTTGAGCCTTCTTATGAGGCCCATAGTGAGAGACCACGTTTCAGTGCCATAAGTCATCACTGGTAACACACACTGGTTGTATAATTTTGTCTTGAGCGATTGAGGTATATTAGACGAAAAGACTTTTCTAAGTTTCCCGAAAGCTGCCCAGCCGAGTTGGATTCGACGATTGACCTCTTTCACGAAGTTAGACCGGCCTAGTTGGATTGTTTGTCCTAAGTAGACGTATTCGTCTACAACTTCGAGAGTCGTGTTCCCCAATGTTATTGGGGTGGGCACAACACGAGCGTTCGACATGACCTTCGTTTTGTCCATGTTCATTTTAAGGCCCACACGTTGGGAAACTCGACTGAGGTCGTCGAGCATTATGCCGAGGTCTTCCATCGTTTCTGCCATGACTACTATATCGTCGGCAAATCGAAGGTGCGTGATGTACTCGCCATTGATATTGATGCCGCGTCCCTGCCATTCCAGAAGCTTGAAGGCATCTTCCAGTGCGTTCGTGAACAGTTTCGGAGAGATAACGTCTCCCTGTCTCACGCCTCTTCTCAATGGAATTGCCTCCGAATTCTGCTCCTGTACTCGGACCGACATGGTGGCGCTGTTGTACAAGCACTTCAGCACCTCGATATACCGATAGTCAATACGGCAACGCTGGAGAGACTCGAGCACTGCCCATGTCTCGATCGAATCGAAGGCTTTCTCATAGTCCACAAACGCTAAGCAGAATGGCAAATTATACTCCTCAGTCTTCTGTATAATTTGCCGCAGCGTGTGGATGTGGTCTATGGTACTAAAGCCCTTTCGGAAACCGGCTTGTTCGGGAGGCTGGAAGTCATCAAACCTGCGTTCGAGACGATTCGTGAGGACCCTCGAAAACAGCTTATAAACATGGCTCAGAAGCGAGATGGGTCGGTAGTTCTTCAATAGAGAGTTATCCCCTTTCTTGAAGAACAGCGTCACCACGCTTCTGTTCCATGCTTCTGGCGTTTTTCCTTCGAGCACGACGGAATTGAAGAGCTTCTGAAGGACTTTAAGTACTGGTGTTCCACCCGCTTTCAGTAGCTCTGATGTGATTCCGTCCTCTCCTGGTGCCTTGTTATTCTTGAGCTGTTTCAGGGCCATCCTAATCTCGTACAGGCTGATGTCCGGGATGTCTTCGGTATAATGTCGGGTCAGTTTGGCTCTCGGATCTTTGTTCAAACTGCTAACAGGTTTTGCGACTGAGGTGTATAGCTGTCCGTAGAAACTCTCAATCTCCCTCAGCACCTCTGATTTGGTCGACGCTATACTGCCGTCCTCTCTCTTCAGCTTCGTCAGCTGGCTTTGCCCAATAGACAAGTATTTTGCGAACACTTTGGAGCCCTTGTTCCGCTCTATAGTCTCTTTAATACGTTCGGTATTAAAGGACCGAATATCGTGCCGCATAGACTTTGAGATATGTCTATTGAGCTGCCTATATGACTTAGCATCCTCGGAGGACTGCAGTTGCAACGCGCGACGTTTAGCCATGAGGTCGAGAGTATAGTTTGAGAGCTTTTGTGGTCTACTCGTACGGTTGGGTCTATAGAACCTCGAGCCCACTGTACGGACAGTTTCTACAAACCTGTTATTGATCTCGTCCACCGATGCGGCGCTCTCCAGGCACTCAAAGCGATTTGACAATTCGAGTTGAAAGTTCTCGGGGTTCTGGATATGGGCACGAGTAGGTCGGAGCGTGGACTTCATGAGACGAGACCTCTCAAGTTTGACATTGATATTCAATGTGCCTCTTACTATTCGGTGATCGCTTCCGGTTTTCACCATGTTGATCACAGAGACGTCATTGAATATTTGTCTCTTGGAGGTCAGGATGAAGTCTATCTCGTTTCTCGTGGAACCATCGGGACTCAACCAGGTCCATTTCCTGTGAGGTGGCTTCTGAAAGAAAGAGTTCATCATAAAGAGTCCCTCTTTCTCCAGGAAGTCTGCCAACCTTTGTCCTCTCGGGTTCCGTTGCCCATAACCAAATTGCCCCACTCTCAACTCACCCTCGCTTCTTGTGCCCAGCTTCGCATTGAAGTCCCCCATAACCACATTAAAATAGGTCTCCGAGGTATGTATGGCCCTACTAATGTCCTCATACATCGCCTCTACCTCCTCATCGGAGTGTGACGAGGTCGGTGCGTATACCTGAATGACCTTCAGCGAATATCTCTTAGATATTCTGAGTATTAGGTACACCACCCTGCTCGACACACTGTTGATGGCCAAAATGTTATTTACGAGGGACTTGTGGACGAGAAACCCGACACCACCCTGGGACTGTTGCTCGCCCTCCCGGTAGTAGAGCAGGTTACCGGATTTCAGGGTTATCGTGTCCTCGCCCTCTCGACGGACTTCAGATAACCCTAGGATATCCCAGTGTAACCTACCCATTTCCTCTTCCAGCTCAATTAGCTTTTCGTCTGTCCTCAATGTGCGAATGTTGTGTGTTACCAGGGCCAGTCGTTTTCGTTTTTGGGGGTGGTAGCCAGATCTCTGCCGGAGATTCTTAGCACCCCTTGCTCCGCCGTTACCGTGGCCGCTACCGTAGCCAGGAATAGCGGAGCCGCCGGGGACTGGGGGCCTGGTTTTTTGGTGTATTGCCATGAGGGTATTTGCCTTACTCGCCACGCTTGGCATGCGGGTTGGCGAGCGCAGTATATCGTATTTTCGCAGAAGGCGCTGCTGCCCACCTTCTGGTAATGTCCCTTAGCCGGTTTTTACGGCACCCGCGGGAAGAGATGGGGGGGTACTATTCTAAAGCCGGCACCCCACGGCATCGAATAATAATAATTTTAAAATTTTATAGTATTACACGAACGTAAGTCAATTCATTTATATATTATTTGGTATAGGCAATATCAACCAGCTGATGTCGTGGTCGGCAATTTTTGCCAGGTTTTTGGCTGGCCATAAACTAGTATTGTCATCGTGATGTCCATAGAGCATATTATTAGCCGTAGGCCGTAGGTAAGCACCAAGCAAGATATTTGGTCACGTCCACGTCTGATAGTACCTATGTTTAATTTAGGCTCAATGCATCCTTTATGGGGCGTTGTGTACGATTCTACAGTAACACCCGTGGAAGTTTAGGCTTGTAAGAAACGCGGTTAAAAAAATGTTACAACATTAAATATTATTTAGATGACAAAGATGTTTCAAATGAAAGTCGATGCATGAGTTTTAGGTTTTAGAATAATAATTTCAACGTTGTTAACTAAGTGCCAAATTTGAAAAGATAGAGTTGGGAGTTTTTTTGTTCATTGATCTCCAAAACGATCTAGCTCTTCAAATCAACGTCTACCTGTAAAGTGCATTGAGTCGCAGTTCCTACGCTACTTTGTTAAATAATATTTTGACCTCGACTTAAAAAGTGTCACTGTATACTTCGTCGATAGTTTGTCAGGACCTCGCTCCACGCTCCCTCGCGGGATACAACACTTCCGTTTCTCTGATAGAGGGTGTCATTGCCCGGGTACGCCTCGGGGCTAATAAATTCTTCGTTTACTCTCAATACATGTATGTACCTGCGTGAAAAGTTTATATTCTGAATATACAAGACTACCTCTGAAATGGGCTGTTCCTGTGACACGTAAATTATAAGTTGCCTCGGATAAATTTACTATATGATTGGACTGCCTCGTTGGTCTAGCGGTGTCACGTCTGATTACAATGTCGAAGGTCGTGGGTTCGATTCCCACTGTGGCCCGCCGTACGTTTGTAAAGAAGGTCCTTAGCTACTTGCGGTATCCAATTGCGGTGGAGTAGGACAAGCGTTCGTGTTGTGCTGAAGTATTGTTATGGTTTGTGTTTTACAATTTTTGTTCTATGAGGTTTTCGCGCGTTCTACCAATGTTACAGATCACCCGAAAAAATTCCAATGTCAATATTCATGAAAAAAATATTCGCTGTTCTATACAGCATGACGTAGATACGACTGAAAATCTTTATTTTTCTTCTTAGAGTATGGGGCCAACATTATAAGTATTTTCCGTGCTCGTTGATGCTAGCCCAAAATGTTCGTAGTTGCTGGATGTCCTTTTGGACTGATTTTTTCGATGAAACGTGAACGTGAATAATTTTAGGACAGTAGCACGTACAACAAAGTAAAAAACTATGAGAGCTAAGTTACCCAACTGATAAAACGAAAACGTTGTACGAATTCTATTTAAAATTACTTTGATGAAGTAAATGTTATTGGTTTAACCGTGAACTCAAAAATATATAGATAATAGCGGTAAAAAAACTCTCCTTTTAAGTAGGAATACTTTACTATACTGCGCGTGGCCCTACAGGGCCTACATGCACTTGGATGATTTTTTATTGAATGTTTGTGTCGTCATAAACAAACCTATATAAGTGAACAAAGTCGTGGAAAACCTCTAGTTTTATAAGAAATGGAAGAGCCGAAATGAAGGCTCAGATAATAGTTTTACGGGAAGTGCATATTCGAAAGAGTTGTATTCAAATTTAGTATCTATGCACGGTGTGAATAAGGAAATTCTCCATAAGTGAACTTTGGCACATCTGGAAATAGCTTTTTTCGTTATAAACTGCTCGCGGAAGATCATAAAAGTCATTGACGTGAAAAACCTTTCGGACGCAGAAAACATGTACCAAGTAGAGTAAAAGAACAAAGGCTAAGAGCACTGGAAACTTTATTTACCACGAAAGAAGCTAAATGTGTCCCAGACAAACTACTTTAAAAACCTCCAGCATTACAATAAACCACGCCACATCTTCCCCGCAAAGAGAACGTTAAAAGGGAGCATTTTGCAAGTGTATGCAATAAACAGTGGAATAACGTTGCGCTTTTCCCTCCTACCGCCTTTGCTCGTAGGGCCTTATTAATAGTAGAGATGAGGTGTATTTAACAGAACGGTTATTTGTTTATTTAAGCTTTTATTTAACTTGCAACGTTCGTATGTATGTAGATTATATAAGTAAGTTGTCCGCGTAAAATTTCAAAATATGTATGCATTTCTTAACTGCTTACTGGTATCCGAATGATCTTGGCATAATAGGGGTTAAAGTATGAAATTGCCGTTTTATTGCAATAGGTTCTTTGAATTGACATAGAATCTTCATGGTTTGAGGTTTTCGAATGAAACTTTTTTCAAATGGTTTCTACGATGTTCTTTTTTAAAAAAATGTGAAACATTTGAATATCGACTTTCAATTGTTTTTGTTATTCAATTTAGACAAGAAAGATAGATACTGCGAAAATTCGAGTGATTTTTGAATACGAGTTCCGATGCGGAACTAACGCGGCAGAAACAGCCCGCAATATCAATGCTGCGTTTGGAGAGGGGTCTACTAATGAACGCACCGTGCGATTTTGGTTTAAACGCTTTCGTGATGGAAATCGACTTAAAGAACGAGCCACGAGGAAGACCGCCCACACAGGTGAATAACGATGAATTAAGAGAGATAGTGGAAGCCGACCCTAGTTAAACTACCCAGAAATTAGCGGCATGGATTAACGTTACCTTACCCACAATATTGACTCACTTGCGTCAAATCAATAAAATAAAAAAATAAGAAAAATAGGTGCCTGATAATCACTCGAATTTTCGCAGTATCCATCTTTCTTGTCCAAATTGAATAACAAAAACAATTGAAAGTCGATATTCAAATGTTTCACATTTTTTAAAAAAGAACATCATAGAAACCATTTGAAAAAAGTTTCATTCGAAAACCTCAAACCATGAAGATTCTATGTCAATTCAAAGAACCTATTGCAATAAAACGGCAATTTCATACTTTAACCCCTAATATTTATGTAAGTTTGTTGACAATGCAATATTATGTACCGTGAAACTGATCCGAAGATGGAATCGAGACTGGAACTCCATGATGGAAATGGTAGAATAGTTGAGATTAGTATTTTATCACGATTACTTTCCATTATACAAGATGGTCTGGAGGGTCTGGAGATGAAGCCGGAAGAAATCCCTGATGGAAAGTGCTATGTTAGTCAAGATTTATTTGTTGTCATAACTATTTACTTGTATCATTATACGAGAAGACGAGGGTCTGGAGATGGAGCCGAAAGAACTCCCTGATGGAAAGTGCTATGATAGTCAAGTATTGATTGTTGTCATAACTATTTATAATGGTACAAGACCATTATACAAGATGACGAGGGAGCCGGAAGATTGCTACGGGAACTCCCTGATGAAAAGTGCTATGATAGTCGAGTTTGAGATCGATTGGTTTGTTGTAATGAGTACTTCATCTTATAGATGATTACAATGGTCTGAAGAGGGAGTCGTTAGATTACCACTGGAAGTATCTGATGGATTAAAGAAAATTTTGTTTGGACTGGTTTGGTTTGTTGACATGTTAGTATTTGTAAGTTGAAGTATTGTCGTTATTTTTTAACTAAAAGTCAAAATAAGTTAATATTAAAAATTATAACCGCACAAAACACAAAGTATCAACAACTTAAAAAAAACCCATGAGAAGGCCTCATTTCTCTACTTACAGAAATCTTCTAATTCATATTTGAGCAACGTACGCAAATTACATTCTAATTACTACTTTAATATTAAATTCTAGGAATATAATCTATAATATTAACACATATAAAAATCTGTATTAAGTTGTTTTGCCCTCAATCTTTGAGTCGATTAGTTAATGAAGTACCTAAGTAAATTGTCAAATTTTTTGTTATTTATTTTAACAAGAAATAATAACAGAACGTATCATGTATACAGAATACTTATTACCGTTGATGAGAATTTGTTCTCGTCATTATTTGTAAGCATAAAGTATTTTTCGTTCTAACCTGCATAACAGTTTAATCCCAAAAAGAGATGGACTGATTCTAATCCATAATATATGTGATAGAATCTCGCTCTAACATGTATCAGAGGCAAATGCCGTATAGAGCACCAAAAGGGTGCAACTTAAATAAAAGTGGAGTGAATTGTCAGAAAGATGTTAAACGCATTTCAAAATGAATCTACGCACTCGTAGATTATTTATCACGCAATGGTCTAGACTGTAATGTTTTGCAATTTAAATAAATAAATTGCCATTCCGTTCATATTTATACCGTTCTAACCACACATCAAGAAGTGATCCATATCAAGACACCGATGATTGTGCAAAGCACCATTACCGGCGTTACAAAAATAAAAACCGGTTATTTGTAATAGGTATTAGGAATGATTACTTTCGGATGATGAGAACGGTTCTACCTAGTATCACTATTTATCTAGTATCACTATTTATCTAGTATATAATAATCCACCTCTGATTAATAGTTTGATTAATACTGATTTCAAGAAATGGCTTTTGAGAGCGGTACTGAAAAGCAATATCAGGCGGGTCATACTCAATACACAATAGGCGTTCCAAGTTCATAGCTTATTAATAAACGACTCCTAAGGGCCTATCACATGCTGTCAATATCAGGAAAAGGATTTCAGGAACGCTATATTTTGACAAAATTACAGATAAAATGTCATCAGCCAATGCTGGTCCACTGTTCAACATAGGTCTCATCCAGAGCACGCCACAAAGACATGTTGGCCTTGGGGAGGGGGGAGGAGTTTGGCAGTAATCACCACGCATTGTTGTCGAGCAGTGAACGAAAATTAGCCGATGACAGTAAATGAGTTACTCTTTTATGACCTCATTATGCATTTATAATAAATTCAGTAAACGAAAGTCATGGAAAAAAATTAAATGGCGGGTCAAATAAGATGGAAGAAAAATTGAATTGAAATTGGTTTATTGACATAAGAATAATTCACGATCAATTCATATCATAGCATAAATTACAGTATAACATTTAATTGACATAAATATTCAATAAATAATTAATACATTTAATTATAATGAATTTACATCAATCTGAAGCTTGTGGTAGATAAAAAACTGTGATACAGGCGTCAGTGCCCTATAAAGATATTCACATAATGAATCCATAGTTACAATCGATAGATATACGATAGCTTTGGTTAATAGATCTAATTTAATGAAACGTTTTATGATTAATGACATTTATTGCATAAAGGGAACTGGAAAAATGATAACCGAGACAATAAATTGTGCTGGTATCGATTCTGCTTAATCAATTCTGCGATCAACGCGAAAAAAAGTTTTTATTTTAAGAACATGATAAAAAACATTGAAATTGCAGTGGAATATTTGGTAATAGGGACATTAATATTTTTTATTTCTGAGTTATACAGAAATCAAGATGAAGCCCGAAATATAAACCTCAAACTTGCAGATTGAAGTAATTAATCACTTTAATGAATGCATCAGCGCAGTTTACCCAAGGTCACAGCGTAATTTATGCCCTAAACAAAAATGCGTAGCTAGACGGTAAGAAAACCGCTGATGTTTGGGAGAAATTATGCTGTGGCCGAAGTCAGGGCTGTGTCAGCACATTAAGTACAGGTGACCTATGATCCCCGCTCACGATTTGGATCCAAGCCAGGGAGCTCTGCGTAAATTTTGTTTCCACAGTTTGAACATTAGGGGTGAGGGTCGAAAAGTTAAATATGAGCGCGTGTACTGTTGGATCAAGGGTATTATTAATTTGGTGTTTAAGTTGTGTTGCATCAGTTAAGGTAATTTCGCTTGCACTAGAGAGTCGAAAGTAAATCAGCCTTTATACCCGGGCGAGTCTGCAACTAAAAAGCAAAAGTTGATGTGCTTAGGCTATACTACTACTATGTATGTTAGTACGGCGGTGGTAGCCCAGTGGGTAGACTGGGTAGAACAATGGACTCGAAAGCGAGAGACCCAGGTTCGATGCCCAGTGCGGGCATGTACCTATGACTTTGTTTATTTTCAAAGTAACGTACATCTGCGAATTTGTAGTAACCCGCGGCTCGGTTGGCTCCACACGTATTGACTTGTTTTTCCTGTGGGCTAGGCCGACTGAGCTGTCAGGATGGTATATTTGCTGGGCAAGCCTACTCCATCTAAAAAACAATGTCCCAGGCTCTGCAGCGTCCGGGTGGTCCCTTCACCCATCTAGTGTGAGTGAAGGTGCCACTGGACGCTGTATAAATCATATCTTTACGTGCGTTGTGACTCCCACCCCTCGATATTAAAAGGTAAGAACCCCCGTTAGTAAAGAGAAAAGGTACTATGATGCAAAACACTCTAATGGCCAACTGTGATCGTCTAGTCTAGTGAGGACCCTTCATTGTGAACGTATTAATAACCCAAGAACTTTTAGGATATGAGATTGAGTAATGAGTGCATGTAAGAGATCCGTTAAAATAATAAAAGTGGAACTAAGAACATTCAGTTCAAACCAAATGTTTTACTAGAAAAGGTAAATTTTGGGAAGATTCGAAGAAACTAAAATAGCAATAAAGCAACATTAAATAAGCAGAAGCGAGACAAGATTGGGAAAAAGAAGAAAATTTAAATAAAGAAGTTAAGTTTAGAAGACAATAAATTAAAGGTTAAATAAAATAAATTCCATCTAAATAAGATAAGATTATGGTAGCAAAATATTTGAAATAAATAACTACTTGTCATACTACTACACATGTGAGTGTTTTAGTATAACGTCCCCTACCAAAGGCCGGTTAAGGCAGACATTATTAGCCAGCTAAGTAGATAATATTGGATAAGAAGAAGAGAGTGCAATACTCAATTATCTACTAGCCGATAGTGCTAATTATATCTACCGTGGATGGGGATTGGCCGCCACTACGTTATACCGTTAATATATACTTATAAATAATAAAACTATGACTGACTAGGAATAAGAATACAATGATTCATTATTCCAAGTCTATGCCTTAAGAAAACATACATGACTAACGCAAGAATTGGCAAAGAGACGTTCAGCAGTACAATGCATTGGCAGACGAGAGTGTGAGAGAGGTAATAACCAAATGCACAAAGTACGTTGGAATAAGACTTCATCGAAGCTTGCCAACACTGAAACAGTCCGGCCAAACCCACGCCACCATGAAATGTCACCCAAAGACATAAGTCATACAAATAAATATAATAGAAGCAATAAAAGCTTTGAGTAGGCATAGATATATTAAGACTCAAGTCACTTCACACAATTAACGCAAGAAACGGCAAAGGGATGTTCAGCAGTACAATGCATTGGCAGACGAGAGTGTGAGAGAGGTAATAACCAAATGCACAAAGTACGTTGGAATAAGACTTCATCGAAGCTTACCAACACTGAAACAATCCAGCCGCGCTCACGCAACTATGAGATGCCACTCAAGGACAAGTCAAACATAATAAAAGCTTTAAGCAGGTATAGAGATCTTAAGACTCAAGACGCTTCACACAATTAACGCAAGAAACGGCAAAGGGATGTTCAGTAGTACAATGCATTGGCTGACGAGAGTGTGTGAGAGGTAATAAGCAAATGCACTAGGTACGTTGGCATAAGACTTCATCGAAAGCTTACCAACACTGAAACAATCCAGCCGCGCTTACGCAACTATGAGATTAAGCAGAGTATTAAGCCAATATACTTGAAATGAGTATACTACTACAAAGCCTATAGTGGCTCTTAACTACTCCCTAACGTCCCATAACGTCTTTCAATTCCTAACAATAATTCGTGTCTTGGCCACCCTATATATTATTCACCCTATATTGCGTCTAAAATGCAATAATACTAAAGAAACTGCGGTCGGCAGAAAAAGTATATACGCACCTACATAAATTGTCCCTACCTCTTTGCAATAGTGGAATGTCCCGTCCGAAGATCAAAGAAAGGTACCTATGAAGCTAATACTTTCGTTAAGCTTTACCTATTCCTTAGTTTGAAATGATCACCGTGTGAATGAAGCGCACCAACATTTACGCCTAGTTTTAAGGTAAGGACCAGAGACATAGATAAGCAGTAAGCTTAGCAGCTACTAATTCAAGACTCGCACAATTAAATAACGAACACAATCTTTTAGTCAAACAGAGTTTTGCAGGTTTACATTAGCGCCTCCGTCTAGCCTTGGTTATTTCACAAGGGCTAGAAACACTGATTATCTAGAACTTACCTTTGCCGCCGTGAGTTTACCTTTGCACAAATTTATTTCCGCATAAACGTAGTACTGTGGAGGCAAAGGATTAGTGAACTTTTATTTCGCGAAAGCTACCCTAATTACTAAGGCTGAAAACCCTATTTTACGCGGAAAACTTCTAGCTAAGTATACTAACTGTTTAGGAATCGAAGACCGTTTCTAACATTACACTTTCACTTTCAAATCTCATTCCCTAGCTAAGAAAGTAATTCAGAACCTGAAACTTCACACCAGATCTGATAGTCTGGGACGCAGTGCCCACAGGTGATGTTAGGTTACAAATCCGAATCCACTCTCCTACTTTCGAATTTAAATGCAAACGAAACTCCCTAATAGTAATAAATTCGCAAAAATATCGAATTTGCCTACGAGCGCAACAGACGTATTTACTTCTCAATTTTCTGTTCCGAACCAGCCTCGAATAGTTCCCGAACCCCGCTTTTATACCCTCGCGGCCCCCTTCTAATATGGTGCCACTTCACCCTCTCGCTAAACCAATAACAAAATACCGCCATCTGAAGAATTTTGTTCCTTATTGCTATTAGTTTAAGGACTTCAACATAAGTAATTTATTTTTATTTGCCTAACTCATAAATTACGTTCTTTGTCATAGTGTTTCTTTGATATTCACCGCCTTAGCATGCCGCGGCTTTTTTCAAAAGAAATTTGCATTCTCGCTAAATCAATAACGAAATACCGCCATCTGAAGAATTCTATTCCTTATTGCTATTAGTTTAAGGACTTTAACATAAGTAATTTATTTTTGTTCGTCAACTCATAAATTACGTTCTTTGTCCTAGTGTTTCTTTGATATCACCGCCTTAGCATGCCGCGGCTTTTTTCAAAAGAAATTTGCATTCTCGCTAAATCAATAACGAAATACCGCCATCTGAAGAATTCTATTCCTTATTGCTATTAGTTTAAGGACTTTAACATAAGTAATTTATTTTTATTTGCCTAACTCATAAATTACGTTCTTTGTCATAATATCCCTTTAAATTTACTACCTTAACACGCCGCGGCTTATTACAAAAGAAACAAAGGAAGCCGACGCGGCCCACACACGCGAGTGAATTTTGAGGAAACGACAGTGATCCGTCAAGATCGCAACAAGTGGCAGTCCCCGACCTCCGTCCACCCCTCCGGGACACAGGCGTGAGTCTATGTTGTTTTGTTAAAGTTTTATATGATTTAAGTTCCCTATTTATTTAGTACTTGGATGACCGAGCTTTTCGGATGCAATTTTTTTTGTTTTGTTTTAGAGAATGAATTAAGAAAGTGTCATCTATGAACAAAATTATGAACTGCCATGTATTGTAATAGGTTTAGTAACAGCTTTCTTCAATCCGAAATTTATTAGTTGTGCTATTTCGCAAGAGAGATGTCACTGTAATTAATCTCAATTATCGTAAACCATCCCTAAAACAAGTTGCATAATTTAATCTACAAAAGACAACGCAATATTTCACAAGAACTGTTTAAATGTTTACAAATGCTACAAAACAAAAGCTTTTCGGATGCACTTTTCTTTTTGTTTTTGTTTTAGAGAATGAATTCAGTTCAGACCCACGCGTTTAGACCGGTAGCGTCACCTCTGAACAAAGCGATGAACTGTCATGTATTGTAACAGGTTTTAGGTGAAAACTTTCTGCAATCCATAATTTATTAGTTGTGCCATCTCGCAAAATAGATGCCGTTGTAATTAATCTCAATTATCGTAAAAATTTAATCTAGAAAAGACAACGCAATATTTCACAAGAACTGCCTAAATGTTTACAAATGATACAAACAAAATATAACTAGCTTTATTTTATGTTGGGGAACCAAATACGTTTTAGCGCTTTATCCGATTCTATAATACGCTCTTTAAATGTTTTATAATCCCTATATAAGAATACGATTATCATTGCTCGGTTTCTTTTAGCTTCTATCCTTAATCTTCTCGTGCAGAACACAATTCAACATGATATTAACGATCGTGAGCACTTGTACGGAGCTTGGTCCGTCACAATCAACCCCCAAAATTTGGATAAGACCTGTCGTTATCAAATTTTCAATAAAACATGTGATCATGAGAGTGGTCTTGCTACATAAGTTATTAATAATTAAGTAATTGTTACTTGTTTCACTATTTTCCAGAAATGACGAAATGAGTGAGTTGTGTTTTTCAACCAGACTCTTCGGATAATTGTCTATGTGAAATTTCAATCGACACCGTTTTATTCGGATCGCTTAGCAGCTTTTAACACAGCCTATCATTGAAGACCTTGATAAAGGGATCCTGGTTGTGAGGCAGGACAGCCCGAAGGCACCGACTGCTAAGTACCAGATACACTCGCTTAAACTCCAAAGGGGAGGCCTCCCCAAGAGCAAACGTGCACCGGTAGTAGAACCGACCCTTACAATAGCCTCAAATAACAATCAGCTGCGAAATCACTACGGGAAGCTATCAAACAAACGATATTAATCAATGAAAATCCCCAATCGACAACATCTTCGCTTCTGGAGCCTGCTCAGTTGCCGAAACTAGTTCTTAGCTTCTTGTGGAGTCCGGGATACAAATACAGTTTAAATTAATTTAAAATGAAAATCAAAGGAAGTATTTGTATCCGCTTGAGGTGTGTGCTGTATTCGGAAACTAAATAAAACAAGTTATCTGCGTAAAATCGATTCACCGAACTCTAGAACTTCCATTCAAACCCCTTTCATTCTCTTTCTAAATACTCCAACTAATTCCTTCTCCATTCATTGAATCATTTCCAAGCTTACTCTTACTTGCTTACAAACTGATATATGAAGCCTGAGAATTTAGCGAATGAACTCTTCGCAGATATGATTTTGATTACCGCGATATAAAATAACTACTAATTTTATTACAAATTTGACAAACCTATCCAATGAGGAATAGAATAATTTGAACCAGAGCCCGCGATCGCAATAAAATGTAGTGACAGACGTTATGAGACGCAAGTAAAAATTTTAAAATTAAATTTGCTTTACCTTACACAGTACCACACGAATTACCTTGATTACCGTACACAATACCTCAATTTCAATTACCAGATTACCTTTCAAAACCGTTTCAATTACCTGGTTTAAGAAGTACAGTCAACGACGAAAATTAAACAATCAAGTTTAAATCCCGATTAGATTAACATGCGTCCGTATTTTATTAAAAATAGTATTTGGGTAATACGTAAATTATGGTAAGGTACATTTAAATCCAAAGTTTGGTTTAAGAATATTCGATTATCTACTTTTTATCGTTTACTGTACGCGAATTATTAAAATAAAACAAACTGTGTTGTTTTTTTTTTTCTCTATTATTTATACTTTATTATGGGTACGCGGATTACTAAAATAAAATAAAAAAATTACTTTTTCTTTTTTTTTTGTTTTAATTAATAAATTAGTTTATGATGTCTATCAAGAAATTTACGAATCGATGTGAATAAAATTACACTAAATTTATTTGACATATCGATAATTTAGCAAATTAAAATTATTCTCGAGTCTAATGGAATAATTATAATTCATGAATTTATTTGCGCCACCGCTATACGAAACTACCGAATTACGCAATACTAAATTCCTAGCAATACTATAATAATAGCAACCCCCCGTCGAGAAAACTTTTGTTAATTATGTTGCTTTTTTTTTTCTTTAACAACCCCACAACCCCCCAAATAAAAGACAAGTGTCCGCGAAATGGAATGCTAAACCGAAAGTAAGAAGGATATCAACCCCCAGCATAAAAATATTTAAAATAAAATACATCAACAAATGAAAATAAGAAAGATCTTTCACAATAATAACTATTAATTAATAAGCAAAACAAGTATTAAAGTATTTAAGAATATAAAATCGCGTAAGAAAATTCATATTTTGACAACCCCCCACAAAGCAGACCTTTGACTAATTAATGTAACCTGATGACATTCGTTATTTTTTCTTTTTTTTTTTTTAATTCCCTAATTATTTAATTAATTAACTAAACTAGAATTATTATTGACCTTAGTTTACCTATGAAAGCAACTTCTGACGTAAAACATAATTTGATACAACCCCCTGAATAAAAAACTGTTAAACGTACCTACTTAAAAACGATCGAACAGTATAACCTCTACAGACTATTATTAAAATCCGACACGAAAGCATTGAATCAACTAAATATTTATTGTAAAGTAACGAAATTTGAATAGAATTTACCAAGAAGTTATGGAACGTTAGTAAAATAACGTGATTACACGTAAACAATTAGATAAATAGATCCATACACGAATTCAATATTTATTTTTACCCGTGCATACATCCATAAATCTATGCGAAAGCAAAATTAACGGATCTCATTCACACCCTCATCGTAAATCTCAAATCCTTCCATTTCACGAACATCAAATTGTGGCATAAAGCCAACGATAATAATTAAAAATAAGAATATTCTGCATCATAAAACATACAAACAACCTACTCAAACTCGTATTAAAATATCATGGTCACGGCACACCATATTGTGACTCCCACCCCTCGATATTAAAAGGTAAGAACCCCCGTTAGTAAAGAGAAAAGGTACTATGATGCAAAACACTCTAATGGCCAACTGTGATCGTCTAGTCTAGTGAGGACCCTTCATTGTGAACGTATTAATAACCCAAGAACTTTTAGGATATGAGATTGAGTAATGAGTGCATGTAAGAGATCCGTTAAAATAATAAAAGTGGAACTAAGAACATTCAGTTCAAACCAAATGTTTTACTAGAAAAGGTAAATTTTGGGAAGATTCGAAGAAACTAAAATAGCAATAAAGCAACATTAAATAAGCAGAAGCGAGACAAGATTGGGAAAAAGAAGAAAATTTAAATAAAGAAGTTAAGTTTAGAAGACAATAAATTAAAGGTTAAATAAAATAAATTCCATCTAAATAAGATAAGATTATGGTAGCAAAATATTTGAAATAAATAACTACTTGTCATACTACTACACATGTGAGTGTTTTAGTATAACGTCCCCTACCAAAGGCCGGTTAAGGCAGACATTATTAGCCAGCTAAGTAGATAATATTGGATAAGAAGAAGAGAGTGCAATACTCAATTATCTACTAGCCGATAGTGCTAATTATATCTACCGTGGATGGGGATTGGCCGCCACTACGTTATACCGTTAATATATACTTATAAATAATAAAACTATGACTGACTAGGAATAAGAATACAATGATTCATTATTCCAAGTCTATGCCTTAAGAAAACATACATGACTAACGCAAGAATTGGCAAAGAGACGTTCAGCAGTACAATGCATTGGCAGACGAGAGTGTGAGAGAGGTAATAACCAAATGCACAAAGTACGTTGGAATAAGACTTCATCGAAGCTTGCCAACACTGAAACAGTCCGGCCAAACCCACGCCACCATGAAATGTCACCCAAAGACATAAGTCATACAAATAAATATAATAGAAGCAATAAAAGCTTTGAGTAGGCATAGATATATTAAGACTCAAGTCACTTCACACAATTAACGCAAGAAACGGCAAAGGGATGTTCAGCAGTACAATGCATTGGCAGACGAGAGTGTGAGAGAGGTAATAACCAAATGCACAAAGTACGTTGGAATAAGACTTCATCGAAGCTTACCAACACTGAAACAATCCAGCCGCGCTCACGCAACTATGAGATGCCACTCAAGGACAAGTCAAACATAATAAAAGCTTTAAGCAGGTATAGAGATCTTAAGACTCAAGACGCTTCACACAATTAACGCAAGAAACGGCAAAGGGATGTTCAGTAGTACAATGCATTGGCTGACGAGAGTGTGTGAGAGGTAATAAGCAAATGCACTAGGTACGTTGGCATAAGACTTCATCGAAAGCTTACCAACACTGAAACAATCCAGCCGCGCTTACGCAACTATGAGATTAAGCAGAGTATTAAGCCAATATACTTGAAATGAGTATACTACTACAAAGCCTATAGTGGCTCTTAACTACTCCCTAACGTCCCATAACGTCTTTCAATTCCTAACAATAATTCGTGTCTTGGCCACCCTATATATTATTCACCCTATATTGCGTCTAAAATGCAATAATACTAAAGAAACTGCGGTCGGCAGAAAAAGTATATACGCACCTACATAAATTGTCCCTACCTCTTTGCAATAGTGGAATGTCCCGTCCGAAGATCAAAGAAAGGTACCTATGAAGCTAATACTTTCGTTAAGCTTTACCTATTCCTTAGTTTGAAATGATCACCGTGTGAATGAAGCGCACCAACATTTACGCCTAGTTTTAAGGTAAGGACCAGAGACATAGATAAGCAGTAAGCTTAGCAGCTACTAATTCAAGACTCGCACAATTAAATAACGAACACAATCTTTTAGTCAAACAGAGTTTTGCAGGTTTACATTAGCGCCTCCGTCTAGCCTTGGTTATTTCACAAGGGCTAGAAACACTGATTATCTAGAACTTACCTTTGCCGCCGTGAGTTTACCTTTGCACAAATTTATTTCCGCATAAACGTAGTACTGTGGAGGCAAAGGATTAGTGAACTTTTATTTCGCGAAAGCTACCCTAATTACTAAGGCTGAAAACCCTATTTTACGCGGAAAACTTCTAGCTAAGTATACTAACTGTTTAGGAATCGAAGACCGTTTCTAACATTACACTTTCACTTTCAAATCTCATTCCCTAGCTAAGAAAGTAATTCAGAACCTGAAACTTCACACCAGATCTGATAGTCTGGGACGCAGTGCCCACAGGTGATGTTAGGTTACAAATCCGAATCCACTCTCCTACTTTCGAATTTAAATGCAAACGAAACTCCCTAATAGTAATAAATTCGCAAAAATATCGAATTTGCCTACGAGCGCAACAGACGTATTTACTTCTCAATTTTCTGTTCCGAACCAGCCTCGAATAGTTCCCGAACCCCGCTTTTATACCCTCGCGGCCCCCTTCTAATATGGTGCCACTTCACCCTCTCGCTAAACCAATAACAAAATACCGCCATCTGAAGAATTTTGTTCCTTATTGCTATTAGTTTAAGGACTTCAACATAAGTAATTTATTTTTATTTGCCTAACTCATAAATTACGTTCTTTGTCATAGTGTTTCTTTGATATTCACCGCCTTAGCATGCCGCGGCTTTTTTCAAAAGAAATTTGCATTCTCGCTAAATCAATAACGAAATACCGCCATCTGAAGAATTCTATTCCTTATTGCTATTAGTTTAAGGACTTTAACATAAGTAATTTATTTTTGTTCGTCAACTCATAAATTACGTTCTTTGTCCTAGTGTTTCTTTGATATCACCGCCTTAGCATGCCGCGGCTTTTTTCAAAAGAAATTTGCATTCTCGCTAAATCAATAACGAAATACCGCCATCTGAAGAATTCTATTCCTTATTGCTATTAGTTTAAGGACTTTAACATAAGTAATTTATTTTTATTTGCCTAACTCATAAATTACGTTCTTTGTCATAATATCCCTTTAAATTTACTACCTTAACACGCCGCGGCTTATTACAAAAGAAACAAAGGAAGCCGACGCGGCCCACACACGCGAGTGAATTTTGAGGAAACGACAGTGATCCGTCAAGATCGCAACAAGTGGCAGTCCCCGACCTCCGTCCACCCCTCCGGGACACAGGCGTGAGTCTATGTTGTTTTGTTAAAGTTTTATATGATTTAAGTTCCCTATTTATTTAGTACTTGGATGACCGAGCTTTTCGGATGCAATTTTTTTTGTTTTGTTTTAGAGAATGAATTAAGAAAGTGTCATCTATGAACAAAATTATGAACTGCCATGTATTGTAATAGGTTTAGTAACAGCTTTCTTCAATCCGAAATTTATTAGTTGTGCTATTTCGCAAGAGAGATGTCACTAATTAATCTCAATTATCGTAAACCATCCCTAAAACAAGTTGCATAATTTAATCTACAAAAGACAACGCAATATTTCACAAGAACTGTTTAAATGTTTACAAATGCTACAAAACAAAAGCTTTTCGGATGCACTTTTCTTTTTGTTTTTGTTTTAGAGAATGAATTCAGTTCAGACCCACGCGTTTAGACCGGTAGCGTCACCTCTGAACAAAGCGATGAACTGTCATGTATTGTAACAGGTTTTAGGTGAAAACTTTCTGCAATCCATAATTTATTAGTTGTGCCATCTCGCAAAATAGATGCCGTTGTAATTAATCTCAATTATCGTAAAAATTTAATCTAGAAAAGACAACGCAATATTTCACAAGAACTGCCTAAATGTTTACAAATGATACAAACAAAATATAACTAGCTTTATTTTATGTTGGGGAACCAAATACGTTTTAGCGCTTTATCCGATTCTATAATACGCTCTTTAAATGTTTTATAATCCCTATATAAGAATACGATTATCATTGCTCGGTTTCTTTTAGCTTCTATCCTTAATCTTCTCGTGCAGAACACAATTCAACATGATATTAACGATCGTGAGCACTTGTACGGAGCTTGGTCCGTCACAGCGTTAGCCAGTAGAATGAGTTCAAGGTGGCTAATCTATTAACAGAATTAAAAATCGTGGAGTTTTCAAAAGATTTTTCAAAGAAGCTTAAGTCTAGAACGTGCGTTTTAATGTGGATACTTATTGAGCTATTTAACATACCCCAGAACGTCGTCGGAACAAATTGTGTCCTCACGCCCAAGACATGGAACAAACATGCTCAACGCGACGACGCGTACATTCAAAAGCACATCGACCTTTAAATTTTAGTTGCAAAGTCACCCGTAACGTAACCGAGTAAAGTACAAGCGTGTAAAGGTGTATGTGACGCAGTCAAGCCGCTCGCGTTGAGTAAACTCAAACGGTTTCATTATGTACTTTTGTCTGTTTGATGTATAATTGGTGTTTTCGGCAGTAAATGGGTTTACACTTTCAAACGCGTCGAGTAATTCGATTATCTTGGAGCGAGCCAATTTGGCTCAAATCTAGTCAAAGGTGCAAGGTCCACTCTAGGTTATTACTCGAAGCTCAGATGCTCGTATGAGTTAGTCTCAATGTGCTTACCGAGCTTTAGTTTATTTACTTTAGCTCGGCGGTATTGGTCGGTGGACGGTTCAATAACAATTTGTTTGACCAATAATGATATGAACACTGCCCACAGCCATTCCAGTCAATAATTGCATTGCAATAAAGTGCGTCCATTCCGCAAATTAGCGAAATCTTTGCTCGGATTTCAGTTATCCCGAGTGTATTTTGTGTCGTGATGACCCTTTTTGCAGATTTTCTGGAGTAAAAAGAAAATTTATAATTGACTGTCGCTCAATTATTTAATAGAACACAGAATAGAAGCGGTGGTAGCCTAGTGGGTATCGCAAGCGAGTTCTATCCTTTTCTGAAAACAAATGAAAAATAGTCGCTATGTAAAAAGACGACTATGTGAACGATGTAAACCATTATGATAAACCAATATTATTATTTAATTAAGCTTATAACTTTAAATACTGTTATTTATATATTTTTTTACTTTTGTAAGAGAAGTTCCTAATGTTTTGCCACTCAAAGATCAACCAATGTGATTATGTTTAATATAATTTGAGAAAAGATGGTCACCGTGACGTTTTTTTGGTGCCTTTTTCTCTGTTACAAAATCAGCCCAAAGGCAGCTTATGTTACGTTCTATATCGGGGTTTTCTGCCTATGGTCAAGGGTGCGATTCGTAAATTTTTTTCAAAGGCTCGTTTGGTCAAACATGTGGTTTACCAAAGTGGCGACCCGTCAAAACGTTTCGTAAAAGGTGCTTTTGAGCAAATCTGAGCTTTGCCAAAGATGCAATGTATATATCATCATCATCAGCCCCTTGACGTTGACTGCAGGACACAGTCCTCCCTCATGGTTTTCATAACCATGAGGGGTCTTGCTATAATTGCCACGCTTGGCAGGCGGGTTGGCGATCGCAGTATGGGGTTGGAATATATATACATATATTATTTTATATTATCAGCATAATTATTTTCTCAATATTGTCATTATGAGTAAAGATAATGACAATATTGAGAAAATAATTATGCTGTTATAAATAAGAAAAAAAATTAGGTTAAGGTTCCTATCCCTTGACCAACCGGGTATTTTGACGAATCGCACCCTTGACCATGGGCGGAAAACCCACCTTCAACGAACAGAATGTGAATTCTTTGCGTTGAAACAACTTTCTGAGTTCTGAACACGGGCTGATTGATTTATTATAGCCATTATTATCTTTCATCTAGTGGGAGTGAAGGTGCCACTGGACGCTGTATAAATCATCTCTTTACGTAGATGCAAAGACCACAGTTATTTTTCACCTTCTTTTTTTTATTTTTCACCTTTTTATAAGGCGTTGACACTGGCCTGTTATTATAATTATTTATTAATATTTGTATATTCGTACTGCAGCGTCAAATTGGTGCGCGTATATAATTTTCGTGCACTTGCAAAGTGTTTATCAAGTCTGATTAATTGATTTATATGTTTATGTGAATATTGATTGCGAGAGTGTTGTAGATAGTGAATACTAATCTCGTTATTGTAAACTACCTATTTTTAAGTTAAATTCTTTTTATACTGACGTGTTCTATATGTTTAATTTTTTGATTTATGTACATATTATTTTCTCCTTAGTTACCAATTACTTGATTATAAACACTTCAACAGACAACAACTTTTTACTGAATATCCCAATAATTAGAACATAATACTTTAAATTTCCCGCACCTCCAACAGAGAGGCTGGCATCTGGCTGGAGTTGAGTTAATAAAACGGTTTATGGTTAATGGTTACGAGATAAAAGAACCAACATCTTTCGGTGAATTGTACTTACATGTTTCCGACCAAATTATTCATTCGAGCCGAGGCTACTAGTTGCAGAATTTATGTATATTCCTCCATTAGACAATACAACTGAAGTACAACTTTGCAAACTTTGTTCGCGAGGGACACCGACAAGGCTTCTGTGTGAACTCACGCCATGGAGCTTATAGTGTCGAAAGAGATTGGGATAGTTCTTACTAACGACAAAACAGACACGGCTATGAAAACTTGGCGTCTCATGAATTATGAATGTTCAAAGTCAGTTGAGCGGTGGTAGCGGAGCGCTAGTTAGACATCTATGTTTTTAACTACCACTGGGTCTAATACATAAGTTGGTACGAGTACCTACCATACAAGATGTCACGAGTGCAGTCAGTAATTTGCAATGCTAAAATTTTAGTAGGAAAGGAGAATGTTTCAATAAATTTGTTTTTACGTATTCTCCTCCGGTTTCTCGTACACTAACAAGTTGTTAATCTACTGTTAACAGTTTTTTGGTGGTTTTTTTTTGTATGCACTTGTGTTAATTTATTATACATACACAATGTAATATTTTTTGTTCACCCCTTTTTGTTGATAAGTAAAGAACCAACGAATCTGTTTTCCTACATTAGCTCTTTCATTCTAAACAAATCTCGTGAGTTGTTAACAAGCTGTTTTGTTACTGTTGGGTTCAAGCCTCGACTTGATTAGTCGAACAATTCATTGGCGTACCCATTTTGGGCACTCTATTGTCGCGGTCAATCGTGACCATGTCACAAGCTTTTGACTTTAGCTAGCTGTTTGACTTTAACACTACGTCTGTGATATGTGGATGTATATCCGTGGCAGTATACATACATAAACTCACGCCTGTACCCCGGAGAGGTGGCCACGTGACACGGTCCTGACAGAACTCTTTCTTTTCATCAACATTTAATTAGTCGCTACATGTTCGGTATTTTTTATTTTACCCTTCGCTAATACATCCCCTATTTGGTCGATGTATGTCGGCCTAGGACGTCCCTTATTAGCCCTTCCACTCACATTCGCTCGCATCTACATTTTTAACCGACTTCAAAAAAGGAGGAGGTTATCAATTCGATGCGTATATTTTTTCTTCTTTGGCTGTGTTCTCGCATTCTCGCAACACCGTCAAATGGAAACCGATTTCGACAATTCATTTTTTCGTCGAAGACATATGAAGTCCCATTGGGCCCATTTTAATTTGGTGAAGATTTGATGAAGACTTTCACAGATGGAAAACGGAACTATTCAATAGACATCAGTAAATAAGCCCATAATGGAACCCATTCTTTCGTAATAATTATCCGTATGTGTCATAAAATAGCGCAAAAGTAGTCCCAAGGTAATTTGGTGATGTTCTGGTGAAGACTTTCGGTGATGGAAATTGAGAACCTCAAATTTTAAAGCAACGCATTAAGCAGGGTAAATTACAGTTATAAGGGACTAATTAGCCTCTAAATAGGTTTTTGAAATTGTCCTCACCACGTGTTAGTGCAACAAAAAGACTATAATCATGTAGGTACGGCGATATCATTCCAATAGAAAAACCTAATTGGAAAGTGGGTTACACGGGGTTGCAAGTGTTGTAAATTGCTTCGGCCAGATGCCTGTACGTAATACAGAGAAGTTTGTAAAGAGGCTCGAAATTTCGCCGATGCTTGCACTTGCTCAGTTGGGAGAGCGCTGGCACGGTTAGCCAGAGGTCGCCGGTTCAAGTCTCGGCATAGGTGGAATTTTTAGCCTCTAAATAGGTTTTTATAAGGGAATTGTTAATATTTCTCCCGCTCCCCCACTAAAAAGCATTCATACCAGGATACATATTTTGGACTACAAATTATACTTCTACAATATCTACATGTATACGTACTTCTACTGTACTGCTGTCGAGTACGTTCTTGAGTGGAGACCGCGGATCGGTAAACGTAGAGTAGGACGTCCTCAGACTCGGTGGGGCGATGATCTTCGCAAGGCGGCTGGCAAAAGCTGGATGAGAGTAGCCGAGGACCGTGCTCAGTGGCGTGCAATAGGAGAGGCCTATGTCCAGCAGTGGACAAGCATAGGCTGATGATGATGATGATACGTACTTCTAATTTAAAGGTATTTTTTTAAATTATTTCTAACTTTCTTTGTGCTGTAGCGTTTTCAAATCGGTTTTTATTTTTATTTAAAAAAAATTACGAGTCACTAGCGCGCCCGAACACAGGCGCTCTAAGTATATCACCAGTGAGGATACTATAAACACGGTGGTGTTTATGAATATGCAGAAACAGGGATAGGAAACATGAATATGCTATAAACGTGCCATAAGTAGACGTTAAATGTCACGTAATAGACGAGATTGTCAGGAAACGAGAGCGTTGGCGTGAAATCAGAAATCAGCAGTGGGCTATATTTGTGAGCTAGTAGTACATGGAAATCGTACCAAACAAGAAGTGTTGCCTTCCATCAAATGAGGTAGTTTTAATTTTTTTATGAGTAGGTAGCGATGAAATGGGTAATGAAAAATCCAAGTTTTCCATCTCGAAAGCCCTTTGGACCACAGCTAAACACATTTTTACGAGTTTTTTCGGTTTTGGTTAATTTTTACCACTAAGGACCTACGTTACGGCAAAAAGTCACTATGGACTCATTTAAGTAGACTAAATTTGCAACTTGTCGAAAACAAAAAAAAAACTGTACTACTTTCTCTTTTTTTTAATTTTGCAAACTTTTAAACAGCGGTATCTTAAAAACTATTTGGCCTACCAAAGCCAAATACTTTTTTTTTTAATTGAAAATTTAACTTACTTAAAAGTGTCAATAGTAACTTTTGCTTTAACGTAGGTCCTTGGTGGTAAAAATTGACAAAAATGGAAAAAGTATTTAAAGATAAAGATAAAAGATAATTTATTCAAGGAACATTTAATGGTCCGAAGAGTTTTTGAGGTGAAAAACTTGGATTTGTCATTACCATCTCATCACTACCAACATATGAAAAAATCAGAACTACCTACTTGATGTAAGGTTAAAAGTGCCAATTCCATAAATATTTATCCAGATACTAGCTGACTCGGCAAACGTTATTATTATTATTAAATCCTTTATTGCATTTAAAACAGGCAGTTTTGCACATAGGCGAGCTTAATACTACTTAGCAACGTTGCTTTGCATTATTAAATGTTCACAAGAATCCTATCAAATTCATGAGCTGTACCGATTTGTTGCGTTTACTTCTTCCAATGTATAAGTAATATTAATGATTGTGTTTGTGTATGTTTGTTTATTTATTGTTTGTTTATTTTAACCTTAGAACAAAATCTAGAATCCTGTATTGCGCCTCTTACTTATTTATTATATTAAGTATTACCTATTTGTGGGAAATGCTGAGGAATTGGCAATAGTAGATTATGTACTAAGGGAATAAAACCATGTATTATGTCATGGGCGGCATATTGAACCCTGAGCGGAGCGAAGGACTCCGACTTAACTCGCGAGCGCAGCGAGGGAGTTAAATTTTAACTCCTGAGCGAAGCGAGGGAGTTATGTAGAGTCCTGAGTGAAGCGAGGGGTTCATACCGCCCGAGACTAAGACATGTTTTATTCCAGAGGTGAATACTCTACTTTTCACACCATCTGGGAGACAATAAAAAGACAGGGCTGCATAAGTTGAAAATATGTATTAAAACCTGAAATTAAATATAAAGTCCACACTCTTTTACGGCTTAGCAACTTAAATTGAATATAACTTTTAAATTCGTATTTGCAATTCGCGCCTTTTTTTCTTTTTTTTGTTGGTGTTTCGCGCGGTCACAGGACACAGTATTTCAGAAAAAAAAGAAAAAAAAGAGGTGAGTTTCGAACAACAATTCGAATTTCGAATTGCAATGCGGGGCTTCTCCATAGTTTTCATGCGAATTTTGACATTCTAAATTCAAATCACTTTATTCCCTAGGGAAATTCTTCATTATTATTGCCCTCGAGAGACAAGGCCATGCTTTACGATGATATTTGACGGTACGTAATAAGGCATTGTCGAGCAGGAGGTGTGAAAAATGTATTATATTGACTCCAATATTTTTATCCTATAAGTTTGTCAATTCTGTTTTTTCTCCTTAAATAAATAATAAAGAAATAAATTACCCTACACTTATTCTCAGACCTACCAAATATACAAAAAATATTTATAATAATCGGTGAAGCTGTTTCGGAGGAGTTTGGTAACAAACACTGTGACACAATTTTTAATGTTCGACTTTTTTTAAATATTCTGGGGTATCTCGGCAACTCGACGCCAAAGCAGCTCAATTCCAGCGCTTGCCCAGTGAGCTGCGTACTTTTTGCGTGGAGGTCGAAAAATTGTAAAATTTTAGGGGGCTACAGTGACGCCGTTGTTGTTCGACAACCGAATGAACTTCAACATTATAAAGAAGAAAAGTTTATTAGTTTATACGTAGGAGGAAATTACCGAAAGTTCTAAACCGATTTAAAAAACGTAGTCATGGGAACTGCTAGTATGTCCTAAAATTGTTATGAAAATCTGAAAAAGCTATGTTTGTCAATTTAACAAATTTCATTTAGTACTTTGATGATAGAGATTATGCTCTTTACAGATATTGGATGGAAGGGCCGGATATGAGCCATATGAGCAGATATGAGCCAGGCGGACATACTTCGACCAAATAGGGGATGTATTAGCAAAGGGCAAGATAAAAAGTACCAGAAATCGGCGTGCGCGCATGCAGCGACTAATGAATGTTGAGGAAGCGAAAGTGATTTGTCAGGATCGTGGCAAGTGGCAGTCCCTGGTCTCTGCCTACCCCTCTGGGATACAGCCGTGAGTTTATGTATGTGTATGTATGTAAATATTGTATGTTGTGTTTTTCCTGGTACAATAGAGAATATTCTTGTCTTGTCTTGTCTCTGTTTTCCCTCATCAGGAAAACAGGGATCAAAGAAGGACCCTCCACTTTTCGCGGTCTTGAGCAGCACTATTATTGTTATTATTATAATTAAATTCACAGGAATACACAATACAGGAAACTTAGCGTAAGAAAGTACATGTACATAGGTGAGCTTATCTCTGTGAGAGATTTCCTCCAGCAAACCTTGGGGAGTCGGCATCATCTAGCTCCCTCCAGCCAAATCCAGGAGATGCATTCCATTGTCGCCTAGAAGATATAATACGCATGCACGCGTTGACTTCAAGCAGCAGTGAAATTAAATCGCCGCTTTCACGGGGAGATCGAGGGTGGATACAAAAAGCCACTGCTAACAGAAAGTTAGCAGATTCTTGCTGTCCAATCGATTGCACATAAGCATACTATTATGTAGTTATGTAAGAGGACACTGCAAAAAATGTGAAGGTTTTTCAGCTCTTGACTGTATGAAAAACTGGGGGTAAGTATCGTAAAGTCTTAACAAATTTAACATTTTAGTTGAAAATTCACCCGTAATTTCACCCGCAGCCACCCGCGGTTTAGGTGCTGTCCACTACACTGCTTCGCTATTTATTACCTGAAGCACAGAGGCTGAAGCTATTGACGAATAAAATTTTACAGGGTCCGATGCCAGTATAACAAAACCCTACTGACCTACAGGGTGACATAGTTTTTTTTTGCACTATCCCGTGCTGAGGACAATTTTTTAGAGGCTAAAAATTCCACCCTTGCCGGAACTTGAACCCGCGACCTCTGAGTAACCGTGCCAGCGCTCTCCCAACTGAGCTACTGGGCCAGTGTAAGCATCGGCGAAATTTCGGGCCTCTTTACAAACTTCTCTGTATTACGTACAGGCAGCGACATTTGGCCGAAGCAATTTACATCACTTGCAGTCCCGGGTAACCCACTTTGCAGTTAGGTTTTAACATTGGAATGATATCGCTGTACCTACATGATTATATGAGGTATTGTAATCATGTAGGTACTGTTGACTGTATTATCCCTCTCGTCTTCCATATTATTCGCTCGCGACTTCGCCTGCAGAATTTCTTACTAAAGTTCTCTCTTTTACTGCTTCAGAGAGTTTCCAGGAAACCTTTCTTAGATTACTGTGGGGTTGTAAAAGAACGTGTCTATAGACTTTCCAGTTCCTTGTGAGTGTAGATATTGAGATATTTTCTGCTGGAACGATATCAAGTTCTTACTGAAAAAGACTTGATTATATTCTTTTTGTTGCACTAATCCGCGCTGAACTCAAGTCAGCTCAAGTAATTTTCCCAATTTCATACATTTTCCATGCCGATGTCCATAAGTAGCATGACGACAGATGTGAAAAGTCGCATCTTTCCAATTGTCAAATTTTATCGCCACAAAACGCGCGACTCGCGCTGTCACGCTACCCAGGCAGCAGTGGGCTTTATTTGTGGGCTGGATAGATAGATACACACATTTTCAGTGTACACTATGCCATAGTTAGCCCAGTGCAAGAAAACGTCCATGGACCTTGATTTTTTTAGTCTGGTACTGCTACACTTGGCAGAGCGGTGGTAGCCTAGTGGGTAGAACATTGGACTCGGGAGCGAGAGACCCAGGTTCGATTCCCAGTGCGGGCATGTACCCATGACTTTGTTTCCTAAGTTCTGTACATTTGTAAAGTCATAGTAGCAATACCACTCGCTAACCGTGAAGGAAAACATCGTAAGGAAACCTGAGTGTCTGAGCTATTCACATACCTCAGCGCTTTAAATCGCCAATCCGCGATGGGCACGCGTGGTGATTAAGCCCATACTCTCTCCCTGAGAGAAGGCCTGTGCCCTACAGTGGGGCGTATATAGGCTGCTTATGTACCGCTATACTTGAGTTGAATCTAGGTGACGTAGACGTAGAAGAAAGTCGCAACAAAAGCAGTAGAATATTAGTAAATCTACGGACAGGTAGAATAATGATGGTTCCTCTCTCTAGTACAGTAAACGGTAGACTGGCTTAATTATACGAGATTACTTAACAATGTTAGTTTTATATGCCTAAAGCCAATACAACAAGTAGGTAAAACTAGGTTAAACTCGTAAGCACAATGTGCGACGTTAGATCGTACGTGTATACCATAAAATATTGTTTTTAGTTTTGAGTGCCGTAATATTTTGAAGTCAGTTTTTTTTTTTATTTTATTACTTTTTTTTTATTTTTTAACATTCAAGTAACATTTTTTTATGTCGATTTAGAAGTTATTATTTTAATTCCGGAGACAGATAGACGGACGGGCAACAAAGTGATCCTATAAGGGTTCCGTTTTTTCTTTTGAGGTACGGAACTATAAAAAAATGAGAGCGACATATCAACAACATTGATGTCTAGATATGTTCATAAATTGCATCACCTGACAGTAGAAAAACAACAAATAACATTTTGTAGCCGTCTATTCAATAAAGGTTGATGTTTTGGCCGCTTCAGATTCCCAGAAGGAGCGGGGCCTTTACGCCACGACTCAAACTATTATATTAAATGACGCCGGAGGTCAAATGACCGACACCGCCATTATTAGGTAGACGACGACCCTTTGTAATTGGAATCGGTGGATCGTAAAGCACTTAGGAAAGTACTATACTATAGTTACCTACAGCTTATCGAATGCTTCATAACTTATCAAGAGAAATTACGGGTACGTTTAGTTTCATTCAGCTTTAGTATGGGTGCAAAATTTGTTTTAATGCCATCAAAGTCCAGACTTTAATAACGGGTGGAAAAACAACACGAGAATCGCAGCACAGACTATGTACGAAAATCATGTGGAAATGGAACTGTCAAATGGGTTAATATTTCTTGAATAAATGCTTGAACATCTTGATAGACGTTATTGGTTTCCGTATTTTAATGACTGCCATAAATGATGTTTAAGCGAAACAGCGATTAGAGCAAAGACGAATAAATGAAATGTAGTCATCATCATCATCAGCCATTTGACGCCCACTGCAGGACATAGGCCTCCCTCATGGTTTCGAAGCTTCTCGGTCTTGTGCCGCCCGCATCCAGCGACTCTCCGCCACGTAACCAGCTCGTCAGACCATCTGGTGGGGGGCCTGCCCTCACTGCGTCGTCCTGTCAGAACTTTTTCGCCCCAACGGCCATCAGTTCTCCGCGCTATGTAGAATGAAATATAGCTTTTTACGAAATGCAAATACAAATGATGTCCGTGGAATACGTGTGTACGTAAAATTCCTTACAAGTAGTCAAGTTTTATCATGCTTGCTGTAGAGGCATGTAAACGTCAATATTTCAAAATAATTAACACACACGATTTTCACGTAATTTTTTTTTCCACAAGTTAAAATTGTATTGAATATAATAAGATAACAAGATGAATTGTTTGATTGGCGGGTAATTGAAGTGTCAGCTTAAAATACTCATTTAAATTATAGCAGCGTTTCTGGATGAGTATTAGTGCATCTGTCATTTAAAATTAACTGATTTCAAGATATAATAATAATGAGTCGACCTTAATAATAACCAAACGCCGAACACTTTAAATATGTTATCTTTTAAAGACTTGCTTTGCTCATACATAAATATGTAGGTAATGAACTTTATCCAATAAACAGTAGTGATGAGTTCCAGTGGATGTACTGATGGATGGATGTCTACTATTTATATTATAAATGTGAAAGTTTGTGAAGATGTTTGGATGTTTGTTACTCAATCACGCAATAACGGCTGAACGGATTTAGATGAAATATGGTATGGAGGTACTATGAGTCCCGGGGCGGACATAAAATACTGTTCATCCCGGAAATTACTCATTCCATGCGGATGAAGTTGCTGGCATAAGCTAGTTAATATGTTACATGTTACAATTTTGGCGTTGGATTAGCTTTGGCTTTCCAATGTTGCTCGAATCTGACCCACATACTCTGATTAAAACATTAACTCATAAAGTTTCGTACATACATAAACTCACGCCTGTATCCCGGAGGGGTAGGCAGAGACCAGGGTTTGCTACTTACCACGATCCTGACAAAGCTATGTCGCTTCATCAGCATTCATTAGTCGCTGCATGCTGGTTTCGGATACTTTTTATCTTGCCCTTATTCGACCAGGGGCCTAATTACGCGCACTAAATCCTAAGCGATTCCAATCGTCTAACTGTCAAATTCCATACTAATTGGACAGTTAGACAATTTAAAAAGCTCAGGATTTGGTCCGCATAATATAGCAGCAGAGACGTCAAAGGTCAACGAGCAGGGCCTAGATTCTGTTAATGCATTGTAGTAACATGACAACTGCATGAACATGGCGGTTTTCATTTCATGGCTGCTTTAAGTCTACGCGGGCACACCCATCAAACCTTCTAGGCGTCAGTGGTACGAAAAAACACGTCACGTGACCCGACAGTGTACCTGTCATTATACTACAATGCACTAACAGAATCGAGGCCCAGTTAGGGCTGTCTCTTACGTCGAGCATGCTGTCTCGCTCGTACAATTTAACATGTTTTTGTGATTGTAATAAAATGACCTCACTTTTCATGAATCTGGTCCGAGGGTTTGATTGGTCTGAAATGTTAAATTGTGCAAGCGAGCATGCTCCGTGTAAGAACAGCCTTAACTGTAAACGTGTGTAGTTCGTGAACGAGTACTCCAAATAACAATAATAACTTCCACACAACACAATCACTTGTCCCTGGTCCCCAACTAGGTTACCGTGAGGGATTTCTCTTCGTAAAACAACTCGTTGATTCATTCACTGTATTGTATCTCCTTCACCTTAGTAATTCATTCTTCACCTATCATTATTATTATTATTATTATTATTTGTTTGGGAAACTTGCAACTTACATTATAAATGGACAGAGACTTAGAATGGACAGACACATAAGCTAAGAATAAGTTTCCGTATATAGTAACTTGAATCCATTGCATTACGAACGGAAATTCTTTTACTCATCAGACTTCGTCACTGATTACAGTTCGTAACGACATTTTAATAAACGTTTCATACGTTCAACATCTTAAGACTATGTATGTTAGTCATTCATTTAACAACTCATTCATTAATTGTCATTTACGAACCAACGCGAGTGGAAATATACGACGTCTAGAACAAAAATTGAATAAAAGCATCAACCAATTCACTGAACGAATGAAACGTAATCTACGAACTACTAAGAAGAACTACTTATTTGAAGGAATTGAACCAGGCCCTTATTATGAAGCAGCAATATGTTCGGAAGGGTCGCAACGTCGCGCTTGAGCCCGACAATTCACTAGAAGCTAGCGACAAATACGGTTCTTTTTTTAAATAGTTTAATTGAGTTAATAGTTTTAATCGAAACTATTAAAAAAAAGAACCGTATTTGTTGCTAGATTCGACTGAATTTTCAGGCTCAAGCGCGACGTTACGACCCTTCCGAACATATCGCTGCTTCATAATAAGGGCCCTGTATCACTCTTTTCTTTTCGACGAAGCGTTTGGCGCACGTCTTTGTCTGTAGCCCAAATTACGCAGATACTTCGTAACTCCGTCCCCCATCCTTCAGCCGAGCGCTCTCGCAGTAAAATCTGAAAGATAACATGACTTCTTCGCCACTATGCGGGCAGTTATGATCGAGAACCGCTTCCTTTAATTACCAGCACGGCGGCAACAAAAGGGCGGGCCACCCGCTCAATACCGTCCTGGGCAGCCTTTGTCGCTGCGGCTTTATCTTAATTGCTTTAAGAAACTCAATATCGTTTCGCGACAAGACGCCTTTTTATTCCCGCGCTTTGCTCCCTCCCCGATGGCAAACAATGACGGAAGTTTGAATTAGTTTTCGGTTAGATAACGCCGCGGTGGCTGGCTGGCGCGTTTTTTTTTTTATTTCTTCGCCGGCACTCGCTTTTTGTTTGTAGTACCTTTACTGTTGGGTTTTATTGACCGTAATGCAGATGGCTTAGGTTTTAAAGCGGCGACGATTTGCTGGACAGGTAAGCTGATAAGCTAGTTAAGTACACAAAAAAATACTGTGTTTTTAAGTACAAACTCCGTACTATAACGAATAAAATCATAGTAGATATATACATTATTTTTGAACTTTTTATTGAATTTTTTTTACTTATTGCGGTATTATATCATAATATGGTGGCCGACAATAACCTTGAACAAACAGCATGTGCGTATTTAGGATCTCACTGGTGGGCGACGCGGAGAGTGAAGTCTTCGGAATTTACTTTGCTCATTATTAAAAAATAAATGCCCCTAAGTTTCCATTGCAAATACATCGCGCCTGCGCGGAGTTTTGTTCAAGCTATATGCCGGGAATTATACCACAAACTCACGTGAACAACAATAATAATTAAAAAAAGAATGAAGCGCTCTATTGCAATATTGCGAATGTTGTAATGGACAAACGGGCTTACACGATTTTCCAGTGATCACCCCTCCTCACTCTGTTCATTGAATATCGTGAGGGCAAAGCCTTGAGATTTTATTTGCACATATTTCACATTTTTCACACAACAAAAGCATCCTTTTTCTCCTGTTAAAAAACCATGTTCGCTACGCAGCGATAGTCATAAAAATCACTTTACGAGTGCATACACTTCCGTATAGAGGTGAAAAACTCGATACTTTTTTAGCTGCTACAATTTTAAATGTTCAAGAATCTCTAAACTAAATCTTAACTTCAGCAGTTCCAAAGCCAAAATTGCTGCCAAAATGTTGTGTATCACCAACTGGACACACGTGTGTCCAGTCTTGTGTGTCGAGTTGAATAAAGTAAGACATTACTTCACGCCGAGCCAGCTTTTCAACCTGTACCAAGCACAACTCCGGTTATGCATGAAGTAATTCAGCCACCTCTGGGATGGTTCAGCCAGGTACCAGCTTGCGGCTTTGGATGCGATTGAGCGCTGGGCTATCAAGCTAATTGGAGATGAGGAATTGACAAAGGCAACATTACGGCCTCTGGAGCACCGTCGTAAGGTCACCTGCCTCTCCGTCTTCTACGAGTGTACACAGTGGCTACATAAACTTCTACTCCTATTCCCTTTTTTCCATCGGACAACCAGACGGCTGGCTCATTTGTTAAAGTCAAAGTCAAACGTTTTATTCACTATAAAAACAAAATGTTTACTTAACGAACGTCAAAGCTGTTAGTTGCAAAATTAATAGATAATGCGGAGAAGAAGCCTAACAAGGAAACTCCACATTTATTCTTTTCAAAACAGGTTTGCCTCATTAACAGAGTTTTCATCTCACATTTACACTACACTAGATACAATCGTTCCCGTTAACATTATTTAGGTAAATACCAGAATGTGGAAATTCCGAGAATTCACACCAAGTGATTAGCGAACTCTTTTATATTAACAACGGCAAAGATGTGGAACACGTTGCCGTCGTCTGTTTTTTTTCCGGAGACACTTAACGTCTTTAAAACTAGAGTCAACCGACATTTAACATGTAAACACGTGGCATCTTGACCTTAGTCACGCCTGAGTGTCAATCTTTCCTAATTAAAAAAAAACTCATTACATTACATAAACTCACGTTTGTATCCCGGGGGGGTAGGCAGAGTCCAGGGTTTGCAACTTGCAAAAATCCCGACAGACCTCTTTCGCTTCATCAACATTAATTAGTCGCTGCCTGCACGCACGCCGGTTTAGGGTACTTTTTATCTTGCCCTTTGCTAATAAATCCCCTGTTTGGTCGAAGTATGCCAGTTGGGACGTCCCTTACCGGCTCTTCCACCCACATTAGCTTGATATATTTGTTTCGACAATCTTTCTTCCTTCATCCTCTTTACATGTCCAAACCAACGCAACGTTCCTTTTTCAATTGTAGTCACTATATCCTCTTTCACTTCACAACGTTCTCTAATCAAACTATTGCGTATCCTGTCATTCAAAGTAACACCAGACATACTTCTCAAGTACCTCATTTCTACTCCATTAATCCTACTTTTTGATTCTTTTGTCACATCCAAGTCTTGCTACCATACATAAGTACCATACCATACGTATGGTACGTTCTCGGTGTGCTGTCAAAATATTTATTGAACCACCTAACGTGCTGAGGATGCTAACAGGAGAGTCACCTCGACAATATGTCGCCTCCGCTTGGGGCATGCTTCAACCCCTGTCTTTTTGGCCAAAATCCGGGTCAGGGACCATTCCTTGTGCGAATGCGGTCTGAGCGAGGGAACTGCAGATCACATCTTTTTCGAATGTACAAAATACAATTCCTCATTGTACGGTTATCGTCCAGTAGATCTTCCCCTTCCCGCCAATCTCCGCTGCGTACTTCCGTTGGTTTTCTCTTCATTTGTTAAAGTTTTATGTTCATATGTAGAAACTAACAAAATTAGATTGTAGTTTTTGTTATTGTACCGAGTAACACCTATCAAAAAGTATATATTGTGACAGAGTTTATATATATGTGTATGTATGTATTTATTTTATGTACGTATATATATATATATATATATATATAGAGATATATATATGAGTGTGTATATATATTTATATATATAAAGAAGCTTACATTATCATTAACAAAGGTAGTACTTTCTCTCAAACTCTGACGTTGGCAGAATCCTTAGGAAAGCCATCACAAAAAAAAAAAAAAAAAACGTGCTGAGCGCGCACTGGCGTTTGCCAGCGCTCAACACGTTAGCATTCAACCGTTAAAGTGTTAACTTAAGGGGGTCCAGGGAGTTACACTGGCTAGGGTAACACTAGCGCCACCGAAGAAAAAAAAAATCATATCTTTTTTTCACAGATCAAATTTGCAAAAAGTGTCGGTAGAATCTCTCAATCATATAACCAGTGATTCTTAGAACCCACGACTAAGATCGCGAACCTGGGACTAGATAGCATTTACGCCAAAAACGGCCGTTTCTGGCGTTACTGCTATATAGTCCTAGGTTTTTCGCCTTAGGTTCAGGGCCATTGGTCCTAAAAATCACTATTGACGTGATTCAGAGATTGTGCTGACACTTTTTGCAAATTTGAAAATTGTCCTCAGCACGGGTTAGTGCGACAAAGAAAGAATATACTTTTTGCAAATTTGATCATTAGATAAAGTACATGATTTTTTTTTCCTCAGTGGCTCTAATGTTACTCCCTGGACCGTCTTTAATAGAAAGTTTGCCTAAATACTTATAAGTGGGATCAGCCACAAGGACTTTTAGTAATAAATGTTATTGTTCATACAAAATTTATGTTTAGGTCGATAAAATAAGCACGCAAATGGCGGGTAAGTGATGCCCAAGGGGGGCATACTTCGACCAAATTTATAGGGACGTATTAGCAAGTTGCATGCAACGACTAATGAATGTTGATGAAGCGAAAGAGTCTGTCTGCCTAAACCTCCGAGATACAGGCGTGAGTTTATGTAATGTAATGCAATAAACACGCGAACTTGGAGCAAATATGCAACGAATTCAACGCCAATTCTTTCATAAAACGACCAACGTATTACACTTCTAACCGCAGTTAAACGCACGGAGGTAAGATCAGGAGTAGCTCGCGTCTTTATAGAGTATTTTATGGGGCCGGTGGTCGGCAAACATCATTAATTAACGGTAACCGGCGTCCACGGCAACTGCGGGTGTGCCGGGACATAAATCAACCGCTAACGGCAACTCTTTTTGTTTGATTGTTATTTAATGGCGAACTTTGGTGTTTTCGATTAGCATGCGATGATAAGTTTGTGGGTGTTTTTTAGTATGAAGTTTAGTTGAATCGCGGTATTTTTTATTTATTTATTTATTGCCAAAAAACTTAAAGCTAACATTACAGGGAATCCCTATTGCGTTAACAAGTTTTATAATTAATTATTCTTATTATTATTGCAATTATTGCATTAATAGACACACAAAATACTACTTACTATAACACAACACAAAAAGAGTGACTTTTGTAAATTCATTCAGAGAACAAAAAAATAAATCTGTACTCTCTGCGACTCGGTTTAACGTGCCTAAAGTCCGTGTGAGAAGTGCGTTCCGTAGCAGACAAGTGCGCGCGCGCGGCACAGCCAGCAGCGGCACGCGGCGGCGTCGCCACACGTAGCGCTCTGGCACACACAGCCCGACCGTCTGCAGCACTCCTGGGTTGCACAGGACCCCACGGAGCAACTTTATTAAGTAGGTAGCCAGAGCTAAATCCCTTCTCACCTCCAATTGGTTGTAGCCTACCATACCTAGTATGAACAAGGTGGGATACATTAATGGGTAATAGGGGTATACCCCATACAGCTTGAGATAGAGTAGTCTAACAAATTGATTTTGAATTCGTTCCAACATGAGGCTATGTGGACTCCAAATGACTGCATTACATTCTAAATGGCTTTTTACAATAGCTTCATATAGAGCTTTGATAGCGGCAATGTTGGTGAAATCTTTAGTCTGCCTCATAATAAATCCGAGATTTCGGTAAGACTTCGGTAAGGGGTCTGTAACCCCTAAGATGTGGTCTCTGAAGGTCAGATCAGATGTAAATCGGACACCCAGGTCCTTGACCTCAGTGACACGCTGCATTGAGACTCCGTCCACTTGGTATTGATGGTGATTCGGTAACCGCGCTCGGCTAAATGAAATTACCTGGCACTTAGACGCGTTGAAATACAGCCGGTTTTCCACACTCCTCGCCACAACTCTGTCGATGTCTTCCTGCAATCTGAGACAGTCGGAGCTATCCTTGATTTCACGGACCAACTTAAGATCATCGGCAAAGAGAAGGCAAGCCGACTCCCTCACCACCTCAGGTAGGTCATTAATCATAAGGATGAACTCAAGGGGTCCCAGATTGCTACCCTGACTAACTCCAGATCTTGTGTAGTATGGATCTGATATGTGACCAGCGCAGTCCACGTATTGCTGCCTGTCCCTCATGTAATCAGCAAAAAACTGAAGTGTATGAGGGGTGCAGCCCACACGCGCCAACTTTGTAAGCAATATATCGTTGTCGACAGTATCAAAAGCCTTTCTGAAATTAAAATACGCTACATCAACCTGTCCGCCTACATCTACTGCTGGTGTGATATGAGTTATTTTTGCGATACCGATAGGAGAGTAAATTCAAAGCGAGCGCCGTCATAAAGCTGGAAATAAAATAAATTAACGGTAATAGTGTTTCTTGTGATAAGTGACGTCATTATAATATTAGAATTGTGTTACAAACGTAGTAAAGAGTAGAACGCGTGATAATGGCGTCTGAGGATCTACTAGCGTTTTATGATTTACATTAATTTATGTCATAAACGATCTATATACGTCCCACTGTAGTGCACAGGCCTTCTCTCAGGGACAGAGTATGGGCTTAATCACCACGAGTGCCCACGGCGGATTGGCGATTTCAAGCGCTGAGGTAAGTGACACTGAGGTTAGAGTCAGACACTGAGGTTTCCTCACGATGTTTAAGTATGTATTAGTTAGCAACTGATGGATTAAGGATGAATACAAATTTAAACCGAAGGCAGCAGCTAATACTTTGCATAGACATTCATCAAACAGAATGTTATTTCTGATTACAAGGTCGCTAGAGGGCGCGCTTGAGCCAGTACGTACTTGATTGAATTGCTGGAACAGAAAAGATGGTTTCACATTGGACGATTACCGTATCTAGGCTCAAATTGTAGCTGACTAACCCCTAGTTTCTCGTACACTAGCACGCTGTTAATCTACTGTTAACAGCTGTCAATTGACTAAAGTTCATACAAAAAAAACCACCGACAGCTGTTAACAGTAGATTAACAGCTTGTTAGTGTACGAGAAACCGGGGGTAAACTTTCCAGAGGAGTTTTTGTCACATTTTTGATATAATTCTTCGTCTCCAAAATATCGAGCGCCACAATCAAAAATTCGGAAAAACTTTAATTTTGTTTTCACTATTTCGGTCATAACTTTTTTCGTTTTTGACTTTCTTGAATAATTGTTTTTGCGCCTTACTCTCGTGAAGGACACGTCTTTTGAGTTTTTTTTAGTATCATATCTTTACAACTCTTTGAGATATGAGGGGATCGCACTTTTTCGTGAGCGAACGAAAAGACATTTCCAGTGTGAAAAACCAACTCCGATGCATTGAAATAAAGCTGTATCAGATATATATCTATAGGCAAAGTTTTATTGCAATCCGTCTCATCGCTTGGAAATTAAAACCCAACTACGTATGTACGGGATCCCCTCGAGCTGGGCGCGTGCAATCAATTTATCAACGGGCTGATAAAATCACATAAAAAATCGATTGATCCTCCAATCGATCTGTCCATCATCCGGATTCAAAGTGCCTGTAAATAATGACAACGGATTACTCTCCCCGGCCTCTTTTTGCTAAGGACTTTGCACACTAGGCAACTTCAACCAGAATTAATAAAAATACCCATCTTCGTTCCTAAAAGTCTCACTGAGAAGTTTCATCAAAGAATGGAAGTCATATTTCCTACTACTGCTATGCATAGAATAATTTAAGGAAATACAAATACTGGAAATCCTTACCAATGTTAAAACGCAAAAGTTTGTATGTATGCCGATCGTGAAGCGCGCTAACTCGCTGCTCTGAAAATATAAAAATCCTCTAAAATAAATACGTCGCGTTTCTAAAGAACGTTGTAGTCCAACCAGCGCAAGAAGACCACCAGCACCTCAGACATCACCGGGGCCCCGGATACACAGCTGCGACTGCGGACCAGGTGAGTGGATCACATACATCTTTCGCTAGGGGCCGATTTGCCTTATAAATTCCCCTACATATTTTATGGATGGATGTTTGTTACTATTTCACGGAAAAACGGCTGAATGGATCCTGATGAAATTTTTCACAGAGATAGATTATAGTCTGGATTAGCACATAGGCTATTTTTAAATCCGGAAAAATACACATCAAAATGACCACGCGAACGAAGTCGCGGGCAACAGCTAGTTGTATAATAACTATAGTAAGGTAGGGTTTCAATATCTGTTATTAGAGGTTACATTGATGCATATGATGGGTGGGACATAAAGTTTTTAAACGAAAGAAACGTGGGGAAAAAAGTGTCACTAGTGCTATTGAATTATACTGGTAAGCACTCGTGATACCAGGTTAATGATATCACTCCAGTATCATTTAATATTCTTACAGTCAGTCCAACCTTTTATTTAACTTTTGACAGTTTGTGATTTTGTTTTGATATGTTTCTAGTTTGTCTGTCTGAGCGTGATGAACAAAAACTACCGAACTGGTTTTCATATTATTTTGTTACTTATAATATTTACACCTAATTAATCTATCTTTGTAATAAGATAAATTTATATTTTTTATACAAAATCAACTTGAATAGCCTTCACTACATAATCTACTCGTCATATTTGCTATAAAAAGACGTCGCATCACTATTGTGAAAAAAAGATGTTCATGAAGTGTTGCATTATTCGCCTGTGGTTTCCTGTCGAATAAATAAGGAACTTCATGGGTGTGCATCTTTTAAAAGTTAAATAAACGGTTGGACCGATTTATTATTGATTGATTCATTGATTGATTTATTGAAATGGCACGGTATGCTAGAGGCGTTGGTTTCAGTCCTGCGGCAGCCCGGATTTTTTTCTTTCAGTATAAAGTTTATCAATTACAGTAATTGCACCATATAAGTAATATATAAGAGATCCGCCAGGATCGTGGCAAGTCACCGGCCCTGGTCTCTGCCTACCCCTTCAGGATATAGGTGTGGGTTTATGTATGTTCGAAAATAGAAAATATTATTTATCAAGGTACTTATGACTTACACACATACACGTACAATGTTCAATTACAGCTTGCTGGACGGTTTGGTTGATGCAAAACGTTACCTCGTGCGAACCACCCTTAGAGGCAAGCCAGATTAGAGAATGGGAACGCCTCTCGGCCTGTTTCCGTGAAAACACAATGCTTGGATTTCCATTAACATTTTCCGATGAGTGAATCCCGGATTCCGTTGTTTTTCTCGGGTTTGTTTTGTACGAGTACCTCTGCGTTTCAGTGGAGTTTTTTGTATGGAAAATTGATATGCCTTCATTCCCGCCGCATTTTTGATCAACTAGGCTCAAAAGGCCACTGGGATGTTATTTGGGTTTTAATTAAGTTATATAAAATAAAATAAAACATACTCGAAGAAAAAAAACCTTCCTAGTTCGAGTCGGACTCACGCACGAAGGGTTCTGTACTAGACTACTACCATTATCTATACAAAATTTGAATATTTAAAGCGTCTACCTGTTGTGGCTAATAATATAAAGCAAAAAACTGCAAAAAATCAAGTTTATTGTTTGGGAGACCCCCTTAAATATTAATTTTATTCAATTTTTAGTACTTGTTGTTGAAGCGGCAACAGAAATACATCATCTGTGAAAATTTCAACTGTCTAACTGTGACGGTTCATGAGATACAGCCTGGTGACAGACGGATGGACGGACGGACGGACGGACGAACAGCGGAGTCTTAGTAATAGGGTCGCTTACCCTTTGGGTACGGAACCCTAAAAAACGACTGCTGAAAATTCTAAAGCAAGGCCTTCCGCGTCTAAAGCAAGAATCAGTCAATCAGTCCATACTCATCCACTGTTGGACATAGGCCTCCCCCAAGGCACGCCACTCCCTTCTGTCCTCGGCTATCCTCATCCAGCCACGGTCAGCAATCTTCCTCGATTGTCGTATAAATTCGGCAGTATTTTCACTAAAAGCGATTGATCTCTTCCAGACCATCTTAAGATTGACAAGACTGAAAGAAGACCTTTATTTACTAAGTTTAAGTTTATTTGTGATTTTTTAGTAGCAATATCACTGGCTATTGGTTCCGTGTGGCGCCGGATTAAGAATATCGTCACTCCATTTCCTTCCGTGGATGTCGTAGAAGGCGACCAAGGAAATAAATTACCTGGGCCTCGATTCTGTTAGTGCATTGTAGTATAATGACAGGTACACTGTCGGGTCACGTGACGTGTTTTTTCGTACCATTGACGCCTAGAAGGTTTGATGGGTGTGCCCGCGTAGACTTAAAGCAGCCATGAAATGAAAACCGCCATGTTCATGCAGTTGTCATGTTACTACAATGCATTAACAGAATCTAGGACCTGGAGACGGGCAGCAGCGTCTTCCTGAGATTCCAACCGCTTACTGCGATCGCCAACCCGCCTGCCAAGCGTGGCGATTATGGCAAAACCCTTCATGGTTAAAAACCATGGTGGAGGCCTATGTCCTGCAGTGGGCCTCAAATGGCTGATGATGATGAGCTGGTTGGGCTTCCTACGCTGCGTTTGCCAGCTCGTGGTCTCCACAAGGCCGGTATTTTTTCTCTGCGACTAATACTTTTTGTAATATAACCAGTCGAAAAGTCAATATAGTCACGTGGTACTAAAACACGCCATGCAAATCGACCTTAGACTATGACGTCGCTCCCTAACGTAACGCCTTATATGTATGAAGCGTTTATTAATATTTGAGTTATCTCGTAAAATAATGTTTTTATGCATGTACAGTGTACACCATAATAAGAAAATGTTTAGAATTCAATGACAAAACAAAATCTAATCAGTTTTATGTTATTACAGTAACTTTATTTTTCGTATATTTTGTGACCCTGAAAAAATATTTTAAATGTTTTATTTTTAAATTTTTCCTAGGTTTTTAAATGATTTCTATGGTATAAAAGCAATGTCACTCCAATCTAAGTAAGACGCAAGTGCCCTATTGTAAATCTCAGCAGCCCGGAAGTATTATTAAATTTCTTGTATGTAAGATACTTTGATCGAGCCTGCTGAGAATAGAATTAGCCTTAATGTAACAAATGCACGAAGGCCTTTCTTAAGAACATAGAGCAGTCGGATTATTTGTTTTGAAATAAGTTATTTGTATCATGACAGCTTCTTGGTGATTATTACTAACAGACTGCCTTACAATTTATGTGACATCATACGGTCAATAAAACTCCTTTTTGTCAAAGACATGACACCTTATTTGTCAAAATTGCTCCAGCCGTTTGCCCTTACATGATATTTTTTTTTAAGGAAAAGTCGTTCTAGTTTAGAAAAAACCCTTTCACTTTTATGCTATTTCTATTGACGTATAATTATCTATAAACACCATAATTATACGTCAGGCATACACATTATGGCTTTTAGGGATTGAGTAGGTAATTTGATTCACTGAAGCTTGTTTATGCTTTATGTGCCCTTTACCTGCTGTCTGTTTAATACTCTAAACGTCAAGGCTCACTGGAAGAAAATTCTCTTGAAATAAGTCCACCCTTGCTCATAGCCTAAGACAATCACGGCTTTTTAAGTGCTAAATTTTGTATTTTGTACAATAAAGTGTAACAAACAAACAAACAAACAAACAAACAAACAAACAAACAAACAAACAAACAAACAAACAAAGCAAATGGTACAATACGGTAACATTTGCTTTTACCGTCAGCAATAAAAAAATATAGTAACTTCTGTTTCACACTTGCATTAATGTCGTAAGTTATGAGAGTTGCCATCTAGTAGGTCAAGAAATGCGACAAAAAAGCAGGTTTTCATTAGTTAACATTAATTTATTTTTACGAGGGCTAAAAGCTTTTTAAACAGATACATTTTTGGTCGAGAAATTATGAGTGAAATTGTTAAATGAAGTGCTAATTTCCTTTTCGTGTAAAAATAAAACAAAAATGTTTGCTCTCAACGGGGATCTAATTATTTTTGAAAGGATAAAGAGTTTCAGTTGGATTATGCAAATCAGGGCTGAGGCCCGCGAAATCCAGTTTCAACCAGTTTATGTTTTTTCATTCTGTCAAATAAAGTAACAACATGTTACAAAATGTTTTGAAGGTTTCGTTTTTAACACAAACCCCTTCACAAATAAGCTGGACAGAAAAGTAATAAGTACTTAAGAATAATGAGAAATAAAGTGCCTATTTTAAATTTGGTACTCTGTGCATTACGTTTATACGTTAAACCGCACATGATTAACATAATCCCTAAGATTATTATGTTTCATTGTTTTATTTAGATGAAAGTTGGCACACATGTCCAGCATTAAAATAAAGCATACTCTTTATGTAATGCCCACTTGAACGAAGCTTATTAATATTATCTTGTAATAAAACAGTCACACACACACACACACACACACACACACACACACACACACACACACACACACACACACACACACACACACACAAACAAACACACACGCACGCGCACGCGCACGCGCACGCACGCACGCACACACACACACACACACACACACACACACACACACGCGTACTCACATATGATCTGTACACTCTGAATATTCTGTTTTGTTTTTTTTTTTTATACACACGCTGAATTTTGTATGATTTATATCAATTTTGCGTTTATTTTTCATGTTTTAAACTACCAAAGCCAGGTCATGTTACCTGGTTGTAGAATTTATAAAACTGCCTCGTAAATAAAATTTGTTTAAAAAATATTAGTTCTCGAAAAATAACTCGAATTTTCGCAGTATCCATCTTTCTTGTCTAAATTGAATAACAAAAACAATTGAAAGTCGATATTCAAATGTTTCACATTTTTTAAAAAAAGAACATCATAGAAACCATTTGAAAAAAGTTTCATTCGAAAACCTCAAACCATGAAGATTCTATGTCAATTCAAAGAACCTATTGCAATAAAACGGCAATTTCATACTTTAACCCCTATTATAATAGAATACAGAGTTATAATAGAGTACACGCGTCTTTCCTTGCACCAAATTCTATCTGTTTTTAAAAGCTATTGGTTTACTGTAGACCTCCTCAGTTCTGACCTTGAAAATAACAATGGTTTTCAATTATTATTTTTAAGGTCGCTTGTGTCCCACTGCTGGGCAAAGGCCTCTCCCATGATCTTCCACTCATCCCTGTCTTGAGCATCTCCTATCTAATTAAAGAGATCAAAAAGATCTCTAAATTAATAAATAAAAACATATTTTCGACTCACGCGCAACTGACCGAAGCAACGCGTAGCTCGTAGGTAACTTAATGTGGTTAGCTACGCCCGCTACGAGTGTGGTTAGGCCTACGCTTCGCTACGTGGATTACGTAGGCACGTTAAGCTATCTACTGGTAGATGCAGACAGCATGATCTTAAGTTTGATGTGCCAGCCAGTAGATTTTGTAGCATATTACAGTTAGGTAAGCTCCAAATTCCAAATTCCGTGGGGCGCCGAATTAAGAATAGCGTCACTCCATTTCCTTCCGTGGATGTCGTAGAAGGCGACTAAGGAAATCAATTACCAGGTGACGGCCAGCAGCGTCTTTCTGAGATTCCAACCGCATACTGCGACCGCCAACCCGCCTGCCAAGCGTGGTGATTATGGCAAAACCCCTCATGGTTATAAAAACCACGAAGGAGGCCTATATCCTGCAGTGGGCGTCAAATGGCTGATGATAAAGCTCCAAATTTAGTAAGTTAGATAGATATTCTTCATTGATAAAATAAAAAAAAAATAGTTAGTTTAGATATTTCATTAATTATAAGTACCTATTTACGTGAGTTAATACCACGTAAAAACTATTGAAATCGTTTGTAAAAACGGATCAAGCCGCCTACACTTGAGTTAAATAAAACTACGATACGTGCCAAATGATCGTGGAATAGTGAAGCGTATTCTAATTAGTATTCTAGTTGTTGTGTTAGGTAGGTATTCAGCTTACTTTGTATTTGAATATATATTATGTGGCTCGATGTGTTTCAGTTCTCGTCCATGTTCTAGCATGCTGTCATGACACGTTAAAGGACATAGGTAACTAAATTATAAGCTGTCAGCGTGATATTATAACATTATGCAATGCTACTTATCTGCTGTGTAATACAATAAATTAAATAAAAATATACGTGTTGCAGTGGTAGCCTAGTGGGTAGAATATTGGACTCGGAAGCGGGTGACCCAGGTTCGATTCCCAGTGCGGGCATGTACATGACTTTGTTTTCTAAGTTATGTACATTTGTGAAGTTATAGTAGCAATACCACTCGCTAACGGTGAAGGAAAACATCGTGAGGAAACCTAAGTGTCTGAGCTATTCATATAGCTCGACGCTTGAAATCGCCAATCCGCGGTGGGCATACAACAAACGTGATTTATTTGCCGTTTTTGCTCGATATTAAAACGGCAACAGGTAGACGTCTAAAAAGACGTATAGATAATGGTACGGAACCCTTCGTGCGTGAGTCCGACTCGCACTTGGTCGGTTTTTTTATTAATATCAGTCGCACTGAGTTTTGAGTCGATACCTACTAGTTCAGTAAAAGGAAAAAGATTTCACGTTTTGCATTATATCAATTAAACGTTGTTTAATATAGGAATAGTGCCATAACGTATGCATAAGCAGCCTATATACGTCCCACTGTAGGGCACAGGCCTTCTCTCAGGGGGAAAGTGTGGGCTTAATCACCACGCGTGCCCACCGCGGATTGGCGATTTCAAGCGCTGAGGTATATAAATAGCTCAGACACTCAGGTTTCAACAGAGGACACAAGATCCTTTGCTGGAATCGAAATCCTAATAAAACAAAATAATCTTCGGATAGAAATACCAAAAGTGAATTAATGAAAACATCCTAACAAAGTAAAATGACATTGCAGCTTTAAGAGGAAATATGAGAGACCATCCTAACAAAACATAATACGTTAAGCGGGACCCCTGGCGTCATCTAGCCAACTTACTTAGAACGTCTTTGCCACTCGAACTTAGTCCTTACAGCATGTAAATAAGATAAAATGTAATTGAAATGAAGTGGCAAGAATGATTGGCCAGTGCCTACTTGGCTATTATCCGGGGGATCGGCGAAAGTTGACAAAGACCTCATTATAAATTCGTGAAAGCGATCGGATGCTAAAGATATAGCAGACTTTACCTTTTGGCATTTGGCTACGAAATGACAGAAAGTTCACTCGGCGAAGCACACTGGATGGGAACTCCATGTCAAATGAACCGGATAACCTATCATCATCATTATCATCAGCCATTTGACGCCCACTGCAGGACATAGGCCTCCTTCGTGGTTTTAATAACCATGAGGGGTTTTGCCATAATCGCCACGCTTGGCAGGCGGGTTGGCGATCGCAGTATGCGGTTTGAATCTCAGGAAGACGCTGCTGCCCGTCTCCTGGTAATTGATTTCCTTGGTCGCCTTCTACGACATCCACGGAAGGAAATGGAGTGACGCTATTCTTAATCCGACGCCACACGGAACGATAACCTATATGTAAAGTTAATTTTAGTTGCAAGCCCTCTTTGCCTACCTCTCCAGGATTCACGTGTGAGTTTAAGTTTGATACGTATTTTAGAAAAATATGCATAAGCTATACTGTATCTAAAAACAAAACGATATGAAGTTTCATGTCAACTATTTGTGGTGGATAACAAAAACTGGACAAACACGAGTCCAACTCACCCACTGAGGGTTCCGTACAAAATTTGTATGTACCGAGTATTTTTCGAACTTCAAAGACATTTTTTTTACGATTTAATTATAAATGTATAGTATTCATATTTTTTCTTGTACTTGTAATCATCATCATCATCATCAGCCATTTGACGCCCACTGCAGGATATTGGCCTCCCTCATGGTTTTACAAACCATGGTTTTGGTTTCATGGTTTTACAAACCATGAAGGGTTTTACCATAATCGCCACGCTTGGCAGGCGGGTTGGCGATCGCAGTATGTGGTTGGAATCGCAGGAAGACGCTGCTGCCCGTCTCCTGGTAATGTATTACCTTAGTCGCCTTCTACGACATCCACGGAAGGAAATGGAGTGACACTATTCATAATCCGGCGCCACACGGTAAGTATTTGTAATATCGTCGTTCATATTGCAAAATGTCACATGTCAAAAAATGCGATTCGTGTTCTTTCATCGAAATTGTATAAAAAAATTATTTTTTCACACGGGCAAAACTACGTAATCCTCGGTCTGATTAGCTGTGTAGACTATTACGACTTAATTTTCTTCTAATTTACTAATTTTCATACTATTTCGATGAAAAAACAAAAATCGTATTTTTTGACATGGGACATTTTGCAATATGAACGACGATATAAGACGATAATTATTACTTGCCAAATTTCATAGTTCTAGGTCAAGTACTCTATAAATTTTGATACTCTTGACAATGTCGAAATATACGTTTTTTGCGGCATAGACGGCCGTGACCTTTCTTTACGTTAACTTAATTTTTTTTTTCACAGCTTCAAGGAACTGGAGAGTTGAGTATGTGGTTCTAATTTTAACTCGATACCTCCACGCTTTCCGGGAGCTTGACAGACAGACGCGGTTGGACGGACGGACGGACGGACGGACGGACGGATGGACGGACAACAAAGTGATCCTGTGAGGGTTCCGTTTTTACTTTTAAGGTACGGAACCCTAAAAACGTGGTCGGTTACGCGCACCATATCCTGAATGATTCCAATCGTCTAACTCTCAAATTCCATACAAATTCCTATCGCAAACGTCAGGATTCCGACAGGATTTGGTGCGCATAATTAGGCTTATTATCTAATCTAGTCATATCACGAGCCCTAAATGAGAAAAATGTAATGATAATATTAGTTTCCCCATTCACAAGCATTTCCAATTAAAATCCAAGACGATTCTTTCATACCGTTTTGTTGAATACCCATTTTGGACCCACGCGTTCCGCCGGCCGAGATTGCAAGCTCATTTGTGTGTTTTGTTATCAGCAGAATGTGTTGCGGAACGCAAAATTAACTCCTATAGGCCACAAAGATAAGGTCCATTTTTTATACGGCGCGTGCCGGATAATTCGGCCTGCATGAGTTGACGAAAAAAGTGCCTTTATTTCTTCCGCGTTGTAAAATATTTGCGTGACAGTTCAAATTTACTGAGTTTAGTGAAATTAAGATAGACTTTCTACTTACCGTAGCAAATGTATCGGAGCGTACTGGATAAATAAATAAACAAAAAGGTGAAAGCAAAGACAGAAGCACCGCCTACTCGTACTTATAAATGTGAGATACAAACTGTTACCCACTCATAGGTGGCCCCGTTAATCAAATAGAAAGAAAGAAATAGAAATAGTTAACTTTTTAAATCTCTAATCCATTACTAAAAAAGTAAACTTCGTTAAACGTTAAAGCGTTACATTTCGAAAGATTTAACACAAGTTAACGTTAATCCTTAATCCGTTAACACTTGACAAAATTTTCATGTTCTTTATCGTTGCGTTAGTGATCCACTTATATAAACTATTGGTTTAGGTTCAGGAAGTTAAAAGGTTAGGAACAAAAAAGACCTGTAAGATTGGAGTGTGTAATTTAGTCTGGCATATTGCGAATACTACTTACCTTTCATTAACATTAATATGTTGAAGTTCTCTTTAGTCAATATAAACTTAACAAAACACTCGTCACTAAGCGTCAGCACTAAGTAATGGAACCGTCAAACGAATCATACGAATCAAACGTCTACGCAGTTTTTTCACTCACACAAGCCGGCAAGACTTACATGTCAGAAATCAGAAATCAATAATTTATTTCAACGTAAAGAATTTACATTCTGTTTGCTGAATGTCAATGTACTATGTTACTATGTTAGCCGCTGCCTTCGGGCCGTATTTGTAGTGGAGAAAAAGGCAGCGGGAAAAAAAACTCCACACTGACCATCTTTTCTCAAATCATCTTAAACTTATACATCAAAGCCTATATGATATGATTCCGTGATAGCCACTAATAACTTTAAAAGCCAAAATAACACTTCTTACAAAAGTCGGAAAAACAGTAATGCTGGGGCCAGGCACACGAACAGCACCCGTTCACGAGCATAACGCAGGGGTCAGCCATCACCAGTCTCAACCATTTTAGAGGGAGATAGGTGACACGGCCACCACGCCACCATTCGAATGACCTTTAGCAAACCTGCAGATTGAGTTCTTGTCAGCTATAAAATGTGTGCTATAGTTATTAATGTGCAATCACGTCGTCAGTACACGTTTTTAAAACTAAATAAATTATAATATTAATAATTAAATAACAATGAAATCGCAGTGGAATTGGCTTACTACCAAGGGCTTATATCGTTCATATACTCGTCTATTCTATAATAGGCTTTTTTACATAGCGAATTTTTAATGAATGTTTTAAATTTATTTTCAGACAAGGATAGAACATGTTCTGGAATTCTGTTGTAAAAACGAACGCAATAGCCTACGAACGATGTATTTACCTTGGCTAAACGAAATTGAGAATAAGCAAGCTTATTTCTATTTCTAGTGTTTGCGTTATGGACGTCCCTATTTAATTTGAACATTGTTATATTTTTACGGACATACATTATATTATCGAATATATATTGGCAAGCCAGTGTAAGAATTCCTATTTCTTTGAAACGCTCCCTTAGCGATTCCCTACTGCTTAAGTTGTAAATTGCTCTTACTGCTCTTTTTTGCAAAATAAATATTGTTTCTATATCTGCTGCCCGTCCCCATAATAACAGCCCATATGACATAATACTGTGAAAATAACTAAAATAGACCAGCCTTGCAGTCGATATGTCTGTAAGTTGCCTAATTTTTCTAACTGCAAATGCAGCTGAACTCAACCTACCCGATAGTTTTTCAATATGCGGACCCCATTGCAGTTTTGAGTCTATTGTTATGCCTAAAAATAGTGTGGACTCTACCAGCTCTAATTTCTCACCAGATATTTTTAGACCCGTGTCAACATTTTTAACATTGGGCAAGGAGAACTTGACGCATTTTGTCTTTTTCGCATTTAACATCAAATTGTTCACCGTGAACCAGTTTAGAACTGTAGATAGAGCATTGTTTACATCGTAAACATTACCTAAACCTCTCTTTACTTTAAAAATTAAGGAAGTATCATCAGCAAACAGTACTATCTGCGATAGTTTTTCTACTAGGTAGGGCAAATCATTTACGTAAACCAAAAAAAGGAACGGACCTAGTATAGAACCTTGAGGAACTCCTACTTTTACATTAGATCCTGAGGATTTAACTCTATTGATATCTACTTTTAGGGTTCTGTCTGTTAAGTAAGATCGAAGAAGAGCTAGCGATTTATTACTTAAACCATATCGGTGTAATTTTATAAGGAGCGTTTCGTGGTCGACGCAATCGAACGCCTTGGACAGGTCACAGAACACCCCGATGGCATCCTGTGCCTCCTCCCACGCATCAAAGATGTGCTTTATTAATTCTATGCCTGCGTCCGTCGTTGAGCGGCCCTTCGTAAATCCAAACTGTTTCTTATGAAATAGCTTATTTATACTAAAATGAGTCTGCAAATGATGCAAAATTACTTTCTCAAAAACTTTACTTAGGACCGGCAATATTGCTATTGGTCTGAAATTATTGGGATCTTCACTATCGCTTGATTTAAATAAGGGTAGTATTTTACTTAACTTTAATAGATTAGGAAAGGTTCCCTGGTCAATGCATTTATTGAAAATTGTAGCAAGGTAAGGTGCTAGAATATGGATAACCGTGGATATAAGTTTAACCGATAATCCCCACAAATCTTCGGTTTTTTTTTTAAGTTTAACTCTTTAAATATTTTGACAATAGCAAAGGGACTTATATGGGTGAATTGGAAGTCAGCTTTGCATGTATTTATACTTTCCAGAAGTAAAGTTTCGGCTGATTGAGGGGAAGAATTTAAGCTAGCCGTTATTTTGAGGGGTATGTTTTTAAAGAAATTTTCAAATATTTCTGCTATGTCTTCCTTTGAATTGACTAAATTTCCTTCTAGCTTTAAAGCAAATATCTGGTCCCTAGGTCTCGTTTTGCCTGTCTCTTTGCTAATTCCTTGCCAGACTGTTTTGATTTTATTAGTTGACGCCATAATTTGTTTACTTATGCTAATGGATTTGGCTGCTAAACAAGTTTGCCTAAACGTTTTTGAATATTTTTTAACATACTCTCTGAACATCGGATCGTGATTAAATTGTTTCTCTTCATACAATTCATAAAGCCTTTTCCTACTTCTATGTAAACCTGGCGTTGCCCATTCTGAAAAACCACGATTTAACCCTGTAATTTTTTTTACGTTAAATATCTGTTCAAATTGTTTTGATATGGTCAAAAACAGCACTTCATATAATGTATTCGGGTCAGTGCTATCAAAATTTAACGAATCTAACTGTGTGCCTAATTTTCTTTTAAATAATTCAATTTTTTTTTCTGTTATTGGCGTACAAATTACTTCATTACAAGGTTCTTCTAGTACTGACGGTAGAACTGCCCATAACCCGCTATGATCGGACTGTAAATTATGTATGACCTTTTTTTCTATAAATTGACAATTACAAAAAACGTTATCTATGCAAGTGGCACTAGTAGCTGTTGTCCTAGTGGGTTCAGTAAATAAATAATGTAAATTAAATGACCTGAACAGACTAGTGAGTTTAGTTTTCAGTGAACTATCAACTAACAAATCTATATTGAAGTCACCACATACTACTATGCTATTATTGCTAGTAAATAGGCGTTTTAAGGCGTCTATCTAGTTTCAAATAGTGAAGTCGACAGCACATGAACCTTTACATACGTGCATTCTACTGCTCTACGTTGTGGGCGACAAAAATTTAAAGAGTGACCTAATGTCGACTGCACTTATCAGAACGTATTTTCAGCGACGCGGTGCAGTGCGTGCGGGATATTTTTGGTAAATAGTAAGTACTGGATTAACGATTAACGGACTTGGGAAATCCGAGTTTAACATTTTTAAAGGTACTCAAAAAAGTCAATCCGTTAGTCAAAACGTTAACTTCGTTAATTAACGATAAACTAATTAACGAGTTACTGCCCAGCTATGCATCCACTCAAATTAATTACCAGAATGCCCATTTTCATTTATGTTTCGTCTTCGTTTAGGGAATTAATGCCGATTTTAATTTTGCATTTTTTATTTGTACTTAATGCTTAAGTGACATTTAACTACATATTAATAACATTAGAAACTAATGCTGATCGATTTGGTTTCGCTTGTAATGAGAGTGTATGCTATGATAATAATAACAATAATAAATCGATAGCAATTTTACTTCGATATCAATTTGCTTTCGCAGATGCTTATAAAGCTGAATTTTCTGTGTATGGTACCTACACCGTAAGTGCTGAGCTCATGAATGTCTACCTACAATATGGCAATAAGCTAGGAAAGAGGTCTGTTGAACTTTCGTATTTTGTGATTTTGAACATAGAACGATTTCTCGATAAACCGAGCAAGGAGCCAACGCGGGCAACGCTAAGGCAAATGGACAAGCTACTGACCCGAACGGAATTAAGTTTCATGTCACTCTGAATTCGTTCGGAGCGCGGAGACGCGATTCAATATGGCGTCCGCCATCTTGCCTTATGTACAGTAATCGGTATTCCGATAACTGGTAGAGCATGTAGTGGTGGCGGCGCAGCGATAGAACGCCTTGCATTCAGGAGGTGGTGGGTTCAAATCCGGGTATGTACCAATGACTTTGTTTTCTAAGTTAAGTACATTTGTGTACAATGTTGTACAATGGCTTAACTACTAGGCTAAGTGCGGAAATATCATCTAACTAACAAACTACTAGTAGAGCATAAATACTTACAGTTGGCAAGCAGACACCAAATGAGAGAGAGAGAGGATGTGAAAGGTTTGTCAGAATCGTGGCAAGTGGCGAGCCCTGGTCTCTGCTTACCCCTTCACGAAACAGGCGTGAGTTTATGTATTGCGATTTAAAACCACATGTGGGCTGGGCATCGCGAACTGTGTCATAAAAAGTCTGACACAAAAAAGGCAAAAAAGGGTCTTAAAAAATATTATTTTTTGATAACGAGAACGGTTCTACCTAGTTATAACCCACCTCTACATTGACATAATGGCCTTGTACTTGCAAGGTGCAACTGGTGGATAGTAACATCATCATGTCATACACAAGGCATGTGGATGCGACATTGTATTATTAATTGCACAGACGAGTGATTTTAAGAAACATTGTTTTAAATTTAACGGGTCTAAAAGCGATTATTTATCAGGCGCCAGTGATGAACAAAAATCTCGCGCCGTATCATCGAAACTGTCCTCGGATTTAATGGGTGTTGTGTGTCGGCCTTCTGTAAAAAAGAAGTGAATTGAGGGTCGACCACCTACCCGCACTGCAATAATTCAGTCTACCCGTGACCACAGCAACTACAACGTTGTCGAAACATCAGGAATAAAGGGAATTAAGTGTATATTATAAATGATGGTGACTAAACTCGTTGAACGCATAACAATGTGTGAGTATCGCGAGTCTTTGAAAAATACGATCTTAAAAAACACCGACTAAGTGGAAAAAGTTTAGTTAACGTTTTATGTTTGTCAGAATAAAATTTATAAATTTTCTAATAAGTAAACTCGACACATAGCGTATTGTAACATCAAACAGCAGTTTTGTACATATTTCCAAGACAGGCTGTGACATGACCGTAAAATGTATTGCATCAGTAAGCGAAATACGTTGGAATATTTCGCGTCAGTCGATACAACAGTTGAGACACGAATTTTAAATTTTCACGGTCCGTATACGCGCTCTGCCTCGAACCTTGAAAAACACTACCCCAACAGAAGTTTACCCGAGACAAGCAAAAACAAACTTTACAGCAAAGAAAATACGAGAGCAAACGTCTTTTTAGCTACTTACCTAGTTGGACGGCAACTTTGTGAATTTGAAAATAGCAAGTCAAGAAACCAAAGTTAAAAGTTGCCAAGTTTGTTTGAGGAGTTAGAAAATTATCTGTATAGAGAGGAACTTTGAGTAGAAGTTGCGTTTTATTTAACTTTACTCCCTTGACGGTATGTAGAGGAACTCTGTTGGCAAATAAACTAGCCTTGAATTCGAACAGCGTCACCACTACGATGTTTTAAAGGAAAGAGCTCAGTTTTGACTTCATGAAAACATTTGACTTTTGTCAGAAGAAAACTGTACAAATTGTTTTAGTAGTATCAATGAACAAGATACAAATAAAACCTTTCAAAAATTAACCATGCATTTTGCAAGGTTTTTGAATTTTGTATATGTTTTTCGCATTTAAATGAAGTTTGAACTAAAATCGATCCACAGAAGCAGTGGTAACGCATCGGTAGAACATGTGCGTGTGGTCGTGGGTTCAATAATATTTAATATTCAAATAGTTTATATATAATGGTACTGAACCCTTCGTGCTTTTTCGTTGAGTTCGTTGAGTTCTAAAAGATTTTGCAATGTCCAATGTTTGCAATGTTTGTTAATATTTGTGTGATGCATCTACAGAGTTATATCGAATTTGTTAGGAAAATTGTAAGGGGGCTTTCTAACCATGACCATACCAACACTATGGCACCATTTAAAAAAATTGACTGTCATGTCATTTTTTTTTTCAAAAAATACATCATTTTAACAATACAAACCATGTCAGCACAAAATAAAAATAACAAAAAATGATCTGAGCGTCTTGAGGTCGACGTCGGCCATCTTAATTATTATTTTCTCTCTTTACGCATATCGAACGACAGACCCAACCTTCCTACTTAATATTATAAATGTGAAATTTTGTGAAGATGTTTGGATGTTAGGATGTTTGTTACTCAATTACGCAATAACGGCAGAACGGATTTACATGAAACTTGGCGTACAGATAGAAAAAGACCTGAATTGAGATATAGCATACTTGATATCCCGTTGATACGTTCCCGTGGCATAATATTTATTTTGAGTTTTAAATAGATGGCGTTGTGCAAGCGAACGTTGTGTTTTAAAAATAGATGGCGTTGTGCAAGAATCGCATATTAATAAACGGATTCTGTGGCGGTACGAAGTTCGCCGGGACAGCTAGTAGATGATAAACGTAAAAAAAACTCCAATTCCACGAGACTTTGTACCACTTTGATTTGTGATTACAGTCTTGAACGAAACCTTGAAAAGCTATATTGTCTATAAAAATCTTTAATCGTTTTAAAAACTTTTAAATCATTGATACCATTACCATTATACTTAAATTTAATTGTGCAACGAATTACTTTCGAACTGTAATGTTGGACAATTTGATAAATAAATAAAATAAAAAAAATAAAATTTATCAAGACGTTATTTGAACATTTCCTTCAAATTATATCATTATATAAAATTCACCCATTTCATAACTTAAAGATAAACGTGAAATATCTTTTCCATTATACATCAATGAAATCCATGTAGCACAGTGGGAAGTATGACTTTCCCAAAAGTGGAACCATAAATAATGTCTTTATAAAACGTAGCATAATTAAATAAAAGGCTTGAACGCTTGCAGTTTCATTAAGCGTCTTCCTGCGCCGGCGGCTGCTTAATCTCTTTTTTCATCTGGCCTTTATTTATTAATTAAACCAGACTTAAGTCGGATGTGGGAAACAAGTATTTGAGGCGGTATCACTGTGCGCACTCGGGTAAGTAACTGATCCCTTAAAGATAAGTAACTGATATAAGGACCAGATAGGCGAAGGGCCGGATGTTATCCTTGACAAGGATAGTCTACAGCTCCTATTTGTATCATGTAGGTTCCTTATTCCTCATTTCGTGTTATTTCTACTTCCACGAGCAGGAGTGGTCTTTTGAGGTGAATTTCGTTTTTGAAGCTTTTTTATCTATAAAAAGAATGGTAACAAATATAATTACCTATATAGTTAGTAAGTAGCACTCAGGTACGTTCACATACATGAGCGCTTGAAAACGCCAATCCGTTGTGGGTTCGTGTGGTGATTAAGCCCATATTGTTTCTCTGAGAGAAAACCTGTGCTCTGCAGTAGGACGTTATTGGCTGCTTATTTACATGTGTAGTTAAGTAGGTAGTATCACCATACATATTTTTATAAGTAAACATTGGAAAGTATTACAAAATGTTTTTGCGTTTACCAGCAGTACCCAAACCAGGCAAGGCCTGTATTTTGGAGACTTTATTAGTGTGCACAGTTTCTGTTGTATTTTGTCGTTGACAAATTCTTAAACGCAACGGCTTATTTAGAATATGTTGCCGTATACATAGTTTATATATCGTAGACTAATATTAGTCATAATGTAATAACCTACATTTTCATGTCATTGCAACGACCGATTCAAAAATTCGTTAATGCCGTGGACCGATGTCTATGATTTTTGTTAAATACTAGGATTAGATAGATACCTAGATTTTGACAAGACAAACTCAAATCTTCATGAGCCCAATCTTTTGATAGTTTTATAAAAACCGGCCAACTGCGAGTCAGACCCGCCCACAAAGGGTTCCATTATCTATACAAAATTAGACACAAAGATCGAGAAAAAACGTCAAAAAATCACGTTTGTTATATGGGAGTTCCCTTAAATATTTATTTTATTTTAATTTAATCAGTTTTTTTAAGCAAATTATATTATTAAGCAGCCTATATACGTCCCACTGTAGGGCACAGGCCTTCTCTCAGAGAGAGAGTATAGGCTTAATCACCACGCGTGCCCACCGCAAATTGGCGATTCCAAGCGCTGAGCCTACCTACCTACCAGGCTACCACCGCACTTTTTAAGCGAATATAGAACTAAATATTTTGTGAATATTTCAAGCGTCTACCTGTAATATCGAGCAAAAAACGGCAAAAAAATTACATTTGTTGTATGGGAGCCCCCTTAAATATTTATTTTATTCTGTTTTTAGTATTTGTTGCTATAGCGGCAATAGAAATACATTAACTGTTTATGAGATACAGCCTGGTGACAGTGAAGTCTTAATAATAGGGTCCCGTTTGGCACCCTTTGGGTAGGGAACCCTAAAAATCAGTATTATATTATTATTAGCATTCGCATAATCGGTATCTTGCTCATGGTCTACTGTAGAGTCTCCGCTCAGAGAGGCTTCTCTTGGTGTGGGTTTAAGGGTCCATTGTCTGCCATCGGTACTGACGCGTTCTCAGCGTGGCTTGGCTATTTCAAGCGCTGAGGTATGTGAGGTTTTCTCGGGATTTTCTCCTCTATACAGATTATCCGAAAGATACGTATACTGGTCATCAAAACATAGTACTTTATTCACAAAATGTTGGTAGTAAGTCATTGAGTTTTTTTGTTTACTAAAATAAAAATAAAACTCAGAGTGCAATGGATGTGTGAATTTTGTAAATTCAGCCTTCTTGGGCCATGGAGCGTATAAGTGCCGATTTATAACCGCACAACGCTTGTTTAAGATCCGGATGTTTAGAAATACATTGTGCATTAGAATTTCAACCTTTTTCTCTAAAAGAAAGCTTGAAATATCCTATAAGATTTTCTAGAAACAAATGTTCAGAATATGAAAATAACGGATTTTGCATCAGTAAGCGAGTGTTATAATCACAAATTAACGTACATAATTTAAAAAACAATTTATTGGTATTTTCCGGGATTTGGACCCAGAACCTCATTAATTTGAAGCAGCTGCGCCTGGATTCAGTCAATGTATTGCAGCGCAATGACGCAAAGAACGCAACGCATAAACTGCATGAACAGGCCGATTCCATTTCATTGCCGCTTCAAGTCTACGCGCACACATATCAAACCTTCAAGGCGTCAATGGCGTGAAAAACACGTCACGTGACCCGACCGTGCATCTGTTATTGTACTATAATGCACTAACAGAATCGAGGCCTGTTCTATCTTCTCATGTACAAACACCACTTGATAGATGGACTGCAAGTGAATTCCGGCGAGCCTATACGTTTCTCAGCTCAGTGTCTTCCGTGGTTTATTGCATATAAACCGGCGTCCACAGATGTCCCTCTGTAATTGTCTGTGCTAAATAACTCCGGCCCGCCAGTGACAGCTAGTCGGCTATAACGAAGATTAGTATTTGGGTCTTTAAAAGCGGCGAGCTTTGCGGGAGGCCTAGAAACAGGGCTTCGAGACTAATAAACACATAGATGTTTAATAGAATTACATTAGCACTACAATAGCTGTTATTTTCCTCTATTTCGTAGTCTCCTAAGCAATAGTAGTTCAATGTCATTCAAATGGTATAACCCTTTTCTTCCTTTAATTGCAGTGGCGCGCCCTTTCTTCTTTTTCATTCGTATTCACACCGACAAGGGTAGCTGAGCCTTGTACGTTACCCTCTTAACGCTACAACAACGGGTAATGTGAAGTTACTACATCACAAGCGTTCGCAATCTGCTGACTAAGTTTGCCGTGCCGGGCGTGACCATACGGCACGTGTAACCAAAGTCAGACGCAAAGCTGGCACGCGATGTGATCCGATCAAAACGTTTGCGGCGTGTGCGGTATTTTCTTCCAGCTAACCCACGTTAATGTGAAAAGTGGAAGGGGTAGTATCAGAAAATAATATAAGAGTGACTGGGATACTTAAAAATATTTTTTATTTATATTGTTAATTTATTAGCATTGAATTTTTCCTAATTCACCTAATTTTAATTGCAAACCCTTTTTTTCTTTCATTCGTCCACACGGACAAGGACAGCTGAGACTTATATGTCACCCTCTTAACGCTATTACACCAATGCAATGTGAAGTTGCTACATCATAAGCGCCCGCAATCTGCTGACTGAGTTTGCCGTAATACCGGGCGTGACCACACGGCACGTGTAACCAAAGTTAGACGCAAAGCCTGCACGCGATGTCTCCCGAGCAAACGTTTATGACGCCACCGGGTTGCGCTTTGGCGGACACAGCTTTACCTTTTACGACTTTTCAATGGGTAGAATTTAACTGCGCACCAATATAACCCTTGTTTTTGCGTTTAAAGTGTTCTAAAATTTTATCAATACTTAGGTATTTCATATCGAAATGTGGGCGACAATAGAAATCGGCTTTTTAAAATATTATGTGGGCTCACACCCTCAGCACAGTGCTGAGTCAGATGCCCTTTGACACACCACAGGATGTACTCTGACGCTCTGACTTTGCTTTGTATTATGTTGTGTGACTTGTTTTTCCTTTGTACTTGTTTATGTTACATGGTACTTGTTTATGTTACATGTTATGCTTTTTTTCTGTGATTGTGTTAATTTGTCCCAATAAATGTCTTTCTTTCATTCTTTCTTTTTTTCTTTCTTCCTTATATTTGGATGCACACCAAATTTTCTTTGGCTCAGGGCAAAAATTTGATATATATCACAATCAATACAATCAATCAATCGTTTACAATCTAGCAAATAAGAAACTTACCCGCACAGAAGAAAATGCTTATTATTAAACAAAATATTGTGGATATCTAACAAAAATACTAATTATACATCAAACTCTGTGTACTAAAATTTTATTTATTTATTTATTTTTATTTATTTATTTCATAAAACTTACAACTATCATTACAGGGTGGCCTTTTGCGATAGTGAAGTACGAAATACATATCGTATAAATTGAATTATAAATTATTAAAATTACAAATTACATTATATCTATTTTATTAGAACTAGTTGTTTTGATACGGCATTAGTATATACATACATATACAAACTCACGCCTGTATCCCAGAGGGTTAGGCAGAGACCAAGGACTGCCACTTGCCACGATCCTGACAGATAGCTTTCGCTTCCTCAAAATTTATTAGTCGTTGCACGCACGAACGCCGGTTTCGGGTACTTTTTATCTTGCCCTTTGCTAAACATAAGCATAAGCAGCCTATGCACCTCCCACGGTAGGGCCCAGGCCTTCTCTCAGGGAGAGAGTATGGGCTTAATCACCACGCTTGCCCACCGCGGATTGGCGATTTCAAGCGCTGAGGTATGTTAATAGCTCAGAAACTCAGGCTTCCTCACGATGTTTTCCTTCACGGTTGGCGAGTGGTATTGTTACTATAACTTCACAAATGTACATAACTTAGAAAACAAAGTCATAGGTACATGTCAGCACTGGGAATCGAATCTGGGTCTCTCGCTTACCAGTCCAATGTTCTACCCACTAGGCTACCACCGCCCGTTGCTAATACATCCCCTATTTGGTCGAAGTATGCCCGCCTGTGACGTCGCTTACCGGCCCTTCCACCCACATTCGCTCGATATATGTGTTTCGTCAATCTTTCTTCCTTCATCCTCTCCACATGTCGAAACCAACGCAATCTGAACTTTACACGTATTTTTAATTTTTATAGTAATATATTAAATGAATCAAAGGTAATAAATAATCGCGGTTAGACCCGTTTAAAATATCACAATATCATATAAACTGTCGACTTATTCATAAAAACACGATTCCCCTAAAGCACTCCTAAGAGGTAGTTTATTTAATCTGTGGTTAAGACTTTTCCTTGTGACATCTCCACTACAGACTATTTTAAACGGCGTTTTAAGTAATCAAGTTTTTTTATAAATAAGACTGTGGGAGTGTAGCGTAGTCTATTCTAATTAAAGTTACATTTTTGTATTTAATATCGCCTTTAGGTTTTATTTAAAAATAGTCAAACGTTTTATTGGTCAGAATTTAGAGGTTTGAATCTAGTAGAGTTTAATATTCGAGTTACCAAAGATATTTGCGCCGAACAAAGGAGAACCCATTTCCAAAGAAGCACAAATGAGCAAAGCGCTTCAAAAAAAATCTGCACAGTATAAGACACTGCCTTTCATCGCTCAAACATCGTGCAATAAAATTAACAATAAATAACCCGAACAAAACATCAAGAGAAAAGCAAAGTAAACATTACTCGCGCCACAAATAATAAAACATCCTCCAAAGCCTACAGGCCGCATGTTAACATAAATTTTCAAGAAAACATATTTTCTAATACCCTCTCCCGGAGTAAAGGCGAATAAAGTCGTTTGTGGGAAACAAAAACACACCATTATTTCCGCTAACGGCACATGATACATTACCTGAACAACCTTTACTCGACTGTTGCAAAGTCATGGGGTATTGTTTTAGCGATCCAAGTAAGTATGTTGGCATATAGTAAATAAATGATCAGGGCCGCATTTCGTACAACTACAATGCGTGGTTTACTATGACAAATTGATAACTAGGAAGACTTTATACTAATCGGCTACGCAATGTACATCGCTTTTCATAATAAAGTGTGATTTTAGGGTTCCGTACACAAAGGGTAAATTACTAAGACCCTACTGTCCGTCTGTCACCAGGCTGTATCTCATGAAACGTGAAAGCTAGAAAGTTGAAATTTTCACAGATGATGTACTTAAGTTACTACTATAACAAAAAATACTAAAAACAGGATAAAATAAATATTTAAGTGGGGCTCAAACAAACGACAACAAACGTGATTTTTTTGCCCTTTTTTGCTCGATATTAATAACGACAACAGGTAGACGCTTCAAATATTCAAATGTTGTATAGATAATGGTACGGAACCCTTCGTGCGCGAGTCCGATTCGCACTTGGCCGGTTTTTTTTTCATGAAACGCGGCCCAGAACGAGTGGCAAATAAAATATGACTGTGATGATTTTCTGAATTAAGTATATTATGTGATCAATATAGTGTACACATAAACTCATGTCCGTAGCCTAAAGAATAACTGTTCAGAGACCAAGGTTTGCTACTTAAAATTTATCACTCGTTGTATGCACGCTCAGTCGTGTAAAAGTACCTGTAACCGACTTTTACATATACCTATAGAAAAAATGAGGCTGGCGATGGATAGGAAGAAGTGGAAGGCGCTGGAGGAGGCCTATGTCGAAGGACAGCCTGACGACGACACAGTGGTGGCCGATGTCGGCAAAAACCTTTGACGCACAATGCATGTAGATGACAAGTCAGAGAAATAAAGGCTATTTTTATTTTATTTATTATTTTATTTATAGAAAAAATAATTTGTCACACCCAGCTTTTGTATCAAAGCTTTCAATTCTTTCTAGCAAACCGTAACAGGTTCGAATAATTATGCTAAAGCATAATATCTGTGAACATTGTCTTTCAGCGGTTGGGTTCTTTTTCTCCATAACTTTTTTCACCGCGCGTTGGCATAAAATAATATGTGAAACATTAGAGACCGAAGCAATTAAAATGAGTGATTTTTTTGTCAACGGGCAAATATTTCCTTGTGATCTTTATACCCACTTGGAAGATTATTTACATAAGAGTAACAAAATTATTTAACACTCAGTTACGATCTTTTACGTACGTATCATATCTGATATGATACAGATGTAAGCAATTTTACCAGCTAATATAGACTATTAGTATTATTGGCGTGGTGATCGTTGGTTCAATTGATAATAATTGTTGGACTTTCTTTTTCATGACATGATTATCTAATAATAGTTATTAAGTACTGATTGAAGCAACCGTGGAAGCGACCAGTCGTCGTACTGGTGATGCGGGACTGAGTTTGTTCATATTGATTTTGTATTGTATGTCTTGAGCACACCCAATCTAAACGTACTACAATGATTTGAGTCTTGTTTGCGTAATTATTTTAATAAACAGAGAACCGGGAAAATAAGCACCCATTCGAACTGAATGCCATTGGAGATTTGTGTGAGTGTATGTGTGCGTGTGTATAGAGTTTTTTGTCCTGTAACTATAGTATTAAGCTTCAAGAAAAATGGGTACTGACAAAAATCAGCGGTGACATAATCATCATCATCAACCCATTATGTCCCCACCGAGGGGCACGGGTCTCTTCCCTGAGGAAGGTATAGGCCATACTCCACCACGGGGGCCAAGTCCGGATTGGTGGAGACATAATGCCGCCGAGCAAATCAGCGCTGGCATAATGCCTCCAAGCACATGGTGAGCCTGCATCGCTTTGTTTGTCAACAGGTTTTTCTTTCTATATTAAGCAAGCATTAATTTTGGAGTCCAAATAATACTTCTACAATACCTACATGTATACGTACTTCTAATTTAAAGGTATTCTTTTAAATTACGTCTAACTTTTTAGTGCTGTAGTGTTTCTAAGTTGATTTTTATTTTTTATTTCATGTATTAGAAGATGGACCGCCACCGCCACGCGTTGGTGTAGTTTATCCTTCATAAATCACGCACCAGGTAAGACTGGGCTAGAAAAGAGACGGCATCTAGGCTACCAAAAGTGTTGAAACAAAGTCTCACAAGCTGGCAAGCCGCTTTAGATTACGTTAATGGGCCAGTGGGTTGGTGGTGGCTCGCTCTCTCTCCCAAAGCAGCCAACTTCTCGCGGTACGCCTCTAAAGGTCTATTCACCTTGCAACGAGCGGCGGACGGGCCGGTGTAACAATTTTTAATGTACAATAATCAAAATATAAAAAAACTCGTCAATTTCAAGAGGACCTCGCGCACCGAGGGTTTGGTACTATAAATATATAAGTACGTCACAAAAATGTGATTTCTTTTATTAAATTTGGGACTCGGTACAGGGTTCCGATTTTCACTTGGCCGGGTTTTATTGTTTTACCGACTAACTAATAGCCAGGTTTATGTCGCACTGCTGGGCAAAGCCCTCCCTAATGGTCTTCCACTCCTTCATATCTTGAGTCGTTCTCTACCATCCGGGTATCCGGATTGAGAGATCGTCCCGCCATCTCCGCCTTGGTTGACCACGTCTGCGACATCCGTTGCGTGGAACCCAATCAGTGACAATTTTCGCCCATCTGCCCGGGCCAAACTAGACAGACGTTATATACGTTATACGAGGTCTCATTAACTCCCTTCCAGCACGAAACCCAAAAAAAAACTAAGCATTTGACGATCACCCTTCCGTCTTCCGCAGCCACCTGGCGCCCGTAGCAAGGACTTTTTTTTACATTGAAATCGTTGCGTCTGCCCGTCCCGTCCACGTTGTAATGTGAATACACCTTAGTTCGTGTTGTAGCATTTAAACAGTGCGATCAATCAAACGGCTGGCATGCTCATGAATAATAGCAATCCTGTTGAGAAAAGTTTCACAAAGGATTTATTTTCTTTCCGCGAGTAGGCGATCGGAAACAGCGGCGAAGATTGATTGATTTCCAACAGGCATGAAAAATATGAATTCTATACCTATATTAATATAGTACTTTTTTGTTTCGCTTTGCGTGTCTACGGCATATACAATTTAGTAACGATATCTACTTCTAAGAAATGCTGCTTTTTTCATTTTCCATTTATGACTAAACTAGCTTTTGCCCGCGACTTCGTCCGCATGGAATGAATAATTTCCGAAATGAAAAGTATCTTATCTCCTTCCCCAGGACTCAAAATATCTCCAAACAAAATTTTATCTAAATCAATAGTAACAAATATCCAAACATCTTCACAAACTTTTACATTTATAATATTAGTCGGATAAATGGAAAATTAAAGTTGTTTTCTTGACAATTTCAGGGTTTTCTCTGTCTAAGATCCACATTAAAATAGCGTTCTTACCTCTGAGATCGCGCTTGAGTGCACTGTCAATAAATTGATTTTATTAACAATAGCATCCTCTGTTAGAGGTAGAACATTTCATTAAGAGTATTTTACACGAGAGTCACTCATTATCGGTGTGAAATTGGAGGTACGAGTGAAAAAGAACACAGGGCCATTGAAATTAAGTAAATAAGTTTAAAATATATACATCGATCATTAATTATTGTATTATATTTTATATTAATTAATTCTGCTGTGATGTTAACATTTTGTTATTATTGCTGTTATTATTGTTAAATATGGACCCAGGTCTGAAATAAATATTTTCATTCATTCATTCATTAATGTTTTTCAGTATTAATATACTCAAAAACATTAATGATTTCATCGCAATTGATGAGTTGCTTCCCCTTAATCTTAATGACAAAGTTCAATAAACAAGATATAATTTATTATTGTTAAATTGTTGTTTTATCGCGTAAAATTGTATTTTTTTTCTAAATTATATATTTATTATAGTGTTACTGCTATTATACCTTCGAGATATTAACCAGATTTTGCTAAAAACTTGTTTAAGTGAGGCTGAAATACCTCAATAATCTGTTAAAAGGGCCATTATCTCTCACTTTCCACCGTCACTTTTGTCGTCCCATTGCTGTAGGTATTAATGTTTTTTTGTCAGTATCGTACTAAGTATAAAAACGATATTGCTTATGAAACACAACCATTATTAAATCTCCAACGGAGTGTTTACATAATTACAATATGCCAGCAACAGAGTAGGCTTTTACCGGCTTTCGTTGAGCCAGGGGCGAATTCAAAAGCAATCTTATTGCGTTCAACATTGGGTGCAGATTCACTTGCTGGTCACGATATTGTATTGAAACAAACGCAATGCCTTGGGTACCTATAGAGGTTTGGACCCACTAGGATTAGCGAGATGATTAGCGTCCGATCAAAACATAAACGTGAAAAAGGGGCCGAGTTTGTTGCAAAGGAGAAATAAGGCTTCTTGCGTTCTTTGTTTCTTAATATGTAACTTGGCAAGTTTTGTCAGGTATAGTTTGAATTTTTAATGTGGGGTTAATTAACTGCAAAATAAGAAAACTTGCAACGTTATATATTCAGTAACAAAACTACACAAAGTTTTCTTTTAAAACGAGCCATAACGTATAATAAAAGTGTTAAAGTATGTTATATGTTGTAAATTACTGCAGCTGTGATTTAAGGCACCTCCATGTGACTTGGCATCTATTTTGATCTCAATTCTTCAATCCTGCGTTTCCTTTGTACCTTGGCTCTTTTATTACAGTTATGTTTGGTGATTTAAATAATGAAATATAGATATTATACATGCAAGCATACATAAAGTGACGTCTACATTCCGAAGGGTTAAACAATGAAATATATGTATTATACATGCAGTACATAAAGTGACGCCTGCATCCCAAAGGGTTAAATAATGAAAGATAGGTATTGTACATGCAAGCATACATAAAGTGATGCCTGCATCCCGAAGGGGTAGACAGAAGAGACCAAAAGGTAAATCCTTCTTCTAAAAACGTAATACACTGCAAGTATTAGTCGTAACATTAACGAGACACAAAGACACAAGAAACGTGGACTTAATACAAAAGTTGAGGTGAGAACGTGCAGTTGTGACTAACACACTGTAGTTGTGTACAACTTTGCAGGCTCAACGTGTCCAGAGCCGACGTAAGCCACTCTAGCGTCGAACGGTAGAGAGCGCTAGCTTGTGAAATCCGCGTGTGTATTTACCAGCTACTCGGATGCCCGCTTTCTTTCAAAGCAGATGGAAATAGTAGTCTAGTCTTATTCGAAACACAATTTTAACCCCAATGGAAGGATAAGTTTGCTTACTTTGTGCTAACCTGGGCTTAGATGCATTTTGGCACAATGACAACTGATCTTCAAGTTTAGCGAACACTCGTTTCAAACCATTGATGCCTACAATGGTTTGAAATAAACACGTCATGTGATCTGACCATGTTCTTGTCATTGTAGGTACTATAAACAGCGGGCCGCGTATCCACGGGTTATTATTTTTATAGACGGAGAGGCTGTATTAATTGTCCGAGAATTTTTTGAAACAAGATTTCTCGACTCAATTTTTGCTACGTTTTTCGTCTATCCTTAAAAGTAATATCTAAATAGATTGCATTTGAGGCATGCAAAAGTGCGTGATGGAAGTGCAGTTACAGAATTCGCTAGCCAGGAAGATATAAGATAGAATATTTCACGCGTCACGGAAAACTCCGGGCTGAGGGTCGGCCTTTTCATTGTCATCTCTGCTCGTCATCTTTATCGAAGTGTTCGAATGAGTCATCAGTGAGGCAGGCAAAAGTGTGTGATGGAAGTGCAGTTACAGAATTCGCTAGCCAGGAAGATAGAAGATAGAATATTCCACGCGTCACGGAAAACTCCGGGCTGAGGGTCGGCCTCGTCATTGTCATCTCTGCTCGTCATCTTTATTCGAACGGGTCACCAGTGAGGCAGGCAAAAGTGTGTGATGGAAGTACATTAACAGAATTCGCTAGCCAGGAAGATAGAAGATAGAATATTCCACGCGTTACGGAAAACTCCGGGCTAACGGTCGGGGTCGTTATTGTCATCTCTGCTCGACATCTTTGTCGAAGTGTTCGAACGGGTCACCAGTGAGGCAGGCGAAAGTGTGTAAAGTTACAGAATTTGCTAGCCAGGAAGATAGAAGTGGTATGATGAACGAAAACAGATTTTCACCGTAAAATGCGTAGAAAAACGAATATTTAATACAAGCGTAGCAATCAAACTGACGGGCTAAAACTATCTGTCTTGTCTGACGTTACACTTTTCATAAATTGTTTATATCTTTCTTGGACTCCCATACATTTTTGATTACACTAATTATATACCCACGGCTTTCAAACCACCCAGATTTCAGCGTTTATATTATCTCGATAGTATTCGGCTACAGTAACTGGGATCTGACTATCAAGAGCGTCGTTCATGTGCCGTCAGAGGCTGCGCTTAATTAGCCTAAAATCCTGAAGGATTCCTAACGTCTGGCTATAAAATGCCAAATAATATTGATTGCTATCGCAAATGTCAGCATTCCGACGGGATTTTGTCCATTTAATATAGGGTAGATTTTGATTTTTTTTTAGTGAATTTTGGCAGAGATTGTCCGACCACGTTCGCTGCATGTTGACGTACATAGTGAATGGCCACAGGTGGTCGGGCCTTGACCGAGTCTTGCTTCGCATCGAGCTATGACATGAGTTTCGCTTCAAAATCGTACAACTTAGTGAAAGTGAAAAACATTTGTTTCCATTGGAACACAAACGAACATAACACAAAAAAAATTAAAACAAATTTATGGAGAGAAACGAGAACACAAAAATAATAGCTCCTAATACAATCATGCCGAACACAAGTGCTACAACAGAAAAAGGCTGCAGTTCAGCAAGATGCTAGTCAAAAGCGCTCAGGGTCTGCCTCCACATTAAGTAATATTCATGACTTCCAATGTTAATTTGTTTCTCACACCCCACATTTAAAGTTCAGTTTACTTTTGTTACGTAGCACTACTTCTTAGTCTACCTAGCACATATTTATAGTTAAAGTACCGACTTGCCCCAAATCCGTCTCCCGCGGGACGCCAAATACTAGCGGCGCGGCGTCTGTCTCTATTTGTATCTAAGACGGTCTTATAAATACATTTTTGTCATAAAGTTTATTTTCATATACAAGGATTCACTTCCTTGGCTTTAGTCCGCGGTCAGAGACGAGCAACCGTCGACGCGAGCTCCGGCTCTACTCACCATGATTTTAAGCTCAGAGAATCAGAGCGAAACCTGGTCGGACTCTTCCGACAAAAAACCAAGTAGGTATGTGAATCTGGTATTAAACAATAATGATACTGTATAGTGCTTACGAAAGTTTTAGTTCGAGAAAGTAGGTATAATAGTACAAACTTTGTTGGCTATACGTCTAGCGTCTAAGCGTTTTAAGCCTTACGAAGTCAATCAATCAATCAATCAGCCCGTATTCATCCACTGCTGGACATAGGCCTCTCCCAAGGTACGCCACTTCCATCTATCCTCAGCCACCCTCATCCAGCCACCGCCAGCGATCTGCCTCAGATTGTCGATCCAGCGAGTCAGCTCGTGGTCTCCACTCGAGAAGTGCCGAAGTAACCTTACGAAGTAACTTCAAGATATTTCCTTATTTTGGCCACTTAAATATGTGTATCAGATTACCAATTTACTATTAATGCACCAGATATTCGCCCCAATGTGGGGCATAGGCGTTCTCAGTAAGTAATATTAGGGGTTAAAGTATGAAATTGACATAGAATCTTCATGGTTTGAGGTTTTCGAATGAAACTTTTTTCAAATGGTTTCTATGATGTTCTTTTTTTAAAAAATGTGAAACATTTGAATATCGACTTTCAATTGTTTTTGTTATTCAATTTAGACAAGAAAGATGGATACTGCGAAAATTCGAGTGATTTTTGAATACGAGTAATTTTAAGCGTTGAGGTTTGTGAACATCTCAGGCACTCAGGTTTTCTCACGATGTTTACCTTCACAGCTAGTTACTGGTATTGCTACTACAAATTCACAAATGTACTTAGAAAACAAAGTCATTCGCACATGCCCGAAGTCAAACCCTCGACCTAATTATACTAAAGTTTTATTTCTTGTACTCCTAGAGCCGTACAAAGGTTAGCCTAGGGCAAATATAATCTTACGACGGGTCGATTATAACAAACAACAGCTTAAGCCACAACTGATGTCTGAGGCTGCCTTAGAGTCTCCGAAACAAGCTATCGCACCGGACAGCTTCAACCTGAATATTAAGGTAGAGTTGGTGCGTATATACGAGTAACAGAACGATTATTTCAACGTGGTATTAAAGAAAAGCGAGAGACCCAGGTTCGATTCCCAGTGCGAGCATGTACCTATGACTTTGTTTTCTGCGTTATGTACATTTTTGAAGTTATAGTAGCAATACCACTTGCTAACTGTGAAGGAAAACATTGCGGGGAAACCTGAGTGTCTGAGCTATTCACATACCTCACCAATCGGCGGTGGGCACGCGTGGTGATTAAGTCTCTCTCCTTGAGAGAAGGCCTGTGCCCTACAGTGGGTCGTATAAAAGCTGCTTGTGTACCTATTAAAGAAAGTGAAAGTGAATTTTATTTATTGCCAAAGACACACTTTACACATAAATATAGACATAAGCTTATATAATTAAAACGTTTTTTTTAAATAGCATTAGAACGTATCGCGATACCGTTTTAAAAACACTCGTCATCATTGGAATTATCAAGGATTATTATTATTGATACCTCAGCGCTGGGAATTGCCAATCCGCTGTGGGTACGTGTGGTCATTAAGCCCATACTCTCTCTCTCTCTCTCTGAGGGAAGGCCTGTGCCCTTCTTAAAAAACTTGATAGTAACGTGCTCTAACCTGTAGGTAGTTAAATAATTCTATAGCTGACCTAATTACGAAACAATAAGTGAGCATTATTATATTAAAATAAATAATTATTGTTGTGTAATGTAAGTTATATAATTTATATCAATAACAATAACAATATTATTTTCTGAGGTTAACACGAGCACTAGACATAATAAAACTGAATTTGAACGGATATTTACTCGTTTACTTTTCCAATTTTACAATTTTTCGACGTTTCGGTACTTTTGCAAGTGCCGTGGTCCCGGTAGACTGAGGTGACATCCGTCTTTTTGAAAGCATCAACTGTTAGTTTACTGCCCTCGGCAAAAACCCACCCTACCCTGCCCTTCCTACCCTACCCCCATTTACCATTGTAAAATGGAAAAGTAAACGAGTAAGTATCCGCTAAAGTTCAGTTTTAATAAAAATATTGATATCTGTCTTTCAATAGTGCTGCTTAAGTTCTATCTACTATAGGGCACAGGCTTTCTCTCAGAGCAAGTGTATGGACTCTACCATCAATCGTGCCCACCGCGGATTAACATAATATTAATTTAATTTAATTTGCTTACATAAACAGTAATGGAAAGAACACTTTGTTGCCTAATAATCATGACTCGTTATTGATTATATTTACTACTATTTATTGTTAATAAATTATTAGCTACTCAACAGCATATTCAAAATGAATTTAAATAAACTGCTCTCTCACAGTTTGTAAAGATGAAATAAGAACGGCTATAATCTCAAAAATAATACTAATACTAATAATACTTTATTAATTTATTTATTCAAAGGAATGTAATACAGCACATCACATAAACATAACAAATCCCTTAACACGTTAATTGTCTGTATCAATCAGTAACAGAGAGCAGGTCGTAGGTGCCGGCTTCAGAATCACTTAGCTATCGCGGTCTCCTGACTGACAGTCGGATTGCTGCACGGGCAAACAATGTATATTTTTAGTTGCATCAAGCAGTCATGTGGCTTTTATGGCATCCCAGATAGGTCCCTCTTAGTTTAGGAACGAATTTCAATTTCAAACGCGTGTGGTGGACAGTTAAATGTTAAAATAGTTTCATTTGAACTTATCAATGCGATTATTTAAGTAGTCTCTGTATCCAGAGACTGTCACTGTATCCTTAAAATTTCTGCGCTTTGGTATCATTTACATAATATCTCAATTTTCATTTTAAATGTCTATGGAATAAAATACGAAACCAATTCTCCTTAATAACTAGGCTCAGTTAGGGTGATATTTTCCTTTCATTTGTCAACATTTTTTATTATTGTACAAGAATACTTGTCATAAATCAGCCCCTCTGCGCTGAACGTTTTAGTATTCAAATTGCGTCACAATTAAACGCAATAAGTCAGAAATATCAGCTTACTAAATATTTTAGTACTAAGATAGTGCATTAAGCTTATTGGAACTTCGGAACGCATGGGAAACTGAAAGCGTATTTTGGCCAAACCGTTAAATAAATGTACTCAATTATAACGCAAGTTGGCTAAATTGGTGTCGAGAGTAGAGGGGCTGGTCTAAGAGGTACTCAAACAAAAAATTACGGATTTCAGACATATCTCAATTTTAATCAACTATTATTGTTAGTGACCTGTGGAGTAAGAATTTGTTTTCTTTTTTTCGCAATTTTTCAAAGAATAGGCAAAATAACAAAAACCGGAGAAGTACGAGTCAGACTCGCCCACCGAGGGTTCCGTAGAGTCACGCAGTTTTTCCGAGTTTTTCCCGAACTTCAAAGACAATTTCTTTTGTGATTTCATTACAAAAGGATAGTTTTCAAATTTTTCCCTGTATTTGTACTATAAGATAATGTTACTTGCCAAATTTCATAATTGTAGGTTAACAAAAAGTACGTTCGTATCTTTTTTTTAAGCTAACTTAGAAGTTAGATTTTTCCGTAACTCTAAGGTACGTAGACCAGAGCTATCTTTTTAATGTCAACTCGATACCTCTACGGTTTTTTATATGAAAGGCACTTTTTTCTCTTCCGCTCTTAGTACTGTTTCCTCGTATATCCTCTTCAGTGTATAAAAACTAGTCAAGTGCGAGTTAGATTCGCGCACTGAGAGTTCCGTACCACTGAATACTTATAAGTCATCTAAGTTTGTTCTAAAGTGTGATTTTGTTTCATTCAGTCAGGGACTTTTAGTGGGAACTCGACTTGTACTTGGCCGGTTTTTATTAATATTGTTACACTATAAGGATTGCAATGTTACTACACAAAGTTTGACACTTGTATGTATTACCATTATTACGAAAGTATTTTAATTACTCACGTTTTTTCTTGTATAGGGACTTGATAGATTTCTTGCCTTTTACCTTTTATGAAACTTGTACTTGACTTTTATATTATTATTTAAATGTGATTAATAATTCAGAATTGAGAATTTCACTAAGCAAATACTTAAGTAACGTTCTGTCACGCTCTTTTCTAAGAAATTCGAAGAGACATTCACAAAATGTAATAAAATAAAATTTTACTTCGAAACTATTACTTAGGTTCTGAAACTAATCAATTAAAACTAAATTTAGGGGTTAAAGTATGAAATTGCCGATTTGTACTGAAAATCTAAATTGTTTATTTTTTAAATTTTTAACAAATTAATTTAATCAAAATAGTTGCCATTATTATCTATACATTGCTGCCATCTAATGGGAAGGTCATTAATGCCTTTGCGATAGAACTCCGACGATCTAGACTGCACAAACTGTGTGAAAGCATTTTGTACTGCCTCCTGGGAAGAAAACTTCTTGTCACGTAGATAATTGTCCAAATCACGAAAAAAATGGTAGTCCGTTGGAGCAAGGTCTGGTGAATACGGAGGATGACGAATGGTTTCTAACTGCAGTTCCTGAAGGGTCAAAATGGTTTCTCGTGCTGTGTGAGGTCTCGCGTTGTCGTGGAGCAGATCAGTCAAATCATGAGGCACCCATTTTTCGTATTTTTTTATTTTATTGATTTGACGCAAGTGAGTCAATATTGTGGGTAAGGTAACGTTAAACCATGCCGCTAATTCCTGGGTAGTTTGACTAGGGTCGGCTTCCACTATCTCTCTTAATTTATCGTTATTCACCTGTGTGGGCGGTCTTCCTCGTGGCTCGTTCTTTAAGTCGAAATTTCCATCACGAAAGCGTTTAAACCAAAATCGCACGATGCGTTCATTAGTAGACCCCTCTCCAAACGCAGCATTGATATTGCGGGCTGTTTCTGCCGCGTTAGTTCCGCGTCGGAACTCGTATTCAAAAATCACTCGAATTTTCGCAGTATCCATCTTTCTTGTCTAAATTGAATAACAAAAACAATTGAATGTCGATATTCAAATGTTTGACATTTTTTAAAAAAAGAACATCATAGAAACCATTTGATAAAAATTTCATTCGAAAACCTCAAACCATGAAGATTCTATGTCAATTCAAAGAACCTATTGCAATAAAACGGAAATTTCATACTTTAACCCCTATTAATATAATGTAAATCTTGTAACAATTAATAGTAAATAAATAGCGGACCATAGAACCTTAGCTTCCTTTGTCCTAATCTAAGCTTTGTATATATTTGCATGCATGCTTTACTTATGTAATACAAATTTGCTACACCCTTACAGGGTCCATGTTACTTGTTAATAATGAACTAACTGTTCATGGTTTTGCAATAAATAAATAATTTTTTGGGCAATCTACCATAATAATCCATATTATATTGGAACAATTTCAATTACATACTCATTACGGTTCATGAGATACGTATTTTCAAAGGTAAGACATACACCAAACCGAAAATGAGTTGTCCAAATGTCGGGAATTAAAGTATTTAGACCCGTTAAATGAATGACTTTGTATGATTATCAGGAGTCTTAAAATACGGGCCCCTGATATCTGACGATAGTTACAAATTACCATCACAGGCCTTTGCGTCCGTTACGGACGATTTAAGCAGTGCCTAAGAGTTTAACACTTTTTCAAATGACCAAAAAGTCTAATTCGAGAGTAGCAAGCCCTACTGCATGTAGAGCATATAAAAGAAACGCCCGGAGTCGGGTCGGTACGGAATATTGGTGCCTCCTGGCTCTCTTATCCGCCAGTGCCGAGCACCATACTTCGTAGCAGGTTTAGCGGCCCTGTCGAACTTCCTCTCTCCAGGCGTCTCTGTCCACGGCAAATGATACTTGGATTATGAAATAATAATATTCACCGAAGTCTTGTACTTTTGTGGATAAGTGTCTGACTAATTCGACCTCCTAACATTCGTTTCAACGCCAAACTATCTCGGTATTCGGTAAATAAAAAATAAAATGTATATTTTACGTTTGCATAGATTAGGAGTCTCATTAGTTTTGATTATTTAAAGAATTCTTGTATCGAGTCACGGTATCACTAGAAACTGACAGCTCGGATGATCTCAGTTGCGGGGGAATCACGCGCACGCCAGCCAGGGAGCTTGATGTTTCCTCAGCGTCAATATCACTAGGCTTCAAAGCAAGAAAAAAATTCAAAGTCACTGAATCCGGAATAATGTTAATATTGTTACTTTCTTACCTGTGCCATTCAATTTGAACTTAGTTGAATAAACACTTTTACCTTATCTTGGTCGGCGAGAATTGCCACAGAGTGGGTACCGCGCGGCGGCCATCGCAAACGGGGGTGGCCGAGAAATCGATGGCGGGACGATCTCGACCAATTCTTGCCGGAGTGGTCAAAGGTGGCAAATGGCCGAAAATGTTGGCCTCAAAGGGGAAGGGCCTTTGCCCTGCAGTGGGACACCCATGTTATGTAGAAAATCTCGAAAGAAGGCCCTCCAGGTCACTACTTAAAAAAATATTTCCAAACTGATAAGTATAAGGAGGGGGGGGGGACGTACTGCCTACACCTAATAATATTAGGTTTTATTATGAAGGCAAAGTGTGTCCTACTTCCCATATTAATATTTTACTATGTAATTTGATATAATCACTCGCACACAGTGTTTATCTACATACCTGTATTTTTACTTATGCAACTATATTTATATCATTCACAATTATTATAGAGCAATCTTTGGAAGTGCTATAGTCTCTATGAAAGATTTAGCGTCCAGAGCTAGAATTAATTTGATTCTTTTGAAATGAACTGTTTAATTATTATCATTTTTTTACAAAAAGGATATATCTACTAACCCTTAGTGCCATTCTAGCACGGAACTCTGACAAATAGGACCATGTGCGCAATATCGACTTGTCCCGCACGAACCTAGTGATTTAAGGCCTTACCCATTCCGCTGGTCACGCCCAACAAACTTAAATAAAAGGGCGCTATTCCCTTAGCGTGCCGTTGTGTCTTGTCTTGTTTTTATTTATTTCATTTTATTTAGGACCAAACAGTCAAACAGGAAAAAATAAAAAGTATATGTATACAAAAATAGACCTGGAGGTCCCTTAAGTAAACAAAATTGTAATATTATAAGCATGCAATGTTAATCAGTTTTGATTCTTAGTATCTCAAACTTAGTATTATTCCTTTTTGCCGAAAAGGAGGGTAATGTGTTTAGCTGGTAATTATGCATGTCCGATTTCGACCCACTCACTCACTCACTCACCCTCTCACTCACTCACTCACCCAGCCTCTTACTCTATCACCTTCTCCCTCACTCACTTACTCACTCACTGACTTGTTTATTTATAAATTCAAGGATGCCAACAAACTACACATCAACCTTATTTGTTGACCTTTTTTAAGACTTTAGCAGTCGTTATCTGTTTCTTAAATTTCTTACCGGTGGTAGCGCAATATTGCATTATCAAGGTGAGATTCTAACCAGGTGGCTTGTAATAAAAGTAAAATAAGCCTTTATTTTCTAAGCACTAAGCACTTAGCCGGCTGCATTCTTGAGCTATAAAGTGTGCCTCGTGGAAAGAAGTATGGGCAATTATTGGGAGACCCCGTGTGTTTAATATCAGACTTTATGGTACATTAGTACCAGATAAGTTAAAGTAACTACAACGTAATTTTATCGCTGCAGCGGTTGGCAGTCTGCTGAATGCAAACTATCCTTCCTCAAATCATACTATATAATAAAGTGTTTTTTATCACACCTGCTCTGAAAATACATACTAATTATACCAATTAGAGGGAAGAAACGCCTTTATCCCGCCCTTCAAATCCTTTCATCCCAAGGTATGGAAGTTTGTATGAAAATCCTTCCGACCCAAGGGTGGGAAGTATGTATGAAATTCCATTACATACCCGGTTTTTTTTTTTAAATTTGTCAGCAGTCATACTGCAAAGAGACTTTAACTGTCTACTAATTAAATTTCAAGTAAATTGTTACTGGCCACATACAGTTTTTTTTTACCAGTTACCAACCTCCTTGGTGCATACAGAAAATTAAAAACGAAATTATTTTTGTATATAAAACGCGCGGAATCACGGAAGAAGTGGCTGCATGACCTTATGATCTTAGCCTACTCCAGAAACGGGCGAATAAAAAAAGGAAAAGCCCGCGCATTTTCGCAAAAACTTCGATTGATTTAGCATTTATCTTTGTGATAATTTTCCTCGTAGGTGTAATAAAAAGCACTATACATACCTCAGGATAAAGTACAGTTCCATACCTCAAATGGTTTGCGCCCCTCGCAAGCTCGTGGCGCAAATGCCATAATCTCGGTATGGAACTGTCACTTTCTTCCCTCTGAAGTAATGTACTATATTTTGAACCAAAAAGTACATTAAAAATGACAACAATCGTTCGGTGCTAATCTATTGCACAATAGTCTTGTCATTGCACCCTATCTCCTAATCTAGGCGAAAAAGCCTGTATCTTAGGAGAAAGTGAAATTAAATTGAAACCTTTAAAAGTGCATACATACATGGTCGAGAAGCATTGGGTGGACGACTGTGAAATATTCCTGACACATTACTTAGTACCTACCTAACCTAACCTAACAAGATCCCATGAGTGCAATCAACAACGTGAAATGCTAAAACATAAGTCAATCTTCTTGCAAAAGTAGGAATGAACTTATCATGCGGTCAGACATAGGGACGGCACCACGAACATAATGCAGGAGTCAGCCATCACCAGTCTCAATCATGCGACCCGGCTATAACCAACCAAACCAAGTAACCGTTCAATATCAAAGGGTATTTGGTCTTGAACGGTTACTATCCTATGTTCGATTCAGAATAGGAAAACTGAAATCCAGGTCGACTTTCACGGCAATTTGGAAGTTAATGATCCTTTGGGATCGGTAAGATTTGAGGAAATTTCTAATTTATGAAGCCTGCTCATAATTTTCTCAAGGCGTTCCAGATAATTTAATCAACAGATTCCGAATAAACTCAAAGGCAAACTGAAATTATTTTACCTGATTCTAAGGAAATAAATAAGTACCCAGAATATTTAATTAATTAATTGCAAATAATATTATATTTTATAACAGCGCACATGTAATAGTCCCACTACAAGTACGTACTTTGGACATACTTCGGGCGAGAAAATAACATTGAGCAATGCTGCTAATACCTACAATTTGGTACCTATGTTTGTGCAACGTGTCAATTAAATAGCACAAGAAGTAAGTTCGTTCTTTTGTGGTCATTTTGTCACAAAAACTGAAGCTATTGGGCAGGTCAGTCGCGGGGAGCGGAGGGAAGTGGTTGAAACCTCCCTCATGGGGTTTGTGGGTTCTGTTAGATTAGAATAGACATAGAATAGAACACTCTTTATTGTACATACGTAAGCGTGATACACCGCTAGAATACGATGTTTCCCTTAACAGTTAGCAAATTGTATGCAGTCAAAAACGTAACTTAATTGTGTGTTATTTCTTAAAAACAATTTCCATATTCTCACGAGCGCAAGTCTTAAATATTCGTGAGAGCGCGCGTATTGTTACCTTCTAAAGGTGGAAATATATTTTGGAAACTAAATAAAAATACCGGGGCGCACAGTCGATATGTTGCCTTTAATATGGGCAGTAGGAACTATTAGGATGTGGCCTTAGTAGGCAGCCTCTGGGTAGACTCTTAGCAATTTGTGTACACATTTCGCGAAGCTTACACCACGTGTGTTATGCAAGCAGATTTTTACTAACCAACCTTTAATATTAGATAGATAGATAGATAGAGAACACTTAATTAAGATGGATGGAGAAAATAAGAATGCACGTGTTTACCTCACTACGAGAGAGCCAGCCGAAAAGGTTATAGTTTTAGCAGTGTATACATGTATTTATTTATGCACTACACATTATTAACTTAATTCCGGATTCCGTCAGAGACGAGCAACCGAAGACGATGATTAGGTAAGCTCTGCGAATCAGAGCGAAACCTGGTCGGACTTTTCCAACAAAAAAGCTAGTAAGCGAATCCGGAATTAAGTTAAAAATATTTATATATGTCTTCTATGTTTGTATTTAATTACTCTGCCGATTGTTATAAATGAGGTGTCAATCTATTACTTAATATAGTCCGGGTGCATAGGACATTTTATGCGAACCAAATCCATGTACCTACCATATATTAATATACTTTATTGCACACGAAAACACAATACAGAAAAGGTAAGAGAAATTATGTCTGTTAGAGACTTCTACTACCATGACGGACGTTACACAAAAAAAGTTAGGTGCCTGAAATTTATTTTTTGATCTGATTAAATGAAAGAAGAGAAAATTCTCAGTTTTACTACAATAGTAAAATATTCCAAGCGATAGAAAAACGATTTTACTATAATTGGGGCGTTTATGAACACTACTAGCGCCATGTAATCACTTTATTATTATTATTATTAGTATTTTAAGCTTTACGTATCTTTATTTTAATTTTATTGATTCAAGGTGAAAATCATAGTTGATAAACTTATAAAATAAAAAATGGTAGAGTCACTAAAGTACATTTTAACAATTCCTCAGTATTTTCCACCGATAGGTAATGTTCATGTCATAAATAAAAGGCCCAAAACACTGAGTAATCAAGGTCAAAAATGGAAATTATCTTATGTTGTTTCCATGTACGTTACGTTATTATCATAAAGATGCAAAAGATTCACGCTTCATACAGAAGCTTTTAAATATATTCACTATTCTGCAGGGTGACTTTGATTTCGTTTACAGCATTTTAGGCGGACATTCTAACCATGACTTAAACATATGGTGCTGCTTTTAAAAAAAATATTATATTTAAAATTACTTCACTTAAGCGTAAACAAACAATATCAGGGCGAAAAGTAAAAAAAAATCAAAACAACTGCATCTTAATACTGTGCAATATACATTAAAATTGTAAATGTGACTATAATTGTAATTGTATTTGTACTTCCTCTTATTAAATATGTAATTCTAACGTAATTAATCATGCTGTATGCACATGTTTCGGTGCTATGGTTTGATTTGAGCGTTTTTATGTCATTTAATGTTTATAATTTATGTCCGTAACACTGTTTTCTGTATCTAATAAATAAATAAAATAGTACTGTTCTTGTATACCGTAAAATACTGCAACAATACTGTTTTTGACAATGAAAAGAACATTCCCTCAAAATACTGTGAACGAATTCAAAGTCACCCTGCACATCACTAAAGACACAGCCTTATTGAGCGGTTTATAAATTGAGGGTTCGATATAGCTCGACCGTTTAGAAGCAAAAAGGGGAAATCTAAAAATCAACAGCGTTTTTAAAGATTCTTTGCTCCAAAGCGTTAAGTAAATTGCTCTTAGCCCTGAGCTGTTTACGAAAGTTTTAGTTCGGAAAAGCCGTGGGCTGGTTAAAACGTGTGTCATCTCAAAAGCTTAAGACATAAAAAAATGATTGCGACAAATTAAGACCTCCTCCTTTTTGAAGTCTCGGTTAAAAATAACATGAAGTCTTGAAACAGTTGGTCTTAATGTGAATAATTTAAATTCTATGGGATCAGTAATAAACTTTAAAGAGTTAATTTAAAAATGCGCAGTCCTTGAAACACATAAATTGGATCACTACACTATTATATATAGAGCATAAACGCGAAAGCGCGAATGCCGTACTCTCGCTAAATCATTGACCTAAATAGAGGAGCTGCAACATTAGTGGAGCGCTTAAAACGTGAATTGAATTAAAACATACAGGTATACTATGATATTAAAAAAAGTACCGATCTGAGGAAAAAATTGTAGCTCAAGTTGTTGTAAAATTAAAACTTTAAGTAAGGTGTTTCACAAATTGACAACTGACAGATGACTCTCGTACGAGCCTCTAACTATGTCGGGAGATGTAAGTCCAAATATACAAATGCCATAACGGGCGTAGCACCGCCACCTGTCAAAACTTGCCATATAGTTTGCCCACAGTACTGGCAATTTGTGTGAAAAGTTCACTGTGTTCCATCAAACCCCACTCAGGGAATCCAAATAGCCATAGAGCATTAAAATCTAGAGACTACTAGGATTCGCGAACAAGCAACAAGAGAAGCAAGAGATGCATTTCTGATGAGTTTAAAGTGAAAGTGAAAGTGAAAAAAAAAATCCGTTGTAACACAAATGAACATACTTAACATAAAAAAAAATTTTAGTTATGAAAACAAAATAAAAAATAAGAATAACACAATCATGCAAACAAAAGTGCTACAGGAGAAAATGGCCGCAGCTCAGCAATATGCTAGCCACAATATGCAAATTATTTATTTAAAAGCTTTTGTTGTAGGTACATAATAAAAATGTATGAGCTCAACTGGACACTGACTGCCAATAAACTGTACAGTTTAAGGGCATTTACCACTATTTTTCAATTACAACGGATTGCTGGATGTTTTTTTATTGATATTTTTTTCGCAGATAGTACTGACGTAGGTAGCATATTAAGTATAGAGCGAAGACAAATGAACTCTATATTCATGAAATACAGCATTTTGCCCCCGTTTACAAAAGTTTTTTATTGCTATTTCACCGTATCTCACTCGACATGTCATTGAGGGCCAATATATATTGTGTAAAACTGTTAATACTTAGCGATGTTCAAATTGCCTAAACAGGACCGATGTGGATAGCGCCCTAGTTTGGCATTGAAAAATTCCATGTAGGTAAACGACTGTACTTGTTGGTATTGTTAACATGTTTTTACCATGTCAGAGAACGTAGGGTTGAATCCCGCTGCGACTGTCATACTTCAATTGTACAAATAACCTCAGCCTAGCTGTTTTTCTCCATAATAATCACCAGTAATCAAATCAAATACTATCCTTTTTTGGGATCACGACAAAAATTATTGTGTTATGTTATAAAAGAAGCCAAACAAGAAGCATAAAACTTTTTAGTATCGCTGAAAAAGAATGCTGGGAATAAATGGGTCAAGATAGCTTAGCACAGTGGCGTTGGCGCCTCTATAGCGTCGTAGCTCTGAGTGCACGTCGCTGGGGCCATTAATTACCTGCTGTTGGAAAACGTGAGCCGGCGCCCAAGGAGTTGGAATTAGATAGAGGAATTGTTTCTTTGACCCGCTGCGTCTGGGACCAACTCCCAATAGACGGTTGAAGTTTTTGTTTCGCTTTTGTGTATATAACTATACAGTTTATACAGTTTATTTTCGAAGCAATGGATCATGGGTCGGGCGTTAGAGTTGTGAAAAAGACAAAGAAAATTGAAATTGAAAATTGCTTATTCGATGTGTTTCTTTAAAATACTTGGGCGGTTTGTACCACCGACTTAAATATGATTCGACATTATGCTTAACAACATTTTCTAATTTATTTAAAATGTGGATTGATAAGCGAGCTATATCGACCGGTTGTTGAGTTCTTGGATCACGTTTTGATCTTAAATCATGAAATACCAGTGTTTAATAATGATTAGAACTAACCAAATTTGGCTATTTAGCAAGATAAAACTCAATCAGCTCAGAGACCAACCACTATATTATAACTAAGCGCATAATTAAGCGGTTAGCGAAATTATTAGTAAATAGGATTTCAAACGATTTAACTGTAAATTCCCTAATAGTTGAGGTGGCAAACGTCAAAAGTCCATCAGGACTTTGTGCGCTGACATAGGGCTTGTCACCCAAACCTGTCTGTCATAGAAAATCTAAAATAGTGGGGCTCCACCATCAAAATGCTGCCCGCTTCTAAAGAGGTTTCGCCTCTCTATTTCGTAAATAAATTATTCCATTCATCTCAAAAGGGACGAAATCTGTCAAGACATTCGAAAAAGCGGTTTTCCCATTATCTTAATTATAGTACAAGAAAAAAAAATTGTCACTGTGTAATGCGTCGTCATCGCGTACTCTACGCACCTAAGAAAAGAATATCAAAAGTTTTCAAAAAAATTCTTCGAGTCAGCTAACGGGCTATTCGATAAAAAATCGCAAATTAACCTTAAAACTGTCGGCCCATATAGCCTCATGATTATTGCAACGTCATGTAAGATAATGGGGGCGTAATAACCGGAAACAGGGTCACCGCAATAACACACGCTCCTGCGATCAATTTAACAGGCAACGCCGAGTTAATTATAGCGCGAAGAGGGCCAGAGAATTAAATTATACATGGCCACTGTAGGCTTTTGTGTCTGCAGTGTGTATGGAATACCTGTCCAGCTGCAAAAAAAAAAATGGAGATCTCGAAATAAAAAGCTTTATTCTCAATTGAGATCATGTTAAAAAGTATACTTTATACTTTACTTTATTGCACACATAAAATCACATGAATAAAACAAAACATTTACAGAAAAACTAAAAAGTGTACATGCCGAGCTTATTTCAGCAGAAATTTCTTCCAGCCAACCCTTGATGTGGTGGTACAAACATTATAAACAAGGGAGGAAAGTGTACAATAATTATTAAGTACTTTATGTTAACCCAATACATAAGTACCATATATATATATATATATTGGCTATAAAATTTGAAAGTTACATAAACCTACTTATAAGATGATAAATAACTAAAATACGTAAATAAATAAATACCTAAGTAAATAAACCTATTGCAATAGTGAAAAAAGGAAGTGAGTTGCAGGCAGGAGCTATAATAGCATTATATATATTATTATAACAGGAGTATAATAGTGGTCATAAAGATTTTTCGACACGATTAAAACTTATTATATAATATTACACTTTCCACGGGTAATAGGCTCATTTAGTAGTTGAGTTTTGGAGACCCAAAATTCCACCAATACCATACCAATAACAATATTACCTCTTGAAAAGGAATTCGCGGTAAAAAAAACGTGCTATACAAACGCGGTGAATTGTGACGTCATAAGGTGCTTCCAACGCGTAATAATGTAGAACTATCAATATTTTAGTTTCTCCTAAAATAACATTTATAGATATAAATCCTTCCGTCTCTACGTCTAAGTACAATCCTTTTAAGTATTTCCTTTTTGTGTACAATAGTATCTCTATCTATCTTATTACAAAACGTTTAGAATTCAATATAAACTAAACAAATCATGTTTGCTGTAAGAATTTTTTTAATCATCTCGTGTGAGCTCTTAATCTAATATTCTCTTGAGTGGTATGTGCCGGTGAATTCTCAGATTTATCAGTGCCTTTATACTCGTAGCATGTAAGGTATACTACGATCGTACCGCGAAGGCTGTAAGTCAAATAAAGACGCCCTTATTCTCAAACTCGCACCTACAATATTAACATCCCTTATAATGCGTTTAACCCTTTGGCTCCTATTCACAGAAGATGGATATGAAGAATAATAATATTATTGAACATTCTATTCCACCAGCAACTGGTAGTAACATCGCATGGGCGAAATTGCGGAGTCTTCCCTCAGACTATGGAGCACCTCTCTGTGTGTCCCTTGTGCCAGTACAAATGCACTCAAGAAGACTTGCTGAAGTACGCGTGGCCAAATTCTGGGTCAATAAAATCCAACTGGTTTGGTCACCGACATGATAAGAAGGTGGATAGAAAGACGAAACGAGTCGCGCATTTTAAATGTGAAAAGCGCGTCTTTCTTAATTCTTTGACTGCACCACGGCACGCACTCCGTAGTACAATTATGGGTTACCGTAGGCACTGACTGAAAATCAGCGCTGAGGGATCACTTCCTGAGCACAACGCTGAGTCATCTGCCTTTTGTGGCAATGTAGATACACCACAGGCTACATCTATGGTCCTGTTTTATTTATTCATTTTGTCTGTTGTGTGTTAAGTTTTCTTTCTGTTGTTGTGCATATTATGTTGCTTGTGTGCTTGTTTTGTTTATGTGATGTATCTTGTTGGTATAATAAATGTCTTTCTTCTTCTTCTTCTTCTTCTTGTTTATTTATTGTTAAATTCTGACGTTTTATCGGCACAAATGTCTCACACTTTCGTACTGCCTATGATGTAATGAGTTTGAGCGGTCGACAACCTGCGCCGACGGAGACAGCGTGGTGAGGTAAAGGAAAGTAAATTTAAGTAGGATAAAAGGAAAGTAAATTTAAAGCTACCGCGAAAATTTCTCACGGGACGAAATTTTGAACAGAGATAAACCATGGCCTTATTTAAGGGGTAACGGCACTTACCCTTAATCCAACGCGAACGTAGTCGTGGGCACAGCTAGTATACTAATAAATGCATGCCTATATCCGAGAGGGTAGACAGAGATGCCATGTGCCACGTTTGGCATTAGCCACAGGAAAATATATTTTGATTTGGCTTGATATATAATTATTACTCCACATTATCAATCTTTTTGGAAATCCATGGAGGAGGCCTATGTCCAGCAGTGGACTTCTTGTGGCTGAATAATGATGATGATGATTATCAGTCATCGCCTTGGTCTTAGCCTGGCGCCATGGCCTTAGTGATTGAAATTATTTTTGGTAAATAACACAATTAATTAGCAGAGAGATAAAGCTGATATGTATTTCGATATACAGATAAAAATGGATTGACTATTATAAGAATATTTAAATAAATGTCAAGTGTTTAGATTGCCAGTTACTGTAAAAAGAGATTTTCAACACCTCCCCGCAATGTAAACACCCTATTAAAGTAATACACCAATATGAAAATAACACACACTATAAATATAACACACACTCCAGAGTCTTCAGGTAAACTAACTACTTACTATCAAACAAGCTTAACAAAAACAAGAGACAGATGACACATTATGTTAGACCTAAACCCTTAGAAAATTTTACAAGTTTAAGTTTAGGCAGAAGTTTTGTTAAGGCGTCTGCAATGTTTTCATTATATGATATGAAACTAATGCTAAGTAGTTTGTCTTGTAGCTTTTCGCGAATGAAGTGATATCTGACATCGATATGCTTTGTGCGTGCGTGAAATGTGTTACTTTTGGTGAGTTTTATAGCGCTTTGATTATCACAGTTAACTGTGATTGGATGAACTACTTCGAGGATTTCAGAAGCAAGACATTTGAGGTAGATTGCCTCTTTGCAAGCCTCCCCGATAGCCATGTATTCGGCTTCAGTAGTTGACAAGGCAACCGTCCGCTGTTTGCGGGATTCCCAAGAGACGGCTCCGCCGCACATCTTGAACACAAAGCCCGTGTATGACCTTCGGTCAATGATATTGTTGCCATAGTCTGCATCAGCGTAGCCAACTATGTCCTCACTTTCCTTTTTGTCGAAAGTAAGTTTAAGGTTTTTGGTACCCTTTAGGTACCTCAGTACTCGTTTAGCAGCCTTAAAGTGTACCTCCCCGTAATGTGCATTAAATTGGCTTAAAAAGGAGACTGTATGCGATATGTCCGGTCTCGTACCAATGGAAATGTACATTAGACTGCCTATAAGCTGCTGGTAGGGTAAGTTCAAGTTTTCGTCTTCTACTCCGGTTGGATGTATAAGTTTAATACCAGGTTCCAATGGAGTAGTGGTAGAAATTGCGTCAACCATATTGAATTTATCTAGTAAAGATTCAATATATTTGGTTTGGTCAAGCGTAATAGTACCTTTCTTGATATCTTGATGAACTCGCATTCCTAAGCAATCTTTGCATGCGCCCAAATCTTTGATTTTAAATATCTTGCTTAGTTCGGATTTGAAATTTTCTTTCATTAAATCATTATTTGAGACAATGAAGAAGTCATCGACGAACACAGCTACTAGTAGGAGATCGTTATCATTCCTTTTGTAGTAGATACAGTGTTCAGTTTGCGTCTGTTTAATTGATAAGGTAGTCAAGGCCTCTGACAGTTTTAAGGTCCATTGTCGTGGCGCTTGTTTAAGTCCGTACAATGACTTTTTCAGTAAACAAACCTTCTGTTTATGATAAGTCATAAATCCTTCCGGTTGCTCCATGTATATCTCTTCTTCGAGATCGCCGTTTAAGAAGGCTGTTTCCACATCAAGGTGGTCTACTTGTAAGCCTTTCTTAGCGGCAAATGCCATAAGAAGCCTGATAGACGAAAGCCGAGCAACTGGAGAAAAAGTTTCCCCATAGTCAACACCATAGACTTGTGTGAAGCCTTTAGCTACAAGTCTTGCTTTGTATTTGACTATTTCTCCGCTCGTATTTTTCTTCAACTTGAAAACCCATTTACTTTTGATAGGTTTCCTGTCTTTAGGTCTATCTACCAAAACCCATGTGCCATGTTTCATAAGTGAGTTATATTCTGATTTCATGGGTTCTAACCATTCTCCCTTATTCTGATCTTCCATGGCTGATTTGTTTAAATGTTTCAGGTTCGTTGGAAGTCAGGTACAGAGAGTCGTATGCGTTTTGACAAAAACGAACTGGGGGATGACGCTCTCTGGTGGGATATCGCCTCTCATTTTCAGCATTTTGTGGTGATTCTGCAGGGACAGGATTAGTTTCTGCGTCCGTAAATACTTCTTGAGTTTCCTGTTCAAGGTCTGCAGATTCCACATTGGCTGGTTGTTGAGGAATATCGTCTTCTTCACCATCGGGTTGTGACGATGAAGACTGTACGGAAGTTGGTATTGTAGTAGGAATGTTAATAAAATTTGGAGATAGTTCTTCTTGAACGATTTGCTGATCTTGCGTGTGTTCAGTATAGGCACGATCTTCAATAAAAGCGACATCTCTGGCTACTATAGTCACACGAGGGTTCTGGGGATCAATAAGGCGGTAACCCTTACTTTCCGTGCTGTAACCGACAAAGATATACTGCTTAGTCTTTGAGTCAAGTTTAGCTCGTTTTTCTTTGGGAATAAGCACGTGAGCTTCACACCCGAATACTCGTAGGTGTGATAAATCAACTTTCTTCCCAGACCATAATTCCTCTGGGATTTTTCCACGTAGCGCTTGAGTTGGGGAATGATTTTTCAAGTAAATAGCAGTGTTGACTGCTTTACCCCAATAGGCTTTAGGTAAATTAGAGTCGTATAACATAGACCTAGCTTTTTCTATGATTGTTCTATTGACTCTCTCAGCTTTAGAGTTGTGCTGAGGAGTGTACGGGACTGTAGTTTGGTGAATAATCCCACACCGTTTCATGAAGTCGATCATTTGTGTGTTGACATACTCACGGCCGTTATCTGAGCGTAAGATTTTCAACTTTTCACCTGTTTGATTCTCTACCAGGTTTTTGAATTCTTGGAACTTAGTAAAAACTTCGCTCTTACATTTCAGAAAGTATCCAAAAGTTTTACGGGTATAGTCGTCTGTAAATGTAAGAAGATATAGAGCACCTCCAAACGAATGCGTACTCATTGGTCCGCATAAATCGGAATGGACTAATTCTAACTTTTTGGTACATTCTGAAGTAGACTTTTTAAATGGCTTTTTTGACATTTTGCCTTGTAGGCATGACACGCATGTGTCAAACTTGTCAGTGTAATGTATGCCCTTATTTTCATTTCGAAGAATGTTCATGGCGTTAAGATGTAGATGAGCCAAGCGCCTGTGCCATAATAATGCATTATTATTGCTAGCTGACATGTAAGCTTGAGGATCTTGAGGTAGATCCAGCTTGTACATACCATTGTGATTGCACCCAGTTGCTACTACGAAGCCAGAAAGTTTACATTGGTCTTTTAATAGTATAGTAGCACCCTTTTGTGAAAACACAACTACGTAACCATCTTTGACTAGGCTACTTACAGATAATAAGTTTTGACCTACTTTAGGAACGTACAGAACATCCGAAAAATGATTTATAGGGCTAGAATTAGGGAGCTTGACAGTACCTTTACCCTCTGCATAAATAGTTTCATTGTTGGCAACGGTGATGGGCTTGATAAGTGGGTTAAGAACCTCAAACCAGTCCCGTCGGTTGCTCATGTGAGAACTAGCGCCAGAGTCGACAAGGAAGTAGGGTGTGTCTGTAGTGGGAGAGGAATGAGTTAAAGTTGATAAAAGTGTAACCTCAGCTGTATAATTTGACACCTGAACAGACTCAGATTGTTTGTTTGAAATGTCACTTAAACGCTTTCTGCAAACAGAGAAATTATGGTTAGGTCTCTTGCAATAAGTACAGAAGATGGTCTTCTTGGGGTCCGATGACTTGGAGGACGACGGTGGCAATGACGAAGAGACAAGTGCGTTCGTTGCGTAATGACGAAGTTGTTCGTCATTTGACGTTCGCTCCACTTCTTGTAGAAGCTTCGTTGCCACTGCATCACCTGTGATCGGAGCTCCAGAGTGTTCGAGAGCCATTACAAGCGGTTTGTATTCATCAGTTAAGCCTGCTAACATAATGACACCGATGAACTCTTCATCTACTGCTGCGTCAATAGCTATAAGTTGTTGCTGGGTGTCTCTTATCTTATTAATGTAGTCCTCTATGTTCCTACTTGTACTGAGCTTTGCTCCGAAAAGTTTCTTGAGAAGATCTAGTCTTCGTGATAATCCACTATCTGCATACCGCTTTTGAAGTACATCCCACGCCTCTTTAGCAGTTTTGGCACACGAAACTGCTGAAAAAAGTGATTCAGTAACACTGAGACAGATTTTCGCTCTTGCTTGTTCATCCCGTCTCTCGAAGATTGCTTGCGGTACTTGTGCTTGGAGGGCTTCTGGTCTTGCAATGGTATCCCAAAGGCCGCAGTCAATGAGAAACATTTTGATACCAAAGTTCCAAGCATTGTAGTTGGATCTTCCTTACAGACGAGGGATTGTGGCTGGTACACCCGGAGCCACACTGCTGAGCGTTATCTGTTGTTCACTTGTAGAAGTCGTAGGGGCATTAGAAGCATTATGGGCTTCCATAACCAATTATTTTTGGTAAATAACACAATTAATTAGCAGAGAGATAAAGCTGATATGTATTTCGATAGACAGATAAAAATGGATTGACTATTATAAGAATATTTAAATAAATGTCAAGTGTTTAGATTGCCAGTTACTGTAAAAAGAGATTTTCAACAATTGATATACGAACTACTAAGATACTCATTTTCGAAATACAGTTCATTCATGATTATTTTGCATGTGGTGATAGATGTCACTGACATTACATTCATCATCATCATCAGCCATTTGACGCCCACTGCAGGACATAGGCCTCCATCACGGTTTTTAACCATGAAGGGTTTTGCCACAGTCGCCACGTTTGGCAGGCGGGTTGGCGATCACAGTATGCGGTTGATATCTCAGGAAGATGCTGCTGTCCGTCTCCTGGTTGATTTCCTTTCCACACTATATTCGCTAACTTGTAAATACTGGCTTATTGTGTTCCTTTTCAATAAATTTGTGCCAAATTTTAAGAATAAGATTAGATTTCATTAATAAATTAGGTATGCATTTTAATAGTGGTCTCCACACTAAGCAAGAGCAGAGAGGCAACGGGGCGGCGGGGTATGTGGCCGGGGCGGAGGGCGCGACGCATCCAGTTTAGTAAGTACAATAGCAATGCCAGAAGTTGACGCCGATTGAAAGGAGTCATGATCAACGACGTGAATGCTCGAATCTGCTATGACCTGACCCCGTGGCCCCTGACCTACTTGGATTTAGATCAGAGATCGGACTGGTAATCAATATCCGAATTCCGTGCAAGATTTCTAGATCCGTATTTTTACGGATTCGGATCGGATTCGGACCGGACGTAGTGCGAAGCTGGTCTAACTTATCCACAGAATCAATACGGTTAGTCAGTTTCTTTTAGCTCTTTACGAATCTGATTATCTCGATCGCGCAAGAATAGGTTGCTGGGCTCATCACGCCACGGTCGGTGCCGGCGTCAAATTAGATTCCCTGAGTTATACAAAGCCTTATTGGCTAAGACTGCCTACGGACCCTCTTGATTAATTCCCGACGTTAGTCGGTCACATTATACCTCATACAAAGTGACGGATAATATGTGGGCGATTTATCAGTGGCGGTGTTTTCGGGTAATATTTGATTAGATATAGTGAGAGAAAGGCCTCAGCCTTAGAAAAGCGCAGGTATAATACGAGTAACTTTAATAAAATTAGAAATTTATCTTTCTGCTTCAATTGGCACGCGTTTCTGAACCGATATTCTTACGAAAAATTTAATTAAAAGAGAAATTTTTAAAATTAGTCGTTCATTTTAAGGGCAAATTGGAACTGTAGACATTAGAAAAAATATTTTTTACTTTTTTACGCCCATTCTATTTTATATGTTTACCACAAATTCCGATGTTGTACGTATTTGCGTAAAATAAAGAAAAAAATTGTACTTGGCTGCCGGAATTCGTAGCCTCCCGCTGAGCCGTGACAAACACCGAGTTGACAAGAGACACCACGGTTATCCGCACACGCACCTATATCGTTTCGGTGCCTACACAATTTTTCTGCCGCGTATTCGTCGAAACGACGAAAGTTAGGTGTCTAGGGCTAACCACCCTGACAGTATAGTTGGTAACGTACGACTTGAGGTTACCAGAGTGGCCTATAGACACAACCTTTGTTCAGTTCTTCACGGGAAGAAGCCGAACAATGAAGCCTAACGAAACAAAAGTGACACTATGTTGTAAATCAAATAAACTTAAGACCTTAGGCCGACGTGCAACCCTTCTTGAATTTGATGTAGAGTCCGCGCACGATAAGTCTGCGCGTGGGCAAAAACTGTCTATATTTCGTGTGCAATAAAGTTTAATATAGTTTAAAGTTTAAATATCTAACTTCGTAGAGAGCAGGTTTATAGATCTTCTTTGATTTATTATTACCTGCGGGAGATTATTTTTCATACCAAATTAAATTATATACGCCACTTGTCGCGCGCAGACTTATCGTGCGCGGACTCTAAACAGTCATTAGTATTGTGGTCAGGGAGCAGTACTGGAGTTCCTAAGGTGATGCTATATCGACTAGCAATAAGTAAAGGACCTCACAGACCAAACGGATCGCGGTTGCGGTGGTGGTGGCGGTCATTTACTCCAGCAGTATTTGTATGGCCATATTCAAACCAACGTGTTCCGACCGCAAACGCAGCAATCATTTTGTTTAGCGGTCAGTCAATTCGTCGCGGTCGCAACGCATTGGTTTGAAAACCGTCCATACAAATACTACTGCAGGTAAAAGACCACCACTGCCACCGCAACCACGACCGCTTTGGTACGTGAGTTTCCTAAATTTGATGCAATGTTTATACGATGTAGCAACGATGTCTGTCTAAGTCTTGAACCAACGAATACACACCATCGAACTGCAGCAGGGTGTTAGACATAGACATGACATATTTACGATACTCACCACAAAGACGATTATAAAAATTATGGACTGGAAGTGGCATTCATTATTTCTAATAAACTCATTAAAAAGGGTTCTTCTTGTTAAACAGGTCAACCACCCCTAAAATCTTTGCATTTTCTAAATGTCACAAATTATATTCCTTTTTATCCCTTGGGTGCTGTCACAAATATGTATTCTGCCTCTCTTCAGAGCAGTTTCGTTCGTGTTAGCCTTAATATGTAATATTTAAGATATTAATAATTGTAGTGCCTACTTGTTTAATTGTGCTGTTTGTGCTATTGTGTCATGTTTGTAACGCAGTCTACTCTTGTGCTAATCTCTATAAAGATTTTTAAAATTTTTATGTTTAATAACAGCTAGCATTTCATTGACCAACATGTCAATTGCTAGCAAATAGGATGTGCTGACAATCAGCGCTGCGCTGATGTTCGCACACGCAGCATTAAACTGAGCATATCCTTATTATCGCATAGTTATCTTAAGTTATCTTTGTAGTTTTTGTGATAATTAAACCGTTTTTCAATTACAATTTTTAATTTCAATTTGTTATTTATCTACGTAACCTACACCGTATCAATTTATTATTCAATGGATTAACATTAAACGTAGCAAAGTTGTTTTTCCATCTTGCGAACTGTGACCTTTTGTAAGAAAATTCGTCTAAACGCAATGTTAGCTCTCTGCCCTTTAAGACAAGATAATTTGTCAAACGATACTAAAATTATTGGCTTAATTCGGTATGCTTAGAGAGATTTTAAATGAAATTTTGTTTATGGCACAAGACATACAGCCTAACAATTATATCCCAATTAAGTTTAATTACAGTACTTGTTCACTGTCATTTGAATATCCAAAAGTAAAGTCTTAATTTGCATCGCATAATGACTGTTGTGTGGCGCTCTATAACAGCTATTTATTATCATGCTTGTATGATAGACGGAACCCACTCAAAGGCCCGTTTTGGCGGGTGTTCTGCCTTAGGCCCAGAATATTTGGAATAGAATGATTAAAAAACATTTATTTAATGGTACAATAGAGCACCCGAAATTTTTTATATTAGTATGTAGAACGAGGATCCGTGTGGCGCCGGATTAAGCATAGCGTCACTCCATTTCCTCCCGTGGATGTCGTAGAAGGCGACTAAGGAAATAAATTACTAGGAGACGGGTAGCAGCGTCTTCCTGAGATTCCAACCACATACTGCGATCGCCAATCCGCCTGCCAAGCGTGGCGATTGTGGCAAAACCTCTCATGGTTGTAAAACCATGAGGGATGCCTATGTCCTGCAGTGGGCGTCAAAGGGCTGATGACGATGACGACGATGAAGAACGAGGAGCAGAATAGTTCTGCAATTCTATTCATGCTGTGTGGTTTCCTTTCAAGCAATTCTATTCATGCTGCGTGGTTTCCTTTCAAGCAATTCTATTTATGCTGCGTGGTTTCCTTTCAAGCAATTCTATTCATGCTGCGTGGTTTCCTTTCAAGCAATTCTATTCATGCTGCGTGGTTTCCTTTCAAGCAATTCTATTCATGCAGCGTGGTTTCATTTCCAGTAGCCTAATCTTTTTGGGAACTAAATCATCGGAAAAAGTTGCTAAAAAATTGTTCGATCAGTATATATAAATTAACAGTAATAAATAAAGTTAGCAAAAATAAGCAGTAAATTAACTTAAATCAAATGTTCAGATCTATTCTGTTCCTCGTTCTACACAATACTAACAAAAAATATACGCCATTGATTAATTCCGGAAAGCAGAAATCTAAAATCGATTTAAACGTAAAGAATTTATTATTATTATTATTAATACGTTTATTGCACATAAGTAAAAAATACAATGGCAATGTGGCGGACTTAATGCTTACATTCTGTTTGTTGAATGTCGATGTACAATGTTAGCCTGATTCTGATGAACATTCCGATGCTATTAGCAAAAAGTGTTGCTACAAGTTCACTAAAATGAAGGGTAAAATTCTGTAAGGGACATTAGGACATAGCCCGCTAGTGGTGCCTTAATTACGCATATCGAATCAAGACGCCTCTATGCCGCTGTCAGCGACAATTATTCATCTGTGAAAGTTTCTCATTTGCGACGCGGTCGGACGCCGCGCTGGTAAACCTAGCGCAGTATGCACTACCCGTTTATCTATACAACCTAATAGTATAAACGTGAAAGTTTGAATGGATGGATGTTTGTTACTCAATCACGCCAGCGCCTCTACTCTCGACGCAAATTTTTCCAACTTGCGTTGCAATTGAGTGCATTTTCAGTTTTCGACGCGCTCTGAAGTTTCAAAAAGTTTAATGCTATTTCTTGCAACTTAAACGTTTACGAAGTCGTTGTTTCTAAGCGTCGAGAGTAGAGGGCAGAACTTCTAAACCGATCTGGACGAAATTAAGCACAGAAATAGGAGGAGATTGCAAATTATTTTTGTCAGCCTTTTTATAATTTTAAAAAGACGTTACACTGGCTTGACTAACAGTATACTGTGCCACTCTGTCAGTGGTTTCAAGGGTTCTATTTTGAAATTCGCTTTTGTTTTGTGCCGATCTGCACTCAGAGGGTGAATTAAGGTGCATTCGAATGTGTGTGTGTGCTGATTGATGACTTTTGATAATCGGTCGTCTGTGAATCGAGCGCGTAAAGTGAAAATTGGGGGAAATAGATTGGATCGCTTCTGATTTCATCGTTTCTGAGTTGAAACGTTGCCCGATTGTTTGTATCAGGCAGTCAGATCAGTCTATTTGTATTTATGTCTGTTGTTTTTGCTTTTGGCTGATGATTGGCTTTGTTTGTTGCTTTTTGTGTTCAAGCGCTCATTTGTTACCTCTTGCAAAACATACTATAAACATAAAATAGTCACTGGTTTACTCATAATACAATATTTTGGTATTATTTTAGCTACTCGTTCAAGATTCTATTTAATCTTATGTTGTATTTTTTGCCATTAAGACGCTTCAGAAACAGGTAAATTTTGAACCTACTTCCAGACAAAATATGTTTTTAAACATGTTTGAGCTGATTTTATACTGTTATGCTTCCTTTGTTAACCGATTTCAAATAAAGGAGGAGGTTCTTAAGTCGTCGGAATCTTTTTTTTTATATGTATTTTCCCGATTACCTACTCAAAGACGCTTGGACCGATTTGGAAAATTCTATTTTTGTTTGAAAGGATAGACTTTAAAGGTGGTCTCATCGTTATCAAGACAGGACGCGATGACGGAATCCTTTTGAAATCGAGGAAAATCTTCAAATTTCAAAGGCACACTTGAAGCGATTGGGGTGTTTTTATAGTGCCTCGTGCATTGGCTTTCGGAAAACGTAATTTGGCGGAGTCGTAGTGATATTCACAAAAAAATGTGAAGCACATTTTTTAAATAAATATAAAAACCGACTTCAAAACACTACAGCACTAAAAACAGAGAAATAATTTTAACGAATTTTAATGACCTTTAAATTCGAGGTAGGTTTAGAGAGACCATGGCTTCACAACTTACGACAGTTGTTTGAACAGAGTACAGTACAGACCACTTCCTTGTTTGTATTGGCAGCCTCGAAAATCAAGATAGAAAAAGATTTGTCAGGCATTATGCGCCCAGTTTCTTTACAATTTAATCGGGGCTTTTGTCTCGACTAAATCAAAACGGCTAACAAACTGCAGCAATCAGGGCCCCAGCAGACGCGCCACGTCGACAATGCCCCTTGCACGTAATTAAATGTCCTGAATGCGGAATGAAGGCACGGAAAAGCTGAGAAGAGACTCGGGGACTACTCTGTAGCGTAAAAATCGGTGGCTTCTCTGTGGATAACTGTGATTTTATATCAAACTCAAAACTCACGTAACCTCAAAAATGTTATCACAAATATAAAAATCTCGTATTATCTCGTAAAATCTCATGTTTGTTATCGAACTCCTCCGCAACGGCTTCGCTGATTTGTATGATGTTTTATTTGGTAAATCTGAGAGTGGGTCGTAGGCTAATTTATATGGCAAAACACGTTTGCCCGGTTTGCAAGTAACTATATAGCTATGCAAGAGAAGTCGATAAATAAAAAAAAACCGCCTTCACAGTTCTCACCAAATAGAAATAACTTCGCTAATTTTAACACTAGGTAGCGCTGACGCTATTCTTTATCGCGGTATGCTTGTATCTATAATGGCTGTATCCATAATATAGGATCCCAGACTGCGGGCAAGACCCAGTTATTTAGTTTTCTAACTTGCTTACCTAGTCATCTAGGGAGTTTTTTAACAATAAAACGAAGGAAAACATCGTGAGGAAACCTGAGTGTCACACACCTCAGAGCTTGAAATTGCTAATCTGAGGTGGGCACGCGTGGTGATTAAGCTCGTAATCTCTCTCTGAGAGAAGGCCTGTGCCTTCTCGTGCCTGCAGTGGGATATAAAATAGGCTGCATTGTTTATAATAGGCTCGAATTTAATGAAATTATGTAGTGATCTATCTGAAGGAAACACGAAATCCAATTTAGGTATGTATTTCAAGCACTGAGCATTTACAAAATAACCGTTTAAACTTTATTACTGACGGTATTTATAAAAAAAAAACTCGATTCCTTCAAAACACTTAATAAACACAGTATAAATAGTTTGTGGTACGGTATTTCACTTGTAAAGTCTCTACCACAGACAATTTTATATGGCGTTTATGGAGTGTTTAAGGAATCATGTCTTTATAAACAACGCCGATAAGTTGTAAGAATACTTACAACTTATACTTTAGTATAGATATAAATAGTTCATAAGTATGTCAAACTTGACTAAAAGGCTAAAAAGATAATTAAAACATGTGCTGTAATTAAATGAATCTGGATGAACTTACGCTCTCCAGCGTCTCAGAGGCGAGACCGAGTCTATTAGTAATTATTTATCATTATTTGTTTGTTTGTTCCGTCTAAATGTACTGTGAATTTGTCTTTTGTAGTGTGTTATTTATTATGTACATGGATCTCGCTATCTGAAATAATCGCTCGCTATCTGGATACAAGATGGCGTTTGAGTTGTAAGCATTGCTGCTAAGTACGGGAAAAGTAAATATTTATATTTATCCCAATATTGCTCACAAGTCCAATTCAAAGTTTCTTATTATATTAATAAGCTGGTGCAGTGCGTGGACAAGTGTTATTGTGACTCAAAGACCCGAATCTATGAATTTATCTCATATCTTCGATCTATTCAGTGCTACCCACAACAATATCAAACATATAAATTGTGCTGCAAGATCACACTTCGGCTTGTAAAGTGAGAAAATCTCGATGCCTGCTTGGTAACTCTGTGTTCCCAATATCCTGGAATCGCTCCCTCTACTAAGTTCATCCCGAAAACTCTGGATTTTTTTATCGTCTTAGAGCAACGACATCTATCCGCATCATCATAAACCTCTTGTAAAGATAAGCATATTATTATGTACTGTTCGATTGAACCGCAGATTGAACGCTTTACATAGTTACAGAGAACTGACCCTAGAGGGCGTTACTTGTATTTTCTGAGAACTGATTCTTGGCAGTCCTAACTGGTGCAGGTTTAAATCCCTGAAAATATAGACACTGGTATCCTGCACTTTTTACTGACGACTATGGCCACTAAGTGTGAGAAATGTCGAAAGTTTATGTCGGCCGCCGAAGGGATTATATGCACCATGAAAGACTGTGGGAAAGCTTTCCATAGAGACTGCATCGGTATCCCTGCAAAAACCAAGCTCAAAAAGGACTGGGCTTGCCCATATTGTCAACCTAAAAGAGCGTCGGCGGCGTCTCCATCTGCATCTACTCCGGAAAGTGATAAGGACAGATCAACGGCTACTTTACCGTATAGTTCACGTTCGACGGATGTTTGCTCTGAGCTTGAGAAGCTGTTGGATTATAAGCTAGCTATAGTTGTAAAGTCGATAACTCGCGACGTTACCGCTATTATACGATCTGAGCTTAATACAGCGATAGAAAAGCTGAAGGACGACTTCACTCGGACCACTGATTTCCTAAGCGCTGAACAGGGGGACATCAGGTCCAATCTTGAAGCTGCAGAGATTAAAATATCTAAGTTGGAAAATGAACTCTTGAGCGCGCATAACGAGATGAGTAAAATGTCCTCAAAACTCTCTACTTTAGATAAAATATCGCGTGAGGTGAACATTGAGATCCAAGAGGTCCCGGAAAGCAAGAGCGAAAACCTACTTAATATCGTGAAAAACTTGTGCAGTACTCTTGAGACCCCAATTGCGGAAGCTGATGTCCGTAGTTGTCGCCGAGTGGCAAAAATTAACCCGAAGACAAACCGTCCACGCAACATCGTAGCCACACTCAACTCTCCACGCCAAAGAGATGTAATTCTTTCTGCCGTGCATCGTTTCAACAAATCCCATGCCAATGATAAGTTAAATACTTCCCACATTGGGCTGACTGGTGAAACACGTAGAGTTTACATTACTGAACATCTGGCACCGGAAATTAAACAGCTTCACGCTGCAACTAGGACGGCGGCCAGGGAGAAGAATTACACCTATGTGTGGGTGCGTTACGGCAACATCTACGTGCGTAAGGATGAAACACACGGTTCAATTCATATTAAAAACTTCGAGTCACTTAATGACTTGTAATTCAATTAGTACTTAGTTTGCAATTATTTATGTCGCTTTCATTTATCATTCCCTGTTTTAATCATGGTTTTTATATTCTACCAGAACGTAAATAGATTAAGATCAAAAACTACAGAATTTTACCTTAATATGCTTAACTGTAACTACGACGCCATCTGCCTGACGGAAACAAATTTGAACGAGAGCGTCAACAACGGCGAAATTTTTGATTCGCGCTACAACGTTTTTCGTAGAGACCGTAATGACACTTGTGTTAAGTCCTATAAAAAGGATGGGGGTGGAGTCTTAATAGCCACTAAACACAGTTTAAATGTTATACGTCAAGCATCATGGGAAAGTAGAGTAGAGGACATTTGGCTGACCATCCTGCCTAGCGAAACTAATTCTTCTGTCATACATATTTGTGTCTGCTATTTACCCCCTGATTTACATAGAGATGACCTTAGTTGTTTTTATAGTAACCTACACAAAATTATTTTAGACTCGAAAGAAACCGATGAGTTCCTATTAATTGGAGATTTTAATACACCAAACATAACTTGGACACATTCTTTAAATAATTCTATGCTCAGTCCAAGCAATCCCACGGACCAAAAAGCAACCCAGCTAGTAGATAATATTGCACTGTGTAACCTGTTCCAATTTAATAATTTACCTAATAAAAATAACCGCTATTTGGACTTAGTTCTATCAACCTTAAATAATATAAAAGTCTACGGAGCAGAGGCCCTGAGTCGCTTAGACGGACATCATCCAGCAATAGTTATAGAAATTTCTAATATACTTTCAAAGCCAATGAAACCCAGCAAAACTAAACGTTACAACTTCAGAAAATGTAATTATAATAAAATTAAATCCGCACTAGGTTGTATCGACTGGCACACTATGCTCTCGACCAGGAATGTTAATGATTGTACTGATGTATTTTATAAAATAATTTATGACATTATAAAGGAGCACACGCCTTTTTCAAAGAGCGATGCACATAAATACCCGGTCTGGTATGATGACTCTTTAAAGCGCTGTCTCGAAGAAAAAAACAAATTCCATAGGTCATTCAAAAAGTATGGAAACCCTAGAGACTATGACACTTTCTCATTGCTGCGCGCAAGATGTAAATCATTGACCGAGTCATGCTACAATAGATTTGTTTCGTCGGTCGAGGACTCCCTAGATGATGATATAAAGGCATTTTGGCGCTTTGTTCACAGTAAAAAAGGCCATGCAACAATCCCTCAAACCATGACTCACGGTATTAAGTCCACTTCTGATAGCCAAGGTATATGCGAGCTGTTCTCTACCTATTTTGGTTCGGTCTATGAAGCTCCGTCGCTACATTCAGATGAAAGGGTTCTACCCGATATCGGCAACAATGTTCTATCAAATATCCATCTCGATACAGACACGATTTTGAAAAAAATCCAACAGCTCGATGTAAATAAAGGACCGGGCCCCGATGACTTGCCTCCAATATTTATAAAGTCGTGTAGTGAAGAGCTTAGTGTACCCTTAAGTATAATTTTTAATAAATCATTGTATTCTGGCGTTTTCCCTACAATATGGAAGCGAGCACACATCATACCCATTCACAAATCGGGAAACAAATCCTGTGTTGAAAACTATCGACCAATTAGTATTCTCTCCTGTTTGGGCAAGATATTTGAGTCCTTGGTTTATGGTTATATCTACAATCACACAAAATGTTACATATCCGGCGTGCAGCATGGCTTCGTCGGAGGCAGGTCTACAGTGAGCAACTTGCTCGAATATAAGAATTACCTTTGTAAAAGCTTTGCAACGGGGGGACAAGTTGACAGCATCTATACTGACTTTAGCAAGGCCTTTGATAAGGTCAATCATATCCTCCTTTGCGCCAAAGTGGCCACTTTCGGAATTCATGGAGATTTACATCGGTGGATAAAATCCTATCTTCAGCAGAGGTCACAGCTCGTTGTGGTCAAGGGGTTTGCATCCTTGCCTATTCCGGTTTTGTCTGGGGTGCCCCAGAGCTCGCATTTAGGGCCCTTACTCTTTGTCCTTTTTTTGAACGACCTGGTAGACCGAATCTCTAACCCTTGTCTTTTGTACGCCGATGATCTTAAGGTGTTTTCCTGTGTGCAAGATTTGAGCGATTGCCAGTCATTACAAAACGACCTCGATCAAATTTCCCAGTGGTGTTCAATTAATCAGATGTACCTAAACGTCGAAAAATGCTTTGTTATAACTTTCACAAGAAAACATCAACGACTTCTACATAACTACAAAATTTCCGAACATATACTGGAACGTAAGTCGATTGTGAAGGACCTGGGCATATACTTTGACGAACAGCTATCGTTTAGAGCTCATTACCAGCACATAACCAGCAAGGCTAATAGGCTCCTAGGTTTTGTGGTCAGAACATCCAAGGGATTTAAGAAGCCTCGCAGTCTTCTCCTTCTCTACTACAGCTTGGTAAGAAGCGTGCTGGAGTACGGTTGTCAGGTTTGGTCTCCTCACTACGCGGTTCATATTAATAGTATTGAGAGTTTGCAGAGGAGATGCTTGAAGGTACTATCGTACCGATGTAAATTCGGACGCTCACTCTCTAACTATGCAGACAGATTAGCCAAATTTGGCGTCGTGCCGTTGGAAATCCGGCGTAAACAGCTAGACCTAATATATCTGCACAAAATCCTACATGGTCGCGTGAATTCCGAGTCTTTACTGTCCGAGCTGACAATAAATATTCGGTGCAAATCTCGATCTTACAGGCCTTTCTTTTTAAATGTTTTTAAAAATAACACATCATACTACAATCCGATAGTGAGAATGTGTAGACTCTACAACGAAGTTGTGGCCACTAGCTCGGAAGTCGATATCTTCAACGCGCATTATGCTAAATTTAAGAGATGCTCAGCCAAAATCCTGACTTCATCGAGTTGTATGGTTTTATAAAAAATGCTTATCCCTAAATTTACTTTATTCAGATACTCAAATTCACATGTGGCAATGTTGTGTGTGCATGCTTTAGACCACAACTTAGTACTCATGTCATATTATTACTTTTATATCGTGTAATGGTTGTGATCTGTTTTGTACACCAAATAAAATAAAATAAAATAAAAATAATAAATAAAATTATTATTATGTATTATTGAAGTACCGAGATAGTCCGTTCGTTTGTTTGGAGTAGCCCCCGTGCATGCGAAATAAAGGCATGGATGAGGCTACGAAACACAAGTTAGACGACGCTCCGTCGTGTTGTAAGGTTTCACTTGGGCGAAGTTTGCATCTGATGGGAAAATGAATATTTTACTAGAATAAAGAGGTAGGCAATGAGAAACCAAAAACCGGCCAAGTGCGAGTTGGACTCGCGCACGAAGGGTGCCGTACCATTATCTACACAATATTTAAATATTTCAAGCGTCTACCTGTTGCCGTTATTAATATCGAGCAAAAATCCCCAAAAAATCACGTTTGTTGTATTGGAGACCCTCTCAAATATTAATTTTATTCTGTTTTTAGTGTTTTTTGTTATAGCGGCAACAGAAATACATCATGTGTGAAAATTTCAACTGTCTAACTATCATGGTTAATGAGATTGACTGACGGATGGACGGACAAACAGCGGAGTCTTAGTAATAGAGACCCTTACCCTTTGGGTACGGAACCCAAAAAATTACTTCAAAGTGAAGAATTTACATTCTGTGTGTTGAATGTCAATGTACAGTGTTAGCCTCTGCCTTCGGGCCAAATTCTTAGTGGAGAAAAAGTCCGATTAACAAATAGACTTGGCTACGCAATTTACATCGAAATGTCATTATAAACCGTGAATCGTAGTCTTATGGAAAACGGCCCCGTAATAATTATATTGAAGCAACTGTTTCTTACTGTAATACCAGTTTTAAATTATCTTTTAATTTATTTTGTTACACACGACACAACTTGGAATGATCCGCGTATTTTAGACGACAAATTCTGTGTAGCGCCGGATTAAGAATAGCGTCACTCGATTTCCTTCCGTGGATGTCGTAGAAGGCGATTAAGGAAATACATTACCAGGAGACGGGCAGCGGCGTCTTCCTGAGATTTCAACAACATACTGCGATCGCCAACCCGCCTGCCAAGCGTGGCGATTATGGCAAACCCTTCATGGATAGGAAAACCATGAAGGAGGCCTATGTCCTGCAGTGGGCGTCTAGTGGCTGATGATGATGATGATGAGACGACAAAGGATAAAATCCTAGATCACAACTGAATACTCGCTCTGGAGCCTTCAAAATTCAAACGTGAGAGGAAATGGGCTCTATGTGTTTTTTCGTGCTTTATATTCAATCATTCAAAGTTGAAGATCATTCAAAGTTGAAAAGCACATTTAACGTGCCAACGAGTTTCATTTCACCCGATGGCAATTTCAAGCGCTGAGGCATAATAATAACGAAAAATAATAATAATAAAAATGCCACACTCTTATGCGATAAGGCCCCAGCGGCGATCCGAACGCTCAACTTGGGTATATAATTAAATTTACATGTACGTGTAAAGGGTTGGGCTCGGTTCCCGCTCCTGTATTAATTACTGTAAGTTATTAGTTTTCCGTATGTTTACGTTCAACGCGTTGTGTGTATTGAGGTGAACGGCTGCTGTTTCGTTTGGCGTGCTGTCCCGCTCGCACAATCTAACATTTGGAATTAAAAAAGTATTATAATATGAGTACCCTTTTGATAAATGTGGTCTGAGGGTTTGACAGATTGTTAAATGTCCGTAGACATTCAAGCCATATTTTTTCTATCCTGTAGGTAACTAGTTTTTGAGTGAGAAAATTTAACATAAACATAAACATTTACGTACAGGCACATACATTGCTTCTCGCCCCACACTAGATTACCCTGTGTCGTTTATACTAAATTGAATAATTTTGGAAACGACTTCTATGTATAGAAAAAAATATTTAAAATTATTTAGCACGGATTAGTGCAACAAATTATGAAAAGTATACAGTGTTATAGAATCACAAAGAATTAAGATTGTGCGAGCGAGACAGCTTACCAGACAGCTTTGCGTATGTTTACGTCCAGCGCGTTGCGTGTATTGAAACCTAAGGTGGAATGAAGATTTTTTTCTTTGTTTGTCGTTCACTTAACATATTCATGCCAATTCCAATTTGGATTCACAGTTTAGATCTAGAGGTCGGAAATAACGAATATCGACAAATATGTTTTACCATTACTGATCAATGATTAAAAATACGTTAATCCTTTTGGTTTTATTTATTTGGTTTATAATAATACATGTTTCTCGAAATTTACTCCCAGACTGCCACCAAATACAAATTTTATACAAATGGCCTCAGTCTGGGTGTAAATTTGGTGTACGGTGGCCCCAGTGAAAATCGAACCCACGACCTATAGTTTGGTAATCAGACGTGATACTGCTAGACCAACGAGGCAGTCAGAATTGGCGTGCCTCGGGGGAGGCCTATGTCCAGCAATGGATGGATATGGCCTCATGGATTGTATAAGATTAGAGGTTCGCAAATACACGCTGAAATCTGGTTTGAAAGCCGCGGTTATGTAAAAAGTAATTAAAATGGCATCTTTTTAGACTATTCATCATCAGCCATTTGAAGCCCACTGCAGGACATAGGCCTCCTTCGTGATTTTCAAAACCACGAGGGGTTTTGCCATAATCGCCACGCTTGGCAGGCGGGTTGGCGATGGCAGTACGCGGTTGGAATCTCAGGAAGACGCTGCTGCCCGTCTCCTGGAAATTGATTTCCTTAGTCGCATTCTAAGACATCCACGGAAGGAAATGGAGTGACGCTATTCTTAATCCGGCGCCACACGGATAATTTAGACTATTACTTTTAAGTAAAGACGTAAACTAAAAAAAAAAAAAATGGTTTGACTAACCTTGATTTGAGCTGAGAAGTCTTAAAAACCTATTTAGAGGCTAACAATTCCAGCCATGCCGGGACTTGAACCCGCGATCTCTGGCTAACCGTGCCGTCATGTGTTATTGCAACAAAAATAATATAATCTGAGAAATCTTGTTTAAAAAAATGTGCTTACCATTAGTTCCTCCTCGTCCGTCTATCAGAGAAATGACGCGCAGACAGTGGCACGCGCGCAATGCTCTGGCTAGCGTTCTGATAGGTTCGAGTCTATGTCGAGATATTTTTGGAAATACCTTTTTTTTATAAAAAAATAACCGGCATCTCCTATAGCTATTGTTAAGGCACATTCATTTTGCTATGGCTTTCAAACTATCCAAAATTCATGGTGTATTTTCCGTGACGTATCTGTTGTACTCCTCATAGTCTTTGCCAATGACAAATCTTATCCGGGAGGGCCAGAGATATGTATTACTACGTGACCAGCTAAAGGGCCGCTCAGAAATAATAAACCGAATGGAAATATAAAGGGGCCAGAAAATCACATACAGCATGTTTTGGGTAGCTTTAGGATAGTTAAAGATTTTTTTTGAGCCGTGACTGACGTGACCTGTTACGAGTACCATAATGCGAATGAATGATTGTAAATAGTTATAAGTTATTGTGTTATAACTAGTTTATAGTTTCTAAATACTGGAGAGAAAGAGAGAGAGAGAGAGAGGCACTTTTTATCTATCTCTATTGTGAGTTTTAAAAGGACTCGTTAACAATTAACTGTTAAATATCAAGAAAATAAGCTACGTATTTTTTTAACCATAATGTTGGCCTTTTAAACCATAACGTTAGACTTTTTAACCGACTTCAAAACAGGGTGTGGTCATCAATTCGACGCGTTTTTTTTTGGCTATGTTCATGCATAAGTCTTAAACTTCGACAATTTTTTTTTTGTTCAAAAAGATATAACTTCCTATTGTTCCCATTTTAATTTGGTAAAGATCTGATAAAGACTTACAGACATGGAGAATAGAACTCTTCAATGGGGCCTATTCCTTAGTAATATCCGTATGTTTTATAAAATAGCGTAAAAGGAGTCCCAATGCAATTAATTAGGTGATGTTCTGGTAAAGACTTTATAGAGATGGAAATTGAGAACTTAAAATTTTACAGCAACGAATTAAGTACAGTAAATCATGGTTATAAGGGACTTATTTATTTTTCTCCTGCTCTAAAATATGAAAAATAAAAATTTTTAAATGAAAAATACAAACCGACATCAAAACACTGTATCACAAAAAAATTAAATAATCTAAAACAAAAAAGGTATAATTTTTAGTCGGTGCCCAGATATTTTTGGGGACTAACTCCAAATTATACTTCTACAAGACCTACATGCATACATACTTCTAATTTAAAGGTGTTCTTTTAAATAATTTCCAATTTTTAAGTGATATAGTGTTTTGAAGTCGGTTTTTATTTTTTACTTAATTTTTTTGAGGAATCCTTTTGAAACAAAAAGATTAGCATTGGTCGTAAGACTAAAAGAAAAATAATGTTTTTTTTTCTATTTTCAATTAAAGTAACTCTATCGATCATAACTTCTTGGAAATTTAGGACTAGTCGGTTTTTCCTTTACTGGGCCCTTATTTTGAAAAATGCGACTTTTTCGAAAGGGCCGTCAACGTCGCGCTTGAGCCCGACAATTCACTCGAATCTAGCGACAAATACAAAGAACCGTATTTGTCGCTAGATTCGAGTGAATTGTCGGGCTCAAGCGCGACGTTGACGACCCTTCTGAACATATCGCTGCTTCATAATAAGGGCCCGGATAATTATTGTGATATTTTAAGGCTGGCTTGCATCAATGCTATGTGACAGTACTATCTGTTTATCCAGGGGTAAGCTCTATCCAGTGAATAAATCCAAAAACGTCTTGCACCATGGCATTTGCAGAACTACAGATAGAATGAAAAAAAGCGTCGTACATGTAATCCCGACAATCAAAATAAAAACCTCTCAGATTTGCTATAAACGTAACTTATAAACATTAAATTTAAAACGTATAAACTTGTGGTGAAGTACTCTTTTTAAAAACAAAATACCTAAAAGCTTAAATTTAATAAACAATGCCTTGTCTCAAACAAAGCAGTGATTCGAAACCTCAGATTTATGACCCGTCTGTGAGCGGTGTCAGAAGGAAGGTCTATGATTTTAGCAGTCTATATTTTGATAAATTAATCATAAAAAAATTATCTTTGAAGTTCGGCAAAAGCTGGGGAAAAACTGCAAGACTCGATTCCTGAAATATTTATAATGTGTAAGTACCCACCTAAAAAATTGTACGGAACCCTCTCGGTGCGCGAGTCCGACTTGCACTGGTCCGGTTTTTTTTTTGTTTTTATAATAAGTTCTTTGTTGGGGCAGTTACGTGTTTCACGCCGAGTCAAAGCGAAATGCCTTCCTCTTTTTTAGCTTAGATGATGTGTTAAGCCGTATCACCTATAAAAGTGTACTTACTTACCCTAAGCTGGTCATGTAGGGAGGTGAATCCTGAACCAGCTTTCGTTTAAACACCTTATCTTGCACGAGCACTCATTATCGATCGGGTTATATTACATACTTGAACTTGGAGCAGCTTTGAGTTTATGTACCTGCCTATCATGTAATGCTCAGTCGGGTTAAAAGAACCAAGTATTGTGAAAACCGTTGAATTTTTTTTCAAAGCTGCATTGCGCGACAAAGCTTTGTTAGTTTTATGTTCCATCTGTTGCGTATATGAAAATACAAGTTGCTCCGAAAAAAAAAATTAAGTCCTCAAAGGCCATATCTCATTAATTTATACAAGCATAAATAGATAAAAAATAAGTCTGACAACTCCGATATACTTAGTAGTAAAAAAGTAAAAAAGAAGTAGATATTAATAGAGCAGACAGTATATCAGCCCTTACATTTCTGTTGCAAAATCACTGCTTACGTGACAGGGTAGATTGCATATGTAACTAGTTTCCTTTTTGACTATTGTCATCAGCATAAGTGTGATGTTTTTCTTTTCTATTGTCTTTATACTAATCTATAAAAAACACCACTGGTTGTACAGTTACATATATATCCATGTAAGATTTTTCTGACTTGTGACTATATTGTACAATTGTTTGTTTTCTTTCAATAAATTAATAAACCGGCAAAGTGCGTGTCAGCCACGCGTTTTTTATCTACTTTACAAAACTAACAACTTCGTTGAAGTCATTTTCAATAGATTTTGTACGAAATTTTACTTTTATAAGTTGGTTGCCTATTACTCGTTAACTAGTAAAGCCTACTTAGCCATGATACTTTGCCTTTTAAGTTCATTATATGTGCTACTACCTTATATTTTTGTACGTTTCTTCAATCAACCGTTTAGCCAGGTTTGGGGGGGCGACGCCCTACTAGGACAAAAATTTGGGCTTCAAAGCTTGATATTTCGCAAACGGAACTGTAAATTAATAAATGGTCTTCCTACACCCACAATTTTCAACGACCAATCCAACGATGGTGTGGGCGAGAATAACAAGGATCCCTAATTCAGGTTTAGAGTACCCGAACAAAAATTTTAAGATTTTTTTGTACCATTTTGACGGCGTGATTAATAAATGTATGTCTATGCCAAATTTCAGCTTTCTCGTATTAATCGTCTCTGAGCTAGGCCGCGGACAGATAGACGGATATGGCGAAACTATAAGGGCTCCTTGTCGAGTACGGAACCCTAAAAAGATTTAGGTAGGTATTACCAGCTACACTGTATTACGTATCAACGTTAAAAGTGGCAGCATATTTTCACACGTCCCTTAATATAATACGCGCTCTCGTCACGTAGGGTATACAATATACAACTTATTAGGCCGATATTAGTCTACGTATTATAAGGTCTCGGCTTGTAACAGATGTCACTTAGCTACGTGGGTTATTGGTTATTAGTGGCTTGATACTGTGCCCTTCGGAATTAGCACAGTCTGGTTCTTTCTGTGTGAATAAGGTCTGAGAAGAAAAGAAAAATACGTAATTCTCGATCCTCAACATTCCTCAAGATATATTAGAGTTACCTCCAACGATTTGTATTCGGGAAACATGTATTATTATAAAAAAAAACTGGCTTGTAAATGTGTCAAAGTACACTCTTGGCAAAAAGCTTACTATAACATCAGAGATTATTTAACAAATGTGTCTCGTATTAACCAGAAGATTAATGTTAAAGAGTATTTAGAGGGTATTTAGAGGACTATTGTGTCCAGTGTTTAACACATTCATGAGTAATATGTTGACTTTTTAAGTGTCGATATTTTTCAAAGACCTTACGTCTTTAAAAGGACCTCCTTTGTATTCTCAAATGAAGAGCGAACTGTCATTAGAATCATCATCAGTGTCATAATTATTAAGTTTACTTAATTTTATTTTTTTAGGTTATTCGTGCATGCTAGTTTTATTGCAAATTTTATCATTATTTTCTTTTCATAACTTATAATCATGCTGTATGCATAAGTTTAGGGTGATGGGCTAGATCAAGGAAAATTGTTTCCTTGTTTTTCTTGTGTAATATTGTCTGTAACCTGTTTTGTGTGCCAAATATCATCATCATCATCAGCCTATGCTTGTCCACTGCTGGACATATGCCTCTCCTATTGCACGCCACTGAGCACGGTCCTAGGCTACTCCCACCCAGCTCTTCCCAGCCGCTTTGCGAAGATCATCACTCCACCGAGTCTGAGGTTAAGTCCGAAATTAATATAAATAGATATAAATATAAGTCATAATTTTTAAGTTGAAAACTCTGCTAATTCGGCTGAAACTCAGCTGTTTTGAAAAGAATAAATGTAGAGTTTCTTATTAGTTTCTTCTCTACATAATCTATTATTTGTGAAACTGATAACTTTGATGTTCATTAAGTAAACATTTTGTTTTTATAATGAATAAAAATATTTGAATTGAATTGACTTGAACAAGTTCGGTAGGTACCTAACCCGCCTTCTTTCAGAGAAAGAAAGATAGAAAAAAGTCGTATTAGTTGATAGCCTAATAGTATACACTATCACTAGGGATGGCAAACCTTTTAGGATCAATAAGCCATTTTATCTAAAATAAGTGTTTGATGAAGGCACACAATTTTGACTTACGGATTAAAATAAAATAATTTTATTTGCTTAGAACGTGGTACATTGGCTAGAGATAGACTAGAGATAAATAAAATAAAATAATTAAATAACTTCCACACCACAATCACTTGTCCTGGTCCCAAACTAGGATACCTTGTGCTATGGTGACCAGGCAAATACATCACAATCATGAAAATACACTTAGACTGAGGCCATTTGTACAAATGTATGGCGGCCTCTAGCGGGAATCGAACCAACGACCTCCGGCACAGTAAGCAGACGTGATGCCGCTAGACCAACGAGGAACTTATACTAATGTGTGTACTACGTAAATATAAAAAGCAAACACCCTTTTAATGCTCCCCCACATAGCATCCACTCGTCAAAATGTAGGAAGTAACAATCTAGTTCGAAATACATACGCTTCATTAAAACACTAGCTAAACTAAATTTTGCCAGTATGTTATGATCGAATATCCAACTCCCTGTTTGCAAGAGGTCCTACTGTCAAATGAGATCGAGATTCGCGAACAAGGCTGTAAGAAATAAAGAAAGCAGACATTTATTTAAATTGTCACAGAAACACAAAGTAAACACGAATGTACACAAACAAAATAGACGAACGTCAACAAAAGTAAAATAAGTTATAGAGTTATTTAGGATGGCCGGCTTACATTCAGAAAGTTTATTCGACTGAGTGTGCCGTGTAAGACTAATTCCATTAGTAAAGATGACCTTTCCAGACCTATCCATAACTACACTCTGCTACTGACAATCTCGTTAATTAGCTATTTACTTGTTAATCCCTATACGCGTATTTATCAGTTAACATGTTTATCAGTACCTGTTTATTAGTACCTGTTTGCAAAGAATAAATGTGGAGTTTATTTGTTACCTTCTTCTCCGCTTAATCTATTAATTGTGAAACTAACAGCCTTGACGTTCATTAAGTAAACATTTTTTTTATAGTGAATAAACAGTTTTGACTTTGACTTGACTTTGACTTTCTAGTAACTTGGTACAAGTTGCTCTTAGCGTTTTCGCATCATCTACTACGTAAGTTGATATGCTGTTAAACGTGCATGCTCCAATAACGTTAATAAATTACATCAAGTTGATTTCCAAGTAAAGATGCTGATAGACATGAGTATTTACTTACAAAGAGCTTTGATGCCGAAATACATTGTCGACTAGAAAACATCAAGCTCCGCGGCAGGCGCGCGCACCTCTGTACGGGCGTCATTACAAGCGAATGTTTATTACAGCTTGAAGCTGTAGCGGCGATAGCGCAGCGGTAGAACGCCGGCTTCTCATTCGGGAGGTCGTGGGTTCAAATCCCAGCATGTATTAATGACTTTGTTCTCTAAGTTACGTATATTTGTGAAGTTATAGTAGCAATACCACTTGCTAACGGTGAAGGAGAACCTCGTAAGGAAACCCTAGTGTCAGAGGTATTTACATACCTTAGCGTTTGCTTCGTACAATGGCCCAACTATGAGGCTAAGTGCGGATATCTATGGTCTAACTAGAACTAGAACTACCTTCAGCTAACAAATTAAACGGGAGCGTTTCAGCGAGCATTCTAGAGATCGTTCTAGCGAGCATTCTAGCGAAACGACAATAAAATTGATTTGATCTTTTTTGTCATTGTTCCGCTCGGCTATCTGACAACATTATGAGCATGACGAGCGTTTGCTAGAACAAACGTAAAATGGTTTGTGGCTATGTTTAACTTTATGCTTTGTTCAGTTCGTTGTTCAGTTCAACAAATTTGGAAACGGCGAGTGCTCAATATTCTATTACAGGTGAATGCTCAGGTCTATCACCACCTCAAAAGGATTTGTTTCGTAACTGGGCACTATTTTTCATTGTTCACACGGAGTAGGGGCTATACGGTTTGGCGGGAGAGTCACACCGGACGCTTGCAAAATTTAATTCAATTAAGTCTCCTTAATTAATACTGCAAACACCCTTTCATACGAAATGCTCGTGTGTTGGCACCGGCATAACTCTCGTCGTACCGATATTGCGATGGTATTTATGAATAAGTTTCTATCCAAGTCGGAATGTCTTTGTGTTTCCAAGTTTGAATTGAAATTTGGTCGAGTTTGTAGGTGAATGATACTTTTGTTATGATTGGATATAGCAGCCAATTGAATGAAGGTAATACGTAGTTGATATCTGGGCGGAAATGGTGACCGAGATCTGGATGGTTGTTAGTGGGTCTGACAGCCTGATGGTGGGGTGATCTGGCGAAGACGGCAGAGGGCCTGTTAAGGGGCTCCATAGAATAACACTAGCGCCACCTAGTCATATTTGCAAAAGGTGTCTGTACATTCTCTTAATCATGTTAACAGTGATTTTTAGGACCCACAACAGAGAACTTAGGGTCACGGACCTGGGCCGTGGTTATTTGCCTTAGGTTCACGGCCATGGGTCCTAAAAATCACTTGTAACATGATAGAGAATGTACAAGGGAACACAGAATTTACTTACGGGGATCCATGAAGTTCATTCTTCACATTCTTTTACAGAGCGTTTTCGCAAAATGTTACTTATGAATCTCTCAATCATATTAATGCCTTGGTTTGTGGTTTTTGGTTGTGGGTTGAAAAAATCACAATTTTCATAATTAAGGTAGGTAATATAGGTATGTACCTATACTAGCTGACTCGGCAAACGTTGTTTCGCCATATTAATTAGCCTACAGCCTATTCCCAGACCTATCAAATATACACAAAAAATTTCATAAAAAAAATGTGAAGCCGTTTCCAAGGACTTCGATACAAACACTGTGACATGAGATTTTTATATATTAGATAAGCCATTTTTTGCAAAAAAGTTTTTTTCATTAACGGCGGCTAACGGGCTTTATACATGTAGCAAAAGGCCACTACAAATACATTTATCTGTCTTTTTCAGGACCCACGACAGAGAAACTAGGATCAACGACCTGGGAGTAGATAGTAGGTATGAAAGAAATAGCAGATTATAGTCGAATAGTCTCGCGTAAACACAAACGCGCATTGGCGAAGTACTGGGCGCCAAATACATCACCTCCACAAGCTTTACGCGAATTTGAAATACACTCTTAAAACTCTCCGAGAGATTTACGCGCGTATTTGCGGCGACTTCGCCCCTTCTGGACAAGGCCTCAACATGTTTGCTGCGTTACGAGGCACATAACACCCCGTGCGCGACTTTCATTCAGTGCGGGGGCAGAAAATACCGTCTGCTCGCTGGTGCGAAAGCCATATCCGGGCCTCGATTCCGTTAGTGCATTGTAGTATAATGACAGGTACACTGTCGGGTCACGTGACGTGTTTTTTCGTACCATTGACGCCTAGAAGGTTTGATGGGTGTGCCCGCGTAGACTAAAAGCAGCCATGAAATGAAAACCGCCACGTTCATGCAGTTGTCATGTTACTACAATGCATTAACAGAATCCAGGCCCTGTGCGATTTGAAGTTGTGTGAGTGAGATACCTTCTTGTATTGTTTATCTTTCAAATCACTTGTCGATATCAAAAAACTATATGGGGCCATATGAACCCCGTACCGAACTAATAGCTAACAATCCATTTTAGTGTGATACGAAGTCTTGTAAGCACCTTAAGATGTTTGCCTTAGAGTTAGCGTTATTGCAGTAAGAGTTCTTAAGTATGCAAGGTGTCGATATGAAGCGTTTGCGACGGTAACATCCGTTTGGTACATGTAAAAAAAGTACAAAACTATCGAATCAATTTTTTTGTGGAGTCAATTATTACGCAGCTTTTTGAAACTGAGCTGTGAGAGTCTCACACATGATTATGAGGTAGGCGATAAAAAAAGAAAATGTACTGGATAATATGAAGATGTAATGGGGCTATATAAGTCCCGTAAAAACACGTTTTCTGTGCAATACGGGGTTGAAAGAACCCCGTAGTGTTATTTTTCTTGTATTTTTAGCAACTTTTGTCTTATCCACTAGCGAAGAGCGTATGATATAGGGTAATTATGCATCTATCAAATGATAAAGTTATTTTTAACAATAAAAAAACCGACAAGCTTGCAGCTTAATAAACGATCAGGGTACAGGATCAGGATACAGGGCACTATTGTCCCCGTACCACACTATAGGAAGTCCATTAGGGGGCTGAATATCCCCCGTAACGCACTGAAGTTGTGGATTTGATTTTGAGTCACCACAGTGAAGGTGTTAGCACGGTGTAAGTAGATTTAGTTGATTTACTGAAGTGTGACGTAATAAACAATAACATATTACGCAACACGGCACAACAGACCCAATCGAGCTGAAGGCTGATCGAGCATATATTATCACGGTATAGGCTGACGCTGAACCTAGTGCGAGTGATGACACTTATACCTTATTTACACGAGTTAAGTGATAGCCATCAAAAACATCTTGAGGGGCTCCGTACACTAGCGCCATCAATTGAAAAAAATCTTTATTTACAGATCGTTACCGCATAAAGTACCAAACCAATCTCTCAATTACGTTAATGGTAATTCTTAGGACCCAATACCAAGAACCTATGATCACACGGACTCGGGACTAGATAGAAGTTAGGCTAAAAACGGTCGTTTTTGGCGTAAATGCTACCTCATTCCTGGGTTTTTGGCCTAAGTAAGGTCCCATTCGTCCCAAAATCACTATTAGCATGAATGAAAGGTAGGTCTGATACTCTTTTGCCAAAATGATCTGTAAAAAAAGATATATTTTTTTCTATTGATGGCGCTAGTGTGACTGCTGGTGAGCACTTAATTTGACTGTCGCATAATTTTAATTCAATGAGCAGACCAGTAGCTCGATAGTCGGACGATATAAGTAAGTCGGTGGAAGGTCCATGGACGCGGAATATACGGATGGCATGGGACCGTGTCTGAGCTATTCATATACCTCAGCGCTTGAAATCGCCAATCCGCGGTGGGCACGCGTGGTGATTAAGCCCATACACTCTCTCCCTGAGAGAAGGCCTGTGCCCTGCAGTGGGACGTCTATAGGCTGCTTATGCTATGCTATGGGACCGTAAGAGACGGTATTTGGGGGAACAGCCCTGTGCCCAGCAGTGGGTAGCGGTGAACTGATGTTGAATATGATGATGATGATTTTAAGTGGTCGTGGTTCGTACGAAAATTAGCTATTTAGTTAAATACCTTCATACAAAAATAAGGTGGCGGGGAGTCGCTGGATGCGGGCGGCACAAGACCGGGAAGCTGGGAAAGCCATGAGGGAGGCCTATGTCTGGCAGTGGGCGTCAAATGGGTGATGATGATACAAAAACACAAGTGCACGCCCAACAGGGTTCGTACCTGGCGCAAGGCTTCTAAACAGAATGGTAGACTCGTTTCTATGTTACTTGAAACTTCAAACCTATTGTTTATTTCACTGATATCTCAATGATAAGGAATAATTTTAATAACGAATTATGCATAGCTCAATCAATATAGTTAAATTACGTAATGTTTACGTCATTAATGTTCTGATACCTACACTTGGTTATGTACGTATCGCATACAATGGACTAGGTATATTTATTTAGAACATTTCTTACCACTCAAGGGAAGGCGGGCGGACATGATTCGACCAAATAGGGGATGTATTGGTGAAGGACAAGACAATACGTACCCAAAACCGGCGTTCGTGCGTGCAACGACTAATGAATGTTGATAAAGCGAAAGAGATCTGTCAGGATCGTGGCAAGTGGCAGACCCTGGTTACAGGCATTGGGTTTTCAGGCACTGGAGGCATTGTGGTTTTCTCTTCGCACATAGTTCCTACCACTTAACTATGTGCGAAGAGAAAACCACAATGCCTCTCGATCAGCGCAATAAGTCTTTCGTTGCCCTTTGAAGAAAGAAGTCGCGTTATAATCTTTTGGTAGTTGAAAACTGATAATGGGCATTCTATTTTGTTTGGCTCTTAGTACTAGGATCGAAAATTTAATTCTGGTGAGCGTTTGACATATAGAGTTACGTTCTAGGGATGGGTTCGTGATTGAAAAAGCACTTTACAAACCGATGAATAAGAGTAGGATTTATTTTTACACTATTTCTTAACGTCACAACACTTTTCTCTAAATAAACACTCTTAATAACACTGCGCTAATCCGATATTTCTCGTTGTACTTCTTCCTTCGCTTGTATTTCGTTTCATTTACCATCCCCGCTTATATATCGTTTGAGTTGTTCTCGAAAACTCCATCAAGTCGTGGAAGGTTCTGCCGTCTCGCTAGACCGTGTTGTCTCTGTCACATCTTTCCGGAATTTTTGGACTACAGCTATCCCTCTCTAATAGTGCTATCTCTTTCACTCCTATTGAAAATTTCGTCAAATACTGAAATGTTCTTCAAGGGCCGATGGGCCTGAAAATGCCTGAAAACGGGTTTTCATGTTATGGCGTCATCGGAAAGAGAGTGGCCTGAAACGGACTGAGAACATGTTTCAGGCGCCTGAAAACCATGGTAACTTAGGTGACATTTGACATAAACTAGTATGTGATAGAGCACCCTCTGAAACTGTCTGAAACGGTATTTCAGCCTGCTGAAAACGCCTCCAAGGCACGGAAAAACGCGTTCAAAACAATATCCAATGACATCCCTCGGTAGAAAACACCCTGCCTGCTTCTACCATTGGACATATTAAGTCCACTGAAATGTTCACTGATATGTGAAGACTCGTCCAATTATACCGGTAGACAGTCTAGTATAGTATGGTCTACTGTGATGGTAAGCCAAGGTTCAATTACTTTATTGAATGATATTCCGAACTGCCGAGCTTGAATTCTCTCTCTAAGGGAAGGACCGCATTACATGTATATAAGCTTAATTAACCAAAATTAAACCAAAGATGGCAGAGTATTAAACCAAAGATACCAACGCTCTTTGGTTTAATACTCTAGTGGGTAGAACATTGGACTCGGAAACCAAAGACCCAGGTTCGATTCCCAGTGCGGGTATGTACCTATGACTTTGTTTTCTAAGTTATGTACATTTGTGAAGTTATACTAGCAATACCACTCGCTAACTGTGAAGGAAAACATCGTGAGGAAACCGGAGACCGCCAATCCGCGGTGGGCACGAGTGGTGATTAATCCCATACTCTCTCTCTGAGAGAATGCCTGTGCCCTTCAGTGGGACGTATATAGGCTGCTTATGAAACAAAAGATAAACGGAACTAAAAGTGAAATATTGAATTATCCTTTTTTGTCTACATACTTCGCACGGTAGAGCACAGGCCTCAGTAAGAGAGTATGGGCCTAATAACCACGATGCCTACCGAGGGCACTCGCAAGCGCTAAAGTATCTGAGCACCTCAAACAAACATGGTCTCAAATTCGGGAAGTTATGGGTTCGAATCCCGGCATAGTGCCAATGACTTTGGTTTCTAAGTACCGTTCATTTGTGAAGTTTTAGTAGCAATAGCCGTCTGTATTGTTAGGTTAAGAAATATCTGTCCAATTTCCTTTTTTATCTACAATAAAGTGTTCTCTATCTATCTATCAATACTAACTAACGGTGAACGAAAACATTGTGAGGAAACCTGAGTGTCTTTGGTGTTCACGTACCTCAGTGCTTGAAATTGCCAATCCGCGGTGGGCACGCGTGGTAATTAACCCCACACTCTCTCTGAGAGAGGGCCTGTGCCCTGCAGTGGGACGTATATACGCTACGTAAAAAAAACCGACGATTCAGTGACAAATATGATTCGCACTGGAAACCAGTGCTTGAAATCGCCAATCCGCGGTGGGCACGCGTGGTAATTAACTCCACACTCTCTCTGAGAGAGGGCCTGTGCCCTTCAGTGGGACGTATATACGCTACGTAAAAAAAACCGACGATTCAGTGACAAATATGATTCGCACTGGAAACCAGTGCTTGAAATTGCCAATCCGCGGTGGGCACGCGTGGTAATTAACCCCACACTCTCTCTGAGAGAGGGCCTGTGCCCTGCAGTGGGACGTATATACGCTACGTAAAAAAAACCGACGATTCAGTGACAAATATGATTCGCACTGGAAACCAGTGCTTGAAATTGCCAATCCGCGGTGGGCACGCGTGGTAATAAACCCCACACTCTCTCTGAGAGAGGGCCTGTGCCCTGCAGTGGGACGTATACACGCTTCGTAAAAAAAACCGACGATTCAGTGACAAATATGATTCACACTGGGAACCCCAGTGACTTTTCCACGGATCCCTCGGGTTCGTGTACTCGTGAGGCACATGGAGCCAGCAATAAGCCAGTGGTCCTAACTGTGGGAGCCCTGCTAGATACGTAACATTGATGTTGATGGGGTACCGACTGCACCCTTCGCGTATTGAACCTCACGAAAATAAAGGAAGAAAGTAATGTGTATCTAAAATGAGCAGACCCCTTATGCCCTTAACATCTACAGCACCTTTTTAAAAAATCCTCTGTAGAAAACCTGTATAATACGTCCCTTGAAGGCACAAGTCTAATCTCAAAGAGAGAGAGAGAGAGAGAGAGAGAGAGAGAGAGAGAGAGAGAGAGAGAGAGAGAGAGAGAGTATGGGCTTATCACTCCGAGTGCACACCGCGGATTGGCGATTTGAAGCGCTAAGGTATGTAAAAATACCATAAATTTAGAAGCGAACTAAATTTATGGTATCTCAGACACAAGTTTCTTCACGATGCTTTCCCTCATAGTTAGCGAGTTTTATCGTTCCTGCAAATTTACAATGAACAATATTCTGCACATCAATCTTTATAAAAGTGCACTCTAATCAGTTACGTCAAGGGTGACTTTGTTAAAAAATGTAAAGTTTGACCAGCTGCCTACTTCGCGTTACATAGAAAAAGTAAGTAAGTAATTTCGTTTATTTCCTTCTCACAGAGGTATCAAAACATATAGTAGGTACAATTTGAGTAATCAGGACTAATTCCTATGTGAGAGGCTGGAGTCCATACTAGGAAAGATCCTGTGTGACAGATCTCCAGGCCCTCACTAAACTTATGATGCATTGTTTCTCAATTGTATGTACATTTTTTAAAGATCTTAAGTTTAACAGGAAATTATAACCGACAGTGTTATTATAGACAATATAAAAAACAAAGCCATTGGTACATGGCACGATTGGAATCTACGAACTCTTGAACGCGAGGTCGGCGTTCTACTGCCGGGAATATTTTTTGTCTGTTGCTGTTACTAGGTACACCAGGTTGTACCCAGTAGGGGGTATACAATACCCCCAGGTATTGTCTCCATCCATTTGCTCCCCGAAAACAAAGGAGAAAAATATTCTCTTGCCTTTTGTAGAGTTCGGACTAATGGATTTTTTTTGGTGTCATCCCATTACAACCTTTTTTTCTGTTCGATCTTTATAAATAATAGTAATAATAACTTCCACACAACACAATCACAAGCAATGGTCCCACACTAGGATACCCTTTTGTCACCAGACAAGGACATCAGAAACAAGAAAATACATTAGATTAGATTAGATTGAAACTCTTGGCGTGCAGCCATACATAAGAAAAGTACATAAGACTAACCATGTGTACAAATTAAGTACGACGATTTCCAGTCGGAATCAAAGCCACGATCATCATACATCAAAGTATTTGTTTACAAAGTGTATTCTTTTCGGGAATCATTTAAATGAACAAATTCAAATTTATACTGAAATTTTTAATATGAATCCTAAAAACTAATAGTTTGCACAATAAGTTTACTTATATTATAACAATTAGTCTTTGAAATTAATACTTTTGACTTAAAATTTTTGTTTGGAACATAACATAACATAACATAAACTCACGCCTGTATCCCAGAGGGGTAGGTAGAGACCAGGGACTGCCACTTGCTACGATCCTGACAGATCACTTTCGCTTCCTCAACATTAATTTAGTCGTTGCATGCACGCACGACGGTTTCGGGTACTTTTTATCTTGCCCTTCCTATCCCCTATTTGGTCGAAGTATGTCCGTCTGGGTCGTCCCTTATCGGCCCATCCATCCACATTCGCTCGATATATTTGTTTCCTCAATCTTTCTTCCTGCATCCTCTCCACATGCGTAACATTCCTTTCTCAATTCTAGTCACTACATCCTCTTCCAGTCCACAACGTTCTCTAATTGTTTGGAATAAAAGTAAAACCAGACCTGGCAACACTGCTATGCTCTATTCTGTCACTTGTTATTACTTTATATTTTTTTCACTTCTCATGCTCTAAAAGTTCGTCTTTATGTCGTGCGTAGGCGACATAAAGTCGCTTTTTATGCTCTAGAGCATAAAGTAAAATCTTCGTCGAAGACCAAGGCAATCGCTGCAACAGCCACACGAACATCTTTAACTTCATACAACAACCTCTTTATTTTATTTCGTTTCGTTCGTATTCTAAGACCAAGGCAAAGATACCAACAGCCAAAGTACACAATAAAACTTCATGAAATAAACTTATAATTTGTATTTCGTCTCATTTATTATTTTTTATATTTGTTTATTTTTCAATTTAGTAGATCAGTATAGTATTTAAGCCATAACAACAACTTATCATAGTTATAAAAAGAAAATGTTTTTATAACTGAGCAGTATGTAACGACCTTAAGTCAGGTGTCACGTCCCTACAGAAAAAAAAAGAAAAAAAAGTTAATTGGCGGGAACCATAATTATTTTTTCATTGTAATATTTGTGTTACAACTTAAAATTGTTTTTTGATTAACGATAAATAATGTCGTCAATCGAAGTGAAAAGTAGAGTGTACAACTCGTCCATAAAACCCATTTTACACTCGACTTTATATCTATCCTCGTTTGCAAGCTCGCTCGGATGGATAAACGTCTCGAGTAAAATGGTGCGTTTTATGCACTTGTTGTACAATCTACTATTTATTACTTTTGTGATACACGCGGCGTGAAAAAAATAAGAAAAAGGGTGTATTTCCATGTTTTCGAGATGAGAAAGTATCGTGGTGGGAACACAGTTAGTGGATTAATAATTAGGCCACTAACTGTGTTCCCAATTAATTCAATTCAAAAATACTTTATTGCACAAGAGGTGTTTGTACAAAGGCGAGCTTAATACTTGTAAGTATTTTCTTCCAGCTAACCTTGGTTTATGTGGATAGTGCAAGGGGTAGTGCCAAGAAAGATTTATTGCAAGAACAAAGATAAAAAAAAAAAGAATAAATAATAATAATTATATAAACCATATTACAATAAAATTACATAGTTATTATAACAAGATACATACCAAATACATATAAAATACACACTATAACACAATAAACACAACTACATAAAAAATACTTATATAATAGGATTATTACTCTGAAGTTCGAAGTAGTGCTCGTGGATTCTACTTTTAAACACGTCGACTGACGGGGCCTGGCGTATGTACAGGGGTAGCGCGTTCCACAAGCGCACCGCTGTCACAGTGAAAGAATTCGAATAGCCTACCGTACCATGCACGGGGATGTCTAGAAGCAAGTCTTTGCATGGACGCTGAAGGCGACCATGCACGCCACGAGGGGCGAAACGTTCGCGGAGATACTGGGGAGAGGAGGGGTTATGTAAGATCCCATAAAGAAGTGTCACAATGTGGGCATTCCTACGGGAGCGGATATTTAGCCAATTAAGCTGAGTGCGAAACTGGGAAACATGGTCATATTTACGGAGGCCAAAAATGTAACGAATACAGACATTGAGAAGTCGATCTAATTTGTCAAGTAGTTCCTCAGTGAGGTCGGGATAACACACATCTGCATAGTCAATGACTGGGAGAAGCAATGCGTTGACCAACGTAACCTTAGCGGAGAACGGTAGGAACTTCTGCATACGTTTCAAGGAGTGCGTGGATGCGAAGATCTTCCTACTTACTTCAGCAACATGTTTCTCCCATGATAGATTGTCTTGTATGTGGAGACCTAAGTTTTTTACCTCTCTGCAGTACGGTAAGGGAATGCCATTATAACAGACAGGCGGCAGGGTATCCCTGTCAATCTTAGATAGCAGAGCCCTACTACCCAGGATAATAACTTGCGTCTTATCTGGGTTGACCAGCAGACCATACTGTTCAGTCCATGCGCTAATTGAGATCAAGTCCGTGTTCATTTTCTGGACTGTGACTCTAAGAAGGTCCTGCTTAAACGGCAAGTAGAGTTGGAGATCGTTTGCGTACAGGTGATAGGAACTGAAGTTGACTACGGAGACAAGGGTATTAATAAAGACAGAAAAAAGTAATGGGGAAAGCACTCCTCCTTGCGGAACACCAGCAGTGACGTCACACCAATCGGAGACAACGTCATCCGCACGTATGCGCTGCTGACGGCCGTGGAGATATGAGTGAAACCACACAGCGGCTGTCTCCGATATGTTGAGGGAGCGGAGAATGGCAAGGAGGATTTCGTAGTCTACGCAATTAAATGCACTACTGAAATCCAGCAGGGTAAGGAGAGTAAGCTGTCGACCATCCATAGCGAAGCGCAAATCGTCAGTTATTTTGATGAGTGCTGAGGATGTGCTATGGGATGGACGAAAACCGGATTGGAAGGAGTTTAAGAGTTGGTTGGTGTGGAGAAAAGCCATTAGCTGACGATTCACCACACGTTCCAGGATTTTGGATAAAATTATTGGGAATTAATTATTAATATTTCCAAGTTTCCACGAAATTATTGCTCAAGTGTTCTTCGGTGTTTCAATCGAATTTCACTTCACGATAAGTGAAATTCGATTGAAACAAAATCTCGTGTCGTGTGAGTTGGCCTGGCGTGAAGACAAATCTGCACTTAGTAGCTTACACGTCGACACGGAGTTCGGCCTGTGGATTTCTATGTCAGTTATTTGTTACTTTCTGTTACTTCGGTTACTTTCTCGTTCTCTTTTCGGTTACTTTCTCTTGTAGGCACAGTGGGTCCACCCATCCCGCCCATTTAAGGGCTCCGAGCGATGAAACTTGAGCTCCCCGTGGCCAAAATTCGCTAGTAGCAGACCGTGGTTTCTCGCTGTATCTAAAAATTTTCTTATACTAACTTTAAAATGAATAGTTCAGGACCAGACCGGGATCCTTCGTACGAGAATATTAATACAATATCAGTGACTTAGGCATCAAGAGATTACTTCTTTCCACTTCAGTGAAATTAAGCAGCAGTATTTGAGACCACTTTCCCTTTTGTTTTTATTGGTGCAAAAAGAAAATAACCAAATGGATGAAAACTCTGTAAGAAAAGGTTTTTACAGAGATAAAATTGATTGTGTAGTCGAAATTGATATCTGTTGTAAGAGGTTTTGCGAAGGATGGATTAATATTTACAAGGACACACCGTATTACTTCCCTTTCCCATATATCACACACACACACACACACACACACACACGCACACACACTAAGGTTCAAATAAAAATTTGAATATGTACAATTACATTTCTTAAACTTTACATGTTTAATATTTATATTTACTTACTTGATGCTACGCGAGTTTAGTTTATTTTCCTAGTATTTGACGTAAATATAGAGGAGCGGGACCTCCCGATTTACGTATTGCTATACGTGTATCAGGTAAAGTAATTTTCATTAGATTTTGTTCGAAGTTTTTCTGTTGGCCAACTATCACTCGTTTTCTTGTAAAGCCTACTTAGCCGTGATAGATTTCCTTTTAAGTTCATTATATGGGCTACTGCCCTGAAATTTTTCACGTTTCTATAATCGATTAATCGATCATTTAGCTGGGAGAGGAGGGGGGGGGACATCCTACTTGGACAAAAATTGCGCTTTAAAGCTTAATATTTTGGAAACGGAACTCTATATCGAAAAATGGTCTTACTTCACCCACAATATTTTTAAACGAAAAAATCCAACAACACCCCACACTGTGGTTTGGTAATGGTATGACGAGAAAAAAAATTGCATCTCCAATTTAGGTGTAGGAGAAGTACCCTAAAAAATTTCAAGATTTTATTGTACCGTTTTGTCGGAGTGATTAATATTGTATGTCTTTTTCTCTGTAACTAAGATGAGAATGGCCGAACCCTTTTTATTTTTCTTTCACTTAACTTTCGTCAATGACCTCCTTCGTGTATTTTTCTGGAGATTTTGATAAAAATTCCCTAAGGGGTTCTTAAGACAAGAGGGGGTGTAATTACGGGGTATCATGAGAAATGTCGTTTTATATTTTATTTTTGGTATAATTTTAATTACTAATCGTGGCTGATTAAATGTTTCTCTGTAGACAATCTAATATATAAAAATCTTCTGTCACAGTGTTTGTTATCGAACTCCTCCGAAACGGCTTCTCCGATTCTTGTGATTTTTTTTTGTGTAGGCATATTTGGTAGGTCTGAGAATAGGGCATAGAATTTTATTTCTCACTTTTTGTTAGGTAATAAAAATAACTTAACTAAATTCTTGAATTTCATTAACAGTTTAAATCAACAGTTAAATAGCGGCGTTTTACTTGAAATAAAACGCTTATTAAATACTTACCTTAATTGAAGCTTAGATTTAATTCCTGCCTGTGGTTCTCGACACAATGTTAAGCACAGAGGGCGGTCGCGCGTTCAGAAATCATTACGTGCAAGGCGGCCTGACTGATAGAGAGTGCCACAGACTAGCAAAATGTGATGATGAGGTTTCAAACGTCGTAGACTGGCACGGAAAAGGATATTGCCTGTCTCAAACTCAAAGCTTCAAATAAGGTAAGTATTAAATAAGCGTTTCATTATAGGAGAAAAATGCATAAAAAAAACCACTGACAGCTGTTAACAGAAGACTCACAGCTTGTTAGTGTATGTGAAACCGGGGGTTAGGGCCTTTGCGATGTGACTCGATGAGCGCGTCTTCATCAAACCGCGCGTCGCCGTGGCAGCCTTGCGTTTGCTGTGCGTTCTTGCGCGTCGTCAGCGCGTTCAAAAACATCGTGTGCAAAGGGCCTTAGTCAATACGCGACTGAATCCTAAGATAAACATGTAGTGACACATTCATATATTTTAAAAACCTAGAGGCTAAAAATTTCACCCACGCCGGGACTTGAACCCGCGACCTCTGGCTTACCGTACCAGCGCTCTCCCAACTGAGCTAGCCGCCACCGTAACCAGGTCGTCGGACCATCTGGTGGAGGGGCTGCCCACACTGCGTCGTCCGGTCCGTAGTCGCCAGATCAGAACTTTTTCACCCCAACGGCCATCAGTTCTTCGAGCTATGTGCACCTGCACGTCGGTTTATATGAATCCTGTCCGAATCCTAACGTTTGCGATAGCAATTAGTATGGAATTTGACAGTTGACAGTTACAATATTGGAATCGCTCTGGATGCGATGTGCGTATATAGGGCCAGTTATACGTTTACAAGGAGCTATCACTACAGTAAGTGCCTCAAAAATAAAATGAGAGAATTTGGCATCAATAAAACCCAGCTTCATTTCTCAGCGTTATTTAAGCCTCCCTTAATTAATTGCACCGTTCAAAGTTTCGCATGAAAAGAAACAGCATTTATGCGAAAATAAATTTGCGCATTGAAACATAATAGAGTAGCATCTTAGAAAAAAATCTCTTTGAATGTATTTGAATACGTCTTAATTAATGGGGTACTAAATTAAAGGTACATTTTTTCCTTCATTGCTGAAATTCTCTCCTAATTAGCATAATTATACTCGGAGAGACTGGAGGAGTAAAGTTTCAGATTTATGATGTACAAGTCTAACTTATTGTCTGTATAAAACTCGGTATAGGCATAACAAAGTTGTGCAACTTGATACGATCCTGGCGTACATACCTAATATTCATTGTTTGAAATTATCTATTGCACAATAATACATTTGTGCACAGGCGAGCTTAATACTAATAGGTATTTTCTTCCAGCTAACCTTAGGTGTTGGGGATATTAGATGGGGTAGTGCCAGAAGATATTTACTAGGAATGTTATTAAGACTAGGTTGCAATAAAATTATATAAATATAAAACACATAAATATATATACATAAAACACCTATAATACACACTATGCTTACTAAATAAAAAAATAATGTATCTCCCTACTTATACTATTACTTGATTATCAATATACACCATTAATTTTGGGTGTTTTAAACTATAAACGTGCCTGACAATATCTATCGGATACGCACGTGTGTACTTAAAAAAAAGTTTTCAGAAATATCTCGACACAAACTCGAATGTATTAAAACCATTAGTAGCCATCCAGAGCGGTGCGTGCGTGCTGCGGGTCCACAGGTCCGCGGGTCATTGTTCTATTAGATGGAGAGGCGGTACTATTTATTCGCGAATTTTTGTAAACAAGATTTCTCAACATTTTTTTATGTACGTCTATGCTTAAAGTAATAGCCTAAATAGATGCCATTTTTAATTACTAATTACATAACCGCGGCTTTCTGATCACCCAGATTTAAGCCAGTATAGGTATGATAAATACAATATGATATAAGCTACATAATATAGTAAAGTTATATTGGATTACTCTTTACATTTACTCTTTACACACAATGATCTGAGTGGCTAATATCATTATAGCTTTTTGTTTTTCTGTTTGTTTTAATGAAGTTTTTCTTTGCATGTGATAAATATAGTTATGTTTTATTGACTGACAGTCATCCACCCAACGTTTCTCGACCATATATGTACGCACTTTTAAAGGTTTCAATTTAATTTCACCTTCTCCTAAGATACAGGTTTTTTGCCTGGTTTAGATGATGGGATGCAACGACAAGACTATTGTGCAATAGATTTAGCACTTCCCGATTGTTGCCATTTTTTAATGTACTTTTTGGTTTCAAAATAAACAATTTATTATTATTATATTATTAATACATAAGACCCTATGTTTTATTTTCACTTTGTAAGCTTTTGCTTACTTAACTGTTGTGATTTAAACTTTTTTTTCTGATTTAAGAACTATACTATAACTATAAAGGTTCGAGGTATCTTGGAACGTCCCTTTAACTCACATCCGCTCGATTATATATTTCTTTCGTCAATCTTTCTTCCTACATCCTCTCCAAATGACCAAATCAACGCAACATTTCTTTGGTTTTCTTTTTGTCCATTCCTTTGATTTATTACAATCGTGGCAAGTGGCCAATCCTGGTCTCTGCCTGCCACTTCGGATTATAGGCGTGAGTTTATGCAATGCCATGTCTATGAAGGTTAATCGAGAGAACTAGTTTAAGATTAACTTCAGTATCACTTTCCTTCAAATGCCGCGATCAGATTCTTCTCTCGGATTTGTTCTTTGAGTGTAAGTCAAATTACCAAATAGTTCTTAAGTTGTTAGATAATAATTGTTTGCTGTAAAAAAAAATGTTGAACGTTTCGAGAAAACTTTAATTTAAAATTTCAATTTTGATGAACAAATGAAATGTTCTCTAGGTAATCCAAGACCTCTTCCATGACGTAAATTAATAGTTTGCAAACAAACACGCAAGGCTGGGGCGTAACCATGTTGATCCTAATTTTAACTAACTCAGTAACGTCATAACCATGGCGGTATCGGCGTTTCAAATCGAACATAAAGAAAACAAGAGTTTTAAATTTATCTTGAACTGTTATGCATTGACATCGACATATTTATGTTTTTTAGCTCAAGTACTGTAGGCAATGAACATTTAAAAATGAATAATTTTGAAGTCAGCCAGTATATATTGCTATAATCTCAGTTAATTGCAAACTAATCCTTTTGAACCTCACAACGTGTCTGGATCTATTCGTGACACTATATCTAGGTCTAATAATAACTCAATTATATGAAAATGTATCGCATTATTCACAAAAGGGCTTAACGATACCAACTAAGATAAACCTTAAATACTTCTAAGCTTAGAGACCACAATACTGGCGCAAAAAAGCCCGGCCGACCGACGAGCTTGACGCGGGAACGGGCTTTCTTTACATTTGTGTTTTAGGCTTCGTGAGTATTTAAGGATTACTTTAGATTGAAATTGTGCCGCTTGCGGGGCCCGTTGTGACGTGGCTAGACCCGAAGAAGCAATACTAGCGCCACCGAGGAATAAAAATCATGGCTTTTTTACAGATACAATTGGGTATTTGACAAAAATATCAAATGAGTTACTTTTACAACGGAATTTTGTATGAAAATACTGGCTTATGACGTCACATTTCAGAGCACTCTTTTTATGTTTAATCTATTAAAAAAATTGTAATACTAGTAATTGACTAAAAGAGATACATTTTCCGAGATATTTTGTAATTTTTGTTTTAAGCGAGCATATAAGCATATGGTCTCTCACTATGGGCCTCATAAGAAAGCTCAAGGTCACGCAACGAGCTATGGAAAGGGCTATGCTCGGAATTTCTCTACGAGATCGAATCAGAAATGATGAGATCCGTAGACGAACGCAAGTCGTCGACGTAGCCCAGCGGATTTGTAAGTTGAAGTGGCAGTGGGCGGGGCACATAGCACGCAGAACTGATGGCCGATGGGGCCGAGAAGTGCTCGAATGGAGACCACATATCGGCAAGCGCAGAGTAGGACGACCAGCCACAAGATGGACAGATGCCCTCATCCAAGTGGCATAGGAAGACGCTGGATGCAAGCCGCTTCCAACCGGTCTTTTTGGAAATCCATGGAGGAGGCCTATGTTCAGCAGTGGACTTCTTGTGGCTGAATGATGATGATGATGAGCATATGAAATAATTTATTGTGGATCGTGTCAAATACCGAATTTGCAAAAAGAGTCTGTACAATCTTCGAGTCGTTAATAGTGATTTTTAGGACCCATGACGATGAACCTAAGGCAAAAATTCTAGGACTAGATAACATTAACGCCAAAAACGGCCGTATTTGGCACAGAGGCTATCTAGTCCTAGGTTCGGGCTCCTAGGTTCTTTGTCGTGCGCCTTAAAAATCACTGTTAACATGATTGAGATATTGTGCAGACACTTTTTGCAAATACGATTTGCAGAAGAAGATATGATATTTTTTTCATTGGTGGCGCTGGTTAAAGCCCGTCGCAAGGGTGAAAAAAAACATCGTTGAGTTAAAGAATAGTAGTTTATGTGACTGTCACATAATGAGGGTTATTAAAACGCGAGCGAGATTTTAAAAAACAAGCCTTGGCGAGTTTTTTAATAGCATTGGCGAAAGTTTTAATGCCAAGTTATGTGCAGTCTCATACACTACTTTATCTGCACTCATGTCTTAATCTTCAAAGTAAGGAATCAAAGGAAAACACGTTTGACAAGCTTTATACTATACATAAATCTACGGTTATTAACGAAACTCATATCGAAATGAAACAAAATTTTCAATTATAAATTTATTTTCAGTTGCATTTTTGGTACCACGAAAATGAAATTAGGTTTTTTATAGAGTCAACTTTTGACATTAAAAAAAAAACTTAAGTTTTGTTCCGTGATCACAGCAACACTTTAAAAAAAATAACTGTAACATAAAGTGAAAAATCTGACCTTTAATGTAACTTTATATTACACTTTTTTTTTTTATTTTCTTTAAAGTTATGTATTGTTTAAAGCCTGTCAATATGTGTTTACCTTTGAATTCTTAATTTGAAGATTATGATATGAGTGTAGATAAATTATGTAAATAGGTATAAAAATGAATTGCTGTTCGTTAGCCTCGCTAAGACTCGAGAACTGCTGGACCAATTCGGCATTTTTTTTTATTTGTGGAAGTCCCACCACTTAAACTTTCCGTGAACTTGCACAAATATAAAAAAATGCCGAACTGGTATTACTTGTAAAGGACATAAATCAATATTTTTTTTAACTTTTTGAGCAAACTTTAATTTAAAATTTAACTTCTGCCATGACGTCAATTAACAGTTTGCGAACAAACACGTAAGGCTGCTGGGGCGTAAGCATGTTGATCCTTATTTTAACTACCTCAGTAATGTCATGCCCATGGCGTTATCGGCGTTTCAAATTGGACATGGAGAAAACCTGATTTTTTAAATTCACGGAAAGTTTAAATGGTGAGAACAGAAAGAAAGGTAGATGTAGGTGTAGTTGATACGAAGTTCACTGGGTCATCTGGTATCAAATATTTGCTCCTGTATGAGAATAGAATAGGGTGGATGGTTTAAAATACGTTGGCAAGGGAGTACAATTTTCTAATACCTACCAAGTTTCTGCCTTAACAAGGTAACATATACTCAGGGTCGTTAATCACACGCTCGCACAGCTTCCTGCTGTCCTAACTGGTATAGCGCCCGAAAAATTAACTTGAAAAAATAACTTTGACTTTTTGAAGGAACCGATACTCTGTTCAAACCACTGTCTTAAGTTGTGTTGCCGTGATATCTTTGGTCTCCTAGGCCTCATTGTTCCTGGAATCGTCCCTGGCCGAACAAATAACTTGATCATCAGTCTCGCTTTTTCTCCCCCCTCTTTTTCTTTCTTTCTCTGTCTCTCTCTTAAGCTTGCTAATTTTTCCTCTCAACTCTCGGCCCCTTTCTATAGAAAAGACCAGAATTTTACATTCTTCACTGTTCGTAAGACTAAGCCAGTGAAAACGTCTTTTACGCAACGATTTTACTGTTTTCGTGCTGGTAGAATATACCTAAGTTTCATTAAACAAGTGCCTCAATATATTTGATCTTACCAAATATGAACTAAAACAGAAATTAACAGCACACTTAAACAATCTTTGCTATGATCAAACAGAAAAGCTTCTTGAAATTGATAATCTAATACCAGCTCACTTTACTTACATAATTATATACGCATATAACTCCAGACTTTCTCATCCTCTGTGATATTAGTATACATCACACAAATCGTTACCTACATTCACAAATATCTCCTCACACACATTTACACCCCCTCTGCTCAGTGGCTAAAACCCGACATTTTACTCTCTTTTATATTATTTTCTTGCTAATATCTGTAATTTTTGTGTTTAGCGTGTAAATGAGGTTCTACATAGCTTAGCTACTACCATAAATAAGCATAAATGCCTTAGTTTGAGTTTATTTTTTGGTTTTTCTTTCGTTTTCATGAAATCTCTCTCTAGTAGTCATCTCCTCATGCCAATGTTATTTATGTATGTAGAATAATCTATATTTATTTTATATTTATGTGCCGTTTATGTATGTGCATTAAATATAGAAATATCTTGCTTAGCAGTGTTTAGTTGCACCGACTACCCGTCATTTAGCTTCTCAATTTTTTTTCCGTCAATGGTTGTCTGGAAGAAATTACTTTTAGTAATAAGGCCGCCAATTGTACTGTACTATATTATTGTTTAATTCTCATATGTAATTTCTGGTGTACATACAATAAATAATATTCTATGTATCTACCTATAAATGGCACCGAAATGGCAAAATGGTATCTTAGCTAAAACGCATCGTGCAAAGTTGCCAGTTAAACAACCCCCTTTCCTCCTGCACTCCCGCTGATAATATAGTGCATTTCTCAGAAAACCACCGTACGGGCGCAATAAAACACCTTTTGAGAGATTAAATTTTTAATTGCGGCCAGCGATTCTCTATCTGGTCCAAATAGGTGGAATTTTCCAATTGAGATATTGCGTTGCGCGGAAAACTTTCCGCTTCGTTTTGCAGCATTGTTGGATTACTGTAAGTGGAGTTTGCGAAAGTTTAGAATTTGTTACTTCAACTTTTTAAATTTCTGTGAGCAAATGCAACCTGCTATGAAAGTAGTTTATTTTATAAAACTTTATAGTTATGCATGCAACGATATTATGCTTAATTTTAAAAAATGAGCAGCGGCAAACTAGGGGATGTTGTCATGGCTTACCTCTGAATTAGAGATTTTCGTGGTTCACAAAAAATGAAATTTAATATTATTTATTACACACCTTCCTTGTTTGACGTCACCAGAACGTTATAATATTTGTGGTCGAATCATTGGATACAAAGTTTCGATGAACCTATTTTTTTGTAATGGAAACGTCAATTGGTTTTTTATTATTCTTTAAAAATCGCAGTGCTAGTCGTTGGCATGCATTTGGTTAGCTGCCATGGGAGAAAAGCAAGCCATAACAAATTAAAAAAAGTAACTAAAAAAAAAATACAAACCGGCCACGTGCGTGTCGGGACACGCGCAATGTAGGGTTCCGTAGAAAGGGGTTTTATCTCCTTTACAGAAGGAACAACTTCATCAAATTCATTTTAGGTTGTCTGTACCTAAAGGGTAAAGGACCCTATTACTAAGACTCCACTGGCCGTCCGTCCGTTCGTCTGTCACCAGGCTGTATCTTATGAACAGTGATATTTAGACAGTTAAAATTTTCACAGATGATGTACTTCTGTTGCCGCTATAACAACAAATACTAAAAACAAACATGCAACAAACGTGATTTTTTGCCATTTTTTGCTCGATATTAATAACGGCAACAGGTAGACGCCTGAAATATTCAAATGTTGTATAGACAATGGTACGAAACCCTTCGTGTGCGAGTCCGACTCGCACTTGGCCAGTTTTTCGTACGTAGTTTTCCTTTTGTAAGTTGGTTGCCTATTACTCGCTACTTGTAAAGCCTACTTAGCCGTGATAGTTTTCCTTTTAAGTTCATTATTAATATTAATATTATAATATGTGCTACTACCCTGAAAATTTTCACGTTTCTACAATCGACCCTTTAGCCAGGAGATATCCCCCCGGGTCGCCCTACTTTTTTCTTGTAATTATTGTAATTTTTTTATCTTCAGTAAATTAACGTAACTCAGATGACCAGAACGGCTACGTCAAAGTTTGAATTCCATGGCAAAACAATACCTGTGGTTAGACATCCACCATCCAGACGCCAGGCAATCAATTCGTTTGTCTCTCTTCTTTTTCACTCTTCGCTTTTCTTCTACATTCTTCTTTTATTCCTGTGCTTATTGTGATTTTTTATCTTCAGTACCTCAACGTTACTCAGATGACCAGAACGGCTAGGTCGAGTGTTGAATTCCACGGCAAGACATAGCTGTGGATGTCTGCCAGGCAATCAAGCCGTTTGTCTACGTAACAAACTTCTCCGCCGCCGTCACTCGCCGCAGACATTTTGGTTCTAGCAGCTTTAAATAATAACCTGTAAAGCGAGGTCACCAGTGCTTGATCCATCGCGAGCGCACTGTAACTTAACTTATTCCGAACCGCCTCGGAACTTATTCCAAAATGCATTACTCGATTTCTCGCCTGCATTAATTTGAGCATTCACAGCGGGACGGGTAAATGGTTAAATGTATTTCGCTGCGGAGCGGTTGGTTCGCACAGTTTGCTCGTACATATGATAGGACATTGTACTTGGGAAATCGGTTACACTAGGTTCTCGGTCACAGGGGTACTGTCGACAGTGTATCAAAGTTTTGGTAACAAAGCGTGTTAACCACTAGACCAACGAGGCAGTGAATAGGGTGCACGCGTGTAAGGTTTATATATACCGTTTGCGTTATCAAAAAATACTTGTTCTTCATACCTACCTCGCTCGTAGCCCCGGCTGCCTGAGTGATCTTAAACGATCACGAAGGTTAAGCAACACAGGGCGCGTTCAGTGCATGGATGGGTCGCCGTCTATGCCTAACGCTAGTGGCATTTTTCCGAGCGGTTCCGTGCTTCGCAAGGCACGTTAAGCTGTTGGTGCCGGCTGCCGTCGATAAATGGCAGTCGTTAAGCCAAGTCAGAGGCCTTAGGGCGGCTTGACAACTTCTGAAAGTAGACGAGCCACTAGTCTACAAGCCTCCATCAATCCGGACTTGGTCCCCGTGGTGGAGTATGGCCTATACCTTCCTCAGGGGAGAGACCCGTGCCCCTCGGTGGGGACATAATGGGTTGATGATGAATACCTACCTTTAACAAATCACAGGCTTTTATTTTTTAATCGCTGACACGTCGAAGTAGGTCTAGAATGAAAAGTTTACATTTCGGCTAGAGACTCGCAGCATTACGATTGCATACGACCGCGTAAAAATTTGGGAAAGATAATCATCCAATTCTTTTTGTCATTTGACTCTGATACAGACTATAGCGAAACACAAATATTTAACAAATCCATATTTTAATATGGAGCTATTAAGAGATTTATTAATGTGCTTATTGGAACCATTATCTATGTCCTTTACAAGTAATACTAGTGTATCTACTGATACGGAGATTCCGGATTCGATCCTCAACTATTAATTTTCCCTCCGGACGACCTTGTCTACTTCCTAACTTGACCACTTCCAAAGTTGTCCACTTCCTAACTTGACCACTTCCAAAGTAGTCCATTTCCTAAATCGTCACTTCCTAACTTGACCACTTCTTAGTTTGCCTTCATCCTAACTTGACTATTTATTTTTATTTTCCCAACTTAACTTTTGTAGTACAACATAGTAATTATACCTGTTTCTATATACAGAGGCCAGCACATCAAGTTATACACTGACAGGTGACAGCTGAGCTCTGATTTCTTTCTACTCCGTGCAAGTCAGAGCTCAGTTTATACTGGCACTGTATAGCTTGATGTGCTGGCCTCTCTACCTACATAATCCTTCATACATACGTGATTTGTTTCTTATTAGTTCTGGTTCAGTTTAAGTTAGTAGAAGAAGCTTTAACTGACTGCCTCGTTATTCTAGCGGTATCACGTTTGATTACCATTTACATTACATTTGTACACAGGGCCTACTCACACAGGGTGCATTTCCATGTTTGTGATGTCCTTGCCAGGTTACCATAGCACAGGGTATCCTAGTTTGGTACCAGGGCAAATGATTGCGTTGTGTGGGCGTTATTAAGTACTTATGTTTAGAAAGGCAAAGTCAAAGTGAAAAAAAAAATTCACTAAATGAAGTTCAAAGCTGATAGTTTCGCAATTAATAGATTATGCGGGGAAGAAGCCAACAAAGAAACTCCACATTTATTCTTTTCAAAACAGGTGTGCTTAAAGTTACACTACACTAGATGCAATCGTCCGCGTTAAAATTATTTAAATACCAGACGTCTTTGTCTTCCAAATAATCTTTAATGTTATAACAGGCTTTTTTACTCAGAGTATGCTTAAAATATTTTTTTTTACCGCGTTGGTGGTAACTATAAGTACCTACCTGGATGTCCGAGCAAATTATATTTTTCTTTGGTTAATCGTGTTTTTTTTGGGAATTATATTTAGATGCCATGAAAAAAAAGGGGAAGAAATAATCGAACTAGAGACGGGCTCGAACCGGCTTCTTCTGGTTTCGGGACCGCCCGATTTCCCACCTGAGCTATTAAAAACTTGGAAGTCGGTTAAAACACGCATAAAACGACGTTTTCTAAAAATGAAACCTAGCTACATCGTTGATATATATGTAGATACAGGAATTGCTCGTTTAAAGGTATCACATGTAATACGTAAAATTATTGAGCAACGCATTTGTTTCAAGGATCCTAATTTAGATCATTTCTTTTCAAGATTTAAAAAATCATTAGATAACTTATCTTGAAAGTATATTTCAATATACCCCTTGGTATAGGCTCCTTTATCTTCACGCCACTTCTCACGGCCCTTTGCCATGCGCTGAAAGAACAAGCGCTGATTAGCAAGTTGACGTGGCAGTGAGCTGGCCACATATGCCGAAGAAACGATGGCCGTTAGGGTGCAAAGGCTCTCGACTGGAGACCAGGAACGGGCAAAAGCGGCGCAGGACGCCCACCAGCTCGCTGGACCGACAATCTGAGGCAGATTGCCGGCAGCGGCTGGATGGGAATAGCCGAGGGTAGAACAAAGCGGCGTGGGGGAGGCCTATGTCTAGCAGTAGACGAAAACGGGCTGATTGATAGAATCGATTCATCATCATCATCATCATCAGCCATTTGACGCCCACTGCGGGTACGTCCTTCTGGCCTCCTACGGGCCTTCTTCGTGGTTTTCGTGACCGCCATAATTGGTTTTGCCATAATCACCACGCTGGCGTTGGTGTTGATCGTTGGCGATGCGATCGCCCGTATGTGGTCGGAATCTCAGGAAGACGCTGCTGCCCGTCTCAATCCGTCCCGAATTGATTGCCGTACGTAAAAAATGCGTTCATTTTCTCGTGCCAATACGGAGGCAGGTAGGTACGTCCTTAATCTTTTACCGGGCAAAGGAAAACTTAATTAGTTTGGAAGTCCCCCACAACACGCGGCCTGAGCGGCGGCTGCGATGCTGAATAAAATATAGCCCTGAATTTTGTACGGATATCCCGATAACTTCCGTGCGATTTATAAATGTTCCGACGGTCAGCTGTCAAATAAACGAGAAGTGTTCGACGTGGCTTGAAATAAAAGCGGTAGGCGTAGTGGCAGCACAGCATCCCTAACATTTAAGGAAAAAACACACCAACTGCTATTCTAAGGCATGTATGTATGTATTTATTGTATGTATGCAAATTTTATTGTGTATTTTATATTAAGTTTGAGTTCTTTTTTTATTCATGTGGAAGTTAGGAAGTCCATAAGTCATCTTGACTTAGGACTTCCCACACGGCAGCTAAAGCTGTCGTGCGTAACGATTACAACGAAGGGTTCGCGCACGAAGGGTTCCGGACTAGTATCTATACAACACTAGACAAAGATCGAATTTGAGAATAGCGCCATCTATAGAAAGCAACAAGAAGCATTTTATATTAGACATTTAATGACATGACATGGGCGATGTGAAGATTACATAGATGGCCGCCAGATGGCGAGTGCTGTCTTTAGACAACGTTTGATGTGTGGGAGCCCCTCTTAAATATTTATTTTAGTCTGTTTTTAGTATTTGTTGTTATAGCGGCAGCAAAAATACATCATCTGTGAAAATTTCAACTGTCCAACTATCACGCTTCATGAGATATAGCCTGGACAGATGGACGGACGGACGGAGTCTTCGTAATAGGGTCCCTCGCCCTTTGAGTACGGAAAAGCTGACTGGTTCTAGCCGTAAGATAACTCCTGCACTGAACAATACGTGGAAGACGTATCATTATACCAGTTTTATTATGAAAAATGTACGAATTTGTTGAGTTTATTTTATTTTATTTATTTAATAGACACAATAGACCACGCTTGGATGTCGAAACGAGCGTGGTGCAAGGTTGCTTCAATTCGCCTTTGGTCAAAACCTAAAAATAAGTAACAGCTTCTTCTTTAAAAAGCCGCAACGTCGTTGGACCTGGATTTCCCCAGATAATAAAACTCAAAATGAAATCGATTTTGCGTTAGTCTCAGACCAAAAAGTAATACAAGATGTTGGGATAATAAATAAATTTAAATTTAGCTCTGATCACCGCCCTCTGCGTATCAAAATTTTACTCAATATAAAAATCCATTGCAAAAACTTATTTACAAAAAGAACCACTAAACTTAATATACAGACATTGCACCAACATTTCGATACATTTACATAGAAATAAATAACTATTTTAAAGAATTAAAAACCGACATCAATGACCCTGAATCACAATATCACAATATTAAATCTGCAATTGATGTAGCAACTCGTAAAATAAAGCCAACAAAGAAGAGTAGAAACAAACTGACAGACAAGACACTGTGGCTGATAGATGAAAGAGAAACACATAAAAAGAGCACACCATCTTATAATGAAATAGATAGAAAAGTGAAGCTTAGCATTCGAAGCGACATCCGATCTCTGAACTCTAATCTTGTGAAATGGGCTGTAGAAAATCACACATCTCTCCGAATAGCCAAAGAAGGTGCTATTCGTGCTAAATCCTGGATAACCAGTCTTACTGACGAACAAGGAGTCAAGCACCGTAGTAGAGAGAAAATAATAGATATCTGCACAAAATTCTACCAGAATCTATACTCTGATATATCTAAGACCAAATCCTCCACACCTTTTATTAGTCCTAATCCAGATGCCATCTCCCCTATAACCGGTCTAGAAGTAAACCGCGTACTCAAGACTATGAAAAATAACAAAAGTCCAGGAGAAGATGGTATTACCACAGAAGCGTTAAAAACGGGGAGAACGTCTCTATTGCCGCACATTACCAACCTATGCAACACTATTATGTACAGGGGCATTCTTCCTGACAAGATCTGCCACGCCAATATCATCTTACTGCACAAAAAAGGGGATAAGACTGACGTCGGAAACTACAGACCTATAAGCCTTGTTTCACACATTTACAAAATTTTTATTAAAGTCATTCAAAACCGTATTACAGAAAAATAAGACTCACAACAGCCACCAGAACAAGCAGGTTTTCGTCCTGGCTTTTCTACAATGGACCATTTACAAGCCGTAAATCAGGTGATTGAGAAGAGCCACGAGTATAATGTACCATTGTTTCTGGCATTTGTTGACTACTCTAAAGCTTTCGACAGCCTATCACACTCCGCTATATTTAATTCTTTAAGCAATCAAAACATTGATAGCACATACATAGACTTACTACGGTTAATATACAGCAACAGCACAGCAAATATAAAATAAAATTCAACAGGGCCATCATTTGCAATAGAAAAAGGCGTCAAACAAGGCGACCCTCTCTCGCCAAAACTATTCACTTCAACCCTAGAAGAGGTTTTTAGAACGTTACCAGACACGTGGGCAAATAGAGGCATTGAAGTTGGCGGCAGAAAACTAACAAACCTTCGCTTCGCCGACGACATTGTCCTGTTCGCTTCGAATGCATCCGAGCTCGAAATCATGCTGCAAGAGCTTAGTGCTGCAAGGCATGAGGTGGGACTTTCTATGAACAGGTCTAAAACCAAAGTCATGACCAACGGTCGAAAAAGCAAAGTTGAGGTCGATGGGCAGGAGATACACTATGTCGACGAGTACATCTACTTGGGCCAGATAGTAAGCTTCGAAAACAGGCAAGGCAAGGAAATCAACCGCCGTATCGAAAACGCCTGGAAGTGCTACTGGTCCATGAAGGATTTGTTGAAAGGAAGCCTTCCGCTTTCCTTGAAACGGAGACTCGTCGACATGTGCATCCTGCCCGTCCTCACTTACGGCTCCCAGACTTGGTCATTGACCGAAGAACAGAAGTCCAGGCTCAAGGTTTGCCAGCGAGCTATGGAGCGTAGCATGTTGAGCATCAGAAGGATTGACCATATCCGCAACACTACGTTACGCTCAAAAACACGCATAGCTAATGTGGGTGTCCAGACTGCAAGGTTGAAGTGGAGCTGGGCAGGGCATGTCAGTAGAATGCACCCGGATAGGTGGGCGAGACTTGCCACCGAGTGGGTGCCACAAGGCGGTCGTCGCAGGAGAGGCAGGCCAAGAAGACGTTGGCGAGACGACCTCGACCGACACATGCCGGAGTGGCCTGAGGTGGCACAAGACAGAAACATCTGGTCTGAGTTGGGGGAGGCCTTTGCCCAGCAGTGGGACACAAACGAGGCTACGTAAAAAAAAATAAAAAATAGACACAACCAAGATATGCTCGGTAAAACACATTATAGAGCTTAAAATTTAGCCTAACACCGCGTGCAACAACACTCATGACTGACAGTTACTTACAAAACTATATTATTAATTATCTGGCTTGTAAAGTGAAGTGAGATCCTTTAGTAACTTATTACAATTTTTAAGTTAAATCTAATTAAACTATACACGCTGAAATCGGGATGTTTTGAAAGCCGCGGTTTCTATATAGTAATAAATCATGCTGTGTTTCACTATAATTAGCTAAGATACCTTAATCAATTTTATTCTTACCTTGAGTTTGATGTATCTATCAGTAATATTGACTGTTGTGGAACCTAATAAATAAAATAAAAACATAAAAATAAATAAAATAGTCAGTATTTAAAATGAAATCTATTTACACTATTTATTTGAAGTACAGACGTAAATAAAAAAAATCAAATGTGAAATTTTATTTCGAGTTCAGAAATCTTGTTTTGGGGTGAGTTTACGCAATATTTTTGATCTCAATCTGTCTCTCTATCTATACATCCCATCAAAGACGCCAACTGATGGGAATAGGCCTCTTCACCGTCACACTAACCTCGTCGATCTCAATACTAATAATTTATTCTGATAGTTCCATATTGATAAAAAAGTTATGTAGACAGTCAAATGTCAAAAATAATATAGCCTGCCGCAGGCGTTCCATTTTTGCTCTGAGGACCCCTGAAATAAAACAAAAATATATCCCGCGTACACAGGGCCGAGCCGCTTTATTCAGGTAATCCTATAGAATAAATGCTTTGACGTTTCAACTGCGTGTCAAAATGTATTTCACGGCCGTTTTCACTGCATAAAAATATATTCGCCCACTGAAATTCACACGATTTGAGAATTCGGCAGCCCTGGGATTACGAGCTCGAAAATAAAAACAAAATCCAGATGAATGTTGCCAAAGCAAACGAGGCATATCGGGATCGTGGCAAATGCCATATATACGAATTAGCAACTATCAGGTACGTATTTTTATTTTTTGTGTAACCCAAATACGGGACGGGACTGCGGGGAACAGACTTTCTCTCAGAGAGAGAGTATGGGCACATGGGCTTCATTACCACGAGCGCCTACCGTGGATTGGCAATTTCAAACGCTGAGGTCTGTCAACACCTCAGACACTCATGTATCCTCGCGACGTTTTCCTTTACCGTTACCAAGTGGCATTGCTGCTGCAACATCACAACATCATACGCCGGATGGATTTGAACCTACAACCTCCCGACATGGTTAATTGGTACAAAAAATTAAGTTGTGAATTTGTAACTTGTGGTTATTAGTTTAATATCGTTACTGAAGAGATATTGGATAGGCTTTAGGAGCCTATCAAGGTATGATACCAAATAAATCATTACGCTATAGACAAGAATAAAATGTGGAGTTTCTTTGTAAGCTTCTTCTCCGTATAATCTATTAATTGTGAAACTAACAGCTTTGACAGCCTTGACGTTCATTAAGTAAACATTTTGTTTTTATAGTGAATAAAATTTTTTGACTTTGACTTTGCTCGAAATATATTGAGCAAATGTGGGTGGAAGGACCGGTAAAGGACGGCAAAGAGCAAGATAAAAAGTACCCGAAACCAGCGTGCGTCCATGCAACGACTAATTATGACGATGAAGCGGAAGAGGTCTGTCAGCATCGTGGCAAGTGGTAAGAACTGGTCTCAGCCTACACCTCCGGGATTCAGGCGTGAGTTTATGGAATGTATAATCATTACGTTACAAAAGAATCGAACGAAACAATCAATGTCTGGCACACACCACAAACGTCGCTTACCCGACATCTAGATAGCACCTTTGTTGCTCTCTAAAAAAAGCCCTTACCATATCGCGAATAGAAGTCAGAGTTGAATGGACGCTTCAGTTGTACTGAAGGCTGGTAGGAAGACGTGCTGAGAAACGCTAAACTGAGACAAACAAGCTCATTACAGCGTGCGGTCGGGACCAAACGGGTACAGGGACTTGTACGCACTGGGTTCTTGTATCACCTTAAAAAAGTACGTGGACATAATCACAGAGAAACCTAATTTCCGACCGGGACTAGTGATTGTGTGGATTTCCAAACAGATAGGTGTGCAAAAAAGGTTACTATACCTACTTCAATAAACATAACATAAACATAAACATTTACATACAGGCACATAGATTGCTTCTGGCCTCACACTAGGATACCCTGCGTCGTGGGAACCAGAAACAACAACATCACAAACATGTAGGTAATCATCCAAGACCTGGGGTTTTTTTTGTCCCCAGCCCGGATTCGAACCCGGGACCTCTCGTCGAGGTCGTCGAGATTATTCTACTGTTTAATACCATCTTTGTCCTCCAATGATTATTGGGAGGACAAAGATGGTATTAAACAGTAAAATAATGTTAACGGGTACTTAGAGGACAATTGTGTTTACAGGGCGACTTTGAATTCGTTAACCGTCTTTTAAGGGGACATTCTAACCATTATTAGAAACAAATGGTTTTGAAAAAGAAATTCTAGTCATGAAAAGATTTTTTTTAAATAGGTATGTCTGTCCGTCTGTTTGTCATTCTATAGATGGCGCTGTTCTCAAATTTTATCTTTGTCTAATGTTGTATAAATAATGGTACGGAACCCTTCGTGCACGAGTATGACTCGCACTTGGCCGGCTTTTTTTACCTGACTGATTTACATTGATATGTAACGGAATGACATCGGCGCTGCTGTGAAGGTTCCATAGATGGCCGCCAGATGGCGAGCGCTGTATTTAGACAAAGTTTTTTTGTATAGGAGCCCCGTTAAATATTTATTTTATTCCGTTTTTAATATTTGTTGTTGTAGCGGCAATAGAATACATAGCCGGACAGACAGACGGACAGTAAAATCTTAGTAATAGTAGTAGGACCCCCGTTTGGCACCCTTCGGGTACGGAACTCTAAAACACTAAGTTTTTTTTCCCGAAAACAGGTCAACCCTCTAGGTCAAATATGTCCATCGTTAAGGCAGGCACACAATCGTGCCCCGCCGGCGACAGATCGGCTTTGGTCTCTTCTTGTCGAATGCAGCAATGTGACCAGGTCCTTATATAATTGGCCATGTTATTAACTTTCTTTGAAGGTAGCACCGTCGAGATACAATGTTAGAAATGTGGCAGAATACAGAGACGGTAGCAGATTTTTTTACTTTCGATCCTTATCATTAAGACATAGACTGTTAAGAATAGATAATTTGCAAAAAACATGTATGCACTTCGAACTACACTTGCGATTTTGATGCTGATGTGACTTGCCCAAACAATAATAATAATAATTACTACCACACAACACCATCACTTGTCCTGGTTCAAAACTAGGATACCCTGACATCATCATCGGCCTACGCTTGTCCACTGCTGGACATAGGCCTCTCCTATTGCACGCCACTGAGCACGGTCCTCGGCTATTCTCATCCAGCTCTTGCCATCGCATCGAACCCTGACATCGCAAACAAGGAAATACACACGGAATGAGGCCATTTGTACATATCTGATACGGCGGCCTCCAGTGGGAATCGAGCCCACGACCTCTGTTTTGGTCATCAGGCGTGTAAACCGCTCGACCAACGATGCAGTCAACTATACAAAGATATTAGAGACACATAACATAAGCAGCCTATATACGTCCCACTGTAGGGAACAGGCCTTCTCTCAGGGAGAGAGTATGGGCTTAATCACCACGCGTGCCCACCGCGGATTGGCGATTTCAAGCGCTGAGGTATGTGAATAGCTCAGACACTCAGGTTTCCTCACGATGTTTTCCGTCACCGTTAGCGAGTGGTATTGCTACTATGACTTCACAAATGAACATAACTTAGAAAACCAAGTCATAGGTATACGCCCGCACCGGGGATCGAACCTGGATCTCCCACTTCCGAGTCCGAGGTTCTACCCACTAGGCTACCACCGCTCGTGCCACTAGGCTACCACCGCTCGTACTAGAGACGTCAGAGACATATATTTTTACAATATTAGGCCAACGAAAGAGATGGCCAATTCCTCAAAAAAAAAATTAAAAAAAAGAATGTAGTGACACATCACAATTTAAATTTCAATACAAAACGGCTGTGCCGGCCAATTACACCTAGAGCAAGGAAGTACCGCTAGCATATACAAGTTTTGGCTTTGACGTGGCATAAATGTAGCAATTTTCCTTTCGTATTTCCTTTCCAAATTTATAATTAGGTCTAATTAAGGTTGACGGAAAGTTATATACTGCTTTGAAAAATACGCAACATTAAATTATATCGCAGCAACAAGTTGTTTTACTAATTACAGTTAATTAATTAAAAAGCCAGGGGTGGACCAGTGGCACAGACTTTCGAGGTCAAAAGGTCGTGAGTGGTCAAGGTTTGGGCGTACAATACTTGACCGTGACCTTAACATGGGTTTGAGAAGCTCCATGGAGTTGACTGGGGCACGCCGCATGAAATCATAAGCACTCAAAATGATTTAGGACACCTGTATCCCGTGAGGAATTAACATTATAATCGGTGAGGATTACGATGAAAAATATGCTCAACCCAGCGCGTGGCTCTACACTACATAGTTAGGTAAATCGTAAGCTTCTTTAGAAAGTAAGGTGATATAAAAAACATTGTACAGTTGACAACATAGCGATCCTTATAAGCGTGCACTTTAGTGCGTGTTACGAGTGACTTTGTAGACGGTACACCAGACAACATTCAAAGAGGCAAGTATATTTAGCGAAAAAATAATAATAACTTCCACACAATACAATCACTTGACCTGGTCCCAAACTAGGATACCCTGTGCTATTGTAACCAGGCAAGGACGTTACAAACATGTAAGTACACCCAGACTGAGGCTATTTGTACAAATGTACGGCGGCCCCCAGTGGGAATCGAACCCACGACCTCGATAATAATAATAATAATATCATTTATTTCAGACAATTTAGGTCCACATAAAAACAAACAAAAACAAAAGGGTGTTAGTAACAATTATAAACTTAACTATGTTAGTACTTAGCATTACTATTTACATAATGGTGCTGTAGTTAGAAAAATGGAAAGATAAGATAAAATAAGAATATTCCTTATTGTAGCAGGAAAAACACAAACATGAAACAAACAAGGTTAGATACTTTGCTAGATATTTACTGTCACTGGCTAGAATATCGGATTGGGTGTTTTAATTAGATGTGTCACTGACGGATGATTAATGAATACTTTTCGTAGGCGTAACAAACGTATCAGAAATATGACTTGTATGACACAAAAATCTCTCGCATCAAATTAAATTTCTGCAATGAGCGTTACAGTACCTTCCGCTTCAAGCTTCATCGAAAAGAGGTCGTGACTAACATATTTTTATTATCTCAAACGAAGAAAACCTCTGTTATTTCGTCGAAAAATCAGTGGCCTTTTGTCTATTGCTGTTTTCTTCTCACACAAAGCAATATGATACAAAAAGGCAATCGAAGTCGACAAAGTGTGCCTACTTGGCATCTTTGATTTTATGGGTTCTATAAGTATCTATGTAGGGGTATATGGTAATTATTTCATGTTTCATTTTCTGGGCACGTTTCAAAAGTTTCTAAATTTTTTACCTGCACACACACGCATGGTTATCTTAATCTAATGTCACTTTCGTTGGAAGGGATGTCGAGTTATCACTAAGTTTATCGCACCTTTTGATACCTAATCCACAGAGTAAAATGCAGTATCTTTGTTTAGATCATTTCCTACAATGAACAAAACCTTTTTATTTTGTCTGTCTCAGAAAAGTGCGTGAAGTTACACAAGTCAGCTTATGGCCGTTCAGCAATTTTTGTTAAACGACTGCTTGTGGCTACTTAGTGACCTAGACACTTCCTAAAATATTTCTTTCTCTATTATTTTTTTGTGTTCATTCTCGTTATAAGCCAGCTATTGCTAGAATACACAGTGTGTTATAAGACGGCAACCAGGCACGGGGCTGCGCAACCAGAAACTTATGGCAAAGACAAATTGCGAACTTGCATTGAGCAAGTAAACCGCTTTTACATTTGCCTTGCCCGCGTCTACTGTGGGAATGTTTTAAGTATTTATTTATTTGCTGATGCTTAGTTTAGTATGTTTTCTTATATATCTATCGGGCAAATGAATGAAATAAGAATCGGTTCTTCGACATTACTCCTAAATCAGGTGTTTTAAAATACATTTTACCGTACTTAAAATCTGAAAAAGAATGCTTTTCAATGTCCTATCTAGGGCCGTTGGTCATTATTTTTATGATTTTTTAAACTTTATTACATCAAAGAATCGCGAACATGGGTATGGTTTTATTTGAGCTGCACTGAGTTTCGGATAATAAACAATATACCAAAATGACTATCACTGAATGTGTTAGTGTCGTCAGTCGTCATTATCATCAGTCATCTGATGCCGACTGCAGGACATAGGCCTCCCTCGTGGTTTTCCAAGCTTCCCGGTTGATCGTCAAAAGTCCCATACAAATACATGCACTCGGAGTACCCTTAAGTACGTTAACCAAATTGGGATATATTAGTGAAGGGCAATATAAAAAGTTCCGTGACTAAATTAATGTGGATGAAGCTAAAGAGGTATGTCAGGATCGTGGCAAGTGGCAAACGCTGCTCTCTGCCTACCTCTCTGGGATAAAGCCGTGAGTTTATATACGTATGTACGCGCATTGACTATGTCTTTGAGAATCAGGGTGACCGAGCTGGTTGGATCGGGTGGCTGGGTGGGTTTTTTGAAGGCGAAGAGCTTCGATTCCGATCCCAAGCGCATAAAATGTATATGTGTGTAAGTACATATCAATATCTATATCCAAACTGTACAGGCAGTTCAAAAAACTACATTCAAGCGGAAGGCTACAGGCAGATTAATAATGAAAATAATAACCACACAACACCATCACTTTGACCACATCCAAGTTGCAGGAAGGCGCTGGATGCAAGCCGCTTCCGACCGGTCTTTTTGGAAATCCACGGAGGAGGCCTATGTCAAGCAGTGGACTTCTAGTGGCTGAATGATGATGATGATGATGAGTATTTAAGGATAACTTTAGATTGAAATTGCCGCCTGTGGGGCCCGTTGTAACGTGGGTAGACCCGAAGGCAGAGACATAGGCCTATGTTCAGCACTGGACTTCTTGTGGCTGAACGATGATGATGATGAACACAATCACTTGACCTGGTCCCAAACTACCTGTGCTATGGTAACCAGGCAAGGACGTCACAAAGATAAAAATATACCCTGACTGGGGCCATTGGTACAAATGTACGGCGGCCCCCAGTAGGAATCGAACCCACGACTTCTGTCTTGGTAGTAAGCGCCTTAACGGCTAGTTGAACGAGGCAGTACCGATAGGGCTATTTAAACCACCACCATTTATGCTATGCAGTGATTTTTCCAGTAAATGAATGCAACCAGTAACAATCACGTTCTAGCATAATTAATGACAATAGCACTTGTAGTGTCACTCTGATTGAGGTTATACAATGCAACTTATTATTGAAATAATGCAGAATCTAAAAACGGTTTCTTCGGGATCTACAATTAAACCACTTCAAAGCACTAGCACGCGAAAGTTTAAAATACTTAATTTAAATACTCATCATCAGCCCCTTGACGTCCACTGCAGGACACAGGCCTCCCTCATGGTTTTCATAACCATAAGGGGTTTTGCCGTAATCGCCACGCTTGGCAGGCGGGTTGGCGATCGCAGTATGCGGTTGGAATCTCAGGAAGACGCTGCTGCCCGTCTCCTGGTAATTGATTTCCTTAGTCGCCTTCTACGACATCCACGGGAGGAAATGGAGTGACGCATTTCTTAATCCGGCGCCACACGGCAATTTAAATACTAAAATACTTAAAATACTTACCCGGCTGCCTTCGAATCTATATGCCTCACATCATGTTCTCTTCACGATTGTTTTGTTTTTATTTTTGTTTTGTTGACGTTCGTGTATTTCGTTTGGGTACATTTTATTTTTTTCAGTTTAAATTTTTCCTATATTGAATAACGAAAAATTATGATTAAAACATTTAAACGAGAGTCATTTTAAAAAAAAAAACGGTTTCCTTGTTCCGCGAAAAAGTTATTGAAATAACATATTCCATTAAATATCTTACATCAGGTCTGTCAGGATCGTGGCAATAAGCAAAACCTGTTCTCTGTCTACCCCTAGGGGATACAGCTGTGAGTTTATGCAACATAATGTATCTTAACATTACCATGGTATTATTTGCTATTACATTTTCTGGTGTGTAGGTACAATAAAGAGTTCTAATCTAATCTAATCTAACCATAGTTTTACGGTACAAGAGCGCATCGCACAAAAACCTAGTACAGCGGGAACTTTCCAAACAATTAGTTACTCGCACGCCCGAGCGTCTAAAATCATTAAGCGTGAACATAAATTCCGGGAACACCCTTTCGGGGCAGAGCGAGAATATACAGGCAGGTGCATTCGGCGAATCACGCGGTTGAACGTAATAGCTGAGACGGTATTGTGCGAAACACACGCAGAGAACACCGAAGTTACTTCCTAAGTGATCGCTCTTTCTTAGCCCAACTTTATATCTCGTACTCGCAGTGGTAGCCTAGTGGGTAGAACATTGGACTCGGAAGCGAGAGACTCAAGTTCGATTCCCATGTACCTATGACTTTGTTTTCTAAGTTATGTACATTTGTGAAGTTATAGTAGCAATACCACTCGCTAACGGTGAAGGAACACATCGTGAGGAAACCTGACTGTCTGAGCTATTCACAAAGTTCAGCGCTTGAAATCACCAATCCGTGGTGGGCACGCGTGGTGATTAAGCCCATACTCTCTCCCTGAGAGAAGGCCTGTGCCCTGCAGTGGGACGTATATAGGCTGCTTATGAGGGTTCTGCTCGTCAATACAAACAACTTATTACTGCAGTAACAAGTTTAAATGTGTGGAGCAGCAGATTGTTTCGTGATTTTCGTGTGTAGTTTTGTGTTTCTATATTTCTTTATTTTATTTACATGATTATTGCAACATGACAATAATTACACCAAAGTATTACAATATTATAACTGAGCACTACATGTCAAACATCTTGTAGAATTCTCTAACACACCTTCATCACACTTCCAATCCCATCCGCAAACACAAAACACTTCGGTACTTCCGCGAGCAGGGCACAGAGTAGCCACAGTAATAGTTTTGTGTTAAAATTTAAGTGATGTAGACTTCAAAATGGCTAGCAGAGTAACATAAGCCTTTTGGGGAGTAAACACTATCCGTGTGGTGCCGGATTAAGAATAGCGTCACTCCATTTCATTCCGTGGATGTCGTAGATGGCGACTAGGGAAATAAATTACCAGGAGACGGGCAGCAGCGTCTTCCTGAGATTCCAACCGCTTACTGCATTCCGATACACAATAAAGAATATTCTTATCTTATCTTATCTTACTGCGATCGCCAACCCTCTTGCAAAGCGTGGCAATTATGGCAAAAGCCTTTATGGTGAGGGAAAACCATGAGGGAGGCCTGTGTCCTGCAGTGGGCGTAAAGGTGGCTGATGATGAAACAATAAAAAAAGTGTGTGCATTGTGTGACACAGTAAAAGTGAAAACTTTTTTTTAGTTGACGGCTGGAGCCGTCTCGTATAGCCGATCGTAGAGCCGATCGTCGTATACGCGATTTAACGTCACCGACCGACTGGAGCAGAGTGTATCCGATTCGGCGTTACCAAAATTATATACAGAACAAATCTGCAATATTCCACTGAAGTAAGCCTACTAAAAGATACTTGCAGAGATGAGATTCGGGTAATGGAAGTATTTTACACGCAATGAGAGATCAAATCCTTTATTTATGAGGAATAACCCGGCCATGGTGACTTGATGTAAGACCTTTTCTCTATGTGTCGACATTTCTCTTGTAGGAATTCAGAATTGCGCCCCGCAGGGATGAGAGTTGCGGATTGCCATTTCTTGTTGACCTCTCTCGATTCTCTTTGTCAGTGCACATCTCTACCGATGTGAGGGGTCTTTGTATAATTGACAGCAGAAACAGCGGTTGGACGTGAACAAAGTGTTTATAACACAATACTTTACCGCTTAAAACTTTGCTTCAAATGGCTCACAATTATTTTTTCGCAAATGAATTAAAGTGGCGCTTTTTACTCATAAAACCTCCAAAAAGGAAATCAATCTGCAAATTCCAATGGTAAAAGCCACAGAAAATAGCCCATCAAAATTAAATCGAAGACAATCCGGGGCCGATAAATGAAATACTCCCGGCCACATCAATGCCAAACCAAACGGCCGGGGATACCATACATAAATCCGCAAACATGTCGTTTGCTTCTAAAAACTCCGTCACGTTATAGAGCCTCCAGAGAGGAACGGATGGCCAGCAATAACGAGGTGAAGTGAAGCGGGAAATTGTGCCAGCCATCTAACTCGATGCGGGCGTCGGGATTAAGTCGACCGACTTATGTGTGTACGTGTGCGAAGGCCCTAATTCCCACTTAACTTCAGTTAGGAGATTTTTTCATGTTTTTTGGAGGTTGTATTTGCTGTACTATAGTCGTAGTAACGGTGTGGTGTAATGATGCTATTGCGTGGCGACTTCGGTGTCGGTTTTCGAGGACGATGAGGGATGATGTTGAATCAACAAGTGACACGGTCAAACCACGAGATGTTAAGAGAACAGTCGACAGTAAGTTGACTTTTATACGCTAACTGGAGCTGGTGCTTTGAGCTGCTGTAATGTACGTAACGTTATGACTTTGCAACAAAAACGCCAAGGTTAAACCTCTGTGTCGAATGTGTAAAGTAATATAATTTTTTATTCGATTATAAGCAGCCTATATACGTCCCACTGTAGGGCACAGGCCTTCTCTCAGAGAGAGAGTATGGGCTTAATCACCACGCGCTGAGGTATGTGAATAGCTCAGACACTCATGTTTTTTCACGATGTTTTCCTTCACGGTTAGCGAGTGGTATTGCTGCTATAACTTCACAAATTTACATAACTTAGAAAAAAAAGTCATGGTACATGCCCGCACTGGGAATCGAACCTGGGTCTGTCGCTTCCGAGTCCAATGTTCTACCCACTACGCTACCACCACAATATAATTAATAGAATGTAATAGAATTGATTGTTTTCATTTACTTGTTTAATGAATTGAAAATTTATCATGGTTTAGTTATCAGGTACTAAACAATGATAAATTATCAATGGTTCAAAATTAAAAAAATATATTTTGACCCAGTTTAACTACACAAATTTTGAATTTCCCGCTAGACCGATTTCTTGACGTTTTGCAAGATATCTTTGTTGATACTGCAAATATCACTAAAAACCGTGTATGGTTTCACAGGGCAGACTTCCCACCTTACACGGATGTGAATCACTGAGTCGAAAATGCAACTTAAAACACTTAATTTTAATTAAAATCCCGGAGCGAGACCAAAACAGTTCTTGCGCTGACGATTGCGAAGGGCCGCTATCCAAAGTGGTTTAATGGTGATCTTATAAGAATTATAAAGGAGAAGAATAAGCTGAGGAAAAAGTACAAAATATTAAAAAATCCTTTAGATGAAATATCACTTAGCATTCTAAATAAGCGAATTGAAAAAGTTTCCAGAGAATGTTATAAAATGTATATTTCAGACATAGAGAGCAAGATATGTGCTAACCCCAAATATTTCTGGTCTTATGTGAACGGTAAACGTAAAGCTTCTAGCACCTATCCAGCAGTAATGCACGACGCGAATACTACAGCCGTGACTGGATTAGATATATGCAATTTATTCGCAAACTACTTTTCTTCGGCCTACTCAAAAAATATAGATAGAGCATCTCGGCATAATATAATTAGAAGTACCAACACGTTTTCTGCACTTCACATCCCGCTAAATAATATATTGAAACAGCTCAAAAGCCTCGATGCTTCGAAAGGCGCTGGACCGGACGGCATTCCAGCGTTATTTGTGCGTGAGTGCGCAAATGAACTTTACATACCGTTGCATTTAATATTCAATCGATCCTTGGAATCAGGGACTTTCCCGACATTCTGGAAAGCAGCTAAAGTTGTGCCTGTGCATAAGGGAGGCGATCTGGACAATGTTTCAAACTATCGACCAATATCGATAATGAGTGTTTTTGCTAAGGTCTTCGAATCTTTGATTTGTCCGTTTGTACACTTTTATAGTAAAACCCTATTTACACCCCACCAACATGGTTTCACGAAGGGTCGCTCCACTGATACTAATCTAGTGTCCTTTTGTGATAATCTGACGACCTCTGTTGATTCCAAAATACAAGTTGATGCTATTTACACTGACTTTACAAAGGCATTCGACAGAGTTCCCCACAAAATACTCTTGAATAAGCTGGAAGGTTACGGATTCTCGGGTTCGGTGCTGAGTTGGTTTGAAAGCTATTTGTCCAAACGTTCTCAGTATGTGGTAGTAAACGGATTCCAGTCAGATCCATTCCTGACTGAGTCAGGAGTTCCACAGGATCTCATATTGGACCCTGGCTTTTCAATTTGTTTGTTGATGATGTGACAGACCATATTTGGCACTCAAAACTGTACCTCTTTGCTGACGACCTCAAACTAACTAGGAACGTTTTATGTTTGCAAGATGCCGAGCTTTTACAAGATGATATAAATAGATTAGGGAACTGGTGTGAAGACAATGGAATGATGCTTAATCCTAAAAAGTGCTATCACATAAAATTTACTAGAAATTTTAATATATTTCTCACAAAATACAGTATCAATGGTGTAGTTTTGCAGGAAGTACAACAGATACGGGACTTAGGGGTAATTCTGGATGCAAAACTTACATTTGTGCCGCATATAGATCAGATTATTTCTAAGGCCTCAAAGATGCTAGGTTTCACAATTAGAAATTGCAAGGTGTTCGGGAGGGCTTCGACCAAGATAGCTATTTATTGCTCTCTGGTTCGGAGCATTCTTGAATACTGTAGCGTAGTTTGGTCTCCATTTTATAATGTTCACATCATGCGAATAGAACGAATCCAAAAAAGGTTCTTGTGGCATCTAGCTTACTCCAGTGGAATTTCCAGAGACATAAAAGGTTATAAGGATAGACTACTGTATTTCAAAATGGATGGATTACACTCTAGGCGATTATTACTTGATGCAACCTTCCTCTTTAAAATTCTGAGAAATAAAATGGACTGTTCGCAAATACTATCCCAAATTAATCTTAAAGTACCAACCAAATATCCTAGGTATAGAATAAATAAACTGTTCAACCCGCCTTGAACAAACCCGCCCTGTTCCAGAACCAACCTTAAACACAACGCTACAATTCCTCGTCTCTTGCGACTGTACAATAAATTATCAGCTTTCTCTGTCGACATCTTCTCTGATAATATGTATACATTTAAGGAACAAATCAAGCATATTTTTAAATCTGGAGTACCTACATAATGTTTTCTTGCTTTCAACTTAATTTTGTTTATAACTTAACCGTAGATTTATAAAATTAGACATAAATTTTAAGTTAACTTAATCACTAGCAAAGGTGCATGCTGTGGCAACCTTAATAGGCTAGGCACTTACCTCATAACCCTTTAATTTCTATAATTTATAATGTATTAGTGTACTAGCTACTGGTTGTCCTAATAAAATAAAATAAAAAAAATAAATAAATAGACTAATGACGTTCCACTTGAATATACATTTGTTTGTATTTTTTTTCTTCCTCCGGCGCCCTGACGTCAATTGTTGCGAGTCAGCTTTGGTTTTGAATGTCGTGGCATATATTTTTCTCTACCGTAAAAAAGGTTGTCCAAGGGTGATTTAAGCTCGAACGCAGGGCGTTCCGTAGCAAAAACAAACATGTTAATAAAAATGCTGAAACTCCACAATTTGTCGCATATTTCAGAGCGCAACAGGGGTATGAGTTTCCTCATTGCATAGTTGTTCAACAAAATGATACTAGCATGGCAATGGCAGATTTATTTACACTATTTATTATTGCCAATATGCGGTGGGCACGCGTGGTGATCAACTCTCCCTCTGAGAGAAGGCCTGTGGGACGTATATAGATTGCATTACAGTATTAAAGTGTGACCTAATTTGGCGCATGACACGGTGTGATTTAGTCTGTGCGGGTTTCTCTTTGCGAAAGTGATCTGTCAGGATCGTGGCAAGTAGCAGTCCCTGGTCTCTGTCTACCCTTCTGGGAGTATTGCATCTGCATACCATGCGAGAGGTTCCGGGTTCGAATCCAGGCTGGGGACAAAAAAAAACCATGTCTTGGATGTTTACATGTTTGTGATGTCCTTGTTTCTGGTTCCCACGACACGGGGTATCGTAGTGTGGGGCCAGAAGCAATGTATGTGCCTGTATGTAAATGTTTATGTTATGTTATGTTTATACAGGCGTGAGTTTATGTATGTTTGGTTTCTTTTTAATTCGCGTACGTTACATAATTTGAATAACACTGCAATGTGATTGGTTATTGAATTACGTGCTGATATCACTCTTTTGAACAACCTAAGCGTTTAATGGACTGTAAGCCCAGTTACAAAAATTACAAAAATTACAAAATTCTTTATTTTCGTGAACTGCTTAATTTAACGGTACATAGTATCTGGAGCCACCTTTTAAGCATGTAGAATGCCTGTACTAGGTGACACCGCGCTTCCATAGCTTAAAAACTTAGTTTAATTTGATATTTTACTTATTTTAAAGATTACTCTTATGACAAAATTATTAAAAAGATAAAAGTGTAAAGCTCAGCCAGATGAGTGTTTTATGTGTTTAGGTAGAACATCGCATGTGTGTGTGTATGTGTGTACTGTTCTCGATATCTACTATTCACTTAGGTCAGCGTATAGCCCTTAGGGGGAAAATATTGAATAAGAAGAAAGAGACCCTCAGCCAAGCCACCCGGACGAATTTATATTAAATTTATGTTCAATTTATATTCTATGAATACGTACCAAAATAATCGAAAGACTATTTGAAAGCATCAATATCCACACCAGGCTGTAAGGCCGGGCCACAGAACGCAAATATTTGAGTGTATTTGGGAAATACTATTACTTTTGAGCTACAGAACTCTGAAAGAGCGAACTATTACAGAGCACTAATTGCCTATTTCAGTTTCTGAAAATCTGCCTCGAGCGGTCCGTGAAACTGCAATTGTGAATTCGCTACAAGTAACTTCTCCGATTGAATAATTTTAAATTAGCACTGAAGTTCTTCGAACTGTAACCTTTCACAGAGTGAGGATAGATTTTTGTGCGTTATTAGTTCATTAATAGTTAGTGCGGTGGTAGCCCAGTGGGTAGAACAATGGACTCGGAAGCGAGAGACCCAGGTTCGACTCCCAGTGCGTGCATATACACATGTGGCGAGCACATGTCAACTCTGCGCGCCTACTATAAACTCCAACATTCCTACATCGCGCAAGCAAAATGTTTCACATGACATACCATAAATATAACGTCCGACGAACATCAGTCGGACCGGCCGTCCCCAGGCATACGATCTGCCTGGCGGGAAATTTCCCTTTATAGTGGAAGAGCACGATCACCCGCTCTTCCCAATACACACATCAAAAAAAGTTTGTGATCAAAAGCATAAGCTCCTATAATTCTTTAAATTTAACTTTATCAAGAAAAAATCTATGATGTATGCTTTCTTTAAATAGGAATACCCTGTTTGAAATTAAAATATAAAACTATTTTTTATTATTTATTTAAAAAAAATTGAGCCATTAATCATAATGTAATTGTGATAGAAATTTCATAGAAAGAAAAATACTGTTTAATTAAACTTAAACAACAATTTATTATTAAAAGGTTAAATTCAATATAAATAACTCCTCCCCTGGCTCGAACACATGCGGAGATCCTCCTGGCCATGCTGAGGATCAAGTTATCCAGCATTTCCTGGGGTAACCTATCCCATTCTTCAATAGCGGCTTCCCTGAGCTCTGGAACTGTCTGGGGACGTGGCTCACGGTTCCATACAACTCGTTTAAGAGCATCCCACGCGTGCTCTATTGGGTTTAAGTCGGGCGAGCCGGCAGGCCAGTCTAAACGTGTGATATCGTATTCTTGAAGAGCAGCATTGACTCGTTGAGCTCGATGTGCGGGCGCATTATCATCGACCATGGTTTACTCGGAATGGTCTGACGATATCATCAATAACAACTGCTTTGTACATGTCTGCTGTCATGTAGCCCCGATACGGGATCAAAGGCGTTCTAGCTCCAATCATAATGCCACCCCAAAAGGACACCGATTTTCCGCCTTGCGGAACTGTTCCAGTGGCAGTTCTTTGTCTTTAACGGTCACCTGGTCTTCTCCAGACACGGACACGTCGGTTATCTGGATGAGTGCTGATTCGGGATTCGTCAACGAAGAGACAGTTTTGCCAAATATTTTCTTCCTCACCTTCTTCATTTTGCCGAAGTGTAGCCCACTGCAATCTTCGTTGTTGACGTTGCCGGGAATTGAGCGGAGCTCGCCAAGACCTCCGTGCTCGTAATCCAGCGTGGTGCAAGCAATTGCGAACGGTCTGCGTGCTAACTTCAAGCCCAGAGGCGGCCCTGACTTCTGCTTTTATTTTAGTGGCGTTGATTGTTGGATCACGGGCTGCCAGCAATTTAATATAGCGCTTTTGGGCAGCTGTCAAAACAGTTGGGCGACCGCTGCGGGGTCGGTCAGCTAAATTCCCCATTCCGTAGTACCTCTGCAACGTAGCCACGACACAGGATTGGGATATAGCAAGTCTGCGTGCTAGTACTCTCGTGGTGTATCCTTCTTCCCTCAAAGTTACTATTCTTGCTCGTAAAACCTCTGATAATCCTCTTGGCATTTTTTCCATCACAACTTTCCGCAAAAAATATCTTGAATCGCTTATAATTGACTAAATCAGATTCCTGAATGAGCGTAAGCTAGGACTGAAAGCCTTTTAATATGAAAAAAAAACTGAACGGTGTCATTTTTTTGTGTTCTAATTCTTTATTTTTGAATAAAGAATCTAAAAAGAAGAAAAAATCATAATATAATCTACAGTAACAAAAAAGATTTCAGTTTTGCAAAGTGATCGCAAACTTTTTTTTATGTGTGTAACTTAGAAAGCAATGTCATGGGTATAGATTAAGAGAGAGATCGTACAGACACTTTTTGCAAATACGATCTGTAAAAGAAGATATTTTTTTTTTTCATTGGTGGCGCTAGTTAGCCCACTGGATCTCCTTAAGTCTCTGTTTTGAAAATAGTTGATTGTGTCTTTGCTGATCTGATTTCTCCTTACATGATCTACTTTGCTGAAACTAACAATACTAAAGTTATTGCTAAGACCAATAAAATACTTCAGTTCGACTTCTCAGGAGCACAGGCATCAGTTTATGTATGAAGCGTACTTTTCTCAAGTAACTGACATGAAATAAGTCATGCAATTTAGATAGCGTTTTTCTTCAAGCCGCAGCTGTTCTTCAAAACTCGCATTTTAACCATCTATAGCCAGAATAATAATATTCATTTTAGTGGTGAGGCCTACCAAGCACATAAGCCCGTTTCAATCAACATATCGGTAGCTACACAAACTTAATAAACAGTAAAGTTCATTTTCGCAACGTAAACATAAATTGCCGAACATAGCATTATGGCGAAGTTGCGGTTTCATCGTTCGCAAATTAAAATTTTCATCGACGAAATCAGCCTCGCAAGACTGTACATGCGGTATTTTATTTTTTTTATTTTATAGGTACGGGGTACGTTTGGAGACAGCCACGCCATGGATCTCCTCATGATGATTTCCTTCACAGGCAAGTTAGCGAGTGGTGGTGGATAGATCAGTTGCTTTAAATTTATGAGATTCAATGATGAAAAAGAGAATGATTTAAATTAAATTATAATTATTGATGATTTTTTTGATTTGATTGATTTGAAAGAATGAATGATACGAATAAGTTAAAACTTCTTCGCGCTTTTTCTGAATAGTGACCCAAACGTCGGCAACGCTGAATCGGGTTAACTCGGCCCCAGTGATGCCGATTATAACATTTCACTTCATCATTGTGGTCATAAGCACACATCCGCTTTTATTCATCTGTAACATGCATGTTAAAACATGTCATGTGGCATGTTTTATCATTCCATTATCGCAGTGTGATACAATGTGCGCAAAAATTTGAGATTTTATGACAACGCGTATGCAAGCGTAGATTTGAAGCGGTAATGTCATGAAGTCGTTGCGTTCCTGTAATAATCATTATACAACAGTGCATTAACGGAATTTAGGCCTAGGCTATTTGTCTTGAACAACTTGTGGGTCACACGTAGGGTAACAAGGATATAAACATGCAATACTCGAAAAGGAAAAATAATATGAGACACACAAATTAAAAAGTGAACATTCTTTCAAATCGTATTCCAGCAATGAAGTGCTTGCCCATTAAAGCATCAGTACAATCTATTTTGCAGAGGGAAATGCTTGTTAGCTTACAAAAACCAGAAGGAGAAAACAGGGAGCGACTTAGCGAGAGATTGCGAATTCCTTCCGTTGACTTTTATTTTATTTTTCACTCCCGCCGTCTTCGCGCTGGGATTCTTAGCTCCCATATTTCTATCCCTTTTTTATTTCAGAACATTTCTTTTTTTATTAATACTTTTATTGCCCTGAAAGTAATAATACCGTAAGGCAGACTTAATACCTTAAGCATTTTCTACCAATCAACCGCAGGGGGTGGAAGAGAGAATTTGTTGGGGTACAAAATTAAAGGAACAATATTATGAAGAGGAAAAATATTCAAAACAAAATATAAAAACATTGTTACTACATATATAAGGTATAGCGATCGCATTATGCGGTTGGAATCTCAGGAAGACGCTGCTGCCCATCTCCTGGTAATTTATTTCCTTGGTCGCCTTCTACGACATCCACGGATGGAAAAGGAGTGACGCTATTCTTAATCCGGCGCCACACGGATGGCAAATATGGCAAAACCCCTCATGGTTATGAAAATGATGCAGTGGACGTCAAATGGCTGATAATGATGATGATATAAGGTATGATTAAATAAACTTAGTCATTAATAACACACAATACAAAATAAAATAAGTATAAAGATACGACTATAAAATTTGTACTATACCTACTAACTATAAGAGAGCTAGGAATTAAATTAATATTTACAATACATACAAATATTTAATAAAATTAAAATAATACAGAATACGCTGATGAGGAAGGAGGTAGACACGTCGCGGAAGTGTTCCCGGACAGGGCTTTGAAAGGATGCTCTCATCTTAGGCCACCTTCTGTAGCATTGGTAAAAAAATTGTGAAGTCATCCCATGATCGCCGCTTTGGTTAGCTGCATTTAAATGGTTTGATTGTACCTGCATAACATAACCGATATCTTTCCCGCCGGGAAAATTATGAGAATAATAAAGGTTTATATCATTTTGATAATGATATAGTTGAAGGTAATGTAACTGGAATGAAAACATTTGAATGGAATTAATGCAATCAAATGGACTATTGCTAAAAGAAAAATAAAAGCTGGGTATAATTTCAACATTTAATTCTAACAATAGATTATTTAAGAATAGGATAGAAAAGTGAGATACACGTGTATTTGGTTGGTGCCAAGTACACTCAAGTGCCATTATTACGTGCAACATTGATTATTTCCTGATTTTCTTGCCCTCGAATACTTTGGATATTCATAGCTAGATAGAAATTGTTGTCGAAGATCTGAATGAAATATTTTGAATTCAACTACTAGGTATAACGAAATATTTCGAATTCAACTTCTATTTTATATCTAATATATAAATATCTCGTGTCACAATGTTTGTTGTTGAACTCCGCAGAAACGGCTTTACCTATTCTTATGAAATTTTTTGTGTATATTTGGTAGGACGTCGGCTAATTAATATGGCAAAACAATGTTTGCCGAATCAGCTAGTTATCTTATAATATGCTCATAAACCCAAGCGCAAATGACCAATTCACACTGTTTTATTTGATCAGCATCACTAAGTACATACATACATACATTAACTCATGCCTGTATCCCAGAGAGGCAGGCAGAGGCCAAGGACTGCCACTTGCCACGATCCTGACACATCACTTTCGCTTCCTCAACATTCATTACTCGATGCATGCACGAACGCCGGTTTCGGATACTTTTTATCTTGCCCTTTGCTAATACATCCCCTATTTCATCATCAACTATTTGACGCCCACTGCAGGACATAGGCCTCCCTCATGGTTTTCATAACCATGACGGGTTTTGCCATAATCACCACGCTTGGCACGCGGGTTGGCGATCGCAGTATACGGTTGGAAACTCAGGAAGACGCTGCTGCCCGTCTCCTGGTAATTTATTTCCTTAGTCGCCTTCTACGACATCCACGGAAGGAAATGGAGTGACGCTATTCTTAATCCGGCGCCATACGGAAAATAACGGATTAAAAATAACATAGAAAATAATGAAAAAATACCCGGATAACTTGCGGTACTGTATTTTTTTCTTTGAAAAGCCCTCATTCACCGAGCTTACAATAACCGGCAATTAAATTACTTTCAGGCACAGACTCCACCGCCTAATCAACGTACTAATGCTGATAATCATGTTTGAGAAGAAATTTCACGAATTGGTTATACCCGAGGGTGTTTAACTTAATTAAGGGGATAGTCAGTTATAATTGAATTGCGCGTAACGAGAAATATGATTATATTTACTAACCCAATTGCTTTTAAGAAAGCTAAGTGGTCGTATATTTCTCCCAGCCAACTTTCCGGATCCTGTGTGTGCTGTACAATAGCAGACTTAAGTGTTACATACTTACGACATTATTTTATAAAAACAAGTTTCCTTGAAACACTTCTCAGAGGCAGTTTTAATAATCTGTGGTAAAGGAAAACACTCGACTTGGAAGCAGGAGACCTAGGTTCGATTCCCATATAACATTTGCGGACATGTACCTATCTATGACTTTGTTTTCTAAGTTATATACATTTGTGAAGTTACAGTAGCAATGCATATTTTGCTAAAAACTCGTTTACTTCGCTCTTGCCTTATTTTTTATTCCATTATTTACGGAGTAGCATTTGGTTTCACTTGCGCGAGCGACAGTACACGGAGTAGCTATGAAACTTCTCAGCTAGGAGTGAAGTTTAATATACATTTCTTGGTCAATAAAGTGTAAACTATTATAGCTCGTAGCAACCATAATCTTATTTTGAAAATAGGATAGTGCAACTTTCATTTTAACTTCACGTAAAGTTTCTTTTGCGGCCGCGGCACTTTAACTTTAGTTTATCTTTAACTACAGTTAAATGCTTCTGGGACGGGGACGAAAAATAAATGAGTTTTTTTCCAGGCATCAGAGTTAAAATTACTTTCTTCTCTTAGGCAAAGATCGGATATCGGTCGCTTTATTTTTCAATACTTTGCAGACTTGTCAGCAACTTTGTCGCTTATCCCTCGTTTTAATAGGTTAAGGCGTAAGTTAATTATGATTTTGGGAGCAATCGAGCCCAATTTCACCTCTAGAATTATTTTAACTTTCATCGCTTTTTTTATTTTTAAATCCAGTTAATAGGATTTCCTTAGTCGCCTTTTACGACATCCGCGGAAGGAAATGGAGTGACGCTATTCTTAATCCGGCGCCACACATCCGGAGGCCTATGTCATGCAGTGGACTTTGAGTGGCTGATAATGATGATGATGATGATTAACTGGATGGCGGTCCCCCGTTTTGATAGATTATTACAGAAGTTTTTATATAATTACTAGCTGACTCGGCAAATGTTGTTACGCCATATTAATAAGCCTATGACCTATTCTCAGACCTTCATATAAACACACAAAGTATTTAATAAAAATCGGCCGTTTTGGAGGTGTTCGATAACAAACACTGTGACATGAGATTTTTATACATTAGATTCATGTTTATCAGAGCTTTTAATCTGCTACACTCATAAGCAACCTATATACGTCCCACTGCAGGGCACAGGCCTTCTCTCAGGCTTAATCACCACGCGTGCCCACCGTGGATTGGCGATTTCAAACGCTGAGTTATGTGAATAGCTCAGACACTCAGGTTTCCTCACGATGTTTTCCTTCACAGTTAGCGAGTGTTAATGCTACTATAACTTCACATATCTACATAAATTAGGAAACAAAGTACACGCTCGCACTGGGAATCGAACCTGGGTCTCTCGCTTCCAAGTCCAATGTTCTACCCACCACCACTCTGTATCGTTCGTATCTCCACCGTAACACTCACTTGACTGTGATGAAGAATATATTAAGGATATATGTATATAGAATTTTTTTTTCAAACGACCGAACGATCAAAATCGCGAAAGTGCAAAATGCCGATATGCGATAGAACGAAGCTTATCGATTTGATATCGCCAATACAAGTAACCTACCAATAACCAATTTGATTTTGACAGAATTAACCAGCGTCATCGCACTATCTTTCTTAGTTACTTTGCGATTGGTGCGGGCCGTGTCCGAGCCCGTGCAGCGGCACCTGCGCTGCTTGCCGCAGCCCGTGCGGTCCTTGCGGCCCGTGCCCCTTCGGGCTACGCTGCCGGCCGTCATGCCCACCATCCTTGCCGCCCTGCAGGCCGATGCCGATAAATCATTTTATTTATTTGTAAACATAGGTAAATTTACACAAGGTGTTATAAAATACTCGTAGAACAGTGGCGCTGTGTTTTGCCTTTGGGCGTATAAACTTACCTATATTGTAATGAAAATTATGTTAAGTAAATGTCACTACAATTGCCATATCTACATAATTATTAAAAAAAACACACACAACATTAAAATAATATAATAATCATCATCATCATCAGCCATTTGACGCCCACTACAGGACACAGGCCTCTCTCATGGTTTTCCGAACCATGAAGGGGTTTGTCATAATCGCCACGCTTGGCAGGCGGGTTGGCGATCGCAGTATGCGGTTGGAGTCTCAGGAAAACGCTGCTGCCCATCTCTTGGTAATGGATTTCCTAAGTCGCCTTCTACGACATCCACGGAAGGAAATGGAGTGACGCTATTCTTAATCCGGCGCCAGACGGCCAGAAAACAGCAGATCAATATGTATTGCGAATCTGATACACTTACTTGTAATATAATAATAAACAAAGAAAATGTTCAATTGAGCAGGTATGCCAAAAATCATGTCAATAAAACAAAGTAATAGTATACGATTATAGTAGTTTATGCAACTGTCATATAATGAAGGGTATTAAAACACGAGTGTGAGTTTATGAAACGAGCGCAGCGAGTTTCATAATAGTAACGAGTGTTTTAATACCCGTGTTATATGCAGTTGCATACACTACTTTATCTTCACTAATGCAATTAAAAATTAAATTCACGCGTACGTGTATAATCACAGTGATTTTGCCGCCATTAAAATTTAACCAATGAGAGCGCAGCTGCGCGCTTCAATAAAACGCGACCAACCTGATTGGCCCTGCAATCAAGTTGGTCGCGTTTTATTGATGTTATAATGAGATTTTACGATATCGATGTGAATATTATACCATCATGTGAAATTGCTTAAATTGAGTGTTTTGTTGTCTGCGCTATAACAGTAGTAATTATAAGTCAAGTATTGAAAACATAAGTAGAATGTTACAACATTAGTGTAGATAAAAGTACTTACAAAATAAGAACAGAACGCTGAATGTAAAAAAAAACTTTATTATAAAATTATATATGTAACTGATTACATGATGAGATCCGTAGATGAACGAAAGTCGTCGACATAGCCCAGCGGATTAGTAAGTTGAAGTGGCAATGGGCGGGACACATAGCACGCAGAACTGATGGCCGATAGGGCCGAAAAGTTCTCGAACGGAGACGGCAAGCGCAGCGTAGGACGACTAGCCACAAGATGGACAGATGACCTCATACAAGTGACAGGAAGGCGCTGGATGCAGGTCGCTTCCAACCGGCCTTTTTGGAAATCCATGGAGGAGGCCTATGTCCGACAGTGGACTTCTTGTGGCTGAATGATGATGATGATGATGATATATATAACACAAACAGACGTTGTTTTTTTATTATTTTCTTAATAGAATGTCTGAGATAGAGTAATAACATTTATTTACTATAGTTCCAGAAAGTTTTCGTTTGACCGATGCCGTGCGGCCCGTACCGGCTGCCATGCGGCCCGTACTGTGACTTCACTGCCGTGGTTTTTGTCAGACAGATGATTTTAAGTGGCACAGAAAACAGCAGATCAATATCGATTGCGAATCTGATACACATACTCGTAATTATATCAGAAATTCCGACCAGTTTTTGCATTCGTAGTGCTTACGAAAGCTTCAGTTCGAAAATCAACATCTAATACTTTATATCTACTCAAATCTATGTTTCAATCACCTGAGTAGAGTACACGCGTGCACCTAAAGGTTAATTGAATAAAATTCTATTGAAACATACGACGATAGGTGTTCCTACTTTAGGCAGGCTCCTCTAAGCAAGCGCCGTCAACTCCAAGACCTTCTGTACTTGCATAAGATAAAAAATAATAAAGTTGCCACGACCATTTACTTTAGCGTACCCACAAGGCGAGTTTGCCTCGCGCGGGACTTTGCTATCCCACCTTGCCGGCTAAATATGACTGCTAATAACCCGATTCGACGCATGTGTTCTACTTATAATAACATCATTTTGAGTAATCCGGAAAGCGTGCCTGACATCCATCATGACTCCCTCGTATCTTTTAAACCAAGTATCTTTGCCTCCGACAAAAATTAACAAAAATTAACAAAATTCAATATACATTAGAAGCGGTGATAGCCCAGCGGGTATAACATTGGACTCGGATGCGGGAGACCCAGGTTCGATTCCTAGTGCGGGCATGTACCTATGAATTTGTTTTCTAAGTTATGCACATTTGTGAAGTTATAGTAGCAATACCACTCGCTAACGGTGAAGGAAAACATCGTAAGGAAACCTGAGTGTCTGAGCTATTTACAAATAGCCAATCCGCGGTGGGCACGCGTGGTGATTAAGCCCATACTCTCTCTCTGAGAGAAGGCCTGTGCTCTACAGTGGGACGTATATAGGCTGCTTATGTTGAATATAAAAATTATGTAAATGTAACTATAATCGTAATTGTATTTTTACTTCCTTTTATTAAATATGTAATTCTAACCTAATTTACCATACTGTTTGCACATGTTTTGGTGTTATGGTTTGATTTGAGCGTTTTTATGTCATTTAATGTTTATAATTTATGTCCATAACACTGTTTTGTGTATCTAATAAATAAATAAAGCTGCCGGCACTGCTATATGCCAGTCGGGTCTAGTTGTATTAGTAAGGTAGTAAGTGATTATTCGGCATCCTAACTGATCCATCGGGGTGGTCATTGCCATCGTAAAGCCCCGTACATATAGGAGTAATCATGGCTAAGATTAAACTAGATGACGTAATGTTCCACAATATATAAGGGCGATTGGTGATGGTTCCATTGGGAAACAAGATGAGAGCATTACTCGTAAGAGCATAATCGTTCTTGCAATTCTCATTTGTTTGTCTACCAATATCGAAATTATCACATAATTACTCAAAAATGAAAAATAGAAAGTCATGCCCCATACAAAACCAAACTTTGTTGTATCCAATGCTCACACGATTGAAATCGCTAGCCTGCATAGCTTGTAAACCATATTCTTTCTGTCTGGTTGCGCTCAGCGCTTAGTCAACCTATATGGACTTAATAGATTGCAATTGGCCATATTTGCCAATTTTCTATACTTCCGACATTTCATGTTCGTCTGGGAGCGAGATGGCAAGTGAACATAAGGCATTATAAGAGAAAAAATAGTAAATTTAGGAACTAAGTTTTGTCGAACATTTCGTGCACCCAGCGCTTGCACCGCAAGTCTTCACCACACTGCAGTTTCGTCGCCGACCGACCCTGAGACCCATCCGGACAACCTACAGGTACCTATTATGCCACGGTTCATTTGTTGGATTTTGGGATTGGCCTTTATGGTTAATTGCATTCATCAACAACTCAAGTCCATTTATGAACAACTCAAAATTTGGCATCATCTCAGCGCTAATTCGACACCTCCAAAAACTCACACCGGTATCCTGAAAAATAAGAGAAAGACCAGGTTTTGCCACTGACAAATCTCTTTCGCTTCATAAGCTAATGCTAGTCGCTGCGTGCATGCACGTATGTATGTCTTCAAAAACGTGTGTATGTATGTGTGGATACGTATGTGTCTTTAAATATTGTGAAGACATCGAAAAGTTGCCCCGAGTAATTTAACGAAATAACCTATCATACGATGCTTACATTCATAAGGCCCGTCTGCGCCAACTGTATCTAACAGCACTGTCTGTTTATCCATAGATAAACTCCATACAGTAAATAATAAGAAAAACCTCTTTCACCATAACTTTAGCAGGGCTATCCATAAATAAATTGTGTCATTGAAAACCCTGTCAAAAACGTTATTTTATTAGTTTATCCATTGACACGATGTTGAAAAGTGGACTGTATTACTAAGGAAAACTAATGAAAATCGAGTACAATATGATGTAATCGTGAAAATGCGGTAATGTGGTGATGACAGCAAGAATAATTGTCATGTGACAATAAAAACACACGGCTTTATCAATTTACTCCTTTCCAGTAACTTAGCACAAACAGCCCTTTAAGCAGTAAATTTACCTATCCTCGAGTGATAGCCCGTTTTATCAGCCGTGCGGACGGAGGTTTATGGAGGCCGTACAAAAACGCATCTTATAAGCTTAACTCGGCTTCAGGCACAGATTTACTGCGATTAGCCGCCGGACCTGCTGCAAACGCTGAAAAATAATACCGTCGTAACAATGGATTACTTGCCCGCCGAATTGTGTACGGCCAATGGCCATGGATTTTAGTTAAACAGGTCTGGGCTGACCAGCGTAACAATGGGTCGGTGACATACTAAAGCCCTTCGGAAATCAATGGACAAGATTGGGCATGACTGGAAAGAGACCTGGCCCAACAGTGGGCTTTATTTATGTGTGCAATAAATAAATATTCTACGATCTGTGCCCTACAATGTTACGCATATACCTAATATATAAAAATCTCGTGTTTGTGTTTGTTATCAAACTCCTCCGATTCCGGCTTCATCGATTTTTATTAAATTTGTTGTGTATATCTTGTAGGTCTGGGTAGATCTTAGGCTAATTAACATGCCAAAAAAACGTTTGCCGAGTCAGCTTGATATTTATATTAATGAATAGATCATTCAGTGCTTCCAATGGTGGCCTCCGATTTGATTGATTAATGCGAGTTTATAAGTAAAGGCGACATATGCTAACTTACCGTGAGAGATGGCTTTTGGGGTAAAAGGCAATTACGCAGTAGTGGACACCGGTGGGCTGATGATGATGACGAACGTTCAGCGGCCCCCAGTAGGAATCGAATCCACGAAGTCTGTTACGGTACAGATCAATAAGGCAGACCAATAATACGAGTACAAACCGAAGCTACCAAACACAATAATGCACTAAAACGGATTTACAGAACAGAACCTAAGATTTACCCGTAGTCAAAATCTTTGGTGTAAGTAGAAGTAGGATAACTTTACAGGAAAATTAAGAATTTATGTTAGTTATACCCTGTATAAAATTCAAAGAACCGCTTTCCACCGTACGCGTATACTCCGTACTAGATTAAATTTCCTTAGAAATAAAAATCAATAGAACTTTTTTAATGACTCATGATGCTTATACATACAGGTACACATTTAACGGATCTATCATAATCGCGATTATATCGCAAAAACATCGTCATCATGGGAAGTACGACGACACGAACAAAAGCGGGCTTTTCCAGTTTTTTTCTTCAAATTCTGACGTTTTAGTGCCACAAAACGTGCGACTAACACTCTCGTATTACCTATGGAGACCTGCCCTTATATTACGCGCACCAAACCCTGAAAAATTCCTATAGTGTAACTGTCAAACTCCATACTAATTGCTATAGAAAACGTCAGGATTCCGACGGGGTTTGATGCGCATATTTAGGCACCTGTGTTGCGAAAAACGCAAGTGACTTGAGTGTACATCACCTATCATCACTACAAAAAACCGGAGAAGGGCGAGTCCGATTCGCCCACCGAGGGTTCCGTACAAATTTGTAGGTAGGTACTTACATGATACAGCTCCGTGTGGCGCCGGATTAAGAATAGCGTCTCTCCATTTCCTTCCGTGGATGTCGTAGAAGGCGACTAAGGACTCATGGTTATGAAAACCACAAAGGAGGCTTATGTCTTGCAGTGGGCGTCAAATGGCTGATGATGACTTACATGATTATATTATTTTTGTTGCACTAGCCCGTGCTGAGGAGAATTTAAAAAAAAAAAATATTTAGAGGCTAAAAATTCCACCCATGCCCCGGCTGAGTCCCGACTCAGCTTAGCTTGCATAGCTCAGTTGGGAGAGCGCTGGCAGGGTTAGCCAGAGGTCGCGGGTTCAAGTCCCGGCATGGGTGGAATTTTTAGCCTCTAAATAGGTTTTTAGGTACTTACAAATTGTAAATAGTTCAGGAATCGAGTTTGGGTGTATTTTCATGTTTGTGACGACCTTGCCCAGTTACCATAGCACAGGATATCCTAGTTTGGGACCAGATCAAGTGATTGTATTGTGTGGAAATAATTATATTATATGAGACTATATAGACCTGAGTACAATTTATTAATTAATTTTAACTCGATACCACCACGCCTTCCCGAGATAAAGGGTCTTGACAAACAGACGGACGGACGAACGAACAACAAAGTGATCCTATAAGGGTTCCTTGTTTCCTTTTGAGGGTACGGAACCCTGAAAATTGACTGAATTCGCTAGTTCAGTCTATCCGTGACCACGGCAACTGCAATATTGCCAAAACGTCGGGAATTAAGGTTTACCTAAGAGTGGTGGTAGCGCAGCGGTGGAACGCCGGCCTCACATTCAGAAGGTAATGGGTTCCAATCCGGGCATTTACCAATGACATTGTCTTCTAAGTTACGTACATTTGTGACGTTCCAGTAACAATACCACTCGCTAACCGTAAAGGAAAACATCGTGAGGAAACCTGAGTGCCAAGAGTGTTCACGTACCTCAGCGCTTGAAATTCCCAATCCGTGGTGGGCACGCGTAGTAATTAAGCCTTCTCTCTGACAGAAGGCCTATGTCCTGTAGCGAGACGTATATAGACTACATAAAAAAAAGTTTATTTAAAAAGATATCGCGATCTCAGCCGTTAAATGTATATCTGTGTAATAATCAGCCTATATAGGTCTCACTGCCTACATACGGCCTTCTCTCAAAGTGTTAGGAGAGAGAGAGTGAGTAAGCTTAAACGGTACACTACATGATATGGACCCTGTAAGAGATTTTTTTAAGAAACCAACATTTTGATGCATTTGTGAGGAAAAATATTACTTACATCGAAACTATAACATAACTTTAAGCAGCTTATATACGTCCCACTATAGGGCACAGGCCTTCTCTCAGGAAGAGAGTATGGGCTTAACAACCACGCGTGCCCACTGCGGGTTGGCGATTTCAAGCGCTGAGGTATGTGAATAGCTCAGACACTCAGGTTTCCTAACGATGTTTTCCTTCACCGTTAGCGAGTGGTATTGCTACTATACCTTCACAAATGTACATAACTTAGAAAACAAAGTCATAGGTACATGCCCGCACTGGGAATCGAACCTGGGTCTCTCGCTTCCGAGTCCAATGTTCTATCCACTAGGCTACCACCGCTATCGTAGCCAACATTATACAAATGTTAGAAATATACCTACATACACCCTCATTTCCAAGATATGGGCTGGTAAAGCTTAATACATCCATTTGGAGCATTGTATTCGGTTGTACAATAAGATTAATAAAGATAATGTTAAGCTTACCAGAGACGCAGTTCAAGAAATGTGTGAAGCACACTTTGTGCAAAGAGGGCTATAACAATAGAGCTTATTTAGATGACAAATGACAATTACGATATCCACAAAGACAAAACCAGACAAAATCGTCCATCTGCGCCCATTAGTTGAGCGTGACCTTCAACAACCACTGCATTAAGTAAACCCTATGAAGCGAACCGTCGTCTTCGCTTATTATTTCGCTTATCTCTAGCCACGCGCATTGACCAATGAGATGCGAGTATTTGTTTCCCTAGGAGTTCGACTCGTGGAACGGAGTATAACATAAAACACAACTCAATATGTTCTAGATTTCAAAACAAGAACGTAAACGTTTAAGGACCACCTGAGCGTGGTGTTTTTTCCCATTTTTTCTTCCTTACTTACTAAATCTATTTGGAAATGGACACCTATGCTCCATTCCATAAAGTTCAAATTCTCAATCAACGGGCAATTGATTTTGTACCCGAATCTATTAGATTTAAATAATTGAAGCCGTAGTTTCAGCGCTACTTTGATTTTTTAATTTTAAATTTCTTCACCCGGATTGATGACTTCAACTTTAAGGTGTGTGATAACCTCAGAAACTCAGATTACGTCATAATTTTTCTCTTTATAGTTAGCATGATCCCCAGATGGAAACGAAATAATTTGCACTGATTTTGAAAATAAACGAAATGTAGATCAATGGAATTGGTGATGAGGCTGCACGGGGTTCCTGAATCCCCATATTTTCCCGTAAAATAGGAATTCTAGTCGTCCATACCAACAATTTTTGTAACAAGTAGCGATTTTGAAACTGTCCCTACAGTCAATTTAGTTCGTTACCATACTCATAGTTCCCTCTTGTTTTCTGTATTTTCGGGATTTATGTCCACGGTTCGTTTATATCTAGAGGAAGATCATCTGGCACGCAGTATGCCTTACTTCGTACCACGGAATGTTTGAGCGATGCGCGCAAATTAAGTTTGGCGGCAAGCGCCCGCGCTCAATAGAGTTACGCTTGTCGACTAACTCCGGCCAAGTTCGTGCGAGCATTATATGGACCTGTATATGTAGGTGTAGAGCTTACTGCTGTGTCATAGGCAGGAAAAGGATTTAAATATTAAATAAAGAATGTTTTGCTGAAAGAAGACTCATATTACTTCTGTAAATAATTGAAACTGCCTCCGTGGTCTAGAGGTACCACGTCTGAGTACCATGCCAGAGGTCGTGGATTTGATTTATAAGCAGCCTATAATCGTCCCACTGTAGGGCACAGGCCTTCTCTCAGAGAGAGATAGAATGGGCTTAATCACCACGCGTGCCCACCGTGGATTGGCAATTTCAAGCGCTGAGGTGTGAATAGCTCAGACACTCAGGTTTCCTAACGATGTTTTTCTTCACCGTTAGCGAGTGGTATTGCTACTATACCTTCACAAATGTACATAACTTAGAAAACAAAGTCATAGGTACATGCCCGCACTGGGAATCGAACCTGGGTCTCTCGCTTCCGAGTCCAATATTCTATCCACTAGGCTACCACCGCTATCGTAGCCAACATTACATAAATATTAGAAATAAACATACACCCTTATTTCCAAGATTTGGGCTGGTAAAGACACTCAGACACTCAGGTTTCGCAACGATGTTTTCCTTCACCGTGGATTTGATTCCCACTGGGGAATGCCATACATTTGTATAAATGGCCGCAGTTTGGGTTTCTTTTCATGTTTATGATTTCCTTACCTGGTTACCAAAGCACAGGGTATCCTAGTTTGGGACCAGGACTAGTGATTGTGTTGTGTCAAAGCTGTTAATTAATTTATTTACTTTCATAATGTTTCATGGAGTCCTATTAAAAATCACACTGTACTCCTAGTAATTTAGTGTACTTGTTATGCTGTACCTGTATATGAACTGTGTACTGTTATTTTTCATTTACGTAAATCTAAACTTTAATATATTGTATTGGTTTTTTCCATACAATCTGTAATTGCAATCAAAATATCCTACTTATCTTAGTCTTTCTCACTGTTAAATCTTCACTTTCGTTCCCTTTCCGCGCGTATTTGTAATTTCGCACATTCTTTCAAATTTGTTTTAATTATTTATGAAATGGGACACAAATAAAACAATATTGCTTCCTGAAACACATCGATTAGGAGAACACCGACAATTAACTGCCATCAACGTTGAAAATAACAGTGGAAATAAAAGTACGGAATTACCAAAATTACTGTACGCTATGTTATGATGGACTTAATGATTTTAGGCGAACAAATGATTCGTGTAAAACTTATTTGATACCGACAAGTTTAATGATTTTGATAATAGCCGAAGCGTAATTTATTACAATAAACTCACTCATTAAGCATGAATGCGATGTTACAGAAAATTAATCAACGTTGGCAGAATTAATTGCTACGAATCGCTACGCCGTAGTCACGTAGCACGCCCGCGTAGCGCGGTGCTACGAAATCACCTGAGTATTTGAACCATTTTTTTGGGTTCCTCAGAAGGAAAAACAGAACAGCAACCTAACTGACATTTTTTTCGCAGGCTTAGGAATTGGCTATCAAGTGGAAAAAAATATCTATCTGAGAGCGAGATTTGATATACTTCTGACGTCTCTCTTTTTGTTTAACCTATTAAAGTTTTTGGTTCTATTTACAAGAAATCGATTCCAATAAAATACTCTTAAGATGTAGTCAAAGGCGGTTTATTACAGGAACTCCTCTTATAAGCCTTAAAAGTATTTTATTAGGATCGACTTTGTGTAAATGGGATCGCGTATCTTTAGAACAGTGACAGGTGGCCAGTTGAAAATACCCATCAAATAATAAAAAATATAAAAATAGTCGAAAAAACGGAGGTATTCATACAAAAACGTGTTTTATACGTTTTTCTGTTTTGCCCGTCCATAAAAATGGTAATACATACATTTATTACATTATTGTGATTATTACAGTACTATGTCTGTAGTCTATATAAAGTATAATAAATAATAAAAATCAGTGTGAGGCGGACTCCCGCTAAAGGTCGCAATGTGAATGAAAAGAAACACATGGTATTTAACCTCACGGTGCCCGAGTCTATCTCGCACTTGGCCGGTCTTTTAGTGTCACCTGGACCACAATATTACAATATTCGAGTAAGAGACAAGCAAAACGGGAGCGCAGTCTCCAGCATGGGTTCTTAAGGTTCACAAGCCGCCAAAAACATATCTTCTTTTACAGATGGTCAATAGTGATTTTAGGGCCCAAGATCGAGAATCGAGTAAAAAGGGGCGTGTTTAGCGTTAATGCTGTCTAGTCCTAGATTTTTGACCCCGGGTTCTCGGTCGTAAAAATCACTATTAACATGACTAAGACACTTTTTCAAAAACGATACGCAAAAGGAGATACGATTTTTTTCCCGACGGTGGCACGGCTGTACCTCATAGAGTGCCTTAATCCGTTATCCATAAAAGCATCACGACCAATCAATTTACCCGGCATCGGCAAACAAACTACCTTTCGACGCGCCCATTCAGCTGTTTTAGTTGTTGCTTAAAGACAACAGCTTAGACCCTGCGGCCCGCCCTTTTTCCCTGTTACTTTCACGGGAGAACAACCGGGCAGATACCATTAATGCCTGCTAACGACCGGACGCACTTCGGATTGGGGTTTAAAAGGGTTGAGTGGTTTTGTACAATCGCCCTGATAAAAAGGGATGAATGTTAAAGCTTTTAGAGATTTGAAGACTCTCAAACAAGGCGATTAATTTAAGCCCCGGCCGATGGACCGATAATTCTCCAGGGCCCTTCCACTCTCGTTAGAACAAAGACATTGCGAAATATTTATGTATCGGAATTTGGAGGGAATTGCTCTCTTGTTGGGGATTTTATTTATTATTCCGGCCCGGCGCGGTTTTGGCCGTCTTTTAATAATTTCAGATTTATCATTGTCGCAATAATGCCTCGTTTGATCGGTTGCTAATAAACGGAATCCGTGTCTGATGCAGGTGCAGTAGCGCCTAAGCTACCTTTAAAACTGACCGGAATCGTCAGAGTTATTAACGTAACATTTGTTTTGTTCCATATGTAATTTAGTTATAATGAGCATCGATTATGGCAAAACCCTTCATGGTTAGAGAAAACCGTGAGGGAGGCCTGTGTCCTGCAGTGGGCGTAAAAATGGCTGATGACGATAATGATGATGAGCATCGTGAGTTATTAGAAAACACTGCAGGTGATTTTGTTAGCAAAAGTTTGACAAAAGATTTTATTGAATGCCCACAAGGTAGTATCGTTTATTTTCTCGCTATTATTTATCAATGTCTTCGAAATCAATAAGAGATAACCAATGTTATTGTTTTTGGTTCACCCTAACAAGTAGGTCAATCACGGGTCAGTTAGCCGAGAAACTTATTGTTTTCAAACCTCATAGACTCCCGTCTAAATACAGTGCCACCGTCGATGGCTGGTATAAAATTGGGTGTTAGACAAAATATCAAACGAGTTACTTTTAAAACGGAATTTTGTACGAAAGTACTGGCTAATTACGTCACATTTCAGAGCACTCTTTTTATGTTTAATATATTTAAAATTATAATAACTAGTAATTGAGTAAATGAAATACATTTTCCGAGATATTTTGTAATTTTTGTTATAATCGAGCATATGAAATAATTTATTGTTGATCGTGTCAAATACTGAATTGAGATGAGAATAGACTGAAACAAATTTCAAATGAGCAATATTATATTTAAACAAAACAAGCATGTAAAAGTCAGCGCTATGTTTTTTTTTTCTTTTACCTATTTATTACGCGACTGCGGCGGAGCCCAAAAGGAGGGTTATGTGTTTAGCTTGTATATATGTAAGTATTTCCGATTCTAAGTTCCCTAATAACTCCTTAACCAATGTTCAGATTTTGACAATCAAGATCTCTATCGATTTGTCTTGTTTGCGCAAGTGTCACAGAGTATATAAAGTCAGCATTAATGAAACAGAAAATACTAAAAGGGTTAAAATAATAAACTGAAATAAAAAATAACCAACATCCCAAATACTGAGCATACTTAATGCTACGCAACAACTAAGCTGGCGGGACGAAATTCAACATTGTAACCTGCCTGCTTAGTAGTTAATGCTCAGCAGTCCGATGGTACCTGGTCCCGCCTGCTTAGTAGTTAATGCTCAGCAGTCCGTAGGTACCTGGTCCCGCCTGCTTAGTAGTTAATGCTCAGCAGTCCGTAGCTACCTGGTCCCGCCTGCTTAGTAGTTACTGCTCAGCTGTTGGGTTGTTGCTTATTATTTATTTCAGTTTTTTTTTTAATTAAAAGGTAAAAGGTAGTTAATGTTGATGAAGTGAAAAAGTCAGGATCGCCTTCAAGTGGCGGAAATTTGTTTCTGCCTACTCTTCCGGGATACAGGCGTGCGTTTATATTATGTAAGGTATGTCAGTTTCAGTAAAGAAAAGGAAAATCATGTCCCGATCTTTCAGTAAAGAAAAGGAAAATCATGATTTTTGTACACCTCTTTTACATCCCTCCGTAAGTTCCCACTACGTCGGGTTTCCATTTTAACGTATTCCAAATGTCATTTAGGGCTGGTTTCTAAACTGAGAAATTAACTAAGTAAATACTTAAGTAACGTTCTGTCACGCTCTTTTCTGAGAAATTCGAAGAGACAGCACTACAGTTAACTATTTACTTAGCGAAATTATCAATTCAGAAACTGGCCCTTATTAAGACCTGAGATTTGCGCACGTAGCCTCATAGTTAAGCCAATATAGTATAATACTGGTGTACATACAATAAAGAATATTATATCTATCTATCTATCTATCTACACTATTTATTAAAACCCGGATCAAAGGGCAAATATTAATTTTTATTATAATATTTTTCATCCATTGCCGGATCGACTGACATCTGAAACAAAACGTAACGATTCAGGCCTATGGAGTCAGGCGTTACTTTGCGGAAATCCAGAATAGCATTAAAATATTAAAATTACTTTGCTAAATTCCGCCCAAATTCCACAAGCACCATGCGGCTAGTTAATGCACCGCCCTCCCTCCCACTTTTTAAGCAGAAGCAAGACACAAACACACCACCACCGACACCAATACTTGTGTGAAAAAATACATTGCGACGCGATTCGCCTCTAAGACGAGGCATCCTCAGGCTCCACTGGTCGACTGACCACTGGGAGGGAGAGTGGTGCATTAACTAAACGCATGGTGCTTGTGCGTTACCAACTCGCCTGCCAAGCGTAGCGATTACGGCAAAACCCCTCATGGTCATGAAAACCACGAAGAATGCCTATGCCCTGCAGTGGGCATGACATGGCTGATGATGACGATGCTTGTGTGATTTTGGTGTAATTTAGCAAAGTAGTTTTCACATTTTAATGCTAGTCAAAATATGAATAGACGGCTATGCCAGCCAGCTACTATAAAGAGGAATCGTTACATTCCCTTAACTATTTACTTAGCGAAACCACCGACACGATTGGTAACACAATCGACAAGCCCCGCCCGCCTTTCCACAGTTAAACGTGGGGTCATTTTTTAGCGCTAGTTCGATACCTATGTTTTTAACCATCACTGATTAGAATATTCTTTATTGCGCACCAGAATACTTAGAAACAAAATTCAATTGGCGCCCTTGTTACTACAAAGCAATGTCTTCTAGATAACCCTTGTCCAAGTTATAGTTCTGCACTTGATTTGTGGATTGAGAAATAAACATATTTAATTTGATATTAAAATAATATTAAGGTTACTCTTATAATGTAGCACAGGTATAAATTTATATTCGTTGAAAGAGCGGGCCTCTTCTAACAAAGGTTTTGTTTAACTTAAAAGGAGAGTTCCAACCCCCGTCAAATGCATACTGTTCATGAAATAACGAAATGTCCTAATTGTATTTTAATTTTTTTTTATATAGCCTATATACGTCCCACTGCTGGGTCGCCTCAGAGAGAGAGAGAGAGAGAGAGAGAGAGAGAGAGTATGGGCTTAATAACTACACGGGTCCACCGCGGCTTGGCATGTGAACCGCTCCGACACTCAGGTTTCCTCACGATGTATTTGTTGTTAGTAATATTTTTAAAGCCTTCTTTCCATAACTTTCTGTCACAACTTTTGCTCCACGACAGCCGCACTGTAACTCAGTTTTGGCCTACGTTAATGTTAAGTTCGCACCAAGTTTGTGTTTAAATTATAAGTTATTGTGTGTGTTTTCAACTAATAATTGGTAAGGCATGTTATTTGAATGCCAAAGTCATCGTAAATAACTCAATTAACAGTTTGGTATATTAGTCGGGATTATGATAGAGTATGTGAGAGAGATAATTACTTTGCAAGAGAGCTACCAATATTTTATAGGTTTACCGAAGCCTCTTAAATATTAACGTTTCGATTCTACTTCTCAAAGCAAACTGAAAAATTGCTTGGAAATTACTTATTTTAGCCTTATTACTTTGAATTAATCATCGTCATCAGCCATTTCACGCCCACTGCAGGACATAGGCCTCCCTCATGGTTTTCCAAGCTTCCCGGTCTTATGCCGCCCGCATCCATTCCCTGCCACCGTAACCAGGTCGTCAGGCCATGTGGTGGGGTCCTGCCCACGGTCTGCGGTCGCCAGGTCAGAACTTTCCTACCCCAACTTGCATAAATTCACCGAGCTATATGCCCCACCCACTGCCACCTCAACCGAGCAATTCTTCGAGCTGTATAAATAACTCGGGTTTTTCTGCAGATCTCTTCATTCCTGATTCGATCACGAATGAGGAGATTTGAGTTAATAGTTATACATATTATCCTGAATTAATAATTATACGTTTGACTGCCCAAATGGCGGTAACATGCTTGACTACCGAAACAATGGTAATGGGTTCGATTCCCATTGGAGGCCGCCGTACTTAATCAGTACAAATGGCTGTCTGCGTGTATTTCCATGTTTGTGATGTCCTTTTTTGCTTGGCACAGGGTATCCTAGTTTAGGACCAGGTCAAGTGATTGTGTCATGTTGAATTTATCAGGTCTTATTGCGATTGTTTATTAAGTAAAGCTAAGTACCTTAATTGCCAACGTTTCAATAACTCGTTGCAGTTGGTATCGCCATAAGTAGAGTATAAATAATTTTAAAATTACCTAATAAAAAGATAAAGCAACAAATAAAAACGATTATTAAAATATTTTTATTCCTTATAATTTTTTTATAATAAAGTGCATTGGTTGTGCGATAAAGTATTCCCTATCTTTCTACCTAATACATAATAGTCACGTAATGGACACGAAAGTTGTATGTAATATATAAAGATCTCGTGTCGCAGTGTTGGTTATCGAACTCCTCCGAAACGGATTCACCGATTTTTATGAAATTTTTGTATGCCAGTTTCGGGTACTTTTTATCTTGCTCTTTGCAAATATATCCCCTATTTGGTCGAAGTATGGACGTCCTTTACCGGGTCTTCTACCCACATTCGCTAGATATGTTTTTTTGTCAATCTTTCTTCCTTAATCCTCTCTATATGTCCAAATTAACTTGACATTCCTTTCTCAATTCTAGTCACAACGTTTTCTAATCTATCTTTAGTATAACTATAATTTCTTTACCTACTTACTGAATCCACAAATTTGTTCGCGTGGGCTTCGGTTAAAATCTTTGTGCAAAACATCAAAATCATATCGATTTGCTATGAGCTGGTTTGAGACTTACTGTATAACATGAAGACTATTATTTTTTAATATCAGGGATTCATCAAAAACCTGACACAGGCAGTGAAAAATATGATACGAGAAGATGTTGTAGTTAAGAAATAAAAGATTTATTTCGATTGGAACATCTCAACTAAATTACATATCTTGTATACAATGAACTTATCAAGTAGGCGTGTATAAATAAATATAATAATAATTTCCAGACAATACAACCACTTGTCCTGCTCCCAAAGTAGGATACCCTGTGCTATGGTTACCAGGCAAGGACATCAGAAACATGGAAATACGCCCAGACTGATGCCATTTCTACAAATACACGGCGGCCCCCAGTGGGAATCGAACACACGACCTCCGGCGTTGTAATCAGACGTGGTACCGCTAGACCAACGGGGCAGTCGATGTGGTGTATAATATGTTATTATTATTTTTATATTTAAAACCACATAAGTATTAACAGAAGTATGTGTTGTGTTACTTTGAATGACAGGATCCGAAATAAAGTGCGAGATATGCCATAGCCGAAAACGTTGTAGCTTAGAGAGGATGTAGTGTCTAGAATTGAGAAGGGGCTGTTGCGTTTATTTGGACATTTATGGAGATGATGAAGGAAGAAATATTGACGAAAGAAATCATCATAATCATAAGCAGCCTATATACGTCCCACTGTAGGGCACAGGCCTTTTCCCAGAGAGAGAGAGAGAGAGAGTATGGGCTTAATCACCACGCAAAAAAAATATATTGAGCAAATGTGAGTGGATGGGCCGGTAAGAGACGCCCCATAGTTCGACAATTAGAGGTTTTATTAGCTCATCATCAACCCATTATGTCCCCACCGAGGGGCACGGGTCTCTTCTCTGAGGAAGGTAGCTCTTTATTAGCTCACTACTAATTAATGTTGATGAAGCGGAAGCGGTTCGCCTTCCCCTCGGCAATTTGGGCGTAACCTTACGTATTGACGAGTAGGTACTAAAAATATGTGTTTTACGGCCTTCGCTGCCTCTCATAAAGTTTCAATAACACTTCGTTGCTGTAAGTAAGTAAACATTTATTTAATTTCCAAAATAAGACTAAAGTGTGACTGTACATCGATAATTTTACATGTAGAGTTCACGCTTACGGTGAAGGAAAACATCGGAAGGAAAACCACGGCTTGGTTGGCTCCGCACGCATTGTCTTGTTTTTCCTGTGGGCTAGGCCGACTTAGTTGTCAGGATGGTATAGGTGCTGGGCAAGCCTACTTTATCTCAAAAACATTGATTGATTGAACAACATTAAAGATTATTTAGATGACAATGATGTCTGGAATTAAAGCCAGTTCAATGCATGAGTTTCAGGTTTTAGCATATGTATATAAATCCTGTAAATTAAGGACTTGAAAAGACTAAGTTTAGAGTTTTTTTGTCCATTTTTTCTCTAAAATGATCTAGATTTTGAAATGGACACCTAGTTTAACTTGTAACGTCCATAAAGACGCAGTTTCTGTGCTACTTTAAATAAAAAAAAATGGATTTGATTTGATTCATTGTCCCAGGTACTGCAGCGTCCGAGTGGTCCCTTCACCCAACTAGTGTGAGTGAATGTGCCAGTGGATGCTGCATAAATCATCTCATTACGTAGATGCAAAGGCCAAAGTTTTTTAGAGTTCTGAAACATAGTTAAAGATGCAAAACAAACTTATTTCAAAAAGTGTTGGCCTAATACGAACCGAATCACAACACAGCATGCTCACAAAGCACTTTTTTTTTCAACACACATATCTAAAGTTACTGCTAAATATATTCTATCATATCGACGTTACACCAGCGACTTCATTTGCAAAGTAATAAAATATGTACAAAAAGCAGCACAAAGCTCGAGCTGCAAATAGATCGCGAACGCAACCACTGGTGGCCCGTCCATCAAATCAAAACTAAAAACAGGTAACTTATGAATATTTCGCTATTTCGCCCGCGGTGTATATGGCGTGCTAGCTTTCGCGGGTGTCAATCTTCATCGCGCCTGCGCCGTCCGCGACGGCAGCGCCAACTCGAGGGCCGTCCTCAGTAATTGGCCGCCTGCCGACCGGTCGGAACCTGTCTGAACCGGATCGCGCCGGTTCGAAGCCAACATTTCGAGCGCGAGTTTCACCTGTCACGAGGCGAATACGCGAACACTTTATTGGACACCCTGTACATATTTGTTGACTAGATAATTTTGTCTAACAGTTGAATAAAGTTGATAAGTATTTTTTTGCTGCTGTTGTTGATGGATTGGATTGTGGATGTGGATTTTAAAGTATTTAAATTATTATCATAGTTTTTTTAAGATTGACATGTGTGTGAGTGCTGTGTGGTTACTTTATGGATGTTTACACTGTAAGTATACTTTTATGAATACTTAATTGATTTTTTAAGTAATTTAAATACATTTATAAAAAAATCGCATAGGTATAATAAAAAAAAATCTAATAAAATCTTAATCATTGGAGACAAATCGAAACCAAATTAATATAGACTATTCAAATAATAAAACATTCTAAATAAACGTAGATAAAATGTGATATTAAATACGCTGCGTCTTTAACCAACCGTCCTTTACACCTAAATTCTCGAAGGATTTAAAACTAGTAACAGGGGTCTACCTGAGAGAGAAACTTTATTTCAGCAGAGTGTGCCATTTATATATAAAATTTAGTGCCAAACTTTAGTGGCCCTGCTCGCTAACTAATTGTTTAAGGTAAAATAAACGTGTGTATTACTAGTAAGTAATAAGTTTTATTTTTAACATTTATGACTAAGGTTTTATTTTATTTAACGAGTTTGTATTTTAAATGTAAACATGTTTTTAGAGTATGACTACGAGAAATAAGTGATAGGCACTTAACCATATTTAACTCGCCCGTTTCAAGTTGTTATGATTATGATAAGAAGCGTGCCTCTTCTGATCCTTGGAAAGATTTTTACGTTTGGTTCCAGCCTTTGAGTATTTGCTACGCCGAAACGGAGCTTGTCCGCAGCGCCTATTCGTTTTTAAATACTTAACCATATTCAATTATTGTGTTATTTTCATATACAATAGAAAACTATTTAATGTTTTTGATGACGACACTTTAGTTCAGTCTTTTTTAGGGTTCCATACCCAATGATGAGATCCGTAGATGAACGAAAGTCGTCGACATAGCCCAGCGGATTACTAAGTTGAAGTGGCAGTGGGCGGGACACATAGCATGCAGAACTGTAGGCCGATGGGGCCGAAAAGTTCTCGAATGGAGACCACATATCGGCAAGCGCAGCGTAGGACGACCAGCCACAAGATGGACAGATGACCTCATCCAAGTGGCAGGAAGGCGCTGGATGCAGGCCGCTTCCAACCGGTCTTTTTAGAAATCCATGGAGGAGGCCTATGTCCAGCAGTGGACTTCTTGTGGCTGAATGATGACGATGATGATGATCCAATGAGTAAGGGAGAAAAGAACCCTATTACTAGGACTCCGCTGTCCGTCCGTCCGTTCGTCACCACGTTGTCTATGGAACCGTGGTAGTTGGACAGTTGAAATTTTCACAGATGATGTATTTCTGTTGCCGCTACAACAACAAATACTGAAAACAGAATAAAATCAATATTTAAGGGGGGATCCCAAATGACAAACGTGACGTTTTTCCTGTTTTTTACACGATATTAATAACGGCAACAGGTAGACGCTTGAACTATTCAAATGTTGTATAGATATTGATAAGGAACTGAATCGCACTCGGCCGGTTTTTTTTAACTTCATGTAGCAATTATAAGTTGAATTGGCGTCCGCTAATTTACTGCACCATAACTTCTTAATTTTCTTCACTGATTTAGGATTGTGTGGTATTCTTATGTTATTGTGGGTAACATAGAGTACCTACTTTGAATTCCTAATCTGATATGGTATAGAATTTTTTCATATTAAAACATTTGCCAGACGTCGTAGCAGTTAGTTGGCAAATGTTAACGCGCTTCTTATCTTCCAAACGTGGACAACATGCAGTTGATGAAGCACTATTATTACATAACATAGCATAAGCAGCCTGTTTTCGTGCCACTGTAGGGCACAGGCCTTCTCTCAGGGAGAGAGTATGGGCTTAATCACCACGCGTGCCCACTGCGGGTTGGCGATTTCAAGCGCTGAGGTACTATAACTTCACAAATGTACATAACTTAGAAAACTAAGTCATAGGTACATGCCCGCACTGGGCATCGAACCTGGGTCTCTCGCTTCCGAGTCCGATGTTCTACTCGCTAGTCTACCACCGCACTATTATTATTACCCTTTAATGCACACGGTACATTTAGCAGGACTTTACATAGTTAGTTAGTTAGACCTGAGATTTCCGCACTTAGCCTCATGGTTGGGCCATTGTACGTAAGGACTTTACATAAGAAATAACATGTACAAAGGCGAGCTCATCTCTGTACGAGATTCCTTCCAGCAAACCTTCGAGAGTCAGAGAAGCAGTAAAAAACGGACCTCCAGAATAAACTACAAAATACAAAATAACCTACTTGCAGCAAAAACAAATAAACTGCAAAAATGAAGTACCTGAAAAAAATAAATATTTAAATATGTAAAGTTAGTTAATAATACATGAATATATAGCTCAAAGTAATGTCAGATATAGATAGTGCTTTTTCAACCGCTTCTTAAAAATGTGCCATTCGTGGGACTAGCGCATATATTCGGTGGCAGTGCGTTCCACAGCCTAACCGAAGTAAAGTTTTTCACGCAAAGTTAAATTGAAATGACAACTAAAAGGTGGCGCAAGTTAGGTTAAGTCTTAAGTTCTAATGTTAAATTCAAATGACATCTAAAAGGTGGCGCAAGTTAGGTTAAGTCTTAAGTTCTAATGTTGATTACTCTCCTGCCCGCCCACGCCCACTGCTAGGGATCGGACAATGTCGAATGTCCTGTTCAATGTTTCGTACGCAATAAAGTATATACGTATTACTGTGCCACAGGCAGGCAGGCAGTCTCATGTACAGAAACACAGAAACAAAACTTGCATTTTAGTGTTTCCTTGTAGTGGTTATCTTTTTAAACATAACAAACATAAATTCAAGCCTGTATCCCAGAGAGGTAGGCAGAGACCAGGGACTGCCACTTTCCACGACCCTGACAGATCACTTTCGATTCATCAATATTCATTACTTGTGGCATGCACGCACGCCGGTTTCGGGAACTTTTTATCTTGCCCTTTGCTAATACATCCCATTTTTGTATATTTTTTTGTCTCCATCATCTTTTTAACTTTGGTATATATCGATTAAAATCTACCCCGTCCACGCCCGCGGCTTGAGATAGGAACAGTGCCAAAGGCGAGGAGGTAGTCTCGTGTACACACACACAGGAACAAAACTTGACGTTGTGTGTTTTTTATGGTGGCAATATTTTTATTTGTATTTTTTTAATAGGGAAAACAAACAGATACATGTTATACATTAAATAAAACTTGACTAAGTAACTAAACACGTAACCGATGGCGTTATCCACCTAATAACGTAGTATTAAATTCATCATCATCATCATCAGCCATTTAACGCCCACTGCAGAACATAGGCCTCCTTCGTGGTTTTTATAACCATGATGTCGCCACGTTTGGCAGGCGGTTTGGCGATCGCAGTATGTGGTTGGAATCTCAGGAAGACGCTGCTGCCCGTCTCCAATTGATTTCCTTAGTCGCCTTCTACGACATCTACGGAAGGAAATGGAGTGACGCTATTCTTAATGCGGCGCCACACGGATAAGTATTAAATTAAGTTACCGCAATGATTACTTGATTACTGGTTCCGTGTGGCGCCGGATCAAGAATAGCGTCACTCCATTTCCTTCCGTGGATGTTTTAGAAGGCTACTAAGGAAATAAATTACCAGGAGATGGGCAGCAGCGTCTTCCTAAGATTCCAACCGCATACTGCGATCTCCTCCTCATAGTTATAAAACCATGAGGGAGGCCTATGTCCTGCAGTGGGCGTCAACTGGCTGATGATGATGAATTATTACTCAGAATCTTTTTAACTTTTATACATTTTGATTCAAATCCACAAATTAAACTCAGTTATTTCAAAACACTAGAGGTAGAAACCAAAGCCATTGAACAAACCAATATTCAACCGATAAACCCCCGTAAATCAATATGTTCGGTGCAAACTAATCGAATATTGTTGCGGCACGTCAACAATGTTATTTGGGAATGTTGATATGAGCGGTGGGAGCCCAGTGGTTTGAATATTGGACTCGGAAGCGAGAGACCCAGGTTCAATTCCCAGTGCAGGCATGTACTTTGTTTTGGACTTTGTTTTCTATGTTACGTACGTTTGTGAAGTTATAGTAGCACTGCCACTCGCTAACTGTGAAGGAAAACATCGTGGGGAAACCTGAGTAACTGAGGTGTTCACATACCGCAGCGTTTAAAGTGGCCAATCAGCGGCGAGCACGCGTGGTAATTAAGCTCTCTCTCTCTGAGAGAAGCCTTGTATCCAGCAGTGGAACGTATACAGGCTACATCAATATATATTGACAATCTTTAATGTAATACAATGATTTAGCTACGGTATTTATAGAGCGTATTAGGTGGGAATTTAGAAAAATAATGTTAACCCTGATATTTTGAAAAATATAAATAAAAAAAAAACTCCCTTAACACATATTGTAATTACAATCAATCTCAATGCGCTTGTAAGAGGTAATCGAATGTAACATAAAAATTGTGTCGAGACAGTTTAGCTGTGCCTAGTGTAGGAGACACTTCAATTCAAATTCAAATTCAAAACAGTTTTATTCAAAGTAGCACAGAAACTGTGGCTTAATGAATGTTACAAGTTAATCTCGGTGTCCATTTCAAAATCTAGATCATTTTGGAGAAAAAATGGACAAAAAACTCCAAACTTAGTCTTTTCAAAGCTTAATTTACAGAGTTTACATGATTATTCTAAAACCTAGAACTCATGCATTGAACTGGCTTTAATTCCAGGCATCATTGTCATCTAAATAATCTTTAAAGTTATAGTAGCCCTTTTGGCACAAAGTGTGCTTTACACATTTTTTGAACCCCGTTTCTGGCAAGCTTATTGTATCGTCATGGATCTTAGTGTAGATACTGGTAAATACATTTTAATTTAATTGTAACTGCACCAAACAAACAACCGTGTGATCTACTTCTGTGACTTAGTTCCTACTTCGGTTGTAACCATAATTTACTTTTGTCAAATAGTTGCTTTTTCATTTAATTTTTTTTTTATAACTTTAAAATACCAAGTCTTAGGTATATGCCGGGATTTGAACCCTGAAGCTCAAGCTTGTATAGCATTGGACTGACAATTTAGATCTTGCTGAAGCTAAAGGGTACAGTTGAGTTCAGATTGATAGTTACAGTATTAGTTTGACTGTAACAAAGAACAGTTGATCTCCACGGTTGTCTATTACCAGTATTCGATATTAAAACTTACGGTGTACAGTCGACAGCAACACCTTTGCATTTTAGTTGTAAAGTCACCTGTAAAGTACAATACTATAGAGTGCATGGATGACAAGGTTGATGTGCTGTCAAGTGTACGACACGTATGAAACTGATCTAATGATGATCTGATCTGATGACTCGGATTGCACAGTACACCCTAAGAAGACATTTCCAACATTATAAAAGATACTGCCTGACCTGTCAAACGTTGTTTTATCATATTAATTAGCCTACGACCTATTCTCAGACCTACCAAATATACACAATTTCATAAAAATCGGTGAAGCCGTTTCGGAGGAGTTTCATGACAAACACTGTGACACGATATTTTTTCATATTAGATAATTTTTACGCCTCCAGAAGTGTTACTAAACTGAAAACCTCCACGAAGGTCGTTCTTATCTCAGTTGTAATTCAATTACGAACCACGAGAGTTGTAGTCCTACTTAAAAAAAAAAACAACTATAAAGAAAGGAATAATAAAACAAACGTCACGTCCTTGAACAAAACCACGGCACAATGTTTTGGAATAGGACTCAACTGACTTTAAAATGTAAGCCCTTGGTTGGCAAAATAAAAATTATCACAACTTGGTTTCCTAGCTGCTTTCACAATATCGTTGGCCCACTGAACTTTGTCCCGTTATTGGCCACCACTCAGTAGGTACCTCAGTCAACCGGTATCTTCCCACCAAACCAAATTCCCGCTCATCACCATTTTCGTTTCATGACTCGTGTGTAGTATCATATGTTAGGTAAAAAAGTATTTTCACAAGCATCTGTCGGGTATAATTTAAAAAATCGCTGGACCTACGGTAAGGATGAATAGAAAATAGTTTCAGCTAGCTGTTGACAGACAAAAACAAATTATGCAGTAACATGATCGCAGATCACAATTCCGTGTGACGCCGGATTAAGAATAGCATCACTCCATTTCCTTTCGTGGATGTCGTAGAAGGCGACTTAGGAAATCAAATACCGGGAGACAGGCAGCAACGTCTTCCTGAGAATACACCGCATACTGCGATCGCCAACCCGCCTGCCAAGCGTGGCGATTATGGCAAAACTCTTCATGGTTATGAAAACCACGAAGGAGGCCTATGTCCTGCAGTGGGCGTCAAATGGCTGATGACGATGATGATCGCATATCATGGTGTGGAAATTTTCTGCAGACCACGTACGGGCAATCGGAACGGGGACCTCCATCAGCTCAGAGTATTGACGTCAGATCAGGGGCGCTACTACGTAAGTTCTCCACTGCATGGATTTGTCCGATTTAACCTACTTCGAACTGTCAAATACATACACATAATGATACTCTGGAATCGTCAAATGGTTAAGTCAATAGAGTGGACAATTACGTAATAGCACATAGGAGGGTAGGGCCGGCGACGTTTGGGCGCAAACAATACAAACTAAAATAAACCTTAAATACTTTTTGAGTTAGACACTACAATACTAGTTAAAAAAGGCCCCTTGTGACCGACGTACCGCCACGGCGACGGGCTTTTTTAAACTCGTATTGTAGTCTATCTTTACAGCAGGCCAACGACGAGTGCCCACAATGATAGATGATACCTTAAATACTTACAAAGTTGGGCATTTAAATCAGAAATCAATCATTTATTTCAACATAAAGAATTTACATTCTGCCTCATGATCAGCCATTTGACGCCTGTCTACGCCATCATAGAGGTTCTCATTGATTGTACATATTGTCATTCATTCTTCTTCTTTGTTCTTTTCCTCTCATTCTCTCTCGCTGGTATAAACCGAAAATTGAGCCTTTTTTTTCACGCACGGCTTAAACTAATAAACAGGACATTCTTAATAATACAGCCCACTCTAACACCAACTCTAGACGGCCTAACCAAGTTGGTCCAATTGATCCGTAAAAAAAAACCGGCGGTCGTCGATGTCTTCGTTCGTCGAGCCACGCGTCTGCAGCCTCAATTGGAGGGTTCATCGGGCCTGATCGTCAGCTACATGCCATCAGCAGCAGGACATAGGCCTCCTTTGTGGTTTTCATAGCCATGAGGTGTTTTGCCATAATTGCCACGCTTGGCAGGCGGGTTGGCGATCGCAGTATGTGGTTGAAATCTCAGGAAGACGCTGCTGCCCGTCTCCTGGTAATTGACTTCCTTAGTCGTCTTCTACGACATCCACGGAAGGAAATGGAGATACGGTGCCATACGGAATTCTGCTTGCTGAATGTCAATGTACTATGTTAGCCGCTGCCTTCGGGCCGTATTAGTAGTGGAGAAAAAGGCAGCGGGACAAAAACTCTACTCTGACCATCTTTAATTAATCATCTTAAACTTAACACATCAGAGCCTATATGATAAGATTCCATGATTGCCATTACTAACTTTAAAAGTCAAAACATTAGTTAATTTTCTTACGAAAGTAGGAAAAACAATGCTGCGGTCAGACACGAACAGCACCCGTTCACGAGCATAACGCAGGGGTCATCCATCACCATCTTAACCATTTTAGAGGGAGATACGTGACCCGGCCACGAAAATACAATACAAGTGCAATTGAAAGCCCGTTTCCTTGTGACCGTCGGCCGGACGTGGCCATGCTTCTTATAGTATCTAACGTTAATAGAGTACATCATTGCGGTCTTTTAGCCTTTGGCTGTATGTGATGGTGATCGGAGAGTGCATTCGTTCCGTTGGTGTGTATGCAAACATCACCAACATCACGTGGGAACAATCCTACGGTTAATCCGATTCAAGTCCAACGTCCAGCGACTACACCCACGTTTTGTTCAGGAGTGATGCTGATCGGAGAGTGTCTTCGTTCCGTTGGTGTGCATGCAGCATTACATTGACAAACATCACGTTGGCTCAATCCTAAGGCTAAACCGATTCAAGTCCAACGACCAGTGTTCCTCTTACTTATTGCAAGGAAGTTAGAAACCTCGGCCTCTTCATCCAGTCCAATTTATCTTGGGACCGGCATGTGGCTGAGATAAGTAGGAGGATATTTTCCTCTATGCACTCCCTTAAGCGTTTACAGAACTTTCTCCCTTTTTCAGCCAAGGTTATGCTGGTTAATTCTCTCTTACTTCCTATCATTGACTATGCAGATGTATGCTATCCTGACATCAAGAGTCAAGAGCTACTCAACAAGCTTGATAGACTCCTTAATTTATGCATCCGATATATTTTCGGATTGCGTAAGTATGACCACATTTATCAATTTCGTGCCCAGCTCAAATGGCTTAACATCCGATTCCGCAGGAATGCTCATATTCTCTCCACTTTATATGGCATATTACAAAATCAGTGCACCCCTTCTTATCTCAAGGATCGTTTTGAATTTCTCCAAACTGATGGGCGCCCTCTGCGCTCGTCCCGGACCCTTCTTTTCCGCACCCCCGAGCACAATGCGCCTAGATATTCAAACTCGTTCACCGTGACTGCGGTTCGCCTGTTGAACAGCCTACCTCTGCATATTCGACAGGCGGAATCATTGAAGGTTTTTAAAACCAAAGTATATAATCACTTTATTTATCTCCAAAATCATAATATCGTATCTTAAATACCCTTCCCGCATAATAATATGACGATGGACTATTCATTAATATTTTTAGTAAATTTATTGTACGTCTGTTAGGTATATATAATGTATGTATGTATTTATTTATTTATTGACCATGTATATAATTATGAACCCTCCCCCGCCCCCCCCCTAGTTTTATTTTTTATTTTTCTTGTATTTAAGTAATTTATGTACTTCTAGTATGTATCGTGCATTGCCCAAGCCACACTATCCACAAACCCAAGGTTGACTGGAAGAAAATGCTATTTAGCATTAAGTACATGTTTGTATGAAAATTGTTTTCTATGCAATAAAGAATTTAATCAAAATCAAAATCAAAATTTTTTATTCAAAGTAGCACAGAAACTGCGACTTAATGAACGTTACAAGTTAAACTAGGTGTCCATTTCAAAATCTAGATCATTTTGGAGAAAAAATGGACAAAAAAACTCCAAACTTAGTCTTTTCAAGTCCTTAATTTACAGGATTTATATAAATGTACTAAAACTCATGCATTGAACTGGCTTTAATTCCAGACATCTTTGTCAGAATAATACTAACGACCAGCGACCATGCCCACGGTTTGTTCAGGAGTAATGCTGATCGGAGGGTGCCTTCGTTCTGTTGGTTTGTATAAACATAAACATTTACATACAGGCACATACATTGCTTGTGGCCCCACACTAGGATACCCTGTGTCGTGGGAACCAGAAACAATGACATCACAAACATGTAAACATCCAAGACCTGGGGTTTTTTTTTTGTGCCCAGCCGGGATTCGAAACCGGGACCTCTCGCATGGTATGCAGATGCACTACCGCTGCGCCACGAGGTCGTCATGTATACGTCGATGTATGAGCTTTACATTGACGCACATTACGTTGGCCCAATCCTGAGGTCAAACCGATTCAAGTCCAACGTCCAGCGACCACGCCCCGCGTTTTGTTCAGGTCAAAGTGTGCGTGTAGGTACATGTTTAAGTTACTACTGGTCACGCCATGCCTTGCCGATATTATAGCCTTAGATGTTTAGAAAACACTTGGAGGGAAAATCGTTAAATATTAGATTTTAACGTAGCGGAGGAGTAGATGCTCGTTTATCATCTGCTGTTGTTGTTTTAGAACTAAAACTTTTGTAGGCACTACAGTTTAATTAACTTAATCCTGGATTTGTTAAAAGGTACATCAGTGCTTTCGTTCATAGCTGTTGTTATTGATAGTAAATTGATAAACCAATTTTCACTAAGCCTTTTTTTTATAAAAGAAGTAATAAGGTCAACATATTAATAATGTTAAAACTTATTTAAATATACCTATATAAACATAAGAATACTAACTAACACTAGAATAAGACCACCAAAAACTTTATATGAATTTTTGTATCTGAAAGAAATGAATCAAACTGAATATTGATTCAATTTAATTCATTTCTACAAAAACCAATACCACCTGTAATTATAACTCTATACGTGATTTAGCAATAAAGAATAATATGAATATGAATATAAGGAAAAAAATCGCTTGAATCGTTCTTCACGTTTATTTCACAGTAGCAGTGCCCGCGACCACTTTCGCGTGGTAAACGGATAAGCTTATATTATAACCTATGTCTACCCTGAGGGTCTATTCTAAGTAGAGATTTTTTAAATCGGATAAGTAGGTACCTACTTACGGAGATTACCCCCTACGTCATCATCATCATCATCATTCAGCCACAAGAGGTCCACTGCTGGACATAGGCCTCCTCCGTGGATTTCCAAAAAGACCGGTTGAAAGCGGCCTGCATCCAGCGCCTTCCTGCCACTTGGATGAGGTCATCTGTCCATCTTGTGGCTGGTCGTCCTACGCTGCGCTTGCCGATATGTGGTCTCCATTCGAAAACTTTTCGGCCCCATCGGCCATCAGTTCTGCGTGCTATGTGCCCCGCCCACTGCCACTTCAACTGGGCTATGTCGACGACTTTCGTTCGTCTACGTCTACCTCTACCCCCTACGTACAAACTTACAAACATTTATGTAATTAAAGTATTTCATAAAACAAATATCATCATCATAATTAGCCATGTGACGCCCACTGCAGGACAGAGCCCTCCCTCATGGTTTTCCAACCTTCCCGGTCTTGTGCCACCCACATCCAGCGACAAAAAAAATGGAATTTAAACTTTGTTACAAAGTCTTAAAAAAAAATAAAACTAATTTTCAGAAGTTCATTCAATCCTATTTAAGTACCTCTAACATGTGTCATGCCATTGACTTGGAAATAAACCGTGACTCTTATTTACTTCAATTCCCGTTAAAAGCACATAATTAGAGAGTGGCGGGGCCTTTCACCATTTATTTCAGAGCTTTTCGCGGGCAGTAAAAATTAAAAGAGTAAATACAAAGGGGAAATGGCCAGGCCATCACTTACCATAGATAACGATCTAGTTTTACAATATTACGGACAATGAAGTTGGTTAGTTTCTGCGTTTGTTTTTGCTTCTTTTCTGGTTTTATTTTAGCATTTAAGGCTCTTATATTTTTTACTGAAATGGGGGGCTATAGATAAAAAGGAGTAGCTTTAAATGCTTTGGTTATAACTTTAATTATTAATTCATAGTTTATGGTAAAAATTTCGGTGTTCATTGCGGAGCCGAGTCTTCGCGACATAGATTATTTTACCATGTTTTTATTGTGGCAACCTTGTTTAACATTCTGATGTTGTCACTATTGAAATGTGAGTTCGTGCCTTGCCGCTCCCGCACGCTGTTTGTTTGATTATATAATATAGCCTTAGATATAGAAAAACTCGGTTTTAATTAATCATCAGCCCTTATAAATACAGTCCTCTAAACTGAATGTTTGCTACACTTATTAAAAGATGGGTTAATTAGCTATAATAAATAAATAAACTTTATTTCGGTCCATACAAGCAGGCGGTAGGTACAAAAAAAAATAAAATTATTGAAATTAAATTTAAGAAAAAGTTTTTAAAAACTACTTTTACAACAAAGTAGGGCCAGAGTGTATATTAGTACTAAGATTACAAGATACTTTTGTCCAGCACGTCCAGCTATGCAATGTTCATCGAATTGACATAGTAAGCCATGAATTGCAGTTCTATGAAATAGGACCCAGGTGCTTCTCTACCGCCAATGATATCTGACGGCACTACAGCCGGCCTTCGAAGCCTGCATTTCCCTCATTCTTTCTCAGTGGTAGAGTCCAAAAACAGATACATAACCACCTCTTCGGTCTAGCGGTTAAAACGCTTGAGTAAAAAAAAAGCCGTGGGCTCCGTTTGCCACTGATGACCGCCATAATTAATTTGTTCAAATTGTCTCGTCTGGGTGTTTGTGATGCCCGTACCTGGTTATCTAACACGGGGTGTGGATAATGTAATTGTGTTGTGTGGACGTTATTATCATCATCATCATCGGACCACTGCTGCCCACTGCTGGGTATAGGCCTTTTGCCCCAAAAGCCATCTCTCACGGTCCCTTGCCATCGGCATCCACGGACCGTCTGCCGAGAACAAGACAACGGTCAGTGGGCAGACCAGCGGCCGGATGGTCGGACGATATAGTTATGGTGGTTTATTACCCGCAAATTATTTAATATACCTAAATTAAGCTTTAGTCAATCTTAACCTGAAAATAAAAGCGATAATATTCTAATGATCAGATCACAATAAAACTACATAAGGGACTATAAAATTCATAATTGTCTTACAAAACGAAAATCTCCTCGATTGTATTCTTTTTGTTGCACTAAACCGTGCTGAGGACAATTTTAAAAACCTATTTAGAGTCTAAATTTCTCTGTACGTAATACAGAATGCTTGCACTTGCCAATTAGCTGGGAGAGCGCTGGCACGGTTAGCCAGAGGTCGCGGGTTCAAGTCCCGGCATGGGTGGAATTTTTAGCCTCTAAATAGGTTTTTGAAAATCTTCTCACCAAAAATCATAACCATGTACAATCTGCTTCACGTATTCAACAGTAAACTAGGTTAGCGCAGCGTCAACACTTATCATACGACATTTCTTCACCACAAAATGCCCACAATTTCCTCGGAGCGCCCTAACACGGCAAAATGTGTCACGACAGACCAACATAAATACGTAAAAAACGACGGCAAACATGCAAGCTTGACCTCTATTAGGTTTCCATGGCCGACCGCTCAATTTTTCATTTGAAAATTATAAGCTTTAACACGATATTTTTTCACGTAAAGTAGGACTTCCACACAGCAGTGTAAGGGAAAGGCCGATGTCTATAATTTTACAACGGTACATTAAGTATTTCTTGTACACCGTACGGGATGATATATGACTTTATAATGGTGTTTTAAATTGTTCTTACGATATGGCACAAACTTATCAAAGAGTTTCTTTGTAGTTATGTAGGTAGCCTATATCTAGTAATAAATTTAGATTAGGTACAGTCAACAGCATCTCAACCTTTAAGGACGACTTTGCAACAAAAATGTAAAGGTTGACCTGCTGTCGACTGTACGCATGCTGTAATTCTATTGATGATATATGTAGACAATCACAGACAACTATAAATCGTTTTCGACCAATTTGTTTGCCATAAAGATGACAAAACATTTACATAATATATTTTTTACGTTTGCACATAGGCATATACATTTTAAACATTTAGAGCCTTATCACACAAGCAACTTGCGAGCAATTTGAAAGCAATGCGATTGCGCAGCGAGCTCGCCGCGACGACGCTGCGCAATCGCGGCGACGTCGTCGCAATTATCACCGTCGACGCCATTTTGGACAATCGCGTTCGACAGTCCGACCCGTCCCACTTGAGTCATATCAAAGATACGTGTGTAAGCGGACGTAGCATAGTTTAGAGGTACAATGATTGTCGATACAATGGATACAAAGTTATTTATAACTAAAATTCAGAATCGTCCCGATTATTATGTTTCCCATGTAGGATACATAATAGTAGCTCTCTCCCAGTCGATGTCTTTATTATGGATCCTCCCAGATTCGTCGATGATTGTGGAGATTGTTTCTTGTATCTGCTTTCGTTTTCTGCAACTTCGAAAGCCAGCAGTAGTGTTTTCTTGTCAGGTCAATCCATTTTGCTACTGAGTGTCCAAAACGCAGCGAGCACGCCGCGAGCTCGCCGCGACAGAGCAACGTCGTCACGGCGTGCTCGCCGCGCAATCGCTACGTAATCGCGACGAGCTCGTTGCGCAATGGCATCGCTTTCAAATCGCTCTCAAATCACTAGTGTGGTAGGGCTGTCACATAATATTCCCATGTAGGATACATAATAGTAGCTCTCTCCCAGTCGATGTCTTTATTATGGATCCTCCCAGATTCGTCGATGATTGTGGAGATTGTTGACTTGTATCTGCTTTCGTTTTCTGCAACTTCGAAAGCCAGCAGTAGTGTGTTCTTGTCAGGTCAATCCATTTTGCTACTGAGTGTCCAAAACGCAGCGAGCACGCCGCGAGCTCGCCGCGACGGAGCAACGTCGTCACGGCGTGCTCGCCACGCAATCGCTACGTAATCGCGACGAGCTCGTTGCGCAATGGCATCGCTTTTAAATCGCTCTCAAATCACTAGTGTGATAGGGCTGTCACACATAGACGCATAGTACCGGAACCAAATCAACAACACCGCAACTTTTCCTCTGAACGGTGACATTTTCCTCCAAAATTAATCGATCCGAGGAACAGATAAGCTACTCGTATGTTACTGCGGTATTAATTCATAATGAAAACCTTTTCCCCATTAATAAAACATTTTGTAAGTATACGTGTAATTTCGGCTAATAGGGTCTTCAACAGAACGTCGAAAACGAATTATTTTCATCGCGGGAACCCTCCGGACAAGCTTCCGCCTCATATTAAACAGTTATCGCACGATCTTAACTGCTTTGTACTCGAAACTATAGCTCTCACAGAAAATGATATACTCGCCGCCTTTATGCAAACGAAAACGAGCCGTAATCGCAGCATGACAGAGAACAATTTTCACACAAAACAATTCGCTTAACTGCTACACAGAAGGGTCTATTATTTCTACACATTAATTTGATAAGAAAAATGCGATCTGTGCCAAAGCGATTTTCGACTCTGTAAACTAGTGTTTAAATGGTAGATTCCGCTAACGAGTGTGCTTCGTGATTGTTGCCGGGTAAATTTTCTTTCAGGGAATCATTGAAAATACGTCCCATTATACATAGTCATCTATTCCGTAATTAAAGTAGAACCAATTCACGTAACAAGGTTCTCGAGCAAATTGGCAAAGGGATTGTGGGACGCCCGGCAGCTCGATGGATCGAGGCAGATTGCTGGTGACGGTCGGATGAGGATAGCCGAGGATAAGAAGAAGCAGGACACACTATGGAAATAGTATATTTCATTACGAGTGCGGGAAGCCTGTCATTGCAAAGAGTTCCGACAAATATCTACCCGAGCCGAGGCGCAGCCGAAAGTGAGGGTTGACAGTCGGAACAAGTTGCAATGACGGTTCCGCACGTGTACTGAACAACTATTTTTAATACAGTTGCGAAAAAATGAAGCAATTTAATAAAAAAAAAATTTTGGAAAATGGCGCGAACCGTGAAAGAATATAAGCAGAGATTTTTTCTTCTTCACCCATTCTGGGTAGACAAAGGGAACTATGCCCATACAGCCAAGTCTTCAGTAGAATTTTTTTTATTGATAGGAAATGAAAATAAAATTTTATGAGATGAAATGAAATGAAACCTAACCTAACTCATTGAATCAAATCATTAAATCTGATATTGAAACAAATTAGTAGCTTCTTTTTAGAAATATTTGCAGGAATCATAAAAACTTCTATGAGTTTTTTTTAGTAAAAACTTCGTGGTTGGTTTTTTCTTTTTAATAGACATTATTTTGACAGTTGGGAAAGAGAACGCACGAGTCCGGAAAAGGTAAAGAAAAAGCTCGAGTATGTAATAGCCCACATCCCGAACGCTATACGTCCCTGCAATACGCCACTTTTTGAGCAACTGTATTAAAAAATCCTTTACGTGGTCTGATAGTTTGGATAGGATGACGCATGCTATCAAGTTACAATTTTTACGCGATCGCAATGCAAAGGCAAATGAGGCTTAAGTTTTTTTTACGCGTATGTATGATTGTATAAAGGAAAAAACACGCTATGCAGACATTGAAGACATAAGTGTAGGCACCACGAGAATAAGGGACGTCTTATGCTTCGGTCACACACAGCGACTAATCGTTGCGAGTACCTACTCGCCGCGAGTACTCGCTGTGTGTGACAGGCTATTCGCTGCGAATAGATTCACTCGCCGCGTGTTGAAGTCGCCGCGACTAGAATCGAGCAAGTTCAATTTTATTCGCTGCGAATGCGCACTGACAGTCGAAATTCTCGTGTACAACTCTAGAACTGTAGAATTATCGCTGCGACTTTCCGATGCGCTCTGAAGTTCCGATAAGTTTAATGCAATTTTTTTCAACTTAATGGTTTACTAAGTCGTTATTTCTGACTTATTACATTTAATTGAGACGCAATTTGAACAAGATAACGTTGAGAGTAGAGGGGCAGCCCAACATACCTAGTAAGTGAATACAGATCCCAAAATAGTAAGTAACAAAACATATCTAGCACCTTATTTACGAATACCGTGTAATGATTCGGTATGTATTAGAACTCTTTGTCAGAAATAATGAAAAGCGAAGTTGAATTAGCGCCCTTGTTCGTTGGAAAATCAATACCGTGGTGGTTCTGCACGAGTTTTAAAGGATTAAGCCTCGTTTTTAAACACAGCTTTTGGGGTAAACTAGAATAAACTAGGGGCTTGTCCGACCAGGTTAAAGTGACAGAGCATGTGCTTTCCACGAACCTTTAATTAACATGCGTGCCGGTCATTCAACGAAATATGAAATAAAAACCACGACGCTTTTGACATTTTTGTAAACCTTAATCGATTCAAATCACAATAAGTTAAGCTCAAAATTAAGTAATTTATATTGTTAATTTTAAATGATCAACTTCGTTTTTAAGCCCAACTTAAAATAGAAAGTTCAAGCGGCTCCCTACAGCAAACTTGTGTCCATAAAGTAAAACATATCGTTTTATAAATAAAAAAGTTAGTTCTACTTTGAGTTTTACGTTAGTTTGTTCTTGAGCTATCTTAAGCTATCTTTTAACATTGTTGTGAGTTTACGGACCAAATAAAGGGACAATGAAAATTGAAAATATTTAGGTTAAGAAACTGTTCTTAATTATATTCTTTTTGTTGCACTAACCCTTGCCGAGGAAACAAAACGAGAAAAAAAAAAGAAAAGAGGCTCAAAATTTCATCGATGCTTGCACTTACCCATTAGCTCAGTTGGGAGAGCGCTGGCACGGTGAGCCAGAGGTCGCGGGTTCAAGTCCCGGCATGGGTAGAATTTTTAGCCTTTAAATAGGTTTGTAAACTGTTCTTAAAAGAAAATAAAAAGTATAAAAATTCTCAAATTCAACATTGTTGTACCACCTACATAGCATACTCTTCCATTCACTCGTAACATCCCATTACTTTGTGGCATTCCGTACACACGGTCCCCGTAAATACCCTTCATTGTATCAAAGAGTAGGAGGGTGTAACTTTTGCGTGCGAACTTTCACCGAGCCCGTGTAGACTAACCACTTCATGTCAAGCGAAAAGGGATCTAACGTCGCTCGAATTACGGGCTAAGGCGGGTGTAAACTTTTCGCCACGTTTGGCTGTAGAATGTTGGATTGTTATGTTTCGACTCTTTTGGTCGGGAGTTTTTTTTTTCTACGGCTCTCGTGACGAGTGTTTGCGTATTTTAATTACGTTATACGTCGCTCTCTTTCTGCGTGAGGTGGAGCGTGTATAATGGAATGTGTCCTTTTTCTGTTTGTTTCTCGCACGAGGGAGTTATGGCTTGGTTGTCTCACTTACTTACTTAAGATAATGATGAAACTCGAATTATGATCATTATTTTGTATATAAATTTATATTCATGATTTAATCAATTTTGAGTGAATAAATAAAGAGTGTATTGTTTCACTTAAGATAGATAGGAAACTCTCTATCTACACTTCTACAAAAATATTATAAAAAGGTTTGTAAGCCTACATGTTTGTTAGTGTGTATGTAGGGGTTGATAATTATCCAGAATGCTTTTAACAGTGTCGAGCGGGACGTTATTCTTGGTAAGGTTAGGGACCGCGTTCTATCTCTCTATCCTTTTCTCCATCAATGCTATTCGAGACTGAGCAATTTATTTTTTGGTGGTAGCATGACGGAGTTACTGGTGAGAGCACAGCAGGGTGATCCATTGTATCTTTTTCTTTTCAGCTTGGCTATAGTAGAGGTTGTCATTGCTGGCCTGCGTTCTCCTCTGAACGTATGATACTTGGACGACAATTGGAGGTGATCCGGATGGTGTAATCGAAGACTTAAAATGCCTGGAAAAAGGGTTTGTTGAATCGGACTCAGGTTAAACACGCAAAAGTGCGAGATATTTCCGTGCTCCGGACAGATTTCGCGGGATGTTTTGTCGCAAGTATATTCCGTAGTCCCTGGCCTTAAGTTATTGAGCAAGTCGGATTTTACTCTTTTGGCAGCGCTAGTTGTCTCGGAAGGTATTCATCAGGTGCTTACTAATAAGGTACGGACCCTGTTGGCGACTAAGCCGTATCTGGAACAAGTTTCCGCCCACGTTGCGTCAATCATTCCTGGGTTGACTTACTCAGTTTGCACTGCTCCTGTGTGGTTATGCAGGGATAAAACATCGTACTATGATGAAGCTTTAAAATAATTGTTAATATTAGGATGACGTCAACGCAGTGGTGCCAAGCGGCTTTTCCAATTAGGGATGGTAGTTTGGGGATACGTCGTTTGCAGCATACCGAGTATCCAGCGTTCCTGGCTTCGTCGCATGGGGTGTTAGATCTCGTCACTCGTATACTGAATAATGATGGTGACGGGTTTCGCATCCCTTTCGTCGATGAAGCTTTGGGATTATGGCTCGTTGTCCTTGGGAATGGCTTACCGGAGCGGCCGGAACTTCAGCGTGCGTGGAACCAAATTTTGTGCAAAATTACTCTGGACGGATTGTTGAACTCTAGTTCCGGGGCTGAGCTCGCGCGGTTGCGTGCCGTTTCGAGGCCAGATTCGGGAATATGGCTTCCTGCTATGCCTTCCCCACAGCTGGGGACGTTTTTGGACTGCGATTCTATCCGGGTGGCTGTTGAACTGCGCTTAGGTTGTGGTCTGTCAACCGCATTGCTGTGTCTGTGGCGTGGAGGTGGACGCCCAGGGTCACCAGGGACTTTTGGGCCGGATGTGGCTTGGAGCGATTTATTTAGTTAGGTTATATATTATTTATTATTCTTTGTTTTCAATAGTGTTTTGACATTGTATTATATTTTTGTAACTCTTTTGACCGACGAAACCTGCAGGTGTATTTTGTATTGATTATTCCTTTGTTTGTATTGTGTTTAACCTAATATTTAACTGAACAATACAGGGGGTTCTCCGAAATTGCTTATCCGATTTCAAAAATTCGTTAACCAGTATCTAGAATGGACTTCTAGGGCGCACATAATAAATTAAATAAATAAAATAAAAAAGCCTTTAATACCACTTAACTGCGGTGGTAGCCTAGTGGGTCGAACATTGGACTCGGAAGTGGGAGACCCAGGTTCGATTCCCAGTGCGGGCCCCTGTACCTATGACTTTGTTTTCTAAGTTATGTACATTTGTAAAGTTATAGTAGCAATACCGCTAACGGTGAAGGAAAACATCGGGAGGAAACCTGAGTGTCTGAGCTATTCATATACCTCAGCGCTTAAAATCGCCAATCCGCGGTGGGCACGCGTGGTGATTAAGCCCATACTCTCTCCCTGAGAGAAGGCCTGTCCCCTACAGTGGGACGTATATAGGCTGCTTATGCTAATAGCACTTAGAGGCACGTATAAAAATTTTTACAAAGAAAGATGGATGTGGACAGACTTTCTTATTGTAACTAATAGTAAAAGTTAAACTATAAATTTAAACTAAGGGTCCCCTCTACGGGTGAAGGCCTCCTCCAGATAAGCCTAGCGGTCCCTTTCTCTGGCTGCGCTCACCCGGCGCACATGGGCTATAAGCTAATTCGTTTACCACGCGAACGTAGTCGCCGGCACTGCTAGTTGTACATAAAAAAAAGGAAATTACACAGATATTTCTTAACCTAACAGTACAGACAGCGGCCTTATCACTAAGAGTGACCTCTTCCAGATGACCTTTGGATGAACTGGACTAAATGGATTGGAGAAGTATTTAGACGCCAAATTTTGCAGAATTTGTGCCAACTAAATAATTTCTCCATAAGCCACTTGTTTAAAAATTTTGCTACGACAAAATCACATTATTTTATTGACGCTGATGCCACCTTGAGGACTATTATATAAAACTACTATTCATGTTTTACTAAGACAACTCGATCAAAATTACAACGTCAATTAATCCACCGATTAACAACTAGAATAGAAATAGAAATAGAAATTGAATTGTCACAGTAAACTACAAATTATTATCTAATAGTTCTGTGACACACGGTCTGGTACAAAAAACAAACAATTTTTCCATAATAAAAGTTGTTGGCGTTAAACGAATAAAACGCAAACGGGAAGGCCAATTTTCAAATGTGTAAATCCTGTACAAAACACCCATTAATTCTCCGAAGACCTGTGTCTTTGAGTCCACTAAAATTCCAAGCAAGCATTTAAGGGGATCCAGTGAGCTAACCAGCGACACCAATGAAACATCATATCTCCTTTTACACATCGTATTTGCAAAAAGTGTCTGTCCAATCTTTCAATCATGTTAGCAGCGATTTTTACCACCCACGACAAAGAACCTAGGATCATGAACCGGAACTAGATAGCATTTATGCCAAAAACGCCCGTTTTTGCGTTAACGCTATTTAGTCCTAGGTTTTTTGCCTAGGGTTTACGGCTATGGGTCCTACTAATATGATTGAGATATTGCACAGTAGACTTTTTGCAAATTCGATCTGCATACGAAGATATGATTTTAAAAACCTATTTAGAGGCGAAAAATTAAACTCATGCCGGGACATGAACCCGCGACCTCTGGCGCGGTCCTCAGCACGGGTTAGTGCAACAAAAATAATATAAAGATATGAGTTTTTTTTTTCATTGCTGGCGCTATTAGCCCACTGGATGTCCTTAATATAGTGACGCATGTTGCCCTGTCGATTCGTATATGATAAAGTGGCGAAGCTAGGTGCGGGCAGGGCGTGACACGTTTCTTTGTCACATAAGTCATTGGCGTCATCAATCTGGTTTATACCCACTTATGAAAAGATTTACGTAACCTACCTGGGTTGGGCCTGAGATTTATTAGGTGGTTAGTGCAGTTTATTTTACCAGGACACGGCACCTTGTGGAAAAAGTGGCCAATTCGTATTCATTGGTGGTTTTGGTTCTTGCATTAGAGTCAAAGCTGGCTTCACATTCGAAGGGTCGTGGGTTCCGTGACTTTGTGTTCCGAAGTACCTACGTGTATTCGTAAAATTGGTGCAGCAATAATCAATGTCTTGTCTTGTCTTATCTTATCTTATCTAAACCGGCGTACGTGCATGCAATGACTAATTAATGTCAAGGAAGCGAATGTGATCTGTCACGATCGGGCAAGTGGCAGTCCTTGGTCTCTGCCTACCCCTCCGGGATACAGGCGTGAGTTTATATTTGTTATGTTTAAAACGATAACCACTACAAGATGACACACAAATCCAATTTTGTTTCTGTGTTTGTGTACATGATGTGTATTTTTATCAGAAATGCATTTTTTTTACAATCACTAATAATGTTACATGGTGCGAGCGAGACGGCATGTCAGTTATTACAGAGCAGTCTTGACAACGATCTGGAGCTCTATTTTTGAATCACTCGTATCGCGTCGAGCGCTCGATTTCTACTGATTTTCGTTCGACATCTGAAATTCCGTATTTTTTAATCACTCGACTGCAACGAATGGTCCTTACCACTCGTCTCGCATGGCGATCGGTAGATTAATTGTCAAAAAACGATAAATGTGTGTTGGTACTGTTTGTCATTCTGAGTGTCAACAATCAAAAAGAGTTGACAGTATGTAGTGTTTTGTTTGTAACAAAAGACAAAGATTTTTTATTTAAACAGCCAATAAAACAGTGTTTTACGTTCCGTTTCTGTTACGGTAGTTTCCGGTTTTTTTAATTTCTGCGTGGAATGGATAAAATACAATACTTCAAATTGTACTGGCAACACTTCAGGCGAACGATTCAAAAATACGGAAAAACGACATCATGTGACTTAGAAGACGAGTGTGACTTAAGTCGCATTCGACGATACAATTTCATACGAGTGATTCAAAAATAGAGCTCCTGGAGCTCTATTTTTGAATCACTCGTATCGCGTCGAGCGCTCGATTTCTACTAATTTTCGTTCGACATCTGATATTCCGTATTTTTGAATTACTCGACTGCAACGAATGGTCCTTACCACTCGTCTCGCAGCGCGATCGGTAGATTAATTGTCAAAAAACGATAAATGTGTGTTGGTACTGTTTGTCATTCTGAGTGTCAACAATCAAAAACGGTTGACAGTATGTAGTGTTTTGTTTGTAACAAAAGACAAAGATTTTTTATTTAAACAGCCAATAAAACAGTGTTTTACGTTCCGTTTCTGTTACGGTAGTTTCCGGTTTTTTAATTTCTGCGTGGAATGGATAAAATACAATACTTCAAATTGTACTGGCAACACTTCAGGCGAACGATTCGAAAATTCGGAAAAACGACATCATGCGACTTAGAAGACGAGTGTGACTTAAGTCGCATTCGACGATACAATTTCATACGAGTGATTCAAAAATAGGTCTCATGGAGTACGGTGACTGTTGTGTACATAAAATGATCACTGGCTGTATCACAATGACGTGCAAATTTTCTACAAGTTTACCAATAACAATTCCGCTGTAAGTCAGCCGTGAAATTCAACGTCAGTCCGCAATTACGCACAGAGCAATTACGTAACACGGCCGGGGGGGCTTAAAATAATAATGAAGGTATATCATTAGGGTTTTTCTGTGTCATATTGTAACAAATTTCGGCCATTAGGTATCCTTTGTCACAATTTCGTGACACGAAGCTTAATAATTGATAAGCGACCCCGATTATTTATTATTTGTATTATTATCTGCCCTGCTACTGTATGGCTGCTGAAAGATTGATATATAATATGGACATTCTATATCAATGATTATTGTTTAGGGTATATTTAAACGTACTTTAACATATTTTTTTCCTAAAATTAATTCAACAAATCAATTCATCATCATCATCAGCCATTTGACGCCCACTGCTGGACATGGCCTCCCTCGTGGTTTTCCAAGTTTCCCGGTCTTATGACTTCACGCAACCGTAATCGGATTACTGTAATTATCAGACAAATCGTTAATTAATTTAAATTAATGTAATCTATTCACAAGTTAATTTACATGTAACTAAATCAATAACTATTATTGGTGTAGAACTTATGCCTTCTAGTTCTTTGGCGAATTGATGTGCTATATTACGCGCATCGAACCTGAATGATTCCAATCGCCTGTCAAATTCCATAGACTTTGCTATCGCAATCGTCAGGATTCCGATAGGATTTAGGCTCCAGATCTGTCAAACAGACTCTGAGCATAGCCCGTTCCCAGCTCGCCAGATCGGTATGAGGCAGATTGCTGGCAGCAGATGGACGAGAATGGCCGAGCACAGAGAGAAGTGGCGTGCTTGGGACATGCCTATGTCCGACAGTGGATGAATAATATATAAAGACATAGATTGAGGCTTAATTTAGTTTGTCACATATTATTCATCATAACCAGCCCACATACGTCCCACTATAGGGCACAGACCGTGTCTCAGAGAGAGGGTATGGGCTTCTAATTATATACATGCATTATATTTATCTGTTTCAATTTTAATATATGTATTTCAGTTTATTTATTTATTTAAATTTCTAGTTTAGTTTCTTAAACTACAAGGGCCTCGCTGAAAATCAGCGCCTTTTGAATGCATAATAACATTCAAGAGGCATTACGCTGAGTGAGGTACCTTTTGCCAGAACCTTTAATTTTAAGCTGTGTTGCTCCGAGAAGTTTATGTTACTCAATTCACGTACACCTAGATACACACATTAGTTTTAATTTTCTTTTGTTGTTTTATGTCTGGCAATAAACACAATTTTTTCTTTTTCTTTTCTTTAATCACCACGCGTGCCCACCGCGGATTGGCGATTTCAAGCGCTGAGGTATGTGAATAGCTCAGACACCCAGGTTTCCTCACGATGTTTTCCTTCACAGTTAGCGAGTGGTATTGCTACTATAACTTCACAAATGTACATAACTTAGAAAACAAAGTCATAGGTACATGCCTGCACTGGGATCGAATCTAGGACCCTAGTCCAATGTTCTACCCACTAGTTCTACACATAATATTACTGTAAACTAATTCATGTGCTCTTCATAAATTACTCAATACCCGCCCTCACCTTTAACTCACTCATATTAAAGTACTTAGTGTGAAATATTTTTGGATGCATGCCTAGCACATATTTTTATCATCTTAATTTGGAATAAGTGGCATTTTTCTGTAATATCTCCGTATTAAATAAATAAATCAATATAACTTATGATCTTTAAAGTAAATGGTCTGCTCTATAATTTTGCGGACAGCAAATAGCATTTAACTTCTATTAATCTGTAGAATTCTAAATGGCCCGATCGAACTACCATAATACTGGTTTTTAATTGTTCATTTCAAGGTCATAGTCTAACAGGTTCCGTATGGCGCCGGATTAAGAATAGCGTCACTCCGTTTCCTTCCGTGTATGTCGTAGAAGGCGACTGAGGAAATCAATTACCAGGAGACGGGCAGCAGCGTCTTCCTGAGATTCCAACCGCATACTGCGATCGCCAGCCCGCCTGCCAAGCGTGGCGATTATGGCAAAACCCCTCATGGTTATGAAAACCACATAGGAGGCCTATGTCCTGCAGTGGGCATCAAATGGCTGATGATGATGAATCTAACAGGTTAAAAGCCGGTTTCTGAATTGAGAATTCCACTAAGTAAATACTTAAGTAACGTTCTGTCACGCTCGTTTCTGAGAAAGTCGAAGAGACAGCACTACAGTTAACTATTTACTCAGCGAAATTCTCAATTCAGATACACCGGACAAACTTTGAGGAATCTTTCTACTCGTCAATACAGACAACTTTTACTATGGGGCCAAAAAAATGAGAGCAAAAAATAAATCAGCTGTTTCATAGATTTTGTGCAGTACTGCTTGTATCTTATGTATGGAACAGCTCATTTATTTTTTGCTCTGATTTGTTTGGCCCCATAGTAAAAGTAGTTTATATTTATGAGTAAAAAGCCCCTTTAAAGTTTGGCAGTTGACTAAAATGCCACCGGGTATTAATAGCATGTAACGTTTACTAATCATTAATATTTTTCCTACTTTTGTAAGAAAAGTAATGTTTTGGCTTTTGCAGTTATTAGTGGCGGCAATTACGAAATCTTGTCATTATGGGCTCTGATGTACCTACTAGGTTTGAGATGATTTGAGAAAAGATGGTGAGAGTAGAGTTTTTTTTTCCCGCTGCCTTTTGCTCCACTTCAAATACGGCCCAAAGGCAGCGCCTAACATACTAAATTGTTATTCGGCAAACAGTGTAAATTCTTTACGTTGAAATAAATACTTGATTTCTGATTTCTGACTTGTGAATGTAAATTATTTCTCTCAAAATAATAAGAACTTGCACACACAATCACTTGTTTTGGTCCCAGACTAGGATACCCTGTGCTATGGTAACCAGGCAAGGACGTCACAAACACGGAAACACACCCAGACTGATGCCATTTGTACAAATTTACATGGAAATCAAACCCATGATTTTCAGCATGGTAATCAGACCTGATACCGCCAGACCAACGAGGCAGTCGAGAATAAAGGGCAATTTTATTTTATTTATTTAATAATTGATGCTAGTTTTTCCATGAAATCCGATAGAGATCGCGAACATAACTTTCCTTTTTACGCCGACTATAAACTACGGTTACAAGCTGTGATTAAAATGAATTTTTAGTGTTAACATATACCTAACAAATAAATATTTTTGTTCAGTTTTACATGTTGTTAAGTAGCATTTTGACTACAAGTACATATGAAAGTGAAAATATTTTATTTACCACACAAAAATAATCAATAATTCACAAATGTTTGTGGTAAAAAGGAATGGGCTCAGCTTTATTGCCGTGACTGGATGCGTAGTCTCGGCGCTGGTTTTCAGTCCGTCCTTTTATACTTTATACTTAAACTCAGTTGCTAATTAACGTATGCAACTTTGTTAATGTATGTAAGTACGGTCGATATCTTGTCAACGATTTATCAACAAAAATAGTTAAAGTTGATAAGCTTTATACTACACCTACGTAACTGTTTCGTCGACCTCGTGTTTCATGAAGCTAAGATAAAGATTATTCTTTTTAATACAAGTTGCAAGGGCGGTTGGCTCAGCGGCTTGCTCTGCGGAGAGCCTCAAACGGCGGAAATATGCAACATTGGGTAACCAATACAATATTCTCGCGGTTTGGGGTCGAGACACTGGGTCCGTGGGGTACCGAGGTGCGTTCGCTCTTTAAAGAGCTGTCGACGCGCCTCATCGACGCCACGGGACACCGCAGGGCTGGCGCATACCTCGGCCAGAAAAACAATCTTTTTTAAAAAAAATTGTTTCTACATAAATAGCCCTTAAAGTCGTCAAAATATAAGAAGCCCGTTTTGACAGTTACAACAACCATAGAAACTAACCTAGGTTGAGATCAAAAATATTAAAAATCTAAACTGCGAGTAACTTTTCGGGCTACAAAATATCTTTTTTCTTTCGAGCGTTAAATAATATGCAAGAGTAGGTATGTGTCTTTTTAAGTATTTGTTCGAGTAAATCCAAAGTAAAATGCATTTTTGTATAGCTGTCAAAACGTACATTTCGACAAATATAGTGAGGCTTATGTCGGTCTTAAGACAGATTTTAACTAAGTTGTGATTTATAATGTCAAATCTCCACATTAGTAAAGCATTAAGCCCTCCGCAACTAAAGTCTTGTTAAATGTCCCTTAAACCTACTTTAAGCAGTGTCTTTAATCTGTGGTGTGCACTGTTCACATACCTCAGCCCTTGAAATCGCCAATCCGCGGTGGGCACGCGTGGTGATTAAGCCCATACTCTCTTCCTGAGAGCATGCCTGTGCCCTACAGTGGAACGTGCATAGGCTGCTTATCGCGGCTGTTAAAAACTTTTATCGCGTTGCCATACCGCTATACCGCGATACTGTGATATTATAATTGTCAACAAAACTTACTGTGCAACGATGGGTACGATAACATTGATTCAATTTTAATTGCCTGAAATTAGATAGCTACTCGTGGCGAGGCGCAAACGATCAAACTATTAACTGCTCGGTGATCGTTTAAACATAGTTTGGACGGTGATTTCCTGAATATTCCGTGGAAATTAGTTCGTAGGTAATTTGGAAACTTAATTCAAGTAGGCCGAGCAGGTGAAAGCCACTGTGTTTGGGAGGGCAGTCTACGCCGTAAATTATAATGTGTTTTACAATCAATTGAAATTGTTTATATGCTTCGTTTACGCGAAGTGTAACTCGCACTTTAATTTATTGTTACTTCTCATCTTACGTGACAGTGAACTAGCTTAGAATTTACTGTCTCATTTTTTTGTGTAGCCTACCAGCTGTTGCCCGCGACTTCGTTCGCGTGAAAATCCTAGATGTGTATTTTTCCGGGAAAAAAATTGCCTATGTGCTAATCCGGACGAAATTTTGCACAGAGATAGATTAAAGTCTAATCTATCTCTGTGCAAAATTTCGTCCGGATCCGTTCAGCTGTTTTAGCGTGAAAGAGTAACAAACATCCCAACATACATACAAACTTTCGCGTTTATAATATTAGGAAGGATATACGTCCCACAGGGACAGAGTACGGGCTTAATCATCACGCGTGCCTCCCGCGGATTGGCAATTTAACTCAGCAACTTGGTGAGGAATGTTTTCCTTCAGTTAGCAAGTGGTATTGCTACTATAACTTCACAAATGTACGTAACTTAGAAAAAAAAGTTATTTGTACATGCCGGGATTCGAACCCACGACCTCCCGAATGAGAAGCCGGCGTTCTACCGCTGCATTAACACCGCCTATCGCTGCTGCTATCACCGTTTCGCTGTTTTTAATTAATTTAACATGTTTCATTGAGGGAGGCCTATGTCCTGCAGTGGCCGTCAAATGGCTGATGACGATGATGTTTCATTTTTTTTCAATTCAATTCAATTCAAATATTTTTATTCATTGTAAAAACAGAATGTTTACTTAATGAACGTCAAAGTTGTTAGTTTCACAATTAATGGATTATGTGGAGAAGAAGCTAACAAAGAAACTCCACATTTATTCTTTTCAAAACACGTTTTAACTTAATTAACAGAGTTTTCAACTTAAAATATTAGTCATGAATGTGTTGAACACTAGTCACAATCGTCCTTTAAATAATATTAATCTACTGTTTAATGCCAAACATCTTTGTCTTCTAAATAATCCTTGATGTTATAGTAAGCCTTTTTGCACAGAATGTGCTTAACACATTTTTTAAATCGCGTTGGAGGTAACTCTAATATATCTTGAGGAATTTTGTTGTAGAACCTTATACAGTGCCCCATAAAGGATGTGTTAACTTTTGCAAGTCTAAATAGTGGAAATGACAATTTATGTTTATTTCTAGTATTAACATTATGGTGGCCACCAACATTTTCGAAGTCTTTGATATTTTTTCTAACGTACATAATATTTTCATAAATGTATTGACATGCAACTGTTAAGATGTTGGTTTCTTTGAAGAAATCTCTTAGCGAATCCCTACTACCTAACTTGTAAATAAATCGGATGGCTCTCTTCTGTAAGATGAAGATCGTCTCAATGTCTGCTGCCCGACCCCACAGTAGTATGCCGTAGGACATAATACTATGGAAGTAACTAAAATAAACAAGCCTAGCAGTTGCAACGTCAGTGAGCTCTCTAATTCTTTTGACTGCATATGCTGCAGAACTAAGCCTGTGTGCTAGTTTTACAATATGAGGACCCCATTGCAATTTTGAATCGATCGAATCATTGTAGTACTGCTTCAATGTGTTTAGCGTTGATATTAATTTCAAAGGTCTCTCAAATAATCTTCTTAGTTCTTTTTTATTTTGTGCATACTGTGCATGCAAAAGCAAATAAATCATTCATCTTTTTATATTTTTTTTACTTTTTATCTTTTCAAAATCAAACACTCAAAACAATAACTGATTAGAGTTCATGAGAGAAGGACATTTAAGGGGATCCAGTGTGATAACCACCAATGAAATTTATTTTCATATCATATCATATCATACAGATCGTATTTGTAATAAGTGTCTGTACAATTTCTCAATCATGTTAATTAATAGTCATTTGTAGGACCCATGGCCGTGAGCCTAAGGTAAAAAACCTAGGACTAGATAGCATTACCGTCAAAAACGGTCGTTTTTGGTATAAATTCTATCTAGTCCGAGATCCGTGATCCTAGGTTCACAGTCTTGAGTGCTAAAAATCACTATTTACGTAATTTAAAAATTCTACAGACACTTTTCTGGGTTTCGTAGTCCGACGAACCCTTACAGTTTCGCTATGTCCGTATGTCTGTATGTCTGTCTGTCCGTCCGCGGCCTAGCGCAAAGACCAGTGGTACTAGAAAGCTGTATTGTGGTGTGTGTATAGATATTTATCACGCTGACAAAGTTAAAGAATAAAATATTTGAATTTTTTTTTTATTGTACCTCCCCTAACATGAAAATCGGGGATTATTTTTTTCGTCTACTTCATCATGTGGGGTATCGTTGGATTTGTCGTTGAAAAATGTTGCGGGTGTAGGAATACCATTTTTCGACTTAGGGTTCAGTTTGCGAAATATTAAGCTTTAAGCGAAAATTTTGATCGGAGTAGGGTGCCTCCCCCCTCTCCTGGCTAAACGATTGATTGTAGAAACGTGAAAAAATTCAGGGTAGTAGCACATATAATGAACTTGAAAGAAAAAGTATCACGGCTAAGTAGGGATTACTAAAAAAACCTAACTGCAAAGTGGGTTATTCAGGGCTGCAAGTAATGTAAATTGCTTCGGCCATATGTCATTCCCTGTACGTATTACAGAGAAGTTTGTAAAGAGGCTCGAAATTTCGCCGATGCCTGCACTTGCCCATTAGCTCAGTTGGGAGAGCGTTGGCACGATTAGCCAGAGGTCGCGGGTTCAAGTCCCGGCATGGGTGGAATTTTTAGCCTCTAAATAGGTTTTTAAAATTGTACTCAGCACGGGTTAGTGCAACAAAAAAAAATATAATTAGGCGTTACTAGTTAACAGGTAATGGGAAACCAACTTATAAAAGTAAAATTTCGTACAAAATCCATTGAAAATGACTTCGATGAAGTTGTCAGTTCTGTTAAGCAGAAAAAATCCCTCTTTCTACGGAACCCTTCAGTGCGCATGGCCCGACACGCACTTGGCCCGTTTTTGCAGAAAAAAATATGATTTTTTTCCTCCGTGGCGCTACTCGTGGGAGTTACTCAACAAATGAACGTCGTACCTAGTAATAGGGCTCCGTTTGCACCCTACGGATATAAAACCTGAAAAATTATATGTATTCCCTTGACCCCTTATAGTGTGTAGATATAATATGTATTTTTTAGTGGTATATAGGCTTATTGTATTTCAATATATATTGTACTGTCGGTATATGTAAGTTGATATTAATGTGTAAGTTTATTTAATTACACTTCATAAAAGTATATTTTTAAACTTATATTAACTTTTAAATTTTTTTTTTGCACGCCTACTAACTCTTTCTCTTACCTCCTGCGGTTGACTGGTAGAAAATGCTTATGGCATTAAGTCCGCCGCATTGTCCGATTTTTCCTAAGTGCAATAAAAGTATCACTAAATAAATAAAATGGATTTGCCGAAATTATTCGTAAGCATTATACATTATTAGCTTAATTCCGGATTCACTTACTTGATTTTTTTGTTGGATGATTTTGACCAGATTTCGCTCTGCAGAGCGTAATCATGATGAGTAGAGCCGGAGCTCGCGGCGCCGCGCGCCGGTTGCTCGTCTCTGATTGATGAAGAAAGTTTTAGTATTTTTAATGACTCGTGATGCGCATACACATCAGAGTTAAACGGGTCTTATCGCTATTGACGTCCGGAATTAAGGTAATTAAATTTTATCTAATGAAATTTAAGACCGGTCTAAACCGGTATATATATATATATTTTCGTACATCTTTCACCTGGTTGTGCAATAAAGTGTTCTATATATATATATATATATATATATATATATATATATATATATATATATATATAGATAGAGAACACTTTATTGCACAACCAGGTGAAAGATGTACGAAATTTTTAGTTCAAATACTGGCAAAACATTAAGAGATCACATAGATAAACCATGGTAAAAATCATACTAACTTTTATTAATACATACATATTTTTTATTGTAAAAACATACCATTTAATACAAAAACAAGCGTGCTTGTCGCAACTAACTAAGTTGACGAAGCAAAGGAGGTCTATCAGGTTCAGTTTAGTTCAGTTAAGATCAGTTCTCTGCTCACAGCTCCCACCAGGATACAGGCGTGAGTTTTTGTGTATATTGCATTTAGATTATCAGTCTAAAATGGTGTACTATCACGTGGTACAAACAATACGAGAAAGAATAACAAGATGGAAGAAACACACGACAAAGGGTGCAATGCGATGAATAAAAAACAAACAAGAGTTGTTACAACAGTACAGGGCCTAGATTCTGTTAATGCATTGTAGTAACATGACAACTGCATGAACATGGCGGTTTTCATTTCATGGCTGCTTTACGTCTACGCGGGCACACCCATCAAAAAAAAACCCCAGGTCTTGGATGTTTACATGTTTGTGATGTCACTGTTTCTGGTTCCCACGACACAGTGTATCCTAGTTTGGGGCCAGAAGCAATGTATGTGCCTGTATGTAAATGTTTATGTTTATGTTTATTTAAAACATACAAGATTTTTAATGCTGATACGGTCACTGTAAGATGTTGTTAGGTTAGCTAATAACGTGACTGAATAAATTAACTGACTTGGTTTTTTTTTTCAAAGTGAATTTTTTGATACCTTGTGTTGTATGGAAATTATTATTTAATCAGCGTGTCTGAGCTATTCACATACCTCAGCGCTTGAAATAGCGAATCCGCGGTGGGCACGCGTGGTGATTAAGCCTATACTCTCTCCCTGAGAGAAGGCCCGTGCCCTACAATGGGACGTATATAGGCTGCTTATCTTATGTTATATTATAGCCCAGACAAATGGCAATTTTATCAAAATTGTAGGCTAAAAGTCCCGACTGCTAAAATCAATAACCAAAAGGCCATATTTTGGTCATACGTGCAGGTTTTTAATTGCCCTAAACATTTCCCAAATGTACGGCCCACAAACCAGACCACTATAACTTGGCCCGGAGGCAATCACATCCATCATACTTTGCCAATGTGATTGATTTGCAATCAAGTGCCAAGTTTGTTTGGGTACACTGTTTGCAAGGAAGCACTTATCAGTCGCCCCGCCCGCTGCTAAACTAAAGCTAGACCTTTGAACTGAACACGCGACCGGGGCCTCGATTCTGTTAGTGCATTGTAGTATAATGACAGGTACACTGTCGGGTCACGGGACGTGTTTTTTCGTACCATTGACGCCTAGAAGGTTTGATGGGTGTGCCCGCGTAGACGTAAAGCAGCCATGAAATGAAAACCGCCATGTTCATGCAGTTGTCATGATACTACAATGCATTAACAGAATCTAGGCCCTGTACTGTTGTAACAACTCTTGTTTGTTTTTTATTCATCGCATTGCACCCTTTGTCGTGTGTTTCTTCCATCTTGTTATTCTTTCTCGTATTGTTTGTACGACGTGATAGTACACCATTTCAGACTGATAATCTAAATGCAATATACACAAAAACTCACGCCTGTATCCTGGTGGGAGCTGTGAGCAGAGAACTGATCTTAACTGAACTAAACTGAACCTGATAGACCTCCTTTGCTTCGTCAACTTAGTTAGTTGCGACAAGCACGCTTGTTTTTGTATTAAATGGTATGTTTTTACAATAAAAAAATATGAAAAATATACCTTTTCAAATTTTAACAGTTAATAAAAGTTAGTATGATTTTTACCATGGTTTATCTATGTGATCTCTTAATGTTTCGGCAGTATTTGAACTAAAAATTTCGTACATCTTTCACCTGGTTGTGCAATAAAGTGTTCACTATCTATATATATATATATATATATGTATGTTTTAAATAAACATAAACATAAACATTTACATACAGGCACATACATTGCTTCTGGCCCCAAACTAGGATACACTGTGTCGTGGGAACCAGAAACAGCGACATCACAAACATGTAAACATCCAAGACCTGGGGTTTTTTTTTTTGTCCCCAGCCGGGATTTGAATCCGGGACCTCTCGCATGGTATGCAGATACACTACCGCTGCGCCACGAGGTCGTCTGAAATAGATTGACTTGGCATTCACTTGGAAGTTTTTGATTGAATTACTCAACCAACTTAGTAGGGGATTAGAAAAATCCCTAGTGCTATGATCGCTACCGCAAACGTCAGGATTCCTACAAGATTTGGTGCGCATAATATTAGGCCCTAGGACAAGTGATCGTGTTGTTATAGTTTCTGCAGTCTACGGTACTAATTGATAGCTGCCACAGATAATAAGCTGTAGACGATAAAGTATTGTTTTGTGTAATTCATATTTTTAATTACCTTAGTTTAAATCTTTCATACGTGTAACGCCATCTGTTGGCCAATTGTTTAAGCTTAATAAAGCCTGACCTCACGCGCGTCGGTGCAGCAGGACCTTTGCACATGCGTCATATCAATTATATAAAAAAGTGAAATCTGGGACTCTCTCCGCGGCCATATTTTTTTTCAGTTTTGTTCCAGCTAATTAATTTTATATTTTTTATTGTGCAAAATCCATCGCCGCACCGTCGTTTGCCTGTCACATGAAAACCTCGTCTGATGCTTTTATTTTAAGCAAAGGGAGCTGCTTTTAGGTGACACATTAGAAGTGACAGGGGCCGGTACCTATGTGAGATGTTTGCTAGTGACGACGGGATCGGGATGACTTAAGGTCTTGCTTTGTGGCTGAAATGTATGCATCGTCAAATGTATTCATCGTCAATATTAACCCGGTTTATTTAAACTAATCTTAGTTTTTGCACAGAAACTTTCCGCGTAAGCATTACACGTTATTCGCTTAATTCCGGATTCATGACGGTCCGATGATTAGCAACCGACGACGCGAGCTCCGTCTCTAATCACCATGATTAAGACATGAGAATCAGAGTGAAACCTGTTTGGACTGTTCCGAGAAAAAAACGGTCAAGTGCGAGTTGAACTCGCGTGGAGAGAGTTTCGTACAATGCGAAAGTCAAATGTTTTTATTCAAGACGCGAGTTAACTACTACTAGCGCTATCTAGTGGTGTTTCAGTGAACTATTTTCCGTAAGTGATAATACGTATATTATTATTGAGTTTACCACTTTATTTTCGATTGATAGAATTCTTATAGGTTTTCTACAAGCAATGAACTATATTTTTATCTTTTTCAAAATTTTAAGCTTAGTAGTTTCGGAGATCAGGGAAGAATGGTCAATTTTCGTCTTCTTTCATGAATAAAATTGAAACTATTTATTTTACAACAATAATAATAATATATTTGAGATCCTCCTAAGGAGTCCTTTCATTTGATATATGACATAATAAGGTTTGCAAAACGTTTTTTTTTAATTTCTTAATTTGTCTCCCGAAAATGACCCTTATTTTAAAGTATGAAACTTATTTTAAAGAAAGTGTAATCCTATGACCGGAACACAGATGTATAAACAAAAGTAATAATATATTATAAATGCACCCACGGGTTTTGGTTTTAACATCTGCATGTAGCAATACTTTTTTTAAGAGTAAAAAAAAATCCATATCGATAGCCACTTTGAGCAAACAATAGTTTAAAATGATCTGTAATTTTTTTTGTTTTTTCGTACAAATCAACCGCGTCATTGTATGAGCAATAAAAACATATAATTGGCCATTTTCAAAACTTATTAGGGTTCCGTAGGAATAAAGGAACAACGAACCCTTATAGTTTCGCCTTGTCCGTCTGTCTGTCTGTCTGTCTATCTGTCTGTCAATCTGTCTGTCTATCTGTCCGCGGCCTAGCTCAAAGGCGACTAGTACTAGAATGCTTGTTTTTGGCATAGACATACATATTAATCCCGCCAATAAAATGGTATAAAAATGTTTAATTTTTTTTCTAGGAAAGCCCCCTCTAGTCCCCCCCTCTCCTAGCTAAACGGTTGATTGTAAAAACGTGAAAAAAATCATGGTAGTAGCACATATTACGGCTAAGTAGGCTTTACAAGTTAATCAGTAATAGGAGTAATAGGCATTAAAAATTACTTTATTGAAGTTGTTAGTTCTGTAAAGCAGATAAACTCCTCTCTTTCTATGGATCCCTTTACTGCCCGTGGCCCGACACGCACTTCTCTTGCTTTTGTTGTGTAGTTCTTCAAGTGAATGTGAAGTTTTGTTGGCACCAACTTAGTATTATTTATAAAAAAGCCGATACTAACACACTCTTAAGATGAACTTGAAACCGGTTTATAAGCGAAAGTCCAGCCACAAACCGGTTTTAATTAGTGGAATGTCGATTCCACTGAAACACTGTTAAGATGAAATAAAACTTCTTAAATGTTACTTAAGTCGCCATTTAAATCGAATTTTGTATGAAGAAATGTAGTTAAATGCTGTTTAAGCCGCATTTATGAAAGTGGTGCAAGTCAGCCTTAGTTTATGATCTGAAGTAACGTTAGTATAAGATATTGGCAACATAATGTGTGTGCGAAGGAGATACTATTCAACCCTTCAGAGTAGCTCCGCAATAATTTCTCTTGTTAGTCAACAACATACTTATAGCTACACAGCTGTTTACGCAAGATGAGAGCGTTTATTATGTGAGTAATGTATTCATCTCGTAGTGCTACAACTTAACTTAGTGTCTCGTATAAATAAATGGAAAATGTCAACTTTGTGCTACTTTGTACGATACACATTTCCATTAGCAGAGTTTAATATAAATTACCAAGTTGTGAAACATAAGTTTTCTTATAGGATTCAGAAAAAAACTAACAAATTCGGCTAATTGTACAGAGCTTTTCTTGTTGTACGAGTTGTATTAGTTGCACCAAGGTATGTTAAACAGAAACTGGTTAAGAGCGCATCGCGCCACGCGCCTACTGCACGGCTAAGTAGGCTTCACATGTTAACGAGCAATTGTTGACCAACTTAAAAAAGGAAAACTGCGCGAATTTCAATGAAAACGACCTCAATAAGTCACCCTACTATTGCCTTAGTTGTATAAAGCAGGTAGTTCTATGGAACCCTAAAATGCACGTAGCCTGTCGCGCACTTGGCCGGTTTTTACTATACGAAATTAGCTTTTGCCTCTTAATCTTATAAGTTTCTCTTATTCTCGTCCAGCGAGTCTTTGACGCCGGCTACTTCACAAAATATTCTCATATCTTTTAGCCCAGCTTGCTTCTTCTTCAGAAAAATAATGATAAAACACAGCAAACTAATTAAAATCACATGGTTACTTACATTACATACCACTCTCAAGGCTTCGCAGAATCATGCCTTAGTAAAGTGAAACCGTTAATATAACGCGTCTCATTTACACAAAGATAGAAAATTCAATTTGCCTCCGGAGCACTGAGATAGACAATTCCTATAACTCCGATTACAAAGTTGTCTACTTGAACGTAATAAGTAATTCAGGGCGGCAGTATTAATGTGCTTTTAATCTAGCCTGTGGAATGAAACCATGTCAAATGGGTGTTGGGTAGCTTTGCCAAGTGTTATTGAGTAACTTAAAACCTGAAAACCGTTTCATCGGTTTCAATAAAACCTCCACGGCTTCCTACTTTCAATTCTCTATTTCTGTGGAATGAAACCTTTTTGAATGTGAGTGTTGGGAAACTAAACAAAGTGTTATTGAAATAACAAGTTTAGTTGTATTTGGCAAAGAAAAAAATACGCTCATAGACTTAAATAAAAAAAAAACGGCCAAGTGCGAGTCGGACTCGCGCACGAAGGATTCCGTACCATTATCTATACAAAACTTGAAAATTTCAAGTGTCTACCTGTTGCCGTTATTTATATTGAACAAAAAACGTTTCTTGTGTGATAGCCCCCTTAAATATTTATTTTATTCTGTTTTTATATTTGTTGTTACAGCGACAACAGAAACAAATCATCTGCGAAAATTTTAACTGTCTAACTATCAGTCTGGTGACAGCCGGACGAAAGGACGGACGGACAGCCGAGTCTAACCCCCAGTTTCCCGTATACTAACACGCTGTTAATCTACTGTTAAATTCTGTCAATTGGCCAAAAAACATACAAAAAAACCACTGACAGCTGTTAACCGTAGATTAACAGCTTGTTAGTGTACGAGAAACTGGGGGTTAGTCCCTTCCCTCTGGGTACGGCACCCTAAAAATTATCAGCTTGTTAACTTTATTCTGGAAATACTTGAACGTTTTAGATCATTGCGGTTTTTTGTTAGTTTGTTAATTGGATTGGACTGCCTCGTTGTAAGCATTGTATTCAGAAATCTATCAAAAATCAATAATTTATTTCAACGTAAAGAATTTACATTCTGTTTGCTGAATGTCAATGTACTATGTTACTATGTTAGCCGCTGCCTTCGGGCCATATTTGTAGTGGAGAAAATGGCAGCGGGAAAAAAAAAACTCCACTCTGACCATCTTTTCTCAAATCATCTTAAACTTATACATCAAAGCCTATATGATATGATTCCGTGATAGCCACCAATAACTTTAAAGTAGGAAAAACATTAATGCTCCGGCCAGATACACGAACAGCACCCGTTAACGAGCATAACGCAGGGGTCAGGCATCACCAGTCTCAACCATTTTAGAGGGAGATAGGTGACCCGGCCACCACGCCACCATTCGAATGACCTTTAGCAAACCTGCAGATTGAGTTCTTGTCAGCTATAAAATGTGAGCTATAATTATTAATGTGCAATCACGTCGTCAGTACACGTTTTTAAAACTAAATAAATAATAATATTAATAATTAAATAACAATGAAATCGCAGTGGAATTGGCTTACTACCAAGGGCTTATATCGTTCATATACTCGTCTATTCTATTAAATAGCCGAATAACGTGTACCAATTGTACACATTATTCGGCTATTTAATAGCCTCAATCTGGATGTACTTCCATGTTTGTGACGTCCTTGTCTGGTTACCGTAGCACAGGGTATCCTAGTTTGGGACCAGGACAAATGATTGTGTCGTGTGGCGGTAACTATTATTTTCCTTACTAATATTATAAACGCGAAAGTTTGTATGTACGGATGGATGTTTGTTACTCTTTCACGCAAAAACGGCTGAACGGATCCGGGTGAAATTTTGCACAGAGATAGATTATAGTCTATAGATTATAGCGCATAGGCTACTTTTTATCCCGGAAAAATACACATCAAAATTACCACGCGAACGAAGTCGCGGGCAGCAGCTAGTTGTTAATAAATGTGCAGTGCCAACGAAAGTTTCAGTTCGAAAATATCTGCTGCTCGTATTGATGAGTGCACTTAATAAACTCGTGTCTGTATTCACGAGTGAAACCCGGCATTTTCCGATGTGGCCTTATATGGAGATGTTTTTAAAGAGGTCTAAGAGTTAAAAAATAAACATAGTGGCGTTTGATTTTCCTCCGCTCTCATAAACTTTTGAAACAGATGAGATGCCACTTCACAAAATCACAGTGGTGTGACTTCATCCCGCTCACGGACAAAACCCGGCATTTTCCGATGTGGCCTTATATGGAGATTTTTTTAAAGAGGTCTATGAGTTAAAAAATAAACAGAGTGGCGTTTGATTTTCCTCCGCTCTCATAACCTTTTGAAACGGATGAGATGCCACTTCACAAAATCACCGTGGTGTGACTTCACCCCGCCGCGCCACCGTCTTCACTGGAGTGGGTTGAAGCGCCCTCAGATACGAAATAATCTCCTAATTATCATTCAATTCGTCTGTCACTAATGTGCCGCAGTAGCGTAAAGGAAAAACGCTCGCTTCATATTCGAGAGGTCGTGGGTTTGAATCCCGGCATGTACCAATGACTTCATTATCAAGGTTAGCAGGTACATTGGTGAATTTTTACTACAAATGCCTTTCGTTAACGCTGCAGGAAAATATTGTAAGGAAACCCGAGACTAGTCGCTTGAGATCGCTAATCTGCGGTAATTAAGTTCTTAAGGTCTGTCGACGTTACAGCGGGTCGGTGACGTGCAGGCGGCGCTATTTCAATCCAAAGTCATCTTTAAATACTTCTGGGCTCTTCTCAGCATAAATGAAAAGTCATCTGCCAAGCAAGAGCGACAACCGAGAAGGCAATGTTGCTACTGGGGAAAAATAAATTCTCCGACAGGCACTAAGATTATGTTTTTTTTACAATATTTCAACACAGGAAGTGCAAAAAACTGCCCGTTCCCGTGACGCGCCCGACGCGTCGGCCTCATCAGCCGCACGAGACTGAGATTTCTTTGGCCTCGGTCTGGGTGTATTTCCATGTTTATGATGTCCTCGCCTGGTTACCATCGCACAGGGTATCCTAGTTTGGGGCCAGTTCAAGTGATTGTGTTGTGTGGAAGTTATTATTATTATCTCTAACCTTAAAGTATTTAAGTTTCATTTCGCTTGTGCCGTTGCGCCCGCAAGTCACTGGCACGTGTTAATGAGGATAGTCCTTAACTGTCTGAGAGAAGGCAGGTGCCCTGCGGTGAGACGTAGGTCTTAGCCGTCTTAGTCCGCTTATGCTTCTAGTATGTATTATGTATAGGGTGTATTTAATATTGTTGTTTTAATTGATTTATGGTCCTAGAGTGGAGACCGCGAATCGGCAAACGTAGCGTAGGACGCCCTGTGACCAGGTGGAGCGACGACATTCGCAAAGCGGTGGGCAGTGACTGGGAAAGAAGAGCCTTAGATCGAGCTCAGTGGCGTATCTTGGGAGAGGCCTATGTCCAGCAGTGGACTGACACCGGCTGATGATGATGATGATGAATTGATTTATGATACACGCAATACACACTGGCTGAAACCCGATCCCATGACCTAGTCGTAGGGCTGAGTATGAGTTACCCCTCGTTTTGGTTCTAGTTTTTGTATTAGATTAGATTAATACTCTTTATTGCGCACCATACATTATAAAGATACATGTATTTTATTTCCTATCACATTATTTGTATAATTTTTCTGTCGGTAAAAACTTAGGGTGGCTTTGTGTTTACAGTTTGTTTCATACTTTGCCGTCTGGTTTTTGGGAGGCCTGGCATCCTAAGATATACGTCTAGTACCCAGTCTTTCCAAAAAAAGATTTTTATTGTACCTCTCATATTGTACCGCTACTTTTGTACTTAGCTTGTGGATGAAGAAATAAAGATTATTTGTATTTGTATTCATTAGACTAATTGGTTTTTTGTCGCTGAGCAAATAATAATCTAAACGGCGCCTATACAGGCTAGTCCTAGTGTGGGGGCAAGAAACGAAACACGTCTGTGATCCCCCAGCAATTAGTAAATAAATACTTTTTACTTGACATTTAATACCACATAGCTCGGAGAACGATAACCGTCGGCGCGAAAAAGTTCTGACCTGGCGACCGCGTACCGGACGACGCAGCGTCGGCAGGCCGTCCACCAGATGGTCTGACGACCTGGTTACGGTGGCGGTGACTCGCTGGGTGTGGACGGCACAAGACCGGGAAGCTTGGAAAACCATGAGAGAGGCCTATGTCCTGCAGTGGGCGTCAAATGGCTGATGATGATGATGATGATTTTTTTATAAAAATAGACTGTATGGCTCTATGTCATCAGAAAATAGAACGTACGTGGGTTAAATTAGGTCGATCATCAATATACTAGATTAAAACTGCACAAATACCAAAAGTTATTTTAGCTATTTAAAAGTCTGCTTATTTTATAAGACTTAAATCTGTGGCTATTAATTTCGTCGGCTTTTCTCGATTTGAAATATTATATAGGAATATTTTATTACAAGTCTGTCGTCTGATTCCCTTCGTCTATGTCTGTGTCTATTTATAAACGGCTTAAGGCTGGGTTTTCCGATATTGCCCCTAAATTAGGTGCTTAAAATACAGTTTTACTCTCTAATGGTTAGTATTTAAAATCTGAAACAAATTTTTTTGTACAAATTTCGTACAAAGCGAAATTTAAATTAGTTATATTTAAATACAGTTAGTTAGGGATTAAAAAGTTAATGCCCAGCGTTTTGATTACCATCGCGCCTAAGTAATACAGCCTCCATTTTGCCAGTCAATTAGACAACCTTACAATTAGACTGAAGCGTAAACCTTAGAGCCTCAAAGCCACTGCCGTGCGTCAACCCTTCCAATTCACACACAGCCAAGACGGACCCACCGCTGAGATTCCCCAACTCGATCGGCGACGTGCGTGTGACGTGTAGTAATGACGCAGCCAAGTCTCCACTCTCGATCTCTGGAGGACACTCTACGTCTACGACTCTACACGTTTTGACTTTCGGCCCCCGCGCGGCGCTCCTCGATGGGGGAATTTAATCTGGGACGAGTGTAATCGGATCATGTTTTTGTCCCGGTGCGGTCGCGGCGTCTGACGGGTTAAGGCCTGCTTAGAGGGGTACAGTGACTCGCTAACTCAATCTTATTCTGGCTTAGGAATCGTGAAATTGGTGTTGATAATTGCATTTTCGTTGGATTTGGAGATTTGTCTGCGGAACGAGATAAACTACGGATTTGTCAATCTTCGCGTTTATACAAAATATCATAATATAAAACAAGCTCAATGGACGAGATTAGACGTATGACGGTGAAGAGGCCCATGGTCAGATAGAATGTATTGTTAGAGAAACACATATTCTCAAATCGGTCTTGGGTCTACGAGCATTCGCTACATGGTGCCACTATGTAAATTGTCTTCAAAATGGATATTGCATCAATGACTATAGATTTGCAAAAATCAGAGGATATCAGATGACTATAATGGTCAACAATTCCTTTGCGGTAAGCCCCAAGGAGCGAGAGTTTACATATTTTGTTAAAAGGGGCATGTCTTGTCAAGCCCCATTTAAACCTGCAGCTAAAGATATAACCATATACATTACACAAACTCACATCTGTGAATCGCTCGTAGCCCCGGCTGCCTGAGTGATCTTAAACGATCACGAAGGTTAAGCAACACAGGGCGCGTTCAGTGCATGGATGGGTCGCCGTCTATGCCTAACGCTAGTGGCATTTTTCCGAGCGGTTCCGTGCTTCGCAAGGCACGTTAAGCTGTTGGTGCCGGCTGCCGTCAATAGATGGCAGTCGTTAAGCCAAGTCAGAGGCCTTAGGGTGGCTTGACAACTTCTGACAGTAGACGAGCCACTAGTCTACAAGCCTCCACCAATCCGGACTTGGCCCCCGTGGTGGAGTATGGCCTATACCTTCCTCAGGGAAGAGACCCGTGCCCCTCGGTGGGGACATAATGGGTTGATGACGATGACGATGACATCTGTATAAGCGGTGGTAGCCTAGTGGGTAGAACATTGGACTCGGAAGCGGGAGACCCAGGTTCGATTCCCAGTGCGGGCATGTACCTATGACTTTTCTTTCTAGGTTATGTACATTTGTGAAGTTATAGTAGCAATACCACTCGCTAACGGTGAAGGAAAACATCGTGAGCAAACCTGGGTGTCTGAGCTATTCACATACCTCAGCGCTTGCAATCGCCAATCCGCGGTGGGCACGCGTGGTGATTAAGCCCATACTCTCTCTCTGTGAGAAGGCCTGTGCCCTACAGTGGGACGTATATAGGCTGCTTATGAACACCTGTATCCCGGAGGGAAGGCAGCGACCAAGGTTTGCCACCTGCCACGATCTGATCGAGTTAAAGATATTGTTCAATACAATTATGCATTTGCTCTTCTAATTACAGTTATGATCTATCGATCAATCTGTCATTGAACCTACTTGCATGAATATTAAGACACTTGACTCGTCTAGACAGACCTTAATCGGATCATGTTTTTGTCCCCAGCGGTCACACAATGTTTGACGGTTAGTCTTTACATCGGGTAGTCTCATCGTGACCCTTTGGTCTATGTTATTAGTTGCCGAGCGGAAGCAAGTTCGCAACAAAGGGCTCGGGGCATTAATGAGGTTTGTGTTGATTAAAATACTGCGTGTTGGCGGTCTTGTCTTGATTAAAGTTTAATGAACTAATTGTCCCGTTACTACGTTGTTCTTTTATGTTGAATTAATAATCGTAATTTTTTTTTTTTTGTTTAAAATTTAATGGTGCCAGTACGTATGGATTCAGTCTCGCTCGCTCTTCTTAAATTGTTAATGATTGAAGCAATTAGTACACTTCTCATGAATGTGAATCGTGAATGTGAATGAAACCATGACGGAGTCCTCTGTCCTGCAGTGGGCGAAAAATGCTGATGATGATGGTGAATGTGATCTGAGGCTTTGCGAGACAAAAAAAGTTACGGACATATTAAATATATTTTTTGGATTATAGGTACACTTAGGCCGACTTGCACCACTTTCTTAAATGTGGCTTTAACAGCATTTCACTAAAAATTTTCACACAAAAATCGATTTATATGGTGATTTAAGTGACATTTAGGAAGCAGTGCACGTCGGCCTTTGTGTTTGATTAAGAAAATTTACTAATAAAATAAGATTTCATTTGGTCGTCGCAGGAGAGGTAGGCCAAGAAGACGTTGGCGAGACGACCTCGACCGACACATGCCGGAGTGGTCTGAGGTGGCGCAAGACAGAAACATCTGGTCTGAGTTGGGGGAGGCCTTTGCCCAGCAGTGGGACACAAACGAGGCTACGTAAAAAAAAAAATTAGAAGGAATATAAACATGTTTTTTGTTTGAACTACAACTAGAGCTGAATCAAACCTAATATATATAAATATATACCTAATATAAAGATATATAATGTAACCTAATAGATAGATAAATAGCAAAGGGCAAGATAAAAAGTACCAGAAACCGGCGTGCGTGCATGCAACGACGACTAATGAATGTGGAGGAAACAAAAGTGATATGTCAGGATCGTGCCAAGTGGCAGTCCCTGGTCTCTGCCTACCCCTCTGGCATACAGGCGTGAGTTTATGTATGTATGTATGTATGTATAGATAGATATGTACATAATATTATAGCCATAGCCAGGGCACTTAAGTTGTAGTTTTCCAAAAGTTTTTCCTAAAATTGTCTCTACACTGAAAGGAAACCTCTTGTATTTACTATGTGCTAAAAAATCCGTTTTCAAAGAACCCCAAAAAGTGTGCGTGGTGGTATAACTTTGAGCACGCTCAGCTCATCAATTTTGTTCCTTACTTTTTTATTATTCCCTGGTTGGAAGCGGCGCCAAATGTTCCAGACGAAAACGCCAGGTTAGGTACTTTTCTTCAAAATAAAAAGTGTTAAGAACGCTTTACTAACGTTAATATGGATTACCTGCCTCCTTGGTCAAGCGGTAACACGTTTGCGGTGACACAAATATCACAGGGTATCCGTATTTGGGACCAGCGTTGTTTGGATATATTATGTACTGGTTATTTTATTGCCCCGTGACTTTTATTGCATGAAAATTTTGATTTTTACTTTTCCTGGATATAAAGTATATTCCAAACTATAAACTATGTGTGTGTTTAATTTCATTCAGATCTATTTAGCCGTTCTGGCGTAATTGGGTTGATTGCGTACATACGAAATGCCACAATATCTTTTACACCAACGTTATATTTCAAGCGAAATCGAAATTATTATGAAGCAAACCCTGATCCTGCAAAATATTTTAAGTCTCTCATAGCATCCATTTTGATTTAGTTCAAAAACCTCTGAAAATATTCTGAATCTGAATCTGAAACAGTGTTACGCATTTTATGCGTGATTTGGTACGGTGATACTACATATTATATATTTTTTATAATTGAAGTTTATTTGACTCCACGCCTAAGGTTCTCGCAATTTCCCGTTCGGTACATTCCTCATTCATTCTAGTCGGGTTTTGTTTATGAAAAGCAGATATAAAAAAGGACCTCGTGGCGCAGCGGTAGTGCATCTGCATACCATGCGAGAGGTCCCGGGTTCGAATCCCGGCTGGGGACAAAAAAAAACCCCCAGGTCTTGGATGTTTACATGTTTGTGATGTCGTTGTTTCTGGTTCCCACGACACAGGGTCTCCTAGTGTGGGGCCAGAAGCAATGTATGTGCCTGTATGTAAATGTTTATTATTTATTATTATTATTATAGATAGATAGAATATTCTTTATTGTACACAGAAAATACATTGACAGAAATTTAATAAATCGAAATAGCGTGCAATTGGCTAAAGTATGTGTTGATATCTTCTAAATATCTTAATATGATGGTTGTTTTTGTTATATTCTAGGAAGATGGTCGCAAGTGAATTTTAGTAATTTTATCACTTTAAAATTATTCTTTAGACCAATAATTAAAGTAAGCCAGATCTGAAAGGATGAAAGTGACTGGATAACCCTAGAAAAAATAGGTGTCTAAACGCATACTAAGTGGAGTCACCTCATAACTAGGACAAGCTACTACAAACTTTTTCGATTGTAGCTGAAATACATACGCTCTAGTTTGTATAAATCGAAAATATAAGCATTCTTAAAAATATAAAAGAACAGGAACGTAGTTTATGCAACACTGGCAGCATTGCATAATGGAGTGCTTGGAGTCTGAAAAAAGAAGGTTCTAGGAATAAGCCGGCTCCCTGTTTGAGGCATTATTTTTATTACGTCTGCTTCCCTCTGTGCGCTAATAAACAATTTCGCAAGTTCTGCAATATGAGATTTTATAGACCCAACATTTTGTGTGGGGGAAATTTTACTTATTGCTTCAAATTTGAATAAAGCACGTCATCACAATAGAATTTTATGCCGCACCGTGGAGAGAGCGGGAAATTTAAGTCGCTTTATACAGGGTGATATTTCGGTGCTGCGTATGTCTCGGCATATTTCCTTAAGTGAATGAAATATGTTGCGATGGCTGCGCAACATTACAGGTGACGGGAAAGACATTTTGGGAAGTGATTTTTGAAAATTTTTATAAATAGCTAGAAACACATAAAATTACTCAGAAAAACATACATTTTATTAAACCATAACAATATTATTGTTTTCGAGATTACAGAACACGGACTTACTTTTCGAGAGGTATCTTTACTAATATTATAAACGCGAAAGTTTGTATGTATGGACGTTTGTTACTCTTTCACGCAAAAACGGCTGAACGGATCCGGATGACATTTTGCACAGATATAGAGTGTAGTCTGGATTAGCACATAGGTTATTTTTTATCCCAGAAAAATACACATCAAAATAACCACGCGAACAAAGTCGCGGGCAACAGCTAGTAATACATAATGAAAAGTTGTATCCAATATCTTCTATTCTCCAATCAGATTTTTTGCAATTTCTCCCTTAAACTGAAACTTTGGCCTTTGCATTTACGTAATGAGATGATGTATACAGCGTCCAGTGGTACCATCACTCACACGTCTAAGGTATTTTGCCACTAACACTTAATGCGATTTAGGTAATTTGCAAAGCAGACATAACGCGTCTAAGGCAATAAGATACTTCGGCGTTTTGCTTTTTAGATGACCTGTTCAGGAGGGAGATGGATAAAGGGACCACTCTTACGCTGCAGTGCCTGGGACATCGTTGTTTAGATGGAGTAGGGTTGCCCATACCATCCTTATAGCTTAGTCGGCCTAGCCCACAGGAAAGACAAGTCAAGCCAACTAAGCCACGGGTTTTCCCTTACCTATCAGAGAAACAAAGTCCTATAAAAATCACGCTGTACATCCCTGCTCCATCCCCTGTGTGCTCAAAGTTTTTCGTTTGCCTTTTTTATTATTATACTTTCGTAACTTATGGGGTACATTATCACTTCATCGCCACTGTATCATGTTTTATGAGTGGCTTGCGGTACCTAGTAAGTATATTATTTTGTAAGGAAATGTTGAGTATTTAGTAGATATACGCGTTGCTTTACATGCGTTAGATCGTGGGTTTAAGCCTCGCCCTTATTTTCTATGTCAATTTAGGAATTTGCTGCAGGAGTACTACTCGCTAGTGATGAAGGAAACGATCGTTGGACTAGCCTTTAAGGCGCTTAACTACCAAGATAGAGGTCGCGGGTTCGATTCCCACTGGGGGCCGCCGTACATTTGTACAAATGGGCTCAGTCTGGGTGTATTTCCATGTTTGTAAGGTCCTTGCCTGGTTACCTTAGCACAGGGTATCCTAGTTTGACCAAGTCAAGTGATTGTGTGCGGCGGTAGCCTAGTGGGTAGAACATTGGACGCTGAAGCGAGAGACCCAGGTTCGATTCCCAGTGCGGGCATGTACTTATGACTTTGTTTTCTAAGTTATGTACATTTGTGAAGTTATAGTAGCGATACCGCCCGCTAACGGTGAAGGAAAACATCGTGAGGAAACCTGAGTGTCTAAGGTGTTCACATACCTCAGTGCTGGAAATCGCCAATCCGCGGTGGGCATCCGCATGATTAAGCCCATACTCTCTCCTTAAGAGAAGGCCTGTGCCCTACAGTGGGACGTATATAGGCTGATTATGAAGTGATTGTGTTGTGTGGAAGTTATTATTTTTTTAATCGTGACGAAATCTGACTGTCTTAATTCTTCACAGCTCATAGCTTGTAACTGCAAGCTGAAAGGAATATAAATGGCAAGATATTTAATACACTGACTAGATGTGCTGCGATTTTGGATTTTCATGCAAATCCGCTTACACTTTTGGGCATTATTGGAGCGTGATAAAGTAATAAAAAAAAATATTCGTAAATATTTTTATTTTTTTTACGTAGCCTCGTTTGTGTCCCACTGCTGGGCAAAGGCCTCCCCCAACTCAGACCAGATGTTTCTGTCTTGTGCCACCTCAGGTCACTCCGGCATGTGTGGTAAATATTAATAAGATAAAAGGGGTGAGGCCATTGACCTACAGTGGGACATCCATGTTATGGCGGCTACTTAAAAAAATTGGATAAAATACTTCCCAGCGCTTGTAACAATCACACATCACTACTAACAAAACAACCGGAAAAAGATAGGCATACATGTACATAGAGAACAAGGACATTTTCTTTGTTACAATAACTTACTCTGTGTGTCTCGGAGTGGCTGTCACGCACACGGCATTCGGTACCAAAGTTCAATTTGCATCTTCGGTACACGTTCTAAACCGTATAAAACGAGGTCGCAGCACTTACGTTTCGCGAATGCCTCTTGTAGAGTTTGGAACACAACAGCTGTGGTACTGTTAAATCCATACCTACATAAAGTGTTGTGTAATGCTTACTTAATTTTTTTCAGCGTGAAGTGTAAAATACTTTTCATTACTCGTACTCTGAAAGGGGGTCATTGTTCATCCAGGCACCGTGCTGAAAGTGGTACATGCCTGCTCTAAAGCAGAAAAGTATTAAAAAAAAAAATGAATCGTAGTTAATATTGAACAACGCAATGGTAGTAACCTATACAGCCATAAAACGATTAATTCTTCATTTATTAGTTTTGTTGACATTTAAATTTTTTTTTATGTTTATAATTAATATAATGTACTTTATGTATTTATTAGTCACTTTCAAGGCGAGATGTATAAATTAAAATATTGTTTAAGACACAGATAAAACCACCAAATACGCAAATTCAAAATGGCCGTCTTTCGCGGTCGCGCGCCATCTTGCGAATTGTGATGTACGGCTAGCACAAGTTGGCGCGCGAGCTATCTCGCCGCGAGCTAGACCATCCGTCTGTTTCGGCGTGATTTCCTTAAGTTTTATATTTTAAACTTGTTTTTATCTTTTAGTGATTAACATTAATAAATAATTTATATTATTTAATTTTTTTAATACTAATTAAAAAATTAAATTTTTGAGCAGTCGTTTAAAAGGGCGGATAGTTTATCTCTCGGCGAGTTAGCTCACGCGCCGACTTGTGCTAGCCGTGCAGGGTGTGCGTTGGTATTAAAAAAGTAAACTGGCGGGAAAACTTTAATAAAAAAGTGCAATTTTTTCTATGGAAGTTCCATTAGACTGTGTTTGTGATATTCGAAATTGAGTTTGATTTTAACTGGCTTGTGTTTACTTTCCTCGTATTTGTAATGAAAAGTAGAGTGTTTTACTCGGGTGATAGCACCCATTTCTGCCTCGAACTATTGGCGCTCTCACTTCGTTCGAGCGCCAAAACATCTCGTCAGGAATGGGTGCCTTTCAGCCCTCGGTTAACAATCTACTATTATACCACACCCACTCAGACAGTGTCTCATTGCTCGTTCATGAACTGGCTACAAAGTTCGTCATTTCTCCCTTGTAAATGTGCAGCGGGGAAAGTTATATGGAATTTCATTCCTGCCCCGGAGGGCAGGACTGCAGGATATTCCATACTGCTACGGATATCAAGGCAGGAATGTTGTATGAAAATCTATTCCTGCCAAAAAAAATAGAGTAAATCGTCCTCATGTTTGTTCCCCGATTTTTGTTCGCTCCCCGAGTTCAGCCGTTTCTACGGAGTTTCTGTTTAGTCTTGCGCTTGATTGTATTTTTTGGGTGAGCCTATGCTAATCAGGAAAGAGGCAAGGTAAGACAGGTTGGTATAAGTTATGCTTATTTTTCTCAGCGTGTCGGTAACCAACTATTCAAATTTTCTTGGCCCAGAACTTCTAAATCCTCAATCATCCATTCTGATGCCGGAAGGCTATCAAAGGGTAACTAAATTCTATCTAGCATTATATACCCCGTGATAGAAGTTATATATTGGGCATAGGCCTCGTTACTGTTATGCCAAACTCCCCGGTTCCGTTGCCAGTCTCGTCCATTACCCTCCTGCCACCTCTTTATTGTGGTTTCTCCATTGGTAATGTGGGTTACTTACCGTAAAACGACCAGTTATTTACTAGGTACCACTCCGTGACCACCTTCACCCACTGTTTGTCCTCCAGTTTCACAGATACTCCGCTTATCTGCATTTTATTTTCGTGTGCATGAAAAATTTACCATTTCAAGCATTTGTCTATGTCAACATTGCGCATATCATCAGCAAGAGTGACGCCTGGCATGGCCCGGACTTAAAGTGGCAGGTTTAAATTCAATTTTTTATCGAGTCACTAACCTGGCGTATTCTAGTTCCATTTTCTCAGCTGTACTCCCTCAAATTGTGTCTCAAGTGTGTTAGACGCTTAACACTTCACGTATCTCGGCGAGTTTTCGGACACAAAAGATTCGCGTACCCCCACCTTTTTCTACCATTCTTTTATCATTTGATTTATTGCGGGGGTGGGCCGGCGCGTCATCAATTTCACTTCTTTGTGTTTCGTGAGCGGCCGAGCATTGGAAATAAGTATACATTTCCTGTTCGAGCCTCCTCCGCGATGAAATGGAATAAACCTGTCAGCAGCGTCGAGAATGCCGCGCGTCTTTGCTGTCTGGGAAATTAGTGATTCAATTACTGGCTGCGAGCTGAGAGATACACGCCGTATTTGGTAAATACTCTGATGTTAGAAAAAGCTGTTTATAGACAACGGAAGCGTAAAAAAGCCTTTCTTCAATGTCGATAGTTAAACTACTTCCTACGTAATCTCGAAACTTTCTATCTTCTAAATCCTACTAATAATAAAAATGCAAAAGTTTGTGAAGATGTTTGGATATTTGTTACTCAATCACGCAATAACGGCTAAACAAATTTGAATTTTGGTATGTAGATAGTTTGAGTCTCGAGAAAGAACATCAGATACTTATAATCCCTAAAATAACTCATTCCACGCGGACGAAGTCACGGGCAAAAGCTAGTTAAAACATAAAGTTAAGTACTGTGTTGCTGTGGCTAACTTGCATGTTTGTAAATTAATTGTGTAATAATAATTATTAAGTACTAAAATGAATTCATAATAGCGATGGTAGCGAAGCTGTAGAACGCCGGCTTCTCATTCGGGAGTCGGGAGGTCGTGACTTTGACTTTACAAATGAATTTGTTTTCTGAGTTACGTACATTTGTGAAGTTATACTAGCAATTGTGAAGGAAAACATTGTGAGGAAACCTGAGCGTCTGAGGTGTTCGCAAAATGTACACAAATAGAACGTCCAATTAATTTGAACGATTTTGTATTATATTTTAATAATTCTGACATTACTCGGATAAAGCGACATTCTGAGCAACTTTTATTGCTCATGTCTATCATGATTAGAGAAAAACGGGGCTATTTAAAATAAATAGCAGATTCTAAAATTGTCATTTTTATCTCAAACAAAATTACCAAAGTCGGTAAAGAAAAAACCAAACGATGGAACTACTGATAAAGACGTAAAGTAAGTCAAATTTGCTTAAGATTCGTCTAGCAATCGCCAACCCGCCTGCCAAGCGTGGCGATTATTGCAAAACCCTTAATGGTTATGAAAGCCATGAAGGAGGCCTATGTCCTGCAGTGGGCGTCAAATGGCTGATGATGATGATGATGATGATTGTTTCATTGAAATAAGTTTGAAAGAATTTGTTGCAAACGAAGAATTTGTGTTTTTTAACCCTGTCTGTTTAAAACCTGTCAATTACCTTAAATCTGCAGTCCGCTATTATTAAACATTATTGAGACGGGTTAAAAAGTAAGTAAGTCTTTAAAGTTCAACACGTGTATGCTCATTATACTGATAGCTGCAACATTTACCCTAAACCGCACAAACCTGAATTTTTACACAGGTCATATCCAACCACTTCAAGAAAAATAACCAAGGGTCAACAACAGGTCATAATTGTACTGATTGGTGGTCTGCGCGACTCCTACGGTAACACTGGCCACTTAGGATTCCGTATTCAATTTGGCCGATAGTAGTTTGCTTTTACGATATTATCAAATACTGGCGTAGCCGGTACTCGGTTGCGTGTATAATTTTGACTAGATTTCAGGTGCGGTTTTGCCTTTGATTTCATTGGACCATTATATAACAGGAATTTAAGCTTAGAATTCAATTTTTTAAGGAAGTATGTGCAACAAGGTGTCATGTACAATTCCAATTTAATATTTTGAATGCGGAAGTCACTCTGTTTGTACCCATTGAAGCAACTTTAATGAATTATTGTGTACATTGCATTCTTCGGAAGAATAAGGACTATTTTTATCCTTAATTCACGCAAAGAAAATTGCGAGCATAGCTGGTAATAGATAAGCAGCCTTGTTTATAAAAAGGAAAGAAGAAAATCTTGTTATAAACCGGCTTAAAATCCATCTTAAGAGTGTTTTAGTGGAATTGAATTATTATAAATAAGACTGTAAATAAATAAACAAATAAATAAAGACAGACAAGGACATCACAAACATAGAAAACACCCAGACTGAGGTCGTTTGTACAAATTTAATTGCGGCAACCTCCTATGGGTAAGTGTAAATATATCCAAGGAAGGCAAATAAGCGTGACACCGTTAGACCCTGGCCACACGGAAGGGACGTAGAGCGAGGGCGCAGAAAATACGCATTGTATAGAGTTCGCGCCCTCACTCCGTCTCTTCTGTGTGGGCTTCGTCCCGTCCCTTTTGTACGTTTTGTATGAAAGTGAATTGGAAAGACCGTCTTTTCCACGCCCTCGCTCCACGTCCCTTCTGTGTGTCTCAGGCCCTAGACTAACTAGTCAGTCAGTGCTTACCTTTGATCTCGGTTGTTACTTGGAGTCGTGTTGAATATTAATAAAGCGAAAGAGGTTTGTCAAGATCGTGGCTAGTACCAAATCCTGGGCCCTGTATCATGAGCAGTGATCGGAGTAGGTGTATTGATTTTTCGTACTTGCATCATGATTTCATGCCATCTTTCTTAAAGTCTTAAATGTCATCGCCATTGTCATCATTACCATTTGTTTCTTGTAAATGGCAATGATGAAATGTAAACGGTAATGATGTAACGTATGTATTATGAGCAATATTATTATCGTCGTCACTTAATGTGTTAAACTAAATTTCGCTCGAATTTATATAAGTAAAACACACATTCCATCATTACCTTTTACATTTCATCATTACTATTCAAGAATAATGGCATGTCCATGTTTTGATATCATGATGAAAGTACGAAAAATCAATATACCTACTCCGGTCACAGATCATGAGGCTTTACTGATTGTATGGTAATAAACTAACTTTTTCAACTTAATTTTTGCCCCTCTCGAACAATGGCTAAAATTGTTAGCGAAAATTAGTAATCATTGTAAGTTTATTACTAATTACTGCTTTGAAGAAGAAGAAGAATAAATACATTTATTATACCAACAAGATACATCACAGAAACTTTGCGGAGATTGTCCAGATGGAGAGCATCATTGTGGGAGCTGTGCCCTATGCCTTACAGTGGGACGTATATAGGCTGCTTGTGTATTGTGAGACCAACTGATTAGATTGGATTGCTTTATGAAATAGGGCCCTGGACTCTGTGTGTCCCTGTGCGATAAACGTGCGACTTTATATGTATGCATCTGTCACGGTTTGTATTCCGGGTTCAAAGTTTGTATGCAGATGTTAATGCGCTTTGGGGACGATTTTCATTAACTGTCAGACTTTAAGAGTTTATTAAACTGCTACCGTCAATCATCATCAGTAATCAACTCATGTATTACGCAAACGAATGTCATGGTCTACCTGTCAAATTCCATACTTATTGATATCGTATACGCCGGGATTCTGACAGGATTTGGTGCGCATGATTTGCGAAGATACCTCACATGGTACCGTTAAGACTAGTGTCAAATCTCGAACCGTTGGATGCTAGGATTACCTATGTGGTATCTGCGACATATATTAGTGCAAGTTATTCAAATGTAATTCATAGGTTGTTGAAAACTTCACACTCATCGAGTCCCTGAAAAAAAAAACACAGCAGACGTGAAAACCGGTCTAATTTTGTGGAAGTGGACTTCTTGTGGCTGAACGATGAAACGATAAATATCATCACTTGTAGTTTCTCTACTTAATTCAATACCTACAATATCACAGTTAACAATATTTTGTAATCAATTAAAAAAACGTATTTTAAAAATACTGCACTTTATGTACCCTCACCAATTATTGGCATTTCTACCCCGGTTACGCTGATCACGCAATGATCATCGTAAAAATAATAAAAATAACTTCAAACACAAAACAATCACTTGTCCCGATCCCAATTAGGATCCCCTGTGCAATGATAACCAGATAATGACACCACCAACGTGAAAATCCACCCTGGACCGAATTTGAATCAGGATCGGTTCTATTTTGGTCGGTAGTGGTTGTAAAGCAAAAATGTGCATTTGGTATAAACGCCCACAGTGCAGGTGATAGACAAACACACTTCCCTGTTTACAACAACAACCAACCTACTCAGGGCTGCGGTTAAATTCTAGAGTGCCGTAAAGAAAGTAGCCGTTGAATATTCAAGGGGCTAAATACACGCCGGATCGCATGGTTTGTTTTCATTAGCATGATTGGGCTGACCCGGGTCAGGCAGCTGGTTAAAACACTGCCACGGGCGGCGTTGCCTGTGCGCGATCGCAAGTGCCCTAATAATACCTAGGCCGAACCGGCGGGAGCCGGTTATGGGCGGTTGTAACCGGAGATTTGGCATTTTATTGATTTCAGCTTTTACTGGAAAAACTTTTGAGTGCTCGAGGGGAATTTTATTATTAAATTGGATGTATCCGCGGCTTTGTTAGCGTGGAATTCTGTTTGAGATTGTGACCCCCGTTTATCGTACACTAACCATCTATTTATATACAAGGCTGTCTGGAAAAAAATGTTGTTTAGCAATTAGTTTGTTTAGCATTAAATGTGGAGTTTCTTTGTAAGCTTCTTCTCCACATAATCTATTTTAATTGGGAAACTAACAGCTTCGACGTTCATTAAGTAAACATTTAGTTTTTATAGTTAATACATTTTTTTACTTTGACTTTGACTTTAAGCCTGCCTGATTGTACTTTTTTTCATTGCATCTTACATTTGTGTGTTTTGTTTCTAGTATGCAATAACGAATATTCTTATCTTATCGTATACTGTTAAAAAGTGTCAGTTGTTTTTTGTATGCACTTTGGCCAACTGATCGCTGTTGACAGTAGATTAACATTTTATTAGTGTAGAGAAACCGGGGGTATGAGAATCAGGAAAACATTAACATATGTTCAATGTTTTGTATTTTACTTTTTTGTGTACAATATAGTATTCTCCGTGTATTTAGATTTTTTGAACACACTACTAAGGTGTTCTACTAAAAATTTACGTAAATTATCTTTATAGGTGTTATAGGTATTTAAAATAAGTAAATAAATAAAAAATTACATATAGGCAAATACATTGCATCTGGCCCCACACTAGGATACCCTGTGTTGTGGGAACCAGAAACAGCGACATCACAAACATGTAAACATCCAAGACCTGGGGTTGTTTTTGTGTCCCCAGCCGGGATTCGAACCCGCGACCCGGGAATTTGTTCTTACATGTAATCTGTTGAGGTCAATCTGTTGGGGAGATCCCGTATCCTATTTCAATTTCACTAGAAGACCATAGTGAACGATTGTCACCTCATCAAGCTCGATCAAATTCGCCAAAACAAAGAAAAGGCATGGTGAGCCAGAGGTCGTGGGTTCAAGTCCCGGCATGGGTGGAATTTTTAGCCTCTAAATAGGTTAAAAAAAGTCCTCAGCACAGGTTAGTGCACCAAAAATAACATAAAGAAAAGCCGACTCATATCTGAAAGAAAAGTCGACTCATATCTGGTGGGAAGTTCTATTATTTACTTTCTTGCTAATTTTGCAGTCACTTTTCAGAATTTCCATTCTTTTAAACATATATGTTTGTAAGCATTATTTATCAAATAGCGCTACTAAAAGTATAAAAAACATTATTAGCAAAAATTTTACAATTAATTTTTAAAATTTTTAGAACAAAATATCAAGAATTGCTCATATTTGTGGATCCCTATATATAAATTCCTATTTCAAAACCTCTGCTGCAAGCCCCAAATGGATGGAGGGTACGTGAAAAAAATATTCCGAGTTCACGTTGGAGTGTAGCTTCGGTTCCAATTCACTAGATCATAGTTAATAGTCCACTCAAATTAGCGATCAATTTCGGAATCGGAGATAATAACCAGAATTTTCGTATATACCTTTATTTCAGCGTTTTAATAAAAACGCTGTCTCAAGTTTCATAAAATCTCGCGTCTGGGTTATAAATTCAAGGTCAAGTTCACGATTATCTCGGTTTCTATTGCTCCAATAACGTGAACGGGTACTGTTCGTCTCTGGCCGCAGCATTAAGACTGTTCTTATGTGGAGCATGCTCTCGCTCACACAATTTAACATTTTGAGTAATTGTAATAAAATGAGTATCCTTTTGATGAATGTGGTCTGAGGGTTTGATGGATAATTAAATTGCAGATATTCATGGCATATTTTACTGAGCCTGTAGATACTAAGGTTTGGATTGAGTAAAGATTTCAAAATTAATTATTTTGTAAACAACTTTTCTTTATTAAAAACAACGTATAAGAAGACAGAAACATATTTAAAATCTTAAAAACCTATTTAGAGGCTAAAAATTCCAGTTAGCCAGAGGTCGCGGGTTCAAGTTCCGGTGGAATTTTATCCTCTAAGATAAGATAAGATAAGAACCCTCAGACTATATTTATCAAAAGTGTACCCTTATTATGACAATATAAAAAAAATGCTAAATTGTGGGAGCGAGAGAGCACGCTCTGCGTAAGAGCAGCCTTAGTGTTTTTCCTACTTTAGTAAGAAAATTAACTAATATTTTGTCTTTTAAAGTTATTGATGGCAATCACGGAATATTTATTATACAGGCTCGGATGTATTAAGTTTAAGACGATTTGAGAAAAAATGGTCAGAGCAGAGCTTTTTCTCTCGCTGCCTTTTTCTCCACTACAAAAACGGCCCAAAAGCTAACAATAAAAGTATATTGACATTCAGCAAACACAAGGTAATTTTTTTACGTTGAAATAAATTATTGATTTGGAATTGATTTGAATGAACATGTGTTGTTACAGCGGATTACTCTACTAATAAAAAAACCATAGAAGTATTTCTTCCTACAAAATTCACTCTCAAAAACGGCCCTTGTCCTCTCGATTAGTTTGTACTAATATAATGAGCGCAAGATATGCTTTAGAGTGATTGGATTGACTCACTCTGTGATTGGTTCATTCTGTGCGCCATGCGATAGTAAATAGCAGCGTTATTTGTGATCGGTTTTGGTACAAATTTGTGATTGGTACAAAAAAGCAAACCATTGACTTCATGATGTACTAGGGCGACTGAAAAGTTTTGAGCCTAAGGTATTAAAAATGCTGATAGAGAGATATAAAAAAAATATCGATGTAGTCTCCTTCTACTTCAATACACGTTTTACATTTATTAAAAAGGGCTTTTAACCAAGTTAAAAATATTCGCCGTACTTGCCTTTGAAATGGTCGTTTACGGCCTTAATTTTATCGTCACTCGAAAATCTCCATTCTCTAAGGTCCTTTTTCAAATTTGAAAAAAGGAAAAAGTCGCTAAGAGTCATGTCTCGACTGTAGGATGGGTGGTTGATTTCTTCAAATCCTGTCTCTGCGAGGGCACGCCTTGCAACTCGCGCAGTGTGGACGGGCGCATTGTCCTGCAGAAACAGGACGCTTTTCGCCAGTTTGCCTCTCCTTTTCTCGACAACAATTTGACGCACTTTTGCGAACAATACGGCGTAATAGACTCCATTAATTGTAGTATTTTTGGGAAGGTAGTTGATGAACAAAAATACCTTCAAAATCCCAAAAAACAGTCGCCATGAGCTTGGCTGCCGATCTTTCCACTTTAAATTTTCGTGGCGGCTTTTGTCCCTTTTCTATCCACTGCATTGACTCTTGTTTTGACTCCGGATCGTACTGCCGAATCCATGTTTCGTCAACAGTGACAAGGCGAGAAAAAACTTCGTCACGATTATCGGCACAGATGTCCAAAAACCCCTGCGAAGCTGTGACTCGATGCTGCTTGTCCAGTGGCGTGTTAGTAACACAACTGACAGGCCCCGCCCGCCTTCCTACAATTGAACGTGGGTTAATTTTTAGCGCTAATTAGATATTTATGTTTTTAACTATTAGTGGGATTACGTAACAAATATAAAATTTAAAAAATATGGGGTGTCCATACAATAAACGTGGTCTTTCGAAATTTTTCTGTTTATGCTCTATTATAAAAACCATAGATATCTGAAGGATGACTATGGTAAAAACGGTAATACACACAGACAGCAACCTTGGCGTGATTGTGAGACTTATAATTATATATTAATTATATAATTATAGGAATATATTATATTTTCACAAATCCGACTCTACCCTAACCTTGTTAACAGCCAATCAAGTTATTTATCACCATTCAACTCGATTTACGGTGCAACTCACAACTATCTTAAAACACTCTTAGCCCTTAGACAATAGAGGCTAAAATAGATGGTATTTTTAACAAAGCCATTTGCATAGCTCGCGAATCCATCTGTCGCTAAAAGGTGATTCCGACCAGCCCCGACTCGGGTCGTTTCCGTTTCGGCAACTGATTGTTTTGTCTCCTTTTCTTACTTTGCTAAATATATTCTACAAATAAGATTCAAGATGTCGATTTATACCAACGACTATTTACTAAAAATTATGTAGCAGCGATAATTCTTGGTAGGAGCGCAGAGGAAAAAAACTAGCAGATACATATTTTTAGGGAACCCGAGTATCAAAACTCTCGTTAACAATATCTTGAGCTGGGTCGCTTGCTTGTATTTTTAATCAAACATTACAATTAATAACTTTATTCCGGATTCACTTAGTTACTTTAATTCGAAAACATTTGGCCTTTGCATCTACGTAATGAGATGATTGACTAGATGGGTGAAAGGACCACTTGGACGCTGCAGTCCCTGGAACATTGTATTTTTAAATGGAGTAGGCTTGCCTAGCACCTATACCATCCTGACAGCTTAGTCGGCCTAGCCCACAGGAAAGACAAGTCAATACGTGCTGAGCCAACCAGGCCGCGGGTTTCCTCACTATTTTTTTCTCGAATGTTCTAAAACATTAAAATTACATAAATATTTTTATTCTGGTTCCCCTAGCAAGGGAATCGATTTTGCGCAAAGAAAACGGATTGTTATAATAAAATTATTTGTTTTTAGCAGGATACAGATCCTTGATCCAGATCCAGATCCAGAAGCCGGATGCCATCCATGGGCATGCACGATGCATAATCATATCTTTCTCTCTCTGTATCTTTTCCTCTCTGAACGATACCTGTGTCGTAGAGTGGGACATGGGATTTGTTTTTTTGTCAAAATATGGTAATTAAGTTTAGGTAATAATAACAAATGTATAACTATGAATGTATATTGGCTAATTATGCACTCTCTTTTCATATGTTAATGTGCTTACGTTTCAGTGCAAATTGCGAAGTATGAAAAGGTAAAGACATATATAAACTCACGCCTTTATCTCTGAGATAAAATGTAATGTCAAGTTAAACAGTCTTCAAAACTATTAGCAGTATTATTTACAAAAACAAGTTTCCTTAAAACACTTCTCAAATGCAGTTTGAATTCGTCTTTTGCCCTACAGAAGTCTATAAGAACTGAATTTGAGAATTGTTTTAGAAGAATGATTGTTTTACAAATAATAACGTTCAGACTGTTTTGTGCAAAGTGTACAAAGCGGGAGTAACATTTACTCGCTCCGAATCGTGATCGCGGCGTGATTTAGCACCTAACCAACACGTTTGACAGTACAATCTATACGGGGATTTGAATGTTATTACCTCGCGCTACTCGGTCTATACCTGGGCTATAAATCTACTAAATGCATTGATAACCAATGGAGTGATGATAGCATTGGCGTTACTCTAGTATTTGAATAGAACTATTTTATAGAGTTTTATTGAAATATAGAGACGAAGTCCGTTTGTCTCTATATATTTTTTTAAAAAAATACTGTGTTGTCTGGGAGTTATTAGTATCATCCAGCGCCTGGTGGAAATACCTGACTATAACTAACTAAGTGATTTGACCATTCATTATCATCATAATCAGCCATTTGATCCCCACTGCAGGACATAGGCGACCTTGAGCCTTCTTATGAGGCCCATAGTCAGCGACCAGGTCTCAAATCTATAAGTCAACACTGGCAACACATATTGGTTAAACACCTTTGTTTTGAGACACTGAGGTATTTTGGACGCGAAAATGTGTTTTAGCTTCGCGATGGGCAGCCATCCGAGTTGGATTCGACGAGTGACCTCTTTATCGAAGTTGTACTTACCTGACTGGACTTTTTTCCCAGGTATACATAGTGGTCGACAACTTCGAAGTCAGAGCCGCCAACGTTGATATGAGTGGGTGCTACATGGGAGTTCGACATTATCTTAATCTTGTCCATGTTGATTTTAAGACCCACTCTGTTAGAAGGTCTGTTCAGGTCATTGAGCATTGAACTCAAATCTTCCAGGGTCTCAGCCATGATCACTATGTCATCGGTAAATCGAAGATGTGTGATTTACTCGCCATCTAAGTTGATGCCAGATCCTTCCCAGTCCAGAAATTTTAATACATCTTCAAGTGCAGCTGTTAACAGTTTCGGAGATATTACATCTCCCTGTTTCACTCCGTGCTACAAATGAATAGGATTCGTATTCTGATCCTGCAGTTGGACTGACATTGTGGCGTTTTTGTACTTCAGCACTTTGACGTAGCTGTAGTCAATTTGGCACAGACCACAGAAGGCTTGGAGCATGGAGCATGTTCCCTGACATATTTTTTTGACTTTTTTTTACTTTGACTATTTTATTTTTGTTGGCAATAAATATAATTTCAGGTTCACTTTACCTTTCACTTTTACTACATTGGAGCACTATGATTTATATGATTTATTCTATTTTCTATCAATATCAATATTCCCCATACACATGTACCTGGGCATCGTCTTAGAGAGAGAGAAAGAGAGAGAGAGAGTACGGCAACGCGAGCCTACCACGGATGTGATTGACTTGAAGAAGAAAAACCGGACAAGTCCGAGTCGCACTAACCCACCGAGGGTTCCTTACAAATTTGTAGGTACTTACATATTATAGTAGTTCAGGAATCGAATCTCGCAGTTATTTCCAAGCTCTTCCCGAACTTCAAAGACTGACTTTTTTATGATCTAATTAGTATAGTTTTCAGATTTTTTCCTGTACTTTTAATGTAAGACGATATTACTTGTCAAATTTCATAGCTATAGGTCAACGGAAAGAACACTATAAATTTTGACACCCTTGAGTATAGAAATACACGTTTTTTGCGGTATAAACGGTGTATCTTTTCTAAACGTTAATTTAGAAGTTTCATTTTTTCACAGCTTCAAGGGACTGCAGACTTGAGTATACGAGTTTAATTTCAATTCGATACCTTCCTGCAGTTGGGTAAAAACGCATCACCCTTCTTTTGGGCTCTGCTGCAGTTGAGCAAAAACACACTACCCTCCTATTAGGCTCTGCCGCATAAGGATAAAAATCAACAGCTAACTGTAAGATTTTCCGTGTGGCGCCGGATTAAGAATAGCGTCACTCCATTTCCTTCCGTGGATATTGTAGAGGGCGACTAAGGAAATCAACCAAGAGACGGGCAGCAGCGTCTTCCTGAGATTCCAACCGCATACTGCTATCGCCAACCTGCCTGCCAAGCGTGGCGATTATGGCAAAACCCCTCATAGTTATGAAAACCACGAAGGAGGCCTATGTCCTGCAGTGGGCGTCAAATGGCTGACGATGAACTGTAAGATGACGTTCTGTTAAGAAAATGTTGTGTAGTTTTACACTTTAATAAAGCGTCTGTAAATTACGACTCAGTTTACCCCACGGCGTGTTACATTTAATAAAGGCTGCCGGCGAAAAACCAGATAATATTTACGAAGCGAAGTAGGTGTAATAGATACGGCACCATCTTTGTACGTCAGAGAGCAAAAGTGGATCATCCTAGTCATTACGAATACAGAGAGGACTAAATATTTTTTTCGCATAACTGTAGCCCAATACGGGAATTCCTGTCCCTGCGAAATATTTCATACGAATAATAACTTCCCCACAACACAACTATTGTCCTAGTTCCAAACTAGGATACCATGTGGTAACCTGGGAGTGACATCACAAGCATGAAAAGTACATCCTGGTTGAGGCCATTTGTACAACTAATTCAGCAGGAATCGAATCCACGACCTCCGGCAGGGTGATGAGACGTGATACGGTAGCCAATGAGGCCGCCCAACATTCAAATGTTTAGGATTGTAATACACCCTGTACAGGGCCTAGATTCTGTTAATGCATTGTAGTAACATGACAACTGCATGAACATGGCGGTTTTCATTTCATGGCTGCTTTAAGTCTACGCGGGCACACCCATCAAACCTTCTAGGCGTCAATGGTACGAAAAAACACGTCACGTGACCCGACAGTGTACCTGTCATTATACTACAATGCACTAACAGAATCGAGGCCCAGGTATTTCAATGGTTACTGCATGTTTTATTATAAATTGTATAAAAAATGTGTAGGGAACGTCGCATGTTTCATGGAATTTTTTCGCTATCAAACGACACGTGGCGCCAAACACTGAACAAAGAATTTCCTCAAGATATTCCGTCTCCAGCGTCAGTCAAGGTGATTTATGTGTTGTTAACAGCACCTTACTATCCCGACCCGACCATCGACGTTGACGTCGTCCCTTTGGGTCAAATCAAATTATAATTAAGTTAATTGAATCGACTGAATACGACAGTGTGTCCGGCCGCTCACTCGAGTTCTACCACTAAAACAATATCCACACCGAAAAGATTTAGAATACCTGTCGGTTCAGCGGTATTGCGTCTGATTAACGTGCCGGAGGTCGTGGGTTCTATTCCCACTGGGGCCTGCCGTAATTTGTACAAATGGCCCTAGTCACCCAGTATTTCCATATTTGTGATGTCCTTGCCTGGTGACCATAGCACAGGGCATCCTAGCTTGGGGCTAGGGCAAGGAGAACGTGTGTGGAAGTTATTATGATTTTTGTATGAAAGGCGATGACTATAAGTCTGCGCGAATTTTTCATAAACTCAAAGTTCCTAATAAGTTAGGATTTTTATCTACACAAGATCTTTAACAGGGATTATCTCGGAAATCTTGCGCTGTAGGACTTTATGTCACTGGATTTTTTTTTCTGAATAGATCTTCTATCGATATACATATCTTTCTCACACGTAAGCAGGTAGTTGCTGGAGTTGGTACTCTTTGAGCAATCGTCGAGCGATTTATGCTATCAACTTTTTCCCCATGAATAAATACATAATGTTTTTCTTTCTTCAACTGATCGAAGCGTTGCCTTTTAGATGTGAATTGTCAATGCTTTTAGTCTCTTTTTACATGAATACAGATTTATTTGAAGAAAGTCGTTTGCTGTTGCACACTGATCTGAAACGAGGTGTTCTTGATTAGTAAGATACCCTTGAAGAATTTTGTGTAATGGAGCCTCATCGTAACGTGCATTAAATATTGCTTGCATCGAAAGAATGTAGATTATGTCACTCCACCTATAATAACAAATCCATTGTACCACATTAATCGAAATCGGATGAGCATTTTAGGCGCTATGGTGGAACATCCGTAAATCCAATACATACAGGAAAGGTTATGATTTTAGCAGTTTAAATGTATGTATTTTGAGTAATTCCTGAAAAATGTCGAGTGACTTACAACAACTTTTGTTGTACGACTTTTAAATTCTATGATAATGTAGTGGTTTATACTGGAGTCTTTCATTGTAAGTGCCTAAAAGGACAATTTTAAAGACATACTTACCATTTCATGTAACGCCTAGCTTAAAGTGCAATAATGATATTTGTTTTAACTGCACTGTAGTGTCAACTAGAAGTTGTAAAAAGCAAAAAAGTGAATATTCTTTTACTCCTATAAAAATATTAAACCGGCTATGCCGTAAACAAAGGGATGCATTCATCACACTGGCCGAAAAAAAAACGAATTTACACGTAAAAGAACAAAAGGAATTCCAAATATAAATTCAGCAACAGTTTCCAGCTAGGATTTGTTAGAAAATCAAAGCAATTTTCACTCGTCAGCGAGCAGCGCTGCGGCTGACATCCCCATTTGTCTCGAGGCTAAGCAACCGAACGCCGGAGCCCGCACGAAACCAGATCGTTCCGGCTCCCACCGGCTTCCGCACAGAGAAACATTGTTTTAGGCGGTATTTTTAGGGTGATTCCAACCCGCGGTACAGAACAACTGAATGAGTGTGGGTGAATAAATATGAAAACGAACTTCATTAATCATTACATATTGTAATAGTACTATAGAAATCAGTGAACTGAATGCAAACGGAAGCCTTCGGTCACATTCGACATCGTACCAATCGGCGAGTATCTTCGGTTGGTCTGTACGCACCATAAATGTCTATTCACGTTACAACGGCCCGGCGGCGGCGATGCCAACGTGCGGGCGCAACGACACGAAACTAAAATAAACCTTAAATACCTACTTTTGGAGTTAGAAACTACCTCCACAATACTAGCGCAAAAAAGCCCGACCCCATGCGGCCGAGGGGTTGTCACGGAGACGGGCTTTTTGCACTTGTATTATAATTTCTCTAATGTTTATTTTAGTTTGTGTCGTAGCACCCAAACCTCGCCCTGGTCCGTTGTAATACGGATAGACCATGAGGCTGTTTGTGGTTAGGTGCCTCTGTTAATAGGTTTTTAGTAATAGGTAACAACTATAATAACTTGTTGTTGACCCTGGATCTCAGAGATATTTGATAGGGTAAGGACAGTATTCCGGAGTGGTAAGTACAGCCCAGGTTCCACATACTCGACCCTGACAAACATCTTTTTCAACATTCATTAGTTGCGGCATGTAAATTGCACGCACGCCAGGGTCAAACAAAATGAGGAGACATAACCATTGTAGAAGGTTTCTTAGTTTGTATTCCACGTACACCCGAAACGTTATTGCCTTTAGTGCATACTTGCAAAGCCTGGAATGCTGTCGACTGTACCAAAGTAAAGCTTTCATTGATATCCGTTTAGCTCTGATCCAACTTTCCGCAAACCTGACGCATGGAATAAAGCGACTCTAGTGACACACAACTGTCTGGGCGCAACAAAGATACGTGAAACATTACCGTTCGGGGTACCGTCAGCAGAGAAAACAATTGGGTATTTGACAAAATATCAAATGAGTTACTTTTAAAACGGAATAATTTTGTATGAAAATACTGGCTTATGACGTCACATTTCAGAGCACTTTTTTGTGTTTAATCTATTTTAAAATTTTAATAACTAGTAATTGACCAAAAGAGATACATTTTCCGAGATATTTTGTAATTTTTGTTTTAATCGAGTATATGAAATAATTTATTGTTGATCGTGTCAAATACCGTATTGAGGTATTTGACACGATCAACAATAAATTATTAAAGCAATACTTTATTAATTAAATACCAAATCCTGACAATTCCATTCCATTTCCTAAAACCACTACCGACAATATTTTTAAGCGTTATGTAGGAGTAATATTTGCTGGACGATAAGTCACATATACCGAAGAACCAATGAAGTCTACGAACTGGCAAACGCACGCTGCTCGACTCGCCGGACTGACGATCTGAGGAAGATAGCTGGCAGCGGCTGGATGAGGATGGCTAAGGATAGAAAGAAGTGGTTGAGGAAGGCATACGTTCAGCAGTAGACGAATACAAGCTGATTTGTTCAAGTCTTATCATTCTAACTAGGAATAAAAATGAATAAAAAAACGGAGTGTAACGGTTTCGTCTATCCTGTTTCAATTACACTCAGCAACTACACTCAATAAGTTGAGTAGTCTTCTTAAAAGCAATTTAGTATCCTTTTTGTCCATCCTTATTTGAGTCTCCTAATTATTTGAAAGTTATATATTTTATCACATTTTCACGGAAAGGTATTTTTTAACGAGAAAAGCTCTTATAATAAATGTTTATGGCTTGCGTTGCTGACAGTACAGGGGGAAACGAACGGTTCGCGTCAACCGCAGGTGCGACTCGAGTGTACGCGTGTTCAATTGATGTAGTATGAAAGATGTGTTACATTGCGCGTGTTTTCTTGGACAATATTACCCCAAAGGGTAAGGGATCCTATCACTAAGACTCCACTGTGCGTCCGTCCGTCTGTCCGTCTGTCACTAGGCTGTATCTCATGAACCGTGATAGTTAGACAGTTGAAATTTTCACAGATGATGTATTTCTGTTGCACTGCCCTGCATTTTTTACGCATAATCTGTGAAGTATGGAGTATTATAGATAGACGCACATTGCGTTGAAATAAACGCATGCGGTAAAGTGCCTTCCGCTGCAAATTTGAGTTGAGTCTACCGCACATATCTTTGTATCGCAAATTATCAAAAAAAGCACCGCGCATTGCAGTGAAAAAAACTTTTTTTTTTCTCTTCAAATTCAGAGGTATTTTGTTTGCTTAGATGAGAATTTTGGAGGGGAAAATGGAGTTCGAGGTTTTTGGTAGTTAATCTTTGATCTCTAAAATAAGAAAGCACACGATGAAATGATAAAATTTTGACACAAAGAATCTCATACTGGTTTTGCACATAATTGTAATGGTTACCAAATTACCCACATTTTTGCTTTAAAGCATTCATTGAAAAAAGTTACAATTAACTTTTCGCTGATTGTTAAAAACCCATTTTCCAATGCAGTTGTTGACAGCATTTTCTTTAGCACATACAATTAAAGATAAATTACGAAATAGATTGTCAGTTGAAACTATAGAGGCAATTCTTTTAAAACTTTTTTGGACATGAACGTAGAAAATTATATCTCACGAAAAAACGCCCTTCATAGGCCTTAATGCCATCGAGGGATATACCAAATACTGTTTGGGTATCCTTTTTTAACGCAATAATAAATAAATATATGCAGATAGCGACTATTGTATGGTAGTCCATTACAACAACGTATGGGCCCCACAGCTGCCCCACTGGAATGACAAAACGTGCGTTTTTTTTTGCAGCAGTGCGCGGACTCGTGACTGCGTTTATTCTAGAATAAATAGGCAGAATAAACGCACCGCGTTCCACCGCCAGGCAGTGCGTGCTAGGCCTAATAACAAAATTCGTTTAATTTAGTAGTACCTATTTAATACTAAAAACAGAATAAAATAAATATTTAAGGGGGGCCCCATACAACAATTTTTCATCGGTTTGACAATATTTTTAGTAGCTGTAGTTATGGTCATGATTACGATGGATAACTGTTTAGTTTTTCGTCAAATATTAGCTAAAAGCTTTGAAGGTCGATTCTGATTCGATCTGATTAGATTAAGCATTAAATTTTAACTGAAAATATTTTAAAATTACTTTGCTAGGATTGTGAAAAAATATTACGCAACTTTTGAGGCAATTTACGTTTCAAAACTGTTAGACCAACGTGCTTTTAAGCTTCGTACAAAGCATGTCATTTTCGCAAGCAAACATAATATTACTTCTAACAGTCACTTTCCATGTAACTAAACAAACGCATTCTTTTAAGACCGAGTGTATTTACAAAATACAATTGAAAACAATTGAAAAAGCTTTCTCAACATAAAAACTTCTTTTCAAAGCGCAGGCACGTATCTTTCACCCAGTAGTAAGTCCCCGTGCAACCATCCCGGTGTAGTCTCGTGACATAATTGACATCGCCTTGGCGCTAGTCAACAGTAGGTATGTCTAGCTTAGGGGGTTGTGCGTAATTAATTGTAGCAGCCGTAACGCGCTACCCTATCTCTGATGGCACGCTTACATCGCGGTGGCACGTATAGGGTTGAACATGAAACTAATCCCTGGTTTCTTGTACACTGCATTACATACAATCACGCCTGTAGGCAGAGAGCAGGGCTTGCCACTTGCCACAATCCAGACCTATTTTCCTTCATCAAGATTAATCTTTCTACAAGTTTCTACAATAAGATCCCTGAGGATATAATAAGCTTGCCAGAAGCGCGGTTCAAAAAATGTGTGAAGCACACTTTGTGCCAAAAAAGCTACTATAACATTAAAGATTATTTAGATGACAAAGATGTCTGGAATTAAAGCCAGTTCAATGCACGAGTTTTAGTACATTTATATAAATCCTGTAAATTAAGGACTTGAAAAGACTAAGTTTGGAGTTTTTTTGTCCATTTTTTCTCCAAAATGATCTAGATTTTGAAATGGACACCTAGTTTAACTTGTAACGTTCGTTAAGTCGCAGTTTCTGTGCTACTTTGAATAAAAAATTTTGATTTTGATTTTAATCTGTCGTTGCATGCACGCATTTTATCTTGCCTTTGCTACATCCCCATCCATCCGTCGTACAGCGATCTGTGAGTCTACTGTAAACGTGTAAGTTGTGTGAATTGTTTTATTGTACTATGCCTAAGACAGCTGTTAATAGTAGACTAAGACGTTGTTAGTGTACGAGAAACGGGGGTAAAGGACGCATCTTTCAATCAATAGTAAGTACAATCATGCAACTATAAACTGGATTTCAACTATCGTGCACACAACCCGGTGCATAATCCACGTGCTTTCAGAATGGGATGGAACCTTGTCGAAGTGAGTTTGAACTGGAAGTCTTAGGGCGAACGGTTAGCAAGTTGTTAATATTTCTCATCAACAGGTCTTTAAGAAGTCCCATCTAAATTTCAATGAAGTTTGTGATCGTGTAGTGAAATTTCATGGAAAATAAAACTGGTGTTTACCGACTTTTTCAACTTAAACAAACATAAGGAGTTATTTCCTTTTTAATGTACAATAAAAGTGTTCTCTATTTATATAATAATATCATTTTATGCAAAAATAATCTTATCTTGTGAAACGTGCAAAAAGTTGTTATAAAAGCCATGAATTATAGTTCTATGAAATGGGGTCTTGGCGCGACTCAACAATATGTATGTGTAGCTTAGGGACTTGTGAGACTTTTGTGTAATTAATTGAAGCGGCCTTAACGCAATACCCTGTTTCTGACGAAATGCCCCGTTTGTAACACAAAAGGCGCGTGTTGGCTTGAATACGAACAGCTGATTTTCCACATCAGCAATTCCTAAATTTTGAAGGCTCTGGAATACCAACAAACCTCTTTTATTTTATGGAAGCCCAAATAAACACACCAAATACGCGATTTGATTTAACTTTACTTCGGGCTTCATGCTTCCGAAGGTACCTTCAACTGTCCTATTACATGAAAGCGAAATAATATTTGTAGCCGAGGAATTATCTAAGTGTCTCAATAATCCATCGAATCAGTGACAAATGTGATTCGCGGAATCCCACACACTTTTCTCCGGAACTCTTGGGTTCCGCTGAAACCACTTTAGAAATCGCTCTTCTACATAATTGAATTGAAATAAGAAATTCGTAATTGCACTAAAAAAACAATTTCGTACAAAGGCGAGCTTAAAACTAGGTAGTATTTAATCATTAAATAACTTACGGTATTTTTATAGAAACACGATTCCTCCAAAACACTGCTCAGAGGCAGTTTCAATAGACTTTTGTCGGTGCAGCATTTTCCAAGTAAGAACGTTATAATATTATTATGCTACATGCCGACGTCTACTACTAAACACCACTCTCATAGGAATACCACTTACTAACCGTATAGGACAACATCGTGAGGAAACCTTTGATCCCCCATACTAACGACCTATATTTCAAGACTGCCATCTTTCACCTTTGCCGCGGAAATAATAATAAAAACTTCCACACAACACAATCACTTAAATCATCATCATCATCAGCCTTTTGACGCCCACTGCAGGACATAGGCCTTCCTCATGGTTTTCCAAGCTGGTTGGTTTTTCATCACATAATTAGGTAGGTAGCTACAGCAGTAGCACATAATTAAATGGGTAAAACACAGTAAACTTTATTTGTGTTTCACAAGTCACTACCGAGGTAGATACCTCGCTAAAAGAAATCGTCGTGAGTAAACCTAAATGTCTGAGGTGGTCACATACCTCAGCGCTTGAAATCGCCAATCCGCGGTGGGCACGCGTGGTGAAAATGCCCACACTCTGTCTCTCTTTCTCTCTGATAGAAAGTCTGTTCCCTGTAGCGGGACGTACAAAGGTTGAGAGTTATTTTTACTCTTCATTGGCTTTATACACAATTTGAGTTTGCCTAGTTTACTTTTTGTCTAGTAAACCGCCCACGTTGAACTATTAACGTATTTTGTAGCAATGTAGCTGGGATTTTCGAAGTAATCAAAGGCGATAGGCGTAGTCGTGTATAGGCGTGTTAGGCACATTCTGTGCAAAAAAGCTTAATATAACATCAATGATTATTTAGAAGACAAAGATGTTTGGCATTAAACAGTAGATTAAAATTAATTACAGGACGATTGTGACTAGTGTTCAACACATTCATGACTAATATTTTAAGTTGAAAACTCTGTTAATTAAGTTAAAATGTGTTTTGAAAAGAATAAATGTTTAGTTTCTTTGTTAGCTTCTTCTCCACATAATCTATTAATTGTGAAACAACAACTCTGACGTTCATTAAGTAAACATTCTGTTTTTACAACGAATTTTTTTTTTAAATTGAATTGAATCGAATATATACAAGGTTTAAATTGATGAAATAGAAATGGCAATCTTTGTGCATTCATACTGATTCTGTTCGTTTAAAATCAATTGGTATCTCGTATAGTTTTTTTGGTGAACATCCGTAAGAATATACATTCATACTGACATGCAGATACTTATACACATAACTGCTAAAATTGCTAGAATCATAACTCTTCCTCTTGACTCTGCCGAAGTTAAGGAAAAAAGTCTACAAACGGTCACATTTCATTAGGTAGCAATGCGGAACGCGGAATACGGTATTCGGAATTCCGGACACATCCCTACGGCTGATGGCATGTTTATGTTGGAGGCGATAGGCGTGTTGCGTGCATAAGCTTTAAGGCTAGTACGCTTGGAATACCAATTCATTTAATAATAATAACTTCCATATGATACAACCACTCGACCTGGTACCACGGTATCCTAGATACCGTGTGCTATGTTAACTAGGCAAGGACGTCACAAAAATGAAAACACACGCAGACTGAGGGAATTTGTACAAATGTACTGACGGCGGCGGCCCCCAGTTGGAATCGAACCAACAACCTCTGCTTTGGTAGCTGAGCGCTTTAACGGCTACACAAACGAGGCAGTCAATCCTAGCTCTAGTAAAATTATCGACTCATCGGGTCACTGGTATTCCTAGGTACCAATTGATTGTTTACCAAACTTAAGCCACCAAAAAAAGCGGTGGTAGCGCAGCGGTATAACGCTGGCCTCGCATTCACGAGGTTGTGGCTTTGAATCCCGGCATGAACCAATGACTTTCGATTCTAAGTTTCGTACATTTGTGAATTTTTAGCTGAAACACCACTCACTAACTGTGAAGGAAAACATGGTGAGGAAACCCGAGTGGATGAGCTATTCACATACCTCAGCGCTTGAAATCGCCATTCCGCGGTGGGCACGCGTGGTGATTAAGCCCATACTCTCTCTCTCTCTCTCTCTCTGAGAGAAGGCCTGTGCTCTAACAGTGAGACGTATAGAGGGTGTCTAAAGAAAACATCGTGAGAAAACTCCAGTGACTGAAGTGTTCACATACCTCAGCGCTTGTTACCTACGTTGCCACAACTAATAGCACAGGGAAGTGCGGAAATCTCAGGTCTAACTAACTAGACTCGGCCACCACTCTGTGACCGCTCTTATCCCCCGACCGATCTGATGCCTGACCACATGCCCTGCCGATCCTCACTTCGCATTCCAACGTCTTCAACTTTGGTCTTTTTCAAAATCCCGATTTTGCGTGCACGATCAATGAGTGAAATGCTTAGCTGCCGGACAATAATGGACAAGGCTGGCAGAGGACCGATAGGGATGGCCTGACAGGGAAAAGACCTAGGCACATTAGTGGGCTCTATTTATGGGCTGGATAGATAGATAAATGTATATAAAACTAGCCATTATAGTGTAGTATAACACACTCTTGGTATAGCGGTAACATGTTTGATAATCGATTCACGCGAGGGGCCACCGTAGTTTTATTTGTGCACGGACTCAGTCTGGGTATATTTTATATTTGTAGTATAGTTATCTGGTTTGTTGTGTACCTACTTTGGGGACAGCGTCGTGTACAAGTGTATTTAATTTTGCATACAGATGTATACGGTGAAAGAATGACTGTCAAATCGCAGAACAAGTTTTATGGACATTATTTGTATTCTTTTTGTTGCACTAACCAGTGCTAAGGACAATTTTTTTAAAACCTATCTAGAAGCTAAAAACTCCACCCATGCCGGGACTTGAACCCGCGACCTCTGGCTAACCGTGCCAGCGCTCTCCCAACAGAGCGAATAGGTAATGGTTTAAAGCATTACCTATCATGAAGCGGCACTATAATCTAGAAAAAACGTAAAAAAGACTTAAAAAAATTATAATTAAAAGTGATGGAAAATTCAACAAAAAAAATTCAAATATTGTCGTAAATGATTAACTGTAATTGACATGTGTCAGGATTTTCGCATTTTTTTAGGTGACCCTGTATACATTGTACACCAAGGCAGAGGATTTCTGTAACCAATCAGCAATCGGTGTCCTTTCCGAGGGTTTAAATGCTTTTCTCGCATTAGCTACTGTAAATTAAAATGAAAAAAAAAAGTACGAACGATAAAAGGAAACACAAAGACGCAAAATAGAACTGACCGAAAAGCGACAAAGCCACAAAAAATACGCGCGCGCGTGGGCGCCAAATTAATATCATTTAATTTAATTCCACAACCGCCGATGATTGTACAGGTGGTCTTTTTGTTTAATAAACGTAACGAGAAAAGGTCAGCCGCTCTTTTGAAGGCACAAAAGACAAGAGACTTTTTTTCTTTGTACCTTTTTTCTTCCCTCGGAGATATAAAGCGAAAGTGGATTAAATGCATAGATAAGATTTAACTGAGAGATAATTCTGAGAGAAAGAATTCCGGGCGTCTCGGTGTTCGTTATCGAGGGACAAGAAAAGGTTTCGCTCGGGAGCCTCCTGCATTCAGGTGCCTATTAAGATAAACTACTCAGTGTAAAGAGTGAGGGTAGATGAAATTTTTGCTCGGCGTTACGCGCAGTCGATTGCTCTGAAGGACGTTACGTTGATGTAGTAAGAAAAGGCATCATTAGCCAGATTGCTCGGTCAAAGTGGCGTGCGATATGCAGTAGTGAACAAACGTGAGATGATAGATTGGCTTGGATTGGATTAGGTATTTTCTAGGACTGAATAGGGAAAACTGCCGTGGTTATATTAAACAGTCAGACCGTATTCGTCCACTGTCTGTTTTAGGGCCTGCCCACACAGAAGGGACGTGGGGCGAGGGCGCGAATAAGACGCGTTGTCCTCCAATTCATTTTCATAAAAAAATGTACTGAAGCCACTTTCTACAACGCGACGCGTCTTTTACGTGCCCTCCCCCCAAGTCCCTTCTATATGGCCAGGGCCTAAAACAGACAGTGGACGAATACGGTTTGACTTTTCGATTGATACTGCGATTAGATGTTTCATACTGAAAGAGGATGTGATGAAAAGAATCTTAGAGAAAGAGAAAGAAAGTTTAGAGAGTATGAAGAAATAATGTTTGTTGAAAGAAATAATAGGGGTTAAAGTATGAAATTGCCATTTTATTGCAATAGGTTCTTTGAATTGACATAGAATCTTCATGGTTTGAGGTTTTCGAATGAAACTTTTTTCAAATGGTTTCTATGATGTTCTTTTTTTAAAAAATGTGAAACATTTGAATATCGACTTTCAATTGTTTTTGTTATTCAATTTAGACAAGAAAGATGGATACTGCGAAAATTCGAGTGATTTTTGAATACGAGTTCCGACGCGGAACTAACGCGGCAGAAACAGCCCCCAATATCAATGCTGCGTTCGGAGAGGGGTCTACTAATGAACGCACCGTGCGATTTTGGTTTAAACGCTTTCGTGATGGAAATTTCGACTTAAAGAACGAGCCACGAGGAAGACCGCCCACACAGGTGAATAACGATGAATTAAGAGAGATAGTAGAAGCCGACCCTAGTCAAACTACCCAGGAATTAGCGGCATGCTTTAACGTTACCTTACCCACAATATTGACTCACTTGCGTCAAATCAATAAAATAAAAAAATACAAAAAATGGGTGCCTCATAATCACTCGAATTTTCGCAGTATCCATCTTTCTTGTCTAAATTGAATAACAAAAACAATTGAAAGTCGATATTCAAATGTTTCACATTTTTTAAAAAACAACATCATAGAAACCATTTGAAAAAAGTTTCATTCGAAAACCTCAAACCATGAAGATTCTATGTCAATTCAAAGAACCTATTGCAATAAAACGGCAATTTCATACTTTAACCCCTATTATATTGAGCTACTGTGGGTGGGTAGGGATAGGGGATGTATAGCGAAAGGCAACATGAAAAGTACCCGAAACCCGCGTGCGTGAATGCAACGATTAATGAATGTGGAGGAAGCGAAAGTGATCTGTCAGGATCGTGGCAAGTGACAGTCCGTGGTCTCTGCCTACCCCCGCGTGTAATATTTAAAAGCTGCCACAAAAAAAAAAATCCCATGTTATAATTCCTAGGCCTGAGACACACAGAAAGGACGTGGGGCGAGGGTGCGAGAAAGAAACGAAGTCTTTTCAGTTCACTTTCATACAAAATTTACTGCAGGGACGGGACGAGGCCCACACAGAAGAGACAGGGCGAGGGCCGCGAAATCTTTACAATGCGTCGCGTCTTTTCCGCGCCCTCACTTCACGTCCCTTCTATGTGGCCAGGGCCCTAGACGAGTACCATTAAGGCGTTGACCGCTACTGCCTTCAACAATTAATTTTATACAAACAAAACACATTAGCTTGATTGCGTAACAACAATCTAGATAAGATAATATGTATCGGATAATATTCCTTTTTTATTAGGAATATATATTACCAGTATACTTTGGTCATTCTACATTATGGGTTTTTAATGGCCAATTCCTAATACCTACGTACAGTATGAAATTATACATCCCACTGCAGAGTAACGGCCTTCTCTCAGAGAAAGTATACGAGCTTAATCAACAAGCGTGCAGCGTAAGTGAGTTGAGAGTAAAAAAATCCCACAGCTAAAATGATTTTTTTTGTTCTATAAATCGATATACCGATTACTGCAGGAAAGTCCGGGGTTACTTAGGGGGTTAGTCGTCAGTCTACTGATAGAAACGAGCAACTGTTAATATGGTACCAACTCTGAAATCGCGATAAAGACACCTACGGAGTGTTGCAAGAAGATCCGGTAGAACTATTAAAATATCAGTTGGTCAATTCTACGTTTTACATTTTACTTGCACTACTAATCTACGAAATTAAGACTACCTCGTTGGTCTAGCGGTTCGATTCCCACTGGGGGCCACCGTACATTTGTACAAATGGCCTCGGTCTGGGTGTATTTCCATGTTCGTGATGTCCTTGCCTGGTTACCGTAGTACAGGGTATCCTAGTTTGGGACCAGGACAAGTGATTGTGTTGTGTGGAAGTTATTTATTGTATTTACGAAACGGCTGATATTTTTTCGTGATTTCATAGTTAGTCCCATACCAATGTTTTTGCATTGATGAGTAAACTCTTCTGCACCACACTCTAGAGATGTTTGGTAGTCGAGTTGCCATCATAATTTTTGTTTATACCATACCCACTGAAAACAGTGAATAAAGAGTCACTTTTTTGGGTTTTTTAATTTAGAACACACCAATATATCTGACCTCTAACTCAATGCTGTTCCACCTTTGTACAGCATTGAGATGGAGGTTGCTGTAAGGAGGTTTCCTTGCGCAAAAAATACTCGATACAAAACCCTTGTGCAATTAACTCGAGATTTGATTTTCGACAAGGAGTTTAGCATTAGAATAAAAACTGTTTTGTGGTTCTTTGCTGTCATTAGTAAACAAGTTTACCACCTTAATAATAATAAGAAGAAAAATACTCTTAATTTAAGTAGTTGTCCCACTTTTAATGTGCATTTTAATTAATTTAACCTTCGTTTTATCTTCAAATGTCTATTGTCGCTTAAATCTTTCTTTTTCTGGTAGTCATGGTATAAAGTATATTATGCAACTCTTGAATAAAACAGATTTATATCGACGGCCATGAATCACTCGCAAGTGAAGAATTCTCATGGATCACTCCCTACGATCGTGATCTAGTCGTTAGAATCCTTCAGTTGCTCGTGATTCATCTATGGCCCTCGTTTTAAATCCGTCCTTTACTCACTAATTGCATAATATACTACACGGTTCTAACTGACACCAGCAACGGGAAAAAAATCTTATTTTTCTTTAAAACGTCTTAGCAATAAGTGAGCAACATAAAATTAAATCGCAACTATGATAAAAGATGCTATAGGTTCTTAAAATATCTACCACCATTATTGACATTTATGGTATACACTGTTTGCAAAAAAATATTACTCGTGGAAAAAAGGTAATATATTACTTTTTTTCTATTGGTGGCGCTAGTTAACACGTTGCCTAGTCGTTAATCGCCTCTTAAGCAAAACATTGTGTAAGCATGACAAGCTCAATGTGTTTTTGACAGTACACCACAAATAACGCGAAAATAACTTTAGCATAATATTATTATTATTATCGATGCAATCGTTTATTTAACTTTTGGTAGATGCACAAACATGAAGTTCTTTATTTATTTGACAAGAAACCATAGGCAAGAAATGTAACACTTCATGGACACCTTTATTTTTTCACAATAGTGATGCGACGTGTTTCGCTGCAATATTATAACGAGCTAAGACCATTCAAGTTGATTTTCTATAAAAATATAAACCTATCTTATTACAAACATCTATACTTTAAGAAATTAGGTTTAAATATTATAAAAAAAAAATTAAACTCGTTGGGTAGTTATTAGTTTATTATGCTCAGATAGACAAACTATAAAAATAGGAAAATGAAATAGCAATGCAATCAATCGATTAAAACTTGAACCTAATTCAAATCGATTATCATACAATATCGAATCGGTAACTTCGCAGAACATTACTAAATTGAACTGTCAAAAGTTAAATAAACGGTTGGACCGATTCTAAACTATGAACAATGCACAGCCCTAGTTTTAAAGGTATATCTTCCCTATTTTCTGCAAACAAGCCAGTATTTTCTTCTTCCACATTCATATTATGAACATAGAATGTGGATAGGAAAACAAAAGACTGTCGCCGCATTTCACTAAAAAAAAAACAGCAAAAAGTCTATGGCCGCCTAGCATAGAACGAAAATCCTTTTATTCATCGATTCATTCCGGGTCGTCGTTATTTTTGCAGCTCTATGCATTAAATTTCGTATTCTCTCTGGCGAAGGAATTTCGCAGCAGCAATTATTTGTCTTTTTGTGCAGTTCGAACTTTTCCGAAAGAGTCGCCAGTCCGCTTTTTACCCGACTGTGACAGCTAAAGCGGGATATGATTCACACCCGTTTAAATGGAAGTATGTATGTTGTTTTAGAAGGGCTAACGACAGGATCGATGGACAGAAAGTAGGTTTCTCATGAAAGATTTTGACAATGCGGGGGTAATTACCAGATATCGCCTGTGATATTATTATTAAAATATAACCAAAGAGCCGTTTTTAAACATACGAATATAATCTAACAGTCTTGTTTATAAAAAGTCGATTCAACTAAAACACTCTTAAAAAGTTACATCTATAAACATACGTACAGTCTTGTATCTAGGCTGCAACCGAAAAACAGATTACACAGCATGCTAAGTACTAAATAATAGTGTTAAACATTGTAATCATTTTCATATTATGTCTTCTATAAATTTTGAATTTGGACAACATTATCTTAAGATAAAATATATAAATGAACTGTGTTCAAGATATTTCTGACATTTTTTATTTTATATAGGTTCTACACATTGTTGCTAAAAGGCAAGACACCCTAAGCCCTGCTGTGGACTTTTTAGCAGTCGGTTTTTTAGAAACAATAAGTTTCTCCGGGCTTCGTCGGGTGCTGGATATATAAAATGCGAACGGTTCTCAGCTCCGCTAGCTTTCATTTTTACACTCGCTGCCGTTTTTTTCGTTTTATATGACTTGCAAATGTAATGAGCTCTATGGCGTTATTGGACGTCTTAGTTGCGGTTGAAAGTGATCGGTTTGGCTACATTTTAAGACGAAATGTGATTCGGTTTCTTTTTATAATCACTGACTCCAGTCTAGTTCGGTCTTGGAGCAGTCCGAAATTAAATACAATAACTATGTAATTTTTATTCGATTGTTTTACCTATTACTTTTTTACCACAGTAAACTTTTTTGATTATCTCTCGTTCTTTCTCGTTTCATTTGTCTTGTATGCCTACCATTTAATTTCTTGCACCACCTGTGTTCGACTGGTGGAAAACCGCCATATTGCCATTGTATTTTTACTTACGTGCAGTGAACGTATTAATAATAATAACTTTCAGTGAATCACTCGAATTACTAACTCTCTCTCTGAGAGAAGGCCTGTGCCCTACAGTGGGACATATATAGGCTGCTTATGATAATTTATTTATTTATTTTATTTAATTAGGACAACAAGTAGCTAGTACACTAATACATTATAAATTATAAAAATTAAAGGGTTATAAGGTAAGTGCCTAGCCTGTTAAGGTTGCCACAGCATGCACTTTTGCTAGTGATTAAGTTGACTTAAAATTTACGTCTAATTTTATAAAATCTACGATTAAGCTCTAATAGTAGTTTATGCAACTGTCATATAATGAAGGGTATTAAAACACGAGTGTGAGTTTATGAAACGAGCGCAGCGAGTTTCATAATAGTAACGAGTGTTTTAATACCCGTATTATATGCAGTTGCATACACTACTTTATCTTCACTAATGCAATTAAAAATTAAATTCACGCGTACGTGTATAATCACAGTGATTTTGCCGCCATTAAAATTTAACCAATGAGAGCGCAGCTGCGCGCTTCAATAAAACGCGACCAACCTGATTGGCCCTGCAATCAAGTTGGTCGCGTTTTATTGATGTTATAATGAGATTTTACGATATCGATGTGAATATTATACCATCATGTGAAATTGCTTAAATTGAGTGTTTTGTTGTCTGCGCTATAACAGTAGTAATTATAAGTCAAGTATTGAAAACATAAGTAGAATGTTACAACATTAGTGTAGATAAACAAAATTAAGTTGAAAGCAAGAAATCACTCGAATAGCCTTTATTCCTATTCCTGTAATGCCGCTAATAGCTCTCACCCAGCACGCTATTTCTTTATGTCCTCAGCCATCCACATCCAGCCGCTGCCTGAGATCTGCCTCACATCGTCGCTCCAGCGACTTTGTGGACGTCGGAAGCTGCGTTGCCAGTTCATGGTCTCAATTCGAGAACCTTTTTGCTCCATCGGTTATCGGTTCTTGCGCAAACTTTATTTAGGTCCAATTCAAAGGTTTCGCAACGTACAGCCGAGAGCCCCGAAGCCCACTCACGAAAAGCACTCACTCAAATATTGTTTGAACTACTAAGAGCCAAATTCATGCGTACAGAAATATATTCAAGCTTATATCCTGGAGGGATGGGCAGAGACCAGGGTCTACTACTAATCGCGACAACTGCAATTCACGAGCGTGTACAGATATCTACTTCACTTTTTCTTCTTGCCTTTTGACAATCCATTTCTTATTTAAGCATACACAATGCTAGTAGAAGAATCCTATTTTCAGAAGAACTAACATTTACACATTATTTCTCTTAAGTCATATCGTCTTGAGTTTCGGCTATATGGTATTCAACTCATCCTTGTTGAATCGGTTTGATAGCATGATGCCCACTATCGCACTACAAATTCTTCATGCTAATAGTTGGCCTTCGTTATTTAAGGCATAGAGCGATTTCACTTTGTAATAGTTGGCATTGCTCTACTGATTACATTGAAAAAAAAAGCAACAAAGTGCTATAGTGGGCATGGAAGGAAAGAAAAATACAATCATTGTTCTAGTTAGACCTTAGGTTTTCGACTTAGCCTCAAAGTTGGGCCATTGTACGTAGCAAGCGCTAAGGTATGTAATGAAGTACCTCAGACACTAGGGTTTCCTCGCGATGTTTTCCTTCGTTAGCGAGTGGTATTGCTACTACAAGGAACCAACCAACAAGACACATCACGGAAAGAAAATAAACAGATAAGTAACATTACATGCACAATTATATTCTTTTTCTTGCATTAACCCGTGCTGAGGACAATTTAAAAAATCTATTTAGAGGCTAAAATTTCACCCATGCCGGGACTTAAACCCGCGACCTCTGGCTAACCGTGCCAGCGCTCTCCCAACTGAGCTAATAGGCAAGTGCAGGCATCGGCAAAATTTTGAACCTCTTTACAAACTAAATATAGATGCACAATAACAGAAAAAAAAGAAACACACAACAGACAAAACAAAACAAAGAAAACGTATTTTTAGCCTGTAGAGTGTCTAAGTAGCCACAAAAGGCAACTGACTCAGCGTTGTGCTGAGGGAGTGAGCCCTCAGCACTGATTTTCAGTCAGTGCCTACAGTAACACATAATTGAACTACGGAGTGCGTGCCATTTCATAAGCAGCCTATATACGTCCCACTGTATGGCACAGGCTTTCTCTCAGGGACGATTATGGGCTTAATCACCACGCGTGCCCACCGCAGATTGGCGATTTCAAGCGCTAAGGTATGTAAATAGCTCAGACACTCAGGTTTCCTCACGATGTTCACCGTAACTTGCATTTGCCGTGGTGCATTTAATAAGAATTAAAATAAATTATTTAATTAATTAATTATTAGGAATGAACGCTGGGTGTATTTTTATGTTTGTGATGTCCTAGCCTGGTTACCAGAGCACAGGGTTTGGTTTATCCCGGTTTGGGACCAGGACAAGTGATTGTGTTGTCTGGAAGTGTTTTATTTATTTATAATAAATGCAATAATATACATAGAATAAAGTAAAAAAATATGTCTTTTAAAAATATGTACATTTATTATAAGTTTTGAATTAATATATTTTAATGTGAAATATCTTCCATGAGGGTATTTGCCATACTCGCCACGCTTGGCATGCGGGTTGGCGAGCGCAGTACATGGCAGTTCCGCAGAAGGCGCTGGTTCTGGTAATGTGTCCCTTAGCCGGTTTTTACGGCACCCACGAGAAGAGATGGGGAGGTACAATTCTAAAGCCGGCACCCCACGTCACGTCAATATATGGAGGAGGCCGATGTTCAGCAGTGGACTTCTTGTGGCTGAATGATGATGATGAATGTGAAATATAGAGGAAGACAACAATAAATTGAATCCAGTGAGTAAATATAAGCGAAATAATAAGAAAAAGCGAGATACATACCTAGATACATACTTGAGAAATACATGTTCAACAATACGCATCGTGCTATCAAACCTTTGAATACTAAGCAACAAGACCGATTTAATTCGGCTATTTAGCTACAGCACTGAGTACTTAAACATACGCTAAAGTATCTAACGCTGAGCTGAGACCGTTAACACCTAACGACTACCGATCCCATTTTGAGACAACTTTCTTACACCATTAGCTGTTTTCTGAAGTCATTGAATATTTTCGCATCTCCACAAGGGACGAAGCGTTTGAAGACACTGCCTCCGTGGCTGGAACTCAAACACATCACGGTTAGCCAGAGGTCGCGGGTTCAAGTTCCGGCATGGGTGGAGTTTATAGCCTCTAAATAAGTTTTTAAAATTATCCTCAGCACGGATTAGTGGAACATAAAGAATATAATCAAGCACACCATCTAACGTTCATTTTTTCCTGGTGTACAATATCCTACATAGGTATTTCGAAACATACCTAACATAAACTCACGCCTGTATGCCTGCAAACTCACGCCTGTGGGCAGAGACCAGCGTCTGCCACTTGCCACGATCCTGACTGTTGTTTTTACCTTCATCAACATTCATTAGTCGTTGCATGCACGCACGCCGTTTTCGGCTACCTATACTTTTTATCTTGCCCTTATCTGCCTTACTGACAATTAATACTTATTCTGAATAAATGCTTTCCGGGTTTTATATACCTCTCGACGCTCATTGGTTAGCTCCTTAAGGTTTTTTAGAAGAAATCTCTCACAGATCTTCACCTTTGCACATGTGTTTTCTTATGTCATAGTTCCTGTGTTATATTTTCTGTATGCAATATAGTATAATAATAATAATTAGTCGTCAATTGGTCAGCCAGTAAATTTTTGCTGCTAAGCCGGTAACTAATCTGAATAGAGTGAACGATTACTAACTTTACGGGAGCTTCAAATATTGCCGCTGCCCCCACCCCTCTTCCCCCTCTCGTACACCGTCTCTATTCACCATGATTACCCCTAGTTTCTCGTATACTAACACGCTGTTAATCTACTGTTAACAGCTGTCAATTGACCAAAGTGCATACAAGAAAAAACTACTGACAGCTGTTAACAGTAGATTAACAGATTGTTAGTGTACGAGAAACCGGGGGTTAGTCTCTGCGACCGTAACCTGGTCTGTACCGACCAAATTTCAAGTAAGCGAATCTGGATTCGAGTTAAATAATAATTATATGCACTTAAACAAGTACTATAGGAATTTATATGTAATTTGAAGTTTTAACCTGCGGTAACTGAACATGCTGCCTTTGCACTGGTAGTAGACACTCAAAACTGTCAACTATCAAGTGTAAATATTTCATGTTTGTGTTTTTCCTGGCACAATCTATCTATACTAATAATAAATCTGTAAGGGTCGGTCATGGAGTAAGTTAGTTTGTTTTCAGAGATATTGTGTTTATAGGCTCAATATATGATACTGAAACTAATTTCACGATTTTTTGAATTTTTTTCTGTATGTGTGTATGTATGTATGTTCCTCCATAACTCTTAAACCAATTATCCGAATTTGATGAAATTTGGTATAAAAACATATAGACATCTGGGACACAGGATAGGCTATTTAAATTCTAGCTCCAGTTATGATAAGACGTGGCCCCCATACAGATGCTTCGTAAAAATCGAAATGTACGCGAACGGAGTCGCGGGCACAGCTAGTAAAGAATATTTTTATCTTATCTTATCTTAAGCTAAGATCAAGCTTCGCGAAGGTAGCTCTCTACGCCTACTCTAAGTGTTCGCAAGGGGCCACAGTTGGGTTGAGAAGCATTTTCTTGAATTTTTAAAATGAACGAAGTGGGAGGTGTTTGTAACACCTTGGCTTTTAGCAGATAATGAGCCCGGTAGAACGGACGGCGGGCCGTATTAAATTACGGGGGTGTACCACCTAACCTAATATAATGAAATGCTCCGAAGCTACTGACTGCGCCATAGGCACAAAAAGTATAGAACTGGCCTGGTCCAATAAGTTAAGTCACTTTTTATTTTGGAAAGCGGCATGGAACATGTGGGAATGATTTGAACGTGGTAAAATTACGCTTAATAAATTTCATAAACGCTTCCAAAGATTAATAAATATTTAACATAATGGATTATTATTATATTCCCCAAAATAATAAAATGCTTCCCAACAACTCATCTTTTCAAATTTAAATGGTCCCTAAATCACATAAATCCTGATTATAATTTAATAATAATTTAATTTTTTTACTAACGAAATTGGTGAGAAATTAATTCATAACCGGATAACTCGTTTTTGAATGAATTTGAAAATTTTCAGTGATAACTGAGTGTTAACATTCGTGTAATTCCTTGATGCGGGCTTGGATTATTTTGTTGCAAATTCATTTAATTCCGTGCATATTTCTATTTTTATTTGTGTAATAAAATTAAATGCTTTTACATTGGAAACTTATAAAAACAATACCTCTTACTTCAATCCCATGACAAGAATGTGTCGCTCATATAGTGAAATAACTAAAATCAATAACAATATAGACATATTTAGTCCGCGTATAGGATTGTTAAAGTCGGAATTTCGGAAAAGTTTATGCAGCCCGAAAATAGCCGCCTCCTTCTTCTTATCTTCTTTTTAATATGTTTTTTTATGTTTGTTTAGTTTCTGGTTTGATTGAGCTTGATCAAGCCTTGATTGAATAAAAAATACATAATAATATGTTAGCTGAGTGACTCGTTCAACTTTAATTTTATAAACTGTGATCATGCTGTGTACACATGTTTTGGAGATTAGATTGGATCTTACATAGTAATTGATGTGATCTTGATGATGTACTGGCTAATATCTGTTTTGTGTGCCTAATAAATAAAAAAAAAAGTATATTTTTGACACTCGTTCAAATACGGGGTACAGGGCAATTATCAACGAAAAGTTCCAATAAAGCTCCAAATATACTCAAAATAAATTTGACTAAGAGTGTGCTTACTGCTTAGACAAGTGTTTTTTCGTAATAAGTAATAGAAACTTTCGCGAATCCTTAAATAAATGATCCGTAAGTGCTTCTGATGAACTTGCTAAGGCGGGCCTGAATGGCTAAAGATCTAAATAACTTTTACGTAAGTGTGGGAGGTCTATATTTACCTAAGCGGCCGCGGCTGTACAGTCGCCAAGAAATCAACCTTTACTGTAGGTTGGTGTGTTGTTACTGTATCATAGTGGGTAGATGGTTGTAACCTGTCAAAAGGTAAATTAATTGCTTGAACATTAGAGTAGGTAAATGTTAGTTTTTCTTGAGAGTCCGAAAAATAGGACACAATAATTAAGGGGATCCAGAGAGTAACACTATCGCCACTCACGGGAACAAAATCATATCTTTTTTTGCAGATGGAATTTGTAAAAAGCATCTGTCAATCATGATAATAGTGATTTTTAGGACCCATGGCACTGAACCTAGACTGAACATAATATTAACGTCAAAAACGGCCGTTTTATAAACGCAGGGTCGTGATCCTAGGTTCTTTGTCGTGGGTCCTAAAAATCACTTAAACATTATTGAGAGATTTTACAGACACTTTAAGCAAATACGATCTGCAAAAGAAGATTTGTTATACTTCATTGCACACAAGAGATTTAACAGGACATTACATGAGAGATAACATAAGATGTGATTTTTTTTTTATTGGATCCCCTTAAGTAAAACAATCAAAAACTATAACCCAACTAGTAATAAATGGTGCTAGTGGTATTCATAAAGGTGAAATTATTTTTCTCTATATTGGAATATGTTTATACTGTAGCAAAAAGCAGACCCCCCACTTTTAGGGTTCCGTACCCGAAGGGTGCTAAACGGGACGCTATTACTAAGACTTTACTGTCCGTCTGTCTGTCTGTCTGTCTGTCTGTCTGTCCGTCTGTCTGTCTGTCTGTCTGTCTGTCCGTCCATCCATCCGTCCGTCCGTCCGTCGGTCCGTCCGTCCGTCCGTCTGTCTGTCTGTCTGTCTGTCTGTCTGTCTGTCGGTCCGTCCATCTGTCTATCTGTCTCTCTGTTTGTGTCTGTCTGTCTGTCCGTCCGTCGGTCACCAGGCTGTATCTCATGAACCGTGACAGCTAGGCATTTGAAATTTTCACATATGATGTACTTCTGTTGCCGCTATAAGAAAAAATACTAAAACGGAATAAAATATATATTTAATGGGGGCTTTCATACAATAAACGTATTTTTTTTCGACAATAGGTAGACGCTTGAAATATTCACAGAAAATTTAATTCTGTATTCGCTTCAAAAATAAATACAGAAGCAGCTTATATACGTCCCACTGTAGAGCACAGGCCTTCTCTCAGGTAGAGAGTATGGGTTTAATCACCACGCGTGCCCTCCGCGAATTAGCGATTTCAAGCGCAGAGGTATGTGAATAGCTCAGACACTCAGGTTTCCTCACGATGTTTTCCCTTATAGTTAGCAGTAACGTAACACGAGCAGGAGAAAGAATTACCCTACGATTGGTATTAAAAAATGGTGATGGTGATCCAAACAAAGAATGCCATTCCACTATCCATCACACACAAAAATATGAAATTATGAAGTCTGTTAGATTTAATTAAATTCATTGGATGTGCACAGGGAACATGTAATAGGCAGATACCACGGTTTGCCAGTTGTCACTAAAAATTGGATTGGTATCGTAATGTTCTGATTAACTGATCTACATGAAGCTGGTGCCTAAAAACAGAAGCAGAAATTTAAGTCTTTTTTAATCTGAATATCGATGACACTGCTATTTTGACGACTACCTTGTTACAATCAGTCGCTTGATTATATAGTTCTGATTTACGCTACTTGTAACTTGTGACTCCCAAGTGAAAAATTGACCAAATCGCGCCTTGGTAAAGAAATTGGAACGCAAACTCCAATTCGGCAAGATGGATGGTGTCCATTCGGGCGTTTTGCAGAAAATATGAAGATTTATTACATGACACTGTACCGGGACGCTCCTCGTTTGGTCCAAAGAAGCGTGATGTCGATTTAATGTTACCTTAAATCTGGAGAGCTAAGATTTACTCATTTACAGTGAGATTAGTATAATAAATAACTTCCATACGATACAATCCCTTATCCTGGTCCCAAACTAGGATACCCTGTGCTGTGGTTACCAAGCAAGGACATCACAAACACGGAACAATGCAGACTGAGGCCATTCCAGTGGGAATCGAACTGTTTTGGCAGTCAAGCGTGTTAAGCGCTAGACCAACGAGGCAGTCAAAATTTAATACACATTAAATTTGTGTCACAGTGTTTGTCATTGAACCGTTTTTTATGATTTTTTTGTGTATATTTAGTAGGTCTGAAAATATGTCATAGGCTAATTTATATGCCAAAACAACGTTTGCCAGGTCAGCTAGTAAGTGTATAAGAAACCTCTGATCTTTCCAAATTTCATCCACTGTTTTAAGCTGTACAACACAAGTCCCGTTGGGTTGTCGAATGGTCGGACGTCCCAAGTGTCTCTGGAAAGACGTCGCTCTGAGAACCTACTTCAGCTCTAGGGGGGCGTTTCATAAAATTAAAGTTTATAGTTGCCTATGATAATTCGGTGTACATTACGCAGCTGAGTCATTGTACTAGTTAATCTGTGGGTTAATTATTGTCTTTGAAAAGTACATCGAAATGTCATAATAAACCATGAATGTAGTTCCCTGTTCTGTAATTTCTGTTCCGTGTGGCGCCGGATTAAGGATAGCGTCACTCCATTTCCTTCCGTGGATGTCGTAGAACGCGACTAAGGAAATCAAATACCAGGAGACGGGCAGCAGCGTCTTCCTGAGATTCCAACCGCATACTGCGATCGCCAACCCGCCTGCCGAAAGTGGCGATCATGGCAAAACCCTTCATTTTTATGAAAACCACGAAGGAGGCTCATGTCCTGCTTTGTTATCTAAGTTGTGTACATTTGTGAAATTATAGTAGCAATACCACTCGCTCACCCTGAAGGAAAATATCGTGAAAAAACCTGAGTGTCTGAGCTATTCACATACCTCAGCGCTTGAAGTCGCCAATCCGCGGTGGGCACGCGTGGTGATTAAGCCCATATACTCTCTCACTGAGAGAAGGCCTGTGCCCTACAGCAGGAAGTATATAGGCTGCTTATAGGTCAATACGAACAGTAACATATTTTTTAAAGATAGATAAATAGATAAATTATTTATTTGCACTTGCACATAAAGGTACATACAGAGAGCGTAATGCAAAGACAAATAGGGGATAATAATAACCTGAAGCATGTTAACATAAAAGAAGCAAGCACTGTTTAATGCGATCGACAGCGTGTCATATCCGTATATGCGTTCACTCACTTATTTACGTTACGGATGACTGCCACAAAAAGAGTTGGTTGATCCATTGTTGACTGGACGCATGCAGGACAACAATAACCTGTTTCATAGAACTACATCTCACGGCTCACATTGACAATTCCACGTACATTTCCAAGTCGAGTCAAGAAGTAGGCTCTGCCTCCGCAATGTACCTCGAACTGACACAGCAAACCATGAACCGTACCTCCACGAAACTCGCCCAGAAATCACAGCGCAATGGAGCGCAGCTTAAATCTGAACCAGTTTTGTATTATGTCAACAATATGTAGAAAAGTGTGGGTGAATTATTCCGTAAACTAATATTACATTAAATTAGAGAAAACTATATTGCACAATAGCCATAGTTGTGCCAACGCGAGCTTAATACTAATGAGTATATTCTTCCAGCTAACCATGGGTTATGTTGATAGTCTTCCACTATTCCACGTTGTGCCAGAATAGAGTGATTGCCAAAAGTTACATAGACCATAAAATAATACAATTACACAGTTATAACATTAGTTATCAAAATACCAAATATATAAACATAAATATCTAGAATACCCAATACAATACAGTAAATGTACATCTTCATAAAATATACTTACATAGTAATAGGCTTGGGTAAAGAGAAAAACAGTTGTAACTGTATTGTAAGGGTGTTTTAGAGGAATCGTGTTTTATTAATAACACGGTAAAGCTTTAAAAACATAAGAAGTACACTATTTCCCTTGCGCAGCAGCTGTCAACCGCACGCAACAATATTCACTTTGTTTTGTTCCAATACGACGGTTCATGCGATGGTTCAATTTGATATTTTGACATTTCCATTAACGTAACAATCAGAGAAATGTCGAATATTTATAGAGGCACAAAAATTACATCGTAATCATGAGTATTTTAATAGTTTATTCCAAAGCAGAACACGTTACGCATCATACGCATTTGAGTTTCAAAAGTAGGGTGTACGATGCAAAAGGTGGTGCAGTAGTTTTTAGGGTTCTCTACCCGAAGGGTGCCAAACAGGACCCTATTACTCAGACTTCACTGTCCGTCTGTCTGTCTGTCTGTCACCAGGCTGTATCTCATGAACCGTGAAAGCGAGACCGTTGACATTTTCACAGATGATGTATTTCTGTAGTCGCTGTAACAAAAAATACTAAAAACAGGATAAAATAAATATTTAAGGGGGGCTCCCATACAACAAACGTTGTCTAAAGACAGCGCTCGCCATCTAGCGGCCATCTACGTAACCTTCACAACGCTGATGTCATATCGTTAAATGTCAATGTTTGTTGGTTTCTATAGATGGCGCTGTTCTCAAATTCGATCTTTGTCTAATGTTGTATAAATAATGGTACGAATCCAAGTTCTCAAATACTCATGAAGATATGAATTAACACTGATTTCTATATTTCAGCTTTTATATTTGAGTCAGTGATTATATATTTTGTACGTATTTAGGTAACATAGAGCTTTGGTAGCGGAGTGGTACAACACCGGCTTTTCATTCGGGAGGTCGAAGGTTCCAATCCCGGCTTGTACCAACGACTTTGTTTTCTAAGTTATTCACATTTGTGATGTTATAGTAGCAATACTATTCACATATCTCAGCTATTGAAATTGCCACTCCGCGGTGAGCACGAGTATTGAGCCAATACTCTCACTCTCTGAGAGAAGGCCTGTGCCCTACAGTGGGACTTATATAGGCTGCATTATTAGAAAATATTATTTTACTGTTTCAACAGCGTGCGAGCAAGCAGCGACTAATTAATGTGACGAAAAGGGGGTTGTCAAGATCGTGGCAAAAAGTGACAAACTCTGGTCAACTAGGCATGATGACGGTAATTGATAATCACTCATCATCATGATTCAGGCACAAGAAGTCCACTGCTGGACATAGGCCTCCTCCATGGATTTCCTAAAAGACCGGTTGGAAGCGGCTTGCATCCAGCGTCTTCCTGCCACATGGATGAGGTCACCTGTCCATCTTGTGGCTGTTCGTTTTACGCTGCGCTTGCCGATAATCACTAAAATAACATATTTATTTAACAAGAATTCAATTGTGGAATACGAAGCACGCATTTATTTTTTTAATAAGAGTGGAATGATAATTATTACGATGATTAAAATCTACAAAAATCCTATGTCCGCCATATTAAGTCAAATAGCGAAGTGCTTCGTATGAGTGCCCTATAACTTAGGCCTTAGTTTGAATACCTTAAAGTACCTACTCAAAAGTATCGAGGATGGCGGAAAAAACTTGATATTAATTTTTTTTATGTAAATGTTTATTGTACGAGGTCGTGATAAATAGCTTCTCATGACGCGACCCGATCATTAATTGCACAGGCTTCGTTTATTATCTTACATTTATTTCCGGAAAAAGAGAAATGGGTAGAGTGTAATGTGACTTAAATTATGAACGTGAATAACAGATGCTTAGTCCTTAGCAATTGCGAAACTATGTACTTCAGTGGATGCAGCACAAGCGTGCTAGGGATATCTCGCACGCGGCGCGAGGCGCAATAAACTTTGTCGCTTGACAATTTAAATAAATATCCTCTTTCTTTCTTTCTTGTTTTTCTCCGCGGTCAATAGTATTATAAATTTATAACAAGTGCGAACATGAAGGGACTGAAGACAAAATACAATAGCGGTTTAAATTGTTTGTGCAAGTGCGAGAAGGAATTCATTTTAGAGGTAAATTAATGTTTTGATCAAAATCTATTGTATTTTGATAAACAATATTAGTTTAATTTAATTCTTTAAATTTAATTTAATTCTTCCGCTTTCGTCACAGGACAGGACTCTCTGGTGCGAGAAAACAATAATTTTAGAGAAAATTCAATGAATATGTAGAAATAAATGCCAGTGTAAAAAATATTGTAGGTATCTAACTAAACTCAAACATGCCATTCACATTTGATTGTGAAAGTAAATGAGGGTACGGTACGGTACGGACATACGGATTAACCGATTTTGACAAATGAGATAAGGTATTGACGACGCATGTGTTACCGGCAATCAGGTTTGCTATTTTCATTATAGTTTTTAGCAAGTTCCTTAGCTGCTATTGGCCGCAGCGTGAGCATCATCTCTCTACTAATTTAATTATTTTCTAGGACCTCCTCTTTGGGCATATCGTCGGGATGAGACATCGCCCGTCTCCGCCAGATATTTCAAACACAAATATCTATTTCATAATAAGTCAAAAACACTTTTTGGATTTGGATAAAACAGGCACGCAGTACGAGAAATAAAAAATATTAACCTATAAAAGCTTTGTCTGCACCCTCGATACTAGCAGAGAGATCTACTTGCACTAAGCGTTCATTTTGCGAGAAAAAATAACGTCGTGTTCGCGGCGGAGACAAATCTGAGAAAAAAATGTACTAGATTTAATCAACCTCCTCAGTCCTGACTTTGAAAATAACAATGGTTTTCAATTGTTATTTTCAAGGTCAGGACTGAGGAGGTTAAATTTAAAGGCGCCGAAAAAGAGAGCTTGCGCGTTTTCATGTTCGCGTGCGTAGACTGCCTGTCTCATAATTTTAATACTCTGGAAAGTTTAAGATGACAGTTGAGAATAGACAAATTGACGCCCGTGCAGTGCTACGACCGCTGATTTCCAAACAAACGTCCTGAACTTATAATAATATTCATAACGAAATTTTTATCCAAGTCCTACATTTTTCCCAATCCATAAAGGGTATAAAATTGAATGTGTCATTGAGTCCAGTTAATTTAAAGTACAGTAATTTGGCCGCCGATTCGTGCACAAAATGGTTTAATTACTTGCACCTGCTGCAGATTGATGCTCAAATGAAGTGCTTTGAATTCGTTTTACTCATTGTTTCACAGTTTGTTTAAGATAACAACTCAGTCTATGCCCGCTCCCTGGGACTTTTACAAATCCAATAACAGCCGCAATTAAAAACAAAACAATCCGATAGGAAAACACAATTTTCGCGAAAAACGGAACCTTTTTCGGAAGTCTAGGGAAGAGGCGGATGGTTTTCACATCATTGTAATGAGTTATTTTTAGGATTGTTATGAAAAATATAATAATAATAACTTCCACACAACACAATCACTTGGACTAGACCCAAACTAAGATACCTTGTGCTATGGTAACCAGGCAAGGACATCACAAATATGGTATTTTATACTTACACACAGACTGAGGCCATTTATACAAATGTACGGCGGCCCCCAGTGGAGATCGAACCCGCGACCTCGAGCATGGTTATCAGACGTGATACCGCTAGACCAACGAGACAGTCATCTGATATAAGTTTTTTAGGATGATTTAAATCTTCTAATATATAAAAATCTCGTGGTTGTTATCGCTTCACCGATTTTTATGAAATTTTTTGCGAACTTAAGGTTCGCTAAAAAATTCATAAAAATCGGTGAAGCCGTTTCGGAGAAACGTACCAAAGTAGGTCAGAGAATAGGTCGTAGGCTAATTAATATGACAAAACAACGTTTGCTGGGTCAGCTAGTTTAGTTACTATAGTTTCTAATTATTCGTGAAACTCCATTCACCTGATTATCACGGTTTAATAGTAGCAACATACGTAATCTAATATAAAGCAGTGTTCCCACAAGAGACATGCTGGACTACATATTATGCTCGATCAAATACCGAGTATCATCACCTAAGCTTTGACATAGATCCCGTTGAAAGCGGATAATTCTAGGCATCCATTTAAATACCTATATCTGAAATTGGAATCGACTATTCAGGTGAAAGGTGAAACCAAGGTGAAATTGATGCGCGTTATTTTTGGTGTGTTGCTTTGTAATATACCCGGTGGCAAAATTGATAAAAGTTACGTTATATTTGCACCCTAGAGGGGATAAAAATCCCATAAAATAAAGTAAAACCATACAAGTCTCAGAATATGCATAAAATCACGTCACTCTAGTTAGTTAGTTAGACCTGAGATTTCCGCACTTAGCCTCATGGTTGGGCCATATTGTACGTAGCAAAGCTGTGAGCTCACTCCAGCCAGCCTATCTCTTTCCAGAAAGCCTGCAGTGCTCTGATGTCACTACAAGCCTCCTGAAGGGATCCCAGCTTCCCAATGATGGCGGTCCGTTGCTTTTCCACGCCTTCACAGTGAATGGTCACGTGGGTGGGTGTTTCCTCTTCTTTGAGGCATCCCCGGCAAAGCGGGCTGTCGGTTAGTCCCATGTTGTGAAAATGTCTATTTAGTGAGCAGTGAGCCTGTTAGGATTGCCACAGCTTTGCGCAGATTATCCCTTCTCAGACGCAGCAGGCTACATCACTCTAATAAATAAATAATAGGGGTTAAAGTATGAAATTGCCGTTTTATTGCAATAGGTTCTTTGAATTGACATAGAATCTTCATGGTTTGAGGTTTTCGAATGAAACTTTTTTCAAATGGTTTCTATGATGTTCTTTTTTTAAAAAATGTGAAACATTTGAATATCGACTTTCAATTGTTTTTGTTATTCAATTTAGACAAGAAAGATGGATACTGCGAAAATTCGAGTGATTTTTGAATACGAGTTCCGACGCGGAACTAACGCGGCAGAAACAGCCCGCAATATCAATGCTGCGTTTGGAGAGGGGTCTACTAATGAACGCACCGTGCGTTTTTGGTTTAAACGCTTTCGTGATGGAAATTTCCACTTAAAGAACGAGCCACGAGGAAGACCGCCCACACAGGTGAATAACGATGAATTAAGAGAGATAGTGGAAGCCGACCCTAGTCAAACTACCCAGGAATTAGCGGCATGGTTTAACGTTACTTTACCCACAATATTGACTTACTTGCGTCAAATCAATAAAATAAAAAAATACGAAAAATGGGTGCCTCATAATCACTCGAATTTTCGCAGTATCCATCTTTCTTGTCTAAATTGAATAACAAAAACAATTGAAGGTCGATATTCAAATGTTTCACATTTTTTAAAAAAAGAACATCATAGAAACCATTTGAAAAAAGTTTCATTCGAAAACCTCAAACCATGAAGATTCTATGTCAATTCAAAGAACCTATTGCAATAAAACGGCAATTTCATACTTTAACCCCTAATATTTATTATATTTAATTATTACATTGGATTCCAAACATTTTCTAATAATTATGTAGGACAGGGCTTCCCAAGCTTTGCGTCGCGACTCCCTGGGGGCGTCGCGGAATTATCCTAATGGCGTCGCCAATCGGTCCACACAGATTGACTATATGTGATGACGGCGGTTCGCGCTTAAAAAACTTTATGACGTATTGGGTGCTGAGTATACTTCCTTAATTCATAATGCAACTCTCGTTGCTTTTTTATAACCACTAGGACACCGTTAGGTACTTTTTGCCCAGACTTTTGGCCAATTTACTCAATTAAAACCTAGGTACAGAATAAAGAAAATATTTCTTGAATGTACACCATCTTCTAGCTCTAGTTAGACCTGAAATTTCCGCACTTAGCCTCATAGAGCCATTGCACGGATCAAGCACTAAGTTATGTAAATACCTTAGACACTAGGGTTTCCTCACGATGTTTGCATTCACAGTTAGCGAGTGGTATTGCTACTACAACTTCACATGCCAGGATTCGAACCCACGACCTCCCGAATGAGAAGCCGGCGCTCTACCGATTCGCTACCACTGTTCTTGTACGCCATCCTATAGGATCTTATAAGATTAGATTAGACATTTATTAAAAGTGTACTCATTTTTGTACAAAGATAAAAAATATAGACTGTGCAAGCGAGACAGCATGCCAGACTTAAAGCAGTCTTAATGGTGTCACGATTATATCCGAGGAACGCTTGCCATCCATAGAGTTCCTTTGACCGTCAATAGTCTTCTTATCCTTTTCGTTGAGAGCGCATTCTAACAGCCAGACGATAGGACGGCTAACCCAACTTCTATGTGAGATCTCTGCATTGGAATGCAATCACAGACCAATGCCATTCTAAAGGTTCGTTTAGACACAGGTGTTTATTTGGCGCGCCGCGCGTGCGACTTACGGTGATTCTCAAGCCATTCAAAGTCAATATTTTCGGAAATTGCTTAATGGATGTGGAAGTTTTAGTTAAAGTTAGTTAAATAGGAAATAAAGATGTCGGCGCTTATATTTGCACGCGCCTATTTTAATATCTATATTTGCACATCGTCGAAACTTTTTTTTGCTTTGGGCGAATAAAATAGATTTTGTATAAGTTTTCTCTGCATACGTAGAAAATACTACATAAGCTTATGATAAAAAAACATCTAACGCAAAAAGCTTATTAATGCTTAGACAACTTACTAAGTTATTTAATTTTTTTATCCGACTCAGAATTAGTAATAAACCTAATTGAAACTTTTTTCCGAACTTCCTTGTAAGGCATCTTGTTTTTACGTAAAAAAAAGTAAAAGAAGTTTACAACATCATCTTATTTTCTTTAATGAAATTTCAATACGATCTTAGAAAGTATTTATTCGTTATAAATGTATTGAAAGAAATGGGTGTTTCCAAATATATATTGGTATTCATTTATATGCAATTTTATAGTGCAAATGTCAACGTCAAAGATGCTCTAGAATTTGAATAAGGAGATAAAAAGAGAAAAATTATATTTTTATGCTATTAAAAAAGTTGCCATTACCTAACCTGAGTAAATCCATTAGTAAAACACCTAACTTGCTTTTGTTGTCTCCGACCGTCATTGCCTATCCCCATCTCAAAGTAATTTAAATATAATCTGTTTTACTTTTTGTTGCTTTTTCTATTATTGTTCTGTAATGTTTTATTTTCAGAAAGTAGCTAAAAATTAAATTACCGATTACCTTTCGTTCAGGGAACGCTGTCACCACAGACAAAAAGTATCCGCGTTGCTTAAAAAGCGGCGTCAACGCGGAGCAGGCGTGTCAAATAATCACCTGTGTGTAAGCGTAGCATTTTAGAAGGCAGGTCCTTTGTACAGACGCTCTGTTAGTTTGGGGTTGATTGCAACGCGTGGTTCGAGGCAAATAGTCCAGCCGAGTAGGAGTTGATCTAAACTCAAGAACATTTAATAAGCGTCACTAACAAAATCTTTAATATGTTAGCAGCAAAGAATACTATATAAATAATATAAAAAATATGAAATAGTAAAATATAAACATCCTATGAGTTCTGTTTTCTCATCGTATGTACGGAACCCTAAAAATATGTCCCAGGTACAAAAACGCCCGGGTGGTCACTTCACTTACAGAGTTGTCACTAACGCCGTGTAAAACATCTACCGTAACTCGTCTAAATGTTAAATATCTTAGTACTTTATTATCATCGCCATCGCACTATTTGCATTTATTTTACTGAACATCTGCCTAAGTGGTTAAATCACTAATCTTGTTAGCTAACCGAGAACAACACAGGCACACTTTAGGAGACGCGCTCCGTTGAAAAACTACGAACAATACATTTTAGGCATAAACCTTTTTCACTCCCATTCTTCGGTATAAGATCCCCGAAATCCTATCGTATTAATAAACGCCAACAAACTTAATCTGAGAGCCTTTATTTTTGTTTTGTTTCAGTTCGGAGCAAAACTTGGTGAAGGCCGAGCGGGGAGTGAAAATGTAATCGTAAAGATAAAAGAGTGAAGTGTTTTGTTTTTATTATTTGTGACTGTCAAGCATGGAGAGCTTTCATCGAGGGAGTCCTGCGAGGGTCTTGTCTCTGTGGACCCTGCTTATTGGGAGCTTCAATATTGCAGGTGAGAATACATAAGCAGCCTATATACGCCCCCCCGGAGGGCACAGGCCTTCTCTCAGGGAGAGAGTGTTGGCTTAATCACCACGCGTCACCCGGGCGATTTCAAGCGCTGAGGTATGTGAATAGCTCACACTCAGTTTTCCTCACGATGTTTTCCTTCACAAGGTATTGCTACTATAACTTCACAAATGTACATAACTTAGAAAACAAAGTCATAGGTACATGCCCCCACACTGGGAATCGAACCTGAGTCTCTCGCTTCCGAGTCCAATATTATACCCACTAGGCTACCACCGTTTGTGAGAATACTATATAGCATTTATCTGAATATTATAGCATTTATCTGAAAATGTTTTATACAAAATCGTATTTTCATGGAGAACTGTCGAGAAGGCCGGAACCATAGCTAAATTGCGAGCGGCATCTTGTTTCCGAGACATAGATGCTTACTATGGTAGGCCATCTTGACCGTCTGCCGGACTTTATTACCTACGCTCGCTCGATCGGAGTAGGCGCAACAGGGTTGATGCGCTTGTGTTTCGAATCCGATACTTCCACATTTAAATATTGTCGTCTCATTTACCAGGTATTTCGAGAGTTGTACTCTGTACGTAGATATTTATATTATGTGCTTGTTTAGTATGAATGAAGTCTAATAAGTTGATAGGAAATAATACGTCTAGTTTCAACTCACAATGTAACAGAAAGTCGAAGTTTGTAATACATTCTAATGGAAACAAGAGAAAACTAATATAAAATAGTTAAGTGAAGTAGGTATGTGCTTAGGTACTTATCTTGAAATAGGTAAACCAGTTTAGTTTGGCGTTTGGCAGTTTCCTCAAAACCCTATGCGCATCAATATAGGGTTCACATTTTAAATTTCACAAAAATTACCTACTTAAAAAAAGGAGGTTATCAATATTAACTATAATACGGATAAAAGTTTCCGTACACCGAGCAATATAGTCTACTTGATTTTTGTCTAGCTAGCCGATCCGACGCGTCGCCCGTCTGCACTCACGCGCGGTGAACACCGGTCTGCCACCGAACCGGAGCGGACCGATATCCTCGCGTTTCGTAGTTATGTATATTGTATAGGCGCGTTTCGGACGTTAGTATGAAGATGGGTAACTGTAAACTGTGACTCAGACCCTCGTCTGAGAAAAATTTGACATTTTGAAATTTCTAGCTGGCGGACGAGTTATTGACGTTTGAAAATGGCCAATTTTGTTGTACTGAAAATCGATTTTCTTCATAGAGAGCCGCCGCCCCTTGTTCTGCCGTAGGTGGAGGTCAAAGGCCGAAACCATTACATTACTTTTATATATTATTCACGCCAACCTTCTAAAACAAACTTGATACACAGGGTGTCCCCTAAGTGGCGCGTCACAGTGAAGGCATAGGTAGGTAGGTAGGTCAGCTTAAGAGCCATCAAACCAGCCTAACATGACTTCATTGAACCTTGCACGGTAATCGAGTTATTTACTGCCAAATAATTTTGCAGTGAATTTTCACTTTTTTAGGAACTAATCCTGCATTCTTGGAAAGCTCTCAAAGTTAGTTTTTTTAAGAGTATGGAGTCATAAATAGTTCAATAAGATGTCATTATTATATTAGTAACAAAAATGAGATACCGCAGCTTACGGCAATACTTTTGCCTAGAAGTGACGGCTTGCGGGGTTCTAGTATTAATTTAGTTCAGTAGAGCATCGGAAGCAATTTTTTTTATATCACTAAAAAAATACCAGTGAAATTCAATATATGAAGCAGTTTGTTTTGGTGTCTAGTGTCTACCAATAAGAAGATATTATTATGTAATCAAGGCACAGGCAGATAGATATATAGATATATTTATTGGCACCGGTCTCAATCTCTCTCATTTATCTATTGCTCAAGCCAATGCGTCCAATCAGCGTCGTTTTGTGCAATTTGCATCTGAAGCCGCAGTGACATCTCTTTGTATTGTGTAGGACTATAGATGTCAAATTCTATACCCCTTTGCCTACGTAACAGTGAATGATATTAGCATTATGCATGCAGAAACTCCTTACTTTTCTTTGTAGACAAATAAATCAATATTTATTTGTTTATGTTTCTAGAGTTAAGGTAAGAGTATTATCTATTGTACACCAATATTATTAAGTGTGTCAGATTAATTGTAAAAATATACCAACGCTTCATTCAGATACTTAATTTCTCTTACGAAAGGGTCAATTTCAGCGATCAATTTCAGGGCAACTGTAGATACCACACCAATTCTGTTTCAAATTTCTTTGGAGCAAAAATTGCAGAAATGTCTTGAAATAAAGACCTTACCTCACCATTCTGTCTGTAACTAAATACCTTGTCTCGATCATGGAAAAAATTAACAAAGGAAATACGCGACTAACTTTCAAGTATGATTTTTCCCTATCTCATAATCTCAGTGACTGCAACTTAACATTGCCGAATAGTCTCTACGTGACAAGACGTTACGTCAATCAGGATACCGAAGTTGGTGGGATAAAATAGAATTTTACAGAAAACCAAAGGCGTCTCCATCCGAAAATCATTGCATACGAAAATCCGTTTGCCATTCGCAGAACATTTTGGTTGTAAGGGAAAGCAAAATAAAAGCAAATATATTTCTTGAGCAATGGCGCTGCCTGGGGCAGTTGCTACGAAACTGTTGGCACATGTGACACTGCGCTGATCCGCTCTTCCCACGCCAGGCTTACATCCTTACCCGCATCATGCCGAGGAGTTTGCACAATTCTTGGACGTCGGGAATGTGGTTCGGGGTCGTCTCCAACAGGGCAAAGAAGATGCAATCGGAATATCGTTTTCTGGAATGGGTGGGATGCTCGTACCTGATGGTGAATTTGAGTTTCCGCAGTTCCTTCTTTATTGTCTCTGGTTTCATGTTGATCGGCAGCCCACCTTTGGACTCTGTTCAGCGGGCAACGGATATTAAAACCACGAGATACTGGCCAATGTCTCTATGTCCGCGAGGTATCGCTGGATCACTTCGTCTCGTACCCTTCTTCTTCTTTCGTGTCGAGAGCGTCGACTCTTCCTCAGAAACCTCGCTCCCAAAACCGCACCACAGCGATTGCGCTAGGTGATGCCTCCATGAGATCCCGCAAGCTGAACTGTGGAGCTTCAGGGCAGATACAAAAATGCGACGTTGTTTGTGCAGCTCCACATCGGCACAAGATATCAGCATCTTCGGGCCGGATCTCCCATCTTTTTAGAGTATTCCTGGATCGAGCAACACCTCCGCGTAGACGCTTTAGCGATTTCCGTACTCTCCACTGAAGTCAGATAGGTGTTTCGTCTGTTTCGTCTCGTGGTCTGACTTGAGTGGAAACCTGTGCTCGTCACGGACACTTCTTATGGGTGGCGGATTCCCGCGGCCGCGTCATTAGGGGAATTTGCTTATAAAAATAAATTTTTAAATATATTAACTTCAGATTATAAAACTCAAATTTACAGAAATCAACGAAAAAAATACAAAATACACAAAAAACATAAAAATTCGAATTTTCATATTATAACATTAGTGGGACTCGAGTTTCAAGGTTTGTAAGCTGGTATTGCTATTTGTGTTCTTTCTTGTAGTCGTTACTTACGTTACGGTATAAGAACGTTTAGATATTAGATGCTATTAGTAACTATTGTAAAACATATATTATTATGTATTTTGGAAGAAGCCTGGCTACCCATAGCACAAGGAATCCTAGTTTGGGAGCCAGTAACCACTCTTTTAACCCTTTTCTAAATAAAGTTTTTTTTCATTAAACTAAAATTATAAAAATATAGTAAAGACATTTTAATGACACCAAGTACATACAAAAATATTTTTTTGGCGACAACTTGAATACCAAGTTGTTCTTCTGCCTCATATTATTTTGCGTCACTGGGTGACACCCGGCGAAATCCCCTAAAACAATAAATCTTTTGCCATGATTTGGGAGGCTCATACTTTTTCTCGTTACCGCTGCGGAGATGTTGATCGAGATTGATTAATGCACGATTTTCGAATTAGATTTTCGCCTGAAATCAAAAGGGAAAAAGGTAAGTTTAAATTATTCCTTTGCATTGCGTGTTAAGGAAGACAGGGTATCTTCTTTTTTTCCATCAAACAATCAGCCCGTGTTCGTCTACTGCTTGACCTGGAAAAAATGCTAACATTACAGACCTTAGTTATACAGACTGTAAATAATAATTAAAAAAAAATGTAATTAAAAAAAATCATATATTTTTTAACTTTAATGCTTTATATATTTACTTTTTGATTAATGTTAACATAGTTTTTCTCGTAAGAAACTTTGATGTATATCTTTCTTGTTATATTTGAAAAGTAAAGGTTCTTTTCTAACGTCAAATTTTTAATAAAATTACAGATAAATGTAGGTTTGATGATATCTTTTAAAACCGACGTAGTTAGCAAAGAGGAAAGGTGATATAGAAACGTAAAAGAAAGTATATCAGTGGATTTTGAAACCGACAATGCTTATGCAATAGAATGCTTATACTATATTTTCTGTACTATGTTTCCGTGTGATGCCGGATTAAGAATAGCGTCACTCCATTTCATTCCGTGGATGTCATAGAAGGTGACTAAGGAAAAAAAGTACCAGGAGACGGGCAGCAGCGTCTTTCTGAGATTCCAACCGCATACTGCGATTGCCAACCCGCCCTTCATGGTTAGGAAAAACCACGAGGGAGGCCTATGTCCTGCAGTGGGCGTAAAAATGGCTGATGATGATGATATTTTCTGTGTGAGTGAAATGACGGTGCTGTCGTAGAATTGTCATAGAAATTCTACTGATCATGGTAATTTTAAACTGACGCGATATTTCGCATTAAAATTGACAGTTTATGGCCGATCCGACTATTGCTTTATGAAACTCAACGTGCGATGCATTGTGTCCTAAAAACCTCTAATAAAATGATTGAGAGAATAGTCAGAAACTTGTTTCAAAAACGAGCTGTAAGAGAAGATATGAAAACGGAACCCGGTTTTGATGCTTACCTAATAACCTTTAATAAAAGTTCGGTGCCATTAAAATTTTAAGAGAGAGTTTGTTATAAAACAAACGAAAAAATATTATTAATGGCAAAAAATATTACTATTAACGGCATTGACGTTGCCATCTCGGGGTGACAACAAATAACTGAGCCAGTGCAGAACATGTACCTACCAAAAATTTGCACAGTCGTTAAGCGAGAACTTGCACTAAACATGTTTTAATATAATCGGAGAGGCCATGACCAAAGATAAATAAACATGGTATTTTTTTTTCTCTGTGATAAATAATTTAGATAATACCACCTATCAAAAAGTCAATATAGTGGTACAAAAACATGACATACAAATTGCGCATATTATAATGTATGAAGCGTTTATCAATATCCGAGTTATATCGTGAAATTACGTTTTTATGCATGTACACCTTTATAAAAAACTGTTCCGAATTCGATGAAAAAACTAAAACTAATAAAGTTTTTGTTAGAGTATTTCGCATTTTTGGTAGCCACGAAAACGCCGATAAAATATTTTTATTGATTTAATTTTGATTTTTTCCTAAGTTTTTACATCATTTTTTTGGTATAGAAGCAATTTTACTCCAACGCAAGTTCCCGATTGCATTCTGGCATAACGTACACACTACATGCTTAGTATAGGCATACTGTGACGCGAGGTGACGTTCCGAAACTGTGTTTGTCACTTTCTACAATTACTACTTTTGTCCGAGGCCGCACATTTATATCCTGAAAAAACCGGCCAAGTGCGAGTTGTGACGTTGCCATTATTGAGCAGAAAACGGCAAAAAATCAAGTTTGCTGTATGGGAACCCTACTTAAATATTTTTATCTACACTAATGTTGTAACATTCTACTTATGTTTTCAATACTTGACTTATAATTACTACTGTTATAGCGCAGACAACAAAACACTACATTTAAGCAATTTCACATGATGGTATAATATTCACATCGATATCGTAAAATCTCATTATAACATCAATAAAACGCGACCAACTTGATTGCAGGGCCAATCAGGTTGGTCGCGTTTTATTGAAGCGCGCAGCTGCGCTCTCATTGGTTAAATTTTAATGGCGGCAAAATCACTGTGATTATACACGTACGCGTGAATTTAATTTAATAAATTTGTTGTTTGATTAATTGCATTAGTGAAGATAAAGTAGTGTATGCAACTGCATATAACACGGGTATTAAAACACTCGTTACTATTATGAAACTCGCTGCGCTCGTTTCATAAACTCACACTCGTGTTTTAATACCCTTCATTATATGACAGTTGCATAAACTACTAATTTTATTCTGTTTTTAGTATTTGTCGTTACAGCGGCAACAAAAATACGTCATCCGTGAAAATTTCAACTGTTTTACTATCATGGTTCACGCTGTATCTCGTGATAGACGGGCCAACGAACGGACGCACGGACAGCGGAGTCTTAGTAATAGGGTCCCTTTGGGTAGGGAGTCCTAAAAATATATAAGAGTGACCTATTTTTATCCTAATCAATGGGGTGCACGCACCTGAGTAGCTTTGACCTCCTGGAATCTAAATACCAGAAGTTTTATCACGGCCAGGCCTTCGAATCTTCAGCGAATCTCTTTAAAACTTATCCTTTCTTGTCAGATATTATTATCAGTGAGTGTATAAGTGAGAGAGCAATACTTTTAGTTTTTTTTTTATTTATATAAGGAAAAAGGTCCAAAGATCACTTTGCGTATAAGAATAGCCTACTCTATTTATTTACGACTCAAGTGCACTGTCTGCACAACAGAGCACACTGACATTTCTACCGACAGGTTATTTCAATATAAAACGTCGGAGCTTTTATTATTATTATTTTTAATACGTTTATTGCACATAAGTAAAAAATACAATGGCAATGTGGTGGACTTAATGCTACAAGCTTTTAATAATACTACTTGTGAATAAAAGAGCCATCGCCCACGCCGACTTCAAAACGCGATCCAACCGCTATTTACGCACGCGGACGCAACGCTTCCGTGAAAATGGAAGCAAAACATGCTACGCCGCAGCGCGTTTGCATCGTTTTCTCAAAACTGTCACAAAACGCGCTTGGAAGCGCGTACAAAGGCCGTTGTGGACGGTGACTCTTACCCCCGGTTTCTCGTACACTAACAAGCTGTTAGTCTACTGTGGACAGCTGTCAGTGGTTTTTTTGTATGCACTTTGGCCAATTGATAGCTGTTAGTGTACGAGAAACCGGGGTTTTAGTATCAGTGTCATGTAGTAAGGTACTGACCAAGTCAACTGGGAGAATAATAATAGACGAAGTGAACTGGGCAAATAATGAGGCCAAAACTCACACCGGGATGCATCGCCAAAGGAAGTGAGGTAATGCAATTAAGGCAATATAGTCAGACTCTTCCAACAAAAAACCTAGTAAGTTTATCAGGTCTTAACAGTTAATAATGTGTAGATAGTGCTTAAGAAGTCTTAGTTCGAAAAAAGGCAATATAATACTGCTGACTATATTTATTTTCTTATCTACACTAATATTATAAAAAGGGTAAAAATTGTAAGCTTGATGGCTAATTATTATTAAGCAGCCTATATACTTCCCTCTGTAGGGCACAGGCCTTCTCTTAGAGAGAGAATATGGACATAATCACCACGCGTGCCCAGCGCGGATTGGCGATTTCAAGCGCTGAGGTATGTGCAGTGCATAGCTCAGACACTCAGTTTTCCTCACGATGTTTTCCTTCATAGTTAGCGAGTGGTATTATATTATATCTTCACAAATTATTGATATTATAACTTCACAAATGTACATAACTTAGAAAAAAAAAAGTAACAGGTACATGCCCACACTAGGAATTGAACCTGAGTCTTTCGCTTCCAAGTCCAATGTTCTACCCACTAGGCTCATTGTTAATTATTTCACAAAAAATATTACGAAAATAGATATGACTGTCTCGTTGGTCTAGCGGTATCACGTCTGATTACAATGCCGGAGTTCAAACCCACGACCTCCGGCATGGTAATCGGACGTGATACCGCCCACGACTCCTACGACATCATATTTCACCAGAATAATTCAGAAAGGACCTTCAGCCAACGTAAAGGTTGTTTATTATAACGCGTGTGAAGCATTTAAATATTATGCCTGTTCTATTTGAAACTCGACCAATCGGCTTACTCCTTATGTTTCCTTTAAGCCCATCAGTACAATATAAATCTGTAAACTACTATTTCCACAACGACGTCGTAAAGAATCCGAGAAGGGAGGAAAGAACTGGGAAGTTAATTAAGAGCAAATGTAGGTATTGGCAAAAGATCAACACTGCATACTGTTCACGGTTTCGCTGTTTAAAGTTTCAAAACGTACAATCAGCTGCAAAAAAGTAAATAAAATTAAAATAGACTTAAGTTACTTACTCACGCCTGTAACCTAATGGAGTAGACAGGTTTGCCACATACCACGATTCTGAAAAACCTCTTTTGCCTCATCAACATTCATTAGTTGCTGCGTGCACACAGTTTAATGTCCTACGTCATTTACTTAATTCCAGAACCACTTACTTGGATCATTGTAGGAAGAGTCCGACTAGGTTTCGCTCTTATTCGAAAAGCTTAATCACGGTGATCTGTTCGAATAAGAAAAAAATAAGCAAGTGATTCCGGAATTGAGTTAATATTGTGGCTCACGAAAATTTTACTTACAAACTTCTTATGATCTAGGCTATAGATGCTGAACATAGACTAGGCCTTTGCATCTACGTAATGAGATGATTTATACAGCATCCAGTGGCACCTTCGCTCACACTAGATGGGTGAAGGGACCACTCGGACGCTGCAGTACCTGGGACATTGTTTTTTAAGATGGGGTAGGATTGTCCAGCACCTATACCATTCCTATACCAGGCCTAGCCCATAGGAAAGGCAATTCAAAACGTGCGAAGCCAACCAAGCCGCGGGTTTCCTCACGATGTTTTCCTTCACAGTTAGCGTGTGGTATTGCTACTACAAATTCGCAGATGCACGTAACTACTACTTACTATATGGGTATCTCATTACAACTTGCAAAGTGAAGCCTCAAATTATTTACTTACTTTCAGTGTAAGTGCTTGATAAAACAATGAAACTTGGTAGGCTAAAGTTAAGTGAATATACTTGAGCACTGCATAAGTGGTGCTTCCTTAAAGATTCTTGCACACTGCCTCCGTCTGACATTCATTACGCTATATTATAATTGAAACCCTCGCCAAAATATGGTATTATTGAGAGATAAATAAAATGAATTGAATATTGTACGTGTACGCACATAAACTCACGCTTGTATCTTGTGGAGGTGGGCAGACACTAGGAAAGATGTTTTTCAGGATCGTAACAAGTGGCAAATGCTGAATCTTACATATATTATTCAAACACATAAAGGCATCTCAAAATAAATAGAAGCTCACTAATGTCATGAGTGATTTGATTATAATAATGACAAATTTAGCTTCAAGAGCAAAATTAGGCAAATATTAAAGTATCGAATCGAGCTTCTGCCCCAATTTTACCAGCACCCACGATATGACACATAATAATATGTGTGTTAATTAAATCGCAATATGGCCGAATTACCTGTTTTCGCGACTACGTTTGCGTGGAATTTTGATGAAATAACTCATGGTGGTTTCGCCGTATGGCGCCGGATTAAGAATAGCGTCACTCCATTTCCTCCCGTGAATGTCGTAGAAGGCGACTAAGGAAATAAATTACCAGGAGACGGGCAGCAGCGTCTTCCTGACATTCCAACCGCATACTGCGATCGCCAACCCGCCTGCAAAGCGTGGCGATTATGGCAAAACCCTCATGGTTATGAAAACCAAGAGGGAGGCCTATGTCCTGCAGTAGGTGTCAAGGGGCTGATGATGATGATGATGAACTCATGGTTCTCACTGGCCCTTGCAGCAATCTCGCGTGGGGATTTAGCCCATTCCCTCTCTTTCTGAGAGAAGGCTGTGCCCTAAAGTGAAACGTATGATGGCTGTAACCCGGGAATTCTAAGAGTATTTTTTACGAATAAAAAGTAGCCTATGTGATATAACAGACTATAATCTATCGTTGTTCCAAGTTTCATCCAGATGCGCTCATCTGTTCAGAAGTTAATAAGCATAAGCAGCCTATATACGTCCCATTGTAGGGCACAGGCCTTCTCTCAGAGAGAGAGTATGGGCTTAATCACCACGCGTGCCCACCGCGGATTGGCGATTTCAAGCGCTGAGGTATGTGAATAGCTCAGACAGCCAGGTTTCCTCACGATGTTTTCCTTCACCGTTAGCGAATGTAACTATAACTTCATATAACAGGAGTTAATGAGTAACAAAAATTCATCCATCCAAACTTCCACTTATTTTATGTAGCCCTGATACGCCCTATTGCAGGGAATAGGCCTTCTCTCAAAGAGATAGTATGGGCTTAATTACTTCGCGTGCTCACCACGGATTGGCTACTACAAGCGCTGAAGTATGTGAATACATTTATTATTCTTTTTATATTGTATTATTTTTTACACAAACTCTTTAAGCTACAATACAATCTTTAATACATGCTTTTTTATTTCATCCATTAACGCCCAGAATACGGTAGCAAAGTAAGCTAATCCACGGGCGTTGAATATTTACTAGAACACAACCTCACTTTAGACAGAGCGTGGCTTACTTTCATTAGCGTGATTGCTTGGAGCAATTTTTATTCCTACAGCAAGTGTTGAATGTAAGTACGTGCTAACATTACTTAGCTCGGTCCTACAGTTTTCCGCTAAGTGTTATGTATGGAGGAGTGTTTGTTAACTGTTTCAATTCAATTTCCTTAACAGAACGGCTTCCTTAAAGTACTTGAAGCTCCGTTGCTTTATCTTAGGCCTGTTTAGTATGCGATTGTTAGAACTACATCTGCGAATTTGTAGTAGCAATACCACACGCTAACCGTGAAGGAAAACATCGTGAGGAAAACCGCGGCTTGGTTGGCTCCACACTGACTTTTCTTTCCTGTAGGCTAGGCCGACTAAGATGTCAGGATGGTATAGGTGCTGGGCAAGCGTACTCCGTATAGAAACAGTGTCCCAGGCACTGCAGCGTCCGAGTGGTCCCTTCACCCATCTAGTGTGAGTGAAGCAAGAACATTTAGTGAAGGTGCCACTGGACGCTGTATAAAGCATCTCATTACGTTGATGCAAAGGCCAAGTTGGAATTACGGCACGGTTCTTGCCTCTTTTTTACATTGTTACGACCACGTATCCTTAACCGGTAACTACACGACATAATCGGACTAGTAGTTTCTACATTTACTGAGCACAAATGATAATTAATCAAATATTGGGGTTAAAGTATGAAATTGCCGATTTGTACTGAAAATCTAAATTGTTTATTTTTAAAATTTTTAACAAATTTATTAAATCAAAATAGTTGCCATTATTATCTATACATTGCTGCCATCTAATGGGAAGGTCGTTAATGCCTTTGCGATAGAACTCCGACGATCTAGACTGCACAAACTGTGTGAAAGCATTTTGTACTGCCTCCTGGGAAGAAAACTTCTTGTCACGTAGATAATTGTCCAAATCACGAAAAAAATGGTAGTCCATTGGAGCAAGGTCTGATGAATACGGAGGATGACGAATGGTTTCTAACTGCAGTTCCTGAAGGGTCAAAATGGTTTCTCGTGCTGTGTGAGGTCTCGCGTTGTCGTGGAGCAATAATGGTGAAGATCGATTCATGAGTCGGGGCTGTTTTACTGCTAGTTTTGTCAACATGGTTCGGAGTTCGGCACAATAGACATCTGCCGTTATTGCTTGACCAGATCGGAGAAAACTATAGTGAATAACACCATGCTGAGACCACCAAACAGTTACCATTACCTTTTTATTGGTAAGTTTTGCTTTAGGACACTGTTGTGGCATTTGACCTGGGGTCAGCCATTGCATTTTTCTTTTCCGGTTATCATAAAGAATCCACTTTTCATCACATGTTACAATTCGATCCAATATTCCTTCACTTCTGTACCGGTTCAACAAGGCAACACAAGTTTCAACACGCGTTTCTTTCTGCAGATCAGTCAAATCATGAGGCACCCATTTTTCGTATTTTTTATTTTATTGATTTGACGCAAGTGAGTCAATATTGTGGATAAGGTAACGTTAAACCATGCCGCTAATTCCTGGGTAGTTTGACTAGGGTCGGCTTCCACTATCTCTCTTAATTCATCGTTATTCACCTGTGTGGGCGGTCTTTCTCGTGGCTCGTTCTTCAAGTCGAAATTTCCATCACGAAAGCGTTTAAACCAAAATCGCACGGTGCGTTCATTAGTAGACCCCTCTCCGAACGCAGCATTGATATTGCGGGCTGTTTCTGCCGCGTTAGTTCCGCGTCGGAACTCGTATTCAAAAATCACTCGAATTTTCGCAGTATCCATCTTTCTTGTCTAAATTGAATAACAAAAACAATTGAAAGTAGATATTCAAATGTTTCACATTTTTTAAAAAAAGAACATCATAGAAACCATTTGAAAAAAGTTTCATTCGAAAACCTCAAACCATGAAGATTCTATGTCAATTCAAAGAACCTATTGCAATAAAACGGCATTTTCATACTTTAACCCCTATTATTATCTACCATTTATTTGCGGTAGTGGGTAGACATAGCATACAGTTGTTTATGCTACAGCCAGCGAACTTCAAAGAGCTTCGCGAGCGACACATTTGGCGATTGTGGGTTTGAATCTCGGCATGTAATCTAATCTTAATTTAATTTACAATTTCACCAAGTACGTGATTTGTGAAATTGTAGATTAGTTTAAAACTCGTTATTGCACACCATTCATTATAAAAGTACATACATAAGCACCCTATGTACGTCGTAGGGCATAGGCTTTCTCTCAGGGAGAGAGTATGGGCTTAATCACCGCGGATTGGCGATTTTAAGGTGAAAAGAGGTATGGGTGAGGTATGTGAAAAGCTCAGAAACTCAGGCTTCCTCACGACGACCAAAGTACATGAAACATCTTAAATATATAAGTACGGAAGTAGTAGCAAAACAACTCGCTCACTTCGAAGGAAAACATCGTGAGAAAATCCTGGTGTCTGAGATATTTACGTGCTTCAGCGCGTGCTATGCGTACAATGGCCAAACTATGAGGCAAAGTGCGGAAATCTCAGGTCTAACTAGAATTCGAACATTGGGTCCCTCAGTATTACACTGTTGGGACTGTAACTTACCTGCCATCATGCTGTATAGCCAAGTATCCTCCTTCGGGCCTGGCCCACCTCTTGACAGCCGTAAAGTTACCTTATTTACCGCTTAACTAGCTCTTTATAGTGATGGGTCGCAGGGAGAAAAACATTCGACGGGAATTTTTTTCGGGAACATGATATGAAAACAGTCTATTGGGATTTTTTCGATCGCTGGGATTTTTGGTAATAAGATAGTAAGTTTGGTATAGTTGTATTTAAGGCTAGGAATAGAAGGGTTCTGTTTAAATTTTGGAATACGTGTGGATTCACAAATTTTTGTCCTTCATATTGCGTGAAATCAACGCAATATTCCAAGCCGGAGGTTGTGGGTTCGACTCCCACTGGGGGCCGCCGTACATTTTGTACAAATTGCATCATTCTGGGTGTATTTCCATGTTTATGATGACCTTGCCTGGTTACCACAGTATAGGGTCTCCTAGTTTAGGACCAGGACAAGTAATTGTGTGTGGAAGTTATTATCTAATAATACCTTTAAACTAGCAATTTTTGTACATTATATAATCGGAATCTCGAAAACGGCTCCAACGATTTTTATGAAATTTAATATTTAAAGGGTTTCAGGGGCGATAAATTGATCAAGTTAGGTTAAATTTTTAGAAAACGTCGTTTTATCCGTACTTTCAGGCAATGAAAAGCTGCTAAAATATCATTAAAATACCAAGGTAATTTTCGCCGCCATCTACAAGGTTTTAATACCTCACGTGGGAAATCGGGCTGTCCTGGAACCAGAAGACCCCGGTTTGAGTCAAGATGTCTCCCGTTTGATTATTTTTTTCCCTTTTGTTCCCGTTTTTTTCATCGTATCTAAATATAATTTCCAAAAAACGATTTACCAAAAAAATTCATACCAAGCAAAGCTCGGTCATCCAGGTAGGAACTTATTATTAAATGACTACTAATATCATCAAAGTGGGGCTTTTTTTCCCCAAAAGTTTTCGATCGTGATTTATAAGCGTTTTGGAAATTAAATACGACATTTTGAAGTTCGCTACAGTTTTAGATAGTAGTTGCAACTGCACGAAATATAAAATCGATAATTCATTATTTTGTCGACATTTTTCCTGCAGTGCCAGAAAATTTCCTGCAAGGAAAAATTACCAGCCAACAACACTCCAATAACTCCGTGTTTGCCGTCTCAAAACTAGCGTCTGCGCCCGCAAAGCCGGTTTTACGGCCACAGACTACAGTTTAATAGAGTTTTCATAATAAAGTTTTTATGAGGGCAACTCTTTTTGAGCCTGCGGCGGGGCTGATATTTTCTTTGGCTAAGTCGCGTCGGCGGGACTGTGACATGTGAAGGTACGAGTAAATGGAATTTACAGCAATACTTACGTGCGTAAAAGTCAAGCGAAATAGGTTTTCAAGGGTTTTGGAGTGTTGAGATTGTTGGAAAAAGTAAAAAACTGCATTTCTTGTAGAGAATACAAGAACGTCTCACATAAAAAAATAAAACCACGGTGAGAAGTAACTCCTTTAGACTTCACGATATGTATTAAAACAGGGAATTACACCAACATTGGGCTAACAAAGAGCCATGCATTTCTAGCGTTCATCAGCGGCAGGTAATTTCGAAACTATTAAAAAAAAGAACCGTATTTGTTGCTAGATTTGAGTGAATTGGCGGACTCAAGCACGACGTTGACGACCCTTCCGAACATATCGCTGCTTCATGACTCTTAAAAACAACATAGGTATCATAAAGAATAAGAATAAACTCTATTTTGCAACATTCATCATCAACCCATTATGTCTCCACCAAGGGGCACGGGTCTCTTCCCTGAGGAAGGTATAGGCCATACTCCACCACGGGGGCCAAGTCCGGATTGGTGGAGGATTGTAGACTAGTGGCTCGTCTACTGTCAGAAGTTGTCAAGCTGCCCTAAGGCCTCTGACTTGGCTTAACGACTGCCATCTATCGAAGGCAGCCGGCACCAACAGCTTAACGTGCCTTGCAAAGCATGGAACCGCTCGGAAAAATGCCACTAGCGTTAGGCATAGACGGCGACCCATCCATGCACTGAACGCGCCCTGTGTTGCTTAACCTTCGTGATCGTTTTAAGATCACTCAGGCAGCCGGGGCAACATTACAAAGATTTAAATACAGTAGGTACATAATCAAGTGAATAACCTTACAAAGAATTACATGCAGTAGGTACATAATGAATTATTATTTAGTAAGCCACATAACACATTTTAGCAAAATATCTGTAAGTGCCTACCTGAAACTTAGACATACAAAGTTGTCAAAAATGGGCTAGTCTCAGCCCTTGATGATGCCTCAGCATGATCCAAGGCAGGGCTTTGGCGCTGGTTTTCAGACCGAACCATGAAAGAAAAAGATGACTTATTTTACAGAAATAAAAATATTTGAAATAAACATAAAGTCACGCCTGTATCCCGGAGGGGTAGGCAGAGACCAGGGTCGGCCACTTGTCTTACAAACAAGACCTGCAGTCTCTTATAAAATCCCGCCTCTCGCGCTCGAAGGCAACACAGATTGTCTTACAAGCATCCCGACCATCCAGAATTCCTTGAGATTTATGCTCCTGTCGTGCAGATATGCGCGGACAATGATAAAAGAGGTGGTATAAAGTCTTGTTTGTCCCAAGGAGGTTTTGATAAGAAATGCACACTGTTTCACCCAACTGTAGGGCCAAAAGGAATTGTTATTATTTAAGCAGACTTTACAAAAACTACAATAGAAATCAGACCCCAACAAAACAGACACCTCAGTTTTTTTTTTGTTTTTTACTATTGTTCGAGAGGGATGACAAATTAAAGAGGAGAAATTCTTGAGTTTATAAGTAAGGCCGTTTTTTCCGGTATAAAATAAAGAATATTCTTATCTTCTTATCTTAAAGTACAATATAAAATTTTTTTTTGGGTCGTCGGATGGAGCTTGACTGGGGAATGGAACTGATGTTGTCGCTATCTTGTCCTAGGATTTAGACAGTGACAGCATGCGGTTTTGTTTTCCGGTTGGGTTTTGTCTAACTATTGAGGAATTGGCCCTAAATGATATAATCCTACTTTAAATTATTCTAAAACCTTACATTCTCAATTTATGTATGATACACTCGCACACACATGAGTAGATAAATCACACACCCACGTGCACGCATACACACACACAGACACACACACACACACACACACACACACACACACACAATATACTAAGACTCAGCGTTAAACACTTTAACAAGCGTCATAGCCCCAGCTGAGTCATTCCCTTTTGCCTCACTAAACCGTTTGTAAGTACTTATTTTAAGCTAAATTGGCAATAAACTTATTTTTATTCTTATTATTCTTACTCTCGTAAACCAAATGATAAATAATTTTATTCTAAAAATTCCACCCATGCCGGGACTTGAACCCGCCAAATGCCTATACGTAACACCGAGAAGTTTGTAAGGAGGTTCAAAATTTGGCGGATGCCTGCACTTGGCCTTTAGCTTAGTTTGCAGAGCGGTGGGCACGGTAAGCCAGAGGTCACGGGTTCAAGTTCCGCTATGGGTGGAATTTTTTGCCACTAAATAGATTTTTAAGATTTTATTGTTTCAGCATTTATGAATACTACAAGTGTCAACTATGTCCACTGCTGGACATAGGCCGCCCCCATCGCGTGCCACTTCCTTCTATCGTCGGCCATCTTCGTAGAGCCACATTCTCTATTATTTCGACGAAATTGCTTTTCCATGGCCTGCCTGTACCCGTCTTTTCTTTTTTTTTAATTTTTTATTATAGAACACAAAACAGGTTACAGACACATTTACCAAATTTTACATACATTACAGATCAGATCTAGCCTATGACCCTAAACTTGTGTACCTAGCATGCATTTAGACCAGGTACTTGTAATTTTAACCTTAACTTAATTACCCTTAAACACTTTTTTTTTCTTAACTTATAAAATTATATTATTTTATTTTATTCTCTCAGGGTGCTCTGAGGATGCCACGGACAGCTTTCGTAAAGACGTAAAAGCTTCTTCTTCTATCGTCAATGTTATGGATGTCAAAGAACTGGCCTTTTGCTGGCCACGGAAGATGCTGCTCCCACAAGGGTCTAACTCATAAATATAATGATGATGGTGAATTCCACCACCTCCTGCGGTTGACTGGGAGAAAGTGCTCGTAGTATTAAGTTCGCCACAATGCCACTGTAATATTTACTTATTTGCAATAAACGTATTAATAATAATAATAATTAATATATTATGAGCGTGGCCGAATGTTGACAAATCGAAAAATGTTTTGTTTATGTAGTCTATATACGTCTCACTGGAAGACACAGGCCTTCTCTCAGAGAGATAGAGTACGGGCTTAATCACAACGCATGCCCACGGCGGATCGGCAATTTCAAGCGCTGGGGTATGTAAATAGCTCAGACGCTCAGGTTTCCTCACGACGACAAAAGTACATGAAACATCTTAAATATCTAAGTACGGAAGTAGTACTCATGACACTCAGGTTTCCTCGCGACGTTTTCCTTCACCGTTAGCGAGTGGTATCGCTACTACAACAATTGAAAAATTATTTCACGAAAAACATGCCTTACCTCTTCTCGGTTAATCCCGTTTGATTAATCGACTGTGATAAAATCAATGAGATAACTATAGCAGGACACATCTCAAAAAGTTTGTGTCGCAAAAACTGCAACCAACTGGCACAAACGTTTTTAAGGGATGTCTCCTCTGTTGCGTACAGTCGACAGCACATCAACCTTTACATACGTGCACTCTAATCTGTTACGTTAAAGACGATTTTGCGACAAAAATGTAACGGTTGATCTGCTGTCGACTGTACTGTATAATACGTCGTTGATTAAAATTAGATGACATGCCTATCATCGATTATTCGTGCGTATCCAATCACATAACATCTGTTTGAGGATTATTATTTTCATTGGAAATTCATAAAGTTAATAATAAATTAGAAGAAGTTTAATGCTCAAGCTCATTGTTTATAATTAAAAATTACTAAAGAAACTGGACTTAATTAATATATAAATGATAAAAATATACAAATAACATAAATTCTATATTTACAAATAAAACACCTGCCCCAGGTCACTGTCCCGCGGTAATGAGCCCAGGACGCTGGCGACGTTACCTCTTTGGATGGCCAGGCTTATCCTCTGGCCGAGGTACGCGCCAGCCCTCTGGTCTCCCGATGCGTCGATTAGGCGCGCCGCTAAGTCTTTGAACAGCAGGCGCGCCTCTGGGCCCCAAGTGCCTATGGTTTCGACCCCAAACGGCGCAAATATGTAATAAGGGATCAATGTCATACTATCGGGCCTTTTACCATCATCACGGATGATGCCTGGAGGTTCCAGCGTGGCCGGAATCCCGTCTGTGGCAAAGGCCCTCCGGATGATGTCATTGAGAGCCGCGTGGCGGGAAAGGCGGCCGGCGCTTCGCTGACACGACAGACCATGGTGGCCCAGGCGATCGACGTCGGTACCGCAGGGGCAGCGATGGGGCACAGTGATTGGGCAACCCAGTCGCAGACCGATGGCGGTGCTAAAAGAGGTGTTGTCCATCAGGGTCCCTATAGACGCTGATGGGTGGGCCTGCAACCAGTAGCCCGCCTCTCGCTCGGACACGGCCAGTAGGCGAGCGCGTTCCACGTCGCTGGTGCACCATTGACCTGCTCTGCACCAGCTCGCAGAGGGGCCCGTCCCACTGCCTTTGGATGGTAGGATCCTTCGACGGATCCTCATTAGGGCAGGCCAGTCTCCATGCCTCTTTGGCTTCCTCACAGTATGAGGCCTCAATGTCACCCAGAGAAGAGCTAACAATTTTCTTGTACAAGGCCTCGATACTGTGGATGGAAAACAAAAAGGCAGGCAATGCAACGCTGCTTACCTTCCTGACTCCTAGGCCTCCATATCTTATGGGGAGTGATGCCTGGAGCCAGGAACGTTCTGAAATTGGACAGTTTAGAATTTGGATTAAAGCCAAATGGATCATCGAATCGATTGGTCCTAGTAGAGCCACCTGGCTAAATAGTGGGCTGCATCTGAGGTAATAGGTAAATTTTGGTACAAAAAGGCAAAAACGTATAATTTGGAAGGGCATATGTGTGTTAATTTTGGACAGGAGGGGAATGGTATCGAACAATTTTGTTTTTTCGTCGTCTTGAGGATTATTATACATCACTCAATTCAATCTGCCCTGGCAAGTGGACGAGTCATGATAAACAGAGACATTCTAGACAATCTATACTTGAGCTTGAGAGATCAGGCTATATCTGTGAGATATAAATATTTGGTCAACACTGCACAAAAGCTCTTGTTTCAAAATAATAGTTACGTCCAGCAATAATCGTTCGAAAGCAGATACCACTGTATTGAAGTGGTTTCTGCGATCGTGTAACAAAAAAGCGGAGATTTTTAAGCAAATTACGTTTGATATTTAAATAACCGCCAGCCGATCAAAATTCCAATCTCGTCATTCCAATGTGAAATCATCAACATGGAAAAACGATTTCCGATTGGCTCACAGCATTAAAATCGCTCCAGTATTGTTTCGGCCACGATTTGCACGTCAGCCAGAAAAACATCGACTACGAGGCGACTGCGTGCTGTAACGAAATTGCTTTCGTGAATTGGGACATTTATATGGGAAATTTGAATGAACTCATCTAGAAAGCGTTTCGTGAACCGTTCTCGTGTGAAATTAAAGGGAAAGGGTCTACTCGCTCCGAGTGTCGCGTTCCTTCCGGGGAATGTGGGCTTAGAGTAGTTGTTTTCAGGTGATTTTCCTCTTCATATTTTCCAAATAAGGACGGGTATTCGTACAATCCCCATGTGAGTGACATCTCTTATTGTTTTGTTTCTTCCCTCACAAGGACAATACTTATAAACATATATAGATAAATAAATATAGAACATACATACATACAAAAACTCACGCCTGTATCCCAGAGGGGTAGGCAGCATTCATTAGTCGTCGCATGCGCGCACGAAGGTTTTGGGTACTTTTTATGTTTCCCTTTGCTATTAGCATCCCCTATTTGGTTGAAGTATGTCCGCCTGGGTCATCCGTTACCGCCCCTTCCATCCACATTACTCGATATATTTGTGGTGTAGAACACTTTATAATAGATAGATAGATAGAATATTCTTTATAATATTTTTCTATTTTCTATACACGCTTTATTATTGTATCATCATTTCTTCTGGTATATTATTATCAATTCAACTGTCGGATCTTCAACTGTCAACCAATTCTTAGGCAACAGAAGTTCACTTCCTTTACATAATGTTATTAGAACCTTATTTAAAGTTTCAGAAATTTTATCTTGGCTGAGTACAAAGACTCAGTTGCCTGGTTGGTCTAACGGTACCATGCTAAATTGTAAACACTGAGATCGTGGGTTCTTTTTCTACCGTGCTTTTATTTCTACACTTTACTCTCAGTTTGGATATTTTGCTGGGTTTCTAATGTCCTTACCTGTTTACCGTAGCACAGGGTATGCCAGTTTAGGACCAGCGTAAGTCATAAGTTAATGTTAAATGCTAGGCTTATCGATCGTGTGCGCGACGTCCTAATTCGACGACTACCAAGATGGGCGAGACATTTAGTTAGACGAGAAGACGGACGGTGGACAAAGGTAGTCACAGAGTGGTAGCCAAGAACTAGCCGTCTTTCGGTGGGTAGGCCCCATACCCGATGCGTTAATGAAAATAAGAAGGTAGTAGGACGACAATGGACGAGATCAGTCGGCGAGATGGTGAAGAGGCCTGCCTAACAGTGGGCGTCTTTCATGGGCTTTATAGGTACTTAAAAAGGTTAACCAAAACTACCGAAAAACGAAGTAGAGCCCCGTGTGGCCTAGAACATTACGGAGCCGAGTAGAAGTGTGAGATGGAGCGGCATGTTTTGTTAATTTTGCATAAAATTAATCTTATGCTTTTAACTCGGAAGCCTCATCTCAATGGCAGTTCCTCGCTTCCCATGCTTGCTCGGGAATTAAGCTGTAATGTTTTACGGGATTAACATAATATGCGACACATAGGTATATTAATTCTTCTGTTGTAGCTGAAAGGGAGACTGCTGGGCTTATCATCCGTGTGCTCCGTTCATACCTTCTTATAAAGTAGGTTATGCCTTAAACAGTACTTACGTTATGGGTATGATCAACAGTAATATCGAGGATAAAATATTGCTACCTGGATAGTAACGTTTAAGTCCACCTCAAATTATAAACACCTGAAGGAACTTTTGGTTTTTATTAGCTCAGCACATTTCAAATTACTATTTCTAGCTTAGGAACAAGAACATACTTTTTTAGGGTTCCGTACCCAAAGGGTAAAAACGGGACAATATTACTAAGACTTCGGTGTCTGTCTGTCCGTCCGTCCGTCTGTCTGTCACCAGGCTGTATCTCGATAACCGTGATAGCTAGAGCGTTGAAATTTCACAGATTACGTATTTCTATTGCCGCTATAACAAAAAATACTAAAAACAAAATAAAATAATTATTTAACCCCTGAACTGCCCTCGCGGAAAGAAACGTATAGGTGGACCTTACTAAGTTGGACACAGATCGGTGTCGCCGCAGACAAGTGGTTAAGGGGGGCACCCATACAATAAAAGTCATATTTTTGCTGTTTTTTATCTTTGTGTCTAATGTTGTATAGATAATGGTACGGAACCCTTCGTGCGCGAGTCCGACTCGCACTTGTTTAAAGACTATTTCACTTGAAAAGATTTTAGCAATGGGTTATTTATTTCCCGCTTTCTTCGTTTAAGAATCGTTATCACAAAAGATAACTACCTCTGCCTGTTGAAGTTACCTCCAGTAAATTTATTATTACTTTTGAGACCAACGATGAGGTAACTGGAGCGCGGGAAATAATTTCATAAACACTCAACGGGTACAAAACAACTGCGGGCAAACATAGTAATAACATTGCTTCCACTCAAGTGGCGCAAAAATATGCAAAGCGAACGCGAACGCGCCCCCGTTCACATGTAATGAATTGCGGATATGCACGCGGAAAAGCGCCTTATGTGTAAAACATTTGCCTTGTTTGAGCTGCGCTGTTGAATATAGAGCTGTCATCGTGTAAAACTGCACTCGAGATGACACTTTGCCAAAGAAAAGGGTCTCAGTTTAAAGAAAATATATATTTCTTGGGAGTGCTCCCTTACAATTCGGGAAGATAAATAATGTTGTTTTGATATAATTTGGAAATAAATTTATGTGTAAGTTTTTACGTACAGCATTTAGAATAGAATAGAATAGAATAGAATAATCTTTATTTGGCACATAAAAATACAATGGAATAAATTAAATCTATTCAAATATTAAATCATTTCTACTCCTATATTATTCCATCTAATCCCAGTGGCTTGTCCATTATTTTGCTATTAAAAACTGTTTACAAACTTGAGTTTGCTGTCGAAAAAATCCAGTCCAATAAACGACCGTAATATTTTTATAATAAAATTTATAGAAAAGTCGGCCAAGTGCGAGTTGGACTCGCGTACGAAGGGTTCCGTACCATCATCTATACAACATTAGAATATTTCAAGCGTCTACCTGTTGCCGTTAATAATATCGAGCAAAAAACGGCAAAGAAATCACGTTTATTGTGTGGGAGCACCCCTTAAATATTTATTTTATCTGTTTTTAGTATTTGTTTTTATAGCGGCAACAGAAATACATCATCTGTGAAAATTTCAACTGTCTAACTGTCACGTTTCATGAGATACAGCCTGGTGACAGACGGACGGATGGACGGGCAGCGGAGTCTTAGTAAGGGACCCTCCCTTACCCTTTGGGTAAGAAACCCTAAAAACTGAATGGTAAAAACACAAATTAACGATTTATAGATACTTTTACTTTTACTGTGAGACCTTGCTTCTTTTCTACTTTGGTTCTAAGTTAACATAGAGTACTTACCCTATAAGTTTTGGCAATGAGTTTAATTGTATGAAAAAAGTGACATAAATGACCATATCTTTTAATAATACTAACGTATAAGCAAAATAAAAATATTACTTACAAGGATCAAATACTTCAGTACTCTAGTCCCGGCAAAAAAGTATCTACAGACGGACGAATAGATCGATGGACAGACAAGAAAGTGATCTAATAAGGGTTCCGTTTTTTCCTTTTTCTGTGCAGACCCCTAAAAATGTAGTGCAATTCAAACAATATGGAAATATATTTTGAGAGGCATACGATAACTACCTCACTACGATAATGTAATGTTTGGTTTGCGGATCTTTTTTTGAATAGTTTCGAAATTTCCTGCCACTGAGCAATGAACGCTAGAAATGCATGGCTCTTTGTTAGCTCAATGACGTCATATCATATCTTGAAATACGGATTAGCTACCATCTCGCTACTTTCGATAATGTCGCATTTTCCATAATAAAGGCCCTTGTACATTTGGGAATATTTTCTACCTTAGACGAGTTCAAGTTACGTTCATGTTTCTAACTGATTGTAGAAGCTCTGGCACGGATATTTATTTTTTCTATTTTTTTAAGTAACCTATAATCGTCCCACTGCCGGGCATAGGCCTTCTCTCAGAGAAAGAGAGCATGGGCTTAATCACCACGCGAGCCCACCGCGGATTGGCAATTTCAAGCGCAATTGCCATGTGAATACCTGAGACACTCAACAAATAAATATAAAAAATATGTATTTTACGATGTTCTTTGTTGTTTGTTTTTAAATGTATGTAAAAGTTATCCATTGTATCCGTGTAATATTTGAACTTATTTGATGTTGATTATTGCTTATACGGTGTTTTTAGTATTGTACCGTTAAATAAATGTTAATATCTTTCTTATATCACTTAATTCTTATTTCACTCAAAAATTATATAGATCTGAAGTCCAGGAATATAGAAACATACGTGGATTTGCTGTTTAAAAAAAAAGAAAATACCTCCTCCACAATATAACTGTCATAACCAATAACCCTTGCCAGTCTCCCGTGCCCAAACTTGGTCAGCACGCATCTCTAATATAGTTTATAGCCCGTCGAGGTCATAAATCCGGTGTCACTATCACCGAAACACGCTCCGGGCACCGGTTGAAGTGACTCTTTTTCATGCAAAATATACGCACGCACGCTCCGCCTTTAGGTACACGACGATTTATTTCGCGGACGGGACAATGCGACACAATAAAAAACTTGGCTGGCCGCGTTTTCAAGTTCGTATGCGGCGTTGCAGGGTGTCTCAAGGAAAAATATCCACGTAACACGCTTGTCTTGATGTTTCATGGCAAATTTAGGAGGTACCAGGATCCAAGGATATATGACACCGTTGAAAACTACCTAAAAATATTCCCATTACAACGTGCGATGGACGGGAGAGTGCAACGAATTAAACTTAAAATAAGGCATGATGCCTTTCTTTAAAGGTTAAAAGTTCAATGAAATATAATATAATGTTCTACGACTTTTAACATGTTTTCTCATAACAAGTGCAGCAAGTGTTGCACATTAATTTATGTTTCTATTTTACTCTCGAAAACGGACACCCTATATTCACTCACGACCTAGAAGAAGTAGGTAAGTGGGTGAATGTGAATTTATGCCTAGGAACACACGCTCGTTTCTTTTTCAGGCGATAAGGAATGCCCCTCTGATAGAATATTTATTGGGTCAGGGAATTATACAAATATTTGCAAGGACAATATTTTGGTAAGGATTGGAATCCTTTGCACGTACAAAAATTATAAAGGATTTAGAAAATGATTGAGTATTGTGAGTAATTGTGGCTTATATAATTATGTATGTAAATATGTAAATGATTATATAAGATTTAAAAAAACTAACAGCAAAGTGGGTTACTCGAGGCTGCAAGTGATGTAAATTGCTTCGTCCAGATGTCGCTGCCTGTACGTAATACAGATAAGTTTGTAAAGAGGCTCGAAATGTCGCTGATGCTTGTATTTCCCCATAAGCTCAGTTGGGAGAGCGCTGACACGGTAAGCCAGAGGTCGCGGATTCAAGTCCCGGCATAGGTGGAATTTTTAGCCTCTAAATAAGTTTTTATAATTGTCGCTTGTTTTAAACTTTGTAGTACCTGGATGACTGAATATCGTTTTTTGGATATTGTATTTAGATACGATGAAAAAAAGGGGGAATGAAAAGAAAAAAAAATATCGGCCTGGAAACTGGTTCGAACCGGCCTCTTCTGGTTTCGGAAACGCTCGATTTTCCACCTGAGATATTACAAACAACCTTGTAAACGGTGGCGAAATTTACCTTTATATTGTAATCATATTTTAGCAGTTTTTCATTGCCTAAAAACATGGATAAAACGACGTTTCCTAAAAATTAAACCTAGTTAGATCGATTTATCGCCCCCGAAACCCTCTGCATACTAAATTTCATGAAAATAGTTGAAGCCATTTCCGAGATTCAGATTATATTATAAACATGAATTGCTCATTTAATGGTATTGGATAGATTCATTATAGACAATCATCACGGCATCCATCGTAATTCACAAACCGTTATTTTGGCTAATAGTTCTTCACCTTAATTTTTGATACTATCTGAAGTAATTAATATTTTCAGAACATTAAAAATCAAAATCATCTGCAAATTATTCCGTTGCCTATAAATGTCAACTAAGTATTCAAACCTTCTAAATATAATAAAATAATTTTCGATTATAACTGTTTTATTGTTTATAAACACAAACTTACGCCTGTATCCCAGAGAGGTATGCAGAGACCAGGGACTGCCATTTGCTACGATTCTCACAGATCACTTTCGCTTCCTCAACATTCATTTGTCGTTGCGTGTACGCATGCCGGTTTCGGGTACTTTTAATATTTAATTAAGTTGTGACAAAGAAGGAAAAACATTAATTGTAACAACGGTATAGTTATACACATAAATTGTAACTTAAAGCAAAATATGGACAATAAAAATACTTTACAATATTTTCCACACTGTATCTCCGCGACAGAGCTACAGCAAAAGAGGGGTAGACCTTTAAAACTACTTATGTTTTGTACGACCGAGAGAGTCAACTATATAGTCAGTTTAACTGTACATTTTCCAACGGAAGAGTGAAATCTGGTATTCCATGATATTGTAGCAGACTGAGTATCTAAATATAGGGCCATTGTTAGGAACTCGAGTATTAAATTATCAAGTCTGAAACAGACAGAGAGACTAGGGCCTTGTATCGATTTGAATAGGTCTCAGAAGCAATGTGGGACCTACAGGTATTAAGCGAGATGCCGAGATAGATAGATAACACTTTATTCATCATCATCATCCGCCATTTGATGCCCACTGCAGGACATAGGCCTCCGTCGTGGTTTTCATAACTATGAAGGGTTTTGCCATAATCGCCATGCTTGGCAGGCGGGTTGGCGATCGCAGTATGTGGTTGGAATCTCAGGAAGACGCTGCTGCCCGTCTCGTGGTAATTGATTTCCTTAGTCGCCTTCTACGACATCCACGGAAGGAAATGGAGTGACGCTTTTCTTAATCCGGCGCCACACGGACACTTTTTTGCACACTTGTAATTTGCAGAGATATAAGGTACTTGATATTATGTCTTAATGTATATGTTATTATTAGGTTATTACATGGAATTCATTAGTAAACTGGACTGAATCATCTTTAATTTTTACGATGTTTGTTGCACTGCGCAAGTCGCGTTATCTCAGGCAATTGGTGGCTCCGATGCCTACTTGGGATGTTAGATAAGCCATGGCTTTTTTTAAGAAATTGGATAAGTAGGTACTAGTCGGACTAGCGCGCCGAAGGATACGTACGTGATATTTTCCTGTTTTTAGGGATCCGTACCTCAAAAGGAAAAAAACGGAACCCTTATGCGATCACTTTGTTGTCCGTCCGTCCGTCCGTCTGTTTGTCAAGACCCTTTATCTCGGGAACGCGTGAAGGTATCGAGTTGAAATTAAAACGATATACTCAAGTCTACAGTTCCTTGAAGCTGTGAAAAAATCAAACCTCTAAGTCAACGTAAAAAAAAAAGGTATACGGCCGTTCATACCGCAAAAAACGTATATTTCGTCACTCAAGGGAATCAAAATTTATAGGGTTCTTTCCGTTGACCTAGAACTATGTAATTTGGCAACTAATATCGTTATATTCTTTTGCACTAACCCGTGCTGAGGACAATTCCCGGCATGGGTGGAATTTTTAGCCTCTAAATAGGTTTTTAAAAACTTATATCTTCTAATACCATAAGTATAGGGAAAAATCTGAAAACATTTGTAATTAAATCATAAAAAAATTGTCATTGAAGTTCGGTAAAAGCTCGGAAGAACTGTGAGACTCGATTCCTGAACTATTTAGTAATATGTAAGTACCTACAAATTTGTACGGAACTTTCAGTGGGTGGTTCTGACTCGCACTTGTCCGGATTTTATTTTCTATCTTTATAAAAAAAAAATTACTACGAAAAGCGACAACTGTAAATAACATATTTTCCGTACTAATGTTTACTTAGGACACCCAAATTCGTGGATTGAACTGAAACGTGAAAATGTTGGAAAATTAGTGAAAGTTACTATAAAGATAAAAAATAAAGTTACTATGTAACATCCAATTTCATTATATTATTTTGAGTTTAATGACACCAACAAAATAGCACGTTTCGCTCAACTTTGCACTTTTCCATTCCGAAAAGTCAGTCGGCGCCTTTACGTGGCCATAAATTAGGGTTACGATGCAACGCGACGGTTTAACTGGGAACCGCTATTATTTTCACACTCGAATTTGATGGGGTTATTTCGCCTTTATTATTATTACCAATGTGATGAACATTCATTGCCTAACGCGCTGACGCTTACGCCTGCTTTAATTATGAAACAAACAAAAAAAAATCTAGCAGGTAAAGTCATACACAATTTTGTTGCAAGGACTCACGTGACGGTATTTTTTTTATTTATTTTAGTTTATTAGAAACAACAACAGCGTAATCTGATTATAATTACTTATTAACTAATTACTAAAAATAAGGCCAATAACAATTGTCCACAGCTTATCAATTAATTTATAAGCGGATTTATATGGAAAGCTCGCTGGAAAATGCTTCAAAGAACGGTTGATAGCAAAATATTGAATGCATGGCAAAATACATCAAGAGTAGTTAATTTTAGATTAGATAATAAACATGAAAGATGTATCAAACATCTAAAACAAAAAATAAACAAGAGGGCAAATGAGCATGCAAGTTTTTGTTTGGAGTCATGAGTGAGTAGTGAAGTGTGTGTGAGTGAGGGTGTGAATGAATGTATGTGTAATGGAGATTGTATGTATGGATACTTCATAAAGTTACATTATGTGGTAACTGGTTTGTCCAAGATTATCTTTTTGACCGCTCGTTTAAAAGAATTCTTACATTGAGAGAAAGGGTTAGCATCTGAAAATTTATTATTGTACAGGCGTGCCAAACGTACCAAAGTAGATAATAATAACATCACTTGGTCTGGTCCCAAACTAGGATACCTCGTACTATGGTAACCAGGCAAGGACGTCACAACATGAAAATATACCCACACTGAGATTGAATAGACTTCAACCCCCTATAAGCCTGGGTTCTCCGACATTACCTCTAAATCAGGTGTTTTAAAATACAATTTATTCTCCAATGGTTAGTATTTAAAATCTTAGAAAAATATGTATTACATTTCAATGTCTTCTCTGGGGCCATCGGTCATTATTTTAATGATTTTTCAAACTTTATAGCATCAAAAGTAATCGCGAACATGAGTCTAAATTATCACTACATATGGGTTTATTTAAGCTGTGCCGAGTTTTGGATAGTAAAAAATATGCCAAAATGACTATCACTGAATAGGTTAGTGACGTCGGTCGTCAAAATTCTAGTACTACGATTTGTATTTCCGTAATTAAAAAAATGCCTAACGAAAATGCCCCAACTATTCGCACAGTTCCGTGTGGCGCCGGAGTTCCGTGTGGCGCCGGATTAAGAATAGCGTCACTCCATTTCCTTCCGTGGATGTCGTAGAAAGCGACTAAGGAAATATATTACCAGGAGATAGGTAGCAGCGTCTACCTGAGATTCAATCCAATCCAATGCCAATCCGCCTGCCAAGCGTGGCGATTATGGCAAAACCCTTCATGGTTATGAAAACCACGAAGGAGGCCTGTGTCCTGCAGTGGGCGTCAAATGGCTGATGATGATGATGATTCGCCCGTGCAGTTTACCTTACTTAGTTTGGCTTTTATTTAATATTTGACAATACTGGAGGACACAAATCAATGTCTGTTTCTATACTATTGGATTGGTAGGGACCCCCCCCCCTCTCAAGACAGTAGCACTTATAGTGAACTGCGCGCGACACGCACTTGGCCGGTTTTCTAAACTTTGTCATTTTCTGCCTTATAATGTCACTGTCTGAAAAACAATGATTAAATCAAAAATAATAATAGAATGGACATTTATTCGTGTAAACCTCTGACTTACATAGAGAAATATCCATTAAACCATAAATTATACACTCCCTGATATTTCTAAAAAAATCGCTTTGAGAAATACTCGTAGACCAAAAGTTGTTGAAAAAACCAACTCTTTTTAGGGATAACTTGTTGGATTAAATAAAAATGTTTATTAAAACAAACTTTACAATTGAAACAAAACGTTGAAATTTCATTAGTACAACTTTTATTGAATCAGGCTCGTAAATAAACTTACAACTACTGAATATTTCAGTGAAGGGTCTTTTTTGTGTTGCGTGGTCCCTCGAAAATTTGTTTAGGGTTCCGTATGCAAAGGTTAAAAACGAGACCCTACTACTATGCCTACGACGTCTCTGGTTTATCTTTAAAGGAGTATATCTCTTGAATCTATTGAAATTTTCACGGAATATCACGTGCCATTTTGGCGGATTGATTAAAAAATAATATAACACGGGATATGAAACCACAGCTTTTTTTTTGCTCGATTATAGGTAGTGCATACAAGTGTCAAACTTGGTGTGATAAGAGTAAAGTCACTAGTATAACAACAATTAATAAAGGCTAGCTAAGCGTGAGTCAGACTCTTAATAAGGTGTCTGAACTCAATGAGTAATCAAACATAGGTCGAACGTCGACATACGTCGACCGTCGGCAAGCACACTGCCGTGTGAGCATGCAGTAACCTATGAATGTTGATGAAGTAAGAGACGTTTGCCAGGATCTTGGCCACTGATATAATCTGGTTGCTGCCTCTTGGATACAAGCATGAGTTTTCGTATGTATGTTTATTTATATGTTACGGACGGAACCCTTGGTGCGCGAGTCGTACTAGCATCTGTCTGGTTTTTAAGTTAAGTTTTAACAAAGCTTTCTTTTATGTCGTGTCGGATTACGAATGATGGGTGGCTTTCCAACGAGGCCGCGACACAATAAAGTGCTATAAAAACTATAATTAACTACTGTTTTCGCTTGTTCCTAAGCAAACAGCTCTTTGTAAATACGTACGCCAGTATTTCTGGAGTTATAGCGAGTTTTGTTTTGCCATTGGATTTTAATTGGACCTTTCTTCCCTAAACAATTGCTTAGCAACAATTTAATTAGGTTTTCTTTGACGAAGAGAAATACTCGTTAGAGCAGCGAATAATAATCTCCGTCGAAATCGTACATTTTCAGGAAGAAAGGAAGCTTAGTGAAATAAAAACCGACCAAGTGCCAGTTGAACTCGCTTGGAGCGGGTTCCATACAATGCCAAAGTGAAATGTACTTATTCAATTGTGGTATCACATTTGAAATCCTCACTGTAAGATGAGAGGTAACTACTACTAGTGCTATCTAGTGGTATTCTAGTGAACTATTTTCCGTAAGTGAACGTATTATTTTGAGTTTACCACTTTATTTTCAATTGATAGAATTATTACAGGTTTTCCTATAGTCTAAAAGTAATGAACTGTATATTTTATTTGTTACAAAATTTTAGGTTGAGTACTTTCACAGATCAGGGGGATGGAGGGGAATGGTCAATTTTCGTCAAAACAATTTCGTCATCATCATCATCAGCCTATGCTTGTCCACTGCTGGACATAGGCCTCTCCTACTGCACGCCACTGAGCATGGTCCTCGGCTACTCTCATCCAGCTTTTGCCAGCCAGCCTGCGAAGATCATCCCTCCGCAAAACTATTTATTTTACCATAATAAAAAATATAAGCCCTTTCATTTGATATATGACACAGGAAGGTTTGCAAAACTTTTTTTTTTGATTTCCTGGTTTGTCCCCCGAAAATGAGAATTAAAAGGGATTTTAAAAAATATTTCTTTAATTTGCACATTTGGGTTTGGGTCATAAGATTACACCATCCTACGAAATTTTACCTGATTTGGTCCAGATTGGCTGTGACAGACGGACGGATAGATAGACAGACGCACGAGTGATCCTATAAGGGTTAGGTTTTTTTATACGGTGTACGGAACCCTAAAAAGTGTAATAATTAAGTAAAATAAAATAGTGCAAAAATAAATGTTTCATATTTATGTTAATCATATAAGATAAAAACATATAATAGTCTTTATTAGGTACGTTTTGTTTTAATAACCTTCAACTGGGCAGATGAAAAATTATATATTTTTATAAGCTATATGACGTCTCACAGACTACTACTTTCAAAGTAGTTTTTGTCATAAAAAATAAATATTTGAAAATTGAGTTGACATACCTAATGTAAAAGTAAATTTTATCAACGTTTATTATCAAACACAAAAAATGGGTATTAACTCTTATAGGTACTTTTCAGCCTTAATTGGTATGAGATCTTCATTTTTGCATTTAATAGACCTTATTCAAGTAAAGTTAAGTTAATAATTTCTTACTTAAAATTTAATCTAGAAAGAAACAAAAAAATATGATAGGTACTTCTGAAAACCAAAACTGAAAATTGCCTCAATCTGACATAAATTATTGGCATTTTTTGCACAAAAGGCTCCTCATCTCGGCCATCTTCTTCTGGAATGACCTGACTTTCCTTAGAATATTCATCTTGATCACTTTCTTATTAAAAGTTTTTTTCAGATATTATAATAATATATCGGCAAGCGCAGCGTAGGAAGACCAGCCACAAGAAGGCGCTGGATGCAGGCCGCTTCCTATGCCTCCTATGCCTATGTCCAGCAGTGGACTTCTTGTGGCTGAATGATGATGATTATAATAATATACTCTTCAAAATCAGTTTCGGTATCACATTGGACTGAAGCCTAACATCAGGAAATTTAAGTCCTCCTCAAATGACGGACTATCTACCCGCATTATTTTTTTTTTTGATAAACACATGATCAGACAGTAAAATTTCCCACAAAACAGTTTTCTGCTATTTTACACCAGAAAACATAATATACAACGTTGTTTGAAAAATTATTTTCTATGGCAGCCAGGGAAATGTAGCCTGACAGACTACGTCCGATCTTTTGATAAGCATTTCTCCCATATTATACAACCGACGATAAATCTGTCCTCTTCCATGGTCGTAATATTAACAAACTACTATTACTACTATTAACAAAAGCTACTGAGACGCGTATCAGGCAAGCGATGGGAAGTGGCCAATTTTTTTAATTTGAAAAATAGGCGACGCCTGTGAAACTCCATGACCCTGGTTAAAGGTTAAGTTCACATGTTTCATTGCTGAGATATCAAGGATTTTGTCAGTGACTCTTATTTGTTGCTTTTGAGTGTAGGTTGTGTTTATAAACTTCAAGCCTATCGTTTTATGATTTAAATTTTTAGATACTAAGCGTTTCTTTTCATACGATAAAGTAACACGAAAGTAACGTATTATGAGGCCCATCGCTAGCACCACTAATGAAAATAAAATCATGTCTTATTTGAGCAGAAAACTGTTACTTAACTATTCTGCTGTCTGTTCTGGTGCACCTAAAGAGATAATGCGCTTTTTTTCTAAAAAGTTAATGTCATAAATCTCAATACAAGTATTTCAAAGAACCTGCTGCTTCGAACCTGCCGCAAAAACCTAGATAGCCATCTAGTCTTCGGTTTTGGCTTTCGGTTTCCGCTGAAAACGTGTTTCGTCAGGGTACCTTAACCCTGAAAAGGTAACTGACAACTTTCAATAGTTTCTTAACAGATCTTTAAGGAAGGAAGTAGCAGGAATAGTGGTCGAAAAACATCCACTGTTAAAATACAGTTGATAAAAACATTACCAAAAATCGCAAAACAAAATAATTTTTCAGGAAAAATCATGTGAAACCAAATGACCATCTGAGACGACCTTCCCTTTGCTCCGAGTTCAATTTACTCTCTTCAGCTGTAAAGGCCTACAGAAGGTCTTAAAATACTGGTCACGATTGTTGGCAAGGCGAATCGAAATCGTCTACCTATTTAATATTCCACCGGTGTAGAGTCCAAATATTTCCCCGATATCCCGAGCGTTGGGTCATCTAACTGCCTTAACAGGTGATTTTTGTAGTTTATTTACTAAAGGACGTCTTCGGAATGTTTATTTCGTTGCTTTGTGACCGTTGTTGGCGGCGCTGCCAGAAAGCCTTTTGGCTCCGTGATCGATGTTAGCGCCGTATTCAATCATGGAATGACCTAAATTTTGGTTTTACTGGGATCTTTCCGTTAAAGTTTAATCATCAAAGTTACGATGAGAGTAGCCGAGGACCGTGCTCAGTGACGTGCAATAGGAGAGGCCTATGTCTAGCAGTGGACAAGCGTAGTCCGACGATGATGATGATCATCAAACTTCCTGATAAATGAGTATGTGAATAATTATTTTTATGCTTTGAATAAAATATAAAAGTAACTTCATCTTTCGGAAAAGGTCTACTGTTTAATACGAATAACTTAGCGACAAAATCTGCTTTCATACTTTTGTGGAACCTACTTTTGTATATGCAACGGTTAAAAATTGTAAAAAATTTTCAGTGGTCAATTAAATTTGCAGCCCTGAGCAATGGTAGCGCAGTGGTAGGAAGCCAGTTTAACACTTGGCCCAGTCACACCTGATGGCAAACAAACACGCTGTCTAAGATGTTACGAGTTGAATTCCGGTTAACTATCGTTTTAAAGATACCTAGATTATGTCTCTGGAAAAAGACGACGGCAACTCGTTCCACATCTTTGCCGTTCTTACGAATCGCTTGTTGCGAATTCTCAGTACTTCCACGACAAACACGTGCATATGAACCAGGAGTTATTCCGCTACTTTATAGATTAACCCCACTCCTAGACTTCGTCACACTCTGTTTAATTTATTAGGGTGTACCTCCTCCGTCAACTTTGCACTTGGTTTGGTAACTTTAGTAGTCTGGAAACGACGACTTATTAATAAGTAATTTGAGATTTTGCTCTACAACAATTCGTGTAAATTACGTCCTCGTGTCTAAATATACACAAATTGAATTATATATAAAGCAGGATCTCAGTGAACACGCCATAAATCAAATCGTTCATACGTCATAGCCTAATCTGCGAGTGGAAACGAACGTGGGTGTCAGTGTATTGTCATTGGAGAAGGTAGGAGCTGGAGAGTTCCCAACTCAACTAAGGATTCGGTGTGCAATTATTAAAACGTGAAAGCTTATTAAAACGTGAATGCATGCTTCGTTCTCGAAATAATTTATCCGGTTTAGGCGAGACAGCTGACTTACTTATTCATACAGACATATGCACATGATAAACTCACGCTGTACACAAGTACAGGCACGGTACAGGCTTTCCCACGTGCTACGATCCCGATTAATCCCGACACTTGCTTAGCGAAAATTAAATGTTCAGTTTTGTTATATTTTATTCTATTTATTTAGGGTCACCAGCAAGGTAAAGGTTAACATAGATCCTTTAATTAACATGCACCAAGGATATAACTAAAGGCTACCTTAATTCTGACTGTGCTGACGGCATGCGAAAATTATAGTGAAAAACACCTACGTGAAGCAAAATAGAAAAAAAAAATGCTTTAGTTCGGATACTATTAAAAAAAACACACAACTATAAGCTATTAATAATATGAAAGAAATTGTGGACTGAAAGAGGATGTAGTGACTAGAATTCTTGAGAAAGGAATGTTGCGTTGGTTTCGACATGTGGAGAGGATGAAGGAAGAAAGATTGACGAAACAAATATATCGGGTGAATGTGGGTGGAAGGACCAGTAAGGTACGATCCAGGTGGACATACTTCGACCAAATAGGGAGATGTATTAGCAAAGGGCAAGATAAAAAGTATGCATGCAACTAATAATGCATGTTAAGGAAGCGAAAGTGATCTGTCAGGATCGTAGCAAGTGGCAGTCCCTGGTCTCTGCCTACCCCTCTGGGATACAGGCGTGAGTTTATGTATGTGTATGTGTCTGTATGTGAAAGAAGTTATTATTAATACGTGGTTGTTTATGTCTTTCGGCCTTATGGCCCATAGACACACACACGTGTTCACATAATTCAGCGCTTGAAATCCGCGGTAGGCACACGTGGTAATTAAGCTCATAATATTTCTCGTCTCTTTGAGAGAAGGCCTGGTGTGCCAGTGGGACATATAAGGCTACATAAAAAAATATAATAATGTTTAACTTATACCTACCGGCTACGCAATAAAGCAAATTTCCAGGATTTTCTTTTCAAACTAACACAAACTAAAAAATAACTCTTGTGACTACTCAACTATTCTGCAACAACTAACGCCCTAAAGGGGTGCCTTATTGGCCCTTAAGGGGAAAGCAAATTTTTGCCGCTGCATAGCGCATTGTGAAGCTCTTTTACAACCACTAAAGCCTTAAGCGAGCGCCTTATAGAACCTTGTACTACTTGGGTCCACTTTAGTTGGTGGTTTTAACCACTCCTTGTTATGTTCTCTTGCCTACTCTAGGTATTTATACGTGTACAAATACGACCCGAAGGCAGCGGCTAACATAGTAACATAGTACATTGACATTCAGCAAACAGAATGTAAATTCTTGACGTTGAAATAAATTATTGATTTCTGATTTCGGTATAGTGAAAATTTCAACTGTCTAACTATTACGGTTCAGATACAGTCTGGTGACACACGGGCGGACGAACGGACGGACGGACAGCGGGGTCTTAGTAATAGAGTCCCTTACTCATTGGGTACGGAACCCTAAAAATAACTAACAACCCGACTGCTGAGCATTAACTACTTAGCAGGCTGAACTAATCTAGGCAATAAGTTACATTGTTGAATATGGGTCCCGCCTGCTTAGTAGTTAATGCTCAGCAGTCGGTTTGTTGGTTATTTTTTATGTCAGTTCGTGATTTTTGTCTTTTTAGTGATTTTTTCTATTTTTTGTTGAACTTATGTTGATTTCATTTGCCTATGACACTCGTAGAAAAGCAATGAATCGATTGAGATATTATTTGTGAAAATCTCACTATTGGTTAAGGAGTTATAGGGGAACATAGAATCGGATGTACTTACATACATACATACGAGCCAAACACATTACCCTCCTTTTGGGCTCTGCCGCAGTCGGGTAAAAAATTTTAGAAATTGGAACACTTGAAAAGGAAAATGGATAGATCTACCTATCCTATAAATGAAGTGCAGAAGATTTGTAAGAAAAGTCCGAATGACAATACATAAGATTATGCAAATCTTGTCACAAGCTCCCTACTGTCAAATGGCGAACCTAGGTTTCAGGCACCTCACTTTGAGAAACTCTGCGCTAGAACAACAGGGTAGTCAATTAGTAGTTTCTTAACAAACTACCTATTTTCTACTCCTCCCGTCGAACTTTACACTTGTTTATTTAAAGTCCTGTGGCACAGGCCTCGCGATGCGAACTCACTCATCTACCCACTTCTCTGTGAATACATAATTGCTAACAACTTCACCCAACTTGACAGCAGTCACCTAATTTCGCGACCGAGTGGGCCTCTACTCTCAATTTTCGTGCGCAACATTTTATTAGATTTTATTTGGTCAGAATTAAAATCTAGTAAGATGGTTAATTTTATACAATTTTAAATCTGAAAAGATTGAGCAGTGGTAGCGCAACGGTATAACGCTGGCCTCGCGTTTGGGAGGTCGTGTGTTCAAATCCTGGCTTGTACCAATCAATTTGTTTTCTAAGTTTTCGAAGTTGTAGTGCAATATCACTCGCCAACAGTCAAGGAAAAAATCGTGAGAAAACCTGAGTATATGAAGTACTTCAGCACTTTAAATAGCCGATCCGTAGTGGGCACCCGTGTTAATTAAGCTTATACCCTCTCTCTCTGAGAGAAGGCCTCTGTCCTACAGTGGGACGTCTAATAGCTGCATTATTAAGAAAACCGGAGAAGTGCAAGTCAAGAGTTCCGTTTAAATTTAAAGGTACTTAAATAGTTCAGAAATCGAGTTTCGCAATTTTCTCCGAGCTTTTCCCGAACTTCAAAGACACTTTTTTTATGATTTAATTACAAATATATAGTTTCAGATTTTTCCCTATACTTGCAATTAATATCATAGTTATAGGTCCACGGAACGTACCCTATAAATTTTGTTTCCCTTGAGTGTCAAATTATACGTTTTGTGTGGCATAAACCGCTGTATCTTCTTACATAAATTTAGAAGTTTGATTTTTTCACGACTTGAAAGTGCTGTAGATTTAAGTATATGGTTTTAATTTCAACTCGATACATTCACGCATTCAAAAGGAAAAAAAGGAACCCTTATAGGAGGGTCACTTTGTTGTTGGACAGACGGACCAACAACAAAGTGATCCACCTATAAGGGTTCCTTTTTTTCCTTTTGAGGTACGGACACCAAAAATGGGAAAATATCACGTACCTAACCCTCAGTGCGCTAGTCCGACTAGTACCTACTTAGGCAATTTCTTAAAGAAGACGTGGCTTATCTAACATCCCAAGTAGGCACCGGAGCCACCAATTGCCTAACGAGATAACGCAACTTGCTGAGAGCAACAAACATCGTCTAATTTTGAATGTGATATTTATGCTAATACAGCGCCCAAATTCCCCTCCCGACGCAATGAACACCGAAAGGTACCTTTGAATTTTCTTGAGGAAATTTTGTCTCGAGAAAAAATGTTTCCTCAATTTTGTTCTCCTTTTAACTACGTAACTTAAAAGTCTAATGGGAGGCAGGTTTCTTGTATCACGGTCAACATTATAAGTTCTAAATTTTTTTTCTGGTCATGCTATAAAGTGTTCTATTTATCTACCTCTATTATAATTAAAATATATTTTTGAGAGGGCAGTCGATTAGTAAGCAAATATATTAAATTTTTAAAAAATGTGGCATTGACTTTTTACATATTAAACTGCTAATTATTAGGATTGTAACTTAACGGGTCCACCTGTTTAAATTATCGATACTGATTTTCAATTTTATATTTATTTTAATTACACTTTGTACTTGGTACAAATAAGGTACGGTAATATTTTATTTGCACACAAAGACGCACAATAATACAACTAATATCATCAACCCATTATTTCGTTGGTCAGCTATCAGCCCAACTGGCAATACATTCATACATAAGCAGCCTATACACGTCCCACTGTAGGGCACAGGCCTTCTCTCAGGGAGAGAATTGGCAATAGAATTATTAAAATCATAATCCAAGTAGCGATATCAGCATACCAAATCAAAAGCTCTCTATTTACAAATACACTTTAGACACACACAGTGCAGTCCCGGCTTGCGGGCTGATACCCAACTCCTAAAGCAAATATCGTATCGCTCTGAATCTTAGAACTTGCGAACTTGCTTGGCAGCGCGCGTGGCGTGCAGTTTGTGAGACGGTGTATTTCGCCATGGTGTTGTAGAAAAAAATGTATTTTTTTGGATAAAAATTTTATGTGTTCATGTCCATATCACGGGTGATAGAAATTATTGACGGAGAGGAGATTTGTAATATTTATTTGTGACAACAAAAATTTAAGCGCTTACTGCAGTTCACTCTGTAAACTTTACCGAAGAGAGATGAAGAATGAAAGCAATAATATCAATTATTACCCGACTGCAGTGGAGCCCAAAAGGTGCTTAATGTTTTTGGTTCGTATGTATGTGTGTATGTATTGTATGTATGCTCGATTCTATATTCCCTTATAACTCCTTAACCAATGATCATATTTTGACAAATAAGATCTCAATCAATTTGACGTATATGCGCGAGTATCATAGGCTATATGAAATCAGCATAAATCCAATTGAACAAAAAAAAAAAAAAAAAACACTAACAACCCGACTGCTGAGCATTAACTACTAAGCAGGCGGATCCAACCTAGGCAATGAGTTACATTGTCGAATAAGTGCAGTTTTGTCTATTCGATGATACTTGAGAAATATCATCGAATAGACAAAACTGCACTTCATCATCATCATCATCAGCCATTCGATGCCCACTGCAGGACACGAGCCTTCCTCATGGTTTTCCTAACCATGGAGGGTTTTGCCATAATCGCCACGCTTGGCAGGCGGGTTGGCGATTGCAGTATGCGGTTGGAATCTCAGGAAGACGTTGCTGCCCGTCTCCTGGTAATTGATTACCTTAGTCGCCTTCTACGACATCCACGGAAGGAAATGGAGTGACGTTATTCTTAATCCGGCGCCACACGAAACTGCACTTATTTAACAATTATTATGCCTATTTGAGACATTTTAATGCAATAAAAGCTGGTTTTGGATCTAGAAATGGCAAGAGTCTTTAAATTATGGATGATAGGAAAAAGTTCTCTACCCAGTTGTGGGCAAAGAAGGACTGATGATGATGATGGAAGCTGGTTTTTAAAACTTCAAAACTTTTTTGTTTGTAGCTTTGAAGATAGTTATTATTGAGGGCACAATTCTATCACATCATACCTTATGTATGTAATATACCCGCAAAGGTAAGCATAATGAAATAAATGTTAATACTTGTAATTATAGCGGATGAGTCATAAGGTTTCTTGTTTATAAATACTGTCGAACCAAAGTGGCTTAACTTACAAACTTAATGCATTCACTCAAATAGAGCTAATTTTTTACTATTCAGGGTGAAATGCACCGCATCGGCAGTTTGTATGCAAACCAACTCCTGGTTTCTCGCTTGTTGAGCGCGTTATAACTTCCCTCGGGCCGTATGTACCGATGATTGAGAGGAGGAACGTCAGCAATGCACTCTCACCATGCTAATTTTACGCTGCTGCTAGAAAAAATAGACATTTTTCTCTTATCGAAAACCAAAAACTATGTACATACCTACATATTATCAAGGTCATCGGTGTATACTGGGATGCAAATCCAGAAGCTCATGCATCACTATCATCATCATCATCAGCCATTTGACGCCCACTGCAGGACATAGGCCTCCTTTGTGGTTTTCATAACCATGAGGGGTTTTGCCATAATCACCGGATGGATGTCGTAGAAGGCGACTAAGGAAATAAATTACCAGGAGACGGGCAGCAGCGTCTTCCTGAGATTCCAGCCGCGTACTGCGATTGCCAACCTCATGCATATATTTATATTATATGTCACAGCACTTGATTGTTTTTAAGCAACTTTTCCAGGCAATTTTTAAAACAATTCACTGCTGTCAGAAATTAAACTAAACATTTAAAAACCTATTTAGAGGCTAAAAATTCTACCCATGCCGGGACTTGAATCCGCGACCTCTGGCTAACCGTGCCGTGGCTGATCGGCGAAATGTTTCTAAAGAGGCTCGAAATTTCGCCGATGCCTGCACTTTGCCATTAGCTCAGTTGGGAGAGCGCTGGCACGGTTAGCCAGAGGTCGCGGGTTCAAGTCCCGGCATGGGTGGAATTTATAGCCCCTAAATAGGTTTTTAAAATTGTCCCCAGCCCGGGTTAGTGCAACAAAAAGAATATAAACTAACCTTTGTTAGCTGTCCAGTTTTATTTCAAAATATTTCATGATAAATATTTCGGTAGCGCAATACGGAAATATTTATCATTTAATATTAGTTATTTCGAAATATTAAGATAAGATAAGAGTATTCTTTATTGCACACAAGAAGTGAGACATAAAATATGAAAGGTACAATGAAAAAGTACAATGGACGGCCTTATTGCTAACAGCAATTTCTTCTAGACAACCTTTATTTAGTTACACTACAGTTTTACAGTTTCAAAGACCTCACCTCGACTACTAACTGACGATACTATTTGGAAGCGTCTTATTTAATAGCAATAATATAATGTAAAATAAATTATTGAAGGAACTTTGAAGAAGCCTTTGTCCTCTATTTTCACAATTAATATTGTTATTGCAATTTGTATTATTAACAGAATAACAGCAACTCTTGTTGTAAGTAATTGCAGCACTCCTCAGGGATCCATTCACTAATAATAACGATGTTGTTGGTCTCATAATGCAATGACTATTGCGCGTGAACCATGGTATTGCAGTATAATTATATTATTATGTACTTTGTGTGAGGATTGGTATACGGCGGGGTTTCAATCAAGCAGTCGTTTACTTGCTCCACTGTTACCTCTCCTATCCCACCTGACTGGAAAAAAAAACTGTTCAAAAAAATCAGTTGAAAAAAGTTCGAGTTAAACTCGCGCACCAAGGGTACGTAACCGGTACATAAATGTATTGTTTCATTCGTTTTGGAACCTTGAGCCTCGCACTTGGCCATTTTTAACAGAATACGCGGTGTAAAAGCAAGTTCTGTGTTAAATAACTAACTGTTTCGGTTCAACAGTCAAGGCCATTTTGTAGGTCCGTCCGTCCACTTTTAGACGCCTCCCTCGAGGCACGCCAGTTCTTTCTGTCCTCGGCTACACTCATCCAGCTACTGCCAGCAATCTGCCTCAGATCGCCGGTCAACCCAGGCTTAGTCATAGGCTTCGTTTGCAGTTCGTGGTCTCCACTCGAGAATACTCCACTTTATACTCAGTGCTGGTTGATTATTCTGTTTTTGTCGTAGTTTGTAGTTCTGTCACTATTCCCATCTTTTGAAATTCAATTCGTTCTACACTCCAACTGAATTCGCCGGTGGGTTTCAACTGTCATAGTAAAAGCCACTAGCGGTGGCTGTTCCGTAATTCGACAGTCGGTTGTCTGCCTTGCTTGGGGGCGGAAAGTTGGAATTCTACGCCGTAGTAAGTGCACTGCGCGACTTGAAACTTGCGGAGCGTGAATTTCTTTACAGTATCTCGGGGCGTCGTTAGCTGGGTCGCGGTTAACTGTCCGCTCTTGGAATCAAATACAAATACAATTTTTTTTTTATTATTATTCAACATTGTGAGGAAAACTGGGTGTTGACATATCTTAGCAGTTGAAAGCCCATTTTCTACTCTCTCTAATTGAACCTTTACTTTTTCTCTCAGAGAAGAACGGTGCCTACAGTAGGACATGTAAAGGATGATTATGATTCTAGGGTCGGTGGACTGAAGCACATAAGTTCAAAACACAAATTGTTGAGGCAGTGAAAAAAAACTATCGTAAAATTACTCTATAACATTTTCATTATCTTTATTACATTAACGGAGAGCTCTCATGAAATAAAGAATGTCCACATACATGTTTTATTTTTACAAAAATTAAGCGAACTGCTATTTTAATACGTATGTTGTATAGAACAATAATTTAATGGCAATTTGACTCATGTGCTTTAGTTGTGAGGAGGATGTATTTAACAATGTTTGGGACTCTCCTGTTTAGTTAAAAAACCTGCGTTAGAAAAGGTCCGCACTTAAAACGAATACAAATTTATACATACGCTTATGCGACATAAGAAGTAATTACACTTATGCAAATTTGTCAATGGTTTTACAAAAATTTTCCGTAGCTCCATTTGATCAAAACTTATAGAATTTCCTGTATTTAATTACCCTTTGAAGAATATTGGGTCACTTGACCCATTTTGAAAAACTGTAATTCCGTCGTTGTTCTTTTGGATTAGATAAGCAGCTTTTCACACAAATCATATCCAAATTTTTGAAAAAAATCCGTCTATTCATTTTCCGCAGCTAGGCTTATTTATCAATGGATTATCGAATAGTATTTTTAATATGTCATTGATTCAGAATGATTTATTGGCAATAACAAGCTACAACATACGACAGGCATGTGTGTGTAGAATCTATTAGCTGACTCGGCAAACGTTGTTTTGCCATCTTAATTAGCCTACGTCCTAGTCTCAGACCTACCAAATATACACAAAAAAGTTCATAAAAATCGGTGAAACCGTTTCGGAGGCGTTCGATAACAAACACTGTGACACGAGATTTTTATTTATTAGATTATGTTTCATTTCAGCATCTTAATTCAAGACTCTATTTGATATATCAAGAAACATATGGGGTAAATAATTCAAGAAAACACGTTTTATATTTGCTGAATGGTTTTTCGTTGTTATTATCACTAAGATCATACTCACACTGAAAAAAAAAAGAATGGAAAACAATGTAGGCACCAAGTAGGTTCTTACATACTTTATATTTATGTATCGTACATAGGACAAAGGGTAGAAACCCTAAGCCTCCATGATAACTACGAGAGATCTGGCCTAGTTCACAACCTCAAAGGAAATTAGTTGTTAAAGTCAGTTAAAGGATACCCCGAAGCGTTTTCGTGAACCAACAGAAGGTACAGTACTACCACTGTGACAAGTCCCCTTGACATTGCCCGATGGCGCAAAATAGCGCAACCCACCTGCCGCCGACTCTAACCGAATGAAAACGAAAGCGAGATTATGTGTGTATACGTATTTACAGCATGAATTTCGGATGGTTTGAAAGCCACGGCAAATTGAACGTGAATCGAATACGGAATTTATTTTAAGAGGCACATTTCAAAAATATCTCGAGACAAACTCGATTCTGTGAGAACGATAAGTAGCCAGCTAAAGCGGCGCGTGCGTGCCGCGGGTCCGCGGATAATTTTTCTGATAGACGGGGAGGCAGCACTAACGGTTCGCAAATTTTTCGAAACAAGATTTCTCAACTATTTTTATTTTACGTCTGTACTTAAAGGTAACAGGTACATAACCGCGGCTTTAAAATCACCTATATTTCATCGTATTATGTATGTATTTCGCGGTAAGAAAGTAGCAAGGTTCGCAACTTGCTGCGATCCTAATAAACCGTTAAAATGCACGTTCGCCAATTTCAGGTACTTTCTATTTGGTCCTTTGCTAATACAGCCCTATGCCGGAGGTCGTGGGTTCGATTTCCACTGGGGGCCGCCGCCGTACTGGTTTCTTACAAACGGCCTCAGTCTGGATGTATTTCCATGTTTGTGATGTCGTTATCTGGTTTCCATAGCAAAGGGCATCTTAGTTTGGGACCAGGGCCTCGATTCTGTTAGTGCATTGTAGTATAATGACAGATACACTGTCGGGTCACGTGACGTGTTTTTTCGTACCATTGACGCCTAGAAGGTTTGATGGGTGTGCCCGCGTAGACTTAAAGCAGCCATGAAATGAAAACCGCCATGTTCATGCAGTTGTCATGTTACTACAATGCATTAACAGAATCTAGGCCCAGGACAAGTGATTGTGTTGTGTGGAAGTTGTTATTAAATAAAAAACGAAAGACATTTATTGAGACTAATTAACACATCACAAGAAAAAAAGGCATAACAAGTAACAAAAGTACAACAAAGGACAAGGACATTTATATAGGGCATAATTCTCTCTACCTTCTCGTAAATACTAAGAAACTACCGTGTTCAGTTGAACATGGTAAGTAAATAGTTAACTGTAGTGCTGTTTCTTTAAATTTCTCATAAAAAATCGTAACAGAACGTTACTTAAGTATTTACGTAGTGAAATTCTCAATTCAGAAACCAGCCCTTAGTATTTATGTATATAGTTATACCATTTAGTGACCCTTGTCACGCCGCAGGATATGATAGCTTAAAAGTCTTATCGAAATAGAAATGTTCAAGGCACCTGTTAAATCCCCTTTTAAATAGTAGTGGGTTTATTTTACATAATTATGTTTCAGTACAACCGTAGCCTTTTTAGCTGTTCACTGGTCAATCTGCTTGGCAACTCCTTCATTAATAATAAGGTTTTTTTTTTCAATAAAAACGTATTCTATCCTTTTCCCAACAATTTTCTTATAAAATATTAAAATAAAATAAAAAAGCCTTTATTCTACTACCATAAGATAACAGTTGAAACATACATATCAAACGTCTAATTAAATTAAATCAATGTGATTTTAAAGCTCATTGAAACTCTTAAATAATTAATTAGGCATCAAAATAGATTCCTTTACTATAATTCATGTTATTAATTTCAACAATTTTCTTAGTGACATGAAAAAAATATTTTTTTCTATAAGTTGTTATCTGTCTTTGTATCTCTAGAAAAACAATTAGCAATAAAAAAATGTAGGTCAGGTGCCGAATCTAATTACGCCAAGATTGTAATGGAGCATTTAATATAAATAGAAATACCTTTCACATTATTTCTTAGTATATTATCTCGCACGCGCTTTCATCTAAAGCTCTCTATTATTAGAAATAATGTAATTTACAAGACCTTGGTTCGGTAAATTCACTGTATCTTTGAGTGAGATTGAAACAAATTAATAATTTGGAACAATTGCGTCTAGCTCATAAAAGTCTCACTTATTGACTATCTAGATGGCATGGCTTTTTCTACAACTGGTCTAATAGTTTCACGTCTGATTGTTATGACAGAAGTTGTGGGTTCGATTCTCACTGGGGGCTGCCGTACATTTGCGTGAATACCCTCAGTTTGGGTGATTTTCCATGATGTTTGAGAGGTCCTTGCCTGGTTACCATAGCGCAGTGTGGAAGTAATCTGTGGCGAAGTTTAATCAAATTTACAATTTATGCTTAGATCGCTAATCCGAAATGAGATGCGGAGGTAGTCCGAAGTTAATTTCACAAGTAGAAAACTACGCACACCTAAAGGCCGAGAATATACTGGAAATCTCTCGCCCATCTGTCGGATGGGTCCAGAGACTAGGGTGCTCATAAATATTGACAACTGCCGCGAATGCCAATAATCAACCGAGGGCTACCAATTTGAGGATTGTTTAATTTATTCACGAGAGCAGGAAATTAGCATTTGGAATATCTACAGGTAGAAATACAGGGTAGGAGACAAACTGATTTAAGAAGAGTTAAGTTTCCGAAGCTTCCTACCCCGTCCGTCAGCCTATTCGCCCACTGCTGAATATGAACCTCCCTTATGGTACTTCACATCTTTCTGTCCATCCTGTCGCTATCAGCAATCTATCTTAGATCGTCAGTGCAGCGAAATGGTAGGCGTCCTAAGTTTCGTTTGCCTGTGTTGCCAGGCAAACCCTGTTCGTGGTTTTCACTCTTCTTCGGCAGATATAATCTTGTATCCTATGTCAATCACGTTAGTTCTTTAACATGTTGTCGTTATACATTTTTTAAAGACAACTTAAAGAGACAACGGGTGTAACCCGTTCCATAGCTCACTGAGCGACATTATATTATATAGGTAAGCTTGTCCTACTGCCAGAGTCCACATATTGACGTTATAATTGGTAGGATGCACCGATTGAATAAGAAACCAAGAAAGAATGATCCTTAAATACCACAACAATTTCGTACTTATCTTTTTAGATATGTTTCTTATGTCGCCAAAACCGGCGTGCGTGCATGAAACGACTAATAAATGTTGCGGAAGCGAAAGTGATGTGTCAGAATGGTGGCAAGTGGCAGACCCTGGTCTCTGCCTACCTCTATGGGATACTGCGTGAATTTATGTTATAGTCTAGGCTATGTGAGACCAAGAACGCAATCCTACAAGCCGTTCATGACGATCTCACAAGTCCTATATACAGACACTGGATCTCTGTGCAGATGAGCGCAAACCGCAAGTAATTTGCCGACATAGGTTTTTTTTTATACGTACTCAAATTTGTTATTTATTTAGTTTGTTTTTCAGTTATCTGTAAAAAGAAAAAACATAATTGTTGTATTTTGTATTTGTATATGGGTGCTTATGCATGTAATAAATAACTATTATTATTATTATTATAAGCGGTGGTAGCCGGGGGTTGAACATTAAACGGTTGGAAGGGACATTGAACATTGAAGGGTTGAACAGGTGGGTTGAACATTGGACTCTGAAGCGGGAGACCCAGGTTCGATTCCCAATGCGGGCATGTACCTATGACTTTTCTTTCTAAGTTATGTACATTTGTGAAGTTATAGTAGCAATACCACTCGCTAACGGTGAAGGAAAACATCGTTAGGAAACCTGGGTGTCAGCGCTTGAAATCGCCAATCCGCGGTGGGCACGCGTGATTAAGCTCATACTCTTTCTCTGAGAGAAGTCCTGTGCCCTACTGTGGGACGTATATAGGCTACTTATGATTATTATTATTATTATTTATAAATAACAACGTTATTTAGTCATTTGGCCTCAAATATGCCATATAGAATATCACCATCATCAGCTATTTGACGCCCACTGCAGGACAAAGGCCTCCCTCATGGTTGTCTAAGCTTCCCGGATTCCGAGCCACCGTAACCAGGTCGTCAGACCATCTGGTGGGGGGGCCTGCCCACACTACGTCGTCCGGTCCGCGGTCGCCAGGTCAGAACTTTTCTGCCCCAACGGGCATCAATTCACCGAGCTATGTGCCCCGCTCACTGCCACTTCAACAGAGCAACTCATAGTTTGTAACTCTGGTTCTTCTGCGCATTTCCTCATTCTTGATTCGATCACGCAGTGAAACTCCTAACATATCTCTCTCCATTGCTCGTTGGCCGACCTTGAGCCTTCTTAGGAGGCCCATAATCAGCGATCAGGTCACGATGGACCATATAACTAATTTATGTTGCCAATTATGACCATAAGTCATCATTGACAACACACATTGGTTATAAACCTTTGTCTTGAAACACTGCGGTATTTTGGGCGCGAAAATGTGTTTTAGTTTCCGGAACGCTGCCCATCCGAGTCGGATTCGACGAGTGACCTCTTTCTCGAAGTTAGACTTACCTAACTGGATTATTTTAAGAGCCGCGAACGTTGAAAGGAGTGGGTGCTACATAGGAGTTCAACATTATCTTAGTTTTGTCCATGTTTCATGTTAAGACCCACTCTGTTACAAGCTCTGTTCAGGTCCTTGAACTCAAATATTCCAGGGTCTTAGCCATAATCACTACGTCATCGGCGCATCGAAGGTGAGTGATGTACTCGCCATTTATCCTTCCCAATCCAGAAGTTTGAATACGTCTTCAAGTGCAGCTGTAATTAGTTTTGGAAATATATAATAATAATATAACTTCCACACAACACAATCACTTGTCCTGGTCCCAAACTAGGATACCCTGTGGTAACCAGGCAAGGACATCACAAACATGGAAAATAGATCTTCCTGTCTCACTCCGCGCTGCAAATGAATAGGATTCATATTTTGATCCTGCAGTTGTGGCGTTTTTGTACAAACACTTCATCAGTTCGATGTAGCGATAGAATGGAGAGATTCAAATATCGCCCATATCGATCGAATCGAAGGCGTTTTCGTAGTCCATAAACGCTAACTCAACCACATAGGGTTTACGATATTTAAATCTGCGAACACAGCTGAAATAATAAACGAATTGTATGCATCGACTCACATAGAAGTTAGAACCAACATTCCTCAAGTCAAATTGAAGCAATGTTTTCCTTTGATCATTTTGTCACCAGACACCCTGTGCATACCTATAATTCAGAATGATGTTTATTCGTCAGAATTCTCTCTCTTAAAGTCCGACGGATGTTGCCTTTGAATAATGGATTCGTAGCTTCGCGTCGGCAAACTGCCACTGACTTTGATCGTTCGGGTCTAAAGGTATAGGTTTGTAAGCTCTAGTTATTTCAATGAATGATATGGCTAATAATACAATTCATCAATACACATTCGTCAATGGCCCATTAAGATCTAGATATGTCCAAGATCTTAATGAGCTACGTCATGCCATATCATTTTGGATTACATAATTGCAGTAACATAGTTATGTTTTTATGCTAATTATTAGTTACCAATTTTTATAAATGTAAACATAAACATTTACATACAGGCACATACATTGCTTCTGGCCCCACACTAGGATACTCTGTGTCGTGGGAACCAGAAACAAAAAAAAAAGAAGAAGAAGAAAAAAACATTTATTATAAAAACAGTGCACACGCCACAATAACAAAACAAAAAAACAACAAAGAAAATATTTCAACCGAAATGTTATAAAAAAGAAAGGAAAACGAACGGTCACGACATCAAAAACATGTAAACATGCAAGATCTGCGGTTTTTTTTGTCCCCAGCCGGGATTCGAACCCTCTCAATGGTATGCAGATGCATTAGCAGCGGTAATCGAGGCCATCATTATTATGATTTATGATTTGATTCGTTATGATTTGGATTATCTGTATAAGTATGTTTTTCCTTTGTTATTATCTTATTTCATATGTACAATAAAAAAAAACAGCAAATATAAAAAAATGTCAATCACTCATGAGCTGAAAATCAGCGCTGCAGCTACGCATATCATAAATTCCCTTAATTATTTGCAATAATTAGATTTTACATTTCAATGCATACCTATTATTAAAATAAATCCCTCATCATTTCACTTTTGTCATATGCCCAAAATATACAATTATACACCACGAGTGAGTGATATTTAAATTACAATTATTTTCTAGTTCGGTTTAAAAAAAAAACAATCATTGGCATCTTTAAAGACGTCTTCTACGTAACCTATCCAAGCCTCAAAGGGTAATATAAGAAAATGTTTTTGATAGAAAATAGAAAATCCTCACCCTCGTGGCCCTCCAGTCAAGTACCCTAAGTAGGCATGTCCCAAGTGAAACTTCCCGTCCAACAACTGAATATAAAGTACCAACAATCTCAACTGTCAAGATGAAGGCAATGGAAAGGTAAAGGTAACGGGCAGGCCGACCCAACGGGCTTTAGTTTGGAGGGGAAATTTAGAAACACAGGCCCTTTTTGTCTCCATTTACTAAATGGAGAAACATACGACTCTCACACCTACCTCTTTCACGTTTTTCGAGTGGCGCTTTTAGGGTTCCGTAACTCTAAGGGAAAAACGGAAACCTTGTAGGATCACTTTGTTATCTGTCCGTCCGTCGAACTGTCAGTTTGCCTACCAAGACCATTTTTTTAAGAACGGGTATGACCGATCTGGTTGAATAATATTAAATACGGTCATTAATGATCCTGCACGACACAGGCCTCCCTCATGGTTTTCCTAACCATGAGGGGGTTTGCCATAATCATCACGCTTGGCAGGCGGGTTGGCGATCGCAGTATGCGCAGTGGGTGTGAAATGGCTGATGACGATGATGATGATGATTAATGATCCTACAGTCAAAATAATCCAAAGATATGACTAAAAGATATCTTTGGACTAGCCGTTAAGGCGCTTAACTACCAAGACAGAGGTCGAGGGTTCGACTCCCACAGAGAGCCTCCGTACATTTGTGGCCTTAGTCTGGGTCTATTTCCATGTTTGTGATAACCTTTTGATGACGTTTGAGACCAAGTCAAGTGATTGTGTTGTGTGGAAGTTGTTATTATTATTATTATTTGTCACTACCTAACTCACTATCAAAAACCTTTATGTCACTGACCGTTAACCTAGAATTTTGACATTTGGCAAGAAGTGAGGAACTAAAAGAAAATTGACAATTCGTATGTCACAAACAAAAAGATTACACACTTCTTTGCAGTTGTGTAAGAGGATATACTAGTATTTTTTATTGACTCGCGATGCCCATGCTGCCTTGACGTTTCAAAGAACTGGCCTGTGACAGGAGTATCTGGATAATGCTGCTCTGATAAGACTCTAAATTTTAAATATAATGATAATGATGTGCTCACATATACTTGTATACATACATTGTTTAGAGCCCTTGTTCGCTTTTTTTGCATAACGAAGAGTTATTTTGAGTTGTTTTTTTCTTTGTTTCCCTTGGCGTGATATAAGTTAAATTTTGTCACATTTTAACAAGATCATGAATGTACATATTTTCTATTTCAAATAGGTGTATCGTTTTTTGAAGAACCGATGCTAATTGCACTAATAAACATGGCAGTATTTTCTTAGGTTAACATGAGCACTAGACACAATAAAAACTAAATGTGCTTAGATATTACTCGTTTATTTTTTCATTTTACAAGTTCTAGCCCGAGAGGACCGTTTCTTTCCTAGAATGATACGCAAGGCAATAGAGATCCGTTGGCATCCAAATTTCAATAGAGATCGTGGTTGGAACATAGCTACAGCATAGGAACCAGTGCTTAACCAAGTGCATGAGACCACCTTGCTAGAAGTGTGAGATTGTAGATTTAAATTTAATTTCAATAACTAATAATCAATATTTTTGAGTTTATATAAAATAATTGTTTTGCCAATTTAAATTTAAAAGTAGGCCAAAATATTTTTGGAACGTAACTTAGTATTTTTTTTTTGTTATTCTTGCCGAGGGTAGTAAACCAACAGTTAATGCTTTCAAAAAGACTCCTGTCACCACAGTCTACCGAGACCACGGAACTTGCAAAAGTACCGAAACATTCAGTTTTTATTATAAAATATTGTGTCATAGTTTCCAGAGTAATTGTATTTACAATGCAGAATGTTTCAATGGTTCCACTGTATTATGAGTTATTATTTTGTAAAATTGTTTTTAAGTTCTTATAGATTCTTCTTCTTCTTTTTCTTCGTGTAGTGCTTCTCCGACCAGCGAAGCAGCGAGCTGACTGCTAACATATTTATCTTTGTCTCTCGCAGGGCAGAAGGGCTCGGCAGCACTTGCGATTCCAGTCCACTCCCGTAGGTTTACGTAGGTAGGCCTACGAGTTTTTTGACAGAGATTTTGCCCAAGATTATGAGTTATAAGAGGCCATATCTTGGGTGTTTGAGTACATGCCCTAAGTATGCAGTTTTTCCTTCAGATGGTACTCCAAAGTTCGCGCACCTTGTTGACAAGTCGTAGAACCTCCTTGCAAATGCTGCAGATGTTATAAATAACTAGTATTATCCATAAATCCGACCCTAAATGAGCTGGAGTGGAAGTGGTGATTGAATTAATGGGAACGTTGAAATTATCATAACAGAAACTGAAAGTTTTGGCTGATGTCGGTTTGTTAACCTTAATCGTAGCTACATAAACAAACCGTTAACTTTAGCGGAGCAATAATTGAGAAACAATCCAATTTCAGACAGAGTCTGATGATTCCTCTTTTTATTTATTGATATATTCAGTCAAACTGGAAAGCTAACAGACTCATCCAAATCACTTACATGCTTAATATGTTTACTATTTATAGATATATAAAAATTAAGATTTCAAAGTAGTACTTGGTTTAAATAAGGTAACCGTGAGAAAAAATGTGGCTGGTTTTTTAAAATTTATTCATGGGGTCAGCGAATGTCTGAGCAGGGCATTGAGGAGCATCAGAGCGCTCCTCTACCCCTCCGGCTCCTCCTCTGCCTCGCATTGCATTGTCGAGCACAAATAACATAATTGTGGCCAAGATAGACGACAAATCTATAACGTCTCGCAGCAATATGCAGTAGTAGAGTATATTAGTTGGAGCTTCCGCCTTAGTTCTAGGGTTTCTAGTCACGCCATACCCGTTACAAACAGCGACGTATTTTAGAACGGATAGTTTTCATACATCTAATATATGTATAAAAATCTCGTGTCACAGTGTTTGTCATCGAACTCCTCCGAAACGGTTTCACCGATTTTTATGATTTTTTTTGTGTATATTTGGTAGGTCTGTGGCGTGTGGTCTTTTTTCCGTGTGGCGCCGGATTAAGAAAAGCGTACTCCATTTCCTTCCGTGGATGTCGTAGAAGAGGAGCAGCAGCGTCTTCCTGAGATTCCAACGGTATACTGCGATCGCCAACACGCCTGCCAAGCGTGGCAATTACGGCAACTCCCCTCATGGTTATGAAAACCACGAAAGAGGCATATGATGGTAGGTCTGAGAATAGATCGTAGGCTAATTCATCATCATCATCAGCCATTTGACGCCCACTGTAGGACATTGGCCTCCCTCATGGCTTTCATAACCATGAGGGGTTTTGCCATAATCGCCACGCTTGCCAGGCGGGTTGGCGATCGCAGTATGCGGTTGGAATCTCAGGAAGACGCTGCTGCCCGTCTCCTGGTAATGTATTTCCTTAGTCTCCTTCTACGACATCCACGGGAGGAAATGGAGTGCCGCTATTCTTAATCCGGCGCCAAACGGCAGGCTAATTAGTAGGCTAATTAATATGGCTAAACAACGTTTGCCGAGTCAGCTAGTTTTTGTATATAGATGCACGAGATGCACCGCTGTTTTGGCTATATATTCGTTCTTGAAAACACAGCTAATACTTTTTTATGTTAGGAGTAAATCTATCTAAGTTACAATAAAAAAAGTATTTTTTCGTATTTTTTAATGACTATCGATGCAGTTATAAAGTATATTGCCGAAACGTCGGGAAGGTTATTAAATTTGAACGAACAAATAATCGCGATTATACCCTTTTAATATGTACTAACTAAAAATTATAAAAACAAAAAACCTAACTGCAAAAAGTCGTAAAAAAGGGCAAAATCCAATAAATTTCATACCTCAGCAGACGGAATCTTGCATTCAATTTTTTGCAGATATCATATCCGCTTTTAAGCTTTTTTGTGTCATTTTGATAATAATACGACATGTGACGTTCGCTTATACCTACCTTTTTTTTTCGCGACGACATATGACTGTAGCGAGCACATGTCAACTCTGCACGCGCACTATAAACTCCAACATTCCTGCATCGCGCAAGCAAAATGTTTCACATGACATACCATATATATAACGTCCGACGAACATCAGTTGGACCGGCCGTCCCCAGGCATACGATCTGCCTGGCGGGAAATTTCCCTTTATAGTGGAAGAGCACGATCACCCGCTCTTCCCTATATGACTATACTTTTCTTTTGACATTTCCTTTTTCAAAATGTGTTCACCCATTTGGTCCGTGGTCATAAGAAAACGTCATGCATACACGCAAAAAACATAACCCCCTTTTTCTTTTAAAGTGAAATTACATGTCAAGACACACAAATTAGACAAAAGTTATAGTTTTAGTGGTTTCGTAGTGTGGTAATATAACCAGCGCCCCCTGTTTATTATCAATGTGGTGAGGCTTCCGTTATCAAAGTGTTAACATCAAAGAGGTAAGGGAGGCATGAGTCAGCAATAAATTCAGGAACATCAATTTACTTTCAACCCGGCCAGGCATACAGGCACCATTTGTCTTCTTTAAGTGGACAAGATAATTTCGGCAAATGTGATAGAATTTTGTAGCGTGTTTTACGAAAGGCTTATAATAGCTCCGAATTTGTGTAAAGGGTATACTTTTTGGGAAAAGATGGTCTGAATGGAGGTTATGCGCTGCCTTTTCTGTGAAAATGTTTCCCGCAATTCATTCTGTTCGTCACTACAATCCAGAATTTTATTGAGTCGATTCTTAATAATTTTCTAACAAATTAAATAATTTTAACAAAAACAATTCACATGTTCAAATTTCAACTTCTCATTATTCGAAAGCGTTCTCTGAGAAAATTGTCACCCGCCCATGACTAATCCCAATGCGCACAGAGCATCGATGCGAAACAGAGTCGGCGAACGATACAGAAAGCTCTTGTATTCAGAAATCAGAAATCAATAATTTATTTCAACGTAAAGAATTTACATTCTGTTTGCTGAATGTCAATGTACTATGTTACTATGTTAGCCGCTGCCTTCGGGCCGTATTTGTAGTGGAGAAAAAGGCAGCGGGAAAAAAAACTCCACTCTGACCATCTTTTCTCAAATCATCTTAAACTTATACATCAAAGCCTATATGATATGATTCCGTGATAGCCACTAATAACTTTAAAAGCCAAAATAACACTTCTTACAAAAGTAGGAAAAACAGTAATGCTGCGGCCAGACACACGAACAGCACCCGTTCACGAGCATAACGCAGGGGTCAGCCATCACCAGTCTCAACCATTTTAGAGGGAGATAGGTGACCCGGCCACCACGCCACCATTCGAATGACCTTTAGCAAACCTGCAGATTGAGTTCTTGTCAGCTATAAAATGTGTACTATAGTTATTAATGTGCAATCACGTCGTCAGTACACGTTTTTAAAATTAAATAAATTATAATATTAATAATTAAATAACAATGAAATCGCAGTGGAATTTGCTTACTACCAAGGGCTTATATCGTTCATATACTCGTCTATTCTATAATAGGCTTTTTTACATAGCGATTTTTTAATGAATGTTTTAAATTTATTTTCGGACAAGGATAGAACATGTTCTGGAATTCTGTTGTAAAAACGAACGCAATAGCCTACGAACGATGTATTTACCTTGGCTAAACGAAATTTAGAATAAGCAAGCTTATTTCTATTTCTAGTGTTTACGTTATGGACGTCCCTATTTAATTTGAACATGGTTATATTTTTACGAACATACATTATATTATCGAATATATATTGGCAAGCCAGTGTAAGAATTCCTATTTCTTTGAAACGCTCCCTTAGCGATTCCCTACTGCTTAAGTTGTAAATTGCTCTTACTGCTCTTTTTTGCAAAATAAATATTGTTTCTATATCTGCTGCCCGTCCCCATAATAACAGCCCATATGACATAATACTGTGAAAATAACTAAAATAGACCAGCCTCGCAGTCGATATATCTGTAAGTTGCCTAATTTTTCTAACTGCAAATGCAGCTGAACTCAACCTACCCGATAGTTTTTCAATATGCGGACCCCATTGCAGTTTTGAGTCTATTGTTATGCCTAAAAATAGTGTGGACTCTACCAGCTCTAATTTCTCACCAGATATTTTTAGACACGTGTCAACATTTTTAACATTGGGCAAGGAGAACTTGACACATTTTGTCTTTTTCGCATTTAATATCAAATTGTTCACCGTGAACCAGTTTAGAACTGTAGATAGAGCATTGTTTACATCGTCAACATTACCTAAACCTCTCTTTACTTTAAAAATTAAGGAAGTATCATCAGCAAACAGTACTATCTGCGATAGTTTTTCTACTAGGTAGCGCAAATCATTTACGTAAACCAAAAAAAGGAACGGTCCTAGTATAGAACTCCTCTCAAACTCCTACTTTTACATTAGATCCTGAGGATTTAACTCTATTGATATCTACTTTTAGGGTTCTGTCTGTTAAGTAAGATCGAAGAAGAGCTAGCGATTTATTACTTAAACCATATCGGTGTAATTTTATAAGGAGCGTTTCGTGGTCGACGCAATCGAACGCCTTGGACAGGTCACAGAACACCCCGATGGCATCCTGCGCCTCCTCCCACGCATCAAAGATGTGCTTTATTAATGCTATGCCTGCGTCCGTCGTTGAGCGGCCCTTCGTAAATCCAAACTGTTTCTTATGAAATAGCTGATTCATTAGTATGAATCTGCAATTGATGCAAAATTACTTTCTCAAAAACTTTACTTAGGACCGGCAATATTGCTATTGGTCTGAAATTATTGGGATCTTCACTATCGCCAGATTTAAATAAGGGTACTATTTTACTTAACTTTAATAGATTAGGAAAGGTTCCCTGGTCAATGCATTTATTGAAAATTGTAGCAAGGTAAGGTGCTAGAATATGGATAACCGTGGATATAAGTTTAACCGATAATCCCCACAAATCTTCGGTTTTTTTTAAGTTTAACTCTTTAAATATTTTGACAATAGCAAAGGGACTTATATGGGTGAATTGGAAGTCAGCTTTGTATTAAAAATTATGATCACATAATGCCCGCACGGAGAGCGTGCAGGCGTTGATATTTTACGGTACATTGATGCCGCGGTGTTACGTCATAAATATTCATGTTAGAGAGAATGAGTCGCCTCGAAGGGAATGTTAATGTGAGGGCTTAGCTCGCTTTAGCGTGCCTGCGGAATACGGCGTGTTGTACGTAACGCAGCGCTGGGGGGCGTATTCGTTACAATTGTATACAATTTTTACGGCTTATAGTCCTGAGGTTTACGGTTCGTTTCCAAGCTTTTAAATTTTAGAATAAAAAAAACTGATATTAGAAAAAAATATGTTTTCAAATTTTAAGTCTGAAAACTTCAGAGAATTAGTTAGTTGCCTCGGAGAGGATGTTGCTTGAAGGGAATTTTAAATTTGACATTTAGATTAAGTCCAACATTAAACTTTTTGGGCGTTTCAAAGATAATTTTAATATGAGAGGTCTTCTGCAAGCTACCTGCAGAATACGGCGTACGTTTTTTAACCGTAAACGCTTCGACGGTGTTCTGGTTGCGATAAGGCTTTCAGTCATCAGTTTATTTCTAGAAATTATCAACTGAAGCTCAAGAATTGTTTGTTACAAAATTATAGAATTCGAAATTTCTTTGTTTCATAAACAGCACATATTAAACAGGGCTTGGTATTCTGTTGCTAAGAGAAACATCAGTGTTAGGAGAGGCCCACTTTTAATAATAACGAATATACATATACACATAAATATTTAACAGCGCTCCCTACAATCAAGCAGAAATCCTCTAAAATCACAAAAAAATTGTAAAAAGAAAAAACTAGAAAATTGGAAATTTAAAAAAATACTTAAAAACTAAATTTTAAAAGTCGTAGAAGAGTCGTTTTAAGTAACAAACTCTAACTGACATATTTCTGAAATTGTGCCTTTTCACGTCTACTCTGTATTTGGAACAACTGTGAGAAATATTGAGGTGAACTATTTTGCCGCTCGGTTGGCTCCGGTAGTATGGATATTTTCCTTCAATAAGGTGGGAAAACCTATTCTTTGTACTATTCAGTCTACTTAGGCAATACAGTGTTTTGAAATATCGCAGCCGGTTTCTGAGTACAAATTTGTCTCGGCTTTTTTGAGAAATCTCAGAAAACAGACTGATCCACTTCGTGAAATTCTCAATTTATAAGTCTAAATAAATAAGTCTGGCGCATACTTAAACTAGAACTTCACAAATGTACATAACTTAGAAAACAAAGTCATAGGTACATGCCCGCACTGAGAATCGAATCTGGGTCTCTCGCTTGCGATTTCGCTTGTTCTACCCACTATGCTAGCACCGCTAACGAGGAAACCTGAGTGTCTGAGCTATTCACATACCTCAGCGCTTGAAATCGCCAATCCGCGGTGGGCACGCGTGGCGATTTTGCCCATGCTCTCTTTGAGAGAAGGTCTGTGCCCTACAGTGGCACGCATATAGATAGATAGATAGATAGAGAACACTTTATTGCACAACCAGGTGAAAGATATTACAAATAGTTTCTTATATCTAAGTAGTGGTATACAATTGGCGGTCTTATCGCTTAAAGCGATCTCTTCCAGACAACCTTTGGATGGAGTGGACTGCAGCAAGAATATAGTCGGTAGATGGATGTACAAAAAAAAAAGAGTATCTGAAATATAATGCTATGTGAAGTAGCAAGTATGTATAGCGAGAGCTGCTTATGTATACTTAAACTAGATGTAAGTAAATATAAAGTATCTCACAGCAAAAAGGCTGGGCACAGGTGGCAGTAAGTATTTATTTTTCGTTCTGTTGCCAAATATTTGATCTTTGCTCTTTGTTATTTCGTATGTCGAAGCGGATGGTATTACAGAAAGGGTTTATAAAGAGATTAAGCTTAAAATATGGTCTAGAAAACGGATAAGATAAAAATTGTGCCTAAAGTAATTTTCGCTCCTCGAAAAACCATTTTGCAACCTTCCGACCTGGTCCCCCACCAGATGGTCTGACGACCTGGTTACGGTGACAGCGTGTCACTGGATGCCGGCGGCATAAGACCGGAAAGTATGGAAAACCATGAGGCTTATATCTTGCAGTGGGCGTCGGTGGGCGTCCCATAATCCACAGAACCGAAGTCGCGCGTTGCCGCACAATGTAAAGACAAACGCAGAGAGAGAGAGAGAGAGAGAGAGAGAACAAAAACCGGGCGTCTATTCCCTAAGGAAGAAACAGTCGGGGACGTTAATAGATTTCATTAATTAACTCGCTCACTGGACCGGGTGATTGCAGCGGCTCCCACGATAAAAAGTGACAATTCATCGGGACACGGGATTTGGGGATATGCCTCGATTTACGTGTGGAACCAGTGGAGGACGAGCAGGTTTTCTCTTGCCAGAATGAGGAGAGTTTAACATTGCTTGATGGATTATCTTGTCTTAATATGTTGACATATTTTTTTAGATGCCTTTATGATGGTTAAAGACAAAGAGGCACCAAAAATATTTCTTTTAAATGGCCTTCGTTGCAACCATGGCCGTTTAAAAATTAAAACACCAATAAAACGCGAGTTATCGTATCATGGTAAAGCTTTTGTTTTGTGTTGGTTGGTTTACCCACTATGTCATGAAGAGGGAGGAATATTTCTGATATTTTTACATTATAAGTTTCAATGTATAAATCAAATGTTAACGGTTCCTTTTGAAACTCATACCGTAAATAGCAAATGACTTCCTTAGTGGCATCAAACTTAATTGATTAGCGATCATTGAAGTATTATGAATAAAAATTAATATTGAGGTACCTATCACTCCTTGAAAGTGTGAAAATTGAAACTTCTAAGTCAATGCAAAAACAAAATATACTTTTTATCTCAAATGTTGAATTAAACTCACTATCACGAAATTACAGAAAGAAGCTAGATAAGGGTAAGAAAGAGAAAAATATAAATGAACGAAGGCTGTTAATTTGTAGTTTTTTTGCATGTTGACGAATGAATGTTGAGGAAGCGAAAGTGATCTGTCAGGATCGTAGCAAGTGGCAGTCCCTGGTCTCTGCCTACCCCTCAGGGATACAGGCGTGAGGTTATGTTATATTATGTTATGTTATGTTAAAAAACTATTTATTTTATAAATCGAACTGATTTTGTGTTAAAACAAATCAAACAAAGAAAAAAAGTTGGTCAACGTTTGTTCGGAACCTTCGTTGTGCGGGATTTAAGAATAACAATAACGTCCACACAACTCAATCACTTATGCTGGTCCCAAACTAGGATATCTTGTGCTGTGGCAACCAGGCAAGGACATTACAAACATGGAAATACACCCAGACTGAGACCATTTGTACAAATATACACCGGCGGATTTTCGTGAATTCAGTTGCGAATCAAATCCGTCTCTGTCACAATTTCTACGCGCGTACAGGTCTACACTAAGGCCCAAGTGACGGTCTGAAATTGATTTCACGTCACGCATATCAAAAGGAGATTTTGGATTTTTTTGAAATGAATGTCATAATGAAATCAATAAGCATAGAATTAGCCACTTTTCAAATTGGCATTGTTGTGGCACGTATTTTTTTCTATTATATAGTTAATCTTGTTGGGTAATAGTATTGTTGGTTTGTGACTGAGGTGTTCACATACCTACGCGCTTGACATGGCCTGGCCAATCCGCGGTGAGAACGCATGGGGATTAAGCCCATACTCTCTCTCTCTCTCTCTGAGAAGGCCTGTGCCCTGCAGTGGGACATATGTAGGCTGAATTACTTACTCGTGTCTGTAGGAAACACATTTAGCCCTACGACCACGTGTGGGGTAATACTGATCCTCACTGTTTTTTTTTTTCAGTTTTTGTCGCCGTTAAACCGTGAAAAAGCGGGTTGCATCGGCTGAATAGTCTTTCGTTAGTCCCAGGGCTTTTATCCAACTCCACGCATTGGTATTTAACCAGTCTTTTTCGCTCTTTCAGCCGATGGTCAATGAAAGACTCAAGGGTAAAATATTATTTTTGGGTCACGTAATTTAAATCAGGAGACATTTCAATACTTTCGATATTTTGAATAGAACAAAAATTGATTTAAAACAAAATAAACCCTGAATTATTTCTACAAATCCGTAAGTTATCATTTATTTGTGCCGGACCTACTGTATGTCAAATTTCATGATTCTAGGTTAACGGTAGGTGCCTTGTTAGTTGCAAAATTTAATTTTACTTACATACACACAGTTATAAGATCACGCCTGTATCGCGAAGGAATAGGCGGAGACCAGGGTTTTCCACTTGCCATATTAAGGTTTATGGTCTGAAAAACAATTGACATCTTCTAGCAAATTTAGACCTAAGTACTTGAAGATGATAATAATAATAACTTCCACACAATACAATCACTTGTCCTGGATCCAAACTAGGATACCCTATGCGATGGTAACCAGGCAAGGACATCATAAACATGGAAATACACCCAGACTGAGTCCATCCATGTACGGAAGGCCCACAGTGGGAATGTAACCCACGACCTCCGGCATGGTAATCAGACGTAATACCCCTAGATCAACAAGAAAGTCGATATTAATATTGACTTTATAACTCTATCCATTCATTAGCAAAATGTGTAGACGGACGGACGAACTGATGGACAGATGAACGGACAGTAAAGTAATCCTATTGTGGGGCCACTGTATTGCTTATTATAAATGATTCTACTTTTAGGTTTGGCGTACTGAAACCTAAAAAATTAAAAAAATATGAAAGGCTCATTTGTGCTTTGTACGGACTCCTGTTAGACACATACAATAAAAGTTAGTCCTTGCGGACTGTGTTTTTAAATTGGAATCCTATTCCCCAATCCTATCAATTTGAAGCTTAGAATGAGTAGTTAAACCGCAATGTCGATTAGTTTGATTCTATCAATTTGCACTGACTGCTGTTCCGATTCAATTAATCGTATTGAATAAAATATACTTTTCGTGCATTCCGTACTGAAACATGCAATATTTTGATGAATATTGTTAGAGGGATGTCTGTCTTACGTTACCGGCTTAACGGAATTAGCACACGATATGTAAATGAGTTTAAGTTTCGAAGTAAGACTTTTGTTAGTACTTCATATTATTAACTTTTTAGCCGCTTTATAGACTTATGCGCACTTACAATGAGTATTTTCACTACATTGATCTATGTGTGTTATCACCTGGCTTGTTCAAAAAGTCAGTGATCAGTGCTATTTCTGACATTCTATGATTTTAGCTTTCTTGGTAAATATTGTTTGATTAGTTGTTCTTGTTCCTTTGCTTTGTATTTTTGTATCTGTAGTGATGACTAGGTAATCTTCCTTTATCCTGTAAAATTGTTGGTTTCACCTAATGTTGGTTTTCAGTTGCCAGTTAAACATTCAATGTTATGCGTCTGTGCTTATTCTGTTTAAGTAAACTGTAGAAAACGCTGCTGGTTGTACAATTAAGTATATAGTGTTTATGTTATTCGTAAGTTCCATTAACGTGTTCGTACAACTGTTTGTTTTCTCTTATAAATAAAAATAAAATAAACTTAATACTGGAAGACGCGAGCTCGATCTCTATGCACCATGAGTAAGCTCTGCGAATCAGAGCGAAACCTGGTCGGACTCTTCCGACAAAAAAGAAAGAAAGTGAATCCGGAATTAAGTTAAAATGATAAATTTTTTAAAAAGAAATTTCTTTAACACTGCATTTAGAAATTGTTATGTAAAGTTTAGATTGATATTTTTCGAAAAATAAGATTTAAATATCGCATTTTTTGAAATTCGGACTTATACACAGTGTCTGTACAATGCCAATTTTGCAGCATTCGGAAACCATTCATCTCTAAATATGAATCAAGAAAGTTTTTATGGTTTAAAGCATTTTTATGAGACAGAGCAATAGATATATAGATAGAGAACACTTTATTATTGTAGGTATATAAAATGGAATTTACACAGATATAAAACAAAATTATATTACATTACATAAACTCACGATTGTATCCCGTAGGTGTACGGCAGGGTTTGCCACTTGTCACGATCCTGACAGATCTATTTATTACATTAGTTTTGAAGCAACTTAAAATTTAAAAAAAACCGGCCAAGGGCCACGCGCAATGTAAGGTTCCGTAGAAAGAGGGTTTTTATCGCTGTTATTGAATATTAAGGGGCTCCAAAATTGTATCTTTTTTCACAGATCGTTTCTGCAAAAAGTGTCAGTGCAATCTTTCAATCATATCAATAGTGATTTTTATGAACCTGATGCAAAAAAAGAGGACTACATAAAATTTAACCCCAAAAACGTCCGTTTTCGGCATAAATGCTGTCTAGTCTCAGGTCCGTGAACCTAGGTTCTCGGTCGTGGGTCCTAAAAATCACGATTAAGACGATTGAGAGATTGTACTGACACTTTGAAAAAACGATCTGCGAAAAATTATATGATTTTTTTCCATTGATGGCGCTTGTGCTACTGCATGGAGCCCCTCAAGGTGCGTCTCTACCCACGCCATCAGTTTTATAACGCATTCACGTAACTCAGCGTTTGAAGTTTCCAATCCGCGATGGTAATTAAGCCCATATTCTCTCTTTCTGAAAGAAGGCCGATGCTCTACAGTGGGACGTATATATGCTACATAAAAAAAGGAAAATAACCTAACAAGTGCGAGTCGGTCTCATCCACCAAAGGTTCCAGACAAATTTGTAGGTGCTTTCATGTTATAAATAGTTCAGGAGTCGAGTCTCGCGTTTCGCGTTCCGAGCTTTTTCCGAAATTCCAAGACTAATTGTCTTACGATTTAATTACATATCGCTCATTGAATGCAAAAGGGACACAAGTCAAAAATGAAAAAATGCATTTCGGGGAAGATAAAATATGTTGGTTACCTACCTACCTAATGTACAAACATACCTAATATACAAACTAAAACTAAATGTTCTTTTTTTAACATGCAAAATAGGAAATTATTTCAAAAACTCATTTTTTGCACAAAATAATTTTGAGTAAACTTCATTTATATGATTTTGACTTGTGGCCCTTTTGCATTCAATAAGCGATTATGTATAGTTTTCAGATTTTTCCCTGTTCTTGTAGTATAAGACGATATTACTCGCCAAATTTTATAGTTCTAGGCAAGGGAATCAAAATTTATAGGCAACGGCACGTACCCTATAAATTTTGATTCCCTTGAATGTCAAAATATACGTTTTTTTATGGCATAAACGGTTGTACCGGACAACAAAGTGATCCTATAAGGGTTCCGTTTTTTCCTTTTGAGGTACTCCATCCTTAAAATTAAAAATTTTACAAGAAAACTTAGCCACGACGTAAACAGAAAACTCAATGAAAATTCTTAACATCAACAATTTTAATCTACCCTTCTTGTAATTAACTAACACACATGTCATGACGTGTCGCAATTCAAGCCAACCCTTCCATCATACTTTTATTTGGACTGAGGACTAAGACACGCCACACAATTCACGTGTCACATAGTACTCCGTACCAAAGTTAAGTTCGCTAATGGAAGAATAGTAATAAATTGCTCTATTGTTAGAAATCGTATTCGTAAGAATTTCGACCTGTTGTTCTGTATCGGACAGGTCCTGCCTTGTTCAGACACCGAGTACAAAATCACTAATTAAGAGCAATTTTGTGTTATTTGTATTCAATGCGATGCGTAATTCCTGAAATAGATAGATAGACAGAATATTCAAAAAAGACAAAATGTATAAAATTTACACTACCAAATGTCAAAATGGTTGACAGCAATGTTACATTGGGGAATGGTAAACTAGACCTTGTAGAAGAAACTGTATTTTTGGGTATCATGGTATAGAAAAATTGGCAAAACTGATCTGCAGCATACGCAGTTAAAAGATTCCGGGAACTAACTGATGTCGCAACTGCTAGGCTTGTTTATTTTAGTTACTTCCATAGCATTATTCCTATGGTATACTACTATGGGGTCGGGCAGCAGACATTGAGACAATCTTCGTCCTGCAGAAGAGAGCGATTAGATTCATATATAAGCTAGGCAGTAGAGACTCGTTAAGAGATTTCTTTAAAGAAACTAACATCCTAACAGTTGCTAGTTAGTATATCTATGAAAAAATTATGTACGTTAGGAAAAATATTAGTAACTTTAAAACTGTAGCTAGCCAACACAATGTTATTTACATTGTAATTGTAGAAATAGACATAAACTTTCGTTCCCAAAATTTAGACTGGCAAAGGTTAATACATCCTTTATGGGGCATTGTATACGTTTCTACAATAAGAACCCTGAGGATAATAATATAATAAGCTTGCCAGAAACGCCGTTCAAAAAATGTGTAAAGCGCACTGTGCAAAAAAGCTAATATAATATTAAACTTTAGATAATGTTGTTAAATTTAAGCTGTGCCAAACTAGCCAGTAAATCATACTTCCAAATAGAAAAATGTTTTTATCTGGCAACGCTACTAAAAAAAAACTTAAGCTTTATACGTCACAGGGCTTCTCTCTGAGAGAGGCTTTACCGCCACGCGTGCCCACAGCGGATTTATGTTTTCAAGCGCTAATGTATGTGTGTGACACTTCAGATTCTGCGGCTTCCTCAGTATGTTTTCTTCACAGTTATCGAGTGGTATAGCTAATACAAATTTAAAAATGTACGGTTAATAAGACAAAATAATTAGTAGTACATGCTGGGATTCGATCCCACGACGTCTCGAATGTTTGGCTAGAGTTCTACCGATGCGCAGCTGTTGTCCTTTTTTTCAGAAGAAACGTAAAATTTTATATTGTATTGGTTTAAGGGTTTTTTTTAACTTTTATTAACGTCGGGATAGCCAACTAGTTTCGACCTCGTCCGGATATCCCAACGTTAATAAAAGTAAGTGAAACCATTAAACCGATACATAACATGTGCAGTGCTTTATCATTATCATCATCGGCCTACGCTTGTCCACTGCTGGTCATAGGCCTCTCCTATAGCCTGCCACTGAGCACGGTCCTCGGCTACTCTCATCCAGCTCTTGCCAGCCGCCCTGCGAAGATCATCGCTCCACCGAGTCTGAGGACGTCCTACACTACGTTTACCGATCCACGGTCTCCACGCAAGAACTTGTCTACCCCATCGGTTACCAGTTCTTTGAATGATATGGCCGGCCCACTGCCACTTCAGCGTGCTAATTCGGTGACTTTGGTTCTCTATCGGATCACCTCGTTTCGAATTCGATCTTTCAGAGAAACTCGCATAGCCCTTTCCATAGCACGCGTGCAGTGCTTACGAAAGTTTAAGTTAAACGGAAAATAAGTCAAATATTCTCGTATAAAAAAATTGTAGATGAAAAATTTTAAGTGTCGTTTTTCCAGACTAGCGCACTATAAAACTATTACAAAATGTTAAGGCGATTAATTATAAGATTCAAGGTTTATGAATTTTATTTATTGATAAAATAAAATTGATGATTGACCATGAGGCAGGCCTATGTCCTGCGGTGGGCGTCAAATGTTTGATGATGATGATGAAATTCTTAATATAACAAAAAAATATGTGGATAATGATAATAAAGATAATAGTAGGAATAGAGATAGGTAATTTAAACTAAGTAAATATCACTTGAAAATTATATAGTTTGTCAGTAATGATTTAAAATTATTCAATGACTAATGTTTTACTATACATTATCTGAACACTTTGTGAATTATAGAGACCTGTTTCACCTTTCATTCTACTTTTTATAGTGCCTCTCTGACTAGCGAAGATTCCAATCAGCTCCGTATACTTATCTTTCATAACTTTCATATAACTTCGAACATTTATTTATGTACATCCAGACAACTTTTAACTGTAATAGGCTATTACAATAAAAATAACTTCCACACAACACAATCACTTACCTGGTTCCAAACTAGGATACCCAAGGACATCACAGACATGGAAACACACCCAGACTGAGGCCATTTGTACAAATGTAAGGCACCCCTCCGGAATGGTAATCATAATCAATATTATTATTAAGTGGTTATGTTCTTACTATTAATACCACACGCTAACTGTGAAGGAAAAAATCGTGAGGAAACCGGCGGTTTGGTTGGCTCCGCACGTATTGACTTGTCTTTCCTGTGGGCTAGGCTAATTAAGCTGTCAGGATGGTATAGGTGCTGGGCAAGCCTACTTCACGTAAAAAAATAACAATGTCCCAGGTACTGCAGCGTCCTTGTGGTCCCTTCACCCAACTAGTGTGAGTGAAGGTGCTACTGGACGATGCATAAACCATCTCACTACGTAGATGCAAAGTCCAAAGTTTTTTTTATGTTTCTGAGCCAAAACTTCTTCAACTTAGACATGCAAGCCTTTTAATGTATTGTTTTATCTGGTGTGTACAATAAAGTGTTCTAATCTAATCTAATCTTCTTTCTTCTCCCAACACACCTCCTAACTTTCACTTGGAACAGACTATACCTTCAAAGGCTCCCCTCGCATTTCACTTCGGTCACGTATCTACGTGAGATAGAAGGAAAAATAAACGATATCCCCAAAGTCTCTTGTCACGCGATGCTGCAAAGTCTATACCTCTATAGATAAATTACCTACTAGATAAATTAAGTGTAGATGTGATTGTTAGGTGTGCTGGTTTCATTAATAATAATAATAACTTCCACTCAACGCAATCACTTGTCCTGGTCCCAAACTAGGATACCCTGAGCTATGGTAACCAGGAAAAGATGGAAATACACCCAGACTGAGCCCTTGTATACAAATATACGGCGGACTCTAGTGGGAAACGCAGCCACGACCTCCGGCATGGTAAGCAGACATGATACCGCTGGACCAACGAGGCAGTCAATATTGGTTTGCATTTAGGATAGTTTCTAGTAAAATATAAATATAAATAGTCTGTGGTAGGGACTTTAAAAGGGACATACTCTCCCACAGATATTTATACTGCGTTTATGGAGTGTTTTAAGAGAATCGTGTTTTTAAACATAAGAAAAAAAGTTTTTTTATATACCTACTTCAGACTGAAATGTATCAACATGCCTCAAAGCTTGCTGCGTACAATGGCCCAACTATGCGCCTGAGTGCGGAAATCTCAGGTCTAAGTAACTAACTTTTTATCAATGTGTTATATTCTTGTTAGACCCTTGTGAGCTACAATTTAACGTACCTACATCAGCCTTTAAGGAAAACTATCACGGCAGGGTAGGCTTTACAAGATAACGATGACGATAACGATCATAAGCGACCACCTTATGAAAGGAAGACTTCGTACAAAATCCGTTCAAAATTACGTTGATGAACTTGTTAATTCTGTGAAGCAGATAAAACCCCGTCTTTCTACAGAACTCTAAGCTGCGCGTGGTCCAACACGCAGTTGGCCGGTTTTTTGTTTTTGCCCCGCGACTCATTGGGTACGGATTTATCATCATTATATTTAAGAGCTCGACTCTCGTCGGTGCAGCATCATTCACTATCGTGAAACAACATATTTGAAGCACTACAGCGTTTGAGCGGTAACTTTACCTTGTGTGTATCTAGTAGGAGTTCCTACTAGACATTGTATAAATCTTCTTGTTTATTTATTTATTGAGTTTTAGGAAAACCATCGACTAAAAATAACATGATAAAAGGTACATTGTACATTATAGAAACTGAGAGTCATTAAAAGGTTTTCACTTATAGCGACACTGTAGTTCAGAGCACACAAAGATTTACAATATCGAAAACAAATCCATACTTAAAAAAAGTTTAGCAAAACAGTCAAAAATTGTATCCTATTTTTGATAAGTCTTGGATTACGAAAGCTTATACCCCGTAAATAATATAGTTTTGGACACTGGCGTAGATATATTATATTACATAAACGCCTGTATTCCGGAGGATTAGGGAAAAACCAGAGTTTGCCATTTGCCACGATCTTGACAGACCTATTTCTCTTTCTGAAGTAGAGATCACGCGATAAGTACAAACATTGGCTAAAACTTTTCGTTGAAATAGTTATTGATTGTTGTAGACCTCCAATTCTACTCTGTAAATTTACACTTTTTCATGGCATGTGTGTTTTGGTCTACAATGAAGAATATCCTTATCTAGTCTCATCTTAATAGGGTACGAACAAATGGGTGAATATTCTTCCAATAACCCATAAATGTAGGTGGCATTTTGTATTTTTATGGGTACCATACTAAAAGTACCTAATATTGTTAAGGGGCCGATGCCAACACTGTAAGTTGTAAAAATATTAGGTGTAGCGTGGAATCATAAAACGTTACTGCATTTGATTTTCTGTTTCGTGTCGGGTTTTGTTTTATTGCAAACTATTTTTCTTTTTTTTACTTGTTATTTAGAATTCCGTTTTTCCAAAGGATTTTATTTCCTTTTTAGCAAGACAATTTTTTTTTTATAATATTTTTTTGTTGCTAGCCCATAATATATTTGTCTTAGTTGTTTAAAAGACAAACAGACATATAGAGGTGTTAGGCATTTTTTTACATTTATTTATTGAAGCTCAAAAAAATTTTATACTAATAAATATTTGTCAACAAAAACTTGATTCTAGAAGGGTTTGATTTTTAGGTACGAAATTCTTAAAACAATAAACTACAATTGCTGTTTGGCTCACGGTAGACTTCCTCAGGAAAATAAATTTCTAAATTTCATACTGTTTATTTGTCTGAGTTTCATCTAATGAATGCAAGAAATATAAACCCCTTTTATCAATTTAGGGACTCATATTTTTTAAAAAGTATTTAAAAATTTTTGCTTGCACCTAGACAAAAGATGAATGAAACGAAATAAAACACAGCGCTTTTTTACAATCACAAAATTCGAAAGAATTTTGTATAAGAAAGGGAACGTCACCTTTATGTTTAAGGACAAAAATCAACAGACTAATTTAGATCTTAAGTTTCACATGAAACTAAAAACTAACTAAGATGAACCGAACCGATGAACTGAACCAAGTCTAGCAGAAATGCCAAATTTGGCTACTTTCTACAGCATTCTGGCTTCATCAATACACAGCGTTAAAATAATCTCAAAACAACTTTTTTTTTCCCAACCAGCACGTACAACGAAAACAGTTTCGAAACAGATGTCGATGGTATCGGCGAAAGAGGATCGTCTGTCTCTACCCTACTTATAGGTGTACATATATTTTTGTCACGTTCCCCGGGGAACAGTTGTTTCCAATGTTTGCCTGTAAAACTTGTACGTAGGACTCCGCACGCGAGCAAGAATTTTACTTTTGACTTTCCAATGAGTTCTTCCACTGTTCGTTTCGATAAAATACTGTTTTGTTCCCTAAGTTTTGTTCGCAGTGTCTGCGAAGTTGGATTTTAATCAATTTATGATCAGTTAACTTTGTGCCCTGTTTCGCGCAACGCCAACATTCCCCGTTCTACAAATGGTTTTGTAAAGGAGTTAGAGAGTAGAAACAGCTTGTTTAGTCATATCTACAGGTGATTTTGAATTCAATTGACTTAATGGGACATTTTTACCATGATTTAGGATCATATTGGGCGACTTTTGAAAAAAATGGGGCCTAAGAAAAAGATTTTTAGTTACTCAAAATTACTTCACTTAAGCATAGACAAACAAATATCAGAACGAAAAGTTATAAAAATCGAAAAAGAAACTATGGGTCGAGCGTCTTATGATTCGTGGCGGCCAACTCAATTGTTTTTTAATTTTTCACGCATATTGGAGGACAGAGTCTTCTACATTTAACATTTTAGAAAACATCTTTCAAAGTCATGAAACTCCCTACCATTTTGAATTTGGATTCACGGTTTCGAGAAAAATATCTGAATCTAGGTACGTATATTTATAAAAATATTATAACATTACCGATAAATCATGAATAATACTTTTTTTCACAATGAAAAGGAATTTCTCTCAAAATATGGCTAACGATTTGAAAATCATCCCGTAGTGTTGAAACTAAACTCATTTTGCTATGTAGGAACTAAATACGTACACGCGTAAGCTCACGCCTGTATCCCGGAGGGGTAAAAAGACACCAATTGTTTGTATTTTGCTTGTTGGGCTTGTTGGGCTTGTGTTCGTTTGGGTTTGCCACTTGTCACGATCCTGACTAACCTCGTTCGCTTCATCAAGTTCAACAGTCGCTGCGTGCTTCTATATTTACGGAAACATAAATCAAACGTAGAAGATTCAGCCACCCCAAAGCCAGTCTTACGCGTGTTTCAATTAGACCCAACTGTTTAGTTTTAAAAGGCGTTAACAGCGAGACTTATCGCTGCACGAGCTCTTTACGAGGCGACAAAATAATCCCGGACTTTACTCGAGGAATCGTTCGAAAGTAACTTTGTTCTTTTCATTACTCCGAGCTGTCTATTTTCTCCTAACTACTGCAGACCGTATGGAACTTTTTGGCTTTTCCGTCAATGTACTTAGACAGAGTGTTTTAGAAAAGTCCGGTGAAACTTGATTCGACTTATGATACAAAACAACGTTGATTTGTGAGAGAAATTCAGCAACATAAAAATATGTTCTTTATTTTCTCTAGAACATATATATATATATATATAATCTCAATGTACAATAAAAACTATTCTATTTATCTATCCATTTTTAAATGCTTTTTTCGATCTTTTGATTTTGGTCTCGTAATAAAAGTTTTTTGTATTTAGAATAAGCTCCTAGTTTCACCGGCTGTTTCTGAAACATCCAGTGGACATTGGCACAGGTAGGTATTATCTCAATAAATAATGTCACTACGTCTGGATTCGTCTATATTAAGTACCATTCAAGACGACCTCGTGGCGCTGCGGTAGTGCATCTGCATACCATGCGAGAGGTCCCGAGTTCGAATCCCGGCTGGGGACAAAAAGAACACCAGGTCTTGGATGTTTACATGTTTGTGATGTCGTTGTTTCTGGTTCCCACGACACAGGGTGTCCTAGTCTGGGGCCAGAAGCAATGTATATGCCTGTATGTAGATGTTTATGTTTACGTTTTATTCTTTAAAAAAATATTAGAAATCACGATAACGCTTACAAAGTCATTCCAGTTATACTTTACCTTTTTACGGTAGAGTGTTGCAAAAATAAATATGGTGAGCCTAGATTGTAATGCAATATATTACAATGACAACTGAGCATACTCTGATTTAATTTGTATGAAGTATGAAGAGCACTTTACGTGATCCGATCGAGTATCGGTCACTGTACTAACAGATTCGAAGTCCATTTAATTATCGTTTCTTGAACTACATCATCAGCCATTTGACGCCCACTGTAGTACATAGGCATCCCTCATGGTTTTCCGAGCTTCCCGGTGTTGTGACTATCCGTCACCTTAACCAAGTCGTCAAACCATCTGGTGGGAGGCCAGCCCACGCTGCGTCGTCTGGTCCGCGGTCACCAGGTCAGAACTTTCTCGCCTCAACTTTTTCCACTCGAACTGAGCAATTCTTAGAGCTATAGCAGTATCTCAGGTTCTTCTGCGGACATACGCATTTCTGATTCGATCACGCAGTGAAACTCCTAACATAGCTCTCTCCATTGCTCGTTGGGCAAATATGATCCTTCTTATGACGCCCATAGTCAGCGACCAGGGCCTCGATTCTGTTAGTGCATTGTAGTATAATGACAGGTACACTGTCGGGTCACGTGACGTGTTTTTTCGTACCATTGACACCTAGAAGGCTTGATGGGTGTGCCCGCGTAGACTTAAAGGAGCCATGAAATGAAAACCGCCATATTCATGCAGTTGTCATGTTACTACAATGCATTAACAGAATCTAGGCCCAGGTCTCACATTCATACGTCATCACCGGCAACGCACATTGGTTGTTCCTGTAATTACTTCGAGGCTTTAAAAATTACCCAGTGTAATTTGTTTTGTAATTGATGTTGTCGTTTGCACTAAAATATTTATAAATCTACTTTATTTCTATTTGATTGACACCTCTGAACTTACCTTCAAGAAAAATCAATTGCTTTTGTTGACATCTTGGACCACTCCAAAGTTAAAGAAATATCTCTACGTAAATTACAGCACGATTACTTGAGACACGTCCCCAAATTGAATGTAGACTTACTTTGCCATTTCAATTTTCTTGCAAAGTTTCTGTCTTTACTGCTGAATAAACGCTTCACGCTTTAACACTAAAGCTGTTTCTAGCGTCTTGGCTTTTATTCCTTTGGCAATAAATATTATTATTCCCGACATCCAGATGTCGTTAACAACTGCAGGGAATTATGCAGTTGTTAACGATAAATGTCTTTCTTTCTTTCTTTCCATATCTGGCTAATGCGGGTGCCATTTTAAAAGCGGACTGGCCTGAACGGATTGAATTTTCATTTTCATGTTTTTTTTTGTGTAGCCTGTATACGCCCCACTACATTGCACAGCCCTTCTCCTAGACAGAGAGAGTACTGCCTTAATCACTACGCTAGTTCTAATTCTAGTTCGACTGGAGATTTCCGCACTTAACCTCATAGTTGGGTCATTTTATCTTAGGGTTGCCATTATGTCGGACGTGCTGTTTCGCTCGCACAATGTGACATTTTTAATGATTGTAATAAAATGAGCATGCTTTTGATAAATGTTGACTATTTTGAATGAGTTTTAAGTCATTCAAAAAAGTGTTAAGCCCTTAAGCACTGCTTAAATCGTCCGTAACGGATGTGACGGCCTATAATGGTAGATAAAATGAGTACGCTTTTGACAAACGTGGTCCGAGGCCTTGCTAGATATTAAAATTACGAACATTTTGGATTCATTTTTGTTTTCCTATACTAAGTTTTTGATAAAGAAAAGGTGCTTCCAGAATTATTAATTTTAGTAGAAAATTGTCTCAATAAAAAACACTAAGTATAGGATAACAAAATATGTCTTCAATGTCGGCAATGTTGTTATCTCGTAAAGCCTCAGACCAAATTTATCTGTACTCATCTCATTTTAATTAAATAATTCAAATTTGCGAGCGAGACAGAATGCCTGACGTGACAGCCGCAGTCTTAAGCTGCTCATAATAATAATGACTTCCACACAATACAATCACTTGTTCGGTCCCAAACTAGGATACCCTGTGCTATGGTAATTAGACAAGGACGTCACAACACATGGATATACACGCAGACTGAGGCCATGTTATACAGCATTTATTACCCCGTTTATAAGTTCTTGTGGAACTTAACGGGGTAATAAATTCCATTCGTCAATAAAAACTACTTTTATTATGAGACCAACTTTGAAATCGCCATAAAATGTCAGCCGTTGAACGGTTCAATTTTCTGTTTGATAGTGGAAGTGAAGCGGCAATTATTAATTCTGAAGGACTCGATCGGGCAACCATAAATATGGTGTTTAATCGTTCTTTTCAATGTCATAATCAACGCGTTCATATAACTATAATTTTAGTATAACTATGTGAGTACTGCATATCATTAACAGAATCTGGATATTTCTATGTTGCTAGTTATAAAAAATCACATGCAAGTTGCTGGCCGACTGCTGAGCTTAATGCTAACTAAGCAGGCGGGACCTAAATTCAACATTGTGACTCATTGCACATAGATTGGTCATCATCAGCCATTTGACGCCCACTGCAGGACATAGGCCTCCTTCGTAGTTTTCATAAACATGAGGGGTTTTGCAACGCTTGGCAGGCGGGTTGGCGATCGCAGTATGCGGTTGGAATCTCAGGAAGACGTTGCTGCCCGTCTCCTGGTAATTTATTAGGGGTTAAAGTATGAAATTGCCGTTTTATTGCAATAGGTTCTTTGAATTGACATAGAATCTTCATGGTTTGAGGTTTTCGAATGAAACTTTTTTCAAATGGTTTCTATGATGTTTTTTTTTTAAAAAATGTGAAACATTTGAATATCGACTTTCAATTGTTTTTGTTATTCAATTTAGACAAGAAATATGGATACTGCGAAAATTCGAGTGATTATGAGGCACCCATTTTTCGTATTTTTTTATTTTATTGATTTGACGCAAGTGAGTCAATATTGTGGGTAAGGTAACGTTAAACCATGCCGCTAATTCCTGGGTAGTTTGTCTAGGGTCGGCTTCCACTATCTCTCTTAATTCATCGTTATTCACCTGTGTGGGCGGTCTTCCTCGTGGCTCGTTCTTTAAGTCGAAATTTCCATCACGAAAGCGTTTAAACCAAAATCGCACGGTGCGTTCATTAGTAGACCCCTCTCCAAACGCAGCATTGATATTGCGGGCTGTTTCTGCCGCGTTAGTTCCGCGCCGGAACTCGTATTAAAAAATCACTCGAATTTTCGCAGTATCCATCTTTCTTGTCTAAATTGAATAACAAAAACAATTGAAAGTCGATGTTCAAATGTTTCACATTTTTTAAAAAAAGAACATCATAGAAACTATTTGAAAAAAGTTTCATTCGAAAACCTCAAACCATGAAGATTCTATGTCAATTCAAAGAACCTATTGCAATAAAACGGCAATTTCATACTTTAACCCCTATTATTTCCTTAGTCGCCTTCTACGACATCCACGGAAGGAAATGAAGTGACGCTATTCATAATCCGGCGCCGCACGGAAACATAGGTTGGTCGGGCCTGCTAAAATACCAAACCACATGTGAAGGGTCACAGTGTTGTTCGTGCACTTACCGTCGCCAGTAGCGACTCGCAGCAATATAAATATTATTATTCTCAGCAGCGAACAATTGCTAACATCTGCTAGCGATAATCGCGCCACTTCCGCGCGCTCGATGCAGTAATCCGGGCGCGGGCGTATTGTGACAAATTGCGCGATTAGCATCGCGAACGATTTCGCCTTTTAAGAGGGTGGCTCCATCTGGCAGTCGTCTCGCTCCCACATCCTAACCTTTTTAGCGTTCCGTAGTCAACAAGGAACCCTTATAGTTTCGCCATGGTCGTCCGTCCGTCGGTCTGTCTGTCTGTCCGCGGCCTACAGACAGAAATACAAATTTACCTAACCTAGAACCTAAGTAGGGCTCCCGCACCCTCTCCCGGATAAACTGTTGGTTTCAGATACGTGAAAAAAAAATCAAGGCAGTAGCACATATAATGAAATTTAAAGGAAAACTATTACGGCTAAGTAGGCTTCACATAGAAAATGAACTAGATACATAAAAAATCGGTGCTAGCAGAGCGGTAGAACGCCGGCTTCTCATTCGGGAGATCGTGGGTTCAAATCCCGGCATGTATCAATGACGTTGCTTTCTAAGTTACATATATATGTTTTATTCGTGTAATTTTATGTGTGCAATAAAGTATAAAGTATAAAGTATATATGTGAAGTTACAGTAGCAATGCCACTCGCCAACAGGGTATTTACATACCTTAGCGCTTGCTACATACAATAGCAAAACTATGAGGGTAAATGCGGAAACCCAACTATGAGGCTAAGTGCGGAAATCTCAGGTCTAACTAGAACTAGTAGGCTTTAAACGTTAACGAGTAATAATCGACCAACTTGTACGAGGAAAACTTGGTTCGAATTCCACTGAAAATTACTTAGATGAAGTGGTCAGTTGTATAAAGCAGGTAGTTCTACGGAACCCTACAATGCGCATGACCCTACACGCACTTGGCCGGTTATATATTTATTTTTATTGGTAGCCCTAGATAGATAGAATATTTTTTCTATATACCCTTTAGAGAGCCATTTAAAATAATTTAAATAATGGTGTGCTAGTAGCCCATTAGGGTTTGAGTGCCTCAAAACAGGCACTGAACTTTACAATAATTTCGAAAAACCTCGTTTTGAGAAAAACCTTCAAAATAGTCTATGTATTCAGAATAGCCTATGTATTCTACCATAAATAGGTTTTTAAAATAGAGTAAAGTAGTCAACGGTGCAGTCAATCGTGTAGCCGGGAGAGGCGATACAGGAGATATTTTTGCTTGAAAATCCGTAGCCCTGTCGTTGGCTTCTATTTTACTTAAGGCTGGATTCTCCAAACGCACGAACTTGTATGGGTCTTATTGCGCTGCACCAGCGAATAGATGGGGAAAAGTATGCATATTTAAAATAACAGAAACACAAATCCTGTTAATAGAATTTTGACGACCGACGTCACTAACACATTCAGTGATAGTCATTTTGGTAGATATTTTATTTATCTAAAACTCAGTACAGCTCAAATAAAACCATATCGTATGGTAACCATAATAAACCATAGTTTAGACTCATGTTCGCGATTTCTTTTGATGCTATAAATTTAAAAAAATCATGAATAATATAGTGACCGACGGCTCTAGAAAGGACATTGAAAAGTAATACATATTTTTATTTCAATATATTTATTATCAGATTTTAAATTATAACCATTAGTGAGTAAAATGTATTTTAAAACACCTGTCGGAAAAAAAACCCGCCTTAAGGGATTGAAGAAAGTAAAATACTTAATCAAGTTTAGCATCGAAAGTACAATCTTATTTATTAAGACTCCGAAAGAAATAATAGAAAGTAGGAAATATTTTATTGTTTCAAATTTTGTTTTCCAACTTTTAGTTTACTGAGTTTGTTTAAAGTTTCTTATGATTTAGTTTCCAGTGAGCTCTTTTATTTTTTAAAGGGTAAAATGTTAGCAAACTCCTAAATTATGATTCGAAGAAGCCTGATTACGTAATAAGTATTGTCTGAAATAGTTTGGAAGTGTCTATTCGTGACTTTATTGTATATGTGTATATTGTTAGAATCTCAAAAATAAACATTTCTTTAATCATTTAAACACCATCACTGATCTGAAATCAGAAATCAATAATTTTATTCAACGTAAAGAATTTACATTCTGTTTGCTGAATGTCAATGTACTCTGTGTCTATATTCGCCGCTGCCTTCGGGCCGTATTTGTAGTGGAGAAAAAGGCAACGGAAAAATAAACTCCACTCTGACCATCTTTTTTCAAATCATCATAAACTTAATACATTAAACCCTTTATGATATGATTCCGTGATTGTCACCAATAACTTTAAAATCCAAAATAACACTTCTTACAAAAGTAGGACAAACATTAATGCTCCGGCCAGCTCCGACAGCACCCGTTCACGAGCATAACGCAGGGGTCAGCCATCACCAGTCTCAACCATTTTAGAGGAAGATAGGTGACCCGGCCACCACGCCAACATTCGAATGATCTTTAGCAAACCTGCAGATTGAGTTCTTGTCAGCTATAAAATGTGTGATATAGTTACTAATATGCATTGTTATTAATGTGAGTAAATTAAGATTTCTTTTACAAATTAATTACTCAAAAACAATCAAAACTTTTATATTATTTATCTAAATACGCTGAAATCTGGGTGGTTTGAAAGCCACGGTTATGTTATTAGTAATAAAAATTACATCTATCTAGACAATTACATTTAAGTACAGACGTAAATAAAAAAAAAAATTGAGTAATCTTGTCTTGAATTGAGTACCGCTCTCCATCTATCAGAACAATATCCCGCGGATCCGCGGCACGCAAGCACCACTCTAGCTGGCTGCAAATGGTTTTAACGGACTGAGATTGTGACGAGATATTTTTGGAAAGTGCTTTTTAAAAAAACGAATTAGCGTATTCGATAGCTATTGTTGAGGCACGTTCATTTTTCTATAACTTTCAAACCACCCAAAAGTCATGGTGTATGACTAACGCATTAATAGATTTCACCGTTTAGCAAAGGCCTCTTTTCTCTTGCATCAACTCAACTGGGTTATATTCACCAACCAAAATTCAGAGTGACAGCAGGCCGAAGGAATAATAAAATTGAGGTCATGAGGAGGAACGATAAATCAAAGAATAGTCTTGTTCTAAGACTGCAGTTGATGAACCATATTTCATCGCGCCCTTGCCCTGGGCAACCTGAAAGTCCTTGAACCGGCTGCAAACCCGTGTCAGCCAAAGAAAGGGCATGTCCGCGTAAGTCCATATTCCATCGAGCTCTGCGTGCCTAATATCTGCACTCAGAAGGACCTAATGATTGCAAGCAATAACGCAGTCAGCGTAGCAAAGTTCGTCTTCTTTATTCTTCTTCGCAAAATTCTAGGCCGTAACTGTTTGCCATGATCTTGACCAACCTAATTAGCATTCATGCACGTACGCTAATTTATATCATGCTCATCACCAATACATACTCTATTCAGTCAAAATATATCCACCATGTCCCTTGCCAGCCCTTGCCTTGCCAGCCACAATAATCAATATGATATAAGGTATTTCTTTCGTCAATCATAACACCCGAACGGGATAATAAGCTCCATTCTCCCCACACCAAGAATCGTAAGCAAATTGCTAATTATAACAGACCACTCGAGATTCCCGGCCAAGAACAAGAATTTCCAGCACTCATGCGTTTAACCCCTCTAACTTCCAGTTTAATTTCCAACAACATTGTTGCGAGTTATCTGAACGCGGGTCGGTATTCACAAAGCGTGGCTCGGGGAGGAAAGTGGACCCAGGAGAAACTGGGACCTTTTGTTATCAGAGTAATTTTATGGAAACTCAAGATACGCACTTTAATGAAGGGGTTTTAATCATTCTTTCATCATTAGTTACTACACATGATGTGAGTGTTGAAATACATTTCTAAAATGCAAAATCTGGCAATTGTACTAGCTTCAGGATAGAAGCTGTAGTACTGTCTTAAAGCTTACCTATAACATTTATAAAGTTTACCTATAATACTGCAGTATTCAGTTAATCCAAACAGTAAAGCGGAAAAATATTTCTTTTCAAAGAAATATGCATGATAATTGTTTGATTGGTTAAAAATCCCTTATTGCACAATAGGAAACATTTATACATAGGCGAGCTTCATACTAATAAGTATTTTCTTCCAGATAACCTTTAGTGAAGGGGATAATGGATGGGGTAGTGCCGGGAGATATTTATTTGGAAAATTATTAAGACTAGGTAGTAATAACATATTAACATGAAACACATAACTGCACACACATATAATGTGAACTATCTTTTACTCCGTCCGCGTGACTTTTTTGTTTTATTTTATAGTAAGTACTCAAAATTCAAATAAAAAAAAATTATTTTTTTTTTGGTTCAAGTATGTAGTATAAGAAATGTTTATTAAATAAAAATGCTGTTAAATTTTTATATTTTTATTTTTTCGATTATTTTATATCTTTGGGACCATTTGCTTACGGGCCAAATCACGGACCAAGTTGTTGGGGCCTCGGGAGCAGCCTCTCGGGCAAAGCCAACCGAACGGCTCCCGCGAACAATCCGACGGAAGTCGAACACCTCTCGTGCGGTGATAAATGGCCCGATTAACATTCCAAGTCTAAGACCGTCTGAGTAGATGGCGCGAGTAACGAGCCAATATTTCAAAGGCTTTCAAAGCACTGACTATTGGACCCTCCGCGTAGTAACAGCTCTTTTTCCTCGAATGAAGCGCCCCCGGAGAGACACTGATCTAATTGAATATTTTAGAACTAAGTAGTGGATATGTGCTGGCTCGTTTAGCTCTTTCAATTTCGTACTGAGCACAATTTCTCGGAGCCGCTTGTGATATAGTCAGTGTTTTAATTGTGTTTCCTAAGTATTGCAATGCGTAAAATGGCTTTGAAGAAATTTCTGTACGTTTATAAATGTTGGAATTCAATAGACGTAATTCAATTAATAAATTTAGAATGCTTTAAAATATACAATGAGCTACCTACTCATTCTCTTGCTACCTTTCTTTTGCACAATTTCAAATCTTGGTATAAAGACTTGAAACATTTCAAAAGAAATATAATTATGCAATTTATATGCAATAATTTTTTATGTGAAAATGTGCGAATTAGTTTTATCTATTGTGAGGTGATTTTATAAGATGCCTTGTCCTCTGCTTCAGTTGAAAGTTTGAAACTCCACGAGTTACCAAAGGCCCATGCTGAAAATCAATGTTATACCCTACCCTGGGTCCATATTGTTTTGTCTGGATTTTTTTTTCTTGTTTCACAGTTCTGTTTGTTTCAAATCACTTCTACTTTGCACAAAAGAGGTGGTATCCCAGTGGGTAGAACAATGGACTCGGAAGCGGGAGATCCAGGTTCGATTCCCAGTGCGGGCATGTACCTATGACTTTGTTTATTTTCAAAGTTACGTACATCTGCGAATTTGTAGTAGCAATACCATACGCTAAACGTGAAGGGAAACATCGTAAGGAAACCCGCGGCTTAGTTGGTTCCCCAAGTATTGACTTGTCTTTCCTGTGGGCTAGGCCGAAAAGCTGTTAGGATGGTATAGGTGCTGGGAAAGCTTATTCCATCTAAAAAAAAATGTCCCGGGCAATGCAGCGTGAGAGTGGTTCCTTCACCCATCTAGTGTAAGTGATGGTTCCGCTGGACGCTGCATAAATCATCTCATTATATAGATTCAAAGGCTAAAGTATGTGTATGCATGACTCTTAGACGTTAAATAACAATGACGTAATTACATTTTGCAAGTTTAACGGGAAAACATTTCGTCTATTTTTTTTTACAGAAACTAGAATGAAATTCAATTGTGATGATGTTGCTTCGTGGTAATCTTCCTTTCTTCCTTTTAGGAGTATTATTATGTTATAGTTAGGCATGTCACGTTTCAAAAGTGTAATTTCGTCCTTATTATTCTGGATGAGCGAAATGTTTTTTCTTTCTTTTTAAATATGACATGTGGCTCTCCGCATCCACGGTCAGAGATGGGACGTATAGTCACATTTTAAAACATGCACGTAGTATATCTTTGGAATGTTGACTTCATACCCGACAACATCCTCGGACTGAGAGACATAACTCTTGACCCCAACATTACGGGACAAAGGACGAAAAAGACTACAAAAATCTAACCCGTTGGCCATGGAAAATTTATCTTACCTATTTGCTTATTTTAAGCATATAAATTGTCGTGATTTAACAGTAAGATCCGTCTCCTTCGTTTTCTTCATTTGGCGTGGAGGTGCTATTTGAAAACCAGCACTGTTTCAAATAGAAACAGCAAACGCTGAAACAGTATCATTGTCACACACTCCTTTATTTTTTAATTATTGTATGTAAGCATGTTTGTTTGTGGCAATAAATCATTCATTCATTCATTCATTCATTCCTTTGCCACAGGTCTCAGCCACGGCCCAGTGCCATCGGCCACGGCGGAACCGGTGGATGCTGTCAAAGTGTCAGCGGTTTCGGGAGGTGTCGCGACACTGCCCTGCGACACTCGCTCTCCGCAGCCGCCCGACTCGCTGTTGCTTGTCGTCTGGTATAAAGACGATCTGCCTATTTACAGGTTAGTTATTTAAAACTGTATCCCGGAAGGGTAGATAGATTGAAAATTCTTTATTTAATGTACACCAGGAATTACACCTGAAACTTAAACAATAGCATTGGCGGCCTTATTACTAAAATTAATTGCGTTCAGACAACCATTGATAGAAAAATAGGCAGAAATCAGAGTCTGCAACTTACCACGATCCTTTAAGACCTCTTTCGATTCATCAATATTCGTTTGGTAGTCTTTGCATGCACGTGACCAAATATCGATCAAATCACTGATTTATTTTTGACTCCCAACTATAAAATCTACTTTAATTTCAAATGTATGCGTTATTCAACTGAGTTTACATTATGTATATTTGAGAACCTGTAATTGAAGTTTAATTTATTAATCAATACCAAATGATACCACCTATACCACCTAGATGTACCAACTGAACCTATGTATTTCCGATATTAAACAAAGAGTATTATTCTATGTGATTTTTAGAGTTACTTAGTAAATAATTTATTGAGACATATCTTTAACGGTAACAATAATTAATATAATATTAACCCTACATTACACAATTAAGGGCCAATTTTTCAATAGTCAGATAAAACTTAACTGGAGAATAAATTGCATGCTATCACTGTCTAAATCATAAGACAAGACAGTGACAATATCAGTTTTATTCTCCAGTTAAGTTTTATCTGACTATTGAAAAATCCGGTCTAAGATAAATAATAAGATTGCTTGATAATATTTTTAGAAAGAGTTCTGTTTGACAGGATATCTTTTGTGATTGGCTAAGATGAGACATTGTTTTGAGCTATGTAGGGGGCTCAGACAAGGTATACAGGCAGTATAACGGTAAGTAGCCTGTTGATTTAACTTTGTAAAGTTGACAAGCCTGTTGAAATTGACCGTTCACGATGGATTTAACATTGTTGGGTCTGCAAGTCTGTTTGAGTGGGACCACCGTTATGATTTTAACTTTGTAATGTTTTCTCGTATACGGAAGATCTCCAGAGCTTACGAGGGAATCTATGATCCAATCGAAGGGCATTTTTATTCTAATTCTCATTTTAATTGTAAGTCTTAAGAAGTGTAGCCAGCTCCGGTTCAAACTTACCGCGTTTCCAAGTCTCCAATTGCCTAATTACAGTGTAATTACCGAGTGTAACTAAAATTGAGACTATTTGATAAGATCTGCAGTACTTAAGAACTCTTTTTGGCTGCTTTTTCTCCTTGGAGAGTATGTTTGTAGTTTAGAAAAAAATTAAGATGAACTAACTATGAAGCGGTTTTCCTGTGCTATCTTGAACACGCACACCGGTTTCGAGTACTTTGCGATAGTTTTTTGTCTCATTTAATAATATTGTATATAATGTTGGGATAATGTATAGCTTGTGTTTGGGTGGTTACTATCACGGCCTAAACATGGCTACCAACAGTTATGCTATTATTACTAACTTAATACGATCGGCACTATGCCATTATTACTGAAAACTGATGAGAATTTGATCACACATGTTTTCTAAAAGCCATGCGAATGGTGGCATGGTGGCTGGGTTGCCTATCTTCTTCTAATATAGTTGATTCAGGTGATGGCTGTCCCCTGCGCTATGCTCGTGAACGGCTGCTGTCCTTATGTCTGATCGAAGCATCAGTATATTCCTATTAATTTCGGAAGAGTGACTAATATTTTGGCATTGTAAGTGTTTGATTTCACACTTGGATAGGATCTTGTTCGATAAAAGCAAATAATGTATTGAAGTTAGCAAGATTTGAGAAGAGACGGTCACAATGAAAATTGTCTCCACTACAAATCCACTATAGAATGGCAGTAAAATGGTTATGGAGTTCATTTTTGACATCTTCTCTTAGCCGAGGCCTAGTGGATAAATGGAGTTGAGGTTTATACATGGTGACAAAAACACAATATGCTCTATACTAATGTTACCACCGCGGCGTCATTCATATGTATTTAATGTATGTAGATGCAGCTGATAATTTTATTTTTCTTGTAAAAAAACTTGTTCGCAATGACAAATAAATATATATCTATCTCGGATGCATATGGATATTTGGTTATGCCCTATGTATAAGCCTTATTTTTCATGACAAACCACGTCGAACATGGCAGGACGGGGGTAACTAGATGTGGCACAATGAAGAGGCGTTAAAGACAAGATTAATTTGTGGTCTGAATTCTCTTCTTGGTACTTTAATCGTGCTTTACTCTACCCACTCACTAGAATAAGTCCACTACATTGTCCAACTAGCTCTAATACAGGCATGAATGGGGTATGAATTGCCTAGGACGCTATGCAAGAGCTTCTAAGCTGAGCTTAGGCAAATAATTTGCTCGTACAATGCCAGTCCCATTGCAGAATGCACATATCTTCTCAGGACTTAGCCAGTGCTAGTAAACATGCAGTAGTGAGCAAGATGCAATTTATATGTTCGTACATAATCAGACAGTTTACCTACTGGCCACTCCTAGAAACAGGTTTTGTCTTAAAGCTCTGATTAAACTAAGCGAACGACTTATTTACAGAGCCAGCACGGTGAGCTGGCGGTGCTAGTTGTTAATTGTACTTACAGAAAAAAGTCAAAATATTTATAGTCCAGTCAATTAGCGAGCCTTGGTAGCGGAGCAGTAGAACGCCGGCTTCTCATTCGGGAGGTCACGAGTTCGAATCCCGGCATGTACCTGACTTTCTAAAGTTACATACATTTGTGAAGTTATAGTAGCAATACCACTCGCTAACAGGGTATTTACATACCTTAGCGCTTGCTACAAACAATAGCCCAACTATGAGGCTAAGTGCGGAAATCTCAGGCCTAACTAGAACTAGTAGGCTTTAAACGTTAACGAGTAATAATCGTAGCAATACCACTCGCTAACGGTGAAGGAAAAATCCGCGGTGGGCACGCGTCGTAATTAAGCCCATACTCTCTCTCTGAGAGAAGGCCTGTGCTCTGCTGTGGGGCGTATTTGGGCTACATACAAATCAGATTACAAATAAAAACACAAATACAAATACAAGCGAGCACGAGCACGAGCACGAGCACGAGCACGAGCACGAGCACGAGCACGAGCACGAGCACGAGCACGAGCACGAGCACGAGCACGAGCACGAGTACGAGCACGAGCACGAGCACGAGCACGAGCACGAGCACGAGCACGAGCACGAGCACAAGTACAAGTACAAGTACCAGTACAAGTACAAGTACAAATACAAGTACAATTACGGGGTAACGCTGCCGGCGTTATGGGAACCTTTGGCTCGAGTATGTCTCGGGGCGGTTTGTTTGACAGTTAATTTATTCGTCATCTTGATTTATTACTTTGGACGAAACAATTGTGGATGTATTATTTTTTTTTTTTTTTACTCATAATTATTAATTTTATGTTTTTAAAAATTGTAATAACTAGTAATTGACTAATATTTACTTAAATTTTCAGTTTATTTAACTTAATTTTTTATAATGGTTTCATAATTTATTTTCTTAATACATTGTAAATACAAATACAAATGTTTTTAGTAATATCTTTAGTTATATCTTTAGTAATATTAATTTACACAACATGAATCACAGAAGTAACCAACTAGGATGAACCCGTGCTATGGACATACAGATTAGGCAGTACAAATAATGTTGTTACTATAATGCAGTATTTATAATGCAGTACAATGTTGTGTGCTGTTGTTAAAAAAAAAAAAGTAGGTACGTGAAAATTTTGTCGGTCGCCAATGCCGTTAGACGCCTGAAAATTGTGAAAAGTATTCGTGACATGTCACTTCTGTGTGTGAAGAGAGTCCAGGTAGGACTTTAAGGAGCATTTACTGATATTTTTCTTCCGATATCAGTGTTAACATAGCACAAAATCAACATAGATAAAAATTCTCAAAATCCGGAGCACAGCGTGCATGCGAGGACAAATGTACAACCTGACAGGTAGACTTAGTACTTAAGAATTCCTCTAATTTTATAATTTTAATGTATACTCATGAAAATTGGCATAATTATGATATTAATCTGTAATAAAATTTCTAATATTATTTAGTTGCATATATAGACTACCTGCATGAATGATTTATAATGATAATTTTAAGTGTCCATATGTTGACGTTTCTAAGTGTATCTTGTATGCCTAAAGATGAAATAAATACAATACAATACAATACAATACAATACAATACAATACAATACAATACAATACAATACAATACAATACAATACAATACAATACAATACAATACAATACAATACAATACAATACAATACAATACAATACAATACAATACAATACAATACAATACAATACAATACAATACAATACAATACAATACAATACAATACAATACAATACAATACAATACAATACAATACAATACAATACAATACAATACAATACAATACAATACAATACAATACAATACAATACAATACAATACAATACAATACAATACAATACAAAGAGGTTTGTCGAAATCGTGAGTTCATGTTACATTTATATTAACTCACGCCCGTATTCCGGAGGGGTTGGCGGAGACCAGAAGTTGCCACTTGCCACGATGCTGAAAAATCTCTTTTGCTTCATCAACATTGAGAGTTCAATGTCAAATCTCTTGTGTATTACATAAACACACGCCTATATCCCGGAGGGGTTGGCCATGCTAGAGCTTTGCAATTGCCACGATCCTGATAAGGTTCCGTGGTTTCGTTACTTATATAGTTTTGCTATGTTTTGATGAAATTTGGCATTATATAGTTATACATAATAATCACACCGACAACACGACATAAAATAAAATTCTTGCGTACAACCAAATTAAGGTTTCATTTTTTTTCTCGTGTTGGGTATCGTTAATATTATGGGTGCAGGATGACCATTTTATGAATTAGGGATCCATTTAAGAAAAATTAGGCCTGAAATCGCAATTTTGAGCGTCCCCTTCATCTCCCAGCTAAACAGCTAATTGTAAAAATGTGTGAAAATTCCGGGCAATAGAACACAAAGAAGTTGAAAAGAAAACTATTACGGCTAAGTAGGCTTTACAAGTTAACGAGTAATAGTCGAACAACTTATCAAAACAAATGGTCGTACAAATTCCATTGAAAATTACTTTAATGAAGTTTTTACTTGTGTAAAACAATAAAAAAACCTCTCCTACGAAACCCCACATTGCGCCTAGCCTGAAACGCACTTGGCCGCTTTTTGTTTTCAACCGTCGCTTTGAAACGCTTTCATTGAGTCGTAAAGTGAATCGCCACGTAACAAAGTAATATTTCCCACTTTGCGAACGTTTTCGCTGCCAACATTCAGTCACGTTTCCCCTGTATTTAATATGGAATATTTTTTTATAGTATATTTTGCCGACGTCTTTCCTGTATTGAAATGAGTCGCGTGTGGCGCCGGTGTGGTAACGGTGGCCCCATAAACCGGCTGCCGGTATTATCCAGCAAGATTCATGGCTAAATCGCAATCTAGGCGTCTACTCACTATCACGCAAGCATGCAAGGTACATATACCTAGCGAAACGTGAAGTTTTGACACTAGTTTTGACAGTTCACATTTTCGCTTTTAGAGAGTAATCGTATAACGAAGACTTTGACTGACATTATGCTGAACCTTAGTTTTTTTTTTGTAATGGAAGAAAAAGAAGAAAAAAGATATTTATTATATAAACAAGATACATCACAGAGGCAAAATAAGAAACATAATATGCACAACAATAGAAAGAAAACTAAAACCACAACAGACAAAACGAATAAATAAAACAGGAACATAGATGTAGCCTGTGATGTAATGGCAACCTAAGTTTAACAATTAAAGGGAATGCACTCACAAACAACAACCTATTAATTCAAAAGTCAAAATGTTAAAATCATACTGCAGAACACAATATAATAAAATATTTAAAATTAATGCCAATTCACACTCGTATCCTCGATTTGTCGCCAAATTCTAAGGTTGTTACTTGCCGCGGCCTATTTTCTTTGGTTAATCCTTTGTTAATCACCTTGGTTAATCAAAATCACCTGGAATGGTGTTAACACTAACACGTTAACCTTAAGGCGTTAATTACTGATGTAATAGTTATCTATGTATCTACATATTATATTGCATCAAGTTATAAAACGCCCGTGACAACTGCTCAAGATATAACCTACTCCGAAGTGTCAAATTAATGCGTTTAATAACTTGATATAGGTAATAATATTGCATCAAGTTATTAAACGCCTGCGACAACTACTCAAGGTATAATTCTGGCCGCGAATCATTTCAAATACCGCACTGTTGAAGCTGACCGCACAGGGATCAATTGACTCGGTGGCTCCCCTAAGTTTATTACCGCTGGATTGGTCACAACTCACACACTAAGGACACCAGCATAACTTTTTTCTTGTATAGACTCGTCCTTTTTAACCTACCCCGAACTGTCAAATACATACACGTTTTGCCATTCTGAAAATGGTCAAAATGGATAACCGAACACATTGGACAGTTGCGGAATAGAAGAGCTACCCTCTACAGAGACGCGTTCTGAAGTAGACAGACCCCTTTCAAAAAGAAAAACGGGCCGCGCAAAAGCCACGTGGCGTACAGTATTCGACCTATGCTGCCAAGAGGTAAAGAGCTTGAAACAAAATTAGCCGCGATGGCGAAAAATATTAAGAGCAAATTATGATGACAATAATTGAAAGCGTGTTTCTAAAAGCGGACGTGAATTTTTAAGACTGTCATTTATCGTAAATATATTTTATTTCACTATTTTTCTAAATGCTACTCAAAATGTCTGACACTACCTCTGGTATATTATAAAAAGTGTTTATGTCAGTAAGCACGGCATATTTATTTCTAAAATGCGCATTTCTTGAAACACCCCAATAAGTGTTCATGTTTAACAACAACTTTTGTTGTATGAAATTTTTTACATATTTATATTAAAGAAAAGGTTTTACACAATTAAATTGAATTCGTGATCTACCAATGTCGCAGTCGTCAGTAAAATCATTATCCTACAAATAAACCCCCTATTCTATATAACACATATGGTGCCAAGCATTATCTATCAACCAACATCACTACCAAGTAGAAAAACCACGAAAATTCGTAAAAATATAGTTTCGAAAAGTAGGAAAATTAACACGAAATTATTAATTATGTGTTACCGTGGTAAGTTGAACAAAGTCAGTTCTGAATGAATGACTCTAACCAAATTGTTTCAAGAATGGCGAATTTTAGAAATAACCCTTTATGTGTGTCAAATGTCTGCCTAATAGTACTAAACGGACTGAATGGATAGGTAATGCAATTCAACGAGTAATAAAATGTAGTGTAGACTTACAAGATTAGACTATTTTTATTCATATTAATAAAATGACATGTTAGTGTCTTATCAAATAAAATAAAGTTAATGTCAGTTAATAATTTACATAAATACGATCTGAGTTTATGTATATGCTTGATATGCATAAATTCTTACCTGTATCTCAGAGGGGTAGGCAGAGACCAGGGGCCACTTGCCACGATCCTGACAGATTGACAGATCACTTTCGCTTTCTCGACAATCATTAGTCGTTGCATGCACGAACGCCGGTTTTTGGCACTTTTTATGGCTTTGCAATAATTTAACTGGACAAAATCATTAATTCAATTCAATTCAATCCAAATATTTTTATTCATTGTAAAAACAGAATGTTTACTTAATGAACGTCAAAGTTATTAGTTTCACAATTAATGGATTATGTGGAGAAGAAGCTAACAAAGAAACTCCACATTTATTCTTTTCAAAACACGTTTTAACTTAATTAACAGAGTTTTCAACTTAAAATATTAGTCATGAATGTGTTGAACACTAGTCACAATCATCCTTTAAATAATATTAATCTACTGTTTAATGCCAAACATCTTTGTCTTCTAAATAATCCTTGATGTTATAGTAAGCCTTTTTGCACAGAATGTGCTTAACACATTTTTTAAATCGCGTTGGAGGTAACTCTAATATATCTTGAGGAATTTTGTTGTAGAACCTTATACAGTGCCCCATAAAGGATGTGTTAACTTTTGCAAGTCTAAATAGTGGAAATGACAATTTATGTTTATTTCTAGTATTAACATCATGGTGGCCACCAACATTTTCGAAGTCTTTGATATTTTTTGTAACGTACATAATATTTTCATAAATGTATTGACATGCAACTGTTAAGATGTTGGTTTCTTTGAAGAAATCTCTCAGCGAATCCCTACTACCTAACTTGTAAATAAATCGGATGGCTCTCTTCTGCAAGATGAAGATAGTCTCAATGTCTGCTGCCCGGCCCCATAGTAGTATACCGTAGGACATAATACTATGGAAGTAACTAAAATAAACAAGCCTAGCAGTTGCAACGTCAGTGAGTTCCCTAATTCTTTTCACTGCATATGCTGCAGAGCTAAGTCTGTGTGCTAATTTTACAATATGTGGACCCCATTGTAGTTTTGGATCGATGGTGATGCCCAGAAATACAGTATCATCTACAAATTCTAGTTTTTCATGTCCAATTACTATGTTGTTCTCAACTACTCGTACGTTAGGTAAGGAAAACTTTATACATTTCGTCTTTTTAGAATTTAGCAGCAGATTATTTGCTGTGAATTAATTTCATATGATGCCAGCACAAAAACATTACGCTTCAGTTTTGTTTCGAACGTACTAAAATTTTCGGCAACAATTAAGTCGCGCGGTAACTTATTGTGTACCTTTGCTCCAAAGACTGATCTTATTTATAAAAACACGATTCTTCTAAAGCACTCCTAAGAGGTAGTTTGTTTAATCTGTTGTTAGGTACGACTTTTCCTTGCAAAATCCCCTCAACGGACTATTTTAATAGGCGTTTGCTCGTGTGCTCGCTCGGCGGCGTTTAATCGGAGTAATCGTGTTTTTTATATATAAATAAGACCGTTAGCACATATTTTATGTCAAGTGACAAGCGGCTAACCCTGTTCTCCACCCCTCCGGGATACAGTTGTGAGCTTATGTAGTGTATATAAGGATAAGTTTTTACGTGCAAATAAAATAAAATGTGCGCTCGAAAGTGCAATTCGCAAAGACGCATTTCAGCGGATCCGAAATCGCGAGTCAACCCCCCGGGCACGGTTTGCATATTTTATATATCGCTCAGACCAACATCTGTTATGCATGGCCAATGTGTGCCAGACATGTTGGCGAAATTGCCGCGGGCACAATGCCCCGGGCCCTGTTAAAGTGTTTGATTAGACCTATGTAGACTTACCTCCGGTTTCTCGTACACTAACAAGCTGTTAATCTACTGTTAACAGCTGTCAGTGGTTTTTTTTGTATGCAGTTTGGTCAATTGACAGCTGTTAACAGTAGATTAACAGCGTGTTAGTGTACGAGAAACTGGGGGTTAGGGCCGGTTTCTGAATTGAGAATTTCACAAGGCTCATACTTATGTAACGTTCTGTCACGCTCTTTTCTGAGAAATTCGAAGAGACAGCACTACAGTTAACTATTTACACAGCGAAATTCTCAATTAAGAAACCGGCCCTAAATTGCTTTTATCATGTTAGCGTTGTTAGCAGGTGTTCAGGTGTATGAATGATTGGACCAGAGTTTTATTACGTCACTAGCGGTGTTCATTGTTTTGTTCGCGTGAGATTTTATGTCAGAAGTATCCTGTGCTTTACTTAATATCTTTTATGCATGGCCAATCCGTGCCAGGCGCGTAGACTAAACTACCGTCGGTAAAATGCCTTTACATTAAATAGCATTAACGCCCACAGAACACTTTTCACTTTTCCTGTTCCGAAACTAGGATACTCTGTGCTATGGTAACCGTGCAAGAACATCACAAACTTGGAAATACACCAGACTAAGGCCATTTGCACAGGTGTAAGGCGGCCCCCAGTAGGAATCGAACCCACGACCTCCGACATGGTAATCAGATACCGCTAGACCGACGAGGCTATCTTAGTAAGAAAGGAAGTGTACATACATACAAACGAGCGATTTCTCGCCAACAAACGTGACAGTTTGGCGAGTTTTAAGGTTCCGACACACTAATAACACGCCACCCGATGCGACCCGATGCCACGACCTAACTTGTATGAATACTTGCGTTGCGTCGGATGTTCCTAATGTCATTCTGATCATAGAAAATATCAAGATTTGATTTCACTCAACACGCGCCGCCCAACGGTCGGGTCGCGTCGCGTTTCAATAACACGCGTCGCGTTGGGTCGGGTCGCGTCGCGTTTCAATAATCTGTTTCCACCTTTAATGTACCAAATCACAAAAAGATTTCACAAAACATAAAAGATTTCTAATATTGATATGGTCACCATAAATAATCTCATTAGTGTAAGATGTTGTTAGATTAGCAAATTACGTAATAACTTAAGACAGAAGGACCCTTAAGTAGGGCCTGAATAAAGTAGTTACGGTAGAAGAACTGAGTTGCGAGACTTTGTATTCTTATAAGTTACGTTTTTAATGGCATCAGTCTTTCTGACGATATATTCCTATACCGTTAAAGAGTAATATTGCAACGACATAATATTCACAAATTTACATAACTTCGAAAATGAAGTCACTAGCATATTATGCGCTGGAATAAAATCCACGACATCTCGAACGCCAGGCAAGCGTTTTACCAATGCGCTAGCATCGCACTATCATTTTATCTTATTTATTTATTATACTGCAAATTTTTGGATGACTCTAAAAGTAAATAGTTTTCAAAAGAAAATGTTCGTATTAAATCCGGATTCCTTTCCCGAATAAAAGTGACTAAGTAAATATTTTTGTCACGTACCAGAGATGACCGATTATGATGAATGCCCTGGCTTTCTAATTCGATTCCAGCTCCATATATGATCGATGACTTTGTCCAAGAAACCCAAATTCAAGGTACCGTCATGATTAATATTACGTTTGAACTTGAAAGTGTTGTTGACGTAACAGAAGAAAAAAGTATTAAGATTAGACACAGCAAAAATAAAGACAAAAACGGTGCTTCATTTCAGAAAACCCTAAATAAATATAGTGAACAATTATTATAATAATAATATTTATTTGCGGCAGGTATACAAAATCCAGTATGACTTCGTATACTAATTACTAATACAAGTTAATATTAGTTTTACATAGATTAAGTACCAACAAATGATATATGATATATGTGTTTTATTTATTATATGTATTAATAGAATTGATAAGAATGAGATATAGGTACCTAAACTGAAAAAAAATATTTACACACTTACACGTAACATGAATAGACGCGAACAATATATTTTTCTTTCTATGAAAATTTTCTTGTTTTATATTAACTATTTTATAACTTTTACCGATTTCGTGATATTTTATCTTGTATAGTGTTAACCTTCTCTTACACTAGGTACTTATTATCATAGTATAAGAGTGTATGAACATATTTACTTAATAAAAACTGAATTGGCACGGATATTTACTCGTTCTACCGAGACCACGGTACTTGCAAAAGTACCGAAACGTCGGAAAATTGTAAAATGAAAAATAAGCGAGTAAATATCGATGAAAATTAAGTTTTTATCGTATCTAGTTCCTTAGAAAATACTTTATTTACTTAGTACATATTTTCTTCTTCCTCGTCATATATCATATGGATGAGAAGGTTATTCAATATATTTTGCAATGTACATTTATTGTTTTTCATCATCATCATCAGCCATTCGACGTCCACTGCAGGACATAGGCGTCCCTCACGGTTTTACAAACCATGAAGGGTTTTGCCATAATCGCCACGCTTGGCAGGCGGGTTGGCGATCGCAGTATGCGGTTGGAATCTCAGGAAGACGCTGCTGCCCGTCTCCTGGTAATGTATTTCCTTAGTCGCCTTCTACGACATCCACGGAAGGAAACGGAGTGACGCTATTCTCAATCCAATTATTGTTTTTACTGAGTCCCATTTCCTTGTCTAACCTGTTATAAATTAGAGGTGCCTGAACGTGTTTGAAACGATGGGCAGGAGTGGTTTTAGTTGATAGAATTTTTATTTTATTGGGATAGGTATCTGGTGGATTTTTCCGGTGTATCTAATTTAAGTGTGTTGTGTATTTTTTAATTAATGATTTTTGTTTTATGTTAATGTTATTTTTGCTAATTACTAATGATAGTTATTATAAGATCTATAAACTATTATTATTAAGGCAACAATAGTCAGAGTCGGTTTGTTTTAATAAATTAACAGTTTTGTTAGTTTTTGTTATTTACTTCGAAGAGTGCATAAACTGTAATTTCAAAAAAATCAGTTTTTGTTAAGTTTTATATTTTTTACAGTCATTGAAAATTTTATTTAGGAGTTTTAAGACAAGACAATCTGACAATCGATGACAGCAGAAAACAATGCTTAATTATAAACACTTCAAAATTGTTTCCTAAAGAAAGAAGTCAAAACTGTTATATTTACGACGCAAAAAGTTCAACCCATAAACAGACATTAACATACCGGCCTCAAATTTACATAGGTACTTCAGTGGCCCTAGAAATGGTAAAAACTGTTTGCATGTTATGAGTATTTAGTCAACGTTATTTATTGCTTAGAGTCACGTGAATAATTTCAAATGTACAATTGTACAGTTAAACCCTAATCATGGCGTATTTTTCTTTGATAACACGAGGGCAGAATAGTTACACAGCTAGATCACAACAAATCAAAGTTTTGTTTGCGCCTCATTTTGTATTCAAAGCTCAAGCATACACTAATTTCGTCATGCATGATTATTTTCCACAGCGGTCTACTCGCGGTTGTCCGAAACCAAGGCATTCTACTTTTTCAACCAACACATAAGGAAACTGAGTGACTTTTGATAATTGCTAGTTTATATCTCATATTATTGAATAAAAGTGAAATAAGATAAGATGAGAATATTCTTTATTGTACACCAGGATAAAACAAACATAAGATATGTTAAAAACAAAAGTACAAAAAAGTACTTGACTTAACCAGGGGCTTGTTTTAGAGCACTATAATTCATGGTTTACTATGACAATTGGATGTATATTGCAAAGTCGATTAACCCACAGATTAGCAAATAGGCTGCTACGTAATGTACGTCAAATTGTTACAATAAACTACGAATTGTTTTATAAGATTCGCCCCGGCCGGTAGGCTAACGACGTAATGGGCAGCATCGGACGGGACTAGTCCGATGGGGTGGTATCTAAATAAGATGCCTATGCCCAATAATGAGCCCTGTTTCATCATCATCATCATCATCATCATCAGCCATTTGACGCCCACTGCAGGACATAGGCCTCCTGCGTGGTTTTCATAACCATGAGGGGTTTTGCCATAATCGCCACGCTTGGCAGGCGGGTTGGCGATCGCATTATGCGGTTAGAATCTCAAGATGTCCCGTTTATGGCCTGATAATATCTAATCATAATTACATTGACTTGACTTGACTGGACTTGGAAGGTGATAACCAGGGATTTTAAGATATTAAAACATAAAAACACTAAACGGGCGCGTTCTACTCAATTACGATCCTGATTATTTTGTAACAAAAACGTAACAGTTGGCATAATTAAGTTCAGAACACAACACTTCGAATCTCGAGTAGACCACCAGGTTCTCGGAAGGACAATACCAGACTTACCAAGACTTGCCTTCAACACATACATACATAAACTGACGCCTGTATCCCAGAATTGTAGACCAGGGACGGCCACTTGCCACGATCCTGACAGACCACTTTTGCTTCATCAACATTCATTAGTCGTTGCATGCACGCACGTCGGTTTCGGGTACTTTTTATCTTGCCCTTTACTAATACATCCCCTATTTGGTCGAAGTATGTCCAGCCGGGACGTCACTCACCGGCCCCTCCACCCACATTGATTCGATAAAATGTAACAAATGTATTAAATGTTAACATGTTTTTATGCAGTCAACGCTTCATGCATAATAATTTCTTCAAAGCAAAGAGAACAGAATTGGCTTCGGTTCAAGGGGAATGTTGCACAGTGCAGTTTTTACGTGTCAGCATTATTTTGCTTCTGCATTTTAAAGCATATTCGGCAGAAGAAATGACGAACTTTTGTTTTTATTTCGAACTCGTGCCTCCTTTACATATAACACTAACGCATTCGGTTGACTGGTAGAAAATGCCATTAGCATTAAGTCCACCTTTTTTTACACTGCCTTTGTGCAATAAATAACTAATAATAATAATAACATTATGAGTCCCGTTTGTTGTTAAATACGAAGTGCAAAAAAACTCGCTACTATGAATTATAGTATCTTTGCTCATTCTTTCTCGGATAAAGACTCAAAGATATTAATACGACCGAGATTATATCAGGTCGGCCAACCCTGGTCTCTACCTAACCCTCCGTGATAAAGGCGTGAGTTTATGTAATGTAATGTACTATTTCACAGGCGTGTCTTAAACAAACTTAAGCGAAAAATAGTGACCACCCAAATAGATTATTAATATCAAATTTTGATATCAATCGTGAGGAAAACTGGGTATCAAGGGGTTTTATTAAGTTCAGCAGTTAAAACCGCCAATCCTCATATAATTTATTCATCATCATCATCAGCCATTTGACGCCCACTGCAGGACAAAGCGCTCCCTCATAGTTTTCTAACCGTGAAGGGTTTCGCCATAATCGCCACGCTTGGCAGGCGGGTTGGCGATCGCAGTATGCGGTTGGAATCTCAGGAAGACGCTGCTGCCCGTCTCCTGGTAATTTATTTCCTTAGTCGCCTTCTACGACATTCACGGAAGGAAATGGAGTGACACTATTCGCGATCCGGCATCAAGTGGAGTTAAATACATAGTAAATAATAAAATATATAGGAAATAAATTCATTGTAAATAATTAGGCAAAGTGCTTCTCTGATTTCAGATTTCGGACTGTCTCTGTCTTTGTTAAAAGCATCTCTGTTTCTTTTTTTTCTAAGTGTATGCTCAAGCTTTACTGCAAGTATCTGAAAGGCTAATAGCGCCATGGAAAACAATCCACTTATCAGTTTAAGCCCCCGCCAATTCGAGCAAAAAAGCGGCACGGCCATACCATCTTTTTCTCGAAGCAGTTCAGGCCTTTTTCGACCCCCTATATATTCGTTGTGGATAAAAGTAGGAGCCTGAATATTCGGTAACCAAGCAGGCAGCGCCATCCGCTGGATAAGGACGGCACACGACCGGAAAGCTTGGAAAACCATGAGGGAGGCCTATGTCCTGCAGTGGGCATCAAATGGCTGATGATGATGATTATGATGTTGCAGGCAGAGTATAAATATGGTGTATTTCAAATTTCATTCAATTTGAACGAGTAGCCGTGGCGGCCCTGCAGCTTTTTTGCTCGACTTGGCGGGGGCACTATCGTGCCCCCCAGATGTATGTTGACGCCAAATTTCAGCTTTCTCGTACTAATCGTCTCTGAACTAGGCCGCGGACAGACAGACGGACAGACGGACAGACAAACAGTTACACAGATACACAGACAGACAGACAGGCGAACGGACATGGTAAAAGTTATAAGGGTTCCTTGTCGACTACAGAATCCTAAAAATGGGTTCTAACTAAAAAAAAGTGTATATTTTTTGTAATTCATTTTATGTTATCTCTCTCCCCCAGCTACGATGGCCGGGAGGGCTCGTCAGCGCACTGGGTCGACAAGGTGATGGCGGGAAGGGCGCGGTGGCACGCTGCGGCGCCCTCTGCGCTCCGAATAAACGACGTAAAAGCGGGCGACCGCGCGCTTTACCGCTGCCGGGTCGATTTCAAGGTGTCGCCTACTCGCAACCACAAGATCCTGCTGGACGTTGTTGGTGAGTGCTTTTTAGCATGGCTGATGACTGAAAGAAGTATCAGTGAGGCCTATGTCCAGGAGTGGGCGAGTACGGGCTCATTGATTGAAGACAGTACTTTTAAGTTTAATTGGCTTCAGTTCAAAACAAACTAATTTTGATGGGTAAATGAATTAAATGTGCGAGCTCCATAGAAGAGCACGAACGATACACTATCCGAAAAAGAGCGCAAACCAAGCTCCAATAAAGTGACGTGAGAGCGGTTGACCACACACTTTAGCTGGTTAGCTAACGTTCTTTCACAAATTTTGCTACTGAAATTTAAAGAATATATAGAACCCGAACTTCTGGCTATTTAGAACATATGGCACTATAACCCCTTCGGTTCAAGTCCCGGCATGGGTGGAATTTTTAGTCTCTTAATAGGTTTTTAAATTGTCCTCAGCACGGGTTAGTGCAACAAAAATAATATAATACCACTTTAAATTAGACAATAAGTTTGTCTAGAAATTTTTGGCGTGAAATCAAAATGCCGTGATTTTTTTTTTTGGCACCTATGCCAAACGTATATCAAAAATTACTTGAAAAGCTTAGGGGTTCACACACGGGTCACCAGCCACAACCAAGAAACGTTTCATACAAATAAAATGTATGAAAACTGCAGGAAATATGCCGGTGGTGGCGTTTTGTGAGTTGTAGCCGGTGGCCTGTGTGTGGCGACCCTAAAACTTCCTTGGGGAAATATTTTTGGTATACGTTATGATTTTATACAAAAAAACGCAATACTAAGCATGACTTTGAATCATTCAACATCTCCAAAGGCGTCGATTTCTTATGTATGATTCCTTTAGAAAAAAATGCCAGTAATTATGCAAAGAATTCGTAGGTTTCAGGTAAATTAACCACCCGGAATGGTAACTAATCTGAAATGCTCAGGTTTCCTGACGATATTTTCCTTCACAATAAAGAGAGTATTGCTGCTACAAAATTACAAACGTACGTAACTTATATTATTTTTGTTGCACTGACCCGTGCTGAGGATAATTTTAAGTAACTCACAAAGAAAAAGTTATGGTACATGCCGAGATTCAAGCCCGGGACCTCACGCATGTGAAGCATCGGGACTATTTCATTGCGCTACGACAGTTCGTTAGTGAAATGAAGTCCTTCGTACCGCAATCTTCAATTACAAATTCCAAATCATGAGTCAAACATTTCCTTCAATAGCGAGTTCAATATCGACAAAAACCTTTCAACATTTGAACGTCTGACCTAGTTGAAAAGTTACAACTACATAAATTGTCAGGCCAGTAGCCGTGTCTTCCTGGGGAAAGTTATAAGACCGACTCCAGCATCGAGGTTAATCTACGATCGCATAAAAGCTTCGGGAAAAACGGGCGAAGCCACAGTTGGTACGTCTCTTTAGGAGCAACGAATGGCAGCTGTAGCTGCTCGTATTAATGGTTTTACAAATACAATTTGTATCTTCAACATAGTATGTCATGTACTGTCGTATTTTTTTTCTTATGTACAATAAAGGGTCACTCTTCTTCAACAATAAAAGAATATTCTATTTATCTACCGCCGTGGGGTGCCGGCTTTAGAATAGTACCCCCCCATCTCTTCCCGCGGGTGCCGTAAAAACCGGCTAAGGGACATTACCAGAAGGTGGGCAGCAGCGCCTTCTGCGAAAATACGATATACTGCGCTCGCCAACCCGCATGCCAAGCGTGGCGAGTAAGGCAAATACCCTCATGGCAATACACCAAAAAACCAGGCCCCCAGTCCCCGGCGGCTCCGCTATTCCTGGCTACGGTAGCGGCCACGGTAACGGCGGAGCAAGGGGTGCTAAGAATCTCCGGCAGAGATCTGGCTACCACCCCCAAAAACGAAAACGACTGGCCCTGGTAACACACAACATTCGCACATTGAGGACAGACGAAAAGCTAATTGAGCTGGAAGAGGAAATGGGTAGGTTATACTGGGATATCCTAGGTTTATCTGAAGTCCGTCGAGAGGGCGAGGACACGATAACCCTGAAATCCGGTAACCTGCTCTACTACCGGGAGGGCGAGCAACAGTCCCAGGGTGGTGTCGGGTTTCTCGTCCACAAGTCCCTCGTAAATAACATTTTGGCCATCAACAGTGTGTCGAGCAGGGTGGTGTACCTAATACTCAGAATATCTAAGAGATATTCACTGAAGGTCATTCAGGTATACGCACCGACCTCGTCACACTCCGATGAGGAGGTAGAGGCGATGTATGAGGACATTAGTAGGGCCATACATACCTCGGAGACCTATTTTAATGTGGTTATGGGGGACTTCAATGCGAAGCTGGGCACAAGAAGCGAGGGTGAGATGAGAGTGGGGCAATTTGGTTATGGGCAACGGAACCCGAGAGGACAAAGGTTGGCAGACTTCCTGGAGAAAGAGGGACTCTTTATGATGAACTCTTTCTTTCAGAAGCCACCTCACAGGAAATGGACCTGGTTGAGTCCCGATGGTTCCACGAGAAACGAGATAGACTTCATCCTGACCTCCAAGAGACAAATATTCAATGACGTCTCTGTGATCAACATGGTGAAAACCGGAAGCGATCACCGAATAGTAAGAGGCACATTGAATATCAATGTCAAACTTGAGAGGTCTCGTCTCATGAAGTCCACGCTCCGACCTACTCGTGCCCATATCCAGAACCCCGAGAACTTTCAACTCGAATTGTCAAATCGCTTTGAGTGCCTGGAGAGCGCCGCATCGGTGGACGAGATCAATAACAGGTTTGTAGAAACTGTCCGTACAGTGGGCTCGAGGTTCTATAGACCCAACCGTACGAGTAGACCACAAAAGCTCTCAAACTATACTCTCGACCTCATGGCTAAACGTCGCGCGTTGCAACTGCAGTCCTCCGAGGATGCTAAGTCATATAGGCAGCTCAATAGACATATCTCAAAGTCTATGCGGCACGATATTCGGTCCTTTAATACCGAACGTATTAAAGAGACTATAGAGCGGAACAAGGGCTCCAAAGTGTTCGCAAAAGACTTGTCTATTGGGCAAAGCCAGCTGACGAAGCTGAAGAGAGAGGACGGCAGTATAGCGTCGACCAAATCAGAGGTACTGAGGGAGATTGAGAGTTTCTACGGACAGCTATACACCTCAGTCGCAAAACCTGTTAGCAGTTTGAACAAAGATCCGAGAGCCAAACTGACCCGACATTATACCGAAGACATCCCGGACATCAGCCTGTACGAGATTAGGATGGCCCTGAAACAGCTCAAGAATAACAAGGCACCAGGAGAGGACGGAATCACATCAGAGCTCCTGAAAGCGGGTGGAACACCAGTACTTAAAGTCCTTCAGAAGCTCTTCAATTCCGTCGTGCTCGAAGGAAAAACGCCAGAAGCATGGAACAGAAGCGTGGTGACGCTGTTCTTCAAGAAAGGGGATAACTCTCTATTGAAGAACTACCGACCCATCTCGCTTCTGAGCCATGTTTATAAGCTGTTTTCGAGGGTCCTCACGAATCGTCTCGAACGCAGGTTTGATGACTTCCAGCCTCCCGAACAAGCCGGTTTCCGAAAGGGCTTTAGTACCATAGACCACATCCACACGCTGCGGCAAATTATACAGAAGACTGAGGAGTATAATTTGCCATTCTGCTTAGCGTTTGTGGACTATGAGAAAGCCTTCGATTCGATCGAGACATGGGCAGTGCTCGAGTCTCTCCAGCGTTGCCGTATTGACTATCGGTATATCGAGGTGCTGAAGTGCTTGTACAACAGCGCCACCATGTCGGTCCGAGTACAGGAGCAGAATTCGGAGGCAATTCCATTGAGAAGAGGCGTGAGACAGGGAGACGTTATCTCTCCGAAACTGTTCACGAACGCACTGGAAGATGCCTTCAAGCTTCTGGAATGGCAGGGACGCGGCATCAATATCAATGGCGAGTACATCACGCACCTTCGATTTGCCGACGATATAGTAGTCATGGCAGAAACGATGGAAGACCTCGGCATAATGCTCGACGACCTCAGTCGAGTTTCCCAACGTGTGGGCCTTAAAATGAACATGGACAAAACGAAGGTCATGTCGAACGCTCGTGTTGTGCCCACCCCAATAACATTGGGGAACACGACTCTCGAAGTTGTAGACGAATACGTCTACTTAGGACAAACAGTCCAACTAGGCCGGTCCAACTTCGTGAAAGAGGTCAATCGTCGAATCCAACTCGGCTGGGCAGCTTTCGGGAAACTTAGAAAAGTCTTTTCGTCTAATATACCTCAATCGCTCAAGACAAAATTATACAACCAGTGTGTGTTACCAGTGATGACTTATGGCACTGAAACGTGGTCTCTCACTATGGGCCTCATAAGAAGGCTCAAGGTCACGCAACGAGCTATGGAAAGGGCTATGCTCGGAATTTCTCTACGAGATCGAATCAGAAATGATGAGATCCGTAGACGAACGAAAGTCGTCGACATAGCCCAGCGGATTAGTAAGTTGAAGTGGCAGTGGGCGGGGCACATAGCACGCAGAATTGATGGCCGATGGGGCCGAAAAGTTCTCGAATGGAGACCACATATCGGCAAGCGCAGCGTGGGACGACCAGCCACAAGATGGACAGATGACGTCATTCAAGTGGCAGGAAGACGCTGGATGCAGGCCGCTTCCAACCGGTCTTTTTGGAAATCCATGGAGGAGGCCTATGTCCAGCAGTGGACTTCTTGTGGCTGAATGATGATGATGATGATTTATCTACAAGCTGCAGACATATTAAGCCCAACTGTATGGCCATATTATCTTAAAGAGAGATAATATGGGCTTAATCACAATATGTGAACACCTCTGACACTCACGATGTTCCCTTGACATTGAGCGGGTGGTATTATAATTATAATGTAATTTACAAACTTGTCATTGGTACATGCACGGTTCAAATCCGGGAAATAGCGCTGTCGCCGCTATTTATTATTAAAATTGTAGTATTCACTAGTTAGTACAACACTCACTGGCTGGCTCATACACACTCCCGATACGACCGTCCAGCTCGCTGTCCAATGATCGACTGACACTGGCAGCCCGGCCTTCCGGTGGACTCTCATACGCATCAGATATCTACCCACATAATTATATAGTCCGCACAAATATTTTTGGCGGTAACGTGAATATAGTCGCAGATCGTTCGAACATCGCTTACTGCCTTAAAAGTGTAGATGTGAGTAATTGACTAATAGTAATTTACTACGCATCACACTACGTCAATTACTCACACATACACTGTAAAGACAGTAAGCGATGTGCAAACGATCTGTGAGTATATTCACGTTACGGCCGAAAAGATCTGTGTGGACCATACTACTATTATTAATTATTCTTTATTGCACAACAGAATAAGTATATAAGGTGGACTTTCTTTAATGAAAATTTATTTAATTTTTGGTGTCGCTTCTACACGGGCTAACTTATTAACTGTTGGTGTCCCACCAAAAGTTTAGAAGGTTCACTGTTCAAGGTTGATCGAGATAAGAGAGTCCAGAGAGGTTAACGCACTAAAGCACCACGTTATAGACACGACATATACGTTAATTTACATACGTGGATTAGTAAATCGCACACAATGCTACTGCAAGGGCTCTCCAGGAGCGACTAACTAGAGGCCCGTGGCTGCAAGCCGCAAGCATAACGCAATACACTACAAATACGATACGGATTTGGATTTTATCGAACAACAGTTGTAAATTTCTGGTACACGTATAAATATAACCCATGCCCAATTAGGCATGGAACACTGATCCAATTCTGAATGTTGAACTCAATAGATAGATAGATAGAATATTCTTTATTGTACACAGAGATCACAGAAATTCAATAAATCGCAGTACAATTGGCGGCCTCATTACTACAAGCAAACCACTGAACTCAGCAGTTAGAAACGCGTAGTCATTAAAATACATCGTACACAGATAAGTCCGGGCGGGCACAGAGGAGCACTTTGCAAATATCGAGTTCCCAACTTTTCGAGCGAACGAAAAGTAACATTAAAAAAACTTATTTTTACATAAAAAACCCGATTGCTAAGAACTCTTAAGCAAGCCCTAGTGCATTTTGAGTTAAATTTTTAGCATTAATAGGCGTGACATTTCGTTCCATGTATATTGCATGTAAATTGGTTTGGTTCTCCCTGTTGAGGTAAAAAATTCCATGGAGGCGTTTAAATGCATTTTCTGTTTCTAAAATATATGCTAAACAATTTTGGAGCTGTTTGCTACCTTTATATTACCATTTTGTTTTTCATTTGAAACGTTGTATTATTGTAACCAGACAGTACACTGGCGTCAATAACTTTCATTTGGCGTCTTTTCACATTCAATAATTTTCACTTGTCAAAATCGGTTAGCTGTTTGGTTTCTACGCGGTCCTATAGAACCAAGACTGCTACGTTGGTCTAGAGGTACCAACTCTGATTAGATAGAGAGATAGAGATAGATGGAGAACACTTTATTGCAGAACCAGGTGAAAGAATTATAAATAGTTTCTTATATCTAGGTAGTGGTCTTATTGCTTATAGCGATCTCTTCCAGACAACCTTAAGATTAGATAAGATGAGATAAGATAATATTTTATTTACACACCAAAGAACACATTTTTACCCTTGGGTGAAAATTTCTTAACATTAACACAACAACTTAACATCAAAACAACGAAAGGTACTAAAACACTCATCTACATAAACATATTAAGAACATAATGACACAAGTGTTAGCAGGTTTAAAACATGCAAAAGTAAATTAAATTAAACGAAGTAATAAAAATGGTAACACTTAGTAGGTGCGGCAATGTGTATCTTGGATATAAAAAGGTATCTGGACTCAGCATGAGCTACTGATACAATCCGGAACACAGGTTTCCAGCCAGACTGAAAGTCACGAGTATCACAGCAGCACAACAATTCGTAACAAAGCAAATTTCTGCTTATTTTGTTTGTGTGATGTGTCCCGTTGGCATAATAAATGTCCTTTTTCTTCTTCTTCTAAATTCAAAGTAAAAATTTTAAAGAAATTTGAATAAAATTACACTTACTAGCTGATGTTTTCACTGTCTTGTCGTATGATTTAGACAGTGATAGGATGCAATTTATTCTCCAGTTAAGTTTTATCTGACTATTGAAAAATTTGCCCTTACAATACCAAGTCAGTTAAATAAATATATTTTATCATATGGCTATGGAAATGGGAAAGTGAAAGGAAGGATCACACTATAGTATGCAGCATTTTGCGTTAATCAAGCACAACATGACACACTTGATCAAGTCAGGGAGTAAAGTAAAATTTGAAGTTTTTTGATTTGAAAATCTGAAGATATAATGAGATTGCCGAATACGTGGTTAAAATGCGCAAAGCGCACCCTGTACAAAAAGATCTAACACTTATAACATTTTACAGGTGACAAAAATGTCTAGAAAAAAGTCAGTTCAATGTATAAGTTCCAGGCTCTAGAATAATAATTCAAAATCTACTAAACCCAACTTGAAAGAACCAAGTTGAAAAAACTACAAACGTCACTGATTATGAAAATACGACTAAGGCAGCACAATTATCCACTGTGAAGACTTTTCTTATTAAAGTCTCCACCACAGACCATGAACAACACCGTAAGTTTGAAATTTATTTGTCCATTTGTCTCCAAAACGATCTAGCTTGACTTAAAGTGATATGAGTACAGCATTAGACGCAGCATGGCTCATCCAAACTGTGTACAAAAGTAACAAAGTGTGCACTATTGTAAAAGATTACAATGTCAGAGGTCGTGGGTTCGAATTTCACTGGGAGCTGCTGTACATATATACAAATGTCTTCAGCCTGGGTGTATTTCCGTGTTTGTGATGACATCGTCTGGTTACCATAGCACAGTTTTCTAGTTTGGGGCCAGGACAACTTACATACATACAAATAGAAATACTCGAAGAATATAATCTTCTATTGCATTCGCAGTCGGGTGAAAAGGAACATAAAAGCGCCCCAGCCGCAGCCCGTCGAGATGAAATTTACCACGATAAAAGTCCACGCACGATAAGGCCCGGTTGTGTCTCCACTTGGTCCCAGTTTTCGGTCGAGAATCCTCACTGACATACAAACCCCCGGTTTCTCGTACAACTTATTTATTTTTCTTTCTGTTTAAAATGGCAGGCGTTTCTACAGATCAAAACCGACATTCTTGTGAAAATTTTAATTAAAAGAGAAATTTTAATTGATTGATTGAGCAAATGCTCTAAAAACGCTATTCTATTATATGCCCATAAAAATACGAAGTAAAGTCGACAGCAGGTCGTAGAAGGCGACTAAAGAAATTAATTACCAGGAGACGGGCAACAGAGTCTTCCTGACATTCCAACCACATACTGCGATCGCCAACCCGTCTGCCAAGCGTGGCGATTATGACAAAACCCCTCATGGTTATGAAAACTACGAAGGAGGCCTATGTCCTGCAGTAGGCGTCAAATGGCTGATGATGATGATGATGTGGTCGGCATTTTAGTAACAAAATTAATCTCATTGAATAATTGTCGATGTCGATGTCACCTGTACAGTCGATGACACAATAAACCTTTACAATTCTGAGACAATTTATACAAATCAACTACGGTGGGCTCTAGCGGGAATCGAACCCACGACCTCTGTTTTGTTAGTCAATTATGTTAACCGCTGGGCCAATAGGCCGGGGCGGTCAAACAGCAAATTTTGTCTTCTTCACTGTGGTCCAAATAAGTCTTCAAAGCGGTATGGTAGCGAAGCGCGAGAACGCAAGCCTTACGTTCGCGAGGTCGTGGGTTTGAATCATGATATGTACCAATGACTTTGTTTTATAAGTTACGTACATCGTGACGAAACCCGAGAGTCTGAGGTGTTCACATACCTCTGCGCTTGAAATTGCCAATCCATGGTGGGCACGCGTGGTAATTAATCCCATACTCAGAGAAACCTGTGCTCTGCAGTGGGACGTATGTAGGCTATATAAAAAAAACTGGTCCAACCGATTACGGACAAATGGGACCAAACGTGAAGGCCTCCACTGTAATTGAGTTACCCAACATTAAACTTTTTTCTCTCGGATCGTATATTGTTAAAATAAAAGGTTCCAAGTGATGTCCCGGACACAAATTACTTTCGGCCGGCAAAATCTTGACGTCGCCGAGATTCGCTCCAAATGGGCAATTTCTATCGCACCGGGGCAAAGGAAATTATAATTTTATTGCGCGGATTCTGTCTCTATGGGGTTTTTATTAGGTCTACAATGACTCGTTATTAGTTTTTATAAAATTTTGGATGCCTGTTATTTTGATGCCTACAGCTTATGTCAGTAGCAATAAGATGAAATGAAAAATTTCTAATGGAAAGCTAATACCACTACTTAGATATAACAAACAATTTGTAATTCTTTCACTTGTTTTTGCAATAAAGTGTTCTCTATCTCTGTCTATCTATCTATCTCATTTATTATTAAGCGTAATAAATTCGAGCGGAGATATTTTTCTTTTGCCATCTCGTCTAACTACTTCGAGAGAAGAATTGCTGCAGTCGTTGATAATTAAGGCGGGGCTTTTGGACATCCACAAGTAGTTATAATTGGAGAAGATACGTAGAGGAACATATTGAAAAACAACACGACGTGCTTGATCAATGAATCAATTAGCCCGTAATTCGGTTCTGGGCCATCCTCATCCGACCTCTGCCGGCAATCTGCTTCAGATCGTTAGTCCAGCAAGCAGGTGGGCGCTACGCTGCGTTTGCCACTTTGCGGTCTCTTCTCGAGAACCTTTTACACCCCATCGACCATCGGTTCTTCGACATATGTGACCAGCCCAATGCCACTTCAGCCTCGTAATCTTTTAGGCTATGTCAGTCACATTAGTTCTTGAGTGGATTGTTTTATTTTATTTTAGTAGTTTATGCAACTGTCATATAATGAAGGGTATTAAAAGACGAGTGTGAGTTTATGAAACGAGCGCAGCTAGTTTCATAATAGTAACGAGTGTTTTAATACCCGTGTTATATGCAGTTGCATACACTACTTTATTTTCACTAATGCAATTAAAAATTAAATTCACGCGTACGTGTATAATCACAGTGATTTTGCCGCCATTAAAATTTAACCAATGAGAGCGCAGCTGCGCGCTTCAATAAAACGCGACCAACCTGATTGGCCCTGCAATCAAGTTGGTCGCGTTTTATTGATGTTATAATGAGATTTTACGATATCGATGTGAATATTATACCATCATGTGAAATTGCTTAAATGTAGTGTTTTGTTGTCTGCGCTATAACAGTAGTAATTATAAGTCAAGTATTGAAAACATAAGTAGAATGTTACAACATTAGTGTAGATAAAATTTATTAAGTGAGTACAACAGGTGACAATCGGAAGGAAATATAAAATTACAAGTTTATGGTTCAGACCTTGACTGCCTCCCAAAACGAGTTCGTTTTAGACATAAAAACAAAACGTAAAAACTAAACACTAGTACATATTATTAGGGGTTAAAGTATGAAATTGCCGTTTTTTTGCAATAGGTTCTTTGAATTGACATAGAATCTTCATGGTTTGAGGTTTTCGAATGAAACTTTTTTCAAATGGTTTCTATGATGTTCTTTTTTTAAAAAATGTGAAACATTTGAATATCGACTTTCAATTGTTTTTGTTATTCAATTTAGACAAGAAAGATGGATACTGGGAAAATTCGAGTGATTATGAGGCACCTATTTTTCGTATTTTTTTATTTTATTGATTTGACGCAAGTGAGTCAATATTGTGGGTAAGGTAACGTTAAACCATGCCGCTAATTCCTGGGTAGTTTGACTAGGGTCGGCTTCCACTATCTCTCTTAATTCATCGTTATTCACCTGTGTGGGCGGTCTTCCTCGTGGCTCGTTCTTTGAGTCGAAATTTCCATCACGAAAGCGTTTAAACCAAAATTGCACGGTGCGTTCATTAGTAAACCCCTCTCCAAACGCAGCATTGATATTGCGGGCTGTTTCTGCCGCGTTAGTTCCGCGTCGGAACTCAAAAATCAAAAATTCAAAAATCACTCGAATTTTCGCAGTATCCATCTTTCTTGTCTAAATTGAATAACAAAAACAATTGAAAGTCGATATTCAAATGTTTCACATTTTTTAAAAAAAGAACATCATAGAAATCATTTGAAAAAAGTTTCATTCGAAAACCTCAAACCATGAAGATTCTATGTCAATTCAAAGAACCTATTGCAATAAAACGGCAATTTCATACTTTAACCCCTATTATTTAAAATATATCTTAAAATAAACAGAATTTGAAACATTAACAATTTTATATATTTTTTTTTAAGTGTTGAAATAACAAAGATATTACATTTAAATAAGATCATAATGAGAAGATGGTCTTTTGGCATTTACTTCTAAATGATGTGAGGCTATCATTATACAAATCTAGATCTTTGCAAATTACGCAAACAGAATTAAAGAGAGAGATTCTAAAAGGAGGTGTTATTTTTAAATACTTGAAGACTAAAAGGTACTGGGTGTCGTGGGTTAATACGAGTATTGAAATTTATGGAAGAAACCAAACCAGGGAAGGATGAGTGCAGTTGATAATTTTGTGTAAGTATACAAAGTCCTGTCTCATTTCTGATGTGATCCATCAAAAATACAATGTTTGATATGAGCTTATATTAATCCGAATGAAGGGAGCCGCCTCGCCGTGATAATATTTATACTTACTAATTTGTAATGACAATAATACCCATCTGTTCAAAGAACAGAGTAATAATGCGTCCAAATAAGTAAAATCGCTAACGGTGAAGGAAAACATCGTGATTGTCTGAGCTATTCACATACCTCAGCGCTTAAAATCGCCAATCCGCGGAGGGCACGCGTGGTGATTAAGCCCATACTCTCTCCCTGAGAGGTCAGTGCCCTACAGTGGGACTAATATAGGCTGCTTATGAAAACAAAACTATGAATGGGTAACGTAGTTTGAAATGTTGAATCAAAAAATAATACAGAACAGAATACGAAGTAAAGGTTAAAATTTACCGTACAATTGGTACCTACGTTTACCAAAACTCATATGTTTATACTACGAACCGTAATACAACTAGGAAACTACTATAAATCAACTTCAAATAAGGAATACGCATATACAGCTTCACAAGAGAAATCTTTTATTTTTGGGCGCCCAGGCACGCTCACCAAATCCTGTCGAAATCCTGACATTTGCGATAAAAATTTGTATGGGACTCGACAGTTAGACGATTAGAATCGTTTAGGATTTGGTGAACGTAATATGTATAAGCTGATTTCGTAGCTGAGTAGGTATTAGACTCAGATAGATTTTTGACCACGGGAATCTGTTTTTTTTAAATGATACATTTCATCATCATCATCAACCCATAGCAGTCCACATGGGTCTCTCCCTGTAGGTTTTGCCGTAATCTCCACACTTGGCAGGCGGATTGGAGATCGCAGTGTTTGGTGGTCTGGTGTCACAGGTCAACGCTGCTGCCCGTTCCCTGGTTTCCGTTTTTTAGTCGCCTCTTACGACACCCACGGGAAGTAATGGGGTGGCTCATTCTAGGCCGAAGCCACACGGCTTTTTGTCCTGTTAATTTTATTAGTTTTTGGTACTTGTACCTATTAATCAATAGATCCACTTTGACCATTAATCATCCAACGGTTACCCATATTCTGAAATTTTCTATGAAAATAAATAAGTATCGTTCTTTCCCTTTCGATCTTTCAAAAAAATAAAGAGACGTATGTGGTGAAAGATTCTATTCCCAATTTGCGGTACTTTATTTTCTTTATTAATTAATTTTCAGTCGTTAAAGTCCTTAGAATTCTCATTCTTAAGATTCAGATTTAAGAAAGTTACGATTAGGTCACGTTACGGAGAGGCCTCAAAGGTGACAAACAACGGTTTTCCAAGCAAAGCTCTGGCAACATGAAACAACAAATGATTGCGGCGCGGCTGCGGTAGAGGTGTGAATACGTCCATACAAATACTACTGCAGCAGATGACCGACACCGCCGCCACCGCGTTGGTGTGTTTCATCCTTAAAAGGAACAATGCAAAAAGGTTACACCGTTACAAGTTGTCGAAGAACTTCACCGGGAAGTCTCTTACCTGATAGGTTTTAGGAATATTTATATTGGAGCGCGCGTGGCCGAGTTCTGGGCAATAAAATCTAATTGGTCTTGTCACCGACAAGGTAAGAAGATTAAAATAATATACATAAATCTTAAACACAATTATGTTAATTTGTTCAGTGGCGCAACTAACAGAAAATGCTCAAAACTTTAATTACGCAAAAAAAATTCTGGAAAAAAAGTACAATAATTTTAAAAACTGTTTTTGTTATTAATTTCTAACGTTGAACACATTTTTGTTTAACCTGGTTATTAAATTTCCACGTGATGGTGAACAAAAACACACGGCAAATATTTGCTCGCAATAAACCCACACTATTAGATATTTGGCTAGCGTCCGGAATGTGAACTATAAATTTCTAAACGGGCAGAGTTGGGTTTTAGTACAAAATATGAAATAACAGAAGATCTTATTGTCAATCATTTTCGAAGTAGCCACTTTAAAATATGTGGAATTTTTGGCCTCTAAATACCTAGGTTTTTTAAAATTGTCCTCAGCACGGGTTAGTGCAACAATAAGAATATAATGACTCCCTCAGTGAGAAGGGAGTTTCTCAAAACGATCACTGATTAGTATTATCATTTATAATTATGTACTTCTTAATCTCTAAGTATTTTTGAAAAGGTAATTATTATTGTTCCGTACCCAAAGGGGAAGTAAAAAAGAATTTTTTTTGTACCTGCTTAATGCTGGTATTTTATTTGCTCATCTTGTTGAATGATTACTATTATTAATATGTCTTAAGTCAAAAAACATAATTGTACAATCATAGTATCAAAAATTTAACATCATAGTTCCGGGTATCACATACCCACCTCATAGATGGTGTAACAATTCCTCACCTCACTCTCGCCGGGCTAATCTAACTGTTTGTGATGTGCTTGCCTGAGAAGTCAGTTAGGGGGAATCACCCAGATTGAGGCACAAATTAAAGTGTGGCTGCCCCGAGCGGGTATCAAACCGATAAACCTTGTCTTTGTCACTAAACGTGTTACCGCTAGACCAGCGAGTACACTCGCAGAGGCCTTCTGCATTAAATATTCTGGGGAGCGAGTCCGAGCCACTGTCACACGGGCCAAGTCGCTTCGTTGTGTTTTCCTAAAATATTGATTTATACGGTGTGGCCGTTCAGGTGTGCTGCGCTTTATAAAGCCCTTTTTGTTTAGAAGTGAAATAGGTAATAATGATTTTCTTAATATCAACACAGACGTGATATTTACGGGACTGCTTTGTTGCACTTGTGTTGCACGTTGAAAAAATGTATATAAAGAAAACGATAAAACTTCACTACGGCTATAATGAGAGATTGGGCATGGTGCGACCTAATGTATGAAGAGTTGCACGAGTTGTCATTGTGCTACCGATTGTATTGAAATGAATTAAAGATAATAAAGTGCGATAGTGGGCAATGTGCTATCAAACCGTTTAGATATCACCCGAGATGATATAAGGTTGCACAGTTCGGTGCAAGTATTGAGAAGTTATGGTGGTATAAAAATACAGATATCCGCCAAAAATATACAAGACCTTTTTTCTAGTCCACCTTGTCTTCAACGTCACTCTTGACATCGTTTTGAGAAACACAACCTTTATAGGTTTTTACAACCTCTATCTGCAGATGCGGTGGTAGCCTAGTGGGTAGAACATTGGACTCGGAAGCGGGAGACCCAGGTTCGATTTCCAGTGCGGACATGTACCTATGACTTTGTTTTCTAAGCTATGTACATTTGTGAAGTTATAGTAGCAACACCACTCGCTAACGGTGAAGGAAAACATCGTGAGGAAACCTGAGTGTCTGAGCTATTCATATATCTCAGCGCTTGAAATCGCCAATCCGCGGTGGGCACACGTGGTGATTAAGCCCATACTCTCTCCCTGAGAGAAGGCCTGTGCCCTACAGTGGGACGTATATAGGCTGCTTACATATCTGCAGAGACGGTATCGTGTGGAGAATAGTCGTATGCAATTACCGATAGGTATACATGCGATTTCAACTGGACTCAACTGTTAACGTGATGGCATTGCATCTTGGTTACTAAAATAGAAGTATTCTTTGAGAAATGTAAGAAAATAAAACAATGATCTGATAACAACATAAGAATAGGTTGAAAATTTGCAAAAAATACATGTCATAAAGCCCAAACATACGTCAAATGCACGTGCCAAATTGTTATTATGACAAAATCGCGTAATATATCATGGCCCTTATTATGAAGCAGCGATATGTTCGGAAGTATCATCAATGTCGCACAATTCACTCGAATCTAGCGACAAATACGAGTATTTTTTTGTTCCGGTACCAGTTTCAAATTTCCTTCCACTGAGTAATGAACGCTAGAAATGCATGGCTCTTTGTTAGCCTAATGCCGTCTGATCATATCTTGAGATACGGATTAGCGACCATGTCATTACTTCCGATAATGCCACATTTTTCATAATAACAACCCAGTACATTATCAATGATAGTTACAAAAATTGATATCTAACTACCGCTAAAAAATGATCCCACAATTGTGGGACGGCTGGCGGGGCTTGTCAATTTTGTTACCAATCGGAACAAGTTCATTATTATCCGGCAAAATATTTATGCACCTGCCACCCTCCGACCGCCATCTTACGAGGAACCTACATATTTGGACGGGTGATACTTCATTACAATGGTTTGTCGTTTCTGCTTAAAACCAATCATAAGTTAAACTGTCATTTACTATCGCCCAATCAACGTTCACGTCATCACTTACGGCGCACAAAATGATTTACTCTACAGCACATCGTGCGGCTTCCAGGGTAAGATCTCATTATTTTCAAGGTCAGAACTTAGGAGGTTAAATAATTAAGAGGTGTCTATAAAAGCAATTGACGCATGCAAAATGGCACGCAAGCTTTTTACTAAAGAAACACGACTCCATATTTTATAATAAGCAGAAATAGCTTTATGTATATTTAAGGAGCACTTCTCAGAGGTACAGGCAAAATGAATTCCCGTATTCAGTTGCAAATTTCAAATAGTAAGCTATAAATTTTAAACGAAACTACCGCTGCAAATGTTTCGCCGAGACATTGCATTGCAAGCGTTTCCATGGTCCGCGATCCTTCTATTGTTTTCAAGGAATAATTGAAGCAAAGTTTCAGGATTCATTGTTATTGCCCGGACTATAGAATTCACATTGCCTTGCATTTTACTTCGGAAATGACTACTTACCCGACTGGCGTGGCCCAAAAAGAGGGTTATATGTTTGGATCACTTTCATTACCCGACTGCGGCGGAGCCCAAAAGGAGGGTAATATGTTTAGCTCGTACGTATGTATATAATGTATGTATGTCCGATTCTATGTTCCCTCATGACTCCTTAACCAATGGTCAGAATTTGACAAAATGAGGTCTCTATCGAATCTGTCGGAGTGTCATAGAAAAGTCACAAAAAAATAAAATCCGGTATTAAGCTACATTAGAATACCACATTGAGTCAGATGGCACTGCTTTATTTAATTTAGTCTATTCAGATCATTAGAATAAATTAAATGTAGACGCTGTTAAGTAACGTTATAGTGCAACCATCAGTAAGTAGATGGCGCTGTTATATTTAATTTATTATACTCAGATCTTAGATCTTCGGCCAATCTCATGTGATGTATATAAAACATCAGTACGCGGGTGTTATAGGCTATATACAAATCGGCATTAAAAAATCACTATAAGGAAAACTGAATTAAAAAATAAAGAACCCGACTGCTGAGCATTAACTACCAAGCAGGCGGGACCAACGTAAAGAGTTACATTACTGAATTTGAGTCCCGTCTGCTTAGTAGTCAATGCTCAGCAGTCGGGTTGTTGGTTATTTTTTAATTAATTTTTTTTTTGCTTAACTGTTCAGATAAAGTACGCCTAAAGAAGTTTTCATTTCGCTAATATCAGCTGAGGTATTAGCGAAATAAAAACTATAACAACTAAATGAAAATCAGCGCTGAGGGATCACTTCCTCAGCACAACGCTGAGTCAGCTGCCTTTTGTGGCAATGTAGATACACCACAGGCTACATCTATGGTCCTGTTTTATTTATTCATTTTGTCTGTTGTGTATTAAGTTTTCTTTCTGTTGTTGTGCATATTATATTGCTTGTGTGCTTGTTTTGTTTCTGTGATGTATCTTGTTGGTATAATAAATGTCTTTCTTCTTCTTCTTCTAAAGTGTGTTATTTGCTCTCGCAAATGTGTAACAGATTTAAACGAAATGTTTTCTTTCCAGAATTGCCAGAAAAGCCGAAGATCTTCGATCACAACGACAAAGAGATATTTGGCGTGGCCGGCCCCTATCGGGAAGATGCAAGTCTCAAGCTTTCCTGTGTTGTAAGTGGAGGTAAATCTTGTAGAGAAACCTATTATTCCAATAAATCATCCTAATCTTATCTGTTTCCTCTCACTGGTTGCTTTATGTTATTTCGTGAGCCGCCGTCGTTGACCCTATATCATACGTTACCAAGATAAAAACGGTTAAGGCCACTGTTTAGGTAATTAAATAGGCAAATAATTATCCAGAGATAGACGAATAAATAGCTGATTGACAGGGTTGTGAGTTATAGAATTTATTCATACTTATGTCGGCAAATGTCATCGGTAAGAGGTGTTTGTACTTATTAACCGGATAGAGCTTACCCATGAATAAACAAATAGATAGTGCTGTCAGACAGAGTTGGTGCAAGCGAGCCTAAACGTGTCTAAAGATAGATAGAATATTTTTTACCGCACACAAATGTAACATTAAAAGAAATTAATGATCTTAAATATGGAAAGTCTTGTACACTCAGCAAAAAAAGTCGATTACATTATGTATGTCAATTTGAAAGGCCTTATCATATCAATTAATCTCAGCAAAATATATATTTTGCTACCACTAGAGCTATAGATTAATCCTTTCTAGCTGAGCTTTGTCTATACTAATAATAAATCTGTAAGGGTCGGTCATGGAGTAAGTTAGTTTGTTTTCAGAGATATTGTGTTTATAGGCTCAATATATGATACTGAAACTAATTTCACGATTTTTAGAATTTTTTTCTGTATGTGTGTATGTATGTATGTTCCTCCATAACTCTTAAACCAATTATCCGAATTTGATGAAATTTGATATAAAAACATATAGACATCTGGGACACAGGATAGGCTATTTAAATTCTAGCTCCAGTTATGATAAGACGTGGCCCCCATACAAATGCTTCGTAAAAATCGAAATGTACGCGAACGGAGTCGCGGGCACAGCTAGTATTTCAATAAACTTTAGGTAGGTACTAAATTCTGCTTTAAATTATTTTAATGGTTTTTTGTTATTAAGTTGATAAGCCCTTTCAAATGCATCGAGTGAATCTAAATAAAACTTACACAACGCTTAGTACACTTCTTTTGCTAACGGTACAATCCCTCCCAGATTTGGAACTGAAAACCCCTATATATTTAGACATTATGTTCTGAAGATCTAAAACCGTAAATAGTTCTAATCATAGTAACGTAAGACGAAAGGATATTGACCGCTGGCTCCGAACCAAGAACATCCTTGCTCCGAACCTATAAACCTATAAGAAGTCAAGTGTGTCCAATTCACGGTGAGAGAAGTCGCTTGCCCTGCTCATTGACAGTGCCAGTTCAATGTCAATATGAAAGAATCTGGCAAGAGCTGGATGAGAGCAGCCGAGGACTGTCCTCAGTGGTGTGCAGTAGGAGAAGCCTATGGCCAGCAGTGGACAAGCGTAGGCCGATGATGATGATGATGAATCGTTTGCCCTCAGGAAAACCGATGCCCCGCCTGCGTTGGTGGCGGGATGACAAAGTGATAGCCACTCTCGCGCCCATTGACGACGACACGCGAACCAGCGAACTCGATCTGCGGATATCGAAGCTAACAAGAGACTATTTAGAAGCTGTGTACTCGTGTACGGCAGATAACACGCCGCTCGTGCCACCTGCGCGGGTCAACGTGCAAGTACAACTGCATTGTGAGTATTGTTCTAGCTTCGCTTACTTGGCGCAGTTTCGCTTTTATTGCCTTGCTTGCGTCGATGTTGCTAGTTGTTTCTAGTACAAGTCGGAGTTGACACTAGATGAACACAAACATAACGATATTTATCTTAAAAAAGTACAAACCCAAAGAAAAACACCAAATGAAAATGGAAATGGAAATTGATTTATTACAGAAAAGTTTAACAATTTACTTATGTGATCAATAATGGTGCCATACATTACTGTATGAAACCCGGCTGCCTTTGACTCTATATACCTCATAATGTTCTCTTCACGATTGTTTTGTTTTATTTCTGTTTTGTTGACGTTCTTGCCTTTTGTTTGTGTACCTTTATGTTTACTTTTTGTTTCTGTGTCAATTTAAATAAATATCCTCTTTCTTTCTTTCTTTTTTTCTTTCTTTCTTCTTTCTTTCTCTTATCCTTTTTTAACATAGTTAAAGAAAATGTAATTATATTTACCTAATGATAGGATTATAAAGATGTCGATACTGGTTATAAAACTGTATGACAGACAGCAGCGTCTTCCTCCTGCAAAATTTCGCTATTCCATTACATTGCTGCTTTAGTATTTAATAATGAATGCTAGTTACAAGCTACAACAGATGACATTGTATGAGTGTTACACTGTGTGTGTATATGTGTAACCAACAACCCGCTGAGCATTAACTACTAAGCAGGAGGGACCTGAATTCAACAATGTACTTAGGTTGGTTCTGCCTGTTCAGTAGTTAATGCTCAACAGTGGGGTTGCTGGTTCTTTTTTACTTCGGATTTTTTTACAATAGCTTTTAGATCAGCTCTTCTATGCATTTTATTGCTGCAATATAATTTTATTAAAAAATAAAAACAGCCAAGTGCGAGTCGGACTTGCGCACGAAGGGTTCCATATCATCATCTATACAACATTTGAATATTTCAAGCGTCTACCTGTTGCCGTTATTAATATCGAGCAAAAAACGGCAAAATCACTTTTGTTGGATGGGAGCCCCCCTTAAATACTTATTTTATTCTGTTTTTAGTTGTTGTTATAGTGACATCAAAAATAAATCATCTGTGAAACTATCACGGTTCATGAGATACAGCCTGGTGACAGACGGACGGACGAACGGACAGCGGAGTCTTAGTAATAAGTCCCTTACCCTTTGGGTACGGAACCCTAAAAAAAGAAATGGTTGACTATCGATACTGAATACATTTGATGACTTGTGACCACTCAGACGCTGTATTAAAATAGATAAGTCTTACACAATACTACCGTCATCCTAAGCCATCCTTTAAGTATTATTGGCTTAGTCTTCGGAAAGACAATGTTGATACGCGCAGAGCAACTAAGGCAAGGGTTTCCGAGATGTTTATCTTTTAGTAAGAATTGCTAGTTGGGTTATTCGAATTATTACTTTAATACTTCTTTATTAACTTATTCCTGGTTTGTAATATATTCCGTAAAATTTTCTGTTCTACTTAAGCTGTTGTAAGTAAGAAACAAACCTAAAATTTATTAACTAAAAACACCACCTCACAGTTCAGTCACCCTAAGAATGTCAATGAATTTTTGTTTGAATTACCTACGAAATTTATAAAAAAATCAAGTGAAATGAAAAAAGAAAACTGTAAACGCATAGTTTATATCTGTACAAATGTGGAATACAATATGATTAAAATGTCTAAAAAGTTACGTTGGATGAATTTTATGAAAGCTTATCTTTCAAAGCTTTTGTTATAGCCATTATTTCAGTAACGTAGTTCTAGTTAGCCTCATAGTTGGGCCATTGTACGTAGCAAGCGCTGAGGTATGTAAAGACCTCAAGCACTAGGGCTTCCTTACGATATGTTCCTTCACAGGTAGCGACTGGCATTGCTACTACAACCATACAAATATACATAACATAGAGGACAAAGTCACTGGTACATGCCGTGATTCGAACGTACAACCTCCCGAATGTGATACCGGCATCCTACTGCTGCGCCACTTTTTACTAACCTAGCATAGATAGTACGATGGCGCGCACGAATTAGCTAGTCCTAATTGGACAATTAATGTACTGGACAGTCGCGACTTTTGACGTTAAAACGCGCGACGCCCGACGTCGTAGTACCCACTCCGGTACAAATTAACTAAACGCTTAATGCGACGTCATTTTGCCTCTTCCATCCACCGTGTTTCTAATTCCACGTGCATCCGCACATCAACCGAAACCTGAACCTCAGTCTCATGGCTCACAATAATAAACACGTACGCGGGATTAGATATGCGATACCATCATCTTAGGAAGCTGACACACAAGCCTCAGCCGTCACTGTCGATGCGGATACGCATATAATGAAGGAGAAGAAAAGACAAGGGCCCTTATTATGAAAAATGCTACATTATCGGATGTAGCGAGATGGTCGCAAATCCGTATCTCAATATATGATATGAAGTCATTGGGCTAACAAATAGCCATGCATTTCTAGCGTTCATTACTTACTGGTAGAGAATTTCGAAACAATTCAAAAAAAGAACCGTATCTGTCGCTAGATTCGAGTGAATTGTCGGGCTTAGGCGCGACGTTCACGACCCTTCCGAACATATCGCTGCTTCACAATAAGGACCTTAGAATATTCTTTACTAGCTGTCTCGGTGAACTTGGTACACCGCCACAGAATCCAGTAATACGATTCTTGTCACCTTGGTGACGCAATAAATAAATATCTTGGAGTTTGGCTTGAAAAAAGATTACGGTAACAATAAAATATTATATCACGGGAACGCACCAAGTTTCATGTAACTCCGTTTAGCCGTTATTGCGTGCTTGAGTAACAAACATCCAAACATCTTCAAAAACTTTCACATTATAATACTAGTAGGATTTCATGTAATTTCTGTACACCAGAGCGCATGACATAGAAATATTTTTAATACAGATAAATGGATTTATTAAAAATAAGAACCGGCAACAGAGATAGTATTGCTAAATTGCTTTTTGAAGAAATAACTTTGTCTAACTTTCAATTCTTAAACGAAACAAAATGCCTGTAGTGAATGTCTACAGAGAAAATTACCTAAACTGTAAATCGCCTAGAGAATAAAACGTCTTTCGAGCAAAATGTCTAAAGAGCAATATTTCCTAAGAAGTAAATCGACTAGAGATCAAAATCTCTACCGAACAAAATGCCTAAAACGCAATAATTATAACCAGCAAACTACATCAAAATATTTTTTTCCGTTTTTGTATAAGGCGAAGCCCAATGGGGCCTGATATTTAATTTGAAAAGAAGCCTCCACCTTACGACTTACGGTGAACACGCGTAGTAATTAAACATATACTATCTCTTTGAAAGGCTATGTGTTTCGGAGACAAAGTTTAAAAATCCTATTTAGAGGCTAAAAATTCCACCCATGCCGGGACTTGAACCCGCGACCTCTGGTTAACCGTGCCAGGTTAGCTGTTGAGGTCGCGGGTTCAAGTCCCGGCATGGATGGAATTTTTAGCCTCTAAATAGGTTTCTAAAATTGTCCCCAGCACGGGTTAGTGCAACAAAAAGAATATTTACAAAAATGTTTGACTGCGCATTTTTTCAAAAGCGATAATTGAATAATTGTGATTATAGTAAATTGTCATACATTCAAAGAAATATATCACAACTTGTCAGTGTATACCCAGCTTTAGGTACTCGCACCGTGGTCGGTAGACGAATGTCTGCTCATTACCGCGTGACACTGAGAAAATGGTCCCAGTGTCTCTGGGTGACCTGACAAAGTCACAATAGCGATATGTCGTGTGACGCGCCGTGCCGAGATCAGGGTAAGGATTTCTATAAATTTTAGGAACTTCTACTGGAAACATATCAACTACATAAATTTAATACAAGCAGGAATGCACTCGGTCCATTTTTGTATGTGTAAAAGGGCCAGGTTCCAGTTCAAATATTCCATATAAAAATGGAACCGAGTACATGCCGATACTGAATTAAAGATGAGATAAGAATATTCTCTATTCATCATCATCATCATGCAGCCACAAGAAGTCCACTGCTGGACATAGGCCTCCTCCATGGATTTCCATAAAGACCGGTTGGAAGCAGCTTCAGACAAAAAAAAATTTAATATTGTTTGTTTATTGATGTTAAGCTTTGTTGATTTTTTCTTCGTTTGTGATATTGTAAGCAAATCGGAAAGATTCAGTGTTAAGAGTTTTAAATTTAGAATACCTATCACGCTATGCTCTATCTCAATTAATTTCAAAATTAAAACTTGTAACCTTGTTAATTTTTGATACAAAAAAGAGAACAAAAATAGTAAGAACTATGAATACGTCCACAAAACGTTCGTTGAATGCTTACAAAGTGCTACGAAAAATGTACGTCGATCCCGAACATTGCTACGAAGTGCTACGAGCTACGCGGACGGAAATGGACTAATTTCAACCGATTAACCCCGATTTTTCACCTACCTTGGACAAGTTTTTTTCGGTTTTTCATCCAGCCAGCGGTTATTGCAAAACGGAATCCACGCAAATCCCCGGCGATTAACCTAGATCAGATGACGTGGTTCACTGCGGTCGACTCGTAAGTTTTGGACCAACATGTACATCAGTTTTTTTTTAGTATGTTTCACATTTGACATAAGTACCTATTACCTATCTGTGGGAAATGCCGAGGAATTGGCAAAATGTACTATATTGACTCTAATATTTTTTATGCTATAAGTTTGTCAATTCTGTTTTTTCTCCTTAAATAAATAAATAACATTTATAGAACTAAAACTAGATAGCATTTATAATTATGTATTTAAGACCTGTACAAAAATCCAGCTTGTTAAGAATTAATGCAAACTCAGCAATTTTTTTGTCTATTTTGACTGGCCTATTTATATTTTGAAAATTTCAACCATTCAAATACCCACTTATCTTTATTGTGTTACAAGAAATGGTCAAGTTTTTGATAACAAGTTTTTGCCCTTGTTTTAGGGCTATTCTTACATCTACGCATGCTCCAGCATGCTGTCTCGCTTGCACAATTTAATATTACTAATATTAAAATAATAATAATAATAATATTATTTAATTTTTATATGCGGACCCATCGTCTCGACCCCAAACGGCGCAAAAAGGTAGCTGTCCCCAAGGACAGAGTATTTGCGCCATTTGAGGCCTTCTGCCATAGCCTCCGCTGCATCCGCAGCCCTGCTGGTGTACATTACAAATAAACATAAACATAACATAACATAAACTCACGCCTGTATCCCAGAGGGGTAGGCAGAGACCAGGGACTGCCACTTGCTACGATCCTGACAGATCACTTTCGCTTCCTCAACATTCATTAGTCGTTGCATGCACGCACGCCGGTTTCGGGTACTTCTTATCTTGCCCTTTGTTAATACATCCTCTATTTGGTCGAAGTATGTCCATCTGGGTCGTCCCTTACCGGCCCTTCCATCCACATTCGCTACAAATTCAAATTAAAAAAGGTTTTATTCAAAGTAGAACAGAAACTGCGACTTAATGAATGTTACAAGTTATACTAGGAGGTGTCCATTTCAAAGTAGATCACTTTGGAGAAAAACATACATACATAAACTCACGCTTGTATCCCAGAGGGGTAGGCAGAGACCAAGGACGGCCACTTGCCACGATCCTGATAGATCACTTTCGCTTCCTACACATTCATTGGTTTGGAGAAAAAATAGGCAAAAATACTCCAAACTTACGGTCTTATTTATAAAAAAACGATTCCATTAAAACAGCCCTCAGTGAGACTTATGTAACTCTTAAGACATACATGGGAAGACATGACAAGGCGTCAGTATGTCAATGCAGGTTTCGTCCCACATCAGTCAATATATCTAATATTTAAAAATCTCGTGTCACAGTGTTTGTTATCGAACTCATCCGAAACGGCTTTACCGATTATCATGATTTTTTTTTTTGTATATATTTGGCAAGACTGAGAATAGCTTGTAGGCTAATTAATATGGAGTTTTGATATTATTATAAAATTCCAAATGATGGCTGTAAAAATGCGCAAGGCGAGAGAGGTTCCATATGCCCAATCTTATTGCTTAAGTCATTAAAAGATATGCACCAAAACATAATCTAGGACCAAAATACGAAGCCCAATGCCACAGGCCATACGGGGTCAAAACCGGCTCACCGTGGCTTATCTTAGATATGACACAGGCTTAAGCATTCTTTTGTGTCGACCCACCGCACCGACCATTAGTTTTTATTTGCACGAAGCATTGTCCTGTCTGGTTGCGATTGCCAAGCGCGCAAATAAGAAATTATGCCTCCATTATAAGTAGACGTACAGCCGACTTGTGTACTGTCAATGGCGGAAGAAAAGCGGCTGGGCCTGTGTCAGGTTATACTGCCGTTGGTTTAACGTGAAACGTCTATAATTAAGCGTAATTTTTGAGCTCAAACTGCGCAATGTATTGCGTTAAATTAATCAATTAATTAACCTATTAAAAAATCATTGGTGCAAAACATATGTTAACTATAATGACTACAGTACTAGTAAGTTACGAGTTTTCTCAGGTTGACTTGGGCCTTGGGTCTAAGACGCATGCTTTTATAATCCGTTGTATTTTTAAATCAAAGAAGCCACTTACAACAAACATAATGTGACCTAGTAACTAAGAACAAATATTTTTAATTATATCCAATTTGCTCTCTACAAAAGGAGAAAATATGCTTCATGGTTTAATACGTTTATTCTCATAAGAACAATACAGATGTTCACTTGAAATGAGAATTAATGACTAATTAATTTAGTTAAATCATGCGTGTGGCATGAGCTTATAAAATAAAAACTATTTAAAATTAAGGTTCTAGTATACAATAGTTCCGTGTGTGTAGGTAGTTGTATGTTGTAATAATTGGTCAGTACAATATCGCTTGCACACATTAATTTGTAGTGTAAGTAGAATACAAAACAATCACTCCAATTGCAGGCGATCTCAAAAGTTATCGGCTAAACCTTTTTACGCGGCCATATTCTGCTAAACAAAATAGGTAATGTAAACAAAATAAAAAAAAACCTACTGTTAACAGCTGCCAGTTTTTTTTTTTTTTTTTTTTTTTATTTATAGGAGGAGGGGAATACTCATGTATACCGCCGTGCCCTAACACACGGCGGCATGCCCGACTCTACTGGGAATTTCTCCCAGCAGCCTACGGACTAAACCCCTCCCCCTTAGCCGGTACCGCCACTATTAATAATGTTGCGCCCTTTGTTATTTGTTAAAATTACTGTAAGTTGTATATTGTAAAATATTATGTCTAAAAAATTAAAATTAAAATTATATAATAATAAATCATATTGTTGAAACTGTCTAAAATTATGAATTACAATGTCTTAATACTAGAAATGATATATTAAAATGTCATAATATTAGAGATGTCAGAAAATAAAATCTTAATTGCCTAAATTGAAGAACATGTCAGAATATATAAAAATGAGAATAAATTCTCTGTAAACCCCGACGCCTTGTCTCTGTCTACTCCTAAGAGTAGTAACAAGCAAGGCGCCGGGGCTAAGGATAAAAGTTAAAACAACTTATGTCAAAAGTTAAAACAAAATAATATAATATAAAATAAAATTGTAAAATTAAAATTATTGGACATTTCGATTCGATTTTTAACATTTTGTCATCTTTTTCCTTTCTCTTTTCC